>CM048755.1:446589922-451389922 GCA_026315105.1 Locusta migratoria | reverse complement strand
CAAATTAGGCAAAACTTTTAAGGGTTCAAAACCGTGTAATACATATTATTTTTGGAGTAAATTCACGGTCATCCTGTAGAAACATTTTCAAAGAACTGGGTACACTAACTACCGCCTCTCAGTATATTTATTCCGTAATTAAATTTGTCATAAATAATCCCTTTTTCCAACAAACAGTTCAGTCCATTCATGCAACACTAGGAAACAAAATCTACACAAAGACTTAGACGCGCTTACTCTAGCTCAAAAAGGGGTCCACTGCTCAGGAACACAAACATTTGAAACACTTTACCAGCAACCATAAAAAATTTAGTTACAAACAAGGATCAGCTTAAGAAGATCCTGAACGACTTATTGTCACCAACTCCTTCTACTCCACTGGCGAATTTCTGAATAGAACCACATAATGTATGTATTCATACTATTGGTGTTATATCTGCTCACAACGAGAAATTATATTTTTGACATTTTTCACATCCACGAGGATCTCCCCAATATCGATCTATGGAATCAACAACCAATCTAATCTAATACTGATATAAATATATCAGATCTGAGTTGAAGAGGGTAGTCATTAAGTCTTAAATTGTTTTAGGGAACTACTCAAATACATGAAATGGAGGCACGTGTTCAGCGTTCATAGCACGAATGAGAAATACAACACTTTCATAATTAATGTCCTTGACTCATTTGAAAACAGCTTTTCCCTCAAAACTGATCCAGATTACAACGTAATCTATAAAGAGTCATGCATTACTCAAGGAATAAGGGCCTCCTTTAAGACAAAAATGATCTATGTCTATCACTCGGAAACAGTTCAGAGTAAAAGCTTTAAATCATTACAAAAAAATACTACAAAATGTTGAAGATGGTAATACGGACATCAAAGCAAATGGATTATCAGAAAATAAAATGGAGGAAGAGATTGGTAGAACTGCAGAGGAAGATGAGCACATACCATTAGATGATACTCAGGTAAGAGATGTGTGCCGTGTTGTTGAAATTTTCAACAATTTTTCATAATAAGTGCTCAAAAGATGTGATTATCAGGGTCTGTCAATGCTGCAAAGGAGTATCTCACACCTTTAGTTACAAATAACTACAGTAATATGAGTATTACGCTCACAACACCGCTAAGAGTTACGTCCACTTTAACACCCGTACAATAAAACAAATATATAATAATATTTATAATTTTTCAATAAACAGTGTTCATCTGAGTTTTATGACATATTAAATTACTTGTGAAAATATTCTTTTATCAATGGAACGTTTCCTGAATGTGTGAAATACACTGACGTTGACCCATTGTATAAAAAAAAGGAGATAAAGAAATACCACCACACGTCCATCCAATTTCACTTTCGCCAACATCTTCAAAAACTTTAGAAAAGATAATGTACAGTAGTCTCCTCAAACATCTGAAAATTAATAAAATATTACCAATGTCAAAATACAGATAACTGAAGAACTCTGGAATTGAGAAGGCTACCTGAACATACAGTGAGAATGTACATAATTCATTCCACAATAAATTGTAGGCCACTGGTAAATTTTGTGAATTGACAAAGGCTTTTGACTGTGTAAATCACTAGATTCTTTTAAGGAAATTTGAATATTACGAAGTGACAGTAAATGCTGCAGAATGGTTCTGATTGTATTTCTGTCAGGAAAGAAAGATTTTGCTTTTAAGCAAATTAGTATGTTACAGTGTAACAAAAAATACTTCAGAATTGTTCAAGTCGTATAACGTTGAGAGGAAACAAATGGTGTCAATAAGAAAGAGACGTTTATTTCACTATCAGAACTCATTCAACTGGAAACTAATAACATGTGGCTTCCCCCAAGGTTCCGTCTTAGGGTCCCTGCTGCTTATTGTATTTATCAATAACTTTTGATCAGCAAGATTACCAGATGCGAAGTTTGTTTTGTCTGTAGGTGACATAAACATTCCAGAAAAATAGCATATCAAGTATAGCCTTACAAAAGTCGGACTATGATATTTTCATGGACATTAATAAATGGTTCCTAGTAAATTATATGTCGCTAAACCTTGAAAAAAAAAAGATGTACTATATGCATTTAGGACCTAAAAAGATTTCCTAAGGAGATAAAAGAAATTGGCACTTTTAAATAATAAATAATAAACAATAAACAATAAATTGTAGGCCACCGGTAAATTTTGTGAACTGACAAAGGCTTTTGACTGTGTAAATCACTAGATTCTTTTAAGGAAATTTGAATATTACGAAGTGACAGTAAATGCTGCAGAATGGTTCTAATTGTATTTCTGTCAGGAAAGAAAAATTTTGCTTTTAAGCAAATTAGTATGTTACAGTGTAACAAAAAATACTTCAGAATTGTTCAACTCGTATAACTTTGAGAGGAAACAAATGGTGTCAGTACGAAAGAGACGTTTATTTCACTGTCAGAACTCATTCAACTGGGAACTAATAACATGTGGCTTCCCCCAAGGTTCCGTCTTAGGGTCCCTGCTGCTTATTGTATTTATCGATAACGTTTGATCAGCAAGATTACCAAATGCGAAGTTTGTTTTGTCTGTAGATGACATAAACATTCCAGAAAAATAGCAAATCAAGTATAGCCTTACAAAAGTCGGCCTATGAAATTTTCATGGACATTAATAAATGGTTCCTAGTAAATTATATGTCGCTAAACCAAGAAAAAAAAAGAAGTACTATATGCAGTTTAGGACCTAAAAAAGATTTCCTACGGAGATAAAAGAAATTGGCACTTTTAAATTCTTGTGATTACAGATTTCTAAAAAGTTTTAGTGGGAGGAGCATTCCGCAGAACTGCTGAAGCATCTAAACAGTTCCTAAATCCAATGCAATTGTTGTCAGACACAGGAGATATAAAATAAAAAATCTAGCTTATTATGTGTATTTTCATTCCATAATGTTATAGGGGATTATTTTCTGAGGTAACGTATCAGGACAAGCTAAAGTTTTCCGAGCTGGAAAATGTGCGATACTAATAATTTGCAGCGCCAACTCAAGAACATCTTGCAGAGGGCTACGTAAGGAACTGGAGTTATTAACTACTGCTTCCCAATATATTTGTTCTCTACTGAAGTTTTGTCATGAACATATATCCTCTTTTCAAATCGCGCAGTGGTTACACACTGGACTCGCATTCGGAAAGATGGTGGTTCCAATCCACCTCCGGCCATCCTGCTTTAGGTTTTCCGTGATTTCCCTAAATCACTCCAGGCAATGCCGGGATGGTTCCTTTCAAAGGGCACGGCCGATTTCCTTCCATATCCTTCCCCAAACTTTCCGAGCGTAAGCTCCGTCTCTAATGGCCACGCTGTCGACGGGTCGTTAAACTCCAAGCTTCCAAGCTTCCTTCTTTTCAAATCAGCAGTTTACTCTATAGAATCAATACTAGAAACATTAATAAGTATCACGAAGATGTAAAGTCACTTTATTTAGCTCAGAAAGGTGCTCACTATACGCCAATACACATTTACAACAACATGCCAGCAGCCATAAAAGAATGTACTCCACAATCAAGGTAAGTTTGAAACGTATTTTAAAGGTAATTTTGGTGGCCATCTCCTTCTACTACGCTGATGAATTTCTTAGCAGAAGTGATTGATGTGTGTATGTTATTGTGTTCAATCTGACCTAGGTACTCATCTTATGCAGTAATGCGATCATTGTAAATAGACAGAATTATCATCTGCACCTAACGTATTCATTATTTAGAACGTAATATCAAGTTTCCTGTCCTTTTGATAGTAAATATTAATAAGATTTTGTTTTTCTAACCGACTCCACATCCACAAGAACAATTAAATTTGGAATCTGTGAAAGGTACATTAATACATCTGATCTCATTTCACTTATTATTTCAATTCGCCATAAATGGAATGGAATTGAGAATTTCATCCATACTATAAACAATTATAAGCCATAAGAAATTATTTACCGAGTTATAAAGACACATATCTTCAAAAGCCGGCAAGAAAAGCTAAATACCGAATATGAGTACAAAATGCATAACACAGATCCGAGTTCGCCTTGGTGCACACTTTTTAAGGTAGAGATAGCAGGAAAAATCTGAATAATAGTGACCGGAGATTCATCACTAGTTATTCATAGTAACCTGGGACTGACCTTATGTCAGAGTTACGTTGGCGCTATCTAGGTGGGCTACATTAACTGATTAAACGATAACTTACAAGGGGAAGGCACAACAGGGATAATTCTTTGGAGATAAGGATAGGTAACTTATTAACATACCTAACATGCGCCCACTCATAGGAGTAGTAAAGAGCATTAGCCACCGTCGTGCGGAATGGCCGCGTGGTCTAAGGCGTCACGCGACGGACTGGGCGGCCGTTCCTGACGGAGGTTCGAGTCCTCCCTTGGGTATGGGTGTGTATGTGTTGTTCCTTAGTGTAAGTTAATTTAAGTATTTTTTTAAATCTAGGGACTGATGCCCATAGCAGTTTGATCTAGTCCAGTAGGTATCCATTTTAACATTTGAACACTAGCCAACCAACTCCCAGATGGAGTAAATCATAATCCTCTACATAATTTTTATACATGTGGTACGCCGTAATGATTGGTTTAATATTATTTTGAGTTTTTCTGATGTGTGGTTTTATTTTCTGACGGTGCTTACAACAAGTGACACCGGCCGAATTTTAAAGAGGCATGGCATAGAGCTAAAGGCTTAAACTGATTTATTCAAAATTCCAAGGGCGAAAAATAGTAAAATGCTAAATGCATTTTCATGTAGAGTATCCAACTTAACGAAAGCGGAGTCCATTCTTGGATTCTGCAACGGCAACCAAATAGTAACGTTATAAGTATGAGCTACGTTGCAGCGAAGCCGAGGGCCAGCACTGGTGGCTAGACTGGACGAAAGTTTACAAAGAAATGCGACCATCGCCGTTTGGGCAATATTTTGACGATCTGGGCGATTTTCGAGTAACATGGGAAGCGTATTTGTTGGAACTGATTTTATTTTAACGTTATATATAATGAGTTTTATTCTTCCACTTTCCTGAGAGAGAATGAAATATTACAATCCAAACTACACATGTACTTGGCGAGAGACGGCCGCGGTGGCCGAGGGGACTGAGGCGCTCCAGTCACGGTCTGCACGGCCACTACGGTCGGGGGTTCGAATCCCCCCTCGGGCATGGATATTTGTGCCGTCCTTAGTATAAGGTAGTTGATAAGTAGTTTGTAAGTTTAGGGACTGATGACCCCGTAGTTAAGTCCCATAAGTTTAACAAACATTTGATTTTTTTTTACTTGACGAGTGGAGATTAAACTACAATTATTGATCATTATTGGAGATCTGTGTTTGATTTATAAACTAGTGACCCACTACCTCTTCGCACATGTGCAATTTATTAATTAAGAAAATGAGAGGTGCTCTTTGCCTAAAAGTTTTAATCATGTTGATTTCTTAACGCTCCTATAACACTAGTGGTTTAGGATGTGCGTTATCAGTCTATCAGTCAGTTAATAAAGATGGCATTCACCCAAGTGACTGTATCCTAGAACTTGTTTGAACTCAAAAATGAGCCATCTCAGTGTGATTTTGGATTCCTGGAAATGAAATAAATCGGATTGTCGTTGCAACAGAAACTGCTTACGTATATGAATTATTTATTCACTGTTTTGGCGCATCTGCTACAGTGGTATGAAATGAAATTGGAATTCATGGTGTTGAAATCATTTGTTGGTGCTCTTAATATTTTTATCACAATATTTCATGATGAATGATATTTTTTGTCATTCAGTTCTCGTCAGTGGCGTAACTATGGGGGGGGGGATGAGGGGGATAGAACCCCCTCCCCAAAAACCCTAAAAAAAGTAATAATTAAAAAAAAATTGCATAACAGCAATCTGGTAAAGGTAAAGATTGGAAACTTGGGGTGTTTTACCATAAGCTTTCATTGCATGGGAGTGAATTGGTTTCTTCAACAGGAGTGGTAGATGGCAGTCTGGAAACTGACTATAAACTGTCTGGAAACTGACTATAATTAATTTTTCACGTCAAGCAGACGTCAAGCAGATCTATCCCCCCCTCCCCCTCAAAGCCAAGTCCTAGTTACGCCTCTGGTTCTCGTATTGATTTGTTTCCGTTCCCTGTCATATCTGGCTGCTTTCTTGGTGATCGATTAAACAGTGTTAAGGTTCATTGCAAGGTTCTGCATGAAAAAATTCATATTAATGGCAAACATCATAGTGATCTGTCAGATACATCGTTCCTGTCATCAGTTATGACTAATAGTGGATTCAAAACTTATGATTTTTGCAGTTTATCTGAATTTTACGACATTAATTTGTAATGATCCCGAATGATTTCATGGAAAGTTTTCGAGAACCAGAAAAGTATTATGCATAGATATCCCCTGAATACATATTGTTGGAATTCATAAAAATGTCATAGATAATGGATCTGCCAGTTTGTACCAATTTTCCCAATTTTCTGTGAACCTCTCCGTATTTTTCATCCATACAAACCCTGTCCTGACAGTTACGAACACAGGAAATTAAACCCAGCCCACTCTGTTGTGTCGTTATCAAGTAATTGTGTTTCAAACATGCGGCAATGAAGGGAGGCAGAAACGTTAAGATTTAAGGTATCGTTGAAAATGTGGTCATTAGACACGGCCCTGCGGCAATTGATTCTTTATTTTATAAATATAATGGGAATCGGTTGAAACTCTCAGTGAAGACGATTACTGAGCCGCAGACAGGCTCAAAGAGAAGACCATCATACTCACACAAATTAGGCATCGGCAACAGCATTCGTCAGTCACGACGTGAGTGCTCGATATCTGACTGAGGCTGTGGATGAAAGCTAAGATAGGGGAGTGTCATCAATATCATTTATATGTACCTCTATTCAGCTCAGCGATCGATATAATCGTAATAAACGTATAAAATGTAATCACTATAGATAACATTATCGATATAAATCGTGTAATCTATATAAATATATATATAATTTTGTACTTATTTGGTATAAATAGCTTTCCGATTTGCCTCTTGCCCCCTCCCCCTTCCCCCTCCCGCCGGCCGGAAAATAATCCTGTGTGCTGGGCTAGTCACGATTATGATTTCTGCTTGGCGTAGTTGCTAGTTGTAGTGTTACAGCTGTGAAAGAAAAACTATATTTCATAATTTTGTTTTGCTGAAATTCTTCAAACGTTTGAAATCTGAGGGGCCAAAATACTGTGATCAACAGTCCCTAGGCTTACAAACTACTTAAACTAACTTAAGCAAACCTAAGGACAACATACACTCTCTCTCTCTCTCTCTCTCTCTCTCTCTCACACACACACACACACACACACACACACACACACACACACACGCAAGCCCGAAGGAGGACTCGAAACTCCGGCGGGAGCGGTTGCACAGTTCCTGACATCTCGCCAAGAAGGGCACGGCCATTCTCGCCCGGTTCTGCTGCTATTCACATAATTTATGTAAATGGATAATCAAGGTGAAAATGTAAGAAGGCGCTGACTTTCACATTTCCTGCATTATCAGTTGCGTTTTTGTGTTTAATTAACATAAATTTCAGTTACTTCCTTTCCAGTTCCCATATGAACCGATCGCTGCGTAGCACAGAAACATCTGTTACCGCAGTTTCTAATTTTTTCAATCCGCAACAATTTCCTTTTATACTGTCGTGGTACTCGTGAAACTCTGTTTCTATATGGCACAAGACTGCATGGTGCGAAGTGTGTTATATCTTACGGTTTCGTGACGTGTGGGGTTAAGTTAATATTCAGTTACTTGTTATTCCCCAGAAATCATCTTTAGTTACAAACCACCTCACATTGGAAACAGGAATTTATTCGGAAGTAATTCATACCGGTATGAAAGAATTGTACTGGAGCAATGTTATATGGACAGGGTAGGGAGATATTTTAATTAGATGATAGATTTGTGTTATTGTTGTATACCTTCTCTGTAATCAAATATTATTCCTCTCGTGATTATAGGTATCTGTAGAAAAAAAAATGAATTTCAGCAAAGCTAAAACGCAGTAAGGTTAGCGTAATGTGAGGAAACAATGTCAGAAATTTCACCGTGTTTTCCTGTCTTGGTAAAATAGTAGAGATGTTAAAATGTCCGAAAAAAGTCACTTTTAGCTCTATACTTTCGAACTACTACTCCACTATTCTAAAAATTAAGAAGCAAGATACAAACGTAAGAGTTATTTCTTTGAGCACTTCAGTACATACCCTGTTGTAACGTTATTTCTGTGGCTTTAATATTCATTAAAAAAAGTAAGAAGTTACCATTTCAACTGGCAGAAGACGAAAATGAGAGAATTCAAAACTAAAAGTATCTCTCACACCCTCTAATCGCTTCACGGTACAGTCATTCGACTGTACAAAAACGGATACCACTAAGAGAACACGACTCTTTATGACAATCATTTCAAATGTAAATTAACACCACGATATTGTAAACACAAGGAAACACGATATTAAAGATGAGACATTCCTTAACGCTTGCAAACTCAAATTTGTTAAGTAAGTGGCATTATTAAAGTATTGCCATATTCATCAAGACTTACGATGATCAGTGTCTCACAAATCATTCAGTAATACACAGACAAAATTAAATATTGGTGTCAACAAGAGATTTTAGAACAGTTCCAGAACTCTGAAAATTCTACGTCAATTCGAAGTATGTTTGCTCTCTGAATAGTTTTCTCATAGCTGCAGAGCATCGTTCCTACAGCGATCTATTTTGGGTAAATGGGTCGTTGATATAACAAGATAAAACCAACTAAGTTCACCGCGGAAAAATTTCTACGGAAACTTCAAAATTAACAGCTTATCAACAGCAATATCTTTGTACTGATATTACGCAAGTATTTTTGCACATATGCGACCTTGGACTGACATGACGAATCATCTAGTTCAGTTCATGAATGAAACCTAGCAACTACACCTAAGGAAAGTTTTCGTGCATTATAGATATTCGATCACAACTACGATCATCACTGCTGACTAGTCATGAAGAGGTGAGAAATATCAACGTTTTCGTCAGTATTTGTTCGAAAATCTGAACTTGAAAATAAAGTCACTTTTTTCTCTGAATCAATGAACCTATTAACACCTTTACGTCCCTGTTATCACGAAAGCCATTACATATTTCTACATTCACAAGACCGAAGTATCCTGATGTCAAGTTCTGTGACAGATACCAATCAAGTACGTAATGGGATAGTTAACTAAGTAAAATCATACATCTAGTTCCACGTATTTACTCCGCAATCCACCATAAGGTGCGTGGCGGAGGGTACGCTGTACTACTACTAGGCACTTCATTTCCTATTCCACTCCCAAATAGAATGCGGAAACAAAGAATGTCTATATGTCTCCGAACGAGCCCTAATTTCTCCTTTCTTGTCTGTGTGATCATTACGCAAAATGTAAGTAAGCGGCAGGAAGATCGTTCTACATCAGCTTCAAAATCCGGCCTTCTAAATTTCTTAAACAGAATTTCGTCTTTCCTCCAGCGATCCCCATTTGAGTTCCCGGAGCATTTACGCGACACTCGCGCATTGCTCGAAATTACCAGTAACGAACCTAGTTAGCTGCTCACCTCTGAACTGCTTCTATGCCTTCCTTTAAACTGATCTGCTGCGGGTCCCAAAAATGTGAACAATACTCAAGACATGGTCGTACAAGCGTTTTATACGCGGTTTCCTTTACAGATGAAGTACATTTTCCCAAAATTCTCCCAATAAACCGAAGTCAGCTGTTCGCCTTACTCACAACTGTCCTTACATGTCCGTTCCATTTCATATCGCTCTGCAGTGTTACGCCTAGATATTTCAAATGTTTGTATAGTCTATGGGACTTAACTACGGGGTCATCAGTCCCTAAACTTACAAACTACTTAGGAAATACTTACGAACTAGGACGGCATAAATATCCATGCCCGAGGGGGGATTCGAACCCCCGACCGTAGTGGCCGTGCAGACCGTGACTGGAACGCCTCAGTCTCCTAGGCCACCGCGGCCGGCGCCTAGATATTTGAACGACGCGACTGCATCAAGAAGCTCACTACTAATGCTGTATTCGAAAATTATGGGATTGTTTGTCCTACTCATGCGCATCACTTTACATTTTTCTCCATTTAGAGCGAGCATACACCACAGTACTTATGGAATTGTTTCACGAACAGTGAGATGTTTGAATGTAACATAAGGATATAGTTTCATTTTTCTTGACCGGGAACAGCCACAAAGCGGAATAGCCGAGCGCACCGAGGCGCCTTGCTGCGTTGCGCGTGGCTGTTTCCCGTCCGGGGTTCGAGTCCTCCCTTGGGCATGGGTGTATTTGTGGTCCTTAGTTCAAGTTAGTGTAAGTAGGTTGCAAGTCTAGGAACTAATGACCTCAGTCGTTGAGTCCCATGGGATTACAAACATTTGAACACTTTTTGACCGGGAATAAACCCCACAACTACCGACGTTACTTTTTACCCACGAATAGACGTCAAGCCTTTTATTAAATCAACAGGAATGAGGTTTGTGCTTATGAGACTAGAAATAACGGCACCAATCGTTATTGTTGACAACGCATGAAGAGACATGAAAAATGAAATTTATTTCTCACCATTACAAAAGTTGAATTAGACAGAACATCAAATGAAGTAATGAATATTTTTATTCTGGTCCAGAACTATAATTCAAATACGTGCTTTTCGTGGAAATATAAAGGCAGTTTGCAGTATTGGAGAAAGCACCAAAATGATGGAACTATATGGTTCCGAGAGGGTCAAATACCGCGAAAAAGGTGATGCAAATTTGAAACTCAGCCCAGCAGCCAAAAGGTTCAACGTCTGAATTTTAGATATAACATGAATAAAATTAAGACGAGCTAGCTGGCAAGACCGCATTTTTTCAAGTGTTCGCGAGCGGTCAAATAAATACATATAACTGTCTTGAGCAGTTAAACCGGCAACCCACGCGCAATGGAAATATTCTAGACCTTATAGCCACAAACAGGCCTGACCTTATTAACGATGTCTGTGTAGAGACATGAATTAGTGATCATGATATCGTCACAGCGTCGATGGTGACCAAAGTTCATAAACCAATCAAGAAGCCTAGGAGCGTGTTTTTGTTGGGAAGAGCCGACAAGCAAATGTTACGATCGCACTTAGAAAATGAATGGGCATCATTTAATTCCGGGACTATGGATGTAGAGGAATTGTGGACTAAATTTAAGTGCATTGTTAATAAAGGGTTAGAGAAATATGTGCCAGTAAAGACGATTAAGGATGGAAAAGATCCACCGTGGTTTAATAATAATGTTAGAAAGCTGCTGAGAAAGCAAAGGCTGTTGCACTCTCGATTCAAAAAAGAACACGCAAATGATGACAGGCAAAAGTTAGTAGAGATTCGTGCGTCTATAAAAAGATCGATGCGTGAAGCATACAATAATTATCACAGCCATACCTTAGCAAAAGATCTTTCCGAGAACCCGAAAAAATTCTGGTCCTATGTAAAATCGATAAGCGGGTCCAGACACTAGTTGATCATTCCGGGGCAGTAATAGAAGAAAGCAAACGGAAAGCTGAAGTTCTAAATTTAACCTTTAAGAAATCTTTCACGCAGGAGGACAGCACAAATATACCATCATTTGATCAACGTACTAATTCCGAAATGGGGGACATAGCAATAGGTATTTCCGGTGTAGAGAAGCAGCTGAGAGAGCTAAATACGAAAAAGTCTGCTGGTCCGGATGGAATACCAGTTCGGTTTTACAAAGACTATTCTGCGGCGTTGGCCCCCTACTTAGCTTGCATTTATAGAGAATCTTTAATTCAGCGCAAAGTTCCTAGTATTTGGAGAAAAGCGCAGGTGACTCCCGTGTATAAGAAAGGAAAGAGAACTGACCCATACAATTACAGGCCAATATCGTTGACATCAGTTTCATGTAGAATTTTGGAGCATATTCTCAGTTCGAATATAGTAAATTTCCTTGAAACGGAAAAGCTTCTTTCCATGAATCAGCACGGGTTTAGAAAACATCGTTCATGTAAAACTCAGCTTGCCCTTTTCTCACATGACATCTTGCGCGCCATGGACGAAGGGCAACAGGCGGATTGTGTTTTTCTCGACTTCAAAAAGGCGTTCGACGCGGTGCCACACTGCAGACTGCTAACGAAGATACGAGCTTATGGAATAGGTTCACAGATTTGTGACTGGCTGGAAGACTTCCTAAGTAATATAACGCAGTATGTTGTTCTCGACGGCGAGTGTTCATCACAGACGAGTGTATCGTCAGGCGTGCCCCAGGGGAGTGTGATAGGACCGCTATTATTTTCTATCTATATAAATGATCTGATGGACAGAGTAAGTTGTAATTTGCGGCTGTTTGCTGATGATGCTGTGGTGTATGGGAGGGTGCCGTCTGTAACTGACTGTAATAGCATACAGGTTGACTTAGACAAAATTTCTAGTTGTTGCGAAGAATGGCAGCTAGCTCTCAATGTAGAAAAATGTAAGGTGATGCGCACGAGTAGAAAAAACATTCCTATAATGTTCGAATACAGCATTAGTAGTGAGCTTCTTGATGCTGTCGCGTCGTTCAAATATCTAGGAGTAACATTGCAGAGCGATATGAAATGGAAAGAGCATGTAAGGACAGTTGTGAGTAAGGCAGACAACCGACTTCGGTTTATTGGGAGAATTTTGGGAAGATGTACTTCACCTGTAAAGGAGACCGCGTATAAAACGCTTGTACGACCACGTCTTGAGTATTGCTCAAGTATTTGGGACCCGCAGCAGATCGGTTTGAAGGAAGACATAGAGGCGGTTCAGAGGCGAGCAGCTAGATTTGTTACCGGTAGGTTCGACCAATGCGCGAGTGTCACGGAAATGCTCCGGCAACTCAATTGGGGATCGCTGGAAGAAAGACGACGTTCTTTTCGTGAATTTCTGTTGAGGAAATTTAGGGGGCCGGAATTTGAAGCTGAGTGTAGTACGATCTTGTTGCCGCCTACTTACATTTCGCGTAAAGATCACAAAGACAAGATAAGAGAAATTAGGGCTCGTACGGAGGCATATAGGCATTCTTTTTTTCATCGTTCAATTTGGGAGTGGAATAGGAAAGGAAATGCCTAGTAGTGGTACAGTGTACCTTCCGCCACGCACCTTACGGTGAATTGCGGAGGATGGATGTAGATGTAGATGTAGAAATATATATTCAGATATAATAAGAGCCCTCTAACTTTAAGTAATCTTCGGTTTACCTCATTTTTATTTGTATTTATCTTGTAAAATAATAAACCTAGAAAATTATTCTAATGTAAAAGTCAAGGGTTTGACCGACGTTAACTATTTCAAGTTCTATTAGAAAAATAAAAGTTGAAGCAGACTGACAGTTTTCGTTGCAGTAAACTTAAATTTTACCATTTTATATGGTAATAAAATTGACATTTTCGTGTAATTTGTTTAACTTTAGTATCCAATTCAAGGATGGAGAAAAGGATCCGGGAGGCCGCCAAGTCGAGCGCGCACAGGAGTACCATCTTTTCCTTGAAGCTTTTCACGGCATATTCAACCCTCCCTCCCCCCCCCCCCCCCCCACCACCATTGTATTTAGTTGTGGATGAAGGTAGCTGCCTGAATTTTTGGTGCCAAACGTACTCTCTATAACTGGCTGTATTTACATGTTATACCATTCTACTCCTTATATGTTACGAAACATCGACAGTCGAAAATCGCAACTGTTGTCACTAAATCACTCACTTACTGATCATAAAAATTCTAAGATACTTACAGCAGACATACAAATGTCAAATAATGTATTAGGATAGTGATAAAACTATAATGGAAAGAGAAATTCAAAACTGCGTAAATATCAATCCCGTTTTCGAACGCCTTTTTGCTTGACGAATGGGTATCTGCTGCCTTGGCTGCGTTGTAAGGTCGTGGTATTGGTCTGGTGGTAAAGCGCTGTACTTCCAGCGGAGAGATCGCAGGCCCCAAGGTAGATTACAAAACCTCACTTTGTCACTTTTCATTTTAACCTAGCCGTCGCCGTTCTACGACACGAGGAGTCATCCGAAATGCATGTGGTTCGAATTCGACCTTAAACTGTAGATGCAATCAATACACTGATGGATTACTCCGTGTTGACATACATTTCCCAAGATATAAATTATTTGTATGCTGTAATTCACTTAAATTGTGACTGTAGTGATTATAGGAGATACAGTTATACAATTAAATGTAGCCATTTTCATACCGTACAACTGCGTAGACTGAAAAACAAGACTTCGTTTTATGGACTAAAATAATTCATTTTGAATTACTGAGTGTTCTATGAAATAAACTCATCATTCAATAAACACCACGCCGAATAACATCTGCTACTTTCTGTTATACAGGTAAGTATACCCCATCCGCAACTTCCGAATATTCTGAAATTTACAAACTGATGTGAAAAACAAGACTAACTTGTTGATAATTTTATAGTGATCCACCACATGTTGCAGAACGAGTACATGATGAAGGGACTGAACATGAACAATACAAACAACTTTCTAGACATCCCAAATCTTGTTACAGCAAACTCTCTGAGATAAACCAAAATAGACAGGTTATGTATTTTAAGAAAATTCGTGGCTGATGTACAGAAACGGTTACCCAAGATGAAATTAAGGACTGCCTACAAAAAGAAATAAAATACCATCATACATAAAATTAACAGAAGTGCAAGACTTGTGACGAACTCCTTCCACCGTAAGTTGTGAGATCTCATGGGAAACCAAGTCGATTGTTACAGTTAGTGTTCGTGGAACCACCTATTCAACACCTTCTCATAATTTATTGTCTAATTAGTTACCTAAAACATTTATAGCTACTGTATCAATGTTATAAATCTTTATTTCTATAACAAATATAACGACTTGGAAATCGCACCATAGTATAATGAAATAAAAATAAATAAAATGATTTGGCAAGTGCAAACCGACATAATGTAATAAAAATTATTTGTATTCCATTATGTAACCAAATTAATCTAATAAAACATGTTATTTTTACTATGTATGTTTATAAACGTAATTCATTTACACGATATTAGAAGTAATAATTACTAGGAGCTAATTTACGAAAATTTCTTCAGTACAGGACTCAGTAAGACTTCTGAGGTGAACGTAATGCTCTCCAACATTTATGGCAGTGAGATCCCTTTAGCGTTGTCAGTAGATACTTATTTGTGAAATGCCACAGCTCAAAGTATTTGAAAACGACCGCATTCCTACGCCTTATTAAGATTGATGCATACCAGCATCATTTAGTGTGCTGTAGATAAATCTACGATACATCTCTGAATCAAGAGGATAACGGATGAAGGACGTGTCAACAGATGTCGTCGTCGTGCATGTCCACAGACTAGAGCGGAGGAGCAAGGCTGTAGTACACTCCACAGCAGTGATGAAGACCATTTCAGGATCAGCATATATTTTAGGAACATCTTTCAGTTAAGTGTGAGTAGCTTGAGAGTTAGTCGTTGTCTGAACGAGATCGAAAATTATGGACTAAAATCGACGATTAAAGAAGTGTTCAAAGAGAAACATAGATTTTCTAAGAGAAACTTTGTGCTGGAATACAGAAGGGAAACGCTTTCTTTCTATGGGCAAGTTATATTCACAGTCTAAAACGTGTTTTCTAGTTAACCATGGAGTTCTGCTCATGTATATCATCCAAGTAGATCGAGACTTAACAGCAAATATATCCATCAGATGCAAAAATCTGCACTTACCAGTCATTACTACTGTCAACTATTAAAAAAAAGGTTCCCTGATTATGAGGCACCTTTGGAATTCAGAATAGTCTCTCAACGTGACCATTTCCGAGTTCACATAGCGAATTATCGCTGCGGAATAGCCGTGCGCACTGAGGCGCCATGCTGCGGTGCGCGCGGCCGTTAGTCGTCGGGGCTTAGAGTCTTCCCTCGAGCATGGTTGTATGTGTTGTCCTAGGTTAGCTTAACTTAGTTCATGTAGAGCTAGCGACTAGTAACCAAGTGGTTAAGTCCCATAGATTTGCAAACAGTTGAATGTTTGAACACAGTGAATTATGTAAATCACTGATTTCTAACAACACGTTGATCTGCTGAAATTGCCTCACAAAGATGCTGAGCGCAGTCCATAAACATATGTTAAAAATTATTAGGGGCAGAGGCGACGAAGCAGTTCATTATGCATGGGATAATAAATGACAGAATATTAGATTTATCAGAAGACTTGTTGCCTGTGCTTCCTGCCGGCTAAACGCAGTTGTAGAGGAGAATGGAAACTGTGCACGGTATTGAATTATTTTATCATCAGAAAGAAAACTATGTTTGCGTTAATAGAATGTTCTGTATTCATATCCCTTAGTTTCCTTGAGTGTTTACACTGTTACAAACAAAAGGAAAATTCGTTCGTGTTGGTGCCCCACTTTTTAAATAAACTCGTTTGATTATAAATTACTTCACCAACTTTAATAAAGAAAAACAAAATCAACATGAAAATATTTCTTTTAGGAGGCGTACGTCATCAATGCTGAACAAGACATCAAAGAGAAGACATTTGATTTTTTAAATCCAAGATTAAAACTTCACATTAGTTGTTATTCTCATTTTTCAGACGTAGGTAGAACGTTAAGAACGACGTTTAAATGCCAAGCAGAAAGAAAAATAAATAAAGAGAAAAATTGGTGCAAAGTTTAGCGTTTGAATCCAATAGTTCCAAAATTACACGCATAAGAATACTTTCTCCTCCCATTCCATCATCAGTTATCGTGAATTGAAATTCATGATTGTACTAGGATTCGAACCTTTTATCTGTACATTATTAATTCACTGACTAATCTCATATCCCACTCTACCAGTCACCAAAATGAAGGCACAGCGCTGGTGTGTCCATCGCAATGAATATTTGTTACCAATAACTAAATCACAGTTACAAAACTACATCAGATATTGCTATTACATTATAAAACTTTCTGGTGACTGCTCAAACAAAACATCCAAGACTCTTTCGGAAGTTATCCTTCACTCACTTATTCTTCTGATCGTATGGTCAAAAGGTTTGTAATTCTAAGGGACCAAAGTACTCTCGTCATCGGTCCCTAGACATGCAAACGACTTAAACTAACCTATACTAGGGGTAACACGCACCCACGACCGAGGAAGGAGTCGAACCTCCGACGTGAGAGGCCGCGCGATCAGTATCGTGGCTCTCCGGACCGCACGGCAATTCCCGCGCGGCTCTTATCATATGTCCTCAAATGTTTAATTTCACTCTCCTAATCGAACAACTGTGAAATAAGAAATGTATTTTCGGACTAAAACGCACTTCACAAATGTCTTGACGACCTCTTTAACTCGAACCAAATTGGTTTCTACAGGTAAACGGTAAACTACCCGATAATGCCAGAATGAAATATTCACCCTTCGTTGGGTGCTGATTTTTTGTCGTATATCAGCTCCGTACGGACGTTGCGCCGTTTTATTATTCGTTGATCAATGAGTTCTTGGGTCACTTCTGTTTTCAGAGGACAGTTGACCCTCTGATCGAACGTGCTGAGCAATCGCGGCCGCATCGACTGAGCTACCTCTGCACACCTGACTGCCCGTCCTCACAGCTTTCGTTCTCTCAGTACTTCCTCTCCTACTTTCCTAACTCCAGTTCTCCTTCAAACCTTTCAGGACTAACACTCCCGGAAGAAAAGGGTGTTGTGGAGACTTAGGTTAGCCATAGACTAGGAAATGTTTCCAGTACGAAATCTTAACTCTGCAGCAAATTGTAGGCTGATGGTAGGTTAAAACTGTATGCCAGACTGAGGTTACATCTTTGACGTTCACGGGCTACCGCTCTATCGAATGAGCTACCTGTGCACGCCTCACTGCCCGACCTCACAGTTGTCCGTAAGAACAGACACCATATCAATATTCATAATTAGTATCGCTTCGCGACAATGTTGTATGGTTCATCTCTTCACAGCAGATGCGGTTATAACGTTCGAGCATACGAGGGCATGTACAATAGGGTCACTACAGCTGTAATTTGCAACTTGAGAGTATTTGAGACGGATGGTGGGTGAGCGCGGATAGCCAAGTTGTTAAGGTGGCTATAGGCCCGATGCCGGTTTCGAATCCAGACGCGGCTCACATCTTCACTTGTCGC
Organism: Locusta migratoria; assembly: GCA_026315105.1. Lineage (NCBI taxonomy): Eukaryota > Metazoa > Arthropoda > Insecta > Orthoptera > Acrididae > Locusta > Locusta migratoria. The sequence goes on along the minus strand of CM048755.1, from coordinate 451,371,710 downwards.
CACTGAGTTGGTGGTTGAACCATTCTTTGCTAAATCTGTAAAGGGAATTAAAAAGATGCAGTAGGTGCGTTTCAAAAAAAGATTAAATATGGACAGTGTTTTGTGAACGTACGTTTAATGAAGATTCTGAATTCTTCATGTAAATAAAAAGAAACATTGGAAGACATATTCAAATACTCGCAAGATAACTTACAGAAAAACTTTGTCAAAATTGAAGGCAAAAATCTATCTCAGATCACAGAGAAACTATAAGAAACATTGACTCATCTCCACATTTAGAGGATGAAATCATTCTGCGTTTGGGCTTGACAGTAACGCAGACGGTAATAATAACGGAGTTATCTGGCAACGTCACATTCTGCAGTGGTCTTTTTCGAACTGTACTTCAGATTTAGAATATTTTTGATCTGGAAGAGGATCCTAATTCGGATCATCTCTTTTACGGCATTTGACCCTGTCTGAACCATATAGTTAGATATTTCATTGCTTTCTCCAAGACTGCAAACTTCTCTAGGTCTTCACGAAAGGCACGTACGTGGATTAGAATCTTGGTCCAGTACAAAAATAGAAATGCAGTAGTTTAGTTTGAAGCCCTTGGTAGGGTTACTAATACAAAGTACGGACTACTACTACAAACTAATATTCAGTTTCAAACGCACATATATCTCTTCTTGTTGACGTAACAACGTCTATACGGGGATAGAAATAAATATCGGTGAATGTGAGGTTTGATTCCCGGTCAGCAAAAATGAACTTGTTATTTTATTTCTAATTCAAATATCTCGTCTCTAGTGAATCAATTGCATATCTAAGATCTGAATTTACTTATCTAAGAATCCTTTTAGGTACTGCTTACATACCTTTATCACAGAGCCTTACATAGTTACAGTACTTGTCAATGGAAGTATGTTAAACACCTTTCGCAGTTTGTTAGAAGGTGCATAGTGATGTTAATAGATTTCTGGTTCAGTATTACTAATAGTCATAATTTTTCTTAAATTCCAATTTAAGAACTGACGGGTGTGAAAAGTTATATACATATCACATCTCTTTATGTTTTATCAGCTATGACTGTGTTACTCGTGATCGACTCTCGATAAGCGACGAAATCTTTCCTTGGTTAGCAATGGTTGTTGGTGCTGTGTTTCAATTCATGACCAAAGCAAGACAGTTCGTCTTATCAGTCCAACTTCAGACGTTATATGTGCCTTAATATTACTTCTACAGGCTATTTCATCATTGATAACGTGTTTCCTTGTATTTTCAATATCGTGGTGTTAATTTGCATCTCGACTGATTGCCTTAAAGAACATTATCCTCTAGTGGTCTCTTGTGTTATCCATTTTGTATAGGTGAATGACTGTACCACAAAGCGAGCAGAGAACCCACAAAACAGCTACGTCATGTGGAATACGTGTATGTCCAGCGGAAAGCTACTCAGGTTGTTCTTTTTTTTTTCATACGATAGCGCATCGGTCAGGTGGACTAATACGCTTTTGAAGAAATAACAGTAATAAAATTCAAATTGTTGTAAATCTATAGGAATTAACTACTGATGTTATCAGTCCCAAGGCTTACAAACTACTTAAACTAACCGAAGGATAATACATGCACTCATGTCAAAGGGAGGACTCGAACCCCCGACGGGGAGCAAACGCGCGTTCCGTAGCAAGGCGCCTTAGATCGCTCGGCATAGCAGTAATACTTCGGTCATCAGTATATTGCGTGTTGCAAAACAGAAGTTTTACTTGGAATTCGTATACAGTATCACGTCAATAAAATTCACACAATATTGTTGTGAACAGATGAAAACAGATCGGGATTCATCAGTGATTTTATAACAGGAATCAATATATCGGTCATTTTCGGAAGTAAGGTAACAGTTCTTCACTCGGTCTCTATTATGTTCAAATCTTTGTTAAGCTTATGGGACTTAACTACGGGGTTATCAGTCCCTAAACTTACAAACTACTTATGAACTACTTACGAACTAGGACGGCACAAATATCCATGCCCGAGGGGTCTCTATTATTCCAAAAGTATATACATTTTCTTAATATAATTGTCACCATAATTATATTCGACCATTATTTACTATGTAATCCACACATGACAAGTATATTAGTATATTTTTCGTATTGTTTTAAGTATTCTGTACGCCTACTGCTTAAAATCGGTTTCGTTCCTTTCATAAATCATTGTATTTCTACCTAATAACTATCTAAGGAAAGAGAATTTCAATAAAGGCTTTAAAATTCTGCAGCTGGTAAAAGAAACGCAGACGGACTGCACCTGCAGGTAGACTTAGTCTTCAAGTCGTGCAGAAGTTTTTGTAACAAGATTTCAGAAGTCGCTGCGGAGTAGCAGGCTGCATACAGTCCGGTGCGTAATTACACACGCCACTGAACACGATAATTAAAAAGTATCCTGTTGCGTATCTGGTGGCTGACAGTGTATTTCAGAGGGGCAAATGGCCAGTTTTGCATGTTACTTTGGAGTGCCGTCAGCACCCTGATTTATTGGAAGCTGCGACTGACGATAACTATGCTCCAGAAATACAAGTAATTTACGGACCACGGAGAAGCTAATAACGTGTTTTATCGACCTTTGCGTGTGAGCATCGAGATCGCGTTCTCTTTTCCCCCCAGCACTAGAAAGTCGGCCTTTGCTTCGCCCGACCGTGTGACAATAACAAACGATGCTGAATATTCATGCCTCAGTTGATTTCTTATTTGGAATAGCAGCAGCTGGTGACTCTCACTCGGCGCAGAAATACTCCCTCTATGTTCGTTTCCGAATCGTTACGAAACGAAATATGTTCGTTAGTAGTCTGTAAAAAGCACTGACGTGAAGAATCGAGAAAGACAGTTGCCCGAAGTTGAGTTCACATTAATTCCTGGGTGCAGACCGAACCAAGTACACAATTTCCGCAACTTTTTGTCTACATTTCTATTGTTTAAAGCACCTGTAATGGGCGTAAACTAATATCTCTTGTTGGAAAATACTTCTTAGCGCTATCCGTTTTGAACAAAAACTAAGAAGAACGTTAAGTGTAAAAGCACCAAACAACTCGATCTGTGAAGCCTCTGTCAAAGTGTGATTTATTGTTTCTCGTTATTACACTCCTGGTTATAATTATCTTTGTCTTTTACCTGCATTGGATTTCCATAATATCTTTGCTAGAGGACAATTTCTCAGTTACCATTGTCATAAAGTGACTGTTATAAATGATGTTGAGCTGCTACTATAATTAATAAAGTACCGATCTATCGCATACAATATTCAGTCAAGTAGTTATTGGCACCATTATGAAAATGGTAATGGACTTAAAATATGATGAGCATAGTAAAGTTAGTAGACCCACCAAAACATTGAAATGAAAAACAAAAAACCTGAAACACTTCCATAAAGCTTATTAGCGCTGAACGCTAATAGGTACGCTATGAGGATTCCAGATGTAAATTTGGGGCTTCTGGAACAAGTGATGTCGTCAGTGACATCATCAGTGACGTCATCAGTGACGTCAACAGTGGTGTCATCAGTGATGTCACGACCGCTACAAGATGGCGAACATAAACAAGATGGTGGACATAAACAATATGGCGGACATAAACAATATAATTTAAAAAGTTCTCGGGTGTTCGGCCGGGTCATGTCGTAATTTCTCCACGATATTTCGGCAAACTGACACGTTGCCATCTTCAGGTGGTCCTTGACGAATGCCGTGCTCTTCCTGTCAGTGTTGTATATATAGGTATTACCCCCTCCACTTCTCCCACACGCTGGTGGTCAACGTGGACGCTGGAGGCGGTGGTGGGGAAAGGGGCGTCCCTGCAGTGCTGGCTTCTCTAGTACTTGCTGCGTCGCCATCAGGTGTGGAGGTCATGGGCCGGGGACACTTCTTCTTAACTAGGTCCAGAGCAGGGTTCCATGCCTGACTTAGCTGCAGGCCACTTTCTTTATTAATTAAATTACCTTTTACCCTGATTTCAATGGCCTCTTTGATTACGCAATCCAAGAAGGAGGAGGACTGCTTCAAAATTCTAGTGTTCTCATAATCCATAGTATGGCCAGTTCTTATACTATGGTCTGCCACGGCTGATTTCGAATACTGGCGTTGTTCTGTGTGGCGTTTATGTTTGCGGCACCTCTCTTCTACCGTGTTTATGGTTTCCCCAATGCATGACTTGCCGCATTGACAGGGGATCTGTAGTGTACACCTGATCTATCAAGGGGATCCCTACAATTCTCCACCCGATAACGCAGGTCGAGAAATCAGTAGCCAAGACCCTTACAGAGTCGAATCATATGTTTATGGTTGAGGAAATAGTGTTTTTGTTCTCACGAAATGAAGTGATAAACACGTCTTAAAGCGGAAATTACTTATTATACACGAAATTACAGTGAAATTTGCAGGGAATAATGAGCTTGGAATTTTGCACATAATTGTATGTATGGCGTGATAGATTCGTTAATAGAACAAAAATACCTATTAATATTCCGCAAATTCTCTTTGAGACATGATACATGACGATTAAAGAGTGTCCAACTAATTTCACTCCAGGCTTCCTGCTAAACGAATTGTTCAGTTTGTTCTCGGAGTGGCTAGGAATCTCTCCTAACGCGACAATGTTTAGTCTTTTGAAAATCCCTAATGATGTCTACAGGCTGCACTGACGATTGTACAGTGGGTTCGTACATTTCAGCGTCTTGGGTCAGAAAAAACATAACACTGACCAGTCAGTGGTGAAGATGGGTCGTTCGACAAGTGTTACGGTCCACAGCAGAGGTAAACCGTGATGGTCTATACGTTTCCGAAAGCAATATTTTAATGTGTACATTTTGTCATGTTCGCATGTAGTGAGAGTAAAACCATACGGTATCAAAGTATTTGTTTTGAAAATAAGCAACATTTATAACGCTAGTTAAGCACTTCAACAGTGAAAGAATAGAAAAAAGAAGCTAAGTATGAAAAGACAGAATTTGTTCATGAAACACAGGTATTCCAGTGAAAGTTAACATCCCGCCTAAGATTCGAGTCCTCACACGTTCAAGGGTGTGTGTGTGTTTGTGTGTTGTCCTTAGTGTAAGTTAAAGTAGTTTTGAGTCTAGCGACTGATGACCATAGCAGTTTGGTCCAATAGATTTGAAAATTTGGAGAAGGTAGACGACCATGCGGTCCGGAAATGGCTTCAAATCTATGTACCAGATATATATTGTATATTCATATAGCTAGGAGATTTAAGACCTATTTTGATACTGGTTTTCCTCGTTTCCATTGGTTCGGATCTTAAAACCTTCCAACGGCGAACCGACTAACGAAACCGTACGTCCCACGCTAAACAATGAAATACAAGCAAGCATAAAATAGAATTTTTAATAAAAAGGGTACCGGGCTGTAATTTGCGACGAAACTACCGATTCTAAGGGCCGTTTGCTGTTTGCAGTGTTTCTCAAAACTCAAGATCCATTACCTGAACAGGAAATTTTTTTTTTTAACATGCGCATTTTCACATGTTGCTAACAGCAGAAAGTGTTCTGAATCGATCGTTCATTCTGTGCATAATTTTTAAAAATTGACTATGAGAATGTACAGTATTTAAATGCTGATTCTGCCTCTTATATATTAATATATGGTGAAATAGCCTACTGCAGGGAATTGTGAGAGAACATTTAGGCTCATAAATTCAGCTTGTTCGGCGATGTCTTGCAGTGGAATTCAAAACAGCTTAATGATATTGTGGCATATTTCAAGGAAAATCAAACACTTATTACATTCATACTCGGACGTAAACTTCCTTGGAATGTCAGTATCATTGTATCCCGAGCCTGTGTTGAGCAGATGAGAGAGTTGGTTTAAAGCCGCATGTTACATTGCAGTCAAAATTTCATATCCCCCACTCATTTTTCAAACAACTGTCGGTGAATTCTGTTCTTATAGTAAACTGGTTAGTACAAATGAGAGATGCCACATTTAGCGACCTGGTAAAATTATTAGCGGAATTTGGTTTTGAAAACTGAAAGCGGATTACAGATGTTGTTTTAAATTAGAAGGGTCTAATTATTCGTTTTCTCAGCTGCTAGTTTCAAAACTAACAGAACTGAAGGACAGTATGATCGTAATTGCTTCTGGTTTTGTTGGTGAACTAGCAGTAAGATTATTGAGGGATTTACTGAACCGACAAAAAGTGAAATGTTTCTGATATTTTGGTTGTATACAAAATGGAAAAGCGTATGTCCCCCAGTGATGCTAACATGTTATTTATAGCTACTTTTCAATGATTTATTCCATCCACCTAATGTAATTCAGTCGAACTATACAAACATTTCGACAATCACTGAAAAAAACAAAAAACAAAACTGCCTTTAAAATTATAAAACAGTGTGACATTATTGCTGGGTACCTTGCTTTGAAAGATATTCTGATGAACCAAACTGAATAAAATACCCGGTGATCAGGTGAAAATAATACTGTCACTATAAGCACTGAAGTTAATGCACATGTGCTTTGAAAATGCCGTGTGTAAAAATATATTTGGACATTCTGGTCATCCGATGAGGCAGAGAGAGTTTTTAATGTAATTTAATTGTTAATGACTGGGGACGAATAATGAAAGAGAGTTCTCTTGTAACATGTTCTACATTATCTTTTACAAAATAAAGTTTGAATATGATGACTTAATGATAATGTAATATACTATGTACTGCAGTCTTAACGTAACGACTGCACACCGACCACTGCAGCGCCAATTGCATGAAGACGCATGGACACGCCCACAGTCGACGCAGAGATCACAGCCCTCTGCACACTGATTTAACCGGCCGCAAACAGCTAGTCGGCCCCAAACGGTCGGACACCGTATCCAAGAGTTAAGAAAAATGTTCTAATGTTTGTTAAGCTTATGGGACTTAACTACGGGGTCAACAGTCCCTACAAGAGTTAAGAGAATTTGATACGTGTGTGTTACGTGATTGAGTAATCAATACAAAATGTATCGCGTGAACAACACTTGGATACTGGATGCATAGTGGCTGCTGCATCAGACTGTTTGACTGCGACAATAGCGGGAGTGCCCAGCGCACACGACACATCGTGCAGGCACTATTACTTGCACGCGGTGCCATGCAAATGTTCAGATTGAAACTTTCACTCTGCAGCGGAGTGTGCGCTGATATGAAACTTCCTGGCAGATTAAAATTGTGTGCCGGAACCGGGACTCGAACCTGGGACCTTTGCCTTTCGCGGCCAAGCGCACTACCGACTGTACTATCCCGACACGACTCACGATGTCGCCTCACAACTTTACTTCCTTTCTTCCAGGAGTGCTAGTCTTGCAAGTTTCGCAGGAGAACTTCTGTGAAGTTTGGAAAGTAGGAGGCGTGGTACTGGCGGAAGTAAAGTTGTGAGGCGGCATCATGAGTCGTGTCGGGATAGCACAGTCGGTAGTGCGCTTGCCAGCGAAAGGCAAAGGTCCCAGGTTCGAGTCCCGGTTCCGGCACACAATTTTAATCTGCCAGGAAGTTTCAAATGTTCAGATTTTTATAAACCTATTGGACCAAACTGCTATGGTCATCAGACCACAGACTTACAAAACTGCTTAATCTAACTTACACTAACCACAACAAACAAACACACACACACACCCATGGTCGCGTGAGGACTCGATCCTCAGGCGGGATTGGCCTCCCAGAGCGTAGCATGACGCATTAGCCCACGCGGTCATTTTTATACTAAATTGAGGGAGGATTCGCGGTTAACGTTCCATCGACAGCGTGGTCATTAGTGACGGAAGACATTCTCGTTTTGTTTCTATGTTAAGAGTGGGGTATGAAATCGGCTGTTCCTCGCGTTATTTAGGAAATTCACGGAAAATTTCAGACAGGATGCTCGAAATCAGGTTTGAACCGACGTCCTCCACCGAATGCGTGTCCAGTGTGTTACCACTGCGCCACGTCGCTTCGCCGTTACATAGTGAATAACTCGATTAACTGCATTTGAAAGTAACTTCTTCATTACAGATATCACCGTTTCCTATTGCGGAGTATCCTAATGAATGTACTATCAGGTACAAAAGTATTTAACCGCACAGAAGTACGTGTAACCTTCTTTCTATGCAACTCACATAATTTTATTCCAGATCCTCTGTTGTCTTTTCGTCACAGTCCCCGTTAAGTTACCGCGAAAGATGTTAAATATGGTTTCAGTCAAAAGCAACAAAGTGAGTCCATGTTTAAACAACATTATGTGGAGTAAAGTGTTGATTTAGACGGGAATCTAACCTAATACCTAAGCCGGTTGTTAAGTAAACACGCTCAAATGAGAGAAATTGAAGTTCCGCATTTGTAGTGAGATGAGTGAAACAAATTATGACATGAAAATTTTTCTCTGTCAGTATGTAGATTCGATACATACAGTCTTTTTTTTTCTTTCTCTCTCTCTTTTTTTTAATTTTTTTTTTATTCTTTTTATTTTTATAACACGAAGAAATATTTTGTGTTGACCTGCGCATATCGTCTTTGTTGACTGCATAAGGAAGGAAGAGGACTTTCGAAATACGTAATACCAATAACCAAGAGTATTATGTACACTCTTTGACAAAAAACCTGGCCGCCGGCCGGCCGCCGCTGAGCCTAAGTCCGAGCCGATCGCGACATGGGACAATAAACGTGGCCGCGCTGATTCGCTCTAAGTCCAGCTATCTGCACAATCTGGCAACACTGTAGACTGCAGGAGTTCATACAGGACTTCTTCTGTGCAGTTAGAAGACACCTTGGTCAGCTACATCCGTGGTGTTGTGATAAAGTACCTGAATTACGTGCGAGTCTTTGCGATCGAAACAGACTGTTGACAAAAAATTTTAATTCACGTCTCTCGTGCATGCTGATGCCACACGTGTAAAGGGAGCATATGCGTAACGTATTTCATTTCTGATACACTGGCAATAACATTCCGGCCCAATAACATCGCTGCCTCTGGCCGCAGCACTTGGCAGATCTCTGCGCGGCCCACTCGCCGGCAGCAGCGGTGGCGGCGCTACACAGCGCTGCCTCGCCCTCTGCCCACAGCGCCTGCCGCCGCTCATCGCCCTGGATATGTAAAATGCTGTAGTGTTGCTGAGTGGTGATCCACAAAAAAGGTTGCGATGTGTATTTCAGACACGATATGAACGGAGCAGAATACGCATTTTGAATGATGAGCATATTATTACACTAATACATAATACATTAGAGAGTCAAATATTGTCGTAGCCGTTGATTGAATCCAATGGCACTCTACGATGGTTAACTCTTATTTGTGGTTTAAATCTCGATCCTTTTCCTTTCAGAAAAGCCCTTCATGTAATTTGTTATTGTCATCAAATTCAAAAAATGTTTGTTAAGCTTATGGGACTTAACTACGGGGTCATCAGTCCCTAAACCTACAAACTACTTATCAACTACCTTATACTAAGGACGGCACAAATATCCATGCCCGAGGGGGGATTCGAACCCCGGACCGTAGTGGCCGTGCAGACCGTGACTGGAGCGCCTCAGTCCCCTTGGCCACCGCGGCCGGCTATTGTCGTCAGTTCATATTTTTTCATCAAGACACAATGTGTAGCTCACTAAAATGTACACCCCTAAAATGAATTCACGAAACGTGGTAAATGTGACTGGTAGTCGGAACTGCCACAAATAGCTATTGTTGACAACGTACGGAGAGATGTTGAAACTCATTATAATATTTCCCTTGTAGTTAAGAGTGATCAGGCCACAACTCGAAATTACAAGTGGATAATATTGTGCAAATCCGATATACGAACCCTAAGGGCAACAACGCACTGACCGCCTCCCGCGGATATCAGTTTATGTAGCCTGTTATGCAGGAAAACACATTGGTCGCCGCTTCCCGCTGTTTGCCGCGGTAAACTCGATAACCGCGCGGTGACGCGGTGGCGCTGTCGCCGACAGATGGCGCAGTTACCCGCAGGTGCAGACGACGTTTCAAGTGCGACTACTGCCACGATCACGCGGCGATGGATTTCGATACGAAGAAAATTATTTTCGATGTTGAAAATTGTTCAGCGATCTAGAATATGAAGGCAAACTTTAAAATGTGGGAAGATATAGTAGATATATATATGGAGGAAAACTATTGTCACAAGAGGGAAAGAAAAATCTATGTTCTTGTGAAAGAATATCGGAAAGTCAATAGTGAGAAAAGTGGAAATCCACGTATGTCTACTTCAACCAGCTTACATTTCTTGCAGATGTTATTGGAATGAATATGGATAGCAGATTGAGCTCAAGTAATACAGCAAGACACAGAAGTTAAGGTTACTGAAGAACGACATGAGACTACAGAGCTAAGTTCATCAAGAGTGAAAAAGAGAAAGGGTAATAATACAGAATGAAAGAGAAGTACAGCTTCTTGTGGTACTGAAATAAACAGTGGCGGCTCGTACAAAATTTGACCAGTGTGCTACAATATTACAAAAATAAATAGGAAACAAAATATACTAAAATAAAAAGTCAACTTTTGTATGATTACCTTTAATTAAATATCAATTAATACTGTATTGATAGTAACACTTTCAGGGGAATCTATAACAGCGCTGCCAACTGCGTGTATTCACTGCAGGTAGTAAATATAACGTTTAAAAAATATTAATTTTATTTGCAGAAATTAAAAATTTAGACTGAGAGGTATTTGAATACGAGCCTCACACAGGTAGGTTTGAGAGAGAACGCGCAAGACGCATGAGCCAGCGCGCTATTTGACTCTCTACGCCGCAATATTCGTCATATACTATTCTTCCGCAACCGTTACACGCAGCGCGAATGTAAATATTTGTGTAGTGCTGCAGTCGGTCTCAGCACACATGAGCCGTCAGGCCTGACGTCACGTCTGCGCATGCGCACTAGCGAACAGACGACTGCGCCGCCCCTCTGGGCATGTACCAGCGCGACTGAATCCCACTTCAGCACACATAGCTGGTTTCCAGGTATCGCGGATAGAGCGTTCCAAAATGCGATTTCATCCTTATTACTAGCATTCTAATACGCATTGGAAAGGAATTGGCATAATTTTATTGTGATATCTGGCTCGTATTGAAAGAGAAAGGATGTAATTTTATAGCGATTTCTCGCTTGAATTCGAAGAGAAATGGCATAATTTTAGAAATATATTTACAGTGTGCTGCAGCACATTATCACCAGCCGTCACTGGAAATAAAGTCTGCCAAGGAACAACGATGATCCTGACCGTCACTTGCTCTTGTCATTGATGAATGATTTTAAATAAGTACCTAAATATTTGAAGGCAGCAACGGAAATTAATACCGTGAAAGTAAACACGAACGCATCTTGTCAAGTGAACGCACCACCCCAGATCTATCCACGGAATAGTAAGTTCATAAATTGTACGCAAATGTTGCAGACATAAGATCTCCAGGAAGTTGATCTCATACACAGGATCATTCTCAAGTAATTTACCATAATGGCAAGGATAAAAATGTTACAATGAAAATTTTTGTTATGTTGATCTACGAATTTTATCCTGTGAAACTTTGTGTTATTAAAATATTTAAACAGAATAATAACATTCTTGCTAATTGTTACCAGCAGCTTTTCTCAAGGATTTATCAACAATCCAAACAAAACAAAACAAAAAAAGTTATTTTGCCGTATTCGTATGGAGAGCCTGAAGGACCAAGCACTGCAACGGGACTTGCAGAACAGGTGGCAGAAGTCTGCATACCGCGGCTTTCGACGGAACAGTGCTGTGAAGTCCACGGACGGCAGAATTGCGCGCCTCGCCTGGTGAGCCACTGCGTTGTGATCAACGGCCGTGTGCGTTCTTGTCTTTGATCGAGACTTCGAGGACACTGGAATATTGAGGAAACAACTAAAAGATGAAGAGGAGAACTGCGTTCTAATCCCAGTCCATCTCATTTATTTTCAACATGTCCTTGTTAAAGTGTGATATTCCTGGCCTATGGGCACTTAACATTTCTGGCCGCTGGCCGTTTCTTTGCTAACATCGTACGTGTCTTAAACGCGGAAGAACGACAGAAGTGCAGCATATGTTGAAATGTGAGGTGGGGAGCAGTAGCATATGGCACAGTAGGTGCTGGTTCCCGTGGGAAAGCCCGCCTATGTTACCGGTACTCTCCTCGCATTGGCTGCTGCATTTCACGTCACGTGATTTCTTTTGAAATTACTTTTGTTTATTATAAACTAAATATTTATTATTCAGAGCTGAGAATTAGTAATAAATATCTCTCAAGGACAGGCTAGGTTTTGACAATGTAAAAAGTTTAAGGTGCCTTCTCTTATTGTAACAAGAGAAGAGCGATTTTGCAGAAGACGCGCGACGGCCCTGTTTTGGCGCGAAATAGAGCGTCAGGTGCCCTCTCGCAACGAGCCGCAGTTTCAGTCTCGAGCTGACCACTATACGCGCCGGACCGCACCGGTCATGAGTAAAGTTTTGCGTAATTGTGATAACAGTCGAGGTCTCAACATGAACTACGGGCAGCATAGGCCGAGTCGGATTAACAATAGTTGCTTATATTTTATTATTTATTTAATAAATGGAATCCCTGACAATTAAAAATCTCGCGAGTCGCTTCTTTTGCTTCCATCATACAGAACTTATTTTAGCCTCACTTGTATGTTGTAGAAGAATCAACGACCTGTGTGCTGTCTTTTGCGCTGGGGACACAACTATAGAAGACAACAGGTTAGTCAGAACTCTATGCTTTCCATAAAGTCTTGGACAGCAACTACGGCACCTCGTGCGTACTGCGGCCGAGGTGGCCAAGGTGACTGCGGCGCTTCAGTCACGGTCAGCACGGCCACTACGGTCGGGGGTTCGAATCCCCCCTCGGGCATGGATATTTGTGCCGTCTTTAGTCTTAGCTAGTTCATAAGTAGTTTGTAAGCTTAGGGACTGATGACCCCGTAGTTAAGTCCCATAAGTTATACAAACATTTGAACATTTTTTTTTTTCGTGCGTACTGCAGGGCGGTACAAACGCACACTGCTACGCAACAGCATCCGCAAGGATGTGGAGGTTTTAGGGGACTTGTGGGAGGAAGCAGTACTAACTTCTCCGTCCGCAAATAAAACCCTAGGAAGCTTGTAAAGGACAATAATGAAAAAGTGCGTTTGGCGTCTGTTTCGTTAATGAAGTAAAATTTATGTTGTAGTAAACCTTACACGAAACAAAGTTTCAATTTAATTGACTTTCGTATGTGATATGATTCAGCCTGCATCAACTCTTTCCCCATACGTAGCGAATCGACATCATGTTTTATGATGAGCTGGAAACAGGGTGGAACCATACTTTGTTCTACTGTCGATATCAGCGGTTAATGCGTTCTTCAGTACCTCTTATAAAGGAATTCTGATTTGTGAATCAAAGCAAGATCTCACACATTCAAACCCATTATCATTCCAGCAACCCAGTGAAATAAACACATGGATAATTATTGAATTTGGCCTAACGAAAGTTGCATCGTATTGTATAAGGCTTCTGACTTTCCGGATGTCTATTAACAGCATGCTCAAGACATTTATTCTCTTGGTATTGAATAGCTGCCTCAACTACCCATCGTGTACTACCGACTCGATTTTTAAATCATTTATACAAAATTAAACAAGTCCATCTGAACGCACTCGCAACATAGAAGGTTTTTGCTATGACATTTAAATTTGTGGTCTGATGGTAAATCTGAGGCAGTTAAAACACAAAAGCCAAATATCATGAACACGCTGTGTTCTAGCACATGAGAGTAAAAGTCTGTTTTGTTCAAAAGTTTATAAAGCTAAGGGACAAAATTTCGGAAGTTAGGAGTCCTAGACGTACAAACTACTTTAATTAACTTATGCTTTGGTCAACAGACACACTGATTTTCGATGAAGGACTGGAACATCCGACGGGAACAGCCATGCAATCCTTTACAAGACACCGTAGGCTGCGAGGCCATTCCCACGCGGCGTCAGATTCGTGTAATTGTTCTAATAACGGCATGTTTACGTAAGTTGTTTAATGTGATTCCTTTTTCACTGTATTCAGAGGTTAGGAGATGATTACGGAATAAAATTTACTAGACGGTATTAAAAATGAAGTAGGATACTGCTTATCATATCTCTGAAACTAACAAGGTGAAAGATGGCTGTCTGGGGTCTTCCCTAGGTTTTCAACTTTGTAAATTATCTAAGTTCACTAGACGGCCTTTTTTGCTAAACGAGAACCCATTTCGTTCAGAGGCATGACGAATAGCATTTCATTTCATGTTTTTAAATGTTATTTTCTGTAATACTGTGTTAATATTGCTGGGATTTTATTATGCTAATAATTTATCATTGTGTCTATGAATGTGGCAAGATGAACGGTTTCTCCGTGACGCCACTGTCCCTGTGAGTATGTGTACTTGCTTTATTCTGTATGTGCATGTATGAGTATCTTCTAGCATGGCAGTCTGAGTGTATGTATGAGAATTTTCGTCGTCGGCTGCTGGCTGCGCGCTTTGCATCTCTGGCTTCGACTCGATAGGTAGTCGTTACCAACCACTGCTTTTGATGCTATCAAAGAGGTTCCTCCACCCTTTGGTTACAAGTTGGGTTGGCAATGCCCGCTAGTGAGCCTCGACAGGACGCGTGAGTTTAGGCTCTTCCTCAACCTGGTTTTTTATGGGTTTTGCCGATGTCCAGCCGCTGTCGAGGGGCTCACTGGTTGGCCGACTTGGATTTTTCTGTAGCTGCACTTCGACCTGGTAAGACTTTCGGACTTTCTTTCCTCCATTGAGACGGTAGCGATTCGTTGTCTGGTTCATTTTTCGGGATCATGTATGGAAATGTATTCAATTTCATTTCGGAGATTTTGCATAGGTAAACATGGTGAATATGAAACTAATTCGGTTTGATAACGGCTGGGAATCGGTAACCTGTCTGAGAGTAGCTGGCGGTGTATGAACTCTGTTTAATTTCTTTCTAGCTTTGTGGAATGCGTCTAATAGGCGGGAATATTTTTATTCTGTGTCGGGCATGTGAAATATTTCTTTCCGTTTCCTCCTTCCACGAGTGATATGTACTCCACGTGGTGTGTTCTTAGAACAAGGCCTTCAGCTACTGCTGTGTCTGTTTCTAGGACCTTCAGTCAAGAAATCATGTATGTATCTTTCTGATTTTCCTTATTACATCGCGATCTCCTCTCCGTCTATTTTAAATTGCTGTTTCGTTTTCAAACTTGTACTTTCCATTCGGACTCTGTCAGTAAATTCTCTTCTAGCCTTGTACGACCCCCTTTATTATCTTGCTTATGAAATACTACGTATTTCTAGGGACTGCATGCCGTATTTCTTAATTGATTTACTCCGACTTTGAATTTATTCCACTTTTCTGATTTTTGAAGACTGGACTTCGTCCATCCGTGTAAACCCTTCCAATCGCGTCTAACTGTATTCATTTAGCTTCCTTATGATATCCTACGAATTTCTAAGGGTTGCATGCCATAGCTATTTTCCTTTATTTTTCAGAAATTGAATTTTTTGTATTTTTACTGGTTTTCGGAACCACGTGGCTCCGAACTCCGACTTCAAGGGTTTATAGCTAGTCACTTGAGTTCTCGCCACTGCTCACACACCAGTGCCTTACTATTGTGTATTCTTGCTTCGTAATCTGTGATTCCGTTGGTTTTCGTTGAAATGGATGCGATCTTTAAGCACTTCGCCTTCAGTGGGGTGCGAATTTGTAATGCAGCAGACACGTGCCGTGTGTTTCAATAATTCTGCGTGCTCACGGTTTGAATTGAATGGAAATTAATTTCGCTATTATCGCGTACCCTCTCAAGTAAAGAAAGACAGACCAGAGCGACATGCGAAGTTCATTTTTTGTTGTGTTGTGTGGTACATCCTGGTTCGCTGAATTTCTCCTACGATAGCGGCGCCATCTTCTGCTTCGTATCAGCACGCTGAGTAGGGTGAGTTTCGCTTTGCTTCGCGCGTGTGAGTGGTTGAATGCTTGTTGATTGTAAATCCCTCCCCCGATGATGTTCAGTTCAGATTACTTTAAGTGAGTTTTTCAATGGGATGCACTTTTATTGTTTAACAAAACTGGTTCCCCAACTTGCTCATGTTTGAACTGAATAAATAATTTACTGTCACTGAAATTTCATCCTACTTTTGTATATTTGTTAATGAATACCTTCCCCTTTTATTTAATGTTGTTCTTGATAGTGCTGAGAACAAATTCAGAGGCATATTATCATATTTTCAATTCCGTTGCGCCATAAATGTTTTCACAGCCATCTTCACGAAATGGTTTAGTTCGGGGTGGCTTGTATATCAATGATTGTGTGTAATTCTCGTGATCTACGATGTGTTTTGGAAGTTATCTTGTAACTGGCTCCCCTCGGCTAGTATTAATTTTACAATTAACGTGGTCTTTCAAAGGTTACTATCCCCATGGCGGTTAAACGACGTATTTTGCTTGATACATATTGTAATTTTATTCTCAAAAACAAAATATTTCGAGTTGCTAAGATAAATGGGATATCTTGGATATCTTTCGCTCTGTTGAGTTACGAGAAAACATCTATTTTTAGTTGATAATCTTTCTTTTTGTGCTTGTCAGTGGTTACCTGAAGTAAATCTGTTTCTGAGCTACAATTGCGGAAAAATCATACTTCACGTGTCATCAGTTACGGGCATTGTTTGCTTATCTCCATTGCCTTATCCATCATCATAGCTGACGTTGATAACACATACCTCTGCGTGATGCTCTGTTCGAAGATAGCCGTTTCCAATCATGGTGGTGAAATAAATGTTCACTGCCAACATTTATCTGACAATGGCCGGCCGCGGTGGCCGAGGAGACTGAGGCGCTGCAGTCATGGTCTGCACGGCCACTACGGTCGGGGGTTCGAATCCCCCCTCGGGCATGGATATTTGTGCCGTATTTAGTATAAGGTAGTTGATAAGTAGTTTGTAAGTTTAGGGGCTGATGACCCCGTAGTTAAGTCCCATAAGCTTAACAAACATTTGAACATTTATCTGACAATGGCAGGAGATATGGTTCTCTTTATGGTCACCAGACTTTGTGCTAGTATGATTAATTATACAGTTAAAATCTACGGCGTTTTTCATATAGTGTACATGTGACGCTGCTGATTGTGATACATCCCATTGGTCAGCGACGTTAAAATCGACAGTGCCTTGGCACTGTTAGAAAAGAATAGCTGCAACAGGTTTCGTTCTCCCCGTGTCTCACTAAGACAAACAAAACTTTTGACACATTTACTATCAAAAGGAAGGAAGTTTAGGATTTGAGGTCCCGTCAACAACGTGCTCATTCCATTGTGCCCAAAGGAAGAAGTGATTTTCAGAAAGGGCAGGAGAATTTTACGTCCCGTTGACAGCGCATTAATTAGAGAGGCAGAATTTCGAATTACGAGTGAATGGGGAGCGCTCTCTCCAGGAAATCATCCAGGCCATTGCCGCGGCGATTTAGGAAAATTATGGAAAACCTATATTTGGACGGCCAGACTAGGATTTGAATCATCGTCTTCCGGAAACCGTTTCGAATCAGGTGGCGGAACCCACCCGTCGGGCTCTCCTATTCAGTGATACCACGACTCTTTCCCAATGATCTCAAAGGGGATCTCCGTGACAAGCAGGTTACTCTCCCATGACACTGAAACAAGGCCGTGTGATCACGTACGACTGAATATGTACGAGTTTAATTTTTTTTTCTTGTATACGATGTCCGTGTGAAAGGAATAAATCATTAGCAGAGATAGCGAGGAGTGAACCCAATAATGGGTCATAAATTTACCTACGAGGCTGTAACGGAACGTAAATTACATCTCCGTCCACAGTGTTGAGTCGACAATCAATACTAGCAAGGAAAGTAAACCAGCCGACACAGTGGCGTCTACTGCAGATAAACCTGATGACACACTTACCTGAGGTCTTCAATTGCTCACGGTCTCGAAAGCACTACGACTTCAGGATGCGTCTAAATCACGTCGCTGACAAATCAGTTACCAACATACTGTATTTATTGATGGAACACAGATGTCCGCGGTAGGTTTTTGGGATTTTTTTAGAAAGGAATCATGCAAGTATTTATGGTAATCGATTTTTAGAAAAACGCTGACAGGATAATCAAGATGGCCGGATGATAATGACACACCTGTTCATTGGAAATGGGAATTTCGAAACTAAATTTGTGTAGCCATGTCTCTCTATGATAATGTTTAAGAGATTTAATTACTGCCTTATTTCTCCGGGCTAACGCTCGACTAAATGCCCACAAAAATGTGTTACTGCTCCACATCTGCTGCCTATTGCTAATCTTTCACGAATCGAATGTGTATAGGAAATGGATATCCGCCAGCAAAGATGATTTGCGATATTACTTACAAAACAAATTTGAGAAAAGAACAGAAATATAATCGGGCCGTCTCTGACTCAAAAGCATTCCAACACGTGCTGGACTCTGCCACCAGTCTTGACTCTCAGAACTGGACATTACAGAACTCTGTATGCATAATAGTCTCGACTTCGAATTCAAAAATATCATCGGTGGATAGTACAAAATTAGGAAGTTTGGAACTTAAATAGTGGCAACTATTAATTCACGAACGATACAAAAGCGTTAAGTGTTTCCAGCTGTTACTGTCCTTCAAAGTAGTCTCCAGAGTTGTGAAGAACCCGTCGCCAGCGACGTGGAAGCGTAGCATACAGTTAGCAGAGCCTGTTCTGTTGATGGTGCTAATACAGCGGTCTACTGCCTGTCGAATCTCTGGAACAGTTCTCAAGCGAATACTACGAAGTGGTTCCTTCATCTTCGGAATCAAATCAAAGTCACAAGGACTTAAGTCCGTGGAGTATGATGGATGATACAGTACTTCCCAGTCCCATCGACCTCACATAGCAGTCACTGCTTGAAAAACGATGGATGGGTTGCGCAGAAAGTGTTGCCACTTCTTTCGAAAAGTTGTTCGCGGGTGATTCTCTGAAACTAACACTAATACTGTTCGGTGGCCGAGCCGGCTGAGGCGCGCCAGTCACGGTCTGCACGGCCACTACGGTCGGGGGTTCGAATCCCCCCTCGGGCATGAATATTTGTGCCGTTCTTAGTATTAGCTAGTTCATAAGTAGTTTGTAAGTTTAGGGACTGATGACTCCGTAGTTAAGTCCCATAAGCTCTACAAACATTTGATTCTAATACTGTTCATCAACGGTCTGCCGTGGAGGAACGTAATGCTTAGTGACACAGTTACGTTAGACCGCTCGATCAGAAGTGACTGTGTTTCCCTCGATTGTGCGCTCGCCAGTGACGTGGAACGGACGAGTTCATTGCCCGGAGGTAAGGTAGGTATGTCAAAAACGTGTGCTACCAGTGACAATTGTAGATTACATTGCATAGTGTCTGCACAGCAGTGTTGCTACTATTTATATTCCAACCCTCGTATAAAGGATTTGTCAAATTGATGCTACTCCAGCCAGCTTTCAAAATCCTGAAAAAGGGTCTCCCACTATCTTGTTATAATTTATCTGCGTAATTAAACGCAGTTACCGAAATATGCCGAGTTGCACCGTGGTTAGGAATACTCTTTGGACTGTACTAGCCTATAAATATCATGAGATAGACACATATGGCAGAGGTGTGTTGAGAGCACCATATTCACACCGTGACAGCTGCAGTTATAAGATATCTTCTGAGACGTGTTTGGGTGAATGATTTGTGTAACATGCAACGTCGTTATAAGCTAACGCTGAACGAACGCTGTATTGTGATCGGTGTCCAACGGATGTTGGACTGTGGTGCAGACATTCGCCATCACACGCTTAACTATGTTCAGGATGTATTGTGACTGACTGAATGAGGGTGTCACAGTCCACAACAAACTACAGACCGTACAACCACCCTAGATGATGATGACTGGCGACATCTACATCTACATCTACATCTACATAGATATTCCGCAAATCACATTTAAGTGCCTGGCAGAGGGTTCATTAACCAATTTCATAACTTTTCTCTACCGTTCCATTCTCTAATAGCGCGCGGGAAGAAAGAACACCTAAATCGTTCCGTTTTCGATCTGATTTCTCTTATTTTATTGGGATGGTCATGTCTCCCTAAGTAAGTGAGTGCTAGCAAAATATTTTCAGATTCAGAAGTAAAAGTCGGTGATTGAAACTTCGCAAACAGATCACGCCGCAATTAATAACGTCTTTGTTTTAATGATTTCCACCCCAATTCGTGCAACATTTCCGTGACGCTTTCCCCCCCGTAACGTGATAAAACAAAACGAGCTGCTCTTCTCTGAACCTTCTCAATATCTTCCGTCAGTCCCACGTGGTGAGGGTCCCACAAGGGGCAACAGTTCTCCAGGAGAGGACGCACAAGTGTGATGTAGGCAGTCTCTTTGGTGGAGCTGGTGCATCTTCGAAGCGTTCTGCCAATGAAACGTAACCTTTGATTCGCCTTCCCCACAATATTTTCTATGTGTTCTCTCCAGTCAAAGTTGTTCGTAATTGTAACTCCTAGGTATTTGGTAGAATTTACGACCTTAATGTTTGACTGATTTATCGCGTAATTGAAGTTCAGTGGATTTCTTTTAGTGGTCATGTGTATTACTTCACACTTTTCTTTATTTAGTGTCAATTGCCAATGTTCGCACCAAGTAGAAATTTTGTAGGAGGATGTAGGAGGAAGAGCGAACGTCCTTTCGTATTGTCTCTTCCCTTGCCTGTCTCCTGCACCATTTAGCGGTATTAGACTCATCTCTTTCTAGTATGGGCGCTGATGACCAAGATGTTGAGCGCCCTAAAGCCCCAACAACAACAACAATCGACTAGCACTTGGATGGATAACCATCTGGGTCTGCCGAACACTGTGCACACAACCTTTGTGAGACCAAGTGAGGAGCTACTTGACTTAGAAGTAGCAGCTCCGGTCTGGAAAACCCGCACAACAGGTGGGAGTGCGGGACGGTGACCACGTCTCCCTCTATACCGCATCCGGTGACACCTTCCGGAGGAGAACGACACGTCGGCTGGTAGGTAACTGTTGGGATGGAGTTTAGTTTTAACTCCCTGGAGGTTCCGCGGTGCTTCATAATGATAATACGCCGCCATGTTGCTTCCACGCTGCCTTGGAATAGGTACAAAACAAGCAGAAATGGGCAAGCGACGGATGGCCACCCCACAGACCATTTTTGAACCCCGTCGAGAATGTCTTCGATGTCATGCTATGCTATGAATCCGCTATGAATCCTACAGCCATAACTGACCACCAAACTGCAAACGCTTTGGTGTCACCTGCGTTGATAGGAGTTCCAGGGACGGGTACAGTCATGCATACAGCGTCTCACGACAATCAAAAATGTTCAAATGTTTGTATAGTCCATGGGACTTAACTACGGGGTCATCAGTCCCTAAACTTACAAACTACTTATGAAATACTTACGAACTAGGACGGCACAAATATCCATGCCCGAGGGGGGATTCGAACCCTCGACCGTAGTGGCCGTGCAGACCGTGACTGGAGCGCCTTAGTCTCCTCGGCACGACAATCTACTTGCTAAGAGGCGGCCCCTATCCCATGACACTTATTAAATCAATGTGGGGCGCCCTGTTCGAAGGTAAGATAAAGGCAATGCATACCACCTACAAATAGATAATGCCTTATAAATCAATGCGGTCTTAGAAAACAAACTTCGGATTACTAACGGCTTTGGTTTTTACTTAACAATGTATGAAGACAGTTTTTGTATTCCCATCTTTTAAAACGACGGTTAGTGATTTTGGTTTTGTCCTCCGTAATGAAAGCATACAGCTTTACACTTTGAAATTATAGCCTGCTGACTGTAGATATCTAACCGCTTTTTCAGCGTGAAATTCATTGATCGTATATCAAAGAACAGGGTAGACATCTTCCATGGTATATACACTGCTTTATTTAGATGTTGTTACTCAGAAAACAGAAAGTCCAGTGAATTCAGCGAAGGGTGATGCACACTAAGATTAGTACTGACATCCTACAAAAGATACTTCAAGCTGTTACCACCGCTGGCAGCCGGCGAGAGAACATGGTACTATTTTATGCCTGATGTGAGCAATGTTCCGAGTTTCGAGGCGGAACATGATTTGCATCTGGCAATGCGTCGTATTTCAAGTCCCTTCAGGAATAACTTCTTGTACTCGGTGAAGGGATGTTGTGAACTGCTCAGTGTCTGAAGATGCAAATTATATCTTTATTCCAACTGCGCAAGATATCGTAGAAGTTCGGAATGTTAGTTCTATAATTTTTGTTGTTGAGATTTTCAAACCGAGTTTAAGCTACCTTCATTACATAAATAATAATCAATTGCCACATACTTGAAAAATATGGAAAAGCCAAATGCAACAGAAATATTTTAGTCCTCGTAGCTACAAAAAGGCCTGTAATTATTAACGATATTAGTGTAGAAACAGGTGTTAGTTCAAATGTTTGTATAGCTTATGGGACTTAACTACGGGGTCATCAGTCCCTAAACTTACAAACTACTTATGAACTAACTGAGACTAAGGACGGCACAAATATCCATGCCCGAGGGGGGATTCGAACCCCCGACCGTAGTGGAATTGTCAGGAAAGAGATTTGTGTGAAAGAAAAATTGAAGAAGTCGGCAGGAAAACTGGAGAACTCGGCCAAAATCGGATAGTTGTCTTTGTTCATTAGCACCATAATTAACTTCTGAAAGATTGCAGGAGTCACAAATTCGGGCATATAGGATTGACATGTATAGATGTCCATGATATTTGCGCTTATTGGTATTTTTTCATGGAGAAGTTTTGTGTACGCTGCAAGATACAGAACGGTGGATGGAGGCGGTTACATTACAATAGACTTCGATACTGATTGATATGTCTTCATATAAATTGACACATCTATGTGTGTTGTCATGGAGAAAGTTTGTATACCACGAAAGTCACCATATGGTGAATGGCAAACCTTAAAAAAGACTTCGAATTTTTTTGACCGCTCACACTACAAGTTAACAGATATTTATAATATCCCATAGGTAGGTGTAGGATCTGACCATAACTTGTTGGTTATGAACTGTAGGTTGAAACTGAAGAAACAACAAAAAGGTAGGAAAATAAGGAGATGGGACCTGGATAAATTCAAGCAACCTGAAGTTCTTAAGAATTTCAGAGGGAGTTTTAGGCAACAATTGGCAGACACGGGAGAATATAAAACAGTAGAGGAGGAATGGGTAGCATTGACGGATGAAATAGTGAAGGCAGCAGAGGACAAAGTAGGTAGGAAGGCAAGACCTACCTTCAGACTTTAAGAAAAATGTTATAATCCCCATTCCAAAGAAAGCAGGTGCAGTCAGGTGTGAAAACTACAGAACAATCAGTTTAATAAGTAATGGTTGCAAAATATTAACACGAATTATTTACAGAAGGATGGAAAAGCTGGTGGAAGCCGACCTCGGGGAAGATCAGTTTGGCTTCAGGAGAAATGTAGGAACTCGGGAGGCAATACTCACTTTACGCCTTATCCTAGAAGATAGATTAAGAAAAGGCAAACCTACATTTCTAGCTTTTGTAGATTTGCAGAAGGCTTTTGACAATGTTGATTGGAATAAACTCTTTCAAGTTCTGAAGCGAGCAGGAGTAAAATATAGGGAGCGTAAGGTGATTTACAACTTGTGCAAAAACCAGACAGCGCTTGTCAGAGTTGAAGGGCATGAAAGGGGTGCAGTGGTTGGAAAGGTAGTAAGACAGGGTTGTAGCCTTTCTCCAATGTTGTTCAATTTGTACATCGCGCAAGCTATAAAGGAAAGCAAGGAGAAATTTGGTGAAGGAATTAAAGTTCAGGGTGAAAAATTAAAAACATTGCGTTTTGCCGACGACATAGTAATTCTGTCAGATACAGCAAAGGACCTGGAAGAGCAATTGAACGGAATTGACAGTGTGCTGAAAGGTGCATATAAGATGAACATTAACAAGAGCAACACTAGGGTAATGGAGTGCAGTCTAAGAAAATCAGGTGATGCTGAAGGAATTAGATTAGCTAACGAAGCAATAAAGGAGGTACATGAGTTTTGTTACTTGGGCAGTAAAATAACGAATGATGGTCGCTGTACAGAGGATATAAAATGCAGAATGGCAATGGGTAGAAAAGCGGTCTTGAAAAAGAGAAATTTGTTAACATCGAATATTGATTTAAGCCTAAGGAAGTCCTTTCTGAAGGCATTTATATGGAGTGTTGCCTTGTATGTGAGTGAGACATGGACGATAAACAGTGCGGACAGGAAGAGGATTGAGGCTTTTGAAATATGGTGCTACAGAAGAATGCTGAAGATTAGGTGGGTGGATCGCGTAACTAATGAGGAGGTACTGAACAGAATTTGGGAGAAAAGAAATTTCTGGCATACCTTGACTAAAAGAAGGGATCGATTGGTAGGACACATTCTTAGACATCAAGGAATTGTGGATTTAGCGTTGGATGGAAGTGTGTGGGGTAAAAACCGCAGAGGAAGACCAAGAGATTCAGACAGATGTAGGTTGCCGTTCTTATGTGGAGATGAAGAGGCTTGCTCAGGATAGGGTATTGTGGAGAGCTGCATCAAACCAGTTTCCGGACTGAAGACCATAACAACAACAACATATTTTTAGGGAAGAATATCTGTTATAAAGGTCACATGATCATTGGAAACAGAATTCAAAAGTGTGTTAATTCTACTAGGCTTGGTCTGTGGAGGATTAGTAGTCACTTTCATGGAGGTGTAGCTTGGCATATTGAAAATATCGAATAATCCGGTCCCTGTAAAGTGATTCCAATCGAAAACAGCACGTTCGCTTTCTTTTACCACCAGTTTCATTGCGTCTTCAAGCAATGAGGAAGTGTACAGCTGACAAGTGTAGCATCTGTGGAAGGTGTGATGCTTCGTGTGACGGAAGGTTATATGGTACGTGACTTTCGAAACATTTACTAAGCAATACTTGTTTGTTTGTAAAGTCTATGGGACTTAACTACGGGGTCATCAGTCCCTAAACTTACAAACTACTTATGAACTACTTACGAACTAGGACGGCACAAATATCCATGCCCGAGGGGGGATTCGAACCCCCGACCGTAGTGGCCGTGGAGACCTTGACTGGAGCGCCTTAGTCTCCTCGGCCACCGCGGCCGGCAGCAATACTTACAGTCTATTTCATTTGTCAAATAGTCACAAGTTCAATTCAATTCAATTCAATTCAAACGACTAGATGAATCTCCGATAATTTTTATTATTTATTATTTTATTGGTTTTTTCTGTTCCATAGGACCCAATTGAGGAGTGAGACGCCATGGTCATGGAACAAGTCAATACATTAATTGTTACACAAGAATGGTACTAGAAAATTTTTAAGTAGTCCTTTACACACGACAATTTTAAGACAAAGTGAAAAGAACCAATAAAGAAAAAAAATGAATTAGCTTAATTGTTAAACTTTTCTAGGAGTTCCTCGACAGAATAAAAGGAGTGAGCCATGAGGTAACTCTTCAATTTAGATTTGAAAGCGTGTGGATTAGTGCTAAGATTCTTTAGTTCTTGTGGAAGTTTATTGAAAATGGATGCCGCAGAATACTGCACCCCTTTCTGCACTAGTGTTAAGGTGGTGTGATGCAAATGCAGATTCGACTTCTGTCTAGTATTCACCGAGTGACAGCTACTAACTCTTAGGAATAAGCTGATATTATTAACAACAAACGACATTAAAGAAAAAGCGTATTGTGACGCCAGAGTCAAAATTCCGAGACTACTGAAAAGGGGTCGACATGACGTTGGCGAACTTACACCAGATATTGCTCGAACCGCCCGTTTTTGAGCCAGAAATATCCTTTTTGCATCAGGCGAGTTACCCCAAAAAACAATGCCGTACTTCATAAGTGAGTAAAATATATAATGTGTACCAGCTTAGGAAAAGAAAAAAAAGGACCGTCAGCCGACCGCCACAGAAGTTACGTCCGCGCCTATCGCGACATAGGACAATAAACCTGGCCAGGCTGATATGCTGCAGGCCGGCTAGTTGCACAATCTGGCAGTACCGTAACAAATAAAAATAAAAAAGTTATTGCACCTCTACTTTGAATGCTAAAACCATGGTGTATTGGCAGCACACGTACAATATATTTCACTTTACTAAACACCGGTAATAACAGACCGGTCCAATAACAGACCGGCTGCCTCTTAACGCCGTATGCGACAGGAGCTTTCTGCGGCCGATTCTGAAGCAAGCGTCAGCAAAGCCAGTAGCGGCGCTGTGATACCTCCCCTCTGCCGAAAGCATCTGCTACCACTCACCACTCTGGAGACTGTAAAATGGTTGTAGTGCTGTTAAGTGGTGATCGAAAAAATGTCCACGATTTGCATTTCACAAAATGTTCAAATGTTTGTATAGCTTATGGGACTTAACTACGGGGTCATCAGTGCTACAGAAGAATGCTGAAGATTAGGTGGTTCAAATGTTTGTTAAGCTTAAGGGACTTACCTACGGGGTCATCAGTCCCTAAACTTACAAACTACTTATGAACTACTTACGAACTAGGACGGCACAAATATCCATGCCCGAGGGAGGATTCGAATCCCCGACCGTAGTGACCGTGCAGACCGTGACTTGAGCGCCTCAGTCCCCTCGGCCACCGCGGCCGGCGAAGATTAGGTGAGTGGATCGCGTAACTAATGAGGAGGTTCTGAACAGAATTGGGGAGAAAAGAAATTTCTGGCATACCTTAACTAAAAGAAGGGATAGATTGGCAGGGCACAATCTTAGACATCAAGGAATTGTGAATTTAGCGTTGGAGGGAAGTGTGTGGGGTAAAAACCGCAGAGGAAGACCAAGAGATGGATACAGTAAGCAGATTCAGACAGATGTAGGTTGCCGTTCTTATGTGGAGTTGAAGAGGATTGCTCAGGATAGGGTATTATGGAGAGCTGCATCAAACCAGTCTCCGGACTGAAGTCTACAACAACAACAACATCAGTCCCTAAACTTACAAACTACTTATGAACTACTTACAAACTAGGACGGCACAAATATCCATGCCCGAGGGGGGATTCGAACCCCCGACCGTAGTGGCCGTGTAGACCGTGACTGGAGCGCCTCAGTCCCCTCGGCCACCGCGGCCGGCTTGCATTTCACACTCCATAACAATGTAGGTACCGTAGATCATGTGCTTCTGTGTGTTGAGTATTTTATTACACTAATTTACAATGTATTAGTGATGCGAGAAATTTATTTTATAGTTCGTGATACCCTCAGGCTATTTCAGTACCTTTTGTAAGAATATAATTTATAGTTTACATCATCTCCTTTCCTAATAGAAGAGATCCTTTATGTAAATGTTTATTGTCATGCATTCGAATGTTTTTGCCTGGCCACAGTATAATTGTGCTGTAATGTGCTTTAGTGCCGTTTGATTCAGTTCAGTAAATATATGCGCTATACTGTGTGAATACCTTTCTGTACATGATTCATAGAATCACAGTCTCTCTGTACGGCCATATTTGGTGTCTAATTTCTACAGCACAGATTTCGCATTTACGAGTTAATATTAATTGGTACGTCCAATTCCTGTATAAATATCCCCCTGGAATGCACCCTAAGTGATAAATAACAATGAAATTCGTATCGTTGATGGTTGGTTCTTATTTCTCCAGAGGCGTGCGGATAGAGATGTAACTTGGTATTTTCGAACTAGATATATACGAGCATTACCTTAAATTATTGAATCGAGCTTTAAAGAAGACTTAATTTTTAAACGTTTTTTCTGCGATTTTGTTTCAGAATTTATCCTAGCTATTGCTACACATTTAATTATTGAGAAATGATTCTAGCAATTTGCAGCCTCATAAAATAATATAACGACGTGGGCAGTGTCCTCCACCTCGATTAGAACCTACGACTTCGTCCGTCCTCGCACAGGAAGACACTTGCAAAGCTACAGAGTGAAAGAGACGATGCCGCGGCGGGACTCTCTTTGTGATATTCTCTGCTGAATCTTGTAACTCATCGTGAAAGTTAAAGAATCTGTCTCTTAAACGACGATTGACATTCCTGGGATCAAAAAATTAAATTTTCTATCCCACTCTCTCATCTTAAATGAGTAGCACACAGCATCAGTTTGGCTTAATCCAGCATTACAAATTACTAAAGCTATGTTTTATGACAATACCAGAATAAGAATAGCCGATTTCGTGATACATGTATCATTCATAGCGAGATATATAATCTTACACCACTATTATAGTTTCCCCCATAAAAGAAACGAATAAAACACTTACTTCGTTAAATTTTAATGATACCCTCTCTAGGGAACGGACGTCCAAAAATTAGCACTAATAGAAAAAGGAACCTGACGAGAATTCGAACCATAGCTCCAATGTGGATGTAGATATGAAGTCCCAGTAGCCCACTTTCTTTTCTCTAGTTAGACGAGTCGTTTAGGGTCATTGAATCATGTTTATTCGATATCTGCCGACGAAATTTTTGCTCAGTTTATTCTTTTTATTACAGAGTCTACCAGCTATTTCACCGAATGCTCTGAACTACTGCTTCGGATATAGAAATGTTCAAGTGTTTGTAATTCTTATGGGACTAAACTACGTTGGTCATCAGTCCCTAGACTTACAAACTACTTAAACTAAGAATGAAACTTTCACTCTGCAGCGGAGTGTGCGCTGATATGAAACTTCCTGGCAGATTAAAATTGTGTGCCGGAACCGGGACTCGAACCTGGGACCTATGCCTTTGGAAAGTAGGAGGCGAGGTACTGGCGGAAGTAAAGTTGTGAAGCGGCATCATGAGTCGTGTCGGGATAGCACAGTCGGTAGTGCGCTTGCCCGCGAAAGGCAAAGGTCCCAGGTTCGAGTCCCGGTTCCGGCACACAATTTTAATCTGCCAGGAAGTTTCATACTTAAACTAAGTTAAACTAACCCAAGGACAATACACACATCCATGCCCGAGATAGGATTCGAACCTCCGACTGCGCTATCCGCAATGTGGCGCTCCAGACCGCTCGGCTACTCCTGCGCGGCTTTCGGATGTAGCAGGGCAGTGTGGGTTGCTACACGTCCCTCTGTTCCTTTGTTTTAGTGTTGTCGAATCCTCGTTATCAGCAATTAGTTTTCAAAATCTCTATGAGAAATCACATGCCAACTTCAAAGTATAGCATTTTTCTCGATTTGCAGAGTATCTTTGTGACTGAACTTCTGAACATCTAGGCGGATTTAATTCAGCATAATTAAGTATCCCAGAGGAATGTTACAGTAACCTTAACATTCATGAAATATACAAATGATTATATAAATCGGCTACTCCGTACACCAGTAAGTAGGAAATGGTATTGCACACGGGAAAATTGCAACGTGAGAAAATTGTCACAACCTGCAGAAAATCGAAATTTGGTAAAAAGGCTACAGATTGCCCATGACACAAACAGATGAAACTCATTGCACATAAATAAGCCGCAGAACCCGTTATTATTCAGTTAGACCAACTGCGTTATATCAGTGGAAGTAGTCAAAACCGTAAAATTCTTGGGAGTACCCGACCGGAGAAACATAAAATATAATTATAACATTACAGTAGTTGTAAGTAAAACAATTTATAAACCTAGATCAACAGGATTAATACGAAGAAGGTGTGTTTCATATATCAAGTTGATAGATCGCTGCGCGTCGTTGTAGGATCTAGGGTTAATAGAGAATATAATTCAAATCGGCGTATTTGGCCATGAGTTCATTTAGTAATCGCCAGACTATCACAAATAAGCTTATCACAGTGCAATATTCGATGTTATAAAGGACTAGGTTTGGTTCACAGAGGTGTATTTTTCAGATTTCTTGAGTGTAAGTTTCAACAAATGTCAACCAGCATACTAAATCTGCGCTAATACACCTTGTCAAGTTTCAACCCATACTAACTGTCCTTACCACACACCAGTCGTGATTGTTTAAGTAAGAGAAAAGTTTACGGTTGTACCTGAAATAATCTCCATTTTCGTTTTGTCTATGGCGCGTTCCGCTAAACGAAATTGTAATACAAACGATGGTAATTGGATTCCCTTTTTTCTTTTAAATAAAGTAAATCTACATACGTACTGAGCTTAGCGGACGGTATCTTTTAGCGAGACTACTGATTTCCTTTCTCGTTCCTCTCCCAAATACAGGGTTATTCAGTATATCACTGTTTAACTTGTATGACACATTGGGTATACAATAAGCATTAGTAATTAAATAGGAACTAGGGTTCGCAAATATCACGAGAAGGTCCAACGGTCACGAGAGGGCGTAACTGTACAGACACAAGCGGAGACCGTACTCTTTCCCAGACCAACGTAGTGCGACTATCTCCTATTCCTGCAAGAGTTTTTGCTGGACATGTTCCCAAGCATATCACACCCCAAGTGTACAAACATTCTTCCAACACTACCATACCACACGTACAACTTACATTGTGTTTGAGTTTAAGGAAGCTTGCTGTCCTGCATGATCCAAATACTTTATGGTTTTCTCTTTTGGAGTTTTTAGGACTGCAGAATAAATTGCTTCATTTGCTGTTACTGTCTTTCTTGTGTGGCGCTGCTCGATGTTAGACTAAAGCTTGTGGAGTATGGTGAGTTGTAAATACCTGCTCGATTGTTTGCCAGGGAATTGCGACACGGTATAAAGTCTTCAAATGTTTGTATAGCTTATGGGACTTAACTACGGGGTCATCAGTCCCTAAACTTACAAACTACTTATCAACTAGCTTATCCTAAGGACGGCACAAATATCCATGCCCGAGGGGGGATTCGAACTCCCGACCGTAGTGGCCGTGCAAACCGTGACAGGAGCGCCTCAGTCCCCTCGGCCACCGCGGCCGGCTATAAAGTCTTAATAAGCTGTCGTAAATGAAGCCATCCTCTCGGGTAAAATATTCCGGAGGTAAAATAGTCCCCCATTCGGTTCTCCGGGCGGGGACTACTCAGGAGGATGTTATCATCAGGAAAGACAATACTGGCATTCTACGGATCGGAGCGTGGAATGTTAGATCCCTTAATCTGGTAGGAAATTTAGAAAATTTAAAAAGGGAAATGGATAGGTTGAAGTTAGATATAGTGGGGATTAGTGAAGTTCGATGGCAGGATGAACAGGATTTCTGGTCAGGTGAGTACAGAATTATAAATACAAAAGCAGTTGGGGGTATCACAGGAGTAGGACTGATAATGAATACGAAAATAGGAATGCGGGTAAACTACTATAAGCAGCACAGTGATCGCATTATCATTGTCAAGATAGATACGAAGCCAACACCGACAACAGTAGTACAGGTTTATATGCCAACTAGGTCTGCCGATGATGAGGAGATCGAAGAAATATATGAGGAGCTAAAGGAAATTATTCAGACAGTTAAGGGAGAGGAAAACTTAATTGTGATGGGAGACTGGAATTCGGTAGTAGGAAAAGGAAGAGAAGGAAAAATAGTAGGTGAATATGGACTGGGCAGAAGGAATGAAAGAGGAAGTCGCCTGGTAGAATTTTGCACGGAACATGATTTAATTGTAACAAACACGTGGTTTAAGAATCACAAAAGAAGGTTGTATACTTGGAAGAGACCAGGACACACCGGAAGGTATCAGATAGATTTTATAATGGTAAAACATAGATTCCGGAACCAGGTTATAAACTGCAAGACATACCCAGGGGCAGATATAGACCCTGACCATAACTTGTTAGTCATGAACTGTAGGCTGAAACTGAAAAAACTGCAGAAAGGTAGGAAAATAAGGAGATGGGACCTAGATAAATTGAAGGAACGTGAAGTTCTGGTGAATTTCAGAGGGAGATTTAGGCAACAATTGACAGAAACAGGGGGAAATAAAACAGTAGAACAGGAATGGGTAGCATTGAGAGATGAAATAGTGAAGGCAGCAGAGGACAAAATAGGTAGAAAGGCAAGACCTACAAAAAATCCTTGGATAACACAGGAAATACTAAATTTAATTGATGAAAGGAGAAAATATAAAAATGCAGAAAGGCAAAATGGTGTACAGACGACTAAGAAATGAGATTGATAGGAAGTGCAAAATGGCTAAGCAAGAGTGGCTAGAAGCCAAATGCAAATCTGTAGAAGAAAAGTAGATACCGCCTACAGGAAAATAAAAGAGACATTTGGGAACAAGAAAAGCAATTCTACCAATATCAAGAACTCAGATGGGAAACCAGTTCTCAGCAAAGAAGGGAAAGCTGAAAGGTGGAAAGAGTACATAGAGCAGCTCTACAAAGGAAATGAACTTAGAGACGATGTTGTAGGAAGGGGAGAGGAAGTAGATCAAGATGAAATAGGAGATACTATACTGAGAGATGAATTTGACAGAGCCCTGAAAGACCTAGGTCGGAACAAGGCCCCAGGAGTAGATGACATACCCTCAGAGCTACTAAATTCTCTGGGAGAGCCAGCCATGACAAAACTATTTGAACTGGTGTCTAGGATGTATGAGACAGGCGAAATACCCTCAGACTTTAAGAAAAATGTAATAATCCCCATTCCAAAAAAATCAGGCGCAGGCAGGTGTGTAAATTACGGAACCATCAGTTTGATAAGTCATGGTTGCAAAATTTTAACACGAATTATCTACAGGAGAATGGAAAAGCTGGTAGAAGCTGACCTCGGGGAAGATCAGTTTGGATTCAGGAGGAACGTAGGAACCCGGGAGGCAATACTTACCTTACGTCTTATCTTAGAAGATAGATTAAGGAAAGGCAAACCTACATTTTTAGCTTTTGTAGATTTGGAGAAAGCATTTGACACTGTTGACTGGAATACACTCTTTCAAATTCTGAAGTCAGCAGGGGTAAAATACAGGGAAAGGAGAGTTATTTACAACTTGTACAAAAGCCAGACCGCAGTTATTAGACTCGAAGGGCATGAAAGGGAAGCATCAGTTGGGAAGGGAGTAAGACAGGGTTGTAGCCTTTCTCCGATGTTATTCAATTTGTACATTGAGCAGGCGGTGAAGGAAAGCAAGGAAAATTTTGGAATAGGGATTAAAGTTCAGGGGGAAGAAATAAAAACATTGTGTTTTGCTGATAACATTGTAATTCTGTCAGAGACAGCGAACGACCTGGAAGAGCAGTTGAATGGAATGGACAGTGTGTTGAAGAGAGCGTATAAAATGAACATCAACAAGAGCAAAACCAAAATAACGTTATGCGGTCTTAGAAAATCAGGCGATGCTGAAGGAATTAGATTAGGTAACGAAACAATGAAGGTGGTAAATGAGTTTTGTTACTTGGGTAGTAAAATAACATGCGATGGTCGCAGTACAGAAGATATAAAATGCAGAATGGCAATGGGAAGAAAAGCATTTCTTAAAAAGCGAAATTTGCTAACATCTAATATTAATTTAAGAGTTGTTGTTATGGTCTTCAGTCCGGAGACTGGTTTGATGCAGCTCTCCACCCTACTCTATCCTGAGCAAGCCTTTTCATCTCCTCATAAGAACGGCAACCCACATCCCCTTGAATCTGCTTACTATACGCGTCTCTTGGTCTCCCTCTGCGATTTTTACCCCACACACTTCCCTCCAATGCTAAATTTACGATTCCTCGATATCTAAGAATGTGTCCTACCAAGCGATCCCTCCTTTTAGCCAGGGTATGCCAAAAATTCCTTTTCTCATCAATTCTGTTCAGTACTTCTTCATTGGTTATGCGATCTACCCACCTAATCTTCAGCATTCTTCTGTAGCACCACATTTCAAAAGCCTCTATTCTCTTCCTGTCCGCACTGCTTATCGTCCATGTTTCACTCCCATACAAGGCAACACTCCACACAAATGCCTTCAGAAAAGACTTCCTTACACTTAAATTAATGTTCGATGTTAGCAAATTTCTCTTTTTCAAAAATGCTTTTCTTCCCATTGCCATTCTGCATTTTATATCCTCTGTACTGCGACCATCACATGTTATTTTACTACCCAAGTAACAAAACTCATCTACCACCTTCATTGTTTCGTTACCTAATCTAATTCCTTCAGCATCGCCCGATTTTCTAAGACCGCATTCCATTATTTTTGTTTTGCTCTTGTTAATGTTCATTTTATACGCTCTCTTCAATACACTGTCCATTCCATTCAACTGCTCTTCCAGGTCTTTTGCTGTCTCTGACAGAATTACAATGTCATCAGCGAAACGCAATGTTTTTATTTCTTCCCCCTGAACTTTCATCCCTATTCCAAATTTTTCCTTGCTTTCCTTCACCGCCTGCTCGATGTACAAATTGAATAACATCGGAGAAAGGCTACAACCCTGTCTTACTCCCTTCCCAACTGATGCTTCCCTTTCATGCCCTTCGAGTCTAATAACTGCGGTCTGGCTTTTGTACAAGTTATAAATAACTCTCCTTTCCCTATATTTTACCCCTGCTGACTTCAGAATTTGAAACAGTGTATTCCAGTCAACATTGTCAAATGCTTTCTCCAAATCTACAAAAGCTAAAAATGTAGGTTTGCCTTTCCTTAATCTATCTTCTAAGATAAGACGTAAAGTGAGTATTGCCTCCCTGGTACCTACGTTCCTCCTGAATCCAAACTGATCTTCCCCAAGGTCAGCTTCTACCAGCTTTTCCATTCTCCTGTAGATAATTCGTGTTAAAATTTTGCAACCATGACTTACCAAACTAATGGTTCTGTAATTTTCACACCTGTCTGCGCCTGATTTCTTTGGAATGGGGATTATTATATTTTTCTTAAAGTCTGAGGGTATTTCGCCTGTCTCATAAATCCTACACACCAGTTCAAATAGTCTTGTCGTGGCTGGCTCTCCCAGAGACTTTAGTAGCTCTGAGGGTATGTAATCTACTCCTGGGGCCTTGTTCCGACCTAGGTCTTTCAAGGCTCTGTCAAATTCATCTCTCAGTATAGCATCCCCTATTTCATCTTGATCTACGTCCTCTTCCCTTCCTACCACATTGTCTGTAAGTTCATTTCCTTTGTAGAGCTGCTCTATGTACTCTTTCCACCTTTCAGCTTTCCCTTCTTTGCTGAGAACCGGCTTCCCATCTGAGTTCTTGATATTCGTAGAGTTGCTTTTCTTGTCCCCAAATATCTCTCTTATTTTCCTGTAGGCGGTATCTACTTTTCCCCTTCTTATACATTCTTCTACAGATTTGCATTTGGCTTCTAGCCACTCCTGCTTAGCCATTTTGCACTTCCTGTCAATCTCATTTTTTAATCGTCTGTACTCCATTTTGCCTGTTTCATTTACTGCATTTTTATATTTTCTCCTTTCATCGATTAAATCTAGTATTTCCTGTGATATCCAAGGATTTTTTGTAGGTCTTGCCTTTCTACCTATTTTGTCCTCTGCTGCCTTCACTATTTCATCTCTCAGTGCTACCCATTCCTCTTCTACTGTTTTATTTCCCCCTGTTTCTGTCAATTGTTGCCTAAATCTCCCTCTGAAATTCTCCAGAACTTCACTTTCCTTCAATTTATCTAAGTCCCAGCTCTGTATTTTCCTACGTTTCTGCAATTTTTTCAGTTTCAGCCTACAGTTCATGACTAACAAGTTATGGTCAGAGTCTATATCTGCCCCTGGGTACGTCTTGCAGTTTATAACCTGGTTCCGGAATCTATGTCTTACCATTATAAAATCTATCTGATACCTTCCGGTGTCTCCTGGTCTCTTCCATGTATACAACCTTCTTTTGTGATTCTTAAACCAGGTGTTTGTTACGATTAAATCATGTTCCGTGCAAAATTCTACCAGGCGACTTCCTCTTTCATTCCTCCTTCCCAGTCCATATTCACCTATTATTTTTCCTTCTCTTCCTTTTCCTACTACCGAATTCCAGTCTCCCATCACAATTAAGTTTTCCTCTCCCTTAACTGTCTGAATAATTTCCTTTAGCTCCTCATATATTTCTTCGATCTCCTCATCATCAGCAGAGCTAGTTGGCATATAAACCTGTACTACTGTTGTCGGTGTTGGCTTCGTATCTATCTTGACAATGATAATGCGATCACTGTGCTGCTCATAGTAGTTTACCCGCATTCCTATTTTCTTATTCATTATCAGTCCTACTCCTGTGATACCCCCAACTGATTTTGTATTTATAATCCTGTACTCACCTGACCAGAAATCCTGTTCATCCTGCCACCGAACTTCACTAATCCCCACTATATCTAACCTCAACCTATCCATTTCCCTTTTTAAATTTTCTAATTTTCCTACCCGATTAAGGGATCTAACATTCCACGCTCCGATCCGTAGAATGCCAGTATTGCCTTTCCTGATGACAACATCCTCCTGAGTAGTCCCCGCCCGGAGATCCGAATGGGGGACTATTTTACCTCCGGAATATTTTACCCGAGAGGATGCCATCATCATATGTTCATACAGTAGAGCTGCATGTCCTCGGGAAAAGTAACGGCTGTAGTTTCCCCTTGCTTTCAGCCGTTCGCAGTAGCTGTGTGGCAAAGCCACATGAGCTAATGTTACAAGGCCAGCTCAGTCAATCATCCAGACTGTTGCCCCTGTAACTACCGAAAAGGCTGCTGCCCCTCTTCAGGAACCACACGTTTGTCTGGCCTCTCCACAGATACCCCTCCGCTGTGGTTGCACCTACGGTACGGCTATCTGTATCGTTGAGGCACGCAAGCCACCCCACCTCGGCAATGTCTGTGGTTCATGGGGGTGGAATTTAAGAGTAAGGAAGTCTTTTCTGAAGGCATTTGTGTGGAGTGTTGCCTTGTACGGGAGTGAAACATGGACGATAAGCAGTGCGGACAGGAAGAGAATAGAGGCTTTTGAAATGTGGTGCTACAGAAGAATGCTGAAGATTAGGTGGGTAGATCGCATAACTAATGAAGAAGTACTGAACAGAATTGGTGAGAGAAGGAATTTTTGGCATACCCTGACTAAAAGAAGGGATCGCTTGGTAGGACACATTCTTAGACATCGGGGAATCGTAAATTTAGCATTGGAGGGAAGTGTGTGGGGTAAAAATCGCAGAGGGAGACCAAGAGACGCGTATAGTAAGCAGATTCAAGTGGATGTGGGTTGCCGTTCTTATGAGGAGATGAAAAGGCTTGCTCAGGATAGAGTAGGGTGGAGAGCTGCATCAAACCAGTCTCCGGACTGAAGACCATAACAACAACAACAACAAAAATGAAGCCAGATGGAAATATAGTGCAGTTCTTGTGGATTACAAGGATGCAAGTTCTACGTTAATACAAGATATAGTTTGCGTTTTGAGTGAGTAGACTGGAGTGTGAGATGATGCACGAGTTTCGTGCGGGACGTGGCAATTGTGCGCCGCCGCTGTGGAGTAGCCGAGCGGTCTAAAGCGCCTCGCTGCGGGGCGCGCGGTTGCTCGCCGTGGAGGTTCCAGTCCTCCCTGGGGCATGGGTGTGTGTGTTGTCCTTAAGTTAGTTTACCTAGGTTTAAGTAGTTTGTAAGCTACGGACTGATAACCACGCAGGTTGGTCCGATAGATTTACAGACATTTGAACATTTTAATTGTGCGCCGTTCCTGCACGTCGTCCTTCACAACTGTCAATATTAAAGTAATTATGAACAGACTATAGGGAGCAAGATTGCTGTGACACAAGGATGTTTTCGAAACCACCTAGGTATCTTTAATAGAGAGCGCCGTTCAATGCAGCATCGATGTCAGCCATGTATCGAAGTATCTAGCAAAAACTTGTGCAATTCTTGTAGTTCGTGTCCATTTGTTGCTTATGACATAATTACTGCAATGTCATTTAGCAGGCCTAAATGGCCTCTGCGACACCCGTTCTTATAGGATTACTGATCCTTGTCGAACGCCCGATTTTATAAAATTTTGCTCAGTCACCCTACAGAAGGAGGGAAAAACAAATGTATTTATGCCTTCGTACTCTCTCTAGTTCCTCTGGTATCTTTGCTGTCCTTACCAGTGGCGGCTGGTGATAATGTGATAATGTGCTGCAGCACACTGTAAGTATATTACTAAAATTATGCCATTTCTCTTCGAATGCAAGCGAGAAATCGCTATAAAATTAAATCCTTTCTCTTGGAATACGAGTCGGATATCACTATAAAATTATGCCAATTCCTTTCCAATGCGTATTAGAATGCTAGTAATAAGGATGAAAACGCATTTTGGAGCGCTCTCGGCGCGATAGCTGGAAACCAGCTCCGTGTGCTGAAATGGGATTCAGCCGTGCTGGTATGTGCGCAGAGAGGCGGCGCAGTCGTCTGTTCGCTAGTGCGCATGCGCAGACGTGACGTCAGGCCTGGCGACTCATGCTTGCTGAGACCGACTGCAGCACTACACAAATATTTCCATTCGCGCTGCGTGTAACGGTTGTGGAAGAATAGTATATGACGAATATTGCGGCGTAGAGAGTCAAATAGCGCGCTGGCTCAGGCGTCTTGTATGTTGTCTCTCAAACCCACTTGTGTGTGGCTCGTATTCAAATACCTCTGAATCTAAATTTTTAATTTCTGTAAATAAAATTAATATTTTAACGTTATATTTACTACCTGCAGTGGATACATGCAGTTGGCAGCGCTGTTATAGATTCCCCTGAAGGTCTTACTGTCAATACAGAATTAATTGATATTTAATTAAAGGCAATCATAAAAAGGTTGACTTTTTTATTTTATAATATTTTGTTTCCTGTTTATTTTTGTAATATTGTAGCACACTGGTCAAATTTTGTACGAGCCGCCACTGGTCCTTACACGAAATATAAGATAGCAATTCTATACATTTACGCAACACTATTCCTCGTAAACAACTTCGTCGTTTCTCCAGGGACTCCCATTTGAATACACGAAGCATCTCCGTAATAATTGCGTATTGATCTATCTTGGCCGCTTTCAGAAAGTAGCAATACGCCTTCAAATGTGTTCCTTCAGATCAGGCATGGCTAACATCTCGGCCGGCGGGCTCGCACGCGCCCCTCTGTAGTTCATCGCACCAGCCGCCACCGTGTGTCGCTAGTGTCGGCAGTGGAGCGAGAGAGATAGCTGCGGAAAGAGCAAAGACCTTGTAAAAATAACTAGACTCCCTGACGGCGCTGCTGTCGCGGGTTAATTTGAACCTTCGGCCCCGCCATGGTAGTGGCAAGCGTCAGATAAATACGAGTGTTATTAGCAGGTAAATTGTGTATTAAATAGCTACTGCGGTATATATAGATAACTGATAGTCACGTCTGACTTACTGGTCTATTGCAGTGTACATGAAGCACGTTGGTGAAGAGCTGCTCAGCGTTTAAATGCATAAATCAATTTAAGAAAGCAGTAAAAAGATCGAATACTGTCTTCCCATTTATATTACTCAGGAATACAAGTAGCCGTACTATTGGTGTTCAGAGAGAGTTACTCTTGCTTAACAGACTATTAGTCAAGACAACATAGGATTGAATGAAATAAATAACAGGGTTTTATAATACTGGTAGCTCTTAAAAAGAAACTACTTTAGGCAGTACTGGTGGACAGGAAGTTGAAAAAGTTTCATTTTATTATTGTGTAAAATAACTATTGGGGTCGCGAAATTAGTTGCCTCACTGCAGTTCGAATTTTTGTTTATGAAATTAATATTAGCAACTTGTAACAGAATTTAAAGGTAATCTGCTTTACATAGAGGTAAACAAAGTAAAGGGGGTTTGCAGACCTGTCTATAGTTAAATATATGAACGGCACATAGCCACAGTGGATGCACATTTTGAAGTTCAACCCTGTGACGATAGTTGCTGACTTTTGAGCAGTTCACTCTGCTATAAGGTATTTGGCTTACAACATTAAAAATGCTAATTTTCTTGCTAGATACCCTAATGCTAATGTTAGATGCCTTAGTTAAGAAAAAGTCATGGCATACTTCGTATTCTTAAAAGAATTTGGTAGTGGCTGATTGCTGTATTCACAACGTAAGATGCTATTTTTCAGTTATGTATCTGATGGGATATTTCACTTTCACATTTTTAACATTAGCTGTTTCAGTTAGCCTTGTTTGATATTTTGATGCTATGAATATATAAATATTGGAGAATACAGTATTAAAGCAAAGACGTAAAGTGTGAAACTCTTCCGAAAGTAATGTTTTATAAAAAGTTTCACAATCGTAGAATATATTGAGAAAGTGCCAGAAAATCGTGTCTGTCGATTAATTCCGTTCATGTGCTGCACTTAGAACGCAAAATAACAACATGATATAGTTCGGTTTCGTTAGGAAGAGGAAAAGTTGTTGGCTCAAAATTTTCAAATGTTTGTA
The DNA here is from genome assembly GCA_026315105.1 of Locusta migratoria. Taxonomy (NCBI): domain Eukaryota; kingdom Metazoa; phylum Arthropoda; class Insecta; order Orthoptera; family Acrididae; genus Locusta; species Locusta migratoria. Next base: position 451,331,427 of record CM048755.1, on the reverse strand, counting down.
CAACTTATGGGACTTAACTACGGGGTCATCAGTCCCTAAGCTTACAAACTACTTATGAACTAGCTAAGACTAAAGACGGCACAAATATCCATGCCCGAGAGGGGATTCGAACCCCCGACCGTAGTGACCGTGACTGGAGCGCCTCAGTCACCTCGGCCACCGCGGCCGGCAGCTGTTCGCCAATTTGTACACCATAAGTGTAATAAATGTACACACAACCGATGGTTGCTGTACATTCAAGGAGTCTGAAGCTGTTTTGTAGTTATATATTTCAATTAGACATAGTTTTCGCGACTTAACTCAAATGAATACGCTCTCTAATCAGATTTAAATTTCGCGCGGAAGTTTGCCACTACAATGGCCGCCGAGGCGCTGTTCACTTTGTCCGCTGTTCGCAGTCGGCCGCTTACGCGATTGTGGGGGCTTGGGAAAGAGTGAGGCCGCACAGCACTGCTCTGCGCTGGACTGTCCCGCGGGGTTATGCACCGTATACGAAGTAACAGAGGAAGCGCAGCTCTCTAATGTGGTCGAAGAACGGTAAAACAAACAAACCATTGACTCTTTAGGTAACAATTAGTGTTTGTATGGCAGAGTCACTACGCGAAGCTTTAGAAAATATCCAAAACATGAATCGAAGAAAAGCTCAGTAATTTTGTGACCCAAATTTGATCGTATTAGTATTGTACATGGACACTCGTCGCATATACAGTAGGCTTCTTCTGAAATATACAGGGTGTTTCACTAAGTGTGTTTGCCTCTGTAACTTGTAAAATAATAGGTAACGGGAAATTTTAATGCGGTAGGTCAACACAAGAAATGTTACACTTTCTGCGGAGCTATGAACATAGTTTGTTGTATCATTTTCCAAAGAGTTACACCACAAAGATATAATTTTTTAAATGGAACAATAGTTTTTTCTATCGTGTATTGGATTCGTTTAAACCAGCTGCGTCCAAATCAATTTAAACTACATTCCTATCACTGTTAGTTTGGGAGCTACAACCCTTCAAAGTTCCGGGGGCAGAGGCTGCGATAGCGTAGCTAACTGGCCGAGTGACTATCCCCTGGGGCACGGCCCACTGTCTCATGACACCAGCCAGTAAGCAACGCTGTCGTAGCCTCCACCCCTAAACTTTGAAGGGTTGTAGCTCCCAAACTAACAGGAATAGGAATGTAGTTTAAATTGATTTGGACGCAGCTGGTTTCAACGAATCCAATGCACAATAGAAAAAACTATTGTTCCATTTAAAAAAAAAAAAATATCTTTGTGGTGTAACTCTTTGGAAAATGATACAACAAACTGTGTTCATAGCTCCAGAGAAAGTATAACATTTCTTGTGTTGATCTACCGCATTAAAATTTCCCGTCACCTATTATTTTGTAAGTTACAAAGGCAAACACACCTAGTGAAACACCCTGTATATGTTTCTTAAATGGACAAGTATCATAAATATATTTTAAAAATATTTCATGTAAGGACTATAGAGTCTCATTCTTACAAGCAGCGCGAGCACTATCCGCTGACGCGTAAAATTCAGTTTTAGGCCGCGTTCAGACATGAGGGAATCGCGTGGTTTAAGCCTCACGGTTTGAACCGCAAAGTGACGGCCTTTGCGTTCGGACAGGCGCTGTCCGGCAGCGGTTAGCAAGCGGTTGTCGTTCGCAGTGTGTAGCGGAAATTACAGAGTCAGAATGGAAGTCAAAGAAGAAATATTGTGTTTGCTCTGGTTGCTTACAAGAAAGAGAACGAGAGTAAGAAAAAGGCAGTATTGGGTGCATCTTATACTAATTGATCGGCTCGGTCATGGCCAATTCGTAACCTTGAATCATACATACAGGGTGTTACAAAAAGGTACGGCCAAACTTCCAGAAAACATTCCTCACACACGAAGAAAGAAAATATGTTACGTGGACATGTGTCCGGAAACTTTTAATTTCCATGTTAGAGCTCATTTTAGTATTTCTCTTTAAATGTAAATCGAAATAATTCGTGCAGAGAATTGTCAAAATACCCATTTGTTTCGTCATTATGTACTGTACTTCCTCGATTCACCGCCAGTTTGGACAGGAATTGTTGGTGATGTCTTGATTGTGCCTCATGTTCTTCCACCTACGCTCACTGGAGCACGTTATCATGATTTCATACGGGATACTCTACCTGTGCTGCTAGAACATGAGCCTTTACAAGTACGACACAACATGTGGTTCATGCACGATGGAGCTCCTGCACATTTCAGTCGACGTTTTCGTACGCTTCTCAACAACAGATTCGGTGACCGATGGATTGGTAGAGGCGGACCAATTCCATGGCCTCCACGCTCTCCTGACCTCAACCCTCTTGACTTTCATTTATGGGGGCATTTGAAAGCTCTTGTCTACGCAACCCCGGTACCAAATGTAGAGACTCTTCATGCTCGTATTGTGGACGGCTGTGATACAATACGCCATCCTCCAGGGCTGCATCAGTGCATCAGGAATTCCATGCGACGGAGGATGGATGCATGTATCCTTGCTAACGGAGGACATTTTGAACATTTCCTGTAACAAAGTGTTTGAAGTCACGCTGGTACGTTCTGTTGCTGTGTGTTTCCAATCCATGATTAATGTGATTTGAAGAGAAGTAATAAAATGAGCTCTAACATGGAAATTAAACATTTCCGGACACATGTCCACGTAACATATTTTCTTTCTTTGTGTGTGAGGAATGTTTCCTGAAAGTTTGGCCGTACCTTTTTGTAACACCCTGTATATGGAGAAAAATACTTTGATTACTTAAAATTTCAATAAATTCTCTTGACGAGCTATTTCAATTAGTCAGGGAAGATATTTCAAGTTCTGAAACACACACGAGAGAAAAAAATTTGATTCTATGTACATTCCTTTTTGTTCAATAAATACCTACTTACCAAAAATATCCTTTTTTTTTCAACGTATCTTCATCATTTTCAAATACATCCGCCAACTTTTACCAAGCTTGGTTTTTGGCAATTCTATTTGAATACTCATAGCTCTGAAGATCCCATAATGCAGGTCATTTCTCAACTTCATCAATAAATAAATTAGTGTCGAAACGATCTATTGCAAGGTTATGGCACTGAGACGTCCGAACAGCGCGGTGCCCGCAACCAAACTAAACGCTCCTATAGGATTCCATCAAAGTAGAACCGCGCGGGCGCCGCACCATTATATTTTCCGGCGTTTGAAATGCGGCTACCGCGCGATTGGACTAGCCGCGTGGTCACATGTGAACTAGACTTGCGCATAATAGTTCGCGATCTGGAGCGCTCATTTTAGTTCGCGGCTTTGCCGCGAACTAGTTCGTTCTTTTAGTTCGTCCGCTCCCAGTGACGGCTGAGCGGCGTGGTCTGCGCATGCAGGTGGAGGGAGAAGTTCCCCCACCTAGCTGCTTCATGCGCTTCCTGCTTGAGCCGCTAACGATATCACGCAAACCAAGAGAGACAGTTTGTGGATAATTTCTCGCGTTTAAGTTTAGAGTTATCTCTATATCTTGGCATTATGGAATTTATTATTCAGATATTGCAGAGTGCAGAATACGTCAAAACAGAAATTTTGTAGCACTGAACTATGTAATCTAGCAGGCAAACACTCACCTAGAAATGGCAAGAAGGCAAACACGTGATTTTTAATTCTGCTGCGCGCCCTCTCTCTATTCTTCGGAAAAGAATTCAACGAACTAAGAAGCGAGATACGTTTGGCATAGTAGTTCCCGACCGGTAACGCATGTTTTAGTTGGCGACCGATCGCGCATATTTTAGTTCGCGACCGATCGCGCATATTTCAGTGCGCAGCTCGGCAGCGAAGTAGGTCGCTCTTTTTAGTTCGTCCGCTCTTTGTATATCGTCCGCTCTTTTCAGTTCGTCCGCTCTTCTTAGTTCGTCCGCTCTTCTTAGTTCGTCCGCTCTTTATAGTTCGTCCGCTCTTTGTAGTTCGTCCGCTCTTTTTAGTTCGTCCGCTCTTTTTAGTTCGCCCGATTTTTATAGTTCGTCCACTCTTTTTGGCTTTTGCTACCGCTACTAAAAGAGCTCTTTCTTTTGTTATGACAGTTTATTTATATCATGTTCAGTGTTGCCCAAACGTGTGCTATTACCCGTATTTTTAGGCAATTGGACATCAAATACTTAAACAAATAAACCAGTTATTTACACGAATGGGTGATACAATGGTATTCAACTACTTTGCATACAGAGTACTCGTAGTAAATATTATTTTGACGCTGCTGAATACCTTAGAAAAGAAAATTTGTGGCAGTGAACTATGAAACTATAGTTGAGGTGCATCTCAGCTCGAAATGACGGTAACTAGCAGAAGGGAATCACGCGGTTCTGAGCGCTCTCGCGTCCTCTCGCTGTTCCCCGTCAGTCTTCGGAAATGGAGCGAACGAACTAAGAGGTGAAGGATCTGCGAACTAGTTCGCGTAGTTCGCCTGTGGGAGCGCTCTTCCGAACTAGTTCGTTCGCGTACTACACAAGACTAATGTGAACAGCTACAGCTGCAAAGGGGCGGCTCATCAAACCGGATTGACAAACTTATGACAAACACGCAATGAAAACGGTACCGAGCTTGCACGATACCCAATAACTAACATAACCACACCCTTGCATGATCTGTCGCAGATAGCAAGAATCCGCTACTGCTCTTACTACCAGCTCCTGACTATCGCAGAGATTTTTTTCCCTTGGTACTTGCATTGGCACTTTTTTCCCTCTGCCCTTAAAACCGCTCTTGTTTCAAAAGCTTTCGACCACTTCTATCATCCTGATGGACCGTATTAATGGGTAATCTTACCCACACGTACGGCACACATCACAGTACCCGCTCCTGTGACTCCCACATTAGACATATTAACACATGCAGAGGTGACAGTAGAACTATTGAGTTGGACACCATGCTAGTGCGAGCGTGGAGGGGCTCCACTCTTTCTGAAAAAAAAAAGAAAAGAAAAAACTCTGAAGTAAATAAAACCCGCGCGGGTGCTGCGCGATTCTGTAACCACGCGACTGTAGCCGTGTCTGAAGGCGGCCTTAACCTGGCCGAGTGTAGCGGCGTTCTTCCTCTTCCTGCTGCCCCACGCCACAGACAAATATATCTCTGTGCCCACGCGCAGCTGCGCACAATGCGCGAGGCAGAGGCAAGGTCGCGGCGAAGGCGCCCGCGCCTGCGAGGCGGTGTTTAGCCGTGCCAGCTTTAAATTCCGAACCCCAAACACATGAGCAGTACTCACGATCGCACTATACCCGGGCCGCTGAAATTTTGCACTTGACGTTTACAAATAACAAGTGAAGAGCAAGAAGCGCGAGGTGCTAATCGCTGGGAACGATCCAATCACAGATTGATAAACACTTCCAGTGATCACGTGCCGTGACGTCAACGTTCCCGCGTTGCCGGCTTTGTTCAGTTCTACCGAAAACAAAGTTTTGTATCGTGTTTATCAAAAATGTTCAAATGTTTGTATAGTCTATGGGAATTAACTACGGGGTCATCAGTCCCTAAACTTACAAACTACTTATGAACTACTTACGAACTAGGACGGCACAAATATCCATGCCCGAGGGGGGATTCGAACCCCCAACCGTAGTGGCCGACCGTGACTGGAGCGCCTTAGTCCCCTCGTGTTTATCCCGTGTTTACGTTGTGTGTGCTTTTTTTCACTGCGATTTGTTTTACTGTGAGTGGTTTAAATTGACTTCCCGAGTTCAAGTAATTGGATAATGTCATCGAAAACACGTTTGTCTAGTGACGTTTTCTGACTGAATTTCGTATGAATAAAAGCTTGGAAGCTTACGCAAAAAAAAAAAAAAAAAAAAATAAAAATAAAAAAAAAAAAAATGTTCAAATGTTTGTTCAGCTTATGGGACTTAACTACGGGGTCCTCAGTCCCTAAACTTACAAACTACTTATGAACTAACTAATACTAAGGACGGCACAAATATCCATGCCCGAGGGGGGATTCGAACCCCCGAACGTAGTGGCCGTGCAGACCGTGACTGGAGCGCCTCAGTCTTTTTTTTTTTTTTTTTTTTTTTTTTTTTTTTTTTTTTTTTTTTTTTTTTCCTTGTTGGGTTGTTCTTGTCCTTGCGGACGCTGATCGTGTATGTTCGTTTTCGTTCTACGTGTTCTTTGGCTCAGCTTTTTTATTACAGAGAGCATTCTGCACTCTGACCGGGCGCGCTGAGCCACGGCGCCCGGCTGGCTCCTCGGCCACCGCGGCCGGCGAAGCTTATGCTCTGAGCAGGAAGTTCATTCTCACTTCAAACGATCGGAAAGAAGTTATGGTGCAGTAGTTACAAGAAAGAAATATTGCTGCAGATATGACAATGTCGAAACTTCTTTTACATTCGCTCGAGAAACAAAATAAGTCTATTACACCCACATATGCCGTAGACGAAATCGCAAAGGAGTAGCGTCACAATGAAATAAATCTGCCCCTACTTTACTGCCGTTTTAACCCTATAAAATTGGTATGGTGTGACGTGAAGAATTACTTAAGGAACAATAAGTCTTTCACAATAACAGAGGTGGAAAAGCTGTTGCATGAAGCTGTTGCCAATGTGGATGCTGCATCTTGGAAGAAAAAAAAATAAATAAAAAGGTCGAGCACGTTGAAGAACTGATTCCGGCAGCGCAAACAAAGGGAAGGGACCATGAAAAGTTAATGATTTGTCTTGGTGATGATGACGATTTTGGTACTGACGACAACAGTGATGATGGGGAGCTGGATGTAATGTACCATTGTCGCCGTAAATTGGTGAATGAAAAGCATTCTGATTATAAAACTTAGAGAGAGAACTTACTATCTTGATTATTGTTTATTCCGTATCTGGCGTGATTCACTGCTTATTTTCTATATTGCTTTGCTCCGTTATTGAAAGCGAGTGTATTGTTGTGCTCTGGTTGTCATTAATATGCCGTTAATTAATTGCTGCTCAACAACGAATTATTATATGCACTTTTATTGCTCAATGGCTTACATTTACGAGATGCAACCGAAAACCGTTTCGTCTGCTGTGTGTATAGAGGCTAGTGTTGCAACGTCGCTAAACCAGTGTAGCCAACTTAACTCGCCGTAACGCGAAACGTCAAGTGCAATGTTTCAGCGGCCCGGGTATAGTGCTAGAAATGAGGTCTCTTTACAGATGAATCAACCATTCTTAAAACATTCCCGATTCGATTTTATTGTGTTAATGAAACACGATTTAGAAATGTTGCATCAACGTAATCATAGGTATTTTATATTTTACAGAACTGAAAATTAAAATGTCCTCGGGTGATATCGATAATTACATCCTTTGCAAAATTGTAATTGACTCACAAACACAAAACTAAGTGCAATAAGTAAACTCATAAGAAAAATATATCTAGTAAATTGCCAAAATACTAAAGTTGCAGATGATGCATCGGATGATACAATGTAAAGGCAACTCAAGACAGAAAACTCGAGAAAACGCGTAAAAGAATTGTTAACTACGAATTTAATACGAGGCGCGTCCAGAAAGTAAGTTCCGTTTCAATTTATCTCCGCTGCAGCGCTGCGATTGCAGTTCCGCGCCGGCCGCGGTGGCCGAGGGGACTGAGGCGCTCCAGTCACGGTCTGCACGGCCACTACGGTCGGGGGTTCGAATCCCCCCTCGGGCATGGATATTTGTGCCGTTCTTAGTATAAGGTAGTTGATAAGTAGTTTGTAAGTTTAGGGACTGATGACCCCGTAGTTAAGTCCCGTAAGCTTAACAAACATTTCATTTCATTTTTTTGCAGTTCCGCACATGCGCTGTAGACGATGTGTATCAAGGAAAAGAACGTGCGCCATTTGGAGATCGCTGTCAGTTACGTACGCTTTGTTGTGCTTGTTTGAAATGTCGGCGTTGATTGAAAATCCCGCCGCCTGTGAAATTATGTCGGTGATTCGGTTTCTGAATGCTAGGAAAGTGAAACCAAGTGAAATTTATCGGCAAATTTGCGATGTTTACGGACCAAATGGGATGAGTGATTCGATGGTGAGAAAATGGGTCCGACAGTTCAATGGCGGGCGTAGTGATGTGCACGATGAAGAACGAAGTGGGCGTCCACGTTTGGTTACAGAAGAACTGGCTCACGCGATTGATGACAAGATCCAGGAAAACCGTAGGTTTATAATTAGTGTTCTCGCTATGGACTTCCCCCAAATTTCACTGTTTCCAACTGGTTGAAGACACAGGCGGCAACCTTCTGTGAAGGATGCATGCAACTTGTGGCACGCTATGACAAGTGCCTACAAAATTTCGGCAGTTATGTGGAAAAGTAGTTTAAGAGTTGTAGAATGTTGTGCAATAAAAATTTCTTCTGTATCTATGTACAATTTCATTTTATTATTAAGCGGAACTTACTTTCTGGACGCGCCTCGTAGTTAGCACATGAAGATTTTTATGTTTACTTATATAAAGAAGACATAAAATAACTCTAAAATGAGACGTTCAACATACCTTAGGCCAATAAGAACAAATTGCTAGCTTACCACATTTTCTGGGCAGCCTATGACCCTTAAGTGTTAATCAATTAATGCCTAAAATGTGCTGGTGCGCCTCGGTTGCACAGTGTCACACTATTAATCCGCAGTTCGCGGGTTCGATCCCCACCAGGTCCACAGATTTTTATCTGTCACTTTCCACTTCTTTCACCTCTGGCAGTATTGCTCATGTGAAAAATACCGAGTAGCACCGTGGTTCGGAACCCACGTTAAACTGTAGGTCCCCCTATAACTGGCTGGGTAAGTCAGTTCGAAGGTCGGAGGAAGCCAACGGCATACCACCTGTGGTGATCAAACCAATGTTCGGATTGTTGACTGCTTTACCTTTTCTTTTCTTTTTTTTTTTTTTTTTTTGGCATATTCAAAATCGATTGGAATGGCTAGTGTCTTGAATAAAGGTCATCATAAGTTGAACGTCCACAGATAAGTAAAATAAGGGTAAGTAGTCGGTGGGTTTTGTCATTTGGGCAGTGAAATAACTAGTGCTAGCCAGTTGCAAACTTACAGTATTAAGAAATGTAGTTACAAAAATAAAGGTGTTGCACTCGAATACGTTAGTAGTATGTGGACGTGATGCAGTCGTGTCCCAGTGGTATGGTGTTCAGTACAACTCCCTAGTAAGGTGACCCACATTGGTTTCCTGCTCGGCAGCAGCTTTCAACTTTCCCCATTCACTTAAGTTAACGCCCACCGACAGCTTATATCGCAAATTCCTTTACGTCTTTATAAATTTAGATGCTAAAAGTATTTTCGAACGTACACTGTCAAGTTCCGCCTTTTTGTATAACGTAAGAGTGCTGCGTTGAACTTGCAAGGAAGAAATGAGTCCTAAAAATACGCATATTTCAGACTCGAAAACAGCAGGATTTATAGAATGACTTACATAATGGTTGTATCACATTTTCGCGAAAGGAAGACAATGATATCTAGAAATACTGCGGTACTAATGAAAGAGAAAATTACACAACATTTTCAATTACATTACCGTATCTAGATTGGCAATCAAATTCTTGCAATAATGATGCCCGACAACCCGGACGGAAAATATGTGTTCCAACAAAAAGAAAATAATAAGGAAGACAAAACCGAGGTTAAAATCACCAAACCTAGAAATGTAGATATGAATAAACTTTTCTTGAACTGCATAAGCACGAATTACGGAAATATATTTTGTAGTGAATTATACGCCGACTTAAACTATATTCTCTTTCAATACGTTTTCAGACTATCTTTATACAAAATGTGCTCGATGGCTTACGTGTTTGACAAACGCACGTAAAAGTGCACTGGAACTTTCTATATAATCGTTTCTCTGAAACAATTTCATGAGAGAACAGTGAAGGAAAAACATTTAGCATTTCTTAACCGGACCTCTAAGTCGCGCTCCAATAAGTAGTATGAATCAACATGTGAGCTCATTCGTTCAGGGAAACAGCCGCTTTCACCCTCCGCGTTGTTCGGAGAAAGAGGAGCGTCGAGGCTTACAAGTTAATTTACTGTAATTGACAGAATTTGTTATGTAACTGATGTAATCACAATTTTCGCGTTCGACCAATAGATCATCTATTGAGTAAGCAAGAATACAAGTGAATATAAACAGTAAAAATTTAAGTATCACATGCCAGAAACACTACTTCGAAGTCGTAAATTATGAGCTTTTTTCACACATACGTAGTGACTAATACTGAAATGAAATTTTGATTACTAATTAAAGAATTTTCAATAACATTTTAGAGTTCAATAATAGTTTAGTTTTCGAGGAGATTTTAGATTCGGAGAAACCTTGATTCCCAATAGCTGTTTAGATTACATAAAAAATCTTAACTCGAAGTGTTTAGTTTAATTGAAGACTGTTATTTCTCTATAAGAGTTCAGTTGTGTTCAACTCTTTACAGCGTAACTACGCGGTCATCTTACGCTCATCTAACACGCCACACTTTACAGTATATCTGTCTGGTAGAATATCTTTTTATTCCTAAAGACATTTTATTTCTTGATTCAACATGATTATCGTAACTTTATTGTTTGTCTCCGTAAATCGTATGAGAAGAAAAATGTAGTAATTGTATGAAAGATATTGTACTTAGATTTTAATACCCTATATATATATATATATATACACATACGGTATAGCATAATGTAGTAATAATAAAAGAGAGAGAGAGTAATTTCAATTTGGTTAGACACTTAATTTATAAATTTAAGCACACATCATGACGTAATAAGTTTAGAAACCTTCTCTGGGGTAGACTCGCTCTTCATATTCGCTCAGTACAATACAGTTCGTAGTTGAGAGTACTCCTGAAAATAATAGCTTCCCTGCATTACATACGAAGCAATAAGAAATCTTATAGCTGTAGTCTCTGATTACAGTAATTATACCTCTGTAGAACGTTTCGAAAATCAGTCACTCGGAGCGTGGACGTTAATATATAACGCCAAGCGGAATTATTATGGCACACACTCTTGAGCGTTTATGAACGACAAAGTTACTCTTGCTGTTGCTTTTGGGCCTCACCGAGTGAGGTGGCGGAGTGGTTAACACAAAGGCTTCGCATTCGGAAGTATGACGGTTTAAATCCGTCTCAAGCCATCCAGATTTAGGTTTTTCTATGATTGCCCTAAACTACACCAGGCAAATGACGAGATGGTTTCTTTGAATGGTGCACCCGATATCCTACACTATTCTTATGAAAAAATTTCGAGCTTGTGCTCCGGCTCTAATGACCACGTTGTCGACTGGACGTTAAATTCAAATATTCCTTCCTCTCTATTCGGCATGTTTTGAAGCGATATTTTGCCGCATTTTAAAAACTCGTTCTGTCAGTGTATCACTTAATTTGTAGTCACATAGGTCAACAAGAAAGTTTTCCGGCCATAGTAGTCGGGACTGCGTAGCTACATTGCGAAATGTGTCTTTCTTTCTTGCGTTTCTTACACCTTATGTTTGGTAGTTTTGCTACTTTTCTTTCAATGGAGTTGTGTTTATGTCTCGACTATGGCAACACTACGAGTGGTTCTAATCAATATTATTTTTAGTTTTTCCTGCCTTATTTTTATTTAGTGAGTGTCTCTTTCACTCATTTGGTTGCCGCCTTTTTGTCGCCTTCGTGAACACTGTGGTGAGCTGTCCTTTTGCCTGAATTGTGCGTTCCTTTCTATACATACCATCGCCGGAAAAGTTTTGAGGGTGGAATTGGGGAAGGGGGAGGAGTGGTGGTTTCAGCGTAGTGCAGCATGGCGTTTTCGTCATTCAAGTCCTTTACCTCCTTCTCAATATCCCCGACTTTCCATTTTGCACCATGGCGAAAATGTTTCTTTTGGTCCACGTTTAGCGTATCTTATGGAAGAGGTTTCGATTTTAACTTATTGACAATTAGGGGAAGTATTTCGTCTATAAAAGCCACCTTTTCAGGGGCCATCATGTGATCCCCATCTTCCATGTCTAATATTGATGTTCAGTGACTGTTTCCCTGCGAATCTTATTCTGGTAACTGTTTGTATTCACAGTAATGTTCCTTCACTACTGCATCTTCCACTCTGTTCTTCCATGCTGTACGCTTCAGATGGAGCTAAGACGAAATGGTGCAGACTGTAGATCAAGTAGAGTATCACACCGTAATTTCACATTCCAAAGCAACAGATTGTACGACAACAATACACCGGCAGTATATGAAAAAAAAAAAAAATGTTCAAATGTTTGTTAAGCTTATGGGACTTAACTACGGGGTCATCAGTCCCTAAACTTACAAACTACTTATCAGCTACCTTATATTAAGGACGGCACAATATCCATGCCCGAGGGGGGATTCGAACCCCCGACCGTAGTGGCCGTGCAGACCGTGACTGGAGTGCCTCAGTCCCCGCGGCCACCGCGGCCGGCTCAGCATATGACGTAGACATCTGGAATGTGGTTGAAGTCGTCTCATTAACGAAGATCGAAATAACAGTGCATATTTCTGTAAAGAATAGCGAATCCATACAGATGTGAAAGCTTGGTGTACGAAGACCTGCCAGTCGTATTTTAGGCAACAGTGGAGGAAGTGGTATAATTTATGGTTCACTTTCCAAAATTGCATCACATTATCGACGACTCCTAAAACAGCTTTAAAGGTCATCTTAGACCTCTAGAAGATTTTGTTTATTTACACTTTTCAGACCAAATTAAAAATGGGTCTTAATAAGTTTAAAGAAACCAAGGGAAATCTAAATCGGACTGAAACGTTTCCGGGTTGTAACGGTAAAAGCAGCACTGTTGAGACCACATGATCAGGTGCCCGGAAATTCAGTGCTCCATGAATCAGAATAGATTGTTGCGCATTTAAATCTCGATTCTGTCTCACTCAAATTTGCATCGGAAACCACGTATGCGTAAAACTTCTGGATAGCCATCGGGCCGTTAGTAATGGAACCTATTAGGTTGTCGACACCGAGTGTTTATGAGAGACAAGGGTATCCTGAAGCCGCGGTGGAATAGCCGTGCGCATTAAGGCGCCTTGCTAAGGTGCGCGCTGACGTTCACGTCGGAGGTTCGAGGCCTCCTCGTGCATCGGTGTTTGTGTTGTTCTTAGGATAAGTTAGTTTCAGTAGTTTGTAAGTTTAGGGACCGATGACCACTGCAGTTATGCCATGTAACTTAACAAACATTTGATCATTTGGTACCTTGAAGTGTACCCTAGGGAAATGTGATAGGACTGTTACTATTTTCTATCTACATAAATTATATGACGGACAATATGAATAGCAATCTACGGTTGTTTGCTGAAGATGCTGTGATGTGCGGAAAGATGTCGTCATAAAGTGTGTGTAGAAAGGTAAAAGAAAACTTATAAAAATATCTAGTTGTTGTGGTGAACGGTAGCTACATCTACCTCTACATTTACATACATACTCAGTAATCTACCATACGGTGGGTGGTATAGGGTACTTCTTTCCACTATATTATTTCATTTTTGGTTCCACGCCCAAATAGAGCTATCCAAAACCGAGCCCTAATTTCTCTTATCTTTGTGGTTATCCAAGTCGTATCTGGTGAGATTAAAATAGGTGAAAACAAAATAAGCAGTCTTGTATATGTAGACGACTTAGTTATGGTGGAAGATTCAATTGAAAGGTTGCAATCTAATATTCCAGAGCTAGATCAGAGGTGTAAGGGTTATGTTATGAAGATTAGCATCTCCAAAACGAAAGTAATGTCGGTCGGAAAGAGATTTACCAAATAAGAGGAACAAAGTTAGAACAGGTAGAGAGTTTCAAGTACTTAGGTCTTATTTTCTCACAGGATGAAAACATAGTGAAAGAACTGAAATCAATGTGTAGCAAAGCCAATACCGTGAGTGCTCAGCTAAGATATACTCTCTTCTGAAAGAAGAAAGTCAATATCAAGATTGAGTCAGTAGTGCGTCGCTCTACCTTTCGACCAACCTCATTGTATTGGAATGATAGCTGGGTGGATACAGGTTACCTTATTAATAAAGTTGAGGTTACAGATATGAAAGTACAAAGGATTATTGCGGCTATTAATAGATGGGAACAGCGGCAGGAGAATCTCCATAATGAGGAAATAAAAATAAAAAAAACTGGGGATGAATACCAAAGCTGAAGCAGTTAAAGCGAACAGGCATGGGAGAAGCAAGGTTACCTGAGAGTCATGGGTTCGAAAGTAGAGGGTAAGAGGAACCGAGGTAGACCACGGAGAAAGTACTAAGATTCAGTCATGAACGACTTTGAAGTAAAAGGCTTAACATCAGACGAGCCATCACTATTTAGCATTGAACAGGGGATGGAGGAGGAATTTTATTCTTGGGCCTTTGCTCCAGACTGAACGCTGAAAGTCATAATCAGCTACTGATTGTGATTATCTTTGTGGTCTTTACGCGAACATTAAGTCGGCGGCAGTACAATCATTCAGTAGTCAGCGCTGCGCGTGAGTAGCCGAGCGATCTGGAGCGCCACGTTACGGATCGCGCGGCCACCTGCGTCGGGGAGGTGTGTGTTGTCCTTAGATTAGTTGAATATCACTATTTAGCATTGAACAGGGGATGGAGGAGGAATTTTATTCTTGGGCCTTTGCTCCAGACTGAACGCTGAAAGTCATAATCAGCTACTGATTGTGATTATCTTTGTGGTCTTTACGCGAACATTAAGTCGGCGGCAGTACAATCATTCAGTAGTCAGCGCTGCGCGTGAGTAGCCGAGCGATCTGGAGCGCCACGTTACGGATCGCGCGGCCACCTGCGTCGGGGAGGTGTGTGTTGTCCTTAGATTAGTTGAATATCACTATTTAGCATTGAACAGGGGATGGAGGAGGAATTTTATTCTTGGGCCTTTGCTCCAGACTGAACGCTGAAAGTCATAATCAGCTACTGATTGTGATTATCTTTGTGGTCTTTACGCGAACATTAAGTCGGCGGCAGTACAATCATTCAGTAGTCAGCGCTGCGCGTGAGTAGCCGAGCGATCTGGAGCGCCACGTTACGGATCGCGCGGCCACCTGCGTCGGGGAGGTGTGTGTTGTCCTTAGATTAGTTGAATTTAGTTTAAGTAGTTTGTAAGTCTATGGACTGATGACCAAAGTAGTTTGGCCCCATAGAATTAGAAACATTTGATCAATTTGAACTGTAGTCAGTTTCTAATTCCGACCCTCTAAATTTCCTTAATAACGCAGCTTGGAAAGAACGTCGCCATCACGCCTCCCATTTGAGTTCCTGAAGAATTTTGTAACACTCACGCAATGACCGAACCTTTTGTATCTTCCTTCAAACCAATCACGTTTGTGTTCCAAACATTTAATTAATCCTCTACGAGGGGTCGCTCAAGGGTTCTACACGTTGTCTCCTTTACAGTTGGTCCATATCTTCCCAAAATTCTCTCAATAAACCAAAGTCTAGCCATCAGAAGTTATCTTGCTACCCAAATAACAAAATTCATCTACTACTTTTATTGTTTCATTACCTAATCTAATTCCTTCAGCACCTGTTTTTCTGACATTGCATTCCATTACTTCGTTTTACTCTTGTTAATGTTCATCTTATATCTTCCTTTCAAGACAGTGTCCATTCCATTCAATTGCTCTTCCAGATATTTTGCAGTCTCTGACAGAATTACTATGTCATCGGCAAACCGCAATGTTTTTATTTCTTCTTCCTGCACTTTAATGCCCTCTCCAAATTTCTCCTTCCATTCCTTCACTGCCTGTTCAATGTACAGATTGAACAATATTGGGGAAAAGCTACAACGCTGTCTTACTCCTTTCCCAGCGTCTGCGTCCCTTTCTTGCCCTTCGACTCTAATAACCGCTGTCTGGTTTTTGTATAGGTTGTATATAACTCTTCGCTCCCTATATTTTACCCCTGCTACCTTCAGAATTTGGAAGAGTGTATTCCACTCCACATTGTCAAAAGCTTTCTCCAAATCTACAAATGCTAAAAATGTAGGTTTGCCTTTCCTTAGCCTATCTCCTAAGATAAGTCATAATGTGAGTATTGCCTCCCGTGTTTCTACATTTCTCCTAAATCCAAACTGATCTTCCCCGAGGTCGAATTCCACAAGTCTTTCCACTCGTCCGTAAATAATTCGTGTTTGTATTTTGCAACCATGACTTATTAAACTGATAGTTCTGTAATTTTCACACTTGCTTTCTTTGGATTCATTAACTATGATATGTATTTTGGTCATGTCTGAATCATGATCACTAACACCTGTTTTTACACAAATATCGTTAATAATTACAGGCCTTTTTATAGCTAAGAGGACTAAAATATTTCTGTTGCATTTGGCTTCTACATTTAACTGCTCAAGACAGTTTTCTGAAAACGTGTTTGATAACAGTTCACAAGACAGTATGTCTGCACCACCTGCTATGAAACAATAGCCCTCCCAGTCTATATACGGTAGGTTAAAGTCACTGCCTGAGTAATATTGCATAGCTTGCGTATCTACAAACTACTGTACGTATACTTTCTTTGAATGACTAAAGAAACGTTATGGTGAAACCGGGAGACCGGTAAAACCACCCAAGTATTACTCTTGGTATCTCCTATGCCTTTTAGACACATTCAGATACTTCACAGTCATTCTGGACTTAAATCTCGATGGAAACAATTTTTCTGTCGGCAGCAATTGTTGATTGGCACTTGTAGTGTGTGTGTCAGCTGTGGAGAGTTTAAACATGAGCAGTAGTTCAGACGAGGATGAACTTTTACTTCTTATTTTGCTTGATTCAAAGAAGCGAAGAAAATAGCTTTATGAAATTAATGTGAAACGAGAAGAATATGGTCTTTGCGAAGAGCTTTGGTTGTATGATGACCGTCTTTCAATTATTTTCCAATGTCTTCCTAACTCCATTGGCAGCTAGGTAGAAAGCTTGTGCGGATAAAATGTCCAAGAAAGGAGTGTCTCAAGTTATTCTTGTTATAAAAAAAAGTGTTTTCTCGCTTGGAGTTGTTGATCGTGATCACAACTTTGTGGTTGTTGATGTAGGCAGCTATAACAGACACAGTGAGAGTGTTAATTTTTAAAATACTGCTTTTTTCCACGAATTTATACAAGGGGACCATATTCTGCCTCCGAAGCCATTTCCGGGTACAATCACCCGTGTGCCTCGCTTGTTAACAGGTGACGGTTTAAATTGGAGAACTATTTAATATTACTCTTTCCTAAAACTGCAGCCTAGACAGAGCCTCAAAAGGCCACTTACAACAAATTCGTCTGCAAGACACGGCATTTAGTGGAAATTCGTGTTTAAAAGTGTCTTTTTAGGACCAATAGACCTGATGCTGTAAATGATGTGGAAGCGGCGTGCTGTATACATAATTCCCTCCTCAGCAATGCAAGCTACGTGCCTACTGAAAAAGAGGAGCAGATTGATAACCTACAGGGTAATGCATTTTCGAATACACCAAGACTGAAAGAGAGGTTGAGTACTTCTGATTATGCTGAACCAGGCCAATTTCTTGCGTTATTTTTTAATTTTATTTTATTATCCAGTAACAACGTTTTACGATCAAGTTGTATGTACAGTTTGCAGCCAACAATTCCCTTCTGAAGCATTTTGTGGATTGTCCAACCACACTGTTTTTCTAACGTTCTTAATAGCAATTTACGCAAAACAACCTGAAAGGTACCGTGATTTTTGATAGTTTGCTAAAAGTAATTTTCATATAATAGTTTGGATTAGACAAGTAGGCACACATAGATTTTTAATTATGAAAAATAAATTAATACTTGTTTGATTGAGACTACTACCTGTCTCCTTCCAAGTTTCTGCCTTCTTAGACGCATTTTTGTATTCTGAGTCACGTGTGTCATACAGGCATGGTTTTGCTCGCAGTTTCTCTGTTTCTTCCGTCACACTGCTCACGCTTACGCGCCGCGGTCACTGTAGAGAAACACAGTCTGCCCGAAGAGCATTTGACCGCTCTCTGTTTGACCGAGTCGGTACGTTTGAATGTAATACAGTGCCCACGCGGGCTGTTCGCTCCCTGTTTTACGGACTCTTAAAGAACTCCCCCCCCCCCCTCCTATACACACACACACACAATTGTACCTGATCTGACATCAGGGGCGGCCCATTCTATGTGTTCACTGGTTCATGGAACCCCCGAAAAAAGCTCGTCGTGAAAAAAGTCAAATAAATAAATAAATAATGTTTTAAAAATATCATTCTTCGTTTCGTTTTCTATCAGATCATTTTATATGCACATTCAAAGTATTTTTATCACATGAGAAACATCTTACGTCGCGGAGACCGCGCGTATACGAGTCGTAGCGCGGCCGCTTAATATAGGCGGCAGTGGCCGCAGCGTTGCAATTGTCATGCGCGGCTGAGGTTCAAATTCTCTTCTGAAAGCCCTGGAGGCAGCATATGGGCGCCTCCGTGGCAGGGAGGGGCGAGAGGATACGCCTCTTTTAACATTGGTTTTGGAGCTGGTAGAGACGCCAGCTCTTGGCTACTCGCACAGAGTAACATATACAGTGAAGCAGCCACCTCTAAACCACTGTCCTACGCTCCCCTCGTAGTTCCGTAAGATGCTAGCAGGTGTCAGGCGGTTCCTTGGCTTAGTACCGGTAGACGACACTAGAGACGCTTCTGAGGGTAGCGTGGAGGGGAGGCTGAGGGGAGAGCTCGTGCCGCCTTCCACGAGGCCACGACTGTGTCCGGCGTGCCGCCGTTTGAGGGGAGGTGGAGGTGGGGGCAGCCGCTACCTGCCGCCTGCTCTGGCCAGTTTAAAGGGCTGCTTCTGACCGCAGCGCCATCATGGGACATCTTACGGAACTGCTTCAGAATCCCCCGCCCCGCACCCCTGAGCGTAAGACCGGGCCCTTACGAAAGTCTGTGCTACTCGTGCTCTGGCAGTTAACGCACAAATGGTCCGGTAGCAAGACAATGGAGCTAATGCGCACCTCGCCTTGCGCATGCGCAAATCCTCCATTAAGGCAACATCCGCTCTTCATATTTGTTTTTGACGCATTGCAGATTCATCAAAAACACGTCATATTTGGTAAAATATAACTATCAATTAAAGACGCATCAACTGTAAAAGCCTTCAGAAAATTCGATCATGAATAATATTTAAATTACTACTCTCCACAAAGCAAGAATAGCCGTGTGGTTAGCGGCATCGTGCTGCGCAATCGAAGGTAGTGGGTACGAGATCAACTGCAAGGAATTTTACTTGCCACACATCGTTGGACGTTTTAACAAATGTGTCGCCATTTTGAGGGTAAATGACATTTATACTCTTCGTTGTAACAAATATTTTACAGTTTGAAAAGATGTGTGGGAGAGCAGCTTTTGCACACGCGTAAGATAAGGAGGAGGTGTTGCTTACAGTGCCGCGTGACCCAAAGGTAGCTTGTCTCTTCATCGTAACATGTTCATTTTGTTACAGTCACTTAACAGTGTAATCTGTTACTTACTGTGTTTTAGTGTTCATGTGCATATTCATATGTTCATGGTGTTTATTATCACAGAAAAATAATCAACTTTTAGTATCTTTTAGAAACAAATTACTCAGCTTTAAGCTTGGACCAAAGCGTGAAATGAAGAAGTTTGGTAGGCCAACGCCTCAGCTCGAATTGAAACAAGCCGAAGTAATATATATATGTGTGTGTGTGTGTGTATGTGTGTGTGAAGGGGGTGGGGGCAAATGAAGCTGAGCGTGGGAGGGGTGCAGAAACAACGACCGACGCACCAAGCGTGGGCAGGGGGGGGGGGGGGGGCGAGGTGGTGACATTATCACGATCCGGCACTCAAAGAAGTGAACCCCTAGTCATCTGAAACACCAGCCGCCACTGTCATTTAGATATACATTGCACACTTCGCTAACTTTTTCAGAGCTTCCTGTGTCATGCTTTTTCGGCTAGCTCTAGGACCCGAGTACAATCTTAGGTTAACAAATTTACTGCTGTGCAATAAATTAAGTAACGTTGTTACGGATACTTTATAAATTTTCTGAAATATTTTGACAGTAGTTAAAGTGTCTTTATTCCCAACAAGGAATAATTTTGCTCTCTATTGCTCGAGTGATGAGTGTTCATAAGAACTTGTCAAACCTACACAAAGCCATAAAATAAATAAATAAATAAACTAATAATAATAAACACGTGAAACTTGAGCACATCGCAAGTAATCTGTTTTCCTTTTGTATTTCACCCTTGACCGAACAAGAGGGGTCCTCTAATTCTTCACCCGATAACACAAGTCCAGAAATCTGCAGCCATTACCATAACAGAATCGACGAAGCCTCTAATTGAGACACTCCACTCCGTTCCAAACTAAAGAACACCGGCCAACACTAAGAACACTGCCGTAATTTACAAGTTCGGCTAACAGCCCGCATGTGAGGCCGCCAGTCTTCACCATTTCCGCTAGCCGCCAATAATAACTGGGTTGAGCTCAGAACCCAAGCGACAGGCATCATTGGTGCCGCAGTCTGTCACAAATTGTAGATGACTGCACTTCGTATCCTGGATAGTCGCAGGCATGGCCGCTTTCGCAACTCGGATGACGTCCCCCAGCTGACACGCCGAGTGGAAATCTAATTTCTTTCAGGCCCTGTACGCTATCTGCCTAAGGCCCAATTCCCACAGAATTGGTGTGGCGCGGACGCCCGGCGGTGGAGAGGCAGCGACGCCGCACGGGCGTGACGTGAGCAGTGCACACTGCAGGGGCGCTGTCTGGAGGCGCGCGATGGCCGCCCTACCAGTCTCTCAAAATATGTCGTCGTCGTCAGTCGAAGATAGCGACGCGCTGGATCTTTGCAGTTACTGAATTTTCAGCAGGGCAGAAGATATTGGGTACATCCATTATGGCTGAAAAAAGGGAGGAAATACGGCATATTCGATGTGATGAAGGAGCTGAATATGTATCCTGACCGTTTCCAGAATTTTTACAGAATGTCGCAAAAGTGTTTCTACATTGGGTTAGACAAAGTGAAGGACACCCTTCAGAGAAAAGCAACAAACTGGAAGCAGCCTATTTGTCCAGAAGAGAGATTACTGATTATCTTCAGGTAAACTAACATAGACATCTATGTATGTTCTTTAAGCAAGCAGTTGTTTCAAACGTTTTCTAAAAGCGTGAATAAATAATCATCATTTGTCGCTGTACAAATGAAGAGTTGGAATGGTGTTGTATCTGACGCTCTGAATCTACTGGTCAAAATGTTTCACACTCACGTTATTTTAGCACCATTGTCACTCCAAAAACATTCTTTGTGGAGGCGAACAATGGGCGAAGCGGAAAAGCATTATTATACAACAGGGCTCTGATATGCACAAGAATTCTCGTACGCATGCGAGAATTTCATCGTTTGTACGAGGTAAGAGGCAAAAGCGAATATTGTATGCAAACATACGAGAATTTTGCCTAAAGTCTTAAGTTTATAACAAATATGCGGTATACACATTTGGTGGAGATATAATTCACATGGTGTAGCCTATATGTATTTCAGTAATGCAAATTGTTCATCTAGGAAAAAATAGTGTTTTCTCACAAAGATAACAAAATCAACGTTATAGGAACTGTTACAAAATAGGCAGAATGACGTTTTAACTCGTATATTGTGTTTGCATCAAGAAACCCTAAATAGATAAATAGAAAACTTTTTTTTTTCGCCTCAAAAATTTGCTCTCATTAATTACAGCATTAATCAGTTTGGAAAACATAGATTTCTTATTTGGAAGAAACAGCGAACTTATTATTTAATGATAAAAATAACAGTCCAGTTCGCAAAATTATAAATTGTAAAAAGAATTTTGCGAACTGGACTGTTATTTTTATCAATTCCAGCATTGTTCGGGCGAACAATTCAGTTATGCATCATCAGTAACGATTATGATCGTACAGTTGCGGATACCTTTCTATTATATCACAGAACTTGACGTTAAACTCGAAATCGTCTCGCATTTTGAAACCTGACTGAGAGAAACTGCAGCGCGCGACCTGTACGCGCCCGTCTCGCGCCCTTTCGCTGCGCCACTGGTGGCGGCAAATGGTCGCGGCGCATTTGTGAACATGGAGGTGGCGTGTGACACTGCCACGTCCTAGCCAGGCGTCCACGCCGCGCCAGTTCTGTGTGAATTGGGCCTAAAGGGCTCCTAAGGTGCTTAACGTTGGAGCTCGCAATAAACAGCACCCCTAAGTCCCCTTCCCCCCCCCCCCCCCCCCCCCCCTCGGCACACACCTGGTGCCAGCTTGGATCCTGAAGAAGGAGCAGCCACCTGTCCACTCACAGGGCAATCGGGGGAGGCCAACCGGTCAGCCTCTACACTAGCCCTTCGCCCCAAGCCACGTGAATTTGCTACAACACGACGCTCACGGGTCAACCGTGTCGGGTAACGTGAAGATGCCGCGACAGCAGAGACTGTGGGCGAAATAAGCAGCACCTGAAGTGTCCCATGCGAAGCGCTAGATTCTCCGCCGCCGCAACACCTGGATCCATGCGCCTTACTACGGCTGATGGTGGTCAACAGCACCTAAAGTTGTTCACGAACCGCAGACAACTCCTCCATCCAGTAATCTCACACCCCGTACACTGTGAATACTAACAGTGATCATTAACTATGAACTTTCTTCTACATCTTTCCTTCGCTAATGGCGGCCGATAGATGACTGAGTTGTGATAAATGTGAACTTTCTGTTCAAAACAACGAACGAAAGACTAAAAACAATGCAAAATTTAAACGTTAAAGTTACTTAAAAAGAAGTATACAATCACTGTCAAATACAAAATTGTACAAGTATTTTACCAATTACACTATGCAAACACACATGAACAAACAACGAATATAAGATTTAAATTTAAAAAGCAGTTATACCTCTAATCTACGATGTACTTCTACTGCGTGAACTATCTATATGACTGACACACAACTTCAAATGTTCAAATGTTTGTAGAGCTTATGGGACTTAACTACGTGGTCATCAGTCCCTAAACTTACAAACTACTTATGAACTAGCTAATACTAAGGACGGCACAAATATCCATGACCTAGGAGGGATTCGAACCCCCGACCGTAGTGGCCGTGCAGACCGTGACTGGCGAGCCGCAGTCCCCTCGGCCACCGCGGCCGGCTGACACACAACTCTATTCAACAGACCTAGTTAAAAATTAATATTGACTGTGCTAAATTCAGACACTGCATTCAATACTATCACCACCAAATACAAATTTATGCAAGTACTTTAAAAATTACACTAGGCTAAGATACACGGACACAGAACGAATTTAAGAATTAAACTACGAAAACAGATTTAAATCTATGTGTTACAACTGCACTGTACACTAGCAAGCTAACTCCAAATGTGGGAAAAATGTAGATGTGTAGGAGAAACTAATCCACAATGCTCGTCTGCAGTATTAGTATTACTGTGTTTGACAGATTCGCGTGTGTTAATAATGTAGGTGTAACGTTGCAGAGCATGAAATGAAACATGAATTCAATGACAACAAATTGTGCAGATTACTTATGGTCAGTTTATGTTTTTTGGGAGTATTGTGGAAAGATATGGTATATCTGTAAATGAGATAGCTTATAGAACATTGTTGTGATCAACTTTTAAATCCTGCTCATGTCTTCGCATTCCTTCGTCTGACTGTAACACGAAGAAAAGTCTACGAAGCAAGTACAAGCAAGAATCAATTGGCAGAGCTCAGACAAACGCAAAGGAAGTGTTTCCAACAATTTTCTTTGATACGAAAGAATGACGGAGCAGGCACACATCTCCGTAATGTACATGTAGAGCACAAAATCGCGGGCTCCCGTCCAGTCCAAGTCATGTTAAAGAAATTTTATTATTTTTGCATTCGTCCCCACGTTGTGCTCGTTCGGGAGACAAGTACTGTAAGGTAGAGAATACCGTCGCCTTGTCGCCTTACAACTAGTATATCTTACTCTTGAGCTCTATTCCCGTGTCTCAGA
This sequence comes from Locusta migratoria, assembly GCA_026315105.1. NCBI lineage: Eukaryota > Metazoa > Arthropoda > Insecta > Orthoptera > Acrididae > Locusta > Locusta migratoria. The sequence continues at coordinate 451,307,480 of CM048755.1, read as the reverse complement.
TTCCCATCAGATCGGTTGAAAACAAGACTTGAAGAAATTCAGGGGCAGGCTGCTAGATGTGTTATGGTATGTTCCATTAACACACTCATGTTACATAGATGGTTCAGGAACTCACGTGGGAATCATTGGAGGGAAGACAACATTCTTTCCGAGAAAAATTATTGAGGAAATTTAGAGGTCCGGTGTTTGAAGCAGACTGCAGCAAGAATCTTCTACAGCGAGATGGGTAGTAGTGCTACAAGGTAGCCAGCAGCAAGCCCCGTGTAGGATTTCTAAAGGTTTGTAGCTATAGAAATCGTCAATGCAAGGCGAATGCAAGAGGAAGTTCCAGTGTAATACTGTACAGTGAAATATCGTTTGGCTTTTAAAGCACGCTGACTATCACACTGTAGGAGCGGAATTTTCTATAGAAAACGTCATTCCTTTCGTCCTTCGTACGCAAAAGGAATTTCTCAGTCAATTATTAAAATAAAAATTTTAAATCTCCTCAGAAAAACTAACTGCAGTATCAGAATTGTCACTTACCGTAAACTTAAAATTACAGTGTAGATCCAAGACTCATAATATTAATCACATACAGATAAGGCTCTGGGTCCAATACCTTCCCAAAGGTGTTATATTTAGGATTCAATTCAGGACTTTGTAGAGGCCGGTCAACTACAGGGATATTAATGTCGTGTAACCAATCCCCACTGGCTGTGCTTTATGAACAGGTGCTCGATCGTGTTGAAAGATGCAATCGCCATCCCCGAATTGCTCTACAACAGTGGGAAGCAAGAAGGTGCTTAAAGCATCAATGTAGGCTTGTACTGTGATAGTGCCACGCAAAACGTAAAGGGTGCAAGCACCCTCTATGGAAAACAGGAACACACCATAATACCACAGCCTTCGAATTTTACAGTTGGCACTACACACGCGATCAGATGACTTTAAAAAATGTTCAAATGTTTGTTAAGCTTAAGGGACGTAACTACGGGGTCATCAGTCCCTAAACTTACAAACTACTTATGAACTACTTACGAACTAGGACGGCACAAATATCCATGCCCGAGTGGGGATTCGAACCCCCGACCGTAGTGGCCGTGCAGACCGTGACTGGAGCGCCTCAGTCTCCTCGGCCACCGCGGCCGGCCTCAAATGTTTGTAATTCTGTCGGACCCAACTGCGTGGTTATAAGTCCGTAGCTTACAGACTACTTAAACTAAGGTAAACTAACCTAAGGACAACACAAACATCCATGCCCGAGGGGGGATTCGAACCCCCGACGGCGATCAGCCGCGCGCACCGTAGCACGGCGCTCCATTACGCATGGCTAATCCGCCGCGGCGCAGATGATTTCACCGGACATTCTCCATACCCTCACTCTGCCATCGGGTAGCCACATTGTGTCCCCTGAGTCGTTATTACAATGTTCAATCGTTTGTACAGCTTATGGGACTTAACTACGGGGTCATCAGTCCTTAAACTTACAAACTACTTATGAAATAGCTAATACTAAGGACGGCACAAATATTCATGCCGGAGGGGGGATTCGAACCCCCGATCATAGTGGCAGTGCAGACTGAGACTGACGCACTTCAGAGCGCTCGGCCACCGCGGCCGGAGAGTCTTTACTCCACACAACGTTTCTCCATTGTTCAATCGTCCAATGTTTACGCTCCTTACATCAAACGAGGCCTCGTTTGGGATTGACCTGTGTGGTGTCTGGCTTATGGTCAGCCGCTCGGTCATGAAGTTTTGTCACATCACGCCTAATTGTCATAGTACTTGGGGTTGATCCTGATGTGCCGGCCGCGGTGGCCGAGAAGACTGAGGCGCTCCAGTCACGGTCTGCACGGCCACTACGGTCGGGGGTTCAAAAAAATGTTCAAATGTTTGTTAAGCTCATGGGACTTAAATACGGGGTCATCTGTCCCTAAACTTACAAATTACTTACGAACTACCTTAGACTAAGGACGGCACAAATATCCATGCCCGACGGGGCATTCGAACCCCCGACCGTAGTGGCCGTGCAGAGCGTGACTGGAGCGACTCAGTCCCCGCGGCCACCGCCGCCGGCCCGGGAGTTTGAATCCCCCCTCGGGCATGGATATTTGTGCCGTCCTTAGGATAAGCTAGTTGATAAGTAGTTTGTAAGTTTAGGGACTGATGACCCCGTAGTTAAGTCCCATAACCTATACAAATATTTGAACATTTTTCGATCCTGATGTGGTTTGGAATTCCTGTGTGATGGTCTGGATAGATGCTTGCCTATTACTCTATACGATCCTCTTCAACAGTCGGCGGTCTCTGTCAGTCAACAGAAGAGCTCGGCCTGAACGATTTCGAAAATGTTCAACTGTTTGTTAAGCTTATGGGACTTAACTACGGGGTCATCAGTCCCTAAACTTACAAACTACTTATGAACTAACTAAGACTAAGGACGGCACAAATATCCATGCCCGAGGGGGGATTCGAACCCCCGACCGTAGTGGCCGTGCAGACCGTGACTGGAGCGCCTCAGCCCCCTCGGCCACCGCGGCCAGCGAACGCTTTCGAGCTGTACATGTCCTTTCAGGTTTCCACTTCACTATCACATCAGAAACAGTGGACCTAGGGATGTTTAGGAGTGTGTAAATCTCGCGTACAGACTTCTGGCCGCGGTGGAGTGTCCGAGCGCATTGAGGGGCTACGTTGCGATGCGCGAGGTCGTTCCCCGTCGGGCGTTCGAATCCCCCCTCGGGCATGAATGTTTGTGCTGTCTTTAGTATAAGCTAGTTCATAAGTAGTTTGTAAGTTTAGGGACTGATGACCCCGCAGTTAAGTCCCATAAGCTTGACAAGCATTTGAACAGACTTCTGACACAAGCAACGCCCAATCACCGAACCACGATTCAAGTCCGTGATTTCCCCGGAGCGCCCCATTCTGCCCCCTCGCGTTGTCTACTGAGCTCCGTGATATGCAGTACATGGCATTAGGTGGCAGCACAATGCACTTAATATGAGAAACGTATGTTTTGGGAGTGTCGGAATACTTTTGATCACATAGTGTATCATTGACAGAATATGAATATACTTGGCTACTTGGAGACTATTTGTAGCCTTTCTCACGAAATATTTGGTCATCCAGTTTCTCTAATATGAATCCTATCGAATATGGCTGAGAGGTCAGTTCACTCACGAAATCCTGCACAGAGAACACTTCTACTGTTATAAATGTTCAAATGTTTGTAGAGTCTATGGGACTTAACTACGGGGTCATCAGTCCCTAAACTTACAAACTACTATTGAACTACTTACAACTAAGGACGACACAAATATCCATGCCCGAGGGGGGATTCGAACCCCCGACCGTAGCGGCCATGCAGACCGTAACTGGAGCGCCTCAGTCCCCTCGGCCACCGCGGCCGGCCTACTGTTATAGGCAGCTATTGTGACACCATCGGCCAATATTTCTTCGAGGGGTTTCTAACAACTTGTTGAGTCTATACCACGTCAAGCTATGCACTGTGTTGGTTGTGTGTGTGTGTGTGTGTGTGTGTGTGTGTGTGTGTGTGTGTGAGTTTGGTCACATAGATTAAAAAAAATATTAACATTTGTTATCTCGTGCCAACAGACTTCCAGGACAATAATCTTTTAAAAAGCATTTATAATGCATCCAAGATGGCACGATGAACAAGAACAACATTCTAAATTACATTTTACGATACATGAACAACATTTATTAATTCTCTCTGTTCATCATTATGACTTATTATATCCACAATGTCAGGATTAATTTAAATAAAGTGTTCAAATATTTGTAAACCTATTGGACCAAATTGCTATGGTTACCAGTCCTTAGACTTACAAACTACTTAAACTAAATTACACTAAAGACAACAAACACCCACTCCCAACGGAGGACTCGAAACTCCGACGCAAACGGCCGCCCAGTCCGTAACATTATGCCTTAGACCACGCGGTCACTCCACACGACAAGATTAATTAAAACTGGTATTCCTTTCCCATTACTCAGCCGGCATGAAAATAGACATGAAAATAGAACTACGGAGCCTGGTATGAATGTGTTTCGCCTTGGATCATGTAAAGGCCATCCATTTGTCACACTAGAAACCCCCGAACTACACAAGTTGTAGACGTGCATGATGAAAAAAAATAAAAAAAAAATACGAATAAATGAAGTCATATTTTCCTGAGCTCTAAATAGGCATTGACATGTGTCTTAATGATTACTGTGTAAATGTATATCCTTCGAGCGCAGTGTAAAGCTAAAAAATCACGGCATTCAGTTATCAATTATCTGTAGCAGTATACTAAGTGAGCAACGTTGTTTTTCGTACTCCTCAGTTTAAAAGGAGTGGAATTCCAAGAAAGAAGATACAATTAATGACCACTACGAGCAAGTGCATCCTTAATGCACAGTGTACAGACCAAGAATTGTGACTTTAACTGCCGTCAGTTAACAGTGAACAAAACGAGTGACATTAAGATACAGCTCAATTTCGAAAGGTGTGGAATTCCAAGAAACAATTTTAGTGTTAATAACCTGTTGACGACGTGGTAATTGAAGATGAATTCATAGTTTTCACTGGCGTATAGAGCAGCACTAACATCACCTTAAATGAATTGGCGAGGTCAAGAGTGAGAAATAGGTATTCTATCCGCAGAAAGTACATATTTTGAAACTCGTGACTGAAGTACAGTAACAAGATTTGTAATTGAAACGGCGAATAGTCACCAGTGTACTTGTGGCTGGTCGCTTTTTATATACCTAATAAATAAATCTGTATAATCGGACGGGTATTCGAATCTCTGTCTCCGTAGATATTAATCGAGCAATTTCAACACTGTACTGTGCCGTGCTGTGCTGTGTGTATGTATGAATGTATGGCCGAGGGGACTGAGGCGCTCCAGTCACGGTCTGCACGGCCACTACGGTCGGGGGTTCGAATCCCCCCTCGGGCATGGATATTTGTGCCGTCCTAGTTCGTAAGTAGTTCAAAGTAGTTTGTAAGTTTATTGACTGATGACCTCGCAGTGAAGTCCCATAAACTATACAAACATTTGAACATTTGTGAACTTGAATGTATGTGTGCGTGTGTACTCATTTAAAAAGCATATCTTGAAAAATTCTGGTGAGTTATCCTGAAATATACAAAAGTTATTTATGTATCAATTTATCGATTTACATTAGATCACACCAAATGCCCGAATAACAAGAGGCGGAAGATACAGAACACTGCAAATTTTCTAAACGTCTTGTACACACATCAATGGATTAAGATAGACGGTCTGGGGTTCGAATCCCCCCTCGGGCATGGATATTTGTGCCGTCCTAGTTAGTAAGTAGTTCATAAGTAGTTTGTAAGTTTAGGGACTGATGACCCCGTAGTTAAGTCCCAAAAGATTTACAAACATTTGAACATTTGATTAAGATAGAATGAATCATTTGGTTACAGAAACCCAGTAGTGGATATACATCTAAAGAATAAGTAAAGTCATTTCGGGACAATAAGGAGTCTAACCTTGTGTTCAGTAAAAGTAACTAAAGTTTATGCGCCAACATAACACAATTCACAAACGTTTTTCGATACTTTTAAAGGTGAGGTCAGCTACACCTATAGATTAGAAACGGCCTTGTAACGGAGAAATCGTGGTCCTGAGTAATTGCAGCAAACAGTTTAAGCTTAAATCTGTCTACGTAACTCGTCAGCTGATCTCCGACCTGCGAAGCATTACTCTGGCACGCAACAATTGCCCCAGCTGCCTGCAAGGTAATTGTATCAGTGGCCATCGCGGTGCGCAGTATTAATAACTTCTGAACATTGCGAAGACAGCAACAAAATGGAGTTCCGCGACCACCCGCAACAGAAAAGAAAACACCCGACGTACTCCGGACGCAGAAGGCAAACTGCCAAGTCAGCCGAGCTGTAATGCGCGGCCTGCTGCGGATTTACACAGCCGAAATGGAGTGTGTGTCTCCGCAGAGGTTTATGTTTACGGCGGGCTGTAATCCTTTATTGCTTCTGCGCTGCATCTTCAATGAATATTAATTGACAAGGAGCACTGCATTAATTGCTGAAATATGTTATCCTGTCAAGACACATGCAAATTTCTAAACTTGATGAGTATTTAAGTACAATGCCCAACTTCCCCGGATCAAATGTAATAAATTCCTCGAAAATGATACTTCGCGTGAATAACTGACATATGATTGGAATGATGATCTCTTGGCATTTAAAGTTAACGCACTTATAATGCTGCACTAATCGCCATTCTAACTGGAGGGCGAACAGATGAATGGTATTACTTGTAAATATCATTTCCACTGAAAGACTAAAGGCTATTCCTGAGTATACTTCACACTAAAGTAAATACAGAAAGAGAAAACGACGCAACTCGAAGGAATTATCAGAATACAACGGAAATCTATAGATCTGATCTATTTGTGTTGACAATACAATGTTCAATATTTCGGAAAGAAATAGATGATTTCAAATGTTTCTAAATCTTATGGGACTCAACTACGGGGTCATCAGTCCCTAAACTTAAAAACTACTTATGAACTACTTACGAACTAGGACGGCACAAATATCCATGCCCGAGGGGGGATTCGAACCCCCGACCGTAGTGGCCGTGCAGACCGTGACTGAAGCGCGCCGGCCGCGGTGGCCGAGGGGACTGAGGCGCTCCAGTCACGGTCTGCACGGCCACTACGGTCGGGGTTTCGAATCCCCCATCGGGCATGGATATTTGTGCCGTCCTTAGTATTAAGTAGTTCATAAGTAGTTTGTAAGCTTAGGGACTGATGACCCCGTAGTTAAGTCCCATAAGTTCTACAAACATTTGAACATTTTGACTGAAGCGCCTCAGTCCCCTCGGCCACCGCGGCCGGCAAATAGATGATTTCTTCAAGAGTAAGTGCTTCACAAATTGAGCAATTTATTAACGCGTTAGCCTATCTCACAGTCCAATCCAAGCAATTATTCCACTTATCATTCATTGACGGTGTTGTAGAAGGTCATTCTTACGGTTACCGTGAGCAAAATTCTGTCCAATTGGCGCGTTAGAGCGTCAAAATCTCCAGTTTGTGGGATTCTTCAGCCCATAATCTTGCAGGTTTTCTCAATTGGGGTGTAATGTGGCAACGTTCATGGCCAAAGTATGCACGAAAACAAACAGTATAAACTCTTTCTGCGTACGGTCGTCATTATCTTGTCTAAAGGAAAGCCAAGGATGTGTTACCAGCATGGACAACAAAACGAGACGCAGAATCTCACATTGTACGTGTTTATCAAACATTGTCTCAGTTGTGCGACTGGATTCGTAATTTCCTGTCAGAAAGGACACAGTAAGCACTAATTTACGGAAAGTAATAGAGTAATACTTAACTGATAATAGGCGCTTCCCAGGGATGTGTTATAGGGGCCATATTGTTCCTTGTCTTGATCAAGTTTTTAGAAGACAAACTTAGAAGCTCTCTTAAACTGTTTCCGAATGATGTCTGTTAATAAAGTCGCCAAAAGAGTAAAAGCAACAGCAAAACGATTTATGTAAGTTATTTGCACGGTGCAAAAATTGACAATTGAACTAAATTAATGAGAAGTGCGAAGATATCCGTATGATAACTGAAAGGAATCCAATTAACTTTATTTACACGATACATCACTCAATTATGCTGTCCGTTAATTAATGTAAATACCTAGGAATTGCAATTACAGACAACTTTAATTATAAAGAGCACATAGAAAATGTTGTGGTGAAGGCGAACAAAAGGCTACATTTCATTAGCAAAACAATTCGAATCTGCAGTAGAACCACAAGAAGAAATAGCCTACGCTACATTTTGTAAACCTTGTTTTGGATTATTGCTGCACATTGTGGGATGCCTACCATGTGGGACTGACGGACGATACAGAGAAAGTTCAGAGAAGGGCAGCTCGTTTTTATTATTGCGACACAGGGAGACGAGTTTTACATACATAATGCAAGATTTGAGGTGAAAAGTATTAAAAGAAAGGCAGTATTCGTTCCGGCAAGATCTGTTTGCGAACTACCTTTAATCAACTTCCTTCTCCAAATGTCAACATATTTTGTTAACATGCACCAAAATAAACGTGATCAACATAATAAAATAAGAGAAATCAGATCGAAGATGGCAAGAATTAGAAGTTCCTTTTTCCCCTGCACTACTAGAAAATGGAACCATTGAGAAAAACACTGGTCAAATCAGTTCGATGAGATATCTAGTATCTGAAGTATTGTCATCGGTAGAATGAAATAAAACAATTCGATGTCTTTCTGTCGGTTCTACGGAGTGGAGACAACAATATAACGGCAACCAAAATAGTGGTAATAAGATAAAGTTGCTCCAGAGGGTGGTTGGTGTGGACTTGTTTTTACTGCGCCAAACGAATTACTTAAGTAGTTGCGTTCCGGTAGTGTAGTGAGCAGGTAGAGCAATGCAACGACCCCTATGTTGTTCAGATTGGCGCTTTGACTGCTCAGAGGTATAGAGACGAAATCCTTCGACCTTTAGTTGTGCCTTACGCTGATGCCATAAGAGATGGGTTCCTTCTGGTGGACGATAACGCTCGTCCCCACGGAGCTGTACTGGTAGACAAGATGCTTGAAGGTGAGGGATTTGAAGGAATGGAGTGGCCAACTTATTCACCGATCATAAATCCGACTGAGCATGTCTGGGATATACTTGGGAGACGAACTGCAACCAGGCCAGCACTCTCTCAACGTTTGTAGAGTTGGATATTGCACTCGTGGAACAATGGCCAAATATCGCACAAGATCCGTTTGATAACCATGCCACGCAGGTGTGCAACTGTACTACCCGTCCGAGCCGATAACGCACCATATTAGAGAGCAACGATAATGACTTTTTGACTTATGTAGGCCCATGGTGCCTTGCTCTAAGTGCACGCAATGTAAACCTCATGTCAAGATGTTGGAATTGTAAACTGATGTGCATCCTTAAAGACTGTTTTTAATAAATATGGTTGAATGAAAAAAAAAGTTTTTCAGAACCTTGAACAGCAAGTGTACCGATGTCAGCACTTGATGCAGCTAGCCTTTAAAGGAACTTACCGTATGTTTTAGCATTACACTCGGTCAGAATGCATATAATGTATAAAATAAAATCTGAAAGGTAACAAGAGATGAGACAGCAAAAGTTCTTACTGTATCACACACAAATTAATTCGACAAACCCTGTGCAGGCACTTAAATGTGATTTGCAGAGTAAATATGTGGATGTAGATGTCGTGGACGTACCGCTGTGCTGTTATGGTTCTACTGATGGCAACTAAAGGTGCCATGCTGCGAAACGAAATAGCAACCCATAATATCATTTATTGTCGGCCCGTATGCAGGCTGACAGGTTAGTTTCGAACCGCTGTCACTACAAGCCTAGACTGGTCTGTAAGGTTCTGCTTGAAATGGAACTCGGGACCTTGCACGCTGAACGTGCCCTACAGCAGATCTTGCTGTTCTACAGAGGTTCCTGGTAGACTGCACAAATGATGATCATTTCTTAAAGCCTCCTTCTAATTGACCTTGTACTCACTGAAGCAGCAGTTGCTCGTAGGATAATGATGAATATTCTGTGAGTGCCTGTATAACGATTTCTCGGTACTGACTTTCTGTCGTGTCTGTAGGTCGACGACTTCCTTGACGGTCATGGTTCATTCCTTCCTGCAAATATCGGCTAATAATAGCATCGCTCTTACTCAAATGTCTGACGATTTGTCGATTACTTCTACTAACTTCAGTTAGTTACCAGTTTGCATAATCCTTTAATAGCGCATATCCTTTTTCTTCCGTAGTGTATTACATAGTTGTTACCTTTCAGATTTTATTTTATACATTATATGCAGTCTAACCTAGAGAAATGCTAAAACATACGGTTAGTTCCTTTAAAGGCTAGCTGCATCAAGTGCATGACATCGGTACACTTGCTGTTCAAAGATACTGAAAAACTTGTTTTTCTCATTCAACCATATTTATTAAAAACAGTCTTTAAGGATGCACAGTAGTTTACAATTCCAACATCTTGACAGGGCACGTTAATCAGTTGTGATCTGCGAACTGATGCTGTGTTATACGATACGGTCCAAAGGTTATAATATCACCAAGAGACCCAAAACACTACAAAAATCAACAGCACAAATATTCTAATCAAAACAACTACAATGCACATTGTGGTGGCACTCAACTCGGACAGAGCCTAGTGGTAGGAGATATCATCATTTACCGTGATGAGTTAAAAATCTGTGAAAAGGTTTAATGGTACATTGCGTTATCCACTGATAGCTGGTGAGCATGAGTTAAGACAACATTGAAGTTGATTTATTGCAACACAGTCTAGGCTCGATCAGTGTAACCTGCCGGCACAGGGCTATTGCTTGTTACAGGCAAGGGATTGCTGCATCAGAATTTCCGTGGTGTTGGCGATTACACGGCCAGAAGCAGCATATTGGCCGAAAGTGAAGGCGACATGGAGCCGCCAACAGCAAACAAGGAAGCTAGCCTCCGTCACAGCACCAGCTCCCAGCACTTAATCCAGTCTCCGAACTCGGTGCTACAGCTCAGCGGACTTGATGGTATACTCCATTCGCAGTGGACTCAGTGACACCCTTGTCAATGCGATAGGCGCGTCTCTGTCGTGCCAGCAAAGCTGGAGGAAGAAAGATTAGGGTTGAACGTCCCGTGAATATTGTGGTCATTAGAGGCAGAGCACATGCTCGTTTAGTTTTTGTCAGAGGTTAGGAGTAGCCCTTTGGAAGTAACCACACCGGAACTTGCCTGGAGTGATTTAGGGAATTCAAGGAAAACCTAAATCTGGATGGCCAGAGGCGGGTTTCAACTGCCGTCATCCAGAATGACAGGCCATGCGCCATTTTGCTTGGTGGCAAAGCAGGTGCTAGCAGCCATCTGGATGGATGTTAGCTGCTAGCTGTCGACGTGCACTGTCCGTGTGTGCTTACATAGACTGCATACCAACGTAAACCCAATTATTCTGTTCGCCGTGGCCGTGCTGACCGTGACTGGAGCGCCTCAGTCACCTCGGCCACCGTGGCCGACAATTATTCTGTAAAAGTATATATGAACAGCCGCTTCTGTCTGGGAACTTGTCGAATTTCCATCCAACCGCGACCTGTGTTCTGCAGGATATCAGTGTCATACTTGAACGTTATTTCGGTTATACAGCTCATAACCTTCTACACATCTACATACATACTCCGCAATTCACCGTAAAGTGCGTGGCGGAGGGTACACTGTAACACTACTAGGCATTTCGTTTCCTATTCCACTCCCAAATGGAACGAGGAAAAAAAGAATGCCTATATGCCTCCGTACGAGCCCTAATTTCTCTTATCTTGTCTTTGTTATCTTTACGCGAAATGTAAGTAGGCGGCAGCAAGATCGTACTACACTCAGCTTCAAATTCCGGCCCTCTAAATTTACTTAACAGAAATTCACGAAAAGAACGTCGTCTATCTTCCAGCGATCCCCAATTGAGTTGCCGGATCATTTCCGTGACACTCGCGCATGGGTCGAACCTACCGGTAACAAATTTAGCTGTTCGCCTCTGAACCGCCTCTATGTCTTCCTTTAAACCGATCTGCTGCGGGTCCCAAACACTTGAGCAATACTCAAGACGTGGTCGTACAGGCGTTTTATACGCGGTCTCCTTTACAGGTGAAGTACATCTTCCCAAAATTCTCCCAATAAACCGAAGTAGGCTGTCCGCCTCACTCACAACTGTCCTTACATGTTCGTTCCATTTCATATCGCTCTGCAATGATACGCCTAGATATTTGAACGACGCGACAGCATCAAGAAGCTCACTACTAATGCTGTATTCGAACATTATAGGATTGTTTTTTCTACTCATGCGCATCACCTTACATTTTTCTACATTGAGAGCTAGCTGCCATTCTTCGCACCAACTAGAAGTTTTGTTTAAGTCATCCTGTATGCTATTACAGTCAGTTACAGACGACACCCTCCCATACACCACAGAATCATCAGCAAACAGCCGCAAATTACAACTTACTCTGTCCATCAGATCATTTATATAGATATAAACTAATAGCGGTCCTATCACACTCCCCTGGGGCACGCCTGCCGATACACTCGTCTCTGATGAACACCCGCCGTCGAACAACGTACCTTCATTAGGAGTGACCTAAGACTGCTCGTCGAGTGGACCTAGCCCAGTGTTTATGTGTGTGGCCTTCTCCTTCCACTGACAACTGCCGGTGAGCCGTCTGCGGTACGCGCCCTCTCGCTGCGAACTGCTGCAGCGTTGCCACGCCGTTTGCGATCCGATGCGTTTCTGGGCGTTCCCTCTGTGATCTGCGCCCGACTGATTCGCTCCTGGTTGTTCTATCTTCAGTCTGGCGCCTCTGCAGCCCGCACCCTATCTGTTGGGGCTTTGCCATACTGTTCTTCGTTTGCTGCGGTTCTGGGTGTTCTTTTGAGGTCCGCGCCCTCCAGACACGCTGCCAAATATTACTTCTTCGACCGCTGCCTGCGGGTAATCACTAAGATCTGCTAGAGCATTGCCATCCTGTTCTTCTTCTGCTGCGGTTCTGGGTGTTCCCTTTGTGGTCTGAAGCCCGCCAGACCGCTTCTGGGTGTTCCTTATTCTGTTTTGCTCTCCCTTTGTGGACCACGTTCGCTCACTTCCATTTTTTTGTAGTGTTGCTGTCCCGTTTTCAGTTCGCTGCAGGTCTGCATGTTCCCTTTGCCGTCCGCGTCCATCGGAGCCACTCTCGGATCTTCTCTCTTTAGTCCAGTGCGCTCGCCACTCTCTATTAGGATCGTTTTCAACTTCAGTTATTCTATTCAAGGTACGCTGAAGCTGTGCATTTTGCTTCTTCAACGATTCCAAAGCAGGACAGGATCCCATGCTGTGCTAAGCTGGTACTCTGTGTAGAGGATCATGAGACTGTCAGTCACTTTTATTTCTATCGACTCATATACAGCACTGTTCCAATATCTGGGCATTTGTGATAGAATCTTGGTTTCATCATAATTCACAGAATGATCTAGTTCTGACAGTGTTCAGCAACTGCTGATTTCGTTGCTTGTCTTAATTAGGTATGTCTCTCATACTCCTTGCACCTGATATCCACTCTTCTTGTAGTCTGGCCAATTTAGGACATGCCACATTGAAAAGATATTGCCGCGAGAGACCAAGAACATCCACTGCCCGCGTGGCGCAGGGGATAGCGTCACGGACTGCCGTGCAGAAGGACGCCGGATCAATCCTGCCCACCGGTAAAAATTTATTTCTTTGTAATTAACAATTCCAGAAGGTTCTACATCTTTCTTATGTTCACTTATAAATTCTACTTGTTTCTTATGTTAACTGTTCTCCTAATTTCTGGTAAATTCTCTCTGTGTATAAATAGCAGAGCACTCTGCCTGAGAGGCAGTCAGTGCTGCGTGTATGATGAGTTCATAATAAACGTGCTTTCAGTATAAGTGCTGTGTTTAGTTGCCTTCGAAGTCAAGCCTGCTCCCATTTCAGCGCGATAATATTTTACAGATCCCTGGTTAACGTCTTTAACATTTCCCAGCAGGCCCCCGATCTTGCTGGATGGACAGAAAACACACTTGCTATATAGAGTTACATCATAAAAACAATTATGTGTAGACGAAATAATGGTCCTTAAATTGTTTTCTCCAGAAACGGTAAAGTCCAAGGCATTAGAGTTGGCCTGCCTTAAATCTTTTTCGGTGCAGGATTACGGGCGCAAATGTCAGTTGTGAAAGTGAGACATTATCTGTTCTTCCTCACACTTACAGGTTGAGCGTCCACTAGAGTATCTCCATTTCTGAAGACTTACTTTACATCGACCAACATCATTTCGTAATAACTTGAGGAATTTGCAGGTACACACATCCAGGTGATCAGGAAGTAGTCCTTATTTAGGTTTTCTCCAGCCTACAGGAGCAGTTCCTAATCTCTTTTTCCACATGTACAACGTTTCGTTTATGTTGTTCCTGCTGACATAGGCTCTAACGCAATCATTTCTGGAGTTCATGCGTGACGGTGCTAACGAGAGGCCAAATAGTGGTTAAGTGTGAGTGATCAGAGCTTGAACAGTTGCTTCACCCCTGATGTCCGGCGGAGCTATACTTGCCAGATTATACAGCTGTTCCCAGTTTGTTTGGTCTCAAGCAGTCAGTAATCATGCGACACGTCTCATGCCTAGCATGACAGCAGTTATGCCAAAACAAGCTGCATTTTCAGCAGCAGAAAAACACACCGTCAAAGCCGAGGTCCGAATAGTGGCTGGCTATCCACCCCAGTTAGATCCTCTTAGTTTCCATATGATTATTTCTTGCGTAGACTTTCATTTTGGTGTTAATACAATGAATTTTAAAGTTTATGGTCGTATCTGCCTTTGAGTAAAAGTAATGTTCATGCTCAGAGCCATTCCTTGAAATGTTTAGTTTTTGGTTGGCCTGTCTACTTTTGAGATGTTTTGGCAGGGCTATGCCTAAAGTTACTCTTTCTGTAGTACTGTCCTAGTTCTTCCAATGCCCCAGATTATTTTCAACATCATGGAAGTCCTTTCCCTGGATGGCCAATGCGAGATCATTCGCATATAGAAAGCTTTTGGTGTAAGGTGGAAGTAGCCAAGTTGGAAGTAGGGGCCAGTACACTGGCCTGGGGTAGCCCATTTCTCTCTAGTCTCCATCTACTGCGCCGCCCTTGAAACTCCACGAAAAATCTCCTGTTGCTACGGACGTTGGCGACTAAGGTGGTTGCAATGGAGACATTAATAATATCTTAGAATTTTTAAGGAATAATTTATGGTTTACAGTATCGAACGCAGCAGTCAGTCAACATGGCACACCAGTGGTCATACATGGTTCAAAATCATCTTCGATGTACTGGGTAAGACCGGTGATCTGTGATGGACAGTTTTTAACCGGTCTGAAGCCAGTATGTTGAGGTATGAGCGCACAGTCATTTCTTCCATCAAGCGGTTCATAGCCTGATTTTTTTTTCATTTTTTATCTCTAAGGGACCAAACTACTGTGGCTACTTAAACTAACTTACGCTAAGGACAACACACGCACATACCTATGCCTGAGGGAGGAGTCGAAACTCCGGCGGAAGCAGCCGCGCAGTTCCTGGCAGCCGGCGGCGGTGGCCGAGGGGACTAAGGCGCTCCAGTCACGGTCTGCACGGCCACTACGGTCGGGGGTTTGAATCCCCCCTCTGGCATGGATATTTGTGCCGTCCTAGTTCGTAAGTAGTTCATAAGTAGTTTGTAAGTTTAGGGACTGATGACCCCGTAGTTAAGTCCCATAGACTATACAAACTTTTGAACTTTTTTTTTAGTTCCTGGCAAAGGGCCTAGAACCGCACGGCCAGTCCCGCGCGGCAGAGGGAGACTGGTAGCAAAGAAGATATATCGGACGGTAATGCTTAGGGTCCCTGTTCTCTTTACCAGGTTACATAACAGCAATAAATCCTCCAGATTTCTGGGATCGTTTCAGACAATACAAGGTCATGTAAAAGATTTAAAATACAACTTTTTGTTTCAGCACTAAAACGCTTAATTTGCTCATTTCTGGTATCATCCAGCCCATCAGCTTTTTCTATGTTACATTTATTTATCTAACCTTGTAGCTCTCCCAAACAGAAAGGTCTAGACAGGTCTGTATCAGAAGTAGGCATGTTATTAGTTTTTGGCTTGATGTTTCGGTTATCAGATCTCAGATTTATTAAAATAGTTAATGGGAAATATCGTTGGCTGTTACGTTTGCATGAAGCATCGCGCTAGCTGGGTTTTTATTATGGCGTTTGAGAGGTTTCGAGGCTTTTTTGACTGTTGTGGTCTTCAGTCCGCACACTGGTTTATTCTTCTGTAATCAGTTTCTTCCATAAGCTTGATCCACTGTTCCGACTTCGCGGATGATATTGATTCGAGTAATTGTAAACAACGATGTGATGTTTCTTCGCTAAATGGGTCTTCCTCAACTGCTGTGTGCTAGTGATGGAGGTCTGAGGCTATGTCAGCGGACACTCCTTTCACATTCGTATATTCTAAGTTCGACATCAATGATGGATAGACAACGTAGAACATCTGTTCACAGCTCTTACAAAGCGACCATATTGCTCAGAATGTAAATCAGTTTTATCTAATGATTGAGGAGAGTTTTAAATTTCTTCCAATTTTCCTTTTACAAAGTAATATCTGTGACAAAAAGAAACAGGCTGTGAACGTATTGCAAGCAAGATCGACACATGATTGGCTGGTGTTGAAACTTAGAGATCGGCAAGCACACTTACTTTATGCAGAGCTTTAAGATGGTGCTACTGGGATATATGAGTTCAGGATTGTATTCACGCTTCCATGGAGCACATTTTAAAGGTGTTGGCAGCTTACAGTCATATATAAGTGTCATAGGCCTTGAATCTGACCAATTTACTTCTGAGACTCCAGTGTAGTCATCTTCGCTATACCCCAACTGCACTATGACTACTGTAGTAGCCTACCACACACTTAGATAGCTAGGTATGGAGCTTATGCGTTTCTTGAAAGATGAGTGTGTCTGTTACAGGTTGATAAACTGATGTTATCGTAATATCAGGCTCTTCAACTCTTATGATTTCAGTACGGTTCTTTGCAGTGATACCACTAGAGTTAAAACTGATGCTGGGTTCTTCAAAAATGGCGCTGCCATTCTGAATAATGAGGTCGTTTTGCGACAAGTGCCATGCCCAGTCACTTGGGGCGCCTATCTTAAAAAGTCCCGTTGTGTCTCCTAGATGCAGAGTATGTGACAACTGCGCTAGCACAAATCTTTGTGGAGTTCCTCGTTTTGTTTGCCTAATCCGTCTATATTCACAGAGAATAGAGTCAAAGCTGGCTCTGACAAGGGCAATTTTAAAGCACACTGCGTTGCCAATTGAATGGACGATGCCTTTGCAATGGCAGGATTAGTCGGCTCAGATGGTGTTACCAGAGGACACCCGGATGTGGTGTAGATCAAATATATTCACATCCTTCCTGGGCTCCTATTTCCCCCGTGAAATCAATGAGTCGTGTAGGGAGATCACCAGATCACCGTAAGTTGGGGGATTTTTGTTTAAACCAGAGCCACCAGCCGATGCCTCTGAATGTCGCGAAAATGGCAGGGAACAGTATTTGGAGTGAAGGCTTTCACGACCGGCTGAAATAATTGCTGTTGAATCTTCCGGGTTATGTGGTCGTGGTCGAAGAAACGTATCTGCTCCTGACGTTTCGTCCAGAGCTGCTCTGGACATCCTCAGAGGTGCTACTGGTAGCGGTGAGTCTTGCCGACTGACGAGTCGGGCGTCGGAGAGCGGTATAAATACTGTCCAAAAGGGGGCGTGGTCAAGTGTTCACGTGCGCAGCAGAGACAAGCCTTGTCAAAGATAAAACATAACTTTCGATAGTCGATGGTCAAAGATAAAAGCGTAACTACCTACTCTGAAAAGCCATAGTCCATATGCCATTAAGTTTCATTGCTTCTTCCTTTCTGTTAAAATTATCCCCATGTTTGTATATTTCGATTGCTTCTCTGTACAGTCGTGGATAATAGTTCGTCGTTGTAGATAAAATTTCCGTTTCGGAAAACTTCACTTCATGATTTCCCGATTGGAGACATTTTCCAATCAGGACCACGCCCCCTTTTGGACAGTATTTATACCGCTCTCCGACGGCCGACTCGTCAGTCGGCAAGACTCACCGCTACCAGTAGCACCTCTGAGGATGTCCAGCGCAGCTCTGGACGAAACGTCAGGAGCAGATACGTTTCTTCGACCACGACCACATAACCCGGAAGATTCAACAGCAACAGTATTTGGAGCCTGTTAGAAGTTCACCGTGTAATCTACTTGGGTATTTTGGACCTTATTTCGAACCTGCCTCAGTAATTTGTTTTACTTTCCAGCGTTTTAATCATCTTGAGAGCTGGAGTATATAATGAGGATCGATTGTGATGATAAGGTGCAAATTGTAAACTGTAATGTTCGTAATTGTTGCAGAATTTTGTATTTAAAGAGGGGATAAGAGTTTTGAATCTGTAGCATCAGTGGCACAGTGCATCACTGGGTTGGAGGCACTTCAAGCATTACTTAATGAGATAACGTGGTTGATGGAGAAAATTCTGAGTAGTTAAATAAGCTTAGTGCTAGGGAGGAGTTGGCCATGCTTAGGGCAATAAGTACTTTGAAAGATTCAGCTGCCACAAATCTTGTCAGCCTGCTTTCTGGAATGTCGTATCAGGACATGGTGCCGTTTGTAGAAGACATTATAACATCAGCGTGTGTTGTATCACGGTCAGATAACCAGTTCTGGCAGTTATCAAAGCGACAACTAACGAGAGGCCCAAAACACATGCGAGACGCGCTGAAGCATTGAGGAAGACGTAGACTTTTAAGCAGTTAAAACAGGGGCTGCTACAGATTTATAGGAACATAACATTGAGCGTATCTTTGGAGAAAAGTTGACTGGTATTACAAAAGAGCAAGACGACGCCGTGGAAGATTTTGGAGACAGAATAAGGAACCTCAGTATTCGTATGTCTGAAATGGGGTAGAGTCATGAAGCAAATAGCTTTCAGCTGTAGGACACTGAATAGGTAGCGCTCGACGCCTTCGTAACTAGTTTACAAACGGATTCGTCGAGAAGATTGTCCACTGACACGCTTCAGGCTACCCACTCGACTGTGAGATCAGCAGTGGAATGTGAAGATACTGATGTGGCAGCGGAAGTGTGGGGTAGACGTGGCCAATTTCCATAATTGATGTGTTACAGGTGTGGGCAGATGTGCATGGGCAGAGACGCCAGCCCCGGTAGTATGTATCAGCAACAGAATTATGGTAACGGAAAGAAGGGTGGACAGGGGGTAACTACACAGCGGTTAAACACCGGATTCTACCGAAAGGCGTTCTTAATAAAACGAGATGCAGAAAGTGCATCTGAAATATATGAGATGTGCGATATTGTTTGCGGTAAGTAGAAGTAAGTTTTAAGTTTTTATTTGATAAAGGAGAGCTTGTGTCGCTGGCCAGTGGGGAACTAGTCAGTCGAAGGTAATGGGACCAATGGCAGGAGGCAGGAGATGACTGAATGAGGCTATTTTTGTCAATAGAAATAGCTTTTCAAGGAAAGGCATTTGGACTCAAGTAGTGTGAGTCGATGTAGTACCTATTGTAAGTGAGGCTTACAACACGATCCTGGGAATGATTTTTTTTCCATCGACATCATATCAAACCAAACTTCACCTTCAGACTCATGCGGCAAGCTTAGTGGGAACGGGAGTGCAACAAGTAGTGGTATGTACTAATTGATCGAAGAGGTTTTACGAAAAGCACGTGAAAACGTACTGTCTCTTCGTGGAAGATGCAGTCAAGAAAGCAAAAGGTAGCGAAAAACTAATTGTGCAGAGGAATGAACATATATATTATTGTTGAAAGAATGTCCACACTGAAAGTCGTAAACTAATACAATTTCAGATACTGCTGGAAAGTTAAGATCTGTTTTTTAATACTGTGTTACCATGGCTTAATCATGCTCAATTTTTTTTTTTTTTTTTTTTTTTTTTTGCGTTAATGACATTTGGTCACTTCTCTTCGTATTGGAGACACAAATGTCAAATCAAAAAGTGGTTACAGTTACGCAGGCGATGGCCAAATTGTGGAAATGAGTACAAGAGATGACGATTAATAATTGAAGGACAAATATGGCGTCGTACTTGTTGAATGAAACATGTCACATATATGTGTGAATAAATTATGAACTTTGACACTCCATGGCACAACTGAACGGGTGCATAGGATGATCGATAGGATGTTAAGTTACCATGTGTGCTCTCATCACATTAACAGGGACACATATCTCTGTCATGTGTGTGTAGTTCATAGCTCATCGCAGAACAGGGCTATAATTTCGTGTGGGTCAGTGGCCTGGTGCAAAAATTCCGTTTGGACGCCACTTCGGCGACTTGCGTGTACCAAATACAGCCCAGTTATCTAACCGGGGAAAGGGGACATAAAGTTTTACGTGGAATCCGTGGTCCATCAAACTCTTCAGTTCTTTGTGTTTAGTCCAGAACTGATGTGAACATTTGCAGAAACACTACTCCTCCATTGAGTCCTATTGAGTACGTAAGACTCAGCTTAACTGTAGCAACTCGGTAAGACTCAGCGGATGAGCTTCGCCTCTGAAGATGTCAAAAAATTTTAAGATATTTGTAAATCTAACGGACTCAACTGCGTGGTTATTAATACGTAGCTTACAAACTACTTAAACTAAGGTAAACTAACCTAAGGACAACACAAACATCCATGCCCGAGCGAGATTCGAACCCCCGACGACGAACGGCCGTGCGCACCTCAACACGGCGCTCCAGTATACACGGCTAACCCGGCGTGGCTGAAGATGTCCATAGAAGTTCTGGATGACACGCTAGGAACAGAAGAGTTTCGTGGACCAGTACCTTTAACCCCGAAAAGCTTACTAGCAGCTATGTCATTCAGTCGTGAAACCTCCAGTCTATGATGAGATAGGGGACAACCGTTAAGTGCACAGCAAACTTAATGCGTTATACAGATGGGTAGTGGGTGAAGTTATCTCTCTCTCGTATACCGAACAACAAGAAAAATTTGTTACGAGGCACGAAGATCCCAACAAGTGATATAAATTACCGTTTTGTCAATGCTTAGCAACTGTATTATTTAACAACAAATGATATAAATTACATCACGTATCAAAGTCAGGTCGCAGTTCCTGAGGGTTCCACGATAATGTACGTTTCACGAATCCCACCATTTAGAGGTAAGTCACTGTCAATAAAATTCTTCTGGGTGTTTGGCCGCATTGTCAATATGTAAAATTCCAACGTTTCGGCCACTTTTGCAAGATGCCTTTGTCAGGGCGTCTGATTGTCAGATTTTCGGCAGTTCTGGCAGTCAGTCAGACACCTCTACATAGGCCACTTGCAACAGTGGCGAAAACGTCGGAATTTTACGTATTGATAATGCGGACAAACACCCAGAAGTTAAAAATTCTTTCCTAAGAACTCATGACCGTTTTCGCAAATTAAATTTGCATCATCAGGTGCTTATTTCTTTCAGATCTTAACCATATGTTACTTTGACTGTAAACTAGCTGATCCCCCTTATTATTATTGAGTTGTAACCAACTTGCCTATAAAACCATTTATAAAATCCCTTTCTTCAAAAAGTGGGGCTCCGTCAACATGTATTAAAAACCGAATAAAATCCCATACTTAGAATAGTAAATTTCCATCAGCCAATGGTCTACCTCTGATATAAAACACTAAGAGCGGTATTCAGCATGAAAGTAGCGTCAGGGGGTAAAAGAAGATTAAAATCTGCTGAAGCACTGACACTTTACCTCCAGAGGAGACAGCTGGGAGAAGAGGGCATTAGTCATGGACTCATGGCCCTTCCATAATAACTACGCTGCTGCTGCCATCTGGTGACCAGTTTAGTCAACTCATCAAGCAGTTGGATGAGTGTAGTTTATAGTTGATTTGTGTGCAAACATGGACAGTTATTCTAATGAATCACCTCGAAAAGGCAAAAACCCAGAGGAATATAAACAGTAAAAGATTAAATGGTGTAAGGTAAACTGAAAATAACACGTCAACTGTTCTGGGAAAGTCACTGTAGCCAGAACTACAGGACGCGATTGCAGGTACGTTTCTAACCTAACTTTAAGGTAGGTTACATCTTATTAAAAATTTAATCTAATTCAAAATGCCTAAAATACCCATTACAAAGTACAAAATCCAAACCTAGTAGGTTGCGTTTGATTTCAGATGCCGTATGAAATGTTTTACAAAATTCAGTGACCTAGACAAGATAACATTTTTGAAAAATTTCCATGAATTTGAAACTAAAACGGAGCAAGATACTTTCCTACAAGGCCAGCTGACGTTATCCTATGTTCATCGCCGTAGACCAGGGAAAGATACTGGAAAGGCCAGCTCCACACTGTTTTGTACAGCATTTCTCTTGCAGGTAGAAAACATTCTGTTCACAAAAAAGCGTTCATCAGTTTGTATGGAGTATCAGAAAAAAAGTGAGAAGACTTGTAGACTTGCAGACTGCAGGGAATGTCCGAAAGAAAATCGAGGAAAATCGGAAAACTTGCAGAAACAAAGCTGTAGCAGAAGCAGTTTGTGAAAAAATAAATGAGCATATTTCCTCTTTGCGAATAAAGGAAACACATTATTCAAATCGACATATCAAGTATTTTAATTCCGAGCTAACAGTAAAAATCACGCATGCACTCTTTTGCAAAAAGTATCCACACATTAAAGTTACTTATTCATTTTATTTGAAGTATTACAAACAGAACTTCGGCTATGCATTTGGAAGGCCACAAAAAGATTTTTGTGCTACTTGTGAGGAGCTCGGTCAAAAACTTAAAAGTAATTTTCTAAATGATCAAGCTACACGTGTTGCAGCCGCTGAGCTGTTGGTATATACGCGCAGATCACAAAAGTTCTACAATAAAATGAAGGAATTAACAACAAATTGTATTGAACGAGATGACTTCGCATGTATTTGTTTTGATTACATGCAGAATTTTCCAATGCACCACATTCCAGAGCAAGAGGTATTTTACATGAGACAACTATGGGTGTACTTGTTTTGTATTCATGATCTAAAAAAGGGAACGTCAGTGCATCATTTATATCATGAGGGTTTGGGAAGGAAAGGACCCAGTGAGGTGTGCTCACTTCTTAGTCATTACATATGTAATAACATACCTGACAGCACCAAGGAGCTTCATTTATTTTCAGAGCCCTGTGGTGGTCAAAACCGAAACCACACAATTACGCGCTTTATCATGAGTCTGGTTGCAACAGGAAGATTCGACAAAATTGTACAATATTTTCCTACACGGGGGCACTCATTCCTCCCCTGTGACCGTGACTTTGGGGTTATTAAAAGACATATAAAGCGGAGTGATCGTGTGTACTCGCCTACAGAGTACCGTCAGAAGGGGTGAAATCGATCACAAAATTCAGTTTTTCTGCTTTTTTCGAGGGAACCTCTAGAAGAATTCGGTTCAAAAATATTACGTGTAATCCTTAGCATTTCGACATTATATCTAATGTTGAATATAGAAATAGCCTATTGTGCTTTTTGAGTTCTTTTAATTTAAAAAGACTATTTTATGGTTAGAACATTGTATTTTCCTTTAAAAAAATAATAACCACTGTACATAAAATTATCTTGCATCATGAAGAATTTTCACTCAATTTTTGAAATTTCAAAATCTGGGAAACTGTAGCGTCCACGACCAATGTCCTTAGACTTCATTTTTGTTACGGTTTGTGTGAAGGGAGTCTTTTGTACATCAGGAATATCCAGAACAACATTTCTCACGTCTTGTCGTTTCAAAGGAAAAACCCTACTCTGCACACTTGATCAATCCATGATCTAAACATTCTTAGTATACTGAACTAAGAACAGGCTGCCCACCATATTGTATATCTATGTTTGCCATTCACCTACTCATTTTAACGTTGTATAGGACACACCGTAACACTCAGATGCTTTACGAATAATCAGCTTTCCTTTCTTCACTTCCTGAACTGCATTTTCCTTTTCTTCCCACCTTCTTCACGTATGTTCGCGGCATGATCGACTTCACCCTACAAAATACGACAATTCAATTTTTAGATCACTACTCGTCCATACAACAACCTTCTGCTTTTGCAAATACACAAATCACATGGCAATGAGTTCACTTACCGACTAACAGTCCAAAAACAGCAGAATTATATGACTATAAGATCGTATTGTGACAGGTTTAGTCTTGCTTCATTCGCAGGCCACCAAAATGCATTTGTTTATATGCCACAATGCCGCTGAACGGATACTCAGAGAGAAAATTCTACAGGCAAACACTACTCTGCAACTCATTGGCTTCCAACAAGTATGTATAGCGTGAAGTTCCCGGATGTACCGGCAGGCGGAAGTAGTGCAAATTATAATGCTGTATTGCCGGTCGACTTCCCCCCACCTGATTGACTTCACCTCTTCTGACGGTATGCAATGAAAGTAGCTGACTCAAGTTCAAAATGTACATTTACTAGCATAATGCAAGAAACATCGTTCAGTATTGATTATAAAGGTTGGTGGGCAAAATTTTACAAAAGGACGACCAATTCAACTGAATTTTTGGGAAATAGGGTGCCAAAGCAGGACAAAATTGATTTTAATATATCAAAGTATAGCATTTTGCAGTGTGAAAAAGATAATCCTGGTGTGTTAAAAGCTTATGAACATACTGATGGGTTAATAAGTACACCACTTTAATCCGGCTAAGACAGGAAACATTTCCTTACCAACAGAGAAGGCGTACCATAACAAGTGCCCAATCAAACATAAGAAAGTTGAAGATATTAAAAGGCTGTTAAAGAACATTCCACAGGAGCCTCACCCCTTTTACGAAGAAATATGTGAATGGCCGACACAAGACGAAGAACACATTGGTGACTGAATATAAAATATAACCTTACAATGCACTTACTTTCTTATTTTTTGTTTATAATCCAAAGTAGTACTGATTATTTGATACAATGTTAACATAATCAAATTCAACATTAAATAAAAACACATTTCCTTAGAAAGTTATATCATTTAAATTTCAGGGCATAAGTCGACTTAATTTAAACTATTTTTGCGCAAACAAAAAGCGTAATCACCTGCAATTTAGATGCAAAACAGAGGTCAAATATATACATTAACGAAAAATTCTCACAAAAATATAAATCAAAAACTATATACAAAAAAGGTTTTAATCGATTTCCCGCAAAATTGTCTCTTGTGAACTCGTGCCCTTTTCAAAATCACTGATTCAGTTAATACTGAATTACAAGCTCCAAAGATCTTGTGAAAATTAAAACACACAGTTTTGTGTGTGTTCTACCGGTTTGTTTATTTTGTTAATCGGTTTTCGGTTTCTTAGGTCATCATCAGAATCAGAAATTTACTCAAGTTCAGTCAAATAACTTGCGTAGTCAATAACAAGAAGAGATGTTAGATATAGAAAAATAAAATATCT
Source organism: Locusta migratoria (assembly GCA_026315105.1). Taxonomy (NCBI): domain Eukaryota; kingdom Metazoa; phylum Arthropoda; class Insecta; order Orthoptera; family Acrididae; genus Locusta; species Locusta migratoria. The sequence goes on along the minus strand of CM048755.1, from coordinate 451,282,378 downwards.
TCTTTTATGGAGCAGTTACAGTATAAATAAATATTTAAATGAAATCTGTAAATTAATAGTACTGTAAAAGGGGAACATAAAAACTGTACATCTAGAAACAGCCCAAACATAAAATCTTACAACAATGACTATAGTGAATAAATAAAATTAAACAAGAATCTAATGTTTTTCAGTTCGAGTGCATACCTCCGATTTGTTAAGCTTCACAATTCTCCAAAGCACCGCACTAATAACCTCCTATCCCACCCCTATATTTTTGTCTATTTGTTTCTTTAGTTATAATGGTGTCCCAGGTTTCTTATATTTATTCTACAGGGTGGTCAATTGATAGTGACCGGGCCAAATATCTCCCAAAATAAGCATGAAACGAAAAAACTACAAGGAACAATTATTTTCTAGCTTGAAGGGGGAAAACAGATGGCGCTATGTTTGGCCCGCTAGATGGCGCTGCCATAGGTCAAACGGATATCAACACCTTTTTTTAAAAAAGTAGGTATCACCATTTTTATTACATAGTCGTCTAGTACGTAAATAAATATGATTGTCTTATTTGGAAGACTTTTTTCGCTTTGTGACAGATGGCGCTGTAATAGTCACAAACATATAAGTACGTGGTATCGCGTAACATTTCGCCAGTGCAGTCGGTATTTGCTTCGTGATACATTACTCCTGTTACAATGGACCGTTTACCAATTGCAGACAAGGTCGATATGGTATTTATGTATGGCTATTGTGATCAAAATGCCCAACGGGTCTGTGCTATGTATGTTGATCGTTATCCTGGAAGACATCATCCAAGTGTTCGGCCCTTCGTCGGATAGTTACCTTATTTAAAGAGACAGAAAGTGTTCAGCCACAAGTGAAACGTGAACCACGACCTGCAACAAATGATGATGCCCAGGTAAGTGTTTTAGCAGTAATTGCAGCTAATTCGCACATCAGAAGCAGACAAATTGAGCGAGAATCGGGAATCTCAAAAACGTCGGTGTTGAGAATTCTACATCAACATAAATTTCACCCGTACCATATTTCCATGCACCAGGATTTGCATGGCGAACTGGTCGCAAAATATATTACGGGACAATAACAGATTTTTTTCACGCGTTCTGTTTAGTGACGAAGCGTCATTCACAAACAGAGGTAACGTAAACCGTCATAATATGCACTTTGGTGCAACGGACAAACCACGATGGCTGCGACGAGTGGAACCTTGGCGGGTTAATGTATGGTGCGGTATTATGGGAGGAAGGATAATTGGCCCCAGTTTTATCGATAGCATTCTAAATGGTGCAATGTATGCTGATTTCTTACGTAATGTTCTACCGATTTTAATACAAGATGTTTCATTGCATTACAGAATGGCGATGTACTTTCAACATGGTGGATGTCCGGCACATGCCTTGCATGCAGTTGAAGCGGTCTTAAATGCAATATTTAATGACAGGTGGATTGGTCGTAGAAGCACCATACCATGTCCCGCACGTTCACCGGATTTAACATCCCCGGATTCCTTTCTGTGGGGAAAATTGAAGGATATTTGTTATCGTGATTCACCGAAAACGCCTGAAAACATGCGTCAGCGCATTGTCAATGCATGTGAGAACATTACTGAAGGCGAACTATTCGCCGTTGAGAGGAATTTCGTTACGCGTGTTGCCAAATGCATTGAAGTTGAAGGACATCATTTTGAGCATTTATTGAAGTCATGAGGTAATTACAGGTAACCGCGCAGTAACAGCAAGTGTTTTCATAATGTATGATAATTTCACGAAAGTACATGTCTCACATTGGAACAACCGAAATAAAGTTCAAACGTATCTACGTCCTGTGCTTCAATTTAAAAAACCTACCTGTTACCCACTGTTCGTCTAAAATTGTGAGCAATACGTTTGTGAATAATACTGCGCCATCTATCACAAAGCGTCAAAAGTGTTCCAAAAACGTTCATATTTATTTACGTACTTGACGAATATGTAATAAAAATGGTAGTACTTATTTTTAAAAAATGCCGTTGATACTCGTTTGACCTATTGCAGCGCCATCTAGCGGCCAACCATAGCGCCATCTGATTTTCCCCTTCAAGCTAGAAAAGTTTTGTTCTTTGTAGGTTTTTTCGTTTGATGCTTATTTCGTGAGATATTTGGCCCGGTCACTATCAATGGACCACCCGGTATATTTCTTAGATTTTGTGTCACCTTTTGTTTTGAACAACCCTTTAAACATTAGATTCTTGTTTCATTTTATTTTATTTACAATAGTCATTGATGTAAGAATTCATGTTTGCGCTGTTTTTCGATGAATAGTACAGTGGCGGCTCCTACAAAATTTGACCAGTGTGTTACAATATTACAAAAATAAACAGGAAACAAAATATACTAAAATAAAAAGTAATCCTTTGTATGATTGCCTTTAATTAAATATCAATTAATATTGTACTGACAGTAAGACCTTCAGAGGAATCTATAACAGCGCTGCCAACTGCATGTATTCACTGCAGGTAGTAAATATAACGTTTAAAAATATTAATTTTATTTACAGAAATTAAAAATTTGCACTCAGAGGTATTTGAATACGAGCCTCACACAGGTAGGTTTGAGAGACAACGCGCAAGACGCCTGAGCCAGCGCGCTATTTGACTCTGTATGCCGCAATATTCGTCATATACCATTCTTCCGCAACCGTTACACGCAGTGCGCAGAGAAATACTGGTCAGGTGCTGCAGTCGGTCTCAGCACACTTGAGTCGCCAGGCCTGACGTCACGTCTGCGCATGCGCACTAGCGAACAGACGACTGCGCCGCCTCTCTGCGCACGTACCAGCGTGGCTGAATCCCACTTCAGCACACGGAGCTGGTTTCCAGCTAACACGGCGAGAGCGCTCCAAAATGCTTTTTCATCCTTATTACTAGCATTCTAATACGCATTGGAAGGGAACTGGCATAATTTTATTGTGATATCTGGCTCGTATTCCAAGAGAAAGGATGTAATTTTACAGCGATTTATCGCTTGCATTCGAAGAGAAATGGCATAATTTAAGTAATATATTTACAGTGTGCTGCAGCACATTAGCACATTATCACCAGCCGCCACTGGAATAGTATCTATAATTCCCTTTTTCATTACTATTAATTTACAATGTAACTACTCCATCAAAGATGATATTTTATTTTTCTGTATGCGGCATCTCTTCTGTTTATTGACAGCGCAAGTTCTTTGACTGAACTTCAGTAAATATCTGATTCTGATAATGGCATAAAAAGCCGAAAATCTATTAACAAAATAAACTAACCTGTAGAACAAACACAAAATTGTGTTTTTTAATTTTCATAATGAATTTGTTCTACCAAGAAGTGACGGCAGAATCAGTTAACATCCAAAGTTTTTCTTTAGGAAACCTAGGGTTGTCGGCCACGGTAGCCGAGCGGTGAGCGGCACGCCAGTCACGTTCTGCACGGCCACTACGGTTGGGGGTTCGAATCCCCCCTCGGGCATGGATATTTGTGCCGTCCTTAGTATTAACTAACTTCATAAGTAGTTGGTAAGTTTAGGGACTGATGACCCTGTAGTTAAGTCCCATAAGTTTAACAAACATTTGAACATTTTTTGAAACCTAGGATAGGTTTTAGTTCTTTACTGTGAAGCCCATCATTGTCTGAATGTTTGTAACTACCGACTTATTCCGCATTTGTTGAATTGCTTGTTACACTGATTTCAACACACGAGTTTATGTATTTTATACTACACTTTTTCGTTAAAAAATTTAAAGGACTGTGAGTAGTTTGAATATAAGATTATCAGAATGTTTGTTGTGAGAGGTTCCTCCAGGCCGCTGCTTCGGGATGTGGCGGAGGCGGAGAGTCTGGCTTGTCCCACGGGCACAGACAAATATATACAGATGGGAAACCTCCGTAAGGGTCCGGTCGTACGCTCAGGGGTGCGGGGAGGGAGGGTTTCCAGCAGTTCCGTAAGATGTCCCATGATGGCGCTGAGGTCAGAAGCAGCCCTTTAAAAATGGCCAGAGCAGGCGGCAGGTAGCGGCTGTCCCCACCACCACCTCCCCTCGAACGCCGGCACACCAGACACAGCTGTGGCCTCGTGGCAGTCGGCACGAGCTCTCCCCTCAGACTCCCGTCCACGCTACCCTCAAAAGCGCCTCTAGTGTGCTCTACCGGTACTAATCCGGGGAACCGCCTGACACCTGCTAGCATCTTACGGAACTACGAGGGGAGTGTAGGACAGTGGTTTAGGGGTGGCTGCTTCTCTGTATATGTTACTCTGTGCCACGGGTCACCTCAGGTGTAACGTGGGTCGCCCACAGTCTCTGCTGCTACGGCGCCTTCATGGTACCAGATGCAGCTGATTCACCCTCGCCGCAGGATGAGTGACGGGTAGCGCGTTCGCGTCGCTCGAGGCGGAGGGCTTGTATGGAGGCTGGTTATGTGGTATCGCCCGTTCATTCCGCGAGCAGAAGGATGGACGGTCCTTCAGCAGCGTCAGCGCACGCACACTGGGGGAGGGGTCGGTTAATGAGTGAGAACTCCAGTATTAGGAGCATTATGAAATCCCTTAGGGAGACAACTTCCAGGACCAAATAGAATTCAGATGTGCACTCGGTATGTCTGCCGAGATGTGGAGACGGCCTTGCCGGTGGCTAATGAGCGTACGGGGTGCAGTCGTCTGCATTTGTTGGTCATGTCGCCATTAACAACGCCCCCCGCTTGGGTTCCGAGGATGTCCTCAGAATGTATGGGCGCCTGGTGCAATTGGTGAAGGCTGCTAGTCTTGCGAGCGGGATTCAAGCAGAGCTTTAAATTTGCAGCACTATTTCGAGAGTGGATCGGGGTCCATTGGTTTGAGGCCGATTTGACGGTCTCATCAAATTTTCTATCCCATCCTCGTCGCCACTTTTACGCCTTGTTTCCGCCGGTTGTCCTGGGTGTCGGTGGCCGAGTAAAGAGAGACCGACACAGGGAAATAGGTTGCACGCGTGTGACGGTACGGAGGTGACCAGCCAGTGGGACAGCAGAAACTAGAAACACTACGCTAAATTAGAACAAGTTGTATATTTCGTAGAAATAAGATAATACTTATATTTTACAAAGTTCAAGACTGCAGAATGCTGATATATAGTTTAGATAGAGGCCTGCCTACTGATGAGTCCTAGTGCCTATCCGATAGCCAAGTCTTAACTGGTGCCTATCTGATTCCCAAGTGGCCGATGCAGCAGTCGTAGCCACGAGCGGAGTTGCAGCAGAGGGCGCTCGTGGCTGACGTCGTAAGAGCGCCGCGCCGTGCGTGCATGGCGGCGCGCGGCGAAAGTACGTGGCGCGCACTTCATACTTGTGCGACACCACACCCCTCCCACCCAAACCGCCGCGCCGTCGTGGCGTAGGGCTGAGGGCCACGGCGACGGCACTGGGAGGAGGGCCTGAGCGGGGGCGTTACTGGTGGGACGGGAGTCGTAGCAGAGGCTGGGATCGAGACGTCGTCCGCGCCCCGGTATCCACCTTGCGATCCCCCGGGAAACCCACCAAAACGAGGGGGAGGGCGTACAGCTCCGCCCAGAGGGAGCAGGTCATCTTCTTCTGAGGTGCGTGGCCCAGGCGGCGGGGACACGCACAGTCCCGGAGTCCCTCTCGGCGACGCTGGCAGCTGCGGCGACGACGGAGGCGGAGAGGCGACTGCATAGAAGGGGCGTCCACCTCCATGGGTACGATCTCGTAGTCCGGGGACGCTGGACCCGTCGGCGAACGATGTGGCTGTGCTCCCTGGCGGTGTACTGGGTCTGGATTCAAGAAACCAGAGACAGGATCGCGCAGCCTGTGCAGGCGCAATTGGTCTGAGATAGTGCAGTTTTGTTTTTTATGTATTTTTTTTTATGGGACTTAACTACAGGGTCATCAGTCCCTAAACTTACAAACTACTTATCAACTACTTACGAACTAGGACGGCACAAATATCCATGCCCGAGGAGGGATTCTAACCCCCGACCGTAGTGGCCGTGCTGACCGTGACTGGAGCGCCTCAGTCACCTCGGCCACCGAGGCCGGCTAGTGCAGTTTCACGCCCCCCCCTCCCCAGTTGGTGCCTCAAGTAACTAGGCTATACAATGAATGTTTAAGGCAGGGGAAATTCCCCTCGCCTTGGAAAAAAGCCAATGTAGTAATTATAAGCAAGGGACCTGATAAAGACCCGGCTTTGGCCAAGTCCTACAGGCCCATCTGCTTGTTAGACATTCTTGGCAAGTTACTTGAGAAACTACTGGCTGATAGACTTGAAGCACGTCGTGTCTTGCGCGGGGTGAGCGACAGGCAATTCGGCTTCCGAGCGGGGCGATCGGCGTGTGACGCAATCGCCCTGGCGGCCGAGGTCTGTGGCCTAACTCCGCACAAGTATGTGGTCGGCACCGCGGCCACCGCGGCCGGCAACTCTACAGAGAATCGACGATACTGAGGTAGGTTTATAGTGATATCAGATTAATTTTCGATCATCAATGATCTCTTACAGTTTTACAATTAGTTATCGAGTGTTGAAAGTATTGTAGGCGGCTGTCAAATCAATAAAAACAGCTCCGGTAACCCTTTTCTACTGAAACCCATCCTCAACCAACTGCGTTAGGTCTAGTATTTGCGAGGTGCAGTTTATTTCAGGACGGAAACCCCTTTGTTGAGGTATGAGTTTGGGCTCTATCACATATGGGAGTCGAGTTTTGTAATATTCTTTCAATAATCTTATGAATGTGGCAGAGAAGTGATATAGGTCGTTAGTTTTTGGGGTTGTTGATGTTCTTTCCAGGTTTGAGGATTGCTATGACTTTAGATATTTTCCATGTACCTGGGATCTTACAGTACTTCATTAGACATAATTAGCGTCTATTCTTTGGTCTGTGGTCCAAAATGTTTGATCTGTTCTATTAGGATAACATCTAGTCCGACAGCCTTTCATTTCTTACATTTTGCAAAGGCTCCCTTAAGCCCATCTATGGAGTTGGGCTGTTACAGTGAGTTTGTTTCATCATCCGTGGTATTGCTAATATTCTTCGTTTGTCTACGACACCTGTTTTCTGGTTGTCCATTTTTTTAGTAAGTGAGAGGCGTGTGTTGTAGAAAAAGCAAAAAAGAATTTGTTAGTGTCCCCCTTAAGGAATGAATAGACACCGCTTTGTTCCAGTGCGGTTGATGTAGATGAATTATGAGCAAAATTTAAAGGCACTGTAAATAAAGCGCAATAGAAATGTGGGCCTGTAAGGTGGATTAAGGATAGGACCAAAATGTCCAAATGTTTGTAATTCTATCGGACCAAACTGCGTGGTCATCAGTCCGTAGCTTACAAACTACTTAAAACTAGGTAAACTAACCTAAGGACAAACACACACACCCATGCCCCAGGGAGGACTCGAACCTCCACGGCGAGCAACCGCGCGCTCCGCAGCGAGACGCTTTAGACCACTCGGCTACTCCTCCGCGGCTAAGGATAGGAAATATACACCACGGTCGAATAATAATATTCGAAAAATACTGAGAAAGCCAAGGAAATTGCACTTTAGGTCCAAGAAAGGTCAAGGAAATCAGGTAAGGCAAAAGTTAGAAGAGATTCGCGTGTCTGTAGAAAGATCAATGCGCGAAGTACACAATAACTGCCAACGTCGTACCTTAGAAAAATATCTTCCGAGAACCCGTAAAAATTATGGTCCTATGTAAAATCAGTAAGCGGATCAAAGGCCTCTATCCAGTCACTTGTTAATAATTCCGGGGTGGTGATAGAAGAGAGCTAAATGAAGGCAGAAGTGTTAAATTTAACAGTTAAGAAATCATTCATGCAGGAGGACAATACAAACATACCTTAATTGATGATCGCACTAACTTCCAGCTGAGGGAGTTGAAAACAAACAAATCGCCAGGTCCGGATGGGCTACTAATTCAGTTTGACAAAGAGTAGTGTGCGGCGTTGCCCCCTTACTTAGCTTGAATTTATCGCGAAACTTTGGCCGAGCAGAAAGTTCAAAATGTTCAAATGTTTGTATAGCTTATGGGACTTAACTACGGGGTCATCAGTCCCTAAACTTACAAACTACTTATGAACTAACTAATACTAAGTACGGCACAAATATCCATGCCCGAGGGGGGATTCAAACCTCCGACCGTAGTGGCCGTGCAGACCGTGACTGGAGTGCCTCAGTCCCCTCGGCCACCGCGGCCAGCAGCAGACATTTCCAGGCGACTGGAGAAAGGAGCAGATGTATAAGAAAGGCAAAGGAACGGACCCACATAATTACAAACCGATATAATTAACATCACTTTTCTGTAGACTTCTTGAACATATACTCAGTCTTCATATAGTAAATTTCCTTCAGACGAAAAAGCTTCTGTCCATGCATCAGCATGGCTTCCGGGAGTATCGATCGTGCGAAGCCCAGCTTTCCATTCTCTCTCATGACATCCTCCGTGCTATGGATGAAGAGCAACAGGCAATCTGCATATTTCTTGATTTTCGAAAGGCGTTCTACACGGTGCCCACCGCAGATTGTCAACAAAGGTACGAGCATTGGAATAGGTACACAACTATGTGAGTGGCTCGAAGACTACTTAAGTAACGGAACCCAGACCGTTGCCCCAATGGCGAGTGTTCATCAAAGACTAGGGTATCGTCAGGAGTGTCCCAGGGAAGTGATAGGACCGTTATTATTTGTATCTGTATAAATGCTCTGACAGTCAGAGTGAGTTTCAATCTGCGATTGTTTACTGATGACGCTGTGAAGTATAGGAAGTTGTCGTCATTGATTGACTGTAATAGGCTGCAGGATGGCTTGGGCATAATTTCTAGGTGCAGTGAGGAATAGTAGCTATCACTAAATGTAGGGAAATGTAAGCAGATGCCAACGGGCAGAAGAAACAATCCCGTAATGTTCTAATGCAGCCTTAGTAGTGTGCTTGACAGTCGCGTGAATTAAATATCTGCGCGAAACACTGCACAACGATAGGAAATGAAACAAGCGTATAAGAACATTCGTGGGGAATATGGATGGTCGACTTCGGTTTATTGGAAGACTTTTGGAAAGATATGATTCGTCTGAAGAGGAGACTGCAAATTAAACGCTTGTGTGACCCTGTCTTGAGTATTGCTCAATTGTTTGGGTTCCCCACAAGATCGATTTAAAGGAAGATATAGAAGCAAGTCAGAGGCGGACTAGGTCCGTTACTGATAGGGTCGATCGATGTACTAGTGTTACTGAGATGCTGCGGGAACTCACACGGGAGTCGCTGGAGGGAAGGCGACGTTCCTTCCGAGAAGTTTAGAGGGCCGTAGTTTGAAGCGGACTTCAGAAAGATTCTACTGCTGCTAACCTAAATTACGCGTACAGACCACAAAGATAAGCTCAGAGACGTTAGGGCTCGTACAGATGCATAGAGATGTTCGTTTTTCCCTCATTCTATATGGGAGTGGAACAGAAAAGCAAGTAACTAGTAATGGTACAAGGTACCCTCCAGCCGGCCGCGGTGGCCGAGGGGACTGAGGCGCTCCAGTCACGGTCTGCACGGCCACAACGGTCGGGGGTTCGAATCCCCCCTCGGGCATGGATATTTGTGCCGTCCTTAGTATTAGGTAGTTCATAAGTAGTTTGTAAGTTTAGGGACTGATAACCCCGTAGTTAAGTCCCATAAGCTTAACAAACATTTGAACATTTGAATTTGGTACCCTCCACCACGTACCTTTGGGTGGAATTCGGAGTATATATGTAGATGTAGAAGGTGTATATCTTCATATTTCTAGTTATTCAAAATGTCCAAATGTTTGTTAAGTTTAAGGGACTTATCTGCGGGGGTCATCAGTCCCCAAGCTCACAAACTACTTATGAACTACCTTATACTAAAGACGACACAAACATCCATGCCCGAGGGGGGGATTCGAACCCCCGACGGGGAACGGCCTCGCGCAATGGAGAATATCACCTCAATGCGCTTGCCACTCCGCTGTGGCTCCTAGTTATTATTAATAATAACATGATCATATATCAACATTGTGTATCTTACATTATGTTTAATTTAAATAATACGTTTTAGGGCATATTTGAGGTTTCATAGCTGAGGCGGTTTAGCCGTGCGCACTGGGGTTCCGTCATGCGGTGCGCGCAGCTGTTCGCCGTCGGGGGTTCGGGTCCCCCTCGGGCATGAGTGTTTGTGTTGTTCTCAGGTTAGTTTACCTTGGTGTAAGTAGTTTGTAAGCTAGGGACTAATGACCACGCAGATACATGCGATAGATTAACTAACATTTGAACTTTTTTTTTAGGTTTCATCTTGCTTAAATGAGGTACTAAAAGAGCTTATTACAGGAAATTCACTTTTTAAGATCTAAAAGTTCGTGGTCATCTAATATATAAAAATAATGTGTGTTTGTTTGTCTTCAAAATGTTCAAATGTTTGTTAAGCTTAAGGGTTTTACTACGGAGTCATCAATCCCTAAACTTACAAACTACTTATGAACTACCTACAACTAAGGACGGTACAAATATCCATGCCCGAGGGGGGATTCAAACCCCCGACCGTAGTGGCCGTGCAGACCGTGACTTAAGCGCCTCAGTCCCCTCGGCCACCGCGGCCGGCGGTTTGTCTTCTTTAGTCTGTGCCTCAAACAAACCTTTGCTATATATTTAAACAGCATTTCCGTACTCATCTTGGCATTATGTGCTAGTATGAAGGATGTTATTTAGTTGCTTTAGCGTGAGTGTAGTTTACCTGATGGTTGAAGAAATATGTGTAATTGAAGCGTTCAAGGTGATCTGCGTTCAGTGCTGCAGACACTGTAGCAGCATTTGCGGGATAAAGTGATACTTCGCTTAGCCAGGAATAGCTCTCACATGTCTTCCTCAAAATGGCCGTATATGCCACGAAAATTTCTAACGTCTAGACGGCAAATTATACATAATAGTCAACGCTAGCCACATGCAGAAATGAGCGCGTGATTCATTCATGTTTGGATGTTCAAATAGCAGGGTTACATGGCAATTGGAACAGTAAAAGAAGCGACACCATAAAAAAAATGTTGACGGAAAAATAGTTAATGAGTGACTTCAGTTCCTACTCGCAGCCTCAAATGATAATTAGCATTTTATCGTGCTCTGTATGACAATATTCGAATTATCGGTTAATCCTGTTCCTGAGAATTTATAATATTTGTTTTCAGGTTGTTATTGCTAAGGCGACGTAAGTACGCAGTGCACGACGAATATTGTTATTCTTTCCGTGACGGACATGATAATTTCGAGCCGTTTTTCACGGTCAGAGCAGTGAGGCAAGTCCCACGTGCCATACCGACGATGCTGATGCTGCCAAGTCAAGGCTGACGGCCCAGGCGAACAATAAGTTTTTTTTCGGATCTACAGGAGCCAAAAACGCTCCCTATGTTTATAGTCACAGCTCTCGTCGGATCGGTCTTGAAGAGACGCAAGATTACCGTATTTTCCTCCCCAATGTAGGTCCCTGTATTCCTTTTCCTAAGTAAATCACTTCAGCGTCAATCATGACTTTTATTTATCATCCTGACATTCAGCACCTGTCCTGTAGATCACAGCCTTAGTTTGGCCATTCTGTACACTGTAACTGAAAGATCCCACAACTGTAGTAACGAATTAATCTTACTACAAACGAATGCTCTACTTTCGAGCGTTGAAGAAGTAAGACTATTCCAGAGTTATAAAGTCCAGACATCTGAGTGAGTACTTCAAAGTTGCCTAGACCCCACGGTAATTTATAAGTGTCAATTACGACGACAAGTCTTGGGGCACTGCGAAGCGCGGTATGAAGGTGAAGACTATGTTCTGCGAAGTGTAGCACTCTGTGACTAAACTACGCACTGTCCAGAATCGCAGTACACTGTCCTGACTCAATGAACACTCTATAGACCCGATGCACACTCTGATGGATCGGTACTCACCGTCTCAGACGACGTATGTGCCAGCTATTTGAACACAGTGTAGCCAATCAGGTTTGAGACGCGTGATAGTGTTCCTAATGCGCGGTGTCTGACTGGAATCTAGGAACTGTTACTGCCAACTATGTGACTGTCGGTATCAAAAGTGGTGTAGTTGTCTTTGCTGGTATCACAATCTGCGTTATCACATAATTAAGGTACGAAGAATACAAGTTGACGGCTAATTGGCGGCATGTTCATCGCAGCCATTCTTAGAATGATCCGAATTCGAGGATTCACTAGTCAGTCTATATGCTCAATATCTTCTGCCAGGAGAAAATTTTCCACTACACCTGGTTGATGCACAGGAGCATAATTGTTTTTAAAGAAAATGTAACTTGATAAATACGAGGAGCGTCCAGAAAGTAAGTTCCGTTTGGTTATATAAAACGAACGGGTACAGATACAGAACAATATTGATTGTACAAAAATCTACAACTGTTAAACTACTTTTCTACATAGCTTCCGAAATTTTGTAGGCAATTGTCATAGCATGGTACAAGGTTTGTGTGCCTTTTTCATATAATGTTGCCGCCTGTCTATTCAACCATGTGGTAACATGTTGTTTCAGCTCGTCATCATAAAAAAAATGTTCAAATGCTTGTATAGCTTATGGGAGTTAACTACGGGTTCATCAGTCCATAAACTTACAAACTACTTACGAACTAGCTAATACTAAGGACGGCACAAATATCCATGCCCGAGGGGGTATTCGAACCCCCGACCGTAGTGGCCGTGCAGTCCGTGATTAGAGCGCCTCAGTCCCCTCGGCCACCGCGGCCGGCTCATCATCATCGTTGAAGTGTTCTCCACCAAGGACAGATTTTAGGTGTAAGAAGAGGATTACTATCAAAAGATTTTTTCACGATAATGCTTGACCTCACACACCGAATGTGACCAAACAATTCTTACGGAAATTTCAATGGGACCTGTTTGATCATCCTCCATACAGCTCGGACGTCTCTCCTAGCGACTTTCATCTCTTCTTACACCTAAAATCTGTCCTTGGTGGTCAACACTTCAACTCTGATAAAGAGCTGTTACCACATGGTTGAATACACAGACGGCAACCTTCTGTGAAGGATGCATGCACAAACTTGTGGCACGCTATGACAAGTACCTACAAAATTTCGGCAGTTACGTGGAAAAGTAGTTTAAGAGTTGTAGAATTTTAATGAAACACGATTTAGAAATGCTGCATCAACGTAATCATAGGTATTTTATATTTGACAGAACTGAAAATTAAAATGTCCTCGGGTGATATCGATAATTACATCCTTAGCAAAATTGTAATTGACTCACAAAACTAAGTGCAATAAGTTAACTCATAAGAAAAATATATCTAGTAAGTTGCCAAAATACTAAAGTTGCAGATGATGCATCGGATGATACAACTTAAAGGCAACTCAAGACAGAAAACTCGAGAAAACGCGTAAAAGAATTGTTAACTACGAATTTAATACGAGGCGCGTCCAGAAAATAAGTTCCTTGTTTGAAATGTCGGCGTCGATTGAAAATCCCGCCGCCTGTGAAATTATGTCGGTGATTCAGTTTCTGAATGCTAGGAAAGTGAAACCAAGTGAAATTTATCGGCAAATTTGCGATGTTTACGGACCAAATGCGATGAGTGATTCGATGGTGAGAAAATGCGTCCGACAGTTCAATGGCGGGCGTAGTGATGTGCACGGTGAAGAACGAAGTGGGCGTCCACCTTTGGTTACAGAAGAACTGGTTCACGCGATTGATGACAAGGTCCAGGAAACCGTAGGTTTACAATTAGTGCTCTTGCTATGGACTTCCCCCAAATTTCACTGTACGACCATGGTTTTCATCAATGACGCTTAGTAGACGTCATGCAACGTCTATCATTCGGTCATTCGGATGAGACTGGGACATGGATGTTACCCTGCCCACCTACACCGTTTGAAAATCATCGCTTCTCGGCATTGCGACAAAGATGCAGCGGCAGTAGCGGATCTTAACCACATCATACTGGCATGCACCAAGTACACGGCCGCACAATGTGTATTCTACCAAACGCTGGTTGCGAGGGGTTACCCCCTCTCTACAAGTGTCACTGTCCTCCTTATGGATTCGACAAGTTTAAGTACAGTTTACTGAAGGAGTACCTCAAAGTCACTGGCATACAGCTCTAATTTTAGAGCTTGTGTGTTTAAGTTGAACATTCACAGCGTGAAACTGCATACGTAATTTTATATTATATTTTGACTTTTATTTGTCTTTACACCTTTCATATGGTCCTATGCTGTTTGCACTATCGTTGTATTACATATGTCACTCGTACTGTTAAATATGTATTGCTTTTTGTCTTGTACATATGATTTTTCTACTTTTATTCTAAGGCTGTATGATGTGAGATACTTATTAATATTGTGCTATATATTGTAAGAATCTCAATTCTATTGTAATTTTGTCACTATAATAACCTCTGGCTGTATGGTCACTGTAACCAAAAGCCATAATAAAGAATTTAAAAAAATCACTGTTTCCAACTGGTTCAAAACACAGGTGGCAGATTTTTAGGAAGAAGGTATGTAAAACCTGGTGCCACGCTATGACAAATGCCTGCAAAATTTCGGCAGTTATGTGGAAAAGTAGTTTAAGAGTTGTAGAATTTTGTGCAATAAAAATTTCTTCTGTATCTGTGTACAATTAACTTTTATTACCAAACGGATCTTACTTTCTGGACGCACCTCGTAGTTTACATTCTTTAAAGCAATGCAAAATGTACAAATGTTTGTAAAGCTTATGGGACTCAACTACGGGGTCATCAGTCCCTAAACTTACAAACTACTTATGAACTACTTACGAACTAGGACGGCACAAATATCCATGCCCGAGGAGGGATTCGAACCCCCGACCGTAGTGGCCGTGCAGACCGTGACTGAAGTGCCTCAGTACCCTCGGCCACCGCGACCGGCTAAAGCAATGCATTGCATTATATGTCCCCTCAAGTTTCGGAGGAGAGCACGAAGGTGGCTACCCGCTTCCCTCAGGTTTGACTACCTTACTGCTAGCAGACAAAGGACTCCCATCCGACACAATCTCTAGAATCGGGCCGAGAGTAGCTTAGGCACATTCGAGACGAACAAAGCCGCACTATCAGTATTAGCATTGTGCAGCTGCGTCGTGAGCAGCGAGACGCGAGGCTCCACCGAAAGCGTAAGCGATCTAGATGGCGACGTGACCGAACACAATAGCGACGAGAAATCGCAGCCGCGGGATGATGTAATGAAATAATTGAGCGCCGGGCTATTATTGTAGTGCGGTGGCGGTGGCGGTGGCGGCCGCAGGGCAACTTTCTCGCAGCGGCACGGAAGTGCCCGCCGCAGACGCCAGCGTTGGAAATTCGGCAGCCATCAGCAATCCGTGTCAAGGATCCCTGCCGGCCGTGGCCTGCCAGACCGCCGCGCGCACCGGGGGTCGAACCGACGCTTTCCAGGATGCCGCTCCACTTTCACTCTCTCTCTTTGTTCTTCACAGCTAAGAGTATTCGCTATTCTGTCAAGTACGTTTCGTCGTTCGTTTCCACAGTTCCTGTCACTAATTGTGCAGGGAGTGAAATATTTGTTCTTTTTCAAAAATTAACCAAATGTTCAAATGTTTGTAAAGCTTATGGGACTTAACTACGGGGTCATCAGTCCCTAAACTTAGAAACTACTTATGAACTACCTACGAACTAGGTATATCCATACCCGAGGGGGGATTCGAACCCCCGACCGCAGTGGCCGTGCAGACCGTGACTGAAGCACCAAAAATTAACCCATTTCTTCCCAGTGTTGCGTACACGCAACACAAAATTTAGCCTTACAAAATGCAGTCGAAATGGACTTACTATACAAAACTCGCCACACATGTGTTACAAGGCCTTCAATGCTCTCTCTGTACACGTGTTAAAGTTTCACAATTACCTTAACACTTCGTAAAAAGATGCAAGATGTACGAACGTCAGACGATCTACATACACAAGAAATGTCAAGTTCAGCTTCACACAGAGTGTTTTTCAATATTTCATGAGTGATAAAAAAGGTAAAGCAGTCAACAATCCGAAGATTGGTTTGAACACCACAGTGCTTTACTAGGCATGGTCCTGTTTGGAGGTGGTATGCCGTTGCCTTCCTCCGACCTTCGAACTGACTTACCCAGCCAGTTATAGAAGTGGGGAGGGGGGGGGGTTCCGAACCACGGTGCTACTCGGTATTTTTCACATGAGCAACACTGCCAGAGGTGAAAGAAGTGGAAAGTGATGGATAAAAATCCTAGGACCTGGCGGGGATCGAACCCGAGACCTTTCGATTTGCAGGCTGGAACTCTACCACTGTGCAACCGAGGCGCACTCGTGAGTGATACCATCAATGTAAGTCAGACTTATCATATAATAGACAATATTGCACAGTTTGAACAAAGAGAAGAATGTGATCACAAAAAATATTTTTTTCTATTTTTTTTACTGGGAAACAGCGCAACATTATGGGTGGTGCAAATTACAACACATACTTCTAGTTTGTAATATTTGTAATGTTATTTCAATTATGCCGGCCGCGGTGGCCGAGGGGACTGAGGCCCTTCAGTCACGGTCTGCACGGCCACTACGGTTGGGGGTTCGAATCCCCCCTAGGGCATGGATATTTGTGCCGTCCTTAGTTGTAGGTAGTTCATAAGTAGTTTGTAAGTTTAGGGACTGATGATCCCGTAGTTAAGTCCCTTAAGCTTAACAAACATTTGAACATTTTTTTATTTCAATTATTTTAAAGAGAACCTGATCACTAAATATAACACTTTTTCACAATTTCTATATTTAGGAAGAACTGGGTTAAGTGAAGTTGGATCATGGGAAGTATATGTCTGTTATATTGGAGTGGATAAAGCAGCTATGCCATACAATGATGGCAACAATATAACTCAATTTAGCTCTTTGACAGCTAACAGATACCGTAACTTCATCTCACATACGTAGAATCAAATAGTATATCTGTGAGTTACCAATACGCGGCTAAAATAAAAACATATCACAATACAGAACCATTATAAGATAGAAAATATAAAGGAAAGAAGAAAGGTGAAAAGGTGAACAAGGTTCCGTACTGAGGTATTTTACGCCAAATCCAGGGACGTTAACTGTCAAAGGTAAGCTCTGTAATAAGCTAAATGTATTACGTGTGGTGTCGCACAAGTACAAAGTGCGCGCCACCTGCTTTCGCCGCGCGCCGCCATGCACGCACGGCGCGGCGTTCTTACGACAACAGCCACGAGCGCCCTCTGCTGCAACTCCACTCGTGGCTCCCACTGAACGACCTCGTTCACTCGGGACTGAGATAGCAACCAGTTAGGACCTTCGGAATCAGATAGGCACCAGTGAAAACTTGGCTATCGTACAGGCACTAGGCAGGCCTCTAACAACTATGTATCAGCCTTCTGCAGTACTATGTAAAAGTTAAGTATTTTATAAATTCTGTGCAATATATATCTCATTCTAATTTACTCTAGTGTTTCTAGTTTCTGGCTGCTCCCCTCCGTACCTGCACCAGCGTGCTATCTTTATTCCTGTGTCGGTCTCATTCCACTCGGCCACCGGCACATACGACGGAAACAAGACACAAAAGCGGCAACGAGGCTGGGACACAAAATTACGTATGTCGGATTATGACATAAAATGACCATGATTATGCATGATTTGGACTATAATACACTGTGTTTCAGGAGGAACAATAAATATCTTATGAGTTGGTAGTATATGCGAATTGCAAGAAAAAACTATATGATATGTGCCCAATTTTTACTGAGAGGATTGATACAGCTGCTAGTATGTAACCCAAACAAACGTAATGCAAAGGCAAGTGAGGGCATTTTCACTGCTTCCTCCTTCGGTTCTTGGCAGAACATCACCGTATTGAATTAAAATTATAATTTCTGTACGTTCTACAAGTTTATTTTTTATTTAAATAAAAACGTACATAACAAAACGGATTTAATTTTTGGTAGAAAAGAGATTACAATTTAACGTTTAACAACGATGAAAAATGTGCGTGTGGCAAAAAGGGTGCTTAGTGTTTAATGTTATATCGACAGCAAGGTCATTGGAGACGACCAATCAGGTCAGATTAGGACGAAAATGTCGGCAGAGCCTTTTCATGAGATGCATTCCGGAATTTGAATTACGTTAGTTTGGAAAATAACGGAAATACTAAATCTGGATAGTGGGTCAAGGATTTGATGGTCGCCGTCCCGAATTTTGAGTCCACTGTGATGTACGTGTATCTGCAACTGGAAATAGAGTGTGCGTCACTGTACAGTAATTACTGCAAGAGTAGCCGGAAGACAGTGTTAACCAGAGTCTAACATAAACAGTCACGAAACTCCCGGTAGTTTTCTGCAACCTGGCGACTGCAGCGCTGCCAAGCGGCCGGGTCGTAACAACATACCGAGAGGTGCGAGAAACCATCGTGGATTAGGTATGGAGTAGAACGACACTTTAAAATGCGACTGCATTTCGGAGCTTATTGCGGCGCGATAAATTGTACTTAGAGGAAAACTAAGAAAATGTACAGTTTCTCAAATATGAAAAGCTCCTACAATGTAGGATACAGTACAGTTTGTTAAATTTTAAGGGTGTACGGTATCATTAACAGACAGACAGAGGTAACTAACCCAGTATTTTTCTTCAACGTTATTTTTGGAAGCCTACTGACTGGTTTAAAGACGTCAAAACACAGCAAATTTTTGTACAGCAGTCTACAATTGGTGATGCAGCATTGATAGTCGAAAGTTAACAGGGATTTGTTTGTAGAAAATGTAAAATAAAACGCAACTAACTGTAGTTTAACGTGTGCAGACAAACTGAGATTTTAGCAGGAAAAGATTCTCAAAGATTTACAGTAGCTTTACATTCCTGGGGAGTAGGTACGATGAAAACATGACAGGAACGACACATGCAAGCCATCTGAGCAAGAATAAAGCGAAAACGGCTTTTATAAGACGTAACACTTAGTCTCTAAGTATGTAAAAATCGTGTCTAGTATCAGTATCAAACGTATTAAGATGTTCAAAATCTGCAGAAAAAATACATGTGGAACGTGTAACTACGTACCAGTTCATAATATAACTATAAATCAGTTGCTTTTGAACTTAAACACACCAGGTTAGAATTCGCTTCTTGTCTGAAATAGTTTTTGGATGTTATGATTGCGACCTTGCTAGTGTGAGCCGTATGTATTACAATGCACTGGCATGTTATTATTACAAACTGACATCAACAGGAAACGGGATTTGTGTCACGAAATACAGTACCACGATTAATGCCTACGAAATATATAAACAACAGCAATAATAAATAATAAATTGTTCGTTTCGGTAGTGCCATTTTCTGCTACTGAGCTTGCTACCCAGCCGCTAGGAGCGCTAGTATCGCTTCAGCTCTCAAATGGTTGCACTTTTTCCCCTACTGAGTTTCGCGACTGTTTGTTTCAGACTGTGGTGTTAACGCTCAATGACACGATAAATAGTCTGATAACAGTGCCTGTTATGATTTCAACTGTACTACATGCTGATGACAAGAAGACTGTTTTGTACCAGCCGTGCGGGAATGGCGGTGGCCGCTAAGTGGCCTTGCTGTGGAGTGTGCGAGCGTTCCCCGTCTGAGGTTCGAGTCCTTCCTCAGGCATCGCTGTCTGTGGTTCTTATCATTAGTCTAGAGATAGATGACTTCTAGCTTTACAAACATTTGTAAATTTTTTTGTTTTATACCACTAGTAATCGCTGTTAGCTATAGACACTGCTTTGCCCTATCGCAAATTGGTTCATATATTTGGATGAAAACAACGGTATGCCACATACTATCCACATCAGTGCTGTAATTTGGAATAAAGAAACGACTGTTTGGTGAGGGAGTTAATGAAAACAGTTGTAGCGGATAATCAGTATTTAGGGTGCTAAACAACTAGGTAATCAGCGCCCATAAGACAATGGTCCATACATTAACGTCATTAATGTATATCCTAATGGTGCAACGGGGAATACATCTCTTGTAGAATCTATTATAGGTGTGGCTTAACATTGTATTGCCACCCGTCTTAACACGAATGAGTTCAACTTAGCATTTATTAAAACTTCGTGGACTCCGTTAACGTTATGGATACATAAATTTGAAGTAAAGTATATCAACGAATGCTTCGGAGGTTCTTACAGTCACTTTCTTATTTCACCTTGTCTCAACAGAAATATCTGATACATATATTTTTAAGGCATAGCACTGTTTTCTTCCGAACGTTCAACACTGAGTTCTGGTAATCTTTTTCTCCTGTTTTACTACTCTGATACCAATTGCTCCAACTTAAAAGTTGGAACAATCTTGCAACTATAACATGAGCCTACTAACAATAAGTACATCATCGACTATATGGAAATTTGCATTATCAGTCAGCATTTTTTTGTTATTGTGAGTAATATAAACAAATATCAAGTTCGTTAAAATTACACAACTTTTGTTAGAGATAACTTAACTTTGTAAGCTATCAAGAGAACTTGTAAAAATTCGTCCTTTGAATGGGATAAAATAAGTATTACGTGCAAATGAGTGTCATAGTTCGAAATGGACATACAACATTAAATTATTTCGGAAGAAAGAAGCATCCTGCTATCTAACAGACTTGAGGATTCAGACTGTTGATTATTTGGGTGAAATGATATTGTTTCGAGTGATGAAAAATGAACTGTGACCACTATGATGGCTATTCTGAAATTGTTTCAAGAGAATCACATTTTATCTTTCATTTACGAAACAAAACACACAATTGCTGAAATATTTTCTTGGTTAATTAAAGAAAACTAATGGGTGACTACTGTGTAATTCTTCATAGGAGGCTAATATGTAATTTATTATACACATTTTCTATTCCTGGAAAATGACCACGTTCACAATCATATGCCGGTGACAAAAACATTCAGTAGTACACAAAGTGGCGGGTAGGGTTGCATGATCGACTTTTTGAAAACATCTACAAATATACAAATTGCTGGTCATATAAAAATATTAAGATGACACAGAAATGATTTGGAATAAAGGAACTACGATAACTTCATAAAAATGTCCAATAAATTCATTTTTATATAGATTTCAAAAATGAAAGTTTCAAAGCAACTAATGAGATAGGAATCCATAACCTCGGCTATAAAATTTTTATATTGAAATCACTATACAATGACACTGTTAAGACAAGTTTTATCTTTCTTTGGAGTCACAGTAATTACCTTTTGCTTATTAATCAGTATGGGTAAGGCTTTTAAACATTTCTTCTCGAACTATCCCATCAGCTACTGCTTTTCTCTCTCAATTTAAAAACTACGAAGCCACTGATAATCTCACTATACAGAGTTGACTAAATTTGAACAGTAGGTTTACATAATCGACTTATGTAAGACAAGTGACGTCCAGAAAGTGATGTCTGATTGGGTCAGACAAATTGCCTTAAACCTAACTAACATTTCACCGCACGACAGCAGGTGTCGCATTCAGCTTTAGAAATTAGATTTTCGTCTTCCGCATATTGTTTTAACTTCAGTAGGATACATAGAGGTGTATTGCGCTCCGCTTGACTGAGTAAACGAGTACGCTAGTATTACCTACCCTTTTCCTCTTTGTCGACCATAAATAGGACGTTGCTGCCACTATGACTATATTACCACTTCGTTTTACTGAATAATACACCCGTGTTTATCGTATTAGTAGACAGATACCAACTGCATTGGAATGTTATCATCCCAACGTCTACACCTTAAGTGCTCGCCGGAATCGCCTATCGAACAATCTCAATAACAACCATACCGATACATATATTCCATTATAATTTTCAACTCGATAATTTCCGAGAGAGTGCTCTTACCTGTAACTGTTATATCTACCCTTCGCGACATCTATGAAAGCGTGTAACATAATCACAGATTTGACGCTTCGAAGGCATGATTTGTCGTCACACACCACACACTCCGCATTAAATCTCTATGATTAGTTTGTGATTTTTACTTAATTTACAGGCAGTGAGCTCACTGAGTCATTCTCAGAATACGTCTAGATCTCTGATTTATGGTGAGAAATTATCATGATAATTTCGGTGAGAACAACAAAATTTTTTAGTTACAGTGAGTTGTCTGTTGACTGTAATTTCGTAACGAAAAACGTATTTCCTGCGATGATTAGCATCCAAACTGGATTATAATAGTTTTCACACTCCCTCCCCTAATGCTGATAATAGGAAACGAGCTGCCCTTTTTTGTACTTTTCAGTAATGTTAATCAGTTCAGTGTTAAAGATCCCTAACGTGTAACACTATTCCTGCACAGGTCGGCAAGCCTATGGTATGCTGTTCCTTTTGTGGATTTCTTGCAACTTCTAAGTGGTCGGCCAGGAAAGTGCAGTCGCTTTCCTCACAATATAATCCATGGGGTCTTTCCAAATAAGAAAGAATTTCTTATCGTAATTCCTTGGTATTTAGTTGAATTGAGTGTCATGAGATTTCTTCCAAATTAATTCGTTAAACGAAATTTAACGAACGAGATGACCTCATGTTATTTCTCATTGTAATAATTAATTTATTAGCCTAACCCCTAAATGTAATTTTTCTTTGTTACAGTCACCAAAAACTTCGCTTCAGAACCATGAAACAGCCAAGGCTTAGATTCAAGCAAATAACATCGGCAGCAAGTGGAAGAATAATGCCAAATAAATTAACAAACGAAGGGCTGCCTCCTCTCCCCGTGCTACACAAATCAAATCAAATCACTGTTGCACTGTGCCAGTCACGGTCTGCACGGCCGCTGCGGTCGGGGGTTCGAAACCCCCTTCGGCATGGATGTTTGTGCCGTTTTTAGTGTAAGCTAGTTCATAAGTAATTTGTAAGTTTAGAGACTGATGACCCCGTAGTTAAGTCCAATAAGCTCTATAAACATTTGAATATTTGAACTGTTACAAAAACAAAATAAAAAAAAATAGCAAGGGAAATTTAAAGAGATACAAAATCCAGAATCTTCGCCATCTATTACAGGCGTTGAAGATTTTGTGTGGCTTAAATGCGGAAAGCTTGTAATAGTTTCCACAACGAATCCCTGTTCTTACTTTGGTGCATAATAAAAATAAACCTCATTATACGTAAAATTTACTGGCGACAAGACTCAATCAAAGCGTTCACTACGCTATAGTAATGGTGATATTACCCAGTGCTGATAAAGGAGAGTTACTAAACGCTGGTTTCCGAAAGTCCTTCGGCAAAGAAGAAGAAGTAAATACTATTAAATTCGAATCAAGAGCAACTGCCAATAAGCGTATCTTAGAACAAGTTGTTTTCCGAGTAGTAAAGGAATTTAAATCACTTAGCAAAAAAGAAACAAGTCTTCCGGGCCAGAGAGCATACCAATTAGGTTCCCTTCAGAGTATACTTATGCAATAGCTGCATACCTACCTGTCATGTACAACCGCTCGCTCAGCGAAAGTTCCGCACCCAAAGACTTGAGAGTTGCTCGGACCGTTCCGACATTCAAGAAAGGCAACAGCAGTAATCAACAAAATTACAGACACATATCATTGGCGTCTATTTTAATCAGCATTTTGGAACATATACTTAGTTCGGACATTACGAACTACCTCGAAAAGAACTATTTATTGACCCATAATCAACACATCGATCTTTTGTGTAATTTACTCTAAATAAAGAAAAGTTTTGGAACATCCATATGAGAATTAAAAGCAAGCATTCAAACTTCATTTATCTTAAAAATCAGTCAAACCTCAAGACCATAAATTTCTAGGTATTACAATCACGAGCAGATTAAAGTGGAAAGAATACGTAGAAAATATTTTGGGGCTGACGAAGAAAGGCTCCATTGCATTTGTAGAAAACGCAGAGGATACAAGAATTGTAGAAAACAGATTGCCCACACTACAATTGTCTGCCATCTTATGGAGAAATGTTGCGCAGTATGAGATCCTTTCCAGGTGGGACTGACTGAGGACTTACAAAAAGTTCTATGAAGGGCAGCTCGTTTTGTATTATCTTCACACAGGGGAGACAGTGATGCAGAATTTTGCGTAGAAATCATTGAAACAAAGGCGTTATTTGTTGTGGTGAGATCTATTTACTTAATTTCTTCCAACAAATTCCCCCTTGGAATACTAACACCTTGTGTTGGTTTCCACCTACAAATGGATACATAGCCATCAAAATCAAAGACAAATCAGATGTAATATGGAAAATTAGGGTGCTCCTTATTCTTGTGCGCTATTCGAGAATGCAGCAATAGAAAAAAAAGTCCGCAAACGGTTCGATAAACTCTATGACAGGCATTTATGTGTCAATTTTAGAGTAGCTATGTGAATGTAGGATGCAGATCAGTAACTTTGAAAATAACGATAATAATACTAACTCTGAGAAGGCTGCCACTCGCCGTTTAATTATCAGGATACTTGCACATTTTCCCCCTACTAGTTATTATTTATTATCTGGATTGAAAATTATATTTAAAATATTTTTATTTCTTCAATACCAGGCAGGATAAGGACTTGTTTACAGTTGCAGGTCGCTTACGATGTCCGTCTAATTGCAGTTAGAATTGACAGTTTTTGAGACTGTCTGTGCAAGAAGCTATCGATGAAATTGTTGTGGCAGTTAGGTTAGTGCACTCACATTAATTAAGAACCTCTGTATTGCTTCTGTGTTTTCCTTTAGTCTACTTAGAGACTCCCAAACACTCCACTGACAATAGTTGTGTCAATTTTAGAGTAGCTATGTGAATGTAGGATGCAGATCAGTAACGTTGAAAATAACACAATAGTTGTGAGATCTCATCGGAAACCAAGCAGGTTATTTTAGTTAGTGATCATGGAACTACCTCTTCAACGCCTTGTAATACTTTTCATATAATTAGGTATCTGCTAACATTTATAGCGACTGTATCAAAATTATACATATTTATTTCTATTATAAATGTGACTTGGCAATCACATCGTAACTTAATGTTATAAGAATAAATGTAAAGACCTGCAATTGTAGTTCGAGATACTGACAACAATAATTTATATTCCATTATGTAACCAAATTTAATCACATAAGAATGAAGAATGAAGTACACTCACATGTCCGTAAAGTATTTTAAGTGTTAGCTTATGTTAAAAGTGTTCAAATGTTTGTAAATCTAACGGACCAAACTGCGTGGTCATCAGTTCGTAGATTACAAACTACTTAAACTAAGTTAAACTAACCTAAGGACAACACACACCCATGCCCCAGGGAGGACTCGAACCGCCGACAGCGAGCAATCGCGCGATCCGCAGCGAGGCGCCTTAGATCGCTCGGCTACTCCACCGCGGCTTAGCTTATGTTACCATGAGATAGACAAGTCATTGTACTTATTATACAGGTATAATGTTAATATAATCGATATGAATGTTGGTAAATACCTAATTAGAGAACAAGTTATGACAAAGTGTTAATAGGTGGTTCCATGAAAACTAACTGAAATAAAAGACCTGGTTTCACACTTTCTACGGTGCAAGGAATTCGTTGCAAGATGCATTTTTGTACTGTTTTTGTCTGATTTCTTTTCTTTTTGTAGATAGTCCTTTTCTCGTCTTGGGCAACATTTTCCTACATCAGCCACTGATTTTCTTAAAACCCATACCATGTTTCTATTGTTTTAACTCAAATTATTTGATGTAACAATATTTGGAAAGTTTGGAGAGTCGATTATATTGTTAATAAAAATGTTCAAATGTTTGTATAGTTATGGGACTTAACTACGGGGTCATCAGTCCCTAAACTTACAAACTACTTATGAACTACTTACGAACTAGGACGGCTCAAATATCCATGCCCGAGGGGGGATTCGAACCCCCGACCGTAGTGGCCGTGCAGACCGTGACTGGAGCGCCTCAGTCCCCTCGGCCACCGCGGCCGGCATATTGTTAATATTCAATCCTTTCATCATATCCACAAACTGCAACCTTTGGTGTATCACTACAAATATATCAACAAATTATCGTTTATTTTGCACCTGTTTGTGAACTTCAGAATACATGGAAGTTGCGGATAGGGTATATTGTCCTGTATAACTGAAAGTAGTATTTGTAGTTTTGCAAGATATATATTGACTGGATAGTTTATTAAATACAACAGTTAGTAATTCAAAGTTAATTACTTTAGTCCATAAAAAGAAGCCTTCTTTTTCATGAACATGTAACTGGATAAATCTTGCTCCTAGAATCAGTACAATTATAACTTAAGAGAATTACAGCATAATAAAAATTTCTTTCTTGTGTCCACGGCGGAATAGCCTTTGCGTACTGAGGCGCCCTGCTATGGTGCGCGCTGCCGTTCCACATCGGAGGTTCGAGTCCTCCTCGGGCATGGGTGTCTGTGTTGTTCTTAGGATAAATTAGTTTAAGTAGTTCGTAAGTTTAGGGACCGATGACCACTGTAGTTAGGTCCCATAACTTAACAAATATTTGAATATTCTTTCTTGAGAAAAAGTCTAAGAGCGTTAATAATTAAAGAAGAATTTCTTTAATTTTCATCTTTGTGGACTCCAGCTCGAAGTGCTTTTGGAAATTATTTTGGCATTATTATTCAGTAAACTTGCATTGTAGTGCACGTTACATTCGTTCCCTACTTCCGTCCCCACAATTTTTTTTTCTTTTTTTTTTTTTTTTTTATGATACAAATCAGTAACTCCTACTTCAGTAACGTCTGTGGGCCTAATACTGCATCTTCACCCTCAACATGGAATCCGTAATTCTTTCTTCTGTGTTCATTTGCACCATAGAGTTTCGAGACAATTAAGAGAGATTTCTGCAAGATATTTTTGAAAGGTTTCCAATGACGTAGCATAGTTTTTGATGTTATCCTGCTCCAAGCCTGGTCACGTTTCAGCAAAAGATGCTATCTAGTGGGCAAATTCCTGTAACTTACATATCTTTTCCATTCTTTGTAACGTCCTTATAGCTATGCGCCCCATCATTCACAGCAAGTTCCATGTGTAACTTCAGTACAAGTATCAGTGATGAGTTCTGTTTGATTTTCTAATTGTCTTCTCATCTGCATTACGTCGTCAACTGATTCGAAGACAAAAATTGCCTTAATGCATGTCTGCATGGTGCCCACTACAATATATAAATACTGCCACATTAGCTGGCGATTTTTTCAAAACATCCCTGACCACTTTTTCCTAAATACCTTCCATTGCTCAACATCTGAATCTTCCTGTCCAGAAAGTACTTATGACAAGCTAGATTGTAGTTATCATTGTAATTCGTTTGAATAGAAGCAATTTAAGATGTACTCTTTCTTGATTCGTGGCTAACCGCACCCTGTGTAATCATGACATATTCGTAAAAACAGTGAAGTAACCTATTTTTGACAACCAAAATATAGGCCCATACTGCGAGATCTGGGATATAGCTGAAAGATGTTATTGTTGCTGGATTAATTCGGGGCAGCTTATGCTGTACTCTTAGGTTCCTGTCCACAAACAAGTATTCCTACCTAACCACATCTTTTAAAATAATGAATTCTACAAAAATGAAAAAGTAGTTTTGGCAAGCTGGAATGTTCATATCATAGGCGTTGCTCCCTTTGCCATTTCCAATGAGAAAGTCTACAGTCACTTCTCACATAAAGAAGTATTCATCTCTGTCAATATAGTTGGTTTTGGGAATTTACCCATCTGAGAAAATAGTTACAATGGTTTGTTTGTTGGTCAGTATTTTATTATTAACTGTTGCTTACCGGGTAAAGTAACCACTCATTCGGGAATCGCCACATATTTCAAAATAAAAAGCCAGATACGTACTACATTTTTCATTCTCTAATCGGGTGCTTCATGCCATTTCTGTTGACTACTTACATCGTAAACAGATGTAGGCTATGATAAAATGAAAGTTTTAAAAGGAAAATACTTCACCCCACCAGGTATGAAATCAACGATCTCTCTCATGCACGTCCTGAGCTTTAACAGAAGGCGGTTGCTGTTACCTCACACTAAAAGTGAGGTTAGCAGATATTATTACACCAAGCATTCTGAACGTTCTAAAACGCGATAGATATTTAGGGTTGTCTGAATGTTTTCCTCCACTAAACGCAAAACACTAGCTAAATACAAAATATCAGAAGTACCTTAGAATTTTGATGATCGGTGAGTGACAAAATTAACTATTTTATGATTGTTTACTATCAATATTACGTAAACTATAAGGTATAGAATAGTATTATTTGAAAATATAGCGATGAACTGCAGACGTTACAGAGGTGGGGGTGGCTTGCGTGCTACAGCGATACAGTTAGCCGTACCATAGGTGCAATCACAGAGGAGGTGTTTATGTGGGGAAGTCAAACATCTGAGCGTGCGCTCCGCTCCGTCCGTAATCACCACGCTGTCGTCGGGACGTTAAACCCTAAGCTTCCTTCCTTCTTCCATTGTATAGTTCTCTGCAACTATATGCCTAGATGTTTGACAGACACGAATGTGTCATGCAGCACTTCTTAATGCTGTATACGATCATTGCGGGATTATTTCTCTTACTCACCTGCATTATCGTTCTTTTTCCTAGATTTAGAGTTTGCTGCGATTCATAACGCCAAGTAGTAATTTTGTCTAGGGCATCTTGCTTCCTACTATAGTGATTCAAAGGTGACAACTTGCCATACAGCTCAGCAACATTATCAAACAACAGCAGATTTCTACTCAACATGTCCGTCATATCATTTCCATACGTAGAAAATAATAGTGATCCTGTCACACGTCCATGCAGCAGTCAAACTCTACCATACACCCATGGGGCAGTCTTGACGATATGCTCCATTGAAGAAGACGACCTTTCGACGTTCCGCAATCCTAGCTTGTGCTGGGCACATAACGACAACCTGTTTTCTCTTCAGTGGATACGACTTACCGTTGTTCAGCTACGGGATTTAAAAAATTAAATTCTGGTAAAAACTGTGCAGGGAGAAAATGGAATAAAAGGTTTACACAATATTAAAGACGATTGTTCATTTGAATAAGTTAAAACATTTGTTGATAGATTTATTAGCGACGTTTCTCGGCGTTGTCTGGGTGTGTATTTACTCCTTTCTTATGTTAGTCTGTCTCCTTCTTCCCTCTCTGTCGATAATCTCTTATTCTTTTACCTATACATTTCAGTTTCGTTTTCATGCAGTTCAATCGTTATGGCGTTGTATCTCCTGAAATGTAGGTCCCACAGTAATATAATTTTCCAGGTTCGTAGAAAAATGTATGCTTTCTAGTAAAGACGTCCTGTTTAGGAGTGTTGTTGCGCATTTTGGGCTCCCCACCAAATGGGATTGACAGACGATTTAGAGAAAGTATAAAGAACGGCAGCTCGTTTTGTATTATCACGACATAGAGGGAGAGTGTCACGGAAACTATGCGCGAGTTGTAATGGACATCATTAAAAGAAAGGCGTTACTTGTTGCGACGAGATCTATTTCCGAAATTTCTTTCACCCAATTTCTCTTCCGAATGCGAACATATATTATAAGCATCCACGAACATAGCTAGATATGATCATTCAAATAAAATAAGAAAAATCAGATAGAAACCGGAAATATTTAGGTGTTCCTTTATTCAGCAAGCTATTATAGAATGGAACTGTAGAGAAACATCATAAATGCGGTTCGATGAACCCTCTGCCATGCACTTCAAACTGACTTGCAGAGTATTTGTGTAGCTGTAGATTTAGAACTATGTATCTGGAATGAAAATGATCAAATATTTGTAAGCCTAAGAGTCTAAACATCTGTCGTCATCGTTCCCTATACTAAGGACAACATACACACCCATGACCGAGGGAGGACTTAACTGTTTGTTAAGCTTATGGGACTTAACTGCCGGGTTATCAGTCCCTAAACTTACAAACTACTTATAAACTAACTTACACTAAAGACAAGAGAAACATCCATGCCCTAGGGGGAATTCGAACCATGACGGGGTACGGTTTCGCGAATCATAGGGGGAGGGAGCGGCAGCTCAAACCGTGACTTGGCTCCTTAGACCGCGCGGTAAATCTATGTGTCATACTACGATACAATTTTGAAGGTACATCCAGTGTTATGGGTGTATACTGTCTGTAAAATGTCTCGGGAATACAGTTAGTAGTGCAGAAGTAATAAATTGTAACGTCATGCCAAATGCCGTAGTTTCACTGCACGGAAGGAAAAAAAGTTAGCGATAAACGTATTTTCTTTTTTCTTTTCTCTGTGATTGTCAGCGAGAAAAAGTTTCTTAAAGGTTTGACTTTATGTGTAATGATTCATTCAAGTCTCATTTACATATATCTCCCATCTCAAGATGGGCAACAGTTCGTATCGTTCGCTGAGTGAACAATCTGTTTAATCTAACCTTCCACGAAAGTGTTGGCTCCAGAGTTTTTCCAAATGCGTGGCTTGCGAGTTCACGTGATCTTAATCCATGTTACTTTTGGCTCTGTTGATATATACCCGATCTGTAGACTAGTATATAGGAAAAAATTCTGAGATTCTACTGAAACTGCTGCGAGCAACGATTATCCACGTCGTTTTATAGATGCAGCATCTCGTTGGCGTCTCCAGTGCTCAAAAAATGCAAATATTTGTATAGTCTATGGGACTTAATTACGGGGTCATCAGTCCCTAAACTTACAAACTACCTACGAAGTTCTTACGAACTAGGACGGCACAAATATCCATGCCCGAGGGGGCATTCGAACCCCCGACCGTAGTGGCCGTGCAGACCGTGACTGGAGCGCCTCAGTCTCCTCGGCCACAGCGGCCGGCTCCAGTGCTCATAATGAGCAAACTGTATACACAGTGGTTAAGAGAATCAACAATATTGGTCTGTTTTGGACCAGATTTTTTTTCCAGAGCACCTCAGTTTAGCATTAACGCTTTAAAATATCTTGGATACGACAACTAAAGCCAACATAACTGTGAGAAGTTGCACGTTAATAAATATGATGAAAAGGTATATTTTCGTATTTTGAGGAAGAGGGATCGAACTTGAAAATGTTTGTTTATGGAAGGACAAAAGGAAGGTGTGAGGCTCTAGAGACTTGGGTTCTTTTGGGAGGATGCAACCCATTTAATCCGGGACATCCGTTTGCTTTGGAATCTTCTTGTGTTTAGCGGTAAGAGCAGCATCAGTCCTAAGTCGTTGTAATATCTTTCTGATAGGTGTAGGGAATGATGTAGTTATGGTTACAAATGGTAATAACCAGTGATATGAGTCTTTGGATTTGGCCGAAGAGGATGCCAGTCCCGGAGTCTGACATGAAGTCATCTGAATGTGTTGAAGGAGATGACATAGATGGGCCGACATTGGAGTTGGTTTAGACAGTTCTGGTCCAAGTGCTAGGGCTGCTGAATTATGAGAAGGTGGCTTGCCTTTAGTGGACAGGCGGGGGAACAGAAATATATACCTGGTGAAATGTTTCAGAGTTTCCTGTGATGACTATAAGAGACTGGGAAAGAATCTGGTAGGAGACGGCCATGTGATGTGGAATTACGAGCAGATTGACGTCTGAATTAATAGGTTATGGGTGATGGTTAGATGAAGTTAGCGACAGTGGTCGAGCTCGGGGATGGAGACGAGACGACAGCGTCGACTGGATCCATAAAGTGAAATGATGATAATTATGAACACAATCGCACACACGAAAGAAATATGGAAGGTGCAAATAAACTACACCTTCAAATAGGTAGGCACGTATCCCTACTGACGTATAAGATAAAGGAGAAATAGGCGAGTAGTATCAAGGAAATTATAGCTAGAAAGCACAATAGAGATCTATTAAATAGGTGCTGAGGGTCTTAGTTTTCTTAAAGTAACATTTTTTTTTACATATTATAAATTTGTTCTTGTATTCGTTGCTTCGTGTGATGATAGGGATTATAAATTTGCTTACTTGTTGGGGTTCAAAGGGTTAAAGGTGTCTACTGAATTTTTATTATTATTATTTAATTTAGTCAAGTCTATGCTGGAATGCGGTCTTTGAAAATCAGGCGATGCTCAAGGAATTAGATTAGGTAACGAAGCAATGAAGATGGTAGATGAGTTTTGTTACTTGGGTAGTAAAATAACATGTGATGGTCGCAGTACGGAGGGTATAAAATGCAGAATGGCAATGGGAAGAAAAGCATTTTTGAAAAAGAGAAATTTGCTGACATCGAATATTAATTTACGTGTAAGGAAGTCTTTTCTGAAGGCATTTGTGTGGAGTGTTGCCTTGTACGGGAGTGAAACATGGACGATAAGCAGTGCGGACAGGAAGAGAATAGAGGCTTTCAAATGTTTGTTGAGCTTATGGGACTTAACTACGGGGTCATCAGTCCCTAAACTTACAAATTACTTATCAACTACCTTATACTAAGGACGGCACAAATATCCATGCCCGAGGGGGGATTCAAACCCCCGACCGTAGTGGCCGTGCAGACCGTGACTGGAGCGCCTCAGTCCCTTCGGCCACCGCGGCCGGCGAATAGAGGCCTTTGAAATGTGGTGTTACAGAAGAACGCTGAAGATTAGGTGGGTAGATCGCATAATTAATGAAGAAGTACTGAACAGAATTGGTGAGAAAAGGAATTTTTGGCATACCCTGGCTAAAAGAAAGGATCGCTTGGTAGGACACATTCTTAGACATCGGGGAATCGTAAATTTAGCATCGGAGAGAAGTGTGTGGGGTAAAAATCGCAGAGGGAGACCAAGAGAAGCGTATAGTAAGCAGATTCAAGTGGATGTGGGTTGCCTTTCTTATGAGGAGGTGAAAAGGCTTTCTCAGGATAGAGTAGGGTGGAGAGCTGCATAAAACCAGTCTCCGGACTGAAGAAAATGTTCAAATGTTTGTCAAGGTTAAGGGACTTAACTACGGGGTCATCAGTCCCTAAACTTACAAACTACTTATGAACTAGCTAAGACTAAGGACGGCACAAATATCCATGCCCGAAGGGGGATTCGAACCCCCGAGCGTAGTGGCCGTGCAGATCCGTGACTGAAGCGCCTCCGGACTGAAGACCATAACAACAACATGCTGGTTCCAAATCTAAGCATGAAATGCACAATGGTAAGAAAAAATAACGTTTCTACACTTATTGTAGATGTACAGAAACATATTCAAATGAAGCGCTTGCTGCGGCACATCCACAAATAAGGTAGATTATCCAAGTGAAATGTTGTAGATTTTATAGTATTACACACAAAGTGTAAACGTTATGCCTATCTTGTGCCTGCACAAAAAATTGGAATTTCTATTTCATGTGTGTAACAGTCTTTCAAGAGGGATGTGAAAACTATTCGTCAGTACTGAACGCGTGTGTTTTAGAAACGCCAGACACTGCCAGAGTACGAGCTTAGTAGCTGTGTGAGTCAGCTAGACGTAGGACCCGAGTCTCGGTTCGCAGAAGCCTTGCGGGTGTGTAGGCAACCTACTAAGAAGATAAAGGTGAGCGGCGAGTATGGCAGAAAGGAATCGAGCCGGTTACACAAGCGTTGCCTCACTGACCCCAGCGCCGCGGCGTGCGCTGGCTGGCCTTCCCGCGCGGGTCACCACCTCAGCCACATGCCGCCGCACTGATACGTATTCGCTGTCATTAATCCGCTCTTTCATCACGAGACGCACACCGCTCTCAGCACGGGCGTTTCACCTGTGTCGTGATTAGCTTTACCCAATTTTGCAGGTCATCGACTGCTGCGGTGTTCTTCGCAGGCGGGGAGCTTTCTCTTGTTACCGGTAATGACAAATTTTCTGTGTCTCGCTGTTGCAACAAGTCGTATCGGGGCAGCGCTCGTATCGTATACGTGATGCTATATCTGAATACATTATTAGTATCGGAAACTGCTCGTTGCAGAATAAATTGTTTATATAGGATTCAAATGTTCAAATGTTTGTTAGGCCGGCCGCGGTGGCCGAGGTGACTGAGGCGCTCCAGTCACGGTCTGCACGGCCATTACGGTCGGGGGTTCGAATCCCCCCTCGGGCATGGATATTTGTGCCGTCCTTAGTATAAGGTAGTTAATAAGTAGTTTCTAAGTTTAGGGACTGATGACCCCGTAGTTAAGTCCCATAAGCTTAACAAACATTTGAACAATTTGATGTTTGTTAAGCTTATGGGACTTAACTACGGGGTCATCAGTCCCTAAACTTACAAACTACTTATGAACTACTTACGAACTAAGACGGCACAAATATCCATGCCCGAGGGGGGATTCGAATCCCCGACCGTAGTGGCCGTGCAGACCGTTACTGGAGCGCCTCAGTCCCCTCGGCCACCGCGGCCGGCGTTTACATAGGACAGGAAAAATATCTGTCGTGGCACTTAGTGTTTCCATATAGAGTAAGGTGGTACAAATTCGATATAGGTACAATTGAAATGAAATGTTTGTATAGTCTATGGGACTTAACTACGGGGTCATCAGTCCCTAAACTTACAAACTACTTATGAACTACTTACGAACTAGGACAGCACAAATATCCATGCCCGAGGGGGGATTCGAACCCCCGACCGTAGTGGCCGTGCAGACCGTGACTGGAGCGCCTTAGTCTCCTCGGCCACCGCGGCCGGCATAGGTACAATTCCGATCAACATAATTTGTCAGTCTCGTAGTGTTGGTAGCACATGCCTTTGTGTGGCGTTGTAGTGTAGCAGGTTTCTGCAGCTCCTCCTGTCTTTTCCAAGAATACACCACTTTGCGCTACGGAGATATAAATTTTTTCCTGTTAAGAGGTACGTGGAGCAACATCGTCGAACGCGCTCTTATAAATTATCTAGTTTCCACGCGATTGCAAATTCTATATTATGCAATCTTTGTTACGTAAGAAGTATGCGTTGGTGCCCAAGGGAAAAAGTGCTTTTTATGTGGAAGAAGCCAGTGATCAAAATTTTACGAGGAAGTGATCATAATTGTACCTAGTGTGGTACATTTTCGATCGATTTTTCACACTTCTGTAACATTTTATTTTTTTTTTTTTTTTTTTGTGTTTATACCAGCATTTGTAATGGTCTAGTACTTGTGTTACATATTCGTTAAACATCCATGAACAAGTGCCATAGTGAAAATTATCTCTTTTCTCAACATATTTCCAGTACCAACAACATTTGTCCGAAATGATCGGAATTGTACCACCTTACCCTACAGGGTATTCGGAAACTCCCGTCACAAACATGATATTTTGATAAGGAAGCCAACTCCGAAAATGTTGTCTTCGATATTTGTAACGGGAAATTCTGAAAATCCTGTATACTGTTAGCCAACAATTAATGGTGGCATAACTGCGCGGGAACGGCCCCGCGGTCTAAGACGCCATGTCAAGCCAGAAGTTCCAGTAGCTTGTAAGTCTAGGGACCAAAGTATGGTCCTTTACGTTTAGTTACCAATTTCAGCATTTATCACTTTTTTAAATGTATCCACTGTAGGGTAAGGTGGTACAATTTCGATCATTTCGCACAAATGTTGTTATAACTGGAAATAAATTGAAGAAAAGGAATAATTTTAACTATGGCACTTGTTCTTGGATGTTCAATGAATATGTAACACAAACATTATACAGTTACAAATGTTGATATAAACACAAAAGAAAGGTTACGGAATTGAGAAAAATCGATCGAAAATGTACCACACTAGGTACAACTGTGATCACTTCCTCTTACAATTTTGATTACGGGCATTTTCCACATAAAAAGCACTTTTTCTGTCACGCACCAACGCCTACTTCGTGGTAACAAACATTGCATTTTTGGCAGAGAATCCAGTCACCCTTAACTAGATGATTTATAAGAGCGCGTTAGACTAAGTAGCTTCACTTACCTCTTTAAAGGGAAAAAAATTATATCTCCTTACCGCAAAGCGGTGTATTCTTGGAAAAGACAGGAGGAGCTGTAGAAACCTGCTACTCTACATCGCTACACAACGAGACACCACGAGACAAAAATGGCGCGAAAATTTACGTTGATCGGAATTGTACCTATATCGAAATTGTACCACCTTACCCTACTATTTCACAATGAGACAACCCCTCTTCTTCCTCCGTTCCCTTCCCCATCTCACCCCACGCCGCTTTTCACGAAAATATTCGTGCATTGAACCTCAACACATAAAAATCAGCTTTTTATAGTTTTATATTTTAGTAAATGTAATTCAATGCCATAATGCCGGGGTGGAGTGGCCGAGCGTTCTAAGGCGAGTTGCTGCGGAGCGCGCGTTTGCTCGTCGTCGAAGGTTTGAGCCCTCCTGGGGCATGGGTATGTGTTTTCTTCCTTAGGTTATTTTAACTTAGTTTAAGTAGTTTTTAAGCCTAGAGACTGTTGACCAAAGAAGTTAAGTCCTATACATTTACAAATACTTGAATCTGAAGTTTTCTCATAAAAATGTAACACTTTCCTATGAACATGTCAGTATATATTCTCTGTAGCGATAACATCTTTGTAAGTCGCACATGTGTGAACTAATGTTAGCGAAATTCAGTTGTTGTCTGGTGATGGCGCAAGAAGCCGAAAGCCGGTTAGAAAAAAAATTGTTCAAATGTTTGTATAGCTTATGGGACTTAACTACGGGGTCATTAGTCTCTAAAGTTACAAACTACTTATCAACTAGCTTATCCTAAGGACGGCACAAATATCCATGCCCGAGGGGGGATTCGAACACCCGACCGTAGTGGCCGTGCAGACCGTGACTGGAGCGCCTCAGTCCCCTCGGCGACCGCGGCCGGCAAACCGGTTAGAGACTCAGTAAATAATTTTGCAGAACATCAGGAATTTGTCCTTTTTGAATAGTGACATGAATTAATATGAGTCTAGCAGACCTTATAAAGCACCCAAGAAATAAGTTGTGTAAAAAACTGTACTCTGTAAGAAAGAAGGAAGGACCGATAGATTTTCACATCCCATCGACTTAGAAATCATATTCAACCACTAGCTTCACGAAACATCCTTACCTAAGGGCCGGCCGCGGTGGCCGAGAAGACTAAGGCGCTCCAGTCACGGTCTGCACGGCCACTACGGTCAGGGTTTCGAATCCCCCCTCGGGCATGGATATTTGTGCCGTCCTAGTTCGTAAGTAGTTCATAAGTAGTTTGTAAGTTTAGGGACTGATGACCCCGTGGTTAAGTCCCATAGACTATACAAACATTTGAACATTTGAACTTACCTAAGGACTGGAAACTTGCACACGTCACACTAATACTCAAGAGAGGAAATAGGTGTTATGCATTAAATAACAGTCAATACCACTGACAGAGACTTGCAGTAAGATTTTGAATCATAAAGTGTATTCTGACATCATGAATCACTTTCCTGAATAACATCAAAATGTTCAAATGGTTGTCAAGCTTATGGGACTTAACTGCGGGGT
This sequence comes from Locusta migratoria, assembly GCA_026315105.1. Classification (NCBI taxonomy): domain Eukaryota; kingdom Metazoa; phylum Arthropoda; class Insecta; order Orthoptera; family Acrididae; genus Locusta; species Locusta migratoria. The sequence continues at coordinate 451,245,017 of CM048755.1, read as the reverse complement.
CGTCAGTCACTAAACTTACAAACTACTTATAAACTACCTTAAACTAAAGACAGCACAAACATCCATGCCCGAGGGGGCATTCAAACCCACGACGGGGAGCGGCCTCGCGTTTCGGAGCATGGCGCCTCAATCCGCTCGGCCACTCCCCCGCTGCTGAAAAACATCTATTGATACATAACCAACATTGGTCTGGAGGGCGTCATCTGTCTAGGGAAACTGGTCTCAGTATTCCAGGCCGAAATCACTGCCATCAGGGCATGTGTGGAGGAGAATTTGCGTAGGTGCTACAAACATCGTAGCATCTACATCTATTCAGACAGCCAGGCAGCCCGGAGATCACTGGCAGCTCCTGCAACAAGGTCTAAAATTGTTGCAGAATGTCACAGGGTTCTGGTGGAGCTAGGGGAAAGCAACAGAGTAAACCTATTGTGTGTCCCTGGCCACTCGGGGATCAGTGGCAACGAACATGCCCCGACAGATTAGCCAGGATGGGGGCAGAGGCTCCATTTATTGGACCGGAACCTGTCCTGACAATCACCAAGGCAATGATCAAATTGGAGCTACGTAACTGGCTCAGAAGACAGCACCTAGAATATTGGACCAAAGTCCATCAACAAAAACATGGCAAGGTAATGATGCCAAAGCCATATTTTAAAAGAAGCTCTGCAATCCTGGACCTGAACAGGAGAGAGAGATTAGACTCATGGTTGGATTGCTGACAGGCCATGGGAATTTCAAAAAACACCTACATACAATGGGAATAACAGAATAAGACCCTAAATTTAGGATCTGTGATGACGATGATGAAACTGCATCACATCTAATCTTCGAATGCATTGCATTGGAGAGTAAAAGGCACAGAACATTTGGGACAACCAGACCCAAAGAAATTGTGTCTAATAAAGAACTGGTAAAGGGACACCTTGTACTGTTCAAGGACATTGGTTGGCTTTACTAGATATACAGGGAGCCATACCGCACAATAAACTTAGTTTCGGTGTCGGCAGTGGCGGGTTGGACCAAGACTGTTTTGGCTTCCCTGGAAAAATCAAATCAAATCAACCAACATGGATTATTTTATCAAAAGAACTTGACGAAAATTTATGGTTATATCTGGGTCAGAGTCAGAGGTTCTGCTACACCCTTATCTGGCCCTGATGGCTTTCTAATCTTCTACAGAACGATTGCTACCTTGATCTCTCCATTTGAAGGTGACTCCAAACTAACCGTATTGTGTACCAATTGAGAATCACCTTCATCTTCGTCTTCGGGTTCTCTGTCCAGTTTACACAATCTCTATTGAACACTGCCGTGAAGTGCCGACGCGACCTTGAAAGTGGATCACTGTTGGCGAGGAGACTTCCTTGTTCACTCCTTAGTCTATCTGCAAGAAACAATAAGGGATTGGTAGAAGATCTAAGCAAAGGTTCACTTTATATACGCAGGAAGTAGACAGTTGTTTTCCAATGTAATTTAGCAAGGAATAAGTCTGAATGTGACTGTGCTCATGTAAATTGTGGGATGATAGTAGACTCTGTTCTGATAACGTTACTTCTCTTGATATGTATCCATCATATGTAACTAAACATAGTTTTCTCTTTTTAGATGATACAATTGTTATTGTGAAAAACGTGGACGGAAATATATAAAATACAACTAACTATATAGTCAGTATCATTAGAGCTTGACATTCAGAGCGATTATTACACTCACCTGTAACAAACCACAGTACTCTTTCAGAACAGTAAAAAGCGAAATTTTAGTGTTCGACGCAGGTCAAACAAGCATCCTATTCGTTATGCAGCCAGTGAAGTCGACTATTTCGCAATGCGACCTGTATTGTGCATGAAACAAACATGATAACCATTTATATTGTATACAATCACTCTCATGTATCGTGTGGTGGTATCTTTTGGAGTAATTCTGCACACGCGCCAAGAAATTCTTATCCTAGAAACGGGCACTCAGACTGATTTGCGGGTCCACTTACTGAAATTCGCCTGGCTGTTGTAAATCTCTTGTGCTTGCTATCAGCGATTTCGTCGAAACTGACCTCCGAATTTGGTTGTAAGTATTCTAAATCATTAACGTTGGAGACATTTCAGTTATTTTAGAATATCTTCTTAGCACGTTTAATTGTAGTTTATGGCCAGTTCAGGTCTTACAGATTTTTTTAACAGGCGAAAGACCGGGATGTACATACCGTACTCCAATAGTTAAGAGAGTGATCTGTGTAGTTGTAGTAGAGTAACTGCAATTTAAACATAGATCAATAGAATAAAGGCTGTCACGACAGGTATTCTCATCACTTAAAACTTCCGGGCTGGGAAAGTTTTATGTATGGACCACGGCATCCAAGCCCGGAAGTTTTAAGTGATGTAGAAGATCAAGTTATTCATGCGTGCCAACAAATTAATTAAAATATTACAAATTAAAATATTCATGTTTTAGCATGTTATACGTTCATAATAATTTAGCTGGTACACAGTGAGTGTCGTTATAAAATTGAAATCTGTTGAAATCATTACTCGTATTCCGTAAGATCACTTTAGTGGTTAGTTACCAATGGAACTTCAGGGTTTAAATTACACTGCTACAGTACATTATCCGCAATGAATTGCATAGTTCTAAATCTAACCAAAACTCACTGCAGACTACAACATTCCGGGTTGGCGTTGGCTATTGTAACACTGGTGTAAGAAGATTATGTGATCTCAGAAACGATACCAAAGTTTATAACTGGTGAAGTTCCAATTTGTCGATCAGTATGAGCTATAAGATATTTTTGTATTAAGGCTTATGACAAATGTTACGATGTTAACAAAGAAAATAGTATCGATTATTTATCCTCACTGAAATTTTCCTGTTATTTCTACAAGCAGCCATAATGGCCAAGAAAATATTTAACCAACCAAAATAATGGAACTTTCGGATTCGTTATTTAATTAATGTTTTACGTACTCTAATAGCAGTTTTGTCACAATTAGTCACAGAAATTGGCACTCATAAGAACCTTTAACTTCAATAATTAAGAAAGATAATGAGTTTCAAATAATTCCACACATTTTACACGAAAGTGTTACTGTGTACTTTTCGGATATCATGTCAGTCTTTCCGCTCATAAAATATGTTAAGTCAATATGGATGTTTACTTCTAATTAAAGATTTTTGTTATGTACACAATTTCTCATTCAACTATAACATCGAGTTCATAACGTTACAAAAATGTAGTGAGTGATATCTTTAAGTTACGAATAGCTTCTTTATGGATTTATAAAATTTATAGATTTTGCATACGTATACTTGCTGACTATATTATTGTTTAAAAAAATTATACAAACTTGGACGGCAGATAGCAGTTGAGTCTGGGTACCCAATTTACTTTGTTTCTAGGCCTCTTGAAATCTTCATTCTGACGTCCTGTAAATACCCCTTGGAGGAAGGAGTTAAAAGATCCGCAAAAATGCATGATAGGGTTCTATCGGACCCCTATCCAGTAACAAATAGAAAATGTTATTGTTAATACAAAATTTTCGAAGTTTGAGGGATTTGGTGACACAGAATTAAGAACATAATGTTTGTGATGATATTGTGACCTTTATTTTAGAACAGAAAACAGACTTATATAAATTACTTACAACATATTAAGAAAAACAGAAAACTTATAATTTCATTGAAACTATTAATTTAAAGAATAGTCTTTACAAATAATTACGCTAGACTCTTTGAAAATTTTTTGTTGTTATTACTGCATGTTTGAGCACTTTTTCCGTCCAATTGATGTGGGCACATGAAACATCGTCTTTTTGTTTATTTTTCACCTTCCACAACCTTCGGTTGTTGGCGAGTAACGCCGCAACGTAAAATGGATTGTACTACATTCCTTTGAAGGTTTGGATTTTTGATCCTCATCTCCATATGAGGACGTATCATTTGTTGTCCGAATTCCTTGTGTGTTTGTCCGTAAGCCTAATAGCCATCTCGTGACTGTCTCTTGATTGTGTAAGTACGTGCCTTCTGATCAAGAAAATCAACACCTGATTTAGATTTGTTAAGGAATAACACTATCTCTTGTTTTTTATATGTCCTTCGTCTGCTGCAACACTGTGGTACAAGCAACTTATAAATATGAAACTTTGTCCTTTTTGGATACATAATGCACAATGGACAAATTTCTTTCAAACCGAATAATTAGTATTAAAACTTTACTGGATTTGGTAGCTTTAATTTCTGATGTTATTTCCTTTTATTTTGACTGAAAGTTCCCATAGCTGTTACTTTTTTCTTCAATAGTTCTTAGAATAAATCAACACCGTTGAAAATATTATCTGTTGTAATATTTGTTGAAGTTCGTCTAATTGTCTTCTTTAATTTCTTTACTGTTATAGACGCAGGTTGTTGTGACTGTTTAGGGGCTTTTCCTGTATAAACTAAACCATCTCTGGCATGTGATGTCAAGACATCATGTAGCCAAAGTATTTTTAATTCATATTTGCGTGTTTATCGCTTGAATCACCGTACGGAAAATGACAGCAGTGCTCTGTGTATGCAGTAACGGCATTGTCTGTGTCCATGCAAATCACTGTCATATAAGTTTCGTCTCTTCAGTTCAAAACGTCATATGCGCATCCGTTACAATGACCTCCACTCCACGACTACACATACCGGGTGATCAAAAAGATAGTATAAATTTGAAAACTTAATAAATCACGGAATAATGTAGATAGAGAGGTACAAATTGACAGTCATGTTTGTAATAACATGAGGTTTTATTTTAAAAAATGAAGTTCAAAAAATGCCCGACAGATGGCGCTTCATCTGACCCGAAAAGCAATAATTAGCATAACAAATTAAGACAAAGCAAAGATGATGTTCTTTACAGGAAATGCTCAATATGTTCACCATTATTCCTCAACAATAGCTGTAGTCGAGCAATAATGTTGCGAACACCACTGTAAAGCATGTCCGGAGTTATGGTGAGGCATTGGCGTCGGATGTTGTCTTTCAGCATCCCTATAAATGTCGGTCGATCACGATACACTTACGATTTCAGGTAACCCCAAAGCCAATAATCGCACGGACTGAGGTCTGGGGACCTGGAAGGCCAAGCATGACGAAAGTGGCGGCTGATCACACGATCATCGCCAAACGACGCGCGCAAGAGATCTTTCACGCGTCTAGCCATATGGGGTAGAGCGCCATCCTGCATAAAAATCGTACGTTCCAGCAGGTGTTTATCAGCCAAGCTGGGGATGATGCGATTCTGGAACATATCGGCGAACCTCTCACCCGTCACGGTAACAGTTACAAAACGAGAATCACGCAGTTCCTCGAAGAAAAAAGGCCCGATAACGGTAGATGTGGTTCTAATTGCCGGCCGCGGTGGCCGAGGGGACTGAGGCGCTTCAGTCACGGTCTTCACGGCCCCTACGGTCGGGGGTTCGAATCCCCCCTCGGGCATGGATATTTGTGCCGTCCTTAGTTGTAGGTAGTTCATAAGTAGTTTGTAAGTTTAGGGACTGATGACCCCGTAGTTAAGTCCCTTAAGCTTAACAAACATTTGAACATTTTTGGTTCTAATAAAACCCCATGTCATTCCAAGCATGTGTGTCAATTTTTACCTCTCTATCTACACTATTACGTGATTTAGTAAGTTTTCAAATCTATACTGAAATTCTGATCACGCGGTACAACCAACTCAGATTCCCGTGAAGAAAGGGTACAACGTCCGCTTCGAAAGAACACCCATCTTCATTGACTCGACGGACGCTGTGCGATATTCCAGAGACATTATACGACAATAACGTTGTGCGATTTGCTTTTGATAAAACTGACTTTTAAGAAGAAACTTTATGATGTATTTAAACATTCATTCAGTGAACGCTAAGGTAACAGTGATTTTTATTTGAATGACTCTTTGTTAAGAATTGTTCATGAAGGTATGGACTATTTATCAGGATGTATTTACAATTTATTTCCAGGTAAAAAGAAGAAATCGGGCAATATATCTCAAAGTCTTCAAATCTAAGTTGAAAATTGCATTGTGTTACTTTTCTTGTAATTTACAGTAGTTTTTCTAATAGTTAAGTATTTCTCGTATAATTTGTTATTCATAGTCACACTGACATTATTTTCTCATTTTATATTTACCCTTTAGTGTCTTTTGTTGAACAATTTCGCGCCATTGTTATGTAAACTACATGCTGCTTCGTTCCATGACTACGTAGCTTTGTCCTACGGAACATGATTAAAACAAACAGTCAGAAATGTTTAAAATTAGTATGCAATAAGCAAGGACCTGATTAACTACTGCAGATATTCAGAACCGTACACAAGAAAATGATTAATACTAATGACAGATTTCAATAAAATTGCTTGACAACATCAGCTCCAGAAGAAATAATCAACATATTCTTGGCAACAAGCAGAAACTTAATACTTCTGACGTACACTTCTCGCTTCCTTATCGGAATAAAATTGAAAACGTAGGGAAAATAATAAAGAAAAAATCATACAAATGGAATTAGCTGTTCCTTATGAATCAATGTACTGATTACGATTGGTAAAATGAATGAAATTTATACATCAAATATTGAAGAGATTAATACAGATAAGAAGAATCGTAATACAAACTGTATCCGTAGTGATTGTTTTGGATAAAATCCAGTTTCAAATGATGATATTTTTTCTCAGTCAATAATTACTTTTCTGTATCATTGTTGCATTAATTATTACAGTTACTGGTACAATAAATCTAATAGAAATTTTTGTTGTTATAATTATCATTTATTTTGATTATAAATCAAATTTTTTGATTGGAAGTAAAATGTACCACTTATACTAGAAAAATAATTATCTACCTCATCAATAAATTGAAATATATAAGGAATACCATAATATATGTAAAAGTGGCAGTATTATCTTGCGGCTTCATACGTTTCTCTAATTTGGACATTTACATACGTTAACTAAAAACACTAGTTGGAAAAGCAGTTCACAGAAAGAGAATGTTACATACTTAACATTCGTCTTCCTATCGACATCTGGAGATACGATTCCTCTATCAGACAAGGCTATAAGCGGAATATATGGGACTGAAATATTGCGGATGGGACACATTCTTCTTAATCATAAATGCTCGATACAGTGTACTGATGTTGCAGTATATTAATGTTGCAACATATTAATGCTCTTCATACATCTGCAACTGTTACCTTTCATATTGCTAGACGCGTGAAATATCTCTTTCGCGCGTCGTTTGGTGATGATCGTGTGCTCAGCCGCCACTTTCGTCATGCTTGGCCTCCCAGGTCGCCAGACCTCAGTCTGTGCGATTATTGGCTTTGTGGTTACCTGAAGCTGCAAGTGTATCGTGATCGACCGACCTCTAGGGATGCTGAAAGACAACATCCGACGCCAATGCCTCACCATAACTCCGGACATGCGTTACAGTGCTATTCACAACATTATTGTTCTACTACAGCTATTGTTGAGGAATGATGGTGGGAATTATTAAGTTTTCAGATTTATACTAACTTTTGATCACCCGGTATTATGCAACATTAGTCCATTTGTATAATGTTTAAATATCAACAAAATTCCCTACTTCAGTTCCAGGAAAATATGTTTATGCGCGAAGTAAATATAATGAAAGAGAACGTCGGTCTTACTAATACCTGTCTCGAGCCGGAAATCCAGCAATAGTCTGTTCATGTATTATGATCCCAATAACAACAACTTTCAGATTATTTTACGCGATACAATCAGCAGCTTATGTCATCAAATATAAGATTTACAATTAAAATATAAGAGCCCTGGCCCGTTACATTACATACTACAGATATAAACAGCTATACGTTTTCATTTCAACAAAAAAAAAAAAAAAAAAAAAAAAACGTTCAAATGTTTGTAAAGCTTATGGGACTTAACTACGGGGTCATCAGTCCCTAAACTTACAGACTACTTATGAACTACTTACGAACTAGGAAGCCACAAATATCCATGCCCGAGGGGGGATTCGAACCCACGACCGTAGTGGCCGTGCAGATCGTGACTGAAGCGCCTCAGTCCCCTCGGCCACCGCGGCCGGCATTCATTTCAACATCGCACATACTCACTAGTAGCACATCGATTCATGTTATACAGAATACACCAAATTTAAATGAGAAATGAGGCATATATTACTGAAACTAGACTAATTAAACAAATAATAGTTTTAAATGCTTTATAGCCAGCAATAACAACAAGATGCCCAACACCGTTATGAAACGGGTAGATGTAAGCAAAAATAAGCGCAACTCCTAGTCAGCATTAAAATGTATTTTTTATACATTCCATCATTCGTTTTGCAGTTTCACTTATGGAACGTAATCGGTCGACTTAAAAGTTGTAATTCTTACCATCAACAAATTATCTAGTAGTGTGCAGTAGAACTAAAAATTTCATCATCGGGCATCTACAAGATAAACTTGTTTAGTACATTACATAAATCACACATAGTAAAGGTTCTGAACTAGATTTAAGAAATGACTACTGGTCATTTTCTTTACTCTCCTAGTGACAGCTCTTGTAGTAGTATTATACGTACAGGTGGAATGTCTCGCAAATTTGCAAGAAAAAGAGGTGTATGCCCCACAGTAGCTGAGCTACTGGCAGCGTCTCCCGAGCCAGACAGGCCTCAATGTAGGAACCACTCATGGTGTGGCATGAACCGTGCCGAGGAGTGTCTAACACATTGGAAGAAGGATCATGAACGAAGCGCTGAGGCAGTGCGGGAATGACCAGGCATTCTCAGGCTCCTTGTCACAGATTGGGCACCTGCTCCCGTCTGATGTTCGAGTCCTCCTTCGGGCGTGGGCGTGCGTTCAAATGTTAGTTAAGCTTATGGGACTTAACTACAGTGTCATCAGTCCCTAACCTTACAAACTACTTAACAACTACCTTATACTACGGACGGCACAAATATCCATGCCCGAGGGGAGATTCGAGCCCCCGAACGTAGTGGCCGTGCAGACCGTGACTGGAGCGCCTCAGTCCCCTCGGCCACCGCGGCCGGCGGGCGTGCGTTGTCCTAAGCATTAGTTACTTCAAGCAGTTTGTAAGTCTAGAGACCGATGACCTCAGCAGTTTATTTCCTTGGATTTACAAACATTTTTACAGAGAGTTGGGGACATCGGGCGAATTCCATTAGTAATTTTTACACCACGTAGGCTGCGTGATCTTGACCGGACTGAGTCCAACGTCTCGTGGGATCAAAATGGATAACACTGAAAAAAAAAAAAAAAAAACCTGAAAGACTCGATACTATCTCAAACACCGAAGCATGTGGGTAAGAACCACTCGACACTGTTTCGCTATGGGGGAGTTGCCGAGCGGTCTGGAGCGCCACGTTGCGGACCGCACGGTCTCGCGCGTCGGAGGTTCGAATCCTCCCTCGGGCAATGGATGTTTGTGTTGTCTTCAGTATGAATTAGTTCATAAGTAGTTTGTAAGTTAAATTCCATAAACTTTACAAACATTTTTGACACTGTTTCCGCAATTGAATCGCCGATAGAAGAGTCAAAGAGGTGGAAACTAACTGCGAAATATGGTCAGTATTAAATACTTGGCTCGGTCTCATAAGAGAAAAGTTCTCAATGAACAAAATGAATGTACATTTTCTAAAGTGAGGAAAGCAAATTTTCTTAGACCTAAAAATAAAAAAGGGAGAAAAAAAGGAAAAGAAAAGCTTCCTTCGGCGAGGTATGACTTTTGAGCACGGAAGAAGTAATTCCGCCGCGGTGGAGTGGCCGAGCGTTCTAAGGCGCCTAGCTGTGGAGAGCGCCGCCGCTCGCTGTCGGAGTTCCGAGTCCTCCCTCGGGCATGATGGCTGTTTTTGTTGTCTTTAGCATAAGTCAGATTAAGTAGTTTGTAAGCCTAGGGACTGATGACCAGTGTAGTTAAGAGTTAAGTCCCATAGATTAAAAAAAAGTAATTCTTGATAGATGATCGAGAGGTAAGTAGGAAAAAAAAAACGCTGAGGGCGAGGGGGAGCTGGATCTGAGCTAATGATTAATGCTCTTAGAGGTAACCAACAAAGTAATCAAAGATTACTGAAGCGACCGAGGCGACATGGTGGCGGGTGCAAGTGCTGCAAATAAACTTGTAACACACTCTGAGGCGTCTTCTGAGAAAACAGGAGATGGCCGTGGTGGCGATCCAGGCACGCTATCTATAAAGGACGATTCAAAATTCCTATTACAGACTTCTAGGAGCTGTAAAGTGGAGACATTAGGTAGGGTAAGGTGGTACAGTTTCGATCATTTCGGACAAATGTTATTATAACTGGAAATAAATTGAGAAAAGGAATAATTTTAACTATGGGACTTGTTCTTGGATGTTTAATGAATATGTAACACAAATATTATACAGTTACAAATGGTGGTATAAACACAAAAAAAGATTACGGAATTGAGAAAAATCGATCGAAAATGTACCACACTAGGTACAATTGTGAACACTTCGTCGTAAAATTTTGATTACGGGCATCTTCCAGGTAAAAAGCACTTTTTATGTTACGCACCAACGCCTACTTCGTGGTACCAAACATTGCATTTTTGGCAGCGAATCCAGTCACCCTTAATTAGATGATTTATAAGAGCGCGTTAGACTAAGTAGCTTCACTTACCTCTTTAAAGGGAAAAATTTATATCTCCTTACCGCAAAGCGGTGTATTCTTGGTAAAGACAGGAGGAGCTGTTGAAACCTGCTACTCTACAACGCGACACAACGAGACACTACGAGACAGAAAAATGGCGCGAAAACTTACGTTGATCGGAATTGTACCTATATAGAAATTGTACCACCTTACCCTATAGTTTCAATAAGAAACCCATGTCCGGAAATGTACAGATTGGTTGCAAAATAAGTTTGAAGTTCAGATAACTCGTTTATCCATCTTTACGGTTTTCACACAAATCATAGGAGCGAGCAATCGTCAGTTTCTGTAAGCAAAGATGTCGGATTTCATTGTCAGCGCTGTGTGTATACTGAGAATCGGGATATTTGGAAGTGATATGAACTTAAAAACTTACTTTATATCAGAAAGAGAGTGTTGCTGAAATGATGTACTAGTTGGGTTAGAAATCATTAAAAGAAAGCCGTCATTCGAAGCGGCGATATCTATTTGCGAAATTTCTTTCGCCAGCTTTCTCCTCCGAATGCGATCATTTTTGTTACCATCCGCTTACATAGGGATACATGATCATAATAATAAAATAAGTGCAATAATAGAAAACGGAACGATTTAGGTGTACCTTTTTCCCGCGCGCTTATTAGAAAATGGAACGGCAGATAACTATTATAAAAGCGGTTCGATGAACCCTCTGCCATGGACATAATTGTAATTTGCAGAGTAATTATGATGTTGTAGAACGGTACACTTACGGACATGGCTTCCACATTGAAACTTTACTTACTACGTCTCATCCAATAAACCTTTGACGAGATTTCTGAAACACTACGAGGGGTTTCAAGCCTCAGAGTAATTAAAGGAAACTTGACTTATGCTAGAAATTAAGAAACTCCAGGATATGCATTTATGTTAAAAATGTAGTTTCATTTATGTCGAAGGCGGCTGGACTTAGTGATCATCAGAATGGAAGAGAATGAGGAAGGAAGCACGAGCATGTTGTTTTGACTTGAGCTCATATCCCGAGAACAGTACTTTCCCTTCCTAAGGAGTGAGGTTTTTCGAAGACAGTTGCACTCCGCAGAAAGAACAAGTGGTTGAGGGCTCTAACGCCAGTGTTGAGAAGTAGTGAAACCAATATCAGACATGAATAGACTCATGAATTTTTTCTTAACTGCAGTCCGAAGCTGCTGATTACGCGCAGGTGATCTACGTTCAGGAATATAAGAAGAGATTAAATAACTGACTTAACTTTCTGGTCTATTCTGAGTGATAGCCATGTTAATATATGGCCTGTGACTTCAGAGCCATTCATATCTTGACCATATACCTCAGAACTACTGAAGTCTTTGGGAGAGCCAGCCAATGACAAAACTATTTCACCTGGTGCGTAAGATGTACGAGACAAGGGAAATACCCTCAGACTTTAAGAAAAATGTAGTAATCCTTATTCCAAAGAAAGCAGGTGCAGACAGGTGTGAAAATACAGAACCATCAGTTCAATAAGACACTGTTGCAAAATTTTAACACATCATTTACATAAGGATGGAAAAGTTGGTAGAAGCCGATCTTGGGGAAGACCAGTTTAGATTCAGGAGAAATGTAGGAACACGGAAGTCAATATTCACCTTACGGCTTCTCTTAGAAGATAGATTAAGTAAAGGCAAACCTACATTTCTATCTTATGTAGATTTGGAGAAAGCTTTTGACAATGTTGATTGAAATACTCTAATACAAAATCTGAAATCAGCAGGAGTAAAATATAGGGAACGGAAGCTTATTTACAACTTGTACAAAAACCAGACAGCAGTTATCAGAGTTGAAGGGCATGAAAGGCATGCAGAGGTTGGGAAGGGTGTCACGGTTGTAGCCTTTCTCCAATGTTGTTCAATTTGTACATTGAGCAAGCTATACAGGAAAGCAAGGAGAAATTTGGAGAAAGAATTAAAGTTCAGGGTGAAGAAATAAAAACCTTGCGTTTTGCTGATGACATTGTAATTCTGGTAGATACAGCAAAGGACCAGGAGGAGCAATTGAACGGAATGGACAGTGTGCTGAAAGGAGCATATAAGATGAACAACAACAAGAGCAAAACAAGGGTAACGGGGCGCAGTCTTAGAAAATCAGGCGATGCTGAAGGAATTAGATTAGGTAACGAATCAATAAAGGTGGTAGATGAATTTTGTTACTTTGGCAGTAAAATGACATATGATGGTCGCAGTACAGAGGATATAAAATGCAGAATGGCAATGGGAAGGAAAACATTTTTGAAAAAGAGAAATTTCTTAACATCGACTATTAATTTAAGCGTGTGGAAGTCCATTTTGAAAGCATTTGTGTAATGTGTTGCGTGTTATGGGAGTGAAAAATGGACGATAAACAGTACAGACAATAAGAGGGTTGAGGATTTTGAAACGTGGTGCTACATAAGAATGCTGAAGATTAGGTGGGCGGATCGCGTAACTAATGAGGTAATACTCATCAGAACTGGGGTGAAAAGGAATTTCTGGCATACTTTGACCAAAAGAAGGGATCGATTGGTAGAACACATTCTTAGACATCAAGCAATTGTGAAATTAGCCTTGGAGGGAAGTGTGTGGGGTAAAAACCGCAGAGGCGGACCAAGAGAAGAATATGGTAAGCAGATTCAAATAGATGTAAGTTGTCGTTCTGATGAGGAGATGAAGAGGCTTGCTCAGGATAAAGTAGGGTGGAGAGCTGAATCAAGCCAGTATCCGGACTGAAGACCACAACAACAACAACATACATATTAAGTTTGAGGTGGAAATGAATGCTAAATAGACCATAACTCGTCGAATTTCTAGGAAAACCGACTGGCTTTTACATGAGAAACTCTTAAATGAAATCTGAACATCGACACGGAATCCGTAGATTTCACAGCGGTGTCTGCGGTCATGACTTCGTATTTAGAAACCTACCTACTCACCAATAAGTTCACAATCATGAGTGTACCACTGTGGAACTGTTACCTTGAAATGCAAAGAAAACAGTTAAGAAGACTACTCAAGAAAAGAAACAGTGGCCCATATACAGAAATGTCCTTGCAAAATACGACATTGTTATCAAGCAAGCGAAATTATTCTGTAAGGTAGTTTAAGGTAAAGCAATTTTCGCAAGACTTCACAGCTTCCTCTCCAGAATACTAGCTGATGCAGGAGAAACTACAAAGCAAGAGGATGGGATAGCAAAATGAGATGCAGGATGTGTTCCTCAGTTCCCTCGCAGTTCTGACACACAACACAGACCAGTACTAAAGTCCTGCAAGACATTGGTTTACAGAGAATTGAAGGGAGGACTGGGAAACTACCAGAGAATTTATTGATTTCAGCAACCGTTCAAGGCAATAGGTTCTGATGGGACCTTTTCAGCTTTACGAAAAAGAACAGATGAGAATTTATTACAGGCCTGTGTAGAGTGTTTAGGGTTAGTTTAGAAACAGGAATAATTCCTTAAATTTGGATGAGAGTGAGGATTGTTTTCATCCCGAAGCCGTTGAAAACTGATCATACAAAATACCAAAGCTATCGTGCCGATCAGTCAGTGCACTTTTCTTTAAAAATAGACGAGAAGTTTAATGTTCACAATTAAGGAAGAAGCCTAACTGAGGCGCTCTGCATGTGAATACACACACATATTAACCAGGAAAATCAAGTTCAAAATGTTCAAATGTTTGTATAGCTTATGGGACTTAACTACGGGGTCATCAGTCCCGAAACTTACAAACTACTTATGAAGTAGCTAAACCTAAGGACGGCACAAGTATCCATGCCCGAGGGGGGATTCGAACCCCCGACCGTAGTGGCCGTGCAGACCGTGACTGGAGCGCCTCAATCTCCTCGGCCACCTCGGCCACCTCGGCCGGCGAAAATCAAGTGAAACAACACTTAATATATTTGTCGGGAAGTTGAAAAGCCTCTACAATGTCAAGAATTTGATATGCGCAATTTAATCCATGGTAAGAGCTTCAGGAGAGTGTGTCGTTGAGACCATCAGGTATGGGTAGATTAAGGCCATGTTAAAAGGAAGAAAGCTGGAAGCCACTGTAGTGAATGAAAAACTTGTTACAATCACCATCAGAGGAGTCTAGCATGAGTCTGAAATGAGGGAGGGGGTTTGTCCCCTATACAGTAGAACATAGAGGTGAATTAACTCATTCAATAGGTGAATGCCGAGTGACTGTAGTGGGATACAATGTGAGTTGGGCACAATTTCTGTTTGGTGTGATGAATGACAGCTTGCTGTAAATGTAAACAAATGTAAGATAGTGCAGGTGTACAGGAGAAACAAACCTATAGTGTTCGTATATAGTATTATTTGTGTGCTGCTTGAGACAATTTCGTCAATTAAGTATCTAGAAATAAAACAGCAATCCGATATGAAATGGAAGAGCTCGTACTGCCACCATGAAGGCATCAATGGACAGTTACAACTGTTGCGGGCCTAAATGACTAGGAATGAACGGTCTCCTCGTAACCGAATGTTCGCAGATATCCAGACCAGACGAAGAGCAGTGTCACACCGACAACAATGCGATTTATTTACTTTGTTACAATCAGTGCTAACTCAGCATGGAACGAATCTTTCATACTCTGTAAAAATTTTACTGTCCGTTCAATGTAAACATTGTCACATCTTGAGAGACTTTTTGCCACTACTTTATTTTTGATATTGTCATCGTTGTATACCTTCTTCCATATTCAAATACCTGTAGGTGTATGTGTGGTATTTGACAACATATAATAAAGAAGTGCTTAATATAGTGTAATTATGTTTTGAACTCAAGCAATAAATATCACAACATATTTTTTTACTTAAGTATCCAAGAAAAGCTATGTCTTAAAAATTTGTTTCAACCACTTTGTATTTAAGGTATCTCACAACCTTCAAACCGGTGATAAACGATATTTTTGTTAGTATGTATATCAAGACAACGTTGCTTGCTTCTTACATCTTTTTTAATTTACCAGACCGATATCGATACATGCCGATCATTTACGGTCCTTTAAAAGATACATAAAAATAATACCCCTTACATAATACTAGTTGCAGAGTCTGAAAATACACAAAATTGTGAACATATTCCAACTGCCATATCACATTGCCTATAGATTATATATAATTTTTACGTGTCTTCTCTTCGGACGTTGATAAGGAGCAAATACCAAGTACTGCTCCATTATATTGAAATTCATGAAAGTCAAGCATCCTTTTCTTCATATACTAAAAAGTATAGTTTCAATGTTTTCAAACGTTATTAGGCACAGACCTTTCCTCACTTCGTTGTTTGAACTAGGACACAACCGTCCCAATTTTCTTCTACCACAAATGTAAACATCAAGAAAAGCGCATCTAACGTAGATAGCCCTCTGTACATGAACCTTCGGTTCTAAAGTAAACGTCATTATTAACAATAGATGCTTGCTGTATTCTTTCTTGCAAAAATGGACCTGTGTATTTTTACACAGCCACGATCTCAAAATGTCACTTTTGAAAAAATAGTAATGCGCAAGTACTTAAACTATTTTTACGTGCAGAAGGAAGTTTACGCAACTCTCCGAGAGGTTGTCTAAACGACTACCCTCCATTAGGTAGATTGTGACTGCAGAAACATGAAGGATATTCGGAGAAGAAATCAGCAGACTTTGTATTGGTCAGGAATGCCTCTAATACAAGTAGAAATTACTGTTTTTTCTGTCTGGAGCAACCGTTATATCAATACTTCCAACACTGAAATTCCCTTGTACAAGATTATGCATTAGATTATAACATAAAACTATGAAAAGTATCTATCGTAGAAACAATCAAAGTTTTCGTTTATATAACTAATACCTAAGAATATTAATGCTTCTCGGTTGATCGGAACAATAGCTTCCTCCATTTTTTGAAAACGATTTGATTAAAATCGTAATAATAGCTTTAAGATATTGTGACTACCCTGTTTAGTGACATTCAGTTCACGAACTGTTATCTGTTTCCTGCGCAACCTTTCGTGAAGGCATTCTCAAGCAACAGTCCCTTATAGATATCTGACACAAATTTTGACCAGATCAGACACTTTTAAGAAACGGAATAATTTTTTTTTTTTTTTTTTTTTTTTTTTTTTTTTTTTTTTTTTTTTGTCAGAAATTTCCGTCATTATTGTAAATGCGAAACTTTTCAATGTGATCATTTTAGATTTAAAAATAGGAAAATATGGGGCCATTAAGCATACAACAAACTCACAAAAAAATAAAAAAATCCAAGTGTTGTGGATACTTTCCCTTCCGTCAACTCCATGAATCTCAGCAGCGATAGAAGAAAGAACTGAACAATTTCTTCGTGTCTCACGTGAAACGATCTGCGAATATATCAACTGGTTATTTTGAGTTCAATCACTTAAAAATGCAAAACATGACAAAATATAAAGGTGTTTTAATTTACCCAATTGATTGACCATAGCAGGCCGCAGTGGCCGAGCTGTCTGCGGCGCCCCAGTCACAGTCTGCATGGCCGCTACGGTCGGGGATTCGAATCCCCCCTCGAGCATGGATATTTGTGTGGTCTTTAGTATACGGTAGTTCATAAGTAGTTTGTAAGTTTAGGGACTGATGACCCCGCAGTTAAGTCCCTTAAGCTTAACAAACATTTGAACATTTTTTGATTGACCACATAGGAGCGGAGCCACAGCTGGTGAAGACCAAGAAGTGTAAAACATCGGGCTTGTCGCTTCTGCGTCAGTTATCAACTGAGTTGTTATCAATATGAGTACTGTATATCATAGTATAACACAAAAAACCAGAAAATGGTATCATGCCTCCACATGGATTAAAATTATGAATTCAGAATGACAACGAGGATGACGATGGTAAAAAAATTAAGAGTTCGACAGTCAGTCTTTATCATATATCGCACTATGTATTGAAATAATCTATTCTCATCTGGTATTTATATTCCCTTTGTTCAGCGATGAGTTCATGAAGTTTCGTAGCAAAACCGCAGTTCTGATAAACGTCCTGTTAATCAGCTGGAACCACACGACAAACATGCTTCTAACATCATACTATATTCACATCTGACTTTCGTCTACATAATCGTCTCCATTTTTGAAGAGAGTGGCATTATGGGTCGACAGATATAGATTTCTACAATTATTAATTTGTTACAACAAGTAGACTGACTGGGATGAAATACACATTAGACCGTAGGTAGTCGTTAAAATGTCCTCATTGTCCAGCCAGTTTCAAACAACTGTATCGATAACTTTGGGCATTAATTGTTTAATGTACATGCAATTTACAGTATATGGTTTGTCAATAAGTAAAGCGTCAATTTTACTGATTCAAGACGTTAATTAAAACTTTGAACTACATGCAAGACAAAAGACTGACCTTAACTTTGGTCTGCAGACTTGTGTCCAAGAAATATACATAATCGGTAGAAGAAAACAGAAAGAGATTCTTATTACTTGGTTGTTGGGGGTCCTTGTGTACGGAAGCGTAGCTTTGGATGAGAGTACTGAAGGTCACGCGTCGAGAATGTATGTGACTCATAGGTAGTTTTGATACAGATTACAATATGTTAGAACATTATTTCCACTCATATGGACTTGCAGTTTGTGTTGTGGCCTTAAATACGCAGACTGTTGTGGCGCAGCTCTCCACCCTACTCCATCCTGTACATGTCTCTTCACCTCCGAATAAGAACGGAAGCCTACAGCCATTTGAACCTGCTTACTGTATTCGTCTCTTGGTGATGGAGTTGCTATGGTGAATCATTTTCTGACGAGTGAAGAAACAAAAAACACAAACCAGCCTTCGAGATCGTCAGATCGGAACCCTAGAGAAGAGGTCAACGTTGCAACCCTCCGTTATGCGTAATTCATCCTAAGTCCTCCTTACAGCTCTTTCTAACGAGTGTGATAGGCTATTGGCAGGCTTCTTCAACCGTCTCTCACAGAGCTTTCCAGGTCCCTGCCATGAGACATAGGAATAACCATGTCCTATATCAACTGTCTTGACAATATTGATAAGATTTTTAGAATAAATTAATGTATATTGAGATGCGTTCCTTGCATTACCAGCAGCAATACGCACTGCTCCCGATTCTTTCAGTGCCGTCTACGACTTGATTATTAACTGATCTTTATGGCACCATCTGAAGACGTGGAGATAAACACAGCCTATTTACTGTCGTGTCGTACTGCGAGAGACCAAACCCGAGAAGGACATTTCTGTTTATCTTGGAGATCCCAATTGTGATAATGTTTGCATTTAATCTGCCCTATGTTTGCACTTGAACTGAGTTCATTCTTCCACAGATGGAAAAGCACACAACCTTCTAACACACACACACACACACACACACACACACACACACACACACACACACACACATATATATATATATATATATATATATATATATATATATATATATATGTGTGTGTGTGTGTGTGTGTGTGTGTGTGTGTGTGTGTGTGTGTGTGTGTGTGTGAATGTCTGTTCGGTGTACGTTTATCACGTCTGAACCACAAGACATAAAGAGCTAAAAATTTGTACAGTTACTAATGTCTACCCGGGGAATGCTTTAGGTACGGTTTTATGGCGATCGGATAGCTATTTATCTATATATATTCATGTGAGTGTCTGATCGGTATACGGTTATCATGTCCAAACGACAAGACGCAGAGGCTTAAATATTTGTACAGTTACTAATTTATACCCGAGGAAGGTTTAGGCACGGTCTTATAGCGATCTGATAGATATTTAGTAATTTGAAGAATATAACGCGAAATGCTGAACAATAATGATTCTTTGAAAATTATATTTACTCTTTGAAAATGGTTTTATTCGTTGCATTGTTGCTTGAGGGTTAATAATGATAAAAATGTGGAGTATATTGGGATCGAAAGTTATCGGTGTATAGAAAATTCTTCGTGTGTGTGTGTGTTAATATTTCGCTCTGCATCGAAAACTACAGAACGCAAACGAATGGTCTGTAATTGTTGTCCGAAGTCTCCCGTTGTACACCATAGCAGTTCCATGTCGACAGCTATAAGGAGGTGGAAGATATCGTGGTTGATAGTCGTCAAATTATAAAAAAATTCGGACTGACGGCCAGCGATGACGTTTGCGACTCTATAGCAAGGAGATTACGTACAGCGAAACGTGATGCCACAGACCATATGTTTGGTCTATGCGTGCTACAATGTCTTCAGCTCTTTCTCAGTAAGGATAAGCATACAAATTTCTTTTACTACATCTCTTTAAAAAAATCGATTAGACGTTTCGCGCATTACTTCAAGGGATCCATCTGTGATATTATTACAATCATTATTGTTGAATTTCGTGATTGGATTCTTCGAAACGAGTGCATTTTTTACCTGCGATTTCCTATATATTCTCTGATAAATGTAACATGTTTTTAGAAAAAAGGAGATGGACAGAGAGAGAGAGATGGACAGGAAAAGTACTCAAAATGTTTGTATAGCTTATGGGACTTAACTACGGGGTCATCAGTCCCTAAACTTACAAACTACTTATGAACTAACTAATAATAAGTACGGTACAAATATCCATGCCCGATGGGGGATTCGAACCCCCGACCGTAGTGGCCGTGCAGACCGTGACTGGAGCACCTCAGTCCCCTCGGCCACCGCGGCCGGCGGAAAAGTACTGACTCAAGGTTCGAATAAATAAATAAATACCCGGGCAACGCCGGGTTTTTAGCTAGTATTCAATATAAGTTAACATTTACCACCTAGAACTGCTGTATGCGAATGACAAGTTTTTATGAATATTATGATAAGCTAATGTTACGAGAGGCTACGTTCAATATAATTACGACACAAACGTTCCTTGCAAATTATCTCGCTTATAGTGCACAATTACCGGCCTTTTACAGCGTAGCGTGAACTTTAGCTGCGCAGTGCAGTTGTGCATCCATCAGTTCCAAAGAAAGGAACGCCGGCGCGGTACGGAGTAATGAAAATGGACGCGAGGCTAACTGGATTACGGCGCTGGCGCTGGCGCTGGGTCGATCGGCGCAGCGACCTTTGTGGCTGCGTTCCTCTCCTTTCCTGCCACGCCTCTCGCAGCCACTCTCTGCCGGGAGACGCTCGTGTCTTCAGCACAACACTGTCCCGAGCAGGAACGCAGAGTGCCAGGCTCTCCGCAGAAACTGGAGATTAATGTGGCCACATTGGAGTTTTGAGGTATACAGTGACTTATAATTTATCACGGGATACGCACCTAATATCGTGTGGGGCTTCCACTGACTCTCCAGGCTGCTGTGATACGCCGTGGAAGTGAGTCTACAAGTCCCTGCTACTCTCGGGACGCAGCTGACAAAAATACGTTTGCACAGCGGAGCCAATCTACATTTTTGATAAGGCCGTCACGTGGCATTTCCCCCAATCGAATGATCCATCGTCAGACTTTTCAATGTACGATACTTCAGTGAATGCCGCGGTGTAATGGCCGAGCGCTCTAAGGCGCCTTGCTGTTGCTCGCCGTCAGAGGTTCGAATCCTCCCTACGGCATGAGTATGTGTGTGTGTGTTGTCCGTAGGATAGTTTAAATTAGTTTAATTACTTTGTAAGTCTAGTGTCTGATGACCATAGCAGTCTGGTCCAGCTGGTTTACAAACATTTGAACATTTAAAGTTCAGTGATTCGGATTGTACGCACCCCTACGCAGTAATTCCACGATGTTGACGGTTGCAGAGGGAGTGAATTATGTCCTCGTATTTAGGGGCTAATACAACTGTTAAAGGAGCTTGTCAAATGTATGCTAATCTGTTCCCTGATCGGAATGTACCTTCTGCAATGACTTTTCGCAGTGTTGTCAAACTGTTTCCTGAAACTGGAAGTGTTAAACCTAGAGAAAGAATCTGTTGTCTAATTGTTCGAGATATTCTACATCTACATCTACAACCATACTCCGCAAGCCACCTGATGGTGTGTGGCGGAGGGTACCTTGAGTACCACTATCGATTTTCCCTCCTATTCCAGTCACGTATTGTTCGCGGAAAGAAGGATTGTCGGTATGCTTCTGTGTGGGCTCTAATCTGATTTTATCCTCACGGTCTCTTCGCGAGATATACGTAGGAGGGAGCAATATACTGCTAGACTCCTCGGTAAAGATATGTTCTCGAAACTTCGACAAAAGCCCGTACCGAGCGACAGAGCGTCTCTCCTGCAGAGTCTTCCACTGGAGTTTAGCGATCTTCTCCGTAACGCTTTCACGATTACCAAATGATCCTGTAACGAAGCGCGCTGCTCTCCGTTGGATCTTTCCTACCTCCTCCATCAATCCCACCTGGTACGGATCCCACACCGGTGAGCAGTATTCAAGCTGTAGGCGAACAAGTGTTCTGTAACCTACTTCCTTTCTTTTCGGACTGCATTTCCTTAGTATTCTTCCAATGAATCTAAGTCTGGCATCTGCTTTACCGACGATTGATTTTATATGCTCGTTCCATTTTAAATCCCTCCTAATGACTACTCCCAGATACTTTATGGAATTA
Organism: Locusta migratoria; assembly: GCA_026315105.1. NCBI lineage: Eukaryota > Metazoa > Arthropoda > Insecta > Orthoptera > Acrididae > Locusta > Locusta migratoria. The sequence goes on along the minus strand of CM048755.1, from coordinate 451,222,822 downwards.
ACTGCTTCCAGTTGCTGCCCTACTATAGTGTAGCTAAATGATAAAGGATCTTTCTTTCTGTGTATTCGTAGCACGTTACATTTGTCTACATTGAGATTTAATTGCCATTCCCTGCACCATGCGTCAATTCTATGCAGATCCTCCTGCATCTCAATACAATTTTCCATTTTACAACCTCTCTATATACTACAGCATCATCCGCAAATAGCCTCAGTGAACTTCCGATGTTATCCGCAAGGTCATTTATATATATCGTGAACAGCAACGGACCCACGATACTCCCCTTTGGCACACCTGACATAACTCGTACTTCGGAAGACTTCTGGTCTATTCGTAGGTTCGGGACTAGTGGCAGAGAGCCTGCGTTCCTGACATACCAGACGTGCTCGATAGGGTTCAAATCTGGGCTCTATGTTGGTCATCTCAATCTTTGGACCTCCCCTGTCTACTCCTGGAACCATTTTATGGAGGTGTGGGAGCAGATGAGGCAACACTTTATCATCTTGAAATACCGCATAACCCCCATGGTGTTGGGAGGCCAGAAATGGGCAGATATTTTCACCGATCAGCTCAAAATACCACGGACCATCAAAATCCCTTCTAGAAGAACTAGGAGGCCCATTCCAATTCAGGAAAATGGGCCCCAATCTAAACCAGTGACTGCCTTGGACTACACCTTCTTGACCAGAAAGATCCATCGATTTATGTGTACTACGCAATACACGGTGGCTCCCATCGGCACGGTAAAGTCGACATCGTGAATCCTCCATGAATGTCACCTTCCGCCATTGACAGTATCCATTCCCGCTGACAGGCGACAAATGCGAGCCAATGTGCTCGATGATATTGTGTTAATAGTGACAGCCGTTTAGGCGACGGCTCCCATACTCCATGGAAGCCATGTTCCTACGGATTAGCCAATGGGACACGTGTCTAACACAATCTGTGTTGAGTTGAGACGTGAATACTTCTATTTTTTCCCTGACTGTCACGTCTCAGATTTTACCGGTCACGCTTATCGAGGGTGTAAGGTCGGCCGGTAGTTCGCCTGTTGTGGACTATGACAACTCATTCAACCATTCAGGATGCACACTAGACGCGGTTGAACTTAAGACTCCGAATTCCTGCATCACTGTCGAAGTCTAAATCCTCATCAACAGGGCACCGACCACCATACCCCGTTCGAACGACGTTATCTAAGATAACGTTGCGTTTTACACAAATCACTTCCTCATTTGCGTCCCAGAAAGCCCCCTACACAATTGCAATCAGCGCAGTGGAAGTGTGGTGCGCAAACAACACAACATCTTTGCCCCGGTATGCCATGACATTTGGTAAGTCAGTGCAGTTTTTCTGGGCTAAAATGTGTCCTACCGTACTGTGAGCCAACTCGTTTACGTCCAGACGATTAGTGCATTTGTATAAAAGTGAATGTATATGCTCATTAAACAAAGTGGATACCTATCTGTCCGAGAACATTTCTAACACATTGAACCTACGTTCTGTCCTATCCATAGAATGGCGCCGAAGACCACGCGACCATTCCGTACTGCGAGTTTCGTGCTCTCAGAATCTATTACAGCTGTTTAGCTGAAATGTCATCTAAATCGGTAAAAGTTAGGTTTGTCAATTTCTAAGAATAGGTGCATGGGGCTCCGGCTCCGATACTGTACATGTGCCAAAACTGCTATCTCTTTTAATCAACAGATTCCTGGGTGCGATACTAGAGGGCGCTTACCCGCTTCATATCATGAAATATTATCAAATGTTTTTGAACGGTACATAATGGTTCTCCCCTGCACACCAGAGAAAAAATTGCGACCGTACTATTGATTTGATTTGATTCTTTCAGGGAAGCCAAAACAGTCTTGGCCTAACCCGCCACTGCCCGCACCGAAACTAAGTTTATTGTGCGATATCGCTCCCTGTATGTCTAGTAAAGCCAACCAATGCCCTTGAACAGTGAAAGGAGTCCCTTTACCAGTTCTTTATTAGACACAATTTCTTCGGGTCTGGTTGTCCCAAATGTTCTCTGGCTTTTACTCTCCAATGCAATGCATTCGAAGATCAGATGTGATGCAGTTTCATCACCGTCATCACAGATCCTACATTTAGGGTCCTCTTCTGTTATTCCCATTGTATTTAGGTGTTTTTTGAAATTCCAATGGCCTGTCAGCAATCCAACCATGAGTCTAATCTCTCTCCTGTTCAGACACAGGATTGCAGAGCTTCTTTTAAAACAAAGCTTTGGCATCATTACCTTGCCATGTTTTTGTTGGTAGACTTTGGTCCAATATTCTACGTGCTGTCTTCTGAGCCAGTTATGTAGCTCCAATTTAATCATTGCCTTGGTGATTGTCAGGACAGGTTCCGGTCCAATAAATGGAGCCTCTGCCCCCATCCTGCCTAATCTGTCGGCATGTTCGTTGCCACTGACCCCCGAGTGGCCAGGGACCCACAATAGGTTTACTCTATGGCTTTCCCCTAGCTCCACCAGAACCCTGTGACATTCTGCAACAATTTTAGACCTTGTTGTAGGAGCTGCCAGTGATCTCAGGGCTGCCTGGCTGTCTGAATAGATATAGATGCTACGATCGTTGCAGCACCTACGCAAATTCTCCCCCACACGTGCCCTGATGGCAGTGATTTCGGCCTGGAATACTGAGGCCAGTTTCCCTAGAGAGATGACGCCCTCCAGTCTTGGCTGCACCCCGTATACCCCGGCCCCAACGCCTTGGTCTGATTTCGACCCGTCAGTGAACCAGACAATATCCCCCGTACGGTGTCGAACTATTTTCTCCCACTGCTCCCTACTTCCAATTGTTATACTGAAAGGCTTGTTGAAGCAGTATGGGGTTATAATATAGTCGGTTGGCATTTCCCCAACCTTTCCTATACCGTAATATACTCCAGTCACATTCACTGTGCTTGCAATTCCATGTGTCTGTAGAAAAGGGTTTATTCGTCCCGAAGTTATCAGTAGTGCGAAGGATGCTAAGAACTCGGTCTTATTGCCCATCACACTGTGAACTGTGGGCTTCGGGCACGAAATATATAAAAGGTCCAAAGGAAGAGGTTTCACTGCGGCCACATGACGATTTCTCTTGTCGATTGTAGCTGACGGTGTATGTGAAATATTGTCCTTGGTCACACATAAGTAAAGTCCCTTATTTAAATGATGAGTGTCGCGGTTCTTACCACCGACGAGGAGGCGTCAAGAGAAGGGACGAAATGAGGGTAACAAGAGTTTGACAGTCTGCCAATGGTGCGACATGTGACTACATTGACAATGTGGCGTCGTTAAGGTGCTTTGAAATCCACATGAAATTATGAGCTCCGGCCCTGGTAATACGGTGTTATTTGAAGTGTTGTCGAGTTGGCGGACGGCGCCACAGGCATCCATACTTTTGTACCACTACACAAGGAGATTGCAGGCACCAGTGAGCCCTATTTCAAGCATTGGAGAATGCTCTGCAATTAGCTTACGCCATTTCTGATGCAGAAAGTTTGACGCAAGAACTAGACATCTCAAATTTGTGTTTCAACAGAATGGCTACACAGATAAGCAGATCCGCTGTGCTTTACAGTTTGGTCCTTCACCTGAACCATTAAATCACCACAAATCAGTTGCTTTCCTACCTTTTGCCGGGAGTATTTCATCAAAGATAGGAAGGATTTTAAAAAAGTATGACATTAAGAGCGTTTTTCGTCCGCCAGTAAAGACGAGAGCACTTCTTGGATCAGTGAAGGTTGATTTGGGTCTGAGGAAGCCCGGGGTATAAAAGATTCCCTGTCAATGTGGGAAAACGTATATTGATCAGACTATCCGTACCATTCAGGACAGATGTATTGAACATCAACGCCACACACGTTTGCTCCAGCCCGAGAAGTCGGCGGTAGCTGAGCATTGTCTCGATGAGGGACATAGAATGTTATATAACGAAACTCACATGGTTGCTTCAGCATCTCGTTACTGGGACTGTGTCTTAAAGGAATTCATAGAGATTCGATTATCTCACAATCTGATTAACAGAGACAAAGGCTACCTTCTTAGTAAATCCTGGAACCCTGTGTTATCAGATGTTAAAAAACAACGGTTGGTACTTCAGAAATCTGAATAATAATTTTCTTTATCATCGATTATCGATTTCGCCGGACTCTACCACCGGAGCGCTGTATGTCTTGTGCGCCAGAGGGCAGTTAATGTCACTTCTTGCGCACTCGCTATGGGTCTTCCTCGATGTATAAAGGAGCCGCCGATTGCACTGGGAACTCAGTTCCGGCGACATTGTCTATCAGCAAGCTCACCTGAGGATGGCGGGCAGTTGCGCCGCTGAAATATTGTGTCAAGTTGACTTTAGTATCCGGCTGCAAACCCGAGAAGATTACAAACAGTTATTACGCCGGGAAAACCTTTGTGGTCACTGCAAAGCCTTCTGTCAAATAGTAGGCCTACAGCATCACTAAACAAGTCTATATTACAGTAATCCTCTTTACGAAACTAACGAAAGCTTTACTGCACCTATTACAAGACGTGAGCAGATACCTCGAGCTACATTATACGGTGTTGCTTATTCACCGTTTCTAATAATTCTTATTAGTGCTTATCGCTCACTTGCATTTACATTGTGGACATGCTTGAGATTACTTTACCTCAGTTTCAGACCTACGGACAAGAGTAAAGAGACTGTGAAGCCGTAGCAGCTTAGGGAAAGTGTTGCCCAAACAGGCTGCTTATAATGCCTAAATAATTTAAGAGACCGTACAGTCGTCGAACTGTATACAAGCAGCCTAGTGTGTCAACATGATAACTAATAGACGACTGTGACACGAGCGAGAGATTCAAGCCTTAGCGACAGCACTGGAGACTGTCCTACAACTCACGTCGTGTCAACGAATTTGTAAGGCCTTAGTTACCGAGGAAGGGGCGATTGCATCACTCATGTAGCAACAAACCGCACACGCGTTGGCGAACGGTTGGCATTGAGGCAACTGAAAACACGGCTGGCCGAGGGACCAGAACCAATCGCGGAATGAAATGTGCCGTTAAGCCGACCCGCCGACCCGCGGACCCTATATACAACGCCGCTTAGCCCAACATTATAAACAGTCCGAGATATACGGTTTCACAATTTACTCGGCTTAAACCGTCAAGGGTAACGAGTACGGTGGTAGCTAGCGTTCCACCGTGCATTCGAGCCGATGTATGGAGTGAAGGCTGATTCTTCCTCGCCAGTTCCAATGTTTTTTGCGTCTAAAGTGTAAATAGGAGTTACGTGAATTGCAGATTTATCGGTATCATTAGCCTACGTTACTCTTATTAAACTAACAATCGTAAGTTGTTCTAATGAAAGGAGCAGTCATGTATCACAAATATCGACAAAGTAAAAGCGCTCTTCACAATATGACACCGTCGATTTTTGTGTTTCCTAGCTTCATTAAATCGCACTAGATGTTTCTAATAGTCACACTCGAAGTAGGTAACTACTGGTTCTTCATGGTAACTGTTGCATTTCTAATCATTTTATATATGATTGGCTGGAAGACTTCCTAAGTAATAGAACGCAGTACGTTGTTCTCGACGGCGAGTGTTCATCAGAGACGAGTGTATCGTCAGGCGTGCCCCAGGGAAGTGTGATAGGACCGCTATTATTTTCTATCTATATAAATGATCTGATGGACAGAGTAACTTGTAATTTTCGGCTGTTTGCTGATGATGCTGTGGTGTATGGGTGGGTGTCGTCTGTAACTGACTGTAATAGCATACAGGATGACTTAGACAAAATTTCTAGTTGGTGCGAAGAATGGCAGCTACAAAAATGTAAGGAGATGCGCATGAGTAGAAAAAGCAATCCGATAATGTTGGAATACAGCATTAGTAGTGAGCTTCTTGATGATGTTGCGTCGTTCAAATATCTAGGCGTAACATTGCAGAGCGATATGAAATGGAACGAGCATGTAAGGACAGTTGTGAGTAAGGCGGACAGCCGACTTCGGTTTATTGGGAGAATTTTGGGAAGATGTGCTTCACCTGTAAAGGAGACCGCGTATAAAACGATTGTACGACCACGTCTTGAGTATTGCTCAAGTGTTTGGGACCCGCAGCAGATCAGTTTAAAGAAAGACATAGAGGCGGTTCAGGGGCGAGCAGCTAGATTTGTTACCGGTAGGTTCGACCAATGCGCGAGTGTCACAGAAATGCTCCGGCAACTCAATTGGGGATCGCTGGAAGAAAGACGACGTTCTTTTCGTGAATTTCTGTTAAGTAAATTTAGACGGCCGGAATTGCGATCTTGCTGCCGCCTACTTACATTTCGCGTAAATATCACAAAGGCAAGATAAGAGAAATTAGGGCTCGTAAGGAGGCATATAGGCATTCTTTTTTCCTCGTTCAATTTGGGAGTGGAATAGGAAAGGAAATGCCTAGTAGTGGTACAGTGTACCCTCCGCCACGCACCTTACGGTGAATTGCGGAGTATGTATGTAGATGTAGATGATTGATGAAGCAATAAAAATCCTCAGGACGAAACTTCACCGAAAAGTATTTGTCTGAATAACACTGCAACTCGACAGTGTTACATTTAGCTTCGGTGAACCATCATTATCTTCCAACATTGCAAGTACTCATAAGAATAATTCGTACTTATGGATAAAATACGCACTTATGAGTTGAACTACGATGTGTTATTACGGCTCCACACTAAAGATCCGCACCCTTATGACCACTGTTCACTGCGAGGTACCAACTGGTATTGATCAGTTCCCGTGACGTAGTAAGGAAAATGCACTGGCGAGGATAGCTTCAGTAGGAAAGCGGCTTCCGCATTGTATGAAACTCCGAAGTAACATAGCTCAGCATAACTTGAACCATACATAATGTAGCACAGAACACAGAAAGAAATACGCAATGAGACGAACATGAACGACACTTTTATTCAAAGAAATAAGTTGCACGAATGTCACCATACTTTACGATGGTCCCCTGAATACTTATAGAAGGCTGGACATGTTTCTAAAAGGGTGTGTGATCAGCCCGAACAGTAATGCATGCTCAGATGCGTAACCGTTGGATGGTCGTTGTTTCTTGTAGAAAAGCTGCACAACCTCACCACAGCGCGTCCCAGACCTGGGTGATATTTAAGACGACGGAACGAGCAGACGAATACTGTTACTGAATGTATTCTCGTTCTTATAACTACTCCACCAGCGCTGTTCGCTGCAGACTCGCTTCTTCTTCTGTAACAGACGGATATGCGCAAGAATTACTTGTGCTCAGAGTGTTTCGTAGAAACTTAATTACGTACATAGATAGACAGGTCATTCGTCCCAGAAATCGAGAATTCTTTTCGATACCGATAGCGACAAGATATCAGTCCCGGGAATTCGAAGACTGTCGTTATGTTAAGTAAGTTATGTAAGTTGTGTAAGTTATGTTCAAGTCTTGTGCGGTTTTGCCTTCTTTATTGTAATACCAATCTTGGTGTATTAAATTGGCACTATATTAACATGCCATATTAGTTGGAAATTACAGATACTTTGTCTTCGTCTGGTTTCGTTCCTCTTTTGATTACTGAAAAGATTTGACTAAGTTTTCGGTGAATAATACAGTACATGAGATCGTAGAGGTATTGTTGCTGTACAGATGTCAAATAATTCTGTTGTATGCTTTAATGGTTATTTTATGTGGTATCGGACCTTTCTCGAGAGGAATGCAAGTGCATAACTACATTAATTATTGGTATTACATTTCTATAAAAAATCATAGAAAGTATTCGTCTCATAATTATACTCTTCAGGGATATTTGGAATGTACACTAGGGTCTAATAACATTGTCACGAAAATGAAAAGGTATGCAATTACACGTCATCACTGAAAATATTTACCTATTAGTTCTATTACTTCATTGTGTAAAGGAAAGGATTTCTTCGTGCTGTGAATAGCGGTGTCACCGAAAGGTAAACAGAGATAGTATAGAAGACCACCCATGCCCGTTTGTCCGTTCATGGCAAGTAGAGTATAGTCTCTTGGTGGAGCTGACAATGTAATGTCACAAAGGCACCATTCGGGAACTGGTTTTGTAGTGTAGAATATTCGCCCGCCTGGAAGAAGGCAAGGCAGAGACAAAAGATTAATTGTTCTGGAATTTTCCACAACTGTCGTTTCAAAGGTTTTGAGACGATTTAGAGAGACAGGAGAAGTTAGGGGTTGGGCAGCAGAAGGTTGACCAAGAATAATCACCCTGCAGCAGTACTGTCTAGCCATAATTGATTGACAGAATATACCTACAATACCAGTGACTGCAGGGCTTCGAATTGTCCCAGAAGTTCCCGTTTCACGATAAAATGTGTGTCGCAAGTTAACAACAATAGGACTATACATTCGGCCATGTGCATCCTGCTCACAGATGCACGGAGACAGATCCGTTACTTTGAAAACAACAAAATCAAAATTGGACCATGAGTGAATGAAGTAATGTGTTCTTCACAGAGGAATCGCTCTTCGGATTCGCAAAGCAATTCTTGTCGCTTACTACTCTTGAGAAGACCTGGTGGCCAACACAATCCTTGGAACATCATGGAAAGAGTATGTGTTTGGTGATAGCGTCAACGGGTATTGAATGGCCACACAGTGCTGCAAATCTTAGTTGGTGGTCAGAGGAACACAGTAAACGCTCACAGGTCCAAAGATGCCGTATTGATATCACATATTCGCCATTTCTGATTTGTTCCAGACTTCTTCTTTATGGAAGATAACGCCTCTCCCATTCGAACGATTCTGGTGGATAAATATTTTTTTTTTTAATGTAAATATTTCCGACTCGTTAACTGGCCAACGACGTTCGCGGATATAAATACTGTTGAATTTGCCTGGGATGAATTAGGCAGGCGAATTACATCTCATTGGATTCCATCGTCAAGAACTTCTGGTACCATCTCATAGGAAGCATGCAACGTTGCTGTCCAATATAAGTGGGGTAACCATACCCCATACTAAAAGATTCTTTTGTAGTGTAAGAGATTTCCCCAGTTGTGTTATTTTCTTACAAGTGTATATCTTGACTGTCAGAGATTTTCCAACAGTATGTTTCTGGCTCTGCGGCATCCGAGATTTCTTGTGATTAAACCGTAGCTGTTTCATTAATCACACAAATATCCTGGTGATAAGGAAACATGTCTTATTATTTCGCATTGGACACTAGAAAGAGTCTGAGGAGAGTATGGTAGGACACCCCTGTCCCCACTACATGGCAAAGGCACAATTTTCCCTACACCAGGAGCTTCACTTCATCTTAGATCATCCAGTTAGCACGAAATATTTGTGCATTATGTACTCAAAACTCTCTCGTGAATCAATGTACTCATTACTGAAAGTCGGTTCAAAATTGTGTTGAAACGTATTGACTGTTACGACTATAGAGGGCAGCCAGCCCTCTCACCATAAGCTCTGTAATGGTAAGAAACTAATTTGGATAGTTTGGGGCATAGTGGGATAATATAGTAAAGTTGCATAATAATTGAAGAAGTGGAACTTCTGTATTAGCGTCAGCGGAACGGTGGACAGTGTCGTAAGTCAGAGTGCTGATTACAGATGGTCAATAGCCCGTGAATCCAGGACAGTATATCTCGATACATTTCTGAGGGGGCTACAACCGTAAATCTGAAGGTGGATTATGATGCCGTTCCTAAAGACGCTAAATGAAGCATTAGGAATAGCATTGGTCCTAGAGGAGGTTGATTCAATGACGGAAACGAAAAAAGTGTTTAGTTCCGATAATACATGTTTTATGTGTGGCCATAAGGGACATTTGAGACGAGATTGTAAAGAAGTGCAGCGTAGACGGAGTGTTAAATTTGGTCATTTACGACTTGTTACAGGGGCAATACTTGCCAAAAGCCAAAAAGTAATTCTCAAGGCGGATCTCGTCCTCAATCGTTAAATGGGATGAGGAGTATGGGTGTGCATCACTCCCATTAAGAATTTATATTTGTGTAAAATCAGTGGCACCCCTTTTTCTGACCAGCTATGTAAGGAAAAAACACAAAAACATTTTACTGACTGCTGGTTCCCAGGTACCAGTGGAGAGCGTATGCATGCTCAGGAGGAAAACTGTCGATGGGACGTTAAACTTCAAGCTTCCTTCATGCCCTCCTTCAAGAGGAAAACGCTAAAATCACGAGATGGATGCCAAGTGACGTAGGTGGGTGGCACGTTAGTTCACTCGGATTAGTTTCTGTTGCCCTTCGTGTGGAAGAACTTTTTAAATAGAAGTGGAAGTTCTTTCTGTGATTGGCGACAGTTACGACATCATTCTGGAATTTGTTTTCCTGGTTGTGCATCACGCAAAAGTTGAATTCGAATGGCGTACAGTCGAACTGGACGAGACATTGTTTCATCTAAGCTCTGCTGCCGAAATACCGTTACACTTGCAAGGTTCGGTGTAAACCACCTAAACTGCGTACTGGGTCCCATAAAATCAGCTCGTGGGATAATATACCAGAAGGTACAGGGAAGGTAATCTGGTTTGAAGTTGGCACTGATTTGCCGGAAAACATGTTGTGCATTGTGGAATCTTTGTCAGAAAATGACAGGCTGGACCCAGCGAGATGTTTGGTACAATGTAGCGTAGCCTACGAGCGGGAAATAGAAGGTACAAAAGTAGCAGTGGCTAGCGTTGATAAGTTTGACCCTGAGGAAATACAGTTAACGAAAGGTACCCTAGCAGCGAATTTAAAAGTGTTAAATGAGTACAGTTTGGAAGAGAAGTTTGTGCCGAGGGAGACAATGTCGAGTAAATCTGTTGACAAGTAAGGTTGCTCACTTATAATGACAAGATAGGGCGGCAAAGAGGATCTACTGCCGCGGCGGAGTGACCGAGCGCATTGAGGCGCTATGCTCCGATTTCTGATGAGCCCGCATATACATAACCTTCACAAACATTTTTTAATTTTTATTTATTTGTTTATTATTATTTCTTTGAGCATGTATTAAAGGAATATATTGTATTATTTAACTCTCCGTGTCTGTTGCCAAAAACCCCGTGGTAAAGCATTATATTCCCACTAGGAAAGAAGCTCTTGTTCTCAGAAAGCGTATCGTCTACCTTAATGTTTACAGCTCATTATGGAAGAGCTCAAAAATCAACGGTTGCGAGATGGTATAATGGAAGAGAGTAAAAGCCCCTGGTCAGCGCCTGTAGTCCCTGTTTATAAGAAATAAACAGACGGGGATAAGGCGTACAGATTTTGTTTTGACTACCGGTCACTGCCGTAAGTCAGAGTACTGATTACAGATAATTAATAACCCGTCAATCCAGGGCAGTACATCTCAACAGCCTGGGAACCAGGGCGGGGGTCATCGACCTGCAACGTATCATGCCGGCACTTGCTACCAGACGGACTACACTGTGACTTTTGTGTCCCAGCCTCGTCGCCGCTTTTGTGTCTCGTTTCCAAAAAAATGTTCAAATGTTTGTTAAGCTTATGGGACTTAACTACGGGGTCATCAGTCCCTAAACTTACAAACTACTTATGAACTACTTACGAACTAGGACGGCACAAATATCCATGCCCGAGGGGGGATTCGAACCCCCGACCGTAGTGGCCATACTGACCGTGACTGGAGCGCCTCAGTTACCTCGGCCACCGCGGCCGGCTGTCTCGTTTCCGTCGTAGGTGTCGGTGGCCGAGTAGAAAGACCGACACAGGAATAAAGGATGCACGCTTGTGCAGGTAGGAGGTGACCAGCCAGTGGGTCAGCAGAAACTAGAAACACTAGAGTAAATTAGAACGAGATATATATTTCTTAGAGACTTAGTAATACTTAACTTTTACATAGCTCAGTACTGCAGAATGCTGATACATAGTAGAGCTAGAGGCCTGCCTAGTGATGAGTCCTAGTGCCTAACCGATAGCCAAGTCTTAACTGGTGCCTATCTGATTCCGAAGTGTTAGCTGGTTCCTATCTCATTCCCAGGTGAACGATGTCGTTCAGTGGTGGCCACGAGCGGAGTTGACGCAGAGGGCGCTCTTGGCTGACGTCGTAAGAACGCCGCGCCTTGCTTGCATGGCGGCGCGCGGCGAAAGTAGGTGGCGCGCACTTTAGACTTGTGCGACACCACAGTGACAACTGAGGCACGGCCGAATTGATCTGGTGTTGTAACCGCGATCTCAACAATTAAGAAGCGCTCTTAAGGGCACCCTGCAACCGAGACAGGGTGTGACTTACAATGCAGTAACAAGCACGTCTCTGTGCTGGCTGACGCGGCACCTTCACCGCGGTCGGAGCCAGCTGCACAACATCCCTGGCGACCACCGCACCCACAGTCCTCTGACACTACGACACAGTTGTGCTACAATACACAACTGATGAGCATCAAGCTTCGGACCATGGGGACCGCTGGCAGAGTCCAAATGTTCAGATGTTTGTAGAACTTATGGGACTTAACTACGGGGTCATCAGTCTCTAAACTTACAAACTACTTATGAACTAGCTAAGACTAAGGACGGCACAAATATCCATGCCCGAGGGGGGATTCGAACCCCCGACCGTAGTGGCCGTGCAGACCGTGACTGGAGCGCCTCAATCCCCTCGGCCACCGCGGCCGGCTGGCAGGGTCCATGACGGCGCGGAGCTGTGAGGCAGTTCTTCTGCAGTTGGGTCAACGAACCCAATGGTCGCACGCGGCCGAGCATCGTCTTTTGTTTTCTGTGCCTAGCACGGAGTGCGCTGCAGCCTGTCGTCGACATAACAGTGATAAATCCGAGCGGGGCCATGCGTGGATATCAGATTCCACTGCCGGCCACGCGAAATATGCGATTTTTTTGAGTTACTACAGTACCCAAAAGTGGGCCAAAAATTCCGCAATGAGTTGATGTAGTCGGGCAAAGGCTGTAAGGATAGAGAACGCCAAATAAACGAGATTATTTGTGGTGGAGCGGCCTTGACGGAAACCGCCCTGGCGTGGGACCAGTAAGCCATGAGACTCACGCACGGAGCCTCACAAAGACAGACTAGTCTTGTGTAGTTCGTGAACGAACTAGTTCGGACGAGCGTTCCCACAGACGAACTTTTTTTTTTATTATTTAATGTTTGTGTAGCTTATGGGACTTAACTACGGGGTCATCAGTCCCTAAACTTACAAACTAATACACGAACTAGCTAATACTAAGGACGGCACAAATATCCATGCCCGAGGGGGGATTCGAACCCCCGACCGTAGTGGCCGTGCAGACCGTGACTGGAGCGCCTCAGTCCCCGCGGCCACGGCGGCCGGCCCACAAGCGAACTACGCGAACTAGTTTGCAGATCCCCCGCCTCTTAGTTCGTCCGCTCCTTTTCCAAGGACTGAAGGGGAACAGCGAGAGTACGCGAAAGCGCACAGAATCGCGTGATTCCCTTCTGCCAGTTACCGTCATTTCGAGCTGAGATGCATTACCCAAAAATACGTGTAATAGCACACACTTGGGCAACACTGATTCGCGATCGGTCGCGAACTAAAATATGTGCAATGATTGCGAACTAAAACATGCGTTACCGGTCGCAAACTATTATGTCAAACGTATATAGCTTCTTAGTTCGTTAGATTCTTTTCCTAAGACCGGCGGGCAATAGCGAGAGGGCGCGCAGCAGAATTAAAAATCACGGGTTTGCCTTCAGCTGATATTAGCCATTTCGAGGTGAGCGTCTGCCTGCTAGGTTACGTATTTCAGTGCTATAAAATTTCTATTTTGAAGTATTCTGCACTCTGCAATATCTGACTAATAAATTCCATATTGCCAAGATATAGAGATAACTCTAAACTTAAAAACGCGAGAAATTATCCACAAACTGTTTCTTTTGGTTTGCGTGATATAGTTAGCGGCTCAAGCAGCAAGCGCATGAAGCAGCTAGGTGGGGGAACTGCACTGGTGGAGAACATGCTTGAATCTAAGGGAATTGAACGAATGGAGTGGCCAGCTTTTTCACCAAATTTAAACGTGACTGAGCATGTCTGGGATGCACTTGGCAGACGCATTGCAGCCAGACCAACACCTACCACAATGATTGCACAGCTGGATATTACAACCATGGAAGAATGTTCAAATATCCCTCAGGAACTGATTCATAACCTCAAACTCTCCAATGCTCGCAGGTGTACAAATGTACTGTCCGTCCGAGGTAATCACGCACCATATTAGAGAGCTAGGAGAATGATTTTTTTTTTTTTTTTTTTTTTTTTTTTTTTACTATTATGTTAGACTTGTGGTGCCGCGCTGTACGTGAACGCTATGTAAACGTCATGTAAAGGATATTCTCGTACTGTATATGCACAAATTACAATTGTAGGCAATACCTGAAAAAAAATACGTTAACATATGTATATTGTGTATGATATCTCAGCTGATCCCCTAACTGTTTTGAGCAGTGTAGATATGGTGTCTGTTCTTTCGGATATGTGAGAAAGAAGAGACACCATATACAAAACCAGGTCAAAATTCCTACGTTACTTCCTGAGGTTATCGACTGATTACTTATATAATGTTAAGTTTATAAAGGAAAAAAAGATTTTTTTTGGCTTATAGTTGCAAATGAACAATTTTCGGACTTTTTGATTTACCTGAACTTGAAATCTTGCTTCTTGCAGAATTACATGATTAAATACCATACAGGATGAAGTATCAAAAACGTATCCGCATCTATTGATTGTACTGATTTAGAAACCAAGCGATTGTAGGTCTTATAATTTGACACAAATGTGAACTTCATAATGGTACCTGTTACTGAGAAAAACTGGACTTAACATTGATAAAAACGGAAACGGATGGATAACGTTTTTCGTACAAAGGTTCTGTCTTTACGAGACACCAAAAATTAAGTCGGGTTCGATTTCGTTCCCCGAAATGGCGGACAAAATAATATTCAAATATTTGTAAATCTATGGGACTCATCTGCTTGGTTATTAATCCCTAGCTTACAAACTACTCAAAAAATGTTCAAATGTTTGTATAGCTTACGGGACTTAACCACGGGGTCATCAGTCCCTAAACTTACAAACTACTTACGAACTAGCTAATACTAAGGACGGCACAAATATCCATGCCCGAGGGGGGATTCGAACCCCCGACCGTAGTGGCCGTGCAGACCGTGACTGGAGCGCCTCAGTCCCCTCGGCCACCGCGGCCAGCAGCACAAAGTTCCAGGCGACTGGAGAAAGGAACAGGTGTATAAGAAAGGCAAAGGAACGGACCCACATTATTACAAATCGATATAATTAACATCACTTTGCTGTAGACTTCTTGAACATATACTCAGTCTTCATATAGAAAATTTCCTTCAGAGGAAAAAGGTTCTGTCCATGCATCAGCATGGGTTCCGGGAGTATCGATCGTGCGAATCCCGGCTTTCTATTCTCTCTCATGACACCCTCCGTGGTATGGATGAAGAGCAACAGGCAATCTGCATATTTCTTGATTTTCGAAAGGCGTTCTTCACGGTGCCCACCGCAGACTCCTTGTTGTGTTTTATCCACCTGCCTCTTCCACAATACGAACAACAAGGGAGAATTGTTGCTAGGTGATTTACTTTAATCTGCTAGTCCCATCACTGAATGTTCCATAAAGTCATAAAACTTTGTTCGCCTCCTCTCTGTAGCGATCTATCTTCATTTGATCCATGTTCAAATGTTTGTATAGCTTATGGGACTTAACCACGGGGTCATCAGTCCCTAAACTTACAAACTACTTACGAACTAGCTAATACTAAGGACGACACAAATATCCATGCCCGAGTGGGGATTCGAACCCCCGACCGTAGTGGCCGTGCAGACCGTGACTGGAGCACCTCAGTCCCCTCGGCCACCGCGGCCGGCACAAACTACTCAAACGAAGGTAAACTAACCTAAAGACAACGTATACAACCATGCCCGAGGGAGGACTCGAACCCCCGCCGACGAACGGTCTCGCGCACTGCAGCACGGCGCTTCAGTGCGCATGACTAATCCGCCACGGCAAATGGCGGACATGGGGATGCAATATAGTGTCGCAATAACGTTGACTGGTGAATGTATGGTCTTCGAATAGTTGTACGTCAGCAACACTATGCTCTCTAACTCCTCCTCTTCTCAATCATCACACACACCGTAACACCAGCACCACCAAAATAATAATTACTCACCGTATGCACCCAACAACATAGTCGCAAGTACATAGTCGAACATTATGTTTGTGTGGCCCAGGAGTTATGGTGTGGTTATGGGGGCGGGGGCAGGAAGTGGGGCGGTGTTAATGTTTCATAGGCCCACCGTCATCCAATTCATCGAACATGGCGACTCCACACACTTTCTTCATGGGCATCTTTTACGTGATGAACCGCCCCTCACTCACACTTAACAGTTTAGATAGGTCAATTGCGTTCTGTATGTTCACTACCAGTATCAATACTACAATGATTTTAACTAACTTTTCTGTGAACTAGAGACTACACATTTTGAACATGGCTCAGAACGTGATGAGAGGGCTGTACCTCAGGGGCAAGAAGCACGTACGTTATACAGGGGAGTGGGCGAGGTGGAATTGTAACGGTAGAGAGTAATTGCACAGAGCACTGCCTGCCCACTTGGAGTTCCTGTACGGTAGCTGTGCTTAGCAAACTGCGTCACGATACGTAACGGCATAATGTGCTTAAAATATAATCTGCACGACGTCTGCGACTGATCTTTCGATTTATAAGTGTCTGAAACAAGTTCTGCCAAGCCGGGCTCTTGTATCACCTGCAAGCCGGAAGAGTATTTCTGTGACAGAAAGAAACACTATGACTGAGGATGGGAGTTAGAAGTTCAGAGATAAAAACAAGCCGGCCGCGGTGGCCGAGGGGCTGAGGCGCTTCAGTCACGGTCTGCACGGCCACTACGGTCGGCAGTTCGAATCCCCCCTCGGGCATGCATATTTGTGCCGTCCTTAGGATAAGCTAGTTGATAAGTAGTTTGTAAGTTTAGGGACTGATAACCCCGTAGTTAAGTCCCATAAGCTTAACAAACATTTGAATTTTGATAAAAACAAAACTCACTGTACCTTAGAACAATTGATGCGTGACTCATTGTACAACAATTGTATTAACCCGCTCACTTATCTGTCTGTTCGTGTGTTCGCTATAAACTTCGTATTTGATTTTATACTACACCCAGAGCTAGAGACCTGAAACTTTCAAAATTAATCTCAGTGAGAGGGCAATAAAATATTACTTAATTCGCTGACTGGGTCGGTGTGAGGTAAAGGGAATTTATTAGCCCCTGTCGTTTACCGATAACATAGATAACTGAAATTTTCATCATAGTTCAGAACAGAATGATAGAGCAATCTCAACCCGCTATGTTGTGTGATGTGTTGTGGGCGGTGTTTTATGCGTCATTGCCAGATTCCATTTTTACCTTAGTACTCACCAAGTAAAATATTTTAAGTGTGTATGTAGAGTGTAGAAATGGGCGTTTGTTACTATAATAAAGAGATCCAAACACGATAAAGGTTTTTAATTGCCAAATCTTCTAAGAAAACATTTCGAAGAAGTTAATTAAGTCTTTTAAAAGATCATACATTTAATGTATGCGTAAAATACTGAAAATGTTTTGTAAGCGTCACCTCTAAACATTCATCAGCAGACTTAATGTCTTTCGAACCATTCGACATGGATACCCATATAAAAGTAATATGATAAATAAAAGGAGTCCTTGAGTTCCTATTATTTTATAAATAGGCTTAATAAATATCATTGGGTAGTTTGACAAAGATTTTCCAGTGTTGTGACTTCTCGTTATACTGTAACATCATTCACGAGAAGCTTCGTTGAACTTCCGATGTCATCTCGGAGGTAATTTATATAGCTTGTGAAAAGCGACGACCTATAACACCTCCTTGGGGCACGAAAGAAACCACTTTCACGTCTCAAAACTTTCTCGCCCTTGAGAAAGGCATGCTGCGTTGTAATGTAGATGTGACTAAATGCGATATAGATGCGACCATGATTAATTCATGTATTAAAATGAATTTAAATGAGCTAACAGGTCACAAAATGGAATCATAGGATGTGTCTGTATACATTTATTATTCACTATGCGTTTCTGGCTCTTTGCATCTTCAGATGGCCTGCTGAAGTATACAGTAATGGCACGCCTTACAATTTTTTCTTTACGTTTTATTTATAACTAGCTAAAACCCGAGGTAGCCCAGGTACTTAATTATTTCATTCTCGAGTTAGTCCACCTCTACTCCACTTTCCTGTCTCTTTCTTTTCCCTTCTCCCTCTGTCACTCTGTCCCTCTCCCCTTCTCCTCCCCCTCTCTCTGTTCATCTCCTCCCACCCCCCTCTCTCCCCCTTGCCCTATCTCTGTCAATTACATCTCCGTGTCTCTGTGAAAGGTTTCATCGCAGTCGGATGAATGGTACAGCAGCACCTAAAATACGAACAAACATGATGTGGCGGTTTCCCCACGCATCATATTCTGTATAACGTCGTATTTCATAAAGTATAAGTTTTGCAATGAAAATAAGGGTGTAGGTATATTCACTGGCATAGATAGATACTGTTTGCAAAATATGTTGCGAATAAATTTAGTAGCAAACAAGTAATATAAGCGTCATTCATAATGCAGCAGTTTATTACGTGTCTCAGTGTTCCTGAAATCATATCTCCTGAACTGTGTGTCTTACAGTAATATAATTACTGCCTTTGCGAAAGTGCAAACAATGTGTTGACAAAGTTTCATCTCAATCGGATAAACGGTATGGCAACGCATAAAATAGGATCAAACATACAAACGTCGATTTTAATATATTAGATAAACGAAATTGTATATAAAACATTTACGGGCATTTTTTAATAAAAATATGTATTTTGTAGGGCCAAAGCTTTGATATTAGAATAAATATATTTAGATTATAATAGTATAATAACGTTTTGTAGGCCTATACTTGCAGCGCACCTAAGAGTAAATGCCACTAGCGGTCACATGTATTGTTACGAAACAATTCACCCACTAGCGGGTGTAATCATGCAGCTGTGGCGTTATGTTACGCCGGCCGCGGTGGCCGAGGGGACAGGCGCTCCAGTCACGATCTGCACGGCCACTACGGTCGGGGGTTCGAATCCCCCCTCGGGCATGAATATTTGTGCCGTCCTTAGTATTAGTTAGTTCATAAGTAGTTTGTAAGTTTAGGCACTGATGACCCCGTAGTTTAGTCCCATAAGCTATACAAACATTTGAACATCGTTATGTTACTTTCGTCAAAACCTTCCTAAAATCTATGTTCGCCTGCAGGATAGGAAGGAAGATCAGAGTGTAACGCCCCATCGACAGCGTGGTAATTAGAGGCGGAGCTTACGCTCGGATTGTTTGGTGAAGGATGGGGAAGGAAATCGGCCGTGTCCTTTGAAAGGAATGATCCCGGCATTTGCCTGGAGTGATTTAGGACAATCACGGAAAACGTAAATCTGGATGGCCGGAGGTGGATTTGAACCACCTTCCTCCCGAATGCGAGTCCAGTGTGTTACCATTGCGCCACCTCGCTCTGTGTCCTGCAAGATAATATACTGGTACAGCTATGTAGATGACTTATTTCGCAGTTGAGTCACGAAGCCGTATCCAAGATCTCCACAATGACATAAATAAATTTAAATTTCAAAATATAAACAGAAAATAATAAAATGCTTAATTTCCTGGACCTTAACATATACAGATATAACAATGAAAACAAGTTTTACATATTCAGAAAGGTCACCACCTCGAGTTCAAACATACAAAAGAATTCAAACCATCCGATTCCACACACACTAGCCAGTTGGCAATATATGCTGAACAGACTTACCGAAATTCCACTCAGTGAAAAATATTACAAAAATGAGTCACAAATCATCAAATAATTGCTGTAGTAAATGGTTATACAACAACCATTATAGAAAAACTGAATCACAAAATTAAAGCAAAAATGAAAAGGACACGTAACACACAAACACAGGCTGACACTGACACACCAAATGCCATTACACACACACAAAATAGAAACACACACAGACAACACCTACACAACCATGAACACTAAACATCTGCAGTAACAAACAAATGCAACACTGTCATGCACAACAACAAAACAGCCCATATAATCTACATACACACAATTAAGAATAATAGCACTACAAAATAAAGTAATAATGACAATAACATATATGTAAACAAATTATAAAATCCAAGTAACCTACTACACGTACATACAAATCCACCTACTTCCACACACACAAACACACACACACACACACACACACAGTGTCAAAATTCGAACTTCTCGCCCACAACATAGTCAGCTGTCTACTCCACCGCCATGGTGTTTTCATAATCCTCAGACGCTGACAGTGAATATTTAAATAGTGCTATTATCCTTCGCCATTCCGACAATGAAGACACCAATACATGTAAGCAGATCATAATTCATTAGCAAACGAATAAACACACACACACACACACACACACACACACACACACACACGATGCCATTGACGTAAAATTAAGCAGTACTAGACCTAACAATAAAAATAAAATAAACAGCAGCTCAAATATTTCGATATAAAACAGTTTTGTACATAAGTGCCATATAGTTGCAAATGACAAACTGTTATGAAGGACTACACAGACAATGTAGGAAAACTGTAACCACTTCAACACGTAAAAACGATGTATACATACATATATAAAAGTATTTTACAAATTTCTAATTAATAATAAGAACTGTACAAACGAAAATATTTCTGTTGTTGAGTTTAACGCAATAAGAAGACCAACTGAAGATACTACCACTGTAGCGAACTCTTTGTGGGTGTGAAAATAAAAACCAGTGTTTTGCTCAAGGCAGAACCTCATAGAGAAAACCGAAAATTTAGGTTGTTTTCGTTGCGATCTTCGGACTAAATATGGTTTTTATGCAACTCTCCATGCTATCCTACCCTGTAGTAACCTCTCCATCTCTCAATAGAACGGCAACGTACATCCTTCTCATACTCCGCGCAACATCGAATTGGTATCCCATCAGGTCCAACCACCTTCGGGATTTCAATTCTTTTTCTAGCCATGTATCATTTATTTCGATATTTCCCATTTTTTACGTGTGAGGATTTCGAGGAGGAACTAAAATGCAGTTTGCTTCTGTGACATAGTCTTGAAAAATACGTTTAGTATTTTGACCTTTTGTGTGTTATCCTCTGTTTCAACGCCATTACGATGGCAGAGTATCTGGATATAATCTTTCGCTTTGTTTAATGGTTGAACTTCAGACCAAAATTTCTCAAGATTTTCTATCGGGTCCATACAAAGGGCTTTAGTTTCCATTGAGTTGAACGCTTGTTTCTGGGTTTTTCCTTACGTTTAAATCTGCCGTGAAGTTCTCTTTGTTTCATGCCAGTTTTCTAACTCGGTTGTTGAATCTTTCCAATCTCTCATAATTTTACACATACTTTTCTAAAGCTTATTATACGATGCTTTTGAAATTTTTCCACTGTTCCTTAACAATGACAGTTATTGAGACAAAACTTTCGTGATGAACCGTCAAATCTGTGTTATTTCACTCCAAAATATAAAGACCTTCCGCCTTTTTTGATATTCGTGTTTATGAGTTGCTTTCATTTTGAGTTCAAATTCTTTTACTTCTTGTCGTGCGGTCATAACCTGTCGGAAACCAGTCACCGGAGCATAATTGACATATCTTCCAGAGCACCGCCATTGTGTAAGCGATATTACCGCCATCTATATCCTTGAATATCGCTATCCGATGACTATCGTAACCTTAGTGCACAAGTTCAGTTATATCTAAAGTTTGTAGCATCAATCAATTTGTGAATATGCCATTTTTCTACTTCTCAAATTCAAACCCTCCACACCCACTCCAGTTTGAGTTCTCATCTAGCCGCTTTCTTTCGTGCTACATCTCAGTACCCTGCAGTTATTGGTCACTCATCGTTGCCTCCTCCTGCACACTCCCCTCCCCCTCAAACACGCACCACAAAGTTTTTGAACTTCATTGTTTCTGCTTCATTTCTCCCACACATAAGGTGGATACACAGTAACGTAATTAAGTGAATTGACACACAAGTAACGGGACCGTTGGATCGAAGCGGGAAATCGGAGTTTGAATCCCGGTCCAGCACAAGTTTTCAACTTCCCTGTTGAATTTATTTTAATGGGCTGAAACAGTCAAAATGTTTCAATATTTCGAATTCGCAATAGAATCTTATGGTACGTTAAGAGACCGGCAAAACTACCCTCAATAATCGTACGCAAACTGCCAACAATATTGCCATACACATATGGAAATATTCAACGTAATGTTCTCTCCTGTCGTCTTCATCAATTACAAATATTAGAATAAGACCCTTTTATTAATTATTCAGTTATCTTTTAAAAATATCTCTGATAATTTTATTAATTCAAAGTTACAGCCAATGCATACACTGCTGGACCCTGGAATCACAAGTATACCTTATTTTAAATGAATTTAGCCGCTGGCCATGACTGCAGAAATGTGGGCTGAGTCCTATGACTTTATGGAGCAATGATTTTTAAACAGACCCGTGGGTGTCTGAATATGGGATGTAATACAGTGCAAGGGAAGGTCACATGTCACGGAGACATTTAAGCAATTATTCGTCCTGCATAGCACGCATGAAGAGAACGGGAGAGCCCCAACAAATCAAATAAACAAATGTACCATCTGGTGTTGAAAATACAGATTTAAATGTAGAAATGGTTCATTTCCGGTGTTTCGTAAACAGTACTCAGCATCTCCAACGCATACGGTAGCCCTGCCATCTCTGTAGCCTTTAAAATTTCTTGTATTACAAGGTTTCGCCGTTTCCATTTGCCAACACCGACTAATGTGGATTACTACAACAATTACTATTTTCTTTATTCATAACGACAAAACTTTTCTTTTAATTGCAACAAAATGTTCAAATGTTTGTAAATCTATCGGACCAAACTGCGGGGCCATCAGTCAGTAGCTTACAAACTACTTAAACTCAGGTAAACTAACCTAAGGATAACACACACACACGCATGCCCTAGGGAGGACTCGAACCTCCGACGGCGAGCAGCCGCGCGCTCCGCAGCGAGGCTGTATTGCAACATAATAACATCATTTTTAAAGAAATATATATCTCCTGAAACATATACAATGTAAATGCCACAATTAGTGTACCTATCACCAAGAGCACTCCCTTAGAGAAAACATAGGACGATTTAAAAACAGCACAAAACATATCAAGCTATTCTGTTCAAATTCGCAATTATTGTCACGTATACATGTATTAAGAAAATGAATTCAAAAACACAGTCATGACTCCTATGACAGTATTCCCTATTCTCTGCAAGGTTGTTGGAACTATCTACAATCTCCCCTACTTATTATGTTAAACCGTCTTTGAGGACCTCGCAGTAATCTGAGCATTCAACTCGTAGCAAATAGATATAAAAGATTAAATAAAAATTAAATAGAAAAAATAAAGGCTCTCTGCAGACATTTCGTAATACGTTAGCCAGGTTAGTGACGGAATGATTACTTAATACATGTGCCGGTCGCTCACCTCGTAAGCTACGTCTCTAGCGACCCACTGTAAACGGACACTCAACTCTGTCTCACCATTGCCTTCACCAATAATATACGGCAAGAATGTTGATCTGTAGCCAGCTGTCGTAATTTAGGATATAATACGGTAACTGGTCCAGATATGAGAAACTGTAGAAAATCCGGTCAAAGTGTTTCTACAAGCACGTTAAGCTTGAGAGGGAAGAATGTCTTTAAGCACCAGATTCTAATTCCTGCGCTCTTTTTTGTGTTACAAATGTTCCTTCTCATAGCTTTTTTCACTTTTTAGATAGATTGGAGTTACTGTTGTAAACCATCCAAGTTTTGAACGCCTGAGTACAATACTAATGTGCATTTATTAGCTCCATGGTAAGAATTAAGATTCATTATTTTAAAAAGAGTTCGGGCAAATTGAAAAGGTTCGCAAAAGGGTAGCATATACATGCATTTGCTGATTTCGACACTACCATGTTTAAATACTTTCACAGTAAAGAGACTATTTTATTTTACGAGTAAGTACAGTGGCAGTTACGTACCACACAATAATGGTAAGTACATTTAACTAAAAGTAAATTAGGAGAAGAGATTACGAGACTAAACAATAATGTCTCTAACTGTAGTATCTGAGTGAGGACTGCACTCTAGTGCCCATAACGTCCTGTATTCATTATCAGTGTATAAGATGTATTTTAAAACGATTTATTTTCAAGGAATAAAACATTCTTGCAACAGATAACTTCATATGTATAACTATTTGAGATACTGACTATGTCCTAAAAATAGATAACACATGAATAACATAATACGATTTTGTTTTTTAGGATAGAGGGCTTCGGGAAAAAACAAAATGGGCAATCTCGAAGGGTGCAGGTGGATCACAGGAGAAATGTAGATCTAGGAACAACCAATATAACAGTTTTAAATTGTCGTAGCTGTGTCGGGAAAGTACCAGAACTCCACGCGTTAATAGAAAGCACCGAAAAACACATCATTGTAGGCAGTGAAAGTTGGCTCAAGCCGGAAATACGTTCAGCAGAAATATTTGCAAAAGATCTAACTGTGTTCAGATAGGATTAAACAAAATAGGTGGAGGAGTGTTTGTCGCCGTCAAACGTAGTCTTTCGTGTAGCGAAGTTGAAATTGATACTTACTGTGAGCTATTATGGGTAGAGGTTGTACCTGAAAATCGTAAGAAGTTAATAATTGGTTCCTTTTACCGGCCTCCCGACTCTGACGGTACAATAGCAGAAAGGTTATATTTTCAAATCAGGAGGTACGCATAAACCATCGTGTGAAATTGTACTCACTATACTCAGGAAGCGGCTACACGGGTGGCGTGGACTGGGCGGTTTTTTAGGTTAGATGGCCTCGGGAATACACAAAATGGGTTTCAGTCTCAAAGGGGGCAGGTCAGACACGGGAAGAAAGCAGACCTAAAAACCATTGGTGTAACAGTTGTAAATTGTCGTAGCTGTGTTGGGAAAATTCCAGAGCTCCAAGCGCTGATAGAAAGTACTGAGGCACAAATCGTTATAGGTTCTGAAAGCTGGCTGACGCCTGAGATAAATTCGGCCGAAATTTTTTCAAAGCGCCAAATGGTCTTCAGAAAGGATAGAATAAATAAAACAGGGGGTGGCGTGTTTATTGCTGTTACAAACGGTTTATCCTGCAGCGAAATTGAAGCAGATACTTCCTGTGAATTGGTCTGGGTAGAGGTTATACCTGACCACCGAAATAAATTAATAATTGGATCTTTTTATCGGCCCCCTGACGCAGACGATGCGGTTGCAGAAATGTTCAAAGAAAGCTTGAATAATATTTCAAATAGGTATCCGAAGCATACTGTTATAATCGGTGGTGACTTTAATTTACCCTCGATATGTTGGCATAATTACGTATTCAAAACCGGGGGCAAATATAAAACATCGTCCGATCTAGTTCTGAATGCTTTTTTCTGAAAACTACTTTGAACAGTTAGTTCATGAACCCACTAGAATAGTTCGTAGTTGCGAAAATACTCTTGATCTCCTAGCAACAAATAATCCCGAGATAGTAAAGAGCATCAAAACAGATACAGGGATTAGCGAACATCGGGTTGTAGTAGCGAGACTGAATATCGAAATTCCCAAATGCACCAAAAATAAACGAAAAATATATCTATTCGATAAAGCAGATAAAAATTTGCTTCACGCTTTCCTGAGTGATAGTCTCCAGTCCTTCAAAACTAAAAATGCGAGTGTAGATCAGTTGTGGCTTACTTTTAAAGACATAACATCAGTAGCAATCGAGAGATTTATACCAAATAAATTAATAAAAGAGGGGGCTGACCCCCCGTGGTACACAAAACAGGTCAGATCACTGTTGCAGAAACAAAGAAAAACGCATGCAAAATTTAAAAAGACACAGAATCCGCAAGACTGGCAATCTTTTACTGAAACTCGCAACGTAGCGCGGACATCAATGCGAGAAGCCTATAGTAGTTACCACAACGAAATCCTGTCTCGTAAACTTGCAGAAAATCCAAAGAAATTCTGGTCATATGTGAAGTACACTAGCGGCAAAGCACAAACAATACCTTCACTACGCGATAGCAATGGTAATACTACCGACGACAGTACTGCTAAGGCAGAATTACTAAACAAAGCTTTCCGAAATTCTTTCACCAAAGAAGACGAAGTGAACACTCCAGTATTCAATCGAAGAACAGCTGCCAGCATGCGAAACTTAGAAGTAGATGTTCCTGGAATAGTAAAACAACTTAAGTCACTAAACAAAAATAAATCTTCCGGGCCAGATTGTATACCAACTAGATTCCTCTCAGAGTATGCTGATGTAATAGCTCCGTACTTAGCTATAATTTACAACCGATCACTCAGCGAAAGATCCGTACCCAAAGACTGGAAAGTTGCCCGAGTTACTCAAATATTCAAGAAAGGCAATAGGAGTGATCCCCAAAATTACAGACCTATCTCATTGACGTCGATTTGCAGTAGGATTTTGGAACATATACTTTGTTCTAATATTATGAATTACCTCAAAGAGAACGACCTATTAACGAATAGTCAACACGGATTCAGAAAGTATCGTTCTTGCGAAACACAGCTTGCCCTTTATTCACATGAAGTGTTAAGTGCCATCGACAAGGGGTCTCAAATCGATTCCATATTTCTGGATTTCCGGAAGGCTTTTGATACTGTACCCTAAAAGCGGCTTCTAATGAAATTGCATGCTTATGGAATATCTCCCCAATTGTGCGATTGGATTCATGATTTCCTATCAGAAAGGACACAGTTCGTTGTAATTGACGGTAAGTCATCGAGTAAAACAGAAGTGATATCTGGCGTTCAACAGGGAAGCGCTATAGGCCTCCTACTCTTTCTCGTGTTTATAAACGATTTAGGAGATAATCTGAATAGCTCCCTTAGACTGTTCGCGGATGATGCTGTCGTTTATCGGTTAGTGAAGTCAACAGAGGATCAAAAGCAACTGCAAAGCGATTTAGACAAAATTTCTACTTGGTGCGAAAATTGGCAATTGACACTAAATAAAGAAAAATGTGAAGTAATACACATGACCACTAAAAGAAATCCGCTGAACTTCAATTACGCGATAAATCAGTCAAACCTTAAGGTCGTAAATTCTACCAAATACCTAGGAGTTACAATTACGAACAACTTCGACTGGAGAGAACACATAAAAAATATTGTGGGGAAGGCGAACCAAAGGTTACGTTTCATTGACAGAACGCTTAGAAGATGCACCAGCTCCACCAAAGAGACTGCCTACATCACACTTGTGCGTCCTCTCCTGGAGTACTGTTGCCCCTTGTGGGACCCTCACCAGGTGGGACTGACGGAAGATATTGAGAAGGTTCAGAGAAGGGCAGCTCGTTTTGTTTTATCACGTTACGGGGGGGAAAGCGTCACGGAAATGTTGCACGAATTGGGGTGGAAATCATTAAAAGAAAGACGTTATTCATTGTGGCGTGATCTGTTTGCGAAGTTTCAGTCACCGACTTTTAGTTCTCAATGTGAAAATATTTTGCTAGCACCCACCTACTTAGGGAGACATGACCATCCCAATAAAATAAGAGAAATCAGATCGAAAACGGAACGATTTAGGTGTTCTTTCTTCCCGCGCGCTATTAGAGAATGGAACGGTAGAGAAAAGTTATGAAAGTGGTTAATGAACCCTCTGCCAGGCACTTAAATGTGATTTGCAGAGTATCTATGTAGATGTAGATGTAGATGTAGAACGCATTCTCTGAGAATTACTTCGAACAATTAGTTCATGAGCCAACTAGAATTGTAAATGGGTGTCAAAACACACTTGATCTCTTAACAACAAATAATCTTAGGCTCATAACGAGCATCAAAACAGATACAGATATTGTTGAACACAGAGCTGTCGTAGCGAGATTGAATATCGAATGTCCCAAATTTACCAAAAATAGACGAAAACTATATTTATTCGCGAAAGCAGATAGAAAAAAAAAATACATTGATTCTTGAAAGACAGCTTCCACTCATTTCCAACACTAAACGTAGGTGTAGACCAGATGTGGCTCAAATTCAAAGGAGTGGTATCGACAGCAATTGCCAATTTTACACCAAATAAATTAATAAAGACGGAGGTGATCCCCCTGGGTACACGAAACAGGTCAGGGCACTGATGCGAAAGCAACGGAAAAGGCATGCTGAATTTAAACGAACACAAAATCCCCAGGATTAGCGATCCTACACACAAGCTCGAAATTTAGCGAGGACTTCAATGCGAGATACCCACAATACTTATTACAACGAAACTCTTTCTTGAAATTTGACTGAAAACCCAAAGAGATTTTGGTCATATGTCAAATACACTAGGGGCAAAACACAAACAATTCCCTCACTACGTAACAGTAAGGGCAATCCTGCGATGACAGCGCTTCTAAAGCAGAGTTACTAAACGTAGCTTTTAGAAACTCATTCACCAAAGAAGACCAAACCAATATTACAGATTTCTAACAACGAAAAGAGGCCGTAATGAGTAAAGTAGAAATAGATATCATCGGAGTAGTGCAGCAACTAAAATTACTCATCAAGAACAAGTCTTCTGGGCCGGACTGTATACCCAGTAGATTTCTACCTGATTATGCTGAAGCGATAGCTCCTTATTTAACAGCCATATACAACTGCTCTCTCAATGGAGGATCTGTACCAAAACATTGGACAGCTGCACAGGTTACACTTATGTTCAAGAAAGGCAGTAGGAGTAACCCACTAAACTACAGACCTCTTTCATTGACGTCAATTTTCAGCAGGGTTTTGGAACATATCATGTATTAAAATATTATGAATTATCTCGAACAGAATGCTCTATTCACCCAAGGTCAACTCGGATTTAGAAAATATCGTTCAAGCAAAACACAACTAGCTCTTTACTCACACGAAGCGATGGGTGCTATCGATAAGGGTTCGCAAATTGATTCCGTATTTCTTTATTTCCAGAATGCCTTTGATATCGTCCGTCAGACTGTAAATAATGAAAAGTGTGAAGTCGACTACATAAGTACGAAAATAAATCCGTTAAACTTTGTTTACAATATATTTCAATCAGAAGTGAAGGCCGTAAACACCACAAAATATCTAGGAATTACTATTACTTCAGACTTAAACTGGAAAGAACACGTAGATAATGTCGTGGGAAAGGCGAACCAGAGACTGCATTTTATTGGCAGAACCCTTAAAAGTTGCAACAGAATTATTAAAGAAACTGCATACACTACGCTTGTCCGTCCTTTTTGGAGTATTGTTGTCCAGTGTGGGATCCTTATCAGGTGGGTTTGACGGAGGACATCGAACGAGTCCAAAGAAGGGTAGTTCGTTTCGTATTGTCACGGTACAGGGGAGACAGCGTTACGGAAATAATACATGATCTGGGATGGGAATCATTACAACAACGGCACTTATCGTTGCGGCGTGGGCTACTTACGAAACTCCAATCGCCAACATTCTCCTCCGAATGCGAAAATATATTGTTGACTCCGACTTACATAGGTAGAAATGATCATCCGAATAAAATACGAGAAATCAGAGCTCGAACGGAGAGATTCGAATGTTCTTTCTTCCCGCGCGCTATTCGAGAATGGAATGGGGAGATAAATAGTATAACGGTGGTTCGATGAACCCTCTTCCAGGCACTTAAATGTGATTTGCAGAGTATCAGACGTAGATGTAAATGAGAGCTCCGTGAGAGGTAATAATCATAACATTTTCAGATAGACTCATTTTTGATCCTGTTTTCAATAGGTTTCTAACCTATACAAGTATCTCCCATAGGTAACTGATATTAACCTTTTCTTCAACAACTCACCAATGAGTGTTTCATTTTATTGCATGGACATAGCGTGGTCCTAGCGGGGAGATAATGTGAGAGGCAGATGTGAAGATGTTTTGAAGGGTACTGATGTCGGCTACTTCAGATAGTAATAGCAGTAGCGAGCTGAGTTACGGGTAGTGACGGATGGGGCTAGTTTTTACTGCCCTACTGCTTTACCAGCGTCGCGCAGTGAAATTCTTCCGCCATTGAAGCATTACCATTTTAATGCGACCGACACTAAGGTAACCTTTCGAGTTAATCGTTATGGCCCAGAAACTCTATCATACACAGTGCAGGATGTCCGTCGTTTAGAGCTCTAATTGAGAATAGACACTTGTGCCGGACTGCACATAAAAGCCGCAATTTTCTTAAAGAGGCACGCCTAATTACTTCCTATACTGCCAATTTACGTCTATCGCTCAGAGCACGAACTCAGTTTCTTAGAATTCTGCCATGTCGTCCCTTCCTATCAGAGAGATTAAATGCTATATGAAATTTAAAATTATCCCGGCGAATCAAATGTTCAAAGAGATTTAGGGATTGAAGCCCATCGTCGTAAACTTCTTCTACGATCACTCCGCTGCAGAGTGAAAGTTTCATTCTGGAAACATCCCTTAGGCTGTGGCTAAGCCATGTCTCCACCATGTCCTTTCTTCCAGGAGTGATAGTCTTGCGTGTTTGCAGGAGAGTTTCTGTGAAGTTTGGAAAGTAGGAGGCGAGGTACTGGCGGAAGTAAAGTTGTGAGGCGGCATCGTGTGTCGTGTCGGGATAGCACAGTCGGTAGTGCGCTTGCGCGCGAAAGGCAAAGGTCCCAGGTTCGAGTTCCGGTTCCGGCACACAATTTTAATCTGCCAGGAAGTTTCTTCTACGATATTTCAACTGGACACCTGTTAGTCATCTTCAGGTGAACCAACGATGACTGTCGAAGACTTTTGTTTTTCCTTATTGTTATTTCATTCCTGCAGAATTCCGGCGGGCTGGCAACAGTGTCATATGCCACCCTTCAGCCAACGAAGACGTTCTCCGCTCCGCCTTATATAGCGATCCGATGGTATTGCCGCGCATGCATCGACGTTACAGTGGCAGAAGGTCCACATGCTCGGCGGCAGCAGCCTCGTTGGTGGAACTGCAAGAATCAGCTGCCTTCGATTTTGCCACTCGCTGCAATTATCGGAGTGTTCTGGCGTCTTCGTCTTGAGCACATCTCGGAGATGGGATTCCACGGATTATTCAACTGGTAGCCGTTGTCATGGTTGATTAGTGATTCCGCGATATGTATTTCAACACATTCTTTTAAAATGAAGTCCCAAAAAGATGTTGCTGTGGCCGGCCTTTCTCTTTCTTCTACTCCTTCTTCCACCCTTTCTTCGTCTTCTACTTTCGCACCTTTCGCTTCTATTCTTTTTCAGTATCACATTTCCATTATTCGTCATGGGTAATATCCCAATCACCTCAATCCTTTATTCCACCCCTTCCCAAGCCTCCACCAACACAACCTATAGCCCTCCCCTGTCCTCCCCCTTTCAGCCTTCCTCTCCCCCACCACCTCTTCCAAAGTCGTCCCCCCTTCCTCATCGTCGTCGTCGTCGTCCTCCTCCTCCTCCTCATCCAATTCTCCCTCTCTCACCCCTGGCCGCATCTCTCACTGCTGTGGCACAATGGCTGCCACACCAGAATCACCACAGTCACAGAAACCGGGCCCCACTCCCCACGACATCTCCGTCTAACCAATCCCCCAGCCTCCCTCCTTCTTTACAATCACAAAAAAAATCCTCCTCCAAGCGAACAAGCGCGGATCCTTCCACTTTCGTCCCAAAAAAGGACCCCACTCTTACAAACGACCGCCACCCCATGCGCTTCCGACCTCAATCCCATGGACAGAACACCGATTCCCTCTCACTCACCCCTCACTGCAATACCTACATCTTGCCCCCCCCTCCCTCCCACCGATCCCTGGTTCCTAGACAATCATACATTATCCATCAAAAGTCCACAAAGATTTCCCTGAAACCCCTACCACCCAACTCACCCTTTGTAAGGATTCCATCCTAATGAAATCCCCAGGTCCCATCTTCCATACTGACATGCTCCAGCACCTACCCTGCTTTTACCTTGGACGCAAGGCAACCCTCACTCCATACTAAATAACCTCATCTCCCTGCCAGCCCCAAACTCCCAACCGCCAGCTCACCATCACACCAAACGTAGCCCAGTGATCATTGAGGATGAGGTGTTGGGCCAATTCAACGTCAACCCTGATATCACCATCTGCTCGGCTAAGCAGATCCACAACTACCCCAGTCTCACCAGATTTTTGCGGTTTTATATATGATCTGCATTGTCCATCGACGCTTCCTTACAGAGGGAGCATTAATCGGTGATCACCATTACAAAGTTGGATCCCTTCTGCTCTCCTCCACATTCCTATCGTTGTGCATGATGCCTCATGTACAGCAACCACCTTACCCAGAACATCCACAATCCCCCCACCTGTACCAATTGCAAGTCCTCCCACAACATAAAAGAATGTCCCAACCTCACCTCTCCACCCACCTTTAACACCTGTGCCAGCCCACACCTCACCCACTCCTTTAAGTGTTAGTCCATCCCTGACCCCACCTCCCCTGAACTCGCTGTCCCCGTCTGTCCCATCGACTCATTGATGCATACCAACTAATCCCTGTGCCACCGTCCCATGGTGGAGGACGTCATTCGGTTTGTGAGTACTTCAAAACATCCATCCTTTCCAGTGCCCCCACACCCTACAGCAAATCCTCCTTGCTGCCTGCACTGTCTTTCAATTGCAAACCTTAGCTGTCTTCTCCTGCAATCATTTCCACTTCACCTTCTCCTGGCAACTTACCCTTGTTTAAGACACACCTTTAACCTTTTACCCCTCTCCCCCTGCCTTCCCTCTGCAGCTCCCAATGGCACATCGGTCCTACACTGTCCCACTGTCCTCTACTATAACGTTCGTCCCCTCCCAACCAACAAACACCTTCTTATGCATACTTTCTCCCACCAGTTTCTCTTAAATTCATAAATGAAACATTCCTTCACACCTGTCATCCCATCAGCACCGCTTCATACATCCTCCACCTCACAGACAGCACCTCAACCCTCGCTTGAGGTGGATTAGCAATTGGCCTCCTCCATCAGCAGCCTGTCTGCCCTCAACCGCTTCTAAATAATCCCAGAAAACACTTCATTCTAATTCTCAGCCTCTTCCTCCCCTCCCTTGCTGTCACCCTTGCCACCATATATGTCTGTAGTTCAGCCCACTTTGCCTATGAAATCCTCTCCCATCTCGATTGCTCCTTTATGACGTATGTGATTGCTGCTGACCTTAACCTTTCCTCCCGTCCCCCTGCTGAGCTATGGCGGTGGCGTCGCTTTGTCAACACCTTGTTACGAGGTGATCTTCTCACCCTCTCACATCCCAACCACCCCAAAAGCAACACCACTCCCAATGTCGTACTGGCGTCTCCCAAGATCCTCAGGCACGCCCAGGTGAATGTCTTGGAACTCTTTGGCAATGACTACACCCCACTCCTCACCATATAACCCCACCGTCACCCTGACTGCACTCCCTGTCATGCTGCCTCTCCTAAACTCGTCCATGATTATTCCCATGCCTACTGGGAGGCCTACTGGCATTCATTACATACCTCGTTAGGAGTCAACCTCTTCCCCTCCACACCCCCACTGATAGTGACCACGTCTCTTCCATCCTGCACCAGACTGTGGCTGAAGCTGTATAAGGCCACATACGAATTAATGTCATCCACATACACCATCCTATCCTTCCTCTATAGGACTCCCTCCGTTCCTTTTATGCAACAGAGCGTTAATCAATAATTCTATGAAACATCCAAGTTAGAGGATCATCTGAGAACGTCATAAACAGATAAAGATTTGAAATACTTTCAAACTCTTAAAGAAAAACTTCAAAAGAGACCCACAGTGGACAGTATGTTCGCTTCAACGTCACAGAGATGGCGATGTTTTGCGGGCGTCGAACAATATCTCACATATTATAGCAAAATCTGGAAATCCGCATCTGTTCGAGAGCATCTAATTTTGCCAGGCGTTGAAGAGGCTTTAAAAAAACCTACCTTCGATACACTCAGAAGAATACCTTTGAGCAACAACACGGTAGAATGTGGTATTGATGAAATAAGTGATGATATTGAAACCACCTCGTGTAATTATTTTAAATCGACTCACTTCACCATACAACAGGACGAGTCAACTTTGCCTGACAATGAAGTCTTATTATTTGCACATGTTCGTTTTGTTATGGAGCAAGAAATCCACGAAGAACTGCTCTTCGTGAGAAGTGTAGCTAAAGACACTAAAGAAGAATCCATAGTTAATGTCTTGAAAGATTATTTCAAGAAAAAACCTATTCATTTATCAAATATAATATCAGTGGCAGTAGATAGAGTACTTGCAATGTTTGGGCGCTGTCGTGGATTTGCAAGGTATTTAAAAGAAAACGTACCTGAAGTCTTTGTAGTGCATTGCGTCGTCCATGGACAACATTTAGCTACTAAAAACTAAGTGGTAGGTTGCATCAATATCTTCAGTTTGTGATAAACGGAATGAACAAAATTCGAAGCAATGCGTTGAATACAAGATTATTTGGGCAGTTGTGTGAAGAAAATGACGAGAACTTTGATCGATTACTTCTTCACAAAAAAGTAGACCGGCTGCCGAAAGGTTAATGTCTGACAAGATCTTTATCACTTTTTGACACTATTTTAGAGTGTTTGGTTGGTAAAGATCCAATTTTAAATGAAAATTGAATCCAGTAGGAAACAGACATTGCTTATCTAACAGATTTGTATGCTAAATTTAATGAAGTTAACCGTTTATGTCCAATGTCGCGAATTCGCATTATACCGTTGTGATGCTTATAAATGGAAGGATAAATGTTTTTGAGCACCAGTTCTGATAGATGCCGAATCTACACGATGCTCATAATGTTTCCAACACGTGCTGCCACATCTCTGGGTGGAACAGGGACTGCTACAGCAGTTCGATGTTCGCGCATTTGTTCACGAGATACACTCATGAAGTTATCGTCTTCGTTTGGAGAATTACGGCAGAATAAAGAGGTAAGTTTGCTTCTGAAAATTAATTATGTATTCTACAGTATCTGCGGCCTTACGTAAATCACATTTTGATGTAATAATGGTGTTGAAAGTATAAATAAATTGGAAAATACGCTTTGTGGAAAATATGCATCATTGGGCATTTGCTTTCTTTTGTGTGTCCGTGTAACAAAATGTAAATGGATAGGTCTGTCGATGTACACTACCAGACTTCTTCAGTTGCAAGTTATGTTCTTTGTTTATGTATATCTACGTAATTTTATTAATTTTAAATAATCATTTCACATCACCAATCTTTTGACCAAGTACATTTATCTTCATTGCGACGTGAAAATTCTATTGAACTGCTAATTCTGTAGAGATCGTCCCAAAGAGGCTTTATCCCCCACGATAAGCTAAAGGGTGTTTCGTAGCTCGTGCATCACCTGCAGAGAGTGACGAAAGCTGCCTAAGATAGTGCCGAAAGTGATTTTGATTTGGAGCCATCTGGTAGGGATCTCTACAGACGAGAGCTCAGATAACTCAGGTAACCACAACAAATTGAGCACCTTCCTCCTCTGCTATTCTACTGATTCCGGTTTTTCGTAAATTTTTGTTGCTTCGTGTGTTGGTAATGAAAGTGACGCTGAAAGTATCAGTCAAGATCACACAGCGGCTCACTGTGTATCTTGTGCCAACAGTACAGTCAAAAGATCTGTTATATGGAAGACTGTACAAGCTGAGTGTAGTGCAAAAAGTGTCCCTGCTTGGAGCGGCTTCTCACCAGAGACAAAACATCTGAAAGTAACAATTGATTATTTTCGAGAGTATTTTGATGACTCGCTATAATAGCACATTGTTTATTAGAGTAATTTATTTTCTGTGCAGAATAATGTAAAGAAGACTATACTACAGACGAAAGAGGAACTTGAGCAGTTTCTTGGCACTACTTTATACATGTCTATTTATCAGCTTTGATGCAGTATGTCATTTGCTTCAAGTTACAGGAACAAGGCAAACATGTGAAAAACAAAACTGTACAGGTCGGGCAGTGTTTATGTGTAGCAAATGTAACGTAAATCTCTGTTTGAACAAGAGAAAAAACTGTTTCCTCGAATTTCATGATTGGGGCTACATGCAATATGTATAGTCAAAGTGAAAGCAACAATGTATTTTCGCTTTTTAATTAATGAAGTTCAATTTGTACTAATCAAATGTCAGACACTGCACTATTAAAATGTTAGAAAATGTTGTGCCAAATGAAGACTTGTAAGTGTTTACTTTCTCAAATGCCCGTTGTCGCTAATATGCGACAGACCTAATTACAACAGATCAGTAAACAGCATTATATATTTGTCATTGTATAATTTCTAGCACATGTTTACTGGTAACAAAATATTATTTTTGAGTCTCTGTGTCATATAAAAATTAATTCGGGCATTAAGGGGTTAACTTGCAGTTACAGGACGACAGTCTAAATTTCATAAAAACGAAGTCCATAATTCCAGCTTTCCTTCGCAGAATGATGCTAATGAACAAAACATTGGGCATCGTGAGTTTTCACATTTTCCAAATTTTTTACAGCCAAATTGTGAAGATGATGATGTTTGAACCTACGTTCAACATTCAAATGTCCTTCACACAGACTTTGAGAAGAGGTTTGAGGATGTTTTGAGTATGGAAATACCGGCAGTGGATTATCAATCCAAACTATTATGTGGAAGAGACGAATGTCGCCCTTCAAGAAGAACACATCGTAATAAGCACTAATGCAGAACTTAAGGTGCAGTTTAGAAATGGATATCAGAAATTCTGGCACCAGAGGTAAATACCTGTTACTTACCCTTTATAATGAACTACCGCAGAAAGGTTTTTGATAGCTTTCCACACTTCGTACCTGGTGGAAAGAGGTTTCCGCACTGTTGCAAATCTTATTACAAATAGAAACAGGCTGGAAATGACTGAAAGAGGATATTTAAGGTTAAACCTAACAAAACTGAAACCAAATATTGATAATTTACTAAAACAAAACAAGAATCAGTCATATAACTCCCATTAAAAGCCTGTGTGTATCAATTTTGTTAAATGTACATTTGTGTCATTTAAATCAATAAATGTAAAATAATTAACATCTTTCTTTTCCTTCTTTCTTGTTTCTCACTTCACCCTTTTATAGTTAAAGTTGTCAAAGTTAGTAGCACCATACCAGGCAAGGGGTCTAAGAGCTAAAAAGTTTGTGAACCCCTTGTCTAAATTAAATGCTTAAATCCGCGACTGTTAAAATGATACACTTCTTGTTTTACTTACCATCAAGCGTAATGTCAAGTGACATTTTATGTATCTTTTATTGTTTGTCATAGGTATGGTGACAGAAAATGTACCAACGTAATCAGTCGGTTTAATTTTACTTTTCTGGTGATGTTTAATAACCGAAACCGCTTAAGATGTGAATACAATAAGCAGCTGATGGTTGACAATATGCATTTTTAAATTATATTACGGCTGTTAATACTCATCTCAGTAAAAATTTTGACTTCTTGTTTTATTAATTTTACAGATGATAGGGCGACAAAGGTAAGAGACTACGTTTTAATTACAGACTACAGACTATGAATAACTGGTAGTAATTGTATAAAACATTGACTATAATTTATAATACATTGAGAAAATAGACAAAACTATATTTATCTTACTTTAACACTCCGCAAGTGCTCTTATCGCCTGTGGCGAAGAGAGCTGCATAGGCCACTGTCATCGTCCACTTTCCTTTTAAATTTCTGATTAATGCTCAGGAGTAAAATGTTCAAATGTTTGTAAAGATTATGAGACTTCATTGCGGGGTCATCAGTCCCTAAACTTACAAACTACTTATGAACTAACTTATACTAAAGACGACACAAACATCCATGACCGAGGGAGGATTCGAACCTCCGACGCGGGAGGCCGCGCGATCCGCAACGTGGCGCTCCAGACCGCACGGCTACTCCCGCGCGGCGCAGGTGTAAAGACGGTCGGTTTACATTCGTACCAATTCGTATTACTCTGTAAGCATAGGCCTCCGCGGCCATTGTCACAATCAATAAAATTCTTTTGTGTGTGAGGCCGCATTTCAATCTTTGAGAAACAGATAGACGTTTAGGAGACTGTTGCAAGTGGCCTTTTTCTGTGTATATGTCTGACTGTTGAATGATCGAAGGTTTCGTTCTTATATAATAATGCAAATAGTGGTTCCAACCATTGGCCAAGACCAATGCAACTGCCAATTTATGGCGTCTGTTTCTACCAATGAGACGAAATAATGCAACCACCAATGGCAAGGAAAGTATTCCATGTAAATACCATTCGAGAACGGCCATTCCCACAAATGGCGTGAAACATTTCAGATATCAATAAATAACGCCCAACACCCCTCCTCTCATCCTCAAATCATAATAGGAACTGCTTTATAAGAATCAAGCCTTCGCTCATTCATGAGTTAGAATAATACCTAGAAGAACGCCATTTGCAACAATGATCGAAACGCCTGTCAGTTTCTTCAGATAATGAAAGAATACTGTGCTAGGATAAAATATGGTGACACCTGACTCTTAACATAAATCTTCGGACTTATACCTGTACACGACGGTGTTCGGGAACGATTGATTTGATACTAATAGGAGGTGAAGATTGAAAGTGTAACTAGTCCCATGAAATCATTCGTTCTGTTGCAATCTACAACAGGTTTTATTTGCACCTTAGTATAATCAGACGCATTGCTTAATTGGATATGTTTCAACAAGTTACTTGAAATAAGCCACTATGACGCGGTCGATAGAGACTTGTAATTTTGCTACCAGTAAGGTTCGGGAACACGGTAGAGGCCAGAGATCTATCATCCAAAATGTTTCATATTTGCAACCACGTAAGGAGATTCTCCATCTCTGCTGTGCGAAACAGTGTGCATCGCAGAGAGTAGGTCCCAGTGTAAAAGTTATTAGGAATTACTCCCGGTGCACTCACGTATAGAGCCCTGAATAACTTCCTAAATATTTCTGGGGTACAGTGATTATCCTAGTGTAGATGCCGGGTACAAAACGAACAGGGTCGTCTTTGAAATGACCTTCGTGGCTCTTGTTCAAACGTTTGTAAATCTATCGGACTAAACTGCGAGGTTATTAGTCCGTAGCTTACAAACTACTTAAGCTAAGGCAAACTAACCTAAGGACAACACAAACACCCATGCTCCAGAGGGGACTCGAACCACCGTCGAACCACTGCAGCACGGTGCCCCAGTGCACAAGGCTACTCCGCCGCGGCGAAGTGGCTCTTGTCAGGATGGAGAGGAAAGGCTAGTGGACATTCAAAGGATACGGAATAAAGGTTTCCAGAATCACTTTTAACGGTAACCATGAAAGTTTTATTCCAAATTCAGAAACGGAAGGACGAAATTTAGTGATACGTCAGAGCCGTTAGAAACAGACCATGAGACGGGTCGTTCAGTGCCGCACAAAGATGGTCATAATGACGAAGAAGAGAGAGCAAGAAGAGGTGCATGTTAACGGGAAAAAACGCTGTTTTTTCTACCTCTCTCAGAAATCCAGTGATGTCGAGCACCTCATCTTATCGGTAGGTTCTCCCAGTAATAATATTGCGCTGCCAGGATTACCCAAACTGAACACAGCAGCATATGTTGGCCCATTGATGGACTTGGAACATCAGCTTATAGTGACCGGCTACAAAAGATCCTGAACTGCCTGCACTGCTCACGCCAAGAAATTCACAAACGGATGGATTGCTAAGCTATGGTGGACCACGTTTTGAACGCTAACCTTGACTTCACCAATCCTACGGCAACGATACGTCAGGACTTGTTCAATATTCAAGTCTTCATTTGGAGCCGGTTTTTGAATCTTTGTAAGTACAACTTCTCAGGTTAGCTTAGTCTGTCTTAAGTAGTGTGCCAGTTCCGTTCTTTTAATATTTTCGCAACTCATTTCCACAGTTCGAACAAACCTGTAATAATTCATGTTTACGTTCTCTGCGTACTTAGTCCTGTTCGGAACGGGTCCCACACACTTTAGAAATATGGCAGAAAGGGTCGCTGGAGTGATTTATTGTCAGTCTGATTTATGCACTAGTTACATTTTCCTAATGTTCTAGCAATAAACGGAGAGCTGCTACCTGCTCTACCCATCACAGGGTCTATAATCGTTCCATTTCATATCCCTACTGCTACACTCTGGTATTTGTATAAGTTTCCCGATTCCAGTTACGACTCAATGATATTTTATTCAACAAAATACTGCGTTTTCTTTTTGTAACACTAACTAAAGAATTTAGAAGTACACGGGAAAATACTCAGAATCAGAAACACTAAAATTACAAATTATATAAGCATTATCCTGTGAATAATATAGAAGTGAAACAAAATCAACTTGCATCACCAGATTTTCGTAAACAGCTACATAAATACAAGAAACCTTGAGAAACAAATAGACGCACTTGCACGTCCGAATGAATTACAACTACACTGCGAAAGTTTCAAAT
Source organism: Locusta migratoria (assembly GCA_026315105.1). Lineage (NCBI taxonomy): Eukaryota > Metazoa > Arthropoda > Insecta > Orthoptera > Acrididae > Locusta > Locusta migratoria. The sequence goes on along the minus strand of CM048755.1, from coordinate 451,182,242 downwards.
TTGAAGAGACTGCGAACATATAAACTTCAAATATCGAGACATGGGAAGCCATGACTAATATCCTATTAAATAGCACAATAACAGATTATGCGAGGAAATATTCCCAGGAAGTATAGATTAGTTTAATTTTAAAGTTCTTACACGTTATTTAAATCACTCAGAGGACAAGTGAGTGGAATTTGGAGAAAGCAAAATGTAAACACATCTCAGATAAGGAACCATTTCTCAGCGTCGTAAAAGCGCAGTCACTGATTTCGCAAAATCTTTGTGCGATACCATGAAATCCTGGAAAACCATTTCCTAATTGAGTCATTGTGCACCTATGATCATGTTTTGCACTGCTTACGAATTAGAAAATGTACGATTTCTATAGGCGTAAGGAAATTGGCTTCACTCTGCGGTTAAAAATGAAACCGTATGAATGGAAGTACTCTAATTACATTAGAATGACACTACACTTTCTCTACAAGGAGAAGACATTGTTAGTTCGAAATCTTATTTGAATCGATTTTCCTCCTGAGACTCGACCATACCGCTACACCACGCAAGAAACAGAACAGTGTGTGACTAGACATTTAATTCACAGCCTACGTAGAACCTTGGTGAAATCCGTAAAGGAATCAGTAATATTTATGGTGCTGACTGAACAGGATTTCTTGTCAGTTAAGAACAGGCTTACGAATTCGAAATTAGTTGGGTGTGTCACAGGAGTAGGTCTGATAATGAATAAGAAAATAGGAATGCGGGTATAATATAAACAGCACAGTGATCGCATTAGATACGAATCTAATACCGACCACAGTAGTATCAGTCTATATACCATTAAGTTCTGCCGATGATGAGGAGACTGAAAAAAATGTATGATGCGATAAAATAAGTCATTCAGACAGTGAAGGGAGACGAAAACCTGATTGTTATGGGGAAGTGGAACTCAGTAGTAGGAAAAGGAAGGGAAGGAAAAGTAGGTGAATTTGGACTTGGCAAAAGGAATGAAAGAGGAAGCCACCTGGTAGAATTTTGCATGGAACATAATTTATTCATAACAAACATTTTCTTTAAGAATTATAGGAAATACTCAATATAATTGACGAAAGGGGAATGTATAAAGAGTAAATGTAGCAGTACATTGAGTACAGACGACTAAAAACTGAGATTGATAGGAACTTCAAAATGGATAAGAAGATGGGTCTGTGGATCTGCTTTGATGCAAAACATTTACGTACATACCCATACTAGTTTCGGCGGAAATCCCGCCATCATCAGTGGGTTTTATATTTATTCTGAAAGAATGCAGAAATTGCATAGTTACGACGCTGTGAAACATATTGCAGTATAAGGTATACACATTTTTCGCCGTATCATTGTGTACACATCAGATTTCGTACCTTTCTCCTTTTTTGCAGCGTAAAGCATGCATCTGCAACATTATGAGCGGCTGTTACTAGCGAGAGTGACTATTGTGAGAAACTTTATTTCAGTGTATTTACAAACTCGGTTTTGTTTATTGCTGTTATTACAGTTTATGACGGTACCGGTACTAAGCTGTGCATATTTTGGAATCGTACTCACATTAGTTTGGACGGTTTCTTGATGGACTTGATAGATGTTTTCGTGTCGCAGAAACGCATATTTTGTTTATGTTAGTAGTTCGAAACTTGCGCCATTTTTGTTATTATTTGCGCGTGTCACGACTCGCGAAATGTGTTGTATATCGCGAGAGTGTTTCTGTATCTGTGGCGCGAGTTTTGATACTCTGTGTCAGCGGTCGGCAACTGGCGGACCGCGGTCCAGATCCGAAGCGCGGAAGGCCAAAACCTGGACCGCCAATAATATTTTGAAATTATAAGTTACATACTCAAATTATTTAGAAAAAAACTTTTTCTGTAGAGAGCGATTCGTATGAGAGCCACCCTCATACCTTTTTTATGGAATTTTAGAATGACCTGGTGAATAATTAGTACCCTTAAATATCATTATAGGCAGATTAAATAAATAGTTACCTTAATGGGCGCGCAGGAGTGGCAGAGCGCATTGAGGCGCGATGCTCCGATGCGCGAGGCCGTTCCCCGTCGGGGGTGCGAATCCTCACACGGGCATGGATGTTTGTGTTGTCTTTAGTGTAAGTTACTATATCAGTAGTTTGTAAGTTTAGTGACTGATGTCCTCGCAAGTAAGATCTGTAAGCTTAACAAACATTTGATACTTTTTTGTATTATTATTTTTATTTTATTTTTATTTGCTTCTTTTTTTTCTCAAGATGTGCAACGCCGGAGAGTACACTGACGGAACGGAACGGAGAAAGCTGGCCGGTTATCCGCATATAAGCTCTGTACACACGAATGCAGCACAATAACTTTACTTAATGAAAAACGTAATTCTATAAATCGACTTCATACTCTGATCATCGCTGAAACCTCTAAGCAAGCGGTCAGGGCATATCCATTTAAACACCTTTTTTCCGAACGAACGAAAGCCTGGAGCTACTTTCCAAAGTGATACAGGTTTTATGGTTTTTTTTTTACGTTTCTATTTGACATCTATTGTATTAAATGTAAGTTGGAGAGTGAAAATTAAAATAAAAGAATAGTGTACTTTTTCTGGATTTTTGAATACAAATATGCCTGTGTGTTGTAATTCATATTATTTTGTGCATTAAAATTGAAATAAAAAATTAACAATAAATATGAGATTTTTCTTGTGAACCTCGAAAATTTTTTTTCAGAGGTGTCAGGATGCCATCTAATAGTACTTGCCAACCTCTGCTCTGTGTTGTGATCCTGAGTGTGAAGTGAGTTTGTATGGACGTATGTGTATGTGTATGTGTATGTGTGTGTGTGTGTGTGTGTGTGTGAGTACGTGTGTGCGATACTGACGCCCTGTATTCTTTGTTAGTTCGTCTAAGTTAGTGAAGAGTATGTTGTTGCAAAGTGTAGTGTATTTGTTCATTACGTTTATTCCTTCCTTTATGGCCTTATGCATGTAATAATTTTCTTCTGTCGCGAGTTTTCGGTTTTGGCTGTTGCTGTTTTCCATGATTTGTAGGTACGTTTTCATAGTTGTGGGATCGTGATTACCTTTTATCAAATGGTCTGCAAAGGTTCAGTGTGTACATTCGCTCTTCATAAGTCTTATTTGTGTAGTGTAACGTGTTCTGAAATTACTACATGTCTGTCCAATGTAGTGTGATTGCAATGGCAGTGATGGGTAGAGGACAAATGCAAATCTTAGGAGAATGTATAACTAGGAGAAAGACAGATATCACCTAGAGGAAAATAAAAGATACGTTTGGAGATAAGAGAAGCAGCTACATGAATATTAAGCTCTCAGATGGAAAACCAGTACTAAGAAAAGAAGGGAAAGCTGAAAGGTGAAATGGATATATTGAGGGCCTATAAAAGGGAAATGAACTAAAAGGAAGTACTGAAGCCGCGCGGGAGTAGCTGAGCGGTCTGGAGTGCCATGTTGGGAATCGCGCGGCCTCCCGCGTCGGAGGTTCGAATTCTCCCTGTGGCATGTTTAAATGTTTGTAAAGCTTATGGGACTTAACTGCGGGGTCATCAGTCTCTAAATTTACAAACTACTTATGAACTAACTTATACTAAAGACAACACAGACATCCATGCCTGAGGGAAGATTCGAACCTCCGACGCGAGAGGCCGCGAGATCCACTACGTAGTGCTCCAGACCGCTCGGCTACTCCCACGCGGCCCTCTGGCATGGATGTTTGTGTTGTCTTTACTATAAGTTAGTTCATAAGTAGTTTCTAAGTTTAGGGACTGATGACGTTCCATAAGCTTCACAAACATTTGAACATTTTGAAGTATTGAAAAAAGGGAAGAGAAAGTAGATGCAGATGAGATACGAGATACTAAACTGACACAATAATTTGACAGAGCACGGAAAGACGTAAGTCGAAACAAGGCCCCTGGAATAGACGACATTCCCTCAAAGCTACTGAGGTCTCTAGGATTCAGAGATGACAAGAACATTTCAACTGGCATGTAAGATCTATTAGACAAGCGAAATACCGTCAGGAATCAAGAAAAATGTTGTAATCCACATTCCAAAGAAAGCAGGCGCAGAAAGGTGTGAAAATTACAGAACCAGCAGTTTAATAAGTCATGCTTACAAAATTTTAACACGAATTATTAACAGAAGAATGAAAAAGCTGGTAGAAGCCTCCCTCGTGGATCTCAGTTTCGATTCATAACAAATGTGGGAACACGTGAGGCAATACTCACCTTACTACATATCTTGTAAGATAGGCTAAGGAAAGGTAACCCTACATTTATAGCTTTTGTAGATTTGGACAAAGCTTTTGACTATGTTGATTGGAATACACTCTTTCAAATTCTGAAATCAATAGGGGTAAAGAGAGGTAACGAAAGGGTATTTAAAATTTGCACAAAAAACCAGACAGTAGTTATTAGAGTAGAAAGGGAAAGCACTGATTGCGAAGAGAGTTAAGAAAGGATTGTAGACCTTCCCTAATGTTATTCAATATTTACACTGAGCAAGCTGTGAAGGAAAACACGGAGAAATATGGAGAAGGCACTAAAGTTCAATGTGAAGAAATAAAAACTTTGCTTTCTGCTTCGGACACTGTAATTCTGCCAGAGACAGCAAGGGACCTGGAAGAGTAATTGAACGGAATGAACGGTGTCTTGAAAGGAGCTTATAAGATGAACATTAACAAGAGCAAAACTAGGGTATTGGAATATAGTCTAAGAAAATCAATCGATGCTGAAAGAATTAGATTATGTAACGAAACAGTAAAGATGGTAAATGAGTTTTGTTATTTGTGGACGGCCGCGGTGGCCGAGGGGAGTGAGGCGCTTCAGTCACGGTCTGCACGGCCACTACGGTCGGGGGTTCGAATCCCTCTTCGGGCATGGATATTTGTGCCGTCCTTAGTTGTAGGTAGTTCATAAGTAGTTTGTAAGTTTAGGGACTGATGACCCCGTAGTTAAGTCCCTTAAGCTTAACAAACATTTGAACATTTGAACATTTTTGGACGATAAATAGTTCAGCCAGAAGGAGGATAGGAGCTTTTAAAATGTGGTGCTGCAGAAGATTGGTGAAGATTAGGTGGATGGATCGCGTAACTAATTAGAAGTTATTGAACAGGACTGGGTAGAAAAGAAATTTCTGGCATACCTTGACTACCGGAAGGGCTCGATTAGTAGGACACATTCTTAGACATCAAGGAATCGAGAATTTTGCATTCGAGGAAAGTGTATGGGGTAAAAATAGCAGAGCGAGGCCAAGAGACGAATGTAGTAAGCAAATTCAAATGGATGTAGGTTGCTGTTCTTATGAGGAAACGAAAAACGTTGCTCAGGATAGAGTAGGGCGGGGAGCTGCATCAAATCAGTTTCCAGACTGATGACAACAACAACAGCAACGGTAATAAAATGGAAATACCTAATGGTAGATTCAGCAAAAAAGTTATTTTCCAACGCTTTCCATCAATCGCAGTAGTAATTTCCACAAAAGAACGTCTTATATTTCTTCAGGTGGATGCTTCACTTCGAAACTTATTTTTAACGTTTCACTGTCAGACTACTCGATACACAAAACCTTCATTAAGCACGATATGATACGTAACACGTTAAGTACCTTTCATGAGTTTATGGCTGTGCACGGCCTGAAGATAGTAGTGACAGAGTACTTAATGGCCAGTGGCATTCTGAATTTTTGTCAAAAGCCAACTCCTTTTTCTAAGCGTAGTCACCCCTGGTTAATGGTCTATTGAGATTTTAATCAGACTGAGAATGTGTCATCCGGACGATCACTGCCAAGTTCCCTGAAGTAGATTACAGGCACTCAGTATATTCGGAGAGAACAAGTCTGTTACAAATTATGACTACGTCGAACTACCTCGCACACTACGTCAGATTAGCTGGTGAATTTCTGCTAAGTTTCTTTTGAAAGGAATATTGATAGTTGCAAGGCCCACTTTTTCCTTGTGGTGAGCCGGACGAACGACATATATTTTGTTGCTGTGCTGCCTGTCTGCCTCTCTTTGGCACTTTTCCCGCACATGCAGGATCGGCACTGTGTTAAACGCGGATTTGACATGTGTTAATATTTACAGGGTGGCCAGATGCCCTTCCTACCGCCACCCCATGCCTCCCAGGAGGAAATGTGTACCCCACATGCCTGCTTATAGTGTTATATGTATCTGAAAGTGTTACGAAATGTTTGTGAATCGTGTAACTGAGGCAGAATTTGAGGACCAGCCCGGTATTCACCTAGGGGGATGTGGAAAACCGCATAAAAACCACATCCAGACTGGCCGGCCCTCCGCCCCCTTTCGTTAGTCCGCCGTCCGCCGGGCGTATTCGAACCGGGGGCGGTACGCCTACCCGTCTCGGAAAGCGGTGCGTTAGACCACACGGCTAACCGATCGGGTATGTTTTTGCTGTGCTGTACATTCGATGCTGATTCGATGCTGATTCTGATCATGCTTCAAGTGTCACTTGTCCTGCAGAACGCTAATGGTGTACAAAGACTGCGCATAGACATTGAAAACAAAAAGTGGATGTGAGGATGGGATCGCCTCATCATTTTCTAAAATCAGCCTCTCCCTTAGTTCCCCATAATTCATATACAGCAAATCAACTTGCTCACTCGCAAACTGCGGGCAAAGCACGTCATTTTTGTAGTCATACACGAGAGAATCCGCCCTCATCGTGTGGCTCATTATTCTGTCGGGAATTATAACCGGACTGATTCTGCAAGCGCGGTGGTTCCTCGTAACCTCTCTGTCCACTATCTTGGCCAAAGTTTCGATGGTTATTGTCTTAAGGTCCCCATGCTCTACGCGTGCCACTCCGTCACTGATTTCCGTACTGATTTTTTTTCGATTATGTCCATTACAATATCCTCCATCTTGAGTGTCGTTCCTTCGGTTCATACGGAGCATCTAAGTACCTATTCTGCTGATCCATTTCTCCAAAATACGTAACTGTGTCTTTAATCGTGATCTCCTGACAATTTGGTTTCATGTGTGTTCCGAATTTCATAATGTCTTGGATACTCTGTGACCAATATTCCTGAGCATCGTTGTTTTGAAATCCTCATGGATTTTCCATTTTTTATAAGTATTTGCTTACGTGTACCAACTTCTTCATGCAAATGACTGCAGAAAAACTTAATTTTTAATGCATCTTCCCATGAGGATGGTAATGTGTTGTCATTTTCGGATGTTTTTAATTGTTAGGATGGGACAGTGCGAATAATTATGCACTGACACAAAGTTTCACCTACAGTCCTCTTCAACATCAAACACCTAATTATCAACAGAGAAACTATGTCCCATAATTGGCTTCCTAATTTGACAGAGACGTTCTATCAACAGTCCGATATCTTCCTCTTCATTTCTTTTCCTCTCTTCTTCCTTATCTAACTCTCTTCAACCTTCACGGCGGTAATTCATTCTGACTCGTAAAGGCCGTCTGTAAACTATCAGTCGCTTCCTTATTACCACGGTTAATGACATCTTGTTCTTTACAGAATTGTGTCTCATGCTTGTCACTAGATCTTACGGGTTGCGTGCAGTCAGATGCTGATACTGCATTAATCGTTATCCGATCATCATCTGTGGCTAGTGAGTCAACTTTGCTAATAGCATTGGCTACTTCGTTATCTCGGGCAAGCCGTGTAGAATCCTACATTATTACCCTGACAAACATCGTCTAAAATCTCCCCCTGGTCCGCACAACACTGGCCACCGCTTCTTAACCTGATCAGCACTCGGTTTAACGCAACTGCATTCCTTTAGTTCATGCTGAAGTACCACAACCCTACTCTGAACTGACTCTACTTTCCCTGCGAAATCTTTTCGAACTGATACAGTAGCAGCTATGTTGTCTTAAACCGCAGCATCTGACAACCTAAATCACCAAGCAGGGGGCCCGGGTTCGATTCCTGGCAAGAGACTGGGTGTTGTTTGTTGTCAAAAAAAATGTTCAAATGTTTGTATAGTGTATGGGACTTAACTACGGGGTCATCAGTTCCTAAACTTACAAACTACTTATGAACTACTTACGAACTAGGACGGCACAAATATCCATGCCCGAGGGGGGGGGATTCGAACCCCAAACCGTAGTGGCCGTGCAGACCATGACTGGAGCGCCTTAGTCCCCTCGGCCACCGCGGCCGGCTGTTTGTTGTCGCAACATCATTTTCATCATCATCGACACGCAAGTCTCCGAAACGGCGCAAACTGAAAGGAATTTCATCAGTGTTGTTATGGTCTTCAGTCCTGAGACTGGTTTGATGCAGCTCTCCACCCTACTCTATCCTGAGCAAGCCTTTTCATCTCCTCATAAGAACGACAACCCACATCTATTTGAATCTGCTTACTATACGCGTCTCTTGGTCTCCCTCTGCGATTTTTACCCCACACACTTCCCTCCAATGCTAAATTTACGATTCCCCGATGTCTAAGAATGTGTCCTACCAAGCGATCCCTTCTTTTAGTCAGGGTATGCCAAAAATTCCTTTTCTCACCAATTCTGATCAGTACCTCTTCATTACCTCTTAGGCCAAACAATCCCAGACGGGATCTCCCGGCGAAAAAATTCGACACGGTCATTTCATATAACCTTTTGCTATTTCCCTCACATTTGTTATTCGGAACTAACTCCTGTTCATCTAACGTCTTCCTCCATTTCCCCCACACTAACTTTATGCACCGAAAGTTTCTTTTCCGCACTCTCGATATTTTCCGAAAATTTCTTTTCCGACCTAGGAATCCGACCAGATACTGTATGTTCCGTAAATTGCGTTTGCAATCTATCCGTATTTTCCGCGAGTTTCACTGTTCTCTCTTTATGCTCCACAAATCCCCTATGCATCTTCTCACTAATTTCCAAAAACTGCTTTTTCAAACCCTGTGTACTTTCCGAAAATATTATTTTTCATCCAACTTCTTCCTCCATTTCCCCACACTAACTTTATGCACCGAAAGTTTCTTTTCCGCGCTCTCGATATTTTCCGAAAATTTCTTTTCCGACCTAGGAATCTGACCAGATACTGTATGTTCCGTAAATTGCGTTTGCAATCTATCCGTATTTTCCGGGAGTTTCACTGTTCTCTCTTTATGCTCCACAAATCCCCTATGCATCTTCTCACTAATTTTCAAAAACTGCTTTTGCAAACCCTGTGTACTTTCCGAAAATAATGTTTTTTTATATCTGTCTTTTCCGAAAATTGCTAGGGCAAACCCTGTAATAGCAGTAGGACTGGCGTGCGCGCGGTCGCTGAGAGCTGGCAGCCCGCAGCCGCGGCCACGGCACCAGACCCAGCTGTGTGCACTTCCTGGAAACCACCCAATCGATGGCTCTTCCATTCAGAGGGCGGTCCCCGCCTATTCACTGCTCGGCCCGCAAACAATTTCGAAAACCGCAACACTGCCCGTGGCTACAGAACTACTCTCCTCGTGTTCGTGCATCATCTCTGCTAACGGACTAGCCGGTCGACTGCAATTATCCATTGCTACAGCGCTGTTCGCTCACGACCTCGTAGCGTTCGACGTCCACTAATTGCCACCGTAATAGGAGTACACTCTGTGATCAAACAGTGCATCACCTAAACGTCTAATAGAGTACAATATCAACACAAGAAAAGTATACAAAGTAAGTCCCTACGAAACACTAAGTCACACACAATGTACACAAACGAGGCGAACAACAATGCAGAGTGAAGACAAGAATATGAAAAAAAAAATCTATAGAAAAACACAAACACCATTAAGATTCTGATTACTTCTCAAACGACTCTCACGAAATTCTGAACATCTTGGCAAGGGACGCTTGATGAAACGAAACTCGTACTAGGGACCCTAGATAAAACACTTCCCTTGATTTTATTTTTATTTCTTTATTTGCAATAGAAAGCATCTCTCATATCAGCATTTTCTGCTCTAGAGATCCACTAACACTTTAATCGTGTTATTTTGACGCGAAACGTATTGCGTAGCATCTAATTATCCACATCAGAAATTAAATGTTCAAATGTTTGTATAGCTTATGAGACTTAACTACGGGGTTATCAGTCCCTAAACTTACAAACTACTTATGAACTAACTAATACTAAGGAAGGAACAAATACCCATGCCCGAGGGGGGATTCGAACCCCCGGCCGTAGCGGACGTGCAGACCGCAACTGGAGCGCCTCAGTCCCCTCGGCCACCGCTGCCGGCTCCACATCAGAACAAATACTATTGGCGGAACGGAAACGCTTAGACGCGCGCCCAAGCCTCTGTTAAAACGTGAGTAGGGGTCTCGTTTTTATTTTTATGTTACTTTTGTCACCTACTCCACTTATATGTTAATTATATTATTCGTAAAAGGTAGCTGATTTCATTTATCATTGACTGCGGGAGGCAGGGGGGAGGAGCAACGGTAGTAGGGTGATTCTTTCGCAGATTGAAAGGGATAGATTTACCTATTATCCTTTCTTTTATTACATTAATTATTCATCTAATAGCGCCATATTTAAACAGCATAATTAGTTCCATCTGGCTGAATTTTATCGTATTAGTTTCAGGTCTCGTAATTGTGAATTTTGACACAGCTAAAGGATGGGGTGGAACAGGAACAGACCTTACAAAACTTCACTTGATCTCAGATAATTTTAATGTGCACATTCTATCCTACAATATTTAACAAAGAAGGCATGCAACTTTTAAATTACTCTATGTAAATTATTCTACGAAAAATAGCAATTCGCTTTATTTAACAGCCGAATGATCTTTCAAAAAAAGTGAATGATATTTTTAGTTTTGCGGCAAATAAACCGAACAGCAATGCAAATGCGTAGCTTTTGCGCTCATGTTCAAATGTTGTAAATCTATGGGACTGAACTGCTTGATTATTAGTCCCTAACCTACAAACTTCTCAAACTAAGGTCAACACATACACCCATGCTCGAGGGAGGACTCGAACCCCCGACGGCGAGCGGCCGCGCACACCGCAGCATAGCGCCTCAGTAGCAAGATTAATCCGCCGCGGTCGCTCATGTTCCAGTGCATACTTTTATTATAACCCATATTAAGTAAAAGGGACTAAAACAGAATTCATTAGCACCAATACTGAGCTTTAGTATTCAGTCTTAAGCACACTTTGCTTTGTGTGTTGCATAGCCTGAAAAACCATCTCATCCCTGCAAAGAAAAGAAATCTGAACCATATAAAATCGAAAGAAATGATTAGCACACGTATTGCAAAAGAATAATAGGGTAAGGTGGTACAAATTCGACATAGGTACAATTCCGATCAACGTAAGTCTTCACGCCATTTGTCAGTCTCGTAGTGTCACGTTGTATGGTGTTGTAATGTAGCAGGTTTCTAGAGATCCTCCTGTCTCTTCTCAGATTACACCACTTTGTGCTAAGAAGATATAAATTTTTTACCTGTTAAGAGGTAAGCGAAGCTATTTAGTCTAACGTGCTCTTGTAAATTTTATAGTTAAGGGTGACTGGATTCGCTGACAAAATTCAATGTTTGGTACCACGACGTATGTATTTGTGCCTATCGAAAAAAGTGTTTTTTATGTGGAAGATTCCAGTAATCATAATTGTATAAGGAAGTGATCACAATTGCACCTAGTGTGGTAAATTTTCGATCGCTTTTTCTCAATTCCGTAACCTTCTTTTTTGTTTATACCAACATTTGTAATTGTCTAATATTTGTGTTACATAATCAACAAACATCCAAGAACAAGTGCCATAGTTAAAATTATTTCTTTTCCCAATATATTTCCAGTTTCAATAACATTTGTCCGAAATGATCGGAATTGTACCACCTTACCCTAGTAATCTTTGTAACTGCTTGACTGCCTAATTTTGGGTCCAGAGAAGTTAGATCCCACCAACTAAGAAATGGTGTGAACCCGATTGCGCCACAAGTTACAAAAGAAAATCCGTTACTTACACAAACATCAACATAAATTGAACAACACAAACCTTAATCATTGCCACTGCGTTCCGTTAAGAACACAAAGAACCCTCATGTCAAAATTATTCACTTAATATAATAAAGAATTCGCGAGCGATTGATTCTCTCGTAAGAACAAGAATAACGATAAAGTTCTCCCCATAAGAACCGACAGCAATCGACATTTTTCACCTGAATTGCTTAACTTCGGCTCAGACCTGCATACTCACGTCCGTCTGGTGCGAGCACTGGCCGCAGTTTGCCACTATGGCTGACCTCTCCCTGCCCAACCTCGAGTTCCCTCCAAAACCGAACAAGATGCTCTCCATCGACTCGCTCAAGTAAAGGTTATGCCGCCAACGTGAAGGCAATCACATACTGGGCACCCACAGCAACATTACACGGATCCCATAGGTAAATCGCCTGCTGCGTCCGTTTCCGATAAAGTTAACTGTTGTAAACCAGGCTAAACTAATCTTTGTCATCTACATTCAGGGCTGCATACTCAGTACACACACACACACACGCACACACACACACACACACACATACAAGTGCATGCTAGTATCGACACAAAGAGGGAGAGAAATAGTTCTGTGGAGTGTGGCTCCTTAAATTGTTTTTGAAAATAAAAAAAAAAATAGCTTTCTGCATTCTGTATCCACAGAGCACTTTCCCTATTACAACCATAAGATGCCTCAACAACTCTCTCTATCAAGTGATGCGAAAAACCTGACAACTCACTAGAAACCGAAAAATGTGAAGAATTAATTAAATGATTACAAATGAAGCGAACCTATGGTACCTCTTCGCGAGAAAAAGTTTATTTCACTCTTTGCAAACTACAAAAAAGGGCCAAGTTAAAAAAGGAAAAATTAAAAAAAATCTGAATATTAAAAAACTGTTCAACAAGCTCCCGTAAAATTTGTACGGGTGCCTGTAACTCCAAATATATTGGAAGTTCCCACTAAACAGATAATGTTTCAAAGTTCGCTAGTGACTGATGAGTAATTACATTGTTGGAATTGTTCATCTATATACATACTCCACAATCAACCGAAAGATGCGTGGCGGATTGTACATCGAATGACAACTTCTTATTTCCTTTTATGTTCCACTTCCAAACAGATTAGTTCTAAATAAAAGACCTACTCAACCTTCCGATACGAAATATTACTAAGTCTCATACGTGCATGAAAATCACAAGATCTTCGACACTGATACTCAAAAAATTCTCAGATTTCAACGTATGAACTTAGCCGTGAAATCAAATGACATACGCGAGAGTACCATCGCCTCTGGATAAAGATATTGCCTTTTTGCAGTCCAAAATAATACTGCCTCGAAGCCAAGATGGCTGCCGACCTTTAAGCCTCCGCTATAAGGATTCTGAGGTGAAATCAACTATTTCCTTATTAAAAACTACAAAAATACTTGATTTTAACGGTTAGTGTACACATTACAACTCTAATCACATGCAAATTTTCCGCTGATTCTAATCCTGCTATTACTATTTGCTTATATATCGTATTATTAATTTATAAAAAAATTATGTTGCTCACCACAACTTTTCGATGCTTAAAGCACTTGTTATGAAGAAATTATTTAAACACTTCATAGTCTTCGTCCTTACTCCTACATTACCGTAGTGCCGTTATTTACGAGACTATTAATTTTTATTTAACATAAAAAAATCCTTATTCGAGGGAAAACACATATATCAGCTCCGCATTCAAAATTACACAATAATTCAATAAATTTAGGTATGTATACTGATAAATCACATTGAGATCTATTTATTGACCATTCATTTATGACAATTAATCAATGCTTTGATGAGATAGAATTTTATAATTTCAGTAAATTTTCATGCTATTAAACTTATAATAGCTTATGAACTTGTATGGAGTTTGGAGGCGCGTCTACATGAAAGCAGTCATCTATTTCGACACTTTAAATGAGCCTACAAGCTCCTCTGTAAAATGTGTGGTTCAGCTTTTAACTTTTAACCGTGAATGCCCTTTACTCCATGCATTAAGTCGCCCGTGCGACGGTTCTCCGTTGAGCCTGAGCAGACTGTCGATTTTTTCCCTCCCAGCAACCAATGCATCTAGGGAGGCTGACAGGAGACAGAATGTTCTCATCTGTGGGCAGAAGTGTGAACTCACCCCCATAGCTCACCCCAGACTCTTGAATCAATACATATGGGTATAGTGCTGCTTTGAATCTCAAGTCCACTGCCTCAGCCACGCGGCCACGACTCTGTCATTCGAATTTATAGCCTTTCTTCAAGTTCGGTAGTGTGTACTCTCACAAGACGCTGGTGACGTGTGAACTTCTGTAATTCCGACTTGTTCTACATCGCCCAGTGGCTACATTTTGTGCGTGATGCTCCATGGCATCTTGTGGCAGGGCTAGCTCTCACCTATGTGCTGAATTCTGAATTCAGGTTTTGGCAGACTATTCATACTTTCATTGTATGCAGCTTCCCTAGTGCCTGTTTTGCAGACTGACTCTTTACTATATGACAAAACACATGTTACAAGAAACGAAGTCCCATCTCTTGAGGTAGGAGATCTGCAGGTAAGTGATTTGCTAGGAACAACGTTATTAGATACTTGTTCATAGGTTGTTTCTTCAATCTTACAATAATCTGTGAAAGTCGTACACTCACGAGGAGAGACCCCAACTACAGTTTACTTCCAACATGCAAAGGCTAGACAACGTTTGGAAAATAAAATACTTTTAAAGGTTGGAGGCAATAACATTGAAAGAGAGTGGTGTTTCATGTTTCGCGATATCTTCTGTAACATTGTGTCACGTTTCATCATAGACAGGTCCAACAAACTGAAGTGTCTGTACATCAGTTCCCTCTGGACGATAGTGAAAAACGGTGTATTACAGAATGGCAGTGTACATGCTTTCCAATAACATCGATATCTGGCCCGTATACGGTGAAAACTGGATGAAATGGTCGATTAACACAATGATTGTTTACCATTGCCTGGCCATGCCGTCCATCACATGCCATCCTACAAGAGTAGAACAACGGCTTCAGGAAACCGGCTCTTTCAAGGCCAACGAGGCCGATTTTGGTCGTGGCTGGGCATACTACCTGTTGACGTGGGAGAGGAAGTCCTCAGACTGGTCTAACAGTACCCGTCGACGTGCACTCGCAACATCGCTGGGGTCGTGGATGTAATCCCAGAGCACATTCTTGCGAGTTCTCCTTGTATAGCAACTTCACCCATACGTCCTCCTGAGAATTCAGGATTGGGTCGAGTTGATTGTACGGCAGGTGCTAATTGCAGCCCATGGTTCTCACATTGTTGTGTCGACGTTACTTCCTAATCTGGAATAATTCTTTCACCGATTAAGCGCATTTCACAAACGAAAGTCTGTTCAACCGTTTTAACAGCCACATTACAGATGCAAAATTTGTGGTATCACACATCCATGTGGATTTAAATATTAAATATTTTACTGGGTACTTTTCTTATTGATGTTAGTTACAGTTAACTGCAAGTACCATCATTGACACAATGAACGTGCCATTTTCTCGGAATCTAGCAAAATACGTTGAAACTGCGGCCATCAACCTCTACGCAAGCACGACATCAGCGAATACAATTCCGATGTACCCGGATAAATGTCCCTGCTGCGTTTCGAATCACAGCAAAACCAGCCGTAATTCTGGCATCTAATACCATCTCCGTATGCACTGAAACTCACACAAGTGACTTTAGGTACCCACATAGGAAACAATGAAGGTGATTTAGGACAGATGCCTTTGCTCGCCATGGAATAGGACAAGGTGCACGTCAGTGAGTTCTCCGAAACTGTACTTGTACCGCTCCTTCGAATTGTACTGTACGTCTCTACACTGCACTGAGTAATTAAACGATGATTCATAGCACCTTCTGTCATGGGAAAATGTAAATATGGCACAACAGCGTCACCTTTTGGACAAGTAAAATAAACAAAACCTGCCTCATGACTTCCTCGTAATCAGGCTCGTTCTCCGTTTCCTTACAAGAAATAAGGAATGTACAGTACATTAAATAAACAGCACACAACGTGTAAAGTAGTATGCTTGTTGTAAATAAACTGTAAAACAGCAATGACAGACAAAGTGATAGACTTCCATAATACAATCTTCAAAAACAAATCATTCAAGTGGTTATGATAAAATATCAACAAAGTTAAATAAAGAATGCTCTTGTGAATTTAGCAGTATTTTAAGTTATTTGTGTTACCAGTTTATTATAAATGGAACATTTCCTGATTGGTTAAAATATGCCGATATTAAACCTCTATTCAAGGAAGGGGATAAATGGATAACATCAAGCTACAGATCGATTTCACTTTCACCGGCATTCTCAAAAATTCTAGAAAAGATAAAGTACAAGCAGATTCTCAACCACCTAACCTCAAATGACATATTGTCTAGAACACAATTTGGATTTCTGAAAGGTTCCGATATGAGAAGGCTATTTACACGTACAGTGAGAGTGTCCTTAATTCATTAGATAATAAATTACAAGCAGCAGGTATTTTCTGTGATTTATCAAAGGCATTTGACTGTGTGGCCCATAACATCCTTTTAAGGAAATTAGAATTTTATGGTGTCACGGGAATTGCTGCAAAATGATTCGAGTCATACCTTGCTAACAGGAAACAAAGGGTGTCAGTGTAACGGACTGGTGAATTAAGCCAACAGTCATCATCAGATTGGGTAGAAATTAAATGTGGTGTCCCACAAGGATCCATCTTAGGGCCATTGCTTTTTCTTGTGTACTTTAATGACCTCTCGTCAGTTACACTGACAGAAGCAGAGTTCGTTTTGTTTGCAGATGATACGAGTATTCCAATAAATAGCATGTCAAGCTTGGATTTAGAGAGGTTTGCTAATTATATTTTCATTAACATTAATAAATGGTCTAAAGCCAACTCATTGACATTAAACTTTGAAAAGACTCACTACATGCAGTTAAGAACATGTAACAGATTCGTATCCAGTATAGGCATTAAGTATGAAGAAGAGCAGATAGAAGAGGTTGACAGTATAAAATTGCTGGGATTACAGCTTCATAATAAATTCAGTTGGGATGATCACACCACAGAACTCCAGAAACGACTTAACAAATTTTTATTTTCAATACGAGTGCTATCAGACGTAGGAGACATAAAAATACAAAAGGTTGCATACTTTGCTTACTCTCATTCCATAATGTCATAGGGTATAATATTTTGGGGTAGCTCTTCAAGTCAAGCTAAAGTTTTCAGAGTCCAAAAGCGTGTAATACGTATTATTTGGGGTGTAAATTCACGGACACCTGCAGAAGCCTCTTCAAATAACGGGGTATATTTGCTGTGACCTCGTCGCCTTTTGTTGTATCCCGTCGCAGTCTAGTTGTCATGAAAGGTACTGGTGCAAGAATCGATGGTCATCTAAAACATTTCTATAGAGAATGGTATTACATGATTTATTGACTGAAGAGACAATGATGCTCAACTTTAGGACATATGTCTGTTTCTTCTCTCTTCTCGCTTCTCACGGAGGCGTCCGTATGATGCTATCTGCGCTGAGACCTAGTGACTGCTTGGTTCCTAGCCGTGTTCTGACCTAGTAACTGCCTTAGTTCTGACTAGTAACTGACGGGCCGTCCAGACGTATTTGGGCCTAGATATAGGCAGCGAAAGTTGGCTCAAGCCGGAAATAAGTTCAGAAGAAGTATTTTCAAAAGATCTAACGGTATTCAGAAAGGATAGATTAAACAAAATAGGTGGGGGCGTGTTTGTCGCCGTCAAAAGTAGTATTTCATGTAGCGAAGTTGAAGTTGATAGTTCGTGCGAGCTATTATGGGTAGAGGTTGTACCCGAAAATCGTAAGAAGTTAATAATCGGTTCCTTTTACCGGCCTCCCGACTCTGACGATACAATAGCAGAAAGGTTTAAAGAAAACCTGAGTCTAATTACAAAAACGTACCCGACTCACACGATAATAGTAGGTGGTGATTTTAATTTACCCTCGATCTGTTGGCGAAATTATATTTTCAAATCAGGAGGTATGCATAAAACATCGTCCGAAATTGTACTCAACGCATTCTCTGAGAATTACTTCGAACAAGTAGTTCATGAGCCAACTAGAATTGTAAATGGGTGTGAAAACACACTTGATCTCTTAGCAACAAATAATCCTGAGCTCATAATGAGCATCAAAACGGATACAGGTATTAGTGAACACAGAGCTGTAGTAGCGAAATTGAATATCGGAAGTCCCAAAGTTACCAAAAATAAACGCAAAGTATATTTGTTCAGGAAAGCAGATAGAAACAAAATACATTGCTTCTTGAAAGACAGCTTCCACTCGTTTCTAACACTAAACGTAGGTGTAGACCAGATGTTGCTCAAATTCAAAGAAGTGGTATCGACAGCAATTGAAAGTTTTATACCTAATAAATTAATAAAAGAAGGAGGCGATCCCCCTTGGTACACAAAACAGGTCAGGACACTGTTGCAAAAGCAAAGGAAAAGGCATACTAAATTTAAACGAACACGAAATCCCCAGGATTTTCGATTGTACTCAGAAGCTCGAAATTTAGCGAGGATTTCAATGCGAGATGCCTACAACATTTATCACAACGAAACTCTTTCTCGTAATTTGACTGAAAACCCAAAGAGATTTTGGTCATATGTTAAATATACTCGGGGAAAGTCACAAACAATACCTTCACTACGTGATAGTAATGGCGATCCTGCCGATGACAGCGCTACTAAAGCAGAGTTACTAAACTCAGCTTTTAGAAACTCATTCACTAAAGAAGACGAAACCAATATTCCAGATTTCGAATTACGAACAGATGCCGTAATGAATATCATAGAAGTAGATATCATCGGAGTAGTGCAGCAACTAAAATCACTTAATAAGAACAAGTCTTCTGGTCCGGATTGTATACCCATTAGATTTCTATCTGATTATGCTGAAGCGATAGCTCCTTACTTAACAGTCATATACAACCGCTCTCTCATAGAAGGATCTGTACCAAAAGATTGGAAAGTTGCACAGGTCACACCTATATTCAAGAAAGGCAGTAGGAGTAACCCACTAAACTACAGGCCTATTTCATTGACGTCAATTTGCAGCAGTTTTTTGGAACATATCCTGTATTCAAATATTATGAATTATCTCGAACAGAACGATCTATTGACCCAAGGTCAACACGGATTTAGAAAATATCGTTCATGCGAAACACAACTAGCTCTATATTCACACGAAGTGATGCTATCGACAAAGGTTCGCAAATCGATTCCGTATTTCTTGATTTCCAGAAAGCTTTTGACACCGTACCTCACAAACGGCTTTTAATCAAATTGCGTGGTTATGGTATATCGCCCCAAATTTGCAATTGGATAGGGGATTTCTTGTCAGAGAGGACACAGTTCGTGGTAATCGATGGTAAGGCATCGACTAAAACAGAGGTGATATCGGGCGTTCCACAAGGTAGTGTTATTGGTCCTCTGCTATTCCTTATTTACATAAACGATTTAGGGGAAAATCTAAGTAGCTGTCTTAGGTTGTTTGCAGATGACGCCGTCATTTACCGTCTAGTAAAATCATCTGAAGATCAAAACCAACTGCAGAACGATCTGAATAAGATATCAGTATGGTGTAAAAATTGGCAATTGACTCTAAATAATGAGAAGTGTGAAGTCGTCCACATGAGTACGAAAAGAAATCCGTTAAACTTTGTTTACAACATAAATCAATCAAATGTGAAGGCCGTAAACTCCACAAAATACCTAGGAATCACTATTACTTCAGACTTAAACTGGAAAGAACACGTAGATAATATCGTGGGAAAGGCGAACCAGAGACTGCGTTTTATTGGTAGAATCCTTAAAAGATGCAACAGAACTACAAAAGTAACTGCATACACTGCGCTTGTCCGTCCATTTTTGGAGTATTGCAGCCCAGTGTGGGATCCTTATCAGGTGGGTTTGACGGAGGACATCGAAAGAGTCCAAAGAAGGGCAGCTCGTTTTGTATTGTCGCGATACAGGGGAGACAGCGTTACGGAAATGATACAGGATCTGGGATGGGAATCATTAGAACAACGGCGCTTATCGCTGAGGCGTGGGTTACTTGCGAAACTCCAATCGCCAACATTCTCCTCCGAATGCGAAAATATATTGTTGACTCCCACTTACATAGGTAGAAATGATCATCAGAATAAAATAAGAGAAATCAGAGCTCGAACAGAGAGATTCAGGTGTTCTTTCTTGCCGCGCGCTATTCGAGAATGGAATGGGAGATAAATAGTATAATTGTGGTTCGATGAACCCTCTGCCAGGCACTTAACTGTGATTTGCAGAGTATCCCATGTAGATGTAGATGTATAGTCGCTTGTAGAGGGCGCGCATCTTCAGTTACCCCCTCCAGGATTCGCGACGCCTGCTTGCGATTGGCTTTTGGTCGATCGCTGCCTTCTCCATGATCGTTCTCCTATGTCTGGCGTGTGGCGCTGACTTTACGCCACAACAGCATTAACTACTGCATTTCAGTATATTTATTCCTTCATGAAATTTGTCATAAATAACACATCCTTTTTCCCATCAAACAGCTCAGTTCATACCCACAATACTAGGAACAAAAATGGTCTACACAAGGACTTAAAAGTAGTACCCAGGAACACATATTTTCAATAATTTACCAACAACCATAAAGAAATTTAGCTACAAATAAAGATCAGTTTAAGAGAAGCCTAAAAGAGTTACAGTTGAGAACTCCTTCTACTCCACTGACGAATTCTTAAATAGAACCAAATGATGCATGTATCTGTATTAATACTATTAGTATTATTATCAGCTTGTAAAAAGTGTATGTATGTGTATTAGTTTTATAATACTATGAGCTTGTAAAAAAAAAATAGAATTTGACATGATCCACATCCACGAGGATCACCTCAACACGGATCTATGGAACGAACCATCTAATCTAATCTAGTTTAAATATCGCTCTCCATATGCTGGCTTCCCTGACGCCACATTCATTATCTGATATTGTTTACTGCTGAATTCACTAGATCCTGTTTTGAACACTCTTACGGAAATACGCAGTATATTCAATGAGCAGGGTATGCTTACTAATCCAAAAGCATCGTTAGCCTAAAAATTGTGGTGGTCAAAGTTTGTTTTGCTCTTTTCGATTTTGCTGGGGATTGTGAATGATCCCATTTGACTGACTGGCGCTCTGTTTTTGGTGTGAAATGTGATATCCAAGTGTCAACAGCAGCAACAATGTGACTCAAAATTTCACCTCTATCCTATTCATCATGACAGAAAAATACGAAAGCCACTGCCTTTCGTCTGATTTTATATTCAACTGACAACATTCGAAGAATCGATCTGGTACACACTTTTTATAGACCAGATCTGAACAAATATATTCCTAAAACACAGTTCTTAAAATTTCTGGAAAGACTTATTGAAGGCCACTAATTGT
This sequence comes from Locusta migratoria, assembly GCA_026315105.1. Taxonomy (NCBI): domain Eukaryota; kingdom Metazoa; phylum Arthropoda; class Insecta; order Orthoptera; family Acrididae; genus Locusta; species Locusta migratoria. Next base: position 451,160,793 of record CM048755.1, on the reverse strand, counting down.
GTATCGCCTATCATGTCAGATTGTTTTTATTTTTTTATTTTTATTTTTATTTTTTTTTTTTTTTTAATCCTTGGTTTGAGGCCGCCAATCATCACCGAGGACCGACCCGAGCGATCCTCGTCCTTAACATTCTTCGGTCCGCCATAATATATGATACATCACTTCGGAATTGACAGTTAGTTCATCACATTACCATTAACCACAATAATTGGTCAATAAATTTCGATGCGTCGGACTCTTTTTAAAGTTTAAAAATCGGATAAAATTGCGCACATCACCCTCGTTTGTATCATCAATTTTGTTACACATTTTAGTCACACACCTAAAAGGTTATCAACGGTACTGGATGATAGCAGCCACCAATGTGAAGCAAATGATTACCAAAGTCTGTGAGCCGGCCGCGGTGACCGAGGGGACTGAGGCGCTCCAGTCACGGTCTGCACGGCCACTACGGTCGGGGGTTCGAATCCCCCCTCGGGCATGGATATTTGTGCCGTCCTTAGTATAAGGTAGTTGATAAGTAGTTTGTAAGTTTAGGGACTGATGACCCCGTAGTTAAGTCCCATAAGCTATACAAACATTTGAACATTTTTTTGAAAGTCTGTGATAAGTCGACGGCGGTGGTAGGAGGACGTGATCACGTGTCTTAACAGGACGTAATTTACTTTCGGAGTGACCCTCGTAGGTAAAGTGTAGCCTACTTAAGGCAAATGTCAGGGTTATAATTTCAGCGTGAATCAATGACTTGTTATGACGCTGTAGATGTCTCGGTTATCTCATACGGAAAGACGCGCGACAAATGACTTCCGCCTGTTGAAAGTAAACGTGGGACGTGAGTGGAACTCTCCAAGAGAACACCCCTGAACTTCTCCATTCCATCGCCAGTGAGGCATACAAAACATGAGAGGAAAGGCGAGAAGTTAAACGCGATTTACGGGTTCCGCTGTAGTATCAGTTACGGATCTGCGCGATGACCTCGATGCGAGGAGTGGTACGGCTCCAGATGGAATTTCATATAGAAACCGCGCGCTTCAGCCCGCCGCGCTGCCCTACTTTCCTCGCAGCGACGCCAACAAAGAACATCTTCGTAATACCCGCACTGCCAACTATATATGATGCCTAACTGCTATGCTATCCACCCGTAACGGAACATTTTAATACGCTAAGCGTCAGCCTACAGATACTGTTTCACACTGTTCTCTAGACACGCATAACGCCCAAGGATCCTCTTTTTCGTTTTAATGCTCTTTTCAGTCATTATGAATCCGATACATTTTCTATGTATGAAGTTATAGAGCTGGTAAAAAAAAACTGATCCGATTCATGGAGTGACAACTTGTTACCAAACACGTGGATAATGAACTGACTCCTTCCATCCGCTCCCTTCCATTGATTTGATTTGATTTGATTTTTCCAGGGAAGCCAAAATAGTCTTGGTCCAACCCGCCACTGCCCGCACCGAAACTAAGTATATCGCTCCCTGTATATCTAGTATAGCCAACCAATGTCCTTGAACAGTGCAAGGAGTCCCTTTACAAGTTCTTTATTAGACACAATTTCTTCGGGTCCAGTTGTCCCATATGTTCTGTGCCTTTTACTCTCCAATGCAATACATTCGAAGATTAGATGTGATGCAGTTTCATCACCGTCATCACAGATCCTACATTTAGGGTCCTCTTCTGTTATTCCCATTGTATGTAGGTGTTTTTTGAAATTCCCATGGCCTGTGAACAATCCAACCATGAGTCTAATCTATCTCCTGTTCAGGCCCCGGATTGCAGATCTTCTTTTAAAACATGGCTTTGGCATCATTACCTTGCCATGTTTTGTTGGTAGACTTTGGTCCAATATTCTACGTGCTGTCTTCTGAGCCACTTACGTACCTCCAATTTGATGCCGGCCGCGGTGGCCGAGGAGACTGAGGCGCTCCAGTCACGGTCTGCACGGCCACCACGGTCGGGGGTTCGAATCCCCCCTCGGGCATAGATATTTGTGCCGTCCTAGTTCGTAAGTAGTTCATAAATAGTTTGTGAGTTTAGGGACCGATGACCCCGTAGTTAAGTCCCATAAGCTGTACAAACATTTGAACATTTTTTTCCAATTTGAACATTGCTTTGGTGATTGTCAGGACAGGTTCCGGTCCAATAAATGGAGTCTCTGCTCCCATCCTGGCTAATCTGTCGGCATGTTCATTGCCACTGATCCCCGAGTGGCCAGGGACCCACAATAGGTTTACTCTATTGCTTTCCCCTAGCGCCACCAGAACCCTGTGACATTCTGCAACAATTTTAGACCTTGTTGCAGGAGCTGTCAGTGATCTCAGGGCTGCCTGGCTGTCTGAATAGATATAGATGCTACAATCTTTGTAGCACCTACGCAAATTCTCCTCCACACATGCCCTGATGGCAGTGCTTTCGGCCTGGAATACTGAGGCCAGTTTCCATTACCAAAAATCAACTGTTATCGCTCCTCCTTTATGTAATACAATGCCAAAAGCAAAGCTATTTCTTATTTACGTAATAGGAAATCATTGTGTGATGGATGTGTGGCACGATTCATTCTTGTATGATCTTTGTAGGCTGTACGCTGCTTGGAGGTTCCTCTCCCTTCACATTTCTGTATGCATATTCCTTCCCCACCTCCATTTCCCTCACCTGGATTTCTTTTAAGAGGTAGAAATATTGCTGAGCAGTGGTTTTTAATTTCCGTATTTACTCGGCTATAGTACCCGCTATTATTCCAATATTTTTACTTCTGCAGTTGAGCACTGTACCACATGCGAAAAATTTATAAATTCCGGTTGGTTCAGCATGAGCTACATTTATTAATCATTTCACCCACTATATACGAAATACCTATTTTATTAAAACTTTATTTTTATACACACGCAACACTTTGTGTCCCAGCCTCGTCGCCACTATTGTGTCTCAGCCTCGTCGCCGGTTGTCGTAGGTGTCGGTGGCCGAGTAGAAAGAGACCGACACAGGAATAAAGGATGCACGCTTGTGCAGGTACGGAGGTGACCAGCCAGTGGTACAGCAGAAACTAGAAACACTAGAGTAAATTAGAACGAGATATGTATTTCATTGAGTCTTGGTAATACTTAACTCTTAACATAGTTCTTGACTGCAGAATGCTGATACATAGTTTATATAGAGATGCCTGCCTACTGATGATTTCTAGTGCCTATCTGATTCCCAAGTGTTAACTGGTTCCTATCTCAGTCCCAAGTGAACGATGCTGCAGTCGTGGCCACGAGCGGAGTTGCAGCAGAGGGCGCTCGTGGCTGACGTCGTAAGAACGCCGCGCCGTGCGTGCATGGCGGCGCGCGGCGAAAGTACGTGGCGCGCACTTTAGACTGGTGCGACACCACACAACAAATTTCTTATTCAATTAATCATTGCAAATTCAACAGCTCTTCATTTAAACAATGTTGTAAAGCTAATTCTCCGATTGCCGGTATTCAATTGCATGTGTTTTTCACAGTATAAATCTGAAATTAACACCAAATGCAGGAAACTGGCAGTCTTATGATATTGAAAGGAGAGTGGGGGGGGGGGGAGGGGAATGCGCTAGTCAGTTATTGTTTATAGTTACCGTTATGTTTTAAAAATACCATTGTTCCTGTAGTCAACGGCAGGCATTTTGTCAAATTTCGCATAAATCAGTGCTGACGAACTTCACGTAACTAAACAATTCCTAAATTTTCGAGATTTCTTACAATTTCATATTTTGACTTTGAAACATTACGGAGAGGGGGGGGGGGGCTATAGGTGGTAGGGTACTGTAGCCAAGTAAATACGGTAATACTATTGGCCTAAAAGATATAATAGTACAATGTAACATAATATTTTTGTATAGTACTCAGTTATTTAAAATTGAATGATGTATTGTAATGTTATCAGAATGTTTTTGAGATAATAAAAAAAGAAAAGAGAGAGAGAAAGACACTAACGCCGTCTGACGAAGGCTGCACATAGTTACTGGCCAGTCAGGCTGACATCAGTAAGCAGTTGTCTTTGTAACAAAGGAATAGCGTGAGTATGTATATTGTGAAGATCAGTTTTATATGTAACGACGTATGTCTGTGACACAACTTGTTTTAAGATGTAATAAGTTTTTAACAAAGCTTTGTTAAGTGTAACGTTATTTGTGAGTTTTTTGTGATGTTTTAGCAAAATTTGTGACGGAATACTGAGAGAAGCTATAGAAGAAGAGTGGGTAGTGTTGAGAGATGAAACAATGATGGCAGCCGAGATTCGATTAGGCAAAAAGTCAAGGCTCAGTAGAAGTCTTTGGATATAACAATAGATATTGATTTTCACTGAGGAAAAAGAGAAAACAGTAAGTGCGAATAGGTAAATCAAAAAGACTGGAGTATATATACTTAGTTGTATAACCTTTGAAGAGTATGAGAAAAAATACATGTCGCATGTAAGAAAACTAATGAAACCGTTGGAGAAAATGAAGCACTTGTAGGTTCTCACATGTAAAATATGTATTAAGCAAAGGAAAGTAAAAGGAAAAAAGAGGACTTACTACGATAGGAGTTATGATGCTGTTAAGAGAGTTTAACAACTTACTGTTATGTAAATCGATTATACTTGACACTCAAGAAATATACCAGGTGAAATATCGTCAGACTTCAAGAAGAATTTAATAATTCCTATCTCAAAATAGACAGTTCTGACAGGTAAGAATATTTCTAAACAGGCTACAAAATAATGAGGAACATTTCTCAGAGCAATGGAGAAACTCGTAGAGGCCGATCTCAAGGAAGAACAGATATTTCTCTTGCTCTCGCTCATGGCAGAGATATGATTCCAAAAAGTCCATCAAGCAAAGTCTTAATATATCTCTCGCCGATTTCAGTTCAAAAATGTGATACACTTCTAAGGTTGCCAAGGCGTGCACCTATTTGTTAAGCTTATGAACACTTGATATGTGTATTTTAATATGTTCTTTCCATAATACACCAGGAGATCTCAATGTAGAAAGTTGTTCCTGTAGTTACAATATTCCTTCTATAACTTATAAGGTAAATCGTTTATTAAACAAGTATTTAAATGAGTTATGATCAATGACAACTATAAATTAATCATTCAAATATCATGAAGTTTCCTGTGATTGTTAAGTGTGCTGTAATTTATTATGCCGGCCGCGGTGGCCGAGGGGACTGAGACGCTTCAGTCACGGTCTGCACGGCCACTACGGTCGGGGGTTCGAATCCCCCCTCGGGCATGGATATTTGTGCCGTCCTAGTTCGTAAGTAGTTCATAAGTAGTTTGTAAGTTTAGGGACTGATGACCCCGTAGTTGGGTCCCATAAGCTTAAATAATAATAATAATAATAATAATAATAATAATAATTTATTATACTGCTTACTTATGTTTCACCACTGCCATAACGTACAACCCTCCCTCTACATTTTTCCCATCGCCTCCTCCAATCCCACCACCTCTGTTGTTTTAAGTCACAGTGTGATTATAACAATTTCTGGATCCAAATTAATTTGAGTTAATTGTGAGTCCATCTGCACAACTACTACTCCACTTATGACCTAAATGTGTATTTAGCACTAGACAACATTCGTATATACAGATTTTTAGCTGCATTTCTCCTTCATTTCCTCACCCTATTCCCCCCGCCACTACATTACCCCTCATCCAACGCACCAGTTTGTATTAGGTAACAGCATTAATAGACTACGTTATTGTAGTTTAATGATTTCTGTGTGCTTAATGACTTTAGTTTTGCGTAACCACTTACGTTATTATTAGTCTATATTTATGAACTATTCATGTACTAGAAATATTCTGCACAAGACGTGGAGTTACTGGCTGTCAGTTGTACACTGTAATAACCTGTGTCGCACATGCAGGTGTGTCACTGTATACTTCTATGTTAATGTGTCTAGTTAATTGTTTTGTAGACGCTTTCTGGTGAGTGTTTGGCCATGTCAGTTGTGACCCTTGTATATGCCATTGACGTTAGGCCCAAAGCAGCGTTTATTTATACTGGAAGATCACTAGTAGTTGCGTAATATAATAATTTTCCCAAGTTGTGAGTCAAGGAATTTGTTTCTCTCTGTATTGACTTCAGCATCTGGTTACAGTTTGTCGTTTTCTGTGAGTCTCATTATTACAAGTGTAATGTGCAGCAATACACAGAAAGAAAGATCCTTTATTATTTAGCTACACTATAGCAGGGCAGCAACTGGAATCAGTTAATTCCATAAAGTAGCTGGGAGTAGTCATTAGGAGGGATTTAAAATTGAACGACCATATAAAATCAATCGTCGGTAAAGCAGATGCCAAGATTCATTGGAAGAATACTAAGGAAATGCAGTCCGAAAACAAAGGAAGTAGGTTACAGTGCACTTGTTCGCCCACAGCTTGAATACTGCTCACCGGTGTGGAATCCGTACCAGGTGTGATTGATAGAGGAGAGCAGCGCGCTTCGTTACAGGACCATTTGGTAATCGTGAAAGCGTTACGGAGATGATCGATAAACTCCAGTGGAAGATTCTGCAGGAGAGACGCTCTGTCGCTCGGGACGGGCTTTTGTCGAAGTTTCGAGAACATACCTTTACCGAGGAGTCTAGCAGTATATTGCTCACTCCTACGTATATATCGCGAAGAGACCGTGAGGATAAAATCAGAGAGATTAGAGCCCACACAGAGGCATACCGACAATCCTTCTTTCCACGAACAATACGTGACTGGAATAGGAGGTAAAATCGATAGTGGTACTCAAGATACCCTCCGCCACACACCGTCAAGTGGCTTGTGGAGTATGGTTGTAGATGTAGATTGTTTACTGGTCAATGAAAGCTATAATGATAGCGATATTATTGCTATCTAACATGTTGTTGTGGTCTTTCGTCGGCAGACTGGTCTGATGCGGCTCTCCACGCTACCCTGTCCTGTAGAAGCCTCTTCATCTGAGAATAAGAACGGCAACCTACATCCTTTTCTATCTGATTTCTGTATTCGTCCGGCCGGCCGCTGTGGCCGAGCGGTCTATGGCGTGCCAGTCAAGGTCTGCACGGCCGCTGCGGTCGGGGGTGTTTGTGCCGTCTTTAGTATAAGCTAGTTCATAAGTAGTTCGTAGGTTTAGGGACTGATGACTCTGTAGTTGAGTCCCATAAGCTCTACAAACATTTGAACGTTTTTGTATTCGTCCCTCGGCGCCCCACTACGATTTTTAACCAACACAGTTCCTTCTAACGCTAAGTTGACTTTTTATCCATGTCTCATAATGTGTCCCACCAACCTATCCTTCTCTTAGGATATGCCAGAAAATCCTTTTCACCCCAGTTCAGTTAAGTACCTCTTCATTAGTTACGTGTTCTACCCATCATATCTTCATCATTCGTCTGCAACACCGCATTTCAAAATCTTCTATCATCTTTTTGTCTGAACTCATTATCGCCCGCGTTTCACTCCCATACAGTGCTACACTACAGACAAATGCTTTAAGAAAGTATTTCCTAACATTTAAACTAATATCCGGTTTCAACAAGTTTCGCTAATTCAGAAACGCTTATCTTCCCATAACCGATTTTCATTTTATATCTCCTTTACTTCGGCTATCAGAAGTTATTTTGCTACCCAATTAACAGAACTCATGTACTGTTTTTATTGTCTCATTACCTAATGTTAATGTTGATGTTAATCTTGTACCTCCATTCCGTTTTATTGCTGTTCTAGGTCCTTTGCTGTCTCCGTCAGAATTATTTTGTCATCAACAAACCGAAAAGCTTATATTTCGTCTCCCTGGACTTTAATTCCTTCTCCAAATTCCTCCTTGCATTCCTTCACAGTTTGCCCAATGTACACATTTAAGAACATTTGGGAAAGGCTAAGACCCTTTCTTACTCCCTTCCCTAGCACTGCGACTTTCATACCCTCCGACTCTAATAAGTGCTGTTTAATTCGGTACAAACTGAATATAACTCTTCGCTCCCTGTATTTTACCCCTGTTACCTTCAGAGTTTGAAAGAGTGTATTCCAGTCAACATTGTCAAAAGCTTTCTCCAGATCTAAAAATGCTAAAATCGTGGGTTTCCCTTTCCGTAACCTATCATCTAAGATAATGTGAGAACTGCCTCGCGTGTTCCTACATTTCTCCTAAATCAAAACTGATCTTCCCCAAGGTCAGATTCCACCAGTTTTCCATTCGTCTGTAATCAGCGACCGCAAGGAACAGTACCAGAGAGTATTGGATGACTATTAGTTGACGACGGTAGTCTTTCATTGTTCAGTTTATGAAGAGTTGTGAAGAATTACGACGCTGTTTCTGGAAAATCATCTCCATAGCTTTCCAAGCAGCTAACCTATTCAACCATCGTTTTAGGTGACGACAAGGTGTTCAGCTCGTCTACATAACAAAAACTAACACAAACGTGGAATTAGAGGTACCAAAATTTTTTATATAATTGAATTCGAAAATGAAACACAAAGATGTAACAGCGGGATTGGAACCATCGACTCTACGGTTGTAAGGACAGAACGCTACCACCTGAGCTAAACGGACACTTGCTGCATCTGATTTAATTATTGTTACATACGTGTACTTGCAAAATTTCAAAGTTGATTTTCTTGAGTATTTTTGAGAGTTGCATCAAATGGCCTTGGCTGATTGTTATTTGAGTTTTGAACTTCACGTACCATAAATATGAAGAAATTCTAAAATCCGATACCCATGTGGTCTCCTTGTGAGTTCTTGATATTCATACCACTGCTTTTCTATTCTACAAATGTCTATTTTATTTTCCTGTGGGCGATATCTAACTTTATGCCAATTATACATTCTTCTACATTCTTGCAGTTTTCCTCGAGCCGTTCCTGCTTAGCCAGTCTGCACTTTCTGTCAAAATAATGTTTCCGAGGTCTGTACTCCGTTGTGCCTGCTTCAATTACTGCATTTTAATATTTTTTCCTTTCATCAGTTACTTTCAGTATCTCCTGTGGTATCCAAGGATTTCTATTAGGCCTTGTCCTTCTTTCTGTATTATCCTCTGTGATCTTCACTACTCAGAGTTATCCATTCTTCTTCTAATGTGTTACTTTCCCCCGTGTCCGATAATTCTTGCCTAATGCTCCCTCTGAAACTGTCGATCACCTCTGGTTCCTTCCATTTGTCCAGGTTCCATCTCCTAAATTTTCTACCTATTTGCAGACTCTTATGTCTTAATCTACAGTTCATAACAAGTAAGTCAAGGTCGAAGTCTATATCTGCCCATGAATATGTCTTACAGTTTCAAACCTGGTTTCTAAACCTTCGCCATACCATTATAAAGTCTGTGAAAAAAATGACATTAACACCGATTAAAGAAGATACAATTTTGAGTTTTGAATACAGTTACAGAAGCACACATCGGAAAAAGAAAGTGGTTAGCGTTCTGGCTTTTCATTCGGTGGATCGCCAGTTCAATCCTACCATATAGCGTCGTTTCTTTTTAATTTTTTTCTTCAACACTGGTCATATTTGAAAGGATACCATGTTAAGAAGACCATAAACAACGCGTGCATATGAAAGACTCTCACAGTACGATATGCAAACGTCTCTTTTGACTGAAGTTTCGAAACCGCATTCTGCGCATGGCAGTCACCATCCGCAATAGTCGGAGAAGCGGAAGTTACCTCCTATTTTGCAGGAAAATGCTAATCTTTTGATAGTGAAAACATTTACTTATACATGTATACTCAGCAAGTCACACTGAAGTGCATGACAGAGGGATCATCGAAACACTTTTACGATATTCATCTATAGTTCCATTCTCTAAGGGCTCGCGAGAAGAAAGATCACCTAGAACTTTCTGTTTTCGATCTTATTTCTCTTCTTGTATTATGATGATCATGTCTCCCTATGTAGGTGGGTGCTAACAATACATGTTTGCATTCGAAAGAGAAAGTTGGTGAAAGAAATTTCACAAATACATTCCGCTGCAACAAATAACGCCTTTCTTTTAATGTTTTCCACCCTAACTCGTGCAACATTTCCGTGACATTCTCTCCCCTATATCGGGATAATACAAAACGAACTAACCTTCACTGAACTTTCTCGAAATCATCAGTCAGTTAGACTTGGAGTGGATCCCACAATGCGCAGCAATACTCCAAAAGAGGACGCACAAGTGTAGTGAAGGCAGTTTCTTTAGTAGAACTGTTGCATCTTCTAAGTGTTCTGCCAGTGAAACATAGTCTTTGGTTCACCTCCCCTACAATATTTTCTGCGTTCTTTTCAATTTAAGTTGTTCATAATCCTTACTTCTAGGTATTTACTTGAATTGACGGCCTGTAGATTTGACTGATTTATCGTGTATCTAAAGTTTAACAGATTTTTTTAGTAGTCATATGAATGACCTCACACTTAAGGGTCAATTGCCAATTTTTACATCTTGCAGATATCTTATCTAAATAATTTTTAAGTTGCATTTGATCGCCTGGTGACTTTACTAAGCGATAAATGACAGCAACATCGGAGAAATGTCTAAGAAAGCTATTCAGATTGTCGCCTAAATCTAATATATATAGAAATTAATGCTTGTCTATTTGTCTTTCTGTTCGTATTTTATACATTCGATTGCGATAAAACTTGCAAAACCCATTGCTTGCACTCGCGCAAAGGTTATAGGCGTACTAAAATTAACTTCGTATACTGAATGACGGAGGGTGCTTTACAATTAGTTAATTCCTTTCTTACACCTTCACGCTGGAATGGCTGAAAGGATATGAATAAATTTTGGAAAAGAGGTAGCTTATACCCTTATTAAAACATGGGCTACTTTTCTTAAGCCACCTTAAGGTGCATGGCGAAGGGTACTCCGGACAGATTTGAATGAAATTTGGAATGCAGATAACTTATGCCTTGAATTTACGTATTGCCTAACTTTCGGAAGCCACTGTACAGGGCACGGTGGAGGGTACCTTACAGTGGGTTAACACGTTTTTCTCTTCACGCTGAAACGACTGGGCAGAATTGAATGAAATGTGGAATGAAGACAGCTTATACCCCGAATTAATATATGTGCTACCTTTCGTAAGCTTCCGTAGGTGCATGATGGAGATTACGTAAGAGAAAACATACAAATTGTTTGATTGGTCACCATGAAAGTCAGAATTGCAAGCAAGTGAATTTAACACGGCGGAGGGTAATTTGCGACTTTGACACCGTTTGAACAGTCACCATGAAACTTGGCACATATATGTGTGTTTACATATATAGGAAGGAGAGGAGTAGGTGGAGGAGCAGACGGACAAAAAGGGGATGGAGGAGACGGACAGGAAGAGGGGAGAGGACGAGACGGACAGAAAGAAGGGAGAGGAGGAGAATCAGAGAGGGGTGATGGTGACAGACAGGTGAAAGGAGATGAACAGAGGCAGGGGGGAGGACAAAGAAAGGGACAGGAGGAGAAGGTAGAAGGAGCATGTGAGCAGAGAGAAGGGAGACGAACTAACTTAAGACTGGATGAAATAAATAACCCGAGCGACGCCGGGTTTTCAGCTAGTCGTTTATAAAAATTAGCAACAGCTGGGGGCGTATAACACTTCCCTGTGGAATGCCAGATACACTTCTGTTCTACATGATGACTGTTCGTCAGTTTCAACGTACTGTCACCTTTCTGACAGGAAATTGCGAATCCAATCCTACTAGTGTGGCTATCTAATATATAAAGCAGAGTGTCCGTATGTATGTACGTGTTGCATACAAATCTACAGTTTTGTTCCAATCTATATGAAATTTTGTACACGTAAGCTTCAATCCATGAGGACGGTCGCCGTAAGTGTAAGAATCACATACGATACATAGTTCACGAGATATAATGTCATAAACAAAGAGGTGCGCGAAAAACTGCTGCATTTTGCGACAATTCTGCTCATTTTTCTCCTAAACCATTGGACCGATTTCAACCCAATTTGGTACACACATTCCTTACCGTGAGGTAACAATTGTTGCATGATTAAGAATCACATACGGCACATGGTTCAAAAGATATTACTTCATAACCAATAGAAATCGTAAAAAATGCCATATAATGCGGCGAGACTTTCGAAATACACTGTATGAGAATGACAGTACTTAGCGACTTGCAACAAACTTTAAACATAATTTCAAACCTTCATTAAACTTTTTCTCGCTGGCAACCATAGTAAAACGATAAAAGGAAAAAAGTTTCTCGCTTACTACTTTTCCGCTGTTTATGGACTAAAACTACGGCTCTCGGTATGACGTTATAATTTATAATTTGAACAGTACCAATTGTAGCGACAGGAAATTTGACAGACAGTATACACGTATATAGTTGAATGTGGCTTCTAAATTGTATCACATTCCGACAAGTAGTTCATGAGATATGAGGACGTAAACAGTAACGTTCCGCTGTTCATGGACTAAAACTACGGCACTCGGTATGAGTTACAATTTGTAATTTGTACAGTTTTCATTATAACTGCAGGACATTTTACACACAGTATACAAGCGTATAACTGAATGTACCTTCTAAATTGCATCACAGTGTGACACGTAGTTCATGAGATATGACCACATAAACAGTAAAGTTCATGGAAAACCGCCCCATCACGCACCAAGTTTTAATCTGTTACGTCTTTACTACTAATTGTATTCCCAAGAGATGTTACAGACATACAGCCCTTATACAAATGAATATATACCTTGTGAAAAATGGCAGCAATAAGTAAATAAATACCCGGGCAACGCCGGGTTTTCAGCTAGTATTCCATAAACACGCAATTTGATTAGAAGACGCTTGTGAGGTACAGTGTCAAAAGCCTTCCAGAAATCTAGAAATACGGAATCTATTTGACATCCGTTGCCGATAGCACTCGTCACATTATGTGAGTAACGAGACAGCTGTGTTTCACAATAATGACACTTTCTGTATCCGTATTGACTGTGGGTCAATAGGTCGTTCTCTTCGATGTAGTTCATAATATTTTAGGAAAGCATATGTTCCAAAATCCTGCTGCAAACCGACGTCAATAATACAGGCCTGTAATTTTGCGGATCAGCCCTACTGCCTTTCTTGAATATTGGAGTGACCTGTACAACTTTCCAGTCTCTGGGTACGGATCTTTCGCCGAGAGAGCGGTTTTATATCATAGTTTGGTACGGGGCTATAGCATCAGCGTACTAGATTAGATTAGTTATTCGTTCCGTAGATCCTTGTTGAGGGGATCCTCGTGGATGTGGAACATGTCAAGAAACAAAATTTACAAGTTGAATAATAGATAATACTAATAATATAAATACAGATACATACACTTATAAATACAGATACATATATTTTTTTGCTAATAATATAATAATACTAATATGGTATGAGGTATGAGTGCATGCATCATTTGGTACCATTTAGAAATTCACTATGTAGTAGAAGGAGTTGGCCACTAGAAAGTCTTTTAGGTTCCTCTTAAACTGATCTTTATTTGTAGCTAAATTTTTTATACTTGATGGTACATTATTGAAAATGTGTGTTCCTGAGTAGTGGACCCCTTTTTGAACTAAAGTAAGTGCTTCTAAGTCCTTGTGTAGATCATTTTTATTCCTAGTATTGTATGTATGAACTGAGCTGTTTGTTGGGAAAAGGGATATATTATTTATGACAAATTTCATTAAGGAATAAATATACTGAGAGGCAGTAGTTAATATACCCAGTTCTTTGAAGAGGCTTCTACAAGACGTCCGTGAATTTACTCCACAAATAATAAGTATTACACGCTGTTGGACTCTGAAGACTTTTAACTGACTTGAAGAGTTACCCCAAAATATTATACCATATGACATTAGGGAATGAAAGTAAGCAAAGTATGCAAGCTTTGTTATTTTTATGTTTCCTATGTCTGATAACACTCGTATTGAAAATACAGATTTGTTGAGTCGTTTCTGCAGTTCTGTGGTGTGCTCTTCCCAACTAAATTTATTATGAAGCTGTAATCCCAGGAATTTAATACTGTCAACCTCTACTATCTGCTCTTCTTCATACTTAATGCATATGCTGTCAGGAAATCTCTTACATGTTCTGAACTGCATGTAGTGCGTCTTTTCAAAGTTTAATGACAATGAGTTGGCTTTAAACCATTTATTAATGTTCATGAAAATATCATTAGCAGACCTTTCTATCACTATGTTTGATGTACTTTTTATTGCAATACTTGTATCATTTGCAAACAAAACGAACTCTGCTTCTGGTAGTGTAACTGATGAGAAATCATTAATGTACACAAGAAAAATCAATGGCCCTAAGATGGATCCTTGTGGGACACCACATGTAATTTCTTCCCAATCCGATGATGACTGTTGGCTTAATTCACTAGTCACTTGCACTGACACCCTTTGTTTCCTGTTAGTGAGGTACGACTTGAACCATTTTGCAGCATTTCCACAGAATTCTAATTTACTTAAAAGGATGTTATGGTTCGCACAATCAAATGCCTTTGACAAATCACAGAAAATACCTGCTGCTTGCAATTTATTACTCCGAAAAGTCGTTAAGTAATTTAAGTTGCTTTAACACTCAGTGGTATATACTTCTAAAATACGCATGCTGGCAGCTGTTCTTAATACGAATTCTGGAGTATTTGCATCGTCTTCTGTAGTGAAGAAATTTCGGAAAGCCGTGTTAAGCAATTCTGCCTTAGCAGAACTGTCATCAGGGGCATCACAATTTCTATCGAGTAATGAAGGTATTGATTGTGTTTTGCCGCTCGTCTACTTTACATACGACCATAATTTCTTAGTATTCTCTACCAAATTACTTGACAGAGTTTCTTTGTGGTAGCTGTTGTAAGTTTCTCGCAAAGAAGTTCGAGCTGAATTTCTAGTTTATGTAAAAGATTGTAAGCCTTAGGGATTTTGTGTGCGTTTAAATTTGGCAAGCTTTTTTCTTTGCTTTTGCATCAGTGATCGAACCTGTTTTGTGTACCACGGCGGGTCAGACCCCTCTATTGGCCCACTTTCAAAATGTTCAAATGTTTGTAAAGTCTATGGGACTTAACTACGGGGTCATCAGTCCCTAAACTTACAAACTACTTATGAACTACTTACGAACTAGGACGGCACAAATATCCATGCCCGAGGGGGGATTCGAACCCCCGACCGTAGTGGCCGTGCAGACCGTGACTGGAGCTCCTTAGCCTCCTCGGCCACCGCGGTCGGCTGGCCCACTTCTGGTTACGGTAGTAACACTAAAAGTGGACCTTTGCGATCGTCTTTTGGCAGCTCGAAATTTAAATGAAAATAACGGCTTAACTATTCATCTGACACGAAAATTAAAACAACCGAATTTGTAGAGGAGAAAATTCTCTACAACTTTGCTCTCTTATTTTTTTTTTCATATCTCGCAGCGTTTCAACGATATTTGCAAAAATAACGGCGATTTTTGGATGTCCGTAATGTGTTCCCTGTTTTTAAGACGAACCTTTCAACCGATCAGCACCAAATTTTACAGACATGATTGTAGGGCACCAGAGACCGGAACCTCCCGTATCAAATTTTTCGGGCAAAATTAAGGTAATAATACCAAAAAAATCCGTTTGTAATATAATTGTAATTGCAAACGAACCGTTCATCTGACACGAAAATTGAATAACCTAATTGCTAGAGGAGAAAATTCTCTACAACCTAGCTCCCTTATGTTTTTTTCATATCTCTTATCGTTTGAGACATATTTGCAAAAATAAGGGAGATTTGACACCCTCCATTGAATTAACGAAAACCAGCCGTTCGGAGATGTCACGTGACATTCCTCGCCCAGAATTCTCTCTGGCATACGCCATCTTGCGTTGCGTATTTGATGATTTTCTTATTGTAACTTACACGTTGTCATTTCAAAGCAATGGCGCATTGAAGAATTAACAAACACACATCGTTCTTCGTACGATAAATGATGTGTCTACAAATGCCATTTTAGCATAAGTTAACAACGGCTATCAATAATATGAGATTAAAGGACTCATCTTTTGATTGATAGCCGCAGCGTGGTGGGCGCCGGACGCCGTGGCTCAGCGCGCCCGGTCAGAGGGCTGGTCGCCCTCTGTAATAAAAAAGCTGAGCCAACAACAGCGAACAATCAAGATCAGCGACCGCAATGAGCAGAACTACCCAGAGAAAAAAAAAATAAAAAAATAAAAAAAAGTGTGCACTGCCTAAATTATTTTTTTCTTAAAAGTGTTTCAAACACTCTTATTAATTAATTTTTATTATTTAGATTATTATTTTGGTCCAAAGTATTTGCAAAAACTTATAAAACTACAAATCTAAAGTGGGCCATAAAACACGTCAGTGAGATTTCTTTTTAATTTGTTTGGTATAAATCTGTCAAGATTTGTCGATATTATTTCCCTGAATGTTCAAATGTTTGTATAGCTTATAGGACTTAACTACGGGATCATCAGTCCCTAAACTTACAAACTACTTATGAACTAGCTAACACTAAGGACGGCACAAATATCCATGCCCGAGGGGGGTTTCGAACCCCTGACCGTAGTGGCCGTGCAGACCGTGACTGACGCGCCTCAGTCCCCTCGGCCACCGCTACCGGCTGCATGTAAGCCACATCTGATCTACACTCCCACTGTTAGTTTCGAAATACTGGAAAATTATCAGTCAGGAAAGAGTTAATTGAATTTTATCTGATTTCTTGCGGGTTTAAATTTGGTGGATTTGGAAGGTCCGATATTCAGTCTCGCTACGACAACTGTGTGTTCACTAAGCCCTTTTTCTTTTTTGATGCTCTTTATTAGCTCCGCATTACTTGTTGCTAGGAGGTCAAGTATGTTCTCACAAGCATTTACTATTCTAGTGGGTTCATGAACTAATTGCTCCGGGAAATACTCGTCAAACAACCCAGAACTAACATGAACAAATGACCGCAAACCATCGATCTATTTCAAGATATTAAGAAATGATTTCGGGAATCACAACAAGTATACATACTCCGTAAAAACCTTAGCGGTTTGGTCGCCTAGTTGTCGAAAATTATAAATATATTTGTTGTGATATTAAAAGAATGTAAAACACAAATAACATTGAACATTCAATAAATATATATGCAACTACTCGTATTTCTTTTATTATATTACCTTTGAACTGTAATATATATGGACTAATATGACCAGTGTTGGGGAAAAAATAGAAGAAAAAGAAAATAAAAACATACGACGATATAAGATAGGATCGAAATTGTGTTCCACCGTTTGAATATCCAGAACGCTAACTACTGGACCACCGCTTTCTTGTGTTTATGGCTTACTTATAGCTGCAACACACGGTTACTTGTTCGACGCGTGAAACTGTTACTGCGACTTTCTCGAAATCGTTTCAGTACTGCGCCTGAATTTCGCACATTATGTTGTCCCAACGGTCTTCTAAAAGGGTACAAACTTTGAAGAAAATCCGTGATCTGAACGTCGTGGCCTTCCCTTATCAGTCTCAATCCATCAATGACCTAGCATGTTTGTTGGGATACTGCACATTTCTGTATCTGACCAGGCAGTATTCTGCTTTTCTGACGATCCAACCCAATTACACTGTTAACGAATGTGCTCATAGGCATATCTTCGATCGGTTTGCTGTATTATTTAATAAACATTTGCACCTCATAATCCATTCTGGATGAAACTTCAAGAAGTTCTGCTACTTTAACTTCCATTACATATCCCCAAACATCTTATTTTCCCTTCCATTTTGACCTGCGTCATTAATCTAATACGCAGAAAAGCAGCTATTGTTGGGTCATAATGACGAAGTCGTCCAACATTTAAATGTGGCTATACAACGAAAACCGAGACGTCTTTGTTCAGTAGTCGGAATTTTGTTCTAGCATATCCATACCGAGATGTAACGGCTTATTTTCATTCAGACTTTCAGTTATGGAAACCAGTAGCATCAAAGGTTCACAGTTAGTAACCGCTCCCACTGACAGACTGAGGTTTCTGCCTATCTGTCTTGACTGAATTTTAGATGCTAATAGGCAGAATAAATGTTAATTCTTTACTAGCCGTCTACTGCCTTGATATTTCCTGACGAATATAAACATTCTCTTCACTCTTTGCTTTAAACACTCCAGTCCTCCATTTTGTAGTTTTATCTGAAAATATTGGCGACCATTCAGCCCTTATGTGTATTGAATAAGTAAGACACACTTTGAAAAGAAATTTCATACCCAAATTAATTTCTTAGCCGTTATACAATTGTTATTGCAACTCAGCCGTAATGCTATACTAGATCCCTCTTTTCAGCGCTTGACGTTGTGAGTACAACGGTTTCACCTACAATTACACGTATGAGCAGGAAGGAGAGATATTCAGTGTAATACTTCTAGAATTCTAGCCCATTGTCGTGGAAAAAATGTTATTGAGACTAACAGTACAATGCAAATTATCTTAGAAGATACGTTATGGAAAGGCAAATCTACGATTTTAGCTTTAGTAGATTTGGAGAACTTTTGACAATGTCGACTGGAATATTCTCTTTCACATTCTGAAGTTAGCAGGGGTAAAATACAAGGAACGAAAACTTATATACGAATTGTACAAAAATCAGACAGCAATTATAAGAGTCGATGGTTATGAAAGGGACGAAGCGGTTGGGAAGGGAATTAGACATGGTTGTAGTCTTTCCAAGTGTTATTCAATCTGTACACTGAGCAAGCTGTGAAGAAAGGTAAGGAGAAATTTGGAGAGGGAATTAATGTTCATGGAGAAGCAATGAAAACTTAGGAGTTTGCCGGTGACATTGTAATTCTTTCAGAGACAGCAGAGGGCCTGGAAGAGCAATAGAACGAAATCAATAGCTGTGTTGAAGGAGTTAGGCTAGATAATGAGAGATAAAAAGTAGTAGATGAGTTTTTTTTTATTTGGGTAGCAAAGTAATTTCTGATGGCCGAATTAAAGAAGATATAAAATGCGAAATGTCTATGAGAAGAAAAGCATTTCTGAAGATGCGAAATTTGTTGACGTCCAGAATAAATGTAAATGTTACGAAGTCTTTTCTGAAAGCATTTTCTGGAGTGTAGCATTGATACGAGTGAAACTTGGTCGATAAGGAGTTCAGACAGATACATAACATAAGCATATGAAATGTTGTGCTACAGACGATTCCTCCAACTAATGAGGAGGAGCTGTGCGGAATGGGGTAGAAAAGAAATTTCTGGCATATCTTGGGTACGAGAAGGGATCTTGTGAGATTACCGCCCAACAGAAATATTGGTAATTAATAGCATTTGATAAGTAAACAGAATGAAGTTCACTGCAAACATTGACCATGCCAATGCACTAAATGTTACACAATTTTAATCTTATTAATTATGGTAGTAATGTATGTACGCAGTTGGGTGACAACATTTATAGTTAGGCCATAGGTAGAAATTCTCCACGTTCAGATTTGCTGTGTGCTTGTAGCCGACGGGAGGCCAGCGAGCAGGCCGACGTTGGTGGCTTGTTCCAGCTTAGGATTTTCCAGTTAGTTTCCGGTGAGGGGAGAGAGGGACAATGGCGAGTGCCAGGCGCAGTGCAGTGCACAGCGTGAAATAAAATATTCTAATACTACTTGCATTTGAAGTAATACGATGCAGTTAGGAACCTTTAAGGCCCTCATTACAAAATAGCCTGTTGACAAATAAACAATATATTAGCTGATATAGTCACATCTGGCGTAATATGTTTAATTGACAATGAAAAGTAATAAATTACCAAAGAATACAAGACAGTTACACAACTAGCATGGCAATATTTGTTTATAAAAATAATATATTAACTATTTCTCATTTTATTTTCAATTAGTCTTGTGTATTTTATCTTGAAATATTCAGTTAAATCACTTACCTGTGATACATGAAATTGCACGATTATAATAAATAGTACAAAGTATGTTTATACCAATATAAAAACTTAAGAAGACATTTAATTAATGTGTAGTGTAATTATTTTGATTTTAAGTAAAGTTTTAGAACTGTATTGGCTGAGCGCTGTACGTTGGCAAGTCGGTTAGAACAGCTCACATGGGGAAGTTGATGACGTAGGGAAAAAACCCGGCAGTTGGGGTTTTGGTGCGCGCGCGCGGGGCCCAGGAAGTGACGAGTCAGGAGCGAGAGGTGTAGCTGGCCGGGCGGCGTCGCTCTGCACAGTCGGCCTGTGGATCTCCAGGTGGAGACTATAGATTTTTGTGTGGCAACTGCCAGGTGTGATTGCTCGTCGTAGACTGCACCAAGTTCAATCGAGTGCTACTGTGTGTTGTGAATATTTAGCCGGTGGAACAAGGTGTGCATCGCATTGAATTAAAGTGACTGTGATTTGTTAATGTAACACGTGTCGTCGCATAGGCATGAACATGAACGGTGTTTGAGACAGGCACATGGTGTGAAAACAATTTGTGACAAATATTCATTTTGTCTGGGGGCTCACGAGCTATAACTTCATTTGATAAATGTGTCGACGTACAGACGTATCAGCCACAGGGTTCATAATTGTGAAATAAACAACGTGTTTTCAAATATAGTAGTTAGTACACCCTTTTCTCTCATGAACTTGACTTTATTATGAATTTTTTTGTTAATCATATGCAGGGAAGGAAAGCTGCGAACATGTGATATCATCCCCTAGAAAACGAGTCAAACAGTAGCAATCACAGTTCCAGTGTTTTGGCATGTTTAGGAATTTGGTTCGCAGTTGGTGGTTGTGAGTTTTAAAAATTAAACTTTCCCTAATTTAAACTCTCACCCCGACTTACACCCTCGCAATCTGTTGATGGGACGTATTCTGAGATATCAAGAAATTGTCAATTTCTCATAGGAGAGAGGTGTGTGGGTTAAAATCGCCGAGTGAGAGCGAGAGAACTAAACAGTAAGCGGGTTTAAAAGGATGGAGTTGCCGCTCTTAT
Source organism: Locusta migratoria (assembly GCA_026315105.1). Classification (NCBI taxonomy): domain Eukaryota; kingdom Metazoa; phylum Arthropoda; class Insecta; order Orthoptera; family Acrididae; genus Locusta; species Locusta migratoria. The sequence goes on along the minus strand of CM048755.1, from coordinate 451,139,889 downwards.
TCAGAGATGAAGAGGTTAGTTCAGGACAGGGTAGAATGGAGAGCTGCATCAAACCAGACTCATGACTGAAGATCATAACAATTGTATGGTTTGACTGGTTGGCTCTATTGGGATTTCAGGCATGCATGTTTGTCCACCTCGGCAGCTGAATAGTCAGCGAGGCGTACTACCAAAACCCACGTTTGTTTCCCAGTATACCATGGATATTTAGTTTGTGAAGCATACTCATACTGGTTAGGTCAACTACGGACTTACTGAAAGGTTAAGTAGCGATTCCAAGGTCAGGAAACCAGACAGCGACCACGGGAGTGTTGTTGGCCACGTACCCCAGCATGCCTCATCGGATGATGACGACATTGTCAGAGAATGACACAGAGGTTGGTTGACACGTTTAGGACCAGAACGCTGTGTTTTACTTTTTTAAGCTACCATTTGAATACACGTTCTAAACGGATGAGATGCAGTGACGTTCACTTGTCAGTCTCAGAACGTGTTGTAACAGTGATATTGTTTTTCGAAAGCAAAATTTCCGAGGACTGAAGATCTCAACAATAAGCTAAGATTGTTTTGGGTTACATACTAACAGCTGTATCTCTGTACTCTATCAAAATTGGACACCATTGATAACACATTTTACTGCAATGCGTTTATACCACCACCACCTACGTTATTTATTATGCCTCCTTAAAAACCGTGTATACGACAGTTAATTTCTGTCACTGTAACATTCATTATGTTGCTTCCACTATTTCATCCCGTCTAATTTCAAACAAATCTAAACACGTCATAAAAATTTTCACACAATGAAACGAAGAATAATATAGCACGATTGAAAGAGTGAATCTAATTTAGAAGATGATTGCTACGGGTTTTCCTTTGTTGGATCTTCTTCCACAGTGGCATTTCCGTTGGTGGACAAATTTATGTTACTCCTTGCTGAAATTTACTGTGTATATCCTACATCAACTGTTATTAAAACAATTCTGCATACAGTTTCGTAAACTGCAACAGCATGATGTGGCATAGTGGACTCGTTCGCAAGAGGACTTCCGTTAAATCTAGGTCTGGCCAACAATATTCTTTTGTCCGTGGTTTCCATTATATACTAAAAGCTAATACAGTAACAGATCCTTTTCAAAATGTCACGACGATTTTCCTTCCACAGTTTTTGCCTAGACCGAGGGAGACAACGTTGTGATAATACGCTAGACTCGTCTATGTGTTACATGCCATTCATCAAATTAGCTGTGACGTGGGAATGTTCTCAAATGTCTTTCAAATAATGCATGCGTTATTCGTAAGAGATAAGCAAATCGCAGGCCTTATCACGTTATTCCAGTGTAGTTGGAGCGGGTAAATAATTATAAGGAACATTCGTTAGACTTGAATATTACCACAGTGATATTACCTAAACAACTTACGCACATAACAGGAAAAACACATTTCAGCAGAATCATAATATCTGTTCGTATCCTTGACGTCATGCAGGCCGGGTAAGCGATCAAATCGTTTAAAATGAATATCTGAGTAAGTAACTGAGACGAGTTTTGGCCCACTTTAGGTTACGCCCAGATGGGCTCTTAATTGGGCTAATTGGGACACCTTTTCCTCTGCCGCTATAGTTGGTTGTCTTAACACATGCCAACATAAACGTTGGCCTGAAATCTTACCACGGCCATTATTTATTGTGCCCGGGTGTGCAATTCATAGCTCTTCGGGATCCCCCCAGCGGAGGACCGTATCCTGGTGGTCGCTAGAGATCGCTGACGCAATTAGAAACTGAAAGATGCATTCTCCGGCGTCATAAGCGTCACCCATGTTTGGAGAACCTGTTTACTTTTAAGCTGTTCTATACCTGAGGCCGACTGTTAATAGGGAAGTCGTAAGCAGCAGTGGTGGGAATTTTATGGGTTTGCCATTAGATCACGTACCTCTCTACCCCAGGTGTCGGTGAAGATCAGACATCTCTGCGAATACCAGAGTGCTTTATGTGATCCTGGGATTGAAATAACTGGAAAACTTTGTACAGACCCAGATGCAGTTGCCGAAAAATTTGCTGAGCACTGTTCTCAGAGTTCTGTATCTGTAAATTACCCACCATCCTTCACGCCATAAAAGAGCGGGAAGAACGAAAGCATCTGTCGTTTCCGATTCGCCATGTGGAATTATTTATTTCTCCATTTAGTCGATGGGAATTCCTCAGTCCACTTATACACAGTTCCGACACGGCCCCTGTTCCAGATCGTATCCATAATCAGATGTAAAACTACCTGCTGGCGGAGTGCAAACGACGTATTCTAGCCATGTTCAGTCACATCTGGAACTATGTTGTCTTCCCGTCACAGTGGCTAGAATGTGTCATCGTTCCAGTTAACAAACCTACAAATAATCCATATTATTTGTATAGCTACCGACCCATTAGCCTCACCAACGTCCATAGTAAATTTGTAGGACATACGATGGGTCTGTGTTTGTGAGGCTCCATGACTCTCATGTCTTACTGGCCTCGGTTTCCGTCAAGGCCGCTCCACCACAAATAATCTCGTTTAATCTCGGTGTAATACTTGAATAGGTTTAATAATGAATAAGAAAGTAGAAATACGGATAAGGTATTACGAACAGCATAGTGAATGCATTATTGTAGCAAAGATAGAAACGAAGCCAACACTGATCACAGTAGTATAAGTTTATATACCAACTAGCTCTGCCAATGATGAGATTGAAAACCGTATGATGAAATAAAAGAAGTGAGTCTGACATTTAAGGGAGATGAATATCTTGATTGCGATGTGGAAATGGAACTCTGTAGTAGAAAGAAAAGAAGGAAAAATAGTAGGTGACTATGGACTGGGCAAAAGAGGAGGAAAGATGAGGTCGCCTGATAGATTTTTGACAGGACATGATTTAATCATCACAAACACTTGGCTTAAAAATCACGAAAGAAGTTCTTGTATACACCAGAGATTGATAATGGCCGACAAAAAATTTAAAATAAAAGAAAGATAATAAAGAGGTGTCAATCCCGGGGAATCAAACTACGATGCAATTACAGGAGTTCCAGTTCGCATCTTTTGCTTGGTATATGCGACCCCTCTTTTCTTTCATCTGACTTGTGTTAACTTTTTTCAGATCCTCATGGATTTTATACTACTTTACAGCGAAGATAATTTTTTCACATGCATACTTACAGTAACTGATGAAGTTCGTGCGATGTCTGAGGTTGTTGGGTAGAATACACAAGAATTATCTACCTGAATCTTGTGGTCGTCATTTTGAAGTTCTTCTGCAGTGTACAGCATAGATGAGTAAATAATATTTTATGAACTTGAGGAGTTGCTAAAATTTAAGGATGTGTACTTTGGTTTTCCTTGTTGTTAGTGACATTACACAGATTGCGGTCAATTGGAATTACTTCCCAGACCATAATTTCCTATTCAGTTGTTTTTATACACTGCTGGCCATTAAAATTGCTGCACCACGAAGATGACGTGCTACAGACGCGAAATTTAACCGACAGGAAGAAGATGATGTGATATGCAAATGACTAAAATGACTAGCTTTTCAGAGCATTCACCCAAGGTTGGCGCTGGTGGCGACACCTACAACGTGCTAACATGAGGAAAATTTCCAACCGATTTCTCATACACAAATAGCAGTTGACCGACGTTGCCTGGTGATACGTTGTTGTGTTGCCTCGTGTAAGGAGGAGAAATGCGTACCATCACGTTTCCGACTTTGATAAGGGTCGGATTGTAACGTATCGCGAATGCGGTTTATCGTATCGCGACATTGCAGCTCGCGTTGGTCGAGATCCAATGAATGTTAACAGAATATGGAATCGATGGGATCAGGAGGGTAATATGGAACGCCGTGCTGGATCCCAACGGCCTCGTATCTCTAGCAGTCGAAACGAAAGGCATCTTATCCGCATGGCTGTAACGGATCGTGCAGCCACGTCTCGATCATTGACTCAACAGATAGGGACGTTTGCAAGACAAAAACCATCTGAACGAACTGTTCAACGACATTTGCAGCAGCATGGACTATCAGCTCGGAGACCATGGCTGCATTTACCCTTGACGCTGCATCACAGACAGGAGCGCCTGCGATGGTGTACGCAACGACGAACCTGGGTCCACGAATGGCAAAACGTCATTTTTTCGGATGTATCCATGTTCTCTTTACAGCATGATGGTCGCATCCGTGTTTGGCGACATCGTTGTAAACGCACATTGGAAGCGTGTATTGCCGGCCGCGGTGGCCGAGGGGACTGAGGCGCTCCAGTCACGGTCTGCACGGCCACTACGGTCGGGGGTTCGAATCCCCCCTAGGGCATGGATATTTGTGCCGTCCGCGTGCGTAAGTAGTTCATTAGTAGTTTCTAAGTTTAGGGACTGATGACCCCGTAGTTAAGTCCCATAAGTTGTACAAACATTTGAATATTTGAAGCGTGTACTCGTCATCGCCATACTGGCGTATCGCCCGGCATGATGGTATGGGGTACCATTGGTTACACGCCTCGGTCACCTCTTGTTCGCATCGACGGCACTTTGGACAGTGGCCGTTACATTTCAGATGTGTTACGACCCGTGGCTCTACCCTTCATTCGATCTCTGCGAAACCCTACATTTCAGCAGGATAATGCACGACCATATGTTGCATCTCCTGTACGGGCCTTTCTGGATACGGAAAATGTTCGACTTCTGCCCTGGCCAGCAGATTCTCCAGATCTCTCACCAATTGAAAACGTCTGGTCAATGGTGGCTGAGCAACTGGCTCGTCACAATTCGGCAGTCACTATCTTGATGAACTGTGGTATCATGTTGAATCGGCATGGGCATCTGTAACTGTACACGCCATCCAACCTCTGTTTGACTCAATGCCCAGGCGTATCAAGGCCGTTATTACGGCCAGATGTTGTTGTTCTGGGTACTGATATCTCAGTAGCTATGCACCCAAATTGCGTGAAAATATAATCACAAGTCAGTCCTAGTATATTATATTTGTCCAATGAATACCCATTTATCATCTGCATTTCTTCTTGGTGTAGCAATTTTGATGGCCAGTAGTGTATTTTGATATCTCTGTTTTGTTCTTCAGTTTGTGTGAAATCTTTTGAAGCATCTGTATTTCAAGTCATCGATCTGACGTATCCCAATGCCGTGGGTTGTGGAATACCTCTCCAGATATGTTTATCAACGGGGAAATAGGGAGACCAAACCTCTCAACTAGCAAAATAAATAGTTCTATACGTATTCATATACTATCCATGATAAAATTTATAGTATTTACATAACGTTGCCTATCACGAAATCATTTGCTCATAGTATTATAATTTATTCAGTGCGTGGGATCTAGCTGTCGTCATTTACCTTCATTAAAATATATATTAAATGGCGATTATTTTACAAACACTGTACTTATTTACTCAGTCGTTAAGTACACTGTTCTGTTATTAGTTCCTTAGTAGAAATATATTTAAACTATCATTATGAGCCACTTATGCTCCCTGGACTTATTTAGCTAGTAAGGTATAGGATATTAGACATTTAAGAAGGAAATATTTAGTATCAGCACATAGTTATTACAGCCAAAAGATACAGCTACTTTCCATGAAAAACGTGACTGACAGTGTGACTTCTTCGCTCGTAAAGTATTCGCGAAACCAACTGAAATGGAAAGAATCGCTGGATAAAAGAAGAACGGTTTTAAATATCACGTTTGCGAAAGAAAAAAAAAAAAAAAAAAAAAAAGGAAGTGAAAGTGAACTGTGGGCCACACTAATGGAGAACGCTTGCCCATCGATGTCACTCATAACATGCTCGATAAAGTCGTGAATAGCTTGCACGCCAAGCAACCTATGTACAGTACGTTGTCATAGTTACACGGAGAAATACAGATCGTAATTTTCAACAAATTTCGTTTACTCTAAACACATCTTTGTGCAGTCAGGATTTATCCTTAGAAGAAACAAAAGGAAGGCGTAATACTTTGCTTATGTGTAAATTTGCATGTGTAATACTCACTCACTCCACATCATTTCCATAAAAGAATCTTTCAAAATATTCTTGCAACATGTAACTGACTGAGCAAATACCTAAAAATATAATACAGGCTTTATTCCTCGAGCAAACAGAAGACCATTCTGGTCCGGAGACGAACCATCACAGCCTAGCCAGAACTGACTACACCACAGATAGCATCCATTGGGCATAGATTACACAAACAAAAATGTTTTCGAGTTACCAGACACGTAAAAATGTTAAAAGGTAAAGCAGTCAACAATCCGAAGATTGGTTTGAACACCACAGTGCGTTACTAGGCATGGTCTTGTTTGGAGGTGGTATGCCGTTGGCTTCCTCCGACCTTCGAACTGGCTTACCCAGCCAGCCAGTTACAGGGGGACCTACAGTTTGACGTGGGTTCCGAACCACGATGCTACTAGGTATTTTTCACATGAGCAATACTGACAGAGGTGAAAGAAGTGTAAAGTGACAGATAAAAATCCCAGGACCTGGCGGGGATTGAACCCAAGACCTTTGCATTTGTAGTGTGGCACTATACCACTGTGAAACCGAGGCGCACTGTAAACACACACACAAAGAACAAAAAAATATAAAATAGAATTTTAGAAATATAACAGCCAAGTTGTACATATATAACGGCGAATAATATGTGGTAGCCTTTCGTTTATTTCTTATTGTCAATTACTGGTTCAAATACAAATTTTTAAATATTTGTAAAGCTATGGGACCTAACTGCAGTGGTCATCAGTCCCTAGACTTACAAACTATTTAAACTAACTTATTCTAAGCATAACACACACTTATGCCAGAGGAGGACTCGACCATCCGACGGGGAAAATCCGATCACTTCGCAACAAGGCGCCTTGGAGCGCTCGGCCACTTCCGCGTGGCGCATTTACTGGTGTGACAATATCACTGAGGTGACAACAGTCATAGGATGCCTCCTAATATCGTATCAAGCATCCTTCAACCAAGAAACTAGACCTGGCATGCACTCAACAAACTGTTGGAAGTCTTCTGTAGGAATACTAAGCACGAAGCTCGAAATTTAGCGAGGAATTCAATGCGGGATGCCTACAATACTTTTCATAACGAAACTCTTTCTGGAAATTTGATTGAAAACCCAAAGAGATTTTGGTCATATGTTAAATTTACTACGGGCAAAACACAATCAATACCCTCACTACGTGATAGTAATGTCGATCCTGCCGATGATAGTGCTCCTACAGCAGAGTTACTAAACACAGCTTTTCGAAACTCATTCACTGGAGATGACGAAACCAATATTCCAGATTTCGAATTACGAACAGAGGCCAGAATGAGTAACGTAGAAGTAGATATCATCGGAGTAGTGAAGCAACTTAAATCACTTAACAAGAGCTAGTATTCTGGTCCGACACTATACCTATTATATCTCTATTTGATTATACCGAAGTGATATCCCCTTACTTAACAGCCATGTACAACCGCTCGCTCAAAGAAGAATCTGTACCAAAAGACTGGAAAGTAGCACAGGTCGCACCTATATTCAAGAAAAGCAGTAGGAGTAACCCACTAAACTACAGGCCTATTTCACTGACGTCAGTTTGCAGCAGGGATTTGGAACATATTCTGTATTCAAATATTATGAATTATCTCGAACCGAATGATCTATTGACCCAAGGTCAACACGGATTTACAAAATATCGTTCATGCGAAACACAACTAGCTCTTTACTCACACGAAGTGATGAGTGCCATCGAGAAGGAATCTCAAACTGATTCCGTATTCCTTGATTTCCAGAATGATTTTGACACCGTACCTCACAAACGGCTTTTAATCAAATTGCGTGGTTATGGTATGTCGCCCCAAATCTGCGAATGGATAGGGGATTTCCTGTCAGAAAGGACACAGTTTGTAGTAATCGATGGAAAGGCATCGACTAAAACAGATGTGATATCGGGCGTTCCATGGAATAGTGTTATTGGTCTTCTGCTGTTCCGTATTTACAGAAACAATTTGGGAGAAAATCTAAGCAGCCCTCTTAGGTTGTTTGCAGATGACGCCGTAATTTACCTTCTAGTAAAATCATCTGAAGATCAAAACCAACTGCAGAACGATCTAAATAAGATATAACTATGGTGTAAAAATTGGCAGTTGACTATAAGTAGTGAGAAGTGTGAAGTCGTCTACATGAGTACGAAAAGAAATCCGTTAAACTTTGTTTACAAGATAAATCAATCAAAAGTGAAGGCCGTAAACTCCACAAAATACCTAGGAATTACTATTACTCCAGACTTAAACTGGAAAGAACACGTAGATAATGTCGTGGGAAAGGCGAACCACACATTGCGTTTTATTGGCAGAACCCTTAAATGATGCAACAGAAGTACTAAAGAAACTGCATACACTACGCTTGTCCGTCCTTTTTTCTGGATTATTGCCGCCCAGTGTAGGATCCTTATCAGGTGGGTTGACGGAGGACATCTGAAAAGTCCAAATAAGAGGCAGCTCGTTTTGTAATGTCATGATACAGGGGAGACAGCGTCACGGAAGTAATACAGGATTTGGGATGGGAATCATTACAACAACGGCGTGGGCTACTTAGGAAACTACAATCGCCAACATTTTTCTTCGAGTGGGAATATATATTGTTACATAGGTAGAAATGATCATCTGAACAAAATACGAAAAATCAGATCTCGAACGGAGAGATTCGGTTGTTCTTTCTTCCCGCGCGCTATTCGAGAAGGGAATGGGAGATAAACAGTATAAAGGTGGTTCGATGAACCCTCTGCCAGGAATGTAAATGTGATTTGCAGAGTATCCCATGCAGATGTAGATTAATATATAGAATGTTGCCTCTGTGGCCTTCAATAATTGCGAAAATGTTGAGAAAGATGAATGTTAAGTTTGTAATGTAAGGAGGCTATCCAATATTATGAAATGTTCCAAAAAGGATAATGCCAAGATCGGTAAAATGTGAATTTATTTCGCCGACCGGTTTCGATAGTCTCTGCCATTATCTTCTGGGCTATAAAAGTTTGTGAAGTCGTCATCTTATGATGTCAACAGTTGTTGTTAAAAATAATTAAAAGTTCATAGATGCACTATGTCATTGTAGCTAAAATGTACATGTCACTTATACTGACATGTACATGTACATTTTAGCTACAATGACATAGTGCATCTATGAACTTTTAATTATTTTTAACAACAACTGTTGACATCATAAGATGACGACTTCACAAACTTTTATAGCCCAGAAGATAATGGCAGAGCACATCGAATCCGGTCGTCGAAATAAAATTACATTTTACCTATCTTGCATTATCCTTTTTGGAACATTTCAGTGATGGATTTTGTGCACACAATGACCTCTCGATAAGATCCTATAAATTTTTTATGTTACTCATCTCAGTCGCTTTGGGCGGCAATATCATTTGCAGAAAATGTCCAAAATATTCCGCAAATCACTCTTGAACAATTTTACGCCACTGCTCTGGATCATTAACAAATGACAGCTCTACCAATGAACGGCCCTTGTGTTCAACGTAGTTTACGTAGCTTCCAAATCTAGAGACCGATGACCTTGGCAGTTTGGTACCTTATGATTACAAACATTTAAATATATTTTACTGTCACTGGACAAAATTAGGCTCCATCTTTTGAATGGGCGTGTAAAGTTCCTCTTAAGTAATCATTTTGTTTGTAATGATAAACAAAACAATGCTTCTATTGAGACAGGGCCTCTCAGTAAACATGTGATTTACAGTATTTGTTTGGACAGACTTCTTTTTGACATTGCATGCTTCTTCGGTAAACTACACAAACAAATCCTACAGTTATAATTTAACTTCACGGCTTACGAAACAATCCCATGAACGGAACTCTGATAATTTATTATGATTACATTATATGTGGCAATATTTTTCATCTCATATGAATTACGTTTACATTTCTGTAGAAATTGTTTTGCCGCGGCGGAGTGACCGAGCGCATTGAGGCGCCCGATGCGCGAGGCCGTTCCCCGTCGGGGGTCCTAATCCCCCCTCGGGCATGGATGTTTGTGCTATCTTTAGTATAAGTTAGTTTATAAGTAATTTGTAAGTTTAGGGGCTGATGACCCCGCAATTAAGTCCCATAAGCATAACAAACATTTGAACATTTCAACCAATTGTTATCTTTTTTCCTTAATGTAGTTTTCATTACCCTAATATAGTGCTAACTATTACATGAATGTAGGTTTATTGACACAGATGTAAATAACAAAACCTTTCTATTTGTGAATACGTTCATCTGTAAACTGATATTCGTTGCCTTTATTTTTTATTTTTTACATCATACACGAGTGAGAAGTATTTGACGTACTACTGCATTGCCCATCCTAACGTTTATTAAGAACTTCATAGAATTAAATGTATTATATTAGAAGTCCTAAGAAAACCATCTCTCTCCATTATCACTTTCCCCTGCTTCCTGAACACTATTTTCCATTTCACTAGTGCTAAGTGTTTTCCTTGCGTTAGACAACCATCATCTAAAAGCAGTTAGTCTGATAAATAGAAAGTTTTCGGAGCAGCGATGCTGCAAACTTAAAAGAAGTTTAAAGCCCAATGAGACTACGTTACCCTACTTAGAAATCTACATGTGCGAGTCAGCTGCGTAATTAGGATGTTTTTGTGAAACGGTGAACTTGTCCACTTTGTGGCACTAAATGAGTTGTAATAGGTCTGTAATGTATGTAAAGTAACAGGAGCGGTGTTTTGAGCACACCTCGTGATTTGCTTGCAAATGTCATGATTGCTGCGACGAACCTCCTGCAGAAAGGATATATTTAGCTACAGAACTAATTTTAACGCCAATATGTGGTGAAATTTTGAATTTATATGAAACAAAATTGGATAAATGATCGAAACATATTTACTTAACCTAATTTCTTTCCAGATATATTTTAAATAGCATATCATACAGAATCTAAAGACATTTTTAATGTCTCCAATTAAGTTGTTGTATCTATAAAAAATACGGCCTAAGTTCATTGTATATAATAATCAGATTAAAATTATTTTCTGTGACATAAGGATAATTTGTAGTGGTTTTATTTAATACTTAAAGCATGAGTTTAGTCATGCATATCAGTATAAATATTCAAAATGTTCAAAACTTTGTAAACCTAAACGGCGAAACTACTAAGGTTATTAGTCATTAGAACTACAAAAAACATAAACTACTTTAAACGTACACTGAGGACAACACACACACACACACACACACACACACACACACACGCACGCATACCGGAGTGAGGACTTTAAGCGTCGACCCGAGAGTCAGCGTATAAATATGGAACTACAAAAAAATGCATTTGTATGACTGTAAACTACTCGTCGCTTCGTTTTATGGTTTATGCGTGTTTCAGGGAAAGTAATTGTTAACTTTTTAAGAAAGATAAAGATAATTATGAGAAACTGTAACAGTATGATACATTTTCATTAAGAGATGACATCCGTGTTTCATTTTAAAGAGATTCCTCCAAAATTAGTTTATATATTACAGTTAACACACTCTTTAATTACAAGCCATCAATACCCATCCTCTTCTCTTACATAAAACAATTATCGAGTTATTATAATTAATAAATACAAGAGATCAACGTAATAACAACATTTCATTCCATGAATTGACTGTAGTTATTAAATACTACAGACATGTACCACTGGAGTAGGTATGCTATGAGGCTTCTGGGACAATATTTGATGCTTCTGGACATGGTAACATCATCAGTGACGTCATTATCAGTGATATCATCAATGATGTCAATAGTGACATCAACATCAGTGATGTAATCAGTGCAGTGATGTCATCATTAGTGACCGTATCAGTGCAGTGATGTCATCAGTGATGACTGCTGCAAGATGGCGGACATACAATATGGCGGACATAGACAATATGGCGGCCAAAAACAATATGGCAAACATTGTCAATATGGCGGACATTGACAAGATGGCCAACATAAACAATATGATGGACATTGACAATATGGTCGACATTGACAAGATGGCGGGCACTGAGAATATGGCAGACATTGACAATATGGCAGACATTGGCAATATGGTGGACATTGACAATATGGCAGGGGGGTGTGGACTATATGATGTACATTGGCAATATGGCTGATATAAACAATACAGCAGACATTGACAATATGGCAGGGGGGCACGGATTATATGATGTTTTTAAATTGGCAATGTGGCGGATATAAACAATATAGCAGACATTGACAATATGGTGGGCATAAAAACAAGATGGCGGGCATAAACAACAAGATGGCGCGGTGGCAGGATGATCATAACAGGAAAAAAAATTAAAGATAGTTATCTATGTGTTGTTGTTGTGGTCTTCAGTCCAGAGACTGGTTTGATGCAGCTCTCCACCCTACTCTATCCTGAGCAAGCCTTTTCATCTCCTCATAAGAACGACAACCCACATCCACTTTAATCTGCTTACTATACGCGTCTCTTGGTCTCCCTCTGCGATTTTTACCCCACACACTTCCCTCCAACGCTAAATTCACAATACCTTGATGTCTAAGAATGTGTCCTACCAATCTATCCCTTCTTTTAGTCAAGGTATGCCAGAAATTTCTTTTCTCCTCAATTCGGTTCAGTACCTCCTCATTAGTTACGCGATCCACCCACCTAATCTTCAGCATTCTTCTGTAGCACCACATTTCAAAAGCCTCTATCCTCTTTCTGTCCACTCTGCTTATCGTCCATGTTTCACTCCCATACAAGGCAACACTCCATACAAATGCCTTCAGAAAGGACTTCCTCAGGCTTAAATCAATATTCGATGTTAACAAAGTTCTCTTTTTCAAAAACGCCTTTCTACCCATTGCCATTCTGCATTTTATATCATCTGTACTGCGACCATCATTTGTTATTTTACTGCCCAAGTAACAAAACTCATCTACCTCCTTTATTGTTCCGTTACCTAATCTAATTCCTTCAGCATCACATGATTTTCTTACACTGCACTCCATTACCCTAGTTTTACTCTTGTTAATGTTCATCTTATATGCACCTTTTAGCACACTATACATTCCGTTCAATTGCTCTTCCAGGTCCTTTGCTGTATCTGACAGAATTACTATGTCGTCGGCAAAACGCAATGTTTTTAATTCTTCACCCTGAACTTTAATTCCTTCTCCAAATTTCTCCTTGCTTTCCTTTATAGCTTGCTCAATGTACAAATTGAACAACATTGGGGAAAGGCTACAACCCTGTCTTACTCCCTTTCCAACCACTGCATCCCTTTCATGCCCTTCAACTCTGACAACCGCTGTCTGGTTTTTGTACAAGTTGTAAATAACCTTACGCTCCCTATATTTTACTCCTGCTTGCTTCAGAACTTGGAAGAGTTTATTCCAATCAACATTGTCAAAAGCCTTCTCCAAATCTACAAAAGCTAGAAATGTTGGTTTGCCTTTTCTTAATCTATCTTCTAGGATAAGGCGTAAAGTGAGTATTGCCTCCCGTGTTCCTACATTTCTCCTGAACCCAAACTGATCTTCCCCGAGGTCGGCTTCTACCAGCTTTTCCATCCTTCTGTATATAATTCGTGTTAATATTTTGCAACCAAGACTTATTAAACTGATAGTTCTGTAGTTTTCACACCTGTCTGCACCCGCTTTCTTTGGAATGGGGATTATAACATTTTTCTTAAAGTCTGAGGGTACTTCACCTGTCTCATACATCTTACACACAATGTGAAACAATTTTGTCATGGCTGGTTCTCCCAGAGACTTCAGTAGCTCTGACGGGATATCATCTACTCCAGGGGCCTTGTTTCGACTTAGATCTTTCAGTGCTCTGTCAAATTCATCTCTCAGTATAGTATCTCCTATTTCATCTTCATCTACATCCTCTTCCCTTCCTACAATAGTGTCTCGAAGTTCATTTCCTTTGTAGAGCCCCTCTATATACTCTTTCCACCTTTCAGCTTTCCCTTCTTTGCTGAGAACTGGTTTTCCATCAGTGTCCTTGATATTCATAGAGCTGTTTTTCTTATCGCCAAATGTTTCTTTTATTTACCGGTAGGCTGTATCTATTTTTCCCCTATTTATACATTCTTCATTATATATATCAGGTTTAATATTCTGGCATGACAGAAACTGCCAAAACCGATATCCTATTTGCAGCCCTCAGCTCATTTTAGCTACATTGACTCTGGGCTGCTTAAATGGCCCAGGACTCATGGCGAGGACGTGGCTACAAGGCGAGTCCCACCACCTCTACCCTACCGAACCATTTACAGCAACTATTAACTTTGTACAATACACAAAAGTACTTTACTTATTCTGTCGTGCAGTCAGCTTTTTTTTTTTTTTTTTCCTCAGAAGTGTCCCCAAGCCGAAGTACTGACTTTATCATTGAGAATGTATCGTTTATCATCATTTGATGATAATGCTAATTTAGTTTCTTTTATTGTTGAGACAGCGTGTGGTTTTGATCAAATTACGTATGGGTCAATAGTTTTCTCTATATCATGTAAACATCCAAAGGACAAGAAACGCCTACCACCAATTCTAGACTAGTTCTAAGTTCTTACACCACCAGTAAATACAGGCAGTGTTCACATTGACGAAGTCGAGGAAGAAGACGGACAGCTTCCAAGATCGTAAGATGGCAGTGCATTCCCTCAACTAGTACCTTGGATTACAACCTCTGATTTCAAGCAATAATCGAAGCCTCTCGAAGTTCTTCTTCAATAGCAATTATTTCATTATCGTGAACTGTATTCCCAGCTTCCTTGGACGCCAGTAATAGGACCAAACGTTCCACCAGTTCATTCAGATCACCCCAACGTACATAACTCACATGCTCAGTAGTCGTTTTCCAGTCTTTAACTTTGAGATCATTTTCGTTCTCACGATATCCATCCAGTCCTATTACTTCTTAAGCAAACACACCTTTCTCTAACAAGGTTGGTTGGTTGGTTATGAGTCCCCCGGTGGGGATGGGAGGGAGTGAGGATAGGAAAGGAGGGGAGGGGGAAAGGAAATGCCGTCTGGGGAGTAAAGAAGGAAGGAAGACTGCATTAGCTCGAGGCCCCGTGCTCGCCACGCAAGTACTCACGAACGAACCGTGAGCCCCCTGGGTATGAAACTTGACCTCCTTGAAGAAATTGAAATACTCATCAACACAAATATGGCATCCATCAACCTGCTTAATGATCAGACTTAACTAAAAAACAAAATGTTCCTCCAAAATTTTGAGAACTTCCTAATGTAAAGAAACTAATTCACAAAAAGCCTCTTCCCCCTCAACACCCCCTCCACACACCCCCTCAACTTATGAAAATTCTTTCATATGCTTCTGATAAGGTCAAAACACTACCAAAGAACAAATACCTATCCCTTCCATACTACA
The DNA here is from genome assembly GCA_026315105.1 of Locusta migratoria. NCBI lineage: Eukaryota > Metazoa > Arthropoda > Insecta > Orthoptera > Acrididae > Locusta > Locusta migratoria. The sequence goes on along the minus strand of CM048755.1, from coordinate 451,124,450 downwards.
ATAATAGAGCAACCATATTAGTACTGGCTTTAAACACAATCTAGTCTGTATTAATATTCTAGAATAAATATAGCAATAATACGAATTTTATTCTTGTACTTTTAACTGATTATATACATACATATTAAGTAAAAAACTATGCAGGCAATGTAGACAGTATTTATTATTCACTTTTGCAACTTAATATTTACAAAAATATTTGCTAAATGATTGTATCATACACAAAACAAACTTACTGGTACAAAGAGTGTTATATCTTCGAATGAAGACGTTTGTAAATAACAGCAGCTGTAAAATCAAATGTTGGACGCTGGTAAAGTAGAGTTTTACTGTGCAGTGTAGAACCCAATAGAAAAAGGTGATGTGTTATTGTCACACTAACAAAAGGAGAAGCAAGAAATGTGAATTAACCACAAAAATCCGGCCATACAGTCGCAGTAAGTAAATCAACAAATTTCACGTAATCTTACAAATACAAAACACGACATAAACAACGTGCCATTCGATTAATTAAAGTATGTTTCCGTCTTCCCACCACAGAGCCAGCATCCAACATGACGCTTAAAATGATATTGTAACATGATCCATCTGAAGATGAACCTGACAAGGTTCAAAAACCGGTTCATGGAAAAACAACATTTCAAGAAAATGTGACTGGTTGCATTTTTAAAAAATTATGTTGAAATTAACAGTCACGGGTTCTGAAATATCCGTAATGGATATATATATATATATAAGGCGTGAACCCGAAGTCAGATATTTACACTGCGTAACATAACACGCTACCCACAAAACCAGAAGGAATGTAACTGATATTATACGTTATCCGTGTGGACATTACAGCTCCAGAGGGTTTTAATCCCTGTTGCGTAACTGACTGATGTATAAAGTATCGAGATAATTCATTTAATTTAGATCATTCTTCAATGCGTAGTTGACTAGAAACATCAACAAGTTTCAGAATTATTTCTAAAATTTGTAAACCGCTTACGTCTACTCTGTGAAACTGGCTACTTACGGTCACTTGCTGTAAATTTTTCGTCCGAAATGTCATTTACATCCCGAGAAATTACAGTGCTGGCGGCGTCATCCAATAGTCCTGCCAGAACTCGAAATCATATCGTTGAGCGATGTCTCCTTCCCCTTCTTAAACAAATTCAAGGCTTTTATGCAGGCCTTACTATGAATATCGCAAGTATCAAGTTTAATTAGTAGTCCCTTTACTCGAATATCCATCGATTCTCATATGACACGCTCCCTTACGTCTGTGTTATGACGTTAGTCTGGGCGTAATCCATTCAGTATAATTCTGATGTTCAACGGCTGTCGACTTGTTAGGCAGCACCTATCTAGCGTCTCGTTGATGTTCTCGGCAAAGATATCCGACACTACGGAGCGTCTGCCCTATGGATATGATGCAAAACTGGCATGGGTTTGATAGTCCCTGGATTTACACTTCCTAGGTCGTAGTTAACAATAAAAAGCAGTGTCTGTGTTTTAGCAGATGGACTGAAGAGAGTATTCTTGATAATGTGTCACGAAACGGAATACATGCAACGGCCGTATGCCCCTAAGACTGTTTCTCTGTCTCGGACGTTTACATAGACGGTGATGGACGTAGATGTCTCGGTATTTGCCTCTCTGTGCAGCCGTTTTTGTAGAACACCTCAGATGTTCCAGTTTTCGAAATCTGTGACACAATCAATAAATTCGTAACCACACTAAATAGCTCCCAGATAAAGATATCACGAAATCTTTTCAACGTCATCGGTTCTTTATAAACGAAAACACATTAATAATAATCAATATATAAGGCAAATATTTGTCAAGCTTATGGGACTTAACTACGGGGTCATCAGTCCCTAAACTTACAAACTACTTATGAACTAACTAAGACTAAGGACGGCACAAATATCCATGCCCGAGGGGGGATTCGAACCCCCGACCGCAGCATATAAGGCAAGTAACAGTCTCGTGCAACTCAGAACAGGTGAACTACATCAGTGGCAAATGCTACAAATTCACTGGGATATAATTTAAAAGTTAATTTCTGAAAAGAAAATCACAGGGCGGTGTAACTTCGCTGTGCTGTAGATAACTGTATGTATTGCGGCTGATATTCGTTGTTCAAATGTTCAAATGTTTGTTAAGCTTAAGGGACTTAACTGCGGGGTCATCAGTCCCTAAACTTACAAACTACTTATAAACTACCTTATACTAGAGATGGCACAAACATCCATGCCCGATGCATTCGAACCCCCGACGGGGAGCGGCCTCGCGCATCGTAGCAATACGCCTCAATGCGCTTGGCCACTCCGCCGCGGCCTATTCGTAATTAGCTTACGTCACACATCATGTAAAGGAATTACAGAGCGTATATATTTTTCTTGTTCTTTTATCTTCCGCGTATGTCCCGTTTGCGCAGGGTCGGCTGGGTCAACTATGGATTGGGCAAGATTAATTTCAAACGGTGACCTGCTGCCCCACCTATCTCTACCCAAATTACTCTTCCGGGACTAAATATGTGTCTCCCAACTAAAAATGTCACGCTGTGGCGAAAGACAAAAGTATCACTCACCGAAATGCTGGTGACATAGTTGCCCTATATATTGAAGGATTTGATCCCTCCTGTACAGTGTAACCGATTGATTGCCATCTACGACCACCAGTTGCCTACAATGGCTCCAGATAGTGCCACATGTAAACATGAGGGGTGAATCACTTTACTGCACTCGCTGGTTGGTATGTGTAAGACGTTCAGGCTGATCAGGCTTCCTCCAAAAACGTCTTCGACAATTGTCTGATTAAAGGCAGAAGCGAGTTTCACCTTTGAATGGCACTTGATGGCATTTATGACGAGTTTATTCAGCGTTATGTACCACTCTAAGTGCTGTTTAGATGTAAAAGCTGGACCTCTCCATAGACGTTGGGATTGAAGTTGCATTTCATACACTTTGAATTGGATCACTATGTCTTGTGGCTGCACGTCATTATTCAGTATGGTCGATTTCCTGTCATTCTTTCTCCGAGCTGAAATCCGTAAGTGGCTGTCATCAGTTGCTGTTCAGCTTTGGTTGGCCAGAGCGAGGCAAGTCATCGACAGTTCCTGTATATCTGTTCCTTCTGCACGACCGAACATCATCGTTTTCGTTCATTTCGAGGCGTCTGGATACTTTCCCTTCATGAGAGTCCTTCCTGAAACAAAGTAACAAAGCGTATACGATTAGATTTCTAAATCGACTTTTTAGTCAAATCCTTCGTTATGTTGTGATTGGAAATCATCGGGCATCTTACTCATTCAATCGCAATGAAACTGCTCATGTGTCATTGTTTACAACTTTGTGCTGGTTGAGTGACATATATGGACAATCTACACATTTAACGTCAATATTTAGGAGACCTTAGAACCAATGTGATGTAACTTTTTTGTCTGTGTGAAAAAGTATAAAATCTAAATCAAATTAATAAAACCATCTCGGGTTTCAACCAGCGTCAGGAGATTTACTATCTACGATCTTTCGGCAGAAATCTCCTTTGTCATTGTCAAGTGTTTGACTATCCTATCGTTGTGTGTGTGTGTGTGTGTGTGTGTGTGTGTGTGTTGCGGCGAAGGATCATAACCAAAGGTGATCCACCTTCATGTGCAAGGTAAGGATGAATTTTCGGGGCACCATTTATTTTTGTCACTTCATTTCGACTTTTTGGGGCCTACTACGGTCCTTAAGTATTCTCCTAAATCAGTGGTTCATTATTAATTATCCAATATCCAAAGTGACTTCAGGACCCGTAACCGATGACAGGACTGCGGGTCGATTGTTTCCACGTCCTGTATGTGTTGGTTTGTTCCTCGTAGGTGTTCTAGTTTGGTGTGAAGTTTCCTGGATCTCTTTCGTAGTAACTCGTCAAACCTTAGCTTGTGTAGTTCTCGGTGCGTATCTGCTATGCGTGTATAGCCGGAGGCCCGCGGGACCCACCGAAGATACCTGTTTCGAATAACTTGAAGGCGTATGCCTCCTGTGGGACTAGACACTCCCCAGGACGTGCTTCCATAGAGCATTTTCGTTGGTAGTGTTAGTCGATAGAGGCGGTTTTTCGTACGAATAGGGAATTCCAGACTGAATAAGAAGGATAATATTTCCTTGGCCATCCCGGTCGCCTTGTTGCAAGATCAGCGATTTTATGATGGTAGAAAAGGCCACGTTCCATTGTCACCCAAAGATAGCGTATCGACAGGATCCAGGGAATGATCTTCTTATAGAGTCGTTAGGTTTGTAGGATGTCTGGTCTCTTCTCTGGAATGATTTTCATGTTGTTGAGCCGGCATCAACGCACTAAGCTGTCCAGTTGGACATGAAGTCTATTGATGTTTGTTACGTGCCGACAGCCTTTGGTAAAGAACGCTGCATCGTCCGCGAAATAAGGAAGTTGGACAGTCCCTAGTTTCGGCATGTTCTTTACTTACAAGACGAACAGTAGGGAGACGAGCACTTAGCCGTGCGAGACCCCTGTCTGAATCTCCTGGGGACCAGATCGAGGGCCATTAACTTGTGGCTGTATGCTGCGATTGGTTAAGAAACTGCCTAATAATTTGATGTACTAAAATGGAATCGTGGTTTGGCGCCGCAACTTCTGCAGTAAGTTCGCAATCAGTAGTCGGTCGTAGGCTTTCTCAATGCCTGCAAAGACCGCGGCTGTCGATTCAATTGCTTGAGGTTGAAACCGGCGGTGATGTACTCTGTTAGTCGGAGGACCTGCACTTCAGCAGGCATCTTCTTTTGAAAGCCATATTGCTCCAGTCAACTGACGTCGTCTCTAATGATTGGTTAATCGATTCTCTTCTTTATAAATCGCTCGGATACTTTCCCTATTGAACTGAGGAGACTGATAAGTCGATAGTTCTGCGCCCGTGTCAAGTCTTTCCGTAGCTTAGGTAAGGGCACCAATTCTGCCTTTTTCCACGTATCCGGAAAGTACCGGCTCAACATGCAACCATTATAAATGCAAGTGAGAAGCACCAGCGCCTTTCGGGGAAGCTGTTTATGGTGAAGATTCGCAATTCGGCAATGTCACGGTGATTTATTGGACCCTAGGCGCCGAATGAGTACGCGAACTTCACTAGGAGTAACCAATGGCACCGTGTTATCTTTTTCCGCCGGCCGCGGTGGCCGAGGGGACTGAGGCGCTCCAGTCACAGTCTGCACGGCCACTACGGTCGGGGGTTCGAATCCTCCCTAGGGCATGGATATTTGTGCCGTCCTTAGTATAAGGTAGTTGATAAGTAGTTTGTAAGTTTAGGGACTGATGACCCTGTAGTTAAGTCCCGTAAGTTTAACAAACACTTGAACACTTGAACTATCTTTTTCCAACAGACGTTTCGTGAGTCGTTTTGTCGTCCATTCATCTTACCATTCAGCGATTGTGGCGCCCTCTTGGAGCAAAGTCATGTAGTGGTTGTACGTGTGAAAGAACACCTCGGCCGTAGATTGCGGATCGTGGATGAAGTCTAGCGGTGTGGCCAGAGGATGTGTGGGGTTCCTCCTGTGTCACATAGTCTTCACGTGTTGGAATTTTCCTCTGGACTGGAGCAGAAAGGTCTCCAGTTTGTCATCCCACCTCTAGGATTGCCACTCAAGAAGTCGTCGTTTGAAGTCTCTTTCCAACCGAAGCATTTTGTCCCGTTCTCTCGGATCACTTTTCCTTGCCATCGTCGGCGGTAGAAGTTCTTTAGATGTTTCATGTCGGCTAGGAGGTGAGGGAGGAGAAGTCTTCCTCTTGTCTAACGTCAGTATACGTTAGGGTTGTGGTTCTTTCCTCCGGTTCGCGGATTTTCGCAACGAGGAGACTGATAGTCCTGTTGTTTTCCTTTCCGTTCGTTGGCACCATTGGATTCGTGCTATTATCAAGGTGGTGTTGAAATTGACGCCATTGTGTCTCCTTTTGTGGGAGGTCTGATAGGTCTTTCATAGCTCTTCTGAGCTTCTCAGAGAATCTGGTTGTGGTCGTAAGATGTGTTCACTATCCTGACTCATCTGGCATCCATATCCATCACTTTGGTGACCACAACATCGAGAACGTTGAGCGTACCGTGGCGAAAATGAGAGACGTACGTAGGCACTGTGCGACCCCAGACGACTACTTGCAAGTCTTCTTCCATGCAGCTCAGAAGTGACCCTTTTATATTGCGTCGTCGAGAGTTCCATTCCTGGTATCCTATCGATGCCGTTCTCGTGATTATATAGCCGCGCCGTCACGATTGACGTCATTGGTGCTCAATTCTTGACCATATGTGGCAATGTTTTCGTAGCGCGGTCGCCGCGCCTGCTTGAACTCCCTGATAAGGCTGTACCTTCTATCGGGGTGTTGAAACGTGTGCAGCGGCCGCGCTACCAGAACATTAGCAAATATGGTCTTGAATAGATCACCGAAGACGGCACCGGCAACGCGGCTAGATAAGCACGGCAGTGCATCGATAAGACAGTGAACCATTTAAGGGGACAGATTCGTGTGGATAGTTGAAGTTTGATACGCGAGAGTCGTGACATGTTTTGACAGCTACTGAGGCCTCTTAGTTCAGAGATTAGTCAATAAATAGCGGCACCTCTCATCTGTCAAACGAGCGTCTGGTCGCTTGCTTTGTGTATAGACACGTTACTGGAAAATCCAGGCCGTTATGAGACTCAGTGGCGATCGGCGGGGGAAGTCCTGTTTGGCCTTGGAGAAACAGGCAATAACCCACGTAAAAATTAATAACTATTGATCCGCATATGATACAAAGGAGCGCTTAGGCTCGTTTTAAATATAAAGACTAGACGGATGCGCTGATATCAGCGCGCCTCCTGTCACTTTAATAGTTTTTGTGTTATAGTAAATCAAAAATCACTATAAAATAACAATTTTGTGAACGATAAATCTTGAAAACGTCTTAACCAAATATTGCGTACAAGGTGTCAAATGATAGATCCAAGTGAGTACTATTAAGAGGCATATTTAGTTTTTTGCGCAAATTCAGTACATTTGAATTAGAGGCCAGTAACATGGTTTCCAGGTATAAAAGCCGGTGTTTTAATAAATAGACAATAATAACTGTAGTATTAGTGGCAGTATGGTAAATTATACTTAAGTAAATAGTTAATAAAACTACGGGATCAATAGTACAGTGAGTAACCTATGTTTAAATACTGAAAAAGCAAATGCAGAAAAGTTTAATTTTTTGATAATGCAAAAATTACGATACGTACAATGTCTTTGATGCCATTTTCTGTTTCAGCGGAAAATTTCCTTTAAATACTATCATCACATGTGTTTATTTGATTTGTATTTTATGAAAAAGAGGTAATTTTGTGAAAATAAGGTACTGATTTGACTTCAGAGTAAGCCAACGAGGGTACTTAAAGCGGCCATTTTGGCTTATTAGAGGCAGTCTGCTGGTGTCGCTTTGACATGACAGACAAGACGTGTAGTTATGCTGGGTGACTGTGGAGTCGTTTGAGAACTTGTGAAATTTCAGCGAAGTGTTCTAATGTGGAACTTAGAAATATTTGTTCTGTGGTGCTTCGAGAACTTTGATTTCATTCTCCGTCTGTGGGACTTAGAAAAGTCTTCAGTGGTGCTTCGTGGACCCTAACTATATTCTATGACAGTGGAATTTCCAGTTTCTGAGGATTGTTGATAGATTTTAATTTTTATTTAGCGACTGTGCGACTTAGAAACTATTCAGTCAAGTTACCAAGTTTTGGTGAGGTAGCATTAAGGAACTCGGCATTGCTCTGAAGTCAGGTGTAACAAATATTCACTGTCTGATATTAGGAAGAATAAACATCAATTTAGTTAAAAATCAATGTGTAGTTTGTGCATTTTTTTGTTCCTGGCTGCATTTATTTAAAGCTAAACATTTTGGCTGGCCCCTAGACATGACGCAGCTTGTTTGTATAATAAAATAGGGTCTTCAGCCGCACTTCATGGAGCCCCAAGCAAACAGGCTGTGAATGGGTGATTTTATTTTTATTTATTTATTTATTTGTGCTGTAACACTGGGGGCTCAAGCCAACTGAAGGGAATAACTGATGAAACTGTGTCACACTGCACAGAATAGAGTGTTTTTTCCTAGTTTGTGTTTGGAAAATCCGTGTGTAAGCTCGCAACCACTTGACAGTGCCATAGGAGATCTATGCCGAAAGCTCGTGGGTGTCAGTCAACAACCTGGCGCGTCTTTAAAAGTTTTATTAATGGATATCGCCACGAAAATATGCATTCATACATGAATCAAATAGTTTACAGGCAAATCTGTGTTTATTTAACGCCACTGAAGAAAAAAATGAGAAACGCGTATGGCAATGAAAATTTTGTTTTATTTACTTCCTTGAGACTGATAGAGCTATAATTATTAACAATACATAACTTATTACACAAATGAGGAACTTGGACTAGAAAATAGTTTGTTTCTAAAATTCTTATAGAAATGAATGGAAATGAAAGCAATGTAGGTCGGACATTTGTAGTTTAGGCAGTTCCTGTAGTAGAACTGTTGCGTGTTTTAATTATTCTGCCAATAAATTACAGCCTTTGGTTCCCCATACTTACGATGTTACCTATTTGATCTTTACAGTTTAAGTTGTTTGTAATTGTAAAATCTACATATTTAGTTGAATGTACGGCCTTTGGACTTGCCTGACTGATCTGGTGACTTTACTAAGCGATAAACGACATCATCAATACGCGAACAGTGTAAGAGAGCTGCTCAGATTGTCCAATTAATCGTTTATAAAGACAAGGAACAGTAAGGGCTTTATAACAATTACCTCGGGAGTGCCATAAATCTCTTCTGTTTCATTCGATGACTTTCAATCAACGAATACGAACTGTGTCCTTTCCGACAGGAAATCGCGAATAAAATCGCACCACTAAGACGATATTCCTTAAGCACACAATTCGATTAGAAGCCACTTGTGAAGAATAGTGCTAAAAGCCTTACAGAAATCTAGAAATGCGGAATCGATTTGAAATACCTTGTCAATAGCACTCAGTCGGACCTAGTTATGTTTCGCAAGAACGATACTCTCTGAATTATCACACAGCACTTCCAGCGTGGCTAGATACAACAGTGTTTCTTCATATATCGGAGTTTAAATATGCAGTGGATTAACAGCAGTAAGAAAAATACACTGCGAAACAACATCAGGGTCAGTTTACCGCAAGAAAGGACTAAATTCAGCAGTAACACTCTCTCCTCCGTGGCATCAGCGTGCGATGGCAGCGATATCGTATTGCCAGGATCTTCTAACTTACTAAACCCTATATACTCAATGTCTGTTCTTTCGTACATGCCTGCAACAACAAACACCACGTATATCTTATCAAGGCGATGACTGCCATCGATCCCTTCTTCCGTGAGACGCAAAGCAGGTCCTAACTCTTACTAGAATCGGTTAAATGCCGTGAGTAATGAATAATAATGCACAGGGGCACTGCGTTAGTAGCGTTTGGAAAATTTAGAATTTGCGTCTGGCAGGAGGCGTGCAAGCTTAGCCCACGTGGCTGTGGTGATGATTGTCTCCCCATTAGCGTAGTTGTAAGTACTACTGCCTAGGTAGCAAGAGGACCTGGGTTCGAATCCCAGCTGGCAAAAATTTTCAACTTTCCTCGTTGACTTATTTTAATGTCCACTGGTATATGTCTTTGCGTGGTTACTATACTCTGCCTACGTTGACGAGGCGTAAACGTAAGCTCATGTGATATCGGCACTGTGCCTGTTATCGCCGTCGAAAAAGGATCTCTTCCAGCAACTACGTGTGACTACGCTGTACCTACCGCATTCAACGCATATAGTTACAAAAACAATGATAGTCGTTACTCATTCAGCCTCTCCCTCGTTTCAACAAGAGGGAATTATTGCAGCATATCATTGTTATATGACACATATTTGTCCAAATCTGCGCTGCGGCTAAATTTTTGTAGGTTTGATATGTTCAGATGGCTCAATTGTTGGTTTTCACTTGTATCGTCCATTTCGTAAATCATCTAAGGTATAGGCCCAGGTAGTTATAGTTACTTTAATTGCTGATTACCGTTAGATGAATTGTAAGTTTCTTATTCAAAAATGTTCAAATGTTTGTTAATCTAAGGGACTTAAATGCTGCGGTTATCAGTCTCTAGGCTTACAAACAACTTACAATAACCTATGCTAAGGACAATAACACACCCATGGCCGAAGGAAGACTCGAACCTCCAACGGCGAGCAACCGCGCGATCCGCAGCAAGGCGCATTAGAGTGCTGGGCACTCCACCGCGACTTCACTTATTCACATATCTCTGGACTTCCAGATGCTGGCTACTTAACGCTAACGTGGACGTCTATAACAATAACTCCAATTATATCTGATATTTTTCACTTTAATGCATATTACACAATATATCTGGTATTGTTCATTTACTGCAATTAAAGTCATCAAGAAAGAGCGAATCCCATAAATGTCATTTCTTCTAAAATTAGAGCTTTCAGGCTAATAAGTTTTTAGATGTGTATGAAGCTCAATCGGGCAACCGAAATAACTGTAAGTTCAGAAATATTTAGCGATGCGTGGAATGTATATCAGAAAGACAGACTGTTCATCGCAATGGACAAAGGTATTGTTTCTACTGAAGTCGAGGATGAGAGTAACTGTGAAGTTATCTGGCCACGTATAACAGGTCTAAGAGAAATAAAGTTAATAGTTTCCGAAAACTGTCTTGAGCTGTTCAACCGGTGACCCACACGCAATGGAAATATTTTAGACATTATAGCTATAAACAGGCCCGACCTGATTATCGATGTCAGTATAGAGACATGAGTTAGTAACCATGGTATCTTCACAGCGTCAATGGTGACCAAAGTTAATAAACCCCTCAAGAAGGCTAGGACCGTGTTTTTGTTAGAAAGAGCCGATAAGCAGTTGTTAGCGTCACACTTAGAAAATGAATGGACATCGTTCAGTTCCCGTACAATGCAATGTAAACCAGGGTTAGAGAAATATGTACCAATAAAGTCAATTAAGGATGGAAGAGATCCACCGTGGTATAATAATAATGTTAGAAAGCTATTGAGAAAGCAAAAGATGTTTCACTACCTGTAAAAAAAAAAAAAAAAAAAAAAAAAAAAAAAAAGAGAGAGAGAGAGAACACGCAAATGATGACAGGCAAAAGTTAGTAGAGATTCGTGCGACGCGCGAAGCATACAATAATTACCACAGCTATACCTTAGTAAAAGATCTTTCCGGGAACCAGAAGAAATTCTGGTCGTATGTAAAATAATCGATAAGCGGGTCAAAGGCCACAATCCAATCACTCGTCGATAGTTCCGGATCAGTAATAGAGTAAAGCAAAAGGAAAGTTCAAATGTTTGTATTGCTTATGGGACTTAACTACGGGGTCATCAGAGTCCCTAAACTTACAAACTACTTACGAACTAGCTAACCCTAAGGACGGCACAAATATCCATGCCCGAGGGGGGATTCGAACCCCCGACCGTAGTGGCCGTGCAGACCGTGACTGGAGCGCCTCAGTCCCCTCTGCCACCGCGTCCAGCCAAAAGGAAAGCTGAAGTTCTAAATTTAACCTTTAAGATATCTTTCACGCAGGAGGACTGTACAAACGTACCATCATTTGATCAACGCAATACCTCCCAAATGGAGGACATAGTAATAGGTATTTCCGGTGTAGAGATGCGGTTGAGACAGCTAAATACAAAAAAGTCTGCTGGTCCGGATGGAATACCAGTTCAGTTTACAAATAGTATTCTGCGGCATCGGCCCCTTACTTAGCTTGCATTTATCGCTAATCGTTTCTAGCGATTGGAAAAAAAGCGCATGTGACTCCAGTTTATAAGAAAGGTAAAAGAACTGACTCCTATAATTTCAGGCCAGTATCGTTGACATCAGCTTTATGTAGAATTTTGGAGCATATTCTCAGTTCCTATGTAGTAAATTATCTTGAGACAGCTAAGCTTCTTTCTTTGAATCAGCACGGGTTTAGGAAACATCGTTCTTTTGAATCTCTGCTTGTCCTTTTCTCACATGACATCTTGTGAGCCATGGATGAATGGCAACAAGTAGATTGAGTTTTTCTCGATTTCAAAATGACATTTGACGCGGTGCCACACTGCAGATTGCTAACGAAGGTACGAGCATATGGAATAGGTTCAGAGATTTGTGACTGGCCTGAAAACTCCATACGTAATAGCTCGCAGTACGCTGTTTTCGATGGCGTGTATTCATCAGAGACGAGTGTATCGTCAGGCGCGCCCCAGATGAGTGTAATAGGGCAGCTATTATTTTCTATCTATATAAATGATCTGATGGACAGAGTAATTGTGCTGTATGGGAGGGTGTCATCTTTGATTGACTATAATATCATACAGGATGACTTAGACAAAATTTCTAGTTGGTGTGAAAATGGCAGCTAGATCAAAATGTAGAAAAATGTAAGGTGATGCGCATGAGTAGGAAAAGCAATCCCATAATGTTCGAATACGGTATTAATAGTGATGCAGTCGCGTCGTTCATATATCTAGGCATAACACTGCAGAGCAATGTGAAATGGAACGATCATGTAAGGACAGTTGTGAGTAAGGAGGACAGCCGGCTTCGGTTTATTGGGAGACTTTTGGGAAGATGTACTTCATCTGTAAAGGAGACCGCATATAAAACGCCTGTATAACCATGTCTTGAGTATTGCTCAAGTGTTTGGGACCCGCAGCAGATCAGTTTAAAGGAAGTCATAGAGGCAGTTCAGAGGCGAGCTGCTAGGTTCGTTACAGGTAGGTTCGACCAATGCGTGAGTGTCACGGATATGCTCGAGGAATTCACATGGGGATCACTGGAGGAAAGACTACATTCTTTTCGAGAAATTCTGTATAGAAAATTTAGAGGGCCGGAATTCGAAGCTGAGTTTAGAACGATCTTCCTGCCACCTACTTACATTTCGCATAAATATCACAAAGACAAGATAAGAGAAATTAGGGCTCGTACAGAGGCATTAACACATTCTTTTTTCCCTCGTTCTATTTGGGATTGAAATAGGAAAGGAAATACCTAGTAGAGGTAAAGTGTAGTTTCCGCCACTCACTTTGCAATGTATTGCGGAGTATATATGTAGATGTAGATGACAGAACAATAGAGTAAAACACAGCAGCTTACTTTCTTAACATTTCATCCCCGCCTATTGTTCCATATTTTAGCCTGAATTAAATGTTTTCAGACATTGCGTGATGACACTTAAGTGAAAATTACCTAGAAAACGCCAGGACATTTGACACACACCTTTATGCGAATCTATTGTATTCGTTGTACAGTACGACTTCATTTTAAATTGTTAAAGTATGTACCGGATGTTCACATGCGGACGTTGTTTCATAGAGAGGCGTATAATGACGAGCTGAAGTGGCTAGTATTTCTCCAGGTTGGCATCGGATGTCGGAAACGGGAGCCGCGATCCGATCTGCTGAGAACAAAGAAACAGCGTCGATCGTATTGCAAGGTGATCAACTATGGGTTTTCTCGTGCCTCTACATCTTCACGTGTGGCCCTCTGACCCATCAACTGCTATACCCACTGTATCTCAATTTTACCTAATAGGTTTTTCTACAAAAGCAAATATTCTGTGTGTGTGTACACGCGCACACGTTCGTGAGCGCACGCGTTATCATGCATTCTAATTTTCCCGTCTAATTTCCAACATTACAACCAAGTAGGTTTCGTCTTACAGTTGTTCTTGTTATTATATTTATTATAATCTTGCATTAACTAATTAATACGATTGTTAAAACGGTTAAGTCTCGATATTATCTCGTTTATTCTGGACTTCCTTTGAACTACCCGACTGTTCTTGTCGTTACATATATCATTATTTAGTACTGTACATGTATCTCCATTTTCTTCTGACATACACAATTTCTTGAACCTTCAGTCACTGTGGCATGTGTATCTAATGAATTATTTATTATTGACATTGAATTATTGTCTATAACATGTCACTCTCTCTCTCTCTGATGGTTCCATTAGTTTGACAACTTTATTTTGTTTTTATTCTGTAGACAAACGTTATTTTTGATCGTTAGGCTACTGAGAAATCAATCATCTGTGCACTTGGCCTAAATTTTTGTCCGTGAGCTACTCCAGGATGGTTCGTTGGTTTTCCGCAACGTATTATCACTGTCCAGTCCAAACATATTTAAGACTTAAAATTTCATAGCGTGTTTCTCTAGTAGTTATGCGTGAATAAGTTAGTTTATTATCAGGATAATGCAGTGCAATACCTGCTGTTCCTGGTGCAACTGATTCACTCGTAATCTTGTACTTTCTTCATGCTATACTTACGTTGTGGCTTGTTGTGTACTGTTTAATCTCTTCAACTCCATAGCTATATCGAATACCGAGCGAGGTGACGCAGTGGTAACACACTGGACTCGCATTCGGAAGATCGGTGGTTCAAATCCACCTCCGGCCATCTTGATTTAGGTTTACCGTGATTTCCCTAAATCACTCCAGGCAAATGCCGGGATGGCTGCTTTCAAAAGGCCACGGCCCATTTCCTTCCACATCCTTACCCAAAACTCCGAGCCTAAGCTCCGTCTCTAATGACCAAGCTGTCGATAGGACGTTAAACCAAAAGACTCATCTACATCTACATCTACGTAGATACTCCGCAAATCACATTTAAGTGCCTGGCAGAGGGTTCATTAACCACTTTCATAACTTTTCTCTACCGTTGCATTCTCTAATAGCGCGCGGGAAGAAAGAACACCTAAATCGTTCCGTTTTCGATCTGATTTATCTTATTTTATTGGGATGGTCATGTCTCCCTAAGTAGGTGGGTGCTAGCAAAATATTTTCACATTGAGAACTAAAAGTCGGTGATTGAAACTTCGCAAACAGATCACGGCGCAATGAATAACGTCTTTCTTTTAATGATTTCCACCCCAATTCATGCAACATTTCCGTGACGCTTTCCCCCCAGTAACGTGATAAAACAAAACGAGCTGCCCTTCTCTGAACCTTCTCAATATCTTCCGTCAGTCCCACCTGGTGAGGGTCCCACAAGGGGCAACAGTACTCCAGGAGAGGACGCACAAGTGTGATGTAGGCAGTCTCTTTGGTGGAGCTGGTGCATCTTCTAAGCGTTCTGCCAATGAAACGTAACCTTTGGTTTGCCTTCCCCACAATATTTTCTATGTGTTCTCTCCAGTCAAAGTTGTTCGTAATTGTAACTCCTAGGTATTTGGTAGAATTTACGACCTTAAGGTTTGACTGATTTATCGCGTAATTGAACTTCAGCGGATTTCTTTTAGTGGTCATGTGTATTACTTCACACTTTTCTTTATTTTGTGTCAATTGCCAATTTTCGCACCAAGTAGAAATTTTGTCTAAATCGCTTTGCAGTTGCTTTTGATCCTCTGTTGACTTCACTAACCGATAAACGACAGCATCATCCGCGAACAGTCTAAGGGAGCTATTCAGATTATCTCCTAAATCGTTTATAAACACGAGGAATAGTAGGGGACCTATAACGCTTCCCTGTGGAACGCCAGATATCACTTCTTTTTTACTCAATGACTTACCGTCAATTACACCGAACTGTGTCCTTTCTGATAGGAAATCGTGAATCCTACCGCACAATTGGGGAGATATTCCATAAGCACGCAATTTCATTAGAAGCCGCTTGTGGGGTACAGTGTCAAAAGCCTTCCGGAAATCCAGAAATATGGAATCGATTTGAGATCCCTTGTCGATGGCACTTAACACTTCATGCGAATAAAGGGCAAGCTGTGCTTCGCAAGAGCGATACTTTCTGAATCCGTGCTGACTATTGGTTAATAGGCCGTTCTCTTCGAGGTAGTTCATAATATTCGAACAAAGTATATGTTCCAAAATCCTACTGCAAATCGATGTCAATGAGATAGGCCTGTAATTTTGGGGATCACTCCTATTGCCTTTCTTGAATATTGGAGTAACTTGGGCAACTTCCCAGTCTCTGGGTACGGATCTTTCGCTGAGTGATCGGTTGTAAATTATAGCTAAGTACGGAGCTATTGCATCAGCATACTCTGAGAGGAATCTAGTTGGTATACAATCTGGCCCGGAAGATTTATTTTTGTTTAGTGACTTAAGTTGTTTTACTACTCCAGGAACATCTACTTCTAAGTTTCGCATGCTGGCAGCTGTTCTTGGATTGAATACTGGAGTGTTCACTTCGTCTTCTTTGGTGAAAGAATTTCGGAAAGCTGTGTTTAGTAATTCTGCCTTAGCAGTACTGTCGTCGGTAGTATTACCATTGCTATCGCGTAGTGAAGGTATTGTTTGTGTTTTGCCGCTAGTGTACTTCACATATGACCAGAATTTCTTTGGATTTTCTGCAAGATTACGAGACAGGATTTCGTTGTGGAAACAACTATAAGATTCTCGCATTGAAGTCCGCGCTAGGTTGCGAGTTTCAGTAAAAGATTGCCAGTCTTGTGGATTCTGTGTCTTTTTAAGTTTTGCATGCGTTTTTCTTTGTTTCTGCAACAGTGATCTGACCTGTTTTGTGTACCACGGGGGGTCAGCCCCCTCTTTTATTAATTTATTCGGTATAAATCTCTCGATTGCTACTGATATTATGTCTTTGAAAGTAAGCCACAACTGATCTACACTCGCATTTTTAGTTTTGAAGGACTGGAGACTATCACTCAGAAAAGCGTGAAGCGAATTTTTATCTGCTTTATTGAATAGATATATTTTTCGTTTATTTCTGGTGCATTTGGGAATTTCGATATTCAGTCTCGCTACTACAACTCGATGTTCGCTAATCCCTGTATCTGTTTTGATGCTCTTTACTATCTCGGGATTATTTGTTGCTAGGACATCAAGAGTATTTTCGCAACCACGTACTATTCTAGTGGGTTCATGAACTAACTGTTCGAAGTAGTTTTCAGAAAAAGCATTCAGAACTAGTTCGGACGATGTTTTATATTTGCCCCCGGTTTTGAATACGTAATTATGCCAACATATCGAGGGTAAATTAAAGTCGCCACCGATTATAACAGTATGCTTCGGATACCTATTTGAAATATGATTCAAGCTTTCTTTGAACATTTCTGCAACCGCATCGTCTGAGTCAGGGGACCTATAAAAAGATCCAATTATTAATTTATTCCGGTGGTCAGGTATAACCTCTACCCAGACCAATTCACAGGAAGTATCTGCCTCAATTTCGCCGCAGGATAAACCGTTTGTGACAGCAATAAACACGGCACCCCCTGTTTTATTTATTCTATCCTTTCTGAAGACCATTTGGCCCTTTGAAAAAATTTCGGCCGAATTTATCTCAGGCGTCAGCCAGCTTTCAGAACCTATAACGATTTGTGCCTCAGTACTTTCTATCAGCGCTTGGAGCTCTGGAATTTTCCCAACACAGCTACGACAATTTACAACTGTTACACCAATGGTTTCTAGGTCTGCTTTCTTCCCGTGTCTGACCTGCCCCCTTTGAGACTGAAACCCATTTTGTGTATTCCCGAGGCCATCTAACCTAAAAAACCGCCCAGTCCACGCCACACAGCCCCCGCTACCCGTGTAGCCGCTTCTTGAGTATAGTGGACTCCTGACCTATTTAGCGGAACCCGAAAACCCACCACCCTTTGGCGCAAGTCGAGGAATCTGCAGCCCACACGGTCGCAGAACCGTCTGAGCCTCTGATTCAGACCCTCCACTCGGCTCTGAACCAAAAGTCCGCAGTCAGTCCTGTCGACAATGCTGCAGATGGTGAGCTCCGCTTTCATCTTGCAAGCAAGACTTCTTCCTCCCTATATCGATAAACGTTATATGCATTTATAAAAGGACTCACTTAATAGCTGACTGACTCATCAACACCATGACCAAATCACTGACGACAGATAACACAAATTTGCGAAGGGTACTGGTGTTGTACTGTAGGTGTCGTTTAAGAAGGGATTATTCGATGTTCCATTCCTAAGGGGGTGAAAACGGGATGAACGGCATTTTGATATTATGTCGCTATTAAGGTCATTTTTAGCTAGAATTACAGGAGTTGATATTTAAGTTCTTGGTTAAAATTAAAGAAATATGTGTTTGGAGAGACGCTGAGGAGGTGACATAGGAGATGGAAGTTATGCTTAAAAATAAATGATTATTGAAAAAAATACTGAAGCATGTTTAAACGTATATTTGTGAGAATTTGTATTTGACTTCTAGGTCAGAAATAAAGAAACATGTGTTTCAGTAGCACCTAAGGGAAGGTGAATTCGTTTTATGAAATTATTTGATCATTCAAGAGTTTATGAAGCTCAGTCCAAGAAAATAAATGTATGTGTTTCATTGTTTTTGGAAATTCCATTCCGAATGCGGTAAAAAAGGATGTAATATTTCTTAAACTATGCCACCATTAGAACTACGGAAATTTCCATATGGCTTCTCATTCAGAATTTAGAAAAGCAAATGCTTCAGCGGTGTTAGAGAAATTCGATAAAAGAAAAATAAATGGTACGGTTAAAAATCACTGGGTTACTACCTGTCAGCTTTGACCCCTAACGTCGGGGTGTGGTGTTGTATGACTCGGACCAATAATAATTTTTCATTTGTCACGAAACCATCATTACTTTTGGCAATATAGACTGATAAATTTATGTTTACCCATCCTCCTACCGGAGCACTATGTTTTAATTACACAAATCACTTAAAATGTTCATCTTTTGGAATGGCATCTACTTAACGGAACACTATTGCAAAGGAAAGTATCTTTGTGCGTAATGGCAATTTTTATTTCACGAGTATTGTCATCATGGGTAAAAGCAGACGGGTGGTTTCGGGTCTTTCAGTGTTGCCTAGATAAGTACGTGCAGACAGTACGGTATTTGAGGTTCTCAAGATCTTGAACCAGTCAGCCTCTTGGTCAGCAACCCAATTAGCAACAGAGCACGTTTGCCAAGTAAAAGGACGGCAGTAGTCACAGTTCTTCAGTGACCAGACGGCTGTTATACGTTAAGTGGGGAACGATGGACAGTGCCGACTCACGAGTTGCTGGCACTATGCGCCGGGGCCGAGCTACATCCCGCTGCTATGGATCATCGTGACCTGCTGCAGATAGATATTCTACGTATTATGCATATGTCATATATAGTTTCTAACTGCAATCACATGGTCAAATATAGTTCGTTGGGTCCTCTCACTTGATGAGATGAGCTTCCTAAAGTTCAAACATTAGGTTACTCTATGAAGCCATTCCTGACAGACACTGCCGAGATCGGGTGGGTCGCTTGCCTCAATGATACAGGATAGCGTAGGCCGGCCGCGGTGGCCGAGGGGTCTGAGGCGCTCCAGTCACGGTCTGCACGGCCACTACGGTCGGGGGTTCGAATCCCCCCTCGGGCATGGATATTTGTGCCGTCCTTAGTCATAGCTAATTCATAAGTAGTTTGTAAGTTTAGGGACTGATGACCCCGTAGTTAAGTCCCATAAGCTTAACAAACATATGATTTTTGATAGCGTAGGTGCAACCATTTCGGAGGGGTATCTGTAGAGAGGCCAGGCAAACGTGTGGCTGCTGAAGAGGGGCAGTAACCTTTTTAGTAGTTACAGGGGCAACACTCGGGATGATTAATTGAAGTGGCCTTGTAGCATCAGCTAATATGGCTTGCCATGCAGCTACTGCGTACGGCTGAAAGCAAGGGGAAGCTTCAGTCGTTACTTTTCCGGGGAAATGCAGCGTGAATATATGACGACGGCGTCATCTTGGGTAAATATTCCGGATATAAAACAGTCCTCTATTCGGATCTCCGGGCGGGGACTTCTCAGGAGGATGTCGTCAAGAAGCATAACGAAATAGGCATTGTACAGATCGAAACGTAGAGTGGTCTATCCTTTAATCGGGTAGTTAAGATAGAAAATTTGAAAAGACAAATGGAAAGGTGGAAGTTAGAAGAGGTGAGAATTAGGGAATTTCGCTGGCAGGATGCACAAGATTCTTGGTCATATGAATACAGTATTATAAATTAATACAATTAAAGAATCTCAGAGACGGATTTACGTCTCAAATATGTCAAAGACATTATTGATAGATCTGAAGCATTGAATTAAAATTTGTGGTGCGGCCGGGAATCGAACCCGGACCTCCACGCTTACTAGGCAGACGTCTTTGGAACAAAGAAGCTGAATTAAAGTTTGTGTTGTGGAGAGAAATCGTACATAGACTATTCCGAGGCGCCTTAATCGTTAGTCGTGTGGTAGTCTAACGGTTAAGACGTCTGCCTAGTAAGCATGGAGGTCCGGGTTCGATTCCCGGCCGCACCACAAATTTTAATTCAATGCTTCAGATCTATCAACAGTATTATAAATTCAAAATTAGCTGGGGGTATTACAGGAGTAGCTCTAATAATAAATAAGAAAACAGGAATGCGGCTAAGTTACAATGAACAGCGTACTGAACGCATTATCGTAGAAAATCTTAGACATGTAGCCATCACTGACCACAGTATTATGATGCGCGTTTCTTAAGTAAGTTCCGTTTTGTTGTAGACATTAGTAGTTCGCTCACATACCGCAACGAGCGCGTGCGACGTGTACCGGCATGCCTCGGGAACAACTTTGCTCGGTTTCAGCTCTGTAGTTAACCTATGCCGTTCTGTTCTGGGCTTTCAAAATGTTTATCAACTCGCCCGCCGCGTGTGAGGTTCGCTCAGTGATATTGTTTTTGTCACCATGGAATCTGTCTGCTGCAGAAATTCATCGACAGATTTGCGAAGTGTACGGTGACACTGTTATGAGTAAAGGCAAAGTGCATAAGTGGGTACGGGAATTCAAAGATGACTGTGACAACGTCCATGATGAGGACCGATCCGGTCGCCCATCTTCGATTACAGACGATTTTGAGGTTTCAGGTGAAGCGAGGATTCGTGAGAACATGAGCTTCACAATAATAGGCCTCTCAAACGAATTTCCTGACGTGGCGAGATCAGTGCTTTACAAAACGGCAGTGAACTCTTAGTTATCGGAACAGGCGGCAAGATTGTATGAAGAAGGAATTTTAAAATTGGTTGAGAGGCATGATAAGTGTTTGAATAAACTTGGCAACTATGTCGAAAAATAAAGTAAAGTATGTACTTTCTGAAAATAAATTTACTTTTTTGAAATAACCTTTCGTTGTGTACTTCTGTTCAAACGGAACTTACTTTTAAAAAACGCATCTCGTATCAGTTGGTATTGAAAGAAATATATGCTGAGATAAAAGCAGTTAGTCAGACAGTTAAAGGGGAGTAAAACGTGACTCTGGTGATGGACTGGTACTCAGTAGCAGGAAAGTAAGTGAAAGAAAAATAGGTGAATATGGATTGAGGAGAAGGAATGAAAGAGGAAGTTGCCGGGTAGAATTTGGCATAGGGCACTGTTTAAGCCTCGCAAACACTTACCTTAAGCACCATGCAGGAAGGTTGTATACATGTAAGAGACCAGAGACACCGGAAGGTACCGAACTGACTTTATAATCATAAGACATAGATTTCGAAACCGGATTTTAAACTGCAAGACATATTGAGGGGCATGATCATAACTTATTGATTATGAACTGTAGATTAAAACTTAGGAGACGGGAAAAAGGTTGAAATGTAAGAAGATGAAACCTGGATCAATTGGAGAAATCAGAAGTTGCTGAGAGTTTCAGAGGCAGCATTCGGTAAGGACTAACCAAAACGAATGAAAGTAATGCAGTGGAAGAAGAATGGGAAGCTCTGACAGACTCTGTAGTCGAGGCCGCAGAGGATCATTTAGGTAGACGTACAAGGCGTAATAGAAATCCTTGGGTAACACAGGACATACTAAAGATAGTTTATAAGACGAGAAAACTGAAAAATGCAGGAACTGAAGCAGGCAAAATGGAGTACGAACGGCTGAAAAATGAGATTGACAGGAACTGCAGGCTGGCTAAGCAGGAGTGGCTAAATAATAAATTCAAGTTCGCAGAAGAATGTATATAGATATCGTCTACGGCATAGTAAATAATATGTTTGGTGACAAGAAAAATAGCTATATAATATCAAGAGCTCAGATGGGAAAACCGGTACTAAGCAACGAAAGGAAAGCTGAAAGGTGGAATGTATATACTGAGGGCCTATATAAAGTGGAAATGAACTAGGAGCCAATATTGTAGAACGGGAAGAGGAATTAGCCGAACAGCCGCGGTGGAGTGTCTGAGCGCTCTAAGGCATCTTGCTGCGAAGCGCGCGGTTGCTCGCCGTCGGAGGTTCGAGTCCTTCCTTTAGCATGGGTGTGTGTTATCCTTAGATTGGTTTACCTTAGTTTAAGTAGTTTGTAATCCTAGGGACAGATGTCATATTTTCCCAAGTTCTTTGAGTTTCACATGTTTGTTACAACTCACTTTTAACAACTCTGTTCTTAGCCTTTTTCGAACATTGGGTTAAAATATTCACACTTCATGTGGTTTATGGACAAACAGTTCTATTACATTTTCAAGTGTTTTGACTAACTAACATTTAGCATGAATTTACAGTAATTTTATGCTTCTCGTAAGCACTGCTTACGGATCTGTTGTGACTAACTCGGGGTAAATAATACGTCAAAATGTGACTTAATGAAAGCATTCCATCCAACATAAATATCTTATAAATGTAGGACAACTTCCATGATAAAATATTTTCCTTCCATGCAGTTCTTTTGTCGTCATTTGGCAGCTTTATTCGTACATTGTGTGAGATAAACGGGATTTATTTTATTATCAGTCTCCGTGGATTTTTTAACAATTTCGGTTTTAGAGTGTAGGCACTTGGTTCTCATTTTATATACCACACATGTTCAAAGCTTGAAGGTATTGTCGAGCCAAGACTCGGGCTTTCAATCGCGAGAAGCGAATTCAAACCTGTGTCTAGTTATCCATATTTATTTTTGTATTGGTTTCCGTCGGTTAGTGAAGGTGAGTACGTCGTGCGGAACGACCGCGTCGTCTAAAGCGTCATGCTACGAAATGGCGGCCGTTCCCGCCCGATGTTCGAATCCTCCCTCGGGCATGGGTGTGTTGTTGTTCTTGGTGTAAGTTAGCTTAAGTAGTTTGTTAGTCTAGGGATTGATGACCATAGCAATTTGATCCTATAGTTTTTACAAACTTTTGAACATTTTTAAGATGAATTCCAGTGTGTTTCATCTCTGAATGGTGGTGTTCGATTTTATTCCCTATACTTGTAGAGTACGAAATTTGTCTTCATATCTGGCGTTGTTGTCCTCGAAGAACGTTAAAGTTAAACTTTCTTTTAGATATTTAATTATTCACCCTTTTCGTCCATGGTAAATATTAGACAGAGTTCCGATAAAAAAAAAAAAAAAAAAAAAAAAAAAAAAAAAAAAAAAAAAAAAAAAAAACTATATCTGCAGATTTCTCGTTGTAAGATCTAATAAGCTCAGATCAGTATTACATTGACTGCTCCCTGTTAATTGGTGTGGTAGCGTCTCCCATTTTATTTTCTGTTAAAAATCTTTGTCAGTCGCTTTCCATATTTATTAGTAAATTTTTTGTTGTGTTGCGACACCAGTGCTAATATTTAGTGGACTCAACCAATATTTATACTTTGCTTCTGCCATCTGTTCATTATTTTTCTCATTTATGATTTTTAAGTGTGAAATATTCTTTGTATCCACATTGCATACTCATTCCACCTAATTAACCATTAATAGTAATAATAGTAATTATAATGACAATAATAATTATTACTGCTTTGGGTGGATTGAGTAACCCTGAAGTGCTGCTGTCGGTCCCACGCCCGGATAAAGGAGGAGGGTTGGCAGCCAAAGAAGCCGTAAAAGAAAAGCCGGGTCACATCTCAAGGCACCTCTGAGGCTAACTACCCCAGTTGTAATCACGTTGACGCCTAGGCGTACACCCCTAATATAAATCATTCATTTCAGCATGATGGCAAGTTCTCTCAAAGGAAGCACTACCCCAGGTGGTAACCAATCCACCATTGTCAAAGACAATGTTAGTGAGCCATCGGATTCTGGGGAGCTCACACCAACATGCAAGAGATTGAAAAGCAAGATAGTTTCATACTTCGCAATCTTCAACGTTAACTCACCTTCTGAAAACTGGAAAACTGAAACATCTTACTGACACTCTGACCAACCAAAATATCGCTATAATAGCACTACAAGAAACGAGATATACAGATGAAGCAGCGTTTGAATCAGAAGGCTTTCGGATTCTGAAAGGAAAACCTGGCAAGAGAGTAATGAAGAACG
Organism: Locusta migratoria; assembly: GCA_026315105.1. Lineage (NCBI taxonomy): Eukaryota > Metazoa > Arthropoda > Insecta > Orthoptera > Acrididae > Locusta > Locusta migratoria. Next base: position 451,100,187 of record CM048755.1, on the reverse strand, counting down.
TACCTCAACTCGGCACAGGTTTTATCATCAATAGACAAATCCTTGGAGCCATCACCGACTTCAGCTCAAAAAGCAGTAGACTCTCCACACTTACCTTTAGAGTAGCAAATAAGATGTATACTATGGTCAATGTGCATGCTCCCACGAATGAGACTAATAAAAAAGACCCGGAGAAAGTGGAAGAATTTTGGGAAGACCTGGAGGAAACACTATTCAAGATTCCAACCAAGAATGTTATTATACTTCTTGGAGACTTCAACGCTCAACTCAGCAAAGAAAGAAAATACAGAAACATCATTGGGAACTATCCAGCTCACAACAGGACTAATAGAAATGGTGAACGACTGGTGGAAATTTGTAAGACCTTCGATCTGATAATGAAATCGAGGCATTTAAACGACTTCCTAGAAAACAGATGACATGGGTATGCCCAAATACTCTGTTAGGAGAGTTCCAGCTAGATCATGTAGCAATATCAAAACGTGCAGGGAAGGAAATTCAAAATGTAAAATATGCCCAAATGCTCTGTTAGGAGAGTTCCAGCTAGATCATGTAGCAATATCAAAACGTGCAGGGAAGGAAATTCAAAATGTAAAAGTCCTCAGGGGTGCAAACTTAGATTCAGATCACTTTCTATCCAAAATTAAGATCAAAATTATACCGAAAGTCCATCAACCTAGAAACACTATCCGTACCGTGAAGTATGATACAGGAAAACTTGAAACAAGCACAGATTTTAAAGCGAGCCTGAGTCAGAAGGACTATCAAGGGTGGAAACAGCTGAAAGATGCGCTGATTTACAGCGCGAAGGAAACTGTTCGCTTGGAGAAGAGGAGGAAACACGCCTGGTAGTCGGCAGAAGGGGATCAAGCGATCGAAAAACGTCGGAAAGCATGGGCTGGTTGGTGCTCCCATAAAACACTAGAAAATCTAAATAAGTTCCAAGAAGTAAGGAAAAATACTGCCAAAACTATCAGAAATCTTAACAGAAAATATGAACAGGCACGCTTCACTCAAATAGAAGAGGACTTTCAAAAGAACAATACGCGAGACTTCTATAGAACTTTCAAGACTAACTTGAACAGATATGATCCCCCAACCGTCAGCTTTAAGAATAAAGAAGGGAAGATAGTGTATGGAGACATGTAAAACAGTCATATCTTGGCAGAATACTTCGAAGAGCTCGTGAACTGCGAAGCACCAGCTGATACATTCAGCTACAATGACACAGAACCTAACCCTGACTCAGAACCACCTACTACAGAAGAGATTAAGAACATCATAAATACCCTGTAGAATAACAAAGCTCCCGGGGAAGAGGGGATCATTGCAGAACTCTTCAAGTATGCCAACGAGAACGTTATCATTGAACTAAAACAAATTATAAGTAAAATTTGGGAAGAAGAGAAGCTTCCAGAAGGCTGGACATCGGCACTAGTACATCCAATTCACAAAAAAAGGAGATAAGACAGGTCCTGGGAACTACAGGGGAATATCGTTAATACCTGTGGCCTATAAAGTATTTTCAAAAGCATTGTTAAACAGAGTGGAAAAACAACTTAACCCACAGATTGATGAGTACCAAGGAGGCTTCAGAAAGGGTAGATCATGTGCAGAACAAATTTTGAATCTTAAAATGATAATGGCATATCAAAAACAGAGGTGAAAAAATTCGTGCTCACATTCGTAGACTTTAAAAAAGCATATGATTCAGTAGACAGGCAAACACTGTTCCAAATTTTAAAGTAGATGAAATTAGATAGAAAATCCAGTGAACTAGTGAGACAGGCCCTAAACAATACAACATCCAAAGTCAAGTTCAGAGGAAAACTGTCGGAGTCCTTCAAGATTAATACCGGAATGAGACAGGGAGATGGACTATCTCCTATGCTCTTCAACTGTGTACTCGACAAGGTGATCAGGGAGTTCAATTCAAATGTTCAAATGTTTGTATAGTTTATGGGACTTAACTACGGGGTCATCAGTCCCTAAACTTACAAACTACTTATGAACTACTTACGAACTAGGACGGCACAAATATCCATGCCCGAGGGGGGTTCGAACCCCCGACCGTAGTGGCCGTGCAGACCGTTACTGGAGCGTCTCAGTCTCCTCGGCCACCGCGGCCGGCGATCAGGGAGTGGCGACAAGGAATGAAAGGAGTGGGCGGGATACGACTGGGGTGCAAGAGAAAAGGAATACGAGTAGATTGCCTTGCATTCGCGGATGATATTGTTTCACTGTCGGAATCATTAGAAGAGGCAGTGAACCAAACCAAAGAACTACAGAGACAAGCAGCTAAAACAGGCCTACAGATCTCTATCAAGAAGACAAAATATATGACAAACATCACGGAAGCTCCTGGATGGATGGCAATAGACAGATGGAAAATTCAGAAGGTGGAAAAATTCAAGTACCTAGTAGAATGGATAGACACTGGACTGACAGAAAAGGATGCAATAGAAGCACGAATAAACAAAATTAATTTAGCATATAAGCTAACAATGAACATCTATAATAAGAAGAATATTTCTGTCAATGCAAAACTGAAACATTACCAGACAGTGATCCGTCCTGAAGCTTTATATGCAGCAGAAACACTCAACCTAATAAGAGCTGGAGTGATCAAGAGGCTAGAACTGGTGGAATGGAAGATTCTCAGGAGAATATTAGGACCTCGAAGAACAGAAGACGGTCAGTTTAGAAATCGATCCAACCAGGAACTCTATTCCAAAATAGAAAAAATATCCGACATCATTAAGAAAATAAGGGGCGAGTTCTTTGGACACATTTGCAGAATGGACCAGGGGAGGTTAACACAGCAAATTTCACAATTCTTGTTGTACAAGAAAACCAAAATACGGTGGATCCAAGATGTACAAAGGGATCTGGAAGAAATGGGAATACGGGATCAAGAAATACACAACAGGGTGATTTTTTTAAATAAAAAATGCAGGCATTTGCAGAATTTGAGGACAGAACTAGATCGAGAACGAAATCATCGTGGACAGAAGAGCGACGAAAGATGCAAAGTATGAGAATGAAAGAATACTGGAAGAGGAGGAAGAACAGAAGAGAGGAAGCTGATGTGAATTAACGTGGTCCAAAGATGGCCGAAACGAAAGAAGAAGAAGAAGATTACTGCTTTGAATATACTTACGACTGATGAATAAATGTGTGTCGTTTTATACTTTACATGTGACAGATTATTTTACCATTAAATATTAAACGTCTTTAAAGTAGGCCTATGTAGAGGGCGCCAATGTTTGCATAAGCCAACTGTTGTATCAAAGCATAACAGCCAATTGTTAACATTTTAAACTTTGATTACTTCAATCGTTACGGCAGCTTGAGTAACATTCCAGCCGACATAATGTACGTTGATAACCTTGCTATGTAAACTTGGATTGCCGGCCGCGGTGGCCGAGGAGACTGAGGCGCTCCAGTCACGGTCTGCACGGCCACTATGGTCGGGGGTTCGATTCCCCCCTCGGGCATGGATATTTGTGCCGTCCTTAGGATTAGCTAGTTGATAAGTAGTTTGTAAGTTTAGGGACTGATGTCCCCGTAGTTAAGTCCCATAAGCTATACAAACATTTGAACATTTGAAACATGGATGCTATTTACCGTTATGTTATGTACTGTTTATATGGCGTATTCTTTCTTATTGTAGATATTACACTCATCATAGCTAGGAAACTTGCCGAAATCGACCTGTTATAAACATTTATTTCGCTACTAATCGCTGTGGTCCTCCAGAAGGAAATCAGGACGATTCTATCATCTGCGCATCACGAACTGTGCGCTATGTCCAGTATACAGAATGAATATCACTGAATGGTATCTTTGTGCGTTAATCACAGCTTCTAATTTACTGTTATAAAATACTAAGTTCTGGAGATTTTGTAGAGGTAACTCTTGGCGTCGCGTGCGCTGCGTCGCATTAATGCGCCAAGCAACATGGAAGCCCGGCTGACGCTTGAATTGCTAAGGATACCCAGGTGGGTGTAACAAGGACGGTGAGTCAACAGTCTTAATGTGAGCCCGTTGGACCGGTCACTAGCAGACCGAAATATTGTCGAGACCGTAAATAAGCTCGCCTAAGCAACACAAAATACTGTACCACGAGTATGAATATAACAGGTTGAAGAATTTAGTAGTGAGTATGTTTTTTTATGTTGTCTTGCTGTGTAAGAACTATGTCATCTTACACTAAACTACTCCTGTCCGCCGCGGTGGAGTAGCCGAGCGGTCTAAAGCGTCTCGCTGCGGAGCGCGCGGTTGCTCGCCGTGGAGGTTCGAGTCCTCCCTGGAGCATGGGTGTGTGTGTTGTCCTTAGGTTAGTTTACCTAGGTTTAAGTAGTTTGTAAGCTACGGACTGATGACCACGCAGTTTGGTCCGATAGATTTACAAACATTTGAACATTTTACTCCTGTCCATTTTAAAAACCTGATTGCCGCGGCGAAGTGGCCGAGAGCATTGAGGCGCTATGTTGCATGCGCGAGTCCGTTCACCATCAGCGGTGCGAATCCCTCCTCGGGCATGGATGTTTGTGCTGTCTTTAGTATAAGCTAGTTCATAAGTAGTTTGTACGTTTAGGGACTGATGACCCCACAGTTAAGTCCCATAAGCTTTACAAACATTTGAACATTTGAAAACGCTGATCATTGTAAGAAGAAATATAATACATTCTTAATCATTATGCTGATGTAATAGCTCCGTACTTAGCTATCATTTACAACCGATCACTCAGCGAAAGATCCGTACCCAAAGACTGGAAAGTTGCCCAAGTTACTCCAATATTCAAGAAAGGCAATAGGAGTGATCCCCAAAATTACAGGCCTATCTCATTGACGTCAATTTGCAGTATATTTTGTTCGAATATTATGAACTACCTCGAAGAGAACGACCTATTAACCAGTAGTCAACACGGATTCAGAAAGTATCACTCTTGCGAAACACAGCTTGCCCTTTATTCACATGAAGTGTTAAGTGCCATCGACAAGGGATCTCAAATCGATTCCATATTTCTGGATTTCAGGAAGGCTTTTGACACTGTACCCCACAAGCGGCTTCTTATGAAATTGCGTGCTTATGGAATATCTCCCCAATTGTGCGGTTGGATTCACGATTTCCTATCAGAAAGGACACAGTTCGGTGTAATTGACGGTAAGTCATCGAGTAAAACAGAAGTGATATCTGGCGTTCCACAGAGAAGCATTATAGGTCCCTACTCTTCCTCGTGTTTATAAACGATTTAGGAGACAATCTGAATAGCTCCCTTAGATTGTTCGCGGATGATGCTGTCGTTTATCGGTTAGTGAAGTCAACAGAGGATCAAAAGCAACTGCAAAGCGATTTAGACAAAATTTCTGCATGGTGCGAAAATTGGAAATTGACACTAAATAAAGAAAAGTGTGAAGTAATACACACGACCACTAAAAGAAATCCGCTGAACTTCAATTACGCGATAAATCAGTCAAACCTTAAGGTCGTAGATTCTGCCAAATACCTAGGAGTTACAATTACGAACAACTTTGACTGGAGAGAACACATAGAAAATATTGTGGGGAAGGCGAACCAAAGGTTACGTTTCATCGGCAGAACGCTTCGAAGACGCACCAGCTCCACCAAAGAGACTGGCTACATCACACTTGTGCGTCCTCTCCTGGAGTACTGTTGCCCCTTGTGGGACCCTCACCAGGTGGGATTGACGGAAGACATTGAGAAGGTTCAGAGAAGGGCAGCTCGTTTTGTTCTATCACGTTACGGGGGAAAAGCGTCACGGAAATGTTGCACGAATTGGTGTGTTCAAAATGTTCAAATGTTTGTTAAGCTTATGGGACTTAACTACGGGGTCATCAGTCCCTAAACTTACAAACAACTTATGATCTAGCTTATCCCAAGGACGGCACAAATATCCATGCCCGAGGGGGGATTCGATCCCCCGACCGTAGTGGCCGTGGAGACCGTGACTGAAGCGCCTTAGTCCCCTCGGCCACCGCGGCCGGCGAATTGGTGTGGAAATCATTAAAAGAAAGACGTTATTCATTGCGGCGTGATCTGCGAAGTTTCAATCACCGACTTTTACTTATGAATGTGAAAATATTTTGCTAGCACCCACCTACTTAGGGAGACATGACCATCCCAATAAAATAAGAGAAATCAGATCGAAAACGGAACGATTTAGGTGTTCTTTCTTCCCGCGCGCTATTAGAGAATGGAACGGTAGAGAAAAGTTATGAAATTGGTTAATAAACCCTCTGCCAGGCACTTGAATGTGATTTGCAGAGTATCTATGTAGATGTAGATTATTGTGTTTCGTTTTATAAAAAATAGATTATTAATATCCACAAATATTTTAAATAATAGTTCAACGTAAATTCTCAGCGTTCGATGTTTCATAAATTATTTTATTTAGAACTGAAGTTCTTATATTTTGATTGACAGTTGTCCCGATCTTTAGAAGATTCAGTTCAGGGTCAGGTGTAATTCACCCACCCTAATGAGCCCGTCTATAAATATACATAGATGTGTCCAATGCAATAACCTCAGTTAGCCGTACCTATTGAAATAGCGAGTCCGTCTACCTCACTACAGAGCACTAGCTTTTACGCTAACGTCTCGAAACTATGGCAACAAATTCGGTAATTGAACTATTTTAAACCATGTATTTTGCAACGGGAGTACAACCTCAGATTTTGTCCTGCTGCCAACTGATACTTTGCTTAAGAGTTACTATAACAGTAGTGAGATCTAATTGTGTATGTAAGGAGGGGGGAGGCGAGGGGGCCTGCCCCCCCTCTCCAAGCCCGCGAAATGATGAATATACAGAAAAAAAGTGCGGTATCTGAATTATTTTAATGGATGATGCATGAATGCATCGCCGAGGTAGACACTCATACTTCCTTGTCGTGGTGAGGGAAGTGGGGTGTTATTTGTGCGAAACTCATGAAGTTTAATATCTGTATTTTTATGATTTAATGTCAACAATAGAAAAATCTTGTTCTGGGTAAAGTAACAGGGCTTCAGCGCAAATTATCCTCTGAATACGAGCAGCAGAACTGATACAAAATACCGTAGGGTATCTATTTAAAATTACTTATCTTTACATTAGTCCTGCTCCTCCCCATTCCTAAAAGATATGCAATATTCGCCACTGATGAGATCAAATACGTAGTGCTGTACCTAACGGACAATTGATAGTCTCTAATTCTCAACAAAAATGGTAACTACTTATCTATGTGTCTAAGGTCTCGCAGAATAACGACTGCATGGACACTTGCAGCAAGACGAAGTCCGCGGAACATCTCGATAAACGTATCGCGAGTGCGGGAGGTATTCATCGTGGATAGGACTTTTAGTAGAAGCAGTGTAATCTCTCGGTCCCTACGATCGCTTGATACCTCTCCCAGTGATTTTTACCTTCGTGGAAAGTTGACTGCCGCGCCGGTGTGGCCGAGCGCATTGAGGCGCTATGTTACGATGCGCGAGGCCATTTTCCGTCGGGCGTTCGAATCCTCCCTCGGGCATGGATGTTTGTGCCGTCTCTAGTACAAGGTAGTTTATAAGTAGTTTGTAAGTTCAGGCACTGATGACCCTGTAGTTAAGTCCCATAAGCTTTACAAACATTTGAGCATTTGAAAGTTGACCGGTCAGGTATATTCGAATAAACGCCATTCCTGAAATCCCTCGCGCAGAGCGACTACACAGTTTAACCCGCGATCACTCGCGTTGTTAGAAAAAATCTAACACTTACGATTTTAGTTGAATATTCCGTCATATTTCAAAGCTAATGAACTGACCATTCACATATCTCGTGAAGCAATTAATCTGTGACTCGACAATCAAATTTCAACAATAGCTTGTTAGTTGTGGCATTATTTGAAGTGGTGCGCAGTGTTAGATTTTTTCTAACACGGGAGTCTTACCGTAACAATTACTTCTCCTTCCCTGGAAAACCGCCTTGCTTCACTATCAGTCTGTTTCTTGTAATTATAACATGCGGGCCGGCCACGGTGGCCGAGGTGACTGAGGCGCTCCAGTCACGGTCAGCACGGCCACTACGGTCGGGGGTTCGAATCCACCCTCGGGCATGGATATTTGTGCCGTCCTAGTTCGTAAGTAGTTCATAAGTAGTTTGTAAGTTTAGGGACTGATGGCCCCGTAGTTAAGTCCCATAAGCTTGACAAACATTTGAACATTTATAACATGCGGCTGTGTTCCTTTGTTTTCTCCTGAAACTGTTCAGCACATGTTACGTCTTTTATGAGCATATTCAATATCCTTATTGAGTTTTACGAATTGAATGAAGCGATTGTTTATACAGAGTACACGACTTTCTGTGTCGGATATGGAAGTATATAAAACTGAAAAACACTGTAGCGTGACAGCGGTTTCTTCTTGAAACATAATATTCTGTTTTCGAACGGTCGACAACATCTACATCTCCTTTTTTGAGATTGTAGAAAGTAATTACTTCAAGTCTGTTCCCTTCGCCACTGTTGGCGTCTACAGAATCTTCGAGACGTATGAGCAACTGGAGCAGTTGTTGCTTGGTGCTTGGTTTTTCTCCAAATGCTGCTGTTTAGTTGCCTACATTTTACGTCCAGAAATTCCGGTGGAATTTCTCTTTTATTCTTCCGTAAAGAATCTACTAATGTGAATCTATGGTTGGCATACATTTTGTCACCTACTGGTATAGATGTGCAATAATTGTCCATCGTCACGTTTCTGCCTGTTTTGTCAATCGGTTTAATCAATCGTAACACCACATGGTCTGCATCATTTGTTACTTGACACGGCCCAGTAGGCTGTTTGCCTTCATATACTTTCATATTTAGCGTATAAAATGTTCTGGCATCACAAAGCGCATGTACCTTGATGCCATATTTTGCGGGCTTGTTTGCTATATACTTCCTGAATTGGAAACTTCCGCGGAATGGTTCTAACGTCTCGTCTATCGTTGTCCGTGTTTCGGCGCTATAGCTCTTCTTGCAAACATCCACAACTTCGTCAAATTACATGTTCCATACCATGTTTATACTAATTTATAATGCTTTGGTAATGATAAAGAAATCATTTATTGCATAAACGTGTCTTTTCTGGAACAAAGAGATGAAAAGGTGCAAGATCTCATTGTTAGAAAAAAATCGAACACGGGAGTTATCGCGTGACAATATAAGCGAGCGACCGCGGGTTAATGGAGCACAGCGCTGCACCGACGTTACCTACGGTGGCTGTTTCCGGTGTCTTTTGAAATGTTCATTAATAGAGGTAAATTCCGCTTAACCGTTATTGTAATTATATCGCATGCTCTGCCCTCTCAGTACGCTGTGGCCGTTATCAGTCACGCTACTTATGAGCAGTCTGCTCTCGGCTGTTTCACCAGCGGTCAGACTTAAGTCTATTGTCATAAAAACAGAATTTAGAAACTGAGGTTAGTTTTTATCACTACCCCCGTTGTCTGAAACCTTCGATGTCTAAATGCGATAAGGTTGCCATAATAAACCTCGAAATGCGATGGATAAGTATGGCCTCTAAGAACAGACAATGATTAACTACTGTTGGAATTAATTCAGAAAGGAATGAAAACTGCCAGCTTTAATGGACGTAGACGTCATTAAAGTTTCTCATGACATGTGGTCTTTTGCACGAAAAGAGGTCAAGCTTGAGTAAGAGAGCGTCTGTGTTTACGATGCGAGTGTAATTATGACGAAGTCAGCTCGCATGCTGCGGGAGAGCACGCTACATTCCGCACGTCACACGTCTGTCTCAATTCGTGCGCTAAAAAACGGGTTTTCAGCTTTGCACGTAGATTACACCGTGGGCGCGGACAAAGGCGTAAGCTATGGAAATGAAAAATTACTATTCGCAGAGCAGGGAAACTTACGTTCCACGGAAGGAAGCCTCTTTATTAACGGAAGACGGCCTCATAGAATTTCGGCGCAACGTTAACATCAAAAATCGGTCGTGTTATGAGGACTCATCCTTTCATTCCGTTTCTGCCTATCAAAAGCATTACATGAATTTCGAAACAATTGGTAAACATATCGCAAGAACGTTTTTGGAACAATGACGGCTGAATCAGAGAGTTCCTCACTTGTTTCAAGGCTTTAGAAGTTTTTCTCCGCTAAACGGAGCATATGGCGTCTTTGTAGAATGGTGTTCTTAACTTCGACACTAAATCTTATTCATAATATAAGCGGAGACACGGCTGTAGCAGGATGGATGTAAAGAACTGCTTTTCGTTATCTCCAAATCATGTGCTTATTCGCTACAGCGAATTCTCCTTCTTTACAAATATGGCACAAGTCACATTTCAATGGAAATCTTGATGATCAGTTACTGTGGTCAATGGCCATTTCTTTTATATTTTGCTCTCGTTTGTATTTTACCCAATTAAAGGACATCATTTTTTTTAAAGTTAAATTCAAATGTTGACTAGATTAACGCTCATCGTCAATAACATTATAGCCGAATCAATTTTCATAGTGAAGAGCAACGGAAGCTGATGTTCTTGAATTTGAGTAGTGACGGAGTCGGGAAGCAAAGACTGCAAAACTGCCCCATTACCGGAACTCTCTACCCAGTAGCAAACTAATTGCACCGACCTATAGTGTCTATTGGAAAAGTCCTAAATCGTCAGTGGAATAATTACAGTTTTTTAAGCTGTGGATATGACAAGAAATAATGTGAAACAATACTATTTGCTTTCTGTGCAAACTATGTGGAACATATTATTGAGATGCTCACTAATTACAAATATACTTTTACAGAGCGTTAAAAGGAAGTTTTATACTTTTAACAGTTGGTACCTAGAACCAAAGTAAGAAAAGAAGTCGAGTAAACTAAAAATCTAAAGTGCGCATCTTAAGAAGTAAAAGCACATTTTCATCTTCACTGTCGTGAAACAACACTGTTGTACTACTAGCTCTTAACTATTACGAACAACCTACTGAATGCAGTAAATAAATAATCAGACAAATGAGAACACATTCTCTCACTTTAAAACTTAATCTGTGTTTCTTGAATAACTTATTATGTGTGTGTGTGTGTGTGTGTGTGTGTGTGTGTGTGTGTGTGTGTGCGTCTGTTTACCTCTAGCGCCGCTGGCTATGGGAGATTCTGGATCATCAACTGAATATCACCGACATGAGTCTTTATCACAGGACATCAAAGTAAAGACGCGTGCATATGTAGTACACGACGCTTTCGGGATATTTGGCAAAAGGTCATAAATAAGGAAGTCGAAAGTACTTCAGTCAATAAAGTCATTTCTAAGAAAAGTAGCCGCGGTGGAGTTGCCGAGCGGTCTAAGGCGCCTCGCTGCAGAGCGCGCGGTTGCTCGCCGTCGGAGGTTAGAGTCCTCCTAGGGGCACGGGTGTGTGTGTTGTCCTTAGGTAAGTTTACCTTAGTTCAGGTAGTTTGTAAGTTACGGACCGTGTGATATTCCTGGCCTATGGCCACTACAAATTTCTGACCGCTGGCCGTTTCTTTGCTAACATTGTACGTGTCTTAAACGCGGAAGAAAGACAGAAGTGCAGCATATGTTGAAATTTGGGGTGGGGAGCAGTAGCATATGGCACAGTAGGTGCTGGTTCCCGTGGGAAAGCCCGCCTATGTTACTGGTACTCTCCTCGCATTGGCTGCTGCATTTCACGACACGTGATTTCTTTTGAAAGTAGTTTGTTTATTATATACTAAATATTAATTATTCAGAGCTGAGAATTTGTAATAAATATCTCTCAAGGACAGGCTAGGTTTTGACATTTTAAAAAGTTTAATGTGCCTTCTCTTATTGTAACAAGAGAAGAGCGATTTTGCAGAAGGCGCGCGACGGCCCTGTTTTGGTGCCCTCTCGCAACGCGCCGCAGTTTCAGTCTCGAGCTGACCACTATACACGCCGGACCGCACCGGTAATGAGTAAAGATTTGTATAATAGTGATAACAGTCGAGGTCTCAACATGAGCTATGGGCAGCATAGGCCGTGTCGTATTAACAAAAGTTGTTCATATTTAATTATTTATTTAATAAATGGCATCCCTGACAATTAAAAATCTCGCGAGTCGCTTCTTATGCTTCCATTCTACAGAACTTATTTTAGCCTCACTTGTATGCTGTACAAGAACCAACGACCTGTGTGCTGTCTTCTGCGCTGGGGACACAACTATAGAAGACAACAGGTTAGTCAGAACTCTATGCTTTCCATAAAGACTTGGACAGCAACTACGGCACCTCGTGCGTACTGTAGGGCTGTACAAACGCACACTGGTACGTAACAGCATCCGCAAGGATGTGGAGGTTTTAGGGGACTTGTGGGAGGAAGCTGTACTAACTTCTCCGTCCGCAAATAAAACCCTAGGAAGCTTGTAACCGATGACCACGCAGTTTGGTTGTCATTACTTTTTATCCATCCCTTCTATGCAGTGTATCTGAGGTAATACGTGGCAAGAAGACCGGTGTCGGTATGTGATGTGTGAAACTGCTTAAAAGTTACATCTACGGTGGCCGGGCTACCGGATCTAGTAGTTAACTCATTCGGCGAATTTGATTCGAAGCAAGCACGCCTCTCCGTTTCCTGCAAGCGGTGGCTAAACGCAGATATTATCCATGCTGGCTGAGAGAGCAATCGGGTCCACGTTAAAATTATGCAAGTCCTGAATCCTAAATGTCGTAATTCCTCCGCCAACTCTAATCAGATACTGAAGAACGAAATATTATTGATTCGTCTCTTTTACAACTAACCGAGCTACGTGATGCAATGGAGAGTACACCGGATACGAATTTGCGGGATCGCTGTGATAACACGCCTTCGGTCATTTCGATTAGGATTCTTACTTTATTTCGGTAGTTATTTTGTTTTATCAAATGGAAAAGTAGTAACTGCATATGCTGCTACATTAGTTGAAAAGAGAGGAAAACATGGTCATTAGAGACGGGTTATAAGTTTGTTCAAACGATCCATCCAGACATTTTCCTGAAGCGATTTAGGGAAATGAAGGGAAACTCAAATCTGGACGGCCGTCGTCCCGAAGTACAGTGTGATCACGACTGTGCCACCTCACTCGGTACGCCGAGGCCGAGCTTAGCGTCCTCTATCTAATATTGTTCCCTCTGAGAGACACTGGTGTATGAATAGCAGTGCCAAATTTTGTCTTTCTCAAGTAATTTAGAAACCACGTAGTGGCAAGCTAGATCTTGTTGAAATTAAGAGATATTTGTCCACATTATTCGTTGATTGAATCACAAAAGATTATCGATTCCCTCCAGATTTTCGTGGCTGAATAATCTGTAGAATGTATTGTATAAATACAGTGTTCGTTGATAGGTGAATACTGTGTTGCGATAGAGAGTATGGTAATTATCTTGCACGTATTTTGTATGTGCTGTCCGTATTGTCTAACCAACGCATCATTTGCTAGATTTCCACGGTATTCTGTAAATTCCAACCTCCCCCCCCCCCCCACAACCCTAAATCATCCTTTGTTGATCAGAGAAGAGCACGGGTGTTGTTGATAACCAAAAGACTACATCCTAGAATTCTGCCTGATTTAAATGAAATGCTGCCAGGGTACCTTGCAGATAAACAGCTACTTTGTATTCTTCATCTTGCGAGTTGTGCTGTTTAGCCCTTGTTGGAACTGTCTTTAAACACAGGTTGCAGATGCTCTATTTCCTTTGCAAGGCTCTCTCTATCTGACATAATATATGCCCGTTGCACCTTCATACGAAGGAAGCCCATGGGTTGTGAAGCTTGGTGTCAACTAGATATTTCAAGGTGTAGGTCCGTACATGTTGGCTTACTGTAAGCAGATCGGCCAAGTGTTCCATCCACGTTGGCTTTGTTGGTATACGTTTCAGACTCACCTTTTAGCAAATTTTCCATCTCTGTTTCTTACGTCGCTGAAGTAAGAACTGTTTCAAAATTTTCTTTCTGCCATGTGTTCCAGTACGCATGACAAGTATGGTAAAAAGTTCGATGGCGTCATTTTGACAGTCGAAGGTGACTTGTTAACATTGGATGCTGTACTTCGGCGCTGATAAGGAAGACGTTAGTAAATCATGTATATAATTTCGAAGGAAAGTTTGGTTTGAAACGATGACTTCCTGTTATCTAAAATCTTCAGACTGGAACTGCATCTTTGTTAACTTTGAAGTAGTTATTGCCAAATAATTTGGCAACGCGTGTTTGAATGTACACGAGTTTTTATACACTGAAGGCGCAGTTTCTTAACTGAAACTGGCTACATTCAGCTCACGGAACACCTGTCAAGAGTCTACAATAACTTCGATAAATGAGAGAGGAGACACAGTATAGAAACGTGATTATCTGTTACACGTATCAGAAAAACCTTGTTCTGTTGAATGACTGTGTAACAGTCAAAAATACGAGAACAGGTACTGTTGAAAAGACTTCGTTAAGTGCAAGAAATGCCTAAGTAAAATGTGATTATTTTTATTTTGATCCTATAAAATGAATGACGAGCGAAGACGTTATCAGTAAGACTCTTCTTCGAAGAAAAGAAAGTTATGCTCTTTCTTGAAATTATCTTAATGTAAGTTATAAAAGCTCCATTTTTATTCACACAAGTGACCAAGTTGACGAGAAACTCTATCTCACCTAAAATGATTGTTATCCCTTGCCGCTTTCCCTTCACAAAACGAAACCTCCGTAAAATTTGGCTGAACTACAATGAGGCTTGTCTCGTATGCATAGAAAATTGTGTTGAAGCCATAATTTTAGTCTCACCTCTTCTGTCAGCGTACTGAAGGCTTTTAATGCTCTCTGATAAACCGACGGGTCCTATACTGTGAGCAGTGGCGTAGCTACTATACCAAGGGCCCCGGGGCAAAAATGACGTTGGGGCCCTCTAAACTAAAACTATACCACCGATTTCTGAAAATCTTGGGGTATGCTCAGTGGCGTTTCCAATACGGGGGAGGTGGTTGCCAGCCTGCACCCCCTCCCCACCCCCCACCCCCCGACATGTATTTCTAATTTAAAAAATTATTATATTTTTCCAATTCCAGATACAAAGGTAAAGTAAATTTTGTTTTATGTTAGTAGTATTTCTTCCTGTTTGCTTCATCTGGTCTTAATTAGGACAATTTTAATCTCTGAAAGGAGAAAAGTAATTTTTTAACATACAGTAAAGAAATTAACAGCCATTAATTTCAATTTCACGTTTCAGAACTACTAGGCGGCTTTTGCGACCATTTGAACGTGTTTTTCCGTTATAGTAGGTCCAGAAATCATTTTCAGAGTTTTAGTCTTCTTAAACATGCATATCAGATAATGACGTGCCTGTATTGTGAATTCTGTGTTCATTATCGCAAAAACTAACATCGGATGGTCTTCCTGCCTTCTTTCTTCTGCAGATTTATTTTCTATGCGAAAATAGTTCATAACCACTTCTGCTGTCATACCATGTCTATCGATACCAATAGGTTTACAGCCCATTGTTATATCACACACCAATTCAGTAAACAGGATGAAAAATATAACGACTTACACTAACACGATTCCTTGAAGACAACTGAATTCTAAGAGAATACATAAACGTTAAATTAGTATACACATTTTTAACGTATCGTACCAAACCCACTTCATTTCTAGTTACTTAATACAACAATTAAAGGTTACCGCCTTCAGTTTACGATATTGAACTTACAAGCAGCATTCTGTTAACATTCGGACTATTTAGAAAATGATGACTTCACTCACATGTCAACATGAATTTCAATGCCTGCGAATTCAATTACCTGTTTGTTTTAGATAATCTTTTTACAGCGGCGTATTACAAAAGCCAGCCGGCCATCAATGGAATGAGAGAGTCGAGTTTAATTACAATCAAGAAATATAACGTAAAGAAAAAAATAATGCCAAAATTTTCAGTGGGGTATGCTTGAGCGACCGAGCAAACCCGTAATCGGGTGAATGAAGTCGCAGGCAGAAGCTGGTAAAAATGAACAATGAAGTTTTACTCATCCACGAAAATATGGCCCCCTGCCGCGAATCAAACCATGAACAGTATTGTCACACACTGCTAGTAATTCAGCAGGCGGCAGGGTGCACGTCTTAGCGGACAAGCAATAACTTTTTATATTTATATTCTGAGATGGGAACAATTTTTGGATTTCACTTTTTGCGTTCGAAGTTTGTTGGCAGTGTTAAAAAAGTTAAACGTCGAAAATCCTTCATTCAGCTAAAATATTATGTACAGTACAACGTTGATTATCCGAAGTGTAATTGGGGGACATGGACGTTCGGAAAACCGATTATTCGTATAATCGTACTGTAGACTTCAACTTGCCAATAAGAAGTACTGTACCGTAATTGTATTTATACAGTATTTGGAGCCGCGCGATCCTTCACATTGCACGCCGCAACACTTGGAAGGCGCAGCTGTTCCTGTGAACAGCTGTGATGTTGTAGCTACTTCTGCCGACTGGAGTGTGCCGATTGTTGTACTCAGCGACTGTCGGCTTGGTCTGTCAGCAGGCCCCACTTTAAGCAATGTTCCGTCACCCTGTGGCCCAGTGCGGCTACTGTGGGAAGTTTAGTTCCACGGAGGGGGGGGGGGGATTGATAGACGGTGGGGTTGGAAGGAAATAAATAAATAAATAAAAATAAAAAAATAAAAAACGGCGCTCTACTGTACCTTTTTCCGAACTTTGCTCACGGAGGCCAAGGGGCCCCTTGATCTCGGGGGCCCCGGGGCACTGCCCCGCCTAGCCCTATGATAGCTACGCCACTGACTGTGAGGTAGTTGTAGTATACTGGAGAGACAGTTCCCTCATTATCTTTCGACAGTTTATGACAAACTTTTCCAGTTTGCATTTGTAGCAGAAGGTCTGCTAACCCATTTAGAAGCGCTTTCTGGTATGCCATCTGCCTGACCTCGTTCCTTTATAATTCAAGAAACAATTTTTCCCCGTAATAAACAGTTAAGTTACTAAGTTTTCTTCTACCAACCACATCCAGAAAATAAATTTCCTAATTTTTTTTAAAAACAATTACAGGATAATTTTTTGAAAACTTAACTGCAAGAGTCAGAGCAGTATTTGAGCTATTTTCGTCATAGAGACACTTTTAATATCGTGGGATAAGCCTTCGTATTCTCCTGTCGTAGAAATGTACCGCCTGTGAATAGAATCAACGCATTATAGCCCTCTTCGTGCCATTCAGAACTAGAGGCATGGAATGCTTGTGGTATGAGTTGTGATACTCCATGAAAATTCTCGTTCCCATTCGGCTCGGCGCACAGAAACTGTTATGCACAGTTCGGCTGGGAGCTGTAATATTACACTTCTGCTATTATTCTTAACGATTTACATCTTTCCTTGCACATCAAAACTTCCTGTCCTTCGGTCAGCGTTTTATCAACGATGAAGAGCTGAAAACGATCGTTCTATTCACAGACTGTAGACTTCTCCAACACTGGAATGCATTAGTTCAGCCGCGCGGATTGACCGCGTGGTAAGGCGTCATGCCGTCCCCGCCGGAAGTCCGAGTCCTCCCTCGGGCATGTGTGCGTGCGTGAGGGTGCATGTGTGTGTGTGTGTGTGTGTGTTTAATTAATTTCTAAGTCTAGGGACTGATGACCATTCCAGTTTGGTTCAGTAGGCTTAGAAACATTTGAGCAAAATTTGATGCAACGATATGAGAAGCGTCTTAGTTCTTTTGGTGACTATATTGAAAAATAACAAATTTTTATTGAACGCCTCTCCGTATATTCAATATCTTTGGTATAATGGGACAATGTATGATATTAACTCAAACATTGTTGTATATGCCAATGAAGTTTTCCATGTATTTCAGGGACAAGGCGAGTTATATTCTACGTTTCTGTGTCATAGATTGCGTATTTAAAATAAATAAATAAATAAAAACTGAGGCAAGTAGATGCTAAATATTTCTTCCGCCGCTTGTTGATATTACGCCGCGGTGGAGTAGCCGTGCGGTCTAAGGCGCCTCGCTGCGGAGCGCGCGGTTGCTCGCTGTTGGAGGTTCGAGTCATCCCTGGGGCATATGTGTGTGTGTGTGTGTGTGTGTGTGTGTGTGTGTGTGTGTGTGTTGTCTTTAGGTTAGTTTACCTTAGTTTAAATAGTTTGTAAGCTACGGACTGATGGCCAACCAGTTTGGTCCAATAGATTTACAAACATTTGTTGATATTACACATTTACCACTCACATCAGTGAAGATCCTACTTTCATTCTCTATACCCCAATGCTTCCTTTTCCATTTAAATGATTATTATCATTATGCTTCGCCTATATCTGTGCAGAATTTTGTGGTTAATTAAAATAATATTCAGATTAACAAAAAATATTTACAATAAAAATCAATAACTAAATTCAGTAAACTTGAGCATTACAGCATTGTAATCAAACCTGGATGTCTTTATGGAGCAGAGACTTTAATTTTGTAGAAAGAAGGAAAATGAATGAAATCAAAAGAAAAAAAGAAAGATTATTAGGAATATATAAGCCCCCCAAAAATTACTGACGCAGAAACTTATAGGTTGAGAAGTAATAACGAAATACAAAAATACACAGACATACATGGTGACATGAGAAAAGGAAGACTTAAACATTATGGGCACATTAACTTAATGACACTCATTAAGTTGTCAAAACGAATAGTACAGTTTTACAGAAACAGTAGAAGGGTCAAAACTGAGCTAATGAAATAGATCACTGTTATTAAGTAAGGCCGCAAACTCAAAATCAAATGTTTGTTAAGCTAATGGGACTTAACTACGGCCGGCCGCGGTGGTCGAGGGGACTGAGGCGCTCCAGTCACGGTCTGCACGGCCACTACGGTCGGGGGTTCGAATCCCCCCTCGGGCATGTATATTTGTGCTGTCTTTAGTATAAGGTAGTTGATAAGTAGTTTGTAAGTTTAGGGACTGATGACCCCGTAGTTAAGTCCCATAAGCTTAACAAACGTTTGAACATTTGAACTCCTCTCTGTAGCGATCTATCTTCATCTGATCCATGTTCAAATGTTTGTATAGCTTATGGGACTTAACCACGGGGTCATCGGTCCCTAAACTTACAAACTACTTATTTACTACCTTATACTAAGGACGGCACAAATATCCATGCCCGAGAGGGGATTCGAACCCCCAACCGTAGTGGCCGTGCAGACCGTGACTGGAACGCCTCAGTCCCCTCGGCCACCGCGGCCGGCAAGGCCGTAAACTAGCCGGTATAACTGATGCAGACGTTGAAGATACAAATATATTAAGACAAAAGGTATTAAAGTAGTAAGTAGGATGGAGGGAAATTAGAAAACGGACTGATGAAAGAAAAGGACCTCATTCTCAAAATATGAAACGAATTATGGCACAAAGGAAGGCCGACCAGCAAAATCGGCAATGACTAATTGTAGTTTGCGTGGTTCTATTGGGACCATACGTCAATAATTTTAGTAATAACAATACAATGCCGGTCGCGGTGGCCGAGGGGACTGAGGCGCTCCAGTCACGGTCTGCACGGCCACTACGGTCGGGGGTTCGAATGCCCCCTCGGGCATTGATATTTGTGCCGTCCTTAGTTGTAAGTAGTTCATAAGTAGTTTGTAAGTTTAGGGACTGATGACCCCGTAGTAAAGTCCCATAGGCTCTACAAACATTTGAACAATACAATAACATTTTGTGCGAGGATATGCATAAGAGAGAATTGTGAGAGACGAAGTGGCCGCTCATATTACAGCAGGTACACGCTACAGCCCAAGCATTGTCCAGTCCGCGCGGCTGCCCGCCGCATTCCGGCAGTCTTCCGCATAAAGCACGATCACATTATGGCCTACACGACTACATTCACGGAATTCGTGTAACGTGGTGTGATGAATGTCTGCGCTCACACAGTCTTGTTCCTTACAAGCAGTACCATATGCTCGAGAGACGTTCAAAAAGAAATTTGTTATCAACAGGTGGTCACATTCCAGGAGTGCTGTACACGGGGAAGTCTGTAACAGATAGTCATCTCCGCATTCGGTGAGGTTCAAAGGAGCTGCATTGTGGTAAAGAATTCTTTTGTCTTTGTAAAGCATTGGGCCGGCATTCAGGAGCCGCATTACCTGAAACGAACCGCCCTCAATTCTAAAATGTCGTAAGAGGGCGGCTCTCGGTTACTCTTAAACTGCAGGTAAAGGGAAGACGGGTCAACAGACACTGAGAAATGTCTATGTACAGACTAGCGAATTGGTCGAAATGTAAAGTTAGCTAAAGCGTAGGAGAGTAGCTAAGAAATATTTAAACACTACATATGTCGTAGTGAGGAGACAGCACGTAGAATATTGGACCAAAGTCTACCAACAAAACCATGGCAAGGTAATGATGCCAAAGCCATGTTTTAAAAGAAGCTCTGCAATCCTGGGCCTGAACAGGAGAGAGATTAGACTCATGGTTGGATTGCTGACAGGCCATGGGAATTTCAAAAAACACCTACATACAATGGGAATAACAGAAGAGGACCCTAAATGTAGGATCTGTGATGACGGCGATGAAACTGCATCACGTCTAATCTTCGAATGCATTGCATTGGAGAGTAAAAGGCACAGAAGATTTGGGACAACCAGACCCGAAGAAATTGTGTCTAATAAAGAATTGGTAAAGGGACTCCTTGCACTGTTGAAGGGCATTGGTTGGCTTTACTAGATATACAGGGAGCGATACCGCAGAATAAATTTAGTTTCGGTGCGGGCAGTGGCGGGTTGGACCAAGACTGTTTTGGCTTCCCTGGAAAAATCAAATCAAATCAATGTCGTAGTGAATAAATTTGTTAACGTCATAAGGCCTTTGCTAAGAGCGGAGACAATAGTTTTGCTAAAAAAAATATCATTGACCTCTATTTTACAGCAGAGCCTTGTCCACTAGCGTATGAGAATTGTTCGAGCATCTAGAGACGAGAAAAAAGTTTACAGTCGTGAAGACCACAATTCGTCGGGGAATCACGGGGAAAACTCTTAGTCTGCAGACATGGAACGGTGCTTTTCATCTGAGGGTTCTAAGGAAGGAATACCGTCCATAGCTGAAGAAAAGGACTGTTCTAGCAATCGGTAGCTAATGTCTTGCAGGTTGCAGCATATCACGAGACTTGAAATGTAACCCACCACTGAGTGTAAATGTCATGATAAGCTGTAGATTTGGTCTCATGTGAATTAGCGACCACTGCTAAGCCAACACCACCTAGAAGACAAGGCCTTACAACAGGCCGTGCCTACGTCACACTTAGAGGCCCCGGCCGCAAGCTCACTGGCTGTTGGCTGGGGCACGCCTACCGCCGCACAGCGGCCGGCCAGTCAGATGGCGGACGGGGCCTCTAAGTGTGACGTAGGCACGGCCTGTTGTAAGGCCTTGTCTTCTAGGTGGTGTTGGCTAAGCGCGCTGTTGAAGTCGATTATATTGCATCGATTTTATTTTTTCTCGTGTGACTCGAGGTCCATTAATGATTCGATCAGTGTGGTAGTTTTTTTTTTCTTCTGGTTTGTTAGGACAATAATTGTAATTATTACTCTGTGTTCACCACAGATTTGTCTGTTATAACGCATTCGGTTATTGAAGATTCATCCCTTCATCTAAACGTTAAAATCCTTAGCGAAACAATCGAGTGTCGTCTCATGTTAATAACTGTCACAGTGTTTTCTGCAGCCGGCCGCAGTGGCCGAGGGGACTGCGGCGCGCCAGTCACGGTCTGCACGGCCACTACGGTCGGGGGTTCGAATCCCCCCTCGGGCATAGATATTTGTGCCGTCCTTAGTCTTAGGTAGTTCATAAGTAGTTTTTAAGTTTAGGGACTGATGACCCCGTAGTTAAGTCCCATAAGCTATACAAACATTTTTTTCTGCAATTTATTGAGATCTGATAGGTCCTGTAACAATATATTATTGATACATTTGTTGAAAAGGAACTTTATAATAAATAAAAATAAATGTGGAGCAATAATGAATTACGTAGTTAGATAATCACACTGTTTTAATGTTTTCATTGTCATGTTCAATATCTATGTCTCATGTTTGCTTGGGCCACACATTTCCTTTTACTTATCCAATAAGAAACACCTTTCAGAGTGCATATTAGCCTGTTGATTATCATCTGACTATTGGCCAATCAAACAGATGCAGCTAATTCTGACTTCTCTTCATTGTTCTTTCATTCCCGTACATAAATATATGTGTAGGCTACCATCAGCGTCATGTGGCCCTATTCAGCGACTAGGGTTTAACGAAAATAAAAAGATAAACATTGACATAAAGGACGACAAAAATGGTGACAAGCAATGTATATACGTAGAGATAATAGTAGCATGTATGCCAAAATACACGGGACGTAAAATTGGCAAACACAACCACAGTAGACTGGATGATGACAAATAGTAATGAAGCTGGTGGAACGTCGATGGTAGCAGGGATGATGATGACGTAATGATGACTATGAGAAGCTACACTGTTACACTGTGCACTAGTCACACCTCACAAGACGAAGAGACAGGGTGAAAGGTACAGTAGAGGGCATGTGGGAAAGGAAGGGAATTGGACAGGAGAGGGAAGGGAGGGTGGGCCATGGACACAAAGGACGGGAGAAGCAGTTAGGTAACCAGAGGGACCCAGATTCAGGGTGTGGGAGTAGAGGCAAGGGGTTCCAGAATGCGGAAGTGAAGGGGGGAGGGATAAGGTAGAGGATGAGAGCATGAGGAGGAGGGGCCAAAGCTGGTAGGAGGGATAAATACATAAATACCAATACAGAGGGCATAAAGTGGGAGGGGAAGGTGGCGGAAGTTGCCCCAGGAGAGGGTGTGGAAGATGTGGGGGTGGAGGGCAGGTTGTGTGGCCACAATAATAGAGGTACTGCAATGGGCCATGATCTGTGAGGAGGATGCTGGTGGTATGTTTCGGTTGGCAGCAACCACATAAGGTCGTGATGATGAGGTTGATATGGGTGAGGATTGTGTAAGGAACTGGGTAGGCGACTTTGGAGGATGGAAGAAAGAGACTGAGGATCAGGGGTTTGAAGGGATTATTGAAAGGAGGATGGGGATACACTGGGTGATGTGGGAGGTGGTAGAAGGTAACTCCGCCTCATTATAGCAGGCAGGGAAGGTCAGTGTGGTAGAGGACGTAGGGGCTGAACTAATGATGAAGGGGGGTTGAAAGAACATTTCATTGACGAGGACAGCGTTCCCACTGTGGTGGGAGAGGGTGTCTTGAAGGAAGTGCTTATTGGTTGAGAAGGAGCGATGTAAAGGATGGGAAAATGTTGCTGCACCATAGGGAAGGGAGGGGAGGGGGTGGGAAGTGCAGGTTGTTACAGACAAGGAAGGGGCAGAGACTAGGGTGTCAAAGGGGTAGAAGGTGAAATGAGCTTGGTTGTAGGAATTTTCAAGTGAAAGATGGAATGGGCTGAAAGGGTGACTTGTTGTAGGGTGTAGGGGCGTTGAATGGGTGACTGTTTTGAAAGACTACTGTAAAGTAACACATGATGTCCTCAACTGTGGGGTAGGACAGAGGGAGTTACGAAGGTGGTGGGAGTGGTTAATGGGATGGATGAGAATGGTGCACTCAGGACTGAAAAGTTACAGAAATATGTATGGTGCACCCCACTGCAGGGGCTACAGAAGAGAGGGGTGGCGATGTCTGAGAAATTTATCATGAGTCTGGAGGTGCGGGCCTTTACAGTGGGGACAGGTGGGAGGATTTTTGCAGGCTTCTGTTAAATGGTCGTTATAGGTGAGGCACTTATGACATCTGTAGAATCGGGGTTGGGAGCAGGATGGATCAACCTTGTGTCATTTGTTGTAGATAAGACCCCCTTCCTTGAACGGATGATCTTCACTGAAGGTGCATCATAAAGGTGATATCCATTGTATTATTAATGGGACAGGCTGAACCGATGGATAGGTCAAGGGGAAGTTCAGTTCCACCAATACCTCAGCCTTTATGATCAAGTGGCTCAACTTTGTTACCACATTAGGCAGGGTTGGCGAATAAAAGGCTGTTGTGGGGGTATGGGATAGGTTGTGGGGAGTGCCTTAGGTGGCAAGTGGAGTGAGGGATGCATGTGGTCCGAATGTGACACTTGGCATTGGAGGACATAAGAATGGCAGGAGGGTGCAAGGAACTTGATTATGACAGAGTCCCTGCGTGTGATGGATTTGGGCTATTGGGGCACTGGGGACATGCAGATTTCAAGGGTTAGAGAGTGGCCTGCTAGGAAATTTGGATCATGGATGGAAGAGATGAAGGTATATGGGAGAAGAATGAGAATGGGATTGAGTGTGGGTGGTGTGGGAGGTTGGGGCATTGTCCATTGGGACAGTGGGGTAAGCTGAAGTCGGAGAGGAAGCAGGAGCAGATGGCTTTTTGGAAGCAGCAGACGTGTTGGGGTTGAGCCGTTTCTATTTCTTTTTTCCCACCAGAGGGTGGGGGTGGGAGTAGGTGAGGTGCAGGTTGAATGGAAATGTGGCGCAGGGCAGGCCCTGTGGTGGGGAAAGCATCTTCAGGTGATGGCAAGAGTGATGCATCAGTATCAATGTTTACCTGCCAGGTGTGGATTGGGCGAGCAAGTTGTTGGTCATGGCCAGAGGGGTAAGAATCAGGAGTGGGTGAAAGGGGAGCACTTCATGGGGGTCGGGATGGCTGTATGGTAGAGGGTGGGCAAGGGTTAGTAATGAGAGAAAGTTAGAGGGGTGAAGGGGCAATAGGAGCTCCATGAGATGTTGGGGAGGGGGGTGAGGGAGGAGTAGATATAATAAATGGTGGTGTGGATACCAAGGTGATGGGGTTTTGTATGTAGGGGAAGGACACATGATAGTGAGTGGATGAGGATGACCTTTATGATGACACATGTACATATCCAGTCGATGAGCAAAGACGACAGATACAGGAACTAATGTGGACATGACACTCTTGAATGAAGACGAAGATTCGAAATCCAGGTCCCAGGTCCTGAGGCCTCAGTTTGGCTGACCAGGGACGCCGGCAGAGTCAGTGGTGGCATGTGCAGCACGCACAGCTCCTCCTCCAGAAGAGGCTGATGGTGGAAGCCAGGCATTGTACCAAGGATTAGAGCGCAGTCTGAGTCCTGATTTGACCCAGACGCAGAGCAGCAACAACTTCTACCTAAAAACCAGGAAGATCTAACCATGTGTAACAGTCGTGGCAGTGGCGACGGAGAGTCAGCTGTACCCTAACAACGGGAAGAACATGTGAAAAGAAACTTAACTGTTTGAAAGGATATATAAGTTTCGGTAGAGATGACAGAATCTAATCCAACTTATAAAATAAACTCCTGATAAAAAAAGTGATGCACCCAACAACGATAGTCCAATACTATCCCATTTCATTACACAAACATGTTAAAATATTTGTAAACCTGTTGTACCAAACTGCTATGGTCATATGTCCCTAGACTTACAAATTAATTATTAAACAAATTTACGCGAAGGACAAAACACACCCACCCATTCCTCAGGGAGTACGCGAACCTCCAGCGGGAGCGGCCGCCCAGTCCGTAGCATGATGCCTTAGACCACGCGTCTACTCCCGTGCGGCAATTCCTTAGACATGCATACAACTGATGTGTGAGTAAATGCTTAAATTTTCTGGACTTTGTACTGATAGAACTCCTACCAGAGTGCATTAGTGATGTTACCATCCTGTTTTTGCGTAGTTGATACCAGTCAAATGCCATGACTCAGATAGTAAGGCAAAATGTTTATGTACAGTACAAAGCGCCCTCGACGACTCCGCCGGTCGCAGTGGCCGAGCGGTCTGCGGCGTGCCAGTCACGATCTGCATGGCCGCTGCGGTCAAGGGTTCGAATCCCCCCTCGGGCATGGATGTTTGTGCCGCCTTTAGTATAAGCTAGTTCATAAGTAGTTTGTAAGTTTAGGGACTGATGCCCCCGTAGTTAAGTCCCATAAGCTCTACAAACATTTGAAAATTTTTTGACCTCTCTCAGACGCATTAGATATTCCATGCACCAAGTGATTGCATTTGACACAGGCCGAATCGTTGAACTGCTTGAAGCTGGATGGTCGTATCGTTCAACTGCCAGGAATGTGGGCTATTTACATATTATATTCGGCCGATAATAATTATAATTTTGTGTGTCTCCGTGGCCTGGTGCAAGTGTTTCAACTAGACGCAACTTCGGCGACTTGCGTGTCCCTAATCGATCCTAGTTATCCAACTGGAGAAAGTTTACAGTGGAATCCGAACCATGCACCATTTTTGCCGAGTCCTCCGAACATTGACAGGTGAAGGCTGCACTAAAACGCAGAGTAAAAAAATTGTGTTCCGACTACGTATCGATTCCGCGAGATCGCGGTTTCCAGGCTATCGCTTTACCCCGAGACCATCATGCCATTCAACATATAATGGTTCGATGTTGCAATCAATGGATACATGAGGGCACCCAGTTACATCGTGCAGGTTGGGTCGACGAAGAAACACTACCCTGAGGTGTGCGCTGATATGAAATTTGCTACTAGATTAAAACTGTGTTCCGCACCGGGATTCGAACCTGCTACTTAACCACAAACTTTTCATCCACAATGAAGTTTCATGTTAGCGAACACTCCTTTGCAGAGTGAGACTATTGTTTCAACCAACTACTCTATTTAAACTGTACATTCTGATGATGCTCTCGTTATATTAATGAGTGAAACCGATAAAAAGGCAAGTGCGACTTGTTGCTGCTTTCAAACTTAGACAATGCCTCCTCTTACTATACATGTGAAGAGGTTATCATCTGACTGATGCGTAATATGGAGAACCTCCCTTGCTGTCGTCAGACGTAGTCGGTCAATATCTTGACAATTAAACCTGCTGTAGCCTGAGGCGAGGATCGAAAATTTTTATTTACAAAATTTAGGTTATAGCACCCATCACATCTGCGTTTTCTGCCGTTCGCTGGCTAATTGTTATTTACCCCGTGTAGTTAGTTTTTTGTGGGTAGCGAATTCATTCCTTGATTATTACCATTGCCATAACAGTTGCGGGGTTAGCCATTGCTGCCCTCGCAACCGTTAGCCTGATTTCTCATTTTACCGTTATTTCGATTCCCCCTTCCGTTGTTACAATGATTATTAGGGTTGGATGGATGTTGTTTTTTCGTCCTCATTTCGTAAGTCAATAATGTCTGACAATTACATGTAGTGTTCCATATCAATACTAGGAATGTTAATTAACTTCTTTCGTATATTTGTAGGTAACTTTGCATGAAGAATACTGATTACCTCCATGTGATATCCGTTCATCCCAATATCGAGTTTTGTTAATAGATCTTTAGAAACACTACCTCAATGTCTCACAGTTCGAATTAAACGGTTCAAGAATATATGTCTACTTTATTAACCGTTATTATATTGAAACAGACCAGAAGCGAGCAAGAAAAATTATTTCAAACTTGTCAAATGTTCCACACCTATCTTCTGTTTCCATTGTTTTCCAGTGCTTCTCCTGTTATATAAGAAGACAGAAATAGTATCTTTTGCGCCTCAGTCAATGTCATAGGCAAAACATTTCTGAAACTCTTTAAGAATATCAGGGGATATACAATTTTCTTTTCCTCCGAAAACGTCTGAAATTGTCGGTGTTTAGAGTATCTTGGTGCATTATGCTCACAGAAGTTAGCAACGGCTGCCACGCTCCTACTCCGCTAGCAGCGTGTTATACATTGCTTGGGCTGTAGAAAACAATATTGGCATGGCACGCGTGGAAATTCGTCGGATATGTATGTCTGTTATTGTGTCCTGACATGGACGACGAAGGAAAGGTTTGGCAGTCGGCCTGTCAACCTCTCATTCTCTTATTGGCAGACTAAATCTGATGTTAACGTCTACTCTCTCTTGCCACGCATTCTGCGGTACTGCAGCCGCGGATTTATTCGTCACCAGTTTCACTTCATTTTGAACTCCCTCTTTGATGGTTCGTGAAAACTATTGGTCATACAGTATAGGTACTAAGCACCCCCTCTTACTGATCGCTTTGAGCCTTATTAAGTTATCAACAAAAGCTTTTTCTAATAGATAGCATATCATTAATTCGTTCAATAGCCGCGCTGGCGTAGCCGAGCGGTCTGGAGCGCCACGTTACGGATCGCGCGGCCTCCCGCGTCGGAGGTTCGAATCCTCCCTTTGGCCTGGATGTGTGTGTTGTCCTTAGGTTAGTTTAACTTAGTTTAAGTAGTTTGTAAGTCTAGGGACTGATGACCAACGTAGTTTGGTCCCATAGTATTACAAACATTTGAACATTTGAACTTCTTCAATAAGCCATTTTCTCGCTCTTCATCCGATTTGGCTCGTTGAGCTTCCTTTTCGCGTTCCTTCTCTTCACTTTGCTTTTCTCATTCTAGGACAACCTGTTTCTGCTGTTCTCTTTCATTTTTTAAATTCTGAAAACATTGTTGTTGTTGTTACCTTTAATTTTTAATTCCTAAAAAATATTTTGTTGTTCCCGTTCACCTTCTCTTTCCTTTGATAACAAGTTGAGCCGATCTATAACGGCAGCTAATAAACGTCACTTTTGTACTGTTTCTCTTTTGCAGTTTTCGCTTGACTTCCAGATGCCGACTGGTTCTCTAGGAATCTGCCCGGCCGGCCGCGGTGGTCGAGGGGACTGAGGCGCTCCAGTCACGGTCTGCAGGGCCGCTACGGTCGGGGGTTCGAATCCCCCCTCGGGCATGGATATTTGTGCCGTCCTTAGCATTAGTTAGTTCATAAGTAGTTTGTAAGTTTAGGGACTGATGACCCCGTAGTTAAGTCCCATAAGACTTACAAACATTTTAACATTTTTGAATCTGTCCGCTGTTTTCTACGGTTTCCGCATTAGGAGTGGTACATTCTGAAAACGTATTATCTACTTGCTTCCTTGCCTTGGGTTTCAACTAGTCTCATTCGGTCTGTCCATTTCTACGGTATGTTCCGATTCATTCTCCTCTAAAGTCTCAGCCACATCTGACCTAAGCATTCTCGTAGGCCTAACATTTGTGACACTTTTTCAATCTACATTCACAAGAATAATCACAACAACTGTAAAAGAAAGTATTAACTACTAACTTTGTATTTATTGTCGCCCAAATTTATATTGTATTATAAACTATCAGAAATTCTTTGTAGTCTGATGATACTGTCTCGACTGTATGTTTTAATTAAGATAAAGCTTGCCTTCAAGAAACAGTTCCTACTGCAAAATAACTATTACATTTATTGAGGGTGTTACATTCGTATTACCTGAAAATATTTCTTCAGATTATGTAGGATTCAGTCAAGATGTTTTTGTCCACAACTGCAAAAATTTTCCGTATACTTTATTTCTTCTTTGACAGTCCAATATTCGTGTTGACATATGTTTCATAAAATGTAAATCAGCTTCATTAAAATATGTTATTGTACAGACAATACACGTAAAAAAATAAAATCCTAGTCTGTAATTTTTGTTTATCACGTAGAGCCCTTAAACTTAGGGCGTAATTGTGGTATTACAGGAGAAAAAAATTGTGCTTATTATTGTTACCTGCAGATCTGATTGGCTGGCAAAATATAATACGCCGATGCGACACTGATATTACTGTTTTGGTTAGATAGGAAATCAAAGATGCACTTATTCTGTAATATGTAACTGTTCACAGACATTAACATATCCTTTCTATATCTATCTCGCCCTCTCTATGAGTAATTGCATAAACATATTTATAATAGTAATGCTTCATATAAAAACATTCTGAGATAAAACTCTCCTGAATTGTGCTGAAAATAGTAATATATAAAAAATACAATTACCTACAACTATTGGCTCCTAGAAAGTTAATTTCTCTTAGTTGAAATATTACTTTACTGCTATTAAAACTGTGAGTAAATACATTAATTGTTACTTTGTCAAGATGTCTGCCAGTAACCAACAATCTGAAAAAATGACAAAATATACATATAAATTCATACTGATAAATAATTATTGCTACGGGATTCAAAGGAACTACTTTACAAATAAATGCAATACACAGCTTTAAGTTAATATATCATTGCATACGTTCTTATTGGACGTCAGAATTCACAGACATTAGCGTACGTTCAGTGATGTTACATGTTTCTCCAACACTTTTACTCCGTCAAAAGACTATAATTTTGTATCTACAAAACAGTTATTACTTTTTTATTTTCAGCCAATATATTCGTATAGTACAAGCCGTAGCTCAAAAGTTCTTTATCAGACCAGACATATGATAACATTTCTTTTTCGTACAGGAACCAGATCCAGATAGCTACTAACTTGTTTTACAACTATTTCATAGTATTCGCAACATATCTTTATGGAAATAATTTGTTACATTAGTACCAATATAGAAGCTATTATTCTGCACATATTATACACTAATACAAACTGATATATATACAATATGCATAATTTATTCTTTATTTATAATTCGCCTTGCACGGGACGTTTACTCTGCCCTCACGTTCAGGTGCAGCCCAAATTCTTCTGTTCTCTAATGGCCACGCTATCGAGAGGACGTTAAACCGTAAGCTTCCTTCCATCGCTCTGTTACATCAAAATCTCCCAAAACTCTGAGTATTTGCAAGAGTCAGCCAACCGGCCAAATCGGCCCAAAATGAGATCTCTTTCAAAGAACATTAATTGGTGCATACGCTGTGTGACACGAATACGTGACATTTGCGTGTCCTTCACAGCGACCAGTCAACACCTGAAACTTATTACACCCTTATGTAGCGTAATACAACAAACAATGACAAAATTTTTGTGGCCGAACTTGTCACTGAGGGTTATAACACTAACCATTTACATACTGGATGGATGATGTTATGCAATTGTACGAAGTTATATTAACAACTAATTATTACTTCGTGGTGCTTCTTTTTGCTAACGGGCTGTGTTCCTTGTGCACCACTATAAACAGCAAGTGTTATTTCTCCGTAGTTGATCGAAAAACGTGACATGGAAAAAAGTATTTAGAGGATATTTTGGTTCTCTATGAGACAAAATCTTACGTTATTTAAATAAGAGTCAACAGTATTATAAACTATAATGACTGGCACGCAGGTCACCTAATGTGCTTCACAGTACTTTAGAAGAAACTGGTATGCAAAATATGATGAGATAGCGATACGCAGAAAGATGGCGGTATCGTTGTGTACACATGGTAATACTCGGGACCATATCGATGGAGCCTAGAAGACTGGAAAACCATGGCAGGGTCAGATGAGCCCAGATTTCTGGAGACAGGGCTCCAGTGTGGTGCAGACTACTCCAAGTTGCTAACAGTGCACTAGGCAGCCTGGTATTGGCGCCACAGTGCTATGAATATTTTTTACTTGAAATGCATTGGACTCACCGGTCCAAGTGAATTGATCATTGACTGGGAATGTTGGACTACTGAAAGTCAATTTGCAGCCATTCATGGGCTTTATATTTCCAAACAGCGATGGAATTTTATGAATGCTAATGCGCCGTCTCACCAGGCCACAACTGATCGCTACTGGACTGAAGAACGTTCTGGACAGTGCAATCAAATGATTCGGGCATACAGATTACCCGAAATTCATCCTATCGAAAATTTACGGGATGTAATCGAAATGTCAGTTAGTGCACAAAATCTTCCACCAGCGACACTTTAGAAATTTTTCCAGCGCACTTACAACGATATGTTCGGTCCATACCACATCAAGCTGCTGTACTGCGCTGAGTATGACATTTGGAGGTATTTTATGACATTTTCCACCTCCTTGTGAATCGTTTAGGTATTACTCTTTGGCTTACACACTATCGTTTCCTTTCCAATGTAAAGTTGTTTCGTTTTTAACTGTAGGGTAACGTTACTGTTACATGCGATTCCCTGTATTTTTTTTTTTTTTTTTTTTTTTTTTTTTTTTTTTTTTTATGAGGTATACCAAATAACACTGAGCACGTTCTGTAAGGCTTTTACAGTCTTCAGCTTGGTGCAAGAATTTCCATCTTTTGGAAACGGTCTAAATTTTTCCTGTAACCACTTGCAATAACACCGCTAGTAATGTGTTGGAAGTTTAGTCCTGTTATTATATCGACCATACATCCTCAGAGTTCAGGAATTATAGTTCGGTACATCAAAAGTCTATCGATTCGAGTCCCACTATAAGTATAGTTCTTTCATTTCAGACCGATTCTTGCAGAGAAAGTGATTTATGTTTCCGGTCAGAATAATTCCCACCTTAACATTACTTGCCAAGGAGTGCGCTTGCTGCCTCTGACCTCCGCTATTGAATACCTAATTTCCACATAACGATCAGGTGCGCAGGTGTAATAGCTATGCTCCAGTTCGCCAGTTAATCCAGGCAGAACAAATTATTACTCGCATAACTTTGTACGGCTGGCTACAGCAGATAATTTAAAGTTTTTGTCCCATGTTTGTGACTTCTGAGCTCCCTTATTATTGTCAGTCAGTGAAGTTCGTGATGTTGCACGGACTAGACAGTAGCAACTGCCACTAATATTGTATAAAGGTAGGAATTTTCTCTAAAATATCAGCATAATAATCAAACTAAATTCTGATCTTCTTGTTTTCGAACAACGACATGAGTAGGGATGTGTATTCTGACGAAAATAGAAACAATTCGTCGTCGGTGTTAATAATCATGCAAGTCAAGGGTGCAGGCTCCATTTCTCACACATGTAAATGGGAAAGTATGAACTAGGCAAACTAAAGACTCAACAATTTCATGTTCCTGATGTTAATCTGCAACACATAAAACATTCTTCTACGTACACTCACAAAACGGAGATTTCAGTTTAATACGCCAGAGAGGTTTCCTCTGTAATTAAAAATCAGAATCGTTATGCCTCTCTATGTTACTACTTTTAAAGTATAATATACACTTTCATTAGGTACGATTATTAATTTTAGTTTCTGTATGCGGTCCGTCTCTTGGAGGAAATACAATAATTTACTAACTTTCTGAACTGCGTGTTATTAATATATTATTTAAAATTATTAATGTGAAAAAGCATTCCAAAACCATGAAACATGCGATGGTGAGTGGCTTGAGTGCTCGATAATAAACATCGTATGTGTGGATCTGTAAAGGCAAAAAATGAATAAAGGAAAGAAAATTAGGGTTTTCATGTCCCGTTGACATCTTGGTTATTAGAGGCGGGCAACACGCTCTAATAGTTTTTTGTCAGGGATGGGGCTAGATATCGGTCGTGCCATTTGAATGCAACCATTCCGGCAGTTGCCTGGAGTGTTTAGGGAAGTCACGGGAAACGTAAATCGGATGGCTCGAGGCGGGTTTGAACCTCTGTCCTCCTGTCATTTAAAAATAAATTCTGAATATCTTAGAATGTTGTTTATGATTCTCAGTTACTGAAACTAATATTAAAATGAATGAAGTTAATTCACTGATTAAGATATTAATCACGGTTCCCACAGTGAACCTTCCTCACTAATTTAGGTTTTGGGCATCCATTACATCATACAGAAACGTAAATCATTAAACCGCCGCTCCTGCTGTGGCAACATTACCTCAAATATACAACGCTCAGCCATAACATTATGGCCCCTTTTTTAATAAAATCTTTAATCTTTATTATACATTAACCAATTACCTGTCATGGACCCTTACCTAAAGGCCAGTATATCCACATTTGGCACGAATAATAGCGGTAACGCCTCTCGCCATAAAAGCAGTGAGACCATTACTAGATCGCGGGAGGGAATTGGCACTATATCTGCTTACACACGTCACCTAATACCCCAGAATCCCGGAGGTGGGGCGAAGAGCTCTCACGCTCATAAGTTGGATTGGGTTCAGATCATGCGAGTGGAGGGGCGAGCACACAAATTGCAACACTTCACTGTATTCCTCAAACCACTCCACCACACTCCTAGCGCAATATCCTGCTGATAAATACCATTGCCGTTGGGAAACAGGACCATCATGAAGTCGTATACGTGGTCTGCAACTCGTTTACGAAACTTCTTGGTTGTTATGGTGACTTGCGCGACCTCCACTAGACCCATGGATGCTCGCCTCTCGTGAATTATCCCTGGAGGATAACTTAGCCGCCACAACTGGTCTCCGTCCCGCAATACAGGTGTCAAGCAGCGTTTCCCCTACAAGACGACGGAATCACTCCCTACCATCGCCACCATGAAGAAGGTATCGGGATTTATAAAACCATACATAGCTCTGCTTGCGCCAACGTGCAAAAGCGATGGCAAAGTGATCATTGAAGCCGATGTTGTGGGCTCCAGAAGTCATCATTAAGAGTGTTCATTGCAGGAAGGAAGGAAGGATCTTATCGTTTAACGCCTCGTCGACAGCGTGGTCATTAGAGGCGGATTTTTGGATAAGGATGCAGGAAGGAAATCGGCCGTGCCCTTTTAGAGGAACCATCCCGGCATTTGCCTGAAGTGATTTAGGAAACTTAAATCTGGATGGCCTGAGGTGGATTTGAACCACCATCCTTCCGAATACGAGTCCAGTGTGTTACCACTGCGCCACCGTGTTCATTGCAGTGTGTGTTCAGACACAGTTGTACTCCGCCTAATATTAAAGTCTGGTATTAGTTCTGACATCTGCAATGAGTTTTGGCCACCCAACCCCTTGACGAACCGATGTGATTTCATCTTGATTTGGCCACTTGTTGAAGACACCACAGCGACTTGTTGAAGACACCATAACATATCGCTAACACCAGACAAGTTTTGCAGTTTCCTAAATATTTGTGCAGAGCCTCCGCGTTGTCATAATTTACTCTCGGTCAAAGGCAGCAGATCGCGTGCCTCCTCCATTTCTACTTACAGACAACACATTCATTGACAATATATGCACCCCGGATGTATCTGACTAGCAGTCATTCCACGTCACGTGACGCCGTTCTCGCCTGTACGGGTATATATCGATAGCTGGCATGTGGCCATAATGTTCTGGCTGTATATGATAGTAATTTTATTATGGAGCAGTAACTGAAATACCAGAATTCTTCCTGGAATTATATTAACTGGGCATACGAAAAACACAGGCCCACCATCGAAACTATGATGTCACACACTTTGTCTTACCCACCGTACAATGTGAACGAAAAAAAGACAAACAAGGAATGTGGGCGGTATTGATGACTTACGATCCCGATGGCATAAAGTTTGATTTCTCTGATGTAGTACGCCGACAGATATAGAGAAAGGACTACTTGTATTAGTGTTGAAGTGTTTCCTGTGGTGTGTTAGTGCACACCTATTTTCTGATTCTGTACTGTGTCTTTGGGCTGCTACAAGTTCCATCGAAATAAAACAACTAGGTAGCAGTGGGTTAGCAATTGACAATTGCTCAGATTCATCCAGAAAGTGTGAAGTACGAGACAAGTCACAGAAGAAATGAGACAGTTTTAGCATACTGTATTTATATGTTTGGGACATATGTAGAATTAATCGTAGCCTCGAAATCTTGAAAATGTCTCGGGAATTCGGCCGGGTAGCGGTTTTTAGACGACGCTAACCGAGAAATTATCAAGATTTCCATACGCTGGGAAAAACTAAAATCACAAATAACAGCCTCCTTCAACATGTAACCTATTTCGATATACATACACAGGCATTCTTTCGTTCTACTGTTTCAAGCACATTCCCATTTTGTTTTTCCTGGTTGCGGACTGAGGCTTCTACATTTTTGCGCGCCGGCGGTGAGCCAGACGAAGCCAGTAGTAAACCACTCGTCCATTGCCAGTGTATTGATCAGTTTTTATGACACTTTATACACCGTTATTAAACAGCTAAAGATAGAAATCCACTCGTGCTGTAATGCGTCATGAGAAACAGTTATACAACCAGTGATGTTTCTTTCTTGTCGAGGCAACGCAATGAGCACTCACCAACACTGTATTGGTATGTTCTTCAGTGCAACACTAAATTTCTACCGTAGCAATATGAAACAGTTTAACCGAGTTAGAAAACAACTTAATAACATATTACAAACCCTCATCCTCTTCCCGTCCATATTCTTGTCACCAATTGATTCCTGAACAATGTGCAGGAAGAACGACGAATTAAAAGACTTTATGAATTAACCCGAATATCTTTCATTTCCTGTCTTGGATATACAACTACATATTTTGCGGTTGTGAATATTCCCGTACGTTACTGGTGTGATCAAAGAGAGAACAGACGTTTCGACTTCCAACAGACAAATTGTTTCTTGGTTGTTTTATTCCCTATGTTAGGTGTCAAAATGTCGCATAAGAGCTTCAGAATACCGATGGAGATAAAGTACAGAGATTTACGAAGTATCTAAGAAACAAACAACCGTAGCAGTAATAAATGTGAAAGGTCGCTTTGTGATTGGAAG
The DNA here is from genome assembly GCA_026315105.1 of Locusta migratoria. Taxonomy (NCBI): domain Eukaryota; kingdom Metazoa; phylum Arthropoda; class Insecta; order Orthoptera; family Acrididae; genus Locusta; species Locusta migratoria. Next base: position 451,063,841 of record CM048755.1, on the reverse strand, counting down.
TATTAAGGCAAAGCTACAGTTAATAGCAGTAAAGGAAGTAAAAAAATATTTCACGGTGGTGCTAAAAGTGTAATTGAATAAAAAGTAACAGAAATTTTGGTTGGAATGGGCAGCGGATGTAATAGATTTTCTGAACAATATGATAGAGGACGACATATTATTCTCGAGGTAATTCTCATGTCCTATTATCTAGAAAGAAAGAAGAATTATGACATCAAGGAAATTGTAGGAAGTAGATTATGACCTACAATTTCTCCAGTAAAATAGCTAAACTGCTACAAAATGTCCGCATGAAGTTGAAATAGCAACTGAAAGGGAACGTTTGTAGTATGACACTATAATGAAGGGGAACATTAACCGCAGAAAGACGTAGAAGTGGTAAATGACTTCTTTTTCTATACAGTAATTTAAGAAAAGGATGTGTACGCCAAGAAGGAAATGAAGAGGTTATTAAAGGAATAACCAAGGATAGAATTATGTGAGGGAAACCAGGGATACTGTAGTATGATGTGTGGATGTGTGATACGACATCCTCGAATAGGTAATTAGAAAAAGACTAGAAAATATACAGGAATTTGTATGTAGTTGGAAACTAAGAACATAACGAATTTCACGCCAACGAAACACATGATCGGTGGCGTCGAAAAGACCGGAAGATTAAATTTGGTTTATTTCAATATAAATCGAAAAACACACTAGCAATATACTACAACTTCTCTCTTGATGAGAAACTACGTCGTTTTCTCCAAGGAACAGGTCTCTTAAAGTGGAAATGGGACCGCCGTTACAAGATAGAGGGAATACATAAAACTTTACGTAAGTGATTCTTGGGTACAAGCCGTTCACTAAGACCATGTAAATCAAGGTAACTGGAGTTTAAATATTAATTTCGTTTTATCTAGCACCTAGATATTTACATAAATCTTAGAGTACGTAATTGTCTCAAAGCTGGATAATAATTCATTTGAACTGTGACATGTTAGAGAAACGATAGACACTGTGGTGCACGGAATGTGTTTTAATGACACGTATCCTTCGGACTTAGACTGTTTAAAGGTCAGAACTTTCCTGAACTTGACATTTGGAAGAAGCATGGTTGAGTGGTCACCCGTTCTGTGGAGGCATGAGTACTGGACCGGCACGGGCGTGATACCATCTGGACTGTTTCCTACGTACGCCGCTGTTAACAGTGTCTTTGGCATTAGCCTCCATCAGATACTCCATGTAGACTTTCGCCTCAGAGATGTGGTCGTCCAGATAAACTACATGTTGAATTTCTGACAACCGAATTGCCATCATTACCTAGAAATCAGCCTTACTATATTCGAAGATGGTCAACCACGAAAGAGCGCAACCATAGTTAACTTTTGCTTAAACTGCATTTCCGTCGTGGTCTACCACTTGATAGACGAGAAACTGTGATATGGGAACAAGACAAGAAATCACTTGAAGGCACATTTTACTCACGTGATTATCTCGTTCAGCTATGAACAATATAAGGTTTCATTTCGTGATTACTCCTAAAAATTTGGGACTTTCTAATTCAAGTATATCATGGCAACAGCTAACTTGCTGATCCCATTTTTAGGAACCGGCAGATGCAATGAATTTTCGTATTGTACTTGTTTAGGATCATAATCCATTTCATCAGTTGTTATGAAAATGTAAGGAAATTAGATCGATCAATTACTTTGATAACCTTATGTCATGTATGTACGCCGTGCTGTCTTATAGAAACGAGATGAAGTCGCAGAGCTAATAAACAGCCGCACGGGAATAGCCGTGCGGTCTAGAGTGTCACACGACGGATCGCGCGGCCACTCGCGTTGGAGGTTCGAGTCATCCCTCGGGCATGGGTGTGTATTACAGTGGCGTAACTATGGAGGGGGGATGAGGGGGATAGAACCCCCCCCCCCCAGAACCCGAAAAAAATCGTATAACAGCGATCTGGTAAAGATAAAGATTGAAAACTTGGGGTTTTACCATAATCTTTCATTGGATGGGAGTGAATTAGTTTCTTCAACGGGAGTGGTAGATGGTAGTCTGTCTGGAAACTGACTAAAATTTTGCTCGTCAAGCAGATCTATCCCCCCCTCCCCCAAAGCCAAGTCCTAGTTACACCACTGGTGTATTATAAGGTATTTCAATTAATTCGTAAGTCTAAGAACCGATAACAACAGTAGTTTGGTCCCTTAGAAATACAAACATTTGTTCATTTTTGAGCCAATGTATTATTTTATAGACGTGAGTCAATGCAGACATGAAATATGTCACCTATATATCTCAAAACTATGCTTGAGAATTTCTTAGTTTATGAATTCTAGAAGAAATAGATAATGCTGTGACTGGTATGTCCTTTTTAGTGAATTTAATGTTTGCATGTATGCTATTCAGAGTTGATGCTAATGTATCATTTTTACTTTTCTGTGCTACCAAACTGAATTACTGTATCATCTCAGTTAGGCAGTTGCCCTTTCCCAAGCCATGACATAAAAATTGATAACACTGAAACACTAACCTAATTTCAAATGTTCAAATGTTTGTAGAGCTTATGAGACTTAACTACGGGGTCATCAGTCTCTAAACTTACGAACTACTTATGAACTAGCTACTACTAAGGACGGCACAAATATCTTTGCCCGAGGAGGGATTCGAACACCCGACCGTAGTGGCCGTACAGACTGTGACTGACGCGCCGCAGTACGCTCGGCCACCGCGGCAGGCACCTAATTTCATATAACATACTAAAACACATGTTAATTAATATAAGCTTTTGTTTGATTGGTCAATAAAACAGTAAAATAAAGTTAAGTAGTCAAGAAATTGTCACAATGATGAAATCTCTTTCACTAGGATAAAAAAAAAAAAAAAAAAAAAAAAAAAAATGTTCAAATGTTTGTATAGTCTAGGGGACATACCTACGGGGTCATCAGTCCCTAAACTTACAAACTACTTATGAACTACTTACTAACTAGGACAGCACAAATATCCATGCCCGAGGGGGGATTCGAACCCCCGACCGTAGTGGCCGTGCAGACCGTGACTGGAGCGCCTCAGTCTCCTCGGCCACCGCGGCCGGCTAGGATAACAATTATGTAGACATTAAATCTCATCATGTGCCTACTATACAACAATGAAAATATCCAAAAACGTGATCATGATCATTTTGTAACCTGACAGATACATAATTTCGCACTTTCTTCCTGTGTTAATGAAAATGTTGTCGCGCTATACACGGTACCTTTATATACTGTTTGCCATACAAAATGCAACACCATATAGGACCGCAGATGTCGCAACGAAATTTAGATGAGAGTTAACTGGTTGCACAAAGACCATATAACTGAAAATACTGTCTATGTAAAGTGAGGGAATGATGACACCAACACTGAGTGTTGCTGCCATTGCTGGCTATAACCACTGCTACACGCCTCGGCATTGCATCAAAGGAGCTCTCGATGTAATGCTGGGGATTAGCTGTCCATGCTTGTTCCTCATATTTCCAAAGTTGAACTGCTTTAGCAGTGGGTCGTAAAGGCCTGACCAGTCGTTCCGTGATCATATTAAAAAGAAATTAAAAGAACTTCTGAATTACAACTCTTTCTACATTTTAGATGAACTTTCAGATAAAACTGAAACTTGGAAATTATCAGAGAACTGCAGCCTCCAGCAGTTCAGAGATGTAACGCTGCCTGATTACTATGTATAGGAAGGTTCTGTAGTGGCTTCCAGTAGTACCTCAAAACATAATGCCAGCTGCAGGACCAGTGTGGCGATGCATAATCTCTCACTACGGCGTCTCTTCACTCTTGCTGGTACAAACGGTGTCAGGATTCGTCTGTAAAAACAATGCAGTTTCGATCAGTTACTGATACTGCAAAGATAGGCAGAAAATAAGCTTAAGATACACGTTATACATTGACATTTACCCATTAAAAGTCAAAATCGTAAAATTTGTCATCATCATGAATCTCATATGAAACTGATGGGCAATGGTTGTTTGTGAAACTATAGCTATAATGCCAGCGGATTCTGCAGAGTGGGCAAACGAAAGACGAGATGAAAAACTCACAATTTCAGTTCGCAAGATGTCAAAGGCTCTAATACATACGGGAAAAGACGATGTAGAAGTATACTGTTGCTCAGTCATTTAAGATCGATAAACGTGGGCAAGATTTCTAAAAATTTCGTTTTCTCTCCACTGATCTATCGCAAGTGGTATATATAATGAGTAAAACAGTTTTGAAGTGATCATGGAAACCCTGTTTTATTCAAAGGTATTGAAAAAAATTATGGTTGCAAATACTTGCCACTTCTATGATTAAAAATGTATTTCTATAAAATAAACGTGAAAGAACCAAATCACCCACAACATATCAGCTAAATTTTTGACAACAGTAAACAAGTGGACTTTTTAATTCTATTTGTCTGATATAAATCCGTTTTGGTCTCGTGTTATCAAAATTAGTTTATTCTACTTTCATTTTTATTTCTTTACTTTGGTTTCCAAACTAAGAACCAGTCCACTCGGCACATGACATTATTTTTCACCTACAAAAAGTATTAAATTACTGAAACGTCAGCTGCTCCAAGTGTACTTGAATGTTTTTAAAACATGTTTTTTTACGGCCGACTTCAACATTTATTAGTTATCATCATTGGATCTACCGCCATGAACTACAGACAATGCCGTGGTGGGGTGGATTGCGTGCCTCAACGATGCAGATAGCCGTACCATAGGTGCAACCACAGTGGAGGGGTATCTGTGGAGAGGCTAGACAAATGTGTGGTTCCTGAAGAGGGGCAGCAGCCTTTTCAGTAGTTACCGGGGCAACAGTCTGGATAATTGACTGAGCTGGCCTTGTAACATCAGCTAATGTGGCTTTGCCACACAGCTACTGCGAACGGCTGAAAGCAAGGGGAAACTACAGCCATTACCTTTCCCGAGGTCATGCAGCTCTACTGTATGAACATATGATGATGGAATCCTCTCGGGTAAAATATTCCGGAGGTAAAATAGTCCCTCAGTCGGATCTCCGGGCGGGGACTACTCAGGATGATGTCGTCATCAAGAAAAACAAAACAGGCATTCTACGGATCGGAGCGTGGAATGTTCTAACCCTTGATCGCGTAGGTAAGCTAGAAAATTTGAAAAGAGAAATGGATAGGTTAAAGTTAGATATGGTAGGGATTACTGAAGTTCGGTGGCAGGATGAAGAGGATTTTTGGCCAGGTGAGTACAGGGTTATCAATACAAACTCAGTGGGTGGTAACGCAGGAGTAGGTCTTATAATGAATAAGAAAATAGGAATGCGGGTAAGTTGTTATGAACAGCATAGTGAACGCATTATCGTAGTAAAGCTAGACACGAAGCCAACACCGACAACAGTAGTGCAAATTTATATGCCATCTAGCACGGCCGATGATGAGGATATCGAAAAAATGTATGAGGATATAAAAGGAATCATTCAGAATGTTAAGGGAGACAAAAACGTGATGGGGGACTGGAACTCGGTAGTAGGAAAGGGAAGAGAAGGAAATGTAGTAGGTGAATATGGACTGGGAAAAAGGAATGAAAGAGGAGATCGCTTGGTAGAATTTTGCGCAGAGCACAATTTAATGATCACCAACACTTGGTTTAATCATCATGAAAGAAGGCTGTATACGTGGAAGAGACCAGGAGACATGGGAAGGTACCAGATTGACTTTATAATGGTAAGGAATAGATTTAGAAAGCAGGTTTTAAACTGTAAGACATATCCAGGGACAGATATAGACTCTGACCATAACTTGTTGGTTATGAACTGCAGATTAAAACTTAAGAGACTGCAGAAAGGTAAGAAAAGTTAGGAGATGGAACCTGGACAAATTGAAGGAACCAGAGGAGGTTGAGAGTTTCAGAGGGAGCATTAGGCAAGGATTGGCTGAAACGGGGGAAGTAATCCAGTAAATGAAGAATGGGTACCTCTGACAGATAGGGTAGTGAAGGCTGCAGAGGACCATATAGGCAGAAGGACAAGGCCTAATAGAAATTCCTGGATAACACAGGATGTACTGAACTTGATTGATAAGAGGAGATTATATAAAAAAAATTCAGCAAGTGAAACAGAAAAAAAGGAGTACAAACGTCTGAAAAATGAGAGTGACAGGAACTGTAGACTGGCTAAGCAGAAGTGGCTAGAGGACAAATGCAGAACCGTAGAAGAATGGATAAGTAGAGCAAAGATAGATACCTCCTACAGGAAAATAAAGGAACTATTTGGAGACAAGAAAAGCAGCTTTATGAATATCAAGGACTCAGACGGAAAACCAGTACTAAGCAAAGAGGGGAAGGCTGAACTGTGGAAGGGATATATAGAGGGCCTATACAAAGGAAATAAACTTGAAAGCAGTAAGAGGAGGAAGATGAGATAGGAAATATTATACTGCGAGAAGAATTTGACAGAGCGCTGAAGGACTTGAGTCGAAACAAGGCCCCTGGAGTAGATGATATTCCGTCTGAATTGCTGATGTCGTTAGGAGAGCCAGTCATGAAAAAATTTTATGACCTGGTATACAAGATGTATGAGACAGGGGAAATACCCTCCGACTTCAAGAAGAATATCATAATTCCAATTCCAAAGAAAGCAAGTGCAGACAAATGTGAAAATTACAGAACTATCAGTTTTATAAGTCATGGTTGCAAAATACTAACACGAATTATTTACAGACGAATGGAATAGTTGTGGAATCCAACCTCGGGGAAGATCAGTTAGGATTTAGGAGAAATGTAGGAACACGAGAGGCAATACATTACGACTTATCTTAGAAGATGGAAAGACAAACCTACGTTTTTAGCGTTTGTCGATTTGGAGAAAGCTTTTGACAATGTCGACTGGAATATACTATTTCAAATTCTGAAGGTAGCAGGGGTAAAATATAGGGATTGAAGAATTATATTCAACCTATACAAAAATCAGACAGCAGTTATTAGAGTCGAAGGGCAAGAAAAGGACGCAGAGGTTGCGAAGGGAGTAAGACAGGGTTGTAGCCTTTTCCCAATGTTGTTCAACCTGTACATTGAACAGGCAGTGAGGGAATGTAAGGAGAAATTTGGAGAGGGCTGAAGAGAAATAAAGAATACCGTTCGTAATAACGCTACGTACAAGAAGATGCCGGAGATATATAGTTAGTAAGAGTGTGTGTCTATAACAAATGTTCAAATGTTTGTAGAACTTATGGGACTTAACTACGGGGTCATCAGTCCCTAAGCTTACAAACTACTTATGAACTAGGTAAGACTAAGGACGGCACAAATATCCATGCCCGAGGGGGGATTCGAACCCCCGACCGTAGTGGCCGTGCAGACCGTGACTGAAGCGCCTCAGTCCCCTCGGCCACCGCGGCCGGCTGTCTATAACACAACTTGGATCTATTTTATTTTTTAATAGGTACATAATTAATCTGTAAAAGTTAATTGAAAGGCACTACATGTTTACATTTAAATACAAACACCTCTGTAATGTCAACTTGGGGATAGATACACAATAAACATCTTCGGTTTCCATGAAACATAAGAGCAGTTCCTGTCATCTAGTACTGTGAGTACGTCCTTAAGTGAACAGTATTACGTTTTATAATTCTTATAATCATGACATGCTCATAGGTAGGATTCTACTTACTTGTGAATTGATGAAATATTACTGTACGAAATTTCACGATGTACGGATGATAGACAACTACTGAATTACATATGCGCAACGTACGCGTACAATTTAAATAATGTTGTTCCACTGTAGTCTAAGTTCTTGTGTTAATGGAATATTGTTTGTTACTTTTTACTCATTCAATGATGTTGTGGTCTTCAGTCCGCAGATTGGTTTGATGCAGCTCTCCACGCTACCCTGTCCTGTGCAAGTCTCTTCATCTGAGAATACGTTCGGCAACCTACATTCTTTTCAATCTGCTTACTATATTCGTCCCTCGATCTCCCTCTACTATTTTTACCCCACACGCTTCCTTCTAATGCTAAGGTGACAATTTCTTGATGTCTCAGAATGTGTCCAACCAATCTATCCCTTCTCTTAATCATTATGTGCCAGAAACTCCTTTTCTCCCCGATTCGGTTAAGCACCTCCTCAATAGTTACGTGATCTACACATCCAATTTTCATCATTTGTCTGTAGCACCACATTTCATACGGTTCTATTATATTTTATTTGAACTCCTTATCGTGCACGTTTCACTCCCATACAATGCTACACTCCAGACAAATGCTTTCAGGAAGGACTCCTAACATTTAAATTAATATTGGATGTCAACAAATTTCGCTTCTTCAGAAACGCTTTTCTTGCCATAGCCATTCAGCATTTTATATCTTCTTTACTTCGGCCATCAGAAGTTATGTTGCTACCCAAATAACAAAATTCATCTACTACTTTCATTGCCTCGTTACCTAATCTAATTCCTTCAACATAGTCTGATTTTTTGACATTTCATTCCATTACCTTCGTTTTACTCTTGTTAATGTGGGGGGGAGGGGGGGGAGGGATATGTTGGTAAAGGCGTAGCAAAGTTCCGGGATCGAGGAGGAGGGGGGAAACCAAAGGATAACGGGACTCTATTTTTCGGGATAAGTACTTGAGGCGGATGTGTTCAAGGAACTGGAGTAGGTGAGGGAAAGGAATGAGATCGGCTTGTACAGTGTCAAGCGTTTACATATTATTAAGATGTGACAAACAGGGACTAGCGTAAATATCGGAATATCCCAAAACTTACCGGTGGTATTAACCCCAAAGTACACCACGTTGTCGCATGAAACATCTTTCAAAAATGTTTGTAAATCTATCGGACCAAACTGCGTGGTCATCAGTCCGTAGCTTACTTAAACCTAAGTAAACTAACCTAAGGACAAACACACACACACACACACACACACACACACACCCATGCCCCAGGGAGGACTCGAACCTCCATGGCGAGCAACCGCGCGCTCCGCAGCGAGACGCTTTTAGACCGCTCAGCTACTCCACCGCGGCAAACATCTTTAGTAATGAAGAAGTAATCCAGTAAATGTCCCGATGCATTATTGTTTTTTTCAAATCCGATCGATAGCTTGATTACCGTGACAAAGGAGCTGAACAGTTTTGGTGGCTCACTAGCGCTGGGGCGCAATCCTGTCGATGGCAGGCGCACTCAGCGAGCTTTAAATACGCGTCGGCCTTGGATGGGTGCGCTCTCCGTTTGCTTCGCGGTTGCGGTTGAGATGATCTGCCGGAAATATCACGTTCACTCAGGCTACAACAAAGGCGCCCGTCTCACGCCTCGCCACTCACATTCAGCAATGTATCCGTAACAGCGGGCAGTGATGTCACTGATGAGTTGAGACCAGCTCACACGACTGCTTTCGTAACTTTAATAGGGAGCCTGATGACTAATTGTGGTGCATCCGGATGTGAGCTACCGCGACATCTTGATTTGCTCTCGACAGAAGTGGGTTAGAAGCAAAAGTACAGATTTCGGTTTTCTGTAGTTTTCCTAAATTGATTCAGTTTTGTAACTTAGAAAAAAAGGGGAAACTAGAAGTTTGAGGGATTACAGTGAACCAAAAGTAGCGGTCCGCCCAGTGACGGGAGCATGCTCGTCGGTTTTAGCTGGTGAGCTGGCCAAACTCAAATTAAGTTTGTAATCCACAGGCACACCTGTAACGCTGCAGTGTAGTTATAAGTCCCTTCTTGTAGTAGTAAAGAAAATGACTAGTACATTGGGTAATTGGGATTGTAACACATGCACTGTAAATTATTGTAGCACTTTACGACCCTTAGAAAATTTGAAAAATCAAATGTTCAAATGTTTGTGTAGCTTATGGGACTTAACTACGGGGTCATCAGTCCCTAAACTTACAAACTACTTATGATAACTAATACTAAGGACGGCACAAATATCCATGCCCGAGGGGGGATTCGAACCCCCGACCGTAGTCGCCGTGCAGACCGTGAATGGAGCGCCTCAGTCCCCTCGGCCACCGCGGCCGGCGAAAATTTGAAGATATTGGGTTTATGTGAAGAATAATAAATAAATAATTTTAAAAAACTGAAGGTATTAAATATAAGGACATGTACTGAATTAAAATTTGTGCTGTGGCCGGGATTCGTACGCGGGATGTCCTGCTTAAGCCGGAGGTCCCGATTTCGAATCCTGACGACAGCACAGATATTTTAATTCAGTGCCTCTCCTTATATTTAATACCTTTGGTATAACGAGACAATGTTTGTCTCAAGGAACTGTATTGTTGTTGATATAAAAACTTATTCAGGTAAATGCTTGTGAAAGAGACGGATTTGGTTACCTTTCCGTTGCTTATCATATAGACATCGTCCATACAGGCAAACAATTAACCAAGATGACTAACTTATGATTAACCATGTTGAAAGTAACTGGTATCACATTTCCTAAAATGATCCTCGTTATTTCACTGTCATAAGCATGTTGGCAGAATGGCTGAAGAAATGCAAACCAACGTATGCTGCATTTGTAAATATGGTAAGGTGGTACAATTTCGATCATTTCGGACAAACGTCATTATAACTGGAAATAAATTGAGAAAAGGAATAATTTTAACTATGACACTTGTTCTTGGACGTTTAATGAATAAGTAACACAAATATTATACAGTTACAAATGTTGGTATAAACACAAAAATAGCTTACGGAATTGAGAAAAATCGATCGAAAATGTACCACACTAGGTACAATTATGACCACTTCCTCGTACAATTTTGATTACGGGCATCTTCCACGTAAAAAGCACTTTTTCTGTCACGCACCAACGCATACTTCGTGGTACCAAACATTGCATTTTTGGCAGCGAATCCAGTCACCCTTAACTAGATGATTTATAAGAGCGCGTTAGATTAAGTAGCTTCACTTACCTCTTTAAAGGGAAAAAATTTATATCTCCTTACCGCAAAGCGGTGTATTCTTGGAAAAGACAGGAGGAGCTGTAGAAACCTGCTACTCTACATCGCGACACAACGAGACACTACCAGACAGACAAATGGCGCGAAAACTTATGTTGATCGGAATTGTACCTATATCGAATTTGTACCACCTTACCTTATAGACGAATATTCAAAATGTTCAAATGTTTGTATAGCTTATGGGACTTAACTACGGGGTCATCAGTCCTTAAACTTGCAAACTACTTATGAACTAGCTAATCCTAAGGACGGCACAAATATCCTTGCCCGAGGGGGGATTCGAACCCCCGACAGTAGTGGCCGTGCAGACCGTGATTGGACGCCTCAGTCCCCTCGGCCACCGCGGCCGGCAGACGAATATTTTGGCAGCCCTGACTGGAGTATACACTTTCAAATTTTGGTGATAACTGAAACACAACCCGTACCTAAACCAAACTGTAGTTATGAGAGTAGAGGGACATGGAAGTGAAACGGTCGTCGAGGAGCGAGTGCGACCGAATCGTTGCGTATCAGCAATGTTATTCAGTCTGCACGATCAACAAGCAGTGAAAGTAGACAATGAGAATTTTCCAGAGGGAATTACAGTTCAAGAGAAAAGAAATAAAACATCGTAGTTTGCTGATAATACTAAAATAGATATTGTCTTGTAAGGAAATTAACAGCAACGCCTGTAAAACAAGGATAATTGAATGTTGTAGAATTAATTCTTGCAATGCTGACAGAATTACATTAGGTAATATGACATAAAAGTAGTATATGAGTTTTGCTATTTGGACAGCCAAATGTCCGATAGTGGCAAATATAAATAGGCCGTAATCAACAAACAGGCAAATGGAAGATAATCATTCGTGTAAAGTATGAGCTTATAATAAAGTAATGCAAATTTAAATGTTAGGAAGAATCTTCTGGCATTTTGCTATATACGGAAGTGACCCGCGCAAAACAAAAATAATTGTATTTCTATCAAATGTTTTTGATATGTCGCGTTTTGCAGCTCTTAAATATTGTAGAAAAGACTTTTTTTATATATGCACCAAAGCTGCTTTTATTTGAAATGCTGACTAGTTTCGGGCTTTGCCCATTTTCTAAGCCACCACTATCGCTTTCCACAGGACTGCCTCTGCTACTGACCACTTAACACCTTTTCTAGCAGTCTAATTCCTCTAATGGTTCCCATTTTAAAGCTCAGTTACGTACAACGTGCTCTGTCCAGTCGCTCGGAAGGTTTGCATTTCTTCCATGCATCATTTAATATGTTCACTAAGCTTACCGATATCATAATCCCTGTTTTTTTCATTACAATCAAGAGTGCCCATAGACGAAAATGAGTTACTGTTTGCAACTATAAGCTAAAACAACCCCCAGTCAGTATTTCAAATAAAAGCAGCTTTGGTGCATTAAAAAGAAGTCTTTTCTACAATTGTATTTCTTTTTCTTTTGTACCAGCATTTAGTAACGGTATAATACTCTTACGATCTAAAGTTTGAGTTTTGCGAATTTAATAATATGAAAATAGTATCCGTCTCGCGTTGAGTGGCCGATGGTTCCGCCCTCTAAGCTCCGACTCTGCAATTTATACCTCCAAAGATCTCGCTCTGATAGCACAAAAGCGTGGTTGGCCAAGTGTGTCATTAGGCGAGAAAGAGGTGGCCCGCAGGCCAACGGGGAGCCAAGGTCGTGGATGTTATGCAGCACCAGGTTGCTAAGAGTCACATCTATTGGCCAGAAATCTCACAGCAGACTGGAATATATCAGTGTACAGATCACAATTAATGAACGTCTTCGACGAAATGTCAGTTGTTATCACAATATCTGTTTCACTGCACCATGCTATCGCACATGGAAATGATAGGGGACTAATATTCAGCAACGTAGAATATGAATCCGGTCATTGAGAATAGTTTGGTATATGAAAACGAGCTACGTTTCCCATAATTCCGAAGGTGTGTTCGATTCCTTCATTATATGATGTTTGCTGAAAGACAGAATCTCGACTGTAACCAATAGTGACAGTGATTAGTGAAACCAAGCGCTGAAATCATTTACTAAGCACATTTATCACTATCTCACTGTAATCTGAACCTTTGAAACATCCATCTTCTCAACGGTAGCAGTTTCTTGAATTTTGCAACGCGTAGAATTTTCACATTGTGGCTAGAAACGCAACAATGACGAGTCATATTGTAATGGCTACGGAACAACCTGTTCATGTTGGTTATAAGAGTCGCCATTATTACGGTCAAGGGAACTTTAGTTCGTAGATCAAGTTTCTCCAGGTGGGTGACATCATCAAGATTACGGCAACTCAAAATTCCAAGATCGTGAATGGTAGAACATTTAAAAATTGAAGGTGACAGGAAGTTTGAAAATGCAGATGGCGGATGGAATAACTCCAAAACTTAATTACGGAACATGGCAATAAATTAAACAAATTGATGTAGCAAGATATTTAAAAATTGTAGATGGTGTTTGACGGGAAACATATAACTAATAATTTGCAGATCAGTGGGAAATCTAGAAATTTAAGGTTGTCTATTGTGAGAAAATTATTAGATTAACGACTGCAGAAGGTTTTTAATGTAATTAATCCATATATATTAAAGTATACATTTTGTGCAAAGCCTGCAATGCTGAAAAGCACAAATACTGTTCCCTCTGGGAGAGCGTCGAGCGCATTTAGGTACCACGCCAGCACACAATCTCGGCCTTCCGGACACGTTTCCGTTCAGACGCAACTTGTCAACCTATCGCACATTGCTGTTGTAGTGTCTTCTGTCCATTCCTCCTCTTGTTCGCAACCCTGTCACAATTCCCGGAAGAGGTTGGTCTCTGTACATCTACAGAGATTTTTTTTTCTGTTTTCTGTCAAGTGGGAGAATGAAAGGAGGACAAGAGTCTGTGATATGTTAAGAATTTGAGTTGGAGAAAGTAAGTGTCTGGATGGCTAAGACGGTTTCGACAACTGTTGATAAGCAGACAGGAAGTAGGGTTTGAATCCCGGTCAGGAACAAATTTTCAACCCCACATCGAATATAATTATTATAATAATTTCGTGTGGCTCATTGGCCTGGTGCAAGTCTTTCAATTGGACGCCACTTCGGCGACTTGCGTGTCCCTAGCCTATCCCAGTTATCCAGCCGGGGAAAGGGGACCTACAGCTTCGAGCACTTTACCCTAAGACTACCGAGCCCGACAAAATGTTCAGATGTTTGTAAATCTTATGGGACTTAACTACGGGGTCATCAGTCCCTAAACTTACAAACTACTTATGAACTACTTACGAACTAGCACGGCACAAACATCCATGCCCGAGGGGGGATTCGAAACCCCGACCGTAGTGGCCGTGCAGACCGTGACTGAAGCGCCTCAGTCCCCTCGGCCACCGCGGACGGCCCGAGCCCGACACTTCGAATGTAATTCACCACCCTGTAATAGTCATTGAGACTGAAAAATTTTAATTTATTGATATACATAGTTATTTATGTCGGTCAGTTATGTCTGTTCTTTCAGGTATATAATAGATGAATTAAATTCAACAGCGATGATTAAATTGCATCTGGGTTCGAGTCTTGGTCTAGCTTAAATTTTCAACACCAACGTTGAATTTAAATGAACAACGACACGCAAAAACCTTCCGATAGCTTATTTGATAATAGAACATGTAATCTGATTTGGAACGACTAATCGTTCTGTCAAAATGCATAGTCAAGGGTTACACAATAATATTAAGGAAAAACAAGATAGTTGACTCTCTCGCTAAGGAAGCGTCAGAGACAATCTTATAAGTTTAGACACATAATCTAGCGGAAGATCTATTATCATTTAAGTGGAAGTGTTTCGGAATCAGAGGGACAAAGAACGGCAAGCTTTTCAAACAATTACGCGAAAATAGCAGGACTAAGGACAAATCCTGGACACTGTGGCCTAGCATGCGCTCGAAAACCTGTAGTTATTACAATGTGGTTGAATATCAACCATTGGCACTTCGTACAGCATTTACACCATATACGCATAGTAGTATATTCACTTTCGAACTACAGAGTAATGAAAGGAAAAAATCCGTACACTTTTCGGATACATCAACTGATGTGGTATTACAAAAAAGTTTCGAATGATGATGTAATGAGCGAGAAACGTCAGTTTCCGCCAGCCGCGCGGGATTGGCTGCGTTGTCCAAGTCATCATGCTATGGACTGGCCGGCCCCTCCGCCGGAGGTTCGAGTGCTTCTTCAGACATGGGTGTGTGTGTGTTCTTAGAGTAAATTAGTTTTAGGAGTTATAAGTCTAGGGACTGCTGACCATAGCAGTTTGGTCCAATACGTTCACAAACATTTGAACAGTTTGAACATAAAACAAAATCAAAGTGGTTGAGCCTAGACCACCTGGAGGCCCAGGTCTACAGCCCTCCAACCCCCCACCCCTTACCCCTAAATCTGGCACTGGGAATGCTGGGATTAACATTTCATAACAACTTGTACTTATAGCTAATATTCAAACATTTTCCTTTTGTACCGGACCTTTAAGGTTTCTACCTGTTTCCATTTAGGGAAATAACGTTGGTAGACTTTTCTCGTGTGCGATCTGCTGTTATCTTGAAACATTTTGTCAGATAAATACTTTGCACCAGACTTTGAATTCGAAGGTGGGTTTGCAGGCATAGAATCTACTGAATGAACTGCAAGAGCTCCTTCTTACAATCTTGCTTCCACCAGTAATTCATCACCTACCTTTCAAACTTCACAAAAGTTCTTCCACGTAACTTGCAAGATTAACACTCCTGTAAGAAAGTAAATGGCGGAAACCTGGTTTAGTCAAGGCTACATTACTAACATGCTAGGTTCATTTTCACTCGATATTCGTTGTTACACATTTTTCACAGAATAATTATAATTACACGTTATTTCTGTAGCGAAATCCATTCAAATAAATTAAACCAATACCTCACAGAAATGAAGGAAAAATATTGTTACCGCTGCTTATATTTTTTTTTCCACATAAACTCATTGTTTCGCTCCCATATAAATATTACAAGCTTTGGCATCAATCTAAGCTATCTCAAAGTTAGTTATATCCTCATAATTTTTCATTGGTATCTCTCTATTCTTTGTCATATTGCCTATTTTGATTTTTCTGTAACCGGATTCTGATTCGGTAATTTGATATTCCGTTTCACATCTAGCTGAGTGAACATGTTTTAACTAAGTCAGATACAAATGAAGTAAATATAAATATAGAAAGAACAAAAATAAATATCAGTTAAAACTGAAGAAGGAAACTGATTAAACCTCCGAAGAAGTAGATCACCTCTTGCTCAGTTATTCCAATACATTTAAAATTAGGAAGAGAGCAGTTGGTTAGGAATATAAACCTAAATTATAAGCACAAACTTTATTTACCAATAAATCATTATTAGAAAATTATCAAACAAAGTACCGGTAACGGTTTTGAAAATGTATTGTTGATTTAAGGGAAAAATTGTTTTCCTATTCGTGTGAAAATGGATTTGTCTAATATGTAATCCATTTTGATCTAGGTCTGTATTTAGTTTCTCATGATTTCCTGCAAAGTACCAAGAAGTAATAAGATCAAATAGCAGCTCTCATCATAAAATATTTTGGAGCTTTTGCAGTTCCTAATTAAAATAAAAAACACAGATAAAAATTTTCCCGTAATATTTAGGTTAACTTAAACATTATTGAGTGATAGAAACGACTTTTCACTTTTTCCACATGGAAATTGTTTTGGAAACATAGGAACAAGAAAATACGTAGCTCAATTTGGAAAAGAACTTCCTAATTAAACTTTCTCTGAACTGTCGTAGCGTTATAGCAGTACTGGCTGTTACAGTACTTATAACTGTCATAATATTTTATAGAAGCTTTTAGTGAAATGAAAAATACTTTACCCGTATGTTAATGGTTTCTAAAAGTGATAGTAAATAAGTGCTGACGCGCCAAATTAGGATTGAAATCAATGCATATTACATTGAGTGCCTGCATTTATTTCTACGCTCGAAAGCAGACAGTAAAAAGGACGTGCGAGATGCGACAGTCTTATGATATAATGGATGGCGCGCACTTATTTGACTAGTTGTTATGACCAAATACGTGCGGAGAGATTCTGAAATGTTGGAAACCGGAACTCTGGGACATTAAGGTCACTTAGCTACAGTCTTGGCAGCTTTCCTTGGCTTACTGGCTTCACGATCAAAATAAAAAGACAGCACCATTAATCCTTCCATCCTACTTGCTTTTGTGAGTGCAAGCTTGACACCTACATAATACCACATTGCCGCTCTCGGAAAAGCTACTGAAGACAACTTACAGCTTATAATTAATTGGATTTTCATGTTAAATTATTCTAAATCTTATACATTCGAGGATTAAAATAAATAAAGCTGACTTTGGAAAAAGACTTTTAGTTTTGAATTCATCAATGAGGACGTTCCCCTTTGCCATCAGTCGACGCATCTCACAAGAGTGTGTCCACTATGTTGCTAAGGAGACGAGAGGCCGTCTTTCACACAATGCACGAGATATTTTACACATTTGAAAAAATTATTTTCCTTCGTCGACTTATTTACTATGAGAATTTATACGAAGTGCGTGAACCCACATACGTAAGTTTCTTCCCGTGCCATTTACAAGTGCAACACGTGAAGAGTGAGTACTTTACTCCGTCTATGCGAGCTGTTGTCTGTGTCACTGAATATGAACAATCTCTATGTGATGACGTGATAGATACAATAACGTTTCAAGAATCTAGCGTGTTCCAAACTGATCGTTCGTATTTGGGTAGCGTATATTACAGAATGGGTAGAAAGGGGCAATATCTGACATAATTTTCACATGCTCATAGTTTTGGTAGCAATTTAACAGAATTGTGTGCACCATTTCTAACACGTTATGTTGTTGTTGTGGTCTTCAGTCCGTAGACTGGTTTGATGCAGCTCTCCACGCTATCCTGTCCTGTGCGAGCCTCTTCATCTGAGAATACGAACGGCAACCTACATACTTTTGAATCTGCTTAATGTATTCGTCCCTCGGTCTCCCTCTACGATTTTTGCCCCACACACTTCCTTCTAATACTAAGTTGATGATTCCGTGATCTCTCAGAATGTGTTCCACCAACGTATCTGTTCTCTTACTCAGGATATGCCAGAAACTCCTTTTCTCCCCAATTCTGTTGAGCATATCCTCATTAGTTACGTGATCTACCCATCTGATCTTCATCATTGGTCTGCAGCACCAAATTTCGAAAGCATCTAACATCCTTATGGTTTACGTTTCACTCCCGTACAATGCTAAACTCCAGACAAATGCTTTCAGAAAGGACTTCTTAACATTTAAACTAATATTGGATGTCTACATATTTCGCTTCTTCAGAAATGCTTTTCTTCCCATAGCCATTCTGTATTATATATCTTTTTTACTTCGGCCATCAGAAGTTATCTTGCTACCCAAATAGCAAAACCTCAACTTCTACTTTTGTGTCATTACCTAATCTAATTCCTTCAGCATCGCCTTATTTTCTGACACTATATTCCATTACCCTCGTTTTACTCTTGTTAATGTTCATCTTGTATCTTCTTTTCAAGACACTGCCCATTACATTTAATTGCTCTTCCAGGTCCTTTGCTGTCTCTGACAGAATTACTATGTCATCTGAAAACTGCAAGGTATTTATTCCCTCTCCCTGGACTTTAATTCCCTCTCCAAATTTCTCCTTGTATTTCTTCTCAGCTTACTCAATGTGCAGATTGAATAACACTGGGGAAAGGCTACAATCCTGTCTTACCTCCTTCCCAACCACTGAGGCGCTTTCATGCCCTTCGACTGTAATAATTGCTGTCTGGTTTTTGTACAAGTTGAATGTAATTCTTGGCTCCCTATATTTTACTCCTGCTACCTTCAGAAATTGAAAAGGTGTATTCCAGTCATCATTGTCAAAAGCTTTCTCCAGATCCACAAATGCTAAAAACGTAGGTTACCCTTTCCTTAACCTATCTTCTAAGATAAGTCGTAATGTGAGTATTGCCTCGCGTGTTCCTACATTCCTCCTAAATCAAAACTGATCTTCCCCAAGGTCGGATACTACCGGTTTTTCCATTCGTCTGTAAATAATTCCTGTTAGTATTTTGCAACCATGACTTGTTAAACTGATAATTCTGTAATTTTCACATTTGCCTGCACTTGCTTTCTTCGGAATTGGTATTACTATATTCTAGTTAATGTCTGAGGGTATTTCCCCTCTGTCATATATCTTGCATACCAGGTGGAACACTTTCTTCATGACTGGCTCTCCTGACGATACTAGCAGTTTAGACAGAACATCATCTCCTCCAGAAGCCTTGTTTCTACTCAAATCTGTTATTGCTCTGTCAAATTCTTCTCGCAGTATCGTATTTCCTATCTCATCTTCCTGTACTTAGTCTTCCATTTCTAGAATACTGCCTTCAAGTTTATTTCCTTTCTGCAGTCCCTCTCTATATTCCTTCCTCCTTTCAGCTTTCCCTTCTTTGTTTAGTACTGGTTTTTCCTCTGAATTCTTGATAGCCGACCGCGGTGGCCGAGGGGACTGAGGCGCTCCAGTCACGGTCTGCACGGCCACTACGGTCGGGTGTTCGAATCCCCCCTCGGGCATAGATATTTGTGCCGTCCTAGTTCCTAAGTAGTTCATAAGTAGTTTGTAAGTTTAGGGACTGATGACACCGTGGTTAAGTCCCATAAACTGTACAAACATTTGAACATTTTTGAATTCTTGATATTCATATAGCTGTTTTCCTTGTCTTCAAATATCTCTTTTCTTTTCCTGTAGGCGGTATCTATCTTTCCCCTAGTTATACGTTCTTCTACGGTCCTGCATTTCTCTTCAAGCCACTCCTGCTTAGCCAGTCTGCCAGCCGCGGTGGCCGAGGGGACTGAGGCGCTTTAGTCACGGTCTGCACGGCCACTACGGTCGAGGGTTCGAATCCCCCGTCGGGCATGGATATTTGTGCCGTCCTAGTTCGTAAGTAGTTTATAAGTAGTTTGTAAGTTTAGGGACTGATGACCCCGTAGTTAAGTCCCATAAGCTTTACAAACATTTGAACATTTAGCCAGTCTGTATTTCCTGTGAACCTCATTTTTCAGACGTCTGTACAACCTTTTGCCTGCTTCACTTGATGCATTTTTATATTTTCTCCTTTCGTCAATTAAGTTCAGTGTCTGCTGTGGTATGCAAGGATTTCTATTAGGCCTAGTCCTTCTGCCTATATGATCCTGTGCGCCCTTCACTACTCTGTCTCTTAGAGCTACTCATTCTTCTTCTGTTGTATTACTTTCCCCCATCTCAGATAATCCTTGCCTAATGCTTCCTCTAAAACTCTGAACCACTTCTGCTTACTTCAATTCGTCCAGATTCCATCACCTTAATTTTCTACTTTTTGCAATCTCTTAAGTTTTAATCTACAGTTATAACCAATAAGTTGTGGTCAGTGTCATCCCCCCAGCCCCCCGGTTATGTCTTAAAATTTAAAAACATGTTTCTAAACCTTTGCCTTGCCATTATAAAGTCAATCTGGGATCTCCTAGTGTCCCCTGGTCTCTTCATCGTATATAACCTCTTTTCATGATTAAACCAAGTGTTTGTGATTATTAAATTGTGCTCTGCACAAAATTCTATCAGGTGATCTTCTCTTTCATTCCTTTTCCCCAGTTCATATTCACCTACTACATTTCCTTCTCATTCCTTTCCTACATCTGAGTTCCAGTCCCCCATGAAAATCAAATTTTCTTCTCCTTTAACGGTCTGGATAATTTCTTTCATGCCCTCGAATATTTCTTCGATCATCTCATCATCGGCAGAGTTAGTTGGCATATAAACTTCTACTACTGTGGTCGGTGTTGACTAGATGTCTGTCTTTGCTACGATAATGCGTTCACTACGCTGTTGATAGTGACTTACCTGCATTCCTATTTTCTTATTCATTATCAGATCTATTTCTATATTACTGCCAACTGATTTTGTATTCATAACCCTGTATTCACCTGACCAAAAATCCAGTTCATCATGCCACCGAACTTCACTAATCCTCACCATATCTAACTTTAACCTATCCATTTCTCTTTTCATATTTTACCTACTCGATTAAGGGATAGAGCATTCCACGCTCCGATCCGGAGAATGCCTTTTTTGTCTTTCCAGATGACGACATCCTCCTAAGTAGTGTGCGCCTGGAGATCCGAATGGGGGACTACTTTACCTCCGGAATATTTTACCCGAGAGGATGCCATCATCATATATTTATACAGTAGAGCAGCATATGCTCAGGAAAATTAACGACTGTAGTTTCCCCTTGCTTTCAACCGTTTGCAGTAACTGCATGGCGAAGCCATGTTGTTTGATGTTAAAGGCCAGCTCAGTCAATCATCCAGACTGCTGCCCCTGTAACTACTGAAAAGGCTGCTGCCGCTCTCAGGAACCAGACGTTTGTCTGGCCTCTCCACAAATACTCTTCCGTTGTGGTTGCACCTACTGTACGGCTATCTGTATGATTGAGGCACGCAAGCCTCCCCTCCTCGGCAATGTCTGTGGTTCACGAGGGTGGCACTCTGGAACGTATACTAAAGATGACCGAGAGATATCAGAAATAATGAATTTGGCCTTCCAACATTCTTTCAATAACGAAGATCATAATATGGTCGCTCAATTCAATCACCAAATGAAATTCCAAATGACAGGGAGATAAGTTATTGGGAAATATAAAATCAGCTACAATCATTTAGTATCAGAAAGGCGTTGGTACCACATGAAATATGCGAAATAATCTAAAGAGACTCATCGAAAGGATTTGCTAACCAATGGCAGTAGCTCATCTTACGTCGCTGGAGAAACCGGAGAAAAGTGCAGATGACTTCCGTTTATAAAAAGGGTCGTAGTATAGACATAAATCGCTAACGTCAAATTGTTGTAGAATTATGGAACGTATTTCATCCTCACGTAATGTAACGCTTTTGGCGAACAAAAACCCCCTCTAGTAAAATCAACATGAATTCCAAAAGCAAAAGTCTTGCGAAAACTCAACCCGATTTTTCTTCCGTGAGATCCACAGTGATGTAAACACCAGTGTACAGGCTGATTCCGTGTTCCTAGATTTCAAGAAGGCATGTAACATCGCCCAGTAATACAGTTTTGTTAAAAAAAATGTTCAAATGTTTGTGAAGCTTAAGAGACTTAACTGCGGAGTCATCAATCCTTAAACTTACAAACTACTTATGAACTACCTTATACTAAAGACGACACAAACATCCATGTCCGAGGGGGGATTCGAGCCCCGACGGGGAACGGTCTCGAACATCGGAGCATAGCACCTCAATGCGCTTGGCCACTCCGCCGCGGAAATTCAGTTTTATGAAAAAAATATGAGTTTTCCCAGTATGTGGCCTGATTTGGGGCTGGATTCAAGACGTCATTTCAGAGAGAACTTAATGCATCACTATTAACGGAACAAAATCGTCAGATATAAAGATACCTTCAGGAGTATCTCAAAAAACGTGCTAGAACTGTTACTGTTTACAATGTGTATAAACCATCTAGTAGTAAACGTTGACGGTTTGTAAGGCTGTTTCCTAACTGAGTTGCTGTCTACAGGAACATAACAATGTCAGAAGACTGCAGTGATTTGCAGAAGGACCTGCAGCTGATCTTGTACCTAAATGAATGAAATATATTATGCATATACAAGAGAAGATTCACATCACTGTAGAACTATGGAGTTCATGAAAAAATTTCTGAATACAGTATCTATGGTAATAATCTACAGGTCAGCACTGGGAGAGACCGTAAGTGGCTTGATCACGTATAAGAAACAGTAGGAAAAATACACTGGTCAAAACAATAGGGTAAGGTGGTACAATTTTGATCATTTCGGACAAATGTTATTGTAACTGTAAATATATTGAGAAAAGATGTAATTTTAATTATAGCACTTGTTCTTGGATGTTTAACTAATGTGTAACACAAATATTAGACAATTACAAATGTCTGTATAGACACACACAAAAGTTACAGAATTGAGAAAAATCAATCGAAAATGTACCACACTAGGTACAATTGTGATCACTTCCCAGTAGAATTTTGACTAAGGGCATCTTCCACATAAAAAGCACCTTTTTCCTCAGGCACCAACGCATACTTCGTTGTACCAAACATCGCATTTTGGGTAGAGAATCTAGTCACCCTTAAATAGAAAATTTATAAGACCTCGTCAGACTAAGTAGCTTCACTTACCTCCTAACGGGAAAAAATTTCTCTCCTTAGCACAAAGTGCTATATTCTTGGAAAAGACAGGAGGAGCTGTAGAAACCTGCTGCGCTACAATGCCACACAACGAGACACTACGAGATTGACAAATGGCGCGAAAATTTATGTTGATCACAATTGTACCTATATCGAATTTGTACCACCTTACCCTAAGGGTATAAGTTGAAATATCTAGGTTCTGAAGTATTGTCATCTGCAGAATAAACTAAAATGGCTCAAAGTCCTTCTGTCGGTTCCGCTGGGTGAAGACAATTACATTACCGCAATCGAGATAGTGGTAATAACAGAAAGTTTCTGCATAGAGGGATGTGCATACTTGTGTTTACCAAACGAAATACACAAGCAGTTGTCTTCATATAATATAGTGAGCAGGTTGTGCAATGCAACAACAGCGTCTCGTATTCGAAGCTGTAGCATGTACCATATGAATGCTGGGAGCAGGACAGACATAGAGGGAGGTGGCTGCTACTGTTGGAGTGTCCCAAATAGTAGTTTCCAATACCTGGGTGCTATTTCAGACAACAGTAACCGTTAAAAGAAGGCAGTACCAAGGACGTCCACGGGTAACATCAACAAGAGGTACCATCATCTCTGGTAAGAGCCCGTTGATACAGAAGGCTGACTAAAACTGAGCTGCAACTCACTCTCCAGGCAGCAACAGAACGCGCAATATCAACACAAACAGTCCGAAATCGCCAACGGTAATGTGCCCTGTATGCACGGAGGTCCCATTAAATCGACGACACGTTTTGCCCGCAGAAACTGGGCGCTGGAACATGAGGATTGAAGTCGTTCCGAATGGCGCCGTGATGTTCAAATGTTCAAATGTTTGTATAGTCTATGGGACTTAACTACGGGGTCAGCAGTTCCTAAACTTACAAACTACTTATGAACTACTTACGAACTAGGACAGCACAAGCCGGCCGCGGTGGCCGAGGGGACTGAGGCGCTTCAGTCACGGTCTGCACGGCCACTACGGTCGGGGGTTCGAATCCCCCTTCGGGCATGGATATTTGTGCCGTCATAGTTCGTAAGTAGTTCATAAGTAGTTTGTAAGTTTAGGGACTGATGACCCCGTAGTTAAGTCCCATAAGCTTAACAAACATTTGAACATTTTTTTGTTGTGCTCTAAGCTGGTGGAATAGGCGATGGGTTCCTTCTCGTGGACGGTAACGCTCGTCCCCACAGAGCTGCGCTGGTGGACAGCATGCTTAAGCTGTGGAAACTGAACGAATGGATTGGCAACGAGAATGACTTTTACACGTACATGGTAACCCCGAGGTGCCTCGCTCTAAGTAAACACCAAACTTTAAGTGAAGAGCTGAGACGGCAAAATATTGTACTGTATCACACACAAATTACAATTGTAAGCAATATATGAATAAAATACGTCACTATGATGTCTCTCCAGATATCCTAATTGTTTGAGCAGTGTAGATTCCAACGTGAGGGTCACTGAAATGTTTTACAACAGAATAGTAAACGGCAAGAAAGCGAAACTTTCGTAACTTCAAATGTTCAAATGTTTGTATAGCTTATGGGACTTAACTACGGGGTCATCAGTCCCTAAACTTACAAGCTACTCATGAACTACTTACGAACTAGGACGGCACAAATATCCATGCCCGAGGGGGGGATTCGAACCCCCCGACCGTAGTGGCCGTGCAGACCGTGACTGGAGCGCCTCAGTCCCCTCGGCCACCGCGGCCGGCCCTTCGTAGCTTGCCAACGGCAGTAAGCAGTGAGACTTGACGGCAATGGGGACAGAGTCGCTCCGAGCGTAAGTAAGCATTCAACGCCGCACTAGCACTGTGACGATCGGTCACTGAGTCAAAACAAAGGTATGCACTCAGTACACTATTGTTAGAAAAGCACATTCATAATAGAGTATTTGACAGACTTCAGGATATTGTCTTAAGTAGTTAATTTTAGCCGGCCGCGGTGGCCGAGGAGACTAAGGCGCTCCAGTCATGGCCTGCACGGCCACTACGGTCGGGGGTTCGAATCCCTCCTCGGGCATGAATATTTGTGCCGTCCTAGTTCGTAAGTAGTTCATAAGTAGTTTGTAAGTTTAGGGACTGATGACCCCGTAGTTAAGTCCCATAGACTATACAAACATTTGAACATTTTTTTTAGTTAATTTTATCATGTTATGTTCGTAATACATTTCTTTTCCTCTATTAATTGCAGTATTTCGTTAAAAATGCAAATGAAGTTCAAATAATTTGAAAGCCCGCTGAAACGCTCCATTTCACTCTTGTGATGCCTGTGACGTCAACTGACATGATGCTACACCTGCTGCCGTAAAATTCACTAACAGTGATATATTGTTGCGACACTCACGTTCCTGAAAATGGTATGTAAATACCATACTGTACCAATACAACTATAAAAACTCCAGAATATTTAGTTTTTGCATGTTCGTTATGTTGGCAACAAAACAAATGAAACACGAAAATACATAAAGTAAATCATGGTTGCTAAACACCTCCAAAATCTGTACGAACGTCACAGTCATTCAGAGTAACAAGAATTCCAACTATATTATAATATAAAAAGAGCCTTTTATTCATTGTCTCACTATGAAGTGGTGCAAGAATACTTAATTGGTACGTAATATAGCTAACGGTGGGACTGGTGGTGTTGTTCCCAAATCGTTGAGCAAATATGAAGCCAAATGATCACTGACAGTGTGAAAAATCCAGGACAAAAATGTTCAAATGTTTGTAAATCTATCGGACCAAACTGCGTGGTCATCGGTCCGTAGCTTACAAACTACTTAAACCTAGGTAAACTAACCTAAGGACAAACACACACACACACACACACGCCCCAGGGAGGACTCGAACCTCCACGGCGAGCAACCGCGCGCTCCGCAGCGAGACGCTTTAAACCGCTCGGCTACTCCACCGCGGCAAATCCAGGACACATTCGGTCATTATAAACCCTGCAAGCCTAATAAATACTGCAGCTGAACAGCACTTAGGAAGTACCTCTTTGCCATCGATAAAACCAATAGTACCCGATGCAATGATCGCTACTTGTTGCTGACATTGTTGTCGAAGTGTTACCAGGAAGACAGCCAACACCCGTATACTGACTACTGTTTGCTGTAGGGGAGAATCGGACAACACTCTTCCGGCTCAGTAGCGTAGGCACCAATCCGAAATATGGCCTGCCATACTGGGCCGGTCGCGGTGGCCGAGGGGACTGAGGCGCTCCAGTCACGGTCTGCACGGCCACTATGGTCGGGGGTTCGAATCCCCCCTCGGGCATGGATATTGGTGCCGTCCTTAGGATTAGCTAGTTCATAAGTAGTTTGTAAGTTTAGGGACTGATGACCCCGTAGTTAAGTCACATAAGCTATACAAACATTTGAACATTTGCCATACTGGTTGGGCGGGTTCAACACAGGGCCATCGCAGCTTCTCGTACACTGTGCAAGACGGGGCAAAGTACCCTTTGTCACGCTTTTCAAATCCGAACGAGTCTGCCAACAGCGACAGCAGCCGCAGCAGAACCAGAACTGCAAGTTTTCCTGTTCAAATGTTCAAATGTTTGTAGAACTTATGGGACTTAACTACGGGGTTATCAGTCTCTAAGCTTACAAACTATTTATGAACTACTTACGAACTAGGACGGCACAAATATCCATGCATGAGGGGGGATTCGAACCCCCGACCGTAGTGGCTGTCCAGACCGTGACTGGAGCGCCTCAGTCTCCTCGGCCACCGCGGCCGGCAAGTTTTCCTGTACTGGCTGCTGGTAGACTGCTTCTGCACAACAGACGTCAGCAGAGCTTTACACTGTGGGAGCTTTGGCACAATAGGGACGTTGGCCAGAAGATACTTACATACTTGCCAATTAAATGTCCAATATATAAGTCTGTTTCACTATGTAGAAAGACGTCTACAGGTTCCATCAACTCCATTCTGACATGTAGCAGCTATTCCGCTTGTTGTCACTATAGAAAGAATCTTAAGACAACGTAACTCAACCGCCAAAGATAAGGCACACAATACACTTGGTCTCGAAAATTTTTCACTATTCTGGGACCTTTACCAAACGAAGAAATACAGTGTGTAGTGTCCATGCTTATCAGTGGAAAGAATTCAAATGTCCTTCAGACATGCACGGATATTGGAAAGAACGGACACTGCGGCGACTACACCTATGAGATGAAATACAAGAAATGTAATCGCGACTGTGGGTGCATACTTGTATGAAGGACATTTGCAATGGTTCCACCGAGCCGGCCGCGGTGGCCGAGGGGACTGCGGCGCTTCAGTCACGGTCTGCACGGCCACTACGGTCGGGGGTTCGAATCCCCCCTCGGGCATGGATATTTGTGCCGTCCTTAGTTGTAGGTAGTTCATAAGTAGTTTGTAAGTTTAGGGACTCATGACCCCGTAGTTAAGTCCCATAAGCTCTACAAACATTTGAACATTTTGATTTGGCCTGCCATACTGGGCCGGCCGCGGTGGCCGAGGGGACTGAGGCGCTCCAGTCACGGTCTGCACGGCCACTACGGTCGGGGGTTCGAATCCCCCCTCGGGCGTGGATATTGGTGCCGTCCTTAGGATTAGCTAGTTCATAAGTAGTTTGTAAGTTTAGGGACTGATGACCCCGTAGTTAAGTCCCATAAGCTCTACAAACATTTGTACATTTTGATTTGGTTCCACCGATAAACACGGAACTCCACACCGCATTGAAATAAACCACAGCAAGGCTTGCGACAGTTGAAATAACTATTTCTCGCCCTGAATGACTTATGTAGTGGAATTTGCTATCACTCATGGGCAGTAGCTGATGTATGGCATCTGGGAGTTTGGCTCTGTCAGAAAGGTGTGCACATATATCGTAATGACTAACACGGTCACTAGAGAGAAGTGGGAAATTCGAGTCCCGGTTCGGCACAAATTTTCTTATGTCAGCATTAAATTAAACAGCTGATGCTGATTCATATTCACAATTGCGAAAGCATTTGTAGTATTTCAAGATAAGAAATAGAGAAGATCAAGCGAAAAGTGTGTCATGCGATCGTTTATCTCTCACGAGAGCGTTACAGATATGCCAACTAACTAACGTGGCACACGCTAGACGAAAGGCGTGTACATTGTCGAGTGGTTTTTCTGTTTTGCTTCCTAGATAATTCATTTCAGGAAGATTCGAACAGCATAGTACTTTGAAACAACGTATGACAACGAACAAGGAAGGAGAATCAGATAGTAGTACAAGATGTAAGCTCTTCACACGTCGCAATCGCGGAGTATTGATTTAGATGAAAAACTCTAATGGGGTTGTGTCTGAATTCCTTGAGGGCAGAAAGTGGGTCTTTCTCTCGCACCATTGATCTGGAAATGTGTCGTCCGATGTCATCCTAAAGATAGAGCATCATGAGCAGGGGCACCATTTGTCTGCGACATGATGTCATGGTATAGATCTCCTTCGTGTGGTTGTGAAAGACGTGATGCCATGTTATAGATCTCCTTCGTGTTGTTGTGAAAACGGTACTAAAATATACGAGGGTTGGAACTTAAATAGTGGCAGTACTGCTCTGGATACACTGTGCAATGGAATCTACTATTGTCGCTGATATCACACGTTGTTGACATATCTATCTTACCTCCGAGCAAATGGACTCGCCCGTCCCACGTCACCGGCGTGCGCACAATCGAGGGAAAAACAGTCACTTGTGTTCGAGCGGTCTAACGTAACGGTGTCACTATGTTTTCGAAACAAGAACAACGGAGTTGGATCAAGATTGAATGTGCCGGAGGGCATAAAGCACGGCAGTGTCATCGCGGTCTTCAAGAGGCATGTGGGGAATCGGCATTGCCGTACAGGACAGTGGCACGTTGGATAAAAGCCTTCAACGAAGGTCACGAACTGTGGCAGATATGCATCGGGCAGGTCGTCCTAGCATCTCTGAAGAAGAAGTGCATACTGTTGCCGCGTTAGGCTAGGCGCAAATTGGGACGCGTATGGCACTCGTCCACACGCGCTGCGCCGGACCACCGCAGATTGGGACACGTGCGAGAACGCTTGTCAGGCGGAATGTTCAAAAAATGTTCAAATGTTTGTAAATCTATCGGACCAAACTGCGTTGTCATCAGTCCGAAGCTTACAAACTACTTAAACCTAGGTAAACTAACCTATGGACAAACACACACACCCATGCCGCAGGGAGGACTCGAACCTCCACGGCGAGCAACCGCGCGCTCCGCAGCGAGACGCTTTAGACCGCTCGGCTACTCCGCCGCGGCAGGCGGAGTGGCGCGCGCATTCTAGACACAGGTACTTACCTACGGCTCGCAAGACAGACAGTGTGAGATTCGCAGATAAAAGAGTTGTTATGGTTACTGTAGAGTTCCGCATCAGATTCCGATACTAACGCTGAAGAAAAAGCGTTTATTTTCTCATCTAATATATAAAAATATTTGTGTGTTCGTATTTTATGCGCGGCCGTACCGTTAAACCGATTGTGATGAAACTGTCAACATATTGCTCGCACTTTCTCGATGGTCATAGCCATAATTAAATTGCTGTACGACAAATAATTCATGAGATATGACGTAATAAACAATGAAATGCGAGGAAAAGTGCTGCATCATGCTACGTCTGCTTCTAAACCACTGTACCGATTTCAACCAAATTTAGTACACATATTCCTTCCATGAGGTAACAATTGACGTAGGGGTATACGGTATATATTTGACCAATTTTCAACTATGAGCAGTGGAAATGATTTGTAAGAAATTTCTTTTGTAGCTGAACTTCAGTTTTCCAGTACCTTACGAATAGCTATGCGAGAGAGACCGAGCGTGCTAAGGCGCCTTGCTGCAGTGTCAGCGGCCGCTCTTCGGTGGAGGTTCGAGTCTTCCCTTGGGCATGGGTATGTGTGTTGTTCTTAGCGTAAGTTAGTTTAAGTAGTTTGTAAGTATAGGCACTGATGACCATTGCAGTTTGGTTCCATAGCTTTACAAAGGTTTGAACATATGCCATTTACTTTGTGCACTACTGAGAACGTATTCCATACCTTATCTCTTCGCAATATTTTGACAACCTGTTTCTGTTACATAACTTTGTCGTGAATTCTGAAATCATACATCTTCTACATGCGCAATGTAGCTAATCTCTATAGTCTACAGGGTGATTAAAAAAGTTCCATGAAATCGAAGTAACTGATAGAGGACGCAAAATACAATAACTGTAGAACAGGAACTTGTTCTTCATCTACATCTACATGGGATACTCTGCAAATCACATTTAAGTGCCTGGCAGAGGGTTCATCGAACCACAGTTATACTATTTATCTCCCATTCCATTCTCGAATAGCGCGCGGGAAGAAAGAACACCTGGATCTCTCTGTTCGAGCTCTGATTTCTCGTATTTTGTTCTGATGATCATTTCTACCTATGTAAGTGGGAGTCAACAATATATTTTCGCATTCTGAGGAGAATTTTGGCTATTGGAGTTTCGCAAGTAGCCCACGCCGCAGCAATAAGCGCCGTTGTTGTAATGATTCCCATTCCAAATCCTGTATCATTTCCGTAACGCTGTCTCCCCTGTATCGTGACAATACGAAATGAGCTGCCCTTCTTTGGACTCTTTCGATGTCCTCCGTCAAACCTACCTGATAAGGATCCCACACTGGGCTGCAAGGACGGACAAGCGTAGTGTATGCAGTTTCTTTTGTAGTTCTGTTGCATGTTTTAAGGGTTCTGCCAATAAAACGCAGTCTCTGGTTCGCCTTTCCCACGATATTATCTACGTGTTCTTTCCAATTTAAGTCTGAAGTAATAGTAATTCCTAGGTATTTTGTGGAGTTTACGGCCTTCACATTTGATTGATTTATCTTTTAAACAAAGTTTAACGGATTTCTTTTCGTACTATGTGGACGACTTCACACTTCTCATTATTTAGAGTCAATTTCCAATTTTTACACCATACTGATATCTTATTCAGATCGTTCTGCAGTTGGTTTTGATCTTCAGATGATTTTACTAGACGGTAAATGACGGCGTCATCTGCAAACAACCTAAGAGAGCTACTAAGATTTTCCCCTAAATCGTTTATGTAAATAAGGAACAGCAGAGGACCAATAACACTACCCTGTGGAACGCCCGATATCACCTCTGTTCTAGTCGATGCCTTACCATCGATTACTACAAACTGTGTCCTCTCAGACAAGAAATCCCCTACCCAATCGCAAATTTGGGGCGATGTACCATAACCACGCAATTTGATTAAAAACCGTTTGTGAGGTACGGTGTCAAAAGCTTTCTGGAAATCAAGAAATACGGAATCGATTTGCGAACCTTTGTCGATAGCACCCATCACTTCGTGTGAATAAAGAGCTAGTTGTGTTTCGCATGAACGATATTTTCTAAATCCGTGTTGACCTTGGGTCAATAGATCGTTCTGTTCGATATAATTCATAATATTTGAATACAGGATATGTTCCAAATCCCTGCTGCAAATTGACGTCAATGAAATAGGCCTGTATTTTAGTGGGTTACTCCTACTGCCTTTCTTGAATATAGGTGTGACCTGGGCAACTTTCCAATCTTTTGGTACAGATCCTTCTATGAGAGAGTGGTTGTATATGACTGTTAAGTAAGGAGTTATCGCTTCAGCATAATCAGATAGAAATCTAATGGGTATACAATCCGTATCAGAAGACTTGTTCTTGTTAAGTGATTTTAGTTGCTGCACTACTCCGATGATATCTACTTCTACGTTACTCATTACGGCATCTGTTCGTAATTCGAAATCTGGAATATTGGTTTCGTCTTCTGTGGTGAATGAGTTTCTAAACGCTATGTTTAGTAACTCTGCTTTAGTAGCGCTGTCATCTGCAGGATCGCAGCAATCCTGTACACTGAAAGCTTTGGAATGTCAGGAACAACAAGGGCAATCAGGGGACACTCATCTGAACCTGAGCAAGGTAAGGTACTCATTCCACGAACAATGTTGCGCACTTCAATAGCTGCTTCAACATGGCGTCTAACACTTTCAATACATACATAACTTCGTAGTAAATCCTGTAACACACTACC
Organism: Locusta migratoria; assembly: GCA_026315105.1. Classification (NCBI taxonomy): domain Eukaryota; kingdom Metazoa; phylum Arthropoda; class Insecta; order Orthoptera; family Acrididae; genus Locusta; species Locusta migratoria. Next base: position 451,031,519 of record CM048755.1, on the reverse strand, counting down.
AAGTACACCACGATCCACGAATCGCATCAGATGCTGTAAATGTCCTGGCGAGAAGTATTTCTTAGTTTGCACTGATGTAACGTAACGAAGTTTTACATATGCACCCACATCAACATATCTGAAGGTGTCGTACAGTGAGGCTAGGTAGCCATGCATTCCGATATATGACTTGGGACAAGTGATGTTCATCACATATTTAAGCCTCCGACCATTTAGAGCAACAACTTCTTCAGAGGCTGTAGCTGTGTCATAGAAGAGGTAAATCGCTGGTCTCCAGCGAGAATGAAACTTAGAAGCTAACCAGCCTTTGTTTTACAGCGTGACGACTTTTCTACGCGCCTAGCGACCAGCTGTAGTACTTAGGACTCCAAATAAGAAATTCCTTATCGTTTCAGGGTGGACCGTCCTTCCTTGCATAGAGACATGCTTTTAGTAGTGAAATGGGTTACCATTAAAAATCGTTCAGAATGTTAAATGAAATTTTTAATAAACTTTCGTATTAATATAGCAGGATATCAATGACTCTCTAGGTACTATTACTGATTTCCCCTACATATTTCATAATTTTGCGAAGTCTCTGACATCCTTATACCAGGAATGACGTTTCAACAGCCGCTATTTTTTTGGAGTCAGTTAGCAATCCTGTAGCCGACATGGTGTTTCTCGAAGAGAAGAGCAAGAGACAGACAGCCCGTGAAACGGCTCTGTTGGCAATGAGAGATCATTGAGCTTATCGAACAGATTAACAAGGAGATAATCTTCGAAGCGCAAGAAGAAATTCTTCAAGTGCTCATTTAAAGCAAGCAACGTTTGTGTATGATTATTCCAGTGATTACATTTGTCATCCTTTCGTCGTGTTGGTCCAGTGTACTTTGTTTGTGAGTACTGCGACGCATTGAAGTTTGCTGCAGAAACTCCTCGGTTGTGCTGCCTTAATGGAAAAGTGAAATTTCCATTACTAACTTCATCACCAGAGGAACTGAATTCATTGCTTCGGGCGAAACACCAGAATAACGCATGTGTTGATAATAAAACTGATGATTTGCGCGAAGTCACTGAAAGGAAAATTCAGAGATGAAGAACTTCCAATTACGAGGATTCAGATGAACCCAACCGATATGCTCTTTGAGTTTAAACTAATTCAAATTCTGATTTGACTTGTTTTCTCCATGGCGATTAACAAATGATAAGGCCAATTCTTGAGTGTTTGTTACCTGAATCTACAAAATAAATGTATTCTCTTGGTCAACTGTACTTGGCACGTTCATGTATAGACAAACCACCCGATTTATTTGTTCTTGCGCTTTAGCACAAAACGAAATATATCAGTAGGTCTTTCAGTGAAGAGAATGACTCGTGGTGCAACCCATGCAGCAAAATACGTAACTACATACGAGAGATGGAACTTAAATAGTGGCAACACTGCTTTGGAGACACTATACAATGGAATTTACTATTGTCACTGAAAGGACACGTTGTTGACATACCTACCGTACCTCCAACAAAACAGACTCGCCCGTCCCACTACATCCGTGTGCGCACAATCGAGGGAAACACAGTCACTTGTGAGCGAGCGGTCTTAGGTATCGGTGTCACTATGTCTTCGAAACAGGGACAACGGAGACCATAATTGCACAGTGTTACTGTTCATCACTCCCAGGACTTAAGTCCTGGTGACTATGAAGATGAAGGAACCACTTAGTGACATTCGCTTCAGAACTGTTCCAGAGGTTCGACAGGCAGTGGACCGTTCCATTCGCACCATCAACAGAACAGGCTTTGCTGACGGATTACTACGCCTTCCACATCGCTGGTACAGGGCTTTACACAACGCTGGTGACTACTTTGAAGGACAGAGGTGCAAATATATAACGCTTTTGAATCGGTTGTGAATAAATAGTTGCCACTATTTAAGTTCCAACCCTCGTATAAGCAAATGTCTTGCTGACAAACCACTGAAACACTTGACTTTTGTACTTTTATTGCCTTCTTATTTTATTTATAAGAATTTTCAAAATAAAGTACGTAAATTAATCTATTTTCTTACTTTAATAAAATCGTTACCAGGGGTTAGCAGAAATGTTACCTCGAGATTAATTTACTGCTTGGCGATAGACGTTCGCTGGGTCTGCTAGAAAATACATAGACAAGCCAGCTTTCAAGTTCTTGACCACTTGTACTACACAATATTTACATTATGTTACTGACGAACTACGCAGCTATTCAAGTAGTTACCTGAACACGAAGACAAAAAGAGCATATCATGCCGCTTTCAACTGATGAGTGACTGTGGAGGATACGATGATCCGACTAATTTCCATCATAAACTGACATAACAAGTGTGTTACTTTTCACGTGAGAGCTTGAGGTAATAAGCTCTCATTTGAGACGTAGTTTGTTGATGTCGCATCACGTGTTCAACAGTTGGTAATTTTAAGTTTAATTTTGCTATATTCAAATATTGTAAACATTAACTTTTGTAGTTTTCGAAATATTAAAAATATTGTTGGTTCATGAGATGCGCCTAATTTTGCTGACATGTTAGACACGTACAGAATTGATAGGAACATAAAACTGACCTTTCTTATTTATTTCTAACTTAAGAGTGTGTCTACCTTTTGAGTTATGCCGGAAATCCTTTTGCCTCAGTTCCCCTTGCACGGTTCTCCCCTTTCCCGCAGGTTCGCCATTGACCTCCAGGATCTTCCCCAGCCTTCTTCTGAGCGAAACCCAGCTCGTGATCACTCGCATCCTTCTCCTCCTAAATGGAAGCTAGACGCCTCCGTCTGCCTTCCACACAGTTCCAGAATTTTAATTATTATGTGACATACGAGTACGTATCTGTAATGAAGCGATGTGATGTCATTTCAGGCTATTAAGGACCGCTTATTCGTAGCTTTCAGGTACATTTAGCTCATTTATTCACTCTGTAGTTTCCTAACATGCTCCGCCTTGAATTGTTTTGTTTTCACAAATTGTGGATTTACACTTGGACTGCCGGCCTCGGTGGCCGAGGGGTCTGAGGCGGGTCAGTCACGGTCAGCACGGCCACTACGGTCGGGGGCTCGAATTCCCCCCCCCCCCTCGGGCATGGATATTTGTGCCGTCCTTAGTGTTAGCTAGTTGATAAGTAGTTTGTAAGTTTAGAGAATGATGACTCCCATAAGCTATACAAACATTTGAACATTTTTGAACACTTGGACTACCGGCTCCTTTTTGTTGGTTTTACTGACGGATATCCTCCTATTGCTCTGAAAATAAAGTGAGTAGTACAGCTACACTAGAACACCGCATGCAGTTCGGGAATGGCCGCGCGGTCTGAAGCGCCTTGTTACTGATGACACGCCCGCTCCCGCAGGAGGTTCGAATCCTCCCTCGGACTGGGGTGTGTATTTTGTCTTTAAATGTGTACGTTTAACGACCGACGACCTCATCAGGGCGGTCCCAAAATATATGTCAAAAATGAAATGACCGGTAGAGGGGACCGGAAGAAGCAGACTTCCTAGAGGAATGTGTGGTCACTAGTGACGCCTTGATCAGGTCGAGAGCGCTGAAATTAGTAGCGCCATACATGCTACCTATCGATCGAAACGAAATCAAAGACTATATTATGAGGTATCCCACGACTTTTGGCACCTCAGTGAGTAGGACATGGGTAGGTATTTCTAAAATCGATGTTGCAAACTTATGACTGTTTGCAGCAATAGGTTGTGGGTAGTCATCGTGATCGTTTAGCCGTTTGATTTCTGAGGCAGCTGCAAGTGTACTACGTTGCGGTCTCTGTAAGGAGACCATTACCTTGTGCGTCTCCCCACCAAATACTTCGCGCCCAGAAAGCCCGAAGAGAAAGGACGGCGGCTGGGTGACGCAGCACTAGCTTGGACTTGAATTGAATGAAATGGCTTTCACCAAGCGTTGCTCTCCCGTACAACCCTTTCTCCAGAGGCAATTCTTAGAAGTGCAACAACAAGACGGCTGGAGCAGGTATTGAGCAGTTTGCTTTGCTATGACGCCGCCATTCTGCTGTTATGCGCGATATCCTCGGTGATAGCTTGCTCTTTTAGGCATTTATCTACGATTATATTAGCACTGCAGCTTGCGATCTAATGGCATTGTAATAAGATGAATCACTATGACTACTGTTCGTGACGTACCTGTTGATTATTAGCTACTAACAATTCTTTGAGCGAAGTGGCGTAGTAAGATTCAGGAGCAGCAGTGTGCAAATTCTCTTCCCGTTATGCTGATTTAGGTTCTCCATTAGTCGCTGAAGAACAATTGTGTGAGTTATATTTATGAAATACAAACTTTTCTGTAGCTATTTCTCACTTGCAGATATTTCGGATTCGTTTGAAAAAGACCCCGAACTTATGTATGATTGTCAGTGACGGCACCCAGAATGAATCCCACCTTTGGTCCTAAGATGACAAAGAGGTATATAAGATACAGAAAGATCAGGGGAGTGATGGGAAAGGAATGGGAAAGGAAAAATACAAATCGGGTTTTTAAAAAGTTGCAACAAAAGTTGCTCACCTCGAAGAGGGACATCCATTAACATAAAGCTCACCCACCTCCGTCCCCCTGCGCCAGCACCGGATGTGCGAAGCAGATTGACTTTGAAGTCTTAAATAGGAGCCGGCCGCGGTGGCCGAGGGGACTGAGGCGCTTCAGTCACGGTCTGCCCGGCTACTACGGTCGGGGGTTCGAATCCCCCTAGGGCATGGATATTTGTGCCGTCCTTAGTTGTAGGTAGTTCATAAGTAGTTTGTAAGTTTAGGGACTGATGACCCCGTAGTTAAGTCCCTTAAGCTTAACAAACATTTGAACATTTTTCTTAAATAGAAACCCCTATTTCAGATTTTGATTCTCCTTGAAAAAATGCGGTAACTTTATATGAAACATTCATTTCGGTTCATGATAGATGGCGCTGCAATCTGCAAAAACGGGAAATGACTTGAAAATTGTTGAAAACGATAACATCTCAAACACATACACATCAGATTAGAAAAATAAAAATACAGTTCTTGCCATTTTTGATAAGGCTGTCACGAGGCATTTCCCCCAATCGAATGATCCATGGTCAGACTTTTCAATGTACGATACTTCAGTGATTGCCGCCGTGTAGTGGCCGAGAGCTCTAAGGCGCGTTGCTGCGGAGCGCGCTGTTGCTTGCCGTCAGAGGTTCAAATCCTCCCTACGGCATGAGTGTGTGTGTGTGTGTGTGTGTTGTCCATAGGTTAGTTTAAATTAGTATAATTACTTTGTAAGTAATGATGACCATAGCAGTCTGGTCCAGCTGGTTTACAAACATTTGAACATTTAAAGTTCAGTGATTCGGATTGTACGCACCCCTACGCAGTAATTCCAAGATGTTGACGGTTGCAGAGAGAATGGATATATGCCCTCGTATTTAGAGGCTAATACAACTGTTAAAGGAGCTTGTCAAATTATGCTAATCTGTTCCCCGATATGAATGTACCTTCTGCAATGACTTTTCGCAGTGTTGTCAAACTGTTTCCTGAAACTGGAAGTGTTAAACCTAGAGAAAGAATCTGTTGTCTTTTTGTTCGAGATATTACTGCTGTTCAACAATTTTCAACGATTTTTTTGCAGGTTACAGCAATATCTATCATAAAACGAAAGAAATGTCATAAAAGATTTACATATTTTTCATGAAGATCCAAATCTCCAATGATAAAACAGTGTTTTCTATTTAATATTTGAAAGTAACCCCCCTACCGCCCGGGTGATGTTGCAGGAAGTTTGATCTTTATGTTAATTCCTTTCGTTAATATCTCTGCCAATCACTTCCTCCATGTCGACGCCTGTTTCTTGCCTCTTTGTGCTCTTAGGCTTCTCACTGCATTAGGTACCGCAGAACCCGATGTTGCTGGGGTATTTATTTATGGCAGTAAATAGTTAGCCCATGTACTCCTCCCCCTTCCCTCTATCGGTCTCCACTACCTCCCCCCTCTGTGCCTGCCTACCTCAGCCTCGTCCTTCTTCTCCTTCTACTCCCCTCTGTCCACCTATTCATCCCCCTACCTCTCCCGCTTTCTGTCAATCTCGTCCTGTCTCCTCTAGTTCTTCATCCCTCCCCCCTCGCCCCGTATATGAAAAATTACAATACGGTACCAGCAAAATTCATGGTGATCGTTCAAACGAAATCGTGAGATTCCTCTTGTTTTGAAGTTCAAGTATGAAAAAGTCATCAAGATAGGACTAAAACTATATGTTGGTGTCGAAATTTGTTGTCAAGTACCTTCCGCCGTATTGGAATGTAGACATAGTCGTTTCTCTTGTTTTGAAAGTTTTATCGATGTCCCCTTTACAGAATTGCCAGAGTTTTTCGATTTTTCATTTGTTCCTTTGTATTTTTCCCTTTCCTTATAATCACCCCCGTATTAAAGCGAACAGTACGAATCAAAATATTATCCAAGTCGATGAGGCCATTTCTGCGTTTAAGCGAGACTAACGCACAACTATTGACATATAATACACAGAAAAATTAGAATAAAACGAAATACACAAAAAAGAGTGCTGTTATGTCGTATGTAAATTTGAAGGCATGTATAATGTGAAATAAATTGTATCATAAAGGAAACTAAATCGAATATAATAATAATAATTTCGTGTGGCTCAGCGGCCTTGACGCAAGCCACTAGTTTCGACGCCGCTTCGGCGCGAAACGTGTCCCTAATTAGCCAACCGGGAAAAGTGGACCCGCAGTTAAACGAGGAATGCGTACCACGTCTCGTTTCTGGCGACTTGGCGACTCCTCACTTGGCTGAGAAGTGAATGCTAGCTTAAAACTCAAAGTGAAAAAAAATCAATTATCAAATTCAAATGTTTGTAAAGTTATGGGACCTAACTGCAGTGATCATCGGACCCGAAACTACTTAACTGACTTATCCTAAGAACAACACACACATCCATGCTCGAGGGAGGACGCCGAACCTCCGAGGTACGGCCTCGCGCACCACAGCAAGGCGCCTTAGTGCGCACGTCTATGGGACTCAACAGGTGGGCTTACCTGATAACCTTTTGCTGTTATGACCGTTGCCAGCATCGAATCTCCTCTCTTCTAGCAGAGTTTTCTGTTTGATATTTTATGGGTAGTAATGATAGCAACAGGGGAATGAGAGAGTGTGTACATAGAGAGAATGCTGAAGTTATCTTTTAACCAAGATAATGAACAACTGGGTCCGGGCACGGCTAGTGCAACAGTGAGAGCATGGTTACACTGGTCGCGCCTACCGTTCTATAGCCAAACCATTGCTTTTCTATAAACTCGCGGGCGATCGTGAACACTTATGCGTCGAGACGGCGAAGTTCATGACTGCTGCAGTAATTCAACGCCACGATGTAGTACAATGGCGGCAACTTACGCACAGGAGTAGTTCTTTAACCGATACCTGTCAAGACTATCAAGCAACTGAGGGGACGAGAAGGCTTCTTTTGCTTGTTTTGTTACCTCGTACATCGAGCCGCAGTATTATAGTCCACCGGCAAAGTTAGGAACCTGTAGCCAAGCTCTCCAGAGGAATCGCTAACATTCAAAAAATGATCAAATGTTTGTAGATCTATCGGACCAAACTGCGTGGTCATCAGTCCGTAGCTTACAAACTACTTAAACCTAGGTAAACTAACCTAAGGACAAACACACACACCCATGCCCCAGGGAGGACTCGAGCCTCCACGGCGAGCGACCGCGCGCTCCGCAGCGAGACGCTAGACCGCTCGGATACTCCACCGCGGCGCGCTAACATTGGTTCCAGCCTGTGCGATCAGGCTTCACGTAGCTTAGGTAGCTGGTCTGCAGATGCAGGAAAACGTCGAAGTAAGGACGGTCAAGTGGTGGCACACTAGAACCTTTGTGTTCAGCTGGGAAATGTTTTGCTCTGCACCATAACCTTTAGATCTACAAACGAGAACTTTGCCAATAGCCCAGGCTTCACCTAGGTAATACATTTAATTTACAATAAATATAATATTGACGTTATTACTACAGATAAAAATTATTCCATATTTTAAGTCGGACCAAATCATATACACTGTGCAAAATGCCCAGATCAGTTGGCCAGTTTCGGGGTTTATTGCGGACAAAGATCATGACACGCACTAACACATACTGTGTCCCAAAATAGTGTATACACTCTTTGAAACAGAATATCTCATTAATTAAAGAAGACACAACTACAATTTCTATGGATTATAATAGAGAAGGCGGTGAAAATCATGTCACGGTCTGCACGGCCACTACGGTCGAGGGTTCGAATCCCCCCCTCGGGCATGGATATTTGTGCCGTCCTTAGGCTAGTTCATAAGTATTTTGTAAGTTTAGGGACTGATGACCCCGTAGTTAAGTCCCATAAACTATACAAACATTTGAACATTTTTGAAAATCATGTCATTGCTTTCTTTTGTTTCAGGAATGCCAACCAAAATTGTATTATAGTTTGAACAACGGAAATGCAGTTAGCCACTGTGGTAATATCAATAAAGAGTAGAGCAATGACAACAAATACTTATTTTACAATATTGAATTTTTGTGTTACGGTATGTTAAGCTATTAGCTAATCTCTGCTAACGCTTGATAATGGTAAACTGACCGAAACCGGTAGCATTGAGAAAAAATAAACAGCTATGGTCAATATGTCGTTTTGCAATGATAGTATTGATCCAGTAATTCAGTCATACACTCCATCACCGAAGAAATATGTGAGGCTGTGCTTTCGCGGGACTGGCATCCGTAGAAGCAGCGTTCATAGAATTTTGCGGTCTCAGAGCTTTACGCCTTATAATCCAAGACGTCTCCATGCTTTTATCGAGAATGATCCTGATAGGCGAAACAAATTTTGTGAGTGGTTCATTAACCCTTTCGTGGTTGTTGGGACATATACGTCCCACTAACTTCAGACCTCATTTGTACAACAAGGTGGTGAGTTGCGTAATTCTGCATAGTGCTGCCATCTGTTGTTGGCCCTTCAGAATGCGGAAAAAAATCGAGGCACTGAAATTCTTACAGTGTAGAAGGCTGTGACTGTTTATATGGGCTGCCGCGTGAATTTTCGCTCCGTAACCATTGTTTATTGTGCCTTGAATCGGTTTTCGTCGTTTTCTCGCTACTGAAAATGTCCGAAGTCAGTATATTTCCTATTTTATGTTTCTTAGAAGTTTACAAGCAACAATTACGCTTTCTAAAACACATTTTACTTCAAATTTACAATTAGTGGGACGCATGTGTCCCAGTGACCATTGTGTAGCCCTATAGTGCCTTTATGTTTGGGATATTATAGTACTCATATTTCAAAGAAAAACAGTTTTTCTGTAAATTTTTGCGCTAATATTATCTGCATTTTCTATTATAGAAGCTGCGAGACAGCTCTCTCGCTTTTATTTATTTATTTTGTTTTATTTTATTTTTTAAATATGGTGTGCATTACCAATTTTTGAATCATATACTTGTTTAGACCCTATGACAGTTAGGATAACTTAAGAAATTATTTTAAAAAGTCTTAGGTAAATCGGTGCCAGAAATGATCAGTGGGGCGTATGTATCTCACCTTATTTTTTTTTAGGAAAAATGGAATGTGCTAAAAATTTTTGAGTGTCATATTTGTAATCCTGACCCAAATCAGACTCTGTAACAGCTGAGATAACTTAAGCTATTCTAAAAAAGAGTAAAAACCACGAAAGGGTTAAAAGAAGTGAAGAAGAGAAACGTTTCCTAGATCGAATTCTTTGGTCAGATGAAGCGACGTTTAAACTTAATGAAGCAATTAACCGTCATAACTGTGTGTACTGGGCTAGGGACAATCCGTACGTAACCGAGAAAAAGGTACGTTAATCTACCAAGGGTAACAGTCTGGTGTGGTCTGTCTTTTACAGAGTTAATCGGACCGTACTTCTTTGACAACACTGTAACGGGCGACTCGAACTTGGAGATGTTGGAAATGATAACTCCTCTTCTTACCGTTGTGTTTGTAAATGAAGATTATTACTTTCAATAGGATGGGGCATCACCACCCTTTAACCTAGATGTGAGGGCATTTCTTAGTCGTAAATTACATGACAGATGGATAGGATGAAGAGGGAGTGTGGAGAATCTATCTCCATCTCCGAATTTAACTCCTATAGACTACTTTCTGTGGGGTACTCTATAGAACAAAGTTTACGCTGCGAGACCAAACACACTGAATGACCTTAGAGAGCAAGTTTAGTAAGCCTGTAATGCTATTCCGTTGGAAACAATAAATTTGGCATGTCGCTCAGTCGTAATTTCAAAAAAATGTTCAAATGTTTGTTAAGCTTATGGGACTTAACTACGGGGTCATCAGTCCCTAAACTTACAAACTACTTATGAACTACTTACAAACTAGGACGGCACAAATATCCATGCCCGAGGGGGGATTCGAACCCCCGACCGTAGTGGCCGTGCTGACCGTGACTGGAGCGCCTCAGTCACCTCGGCCACCGCGGCCGGCCAGTCGTAATTTTGTCGACTGCGTATTGCGATGGGCGGACACCAGTTTCAACATTTACCACATTTAGTCCGACTACGAGCCACCTAACACAACGAAAGCTGTATTTCTAACCCCGCTCATTAAAGACACGTTCAGTTTCAAAGAGTGTACACAGTGTATTGGGACACTATATATTTTAGAATGTTCCGGTTTTTATTTTGATACTGAAAGTTCCGTATTTGTGCCATTTACAGGCACCTAAAAATAAATGGAAATAACTATGATTAACTGTGATTAACAGTATGTATAATCAATTATTCAGTTGTCGAATTTCACGTACTTAGAAGATTCTTGAGAAAATGTGGAGAGGTAACAATGTAATATACATGCACATTGAAGAGATACTCGTCAGCGATACCAGTCAATTATATATCTTGTTTTTCAATTTTTAACACTAATTCTGAAATGATGTGTTTCCACGATATTTATTAAACACACAGACAAGAGAGAATTTTAAAACCACGTTTACTTCACAAATACGGAATTAAGTAATAACCAAAGCAGTATCAAGGAATCTTTAAAGTTAGTGCTGATAAGGCACTTCACGGAGACTGAGGTTTGTAACGCCTTCAAAGATCACTCACAATATATACTCTGTGAACAAATTTACTTCATAAATATAGAAAAATTTTAGCTGATTTGGATTTTTATGGTACTCTAATTAATTAGATATGAGAAACTGTAATGGCATGCGCAATTCGCTCAACATTACAGTAAAAATTATCTGTCATGACAGATATTTGATAGTATCAATGACTGATTGCTCTTCAGTGTGCCTGCTTATTAATTTGTCATCTCTGCTCAACGTCAACCTGCATCTTAAAAGTCTTCTAAATATATGAATGTCAATAAACCGAAAACTAATGGTACATTCAGTTAGCTCCGTATTACATTGTTCGCGCTGCGGTGCGCGCGGCCGTTGGCCGTCAGGGGATCGAGTCCCCCCCCCCCCTCCCCCCCTCAGACATTGGTGTTTGTGTTGTACTTAGGTTAGTTTAACTTAGTGTAAGTAGTTTGTAAGCTATGAACTAATAACCCAGCAGTTGAGTCCGATAGATTTACAAACATATGAACATTGATCTTTATGAGCAGTGTAAGAAATATTCTTCCTCTTGTAACGCTATAACAACCTTCTGGATGAATTTATTTCTGAATCAACCAATTATGACGTTACAGATTTATGGCGATATAAACAGAATTGCAAACATCAATTTTGTTCAAAATATTTTCCATTGAATCCTTAATCGCGCTGTTAGAAACACAGTTAACATTACTGTCACTTTTGTTGTGCTTTGAATTTCATATAGTTAGATATAAAATGCAGAATGGCAATGGGAAGAAAAGCATTTTTGAAAAAGAGAAATTTGCTAACATGGAATATTAATTTAAGTGTAAGGAAGTCTTTTCTGAAGGCATTTGTATGGAGTGTTGCCTCGTACGGGAGTGAAACATGGACGATAAGCAGTGCGGACAGGAAGAGAATAGAGGCTTTTGAAATGTGGTGCTACAGAAGAATGCTGAACAGAATTGGTGAGAAAAGGAATTTTTAGCATACCCTGACCAAAAGAAAGGATCGCATGGTAGGACACATTCTTAGACATCGAGGAATCGTAAATTTAGCATTGGAGGGAAGTGTGTGGGGTAAAAAATCGCAGAGGGAGACCAAGAGACGCGTATAGTAAGCAGAGTCAAGTGGATGTGCGTTGCCGATCTTATGAGGAGATGAAAAGGCTTGCTCAGGATAGAGTAGGGTGGATAGCTGCACCAAACCAGTCTCCGGACTGAAGACCATAACAACAACAACAACAACAACATAGTTAGTCTTTCATGACATCGGTAGAGACTGCTCCTTCTGAAAGCAACGGAATACGTGAATTACTGTAACATCAGTAAATACGTTCCCTTTTAATTATAAAAGGATGCGTTCCTAAAGTAATTGAATAAATATATCTGATGGACAGTTCCCACTCACAATATTAGAAAAACAAGCGACCAATCGCTTATCTAAATAGAGATGGCAACACAGATGAAATTCACCGCGTACGTCTCCAACAGCCCGGTACAATGTGAAAACCGCACCTCACCTCTTTGGAAAGTACATCAGGTCCGCACGATCATCTAATTATTTCATAATTACAGTCATCGGCACAAATATAGAAACTATAGGTAGTTAAAACCGGCATAAATAGTGTTGTTTTCACACCATAACGAAGAACTCGCCTCGATGCTCCGAGACGGCGTGTTATTTGCCTGACGTATTATTACCACTCATTATGTGAGTGCGGTGATTAGCGTTCTTTTCCGTGCGCAGTTGGAGCGCCCCCGGCGCGATAATAGCACTCCACCATTCCTTAATAACGACTGCGCACGTCAGCAAGGAACCCGTCGCGAAAAGCAAAGTAACGGCTTCTCTTAAGCAGGTCTGGTGTGCGTCACACACGCGTGGCCGAAACCAAAACGAAGGACAGCGTCTAGATCCACGCACCGCAACCACCTCAAGGTGTGTGGCGGAGGGTACTATGCGTGCCGCGCGAAATGGCCGCGTGGTCTAAGGCGTCATTCTACCGACTGGGCAGCCTTTCCCGTCGGTGGTTCGAGTCTTGTGATATTCCTGGCCTGTGGCCACTTCATATTTCTGGCCGCTGGCCGTTTCTTTGCTAGCATCGTACATGTCTTAAATGCGGAAGAAAGACAGATGTGCAGCATATGTTGAAATGTGGGGTGAGGAGCAGTAGCAAATGGCACAGTAGGTGCTGGTTCCCGTGGGAAAGCCCGCCTATGTTACTGGTACTCTCCTCACATTGGCTGCTGCATTTCACGTCACGTGATTTATTTTGAAATTTCTTTTATTTATTATAAACTAAATATTAATTAATCAGAGCTGAGAGTTTGTAATAAATATCTCTCAAGGACAGGATAGATTTTGACAGTTTAAAAAGTTTAAGGTTCCTTCTCTTATTGTAACAAGAGAAGAGCGATTTTGCAGAAGGCGCGCGACGGCCCTGTTTTGGTGCGAAATAGAGCGTCAGGTGCCCTCTCGCAACGCGCCGCAGTTTCAGTCTCGAGCTGACCACTATACGCGCCGGACCGCGCCGGTTAGGAGTAAATATTTTTGTAATAGTGATAACAGTCGAGGTCTCAACATCAGCTATGGACAGCATAGGCCCTATCATATTAACAATAGTTGCTCATTTTTTTTAATTATTTATTTAATAAATGGCATCCCTCACATTTAAAAATCTCGCGAGTCGCTTCTTATGCTTCCATCATACGGAACTTATTTTGGCCTCACTTGTATGCTGTAGAAGAACCTACGACCTGTGTGCTGTCTTCTGCGCTGGGGACACAACTATAGAAGATAACAGATTGGTCAGAACTCTATGCCTTCCATAACGTTTTGGACAGCAACTACGGCACCTCGTGCGTACTGTTGGGCGGTACAAACGCACACTGCTACGCAACAGCATCCGCAAGGATGTGGAGGTTTTAGGGGACTTCTGGGAGGAAGCAGTACTAACTTCTCCGTCCGCAAATAAAACCCTAGGAAGATTGTAGTCTTCCATCGAATATGGGTGTGCTTGTTGTCCTTAGTATAAATTAGTTTAAGTAGTTCGTAAGACAAGGCAATGATGACCAAAGGAATTTGGTCCAATAGGTATGCAAATATTTGAACATTGTACTATGTGTACCACTGTCACTTCCTCCTTTTCCAGTCCCGTGTGGTTCACGGGTAAAATGATTGATTGAATGTCTTCGTGTGGGCCCTAATCTCTCTCATCCTTGTGTTCGCTTTTCGAGATATACGTAGGAGGAATCAATATTTTGGTTAACCCATCCTAGGAAGTTCGACAGGAGCTCGTTCCGCGTTACAGAACGTCTCTCTTCCAGAATCTGCAACTGGAGTTTCCTAATTATCTCGGTAACGATTTTATGTTCAAATGTTCAAATGTTTGTTAAGCTTATGGGACTTAACTACGGGGTCATCAGTCCCTAAACTTACAAACTACTTACGAACTACCTTATACTAAGGACGGCACAAATATCCATGCCCGAGGGGGGATTCGAATCCCCGGCCGTAGTGGCCGTGCAGACCGTGACTGGAGCGCCTCAGTCCCCTCGGCCACCGCGGCCGGCTGTAACGATTTTACTCTTACAAGGAAAGTACTTGGGCTCGAACAAACACATATACACCAAAATCGTATGAGAGATAATGTAAAGATCCCTTATTGCACTAGTGATACTCCCACATCTGCAAAACTCTGCAGTCGTCCGTTAGAGGCCTCTGCATGTGCCATGTCGCATTGCACTTTGACCTGTCGGTTCGCCAGTAGGGACGGTGCAGTGTGCCTCCGAAGTTAAGTTTTGTGATGTTATTTGTGTGGTGAAGCGTCAGATGGGGCGGCGATTGCTAATCAATCCTACTAATGTATTGCGATTAGTTGAGATGAAGTTAGGAAGAACCCTTCTCCGTGAAGATGTTATTAGTGTAGAAGATGAATCATTTGCATGCTTTCTCGTATCTGTTATGGTACAGAAATATGAGCATAAGTTAGATACTGTTGTTACAAACTCATAATAATGATAATAGGGATGATAATGACGAACAACTCATTGCAAGCGGTTGTGCTACGGTAAGTGCGGGAAGAGGCGATGGAAGCAGTGGCAGTGAATACCAACAGTATTTCGGGAAGTTAAAGTTGCAACTATCATCACGGCTTTTGATGACAATCCGTTAGAGAACATGTACGACGATTATTACATACGTTATAGTTAAGATATCTGCATTACATATGGCGTCTACAATTACAGCTACAGTGCTATCTAGAGCATGGTTGCAGAGCTTTGCAGAAAAACGACAGCCGGCCGCGGTGGCCGCGGGGACTGAGGCGCTCCAGTCACGGTCTGCACGGCCACTACGGTCGGGGGTTCGAATCCCCCCTCGGGCATGGATATTTGTGCCGTCCTTAGTATTAGCTAGTTCATAAGTAGTTTGTAAGTTTAGGGACTGATAACCCCGCAGTTAAGTTCCTTAAGCTTAACAAACATTTGAACATTTTGAAAAACGACACCCACCAGCTCATTGAGGTGTACGTAGAGATCCTGTAACCAAACGTTCATACAGATATGTTTGTTCGAGCCCATGTACTTTCCTTGTTAGTAAATGAGCCCGTGACGAAGCCTGTTGCCCTCTGTTGGATCTTCTCTCTATTAACTCTACCTGGTACGGGTCCCACACTGATGAGCTACATGCAAGCGCTGGCCGAACGAGAGTTCTGTAATCTATTTCCTTTGGCGTCCAACTACACTTCCTCAGGATTCTTTCAATGAATCTCAGTCTAGTATCTGTCTTCCCCTTGAGTGATTTTATATGGTGGTTCCATCGCATCCAGTTATTTTATGGAAGTAAGAGTTTCCAGTGTGTGTCCTGCTATTGCATAGCTATATAGTAAATGTTTTTTCTCTCTTTGCAGAGGCACAGGTTTACGTTTGTTTAAACTGACGCTCAATTGCCATTCCCTCCACCATGCGCTAATATACTGCAGATCCTCCTGCGAATGTTGAAATGTTTGTTAAGCTTAAGGGACTTAACTGCGGGGTCATCAGTCCCTAAACTTACAAACTACTTATGAACTACCTTATACTAAAGACGACACAAACATCCATGCCCGAGGGGGGATTAGAACTTCCGACCGTAGCGGCCGTGCAGACTGTGACTGGCGCGCCGCAGACCGCTCGGCCACTGCGGCCGGCGATCCTTCTGCATTTCACTACCCTTTTCCAGTGTTGAGACTTCTCGATAGACATAAGCACCATCCTCAAAAAGCCTCGTTGAACTTCTGTTGTTATTATTGGGACATTTATATATATTGTGAAAAGCAACGGTCCTATAACACTTCCCTGGGACACGCCTGAAGATTTGTCTCCGTTAAGTCTGACATATTGCTTTCTGTTAGCTAGGAATGCCTCAATCTAGTCACACAGTTGGTCTGATATTCTCGTACTTGGTTCATAAGGTGACGGTACGGAACGGTATCGAACGCCTTCCGGAAGTTAAAAAACACGGAGATCTTGTATTGACTGCCTTCTGGATCTCGCGGATGAATAGCGCGAGTTGTGTTTCGCATGAGCGCTGCTTTCGGAAACCATGATTTCTAGAAAGGAGATTTCTAGTCTTCAGAAATGACATAATATTTGAACATAAAATGTATTCCAAAATTCTTTAACCGACAGATGTCACAGGTAAGGCCTATAGTTTTGCGCATCTGATCGACGACCCACCTTGTAAATAGATATGACTTGCACTTTTTTTCCAATACATGGGAACATTCGTCCCTCTAGAAACCTTCGGCACACTGCTCTTAGAAGTGGGCAACTTTCTTCACATACTCCGTGTAAAATCGAATTGGTATCCCATCAGGTACAGTGGCCTTTCCTCTGTTGATCGATGTGATTTGCTTCTCTACACCTCTGACACGTTTTTCAATGTCCGCGATTTTGTCGTTCGTGCGATGGCTTACAGGAGGAAGTACCGAGCAGTCTTCTTCTGTGAAACAGCTTTGGAAAATACATTCTCTATTTCAACCTTTCGTGTGTCATCCTTTGTTTCAACAGCACTATGCTCACAGAGCATCTGGATACCTGGTTCCTATCCACTCACCGATTTGACGAAGAAGCAAAATTTCGTAGGATTTTCTGACAAGTCGGTACAAAAAAGATCGTTTTCGTCGTTGAATGCCTCTAGCATGGCTGCCCTTACACTAATTTTCTCATCATTGCTTGTCTGTTAGACTTTCGCTACGTTGATATTTGCGGTGAAGTTCTCTTTCCTTTAGTAACAGTCTCCTAACTCGGTTATTGAACGACGGTGGATCTATCCCATCCTTCATAATTTTACTTGGCCCATACTAAATAAAAGCGTATTATACTGTGCACTTCCACTTCGTCTACAGTTGCTCAACACTGTTAGTGTTAGAGATGAAACAATCTTGCCGAGCCGTCAAGTACTCTGATATCTGCCACTTTTCACTTTTGTTAAGTTAGACGATCTTCCTATCTTTCTTGAAATTTCTATTTACAGCTCTATTCATTGATGATGTAATGGCCTTATAATTGCTGATTCGTTGCTAACTGAATGGAAAAGTTCGATTCTATTTGTGATCAGCAGGTCTGATATGTTATCCCCAAATTTAAGCTAGCTACTTAACTGTTCGTAGTAATTTCAGATACGACACTTAGAACGATATTCGTCGATTCTCTATCTCTGCCACTTGTCTCAACCACGTTTGTCTCCCTGACTATATGAGGTAAGTTAAAATCTCCCCCTAAAACTATGTCTAGGAATGCTTCGGGAAATGTTTTCAATCCGCGGCGGAGTGGTCGAGCGCATTGAGATGCTATGCTCCGATGCGCGAGACCGTTCCCCGTCGGTGGTTCGAATCTTCCTTCGGGCATGAATGTTTGTGCTGTCTTTAGTATAAGTTAGTTTATAAGCAGTTTGTAAGTTTAGGTACTGATGACCCCGCAGTCTCACAAGCTTAACAAATATTTGAACATTTGAAATATTTTCAAGTTTTCCAGACGTTCCGCCATACTGCTGCTGAGCCAGGTGGTATATAAAAACTTCCAGTAACCTTATTTCAGCAACTATTCACGCTTAATTCTCCCCAAATTTATGTCACATTCCGAATTTATACTAATTTTACTCGATAACTCTTATTCTTTATCGCTAAAAACACGACTCTCCGTCAGAGTTTAACCTATCTCTGCGATATACGCTGCAGTCAGAGTTTAGAATTTTATTACTATTGATATCTGGCTTGAGCCAGCTTTCCGTCCATTGTATCGTGAGGGCATTTTGACTCTATAAGTAAAAGCATTTCTTGGATATTCCCATAGAGGACGCTGCAGTTAACAATTGCTACATTAATCTTTTCTATTGTGCCAAGTGCTGCCTACATCTGAATCAGTAAGCGTCTTGAAGGGCTTGTGGGGAGATTTCTCTACTTTAAAAAACCCACATGTGCACTCCGCTATCCTAGTACACGCTACCTGTGTGTATGTACGCCTTATCTATTGAGAGGGACCATATATTTCTGCAGCCGAGAGCTGAGGTCGACAAATTTAGCACGCAAGATCACCACAGAATCGTCTGAGTTTCTGGTTTAAGCCTTCCAGTCCAAATCACGGGACCGCGATCGGTTCTGGGAAAAATGCTGGAAATAGACAAAAAAAATCTAGATGTCTCCGGTACAAAACCAATATATGTTGTGTGTTTGAGCTAAATGATCCCCAATTGTACCCCGTTTTCCATTGGTAGGTACACCTTTGGAGGAAGTTTGAGAAGTGATATCCAAACGTTCAATAGGGAGGTTCTTGCCAGCCGCAGTGGCCGAGCGGTCTGCGGCGCGCTGGTCACAGTCGAATTCCCCCTCGGGCATGGATGTTTGTGTCGTCTTTAGTATAAGGTAGTTCATAAGTAGTTTGTAAGTTTAGGGAGTGATGACCTAGAAGTTAAGTCCCTTACGCTTAACAAACATTCGAACATTTGAGGTTCTCCTCGACACGCAACACGAGTCATACAACGTCTATCAGACGAACTTAATGGACAAATGGAAGTCCCTCTCGGGCTAATTAGACGAACTCGTGACAATTCATCGAGTTTTTCTTCTCCCAGAACAATTAATAATTTTGGTAAGTAGATGGAACGTAGGTTTTCCAAATGATCTTTTTAACCGTATTGGACATTGTTGATGTTGTTGTGGTCTTCAGTCCGGAGACTGGTTTGATGCAGCTCTCCACAATACCCTAGCCTGAGCAAGCCTCTTCATCTCCATATAAGAACGGCAACCTACATCTGTCTGAATCTGCTTACTGTATCGATCTCTTGGTCTTCCTCTGCGGTTTTTACCCCACACACTTCCCTCCAACGCTAAATTCACAATTCCTTGATGTCTAAGAATGTGTCCTACCAACCTATACCTTCTTTTAGTCAAGGTATGCCAGAAATTTCTTTTCTCCCCAATTCTGTTCAGTACCTCCTCATTAGTTACGCGATCCACCCACCTAATCTTCAGCATTCTTCTGTAGCACCACATTTCAAAAGCCTCTATCATCTTCCTGTCCGCACTGTTTATCGTCCATGTCTCACTCAAAATGTTCAAATGTTTGTAGAACGTATGGAACTTAAGCTTACAAACTACTTATGAACTAGTTAACACTAAACACGGCACAAATATCCATGCCCGAGGGGGGATTCGAACCCCCAACCGTTGTGGCCGTGCAGACCGTGACTGGAGCGCCTCAGTCCCCTCGGCCACCGCGGCCGGCTGTCTCACTCCCATACAAGGCAACACTCCATACAAATACCTTGAGAAAGGACTTCGTTAGGCTTAAATCAATATTCGATGTTAACAAATTTCTCTTTTTCAAGAACGCTTTTCTACCCATTGCCATTCCCCATTTTATATCCTCTGTACTGCGACCATCATTTGTTATTTTACTGCCCAAGTAACAAAACTCATCTACCTCCTTTATTGCTTCGTTTCCCAATCTAATTCCTTCAGCATCACCTGATTTTCTTACACTGCACTCCATTACCCTAGTTTTGCTCTTGTTAATGTTCATCTTATATGCACCTTTCAGCACACTGTCCATTCCCTTCAATTGCTCTTCCAGGTCCTTTGCTGTATCTTACTATATCGTAAGCAAAACGCAATGTTTTTAATTCTTCACCCTGAACTTTAATTCCTTCTCCAAATTTCTCCTTGCTTTCCTTTATAGCTTGCTCAATGTACAAATTGAATAACAATGCAGAATGACTACAACCCTGTTTTACTCCCTTTCCAACCACTGCATCCCCGGTAGATTATTTGAAAACAAGATTTTTATACTCAAACGTTTTCGTTTCCATTATCCAGTTTCATTTAAGTCTCATTCAGTTTATGTGACATAACTTATGTAAGGTGGTGGTTAATTCTATGGCCAAGTATAAATCTAGGTAGTACAACCGGATAAACAATAATAAAATATGAAATAAAAGGTAAACTCATTCAGCGTAAGCAGATGAAACAAACACAGCTTCGTTTGAGAAATCTAAATGAGAATAATGCGGGAGGGAATGAGGTCTGCCGGCCGCGGTGGCTGCGGGGACTGAGGCGCTTCAGTCATGGTCTGCACGGCCACTACGGTCGTGGGTTCGAATCCCCCCTCGGGCATGGATATTTGTGCCGTCCTTAGTCTTAGCTGGTTCATAAGTAGTTTGTAAGCTTAGGGACTGATGGCGCCGTAGTTAAGTCCCATAAGTTCTACAAACATTTTTTGAACAGCTGTAACCAATAGCTGAATAAAATAGGTTACCATATGCATATTGTGTACGATATGTCACCTTATCCTCTAATCCTTTAGTGCAAATGCAAAACAGCGGTTAAAAAAAAAAAAAAAAAAAAAAAAAAAAAAAAAAAAAAAAAAAAAAAAAAAAAAGCCGACCGCGGTGGCCGAGGGGACTAAGGCGCTCCAGTCACGGTCTGCACGGCCACTACGGTCGGGGGTTCGAATCCCCCCTCGGGCATGGATATTTGTGCCGTCCTAGTTCGTAAGTAGTTCATAAGTAGTTTGTAAGTTTAGGGACTGATAACCCCGTAGTTGAGTCCCATAAGCTTTACAAACATTTGAACTTTTTGAATGAGGTCTGTAATATTGGTGACAGTGACAAAACAAAGATAGGCGACTGCGGACCTGTTTGACCGCTAGTGATTTCGCCAGAGACGCTGCAGACGGTGCCACTAGCACCAGGTGGTCACATTACGCGCTGCACATCCGCACCTCCTCCTAAATCAGACGGGGTGCAGCTGCAGCCATGCCTGCTGGTCTCATTATACAACTGGACGCAGCTGGTCTGCCTCTGATCAACCGCAACATTATGGCCACCCTTCTAATAGCGTGTTGGCTCACCTCGACACGCAAAGCAGCTGCGATTCATCGTGGCGTCGATTGCGCAAGTTCTTAGTGCGTGGCCGGGGATAAAGGGCACCAGATGTTCACGTACAAAACACACTGTCCCGCAGGGTTACGAGGACCTAGTTTCTGAACTTTAGGATGAGGTTTCTACCGAGAGATCTGTACTACGACCATTGACAGACCACCTGAGTAAGATCGAGTATCCCTAAACGACAAACAGGAAGAGAAACCGGAAGTAATTACAGCGAGGGAAGAAACTGCACATACAATTAATAAGAAAAGAGCCTCTTGTAAGGAGATGATAACGAGTGAAATACTGAAACCAGGTAGAAGTAACTTGACAGAAGTACTGAGGATACCGGTCGGCAAATTCATCAACTCTACAAGAATAACAGAAACACGGAAAATTCTGAAGTTATATTACTCTTCAAACAGGATGACAAAGAACAGTTGGACGACTACCGCCTAGTTGGTTTGTTATCACATATTTACAAACTCCTGACTAAAATTGTAACAAACAGTCGGAAAGGGAATTCTATTTACATTACCCTGTGAGGCAAGCAGGATTTTGGAAACTACAGATCACATCGGACCTTCTTAAGGAAAAGAGAAAAAAAACCTGATCATAACATTCGTATTAGAAAAATGTTCAAATGTTTGTAGAGCTTATGGGTCTTAACTACGGCGGGGTCATCAGTCCCTAAACTTATGAAGTAGCTAATACTAAGGACGGCACAAATATCCATGCCCGAGGGGGGATTCGAACCCCCGACCGTAGTGGCCGTGCAGAACGTGACTGGCGCACCGCAGACCGCTCGGCCACCGCGGCCGGCTAACATTAGTATTCATCTCGCCTTTATTTGTACACTATCAAATATCGTTCGACTCCGAAGATATATAGTAATAATGATGCCCCTAGAAAATGCTGTGATAAAGTAAAGGTAAATGAAGCTCCTGAAATACATCTACGAAGAGACAACTATGAAAATTAGAGTGGTGAAGATCCCAGTAAAAATATTAGTTCGCCAAGGTTGCATTGGATGACGTCTTCAAATCAGCAGACTGAAGTAACAAAGGAGTAAAAAACAGTTGCTTCATATTTGAGCTTTGCTGATGATGTTGTTCTTGTAGGTGAAGCTTGGAACAAACTAATGTCTATCATCCAAGCATTAAAATATGCATGTGAACCAATAGTACCAAAATATTAAGCCTAGCAACAAAACACAGTCGTAAACAAATTCTATTGAAACTTTTGACGAATACATCTATCTTGCTCACAAAATTAAACTAAGGAAAATGAATTATAAAGCAGAATTTCTTAGGACTCAGCTGGGAAGCATTCAAGAAATTAAATTTTATCATAAACGATAAGAATGTCCTAAATAATCTTAATAATATTCGCATTTTACTAGCTGCTATCTACCGCTTGGAAAATGCTCAAATGTTTGTAAACCTATTGGATAAAACTACTATGGTCATCAGTCCCTAGACTTACAAACTACTTAAACTAATTTATATTGAGCACAACACACACGAACACACACACCCATGTCCGAGGAAGCACTCGAACTTCCGGTGGGAGCGGCCGTCCAGTCCGTAGCATGATGCCTTAGACTACGCGGCCCGTCTGGAAACTATGACATTTTATAGCGCCAATGTGTACATTTCTGGCACGATCGGTTTTTACAGATATCGACATAAAACAAGCATAGCTCCAACCTATTAACGAAGATGAAGATGAAACATTAACAAGTTTGATTATGTCTCGAATACTGCTGCGCGGCATAGGATCCTTACGAGACAGGATTGCCGGCCGCGGTGGCCGAGGAGACTGAGGCGCTCCAGTCACGGTCTGCACGGCCACTACGGTCGGGGGTTCGAATCCCCCCCTCGGGCATGGATATTTGTGCCGTCCTTAGTCTTAGTTAGTTCATAGGTAGTTTGTAAGTTT
Source organism: Locusta migratoria (assembly GCA_026315105.1). Classification (NCBI taxonomy): domain Eukaryota; kingdom Metazoa; phylum Arthropoda; class Insecta; order Orthoptera; family Acrididae; genus Locusta; species Locusta migratoria. The sequence continues at coordinate 451,008,086 of CM048755.1, read as the reverse complement.
AGGGACTGATGACCCCGTAGTTAAGTCCCATAAGCTGTACAAACATTTGAATTTTGAGACAGGATTGACAGGAGGCTTCGAGGAAATACAAAGAAGGGCAGCTCATTTCGTACAACATCACAAAAGGGGTGGGAGGGTAACTGATATGATTAACGTGCTCAGGTGTTAATAATTAAAACAGAGAAGTTTTTCTTGCTGTGAGATGTATCCAAGAAATTTCACTCGCTAGCTTTCTCCTTCAAATGCGAAAATATTTTATTGACACCCACCTACATAGGGATAAATGATCATCATAATGTAGTAAGTGAAATCGGAACTCGCGCAGAAGATTTAGATGCTCGTGTTCCCACGTACTATTGCAGATTGAAATGGTAGAATACGAAAATGGTTCGACTAACTCTCTGCCAGGCAGTTAAGTGTGAATTGCCGAGTGGCAACGTAGAAGTGGAGTGGATATGAATTTAGTTGTAGAATTGGCGGAATCAAATATTTTGCTTCCTGTAATTTTTCTGAATAAATAGCACCTTCATCGCCTGGATTAACTACCCCAGGAGAAGCACGCCTACATTATCAGAGGTTAAAACATAAATCGAATTAAATTTGCCAAAATGGAATCTACAGGTATGTAATCCATGACTTTTCACGCATGAAAAGTTTTCAGGAATAATACGTCAATTTACTATATTTAACTAATTCTCCCCCAATGATTCATTCCATTACAGTACATTACAGTTACGTCAACTGGTGGTATGTGTTGAAGATCAGTAGAATAGAAAGAAAGGTTTGTGGATGACTATGTGTATGAACTTACTGCTTAGAGCAAACAAGCCGCTCATTCATAAATCAGAACTCAAGATAGGGGACAGCATTTATTTCTATTAAAGTAGTGCTGTGGATACATAATTGAGTACATTAACCACCTTTGGTGAATGATGGTACCCCAAAAGAATTACGAATTTCTTTTTTTCTTCATCTGTCGCTTACACCAATTGTTAAGTAAAGTATTAATTAGAGATTTATTGCCGGCCGCGGTGGCCAAGCAGTCTGCGGCGCGCCAGTCACGGTCTTGCACGGCCACTACGGTCGGGGGTCCGAATACCCCGTCAGGTATGGATATTTGTGCCGTCTTTAGTGTTAGCTAGTTCATAAGTAGTTTTTAAGTTTAGGGACTGATGACCCCGTAGTTAAGTCCCATAAGCTCTACAAACATTTGAATTTTTTTGAAGAGATTTATTTGGCGTGATCTGGGTCTAATATTAGATTCATAAATAAGATAAATGCCACAATTAGTAGTTTCCTTTACAGGTAACCTTCATAATATTTTTGTACATAAAATATTCCAACTTGTGTAGTGATTTCCACCCAAGGTGAATTATCAGCTATGTTTCTTTAGAAGCGTTGAAGTAACAGCATGAATTGTTACAAACACAGATTATATGCACGTTGTTATTGCTGCACTAAAGTGAAAGATTGCCACATACGAAGCGTGATGGTATTATGTAATAAAATGTATACACACCGAATGCAGCCTCGCGTAACACCGCAGCGGGTAAGAGCGGTGCAGTGTGTTGACAGTAAGTCGTTTCGATTGAATGAGTTCTTCGTCTACCTGCAAGACCACGATCTCACAGATAACTGTAATGGGGTGGCCAATGTCACGTCCCTCCATCCAGAGCTGCACACTCACTCATATATGACTGCACACTAGACCGGTTACGTCATGGCAGCTGGCTCGAATCAGGCAGGGCACTAAGGCTCTGATGTAGTCATGAGTCAATGTGGCTACTGCTCGAAAAGTGCGGGAACTGTGTGATTTATTATGGTCTGCCAGGGTAAGTGAAAGCGTTTCCCTTTCTGTAAAGCCCAATGATTGTTTTAAACTTCTTGGCCGCAGCGTGCATATACTGATGTGTATTTGCGCAGATGTGTTTGTTTTGTAAGAGATCAGTACGATTCTCAGCCACATATGTAATAGCTCTCTGAACCAGGATATTTTCCCAAAGACACTAAAATATTATATTTTTAAACCACTGCATAAAAAGAGAGATATTTCCTATCTCAACAACTACCGTCTAATCTCACGTGTGACAGCTTTATCTAAAATTCTTGAGATTGCAATGTATACGAGAGTAGCTGCCAATATTTGTAAAAATAAGTTATTATCAAAATGTCAATTTGATTTCCAGAAATGCTACTCAACAAAAATGCTATATACGCTTTCATTGATCAAAAAAAAAGTTAAATACTTTGAATAACCGAACATCACCCGTTGGAATTTTTTGTGATCTCGCAAATGCTTTTGATTGTGTAAACCACGAACTTCTTCTATATAAGGTTAAGCATTGTGGTATTATCGAGGCAGTGCAAAATGGTTTAATTCATACTTAAGTGGAAGAGTGCAGAAATTTGAAATAAGTGCTTCAGGTAAACTGCAAAAATCAGCCGTTACCTCAAACTGGGGAGCTGTCACGATATGGGTCCCACAATGTTCGGTCTTGGGTCGTTTGCTATTCTTGAGATATATTAATGATTTGCATTTTACATTGACGATGATGCAAAGCTAGTTCTTTTTGCTGGCAATACAAGTACAGCAATCACGCCTCACAAATTAACTGATGAAATTATACATGATTTCTTTCAAAAAGTTATGAAATGGTTCTCTACAAATAGACTCTCATTAAACTTTAATAAACCAAGTATATACAGTTTCATACAGTAAACGGCATGACACCATTAATAAATATAGCCTTTGAATAGAAATCTGTACGTAAGGTAGAATATTAAAAAAATATAAGTGTTTCCTTTGATGAGGGATTGCACTGAAAGAAACACATCGAATATCTGCTGAAACGTTTGAGTTCAGCTACTTATGCTACCAGGGTCAATGAAAAGTATGGTGATATACATCTCAATCAATTAGCTTACTATGCTTATTTTCATTCACTGCTTTCGTGTGGGATCATATTTTGGGGCAAATCAACATTAAGTAAAAAGTATTCAGTGCACAATAGCGAGTAATCAGAATAATTGCTGGAGCCCACACGAGTTCATCATACAGACATTTATTTAAGAATCTAGGGGTTTTCACAGTAGCTTCGCAATACATACATTCTCTTATGAAATCTGTTATTAATAACCCAACCCAATTCAAAAGTAACACTAGGAGGAAGGATTATCTACACTATTCAAGGTTAAAATATAACTTGGACACAGAAAGAGGGGGGGGGGGGGGGGAAATTATGCTTCCACTAAAGTGTTTAATCACTTACCAGATATCTGACAGACAGAACCCCAGCAATTAAAATAATGTATGAATGACAACTCCTTCTATGCAGCAAATTGATTTTCACATGGAAATTATTAATTTTACAAATAAATAAAAATAAAATAAATCTTTAATGTTATCCTTTCCTAAACTGACAGATCATTACGATATCTCATATTGATGATCTATGGAGCAAGTATTAATCTAATCTAATCAATCAATAACTGAATTTCCTAAATGTGTGTGACATCTCTTTTGGCTATGATAATCGCAGCTCAGCGAGGAATCAAAATCTTGGGGAACCATTATGATCCGTGACCACTCGATCTTTCTCCCCAGTCACTATAACTGCTCAGGACAAGGTTGAAGGGGCATGTATCACAATACATAGCATTTCTCAATGTAAATGAGCAAGGATTATCGGCTAAACTACAGACGAATCCTCATTTCCATTGAGCATCCAAACCCTGCCTGTTCGGTACGCTGTTGACATCGGTAACATATCGCCAAATTTAAGGGTGCATTCTTAACCTTGAAACACATCCACTGAATGTGTGGCCGTGTCCCAATTTGATTTATTCATTAACCTAAGGTGTTTATGCACCATTAATGTTGTCTATTTGTGTGTTAATTATTTTATTCTTTTTATTGTTGATCAATGCTCCACGTTTATATAAGTTTCCACCCGTGTGATTGAACTTCTGTGATCGTATAAATGTGAAAGGTTGCATTTAATGTTGACTGACTGCCGCGCAATGGCTTACAGTCGCCGCCTCCCACTTTAGGCCTCGTTTTGCTGTAGTTATTAACGCGCTAGGGTCTGCTGGCTGGCCAGAGACAAGCTTATTTGGCAAGATGGTGAGGTGGCCGTGTTCTTAGTGTAGTACCAACCTAATCTTGAACGAAAGAGGTGACAGGAGACCCCTCTGCGAGCGGATGTAGAGGGAATTGTCTTCGCCAAGGGTTGGTAGACAGGAGGCTCTGAAAGCACTCTGCGTCGTTTTTGGCACGCTCTACAACCGGTGTGTGGCGGGGGAAGGCTTTTCCCATGGCCTGAGAGCGACACTCTTGCTCCGAGGACCGTGGAAGTAAGTACTTCGACGAATCCTGCTCAGGGGAAGGCATGCTGTTAGATCTTTGCTTTCTTTGTGATCAGGCAGTCTTGGTTTCTCACTGATAGTTTTCTTGAGTAATTCTTTCGCTATGCGAGGCGAAGTGTTTCTTAAATTACAGAACTGGAGTAATACAGTGTGAATTTAGTATTGCATTTTCATTCTGGTGATGATTTTATGTTCGGATTTTCTCAAGTTAGAGTACACTTGCGTGGCCTTCAGCCTTTGTGTAAACTTAGTATGTTTGAATTTCCTTGCTGTTATTAACTAACTTTTCACGCCATGTCTGTATATGCAAGTATGGTAAATATTTCACAGATTTTCTAGTTTGATTCTGTCTTTCCTGTCTTGTACGACCGATTGCACCACATGCTTTCATAATGGTTGTTACTTCGGCCTTCAGCCATGGTTTTTTTAATACTACCTTTCTTATATACATATTCTCGTGTGTGCTTTACCTGCTCATTCTAAATTAACTTCTGTTTTTAAATGCTATGTATTTCGGCGTGGTCGCACACCATGTGGTACTTACGAACAGTAAACTGCTGCCTTCTCACACATGAGTTCGTTTGTTGCATAGTGTTCGTAAATTTGTGATCAAGACGTCCGCCATCTCATCAAAATGCCACCGACACTTCGTTTTGCCGCTGCTATCAAGTGTTCCCACATTGTAATGTACCGCAAGCATTATTCACGTGTATGTGAATGAATGAATGTGTTTTCACCTACCCAATGTGTATTTGCAAATTTCCTCCCATGTTACCTCCATATTCATAAAGGGCAGAAACAATTTTAATACGGGTAGTAATTTTATGGTTTAATTCACTTTTGTACAAGGCGTGTGCTGAATTTGCTCTCCTCAAATATATTTGCTTGTTCATTTTACTCAATAGATTATGAGTTTAAAGTATCAAACTCCTGCTTTATGATTTCATGCTCCCCGTCCCATGTTTAATTATCTATTCATTTATTTGTTAACATTAATTTTGTGTTTGTTAAAACGTTGACTGCTACCTTAAGGACTGAACAGTTAGATAAATTTCTGTTGTGCAAGTACTGTGGCTCACTCATAAAGTAATTTAGAGCAGCAGTGAGCGTTTTAACTTACATTTGCCGATCTCAACTGCCTGAGATCTTGCTTAGAAAACATAACAAGCTACTTTCAACCTTCCACCATGACGTGTTCCATTGGAGAGGAGGCAAATGGTCAGAAGCCCAAGCTCCCATGCCTTGCCAGCTTCTGTTCTTGTCATTGCTTCTATTCTTTTTCAAGAAGCTTTCTTGTCTGTTATCCTGAATAATGTTTTAGGTCTTAGTTTGTACTTTCACATATACCACATATGTTGTGGTCATCATTCTTACAACTAATCTTCTCTGCTTAAACAGAGGCTTTTATAATTACTGAACGTTCATTGACAAATACATTAATAATTTCCAGGCTGTCTCATCACTTATCATATCAGTTTTGAAATATTTAGGGTTAAAGATGAATATACTGTTTCTTTTCTGCTAATTTTTATTTATTAGAACTAACTTCCCGCTTATTAGGCCATCACCAGGAACTAAGAAACTCTAGTTCTTATTTCACAACTCCCAGTAATACACAAGCATTCTGCCCCCCCATTCCAGGGTAAATAATTCTACAATTTGACATTATTAAATACATTGCACCTAACAATGGCTGTAGCCCCGAACTAATTGGCAACATACAACACAAGAAACAAAGGATAAAGATCCTACCCTACATTTAGGGCCCCTCTGCAGAAATAGTGATGACAAAAACAACTGGTGTTGTTGTGGACTTCAATCTGGAGACAGGTTTGATGGAGTTCTCCACCCTACACTATTCTGAGCAAGCCTCTTCATCTCCTCATAAGTTCGGCAACCCACATCCATCTGAATCTGCTTACTATATTCGTCTCTTGGTTTTCCTCTGCAATTTTTACCACACAAATAATGAGTAATACCAACTGATCTCTTCTTTTAGTCAAGGTATGCCAAAAAATTCCTTTTCTCCCCAATTCTGTTCAGAATCTTTTCATTTGTTTTGCGATCTATCCATCTAATCTTCAGCATTCTTGTGTAGCACCACATTCCGAAAGACTATCTTCTATCTGCCCGAACAGTTGATTGTACATGTTTCACTCCTGTACAATGGAACACTCCACACAAATGCCTTCAGAAAAGACTTCCTTGTACTTTAATTAATATTCGATGTTAGCAAATTTCTCTTTTTCAAAACCGCTTTTCTTCCCATTGCCATTCTGCATTTCGTATCGTCTGTACTGCGACCCTCATATGTTATTTTACTGCCCAAGTAACTACACTCATCTACCACCGTTATTGTTTCGTTGCCTAATACAATTTCTTCAGCATCGCCTGATTTTCTGACTGTATTCCGTTATCATTGTTTTCCTCTTCTTAACGTTCATCTTATACGTTCCTTTGAACCTCTTTGTTTTCCTTCACAGCTTGCTCAATGTACAAACTGAATAACATTGGAGAGATACTACAACCCTGTCTTACTCCCTTCTCAACCACTTCGTCCATTTCATGCCCTTCAACTCTAATAACAGTTGTATGGTTGATGTACGAATTGTAAATAACCTTCCGTTCCCTATATTTTACCTCTGATGACTTTAGAATTTTAAAGCGTGTATTTCAATCAACACTACTGTCGGAAGCTTCCTATAAATGTACAAAAGCTAGTAATGTACGTTTGCCTTCCATTAATCTATCTTATAAGATTAGTCGTAAGATGAGTATTTCCTCCCGTGTTCCTACATTTCTTCTGAATCCGAACTGATCTTCCCCAAGATCAGCATCTATCAGCCTTTCCAGCCTTCTGTAAATAATGTGTGTTAAAAATGTGCAACAATTACTTATTAAACTGGTGGTTCTATAATTTTCACAACTTTCTGCGCATGCTTTCCTTGGAACTGGGCTCACCGCGGTGGCCGAGCGGTCTGCGGCGCTAGTCACGTTCTGCACAGCCTCGGGAAAAGTAACAGCTGTAGTTTCTCCTTGTTTTCAGCCCTTCGCAGTAGCTGTATGGCAAAGCCATATTAGCTTATGTTACAAGACCAGACCAGTCAATCATTCAGACTGTTAGCCCTGCAGCTACTGAAAAGGTTGTTACCTCTCTTCAGGAGTCTCTGCACAGATACCCCTTCGCTGTGGTTGCACCTACGGTACGGCTATATGTATAGTTGAGACACGCAAGCCACCCCACCTCGGCAATGTCTATGGTTCATGGGGGTAGAGACTGGTGTACTACCCCATATTTAAGAATGATATCCTACAAAACACTCAAATATTGCTATTATAAAACTTCACTTTATGTAAGAGGCACAAGAGCTTATATCTTATTAGGCAAGAAGATAAGATTTCTTAAGCAACAGTGGGGTTGATGGAATGACTTGCAATGACTGTAACAAAAAATATATTGGTCAACTGGCTGGGCTATAGAAACTGGGTTTACTGGACACGAGCGTAGCTGGAGTTTACTTAAGTCAATATCTACATTTGCAGTACACATACTGAAGGGATGACATAGATATCAAGTCCACACAGAAGTACTACATATAGCCAACGAAGATGAAAACAGAATCTGTTAGAAGCATTGCAAGTAAACATCTATCTAAAAATCCCTTCTGGTTCTAAATGACCAATTACGGCTGAGCTCCTCCACAGTATTAAGCTTCATATGATGCATTTCATGCATCAACCTACCACAGAACATGTTAACGATCACACCTTTATTTTATATATTTGTATACTACTATAGACATCATAAAACGATTAAATACTGCTACACCAATATACACCGTTCCTTTGACTACATTGTTTAACCCACAGAACCTAGCGTGAAAAATATAAAATAATTGTCAACTATGATTTAATTTAATTAATTATACCACACCCAAGTGTAACGCAATATGTACAGTGTAACGTCTGATTTACAACAAAAATAATGAGGGATCATTTTGTTAGTTCTTCACACAGGACATGACCCCTCAAAATGTACCACTGATTTTAGAACCATAATAATACGTATTTAGTTTGCCTAATAATGTGTATAATTTTGACCTTTCGTAAATCAAATGTTAATAAATGATAAGAAGCAATTTTATTGAAAACTATATGTAACGTGAGAAGAATGTGAAAACTTTTCAACTAAGGTCATGACCATAGACAGTGTATTCATTTATATCTTTGAGTACAATGATTGGTAATCTAAAAACTAGCGTTTCTTGTTTCCTGATAATAAGCCGTAAGTTTGTTCTAAATTAAAAATTGTTTTTAACCTTAATATTGAATTTTTCTACCAAGTGACGGAAGAATCCTTGCAAGAAATGAAAAAAAAAAGAAAAAAAGAAAAAACCTAATTTTAGAAAGCGTAACGTAGGAAAACAGCGATCTTGATATAATGGTTAAAATTAAAATTGTAATTTTATTACTCTGTACATAATGTTTATTTATTTTTGTCAGGAATCAGCTTGACAGCTAACACAAAACTTTTTAGCAGTTTTTAATACACATTCACTGCTGTTTTTAATACACAGCGATGGCCAAGTATTGGCGCATCTTTGACATCGTCTTCAACCAGACCAGTGTATGCCTACCGTTCTTTCACGTCATCGCCATGAGCACCAACGGCGTCCCGCAGCTTCATCTTGGAAGTGAACGTACGACAGGAGTTTTCTGTAAAAGCACATACATGGCAATCTCTGCAGCTACCGCCGATTTTAAGGCTTACTTTTGTGTATAATTTCATGTAGAATATTAAATGTCCTCAGCTGGTTCCTTGAACTGGGATATAATTATGTGACTTAAGGATACTATTAAAATATTGTATCTACTGTGTAACAAATATTTAATGCTGATTAATAAATTTTACGCACTTTGTGTCTGATTGGTTAATACTGACAACACATTATGGACAGCGGACGGAGCATTCAGTACTGAAAATATAAGCCCACTATTCTCACCAGTTGTGTTCATTGTAATGTCCTCCCACACCGCCTGCCACCATGTGTCTAATCTTTTGTATTTTTGTTATTATTTTAGATGCCTCTCTATGTTTTCTGTTACTGTATATGTACCCTGAATGTCTACGTTGCTTTGCAGTGGTATTCACCTGAAGATTATCTATAGAGACTGAAACCAGTCGCCGGCCGCAGTGGCTGAGGGGATTAAGGCGCTCCAGTCACGGTCTGCACGGCCACTACGGTCGGGGGTTTGAATCCCCCCTCTGGCATGGATATTTGTACCGTCCTAGTTCGTAAGTAGTTCATAAGTAGTTTGTAAGTGGACTGATGACTCAGTAGTTAAGTCCCATAGACTATACAAAGATCTGAACATTTTTTGAAACCAGTCATGAAATAAAAACAACAATTTTGCGATCTGTACTGTTTTTAATTTTCATTTTAAGCGAAACTATAAAAAACAAAAACTGAAAGTTGATCATACCCTTCTTGTAAGTAAATAAATCAAAAGCGCTAAAACTATTAATTTCAATACCTACTTTATTACCCCCAGGTGGTGTGAAAATGAATATACACTTCACTGAACAAGATTTTCAGGTAAGATCAATGAGTAGCATGGGAGGTGGGAAATCACTTTCTATCCACTGCCGATGGTAATCAAAATTGGAACTGACAATTAAAGTTCCTCAAGGTGGGAAATGACTTTCTATTGTCTGCCGATGTTAATCATAAATGACACTGACAATTAACGTTTCTCAACCATCCAACTGTTGCAGTACGACTTACAGCAACACCTTACGAACTCCATTAATGAACTTCACATACTCCGACTAACACTTGATAGAGACACGGACCCATGTCAATAATCAGTAACATAGACACATTTACTGTTAATTGGAAATAAAAATTTCGTACGGAGATCTCAGACTAAATTTGACATTAAATTCACAACAATAATTGATATTCTCGAGTGAAGAAAAAACAAGTTCGCAATCAGACGTAATTATTCAATATGAATTGCTATACAACAGCGTAATTAAATCATATCAAGTACAATATAACACCTTTAAAAACTTCATAAAAGTAATGTACCTCACAAAAATTAGTTTCTACTGTGAATATTAATATATCTTTACAAATCTTGATAAATTTCTCGAGATGTTCAACGTTCTAAAAATTACATCTCCACAAACACACCTGTATACACTTCAGTTTTTACTTGAACTTCAATATAAAATCACAAAATAGTTTTCTGACACCTGAACACCCGTTAACTCAGCCCCACTATCATTTCCTACTATAGCAAAAGCACATGAAAAGCCACAATTCTCAGTAACCCAACGAAGAAAAAGATGAAATGCACAATAAGGCGCTTATCCCATTGTAATGTCACCCTTCTTGCTGCAGACGTGACTTGTGCTTTCCTGCAACTGCTGCGCACGGATTTTTGTTAGAGCGAGCTACGATGGACTGTAGTTAAAAGAGGTGCTAACTTGGTTGTGAATTCAGTACAGAATCTGATAGGAAATTCCTTTGGACCTGCGGTATTGTTCCGTTGTAATGATTTTAACTCTTTAATGCATAATGTAGCTGATCAGCTACATTCCTTACTTTTCTCATCATCTCTCAAACTGATCAAAATTTTACCACGAATTCATTTGCAGCTGCTTGTATACATGGTGTTAAATATGCTAGTAGCTCGTCCTAGAAATTATAAGTTGCAGAGTGCTACTGAATCATTTCGACAGTTGCCTGCATTGAGTTACTGTGCGTTTGTTTACAGTAGTATTCCTCCTTTGCCATGTAAAGTAGTCAATCAGATACTACTGTTACATTATGAGTTACTTTCTGGAAATTTGACAGGCCTAATAGTGACATTTACTACATTGGGTACTTCATGGATGCACTATGTAGCTGACAGTATATGAACTTCTTGTTGCTAGTAGTGCATAATAATTTTAAGGAATTTTTTCAATACTTTTCTCATTATATACGCACTATACCTTAATAGAGGTATTTTTATAGCTTCAAATAAAAAGTCATACATTAAAACGTTGAGTGTTTCTCAAGGCGCTGATACTAATGTACATTTCACTCATCTTCGCATTGGTTTAGGAATTAATTTGGGGCAGTAGATCTAGGTTTTCCTTTCTATAGGAACATTTAAAAATAAAGAGTCTCTGCTTTTGTTTTCCTACCCCTAATTTCAGTTCCTGCTCGTCCGTGAGTAACTGTTCACGAACTTACTCTCTACTAATATCCTTTACGTAAGAGCAGAATTTCTTTGGATCTGCAAGAGACATTTCGATAATATTCTGCTGCGGCATTCCTTGAAGGGCTTGCGAATTGTTCTTTTAATTCCGAACGCGTTCCTTTCAAAATCTCTTTCTCTTTAGCCCTAGGACTTGTTTTACATCTATTATGCAATGGTCTCCGCTTCTAATCAGTATTTTTGACACTGAAGGCATTTCATAGGGATTCCCTCCACCTGAATTGTTCTACTGGGTACATACGGGAATCCCTTCATTGAGTGCAAAATTGATCTTTTAAATTTCAGCCATAACTCCTCAACATACTCTTTACCTTATCTTAGGATTTCAGATTCTTCACTTAGATTTGATACTATTGATTATTTATCTTCTTTACTGAACATATAAAACTTTTTTCTTGTGTTAGTTGTAATATGTACTTCAGTAGTTATTGCTACTACAACTTTCTAATATTCACTGATACCTATCTCATTGACCGGATGGAGACTCGCCTAATCCCAAAACCCGTTGAGTGAACCCCATATATAATTAGCTAAATGGGCAGCAGCATGTCGAGTGTAGTGCATATCTGACCTTAGAGTTGTCAACCAAATGCTGAAACTCTAAGATATCGCAGCCAAACTTGGCACACAAATTTCACTCGTTCAGGCTCTCACCTCGATGCAGAACTGAGGATTACTACGGTATTTTCTGAGGAAAATTATGCAGATTTTAAGCTTCATTGACGCTCTGTGAGCAATACTGTGATTTAAATTTTTTCTTCTAGTCCTTTCAATTATTCATGTATGACTTCGGAACCCAGACAATGGGCATCATTTTTTCTAACGTGCGCCACAACATGCAGTTGGGTGTACCTCGTTTCCTTAGTGACTGCCGAAATGGTCTCTTCAACATGTTGACTGACTGAAGCCTTCAGGCCTACACTTTGAGTTAACATGGTTTTCCTTTCCATTTATTGCTGTCATTTCTTTTTTGGATGTCGTTATTCATCGTACATTTCAAGTGCCGACGGTTAATACACTCCTGCCCCCTTACAGACAGCCGGCCGCGGTGGCCGAGGGGACTGAGGCGCTCCAGTCACGGTCTGCACGGCCACTACGGTCGGGGGTTCGAATTCCCCCTCGGGCATGGATATTTGTGCCGTCCTTAGAATTAGTTAGTTCATAAGTAGTTTGTAAGTTTAGGGACTGATGACCCCGTAGTTAAATCCCATAAGCTATACAAACATTTGAAAAAAAAACATTTTGTCACAGACACAACACATTTCAAACATTTTGTTTCGATGTCAGTAAAACCAGCAACTCGAATGTATTGGTTATTCCGATGGATGTACCATTGTGATTTATTCCTAGTGTCTCTCACTCCTGAATATGACGACTTGACGTACCACTGAAACGCCATTCATAGGCTAGTCAACTAGAAGTGGTAGAAACTATTTTTCGTCCACACAGAACAGTGTACTTTGTAGAAGGTAGTATCTAAGTTGCCTAAGGTACCTCTGGCAAATAAATCTGGGCAGAGCTTCCAACGTTTGTAGCACATTCCAGTACCTTTGGAGTAGCCTTGGCCTCTTCATTGCTTAAGAACAACACCTTGCTCATCTCGTGCCCAATACCAGCAAACACACCTGGTCTACTTTGTTCCCGGGGCAATATTTCGCATAACATTAAATTAATAACAGTAAAAGAATTTGATTACCTTTTACTTTATACATATGATATGTGTGACTCGATAACAGAGTGGTAGAGTGCCAGACTATGAACTCAAAGGTCGCGGGTTCGTTTACCCCTAAGTCCTAGGATTGTCGTCTCTCACTTTTCACTTCTTTCACCTCGGACATTGTTGTTAATGTAGAAAGTCGAGCTGCATAATGTTCCGCAATCCATGTCAAACTGAAGGTCCAACTATAATTGGGTGTGTAAGTCAATCGGAAGGTCAGAAGATGAGAACGGAATACTACCTCCAAACAGGACGATGCCTAGTAAAGCACTGTTGTGTTCACACCAAACTTCGGATTGTTGACTGATTTAATTTATTCAAATATTACCAGTACCTATTTAGATCTAAAACAGTTTACAGTCAAGATGAGATATCTAATACCACAGACCAAAGTATTATATCGTACACAAAATTTTCTGAACACACAAAATAATCATTGAACCTGGACCACATCGATCGACAGCTATGATAATTTTAATTCCTATTTAATCATTTAAGTAAATGAGCACAATTAAAACTATGAAGATTGTGAGCACATTAATATTGTAAGTTGGGGACACGGCAATGCCCGCAGCCATTCACGGCACTTTCAGCCCCCTGCATATTCGTTGTGGCTAACGCTAGAACGGCGATTTTTCGGTAACAAAGAGTACCTACAATCACTAGCTTTTTTTTCAAATTATATTGTTGTTCACCTTATAGATTACGAAATGTCGATAGTCGAAAATCACTACTTCTGTCAGTCAGTCACTCACTCACAGACCATGAAAATACTATGGTGTTATTAGCATACTCAGGTACTAAAAATTTTGTATTTACTTGGTGTTTAGCCCGAATAGGGAGAAAAAATTCAAGCATTACGAAATACCTATCCCGTTTTCGAACATTCAGAACGCTTGGTGGAATAGTATCTTCTAACTTTAAAACCATTCTAATATGGTAATGATGATCTTCCGGCAAAGTGCTGGAGACGCATGTGAAAGATCTTAGCTTCCATATGTGACGGTGTAAATAAGACTTCTTTTTGGGGACTAAAAAAAATATTTTGAATTTCTAACTGTTGTATGAATCCAACTGATCAGTCAATAAATAACATGCGAAATAACTATTACTTTCAGTTATACTGGAAAATATACCTGATCCGCAACTTTCATATATTCCGATGTTCGCAAACTGATAGAAATTCAAGACTTACTTTTAAAGTAGCCTGTTATTAAAATAAGCAAGATCTCGGGCAGTGTAGAAACACAAATTAAAGTTAAAACGCTCACTGCTGCTCTAAATTACTTTATGAGTGGCCACAGTACATGCGCATTGGAAATTTAGCTAACTGCTCACTCCTTAAGGGAGCAGCCAACGTTTTAACAAACACAAAATCTATGTTAAAAACAGTGAATAGATAATTAAACATGGGATGGGGAGTATGAAATAATAAATCAGAGATTTGATACTTTGAATCATAATTTATTCAGTAAAATAACAAACAAATGTGGGGAGACCAAATCAAGCACATACATTGTACAAAAGTGAATTAAATCATATAATTACTACCCTTATTACAATTGCTTCAGCCCTTTATGAATATTTAGGTAACGTGGGAGGACATTCTCAGATACACAATGGGTAGCTGGAAGCACATTCATTCAATCACAGACACCCGCATAAAGCTATGTGGTACATTACTCTCTGGGAACACGTGAAAGCAGCGGCAAAACGAGGCGTTGTCGGCGTCTTGACGAGATGGCAGGTGTCTAGATCACTAAGTACACTGTGCACTAAACGAACTCATGTTCACGGAGGCAGCGGCTCACTATTCTTAAGTACCACGTGGTGTGGGACCACGCCAAATTTCATAGCATTTACAAACAGAAATTAATTTAGAGTAAGCGAGTAAAACACATGCGAGAATTCGTCTACAAGAAAACTAGTATTAACAAAAGCATGGCTGAAGGCTGAAGTAATGACCGTTACGAAAGTACATGTTGCAATCTGTCATACAAGACAGGAAAGACTGAATCAAAGAAGAAAATCTAAGAAATATTTAGAATACTCGCGAATACAGAAACTACACGAAAAGTCAGTAAAAACAGCAAGGAAATTCAATCACACTAAGTTTACACAAAGGCTGAAGGCCACACACGTGTATTCTAACTTGTGAAAAACTGGACACACAATCATCACCGGAATGAAAGGGCAAATAATAAATTTACACAGAATTTACTCGAGTTCTGTAAATGAAGAAACACTTCACCTCGCATAGCGAAATAATTACTCAAAAAGGACTATCACTGAAAATCCAAGCCTGCCTGATCGCGAAGAAAACAAGGTCCTAACAGCATGCCTTCCCCTCAGCATGATCTGACGAAGTACTTACTTCTAAGGCCGCAGCAAGAGTGAAGCCATACACCGGATGTAGAGCGCGTTAAAAGCGACGCAGAGTGCAAAAGAGAGACTAGTGTTTACCAACCCTTGCTACCTGGCCAAGACAATTCCCTCTACTCCGCTCATAGAGAGGTCTCCTGTCACCTCTTTTGACCAAGATTAGGTTGGTACGACACTAAGAACACGGCCACCTCCCCATCTTGCCAAGTAAGCTTGTCTCTGGCCACCCAGCAAACGATAGCGCAGACGATAAACGAAGCCATGCGTTCTTCACTACAGCAAAATGAGGCCCAAAGTGGAAGGCGGTGACTGTAAGCCATTCCGCGGCAGTCAGTCAATATTAAGAGCACACATTAGCATTCACATGAACACACAAGTTCAATCACATGGGTGGAAACTTATATAAATGTGGAGCAGACATATATAAACATGGGGCATTGATCATTCATAAAAAGAATAAAATAATTTACACACGAATAGATAGCATTAATGTTGCAAAAAACACTTTAGGTTAATGAATCAATCAAACTGAAACGTGGCCACACAATTAGTGGACGTGTTTCAACTTGATATTTTTATAATGATCTACGTGTGCACAATGAAAGGATTGGATAGCAACAATACAATCAACTTTCTGAAATTCGCAAATATTCTTACATCGAAGCCTCTGAGCTGAACCAAAAGAGACCAAACTGGGTTTTAAGGATGTCAGTGCCTGCTGTACAAAAAATTTTACTGAAGATGAAGAAAGAAGGACTACCTACAAAAGAAATGAAATCCCATCAAAATCATAAAATTTACAAAAATATAAGTGCCCCGATGAATTCCTTCCGCAGAAAAAGTTGTGATATGTCATGGGAAAGCAAGTTGGTTATCTCAGTGCTCATGGATTCCTCTGTTCAGTACCTTGCCATAATTTGCTATCTACCAATATTTCCAGGAACTACATCAGTATTATACATCTTTATCTCTATAATAAATATTATGACTTGGCAATCGTACTATAATATAATTACAGAAGAATCAATATAATGATCTGGGAATTTCTCATCGACATAATGACATACCAATAATTTATATTCCATTCCGTAACCATAACCTCTTATGAATGACATACACTCACATAGGCGTGAAGTATTTTAAATATTACTGTACGTTGCCATGCGATTGCCAAGTTATTATATTTACTATAGAAATAAAGATGTGTAATATGGGTATTGTCGGTATAAATGTTGATGGATAACTACTTACATAACAGATTATGAAAAGGTGCTAAATAGGTGGCTCCGTACACACTAACTAAGAAAACCGACTTAGTTTCCCATAAGTAGTCCATAACTTTGTAAGGTGGAAGAAATTCGTCTCGCACTTTCATTTGTATACATGTTATGTTTTTGATGGAATATAATTATTAGAAGCACAACATGTATATAATACACATTGTTACATCCTTTTGCAGGAAGTTAAGTCTTCTGTCTGCAGCCACAGCTACGGTTTGGAAAGGGAGAAAATAATGTTAATTATGGTGGTATACATTTCCAGTCTGTTCTAGATAAAGATGGTTAAAAAAAAGGTAAAACTGTGATGGGGCGGGTAGATTAATAAGATTAATAGCAGGATAATTCGTACTCTAAAAGCACTACGAGTGGATGTATCTTTAAGTCACTTTCGTCCCTCACAATTCTTAAATTTCCTGCTACTCTTTCCTTCCGTTCCCTCACGCACATCATACCAAACAACACAGTCCTGTGAGCCATTTTGTACTAGAAATGCACGACATTTGAGGGGCCAAGTCGTATTCCACCTCGTCAAGAGGGAGAAACATAATTCTAAAATCTTTCGAGTAAGCAGCCAGGCATGAAACTTGACTCGGCACTGTCGAAAACCAGAGGGTCCAAATTAATGCCACATCACCCGCTGTAAACTGACGTTTAGGGTATTATCGATATTGCTGTTGGTTTTCATCTTTGGTCGTGTGATCTCGCTGCGTGCTAAATTGTTCGGTGTATGTGGTCTTTTTTTTTTTTTTGTCATTGAGAACCGATTATTTAAACACCGTTGCACATTGCTTTCTCGCTGCAGAAATTCCTTGAGAATGGACCGATGTCGAATTCCATACCTGGCTGCATATCCGTAAGTTTTTGAATACACCATATGCCGAGAGAAATTAAGGAATCACAATGTAATTATGTTAATTTTCACTAACCTGAGATCTTGTCCCAGCGCAGAGGTACAGTGCCTTTCAGAAGTTTTGGATGGATGGATGGATGCTTATGGTTTAACGTCCCGTCGACAGCTTGGTCATTAGAAACGGAGCTAACGCTCGGAGTTTTGGGTTAGGATGAGGAAGGAAATCGGTCGTGCCCTTTGAAAGGAACCATCCCGGCATATGCCTGGAGTGATTTAGGGAAATCACGGAAAACCTAAATCTGGATGGCCGGAGGTGGATTTGAACCACCATCCTCCCGAATGCAGAAGTTTTGGGACAAACAAAATAGTTTTGGATTTACTTTCAGGAATAAAAATTAAACAATTATGTCACTTATTGCAATAAACAGAATCACATTTAAAGAGCAATAAACTAAACATTTTACTTCATTTCATTACTCATAAAATATAAATACCTCCATATTTATGTGAAATAACATAAATTTGCGTTTGGAAACGTTTCGGGACAAAGAGTAGAAACAAAACAAAACCTAGTAAATAATGAGGAATTAGTACTCTATACTTCAACCGCGACTTTGTAACTTTTGTGCAAACCGTTTTGGCACACTGTGTACAAGCTTCTGTAAGTATTAAACACTTAGATTTGTCCATTCGTCTTGCAGTCGTCTCCTGACGTCTTGTTTGGACTGTTTGGGGACTTTTCGAATATTTTTTTCTCTAACGAATCGCATAAACTTTCTACGGGGTTGATGCCAGGACTTTGGAAGAGGAATGAAAACATTTGGACACAACTGTACAATATAGGCGGTGTGTTTGAGGTCGTTGTCCTGATAAAATTTGAGACAGTCTCCTATTCTCATATTTTCTGCGCTCTTCACATTGTTTCATACAATCTGCAGGTATACATTTTCATCCATTCTTTCGTCAATGAATACTAGCTCACCCTCTCCTTGGGTCGACATCCAACCCCAAACCTTAACATGGCTCCTGTTTGTTTGTTTGTTTGTAATTCTATCGGACCAAACTGCGTGGTCATCAGTCCGTAGCTTACAAACTACTTAAACCTAGGTAAACTAACCTAAGGACAACACACACACCCATGCCCCAGGGAGGACTCGAACCTCCACGGCGAGCAACCGCGCGCTCCGCAGCGAGACGCTTTAGACCGCTCGGCTACTGCACCGCAGCCATGGCCCCTGCCAGACTTCACTGTAGCTTGCATTTTTTTTTCTTCCAGCTCTTTGTTGGGTTGCCGCCATACCGTTATTCGTCCATCCGGTCCTGATATGCTAAATTTTTATTCATCCGAAAAATGTACTTGATTCCATCACTCCATGTTTTTGTTTATATGTTCCCTTGCGAATGGCAGCCTCATCTTCCTATTGGCAGGACTGATATAAGGCTTCCTTCTTGCTGTTCGCCCAGGATAATTATCTCTGTAAAGTACTCGTCTAACTGTGCTAGGACTGGGTTTCTTCCCAAACTCTTCCTCAGCCTCAATGGCAATTCATGTACCAGTGATTTTGGGTCTTTCTTGACCTTTTGTACTGTTGCCCTCCTCACAAATACCCTTTGATCTGTGGCAGAATTTCCATCCTGTCCTCATATTTATATCGACGGATGATGTTTCTTACAGTACAGTACTTTTCTTCATATCCAGTAACGCTGCTATTTCTCGGTATGTTCTTCCCTTTTCGTGGTGGAATATTACTAACTGCCTCTGTCAAAAGTGCTCTTTTTCCATCTACGTACCGTTGTATACAAAGACACTTGTATTTCCTGTGAGCTCTCGACAAGTGATGACTGACATTACAGAAAGTAACGAATAACAGAGATGAGGCACACACTGACGCTGTTGCCAACATTTGTCACAGAGCTTTTGAAATGCCGATTTTCATATCTCCCAGTAAGAAATGGGTCTTTTCCTGTTGTAAAGAAGAAAATATTGGTGACTCCGCGTTTTATTGCCAATAATTACATGTACAGCGTGCAGACGTACATCTTTATCTTCGAATTAACCGTCATAAATTCTTATATACCCACGACATTCTGTGCACAATGTTTGTTCCAAAACTTACGAGAGGCACTGTAGCACTCAGGTCTTAATTTTTGAAATGAGGCCGAAAATCGTAAATATTCGTTCTAAGACTTCTGAATTTAGTAAATAATATCGTCACATAATTTAGAGATGCCAGATGGTTTTATATATAAAGAACAGTCTAAATGTTCAAATGTTTGTAGAGTTTATGGGACTTAACTACGGGGTCATCAGTCCCGAAACTTACAAACTACTTATGAACTAGTTAATACTAAGAACGGCACAACTATCCATGCCCGAGGGGACATTCGAACCCCCGACCGTAGTGGCCGTGCAGACTGTGACTGGCGAGCCGCAAACCGCTCAGCCACTGCGGCCGGCGAACTGTCTAGAGTGCAAAATTTTTATCTTTTCCTGCCAGCTCCACAACATCAAAGGAGATAAATTTCCTGAAGATGGCCTATAAGAAGACCGAAACTAGTCGGAAAAAATAAAATTTTTGCACTCTAGACTGTTCTTTATATATAAATTTAAATAAGAGTAATATTGCCCAAAAAGCGAAACAGAAATGTTTCCAAAAATATCAGATGGTTTTTCTATTTATCCTGTTAAACACGGAAACTACAGAAATACCAAACTGCGTATACAAAATTCAGTAAAACGTCTTCTCAAAAGACTGACGCACAATTTCATAGAGTTCTGTCCTGCTTTAAATTTCTATATAATCCTGCTGTCTGCCCTCATCTTTATGTTACCCCTCTGTAGCAGTCTCCGCATTCAACCAGACGAATCACTCTGTATTTAATGCCCAATTTGGCGCGAAGTGAACTTTATATAGCGGTTCGTCTGTCTTTTGTTATCTTATTTTGTAATTAAATAAACATTGCAAATACCTCTAAGACAACTTTGTATTCACAGCTTAATGATATTAACGTAAAATACCATATGAATTTTAACTTCTTAAAAACTGATAAATGAAATTATAAGGTTTGGCGCTCAAGGTCTGTAAGAGGCAGCCAGTAACTTTATACGCTCATTATTGTGGCGAAATTTCCCACAGGATATACACTCACTGTACCATCTTCCGTCTATATCTCACTCCGTGGAATTATATCTGAAATATGACCTGATGCCTCAAAAGCCAGAAAAGTCACACTGCTCCCATTCTGCAGCAGTACCCTACATCTTCGTGAAAGAGGAACGTCTAATACCACGCATATTTTGCGAATAGGATATTTTCTGTCGTTCCCTTGTTGTGATCCCTACTATTTTGCTTCAGAGATGTTTTGTGAATAGCTATGACATTCAGTTATGCGTTGTATGCATTTTGGTTTGCGCTATCATATAGCTTGCACTAGCCTTTTCTTCGCTCCCTACTTCTTGTAGAGAAATGTCATTCGTTTTTCTGTCTGTCCAGCTATTTCTTTAAATTCTATCCCAGAACCTCATTCCAGCAGCTACGAAGCGAGCTTTCTCTCGCTTTGCTACGTATAGGTTTCACATTCATATGTCAGGACGACTTTTTACAAATCTTTGTACTTTTTCAGCAGAAAGTGGTTCTTACTTTGGAAGCCGCTTTTGGCAGTGTTATTCTTCTCTCGACTTCCTTGAGAAATCTATTGTATACTACCACAATGCTGCCAAGCTAGTGAAATTCGGTTACTTTCTCAAATTTCTCTTGTCCTTGTTACTCTTACCTTCGCCGCGGTGGAATAGCCGAGTAGCCTAAGGCGCCTCGCCGTCAGAGGTTCGAGTCCTCCCTATGGCATAGATGTGTGTGTGTGTGTGTGTGTGTGTGTGTGTGTGTGTGTGTTGTCCTTAGGTTAGTTTACCTTAGTTTAAGTAATTTGTACGATACGGACCGGTGACCACGCAGTTTGGTCCGATAGATTTACAAACATTTGAAAATTTTTAGTCTTACCTTCACCTCCAGTCTTGTATTCTTTATTCCTGTGGATTTTTTGTCGTATTTAATTTTAGTTTTGGTTTTGTTGTCTCTTAATTAGGACCATAAGTATATTATTTAGAACCTTCTCTGAGTTTCCCACTATTATAATATCAACAGTATACCTGATGTAGTGAATATTCCCGCAAATAATTTTGATTCCTGATGTGTCCTTGCCTGTCGGACATCAACAAAACGGTTCGTCGCCACCCATAGGATTAAGGATGCTGCGGGACCCCCGCTAGAACACCAACATATATACACTGAGGGCCCTATAGGCAGCAGTACGATACACGTGCCAGATCAGATTGTCCAAATAAGAATAACTCAGTGTCCTCTTCTTCTGTATTCACATGGACTGGCATACAGAGCTTGCTGACTGTCTCTACTGAGCGCGGACTCCACTACTACTGGTGGCGCACCAAGAAAATCCTGGATAGCGATGCAAACTGTACTGTACACATTAGCAACTCACTAAAAACAACTGGCATCAGGTGTGGACCAACGTGTTCCACCCTCTCTTGCCGTCCGAAATTCGCAGCCTGTAGTTTAAAATGGTATACAACGTGTTGCCAACTTCTTCTGCTGATATTTCGGCCGCGTACCTTCCGGCCATCTTCAGAGTGAGTCGAAGACTGTCGACGAGGTGCCGGGCGCGGCCTTATAAGGCTGATCGCGGTGGCAATGCGCGTGCGCGTCACAGATGCTGGTTTACTGCATATCGAAGTACTCACACGCGTGCGCCCCCCGTGGCGGAAGCGCTTCGGTATTCACTTATCGATATATGCTCGGCGGCGGCAACACCTTCACGTCTTCTCTGTGATTTCAATACTCCAAGTGCAGGGTTCCAAGCTTTGTCTAAATTAAAACCTTTATCTCTGTTTAAGAAGTTGTTGGCCAGTCTAATTTCAACAGCTTCCTTAAATATAGCATCCCAAAACGAAGATATGGGTGTCGAAATCTTCACATCACTATAGTTCATTGAATGACCAGTTTTGAACCAACGGTCTTCTGGAGATACGTGGATGACACGTTTATAGTATGGCCTCACGGGAAGGATGATTTACATCGATTTCTTGACCATCTGAACTCCATCCACACTAATATCAAATTTACTATGGAAATGGAAAAAGATGGATGCCTCCCATTTTTGGATGTACTTGTTCGTCGAAATCTGATGGTACATTAAGACATGCAGTATATCGGAAACCAACTTATACGAATCTGTATTTACATGCCAGTAGCTGCCATCATCCCTCACAAACCGCAGGGGTCCTTAAGACATTGGTGCACAGAGCACATTGTATATCAGACGATGACAACCCGCAGGAAGAGCTCATACACTCGAAGAGCATTTTCAAAGCAAATGGATATTCGCAACAACAGATTCGCAGAGCATTCGATGTGAGTCCAAGAATGCAAGCACGAGACGTGGAAGAAGAAGACGAAAATAATAGTTACAGATCAAGAGCCTTCTTACCTTACGTGGGCGCTCTTTCGTCAAAGATAAGCCGCATTCTAGACAAACATCGTGTTAAGGTTATCTTCCGGCCACCAGTGAAGATTGCAGCCTTACTCGGGTCAGTGAAGGATGCTTTGTTGCTTCACAAGTCAGGTGTGTACCAGATCCCTTGCGGAAATTGTGATACTTTATATATAGGCCAGGCAATACGCACTGTCCACGAGAGATGCGTTGAAGCCGGCCGTGGTGGCCGAGGAGACTGAGGCGCTTCAGTCACGGTCTGCACGGCCACTACGGTCGGGGGTTCGAATCCCCCCTCGGGCATGGATATTTGTGCCGTCCTAGTTCATAAGTAGTTTGTAAGTTTAGGGACTGATGACCCCGTAGTTAAGTCCCATAAGCTTTACAAACATTTGAACATTTTTTGATGCGTTGAACACAGAAGATATACTCGCCTATTACAGCCAGACAAGTCAGCTGTGGCTGATCATTGCATAGAAACTGGTCATTCAATGAACTATAGTGATGTGAAGATTTCGACACCCATATCTTCGTTTTGGGTTGCTATATTTAAGGGAGCTAATGAAATTAGACTGGCCAACAACTTCTTAAACAGAAATAAAGGTTTTAATTTAGACAAAGCTTGGAACCCTGCACTTGGAGTATTGAAATCACAGAGAAGACGTGAAGGTGTTGCCGCCGCCGAGCATGTATCGATAAGTGAACACCGGAGCGCTTCCGCCACGGGGGGGGGGGGGGGGGGGGGGGCACGCGTGTGAGTACTTCGATATGCAGTAAACCAGCATCTGTGACGCGCACGCGCATTGCCACCGCGATCAGGCTTATAAGGCGCCCGGCACCTCGTCGACAGTCTTCGACTCACTCTGAAGATGGCCGGGAGGTACGCGGCCGAAATATCAGCAGAAGAAGTGAATTTTACGCGGCTGCATTCCCGAAATCTAATGGACCTTAAGAATACATCAAGAACGTCTTTGACTCAATGCCGAGGGTCGTAATAGTGGTTGTATCTAGCAATGTTTACTATATTCAATACGTACTAATTTCACCATCTTCCTCTCTTCACATGTGCAGTATTTTCAATCGTGTGATAGATGTACAACTTATCATTCCCCCAAATAAATTTGGCTATATCTGGCCATCTTTGGGGCTGGATTTTGGGTGGCAAGCAGTGTATATGGCCGTTTATTAGTAACTGAACAGCTTCAGTAATGTTAACTCGTGAACTGATACTGGCCACATGCCTTGAAAATCAAAATATCTCTTGAATTCTCCTTTCTTTCCTTTTGGTTTGTTAATCAATTTACTGCACACAAATAAGGGGCCGGTAATTATGCAGATATATGTACGGCAGGATAATATGTCTATTAAAAGGAAGGAAATTGACAGTGGTTGTGTTCTGGGTTCGTTGTAAGTTAAAAATCGACCACAGTACGTAACAAGAGCCTTGTTTTATCACTAAAATTAGTAAATGAGGTCCGTGTGAACTACTGATTACTCCTTGCTATAAAGCCTTGCTCCCTGGCCCAAATTGAGAACTGTTTCGTTTCAAATTACTGCAATAACAGGAAGTTAATATTAAAGTGGTCAATATACATAGCAGCTCACACGTTATTACACACAGACATTAATAAGCAAGCCACCACAATTAAGGTTATCTTAGAAAGGTGGCTAAGAAAACATTTAAGGCGCAACGGAATTTAGACATAAAAAAATTATTGCATCTGAACTTGTTCTCAGCACTTGTGAAGAACAATATTAAATAAAAGAGGGAAGGTGTTCTGAAAATACAACTTATAGGCAATTTACGGATTATGCTGAACATAAACTTGTTTATTCAGATACAAAACAAGCAAAATGAGGAACCAATTTCGTTAACACAAAAAAATGCATCTCTTACATCGATTAATGTGGACGGTGCCCAGCCTAAATTATACACGATTTAACGCTACTGGGGAGAAGGATTCACAAAAAAAAAAAAAACACACACACGCAATGCCACAGCGAAACTCACCAAAATCAGCTTGCTGAGACGAGGCGGAAGCAGGCGCCGCTATCATACACGAAATTCAGCAAGTCGGAGATAGCACAAAACACAACATACAAAAACACTTTGATGCTGGCTCTGGTCTGTCGTGCCTGTTTTGAGATGGTGCGTGTGAATAGCCAAATTAAATTACATCTGAAATGGACCGCGAACAAACACGCTAACGGCGACACACGGCTACGTTACACGAACGCACTCCACTGAAGGTGAAGTGGTTGAATATCGGGTTTATTACACAAAATCAAGGTGGATTCTTAGGTTTCAGTGTGTTAGAAATCGAGCTAGGTACTGGTTTTATAAGAGAAGTGGCGTGAACTCAGGCGACTAACTGCAAACCCCGGAAGTCGGAATTCGGACATACGTGGTTCCGAAAACCGATAAAATTGAATAATTTGAGATTCTGAAAAATAAAGAAGATTAACTACAGCATGCAACCCATAGAAATGCTTAGAATTATATAAGGAAGCGAATGAAATACAGCTACGCGCGATAGGGAGCGATTAGAAGAGACGGATGTAGTCTCCAAAACTCGTAAAAGTGAAATAATTACTAAGTCGGAAAAATAAAATTAAGAATTACAGCATGCAACCCACATAAATGTTTAGAATTACATAAGGAAGTTATTAAACGAGGTTGTACAAGGCTCAGAGAGAATTACTGACAAAGACAGAGGGTGTAGTACCACTCGGAGAAGAGACAGCAAAATTAAAATAGGCGGGGAGAGAAGATCGCAAAATATTTGTGGAAATCAGAAGGATACCTGCATATTTACTTGCCTGATGGGCATGGAACAAACAAGAGTGGAAGCTGAAGGCTTTGTTCTATGAACCAACCACGTGGAACACATATCACTCACGGAAGGAAACGAATAGAAGAGTTTTACATGCACTGTATAAAATGAACATATATATAACATATATATAACTAAAGCTAGAAAGTATTTACACAGAGTTAACACACCGCCACATGATCACAAAAGGTTTTAACATATCAGGCCGTTATCAAACTGCAACTAGAATCACACACACTGTGTTTATCTATTGGAAATCACTGAACTGAAAAACGAGAACACATTTCCGCACACGATCGGAGAAAATATTCCAAAAAATGATTCTAAGTTCACTAATCTATGTTAAACGTGCTAGTCAATGGAACGCTACCATCTCCAGAAACAAGAGCAGAACCAACCTGAACTTACCAGATAATCAGGCCAGAATGAAGATTCAGTGGTCATGAGGCGGGAAACCGCTACCTGCCGACCGCGGTGGCCGAGGAGACTGAGGCGCTCCAGCCACGGTCTGCACGGCCACTAAGATCGGGGTTCGAATCCCCCCTCGGGCATGGATATTTGTGCCGTCCTTAGTATAAGGTTGTTGATAAGTAGTTTGTAAGTTTAGGGACTGATGACCCCGTAGTTAAGTCCCATAAGCTTAACAAACATTTGAACATTTTTGAAACAGCTACCGTACGCGGGAAGCCACCGGAAGCCGGAAAATCCACGAAAACAGCGGTGGTGGGGACGGACAGCGATACTCGCGCTGGAGGGAAAGGCTCGCTAACTAGACTGTAACCAAAGGGTGTAGAAACCTCTTTGGTAACCTCAGCAGCTATCGACTCTGAACCAGAGAGAACGATACAAAGCGAGCTATCACTCCCCACATTCATTCAAACAGCCATAGATTCTCGCACACACTTAAAAGTACAACAACTGCACATTCTCACAGGGACAGTGGCGTAGCAGAGAAGCCGTATTTATCAAACATTATTTAATATAATAATAAATTATTAACACAACAAAATAAGAAAAACCTAGCAATATTAACTAATATTTTAACACATGAAATAAAAATACTATTCCTCAAGCCTTGAAAATGTTGGTGTTTAAGTTTTAACAAAATGATAATCTAATGACATTAAATAAATTATAACTTTACAGAAATATACAATAAATATATGGAAGACGACAGACGGTCGTCTTTCGAAGTACATTATGCAAATAGTGTATCTGTATTTGATATTCGGAACATGGATCAAATAAAGATAGATCGCTACAGAGAGGAGGCGAACAAAGTTTTATGACTTTATGGAACATTCAGTGATGGGACTATCAGATAAAAGAAAATCACCTAGCAACAATTCTCTCTAGTTGTTCGTATTGTGGAAGAAGCAGGTGGATAAAACACAACAAGGAGTCGCTGAAAACAATCAGAAAGATGGTGGTCAAAGGCAGGCGTCTTGTCATTTCAACCCCTGCGTAGCCTTTCAATGGAAGCGGCCAGGTCGGGACTGGCCAGTGCGTTGTTAATTTGTGGCTTACTTAGAGTGTTCGTGTCGCAGCATTATCTATAAGATTATGTTAGCCGAGTGTTTAAATAGTCTGCCTAGTGTGCAGGAGGTCCCGGGCTCGATTACAGGCCTCAGCACAAATCTTAATTCATCGCCTTTCCATATATTCAATAAATTTGATTGTCTTTGACAACTGCAGCGGGAGTATTCTGCGTGGAACTGTTTCCGAAATTAATTTTGACAGCGACGCTAAAAGGTACTCTGGGACGCGACAGTGTGAAGAAAATACATCCTGGGGTGTGCCAGTGAGAAGAGCGAGCCTGTGATGCTGACCAGCAGATAGCGATGTGGATACCAACTCCAGTCACAGACGCAGAGCCCTGGTTTACATGCAACAAATAGAGCTCGTCGGTCTGAGACAATGTAAAGGCAAGTTGTACCATCATCTGGTAGTGTTCATCAGGCGTTTGGTCAGAGTACTCGCAGGTACGGTAAATCAGATTAATTCAAGTACAGGGCGCCGGATAGCAAGTTGGAAACTGACCCGACGTCGCAGACGCGGCTCCTTGGATTGCAAGCGACAGAGTGAGATAGTCGGTCTGAGACATCGCTAAGGCTCGATGTAGCAGCATATGGCAGTGTGCAGCAGGACTAAGGCCGGAGTAGTCGAGCCCTGGTAATTAGATTCACTCGATTATAATGTCAACAGATTTGGACCGTTCCCAACAGCCACATTAGCATTTCTTCTGTACAT
This sequence comes from Locusta migratoria, assembly GCA_026315105.1. Lineage (NCBI taxonomy): Eukaryota > Metazoa > Arthropoda > Insecta > Orthoptera > Acrididae > Locusta > Locusta migratoria. The sequence goes on along the minus strand of CM048755.1, from coordinate 450,979,631 downwards.
ACTACGCTACCAGACTAGTTTGGTTAGTAATTATTGACACCTTCGTATAAACTTTTGTGAGATAGCGTTATCCATATTTTTATCAAGGGAACAGCTAAAGAAAGACTTCCATTCCAAACACACCTCTCTAAATCGAATATTTTGTCTGGTTCTTTATTTGTGACTTGGGTAATTTGACTTATGAATGTTCATATATACAGGGTGTTTCACTAAGTGTGTTTGCCTCTGTAACTTATAAAATAATAGGTGACGGGAAATTTTAATGCGGTAGGTCAACACAAGAAATGTTACACTTTCTGCGGAGCTATGAACATAGTTTATTGTATAATTTCCAAAGAGTTACACCACAAAGATATAATTCTTAAATGGAACAATAGGTTTTTCTATCGTTCATTGGATTAGTTGAAACCAGCTAAGTCCAAATCAATTTGAACTACATTGCTATCACTGTTAGTTTGGGAGCTACAACCCTTCAATGTTTAGGGGGCGGAGGCTACAACAGCGTAGCTGACTGGCTGGTGGTCATGAGACAGTGGGCCGTGCCCCAGGGGATAGCCACTCGGCCAGTCAGCTACGCTATCGCAGCCTCCGCCCCCGGAACTTTGAAGGGTTGTAGCTCCCAAACTAACAGTGATAGTAGTTTAAATGTAGTTAAATTGATTTGGACTTAGCTGGTTTAAACGAATCCAACACACGATAGAAAAAACTATTGTTCTATTTAAAAATTATATCTTTGTGGTGTAACTCTTTGGAAAATGATACAATAAACTATGTTCATAGCTCCGCAGAAAGTGTAACATTTCTTGTGTTGACCTACCGCATTAAAATTTCCCGTCACCTATTATGTTATAAGTTACAGAGGCAAACACACTTAGTGAAACACCCTATATATATGTATACACACACACACACACACACACACACACACACACACACACACACATATATATATATATATATATATATATATATATATATATATATACTCATGCCATTTTTTAGAAATATTTTAGTTATCATGTAACCCATCTTTAATTTCAGTAGACAATATCTCAAAAAATTTTCAAATGTTTATAAACCTATTGGACCAAACTGCTACGGTCATCAGTCCCTACACTTACAAAACTATTAAACTAACTTACATTGAAGACAAAAACCACATGCATGCCCGAGGGAGGGCTCGAACCTCCGACGGCGTGCAACCACGCGCTCCGCACCAAGGCGCCTTAGGACGACGCTCGACTACTCTACCACTGCAAAAAGTAGTCTCAGTCTTTATTTTGCTCAAATATTACATGTTGGTGATTCTATTTGTTAATTTCATTATAGTGATATGAAATACTCAATTCAATTTCCTAAGCCACAAAATATAGTCGTTCGCGCTTTGTCAGTCCATTGTTCACAATTCGCAGTACATTTTTATTGTGTGTTTTTCTCTTATGATTTCAATTCCCCACTACGGTCGGGGGTTCCAATCCCCCCTCGGGCATGGATATTTGTGCCGTCCTTAGTTGTAGGTAGTTCATAAGTAATTTGTAAGTTTAGGGACTGATGACCCCGTAGTTAAGTCCCTTAAGCTTAACAAACATTTGAACATTTCAGTTCCGTTACAGAAAATTCATAATAATCACAGCACTTCACAAGCGTTTCTAGAATCCTGCAACACGATTGTGAATATCTCGTCTGAACGTAACTCCTCCGAGACTTGGTAACACTAACACGAGTATGAAAGATTATAGGACAGTTACTGTAGGACCAGACTGGCGAAAGTTCTTAAGTTTTTGGCTAGTAGTGATTAATGCTGAACTTCGATGTACCTCTTTAAAGTGCACTTCTCATGGTTATGTTTTGTAATACAAGGCGTATGCAACGCTTTACTCGAAGCACTCATGTAAATATTAAAGTAAGTTGTAATAACAGTCAAATGTGCAACAACTCACTCACGGCACTGGATAACCTAAAAATATATTTACTTCATAAATATGGTAGGTCTTCGACTAGAGAGATGAGACGTGAGAAGCAGACTGGCACAATAATAATAATAATAATAAACGAATGGCATGATTTCTACCACCTAATAGTGATGAAGCTTCAAAACATTTAGACACCTTAAGAACCAGTGTACAATAGAATTAAGGACCATTATCGCAGATCTCTGATACGTCTGCAGTAGTCATGTTGTTCTTTCTTTATATTTCTGACTTTGTAGGACCTATGTGGTATTTTGTGTGTTCCATGGCTCTGATAGTGAATGATCGTATGGCAGTCATGGATTATATGATTGTCTCGTTTGTCCAATTTATACATTGCCGTAGAAAAGAAACAAGTCGAGTTCCTTTACGAATATGAGCCACTTTCAAAATGGAGCGAAACAATGTTAATTCTTGTGTCCAGTCGCTACAGCGCTGTTGGCATGAGACTCGGAAGCAAGGCTGACAAGGAGAGAGAAGCTCACACAGGCAATGACAGATGAAAATATGCAGGTCGTGATAATTTTTTTCCCATTTTTGGTCGACAATACCGACAACATCTCAACAATACGTCGACAACTACGGCAGAAGCATGTCCTGTCAGAAATATTGCCTGGTCATAACGCAATATGGCCATGTATTGGAGCCAAACACATTGCGGCCATTTATTGCCGTAATATATGGTCCATGCCAATGAACACCGTGGGAACCACACTTTGATTATGGAGAAAACAGGGTGTGTACTTTGACGAAGGCATGGAAATTATTTAACTGACAGTATGAACGTCTACATTGTGAACTTGGAAAAATTTATAAAGAAAATGTTATTTTCCGTCGAAACAAAACTAAGTAATTGAGACAAGGTCAGTGTCTTACCCATTGCAAGCGCGAGTTACTTTTACGTTTTCATATTGTGTACGGAAATACATTTATGTTAAAACCATTTGCTTACGTAGATATGGTTTACATTTATTTTGACATCTTCACAATGTATGGTCCAATTCTGAATAATTTACCGATTCAGAAAATGGAGCCCAATACAGTGTGTTTACACGTAACTCACTGTTTTTTCCTGACACTGGCATGATTTTTGAGCAACGTTCTGGACATACGTCCATACCGTTTCGTGTCTAACATCGTTAGGGTTTTCTGGGATCAGCTGCCACAACATACTAGTGGTCATCTGATAACACAGCCTTTTACTTTCAGTATTTCCCAAATCACAATCATTCGAAAGACATCTGACAAAATGTGGAGTTTTTTTTCAGTTTTCACTTAGAACTACAAATAAACGTCTACTTACTTACCCAGTAGATAGGAATGTTATCACTAACAGCTTCACATTTATCATTACGAATACTCAAGTATGTAATAGGAAATCGAATTAGTCTCCACCATTACAATTCCGTCTAATCATGAACTACTGCTACGGTGGAGAGCAACATACGGAAATCTTAATCAGAAAACTTAAGTTAGGTACCTGTACAGGAAACTAAATGAATTTAAGGAAAACACGGAAAGCTTGTACAAATATACCAGTGTAAACTAAATTTTTATGCTTCGAAATTACATTATTCAATCATCAAAATTCTTCGATACGGTGAGGACGCTGAAACATGAATCAATTAATAAAAATATATAAAAGACAAAAGCAATTTGTTATTATCCTTAGACTACGTCGTAAATTTTTAAAATAACCGTGACAAGCGAAAATTAGTATGACGGTAGTAAATATTCAACATTTCCATTCATCAGAAGAAAGATTTTGTCTATAAAGTAGTGTTTATGATGATATATTAAGCCTCTCTCTAGTCTGGAAGGCTCACACACTTAATCGTGCCGTGTAAATAAATTGTGTTTTAAATAAGACAAGAATAAATAATCAAAACAATTCTTAGGTGCTGCTCCTATTTTACTCACACATCACACAGAGTATTCTCAACGCACCTAACTTTTGTTCTCCTAACACACATCTTTCACATTGCTATTTTAAGCTTTTTCTGCTTCAGCTCATTGAATGCAGCTGCGATTTCAATTAACAGATAAACTACACAGTCATCTTTGGACTTCCTGTAGCGTAAAGCTTTAAAACATGGTTAAGAGCTCTTCAACTACTAGCTGGCAGAATAGCAATTTCATCAAAGTCGTCGGATCGATTTGTCACCCTTTGTCCAGCTTAGATTGTTTTCTCTTTGTATTTGAACGACAACAACAGGAGAAATTAATTGCAAAGTTCTGGAGCATATCAACTGGAGATCACATTCTTGTTTCTTGCCTTCCAGATTACAGTCTCAAGGTAAGACCCTGTTATTATATTTCATGTATATGTATAGTTTAGTTCTAGTATATTTGCCGGCTGAGGTTCTGAACAGAGACGGGTTAAAATGTGGAGGTACAGCCTTCTCAGAGATCTAATAAATTCCTGTAAATATACAAAGGAAGGAAGATTAGGGTTTTACGTCCCATCCACAGCGTGGTCATTAGAGATGGAGCACAAGCTCACATTGTTTTTGCTAAGGATTTTCAAGTAAATCGGCGGTGCCCTTCCATTTTACCCAATATTCGCCTGCATTACTTTTGGTGAAATCTAAAAAAAAAACGAAATCTGGATAGCCGGAGGCAGAACCGCCATCCTCCAGTGCGGTAACAATTACCCCACGTCGCTCTGTGGAAACGTAGAGTAGGAAACTATCAATAAAATTCTTCCCGGTATGAGACCGCGTCGTCATTTTATAAGGTCGACCGAAGTTTTGGCCACTGTTGCAGGCGGCCTTCATCAGGGTCTGTGTCTGCTGAATATACGATAGCTTGGGGTTTATATAGTAGTGGATGAGGAAGAGGAGGGGGGACGTTGGTTTTCCTTTATTGGTAGTTACACGTAGAGTAGGAAAGTTAAGGGAACACACGTAGGTCAAATACATCAACTATGCTATGTATTAGAGGGTATTATTACCTAATGGAGGTTCCCTAATGTACAAAACAAAATCAGAGTAGTTGAATATAGGCCACATGGAGGTCCCGGTCTACAGGCCTCCGCCCACACCCCCTACCCTAAATCTGGCACTGGGTTTGACGTTTCACTAGTATAGGTACTTACTATTCAAACAATTTACTTTTGATTCATAATTTTCAGGTTTCTATGTGTCTCCATTTAGGGAAATAACGTTGGAACACTATTCTCCTTGCGATCCACTGTTATCTTGAAACATTCAGATTAAAACTGTGTACCAAACTGAGACTCGAAGGCTTGTTCGCGGGCAAGGGATCTTCTAAATGCGCTCCTGCTTACAGCCTTGCTTCCACCAGTAATTTATCACCTAATTTCAAACTTCAGATTATAATGCCGAATACATCAGAGAACCGTCTAGTTGTAGACCTGCTGCGGAATCACAGACCCGAACATTTCATATCAGTTTGCAAAGAAAAGGATGTCACTGATCTTAAAGCCGTTACAGGATCAGTGAATGCAGCTGTAAATAGGAATGCGAAGATATGTAAAAACATCTTTCTGTTTAACAAGTACAACAAGAGAAAAAACTCTAATCAGCTGGTAGATCATCACGAAAAATTCAGCTGCAGCAGTGACAATGTTGGGCATTAATGGGCCGCAAGGCAATGGACATGATCTGAGGCACCCTGTCGTGGATTACGCAGCCACTGCCAATGGAGATTCGAGTCCTTCCTCGGGCATAGGTGTGAGTTGTCCTTAGCATGAGTTAAAGTACTTCGTAAGTCTAGGGACTGTTGAGCTCAGCAGTTTGGTCCCTCAGTTTTACAAAATTTGAACATTTGAATTTTGAGCATCGGTGGACAAAATTCAGGAGGATCGTAAAATGCACTTTAGATGAGTACGTGCTGAGGAAAATTGTGAGAGATGGGAAATATCCATCGTGGTTCGATAACACAGTTAGAAAACTGGTAATAAAGATCAGAGAGATTTACTTAAACGTAGCCAATGCCTCACAGTCAAGGAAAAATGAGGGAAACGATGCCAAAACTACTGTAAGGAGTACTGTGCATAACACATTTAAAGTATCAGAACGTCAGTTTTATGTAGTAAGTTGACAGAAACGTTTGAAAGTTTCGGTCGTACGTTAAATCAGTAAAAGAATAAAAACATATGTACAGACACTGTGACCGTAATGGTACTGAAACAGAGAATGACGCACAGGATAAACAAATAACAACCGCCTTTTCCCAAAAATATATCACAGAGGAATGTCGCAGTGTAATTCTTTCTCTGGCAAAGTGGCAGATATAGAAAAACTTTTCCAAGGGATAGAAAAGCGACTGATGTCACTCAATACAGGAAAGGCCACTGGTCCTGAGGGGATACAAATTACACTCTGCACAGTGTGTGCCAAGGACTTGTCACCATCTAACAGCAGTGTGCTGTAAGTCAATACAGAAGCGATGCATTAAAAAAAAAATGTTTGTAGAACTTATGGGACTTAACTACGGGGTCATCAGTCCCTAAGCTTACAAACTACTTATGAACTAGCTAAGACTAAGGACGACACAAATATCCATGCCCGAGGGGGGATTCGAACCCCCGACCGTAGTGGCCGTGCGCCTCAGTCCCCTCGGCCACCGCGGCCGGTGCGATGCATTCCCACTGATTGTAAAAAAAGAGGCAAGTTACCTAGAAGGGTTGTATAACAGTTACTCCAAAGTTTAGGCCTATATCTCTGACATCGGTCAGTTGTAGAATTTTGGAGAATAATGCATGTTCATGTATTTCTATATTTTTATAGACCGAAAATTATTATATGTAGGAATATTCGTGGGTTGTGAAAGCGAGAATCGTGTGCCGCGTAGCCTGCTCTATTTGACCACTAGACCATGAAATCAGTAGATACAGGCCCCCCGAGTAGATGACGTGTTCATTGACTTTCGGAAGGAGTTCGAAACGATTCCGTACTGTCACCTAACGAACAAAATACCAGTGTACCTTATATCAGCCCAAGGGTGTAACTGAAATGAAGAGTTTCTAGTGAAACATATGTGGTGGACTTGTGTGTCATCAAATACAGGACTAATAATAGTGAAACTTTTCTCAAGGATAAGTGAAGTCAGCACCTCGACAAAAAATTCTGCTTTCTACAGGCCACTGAGAATCGGCAGCGGCCGTTCTTTAGTTTAATATACAAGATGATCTTTTACTCTCAAATACCATGCTGATGTGAATATTGTTACTGCACATTTATGACGACGATTACATTAGAAATTTTTCTGATATAATTAATTGGTTTTGGGAAATTCAACATTAGCAATTTATATTTTTATTAACGCATCTGACATATATTTTTTTATTATTATTAACCCATATGACTAACTTGAAATTAAACTCATACATAAAATAAAAATGATATCTTTTTCAACACTTTGTTGACAATAATGGAAATCTTTAAGAAAAATAATTTCCTGCTTTCTCACTAATCGAATTCTTGTATGCTTTCTGCACACTCGAAATTGCACTTCTTGCTATTTCATTTTCAAACACATGCAATTACACAGATTTTACACTTGTAAATCAAAGTGGAGTAAAATGATACTTTCTAAATACAATAATAAAGCTGAAGGTTATTCTACTACTTCATTTAGTATTGAGAAATTAAAACATTGTTCTACGAAATTCTACATAAATCACAATCCTTGTAAAACTTTTTAGACTATGAATTCAAAATAACTCTCAACTTTGGTAGCCCTGCGCCCTGCTACCCGGACGCCTGGAGTCACAGCTCTCGTATTTGATAAGTAATTTAGAAGTAATAAACTGTCTTAAACACTGTTAACTAATTTAATACGTATATTAGTGTGCTCCTCAAGCGTCCTATTAAAGGTTTTGTTTTACTTGCGTAGTTTCATAGTAATCACGAAAAGTTCATTTTGTTTACATACTCGCTCCTAAGCCGAAATTTTGAGGATACAGATTAAACTTTATTCCGTAATTTTAAGTGCAATTACTGCTTGTGTACACTCATATTAGTGTCTTAAATACGTTTGCTGTCCTTCTATATCTGTAGATTATCGTAATTCTACTTACAACGGAGTAGCCGAGCGGTCTAAAGCGTCTCGCTGCGGAGCGCGCGGTTGCTCGCCGTGGAGGTTCGAGTCCTTCCTGGGGCATGGGTGTGTGTGTGTGTTTGTCCGTAGGTTAGTTTACCTAGGTTTAAGTAGTTTGTAAGCTACGGACTGATGACCACGCAGTTTGGTCCGATAGATTTATAAACATTTGAACATTTCTACTAACAAACTTGTGAACACCTACTGTTTACATAGTCGCGAGTAGGCCTAAATTTTCGTACACGTATTTCCATTGTTTCCGGTAACTTAATTTTCTTAGTAACACTAAAATCGATTTGTATCATGATTGTAAAGTGTCTGAGATGCCGTAGAATTGTTAGCTCCGGTACCTGGTGTGATGGATGTAGTACCTTTTTTCATTGGGCGTTTAGTGGCGCGAGAATCGGGAATGTGAGAGAGTCTCATCAGTGGTTTTGTAGACTGTGTAGTGGAGTTAGGAAGATTGTGGAACAGAAGGGGAGAATCGGCCCTTCAGACCGAGTTAGATGAGGCTAGGCGTGAAGTGGATATGTTAAGGGTGGAGAAGGGTAAACAGGGGTGGGAAATGGCAACAACATAAGGAACAGGCCAAGAGCTTTTTCAAACAGCTTCGTTATTAATGTTCAAAATAGGTTTGACCTGTTGCCTCGCCGGCCGCGGTGGCCGAGGGGACTGAAGCGCTCCAGTCACGGTCTGCACGGCCACTACGGTCGGAGGTTCGAATCCCCCCTCGGGCATGGATATTTGTGTCGTCCATAGTATTAGCTAGTTCATAAGTAGTTTGTAAGTTTAGGGACTGATGACCCCGTAGTTAAGTCCCATAAGCTATACAAACATTTGAACATTTGATTTGAAAAGCCTTTAGCAGCTAGACTGGGATGAGGTGTATAAGGAACCCGATGCAAACCTGAAATATAACATATTTCATGATACATTTTAAGGGTATTTGAAAATTGTTTTCCGAAGAAAGTGGTTCAAAAAATTCTAAGAAAAAAAAATAAAAAAAAAAAAAAAATTAAAAAAAAAAATCGGCTAACCAAAGGAATAAGAATATCTTGCAACCGTACAAGGGAACTGTATGTAACGACAAAGAGGAAGAACTGATACAGAAATTGTTCAGTATTATAAAAATTATTGTGGAATACTAAGAAAAGTTATTAAGAAGTTCAGAAGCATGTGCATCCTGTCTGAGATCAGTAACTCTGATAATAAAATTAAAACTATTTGGAATATTATTGAAAGGTAAACAGGGTAACCAAAAGCACAGGAAGACTGTATTACCATAAAACTGAATGATAAGATTAAGATTACCTGACATAGTCGGGTCTGGAGGCGATCTAATCGTTTTATAGTTTTCAAAATGACAAGCCAAGATCGCACACTATCAATTTATTAAATGACGACCGGTTTCGGTGCACTGTGTCACCATCATCTGGTCACATATATGTATTAATCTGGTCATCTTGTTAAAAAATTGGGTATAAAATAACAAGTGCAACATTGCACTTTAGTCACTATATAAAAAAAACCTAAGTTAAAAACATGGCGGCTTACAAAATACTATTTTGTAAGCTGTCATGTTTTAAACTTATGTATTTTTTATATAGTGACTAAGTTCCTGTGTTATCCAGGGATTTCTAAGAGGCCTTGTCCTTCTACCTACATGATCCTCTGATCCTCTGCTGCTTTCACTACCCTATCTCTCAGAGCTACCCATTCTTCTTCTACAGCATTACTTTCCCCCGTTTCTGCCAATCCTTACCTAATGCTCCCTCTGAAACTCTCAACCACCTCTGGTTCCTACAATTTCTCCAGGTTCCATCTCCTAACCTTTCTGCAGTCTCTTAAGTTTTAATCTGCAGTTCATAACGAGTAAGTTGTGGTCAGAGTCTATATCTGCCTCTGGATATGTCTTATAGTTTAGAACCTGGTTTCTAAATCTATTCCTTGCCATTATAAAGTCAATCTGGTACCTTCCAGTGTCTCCTGGTCTCTCCCACGTATACAGCCTTCTTTCATGATGATTAAACCAAGTTTTGGTGATCATTAAATTGTGCTCTGCGCAAAATTCTACCAAGCGATCTCCTGTTTCATTCCTTTTCCCCAGTCCATATTCACCTACTACATTTCCTTCTCTTCCATTTCCTACTACCGAGTTCCAGTCCCCCATCACAATCGAGTTTTCGTCTCCCTTAACTTTCTGAATGATTTCTTTTATCTCCTCATATATTTTTTTCGATATCCACGTCATCGGCCGTGCTAGTTGGGATATAAACTTGCACTACTGTGGTCGATGTTAGCTTCGTGTCTGTCTTTACTATGATAATGCGTTCACTATGCTGTTCATAGTAACTTACCCGGATTCCTATTTTCTTATTCATTATCAGGCCTACTCCTGCGTTACCACCAACTGATTTTGTATTGATAACCCTTTACTCACCTGACCAGAAATCCTGCCACCGAACTTCACTAATCCCTACCATATCTAACATTAGCCTATCCATTTCTCTTTTCAAATTTTCTAGCTTACCTACTCGATTAAGGGTTAGAACATTCCACGCTCCGACCCGTAGAATGCCTTGTTTTGTTTTTCTTGATGACGACTTGCTCCTGAGAAGTCCCCGCCCGGAGATCCGAATCGGGGACTATTTTACCTCCGGAGTATTTCACCCAAGAAGACGCGATCATCATAGAGTCATACAGTAGAGCTACATGTCCTCGGGAGAAGTAACGACTGTAGTTTCCCCTTGCTTTCATCCGTTCGCAGTAACTGCATGGCCAATGCATGTTAAGACTTGCACAGGACAGGGTAGCGTGGAGAGCTGCATCAAACCAGTCTACGGACTGAAGACAACAACAACACGAAAGCAGTGAATGAAAATAGGTGTAGTAAGCTAATTTAGTTCTTTTTGCTGATGATACAAATATAGTAATCACATACAAAAAACAAGAACCAAGTGATGTAATCGTAAATAATGTTTTTCACAAAATTATTAAGTGGTTCTTGCAAACCGACTCTCATTAAATTTTGATAAAACACAGCATATACACAGTACAAGTAACTTCACAGTAAATGGCACAACTCCAGAAATAAATAAAGGCTTTGAACAGAAGTCTGTAACTAAGGTAGAATTTTCAATCTTTTTAGGTGTGTGCATTGATGAGAGATTAAACCGGAAGCAACACATAGAGGGTCTGTAGAAACGTTTGAGTTCAGCTACGTATGCTGTTAGGGATATTACCAATTTTGGTGATAAGAATCTCAGTAAATTTGTTTACTATGCCTATTTTTATTCACTGCTTTCGTATGGCACCATATTCTGGGGTAATTCGTCATTGAGTAGACACGTATTTACTGCACAAAAATGTGCAATCAGAATAATTGCTGGAGTCCACCCACGATCATCCAGCAGACATCTATTTAAGCATTTAGGTATCCTCACATTAACTTCACAGTATATATATTCAATTAAAATGCCAAACTGAGATTCGCTGGAGAAGTCTTCAGGAAGTGTAGTCGAATAACGGAGAAAGTATCTTACAAAACACTTGTTTGGCCAATACTTGAATATAGCTCTTCATTGTGGATGGTACATGTAAGGACTGGCAGATGAGATATAATGTTCAAATTTTTGTTAACCTATTGGACCAGACTGCTATGGTCATTAGTCCCTAGACATATAAAGTACTTTAACTTACACTAAGGACAATAGATACAGCCAAAAAGATCCGCCGTGTGTCGGCTGTTGACCACCAGCAAAGGAATCTGAAGGCTGACAGATTTGTAGGTGAACTCGGCCGTGCATTTACCGAGGAGCGCTATCTCCTACCTATTGTAAGTCAGCAAGCTGGTGGGTGACGGATGACGCGGTTTTATGTATCGAAAACCCCAAACGAAGCTTACGATATGTGTCGCCTGCCTGCTACAGTCAAGCATTCCGGAGGCTCCGTCATGATTTGGGACGCTTTATCGTGCTATTTATCAGTTTCTCTGATTATCTCCACTGTCTGGATAACTGAGAATAAATATATCACAATTATCGACAGCAAACTGCTTACTATGACCGAGTTACTGATAACAAACTAAATGTACAAATGTTTGTATAGTCTATGGGACTTAACTACGGGGTCATCAGTCCCTAAACTTACAAACTACTTATGAACTAACTAAGACTAAGGACGGCACAAATATCCATGCCCGAGGGGGGGATTCGAACCCCCGACCGTAGTGGCCGTGCAGACCGTGACTGAAGCGCCTCAGCCCCGCGGCCACCACGGACGGCGATAACAAACTCTGCCATAGTCCAAAAACGATGATGCGCCCTCACACACAGCTAAAAACTTTCAGGCGTACTTTTTACAGCGTTAGAAAATTATGAAACATGTCCCGTGGACAACAAAATTGCCATGTCACAACATAATTGAACCGTTTTTTCCGTTTTGGCGCAGAGATTGAGGACCAAATTTAAATATTCAATATCGTTGTTGTTTTGGACAAGAATGACCAACGTTAAGCTGGAAACTGTACCTACACTTTACGAATCTGTTACACTGAAAGTTCGCCTTGCTGCGGAGCGCGCGGTTGCTCGTCCTCGGAGGTTCGAGGTCTCCCTTGGCCATGAGGGTGTGTGTTGTCCTTAGCATAAGTTTAAGTTAGACGAAGTAGTTTATAAGCCTAGGGACTGATAACCATAGCAGTTACGTCCCTTAGATTTATAACAATTGACCGTTTTGAGAAGTGGCGGCGCTAGGCGTCGGCGACTTCGGCAACCGCCGACGGCCTCGCGCCTTTGGGGGCCTCGCAAAACATTGTAAAAATTTAAGCTTTTTTTTTCTTTTTTTATATTTGATGTTTAACGGCGCTTTTCAACTGCTATGTTATGTAGCGACGACCTACATCTAACTTGCACTAGCTTAACCAAAGGACGAACACAACATCCGTACGACCCCCGACGAGAGCGATCTCGCTCACCGTGGTATGACGCCTTAACGCGCTCGGCCATTCCCGGCCGGCAGCTATTTACTTGTCCGTATTTATTTCCGTACGAGTGCAGCAGTGGCGCAGTTTTTAGTTAAATACTTGCAAACAAACTTCTTCAGTACATTTTGGAAAACAATTTGGAAGAAGTATATCCAAAAATTTATATAACAATCAGAAACATGTTCACAGTTTCAGTCAGTACAGCTTCGGCCGAGAGAAGTTTCTAAAAGTTAAAACTGATTAAGACTGACTTGAGAAGCACAATGAGCCAGGAAAGACTATCTGCTTTGTCAGTACTATCAATTGAAGCCGAAATAGCAGCTAGTATTAATTTAATGTGATCTTTAAAAAAATCAGTGAGTCGGAAAGCCGAAAAGTTTCTCTATTTTATTTTTTGTTTGTTCATTGAAATTTTTGTCATTGCAATAATACTTGTATATTACACTTATAAAATTTTAGTACAATGATCATTGATGTGTATTTCAGCTCATTTTATTTAACATTTTCTTCCTTACTTAAAAAATGAAAGGGGCCTCGCAAAGGCGAGTTTGCCGACGCGCAGTTTTCGTCTAGCGCCACCACTGATTTTGAGCTATTCTCAGAGCCAAATGCGGGTCAACTCCTTACTAATAAATTCATGTTGTGTCTATGTTAGTTGTAGATATTATTTTTCCCATCCCTGTACATCTTAGACGAGGCATATCTCGATATTCTCACACGTAAACTTCATTCAAATGCGATATTTGAATGACAACCGCGTAATCATTCCGAATGTAAAATGATCTCCATCTCTTTCAGACTTGGAAATGATAATCATTTGCGTAACCTAGTGTGTTATACATTTCATTCCAATTTGAATTTTGTTGCGCCCCGTCTCCACTGAATTTCAATTTTAATAGCCAGTGGAAATAGAACGACGAGAATGCATTACCTCCATAAAACTTTACGGCAATATCAGTAAATCCTGTCAGCGCGAATCGTGACCGTAATGTGTTGCATCATTCCACCTGCACGTTTCATCGCTATAACTTGAAATTGTTACCATAAATCACTGTTGTAAACCACTTGCTTCTGTAGTAACATCACTTGATTAACCGTGATTCCACAATGCATAACGCCTGTCACACGGTCTTGTGGTATCGCTCTATGGAATGCTGCTTTCTCCTGTTAACTGTCTGTGCAACATAGTTCAGAATATAACAAAATTCGACAACTAGTTGAATGGAACTAGAAAACTCATTAATATGTCACCTGACTATACTACGAATATCCACCTTTCAATATATGACTGCAACGGGAGAATACCACCGTCATTGCTTGAGTTAAAGCTGCTGAGAATCGGCGCCCATCAAGTGAGTTTCGATGTACTTGTAACCAGACATGGCTGTTCATTAAGAGTAAGGCAATTCATTACTATAGGTGACAAAAAATGTTCAAATGTTTGTAATTCTATGGGAGCATACTACTGTGGTCTTCGATTCTAACACTTACAAACTAATTCAACTAATTTGAACCTACCCTAAGCACAACACACATACACACACACACACACACACACACACACACACACACATGTCCAAAAGTGGACTCGAACCTCCGGCGGGAGCGGCTGCGCAGTTCGTGATATGGCACCTAGAACCGTGCAGCATATGACACACTGCCATTCTCACACTTCTACCAAGCTGCCGTATTAGCCATCGAGAAAGCACTAAAGGCAGTATCATGATCTGAGTTGACCATTTGGCTGTTGCGAACACTAACATCAACTGATACAATCAGATTTACTATTCTTCATACCAAGCAACGTGAAATCGACAAACTGTCGAACAATATGATACAATGGAGATGAGTTTTAGCTATTGGTTTAATTACTGTAGACAGAAAAATACCTATAATCGATTGGACAAGGAGAAAGACAACAACGATTAGCACCAGGTACCTGCTACAAACATAATACCAAATGCTAATTAGAATGGTAAATAAAACACTAACCCTTAACTAAGGTAGCAAATACCGCAATACAGGTGTCAACGAGCTAGTCCCAGGAAGACTACGCATTCGGACCCTCCCATTGGCTGTATGATGAAGATATCTAGATTCAACAGACCATGCAACGCTCTTCCGCTGTGCCAACTCTAGTGACAATGGCCACTAGCCAAATGAATCGTAGTTTCTGATGTGATGGTGTTAACATTGACACATACATGGATCGCCGCTGTGGAGGTCCATCGTTAGGAGTGTTCGTTGCGCTGTGTTTTCAGACATATTTGTACTTAGTCCAGTATTAAAACCTGAGGTTATTTCCACCACAGTTCGTCGCCCGTTATTTACAAATCCGCCCAGATTGCGCAGTGCGACATATGTAATGAGGGGTGGCCGTCCAACCGCTCGATGTTTCGACGTTGTTTCATCTTCGAATCACCACTTGTTGACGTGCACTTCTCGAACACCCTACAACTTTTTGCAGTTTCCATAATGCTGGTGCCGAGCCTCCGGGCCATCGTAATCTGCCCTCGGTCAAACTCAGGCAGCACGCCCGTTTTTACTACATGTCTGTAAATCTATCGGAACACACTGCGTAGTCATCAGTCCGTAGCTTACAAACTACTTAAGCCTAGGTAAACTAACCTAAGGACAACACACACACCCATGCCCCAGGGAGGACTCGAACCTCCACGGCGAGCAACCGCGCGATCAGCAGCGAGACGCTTTAGACCGCTCGGCTACTCCACCGCGGCTTTACTACATGAATACTGTGTGTGTCTGATTAGTAGTAATTCCTCGTCAGACAGCGCTGCTATCGCATGGAGAGGTTTATATCGATAGAAGGTAGGTATTAAAATGTTCAGGCTGGTCAGTGTATAGGACGTGAATCTAGAAGTAATATCTTTCAGATACTTTGATTCTTGTATCATTTATAAATGACATTTTACTTTAATACCCTGTTATTGTACAATCCATTAGGCCTTATTATATTGCTTCAGTGCTGATTGTTGGGTCATTTGTACTTGTTGTTCTTTATATTTTTTATGAATTACGTAGAGGATGATGTTATAGGTACAAAACTGATTTGTAACTTTATTTGTATAGAGCCTGAAGATGGTATTAATGTAATAGCGAAACCGGTCGTTCAATAAAACAACATAAACTTTATGGCTGTTGGTGAATACATTAATTATTTGGGAGTAAAACTAGACCAACCGCAGTCAAAATTCCAATATAACATGGAACAACATCGATAGAGCTATAATTACCCTACGCTATCGCTGATTCAACCACAGTTAAGTTCCTGTAGGTATGGTCTCCAAACATCACTGACTTGAGCACACACATCTTCTGTTTCTTAATTGACTATGACTGCCTGATTAGTGTTAGTGATGATGGCCTGGAAGGTTGTCACATTTCAGAGCCCTCTAGTTATATCCAGTGGCAAGTACCACACGTTAACATAGCAGTATGGTAAGATCAACAAACGAATTCTGAAACATACACACCTACTTTCTCGTTAATTGAATAGAAATATGGAAATGAGAGTTGTGTCTTTGCCGAACTAAATGTACATATAAGCACATAACTAAGCTCTACTTAACACTCATTCTCAGATGTTGTAACCAGTAATAGGAGCAGGTAGTCCAGGCAGGAATCTTAGTCACCCATTGAAATTGAACTTAATCATATATAGGCAACATGACAACGATTTCATTTTATTACTGAGGACAAATTACGATATTTCCATATTGTAATGCATATAATTATGAGCATTAACGATTTTACCGTAAGAAAGTACCACTCTCAGAATACAACTGAAATTGAATAACAGGTTCAAAACAAGTCAAATTCAAGACATCACAACGATTCATTCTCATTTAAACATCCTACCGACATGAAGTAGATAACACGTAGGGAGTGTAGTTACATCATTGCAATCAGATGACGCTATTTTGTCGATAACTGACATTGTTAGTGCAGTGGCTGTTTAATATTTATAATGCGATCAGTCTCAAGGAAAAATATTCATTTATCTCATCCATGACCGGTTTCGGATATTCTACAAATCCGTCGTCAGATGATTGACATGGTTTCCATCTGGGGCCTCATTTTATGTTTTTTTCATACACTGTAGAGCAAAAGAAATTTGTATGAGCAAGAGTATGCAAACACAGAAGTATGTAAACACTCAGAGGAGGGAGCTGCGGTCCGCGAAGACTAAGACAGTAGGCGTTAGATCGGCTACAGTGGCAGGTTATCACGGTTTAAGTGAGTTTGGGCGTGGTTGTATTGTTGTCGCATGAGAGATGGGTCTCAGTTCCCGTACCACCATTCCAAGAGTGCTCCGTTAATATCTGGAAACATCAACTCTCCAACATCACTGCAGTAAAAAAAAGACGTCTGAAAAGAATCGTCCAACGTGACAGACGTGCAATCCTTCCGCAAACTGCTGCGGATTTTAATGCTGGGCCATCAGCTTTTAAACTGGCCTCAGCCGATGTTCCCTGGTAACGCCTTCACATCGATTTTGTAGTGACATTTTGGAACTCTCGGTGGCTCATTGTTTTGGACTCTTTTTCTAAATTTCCTTTTGTGCTCCATCTCACCTCTACAACGTCGGCGTGTACAATCCGAGCCTTGGCTACTACCTTCTGCAAGGATGAACTGTCCTCGATCACTGCGTCTGTTAACAGTCCACAGTTGACTTCTGAAGAATTAATATCCTTTTGCAAGGCAAACGGCCTCACTCGCGTCCATTCCGCATCGTTCCCCCAGAGTCCAATGGCGAGGTGGAGCGATTCGTTAGCGGTTTTAATGCGTCAGAGAGAAACTTATGGTCCACTCACCTGAATGAAAATGCTCTGCTCTTCCTCTTATCACACTGTACGACGCCGTAGGGAGAAAAGTCTCCTGCAGAGCTTCTTCATAGTAGGCCTTGCGACCTACCTATCGGTACTCACCAATAAGAATTGGGCAATACATAAATCAGGGTAGTAAAAAGTTTATGGCTCGTTGTCTCTGTTAATAGGGGTGAGTTATGTATGTCAGCTTCTATGCCCCAAACAGCTATCCAATCCGTTTAAACAAGATCAATAATTAATCTATAGTTTTGCCAGTCTGTCAATCTGCATATGATGACTTGAAAATATATCTAAACAAACTTAAACCTCTGAATAATCAACAAAATGGATTCTAAGAAAATGAAGTGATTCACTCACGAAGTAATTCTTTATAAATAGAGTTTATTTCTCTTCCTGGACATGAAAATGCGGAGGAGGTCCTACTTTATACATCGGTAAATAATTGAATATTTCCCCAATTATTGTTCATGAAAGGCACTATAAGCATCACACGCACTCGAGAGTAAAAGTTCCAAATTATCACTCGTAAATTAGTGTAATCAATTGAACATTGCAGTTCCAAATTAATCCGATATTATAATATTTGTTATAAATCACAGTTTGTCATCACACGAGTACACGATTACTGAATTATCACAGTTACACAGCCCTACTAGCGTGCACAGGTTATCACTTTTCACCAGAGACTAAGTTCTTCAGTCACAGTCCCGTAATTTTTCTAAGTCCACACATGCCTATCTCTTCAAATCACAAATTCATATCGTGGCTTCAGACCGCCCAGCGTCACAACCTTTCACCACCACGTCCAAGTTACGAGTCCCTTCCCAAGCGTTCGAAAGCGTGCTCTACCTGCTTCCAAAATTGTATCCTTCCGCGCATCCTAACGCCTCATCTTTAAAATATAATTTCCCTTCCAAAATATTATACGTTTGAATACCAGAGAATTCAATGCTTCGACCACCTCCATACAAATGTTGTTTACATTTAACAAACAAATATATATTAACAGTACTAAAAAATGGTTGAGACTGAAGCTCTTTGCTCTGATAGTCATTAAGCATAGCGTCTCACTGTTCAAATATACTGTCGCCGTCGAAATATAGTTACACAATTAATATTTAATTTATTATGGCTTTTTATACAAATATATTCAGTTCTTGTCCATAAATACTTATAATTGTTTATATATAAATTATCTGCTGCATATCTACTATTTTTATTCGGCCATGAAATATTTAAGTGGCACTCTACAACATTAAAAAAGAACGTTACTGAGAATAATATTAAATATAATAAAATACATATATAAATGTAATGCGCTTTGCTGGGTCCATGTTTTGTGTTTCTGTGGTGGAATCTATGTTCTGATACAAGAATATTATTACCTCAACGAAAAGCAGAATAACAGAGTAAAACAAAGTTTATTGAAAGAATACGGAAATAACGTGGTAAGCCTTTATGATAGGTTGCGTGGTGCAATGCTGCCCATTTGCTTATTAATCTGTTACTGATAAACGCTATGTATCAATAATTGTAAATATAAGTCATAGAATATTACTATTATAGTACTGAAATTTGTCAGCTTTTTATCTGTAAGGGATATTGAATTTGTAATTACAGCGCTTGATTCTCCCGAGTCTCCCAAATCCATTCATATAACTATATTTGTCGTGTGATCATTCCCTGATTTTATTTGGATTTTTTGAATAATTTTTGTGGCTATATTGTATTTCAGTTGCAATCTGGGTTAGCCACACTCACTCAGCGAAGAGCGTTTCCAGTTTCCGAGCACATTAGGAAAACCCTGACTACCTGTATCCCAAATGTTCAAATGTTGAAATGTTTGTATAGCTTATGGGACTTAACTACGTGGTCATCAGTCTCTAAACTTATAAACTACTTATAAACTACCTTATACTAAAGATGGCACAAATATCCATGCCCTAGGGGGGATTAGAACCCCCGACCGTAGTGGCCGTGCAGACCGTGACTGGAGCGCCTCAGTCCCCTCGGCCACCGCGGCCGGCGCCTGTATCCCATTCACTAGGTCCAAACTGTTAGCTGGCCGGCTGGGGAACCCAACATCCTGGTAAAACCCGCCTTTCATATGGAAACAATCAGCTTCGTCCTGTATCTGTAAGGTCACAGCCTCATTGGACTACTCTTCATCTTTTCCACACTCCAATAGTGCCCCCAAGACGTCCTCGACATTCCGGGCCCATGAGAGGGTCTAATTTTGGGTCATCCTAGGGGCTTATTTGTAGGAAACTTCGCTTATTGTCCGTTCTGTGGGCCGAGCTACATACATTGTTCGAGACAGTTTAGGACGCCTTCAGCAACAGCGCCAGAACCAGCTGCATTTTCGCTGCATTCCTGATGCTGCTACAGACCGGTTCTCTCAGGATGTACCACGTCTCCTCTGGCAGTACACCACCGCCAACACCACCGTCACCACTGGTGCAGCCTGGGCCCTCATCTGCGAGTGCTTCTTCCTTTGATACTTCTGCCGCCTCTCAGCCCCTGTTGTGACAGCCAGGACTGGAGTCTCCTCCATCATCACTACAAGTGGTGTCACCACCTGTCACGCTTACCGCTCCTGCTGTTGCATCCTCAGCCGTCTTCCCTTCATCTTTCCTCTCCTTCCGTGGAGACACCCATGGAATTGGATTCCCCACAGCTGCCAAGGGAGCCGACCTCGCTTACCTGAGCTCATAGTCCCGTCTGCCACCTGGTCTCCCGTCGACTCCGCAGATCTTTGTTCTTCTAAGGGACCAAACCGTCTAATGCCATCAGTCCCTAGAATTATAAACAACTTAAACCAGTTTAAACTAACTTCTACAAAGGACAACACACACACACACACACACACACACACGCCGGCGGTGGTGGCCGAGGGGACTGAGGCGCTTCATTCACGGTCTTCACGGCCACTACGGTCGGGGGTTCGAATCCCACCTCGGGCATGGATATTTGTGCCGTCCTAGTTCGTAAGTAGTTCATAAGTAGTTTGTAAGTTTAGGGACTGATAGCCCCGTAGTTGAGTCCCATAGGCTTTACAAACATTTGAACATTTGACAACACACATACACCCATGCCCGAGCGACGACTCGAACTAGAGGGCTGTACGAGGACCACCAGGTCGCGCATGCGCGTTAAATGAACTGCGTCTGCGGTCCCTCTGGCAACGACCGAAAGCGCCTACAAAAGTAGAACCCGGCAAACGACGCCAGGCCATGCCGTCACGTGCTGTACAACGCCACCGAGGACGCTTAGTTAACCACCGTGTTCCTGCGCTCCCTGCGCAGCCTATAAGCGCACGACACACTGACAAGAATATTCTGTGCCTGTATGGAGTCACCTTTGAGCTCTCAGTTACCAAGCAGTGTTATGGACAGTGACTGTGTTGTGTTTATTTCAAGACGCTGTGTTATGGTCTTTTGTTCTGTTCGGAGAGGATCGTTGTTTCTCGTAAACTTGTTCAGTACTCATACTTTTGTTTTGCTGTTCCGCCTATTCGGACACACGGAACAAATAGATGTTCACAGATACTTTGCCACAATACAGCACTGCGTATGGCTACAGGATATTTCTATTAATAAATTTCGAAAATTCTATGACCAAGAATTTGGAGTTTATGAGAGATGACGTTTCCTGAATCACAGGAACCCTTCATGCAATTGCTTGTCTGAGTGAACTCCGCCGCCTGACATCAAGTGGTCTGTTGCGATTCCACGTTTGACCCACCGGCTATCCCTCTCCATTGACCTGCCATGTGCTATAGCACAATGGGCGCTGAGCGGGTGTCACTCCAGACTTGTTTCGTTCGTGCTGCGCGGAAACGATCACGCTATCTTGGGCGGACACTCCCAATGTAGGTTCGAGTCCTCTCTCGGGAATGGGTATTTGTGTTGTCCTTAGCATAAGTTAGTTTAACTAGTTTGTAAGTCGTGGGCCCAATAACCCTGACAATTTTGTCCCTTAGGATTACAAACATTTGAACATTTTGGACTCATTTCGTATGCAGCAGCTCGTGGCAACATTGTGAAATTGGTGGAGGTTGCCCTAGGCCACATGTTACCGCCGTTTCTGTGTTGGAGTTTCCAGTTTACAAATTTCACGTCCCATTGCAAAGATACTGCACCTCTACGAAGACATACCTCAAAATTCTATCGTCAGCATCGAATTACAATTTTTCTGTACAACAACTTCTTGTCAATTTTTATCTTGATTGCTACCAAACTTATTCACTTATGAATATATTTTTATTAATCATATTAAACATTTTAAAAAACTTCCATAAATTCGTGAGTGTTAATATATCTGTGTAATATCTTTGGTGTTCGTTAGTCTATTAACCAATTAGTAATAATATGTTTTTAGGTAGATATTGTTATTACTTTTTCGTGCTGTATAATTTAGACATACTATTAACGTTTCATATACAATACTAACCTTCAACATAAAACTATAAAGAATCCTTTATCAGATCTCTTTAAGATATTCAAGTGAATAATACCGTCATTGAGACGAACTGGGAACGTAGTAAACGCAAATTTCACACAAACCTAAGTGTTACTTTCTAAAGTATAATTACTTTTTTATTTTATGTTCTATGTTTTCATTACCTTTGGTCGCAGCATGTGTCAGAGTAAACTGACACATAGGTACATGTTACCAGTACATTTTTGTTATTGCAGTATTATTGTATTGTAGGTTCCATCCTCTATGGGTTTGTCATGCCTCTTTGCTTCTTCTTTGTTATATGTGATCATGCTGTATTGTGCATACTAACGATATCTATTACTTTTTGAAACTTAAAATTTCCTGATAACAAATTGACAAACGTTTCTGAAAGATAAGATTATCTATAATGCAATACGTT
This sequence comes from Locusta migratoria, assembly GCA_026315105.1. NCBI lineage: Eukaryota > Metazoa > Arthropoda > Insecta > Orthoptera > Acrididae > Locusta > Locusta migratoria. The sequence continues at coordinate 450,956,882 of CM048755.1, read as the reverse complement.
TCCATTATACATGGTGAGTCAGGTAAGGCGAAACACACCTTTTTATTCGTGAACGGATTCACAAATCGAAACGAGGTTCTTGGAAAATGATAGTGCCCAACGGGCATGTGCTTTAGTATGTGTTAAAGAGTCGTGAATCTTGTATAGATCAAGATACTGAAGTAAGTTTTTTCGAAAGGAACGGTATAATTTTCGTAACTGCATTCCATAGCTCTTAGAAAGAAAGCGACGGTGGCATAACTCTTGATAATATTCACGTAAAACTTTTCGCAAAAGAAAACGAGAAAATGTACCAAAATTGAAAAGCAATGCAGCAGAAGTTGGTTATTGCCGTGCAAGCAACGCCAAGCAGAGCTGTCACGCCAGGTGTCGTCATTTCAATGCAGCAGTATAGGTGTACACAGCTCAGATTAAACCCCGTTTCCATACGACACAGATAGAGGAGCAGGTATGATTTTTGGGTATGCACCTACAGAATATTCTTGCCTTTGACGAAACAGACGGGGCTTAGGAAAGCTACGTTTACTCGTCAATAGCCTAACCCGGCCGCATTTCATTCCCTTTAGGGTACTATAATTTTCAAAAACTTCTTTTAGATATTTGGAACCGTTCACTAAAATTATCTGTGTTACGTTTTACCTAACTCACTCTGCATTTTAATGCCCAGTATCTTAACATTCTCGTATTTTATAGTTAGTGATAAGTCCTAAATTTTCATCATACAATTCTCACTGTGATCATATGCTAAGACGGCAAGTAGGACGTTAATGGAGTGAAGACGGAAAGAAAAGGGAGGGAAGAGGAGGTGGGAAATAAATACCTGCTCAGTGCCCAGTTTTCTGCTAGGAGTGATAATAATAGAAAACAGCGGTTATAACAATTAGGTTAACAATATGGAAACTTTTCAAGCAATATTTACTGTTTCCAATCAGAGAACTGATGATGACAAAGCAGAAACGTCATATCACAGCTAGAGTAACAGTTAAAAAAGGACAAACTGTTCGATAAGGGACTCTGAAGACAAGGGAGAGGTAAAGGCTGTGGGAAGATGGGTGCGAAATAGAGTGATCTGCAGACACGATTGTGGAAGAGACAGCTTTTAGCGTAAAATGGCAACAATTAACTCTTCTCTGTAGTTGGCCAGGACTGTAATATCTCTACGATTTAGAAGAGAAACATTCCAAAGTGAATTTCTAATACAGAAAATTACTTTGAGAGCATAAATGCGTTCTGTAGTTGTATAGAGAAAATATTGATTGGTAGAAACTACTTCTGTTCGGTTTTTTTCTTGTTTTTTTTTTTTTTTTTTTTTTTTTTTTTTTTGTTTTTGTTTTTTTGTTCTTTTAATCACACTTTAGGGTACACTAAAAGTGTACCTTTGCGATCGCCTTTTGACAGCTCGAAATTTAAATGAAAGTAACAGCTTAACCCTTCATTGGACACGAAATCTGAATAGACGACTTTGTAGAGGAGACAATTCTCTACAACTCTTCTGTCTTCTGTTTTCTTCATATATCGCATCGTTTCAGAGATATTTCCAAAAATAACGACTAATTGATACTGTCACTTGATTTAACGTAAACCACTACAGGCAAAGAATATAAACTTGAAGAAAAGGACAAACTACCGTAGCGTGACAGGAGATAATATTTTAACGGAAGAAAATAATGGAAATATGGGAGAGATATTAATAGTAAATAATAGATTATGTTTGTTAGAGCTAAGATCAAATATCAAATAATTTTGGCTGTTTGTTAAAATACAGTCAGAGAGAATATTACGTATTCAGTGCATAGATACTATCACAATAGCAGAATCGTAATCGTATTGTCCATAATTTCTACTATTTAAATTTTTGTTATTTTTGTCGAAATGTTTGGAACAAATCATGAAACTACAGCAAAACCTAAAGTGGCCCGTAAAACACGACAGCGAGATTTTTCCATAGACCATCTCTCATACAAAAGTAATGCGATTTTCAAACAGACAAAAAAACTTGAATTTTGTACCAATAAGAGCTTGAAACAATAACTAAAACAAAATTTTATTGCTCGGGAATTTATAAAATAACGTGCGAAAACTCTCACTAATTCTACATATTGGTCTTACAGGACAGCAGACCAGAAAAATATGTAATCCACTCACTTTCTACCAGCACCTCAAAAACGAAACACACACCACCACTAACATCAACAGAGCGCTACAAATATTACACAAGATTCCTAAGGACAAGAAATGAACTTCATGGAAGAACTGGAAATATACATTCGTATTGAAGCAATGCTTAACAAAGTTCTTTACGACCACACAGATTGCAAGCACAAAAATTATTTGCAAAGTTTTATCGATACAATGAAGCCTGACAACAGTAAAATCCGAAGATGCAGTCAAAGATAACGAACGTTGTATTCATATATGACAATATATATATGAATATATGACATCAATATATGACATCAATTGCGAATGGGTAAAGCTGAAAATGTGTACCCAGCCGGGATTCGCAGTTGATGTCATATATTCTGTGAATATGAAAGAATAAGAACTGCAAGATCAGAAGTGATGTCTGTTCTTTCGGAACAGACGGCACATGTGTGTATATACAAGGTGTTTCACTAAGTGTGTTTGCCTCTGTAACTTATAAAATAATAGGTGCCGGGAAATTTTAATGCGGTAGGTCAATACAAGAAATGTTACACTTTCTGCGGAGCTATGAACATAGTTTATTGTATCGTTATCCAAAGAGTTACACCACAAAGATATAATTTTTAAATGGAACAATAGTTTTTTTCTATCGTGTATTGGATTCGTTTAAACCAGCTGCGTCCAAATCAATTTAAACTACATTCCCATCACTGTTAGTTTGGGAGCTACAACTCTTCAAAGTTCTGGGGGCGGAGGCTGCGATAGCGTAGCTGACTGGCCGAGTGGCTATCCCCTGGGGCACGGCCCACTGTCTCATCACCACTAGCCAGTCAGCTACGCTGTTGTAGCCTCCGCCCCCTAAACTGCACGCCCGAAATTAAGAGATAAAATGTTTGTTAAACGATCAGTTTGTAGCACACGTAGGCATTGGTATGTGTAATGAGGCGGAGGAAATGCGGAAATAGCGGAGCACTTAGACCGCCAGCTCAGCCAGCCGCAACGCGGCGCTCAGCCGGCCGTGGAACATCTCCAATTCTCGCCGTCTGGGCGCCGGCCAAGCTTTCACACTCCACAGATTCGCTCTGCTTCCTCGCCTTCTTCCCGTTCGCGCCTTACTGGGTTCGCGTGTCTTCTACGGAGCCTCCTCGCTAGAGCGCCGGCAATGTTTACTCTCTTGCGTAAGATTCTGTTTCTTTACTACTCTTATAAGTGACCAGAAGAAACATTTTTTTGTGTCCCAGCCTCGTCGCCACTTTTATGTCTAGTACCGCCGGTTGTGGCAGGTGCCGGTGGCCGAGTAGAAAGAGACCGACACAGGAATAAAAGATGCACGCGTGTGTAGGTACGGAGGTGACCAGCCAGTGGGACAGCAGAAACTAGAAACACTAGAGTAAATTAGAACGAGATATATATTTCATAGAGACTTAACTTTTACATAGTTCTTGACTGCAGAATGCTGATCATAGATTAGATAGAGGCCTGCCTACTGATAATTCCTAGTACCTATCCGATAGCCAAGTCTTAACTGGTGCCTTTCTGATTCCCAAGTGGCCGATGCAGCAGTCGTGGCCACGAGCGGAGCTGCAGCAGAGGGCGCTCGTGGCTGACGTCGTAAGAACGCCGCGCCGTGCGTGCATGGCGGCGCGCGGCGTAAGTACGTGGCGCGCACTTCATACTTGTGCGACACCACACATTTCTCGCGTGTAGACAACAGTTTCCTAAATATTATATTGTCCACTGCCAATGCTGCTATTTGTACTCCTTTTGATTTATGATACGTAATTTTTTGTGGATTATGGTTCTTTTAGTAGTTTTGCGGGTGTATCATTTAATTCTTCAAGGTCTGGATTATAGTTCAGGCTTTTGTAGATAAGTTTCATTTCTGCAATCGACAGTTACTCAATTTTTGTGGAATTTAATACGAACTGTGTCTTGCAATATGGTACAAGCACTATACCCCACATGTGTGCTTATTCACGTTAACATTCAGCTTCAAATTAGCTGATTGTTTCGTAGAATATTGCAGAATACACTGTTGTATGAAGTCAAAGTACAATCATCATGTTTTAATTGCATGCATAAAACTAGCGAATTTACTCAAAATGCTCTATGATACGGGTTTTTCGGTTTTTGTGAATATAAAAGTAAACAGATGGAGAACCAAGAACAGTCGTTTGCTGCAAGGATCAGTGGTTCAAAATGTTCAAATGTCTGTAAAACGTAAGGGACTTAACTGCGGTGTCATCAGTCCCTGAACTTACAAACTACTTATGAACTACCTTATACTGAAGACGACACAAACACCTATGCCCGAGGAGTAATTAGAACCCCCGACGGGGAGCGGCCTCGCGCATCGCAGCATAGCGCCTCAATGCGCTTGGCCACTCCACCGCGGCGGGATCAGTGGTGATTCCGACGTCATGCCAACTTCTCTCTCCAATAATTACTCGGTATTAATATGTCAGAACAAGGACATCAAGCACTACGATGGTACATTCAAAAGTGACCTTACCATTTGGCATGGGGAGAAAGAGGACTCCCCATAGCGACTGCTGATAAGACTGCTGCAGCTAATAAGATTACTCGTAATGCGAGTTTGGCACTGATAAGGGAAAGAATTAGATATACTCGCAGTAAGTTGGATTTGATTTCAGAAGAGTTGTATCACTTACATCTTAAGATAGCAGCCAGCCTCTCACCTTTTACTTGAGAATGGACTGACGGCATAACATGGGCAAAATCGGACTGGGGAGTCGCTATGGAGAGTACTCTTTCTCCCCTAGTGGATAATTTGTTTATGGAGGATTTTGAAGAAAAATCCCTCAATTCAGCAACATTAAGACCGACGGTCTTATGGAGAAATGTGGACGACACATTCATAGTGTGGCCCCACGGAGAGGATAAACTGACAGAATTTTTAGACCATCTTAACTCCATTCATGAAAACATCAAGTTCACTATGGAGCGGGAGAAGAATGGCTGTTTACCGTTCCTGGATGTTCTGGTTCGACGCAAAGAGGATGGATTCCTAGGTCATTGCGTATATCGCAAGCCCACCCATACAGATCTTTATTTGCAGGCGTCCAGCTGCCACCATCCTTCGCAAAATATGAGTGTACTGAAAACCTTGGTTCACAGGGCTCAGGTAGTGTCTGAGCTGACAACGTACAGGATGAACTCCTGCACCTGGAGGCGGTTTTCAAGAAAAATGGCTACTCGCAACATCAGATTAAGAAAGCCTTGCAAATAAAAACACCAGATAAATCACAGGAGAAAGATGAAGAGGAAAGGGATGTGAAATCTACAGCCTTTCTCCCATACGTGGGTAATGTGTCTTCAAAAATAGCCAGAATCACGAAGAAACATAAAGTGGATGTGATCTTTCGCCCACCAGCTAAGACCTCAGCTCCTCTGGGATCTGTCAAAGATGATCTGTTATTGCGAAAAGCGGGGGTTTATGAAATCCCTTGTGAGTGTGGAAAACGTTATATAGGTCAAACCCGAGCACTGTGCAGGAACGATGCGTTGAGCACCAACGGTATACACGCCTTCTTCAGTCCAACAAGTCTGCAGTAGCCGAACATTGTATTTCTACTGGTCATTCCATGAATTACAAAGGGGTAAAGATTTTAAGCACAGCTTCTACTTTCTGGGACTCAGTTGTAAAGGAAGCTGTACAGATACAACTGGAGGACCACCTGCTAAATCGTGACGACGGATTTCATCTTGACAATGCATGGAAGCCACTTATATCATGCCTTCGTTCTGAAAGAATGTCTGCGTCTTCTATTCCGATTGATGTTACCACTTTTAATGATTAATTATTCATTTGTAAGCACTGTGTATACGTAACAGCTCTATTTGTGTTTGCACTCACTGCTCACAGGTTTATCTTTGAAGTATATATTTATCTATGACTAGTGCAGCAGTTACGAATGTGATATCTTCGAGCATGCGCAGTCTAATCCTCAGTAGCTTTGCATCACGTGATTTACCGTATAAATAGGCACGCGCAGACGCTGAGAACTCAGTCTTGGACTCGCCTTGAAGATGGCTGTAAGGTTTGCAGCCGAAATATCGGACGAAGAATTGTCGCTGTCCCGGGTGCACTCCCGAAAGATGATGGAATATTATGTCCGCCAGGAAAACTTCAAGAATCACAACGCTTTAGCAGTTCCGATGCGTCGGAGTGGTTAAGACGGCCGATCAGTTCCATTCATAACATCAAGAAGGAAGTACAGTAGCCGCGCGGAATGTCCGCGTGGTCTAAAACGTCGTGCTACCGACTGGGCGGCCGTTCCTGCCGGAGGTTCACGTCCTCCTTCGGGTATAAATGTGTATGTTGAAAATTAGTTTAAGTTTTAGGTTTATCTTGCTGGCACACGACAGCAGTAGCATACTAGGGAATAAAATAAACACAACACGTACACATCAACTAACACCAGTATAGGATGTCCAGTGGTTTGTAACAAACATAGAATAGTTAAGTCGCTAGCCTGTTAGAAATTTTTGTATAATAAAAAGACCCATTTTTTCTTATGTAATGGGTTATGTTTGTATGATATTATAAATAAAGAAATTTACAAAAGTTAGTTTAAGTAGTTTGCAAGTTAGTTTAAGTAGTTTGTAAGTCTAGGGACTGATGACCGTAGCAGTTTGGTCCAATAAATTTACAAACAGAAGTACAGTGCTTGTGTGGTTGTTGTTCTGCCATGCCTCTAAGGTCTATTTCTAAGTTTCGTCGTATGCGAATTATTATTCTGTGTTAGGAAAGACTCTCCGCAAGGGAAGTTTCCAGACGTCTCGGAGTGAAGCAAAGCGATGTTGTTCGGGCATGAATCAGGTACAGATGCAGGAACTGTTGACGACTTTCAATTCTCTGCTCGCCCAAAGGCTACGAAAGCACCTGATTTGGGTTACTTACGGATTCCAGCTGGGAGAAACCTTAAGACGAATGACACATTGATGAATAATGATTGCTTGCAACTACAAGACGTCATGTTTCGATTCAAACTATAAGTAATAGGCTTCATTACATGCAGCTTCACTCCCGACGTCTATGCCAAGGTCCAGCTTTGACACCTAGACACCACGCAACGCGGTGCAGATGGTCCCAACATCATGCTGAATAGAATAGATAGGATTGGCATTAGATGTTATTCACATATAACCCTCGCATTTGAATTGAAGCAGACAATCGTCGGAGACGTTATGGAGACAGCGTGGTCAACCTGAACGTCTTAGACACAACTTTCAGCGAGTGCATTCAGATGGTGTTTCTTTAATGTTTTGGGGTAATAATATGAAGAGCCACCGTACTGGCTACGCTACTGATGGTCATAGAAGGTAATCAAACAGTTATACGGTACATGGATGACATGCTCAGACGTACAGTGCAACCATCAGCAGCATTTCAGTGTAGGATACGTCTTAATTGACAACAATTCCCGCGCACCTTTTGTGAATGTGTTCCTTCATGATAACGACACCACAATATTAGAACAGCTAGAATGTTCTCCAGGTATTAACCCTATCGAAACGTGCCTGAAGTAAATTGACAAGGGCTCTTTTTGGACAACACGACCCACCCACCAATGTGAGAGATCTACGCCGAATCGCCATTCAAGCGTGGGACAATCAGGACCAACAGAACCTTGATGATCTAGTGGACAATACGCCACGACGAATACAGGCATACATCAGTGCAAGAGGGCGTATTACCGGATATTAGGGGTAGAGGTGTATCCTGCAATCTGGAACACGAATTCAGAATTGTCGTACAAATTGTCGGTTCCTGCCTTCATGAGCAATAAAGGAAAATGAAACGATATTCTTTATATATCTGTTCAATTTTTATGTAAACGGTCATGAATGCCCAGACTCGTGGTTATACAATACTTTTAAGTGTGTATTTTTCTCTGTGGTAAGCTCGAGCCTGACACAAATTAAATAGAGGTCGAAGTATTCCAGCTCAATAAGAGGCGCACAAGAAGCAACACGAGTTATTCAATGGTATCGATGTTTTCCGTATCTACTTCTCTATATACCTTGGAGTCACTCTTGGGAGACACTGTCATTTAAGCAGAACTGGAAGAACCTATCAGATGAAACTTTGTGGCTGCGGTGGGTTAGCCGTGCGCACTGGGGCGCCTTGCTGCGTTGCGCGCGGGCATTCACCGTCGGGGGTTTGAGTCCCCCCTCTGGCATGGGTCTTTGTGCTGTCCTTGGGTTAGTTTATCGTAGTTTGAAAGTTACGGAGTAATATCCACTCAGTTGAGTACGACATATTTTCCAACATTTGAACATTTTTGAAACTTTGTGCCAGGAGCATATTTCTCGTATCAAATATCCGGCAGAATTTGGAAAAGATAAGCAGCTATGATACACAGTTCTGTAATTTAATTTGTTTCTTGATCTGCTGAATATGGTGCTGAATATGGGTCTGGAAAACAGCACACATAAAAATAGAAAGATGTACATCTCTGCGAGGACATAGTGATTATTACTAGAGCTGTAGAACCAATGAACATTAAGTGGTTTCCTGCTCAACAAACTTTTAGTCTTCTTCACCTAAATAATTCTTTAGAAGTCCCATAAGAACTCAATTCCAAGTCCACGACCTCTACAGCCGAGTTACGCGTATTGTTATGTTATACGATACTAACGAGATGTTGTTTGGGATGTACTGTGCCTCATCAAATAATCATGGTATTACTGATGGACATTTAGTACAATTTGGCAACGTAGTGAATTGTTTAAAATATACAACCCAGTGAGGACCAGAGAGAAATTTAAAAATGGGTAAGAATTGCGAGTTGCAAGGAATGAGAATTCACATTTTTTTGTCTCTAATATTCCGTGGTCACAATAGTGCATTGTGTTTGTAGATATGCTAATTATTTCCCTCATTTTTAATTTCGTCAATGTTAACACAAGGGAAGTACTTAAACGAGTATACAAGACCGCCCAAAAACCGCCGCCTGTCCACGTGACAAGCAGTTTCTAGTCTTAGGACGGGGACGCGGTCTACTCGTACATGTTGCCCGTCTCCCTGAGGACACAATTTCCCGCTTGTTTACAATATCACGCTACGTTTTTTACGTATAAGTAAAGGCTCTATATTAAAGACAGGTTTATAGCTAGAATAAAAACACGTGAAAAGCTTTTTATATCTTACTGTTACCCTCTGACAGCGATGTTAAAGCCATCGACGGGAGCCCATAAAGTTTTTACCGTTATCCCTATAGGCTATTTGTCCAATCACGCCGGTATATATAACCGCTGGAGTCAGATACTGTCCAGGTACCTACTGTTTATGAACCTAAGGCACACGATGGTGGCTCTTAAACACCTCCAAAGTCAGTCTTTGTCATTTCTGTGACACACTTGTGGCAAAGGATAGCTTTGTCTGTAATCATTTGCTCTATTTCGGGAATCCTGCATCATTTAATTTTTGGTTTCACCATTCCTAGACGAATCCTAAGCTCTTCGTGGGATGTTGGAAGTTTGAATTTCACAACGAGTAACTTCTGCAGAATGTTCGCCGGCCGCGGTGGCCGAGGGGCTGAGGCGCTCCAGTCACGGTCTGCACGGCCACTACGGTCGGGGGTTCGAATGCCCCCTCGGGCATGGATATTTGTGCCGTCCATAGTCTTAGCTAGATCATAAGTAGTTTGTAAGCTTAGGGACTGATGACCCCGTAGTTAAGTCCCATAAGTTCTACAAACATTTGAACATTTTTTGAACAGAATGTTCAAATGTTTGTAAAGCTTATGGGACTTAACTCCGGGGCTATCAGTCCCTAAACTTAGAAAGTACTTATGAACTAGCTTATACTAAAGACGGCACAAACATCCACATCCAATGGGGGGGGGGGGGAGTTTCGAACCCCCGACGGAGAACGGACTCGCGCATCGTAGCATAGCGCCTCAATGCGCTCGGCCGCACCGCCGCGGCTCTGCAGAATGAGTACCCACCTTAGCCATAACAGCTACCACTCTGTTGGCGTTATCCAGTATAGAATACCCACGTCTGGACTATTTGCAGGATAGTTTTAATAGTAGTCAGAAACATAGTGCAGAAGACTAGAGAAAATTATCGCAGCGATGTCGGAAACACAATAATACAGGAAAAATAAAGGTACTGCTATTAGGCAGCAGGTACAGGAGGCGTGTAAACGATCATATGCAGAAAAAGTGATGATCAGACTTCCATGGCACAATTATTTTGAACAGGAGTACGGATCAAGTTCATAGAGGACATTAACAGTTTAATAAGGTATGCTAATCAATAAATGTTCAAATGATTGAAAATCTAAGGGACTTAACTATGTTGATTATCACTCCGTAGGCTTACAAAGTACTTAAACTAACTTATGCGAAGGACAACACAAAAACCCATCCCCGAGGGCGGACGCACTGCCCCGACGGAGGGCAACCGCGGGTTCCGCAGCAAGGCGCCTTAAAAAGCTCGGCAACTCCACCGCGGCTGTTAATCAATAGAATAAGCAGTGGTTTTCAGACTTTTATAATATGTGAGCCCCTTCCAAGTAAAATTATTCTGGCGACTCCCTTCCAAATAAATGTATTCTATCGATCCCTTCCTCCTCACGAACCATAACAACAGTAAGATACCTCAATGGAAACAAATGTAATCTTCTTTCTTTTTGCACAGATTTCTTTTCAATTTTTGACGAAGATATTTTTTGTGTATTTTTAAGAACGGAATACATTATCCTATCTCTACAAGATTTCCGATGGAAAAATATATTTTGCTAAACGAGTGTTTCTCAAATCGGGCAAGACTCAAAAGCGAATGATGCTCGTTAAGAAACGTCCCACAGTGTAGACAATTTGTAAAGAGGTAGATGTTTTTCGAATTTTTCAGAATGACTTATTGTATTACGTTCTTTTACCTATCAATTGGTTCCTGGAAACAGTTTTCAGCTTTAGCGGTTACTCATAATTAACACACTGTGTTGTAAAATGATCTATTCAGTTCCTAATGAATATTACAGGAGCAAATTCGTAATTTTAACATTAAACAGGTTTCGCATAAGCACATGTCTTTCTATTACTGAAACCCGAATTATCTTATGGTGCAAGTACTTCCTCCAGTGACCCACAAAGCAAGACTTGCCGACCCCCTGGGATTCGTGACCCACAAGTTGAAAAACATTGTAATAAGATATTGAATAGTACACCCTTCTAAACCTGTGTTACCTCCAGAATCATATCGTGGAATAAAGCTTGTAGTACCGATAACTAGAATGGTCGTACACAAGTTTCTTCATATAGGTTGAATCCAGCTAAAGCCAGTCGTTGAGGATTTGACCCCCATAATAGATATCAAATTGCAGGGATGTTACTCGGCATCCTTCACCCAACGTAGTTGCAGCCGATCTCTGTGCAATGAAGAGCACGAGATTTAACAGGCGAGATGAGTAGCCATAGGCTAAGAACTTACGTGTTCAGCACGTGGACACTGTTGTCACTTAAGAAGATTGATATGACGCTCATCGTGAAGGTATAGAACAACGATCAACACTTCGTCAATGAGAAATTTATATCCTGTTTCATGTTCACGACAATCTGAATAATCTACGGCATAAAAACAACTGAAAGAATATCACAGCATCATCTCAAGACGCACCTGAAACTTCAGCATAAAAGAGTAATACCGGAGTCTGTTTCCAGGCTTGTTTGGTCTGGTCGCTCTGTGGTCTTTGTTTGGACCCCAGGCCGCATCGGGATTCCTGGAAACGAACGTGTGGATCAGCTGGCTAAGCAGGCTACTTCCTCCAATCCATTGGCTATTGGTCTTCCGGAGAGCGATCTCCGACTGGAGTTCCATCGGAAAATCCGTGGCCTGTGGGATTCCGAGTGGGCTAACTCTGCTCAACCCAACAAGCTTCGTGCAGTGAAGCTACCTACGGTCGCATGGAAGTCCTCACTGCGGTCTTCTCGTAGGGATCGGTTGTTCTCTGTCGCCTACGAATCGGCCACACATGGCTGACGCATGGCCCCCTTCTTCGGCGGTAGATCGCACCACAGTGTGACTGTGGCGCCCCCTTGTCAGTGGTCCACATCCTGGTGGACTGTCCACTTTTAGTTGCCTTGCGACAATCTTTTAATCTGCCAGATGCGCTTTCTTTTATGCTAGGAGACGATGCTGCTATGGTTGAACGTGTTTTAGATTTTATTCGCGCAGCTGGTTTTTATCATGTGATTTAATGGTGGTGTGTTTTCTTCTTCGTTTTTACTTGTATCCTTTCCTCATATTTACCAGTGATTTTTACTCTTTGACTTGTTAACGCATTTCCTTAGGACTGCTTAAACAATAATCTCTAAGACCGGAACAAGGGACTGATAACCGTTGCTGTTTAGTGCCGTCAAAAAAAAAAAAAAAAAAAAAAAAAAAAAAAAAAAAAAAAAAAAAAAAAAAAAGAATAAAAAAAAAAAAATAAAAAAAAAAAAATTAAAAAGCCTCGTATTGTTTGAAACGAAACAAAATCACAACTCTTAGGACTACACTACGCTTCTGCAGTTAGCTACTGTCTGTTTCCTGTGTTCTTTAGCCCATTTAAAACTAGCTGATTGAGCAATGATCTTTTAAAATGCAGGCGACTTCAAAAATTCATTATATGCTCTTCCCTTTCAAATGGTGGCTCAGAAACAGGTTGAGGACATCCTGCATTTACTGACAACAGAATTTCCTGACATGTGCAAGAATAAATAGTTACTAACAAGGAACTCTCTGACCCTTTCGATTAGAAACTTGATACGACCACTGCTGTGCGCCCTGTATCACGGCAATGAGAGATGCCATTTGTGTTCTGTATGTATATTCCGGAAGCCACTACACCGTTTATGGCAGACGGTACTTTGTGTACATGATGATTCCGTGTGGCATTTATGCCCGTTAGACCCCAAATGGGGTCGTGTTCAGCTTGCCTGCTGCAAGTGCTATTTTTAAGCTAACGTTAATTCGGCAGTTGCGTATCAATGACTTTGTGTACAACTGGGCTTGATTCTCTCTACTACTACCTTCATGATCTTTTCGCGAGATACAAGTAAGAGGAAGCAACATATTCGTTGACACTTCTAGCAATGTACGCTATCGGTAATTCGACTGTAGCCTATAGCGTGATTCACACTGTCCCTCTTTGCGTTTACTGCATGAACCTGTCATGAAGCGTTTGACTTCCGTTTGCATCTTCTTCGCCTATTCTCTCAATGCCATCTCGTACAGTCCCCACACTAGCGGGCATTATTCAAGTACTGGTCGAACGAGTATTTTGTAAGTTACTCCCTTTGTTGGTGGACAACACTTCCTGACGATTTTACCAATGAATCTCATTCTGGCATCTGCCTTACCGGCGATAAATATTATGTTCTAGTTCCATTTCAAATCGCTCATTATGCCTATTCTCAGGTAGTTTAAAACCATTGTTCGGCAATTGCGTAACAATACAGTGAAGGACCTTTATTTCTATGTATTTGCCATACGTTTAATTCATTAATGTAGAGTGTCAGTTTTCACTGACTTCGTTTTATCTTACCGCATTTCACTACAATTTTCCTGCGTTGCCAACTCTTGCCATACGAAACAGATGCGCGATTTTAGCCGTCACGTCGCGGATTGTGAGGCTGCTCCCACCGGAGGTTCGAGTCCTCCCTCGGGCACAGGTCTGTATGTTGTTTTTTGCGTATGTTAGAAAAATGTTCAAATGTTTGTATAGTTTATGGGACTTAACTACGGAGTCATCAGTCCCTAAACTTACAAATTACTTATGAACTAGCTAATACTAAGGACGGCACAAATATCCATGCCCGAGGGGGGATTCGAACCCCCGACCGTAGTGGCCGTGCAGACCGTGCCTGGAGCGCCTCAGTCCCCTCGGCACGTATGTTAGTTTAAGTAGTTTGTATGTCTAAGAACCGACGATTTAGCAGTTTGGTACCTTTGAACATTTTTTTTTTTTTTTTTTTTTTTTTTTTTTTCAATTTCTTTATATACTACAGTGTCTTCCACGAAAAGAGCCACTGGATATCCGACGCCATCCACAACATTTCTTACATATATTGTAGAAAGTAATGGTCTTATAAAGCTCCGCTGTAACATAGCAAATATTACTTTTACGTCGCCAGACTCAAATGTTTATGAATCTATGGGATGAAACTACAGCGATCATTAGTCAAATGTTCAAATGTTTGTTAAGCTTATGGGACTTAACTGCGGGGCTATCAGTCCCTAAACTTAGAAAGTACTTATGAACTAGCTTATACTAAAGACGGCACAAACATCCATGTCCAATGTGGGGCGGAAGGGGGGGGGGAGATTCAAACCCCCGACGGGGAACGGACTCGCGCATCGTAGCATAGTGCCTTAATGCACTCGGTCTCACCGCCGCGGCTCTGCAGAATGAGTACCCACCTTAACCATAACAGCTACCACTCTGTTGGCAAAAAAATGTTTCAAATGTTTGTATAGCTTATGGGACTTAACTACGGGGTCATCAGTCCCTAAACTTACAAATTACTTATGAACTAGCTAATACTAAGGACGGCACAAATATCCATGCCCGAGGGGGGATTCGAACCCCCGACCGTAGTGGCCGTGCAGACCGTGACTGGAGCGCCTCAGTCCCCTCGGCCACCGCGGCCGGCGCTCTGTTGGCGTTATCCAGTATAGAATACCCACGTCTGGACTATTTGCAGGATAGTTTTTATAGTAGTCAGAAACATAGTGCAGAAGACTAGAGAAAATTATCGCAGCGATATCGGAAATACAATAATACAGGAAAAATAAAGGTACTGCTATTAGGCAGCAGGTACAGGAGGCGTGCAAACGATCATATGCAGAAAAAGTGATGATCAGACTTCCATGGCACAATTATTTTGAACAGGTGTTCGGACTAAGGACGGCACAAATATCCATGCCCGTGGGGAGATTAGAACCCCCGACCGCAGTGGCCATGCAGACCGTGACCGGCGCGCCTCAGTCCCCTCGGCCACCGCGGCCGGCAATCATTAGTCCATAGGCTTACAAACAACTTATACTAAGCTAAGGATAACACACACACACACACACACACACACACACACACACACACATTCTTTAGGGAGGACTCGACCTCCGGCGGGAGCTGCCTCGAAGTCCCTGACATGTCGCCTAAAACCGCTCGGTCATTCCTGCGCGGCGTCTCAAGACTCCTCGCTGTTGAGAATGACACGTTGTCTTCTGTTTGCCAGAAACCCTTCAGCACAGTCACACAGTTAGTAACATTTTGTCGTACGCTCCTATTTAGTTCATTGGGCGACAGTGCAGAACCGTATCGAAGACCTTCCGGAAGTTAAGGATTACGGCACGTAATTGGGAGACAGTATCTACTGCTGCTGGGTCTCCTGAACGAGTATAGCGAGCAACGTTTCGCATGGTCGGTACTCCCGGAAGCTAAATTGGCTTCTACAGAAAAGAATTATTTGTCCAGATAAAAATAACAATACACGAGCATACAACATGTTCCAAAATTCTAAGACATATCGTCGTCAGAGATATAGGCCTATATTTTTGCGTACTTCTTGAAAACAGCAATGACCTGCGTTTTATTTCTGCCACTACCAACAATTAGCTCCTCTACACTTCTCCTAGGCGGCCGCGGTGGCCGAGGGTACTGAGGCGCGTCGGTCATGGTCTGCACGGCTACTACGGTCGGGGGTTCGAATCCCCCCTCGGGCATTGATATTTGTGCCGTCCCTAGTGTTAGCCAGTTCAAAGTAGTTTGTAAGTTAAGTCCCATAAGCTATACAAACACTTCTCTTAGATGAGGATAACATGTTCAAATGTTCAAATGTTTGTAAATCTTATGGGACTTAACTATGGGGTCATCAGTCCCTAAACTTACAAACTACTTATCAACTACTTACGAACTAAGACGGCACAAATATCCATGCCCCAGGGGGGATTCGAACCCCCGACCGTAGTGGCCGTGCAGACCGTGACTGAAGCGCCTCAGTCCCCTCGGCCACCACGGCCGGCAGGATAACATGTCTCGCACGCTCTGTACACAATGGAATTGGTATGCTGTCAGGTCCCGTAGCCTTTCCTGTGTTGAACGATTTCAGTTCCTTTCTGTCCGTTTGTTATTTAGTCCTGTATCTGCCATTTTACGGTCGTACGACGATTTAAATGACGAACTACAGAGCGACCTTCCACTGTGAAACAGTTTTGAAAATTAAGTCAAGTATTTCGGCCTTTTGTGTGTCATCCACTATTTCAACGCCATTATGGTGTCAGAGTGTGGACATTTGGTTTCCAAGCGTTTTCTTATTTAACATCAGAACGAATCTTCTTAAGGTGATTTTGTCATGTTGATACTTAGAACTTTACTTCAGAATTCTTTGAGCGCTACACGCATAGGCCTCCTGAGGATAATTCACTTAACTTTCTACAATGGTATATCAGAAATAAGATCGAGTCTTCCACACAGCTTCCTCCAGATTTCTCTAAGATGTACCAAACAAATCTGTCTCCTCATATTCATTATCTTTTACTTCTGTTCCAACGCTTGTAGAAATTGCTTTTTGCTGTGTGATTTCTGTTGCAGTATTTATTAAGATAGTCTTCTCCGGAAAATATTTTTTTTTCCTCATGAAGTGACAACCTTGTTCATGTGCGTCCTCCTGTATTTTCCCCCAAAAAACCTATGTATTTGTTACAGTTCTACTCCACAGTCGTTTCCATTTATGGGACGATATTCTTCTCGCAGCATGTTCCCTCATATATGCCTCGCAGGATTAGTTCTATATTCATTAAATTCAATCATACTGTAAAACAGAGTAGAGTAACACTGAGAACAATACCTTAAAATGTAGAGAAGAATGGCTCACTGTCCTATACCTTTGCGCAGTAGCTTTGGTGCAAGAATTGGACTTGATGAGCTGTACGTTTTCGTTTTCATACAACAGAAATTTGTGAAATATTATATGCAAAAACCGAAATTTCTGCTGGGTTTTCGTTATTAGTATCTCTGTACTAGGTTATTGCCAGTTTCACATTATGGCTATTAATACTATTAATACTCCAGAATTTTCTCTCTTTCCTATTTTTTTAATTTATTACCATATTAGAAAGTGTAGATCATGGTGAAGTTACATAATATACATTTGTTTCTGCAAGTAATCCAGCAGGGAATGTAATTATGTGAAAAGTTATGATAATTATAGCTAAAAATTCATAAATTGCTGCATGGTCATCATTAAATGATAAATAGACGACTCAGATTCCCCTCACGCTTTTGCAAAGTATACGGCCACTGTAGGAGGTCTGCAGCGAGGTGGACTGAGCCTTATGGACAAATGAAGGGCTCATGAACAAGAAGTAGTTGTAATAGTTTCTGATGGGTAACGTTACTAAATGGAAATACTGTTGGATTACTGGATGACCATCTCCACTTATAGACTGAGGATAACATTGTGTGTCTCTCTGGCACTTATTATCAATTCTAGCAGTTTCTATTCCTCAGGTACAACTGGTATTTCAAAAAATGTTCAAATGTTTGTTAAGCTTATGGGACTTAACTACGGGGTCATCAGTCCCTAAACTTACAAACTACTTATCAACTTGCTTATCCTAAGGACGGCACAAATATCCATGCCCGAGGGGGCATTCGAATCCCCGACCGTAGTGGCCGTGCAGACCGTGACTGGAGCGCCTCAGTCTCCTCGGCCACCGCGGCCGGCCTGGTATTTGTATAAAAACTGGTGGATATAGGGACAAACATCTGTGAGAGATAGTAGTTCACGATGAGCTGAAAAACTGAGTACCACAAAAACAGAGTTAATCTATATCTGTATAAATCGATGTGTATATATATGAATGAATGTATGTATGTTCTCTATGGACTTCAAGACGCCTGAAGAATATTCATGAAATCTTCAAGAAATCTCCTGATTAACCCATCGGGTGATCCTGTGAAGTTTAGTAGCAATAGGATCAAGATATTTATTGATTTGAATAACATAATGAGAAATTTGGAACAATAATTACTCTTTGAAAAAGCTATTTACATTACTTTCAACTGTGCCACATTAGAGGAAATCATTTTACTGCTTGCTAAGTTCTATGTAATATCATTCAACTCAATGAATACCATGCTTACACAATTCTCAGCGTGTTTGATTAAAATTTTCATAATAATATTACAGTGAAATATATACCTTGAAGTTTACGTCTGACACTTGGAACGACAGTAGCGCCCCTAGCGGAGAAACAGCGAACCGTAGCCGCACTATGAATGCAGTATAACAAGGACGTTCACGGAAGGAACGCTAACGCACCAAGCGGAAACGCTGATCTAATCGAAGAATGGCATGATACAGATAGAAAACTTGCTATTTAATACTGTTATTTCCATTGTCTATCCGCTGACCTTGAGTTGTGTTAGTAAAAGAAATATAATTTCCCATTCGTTTTAAATACATAGTATTTTTATTTATTTATTTCCTTGGGCATAACAAGGTACTTTACCTGTAAATATATCTGCTAAACGTTCATCATACGATTTCCTCCATTCACGCACCTGAGGTCATCTGGCTTCAGTAGTTAGTGCTACCCTTGCAAAACCGGGTCGGGTCGCTAGTTCCCGAATAAAAATCTCAAGATACAAGGAATTCGGCTAGCGAGTTGGACTCTCTACTATAGTTAGTTTCTCCATCACTGGATGCTTGCTGTTGCCGCAACTGTGGTTCAAATTTTTATGAAAGTCCAGCTCCAGTTGCATTTATTGGTGCTTTATTTAAGCCCACACTAGCGGTTTCGGCCTCTATGTTAGGCCATTTTCAAGTGTGACAGACCTGCGTATAATGTGTAGCAATAAGTTTACAAAAATTACATGGTACAAGGCAGAATGATATATATGTAAAAAGGCACAGTACAGAAGCAGAAGGAAACTTACTTTATGCCATAGAGAAAGCAACGTCAAGTAATTAACATTTTACATCCTAAGAATTTTTGTACCTTGTTTAAACAATACATACAACTTTAATGTAAAGTAAATTGATTACAATTGGCCTTAAGCTAAATTATTATACTTTCTGTGACAAAAATTTTAAATTGACGACACGTCCACTTTTCACATAGACTCATTGGCCGCTATATGTTCCGTTTTTTTTTTTTTTTTTTTTTTTTTTATCCTAACTGACATTTATAATACTTTACTATTGACCTTTACATTTTATCAACTAATATTTAGTATTTGTGGTGCGGCCAGGAATCGAACCCGGACATCCATACTTACTAGGCAGACGTCTTAACCGTTAGACTACCACACCACTAACGATTAAGGCGCCTTGGAATAGTCTATGGCCGGCCGCGGTGGCCGAGGAGACTGAAGCGCTCCAGTCACGGCCTGCACGGCCACTACGGTCGGGGGTTCGAATCCCCCCTCGGGCATGGATATTTGTGCCGTCCTAGTTTGTAAGTAGTTCATAAGTAGTTTGTAAGTTTAGGGACTGATGACCCCTTAGTTAAGTCCCATAAACTATACAAACATTTGAACATTTGAATTTGAATAGTCTATGTACGATTTCCCTCCACATCACAAACTTTAATTCAGCTTCTTTGTTCGAAATATAATTGCCAAGGCAGTTATCTTTGGAACAAAGAAGCTGAATTAAAGTTTGTGATGTGGAGGGAAATCGTACATAGACTAATATTTAGAATTTTATGCTTGCAATGATGTAATGTTTATATCAGAACACATCAGAACATGCCTATTATAATGTTTTGGAATGTTAAATATGATACGCCCATTTTTCTCATGTCGCCATTGGGCGCCAAAAGTTTTAAATTCTGAGTTCTATTGTTTTAATTACTTGACGTTGCTTTCTCTATGCCATAACGTAAGTTTCCTTCTGCTTCTGTACAGTGCCTTTTTACATATATAACATTCTATCTTGTACCATGTAATTTTTGTAAACGTATTGCTACACATTATATGCAGGTCTGTCACACTTGAAAATGGCCTAACATAGAGGCCGAAACCGGTAGTGTGGGCTTAAATAAAGCACCAATAAATGCAACTGGAGCTGGACTTTCATTAAAATCTCTACTATTGTCCAGAATATATTAAAATAGTTGAAGTGATGGGCACAGAACGAGTAGAATATGCTGTTACGGAAATGTTTGGTGCATAAGTAGCTCATCAGTAGGTATTCTAAATAATACCCGATAGCCGGTGCCAGGCGGGCTAAGTGAATATCTGGCGTATGAATCGCGAGGCGTGACCGCGGCCGCAGAACCGGCTGTGTTCTTTTGCGCCGCTACTGTAATAGCGGACAGGTGGACGGACACTATCGCCCACCACATCGACAAGCATTCCTGTCCCGCGCGCTCACCTGCACACTACCATTTTTCAAGCTATCGACAGTACATCTACATCACGTTATCAACGTTGCAACTGAGTTTCGGTATTGTGTGCATGGTTCAAATATCACCACTCTCCAGCTTTCGACAAAATACGTGCGTCGATCGTAATCCAGGTTGACCCTCTCACTGGCGCAAGTGACTGTGTCGCTGAAGGGGATCAAAAATTGTTGAGAAACTAAACTCCTGTGTTACTAAATGAGGCCTCGGTTTTCGTCTACGATTTCTAGAATATTCTTAACGACATCAATAACTGCATGGCGAGGTACAACTATGAAGCTTCGATGAACAGTCAGTTACTGTTTCTTCGATTACATAATCAAAATTCTTACTGCACTTCTCCTGCGATTGCTGTAAAACTACTAATGGCCTTAAAGTTAAAATGACTAGCTTCAAACACATGTTACTGGTGGCAAAGTATGTAATGCCGATTCCTTTGTTTCAGATTACTAAAACTTTTTGTGAATATACCACGCAATAAACAACCTATAGCTACATAGCTACTCTGCAAATCACATTCATGTGCCTGGCAGAGGGTTCATTAACCACTTTCATAACTTTTGTCTACCGTTCCATTCTCTAATAGCGCGCGGGAAGAAAGAACACCTAAATCGTTCCGTTTTCGATCTGATATCTCTTATTTTATTGGGATGGTCATGTCTCCCTAAGTAGGTGGGTGCTAGCAAAATATTTTCACATTCAGAAGTAAAAGTCGGTGATTGAAACTTCGCAAACAGATCACGCCGCAATGAATGACGTATTTCTTTTAATGATTTCCACCCCAATTCGTGCAACATTTCCGTGACGCTTCCCCCCCCCCCCCCCCGTAACGTGATAAAACAAAACGAGCTGCCCTTCTCTGAACCTTCTCAATGTCTTCCGTCAGTCCCACCTGGTGAGGGTCCCACAAGGGGCAACAGTACTCCAGGAGAGGACGCACAAGTGGGATGTAGGCAGTCTCTTTGGTGGAGCTGGTGCATCTTCGAAGCGTTCTGCCGATGAAACGTAACCTTTGGTTCGCCTTCCCCCAATATTTTCTATGTCTTCTCTCCAGTCAAAGTTGTTCCTAATTGTACCTCCTAGGTATTTGGTAGAATCTACGACCTTAAGGTTTGCCTGGTTTATCGCGTAATTAAAGTTCAGCGGATTTCTTTTAGTGCTCATGTGTATTACTTCACACTTTTCTTTATTTAGTGTCAATTGCCAATTTTCGCACCATGCAGAAATTTTGTCTAAATCGCTTTGCAGTTGCTTTTGATCCTCTGTTGACTTCACTAACCGATAAACGACAGCATCATCCGCGAACAGTCTAAGGGAGCTATTCAGATTGTCTCCTTAATCGTTTATGAACACGAGGAAAAGTAGGGGACCTGTAACGCCTGTGGAACGCCAGATATCACTTCTGTTTTACTCGATGACTTACCGTCAACTACAACGAACTGTGTTCTTTCTGATAGGAAATCGTGAATCCAATCGCACAATTGGGGAGATATTCCATAAGCACGCAATTTCATAAAAAGCCGCTTGTGGGGTACAGCGTCAAAAGCCTCCCTGAAATCCAGAAATATGGAATCGATTTGCCGGCCGCGGTGGCCGAGGGGACTAAGGCGCTCCAATCACGGTCTGCACGGCCACTACGATCGGAGGTTCGAATCCCCCCTCGGGCATGGATATTTGTGCCGTCCTAGTTCGTAAGTAGTTCATAAGTAGTTTGTAAGTTTAGGGACTGATGACCCCGTAGTTAAGTCCCGTAGACTATACAAACATTTTTTTGGAATCGATTTGAGATCCCTTGTCGATGGCACTTAACACTTCATGTGAATAAAGGGCAAGCTGTGTTTCCCAAGAGTGATACTTTTTGAATCCGTGTTGACTACTGCTTAATAGGTCGTTCTCTTCGAGGTAGTTCATA
Source organism: Locusta migratoria (assembly GCA_026315105.1). Classification (NCBI taxonomy): domain Eukaryota; kingdom Metazoa; phylum Arthropoda; class Insecta; order Orthoptera; family Acrididae; genus Locusta; species Locusta migratoria. The sequence continues at coordinate 450,934,399 of CM048755.1, read as the reverse complement.
ATATTCGAACAAAGTATATGTTCCAAAATCCTACTGCAAATCGACGTCAATGAGATAGGCCTGTAATTTTCGGGATCACTCCTATTGCCTTTTTTGAATATTGGAGTAACTTGGGCAACTTTCCAGTCTTTAGGTACGGATCTTTCGCTGAGTGACCGGTTGTAAATTATAGCTAAGTACGGAGCTATTGCATCAGCATACTCTGAGAGGAATCTAGTTGGTATACAATCTGGCCCGGAAGATTTATTTTTGTTTAGTGACTTAAGTTGTTTTACTACTCCAGGAACATCTACTTCTAAGTTTCGCATGCTGACAGCTGTTCTTGGATTGAATACTGGAGTGTTCACTTCGTCTTTGGTGAAAGAATTTCGGAAAGCTGTGTTTAGTAATTCTGCCTTAGCAGTACAGTCATCGATAGTATTACCATTGCTATCGCGTAGTGAAAGTATTGTTTGTGTTTTCCCGCTAGTGTACTTCACATATGTGTGTTAAACAAGTCATTGTAGAAATAAAATTCAAACAAGGACTGCATTGATTAAAATATATTTCCGTCTCCATCAGTATATGACATTATGCTGGTTGCTATCGATCTGCAGACGATATCATCCTAAAATCCAGTTACTATGAGTATGGTGCATCAGTCCACATTGGCTGCTCTTAGAATGCGCTCAGTTATTGATGCATAGCGTTGCATTTCTCGGATTTGATACACAGATTGAAAATAGTAAACAATACAATCAATTTTCACTAATCACGAGGAAGAAATAAAAATTTGTTACAAACAATTCTGACACATTTTACAGATTTCTCATTCAAGTGCCCACTCAAAAAGGTGTTTGGGATGCGGTCTCTCCTATGACAAATGACGTTTCTTCGCCGTTTCAGCTACCTACACATACAGTTCTTCCTTGTGACACGCGGATACAATCTGTTCTCTGCTGTACCTACACCATGTAACAGTAAGTCCCGGGATGCCACAATGAACACGCTGTGTTTATGTCGGAATTCGCATCTGACAGTATATAATTTTGATCTTTTGTTCTCTCATAATGAGTCATCAGAGAGTCAGATGAGCTAAAACGGAAAATTAATTGAGGAGCCCATATGTTCAGATTTTTACTGCAGTCGCAAGGAAGCTATAACCGTCAGAAAAATACTAAACCCAATGATAACTCTGTTAGACCTCTGACGTAAGCTTTTACGAACTGGCGACGACTGCAGTGTACGACAGATATCCTTTTCAGCTATTTACAGGTATTCCATTCCAGCCCAAATATGACCATCAATAGGATAACGATATCGCGTGAAGGGATTATTTGCGTTGGCTTGAGGTTAAACTATCACCGGTGCTAGAATCATTACATTTTGTAAAAATACTTTAAGCAATTCCATTTTTTACGCATTGTGGCAACAATCCATAAATATGCGTTTCACCATGTTAAACCTCTTGCTAACAAAGCAAGTATATATTCACTATACATGTTATATTGTTGCTAGACATAACTACCTTAGTTCTTATGTATATGTAGATTATTTGATTATTTGTAATGTAAGGGTGACTGGGTTCTAGGCACTATTACATACTGTTTCAGGTTTCCGTACAGAACAGGCGGTGCATATTACCTGTTTATCAGCATGTTTTAAATCAGAAATGCTCTGTTCGCAATTACAATTTTTTGTTCTTGAGGCTAGTTTACAGTGGGTGCTGATGGGTATTGGAAGGTGTTCACAGAGCACGGTATCGCAGTGATAAGCACACTGCACTCGAATTCTGGTCGACGGTGGTTCAAAACGGCCTTTGGCCATTCAGATTTCGGTTTTACGTTATTTCTCTAAGGCCCGTTCTAACAATGTCCAGCAAACTGTTTACGGGAACTTTTACGGGAACTTTGCCGGCAGTTTCGTTTTACAATGTCCAGTTAAGAGACATCTGGCCGTAAACTCTTCGATAACTGGCAGTAATCTTTACCGGAACATCGTCGTCCAGTATACTCTTAACGGAGGCATATTTTAAGGTTACGAGCGAAATGGCTAACAGGAATTACATTCAGTTTTATGAAACTGACTCTGAAGATAGCGACGACGGTCAAATTACGATAAATAACAGGAGACCTAAAGTACTTAAAACCAGAACGAACTATTACGAAACGTTACAAGATCAAGAATTCTTCAAGCGATTCCGCCTAACAAAACCAACAGTTTACTTGCTGCACGGTCTTATATGCGATCAACTTCAGCATAAAATACAAAGGTAAATTCTGTTCTGTATTATGACATAGCTCTGACATTGTAACGTGGCAATCGACCACGCGTAAACAAATGTGGACAAACAGATACACTTCCTTAGGTATAAAAACAAGAGAAATCATTTCACAGAACATAATGCATTTTCCGCAAAGCAAATTACTTTGGCGGAGGTTGTTTTACCACTTTACAAGGCGATACGTAAATAGTTCTTATTTGTTTACGCTCGTGGCCAACTGCCACGATATTGTGTTCGGAATATAACTGTTATTTTTTGTTTATCTATAATGTTTCTTTAAAACATTAACAAATACTTGTAAATTTAAGACTGCATTACATTTCCAAAAAATGTTCAAATGTTTGTTAAGCTTATGGGACTTAACTACGGGGTCATCAGTCCCTAAACTTACAAACTACTTATCAACTACCTTATACTAAGGACGGAACCACTTACGAACTAGGACGGCACAAATATCCATGCCCGATGGGGGATTCGAACCCCCGACCGTAGTGGCCGTGCAGACCGTGACTGGAGCGCCTTAGTCCCCGCGGCCACCGCGGTCGGCCATTACATTTCCATTTCAGGAATAATGCTGTATCGCCGATGAGCCAATTACTATTAACATTACGATTGCTGATTGCACTTGGCGATTTCATGGGGGTTAGGACAGCAACTGCTTCTCAAATAGTGAAAAAAGTAAGCACTGTTATTGCAAGTCTGGCAAAAGACTATATAAAACTGCCAGAAACTGAATACGAACTCGAAAACACTACACTATTTTTTTTTCCTAAATTTCCTAAAGTTTTGGGTGCATTAGATTGCACCCATGTAAGAATTCAGTCACCTGGAGGAGATAAAGTTGAAACCTTTAGGAACAGAAAACATTATTTTTCTATAAATGTGCAATTAGTGGTTAATGCAGATCACTGACATTGTTGCAAGATGGCCTGGTTTAGCACAAGGCAGTAACATTTACATGAATAGCAGGTTAGGAGCATGCTTAGAAAGAAGAGACTATGAGAGCTCATGGATATTAGGCGACAGTACATATCCCTTGAAATCGTATTTAATAACAGCACTCGATGTTCCCAGTAACAAAGCTGAGATGTTATATAATGAATCTTACATACGTACCAGAAATGAAATCGAAAGATGTTTCGGTGTTTGGAAGCGAAGATTTCCACCGTTGTCACTAGGCTTGAGAGTTAAATTACAAACAACCATGGCCATTATTGTTGCTTGTGCTGTATTACACCATCTAGCTTCAGAAACCTAGAGACAGATAACATGGCAGAAACTTACGAGATTCATGCTGCTGCCATTGAAGGCGACATCCAGCAAGCTACAGCGAGAACTACACTGATTCAAGACTACTTCGCACAACTATGAAATCGTATATTGGTACAACAGTAAAAATTGTATGAATTCTAGACTTAACACATTTCATTAAAAAAAATCAGTGCACCACTATTTTACATTTACAAATATACGTAATTGTCAATCATAAATGTGACTTTTTTTATTAATTCTATTTTAATGTCGAGCAGCTCCATTTCTCGTTCGTGTTGCAGCCGCCTCCACTCATGCCTATCTCTTTCCCACTCGTGTCTTTCCTTTCCCCATTCATGCCGTTCCTTGGCATACCTCTCTTCCTCTGCGTAAAACATATTTCTATTTCCACTACTCACAGTGTCATTAGCGTTGTAAGTTTTTCTATTTTTACCATATATTTCCTGAACTGTGAGTTCAGTGCTTTTATTGGTCTGTAGGAGTGCAAGTGACCATGAAGGCCAAATGTGTGCAGCATTCTGTTCCTCTGGCATCTCGATAATAATAGCGTCAATATCGGTATTTTTCTCAGTGAGTTCCCGATTTCAGAACACGCACTGCTTGTTCCTTTATCTGTTTCTGAAATACAACAGTAGTTGACAGCTTACACGAATTTTTAAAAGGCAAAGGTCTAAGACGTAGTTCTTTGAAGCAGTAGATAACGAAAAATATAAATTACTAACATTAACATGAATGTAATTGTGATAACGAACTTACCTATTGCATCTCCATCATATGGATTATTAAGGCCCACAGCACTCGTAATGTTTCTTGTGTGTTTTGTTGGTGGTTTGCTACTCCCTCCTGTCAAAAAAATCTTCTTTTCTTCTGCGAGGTTCTTCTTCACCTTCTTCTTCATATTCTCATATTTGTCTCTTAAGATTTTTGTTGGTCTTTTGGTACCACTCAGGGCGTTAAATAACTCCCTAATTCCCTCTCACACTTCTTTTTTGGTCCCACGTTACCGCTTCTGTCTTTTTATTTTCAGTGACGCCATGCTTTTCCTCTATAATTTTAAGGAGAATTTGTTCTTTCTTTGGGGAAAAATTCGCCTGCCTGATTCTTAGTTTGCCACTGGTACTCGCCATAATACATAAAATAAAATTTAAAAAAAAAAAAATTAAAAAACGCACTAAGTCACGCACGACACGAAAACTTCGTAAACATACGCGTAATTCCTTCACGGAAACTTTAAAAACAATGAAACAACTTAAAGACGATACTATCTTTGCCACGAACATGTGTACCAACCGCTACAAATGTTACGCAGATATAATTACTGCCAGTAAAACTTAACCGGTAGATGGTAAGAACCAAACTGAATTTACTGCAACTTTACTCCGACCGTAAAGTGTACTAGAGGTTAATTCTTACCCTTACTTTACCGGACATTGTAAGAACGGGCCTAAATCGCTTAAGGAGAATGCAAGGTTGCGTAGTGGTAAACACACTGGGCGCGAATTCTGGAGAACGGGGGTTCATACCCGGCCCTGGCCATCGAGTATTTAGTTTTTTATTATTTCCCTAAATCGCTCATGCCAAATGCCAAGTTGTTTATTTCATTGGGCACGCCAGATTTTCTCCCCCATCCTTATCACCTGTGGGTCATCTCTCATGTCCATGTTGTCGACGAGACGTGGAACCCTACTTCTCCTTCCTTACTTCGGAGTGTTCGTTGACAGCCATACATTCGTGAGTACGTCAGCAGAGCACAAGACAGAGTTCTCGGGTTGAGGAAACTAAGAACAGCAAGGTGAACGTCTGTTGCCTCAGCATAGGTTAGTGGCCAAAAATATGTTCAAATGTTTGTAGAACTTATGGGACTTAACTACAGGGTCATCAGTCCCTAAGCTTACAAACTACTTACGAACTAGCTAAGACTAAGGACGGCACAAATATCCATGCCAGAGGGGGGATTCGAACCCCCGACCGTAGTGGCCGTGCAGACCGTGACTGGAGCGCCTCAGTCCTCTCGGCCACCGCGGCCGGCGTTAGTGGCCACAAGCCTTGCTGGAAGAAGACTTATTCAGGTGCCTCTCTAACCGCAGGCGTTCGTGTACATCAGACAACTGATTTTGGTTTCAGGCGTGTAGCACGCTATACCAGTGGCTCCAAACACAACGGCCCATGGAGTGCTCAGAGGCCAACTTTAAGTTTTAACCGCTTGTTTTGATTTCTATGGTCTACTGTCACGAGTGAAAACATGACGCAAGAAGTTGATCACACAGAACAGGTGCTTTACAACTGACGAGCTGCAGCAGAAATTTCTACACGTTTGAAGCTCAGTAGTTTATCACATTGTTACTGACAAAGTTCACTACAAAGAATTTAACATTCAGGTGACGGAGTTATTTGATGATAAAATCCAAAACCTTGATAAATGTTCAATTATCATATTGAAGATGTTAAAAGTGATAAAACGAGGATATAGTAGTTCATGATACAATTTATGTTCATAAATAAAGTTTCTGTAACTTTACTACAAATTTCCTTCCTTATCTCTTCTTATTAGGTTTCATACCACTGTTAACATTCTTCCAAAGTTTCACACCGACTATATATTCTTCTCTACTTCAGGCTTCACTATCTCAAACGGTGATGACATTCACTGGCCTTACTTTAACTCTTATGGAGGCAGACTTGTACTTCTATTGACCTTAGAATTATATGTCATGACACAATGTGACAAGAAAGTATATCAGTTTACATTATGGTTATTTCCAATATGACTTAACATCTTCCCTTATATACAATGCTCATGTTTCTTTCCTCAATGTGCCTGTCGATAAGAAACGCTTATCTTTAACTTATTAATGTGTAATAAACGACAAAGCTATTTTATTACTTATGACACAAAATAAAAAAATTATATTTTTGTAACTCAAAAATTCATAACCAATTATTATCATATATTTAGCCAAAGTGTCAGTTTACTGATTTGGGATGCCTCCCATTCCAGAATCGAGAAGAAAATGATCAAACATTATCAGTACATCGAAATTCTCCACCAGTATTTGTGAAAAAGAACGTAAGGTATCTGTACCAATGATTTCAAATAGTGAAATGTTTGTAAGCCTGTTTGACCAGACTGCTGTTGTGAGTACTCCCTAGGCTTACAAACTGCTTAAACTAATTTGCACTAAGGACAACACTAGCCCAAATGCTCTAGACAGGATTTGAACCTCCAGTGGAAGAGGTGACGAAATCTATAATATAATGCCTAAGATGATGCGGCCAATCTGTGTGACTTCATGGTTTCAAATAGTGGTAATATTTGCAGTGAAATAAGCTGATAGCTAATCCTTTAGTAACCACCTAATTCTTTAGTAACTCCAATTCACATTCAACCTGAATGATATTTTCTATTTGCTTAGGTAATTTTACAATCAATTCCTAGTAAAGTAGGAGGTGTTATTGTACTAATTACATCAATTTGAATTTTAATAGTTATACCATTTTACAATAAAACCAAATTTCGAGGAATTAAATTTTCTCAAATTAATGAAATTATATTCTGAATTATAGTAATTGTGGTTTGATCCAAAAGTCAACAAAATTTCAGCTGACCAGTTGCATAAAAATTGTTTATATGCATAAACCTTGACCCAGGTTTTGGCAAAACTAATTTTGCCTTCTTCAGAAGTATTTCCTAACAAAATATAACACACAAATCATATGAATAATAGTAAAATACATAGATGTTTCTAAAATAAGTAAGAAATTGAAATTACAGTATTGGATGAGAATGTACTAACATTTAGCTCACATTAAAATAGTTGTTAAATAAAATGTGGCTAACTTCATGTCATAGAATAAAATATAAATTTAAAACATGTCTACAACATAAAATTGTGGAGCATGGCCACACACAGGACGAGTGAGCACTGCGTACTGGTAGAGGCGTAGGCACATTAGTGATGTGCGCCCACACTAGGTGGTGCCAAGAGGGCTGGTGATCGTGCGCGCAGTCGCGGACGTGAAAGAATTTGAAGAGAAGAAAACTATGTGTATATAACAATGACAGAAAACAGATAAGGTAAAGAGAGCTGTAAAATCAGATGAGATTTAACGTGCAAAGAAATCTGGAGTCGAGTCATGTGCATGGCATAATATATATATATATATATATATATATATATATATATATATATATATATATATATATATATATATATATGTGTGTGTGTGTGTGTGTGTGTGTGTGTGTGTGTGTGTGTGTGTGTGTGTGTGTGAGATGGAAATGAAGATGGGAATGTTACAATATATTCAGCGGCCAGACATACGGTGCATAAAACACAAACTAAGTATAAACAGCGCATAGCCGGTGGGAGGGAAGGGGATAATCGTCATACATCACACATTAGAAAACTATAAACAAGTGCACCAACAGAATTCTGAGCACAATAAACACCATGCAGGACAAGTATTGCATTAACAAATTCTACAAACAATATAGGTTTGAAACCTTCTAGGTATTGTCTGCTTGCAGGTTGCAGTTAGTCATTAAGCATATTGCAATCGTTGATGATGAGGTGTTTGAAAATTTGATATTCTTCCCATAAATCTAGTTTACTTCCGTTGGCCTCCCTATGCAAAATCACAGTGTCTTCTGACGATCTAGGAACATGATCGGCTACGAGCAAATGCTCGGCAAAGGTTGAATTATGCACCCTGCGTCCTGTCCTCTCTAGAAGATGTTCTTTATACCGCACCTTGAGCGCTCTTCCTGTCTGTCCTATGTAATAATATTTTGTAAGGATCTACAATGGTCTTCCATGTATGGACAAGGTTTTTCTATAAATTGTTGTTAATAGAAAAAGTTACCTTTCAGTCATACTTCTTCGTCAATAGACGTAATCTGAATGATACGTTGCCTAAATACGGAATAGAAATGAATCTATCAGTTTTATCAAGGTGCGATTTGCTACTGAGTATTGTTGAAAAGTGTTGCAAAGTCTTTTCATCAACGATGCGTTCCACTACATCTGCATCATACCTGTTACTGATGGCTATGGACTTTATTGTGTTAATTTCCTTTTCCAAGTTAGCAGGCGACAGGGGAGTCGTGAAAGCATGATTAATAGCTGAATGAAGAAAACGCTAATTTATGTGATCATGGGTGTGCAGAATGATCTGGAATAGTCATATCGGAGTATGTTGGTTTACCGTAAATATCGAAGGTTACACTGTCGTTAACTATAGCTAATTTTAGACAGAGCAAGTTGAGTTCGGCATGTTCATTTTGAACTTCTTTAGTGAAATTAATGGTTTCATGAAAGTTGTTAAATACAGTAAATAACTGGTCTAATTCGCAGTCATTGCCGTCAAACAGGATAATTATGGCATCCACATACTGAGCACAAAATCTTATCTTGTTGTGCAAATTTCAGTTTGATGCAAAAAACGCATTTTCAAAGAATTGAGAAATATATCACCAAATTAGTTTGAGATGCACGACAATCTGAGATGGTGGTTAGCAACATGTCTGGCATGGTGGATCAGAGTGCTCAGTCAGACGGTTGCCAACGTGGTAACTCAGTGTGCTCAGACAGTGCTCGATACACACAAAATAAAGCAACATCCACAAAGGATGGATCAAACCGGATAACCAATGAAAAGAGAGAAAAATAAAGAGAGCTCAGTGCCATCTATAATTTAAAAAAATTTAGCAAAATTCTCAACCAACAACCCAGAACGAACATGAACATACGACTGCAAAGCACTTAGCTACCTGTAGAACAAAAAAATATAATCAAAAATTAAAAAAAAAAACTGCCACTGGCATTTTTACCATATTGTTTCCTAAAAGGTTTTCACACACTTGTTAATTGAACACAACTATATTCTGCAAGATTCTGAGTTGTTCAAAGGTAACAGTGCTTTCTCTGAAAAGGGCATTTGTTCTATTTTGTGAACATATCATGAAATACATACCAACGATTTGAAAACATAGACTTCTTTATCACATGTAAACAAACTGTGGAAATACTTTTAATATGACTGTTGTAAATGACATAATGATAATAATAACTTTGTATATATAAATTAAGTACTAGAGCTTTGAGGAATTCGGTATTACCACACTTATTCCGTTTGTTATTTTACCTGAAAATAAAAAACTTTGTCATGTTTTGAAAAATTTTTGCTTTTCATTTTAGTGCAGAACAAAGTAACATGAACAAAGTCGTATCTCAAATACAGAAAAGGTAATACAATCTATGTTAAAAGCATCCATAGCAACCATGCTGAAGACAAACATTTTAGTAGACATATTGATTCTAATTAGTGACTTTCAATATATTCTATTAAAAGTGAACAATAGCTTAGAAAAAGAGACAGGTAATTCGTTGTGATGTATACACTTTCATTTCATCAAGGAACGACAGTTGCCACAGAAATCTAGCACTCCATTTATATATGAAACAACCAATATCTGATTGCTGTTTACAATATTCATTATCACAGTATCCTCCCTGTCATTGTAAGAATGGATCAGAAGACCAGTGTCCAATTCGTTGTTACATATTTCACAGCATGTTCATGATATAGAACATACGCACATTTCAGTAGGAGCAATCTTACATCTGCACAACTCTAAATATTGCAGGAGATAGCTCTATTTAATTCATAACAGCGCCGGAAACCCATTTAGGAGCCAAGGCGAAAAAATTGGTATCGGCCAGTTTCGAACTATGCATCACAACTTGTCGCACTACCCACTACACCATGCCTGGCAACTGCAACATAGTCTATTAATTGTAGTAGGCCTACTATTCCTGGTATTCGCTTACAGCTAAAATGACATTTTTAGACCTAAGCTTATAATTTATCATACTATGAAAGATGTACAATTGTTAATTCTTCAGTGCACCACTGCTTTGAAATGACAATGCATAAGTTATAATGAGAAAATCATAAAAATACAGGAAACAAGCTGGCATATGCCAGAGAGATATCTGACCGAGGAATGTCACGTGGCATTTCCTAACATCTGGCTTACATAAAATCAAGAGACAGAGTAACGGTGCGAGCTACAAAAAAAAAAACATAACAAAGGAAAGTTGTAGAGAATTTCCTCCTCTTCAAATGTGGTTATTCAATTTTCGTGTCAGATGAGTAGTTTGTTTTCAATTATAATTGCATTACAAACGAATTTTTTTAGTGTTACTGATGTATTTTTTCATCTGGAAAATTTGAAGAAAGGAAATTTTGGTCTGTGGTGGCCAGCAATTATATCAGTAAAATTTGTTGTCAATAGGTTGAACAGTTCGACCTAAAAAGTGGGAACACAATACAGACAGACAAACAGATAGACATTGCCAAATCGCCATAATTTTTGCAAATATCTCTGAAACGCTGCAAGATATGAAAAAAAAACATAACAGAGGAAAGCTGTAGAGAATTTTCTCATCTAAAAATCTGTTTATTCAATTTTCGTGTCAGATGAACAGTTAAGTCGTTATTTTCATATAAATTTCGAGCTGTCAAAAGGTGATAGCAAAGGCACATTTTTAGTGTTACTACTGTAACCTAATATGAGCCAAAAAAGTAAATCAACAAACACTATGAAAATTTATAAAATCAAATATATTAAAACTCCCAATTAATATAATAAATGAAAATAACAATAAAGCCTATCTCACTTAATAAAAAGTACTTTTAGCAACAGCAGGTAAAGAACCCAACAATGAATAATTTGAATTAGATTATAGGCTAGAAATTATTAGTGTATAAACTCTTAACCTAATACAACAAAGAAAATGAAAAAACCATAAGAAAATGAACATATATAAGTTACATAAGGGTAAATAGTGCAAATTAATATAAATTTTTAAATTGAAAACATGAGAAAAATATTATGAAAATAATTGGACATAAAAGGAAAAGGTTGTTCCTACAAATTAACTTAATAGCATCACTAAAAGGCTTAGGAAAACCTAACAATCCAACTTTATTATGATCCTTATGAATCAAAAAATACCTAACACAGTTTAAAAAGCCCACTCGAATTAAAAAACAAATAATCAAAAGAGAAAAATTTTAAATGAAACTAAATAAATCATTCGTTGGAAAAACCTACATAATTTGATTCTAAATTCAACAACTTAATCTGTCAAAATAATAAATAATTAATTTCAATCAATAACTACAAAATATTTTAATCATATGGTCCTTTCATACTAATATGAATATAATATTCTGAGAATAAAAACTGACGTGGCTCATGCTGGTCTTAATGGTTGAAAATACTTAATTATTAAATCACTGCACATATAATTAATCTTAATCCAACATCGAGGTAGCAGTCCACTTAGCAATATGTTCAAAAAAATGTCTGTAAATCTATCGAACCAAACTGCATGGCCATCAGTCCGTAGCTTACAAACTACTTAAATCTAGGTAAACTAACCTAAGGAGAAAGACACACACCCATGCCCCAGGGAGGACTCGAACATCCAAGGCGAGCAACCGTGCACTCCGCTCGGCTACTCCACCGCAGCTTAGCAATATGAGCTCTCAAAAATGATTAAGCTGTTATCTTTAAGGTAACTTAATAATTTGATCAAAAACTCTGGATCTAATAAACATAAATTAATGATTTAATATTGAGGTGTTTAGTCATTGTTCATATCACCCCAACCGAACATTAAAATTTAATATCTGGTGATTAATTACATAAAAAATTTTAAAAATATAAAATACAATGTAAGGCTCTGTAGGCTCTCCTTGTCTTTAAGAATTACTTAAGTCTATTTGATGTAAAAGTTAAATTCTAAAATTTATTAAGAAACTCTTATTTTATCCTCAAACAATTCATTCCATCCTCCAATTAAGAAACTGATGATTATGCTAAATTTGCACAGTCATAATACCATGTCACTTTAAAAATATTCAGCGACCACTTAAGACATCAAAATATTATTAATAAGAAATTAATCGTGCCTAGTTCCTTATAATAAATTAATAAACAAAAATATAAAGAAAATGAATTTACTGATTACCTCATTATTACAAAAATTTTGATATTAAATTAAACATCTTATTATAAAACCTAAAATCATTATAAAATCTAAATAAGAAATAGCTAAAAGTAATCAAAACCAGCTGATCTTCAGCTTATATTCAAATAATTAACAAATTATACAATATTAATATTAGAACTTACCCTCTAAAAGATAAATAAATATTTTTATTTAAAAAATAAACATTGACATTAATTTCAAAATATTTAACATTTTCTTAAGAAAATAAATATCTTAGGAAATGAATAAAATATGATTTCCATAAATAATTTACTAATATTTCTAGAACAGTAAATATAATTTATTTCTAAATGAACCAACATTGAGATTAATTAATTCTAATTGTTTTTTGATAAACCCTGATATGAAAGGTACAAAACTGAAATTTACATAACTTAATTTTAAAATATAAAAACATTTCAGTAACATTACTAATAAACTATGATTAACATAATCATTTCAATATAATATACTAAGCTGAAAAATTAAAGTCAATTTTATTAAATTTAACAAATAATGGGAAAATTATAAAATAAATTCTTCTAGACATTCTGATTTGCACAGAAAAATACTCACCATGAATGTTTCACCTGTGTAGAGTCTTGCCTTGATAAATACTTACCTTTCACCATGTGTACTATGTTACAACTTACCTCATATTACCTGAAACTATTTAATAATGAATAAAGAGCCAATATCAATTAAATTAAATAATTTACATTAATATAAAATCCATCTTGATTATAATATTCCAAAATTAATTTCATAATAACAAACCTATTGTAACCCATCAGAGTTGATTATAAGCTGCACCTGACCTGAAATAATATTTTATCAAAAAACAATAAAATTATAATGGCAAAAAGATTTCTTGGCAATGGAGATTTTAAGTTAAGTAAATCGTATAGTATCTATTATGAGATAGATTCTTCTGACTGCAATGAAATGTCACCAAATTCTTTCGGGATAAAAACCTTAACTTGTACTACCTGGCTAGAATAAAATTACCACTAAAAATAATAAGGTATATGATAATAGTCTCTATTATAAGTTTCATAGATTCATAATTAAGAGCCAAAATATTTAAATTTCACCTTACAAATTTAAATTGAAACTCAAATATTAAAAAACTATACCAACATATTGTAGACAGTGTCCGAGCTAGGATTGTTCAGCAGTAGTTAGTTAGGTGGATGGTGCCCAAGTCTGACTAGTGCAATGCTATAAAAATTAGTAGCTGCTATTATCAAGTACGTTTCTTTGCATTGTGTTGCCACATTCTGATTGGAGTTTTAAATATTTGTATGCTCTGTTGAGTCCTACACGGCTTTATTGTGCTATCTGAATTTCTCACACTTTGCATATTCTCAATATGGCGAATTTACATAAGTGTTATCTGTAAGAATAAAATGTACAAGTTTTTTTTCAGAATAAAAACAAATTTTCCTAAAAAAATTGCGCATCTGCTAATATCAATATTTAATAATAATTTTCATATAGATAAAAGACGTTCCATTGTTTCAAATGAGACAGCCAACTCGATTATTGAATTCATAGTTAGAAAGCTGTAATTTTCGAACAACTTGTTAACTGCACCATGCAGGGTCACTTATGCCAGTCTTGACTGTGTTAACCTAAAATATTCAAAAATTTCATCGTATAACTGCAACTGCTAGCACAAAATATTCAAATATAATCAATTACTAATACCAAAATAACTTGATTTGATAATTAAATCCAATTACTACAAAAATAGAACATTTAGTGTAGAAAATGTATGTATATAATGTAAAGATAAAGTAAACCTAAGAGTATGAGTAGAAATTTTAATATATAACTGAGACAATTCAGGAAAAAACATAACAAAATCATATAGAAAATAAACATTAAAATAACATAAAAATACAAAAGAATTAGAAAAATTACACGCTAAGGTGTAGAACAACAACTTCTTTATTATACCACATAAAGATACATTAAGAGAAGGGATCGATTGGTAGGACACATCCTTAGACATTAAGGAATCGTTAATGTAGCGTTGGAGGGAAGTGCATGGGTTAAGAACCACAGAGAAGGACCAAGAGATGGATACAGTAAGCAGATTCACACAGATGTAGGTTGCCGTTCTTATGTGGAGTTGAAGAGGCTTGCTCAGGACAGGGTATTGTGGAGAGCGGCATCAATCAGTCTCCGGACTGAAGACCACAACACTACAATACTTATATGACAATAAATTATTATATTATCTTTGTCTAAAATGTAATCTTTCATTTAATTAATAATAAATAAAGATGAAGTAATATAAATTATTTAACTTAATATAATACTTGATTTAAGACTATAATTAATTATATACAATATATTTATTATATTAATACATATATAATTAGATATTAGTAAAAAGATTGGTTTAATTAAATATTAGTGTAGTTAATAACTTTATATTATAGTTATATTAAATTGAATATATCATATAGAAATAATGTAAAATATTCAATTGCATTACATTGTATGGATATCTGTTGACAGTGTGTATGATTATGTCATGAGTTCGAGACATGACTGGTAAACATTGTTTATTGGTAAAATTTTCAAAATCATTGTAAAACTGATAGCACTGTTTCCCCCATATAAAAACAGATTTATCATTACAACTGTGTTCTAACCATGCATGCTATTGGCATTCTCTTCCATAATGACAGGGTCTGTTGAAACAGATCACTAGTAAAAATATAGAATGTGAGGCCAATGACACTGATCGCACAAAAGTGAGCGCAAACCAGTATATGTTTCTCTATTGCTATCATGAAACTCATCCAAATGAACGTCTAAGTCTATTTCTATGACTCGCATATTCATCCCACCTTTTCAGCCCAGTTGCTTCGCTATTGTATATTATTGTACTAATGAAAAGGATTTTCAAAATACTTTATTGTAATATCCAACCGTTAATTATTTTTGTGATTATTTGATTCTACTTATTTTGTTTACCGATTTTCCTGAGTTTCTTCGTTTATTAATTTTTAATTTAATGTATCTGTATTTTGTTGATTGAAAATAATGACTGACTTATTATTATAATGGAGCGCGGTGGTGCAACGGTAACATACTGGACCCACCTGGACCCACGTCTGGCCATCCTGATTTAGGCTCTTTGTCATTTTCTGAAGTCACTTCGCGCAAATTTCGAGATGGTTCCTTTCGAATGGCATGGCAGATTTCCTTCCCCATCTCTGACAAAGCTGATAGAGCGTATCCTCCATTCCTATTGACCACACCTCTAATGACCATGCTGTTGATGGTGTGTTATGCCCTATTTTTCTTTTGTTATGACCACGGTGTCAATGGGACGTTAAACCCTACTCGTCGTTCCTTCTTCCTTCATTATTTAAGCACAAAATAATTGAATCGCTGATTGGAAAAAGGAAGAAAGTCCACACACCACTGTTTTGAGAAAACCAAGAAAAACGTGTTAACTCTTAAAATATTGTTTCAACAGTTGTATGATCCATTACAGTCTTGTAGAACTAAATTAGCTGCACTAAATGACAAGTCGTTCGAACACCTTCGATGAATATTTTTGAAGCAGGCCTCTTTGGAAGTTGGTGGACATTCTTCCTTTTTCCCATAAACTATTCTCTTGAGGGTAACTGGCAAAGAATTTTTCTGTAATACAGGTTTAAACTGCTTTTTATACTCATTTTTGTTACAAACTGATAATACTGATTTCAATTTACTCCAACATCTTAAAGAGCAATAATTTATTTTGATGTAATATTAAACTTTTTAATTAACCATTTCTAACGCTTTTTAATCTTCTTCGGCAGCTCGTACAGCTTTGTTTTCTGCAAATACTAGTCTTCTCCTTCAGATAGGTAATCGTTATGTTCTTATAAAACTCCTGATTCTCTGATGGAATGAACTTTATGGCTTTATTAAGATTTTGTAGCTTCTTGTGATTAATAGGAATCTCTTTTCTGTATGCCATATTTCTCGGATAATCGGGAACTTTTCGTCCCGTAAGAAACCTATCTGTCTGGTGACGCAGTCCATCTATCCAATCCATACAAACGACTTATCCTGGGTTTTGATGCCTGTAAGTCAAATGCCGGAATTTAGCAAAAAATCTTCAAATGTTTGTAAATCTATCGGACTTAACTGCTTGATTATCAGTCCACAGCTTACAAACTACTTAAACTAAGGTAAACTAACCTAGGGACAACACACACTCACCCATGCCCAAGGGGGGACTCGAACCCCCGACGCCGAATGGCCTAGCGCATCGCAGCACGGCGTCCCAGTACGCACGGCTAATCCGCCATGGCGGAATTTAGGAAGTGAAAACCTCTCCTTTCTTTGACAATTTAGGGCAAATGAGGGCTTTTTAATGTGTTGTGGCCACCATTCTTTAATGTCAGTGATATCTTGATGTTCAACAATCTTGACCTGAAATGAATTCAGTGTTTTTTTCTTGAATTAGCTATCATTTCAACATCCTGTTTGACAGAAAAAACTATGTCTTGTTTCAAAAAAAAAAAAATGTTCAAATGTTTGTACAGCTTATGGGACTTAACTACAGGGTCATCAGTCCCTAAACTTACAAACTACTTATGAACTACTTACGAACTAGGACGGCACAAACATCCATGCCTGAGGGGGGATTCGAACCCCCGACCGTAGTGGCCGTGCAGACCGTGACTGGAGTGCCTCAGTCTCCTCGGCCACCGTGGCCGGCTGTCTTGTTTCGTGTCACTCTTTATTACAGAAAAATCCTTATAGCATGGGAGGAAGGAGTGACCACATAAAGGGTAATAATGATGAATTATTTGAAATTTGTCAGTCATTGCTAGATACATCAGGTACCGCACATTCGGATAGCTGTTCATGTATGTGGTCGTTGAGAAAAGTACACCCTTCATTGGGACCTCGATTACCTTGCCTTTCGTGGTAACAATAAAACTGTGCAGTATTATTTTTCAGATTATGGATTTTCTTTTCTGCTCCTTTTCCTTTGAACAGGTGAATATTCTATCAGTCCCATTACATACAGATTTTTCTCCTTTTTAGTTTTACCATCATACAGTTTTGTAATAATTTCCTTTTCATTCTCATCTTTGAAATGTTCAAAGGACATTTTGGAAAAAACTGCAGTAAAACAAACCATGCAGTATATTACTCCAATTCGCAGCACATAATTATTTTTCAGTGAAATGTATACAGATAACACAAGATGCATGAATAAAACTTTCTTACATGATGGACCAGGCCGTTTTGCTGGCAGAACCAAACCTTTTGAAGTTATGTATTCTGTTCCTAGTGATCTCTCTCTTTCGCGTTTTTCCGTGACATATTCACCTATATTTTGTACACCTTTTTTCTGTGGTGTACTTATTATCACTTTCACTTCCACTCATTATGCTGTGAGTTTACAGACAGCAAACTTACGTAACCACGCTGAAAATAATGTGGGACAGTAAAACTGAAACAATGTGTTTAAAAATGTATTTAGTAACATTGTTAGAACGCTCCTTGCCTGACATCTCGTGGTGCTGCTCAGACCAGTGATTGTAAAACAGAAGAATGTCCGGACATTCTTTCCTATCCCAACAACTAAAAACTTTCACAGGCTGTACTTTCGGCATTATTGCTGGTTGTTTCTTCCCTATTCCATTAAACGATAAGTGTACAGCTGCGGAAGAAAATGTATATCTCAGCGTATTTTCGTTAAAATTGGACTTTCTTCCTTTTTCCAATCAGCGATTCAATTAAAAGAACCATAAAATGATAGGAAATGCGTAAAAATATTACCGAAATGATCCCAGAGGAGCACTTTGCCATTGATGAGGGGAAAACAGCCATGAGTCTAGAAATCAACTGGTATATATTAAGTCGATTTCGCCTACATGATGGCTATCACCAGTGTTGGAACATATGTCAGCAAGTGTAGTTACAATAATTCCAGTTACATCTAAAGCAGAACATATACATACTGCGATCTCCTCAGAAAAAGATTGATTCGTTCGATGGGTGTTTTCAGTGTCTAGTGTTCCTGTTGCTCATTGCACTGCAATGTTATGTTTCGACAGCGGAACATGTCGGTATCAACGCACATAGGGAGGGGGTGACGCAACCTATGCCACTACTTGACACCTATTCCTGTCTACTATGAACGACGATGTGTCCAAAAATGTTTTTCTTGTCCACCCATAAGAAGAAGGTGTTAATTAACGCTGGGCGCAATGGTATAGCAGCTTTCGTAGGAATTTATTGGCATCTTGCCAGTTGTCTTCTGTCTCGACAATTGTCAGCCGACAATGGTTTGATAATTTTTCCGACGTTTCGCCAGCGCGAATGGCTGTCATTGTAAAAAAAATTGACGCTCCATTGCTGATGACGGATTGGAGCCACGTTCACGGCCGCAGATTATCTGAACCTGGCGTACCAAAGTTGGAGAGATTTTCAGTGGTCATTACGGCTGTGGTTCTCCCCTTGCTACTTACAACGATTGTTCGTTGCTGAATTGTAATACAGCAAACGTTACCCATGACGTTTTTCTTTCTTCTTGAAGCAATTGCACTTAGGTATCTCTATAGCTTCTCTAAACGAGAGAGTGTGTTAGCTCTTTTCCACAGCAAGAACTTCCGTGACGGCGAATTTCATTAGGCGGTCGGTTCCACACTGCGCGTCCTCTCCTATCGGTGATTTCTCCTTGTGTCCAAACTTGCAGTGCTGTTTATGTTATGTGATTGTGGTTTTCATTCATCGCCCAGTCATTTCAACATACACTTATTCAAACATAAATGTATTATAATCTCGACAATACAAGTGAGCCCTTCTCTCTTTTGTCGATCTGAGACATACTTTAATCTTCTTTGTCGGTTTATAAGTAGTCTTTGCCCTTTGTCTTTGTAATAGCCGGCCCATTCTGTCTGCCACCCTGGAAAATATGTGGCAGAAAGGCCGCATCCGACGTATCTTCTCTCGATGTGTCACTTCACTTCCTTGCGTGTTAGATCATGACACTTATTAACGCCACTAGTGGAGTACGCATTACTCTTCAGAAAGCTTCCCAGATTATGCATCTCGTACCTGAGGTGCTGTGGCTCAGATATTAGTCTTGTGAGAGCTACGAACGTATAAATTATCCCTGTTTTCTATGTCGGTAAAAAAAATAATTAATAAATATACAAGCCACACTCCATGAGCTATACCGCTCAAACATTACAATATTTACATAATCCTACTGGGGAAATAGACAAATATTAATTAAATAATAACACAGAGGTGCATATCATGTTGCTTTCAATTATTGAGTTACTGTGGGGGATACGATTATCTGACTACATGTCCGTCATAAACTGTATAAGTGTAATAAATCCTTGCATAAATAGATACGAGTGTGTTGAGATTTTAATTTTTTGTTGGTATCGGTTCGTCTGTGTCGGTTTCCGGTAGACACTGTGTTCCATGTTCTCACCGTGCCGCGTAATGTCGTAATTCGCACATTTAGGAAGACTGTCTGCTATTCTACCTTCAAGGTAATATTCATGTTTCATGGAGACTGTTCAGTTGTTTCAGGGCCGGCCGCGGTGGCCGAGGGGACTAAGGCGCTCCAGTCATGGTCTGCACGGCCACTACGGTCGGGGATTCGAATCCCCCCTCGGGCATGAATATTTGTGCCGTCCTAGTTCGTAAGTAGGTCATAAGTAGTTTGTAAGTTTAGGAACTGATGATCCCGTAGTTGAGTCCCATAGACTATACAAACATTTGAACATTTGAATTTAGTTGTTTCAGGTAGTCACCGAATTTTTCTTATCCAGTTATCCAGTTAAGGAAGTATTGGCGACGTATCTGTATCACGTGCGCCTCGCTTGCACAGTGCCAGACTACAAATCCGAAGGTCTCGGGTTCGATCCCCGCCAGGTCCTAGGATTTTTACCTGTCACTTTCCACTTCTTTCACCCTGGCAGTATCGCTCATGTGAAAAATACGGAGTAGCACCGTGGTTCGGAACCCACGTTAAACTGTTGGTCCCCCTATAACTGGCTGGGTAAGTCAGTTCGAAGGTCGGAGGAAGGCAACGGCATACCACCTCCAATGCCTAGGACCATGCCTAGTAAAGCACTGTGGTGTTCAAACCAATCTTCGGATTGTTGACTGCTTTACCTTTATCTGTATCACACCCTCGGTTTACAACGTGCGGTGGCCGAGGGGACTGAGGCGCTTCAGTCACGGTCTGCACGGCCACTACGGTCGGGGTTCGAATCCCCCCTCGGGCATGGATATTTGTGCCGTCCTTAGTATAAGGTAGTCGATAAGTAGTTTGTAAGTTTAGGGACAGATGACCACGTCATTTAACAAACATTTGAACATTTTTTTGATTACAACGTTCGAGCTCCAGCCATTCTGCTTGTAAATATTCTATGCAGAAGTAAGCCACCACTGCACAAATATATGAGCCGTAGCACCTGAGCCTCGAGATCCAACACCTGCAATGCTTTCTGAAGAGCAATGGGTACACCAGTGACATTAGATGTGGCACAGAATCTAACACGCGTTTATGTGACACATCGGAAAAAGAAACGTCGAGTATAGCCTTTCTGTCCTATCGGAAATGACAGAATTGGCCGTATTTTTCGTAGACACGGTGTAAACACTAAATATAAAACGACGAAGAAGATTAAAGAGTGCCTCAGATAGGCGAAAGACAAACTGGACTCCCTTGCAATGTCACGAATATATCGCAACCCTGTACATGTGGCGATTTCTATGTTGGAATGACAGGTCTATCAATCAGTCACAGAATATAACCGGTACTGCAAGTTGGAACAGGTGGAGAAATCGGCCGTGGCGAAGCACGCGCTGTGTGGGACCGCCGCATAATCAAATTCACCAACGCGGACGTTCTTGCTGAGGAGGACAGTTACCACACCAGCTTTTTAGAGACGCTATAGAGATACATAAACAGGACAACACCTTCAACGAGAAAGGGGCGAGCCTCAAGGTACACGGATGGCCTATTCCTGTTGTGCAGCGAACGACCGTTGCAAGGAAGAACCACAGCGGTAATGACCACGGAAACGCCTGCGGACGTTGGCGCGCAAAGGTTCATGGACAATCCCGGCCCGATTGCGTCTCTAGTCCATGCGACTTTACGTGATCTGCTTGTGTTGAACAAACTAAGCTGTACTGGCTAAACACAACGTCCACGTACTGGAATATGCACAGCTTTATTAAAGAAGTATGGCTCAAATTAGTCTCAAGGACGATCCGTACACATCTGTTTTTATGCTCAGCAACTGCATTAGCTGCAACTGGTAACTTATACCTCTGATCCTACAGTCAAACACTCTATACACAGACTCTCATGCGAAACAATAAGGAAATATAAGATAAAGAGAAATGATTAATTAATAAACGTCTGAAAATGATCTAGGCAACCCCAGATTACGCTGCTGAATAATGTTTATTCAAACACATGTTTTAATTTATGGGAAGTGGTCCAACAAACACAATGGCAGCAAGTAGAAATAGGGCTTTTAAAATTAGCAGAACAGATGGGTTAACTGCGTTATGAGAATTGTAGCATAATCACCAAGTAAATCATCATCGACGATGCTCAGACACTAAGTTCGCCTTGAGATCACACGACACAAAATAATCGTCACTTCCAAACAATTCAAATCTTAGTCTGACGGATGACACTCGTAATTTTTCTGTAGAATCGTGCACAGAGTCTCGTTAATTAATCTGAAAATGTTAAAAATCTTAAACTGGTTCTCATTAAACCTTGCCGAAACTGAAGTCGCGAGAGATCAGCCGTTAGCCGCGCATATTCTGCCATTGTCAGAAACGAATTGCTTCAGTGCCGCGGCGGAATAGCCGTGCACACTAAGGCGCCTTGCTATGGTGCGCGAGGCCGTTCTCCGTCGGAGGTTCGAGTCCTCCCTCAGCCATGGATATGTGTGTGTGTGTGTTGTTCTTAGGATAAGTAAGTTTAAGTAGTTTGTAAATTTAGAGACCGATGACCTCTGCACTAAAGTCCCATTACATTATAAATATTTGAACATTTGAATCGATTCAGTTACTCTGCAGGTACTCCTCCTTCCAAGACGATAAATAAAGTGTTCGTCTAGCCGCTAGGAGCTCTTCCTCACGATCAGTCCAAGTACTTTATTTGACCGCAACTTTTTCTGCCCTAGGCACTTTCTCATTGGCCGATTGCCTTTCTCTCCAAAAGTAGCCGCGTTCTTAACAGAAAAGATTTATTTTGACTTAACATTGTGCACTTCCACACTAACTTAAGATTTTCTAAATATTAAATAGAAAAGTTATAAATATTCATTCACCTTAGATATATTTATCAGCAGTAAAAATAATATATTAAATTAATAAATAAACAAGCCATCCTCTATGAGCTGGACTGCTCAAACATTACAATATTTATATAAAGCTACTGGGAAAAATAGACAAATATTCATTAAATAATTACGCGAACATGCGGACAAGAGTGGCGTATCATGTTGCTTTCAATTGTTGAGTTACTTTGGAGGATTCGATTACCTGACTACATTTACGTCATAAATTCATATAACAAGTGTAATAAATCGTTACATAAATAGATACGAGTGTGTTGAGGTAGTAAGCTATTATCTGAGATATAGTTTACTTAAATCGCATGACGCATTCAAAAGCTTGTTATATTTACATATTGTAAATATGGTAGTTTTAAGATTTTAAAAATATTATTGGTACATGAGAGACACCTAATTATTTTGATATCGTTGTTGCCTTCAGAATTAATGGGATCATAACACTTAGATATATTATTTATTTCTAAGTTTAAAAAGTGTCCATCTTCATATGTATCAACCAGAGTGTCCATTAAGACGTTGCCTGTTGTCTCAGCTTCCCTAGAAAGAGTTTGCCCACTTCTTGCGTTTCGCTATTGTCCACAAGGGTCTTACCCCGTCCTAGGCGGTTTCTGAGAGTCAGACGTCCTGAAACAACACAGCAAACCGAGACAACGAATTCAGCAGAGTCCCACAGAACGGTGTCGTCAGAGTGAATAGAGACTGCTCTGCGGCCAATTATCTCACTATATTCGTAGTTCTCCACTTGATTGGAGACCTACAGTGTCCATGTCGTTTCACTATTGATACGTCTTCATCGACGTTTTCATTTATATTATCACGTTCCGCAGGACCGACTTGAGGAGTAAGTCTCCAGTTTGTTGGCTAGAGTCAGTACATCATAGTGTAACAAAATGGTTGTAATAGATAAAATTAAACGTTTAGCATTGCTATGCATACGATGGGCCTAAACATAACTAGAAAGAACCAACGACGTTACACAGAAATTGGCTTTATTTTATTTTATTTTTTTCTCCCGGAATTTCTCGACAGAACAGAAAGAGAGAGCCTTGAGGAATCTCTTGAAACTCTTCAGTTTAGCCTTGAAAGTGCGTGAACTACTACTAAGATTTCAGAATTCTTATTGAAAATTGATGCAGCACGGTATTAAACAATTTTTTGGATAATGGTCAAGGAGGTGTGGTCCAAATGCAGATTCCATTTCTGCCGATTATTAACTGAGTGAAAGCTGCCAACTCTTGGAACAACCAGATAATATTAATAACAGACGAGTTCAAGATAATATGTATTGAAAGCCCAATGTTAGAATTCCTAGGTTACTAAACAGGGATTGACAAGAGGTTCGCAACAATCCATCGTATATTGCTCGGACCGCCCGTTTCTTTTTTAATGAAAGGAGTTAACCAAAAATTAACAGCATAAATTAAAAGGGAATGAAAATAAAGTACACTATTTTTATTTCTGTACTATCACTTATTTCAGATTCTGTTCTTACGGTAAACAAAGCAGCAATTAGTTTTTGGACAAGATCCTGAACATGTGGTTTCCACGACAGCTTACTATTTATCTGAACTCCTACAAATTTGAACTGTCCAGTCTCACTTATCATATGCCCATTTTGTATTATCCAAATATCATTTTTTGAATTGTGTGTTATAAATTGTAAAAACTGAGTCTTGCAGTTATTTGGCATCAATTCATTATCTACAAGCAATGAACTTATTTCTTTAATGAATTATTTGATACCGAGTCAATACTGCAAAACAACATCCTTCAGAATTATCTGATATACTAGATGACCTATAGTTTATACGAAAGAGAAACAACAGCGAACCAGACCAGCCCCTATAGGCACCATACACTTTACTGTGCCCCGCTGTGAGTGCATATCATAGCCACTTTCATCGCTGCAGATAATTACCTTGTGCTGTCTGGTATTAAAGTAAGAGACGAAGTAATTGTCAGCTACTCACCTTACTCCATAATGTTCCATCTTCTGCAACAATATTTTGTGATAATCACTATGAAACGCTTTGTAAAATCAAATAATATGCCAAGTTTTCGCAGTTTTTATGTAATCCATCCACTGACTCACAGAGAAGAGAGAATATGGCATTTTGGGTTGTTAAACCACTTCTGAAATGAAAGTGTTTATTTGAGAGCAAATTTTCGAACTAAGATGATCAATTAAACTTGAATATACAGCCTTCTTAATAACTTTATCAAAAACTTATAACACAGAAATAGGTCTAAGATTTGAAACTTCCTGGCATATTAAAATTGTGTGCCGAAACCGGGACTCGAACCTCGTCCCAGGTTCGAGTCCCGGTTCCTGCACGCAATTTTAATCTGCTAGAAAGTTGCATATCAAAGCACACTCCGCTGCAGAGTGACAGTTTTATTCAGGTCTAAGATTGTCTACATTATCCGTTTCTCGTCTTTTATAAAGTTGTTTCACTACTACGTACTTCAATCTGTCCGGATACCGACTTTTCCTAAAGGAATATATATATATATATATATATATATATATATATATATATATATATATATATATATATATATATATATATATATATATATATATGACGAAGTACTGGGTGAATGTATGCGGAACAGTTCTCAATTATTCTGCTAGATACCCCATTATAACATAAGTGTCCTTAGTCTTTAGTGATTAGCTGCATGCGGTAAAAGCCGTACGGTCTGAGGTATCAATTTACGGATCGCGCGGCAGGTCCCGCCGGAAGTTCGAGTCCTCCCACGTGCCTAGTTTTGTGTGTATTTGTTATCTCTTGCATAAGTATTTACGTAGGTTAAGTAGTTTGTAAGTCTAGGGGCCGATGACGCAAGCAGTTTAGTCCATAAGTCTTACATATATTTGATCATTTTAATTACTGACTCAATCTCTTCCTTGTCAGTATCACGGAGGACTATTTTAGGTAAAAGGTAACAGTCTCGGAATTCTATTTTCTAAGAGAATTACATGATTATCCATAGAAAAATGTGTAAGACTGGAGATAGCCTGACGAATTCTTAGCAATTTATTCCTTCCGAAAATCGACTCATGTAATCCACCGAAACCTTTTAACAGTTTTGTACGACGTACGGAATCGTAAAGGAGACCACATGACACTAGACGTTCATCGGACAGAAAAATAAAATAAAATAAAAATTATTACTAGGTGCGCACGCTCAGAAGAAACACTAAACCTGAACAGCTGACACTGCGAGCACACGAACTCTACTTGAGTATAAGGCAGTAACGATTAGTGAGGTATTTAAGTTTCAAGAAGACATAGTACGTAAACACGGGTAAGTGTAAGGACGTGGAAGAGTGGCCGATATGTGCAATCGTGTTCGACTGTTGCAACGGTCATACTCTATTTGAAGTTGTGGATCGCGGCGGGCTCCTCAACATGTCTGCAATTAGACATGTAGCGCAAGTGGCCACAAAACACGCCACGACTGCCGTTGGACGAAAAGATAAGGCGAAGAGCAACCGGAGACGTTTTCACGACTTGTGAATTAAAATAGTTTCAAAATCCGACAGGAATGGCTGCAGGAAGAGAATGAAGGTCCCTCCCAAATGGTGAGAGAATATTGCGACGAGTACTATCAATCGCTATCTGCATGATGAATGCTGTTGGCAACCCTATTTCTTTTGGAGTGATAACAGCCCAGTTCATCAGTCTAGAAAAGTACGTGAGTGGTTTTCTGAACTCTCCTCAACAGCACTACTTCTCTATTCGTACGCAAGACCACCTAACTCGAAATCCATAGAAAAATCTGTGGCACGTATTCGAACAGCAGGTCAACCTCCGACATCAACATCCCCGCAATTTAATGGAGCTGCGTCTTAAAGTCCTCAGCGGATATTTTAACGATGTACCTACTCAGCCTTGTGGATTCGCTTCACAGGGAACTGATTTAAATTATGATTGTAGAGATATCTGTAGAAAAGACTACTTGTAAGTATAGTATTGTGTGTTGTATTTGCTGCGGCGGAGCGACCGAGCACATTGAGGCGCTATGCTGCAATGGGCAAGGCCGTTCCCCTTCGGGGGTTCGAATTCCCCCTCGGGCATGGATGTTTGTGTCTCCACACTGCCAATCGGACGAAGGCTGCGCTTCATCACGTTGTTGTAAAACTGGACAACGTCCTTCGTAAAATCCGGATATTTCACCGAGAGGATTTCAGATTTTTTGCCACCTGGAGAAAAACGTACGTGAGCATCGATTTCAGAGGAACTGAAAGAGTGGGTGCGGTTGTGGATCCGTCAGTAGCCGCCGGGCTCTTCGAAACAGAATGAGTCTCCTCGTCTCGCAATAAGAGTAATGGTGTAATGCGTATGGTGGTTACTTTTTAGTGGAAACAGTCCATCGTCCCTTTGTGGCGGGTGTTCTATTGCCGCGGTGGAGTAGCCGAGCGGTCTAAAGCATCTCGCTGCGGAGCGCGCGGTTGCTCGCCGTGGAGGTTCGAGTCCTCCCTGGGGCATGGGTGTGTGTGTGTGTTTGTCCTTAAGTTAGTTTATCTAGGTATAAGTAGTTTGTAAGGTACGGACTGATGAACACGCAGTTCGGTCCGATAGATTTACAGACATTTGAACATTTTTTGGTGTTCTATTTTCATTTGATTTGACTGCCTTCAGTTCAAACCATCCGTTTAAAGAGTAATCTTAAATCATGTTTCAAACGTTAGTAGCATTCAAAATATATAACGAACCCATTGCATATAGCTCATGATGTGAAATATGTATAGCTGAAACAAAGAATTATTTATGTCTTATATCACTATTTTCCCTGCATGCACTTTTTGAGCCGACCGCGGTGGCCGAGGGGACTGAGGCGCTCCAGTCACGGTCTGCACGGTCACTACGGTCGGGGGTTCGAATCCCCCCTCGGGCATGGATATTTGTGCCGTCCTTAGAATTAGTTAGTTCATAAGTAGTTTGTAAGTTTAGGGACCGTTGACCCCGTAGTTAAGTCCCATAAACTATACAAACATTTGAAAAACATTTGCACTTTTTGGTTAACGTAATGTTCTTCACTGTTTGAAAATGCCTTACTGTATGAGTGGCATTTGTTTTACATTACTACGTACATATGACGCAAAAGACGTTCGAACCTGCAGTATCTAATACCTTTCATTCCTTTGTTTGTAATGCAAACATTACCGCTCTGCAACGACTGGAAGGTGAGTCTGTTGAACTTCCCTGACCAAGGTGAAGCAGAGGTTAACTCAGTTTTAGGAAGGAGCGAGGACAAATTCCCGTCCGGTCATCCTGATTTGCGCACAATGTAACTTTCACTCTGCAGAGCATTCTATGATGCTTTGTAACTTCCTGACTCATTCAAACTGTATCGTGGATTATAACCTTGCTTTCTATGTGCAGTGCCCTTACCTACAGAGCCATCCACGTGAGATTCACGACATAGCCTTACAAAATTTTATTCTGAAAGCATTCCTAGTTTTAGAACTTCATAGACGGTCACTGAAATATCGTATTTGGGTCATCACATTTGGAAGAAACGATATCGCGGACACATTAATTATTCAAAGCTTTGGAACATGTTCCACAGTGAGCATGTCACTTTACAGCGGAGAGATACTAAAAGAATAAATAAAT
The DNA here is from genome assembly GCA_026315105.1 of Locusta migratoria. Classification (NCBI taxonomy): domain Eukaryota; kingdom Metazoa; phylum Arthropoda; class Insecta; order Orthoptera; family Acrididae; genus Locusta; species Locusta migratoria. Next base: position 450,905,799 of record CM048755.1, on the reverse strand, counting down.
GCAGGCTTGTCTTAACTTTCTCTTAACTTTTTCCCGGGTATCTAGTACTGTTTCATGTTTTCCGCAGATTACCTACATCACATATCCGAGATCGTTCCTTGAAAAAGGCGGTTTCCTTCCACATCACTTTCTTATTCGTTCTTACGCTCCTTCTGTAATAAATAATCGTTACATCAAACTTTCCGTTTATCCTCCTTTTTCACATCACGGCACTCTCTCCAGGATATTGATCATTGTCTTCCATCTGTAAATGAGAACCCATTTAACAGCAAGCATCATGCATCGTGAATAGCTGGATGTATTAAAAAATATTCAAATGTTTGTAAACCTATAACACCAAATTGCTATGTCATCAGCCCCTAGAGTTGCAAACTACTTAAACTTACTTAAGTTAAGACAGCACACACACACACACACACACACACACACACACATATGTCCACCTCTTATGTAATACACACTGTATTTGTGATGTGTCTTTTATGTATAGGTCCTGTGAGGTTCAGAACTAAGTGAAAAACACAGCAAAGCTTAGTTTGAAAGCGTGTCAAAAAAAGTCCTTTATTGCGCTGTTCTGTTCTCCTGAAATATTATTTATACGGAAGCTAATTAATTTATTTGATAATACTTTATTGCCGTCCTATTGTACCAAAACCATTCCAAAAATGTAGTAACATAGTATGACATTTTTGAAGCCAGCCTGAACTCTCGTAAGTTCATCGAAAATAAAATGTTACAAATTTTACATCAGGTTGTATCACTACATGCCACACTAAACACACTTTCCAACCATGATTTTCGGTATACCACCTATACGGTATCTGCAGTTCAAGTATATTCCTAAATTTTGCTACGGTGATGCTACATCGACCTTTCTGTTCTTTGAAAATCATTACAAGATTTCGGGTTGCTCATAGAGTAACGAAGCAATTGATGTTCGATATTACAAGTAAATATAAGTAAAAAATAGAAATGGTTAGACAAAAAAAAAAGAAAAAAAGAAAAAAAAACATAATTACAGTAGAGCCACGGCGGAATAGCCGTGCTCACTGGGGCGCTGTGCAGCGGTGCGCGCAGCCGTTCGCTGTCGGTCGTTCTCCGTCGGAGGTTCGAGTTCTCCCTCGGGAATGGGTGTATGTGTTGTCCTTAGGTTAATTTAACTTGCTTTAAGTAGTTTGTAAGCTAGGGACTAATCACCAAGCAGTTAAGTGCCACAGATTTACATTTGAACATTTTTACAGTAGGAATGGTGATGAAATGCAAGTTCGTAGAAGAACGTATAACTATGGGAAAGATATATACCGCCTACGGGAAAATAAAAGAGACGTTTGGAGACAAGGATAGTAGCTGTATGAATATCCAGAACTCAGAAGGAAAACCAGTACTAAGCAAAGACGGGAAATCTGAATGATGGAAGGAAGATATAGAGGGCCTATCCAAGGGTAATGAAGGCAGTATTGTAAAAGTGGAAGAGAAAGTAGAAGAAGATAAAATAAGAACCACAATAGTGCGAGGAGAATTTGACAGGACACTAAAAGATTTGAGTCAAAAGAAAGCCCCTGGAGTAGGTCTCATTAGGTCTGCACTGCTGATATCGTTGGGAGAGTCAATCATTAAGAAATTGTTCCATCTTGTGTACGAGATGTATCAGACAGGGAAAGTAGTCTCATATCTCAAAAAGAATATAATAACTCCAATTTCAAAGAAATTAATTGCAGACAAGTGTGAAAATTACAGAACTGCCAGTTTAATAATGCATTGTTGCCTAATGCTAAGACGAATTGTTAACAGACGAGTGGGAAAAAAAGGATGCAATCCCACGTCGGAGAATATCAGTGGATTTACGAGTAATTTTGGAACATGCGAGGCACTACTCACATTACGACTTATCTTAGAAGTTTGTTAAGGAAAGGAAAACCTAGGATTCTAGCTTTTGTAGATTTAGAGAAAGCTTTTGACAATATTGAGTGGAATACTTTCTTTCAAATTCTGCAGATAGCATTGGTATAATATGGGAAACGTAAAGTTATATTCAACTTGTACAAAAACGAGACAGCAGTTGTTGGAGTAGAAGGGCATGAAAGGAACGCAGTGCTTGAGAAGGGAATGAAACCAATTTCATTCAGTCTGTACCTTGAGCAAGCTGTTAAAGAATACAAGAAGAAATTAAAGTCCATGATGAAGAAATAAAACTTTTCGCTTTTCCGATGACATTGTAATTCTGTCAGAGACAGCAAAGAACCTAGCAGGACAACTGAACGGAATGGGCAGTGTCGTGAAAGGAAGATATAAGAGGATCGTTAACAAGGGTAAACTAATAGAATGGTGTGTAGTGTCAGAAAATCAGGCGGCATTGAAGGAATTAGATTTGGTAAGGATAAAATAAAAGTAGTAGATGCGTATTGTCATTTGGATAGCAAAATAACTTCTGATGGCAAAAGTAAAGGGAATATAAAATGCAGAATTTCTATGGAAAGGAAAGCACTTCTGAAGAAGCGAAATTTGTTGACATACAATATTAATTTGAATGTTAGGAATTATGTCTTGAAAGCGTTTGTCTGGAGTGTAGCATTGTACGGGAGTGAAGCATAGACGATAAGGAGTTGAGACAAAGAGATTCTAGATGCTTTTGGAACGTGCTGCTACAAACGAATGTTGAATAGTAGATTGGTAGATCACGTAACTAATGAGGAAGTACGGAACAGAATTGGGGACAAATTTTTGGCATACCTTGGCTAAGAGAAGGGATATAATGGTGAGACACATTCTGGGGCATTACGGAATTCTCAACTTAGCATTAGAGGGACGTGTGTGGGCTGAAAATCGGAGAGGGAGACCGAGAGATGAATACACTAAGGAGGTTCAACTGGATGTAGGTTGCCGTCCTTATTTGTAGTTGATGAGGCTTCCGCAGGACATGGTAGCGTGGGCAGCTGCATCAAACCAGTTTGCGGACTGAAAACAACAACAGTAACAACAACATGATGGTGAAATGTAGGTCAATGGAACATGTGGTTCCGCTTGTAATAATAAATTTTATACATTATATGTACTGTGTATCTGTTTTCTGTACTTACAATTTTAGCTCTATTCTAAAATTTAAGTATGTGGTTAGAAAATTGATACAAAATTTGTCTAAATAAGAGTTAATTGAAATATAGATTATAGTAGTATATACACTGGATATGAAAATTATCGGTAATGAACAAATTTGCATAGAATCGATTACAAATCCTTTAAGTAAAAAATATATCGGTTTTCGTTCTGTTACAATATAAAAAATGTATTATGGAACCATTCACACATTTCTATCATACTGTAAGATAGAGATAAAAACACATAACACATGAAATCATGTTAAATGTTATGATGAATATGAAGTACTTAATATATTTATCCGGAAGACACAATTACTGGATACAGTGGTGTATAGCGAGGTTTAATGGTTGCTAAGCAACTCTGAGTAAAATTTTACTTACTGCAGTGATGGAAAACTCACATTAAACCTGTGAAGCATACAACTGTAAAATTATACAGTCACTAACTTGCATGACAAGCATTGGTTTAAATAAATGTACAGGGAAAATCGAGTGTGAATGAGTTCAGACCCGGGACATGAAAAGTCTAAACAAAGAAAATAATCCCCTCTTGCGTTAGAATAATGACATGGAACAAGGTGACTGCTATTTCTGCATCTCCACTGAACCACACAGGTGACGGAGAATGAGCGAGTGAGCTACAGAGAAACTAAATTTTATGACAGAGCCTTTGTAATCAAATTATTAAATTTTGTAACTACCAGTACAAAAGAAAAATATTACGAAAATTGATATTCATGATTCACAGAGCCACTTATTCCACTATATAGGAAAACCTCTGTTCACAATGTCATTATTTTATCCGTCTGTGGCTATCAGACCATTCATAACAGAGAAAGATTATGAAATGCAAGCAAGTGCACATCAAAACTATCAACTGGTCTATTATGTCGATAACTTAGACCAAACATTTGCAAACTTTAATTTATTTCTACACGAGACTCGACATATCGTATCATTAATTAACTTATGTTGAGATATATCAACGTCGTTATGCCCAAAAATAAAAATAATAATAATGTTTGTAAATCTATCGGACCAAACTGCGTGGTCATCAGTCCGTAGCTTACATACTACTTAAACTAAGGTACACTAACGTAAGAACAGCACACACACCCATGACCCAGGAGGACTCGACCATCCGACGGCTAGCATCAGCGCAAAAATTAAAATAAGCACTATTAAAAATAATACGGAAATAGTCCCATTTCTGGTGAGTGATCCATGGCCCGTATTGATATCTGGCGTAAATATTCGTATTTACCTAGTCAACGGCAGATTGAAGAGTGTCGTTAAAAGAAGCCAATTAGCAGCAGTCGCCAGAAAGACAAAGACAAATGTTTTCATAGCTAATATTGCAGAGAGACAAATTGGGTAAACTCTTAATCAGAAAGAAGAAACTTCGCCCGACCTCTCTGTAGATTATTTTGGCACCATACTACAAAAAAGCATGGAAAAGTCTCTCTATTCCTCACCGGCAAGTTAGAATATATACACCCATATTTTCACACATTCAGAGATTATTTTTTAATGTGGAGTGCATGATGCTGGTTATTACACACTTTTAGATTTACACTCTGCTCTTCTTTCCTTCCAGTTACATGAAACGAAAGATCTACCTAATTTTCGTAGGCCAATGGATGGAATAAAGGCCAGTGAAGTTGTGTACTGAGCTCCATGATCAACAAGACAGACGAACAGAAGTTAATAGGAATATATACACCTGTAACTGCAGATGTTAATGTATTGAAAGATCTAGAGTGGACCTTTATCCAGATCTGATAGCCAAACCATTTATGATGATAACAGGCTAGTCATCTATCAGTAGCACTGTAACTGAAAACAAATTTTTTGAACATCTAGGGCTGGGCAAATGCTACTCGCGTTCGAACATGTTCGGAATTTCCCGATACAGCTGAGAACTCGATACAGTATCGAACAGTTCGAACACTCAGATAATAAATGACTGTCGCTGCTACTCTGCCAACGATACGCTGGAAATTTTGAAATTAGCGGGCTATCGCTTTGCTCAGAACTAATTTCATAGAAAGTACAAGTACATGTAAAGTAAAAGGAGGTCAACAATATGAAAAACTGCATATTTTGTTTAAAACAGTGCATACTGTACGTGACGTGTCTGGTGTCACTGAAAGATATTATTCATTGATAAAGAAAATATCTGCGACTACAACAGAACTACTGCACCTCATTATTGGCGGCTAACATTCAAAGGAAAAAAAATGTGAATCCTTCGTAAGTTGAAATTACATTTAATGTGATTATAAGATATAGGTTGCAAATGACCATTCCATTCCCTGTTCATACGGTACAGTAGCAGATAAAAATTTTACCACTTTTTAATCGCCTTGAAAAGAAGATTAGAAGAGAGGGAATAGGAAAAACATTAGACATTTAATACCCAATAACGGAAATAAGTCATATAAAAATAAACTGTAATTGCAACCTCGAAATAAACGGTGCACGATCTGCTCTATACGTAGTATCAACAGGCGTCGCTAGATCGCAGCACTATAATTTTTAATCGGGATTGCTATCGTTTACTTATAGCTATATTCGCTACTGTTTTTACTTATCATCTGCACCCTAGAAGTTACTGTACCCCGAATTTCACACTTATTAGTCCCCATAGTACATTAATGACACCTTATCTTCGTTATAAATCGTATGCTTCACATGAAAGGTATATGAATATCATCGTTGTAAATCGAAGAGATAGTACCTCCTACCATTGCTAGATAGCGTCGTGATCGGAAGTTCGAACATTTCCTGAGATTTCCCGAACCGTGACGTAAATTGTTCTAACAGTTCTAGTAATGTTCAAACCCAGCTCTATGAATATCACAAGAGTATAACCTCAGAACCTGTTTCTTTTATGTTTGTATGAAATATTACACAAAAAAAACTACTTCTGCATCTCATCACTAGTTTCTGTTGCAGCTATTCTACGTGCATTTTCCCTCTCCCTCTCAACAATTTTTATACTGTCGTCCCCTCTTCCACAGCTTCAAATTCCAAATACTTCGAATTACCGTCGCTTGACCTGTTATGCTGGCAAAAGAAAACTGTTTGCTACCGCTGTAGCCATTGTGTGATACATTAAGGCGCACGCACTGCAAGGCGGACAGGCGCAGCTGTCGTTGGGAGTACAAAGAGGAAGCGACGAAGCAGCGCTCTTCTTTCTCAAAAAGCGTCATTCCGGTTGCCGGCGCTTCTTGCCCCTACGGACGACGTGAAGGATGCTGTCCATCACAGCAGATGAAATGTGATGTTTTTGAGGCGGCCGTTTAGTGACAGTATGTGCGGCGGCTGGGTGTTTAGAGAGCGACAAGTTCCTGACCACTTGTTTCCTGTACGCGCCCTGGCACTCGTATTACTTATTGTTGCCAGGACTCGGAATGCGACAATGATCGATGAAGATATTGCGATGCAGTGTGCTCTCGCGGCAATTATCGCAGAGACCTGCTTTCTTGCCCGACCGTCTCATTCCTCTGCTAGCTTCTCCAGTCATCCTGCATCATAAAGGTAAACGTTAGTGCCGTCAGACAGCAGGAATTAATTTTCCGCAGTTGTGAAAAAAATGTTCAAATCTTTGTATAGCTTATGGGACTTAACTACTGGGTCATCAGTCCCTAAACTTAAAAACTACTTATGAACTAAAACTAAGGACGGCACAAATATCCATTCCCGAGAGGGGATTCGAACCCCCGACCGTAGTGGCCGTGCAGACCGTGACTGGAGCGCCTCAGTCCCCGCGGCCACCGCGGCCGGCTGTTGGTAGGTGACAGCACTGTCATATCGTCAGATGCCGCGAGATAATCGATACGGTGCAATTCAATTCTGTTGTCGTTTAAACCACATGTTGTTGTTGTGGTCTTCAGTCCGGAGACTGGTATGATGCAGCTCTCCACAATACCTTATCCTGAGCAAGCCTCTTCATCTCCACATAAGAACGGGAACCTACATCTGCCTGAATCTGTTTACTGTATCCATCTCTTGGTGTTCCTCTGCGGTTTTTACCCCACACACTTCCCTCCAACGCCAAATTCACAATTCCTTCATGTCTAAGAATGTGCCCTACGAATCTATCCCTTCTTTTAGTCAAGGTATGCCAGAAATTTCTTTTCTCCCCAATTCTGTTCAGTACCTCCTCATTAGTTACGCGATCCACACACCTAATCTTCAGCATTCTTCTGTAGCACCACATTTCAATAGCCTCAATCCTCTTCCTGTGCCGGCCGCGGTGGCCGAGAAGACTGAGGCGCTGCAGTCGCGGTCTGCACGGCCACTACGGTCGGGGGTTCAAATCCCCCCTCGGGCATGGATATTTGTGCCGTCCTAGTTCGTAAGTAGTTCATAAGTAGTTTGTAAGTTTAGGGACTGATGACCCCGTAGTTAAGTCCCATAAACAATACAAACATTTGAACATTTTGAACCTCTTCCTGTCCGCACTGTTTATCGTCCATGTTTCACTCCCATACAAGGCAACACTCCAAACAAATGCCTTCAGAAAGGACTTCCTTAGGCTTAAATCAATATTCGACGTTAACAGATTTCTCTTTTTCAAGAACGCTTTTCTACCCATTGCCATTCTGCATTTTATATCTTCTGTACTGCGACCATCATTTGTTATTTTACTGCCCAAATAACAAAACTCTTCTACCTCCTTTATTGCTTCGTTACCTAATCTAATTCCTTCAGCATCACCTGATTTTATTAGAATGCACTCCATTACCCTAGTTTTGCTCTTGTTAATGTTCATCTTATATGCACCTTTAAATCACATAGAAACATGAAAATTATTAAAAACTGCAGAAAGTTTAAAATGAAGATGCACTCCCTCCTGATACACTGTTTACGTGTTTCAAGGACTTCAGAGGACGACTTGTCTGATTGTCAGGTCAATTACACATTCACACACGAAAAAAAAAAAGATCGGTGGGAGGGGGGGGGGGGGGGAGTTATAACTGAGGAACACAGAGCATTTTTTCTCTGTGATCTAAACTTATTTCATATGATGCAGTACGTTATTTGGCAGATATACACATTGATTTCGGTAAATAGTCCATTGACTTTGAGAAAAGAAAGCGAAAATGCTAAAATATTCACACACATATAGTAACGATTCATACAGGTTATACCTAGCTATTTTGCAAGGTAGTACAAGTAAGTTCTTTCGAGTGTTAAATAAGACAACAGAATAAAGGGCATTAAATGCTCCCGGATAAATTAAGGATTGATTTTCATAGTAATAATATGTACATTTTTAGCCACTGTAACAAAATATTTAAGCCATTTAGATGTACCGTATTCTGAGTTTTTCTGTTTTTCATTGTAATAACATTTCAACATGTGAAAATGACAGGCTGTGGCTTTTGCTTCAATGAAGAAGTAAATATTTCATATTTTAGAAAGTATTTTTGCTCTCAGAAACTGACCTCTCTATATCATAAGAACGTAAAGGCAAACATATGAATGAAAATATTTATGACAGCATCATCTCTAGAGCTTCATTCATACTTCCGTCACAGAATACCTGTTGGAAGACAGCGTCCAATTCGTTCCTTACATCTACTCCCACTTCACCTCTCTGCAATCGCTTATTAATTCACATTGACCCTACCACTGACAGGCATGTGACTTCAGATTTTGTTTATTTGGAGAATTTTGTCTTCAAGTTAATTAAATCCTCCTGCACACTTCTGCATTTAAACAATGCTTGTATATCTCTGTGACATACGGTATCACTTGCCAAGGAAACGTGTATTACCTGTAATATAAGTATTTAATTTAGAATTAAGCATGTTGTTGTTATGGTATTCAGTCCGGAGACTGGTTTGATGCAGCTCTCCACCCTACTCTATCCTGAGCAAGCCTTTTCATCTTCTCATAAGAACGGCAACCCACATCCATCTTAATCTGCTTACTATACGCGTCTCTTGGTCTCCCTCTGCGATTTTTACCCCACACACTTCCCTCCAATGCTAAATTTACGATTCCCCGATGTCTAAGAATGTGTCCTATCAAGCGATCTCTTCTTTTAGCCAGGGTATGCCAAAAATTCCTTTTCTCATCAATTCTGTTCAGTACTTCTTCATTAGTTATGCGATCTACCCACCTAATATTCAGCATTCTTCTGTAGCACCACATTTCAAAAGCCTCTATTCTCTTCCTGTCCGCACTGCTTATCGTCCATGTTTCACTCCCGTACAAGGCAACACTCCACAAAAATTAATATTCGATGTTAGCAAATTTCTCTTTTTCAAAAATGCTTTTCTTCCCATTGCCATTCTTCATTTTATATCCTCTGTACTACGACCATCGCATGTTATTTTACTACCCAAGTAACAAAACTCATCTACCACCTTCATTGTTTCGTTTCCTAATCTAATTCCTTCAGCATCGCCTGATTTTCTAAGACCGCATTCCATTGTTTTTGTTTTGCTCTTGTTAATGTTCATTTTATATGCTCTCTTCAACACACTGTCCATTCCATTCAACTGCTCTTCCAGGTCCTTTGCTGTCTCTGACAGAATTACAATGTCATCAGCAAAACGCAATGTTTTTATTTCTTCCCCCTGAACTTTAATCCCTATTCCAAATTTTTCCTTGCTTTCCTTCACCGCCTGCTCGATGTACAAATTGAATAACATCGGAGAAAGGCTACAACCCTGTCTTACTCCCTTCCCAACTGATGCTTCCCTTTCATGTCCTTCGAGTCTAATAACTGCAGTCTGGCTTTTGTACAAGTTGTAAATAACTTTCCTTTCCCTATATTTTACCCCTGCTGACTTCAGAATTTGAAAGAGTGTATTCCAGTCAACATTGTCAAATGCTTTCTCCAAATCTACAAAAGCTAAAAATGTAGGTTTGCCTTTCCTTAATCTATCTTCTAAGATAAGACGTAAAGTGAGTATTGCCTCCCGGGTTCCTACGTCCCTCCTGAATCCAAACTGATCTTCCCCGAGGTCAGCGTCTACCAGCTTTTCCATTCTGCTGTAGATAATTCGTGTTAAAATTTTGCAACCATGACTTATCAAAGAGATGGTTCTGTAATTTTCACACCTGTCTGCGCCTGATTTCTTTGGAATGGGGATTATTACATTTTTCTTAAAGTCTGAGGGTATTTTGCCTGTCTCAAACATCCTACACACCAGTTCAAATAGTCTTGTCATGGCTGGCTCTCCCAGAGCATATAATTATTAATTCTTTTGCAGTTTACTAGGTGTTAATGACTGATTTCAGATCAGAAGAATGGAAGTTGCTGTGAGGTTTGCTCAGATTCGACGGGACCGCTCTGCGTCTGTGTCATCAAGCAGTCAGCCGCGATTCCTGACTTTGAAGGCTAATTTTCCATTGTAGGGAAATCAATAGCTTTCCTGTAGTTTTTGTGCATAAATAAATCTTTTCATAATACGTGCTCGCGCAGAGTGCTGCAGGTGAAATTCTGAGAGAACCTGAACTTCCAAATTCTGTTGTTCTTACTTCCCATTTTTCATTCCTCAATCCCGCGTTCACGAGAAACAAAAACTTAGTTGTGTACTGAATACCATTAAAACATACACTTAAATGAATAATAATGCACATTTTATGCATAATGAAACTAGAATTACATTATTCGTGAATTTAACTCCATACATCTCAAAATATGATAATTTGCATGGAAAAAGTACGCTTGGTTTGGAATCAGAAAATAATAAAATGGATAGTTACTAAGTTTGAGCTATGTCAGGCGCATGGACACAAAGACATACATTTGCAGAGAATTCTTATCTATCAGCACGTAGTTCCTGCACACACAACATGTACAACAGCATACTGTAAGTCAGTAATGGCTAAACTGAGAAAGAATATTGCAAGGACAGAAATTTCTCTTATTGGGTAGACACTGCATCATGAATATGCGCGGCCTCATGTCTCAAATCAGATAATGTAGTTTCTGGCTCAGTTCAACATTAACTGTAGACCGCATCCGCCTTCAGCCACCGATCTCGCACGCTGTGACTTCTTTTATTCCTATCACAAAAGACAAAGCCTCGAGACATACGACTTGAGAACTCAGAAGTAGTGCCCAAGGAAAGTGAGATGTTTCTAAAGTATAGCTTTCGCTGCGTCTTAGAGTACTGGTAGATATGCTATTGAAAAGTGCATTCAAAGGGAGTGCCTTTAAAATTTTTATGAATAAATTAAATGGAGTAATAAACAACTGAGCAGAAAGACAGTCTTTCTACAGAAGCCCTCACATTTATTTCCAGAATGAAATTTAATTCTGCAAAAGAATATGGCTTATTCTGAACAGCCTGTCAGATAAAATGTGAATATGACCAGGACTCGATCCCGGAACCTAAGTCTTTCGTGGACATTAAGTTTTTATCTGCCAGTAAGTTTCAGAGTCCACAAGAAACATTAAATTGCTGGATTTATGAATTCCTATTACAAACAGGCCTTCTGGTCCCGGAAATTCGTATCTCAAGGGTGTCCACTGACAAAAGTCCTAAAGCGCTCTATCCAGAAAATTCCAAAGGAAAGGACTCTAAAGTCTTAGGCACACACCCACTGCACTAAAGAATTAGGGGATAAGGTGAGATATCGTAAACAATATACATATGGTAACCTATTTTATTCAGCTATTGGTTACAGTTGTAATTTGTGTGTAATTCAGTACGATATTTTGCTGTCTCGGCTCTTTATTTGAGGTTTATATGGCGTTTCCTGAGAACGAGGCACCATCGGGCTACCATAATGGTGAAAAAGTCATTCTCTTTGCCTTCTAATATGGTGTGTGATCATCTCGGACGGCCAGTACATTTGTACACCTGCGTAGCATGGACAGTATGAAGTTATCAATCAGCTCTTGAGGGATATTTGCCCAGTCCTCCATGAGTGCAATATACAGCTCTGCAACTCTTGTGGGAGGTGATGGTCTGGCTGCAATGAGTATGTCCTCGGCATCTCAGATATGCTCAATCTGGTTTTTAGATCCGGTGAACAAGCTGGCCACTCTATTCGTTCAATTCTCTCAGCTTCCAGCATGTTGGTCCACCAATGCATCTCTGTGGGGAAGAGCGCTATCGTCCATTAGAAGGAACACGTAAGTAACCCATTACATATGGCACTAGCGCAGCGCACAACAAAAGTTCGAAGACTCTCGTCGTTTATACTTCTGAGCAGTCAAAGAGCCATTCTAAACGACATAGAGGTCCGTACGTCTACCAATACTGACTCCTGCCCACACCATTCATCCACCACCTTGATATGGCGATGTTTGCTGCACATAAGCAGGATTGTTCCGAGTTCCACGTTCTGTTCAGACGAGGAAACGCCCGGCGCCATCCAAGCAAAGATCCTATAGGCCCACAAAGCTTCAGGCCTGTGTCAGTTCTGTGTCATCTCTACAAGGCACTTAAAAGAATGATTCTTGATAGAATTTTTTATGCAAGAGAGACTAAAATCATACATGAACAAGAATGATTTAGGCCTGGTAAATCAAGTTGCGGCCAAATACTCAGCCTCACCCAACACATAGGGGACTGTTTCGAAAGGAAACAAGTAACTGGAGTCGCTTTTGTAGATCTCTCGGCTGTTTATGATACTGTCAACCAACAACTACTGCTTGTTAAATTTTATAATATGACTAAGGAATTCCGGATGATAAAATTAATGGAATCTTTGCTTTAAAACAGACATTTTATGTGACGCTGCAAGGGAGAAATAGCCGCTGGAGAAGGCAAAAGAATGGCCTACCCCAAAGCAGTGTCCTATTGTCAGTTTTATATAATACTTACACTAGCGACCAGCCTATTAACGCTGAGATGATAATGTTTATAAATGCCGATGACACTGTCGTGGCTGCACAAGGAAAATCGTTTGACGAAGTGGAAGGAAAATAGATGAGAGCGCTCAAAGATTTAACTGTGTACTAAAGAGAAAATTTTCTGAAGCCATGTCCCTCTAAAACTCATGTATGTGCCTTCCACCTTAAAAATAAAGACGCAAATCGACAATTGAAAGTGACATGGCAGGGTTAGGAGTTGAACCGTGATGATTTGTCAAAATATTTGGGTATCCGTCCTCACATTAACATCGCCTCTTGCAGTATATTTTTCAGAAGCAGATTATGCAGCACCTATTTGTTACAACTCTGCACATTCAAAACATGTTGACGTGGCAATTAATGAAACAGTTCACACAGTGTCTGCCTAAAATCAACCTCAGTTCAGTAAATTTACCCGATTTTCGGCGTAGTTCCACCTCCCATCAGAAGACAAGTCGCAACTGAGTCAGAAAGGAGGAAACAGTGTGATGATAATAGGCACCCGCTATACGGCTACCAATCACAGTGCAAACGACTGAAGTCCCGACGAAGTTTTATGCAAGTGACCAAACCTTTAGACGAGCCCCCTGAAAATCGACGACAAAATTTATGTCAAAACAGGGTACTTCAGTCACTAATAAAGCCTAGAGAGCTGATTTGATTCGATTTGATTTGATTTTTCCAGGGAAGCCAAAACAGTCTTGGTCCAACCCGCCATTGCCCGCGCCGAAACTAAGTTTATTGTGCGGTATCGCTCCCTGTATATCTAGTAAAGCCAACCAATGCCCTTGAACAGTGCTAGGAGTCCCTTTACCAGTTCTTTATTAGACACAATTTCTTCGGGTCTGGTTGTCCCAAATGTTCTGTGCCTTTTACTCTCCAATGCAATGCATTCGAAGATTAGATGTGATGCAGTTTCATCACCGTCATCACAGATACTGCATTTAGGGTCCTCTTCTGTTATTCCCATTGTATGTAGGTGTTTTTTGAAATTCCCATGGCCTGTCAGCAATCCAACTATGAGTCTAATCTCTCTCCTGTTCAGGCCCAGGATTGCAGAGCTTCTTTTAAAACATGGCTTTGCCATCATTACCTTGCCATGTTTTTGTTGGTAGACTTTGGTCCAATATTATACGTGCTGTCTTCTGAGCCAGTTACGTAGCTCCAATTTGATCATTGCCTTGGTGATTGTCAGGACAGGTTCCGGCCCAATACATGGCGTCTCTGCCCCCATCCTGGCTAATCTGTCGGCATGTTCGTTGCCACTGATCCCCGAGTGACCAGGGACCCACAATAGGTTTACTCTATTGCTTTTACCTAGCTCCACCAGAACCCTGAGACATTCTGCAACAATTTTAGACCTTGTTGCAGGGAGCTGCCAGTGATCTCAGGGCTGCCTGGCTGTCTGAATAGATATAGATGCTACGATCTTCGTAGCACCTACGCAAATTCTCCTCCACACATGCCCTGATGGCAGTGATTTCGGCCTGGAATACTGAGGCCAGTTTTCCTAGAGAGCCAAGAGAGCTACTGGCTGCTGTGAATCTCCTGTCTTTTCCAACATGGAGAGCGCTTAATCGCCTAAGAACTGGCGTCACACGGTGCAATACGAACATGAGGAAGTGGTGCTACAAGGAGAGCGACTCCTGTAAGTGCGGTGCAGTACAAGATTATCAACATCTAAAGATAGGCAAAACTTGCACAGTAACAGACCGTATTTATTCATGTGGCTGATTATTGGAAATATGTAGTATAGTTGGTGACCCGGACACGTAATGTAAGTAAGTAACACCATACGGTCGGGAAATAAGATGTCCTTGCTCGAGGAAATGCTGATCGTGGCGGACATCGATATAGTCCTACTTCAGGAAGAGTAAGACTTTCAAAATAATCTACGGATACGACGCCTACATATCACTTCCCTCCTTAACAGACAGCGGCGTGGGGATACTTCTTAGAGGAGGCATAGAGCCAGAGGATGTCCTGCACCTAACTACAGCAAGGGGATCAGCAGAGTCAGTGCTTGGTGTAAGACTCATCTACACGCCATCTGGTACAGACAAGAGACGAGATCGTTCCCGCTTCTTTGCCGGGGAAATTGCACCGCTCTTTCAAGGACGAAACGACTGTTTTATCCTCGGAGTCGACTTTAAATGTGTACTTGCACCAAAATATCAATTTCCTCGTTACACACCGGGCCCAGAACTAAGAACGATGGTACAGGTTACGCATTTGGTTGACACATGGGAACATATTCATGGCATACGTCAAGGATTCACATATATGACGATTCATTTCACTAGTCGCCTCGATCGAGTTTCCGTAACAACTAATCTCAGCGCTGATATCCTGGATGCATAACTGTGGCCTGCAGTGATTACTGACCATACGGCATTTATACGTACCATCTCTCTCAGGATACATCCGGTGTGGTGCAACCGCGGTCCTTGGATGATGAACGTCGCTCACATTCAAAGCCCACACTGTCGCAGTGCCATCGAAGGTACATGGAAATCATGCCCATGACGTCTACTTTGGTGGCTGGATTGTGCCAAACCAGCACTGCGCAGTACTTTTATTCATACGGACGTGAACAAGCAGTATGACGAAGGCAAACGATGAACTTCTGTTTCACTGTGCTACGTGACTGCAATAACCAGGCACCCTCTCCGGAGAGGCAGACGACAGTACAACGAGCCAATGCCAAGATTATATCCATCATGGGAAGCTACCTCGAAGGGAAGTGCACTTGACCGGGCCGTAGGGAAAAATCCATCAATGTATCATACTATCAATGAACCCTGTAACGACGAAGAGGCCTGATATACGTACTGGACACTGCAGATGACAGACACCTAACGCAACAAGAAATAAGCACTGCCTTTGTCAAACATCATACTCAACTTTACAGAGCAGTGGATTCTGATACAGCGATCGTTGATGAAGTTTCTCAGATAATTCTTGGCACCATTTGCTCGGCGGCAGAAGTACAGTTGATGGGAGATATAACTGAGGAGGAAGTAGTGGAGTCTATTGTTATGGGAGTGATGAATAAATCACCTGAACCACATGGATTCCCACTGGAATTTTATCGGATCTTCCGATGTATGATAACACCCATATGGATTAGTATTTGCCGTGAATTGATGTCTCCAGATGTACCCTCACACGGATACGGGACTACCAACCATTGACGCATCTAAATTGCGACTTTGAAATTCTCCAGACTCTTACCTGCGCTCTTCCGTAGTATATTGTGCTACATATCACTCGATCAGACGTCGCTTGGCGGAGATGCCTACATTCAGACAGCATTCGGTGAATATCGCGATGTGATCGCACTGGCAAAGACATGCCGCCTTCGCGGAGCCCACAGCTGGAACGTCCCGTGTAGGAAAAGTTACAATATCAAAACGAAGAAGGAATTAACGAAAGAAAAGAAACGGTAACTAACCCTAATATACGAGAAGACGTAACCGGGCGCTGCAACAAAGTTATCGCAATTCGTAAACATAAATTTACAAAACTTTACTGAACTTGGAATAAAGCAAAACATTTTAAGGTTCTTTGATCATCACTCACGTAATTAATAAAGTCCCTTACTTCAGTTAATAAACTCGGGAGTAAAGGTCCTCATTAACCGCTCATTGAATGACTTGGAAGAGCGTGAAGATTGGTATTTACTTTGTTATCAAGTGCAAACCCCAACATTACCCTTAGTTCACGATTATTGCTATGCTCCTAGATTCCAAGTTGATCTTACATTACGCCATTTCGAACAACCCCCAGCATTAATCCTGACTGTTTGATTTTTCTATCGATTTTGTCAAGGCAAGCAGGCCGACTCTGTCTGCATTGCTACCGTTGGCGAAAGTACCCCCACACTGTGTCAGACAAAACTCACTTTCTGCTACCTTGACCGGGTTTCACAAGCCATTAAGTTCATCATGAATGTCACACTCCTACTGAATTTAAACACAGGAACGACAATGAACTCCGTTTTGTAAAATTTCATTGATGGAAATTCAGATCAATGGCTAAATCCACTCACCCATCACTGCTCCAGCGTGAGTTAGATCCTCACTTTTCCTTAAGCTAATACTCTACTGGCCATTAAATTTGCTACACTAAGAAGAAATGCAGATGATAGCCGGGTATTCATTGGAGAAATATATTATACTAGAACTGACATGTGATTACATTTCCACGCAATTTGGGTGCATAGATCCTGAGAAACCAGTACCCAGAACAACAACCTCTGGCCGTAATAACTGCCTTGATACGCCTGGGCATCGAGTCTAACAGAGTTTGGATGGCGTGTACAGGTACAGATGCCCATGCAGTTTCAGCACAATACCACAGTTCATCAAGAGTAGTGACTGGCGTATTGTGACGAGCCAGTTGCTCGGCAACCATTCACCAGACGTTTTCAATTGGTGAGAGATCTGGAGAATCTGCTGGCCAGGGCAGCAGTCGAAAATTTTCCGTATCCAGAAACGCCCGTACAGGACCTGCAACATGCGATCGTGCATTATCCTGCTGAAATGTAGGGTTTCGCAGGGATCAAATGAAGGGTAGAGCCACGGGTTGTAACACATCTGAAATGTAACGGCCACTATTCAAAGTGCCGTCGATGCGAAGAAGAGGTGACCGAGACGTGTAACCAATGGCACCCCATACCATCAAGCCGGGTGATATGCCAGTATGGCGATGACGAATACACGCTTCCAATGTACGTTCACAGCGATGTCACCAAACACGGATGCGACCATCATGATGCTGTAAACAGAACCTGGATTCAACCGAAAAAATGACGTTTTGCCATTAGCGCACCTTGTCCGTCGCTGCGTACACCATCGCAGGCGCTCCTGTCTGTGATGCAGCGTCAAGGGTAACCGAAGCCATGGTCTTCGAGCTGACAGTCTATGCTGCTGCAAACGTCGTCGAACTGTTCGTGAAAATGGTTGGTGTGTTGCAAACGGCCCCATATGTTGACTCAGGGATAGAGACGTGGCTGCACGATCCGTTACAGCTATGCGGATAAGACGCCTGTCATGTCGACTGCTAGTGATACGGCATTCCGTATTGCCCTCCTGAACCCACCGATTGTATATTCTGCTAACAGTCATTGGATCGCGACCAAGGCGAGCAGCAATGTCGCGATACGATAAACCACAATCGCGATAGGCTACAATCCGACCTTTATCAACGTCGGAAACGTGATGGTACGCATTTCTCCTCCTTATACGAAGCATCAGAATAACGTTTCACCAGGCAACGCCGGTCAACTGCTATTTGTGTATGAGAAATCGGTTGGAAACTTTCCTCATGTCAGCACGTTGTAGGTGTCGCCACCGGCGCCAAATTTGTGTGAATGCTCTGAAAAGCTAATCATTTGCATATCACAGCATCTTCTTCCTATCGGTTAAATTTCGCGTCTGTAGCCCGTCATCTTCGTGGTGTAACAATTTTAATGGCCAGGAGTGTATTTTCCACTGTCAGGCATTATTTTATATCCTTAAATATTTCATGAACATTTATTCTGATGGTATTCCTTGCGGTAAATCCATCAAGCGCCATTTGGCATATCTTGGCTAAAAACGGCTCGATTAGTGTGGTACACATTCTGAGACATCAAGGAGTGGTCAATTTAGCATTGGAGGGAAGTGTCATCATCATCATCATCATCATCATCATCATTAGAGACTGATTATGCCTTTCAGCGTTCAGTCTGGAGCAAAGTACCTCTAATAAAATTCCTCCATGATCCCCTATTCAATGCTAACATTGATGCCTCATCTGATGTTATGCCTTTTACTTCAAAATCATTCTGCACCGAATCTAAGTACTTTCTTCTTGGTCTATCTCGACTCCGCTTACCCTCCGCTGCCGAGCTCATGAGTCTCGTAGGTTTCTCTTGTTTCTACTGAGATCGAAGTTGAAAGTAATTGTGAAGTTATCTGGGCACGTATAACAGGTCTAAAAGAAGTAAGTTTTTACCGGCTCTCCAGTAATGCTGTAGCAGTTTTAGAATCATTCAAAGAAAACTACACCAGGTAGTGCATAGGTATCCGGGCCATGTAATATTAGTTGGAGGAGACTTCAACCTTAAGAGTATAGATTGGGACCTCGCTAGTTACATTTCAGGCGGTACAGACAAGCAGTCTTGCGAGCTACTTTTGAACACATTCTCCGAAAACTGTCTTGAGTAGTTAAACCGGCAACCCACGCGCAATGGAAATATTTTAGACCTTATAGCCACTAACAGGCCTGACCTTATTAACGATGTCTGTGTAGAGACAGGAATTAGTGACCATGATATCGTCATAGCGTCGATGGTGACCAAAGTTCATAAACCAGTCAAGAAAGCTAGGAGCGTGTTTTTGTTGGGAAGAGCCTATAAGCAAATGTTACGATCACACTTAGAAAATGAATGCGCATCGTTTAATTCCGGCACTATGGATGTAGAGGAATTGTGGACTAAATTTAAGTGCATTGTTAATAAAGGGTTAGAGAAATATCTGCCAGTAAAGACGATTAAGGATGGAAAAGATCCACCGTGGTATAATAATAATGTTAGAAAGCTGCTGAGAAAGTAAAGGCTGTTGCACTCTCGATTAAAAAAAGAACACGCAAATGATGACAGGAAAAAGTTAGTAGAGATTCGTGCGTCTATAAAAAAATCGATGCGCGAAGCATACAATAATTATCACAGCCATATCTTAGCAAAAGATCTTTCCGAGACCCCGAAAAAATTCTGGTCCTATGTAAAATCGATAAGCGGGTCAAAGCCCACTGTCCAGTCACTCGTTGATCATTCCGAGGTAGTAATAGAAGAAAGCAAACGGAAAGCTGAAGTTCTAAATTTAACCTTTAAGAAATCTTTCACGCAGGAGGATCGCACAAATGTACCATCATTTGATCAACGTACTAATTCCGAAATGGGGGACATAGCAATAGGTATTTCCGGTGTAGAGAAGTGGCTGAGAGAGCTAAATACGAAAAAGTCTGCTGGTCCGGATGGAATACCAGTTCAGTTTTACAAAGACTATTCAGCGGCATTGGCCCCCTACTTAGCTTGCATTTATCGCGAATCTTTAATTCAGCGCAAAGTTCCTAGTGATTGGAGAAAAGCGCAGGTGTCTCCAGTTTATAAGAAAGGAAAGAGAACTGACCCACACAATTACAGGCCAATATCGTTGACATCAGTTTCATGTAGAATTTTAGAGCATATTCTCAGTTCCAATATAGTAAATTTTCTTGAAACGGAAAAGCTTCTTTCCATGAATCAGCACGGGTTTAGGAAACATCGTTCATGTGAAACTCAGCTTGCACTTTTCTCACATGACATCTTGCGAGCCATGGACGAAGGGCAACAGGCGGATTGTGTTTTTCTCGACTTCAAAAAGGCGTTAGACGCGGTGCCACACTGCAGACTGCTAACGAACATATGAGCTTATGGAATAGGTTCACAGATTTGTGACTGGCTGGAAGACTTCCTAAGTAATAGAACGCAGTACGTTGTTCTCGACGGCGAGTGTTCATCAGAGACGAGTGTATCGTCAGGCGTGCCCCAGGGGAGTGTGATAGGACCGCTATTATTTTCTATCTATATAAGTGATCTGATGGACAGAGTGAGTTGTAATTTGCGGCTGTTTGCTGACGATGCTGTGATGTATGGGAGGGTGTCGTCTGTAACTGACTGTAATAGCATACAGGATGACTTAGACAAAATTTCTAGTTGGTACGAAGAATGGCAGCTAGCTCTCAATGCAGAAAAATGTAAGATGATGCGCATGAGTAGAAAAAACAATCCCATGATGTTCGAAAACAGCATTAGTAGTGAGCTTCTTGATGCTGTCGCATCGTTCAAATATCTAGGCGTAAAATTGCAGAGCGATATGAAATGGAACGAGCATGTAAGGACAGTTGTGAGTAAGGCGGACTGCCGACTTCGGTTTATTGGGAGAATTTTGGGAAGATTTGCTTCACCTGTAAAGGACACCGCGTATAAAACGCTTGTACGACCACGTCTTGAGTATTGCTCAAGTGTTTGGGATCCGCAGCAGATCAGTTTAAAGGAAGACATAGAGGCGGTTCAGAGGCGAGCAGCTAGATTTGTTACCGGTAGGTTCGACCAAAGCGCGACTGTCACGGAAATGCTCCGGCAACTCAATTGGGGATCGCAGGAAGAAAGACGACGATCTTTTCGTGAATTTCTGTTAAGTAAATTTAGAGGGCCGGAATTTGAAGGTGAGTGTAGTACGATCTTGCTGCCGCCTACTTACAGTTCGCGTAAAGATCACAAAGACAAGATAAGAAAAATTAGGGCTCGTACGGAGGCATATAGGCGTTCTTTTTTTCCTCGTTCGATATGGGAGTGGAATAGGAAAGAAAATACCTAGTAGTGGTACAGTGTACCCTCCGCCACGCACCTTACGGTGAATTGCGGAGTATGTATGTAGATATAGATGTAGGTAACCTTGCTTCTCCCATGCGTGTAATATGACCCCACCATCTCAGTCTGATCGCTCTAACTGCTTCATCTATAGTGTTCATTCCCAGTTTTTCTTTGATTTCCTCATTATGGACACCCTCCTGCCATTGTTCCCATCTATTAGTACCTGCAATCATTCTTGCTACCTTCATATGTGTAACCTCTACCTTATGAATAAGGTAACCTGTATCCACCCAACTTTCACTCCCATGCAACGAAGTTGGTCGAAAGATAGAGCGGTGCACTGCTAACTTAGTGTTGGTACTTACTTCCTTCTTGCAAAAGAGAGTAGATCTTAGCTGAGCACTCACTGCATTAGCTTTGCTGCACCTCGATTCCAGTTCTTTCGCTATGTTGCCATCCTGTGAGAAAATACATCCCAGGTACTTGAAACTGTCTACCTGTTCTAACTTTGTTCCTCCTATCTGGCACTCAATCTGTTTGAATCTCTTTCCCACAGACATTACTTTCGTTTTGAAGATGCTGATGCAGAGGGAAGTGTGGGGGGTAAAAATTATAGAGGCAAACTGAGGTATGAATACAATAAGCAGGTTCAAAAGGATACAGGTGCAGTTATTAATTAGAGATGAAGAGGCTTATACTGCATATAGTAGCATGGAGAGCTGAATCAAGCCAGTCTTTGGACGAAAGTCTCTACTGTAACAATGCACACTTCGCGTAGCCAAAGCATGACAATTTTAGGTAAAGTTTTATTTCCCTCCTAGCGGTCTCGCAGGATTATTTGCCAGCATCAATAACATGGTAGAAAAACTTTGTCAAGATGTTAATATTAAAAATCCGAAACACATAGAATGACTAGATTAGTGTTTCATAGAACCATAAAGAAAATGGTTGAAATGTTCTTGTATGTACTTCGGTCCGCTCAGTAAAAGTAATTGCCCTCGTAAAACGCAGATTTCATGACAAAATATTTACGTTGCTATACGACTGGCTGGGGCATCATCAGCACCCTCTGCAAACATTACCACGCGAAGTCGCCGGGACGGGAAGTGAAATTTGATCTCAATTTCACGTAACTAATGAGAGACGAGAAAAGATGAACTGAGTTTATAGCTTCGAAATTCAAGCGAGTGACTGGTTTGGTACTTTTGCGTTTTGATGTTTGTGTTTCTTTAAATATTCCATATTTGTTTGTTACGAAATTGTCATTAAAGTTTACAATTCAAACTAATCAATTTACGTTCTCTCGTCCGCCTACAGCTGCAGAGCATGACACTTACTAGTGAACCAATGGAATAATAATTATCGTGGGAGTGTTAACTTACATGAGAATGATCCTCATAGAAAAATTCGCATGGAGTGACCGATATCTCATCTGGATCTCTACAACGGAGTTTCAGCTACATTTTACGCATCTTCTCATTGTTTGGAACACGCAAAATTAATAATAACAATTATATAATTTCAACACTGTATATTTTAATTCGTATTAGTTACACAATAAGCTTATTTCGACTTAATAGTCATCTTCAGGTGTTATGCCACATTCTGTTATGTTGTTCATTTCAATATTATTGTGACGTGATATATTTTATTATTATTTCTTCTTTATATATATCACGTAACTTATAATATTGTGCTGCCATGCAAGATCTTTATCAAGTTGATAAAGTGATCTCAATTTCACGTAACTAATGAGAGACGAGAAAAGATGTAAGAATGTAAGCATATTACATCTCTGTAGAGCTGTCAAGTAAATGTCAAAATCCGTAACTTGATAAAGATCTTGCATGACAGCACAATATTATAAGTTACGTGATATTATATATATATATATATATATATATATATATATATATATATATATATATATATATATATATATATATATATATATAAAAGAAGAAGAAATAATAATAAAATATATCACGTCATAATAATATTGAAATGAACAACATAACAGAATGTGGCATAACACCTGAAGATGACTATTAAGTCGAAATAAGCTTATCGTGTAACTAATACGAATTAAAATATACAGTGTAGAAATTATATAATTGTTATTATTAAAACGTCGATGTACATCATTAACACTGTGGGCCTTGCAGATAACACGCAAAATTAATTTTATCATTGCATTTGTACAGTGAGATACTACACAATATATGTAGGCCATTTTTTAGAAACATGAATGCCCCAACAATGTATCCGTGTTGGTGAATTTACGGCAGCACGCGCAGCTTAATGTCAACTGACGTCACCGGCAGCCATGACGCAAATATAGCGTTTTCGCGGACTTTCAAGTTATTTGAATTTCACTTCCTTTTTGACATTTATGAGGGGAAGAGACTGTTATCAGCGCAGATGACATAATGAACCATTTAAGATGATTTCCAGAAAACAGTCCAATACCCTAGTCATGACTAGTCGCCGTATTTGTAGTGCAGGTTCGTTGTAATGACCCTTAGTTTCTCCCTGACTTCATTTCTTCGTAGATATTCTGCAGCTGCTACAAGAAAATTAAAATCACTTTATGAGAGGGTAATTAAGATTTAGCCTCACCTATTATTATTCAATGGTTATCTGTTTGTTTTTGTTTTTTTTTGTGTCCCAGCCTCGTCGCCGCTTTTGTGTCTCGCTTCAGCCGATTGTCTTAGGTGTCGGTAGCCGAGTGGAGAGAGACCGACACAGGAATAAAGGATGCACGCGTGTGCAGGTACGGAGGTGACCAGCCAGTGGGACAGCAGAAACTAGAAACTCTAGACTAAATTAGAACAATATATATATTTCATAGAAACGTTCTAATACTTAACTTTTACATAGTTCATTACTGCTGAATGCTGATACATAGTTGAAGTAGATAGAGGCCTGCCTACTGATGATTCCTAGTGCCTATCCGATAGGCAAGTCTTAACTGGTGCCTATCTGATTCCCAAGTGAACGATGCAGTTCAGTGGTGGCCACCAGCGGAGTTGCAGCAGCAGAGGGCGCTCGTGGCTGACGTCGTAAGAACGGCGCCGTGCGTGCATGGCGGCGCGCGGCGAAAGTACGTAGTGCGCACTTCATACTTGTGCGACACCACATGTTTTAAGAATCTCAATCGTACACCAAGCAAAACAGGATAATAATTTCGTATCTATTCAACGATATTAATTCCTGCCTAAAAGCATAAGGTTTTTTTTTTTTTTTTTTTTTTTTTTTTTTTTTTTTTTTTACAGCTGTTACGTTAGTGTTGTGGGGGTTTATTGTTAACTCGACGCACTGGATAGATAGATATGGGGTTTTGGGAGACAAGAACTAGGTCTTTAGCGCCAATGCAAATGTATTACAATAGTGATGTGAACAAAAAAAAGAGAAAAAAACGGAGTAATAATAGGCAACGTAAATAAAAGGAGACAGCTGTAGCAAAATATGTGTGGAGCTAAAGTAAAATGGAAAAGAAGATCGTCACAGGTGAAGAGTAGAACATTGACTCCAAACGGGAAATTTTGGAAAAATAGTTAAAACAACTTATCCTGATCACAGGAATAAAAAGAGGTGAGCCAGCTACACATAAAAACCTCCAGCCGAGAAACTTAGGCTGGAGTTGTGACAGACCACAAAATTTTAAAATTATGGACGACTCGCCTCTCCATCAGCTAAATTTGAGGTCCGGAGATCACCAAAGGCCGCTTCTGCCCTCTGAGCACAATATAAAATGTACTCAATTAAAGAATTAAAGCCGGCTGCAGTGGCCGAGCGGTCTGCGTAGCGCCACTCACAGACTGCACGGCCGCTACGGTCGGGGGTTCGAATCCCCCATCGGGCATGGATATTGGTGTCGTCTTTAGTATAAGGTAGTTCATAAGTAGTTTGTAAGTTTAGGGACTGATGACCCCACAATTAAGTCCCTTAAACTTAACAAACATTTTAAGATTTGATTTTTGAACTCTATTTGAATGTGATCTACAGTTATTTGCACGCCACGGACACGATAAGGCGACGTTGTTTCATTTAACATTAAAATCTCACAATTTCAGTAATGTATGTCAAAACGTATTACAAATCAATTAATATTGAACTTTGGCGTGGTAAATGAGCAATCAGACTGATGAATTCAAGATATTGTCGTGAAATCTTCAAAGTACATTTGACAGTACGTGATTATTGTGTCAACACGTGAATAATCTCGGCGAAGCGTAACACTTAGTCCTCAATCGAAGTACACTGTCTGCTGCTTCGATGAACACTGACGATACGATGATACGGTCATGCAGAGCGTTTGCACCCAGTATTTAACTATGCTTCGACCAATCATATTTCACGTACGTGATACTGTTCATACGTGCGCTGCTTCTTGCTGGAGTGTATGAACTGATACCACATTCTAACATATACAGTCACGACACTCCCACAGATTTTTGTTATACGTTGCGACAGCAGCGCTCCAAGCGACCGGCAAGTTACGTTTCTGAATACGATAGTTCATGAGTGCAAATAGTATCGTTTAGATTGACTTCAGCATACTTTTTACATTAGGGAACGTATGTAGTGCCTTATAAATAGGTAATAATTTAAAAATAGCTTCCCATTTGTCTGTCTTAGGTTTCATAAGATCCCTGATAAGGTACGAAACGGTACATTACAGGACAGTTAATTTACAATAATCTTGTAACATACAGGCTTTAAATGAGTAATTTAATTTTCTATTAAAAATAAAAATGCCTAGGAAACACCAAGAGACATGCCCTTTAGCAGAGAGAAGTCAATTTCTACGCAGGAACGTTAAGTATTCTTCATTACAATTGCAATAAAATCGGTGAGGGTGGAACATAGGAAATGTATATAGAATGCAATAAATGTGGTATTTAACATACCAAATCAATCATCACAGCTGTAGCTGAAGGAAAAACGTCACAGACATGGCAATAAAACGATAACAGCAAGCAAAATGTTTTCCAACAAAGAAGAACCCAATTCCACAATTGTTGCAGCAGCTGAATCACAAACGGAAAGAATAATCAAAACATTGGTTTTTTAATAATAAAGTACTAACACTTAAAAGAATATGCACGTATAAGAAAGACGAGTGACGTGTAAAAATGTGAGAATCATTAGACTCCATACCGAATTGATACACGTCAAAAACTGGCTGTCATAGTAAGAACAGACCATAATAGAAATGTATTATACCATTATGTTTATATGCAACTTACTTTCAGCGGAATAAGCTGCAAATATACACATATTCGTAAGTATTTGTTCATGACAGAGTTGTTCTTTATACCATTGAATCATTTAAATTAGGCTGTTTTTATATTAATTTCCGTATTACGTTTGTCTCTCGATATTTTAATAATGCTTGTAACGCAAAAATTATGGTAAGTATTTCGTTAATTACGTACAAAATCGATTATAAACAAACATCACTACTTGGGCAGCTTTCCCGCCGCAGGGAGCGCTAGTGTCGCAGCAAGTGTCAGTTGGTAACAACTTTTACGGCAGTGAGTGTCGTGACTGTATATGTTAGACTGTGCTGATACTACAAACTGTCGGTGTTCCCGTGGCCGTATCGACAGGACTGTCGAGGGTTTCGGTGTCATTACGACACTACAGTTAGTTTCTTACCTCACGTTTCGCATGGGAAAGTCATATTTTCAGACGCTTTCCACACAAAGGAAAATACAAGATCTGTGTTGTATTAATTGTAGTGGGGTGAATTCAGAGTGTAAACATGAAGTAAGGCCACAAGCATAGACTGTGCTCTATATGTCAGGCAAGTACGTCGTCTACGAGAAGTACACGGATTATCCATTCTAGTTTAGTATTTCGCAATTATGAACCACGCGGCCGAGTAATCGCCCTACGCGGAGATTGCTATTTAATTGCGAATAGCTGTGCGTCGTGGTTACTTTGTAAGCGCGAGCAGGAGGTTTTGCGCTTGCAGCCTGGCAGCGACTCAGTTGGCGTGCAAAGCAGCTGTCGGAATGTCACATGCCAACATCAAAGCAGACGCCGCGCCTCTTCATATCTTGCAGCAACCCTCATAACAGCGAACAGCGCCGTCTTCCAGCTATGATTAACCACGCCATAAACCTTAAACACTACCTTTAAATGCCTCGGTCTTCCCTCGCATTTATGAGCTTATTACTTTCTGCATAACAGGACCGGTATACAGTATGCTACTGAACGGATTCTCTTGGAATTATATTAATGACAACTTAAAAACACAGTCTTTATTACGTGGCAAGAATCTACAATCACAGTTGAAAGTTGTGTGCAAAGAAATACTTCGTGCTGGCCGCGGTGGCCGCGGGGACTGAGGCGCTCCAGTCACGGTCTGCACGTCCACTACGGTCGGGGGTTCGAATCCCCCCTCGGGCATGGATATTTGTGCCGTCCTTAGTATTAGGTAGTTCGTAAGTAGTTTGTAAGTTTAGGGGCTGATGACCCAGTAGTTAAGTCCCATAAGCTTAATAAACATTTGAACATTTGAAATACTTCGTAAAGTACGTATTTTAAGTCCTCTTATCAAACACATCGACTGTTAGAGGGCATTGAAATAAATTTAACATCGAATTTGAAAATTTCTGCTGTAGCGGGATTCAAATTCTGATTTCCAGCTTCTATCCAGCGATCGTCTCAAACAACTAGGCTAGCTAGACACGCTTCTCGTCCTGCAAAAAGTTTAAATTTATCGGAAACTACGATTGTAGTACACTCTGACCGCAGTGTGGGAGAAGTTGATAATTCGGGCAGAAGGATAAGCTTGTCTGGAGAGCGTAATTGTTTAATGCAACCGCTGGTCCGTTGCGTGAAATCCGCACTCGAATCACCATTCAAGAACTAAATTTTAATTTCACCATCGAATTGTTTTCGTTGTCCTATAACAGGGTTGGGTTGTTTGCTTGGCATAGGGGGACTAAACTGCTAAGGTTATCAGTCCCCCGGTGGGGAGGGAAGGAGTGAGGATAGGAAATGAAGGGAGAGGGAAAGGAAATGCAGTCCGGGAAGTAAAGAAGGAAAGCAGACTTCATTAGCTCGGGGCCCCGTGCTCGCCACGCACGTACTCACGACAGAACCGTGGGCCCCCTGGGGGGCCCTATAACAGTCGACCTGTTTGAATTCGTAAATTTACGGCTTTAGATATCAAGTGAAACAAGAGATGAAGTTGTCTGTAATTTCATAGTGTATTTCGATATACAGGTTTTCTTTTTTAAAACACTTATTATACTGATGTCACTGGTAAAAGAGGAGATGGAAAGGCGTATACATAGGGACGAATTTATATACTTTTCCCCATTAAACTATATGAAATTCGGAAGGCAATAAGTTTCTTTTAGTATTGTAAATCAAACGTTCAAATGTTTGTAGTTCTTATGGGACCAAACTACTTTCGTCATAAGTCTGTAGACTTCCAAACTAAGTTAAACTAACCTAAGGACAACACCCACATCCACGCCCGAGGGGGGATTCGAACCCCCGACGCAGGAGGCCGCGCGATTTGTAACGTGGCGCTCCAGACCGCTCGGCTACTTCCGCGCGGCGTTGTATTGGAGCGTAGTACCCAAAGTTATTAGCGTAACACTACTCTGATAGACTTTTCTGTGTTTATTTGTTCATTTTCTTTTGAGTTAGATTGACATTTGTGACTTTTTTTGCACGTGAATAACGAACAGACCTAAGGATTTAATCGAATTTTATAAATGACACAATTCATGGGTAAACTATTCTTTCTTATCACTCTTCTGTCAAATATCATAGTGGCATTACGCAAATAAAACTTTTATTTAGTCATCTTGATGTTGAAGCTCCTGTGGTCCGTGATTCTTTAATAATTTTTTTAAATAAAATATGTTTGTACATCTAAGGGACTCACCCGCTACGGTTATCAGTCCCTAGGCTTAAAACTACTCATCTCATCTCATCTCAGCAACCTCCGGACACTCTTCACGGTTTTAAAATCTGCGGGATTAAAATGCAACCTCCGGAAATATCGTTTTTTTTTTTTTTTTTTTTTTTTTTTTTTTTTTTCAATAGTCGATTTTCTACTTGGGTTTTCAGATATCGAGTGAAGATATTCCTTCGTCCTCTTCGACAGCATGTTGCTGCTATCGAGGCTCTCCCTCGTCCGACACCGGTCAAGGAGCTCCAGGCCTTTCTGGAACAAATGGCCTACTATCACAAGTTTTTGCCGACTGCTGCAACGGAGGCTCATCCACTACACCAGTTGCTTCGTAAGAATGTGCCTTTTCACTGGTACACTGAGTGTCGCACTGCTTTTCTTCGTCTCAGCAACAGCTGCAGCAGGCCCCTTGTCTTGTCACGTATTTCCCTGGACATTTAGTTCTAGCCACCTACGCCTCCCACTACGGGATTGGTGCTGTTTTGGCGCATCGTTACCCTGATGGCTCAGAACGTCCGATTTCTTATGTGTCAAAGACACTCTCCGACGCGCAACGGAAGTATTTCCAGATAGAAAAGGAGGCTCCGGCCATCGTGTATGCCTTGAAAAAGTTTTGTGTCTTTCTTTACGGAGCAAAGTTTCATCGCAGGCCAGTTTCTCTCTTCCATCCTTCGGCCTCGCTCCCTGACAAGGCGGTCCACCGCCTTCAACGTTGGGCTCTGTTCCTTTCACGCTTCAACTACGAGATTCATTTCCAACCCACTGCTCAGCATGCCAATGCTTATGCGTTGTTCCATTTACTAATGGGGCTAGACCCTGTTTTCGTAGTGATGAGCTGTTGTGCTTTCTTGTGGACAATGCCGAGCAAAGTGCTGTTGATGGGTTCCCCATCAATAGCGACAGGTTAGCCACGGCTACTGCTACTGATTCTGTTCTGTGTCGTGTGCTGCGTTTCATTCAAAGGGGTTGGCCTGATCGCCCATCTGGAAAGGCCTCTGATCCTTTGCGTAACTACTTTGCCCTTCGTTTCCGCCTCACTGCTCGTAATGGTGTTGTTCTCCTCTCTACCAATGCGGCCTCACCGCGAGTGGTCGTTCCTGTGTCCCTTCGGGCTTCTGTTCTCAATCTGCTTCATTAGGGACATGGGGTGTCTCACACATAAAAGGGTTGGCGCGTTGGCATGTCTACTGGCCCGGCATCGATGCGGACATCACACACATGGTTGCTGCCTGCGAACCATGTGCTAACCAGGCTCCTGCTCCTAAGGCATCTCTATCTCCATGGTCTAGACTCTCAAGCCCGTGGGAGTGCATAAAAAAATGTTCAAATGTTTGTAAATCTATCGGACCAAACTGCGTGGTCATCAGTCCGTAGCTTACAAACGACTTAAACCTAGGTAAACTAATCTAAGTACAAACACACACACACCCATGCCCTAGGGAGGACTCGAACCTCCACGGCGAGCAACCGCGCGCTCCGCAGGGAGACGCTTTAGACCGCTCGGCTACTCCACCGCGGCGTGGGAGTGCATACTTGTTGACTATACGGGTCCCTTCCTTGGCACCTACTGGCTTCTTGTGGGGGATGCATATTTTAACTTTCCTTTTGTTGTACGTTGTGCGTCACCATCCTGGCGCTAGCCAGAATATGTTCCTTGGAAGGCCTCCTTTCCACGCTGGTCTCGGACAATGGTCCACAATTTACTTATTCTGAATTCTCCGATTTTTTTACTGATCGTGGTGTTACGCACATCACTGCTTCACCCTTCCATCCTCAATCAAATGGCGAGGTTGAACGCCTCGTTCGTACATTCAACTCACAAATGAAAAAAAAATGCTCACTACTTTCTTCCTCTGACAAAGCCTTGTTCCAGTTCCTGGAGTCCTACCGGTTTACTCCCATGGGTTAGACCACAGTCCGGCCGAGCTCCTTTATGGCCGCCAGCCTCGTACCTTGCTCCACCTTCTTCGGCCTCCACCCCATCGACCAGGGTAGACTCCATTCAAAAAGTTTTCGGATGGCGCTCCTGTTTGGGTACGGGGATCCGGCAGCCGCCCAAAATGGATTCTGGGTCGGATCTTGAGTCCTCACGGCAAACACGTTTACAGAGTCCGCACGTCTGCTGGAGAAGTGGTGGGCCACGTTGACCAACTTCGGCCGCGAGTGATTTCGGCAGCGGGTTCTACAGCAGCAGCACGACCACCAACAAAATCTCCACCGAGAGCTGCTCCCAGCGGGGTGGAGTTGCCACGATTCGTTCCGTGTTCTGCTGGCACAGCAAGCCAACCACGAGCACAGCAACAGCCACCGACAGTTCCTGTACCAGTTACCAACCCAGAATCACAAGAAGACGTCATCATGAACGAACTCAAACACCTCAGGAAGAGTCATCCTTATCCCCTCCGAATATTAAGCCTGATCAAACACAAGGCTCTCCCGTCATTCCAACTTACTATCGTGCATCATGTACACCAGGAGCAGACATCTGGCAGCTCTCCAATGTCTCCAATCATCGTTTCAAGGCATCTTCCCACAAAATTGGGGTCTAGTCGGGCACACATTTGTCGATACGTGAAGGTGCCGCCCAGGGAGTTCGGAGACACGCTTGCAGAACACTTGAACATCGGCGCTCTTCACACCACCTACAACATTTGAGTGCTCAACCAAAAGGGGGAGAAGTGTTGTGGTTTCACGCGCGATGTTTGACACGGCTGCCGTGAGATTCCGCGTGACGGAATACAGGAGCACAGAACCAGTGCAGAAAAGCGCGCAGCAACGAGGACAGTTCTTGTGTGACCATATTATTGTATACGTCTATTAGTCTTTCTAGTGTGTTTTGTTATGTATGAATTCCGGAAGTGGAATTAAAGGTCATGTAAACTTACTACAAATACAGTTTTTGAGGTTTGGAGATGTTATGCTGCAATGATTCTCTGTGAGGTATATGCCAACATTCATTATGTAACCTGCATTTGTCATGACACATATTCTACCGCTTAAAAATTACCATTAAGATATGTTACTCACAGGCTGCTAAACTGAAAGAACTTTTTTGCAGGTTATTTGTTTTGTCACTACACTGGCATTCACAATATTCTTTCTCAGTGAAAATAGTTCTGTTAGTTCTCTATCTATAATGACCTATTGTTATGACTAAAACTTTCCACATTTACTAAGATATTTATTTATGAATGACTTAATTTGTTTATTACTTGTCTGTATTGTTTCAAGTAATATATGCACAAACAGCATCAGCGACCGCAAGGGGGAAAGAAGAGAGAGAAGAAGAAGTCGGTAGAGTGCTTGCCCGCGAAAGGCAAAGGTCCCAGGTTCGAGTCCCTGTTCCGGCACACAATTTTAATCTGCCAGGAAGTTTCATATCAGTGCATACTCCACTGCAGAGTGAAAGTTTCATTTTGGAAACATCCCTTAGGTTTTGGCTAAGCCATGTCTCCACCATATCCTTTCTTCTAAGGCTGCTAGTCCTGCAAGGTTCGCAGAAGAACTTCTGTGAAGTTTGGAAAGTAGGAAGCGAGGTACTGGCCAAAGTAAAGTTGTGAGGACGCATTAAATTATATTTTAGGTTTACTCTGTATATCCCATACATCTTAAACATGATTATAATGCTATTTCTAGATGCTTCATTGTGTCTATTTGGATGTCTTCACGATGGGTAGTGTTAGTCATAACTAGTCGTAACTAACTAAAGAAGTGATTTCTTGCCACTTTTGCTGTCGTTACAGCATTTTTCATGTAAAATGGCCAGTCCCCCGTCAAACATTTCATTCCTGACTTATTTAATAGAAACTGTTTCCTAGTTTCGACGAGTACCATATAGTGTTATGATATACGACATTTCCCAGAAATTGTGTAAGTCGATTTAGTGATAAATATTAGCACTGTGGAAACTTCCTGCCAGATTACAATTGCGTGCCGGAACCGGGACTCGAACGTGGGACCTTTGCCTTTCGCAGGCAAGCGCACTACCGACTGTGCTATCCCGACACGACTCACGATGCCGCCTCACAACTTTACTTTCGCCAGTACCTCGCCTCCTACTTTCCAAACTTCACAGAAGCTCTCCTGCGAACCATGCAAGACTAGCATTCCTAGAAGAAAGGATATGGTGAAGACATGGCTTAGCCACAGCCTAAGGGATGTTTCCAGAATGAAACTTTCACTCTGCAGCGGAGTGTGCGTGAAAGGGAAAGGTCCCAGGTTCGAGTCCAGGTTCCGGCTCGCAATTTTAATCTGCCAGGAAGTTTCATATCAGCGCACACTCCGCTGCAGAGTGAAAGTTTCATTCTGGAAACATCCCTTAGGCTGTGGCTAAGCCATGTCTCCACCATATCCTTTCTTCCAGGAGTGCTAGTCTTGCATGGTCCGTAGGAGAGCTTCTGTGAAGTTTGGAAAGTAGGAGGCGAGGTACTGGCGGAAGTAAAGTTGTGGGGTGGAATCGTGAGTCGTGTCGGGATAGCACAGTCGGTAGTGCGCTTGCCCGCGAAAGGCAAAGGTCCAAGGTTCGAGTCCCGGTTCAGGCACGCAATTTTAATCTGCCAGGAGGTTTCATATCAGCGCACACTCCGTTGCAAAGTGAAAGTTTCATTCTATTAGCACTGTTCATTAAAAGTACATATCGCTTGATTTATGTATTACTGAATAATTATCATTTACTTTGATTCTTCCGTCTGCATCAGATGTGGACGTGTTCATAAGCTTGGTGGCATATGACAGTTGAAACAAAACTATGCTTGAGACCATTCTGAGTTATTACCATTCTCACCTGATGAAAATGTTTACTGAAATAATGAGAAGGTGGGGTCTAGAATCTTATCGACAAACACAATTACGTGTAACTGTTGCCTTTATAACATTCAGTATAATCAACGTATTCGCGGTGGTACTTCGGCGGACGTGAATAGCCGGCTTCAATGTCTGAAAACATCGTTAAAAATGTGAAGGCGAGAAGGGAGAGGTAAATTTGCAGCGCGTCCTGTGCCGGCCAGATCCCGTAATTGATGACACAGGTATTGATCCGTGAGGGCGCCGCGCAGTCCGCCACCCTGCGCCCTGGGCTTTCCTGCCCTCCCACACCTCGGCGTATTCCATTCAAAACTTACACACACATTTCATACAGACACATATTTTCTCCACTTCTCGTTTTTACAGTTTGGACGCAAAACACAATATAACCACTGCTGTTTCATAAGTTGCAACTGAACGGCGCATTTTAGGTCATTGCAGAAGGAACAGAATGTTGTTTCAATTATATATATTTTTGACGAATTACAGCGTTCAACTGAATGAAATAAGACGCAATTTGCGATGTTATGGCTTCACTGTATTAGGTTTAGATGAAATACCAAACTGT
Source organism: Locusta migratoria (assembly GCA_026315105.1). Taxonomy (NCBI): domain Eukaryota; kingdom Metazoa; phylum Arthropoda; class Insecta; order Orthoptera; family Acrididae; genus Locusta; species Locusta migratoria. Next base: position 450,871,155 of record CM048755.1, on the reverse strand, counting down.
GGCGAATGAAAATTTGTGCCCGGCCGGGATTCGAACGCGGAATCTCCTGCTTACTAGGCAGACGCGTTGACCACTCCGCCACCGAGGACACAGTGATCAGCCCGACTGCAGAGGACTCTTCCCTGCACGTCTCCCGCCACACACAAATCTCCATTCGACACGCTGTCTCTTTCCTATACCACAGCCTATTTATTCTATAATGCTCGCAGCCACAATACTGTATACCCGCATCAGGGAGAACAGACCATGAGGTATCGAGACACAACTAATTGTCGTCAGGAGCCCCGCCTCGGCTTGTATACAATTATATATATTTTTGACGAATTACAGCGTTCAACTGAATGAAATAAATCGCAATTTGCGATGTTATGGCTTCATTGTATGAGGTTTAGATGGAATACCAAACTGTGGCGAATGATACCTCATGGTCTGTTCTCCCTGATGCGGGAATACAGTATTGTGGCTGCGAGCATTATAGAACAAATAGGCTGTGGTATAGGAAAGAGACAGCGTGGCGAATGGAGATTTATGGAGATTTGTGTGTGGCGGGAGACGTGCAAGAGTCCTCTGCAGTGGGACTGGTCACTGTGTCCTCGGTGGCGGAGTGGTCAACGCGTCTGCCTAGTAAGCAAGAGATCCCGCGTTCGAATCCCGGCCGGGCACAAATTTCCATCCGCCACAGTTTGGTATTCCATCTAAACCTCATACAGTGAAGCCATAACATCGCAAATTGCGATTTATTTCAATGTTGTTTCATATTGTAGATAATATATAGGTTGTTAATCTAGGAATATTAATTTAGGAGGTGCTTATTAAATTGAGACGCTTATTAAATTTTATGTTCGCACCTGTAAATTGAAGCCATTAATAAAATTAATAATTTAAATTTTTTTCGTAGCTCTGAGGAGAAACACGTATATAAACGTTTATTTAAAAACGTTTAACTCCTTCTACAGGATCGAGCGGTAACACACTGGACTCGCTTTTGGGGGGACCGCTACCTCAAATTCACCTCCGGCCATTCAGATGTAGGTTTTCCGTTATTTCTATAAATCATTCGCGGCAAGTGCCGGGATGTCTCCTTTGAAGAGGCAAGACCTATAATGACCTCTACGGCGACAGTGCGTTAAACTTTATGCTTCGTTCCTTCCTTTCGTCCTTATACAGAATGTTCCTGGAGTAATAGTAATTATTTCAGCCGTAAGTACTACGGACGGATTTCATTAAAAATGCCATCAACATGTGTCCAGTTTTATTGAGGTCAGAGTATGTAACCCAAACAAACTAATAGTAAAGGCAAATGAAGACGTTTTCACTGATTCCTCCATCGGTTCTCTATGGATCATCATCATACTGAATTAAAAGCACAATTTTTGTATGTTCTACAGGTTTATTATCATTCAGTTATGAAGATTAAAATACACAATTTTGTGTTTGTTCTACGGTTTTGTTGTTAATCGATTTTCGGCTTATTAGGCCATCATCAGACATTTACTGAAGTTCAGCCAAACAACTTGTGTTGTGTGTAAAACAGAAGACATGTTACATACAGAAAAGTAAATTAACTTCTTTGATGGAGCAGTTACCGTGTAAATTAATATTAGAATGAAATCTGTAAATTAATAGTACTGAAAAAAGGAAACATAAATACCATACGTAGAGAAACAGTGCAAACATAAATTCTTACAACATGACTACAGTGAATCAAAATGAAATTAAAAAAGAATCTGATGTTTTAAGGGTTGTTCAAAAAACAAAGTGAGGCAAATATTAGAAATATTATAAACCTGACATACTATTATAACTAAATAAACAAATACACAAAAATATAGGGGTAGGGCCGGCCGCGGTGGCCGAAGGGACTAAGGCGCTCTAGTCACGGTCTGCACGGCCACTACGGTCGGGGGTTCGAATCCCCCCTCGCGCGTGGATATTTGTGCCGTCCTAGTTCGTAAGTAGTCTGTAAGTTTAGGGACTGATGACCCCGTAGTTAAGTCCCATAGACTATACAAACATTTGAACATTTTTATAGGGGTAGGATAGGATGGTATAGGTGGGGTGCATTGGAGAATTGAGAAGCTTAACAAATCTGAGATATGCACTCGAACTGAAAAATGGTGTAGTTAAACATATTTAATTATAGTGTTCACAATTAAATAAAGAATTACTGTAAAGACAGCCGAAAATCGATTAACAAAATAAACAAAACCGTAGAACAAACACAAAATTGTGTATTTTAATCTTCATCGTGAATAATTTCTACTAAGAAGCGATGGAAGAATCAGTTAACATCATTCAGTTAACCGATTTTCAGCTTTAAAGTCTTGAAGATGGCCTTAACGACGAAAACCTGTTAACTAAATAAAAACAAACTTGAAGAACATACACAAAATAGGACTTCTAATTCAATATTATTATGTACCAAGAAGAGACGAAACAAGCAGTGCAAATTTTCTCTTTTGTCTTTGCTTCAAGTCTATTTGTTTTAGATACTCGGGAACTCAGAAAAATTGGAGACATGTTAATGGTATTTTTATTGCAGTTCGTCTGCAGTACTTTCGCCAAAAATAATCACCGTTCCCGCCGAAACACCTTGTATGAGGAAGAAAGGAACGAAGTTTAGAGTTTTCGCACCTTCAACATCGATGTCATTAGAGGCCGTGCTCTTTCAGAGGAACCATCTCGGTATTTGCCTGGAATGATTTAACATTCCAATGGTCGCATCGCTAAGAGGAAAATTGGTGGTAGCGTTGTAGGGTCAACATCGCACTGTTGGTCTTAATTAACATCATATGTTGCAGTGAATAAGTAAATAAAACGAGGGAAAACATGTAAGTATTACAATAGCAGCAACTACACCTTTATTTGATGAAAATTATTCTTAGGCTTGCTGACGTGCGGGTTGCCTATTTCGGGGAAACGAATCTATGAGATCCTACACGACCATTGTAGTTAAGGAAATAACAGAAAACCTACATCTGGATGACGGGTGGTGGATTTGAACCACCCTCCTCTCGAAAGCGAGTCTAGTGTCTTACCACTGCGCCACCTCGCTCGATCCTATATAATGAGCTAGACATAGTTTTATTAATGGCTACACCTTACAAGTACGAACAAGAAATTTAATAAGCACGAACTTCTCTCCACAATTTATACTTTTTTTGTCGTTATTTTCCAGCACCTCATGGGGCAGGCTGGCAGCGGCTTCTTAGCCGCTCTTCAGCCGAGTGTTTACATAAATTGGTAAGAGGTACGTACGACATAAAACGGTGACAAAACAGGAGAAGGAAGTTATAAAAACGGATATAAATGTGATACTTAATAAAATCACTTAGATGGGCAAGACACATGATGGTATATTTTTAATACGGTGTCACGATGGCTAAAATACATAAATGACTGAGTAAAAGTCCGAGGCGGCGACACCGACGAAGACATTAATGAAACACACGTATGCAACACAATATTTTGCCGTTGTTGGCGGTTGCACTGTTAAAATAACAGACACTGACACTTATACCATAGGATGCACATACACTATACACACCGACAATGAACTACATTAAAACTGGAACACTATGCAGACCCCGCAGTGGGAGAGGGAAATGAGGGGTGGAACGGGGGCGGGATGACAGGGGGAGCAGGGGGGGGGGGGAAGGAAAGCGTAAGAACTCCGAGGGGAGGGAACGGAGATCCAAGTGGGGGAGAGAAAGGAAAGGAAGTGGGAGGGGAGAGGGGCATGTAATATATGGGGAGGAGATGGATTAGGGCTGATAGGATTGGTAAATATCAGGATGCAAGACGTCATCCAGGAAAGAGAGGTGGCGAAAGTTACCCTTGGAGAGGATGTGGAGAGTGTGAATGTGTAGGGAGGGAGGTAAGTGCTGGTATCAGTGTGGCAGAGGCCCAGCGTTCAGCAGGAGGGGAGAGACCAGAGGGTGACAGGATTCTATTTTGCGGGTGGTGTATAGGATACAGATATGTTCAAGGGACTTTAGAAGGTGAGGAAAAGGAATGAGATCAAACAGGATCCGGTTGGGGGAAGGGAGGCAGATGCTGTAAGCGAGGCAGAGGGTGTGGCGTTCTAGGATTTGGTGGTATTTATAGTAGGTGGGAGAGAAGGAAATCCAAGTGGGATGGAAACTGCAAAGCATGGGATGCATCAAGGAATGGTAGGAGTATTGGATTGTGGATGTTCAACCAGAAAGGGGCTTTAGGAGGTTGATACAGGAGATGGCGTTTTGACAGGCTGAAGATGAGGGTTCCAGAAGGGAGAGCGATCCCGGGTATGGCCAAGGTATTTGAGGTGGAGGTTTGAGGGACTGGACAGTTATTGTGTGAGGTACAATTCTTGGTGACAGAAGGATCGTGCGGTACGACCTATAAAGATTGCCTGGGATTTCATGGAATTGACAGAGGAGCCACTGGTTACACCAATTAGAGAAATGGGAAAAGTTAGACTGGAGAAGGTGCTGGGAATGAGCAAGGGAGGGGCAAGGACTAGGAAATCAGTGTCGTCAGCATACTGTAGGAGATGGATGGGATGCTCTGGTTGTGGCATGCCATCCTAGTTTTTTCTTTTCTTTTTTTTTCAGAAAGAGTGGAGCCCCTCCACGCTCGCACTAGCATGGTGACCAACTCAATAGTTGTACTGTCACCTCTGCATGTGTTAATATGTCTAATGTGGGAGTCACTGGAGCGGGTACTGTGATGTGTGCCGTACGTGTGGGTAAGATTATCCATTAATGCGGTCCATCAGGATGATAGAAGTGGTCGAAAGCTTTTGAAACAAGAGCGGATTTAAGGGCAGAGGGAAAAAAGTGCCAAGGCAAGTGCCAAGGGAAAAAAAACCTCTGCGATAGTCAGGAGCGGGTAGTAAGAGCAGTAGCGGATTCTTGCTATCTGCAACAGATCATGCAAGGGTGTGGTTATGCTAGTTATTGGGTATCGTGCAATCTCGGTACCATTTTCATTGCGCGTTTGTCATAAGTTTGTCAATCCGGTTTGATGAGTAGCCCCTCTGCAGCTGCCCCTCTGCTGGCTGCAACAATCAAGATTGACAAGCAAGTGGTCGATTTTTGAGATTGGCCTCTAAGTATATGGGTTAGTGTGGGATTTGTTTGTGTTTTGTGCTTGTTCATGTTCCCGAGTAAATGAAGTAGAGGAGGTAGAAGAGGACAGAGCCCTGGGGCTCCCCAGTGGCGGGGTAGAACAAACGGGAGTTGGAGTTGTTGACTGTGATATAGGCTGTTCGGTGGAACAGAAAGGAAGCGATGAATCAGAGAATTAACGGGAGTGGCGTAGGTTTGGAGTTTGAAAAGGAGACGAGAATGCCATACTCCATCGTAGGCCTTCTCGATGCTCAGGGAGACAAAGATGGCGGCGCGATGGGAATTTCGCTGGACAGAAAGGAAGGTGGGTGAGGCGGAGCAGTTGGTCATCGACAGAGAAGGAGAATCGGAAGCCACACTGGGAGAGGGAGAGGAGTTGGTGTTGACGGAGATGCTGGTGAATGTGGCGAGAATGGATGGTTTCCTAAACCTTGCTGAACACTGAGGTGAGGCTGATAGGGCGAGGAAGAAGAAACTGAAGAAGGCTTACCACGTTTGGGGAACATAAGAATAGCGTAAGTTGTATGTCAAGGGCGGTAATTGGTGTGTTAAATTCGGAAGGAAGGATGTGGTCCAAGTACTGGAAGCTAGGGGTGAGTGGGGGTGGAAGGAGGAGGTATCGGTGCGCTCATGGACATGGGAAAAGAGGGAGAAGTCAAATCTGGGAATGTCAGGAACGGAAAATACATCGCAAATGTGAGTGGCGAAATGTTCAGTGTTACTGGCATTTTCGGGAAAAGGATGGTCATTGTGGTGGAGAGGGTAGGTGGGTGCAGAGCGACTGCCAGTGAGGTAGTATATGGCTTGCCAGCACTTGGAGGAATTGATGGGGAGTAAAGCATTAAGACGGGTGTATGTCTGTCGCCATGAGCGGCGTGTTTTCCCGGCCAAGAGGTTTGTAATGTGTCGTTTGATTTGCCGGTGGCGTTGGAGTGTATCCTGGTCACGAGACCGCTGGAAGGAGTGGTAGAGGCGGCAGGATTCACGCAGGAGGAGGATGGCTTGTGGAGAGAGGGTGAGGCGGTGGGAATCAATGGCTTTAATAGTAATATAGGCGTGGACGGCGTCAGCAATGGTCTGGTGTAGGAAGGATGAGGCGTGGTCTATATCTGTGGGAGTGTGGAGAGGGTGGTTATCGACCGAGATGTCTATGGAACAACAGTAGGCATCCCAGTCGGCGCAGGAGTAATCAGGGACAAGTTTAGGAGGGGGTTTAGGACGGGGAGCGCGGTCAGGATGGCCGCGGGGGTCAGTTCAAAAATGTTCAAATGTTTGTTAAGCTTAAGGGACTTAATTGCTGGGCTGTCAGTCTCTAAACTTACAAACTAATTATGAATTACTTTATACTAAAGTCGACAGAAACATCCATGCCCGAGGGGGATTCAAGCCCCCAACCGCAGCGGCCGTGCAGACTGTGACTGGTGCGCCGCAGACCGCTCGGCCACTGCGGCCGGCGCGGGGGTCATTGGTAAGGAGCACAGGAACGTGCTCACTGCCAATGAGGTCATGGACTTCCGCCTGTAGGCGTCCGAGAAGGTTGGGAGAGGCAAGGACGATGTTGGGGTTGGTGTTGCTTTCGGAGCGCATAGAGCGAGAGAGCGGAACGATTTCCCCCCGAAGCGAGGCGACAAACTGACGCCACCGCCAGAGTTCACCAACGGAACGGAAGGCAAGGTTAATGTAAGTGGCAATCACATAGGTCGTAAAATTGAGGTCAACGTGGGACAGGAAATCGTAGGGAAGTAGATCGTGACGGTGGATATAAGTACTGACAAGGGTGATGGTGAGGAAGGGAAGAAATAGGCTGAGGATGAGGTGCTCGGCGGGATCGTTTAGGAGAGGTTGGCGACGGAGGTGGCCAACCGCCACTCCGCCTCGAGCAAGGGGTTGGGGGCCATCTGTACGGTGAAGGGTGTAAGAAGTGGTGCTGATGGAAAGATGGGGTTGGAGGAAGGTTTCATTTAGGAAAGAGGCATCTACGTGGTGTTGGGAGAATACCTGGGTACAATATTTATAATTATGTTACTGCTGAACTCATTGACACTTTGGGTGTTCAAAAACTGCAGAAGAGGAAAACGAAGTTTAAGAGAATTTTGATATGGCGATAAATACTTAATATCTTCAAATTACGTACTTCTTCTTTCTATGATCTTCCTACTTAGACCATAACCCCCACAAGACGAAAAATTAGTCACCACACGGCATATACACACATGAATCGCTAACGTTTCACAGATGGCACAGCGATCGAATCGCGTGCTTAACCGTTCGCCGACGACCTCTACATGATCACACGGCAGCAGCGATTAGCGAGATATTCATGTTTCAAATGGGCTTTGAACGCAAACATTGGTAAATGTAATGATGTGGCTTAGACTGGAAAAGGAAAATTGTGTTACGTCGTTTCCATGACTATCTGGTGTGTGAAGTTACTCGATTTGCCGGCTTTCCATGGCGGACTATTCAACATGTCTTTAATCATTAGTACCACACTTGGCCACAAAATACCACTTCAGCATTGTGATCGTTAATATAGCTTGACTGAGGGGTATCGGAGATGCACTTCACTAAGTGTCACTCTTACTCACTTCCATACCCAATAGCAATAGTTACAGGAAATGAATAAACGTACAGCATTACCTGCTAGTGGGATAACATTGCATCGGGTAGTACAGGCAGTGAGCATTTCGAATTAGGCATATGGCAACAGCTATTGCAAACATAGGCACGAAAACATGCGCGTCTTCAGTGTGGTAGAAATCATCGAACTAGGACAGTAGCTCACTGGGGGAAATTAATTTAGTCTGACGAACAACGTTTTTGACTCGATTCAAATGAATACGTCGGCGAGTGCAACGAAGGAGAAAAGAGGCATTGCATCCTAAACCTGTGCCAGGTGAGTTGCAAACCGGAGTAATATCTGTGATGTTTTGCCGTTCTTTTCCTTGTTATGAATTGGGCTAACTCACCGAGGTGACCACTGAACATGAACCTGCATGTTTATTTTAACATTCTGAATTATTATTTGTTACCTTTTAACCAATGTCTGCATGAGGTGTATGTTTTCGATGTCCTTAAATTTCAGGACGAAAGGGGCAATATTCATCAGACTGAAAGAATATATTACAGGTGTTTTGAACACTCTTTAGCCCTATCGCACTACTACTGGCCTTCAAAATCACCAATGAGCACTGCAGTTTGATCCCACAGCTTCACAAATACTTCAATTTTTTTTCTCCAGGACGCCGCAGAAAATGTGTGGGACATATTGGAACAGTGCGTGGAACACCGACATTAGCAACATCACACATCACAATCCGGTAGAGTTCCACAGTCAAACCCTCAGCAAGTAGATTAACATAGATTCCAAATAATTTCACAACACGTCCAGGAGCGAAATTTAATGGTAATAAATGACACTGGAAATGCATTTTCTACGACTAATTTTTTTTATCCAGTGACGCTATCAAGAATGAATTAATTTCACTGAAGAGCCAAAGAAACAGGTAACCCGGCTAATATTATGTAGGAACCCCGAGAGCACACTAAAGTGTCGCAGCACGACGTAGCATGGACTCGACTACTGTTGGAAGTAGTACTGGAGGGAACTGACACCTTGCATCCCACAGGGCTGTCCATCAGTCGTTAAAATAATGACGACGTGGAGGTCTCTTCTGAACAGCACGTTGCAAGGCATCCCAGATATGCACAGTGTTCATGGATGAGGAATTTGGTAGCCATCGGAGGTGTTTAACACTTTGACTGCCGGCCCTGTAAACTTTGCCATAACTAAGAATGCCAGGTGTTTTTAGCAATATTTAGTATTTTATATTAGAAAAACTAGACAACATTTTAATGTGGTAATAACCTTTTCTGAAAGCCTTGGACTACTTCTTCCTGATAATCTACTTTCAGTTTCTTTGAATGTTTACTTACTTTTCCACGTATTTTCAAACAATGTCATTTTTTTGGGAAAAAGAAAAAAGTTTACGCAAATCAAAAAGTTTTTACCTCATGCTTGTCGTAGTAGAAAAGCTTTTATTCCACTTTCAATAATAAAACACTGATAAAAACACTTACAGCCTTTCCAGTTTGCTTTTTTCCTCTGGTTGAACGTACTTTTCACATCCTTTGCATTTTACTTTTATCTGTGGGAGGTGGAATTTTTTCTAGGAAATGCTTTCCTGTAGATAATCTGCTCAGGTGGCCTCCATCGGAAGTTGGTTTGGGAGTATCGTCTTCACACATTGGCAATTCTGCACACAACACCTTTATGAACTTGGATAGAGGCATCTCCTCAGCTTTTATTTTGTTATGGAGAATACATGCAGCCACCAGGCACCATAAGGAGATAGTGAAATGCAGGTTTCTTCCAACATTTCACTGTTCTATGTTCGAAGGCCCCGTATGACATACCTTTGATCTGACAGATCAACCCCGGCCTTCTTTTTGTTGTACTCCACAACGCAAGCAGGTTTTTGTTTTTTGTTTACCTCTTCTGTCTTCATAATTATATCATTTCTGCCCTGTGTCTTGTACTTAGCACATATACATATCTTTTGTCTTTCCAGCACACAGTCAAACGATTTCCACTCCTCCGGAATATCTGTTCCCTTCTTTTTATGTTGAGTGATTTCAAAGCCTGAGGCATTCCCTTCCTGTTTTTCATTGCAGTTCGAACAAGACCTGTCTTTTCCTTTTCTAACATTCTAAATACCCCTCGCGGCACAATGAAGAGACGGTGAGACCGTCAATGGACGGGATTTCGTATTTACAAACATGAAAAATCGAATTCCGTAGGGACTGATGACCCCGTAGTTAAGTCCCATAAGTTCTACGAACATTTTTTCGAATTCCGTCAAATGACGGGATCGGCAGTCTACAGAATTTTTTGTATCCCGTCAATTGACGGGATTGGCAGTTAAAGTGTTAAACTTAGAATAGTGTTCCTGGAGCTACTCTGTAGTAATTCGGGACGTTTTCGGTGTCGTGTTGTACTCCTGGAGTGCACAATAGACGTGAATGGATGCTGCTGCCGGCCGCGGTGGCCGAGGGGACTGAGGCGCTCCAGTCACGGTCTGCACGGCCACTACGGTCGGGGGTTCGAATCCCCCCTCGGGCATGGATATTTGTGCCGTGCTTAGTATTAGTTAGTTCTTAAGTACTTTGTAAGTTTAGGGACTGATGACCCCGTAGTTAAGTCCCATAAGCTATACAAACATTTGAACAAACATTTTGATGCAGTTGATCAGCCTGGATGCATAGGTACGTGTCACTTGTCAGATACGTATCAGGAGTCCCAGATCAACTGCACACGCTCTTCTACGAGCTTGAAGAGTTCCATTCTGACATGCAAGGTCTATGGAATCATGAGGTTGTTTCCATACCTGCACACGTGCTTCACCACGATACAAGGACCATGACTGCTCTGTATCCAATCATCAATAGAACAATTTCAATGCTGACGGGCCCATGCGATGCGTAAATATTTGTGTCGTCCAGTCAGCAAGGGTAGACTAGTAGGCCTTCGGCTCTGAAAGTCCATATCGATGATGTTTTGTTTCGTTGAACGGTTTCTACGCTGACATTTGTTGATGGCCCAGAATTATAATCCACAGAAATATGCGGAAGGGTTGCACTTCTATCATGTTGAAAGATTCTCTTCCATCGTCGTTGGTCCCGTTGTTGCAGAATCCTGCAGGATCTTCCAGCGACGTCGGAAATTTGATGTTTTACCGGATTCTCGATATTCACGCTGCACTTGTGAAATGGTCGTACGGGGAAATTCCCATCTCATCGCTACCTCGGAGATGCTGTGTCGCATTTGTCGTGCGTCAACTACAGCACCACGTTGAACCTCACTTAAATGGTGATAACCTTCCATTGTAGCAGCAGCATCTTATTCCTGTGCCAGCTACCTGTTGTCTTTTACAGGAGTTGTTGATTGCAGCACGTTCGTCACAGTGTTTACATACACTACGTGATCAAAAGTATTCTGACACCCCCAGAGACCTCACTAGTCATTAGACATCGTGAGAGAGTAGAATGTGGCGCTCGGTGGAACTCACGGACTTCGAACGTCGCCAGGTGAATGGGTGTCACTTGTGTCAGAAGTCTAGGTGACATTTTCACACTCCTAAACATCCCTAGGTACGCTATTTCTGATGTGATAGTGAAGCGGAAACCTGAAAGGACATGTACAGCAAGAAAGCGTACAGTCCGACCTCGTCTGTTTACTGACAAAGACCGCCGACAGTTGAAGAGGGGCGGACAGTCTAATAGGCAGGCATCAATCCAGACCATCACACAGGAACTATAAACTCCATCAGGATCCACTCCAAGTACTATGATAGACGTGACGTGAGAAAACTTGTGTGGCTGACAATAAGCCATACATCACGCAGGTCTATGCCAAACGACGTCTCGCTTGGTGTAAGGAGCGTAAACGTCGGATTGACCAGTGGAAAAACATTGTGTGGCGATCTGATGTCAGGTTGTGAGTTCGGCGAATGCCAGCGTGTGTAGTGCCAACAGTAAAATTTGGAGGCTGTGGTGTTATGGTGTGCTCGTGTTTTTCACTGAGAAGGCTTGCATTCCTTGTTGATTTGCGTGACACTATCACAGTATGGGCCTACGTTGATGTTTTAATTGCCTTCATTCTTCCCACTGTTGAAGAGAAATTCGGGGATGGCGATTGCATCTTTCAATACGATCGAGCACCTGTTGATAACATACTGCCTGTGGAGGAGTGGTTATACGAAAGTAACGTCTTTGTAATGGACTGGCCTACACAGAGTCCTGATTTGAATCCTGTAGAACACCATTGAGATGTTTTTGAAAGCCGACTTCGTGCCAGACCTCACCGTGCTACATCATTACCTCCTCTCGGTGCAACAGTCTGTAGAGATTGGGTTACCATTCCACAAGAAATCGTCCAGTTCGTAATTGAACGTATGCCTGCGAGAGTGGAAGCTGTCATCAAGGCTAATTGTGGACCAATATCATATTGAATTCTAGTATTACCGATGGAGGGCGCCACGAACTTGAAAGTCATTTTCAGCCACGTGTCCGTATACTTTTGATATACGTGATAGGCGTGTTTTCATACGCATGCCTATACCACTTTCTTCGGCTCTTCAGAATATATGTTGAATAAATTATTAACGTGTCCTGTTCAGAATACACATTATGCATCTATGAGCAGTTTAGCAGCCAGAATAAATACGATTCAGGTTATCCTTTTGATATAACGTCGTCTGATCTTAGAGACTGGACAGAGAAAGTTTCACAGGCATTCATTATCGTAGACTATGTAACTGTACTTGACGAAAAAAGTTCATCACCCAGAAGGGAAGGAGAGATCTAAATAAACTTCATACGTTGAGAGGATATTTAATGTTAATTAATGGTTAAAATGTCCAATTTACAAAGAAATTAACGGTATGAGCCCACTTCTCGATTTGACGTTGAACCTCTTGTGGCCTGGTTTCACACACTGACTCAGTTACAGAGAGTGTTATAAAGCCTTTGTGTTTTCTTCTCAGGTACGCTGACCCCACAACTGTTGTAACTATTACTTCATATCCTGGATACTGGCAATGGGACGTCCAAGCCAGAGCTATACATATTCTATCAGGGCTAGATGGTGGATCGGCTGGCCACTGGAGACCCTCAACATCATGAAGGAAGTTCTTATAGACACGTGAAGTGCATTTACAGGATTGTCCTTTAATTGCTCTGCGATACTTTGCATTAGAGATAACACATCAGAACTCACGATATATCTGATATACTGTTGTGCTGTTATAACTGGTTATCACCTATGACTTTCGGTCAAAGCCATTGGTCCATCTCATCATGAAGCCATGTGTAACTTCGCTATGCCTCTCAAAATCATTGGAAGAATGGTAATGCTCCTTAGGTTATTAACATGCTTTCCGAAAAAGTCATTTGGTAATTTGCAAAATTGTGATTCATTGCTGAACATAAAGCGACGCCATTCACGTCCACGTTACGTTTTTACGACACCATACCTTATGCAGCTTCTTATGTGTCCTTTTGGTTACTGACAACCAACGCGTGTCAGTGAAATTTTCTAGTCTGAGAGTGTCGAGTCCCTGACCAAAAATTTGGGATTACACTGATTGCTAAGGAAAATTATTTTATGTCCTTGATGCTAGTTGCAAATGTGAAGGAATACGGTGTGCTTGGTGTACAATACGACAATCCACTCTTGCGGTCACGCATGGTCCACCATTATCTTGACGATTAATATGCCCGTCTTCACGGGCAAAGGCAGTCCAGCATTGGAACTATGTTACATCCTAATGTCCCTCATCTCCGGATATTACATGGTTCAGTCCGTCAAAAGGAAGCCCACCGCGAGGCACGTTATAGACTCCGTCTCACACTAGGCCGTCGTATCTCTGTTTTCTTTTCAGTCATCTGTCAAACTCTAACGTTGTTTGTTCCCTTTATAAACTTTACAAAACGTGACAACAACACGATAATCGTGGCCGTTCCACATGTCAAGAGAACATATCATGATTTTCACGTGCTTGACATCCTACTGGCAGCGGAGTGGAATTCTAGAACTTTTGATAGATTTGACATGTTGGACATGTATAACATGAAATAGGTTACTATGATTACATACAGTAATATTAGTAAATATTTGTGAAGTATGGTGGCAGAAAGAACAGAATTTAAGGTCAGATCAATAGAGAACCATCAACACAAAATTAAATAAGAAAAATCCTGTACGTTCAATAATTAATAAGAAAATAGAAATGCAGATGGATTATTCTGAACAAAATTTAAAAGCATATTATTCAGCCAAGATAGTTTCAAAACCAAAACTTTTGGTGAGGATGGTGGAAAGAGGATTAAGTTTCTTCTTTTTTGTTTAATTGACAAAAGAAGCTGTTTCCAAAATCTAACATAAAGTCATGTAAGAGGCATTCAACCATTATGGTAAATATTAAATCTCAAAACAATGATAACAAGTACGCCGTAATAACAATATTGCCGCGAAACACGATGACAATCGACTGCCAGCGTGGCGCAGGGGATAGCGTCCCAGAGTGCGGTGCTGAAGGTCCCGTTTTCAATCCCAACCACCGACAAAAATTTCTTTCTTTCTAATTAACAATTCCAGAATGTTCTGCATCTTTCTTATGTTCACTTGTAAATTCTACTTGTTTCGTATGTTAACTATTTTTCTAATTTCTGGTACATTCTGTCTGTGTATAAATAGCAGAGCACTCTGTCCGAGAGGCAGTCAGTGCTGCGTGTGTGTTAAGTTGGTAATAAACGTGCTTTCAGTATAAGTGCTGTGTTCAGTTGCCTTCGAAGTCAAGCCTGCTTCCGTTGCAACGCGACAATATAATAATCACAGTAGATGATGTGTCTGACATGCATGAAAACTACAGATACAGCCTGCCAGTGGTTTAAAAAATATGTGTAATTTGCTTACCTCTTGCTTCTTGTTCGTCGTTGTAAAACTTTTCTCGCTGTAACTTTTTTCCCTTTGTACCCCACCAGCTATGAAATTTCAACGCTCCCCTCCTCTACCCCATATTGTTGTTTGCACTGGGACGTCTTTTCCCCATCTCTTCACTCGTCACCCACTTCCCTCTTTCCAACTTCCTTTCCCACGGTCACTAACATCACCCCTTCATCAATAAGGAGTTCTCCATTCCACCAGACCTTAACGGTTTTATGTTTTTATGAAAGATTCGTTGCCTTCCCCGGACCCAGGCTGCTCGACTCTCCCCCTGTCCAACTCTAACCAGCGGGTCGACGATAGAAAACACGATTAAAATAAACGAGTTTGAATGACTGCTCGATCATAATGACATAATTAGTCTGTCTAACTTATTGGCAATCTGTCTCTTTGGCCCTTTTACCGCACATGCAGGGTCGGCACTGTTTTAAACGCAGATTTGACATGTGTTAATATTTACAGGGTGGTCGGATGCCCTTCCTTCCGCCACCCCATGCCCCCGAGGAGAAAATGTCTACCCCAATGTCTGCGTATAGTGTTATATGTGTGTGAAAGTGTAAAGCGTTACTAACTGTTTGCGAATCGTGTAACTGAGGCGGGACTTGGGTACCTGACCGGTATTCACCTAGGGAGATGTGGAAAACCGCCTAAAAACCACATCCAGGCTGGCCGGCACTCCGACCCCTTTCGTTAATCCGCTGGGTGGATTCGAACCGGGGTTGATACGCCGCCCCGTCTCGGAAAGTGGTGCGTTAGACCACACGGCTAACGAGCGGGAGTCTAACTTAATGGCAATGTAAACAGTCAAATAATGCCATACATAAACGTAAAGACACTTGAATATAGTTTTCAAGAAGTTAAACAAGTAAAATAAATAATGGCTGCCGTTTTAAGAGCCGGCTCACTGACTCTGTGGTAATATATATAAGGGCTGTTCATAAAGTAAGGTGAGTTTTCATACTGCGCGGGAAACGTACATTCGATTGTCGCTGTTTTATCTGTTATGTTGGTACACATGTCACAGTTTCAACTGTACAGTATATATCGTATGTTTTTGACAGATAGAAAGGTTAGACGTGTTTTAGTGCATTTGGCTGTTGTTTTTAAAGGGGACTAAACGGCTGGGTTATCAGTTCCCATGCATTAGGCGATTTTCTATTATTACAAAAAGTGGATCAAAGAATTTGAATCAAATCTTGAGTGAAAAATTGAATCAAGTGCTCTAAAACACTTTGAATTGACGGTGTCATATTGTGAATCTGCTCTAAGTAAATATATATTTTGAAATGGTACAAGCTCTCCCAAGACGGACAAGAAGATGCCAATGTTCGCTCTGAACGCCCCAGAATATCAACAACAAATAACAACTTCAAAGCTGTGTAGAAAATTGTTTTTGAAAATCGACGAAATACCGTAAGAGGATGTTGGCATATCGGTCGGCTCGTGTCATGCAGTTTTTTCGGATGTTGTGGGCCTGAGACGTGTGTCAGTGAAGTTTTCTCTAAAGCTTTTCACTTTTGATTTGTAGAACCGTCGCATGAACATCGTTCAGGAGCTCTTCAATGACGACACGTGTACGTGATTTGCTAAAAATTATCACAACTGGTGATGAAGGATGGGTTTACGGATACGACTTCGCAATGAAAGCCCAACCGTCCCAATGGAAGCATCCCGGAGAGCTAAGACCGAAAAAAGCACGCCAAGTACAAACAAAGCTATGCTCATTGTTTTGTTCAATTACAGTGGCGTAGTGCCTCTTGAATTTTTACCTCAAGGTCGTACGGTCAATAAGGAGTATTACCTTGACTTTACGCGCCGTTTGCGAGACGCAAATAACGATCGGAATCATGGAAAATCAAGGCTTTTCTATCACGACAATACACCCGCTCATTCATCGTTGCTCGTGAGAGATTTGTTGGCCAGTCAATACGACAACGATGGCTCAACCAAAATTTTCACCGGATTTGCCACCTCTGATTTTTCCTGTTCCCAAAAATGAAAAGACCTATTAACGGTCGAAGATTTGCTACGATTCACTAAATACAAACTGCATCGCTGGAACTATTGAAGACCGTACTACGAAGTTCTTATGGGGTGTACTTCGAGGACTGGAAGAAGCTTATCACAAGTGTATTGTATCTGAAGTGGATTACTTTGAGGAGGACAACCTGAGTATTGATGAATAAATAAAGATTTTTCTTAAAAATATAAATTCACCCAACTTTTTGAAGACATCTCGTGTGCAATGTTAAAAATAATATACTTCACTTACAGGACAGTATATTTCAATCAGCCGGCCGCGGTGGCCGAGGGGACTGAGGCGCTCCGGTCACGGTCTGCACGGCCACTGCGGTCAGGGGTTCGAATCCCCCCTCGGGCATGGATATTTGTGCCGTCCTTAGTCTTAGCTAGTTCATGAGTAGTTTGTAAGCTTAGGGACTGATGACCCCGTAGTTAAGTCCCATAAGTTCTACAAACATTTGAACATATTTCAATCAACGTCATCTTGTTTGGCTGTTTACCGGACGAAGCTCGCTGCTTTTAATACAGAGAGTACTGGAGGCCTTCAGACTGTAAGCCTTTTCCTTGTCCACATTTATGAGCGAGCTTTTGTAGGGTGTTGAATAAAGAAGCATTCTGGATAAGATCTTCTGAATTTATCTGTCCATCCTGGTTTCGTAATGTTGACGCTGTTTACTGATAAATAATGGTGCGTGATATGCAGCAGCGGGTGCCTGAGACGGGCGAGGGATACGATGATAAGCTTGCAACGGTGTCGCAGGTCGGCGCCGGCGGGTGCACGTATCGGGATGCGAAGCGGTCAGACTGGCTTAACCACCGAACGACCTTCTTCGCGTATCCGGTTTCTCCCTTCCCGCTAATCTCTACCGTGGCACGCCGCTTAAATAGGCAGTAACGCGTATTTTTTTAACTAGTCTGCTCTATGCTGGCCCCACACTTAGTGTATTTAGTACGAATCAACGTGGTCTATTGGGAGTGAAGTATTTGGCTTTTTGCTGCCCAATCTATCCAGTTCAGCCATTATACTGCTTCGGGCAATGCGCATAATCCACTGCGTAGTAATCACAGTATTTTTTTTCTTTTTGTGTGTGTGTGTTTAATTTCTCAGGCCGAGGCGAAATGGCTGTGCGCTCTAAGGCGGCTTGCTGCGGAGCGGGAGGTTCCTCCCCGTCAGAGGTTCAACTGTTCAACTGTTTGTATAGCTTATGGGACTTAACTACGGGGTTATCAGTCCCTAAACTTACAAACTACTTATCACCTAGCTAATACTAAGTACGTCACAAATATCCATGGCCGAGGGGGGATTCGAACCCCCGACTGTAGTGGACGTGCAGACCGTGACTGGAGCGCCTCAGTCCCCTCGGCCACCGCGGCCGGCCGTCAGAGGTTCGAGTCCACCCTCGGGCAGGAGTGTGTGTGTGTGTGTGTGTGTGTGTGTGTGTGTTGTCCTTAGGTTATTTTAACTTAAAGTTGTTCGTAAGCCTAAGGACTGATAACCACATTAGTCAAGTCCCATAGATTTACAAACATTTGAACATCTATATACAGGGGTGGAATAATAAATATTTTAGGAGTTGGTAATATGGACGAATTGCAATAAAATGTCATATAGCATGAGTCCAATTTCTATTAAGTACAGAGAAACAACCGAATTCAGTGCGTTTTAATTTAGTGCGTTGGTAAACCGGTTGTCATGGTCATAATTATCGAATGTTAGCAGCAGTATGTTGAAGTCGTACTTTTTAGTTTCCATTGAAGTTTCCATTGTGATTTGTTGGCGAAGTCTATTTTACTGTAGCGTGTAAACATGCCGCACTTATTTATACATTCTGAGTAACCTGATGTGTTATTTTTATATGGCTTTTGTAGTGGAAGCGTTGCTGCTGTATGTTGAGAACACGGCATACGATTCACTAGCCACAGACTACCAGAATCGAGACTGTTTACTCGTTTGTGCAATACACTGCGTGACACAGTGCCCAGAAGACGTATTGCATGTGGACATGTAAATCTACACTTGCTTCACAATGGGCTTCCAGCATTATTGGAAGAAATTGCGCCGGCCGCGGCGGCCGAGGGGACTGAGGCGCTTCAGCCACGGTCTGCACGGCCACTACAGTCGGGGGTTCGAATCCCCCCTCGGGCATGGATATTTGTGCCGTCCTTAGTTGTAGCTAGTTCATAAGTAGTTTGTAAGTTTAGGGACTGATGACCCCGTAGTTAAGTCCCATAGACTCTACAAACATTTGATTTTTGAAGAAATTGCTTTGGTTACTAGAATGTGTACGATCTTCCTTTGTTATGGGGCTCCTGAACATTCTAAGCGTTATGTGACACATCATCTCATCCTGACACTCCCCGGCATATGGGTTAGTAGATATGGGCACATTGTTTGGTCAGCAAGGTTCCTGGACCTCACAACTCTGGATTTTTGTCCTATGGGGTGGTTGAAAGACGAAGTCTACGAGGACAAAATAAACATGCGAGCCGATCTGATCGTTCGGATTATGAATAGTGCAGCCCTCAGAGAAGGAAGTAATGACGACTTCAGGAGAGCTTCACGTGGTGTTACCATGAGACGTTGGAAGTGCATTAAAATTGGTGATCGAATTTTCGAATATCAACTTTGAACATACTCATTTGCTTTGCTTTTCGTTTGTTTGGGTTTCATACCAATAGATGTAACTCTATAAATGTTCAGTTATGAATGGTAGTGTATGTCCGCCTATGCAACTACAAATAAAATGCAATTTTTCTCACCAGCCGCGATTCGTTTTAATGGCAATAAAACATCTTCAGTGGTCTGTAATAATAGAAATCTACAGTTTGTTTTGTTTTTAGATCGAAAACAGTTCGTTAGCGAAACATGTAAAGTAGTGGCAAAATAATAATTCTATGAAATGGGAATGCGTGTTTTTATATTACTATTCCAATTCCCATTTCAAAAAATTATAATTTTGCATTTTGCCACTACTGCATTGTGCTTACATCAAAATTAAATATACTATAACATAATTTATTATAAAACATATAAAAAATAAAAATTACAGTTGTGATGTTGGCAATACTACAATAACATACTGTCCAGACACAGTCACAATCAAAACAAACACATCTGATCTGTGAAAAACAATTATGGACAATGCAATAGCGAAAGTGAAATTAGTGGAAAAAACAATTATGCAGCAGAAGAATCGTCGGTACTACATGAAACAGACCGGAATTCCATGATGTGAGGCGAAAACAAGACAAAAATTTCCGTAAGTAACAAAACATTGGGCCTACTTTACATGTTTCGTAAACGAACTGTATTCGATCTAAAAACAAAACCAACTATAGATTTCTATTATTACAGACAACTGAATATGTTATATTGTCATTAAAACGAAACGCGTCTGATGAGAAAAATCGCATTTTATTTGTAGTTGCATAGACGGACAAACTCTACCATTCATAATTACAAAAGCAACTACGGACATCATGGTCACACAAAAGAAGAAATGTTCTGTTGTTTGTAAATATATGCGATTTAACTATTGAGAATACAAACTACTTAAACTAAGCTAAGGACAACGCACACACACCCATGCCCGAGAGAGGTCTCGAACCTCCGAAGGCCTTACAGCGTTCGGTCATTCCATCGCGACTGTAATCATATACTCCATAAAAAATTGGAAACACGTTATATTTCATTTTTATTGAAAATCGTTTATACTACCACCTTCTAATACATCTACTTATACTCCTGAAACATCCTGTATAGTTAAAAGGAAGATGGGATGGAACAGTCGCGCGGAGCGGCCGAGCGCATTGAGGCGCTATGCTACGATTCGCGAGGCCATTCCCTGTCGAGGATTCGAACACCCCCCCCCCCCCTTGAGCATAGACGTTTGTGCCGTCTTTAGCACAAGCTAGTTCATAAGTAGTTTGTAAGTTTAGGTGACTGATGACCCCGCAATCAAGTCCCATAAGCTTTACAAACATTTGAATTTGAATGGGATAGCTAATATTGATAACAATTTTCAATAATGTATGTACGCAGGATAACAATTAGACTATTATTCTAATTAAGTTCACTGTCATTTACTCTCCAACTCTAGATCTGATACAACCTATGCTGGAGATGGATGGATATCGTCTTTGGCTAGAATTATGAAGTGTAAACCAAGAATAAAGAAAGACGTGTAACGTACATGGAGAGGTAGTTAAATGTGGCTGAAGAGAACTAATGACAAAGAGTAAAACACAGTGTCTTCTTAATGACGTACGATTTAACACCAGTTACTTTACAAACGTTCGCAGTGGTCTCCATTAGCTCGCATGCAATCGGCGTAATGTTCGCTCTCACATTCTAGCATGTTTCCGATTGTCGTACAACCTACAAATATTCACTTGCATGGCATAGCTTTGGCATTAGCTCGCGAACAAGCGTCATAATATTGTCTCTCGCGAACTAGCGTGTTGTCGACTAGCATACAACCTACAAATATTCACTTGCATGCCATTCCTCTGGCATTAGACGGCAGGTAAGCGTCACAATGTTCTGCCTCACACAACGGCACATTTCCAAATAGCATATAAACAACTCATATTCATTTCCATTTCTAACCTCCAGCATCCTCCCCATGAACCACAGACATTTCCAAGGTGAGATGGCTTTTGTACCTTAACGATACATATAGCTGTAACGTAGGCGCCATCACGATACAAAGATATTTAGAGACCAGACAGACGTACCAGTCAGCAGTCTTTTCAAGAGTTATAGGAGCAACAGTCTGGATGATTAACTGATCTATCCTTGTAGCATCTACCAAAATGCTATTTCCTTACACTTACTAAGAAATGGATGAAAGCAAGGGGAAACAACAGACTTTATGTTTCCGAAGGGGATGAAGCTGTACCGTACGTCAAAAGGAAGATGTTATCCTCTTCCATAAGATATTCCACGGACAAAATAGTCCCTCATTCGGACCTCTGGGCGGAAACTACTGGAATGGATATCACCAGGAAAAACTAAACTGGCATTCTACGGATCGGAGCGTGGAATTTTTTTTATCGCTTAACGGGGTATTTAAGTTAGAAAAACTTGATAAAGGAAATGAATACGTTTAAGTAGTGGGGATTAGTGAATTTCTGTGGAAGGATGAACAGGGCTTCTGATAAAGTGAGTATATAAAATAAACTGGGTGTAATGCATGAGTAGGCATAACATTTAATAAGACAAAAAGAATGCGCGTAAGTTAATAGTAGCAGCACAGTGAACACATTATCGTAGTCAACACCAGACGCAGTAGTACGAGTTTATATGCTAACTATATCAGCAGATAATTAGAGGACGGACAAAAATGAGAAGGCAAAAGCCGCGGTTGGGCGGCCGAGCGTTCCAGGGCGCCTTGCTCCGGAGTGTGCCGCTGTTCGCCGTCGGAACTTCAAGTCCTCCCTCGGGCATGGGTGTATTTTTTGTCCTTAGCATAAGTTAAAGTAGTTTGTAAGCGTAAGGATTGATAACTAAAGTAGTTAAGTCCCATAGATTTACAAACATCTGAACATTTGATTTGTTGAGGCAAAATCAATTATCTAACGAGATAAGATAGACGAAACCCTTTTTGCAATGGAGTCTGAAATTCTATTGTATTAAAAAGAAAAGGAGGAAAAATGGACTGGAATTAAAGCGGAACCTGCATGGCACATTATTGCACAGAGGTAATTTAATCTTCACTAACACATGGTTTGGGAAGCGTGAGAGATGACTGTGTACGTGAAACAGACAAGGAGACACTGGAAGGTCTAGATTGATTTTATGATTGTAAGACAAAGATTCTGAAACCAGGTCTTAAACTGTAAGGCAAATCCTCAGCCATATTTCGACTGTGGTCAAAACTTAGTGGTTTTTAACACTGAAGAAAGGTGTGAAACTAAGGAGATGGGACTTAGACAAATTGAAGGAACCTGAGATTCTTGAGAATTTGAGA
This sequence comes from Locusta migratoria, assembly GCA_026315105.1. Taxonomy (NCBI): domain Eukaryota; kingdom Metazoa; phylum Arthropoda; class Insecta; order Orthoptera; family Acrididae; genus Locusta; species Locusta migratoria. Next base: position 450,848,545 of record CM048755.1, on the reverse strand, counting down.
GGGAGGGAGACGTTTCTTGTTCTGCGGGACTAGCGCTTACTGGCAGTGGGCAGTGTGTGGCATATGGAAAGTTGGATCGGTCCAGGAGGCGTGTGCGTATGGCGTAATGGTTAACGCGACCGCTCGCGAAATCGAGAAATCGGCTGCGAGTCCCAATCCGGTACAAGTTTTCATATGTCCCCGTTAAATCGAATAGCTGGTGCTGATTCGTATTCGCGACTGCGAATAAATTTCTTGTATTAAATTTGACAGCTCTGGTTGCCACAGTTTTCCTTCCTTCAGACATTCATGCACAGTGGCGGCGATTAGGGGGGGGGGGACAGGAGGGGCAGTTGCCCCCCCCCCCCCACTTTCTGGGAAAAATATGATTAAATTATTCACTTTTTTAGCGTAGTAACACTTGTATACTTTTAAAACTGATTTGCACAATTGGAACATAGCTATAAGTGGGAATTATGGTGGTACACATTGTAGTAGAAAAGGAGGCTCCGCCTTCACACACGACATCTGACGACAGTTGACGATCGTAGCCAAACCCAGTGACATGCGCACTGCCTCGTTGTAAATATCTCTCTGCGCGCCAGTACTATACGCAAACTGTAACTTGGCTTCTGGTGAGCGGGTGGTTGGCTTACTTCACATCAACCCGGCAGCCGACATGCCGGCATTCTTGCCGGGCCGACACTAGATCCACGCCTCTTCACAGCCACCCAACAGCTACACGGCATGCCGTGCCGTGTCGTGACAGCCTTCCGTCTGCAGTTGCCTTCCCAGACTGCAAATGGAGCACAATCAGTTATTAGCGTGGCTTGTCTTGTACAGACGTTTGAAGAGAACAAGAAGAAGGTTGCGTACGAGAATAGACGAAGTGGATGCATTCTCTGTCCTTTTTGAGGAATTAAGGGGAGATAAGTTTTTAATTATGAGTTTATGGACTTTTGATGACTACATGCACGAATGAAAAGTTCCATTCAGCACAGCAACACATCCTTTTGGGAATGTTTCCAGCCTATACAGATGTTTGCTCCACTGCTTGTTCGTAACGCTTTGTGTCGGTAGCGGGTAAGAGATTATTTTTCTTTTGCATTTGGTATGTGCTTGTTACTGATAAATGGTTAAACATGACGGATATGCACGTGAGGTAATTTTATCCCCTGACATTTTACATTTCTTAATTTCAGAAACAATTTTCATAACCCTTAACTGAAATTCCACTACCTCATCGTCGTAAAATGATTCCAGAGTTGGAAAAAAAGGCATATGCCGACTGGATTTTCTGTGCGGTGCATTAATGAGCTATACGTCTACAGGTACGATGGCCGAAACATGGAGGATAGAAAATGTAGACACGGAATGATAAGAAATACACTTCTGAAGAAGAGAAATTTGTTCACATCAAATATAGATTTAAGTGTTAGAAAATATTTTTGATGGTATTTGTCTGGAGTGTAGCCTTGTATGGAAGCGAAACGTGGACGATAAAAATTGAAGACAATAACCGAACAGAAGCTTTTGAAATGTAGTGTTACAGGAGAATGCTGTAATTTAGATAAGAGTTTCTGAATAGAATTTGGGATAAAAGAACATTGTGGCATAACTTGACTAAAAGGAGGGAGCAATTGATAGGACACATTCTGAGACATCAAGGTATAATCATTTTATTACGGGAAGGAAGTGTGGGGTAAAAACTGTAAGAGGGAGACCATGAGATCAGCACAGTAAGCAGGTCGAAAAGGATGTAGGTTGCAGTAGTTATTCTGAAATGAAAAGGCTTGCACAGGATAGAGTAGCATGGAGAGCTGCATCAAACCAGTCTTCGGACTGACGACCACAACAACCACCACTACAGGATCAAGCTTCCTTTTCTTGTAAACGCAGCAACTAAACAATGACAGCAACAGTACGGCTAAGCAACAAAGGAAAGAACAAATGCAGTCTACGCTGCACAGATGGCAACGAACATCTGCAACTCGCTACGCCACGAAATCTACCGACTGCTGCCGAGAGTTTCCGAGAGGTGGCTCGCAAGCCAGGTTACAGTTTGCGGATAATACTGTCCCAGCACAAAGGTTGTCCTCTGTGTTTGTCGTAGTTCTGGTCAAATCGAATGCGGTTGTGTTTGTGTACGCACTTTTGTGTCTTTTAGTTAAAAATGAAGCGTTCTTCAGGAAAAACGTTATTCGATTTCTTCATCAAACAGCAGAAATCCTAAGAAGGATTACAGTCCCACACAGCCCTAAATATTGCTGTTGCTCCGGATCCAGATAGTGACTTGGCTGAAGTATCAGTGTCAGCAATAGATGAACCACAGAGAATTTCGTTAGTGACAGAATCAACAATTGAAATAGTTACCGGTATACCTACACCTTCAAGTGCTGACAGTGTATTACCTGTAAGACTACTCAGTCTAATAGTACTTCTCAGCTTCAATCTGAACCAAGAGATCCAATTCATGGTAGACAAGCAGAATCACAGTTTTTTATTGTCCTTTTCAATCTATTATTGATAAGTACCCAGAAACAAAGGATAGAAAGTTTAGAAGTATGTGGTACACAAATTACAATTGGTTAGAATACAGTGTTGCTGCTGATAAAGCTTTTTGCTTCCCATGTCGTTTGTTCGGTTCCACAGATTGTTATGATGAAACATTCATATCTAGTGGGTTTAAAAACTGGAAAAAAGCAGTCCAACGCTTTAAAGAGCACGAAATAACTTCTTCTCATCTCAGTGCTCTTCAACGTTGGCAGGAAGGTTTTAAAAGTAAAGAAAGTGTGGTAAGCAAAATATCAACACATCATCAAGAAGAAGTTTAAAAAAATCGTTATTATCTGAAGATTTTATTCCAGTCCCTACTTTTCATGGCCAAGCAGGGAATAGCACTTCAGGGTCATAGAGAAAATGAGGACTGTGATAACAGGGGTAATTATGTCGTGCTATTGAAGCTTAGATCAACAGAAAAATCTTCATTAAAACAACAACTTTTAGACAGAGGTAAGTTTTTCAATTATGTTCATCACGATGTTCAAAATGAAATGATTGAAATCATGGCAAATTTGGCCAGGCAGTACATATTTGATGATGCTAAAAAATCGAAACAATTCTCCGTGATTGTTGATGAAACTCCAGATGTGTCACATCAAGAACAATTGACTCTTGTTGTAAGATATGTAACAGAAAAGCTCGAAATAAAAAAAAGCTTTCTTGGTTTTTACAAAACTGATTTGACTGACGGTGAAACGTTATACAAGCTGCTTGTTTCAATTTTTGGTGAACTTGGCATTGACCTTAAAAATATAATTGCTCAGTGCTATGACGGAGAGAGAAATATGAGTGCTTCTTACAAGGGTGTCGTTGTGAGGATGAAAGAACAAAACCCGTATGTTATGTTTGTAGATTGCTATATGCATTCTCTAAATCTTGCACTTGCCGATGCATCTAAAAACATTCCTTCCGTTAGCAACGTTTTCAGCACAGTCCAACAACTATACTGTCATTGAGGCTTCTCCTAAAAGACATGCAGTATTTGGCACAGTAAAAAGTGCAGCATGTGCAGTCAAAGAAGGAATAAATAAGGATTTGTCCTTGAAAGCACTAAGTGACACAAGATTTAGCAGCAGATATGAAAGCTTGCGAGCAGTTCAACAACACTTAATAGATATACTGCACACTCTGGAAAATATTGAAGCTAGTGACTCCAAAACTGGTGGAGATGCTCACGGATTGATCACATGTATTACCAAGTTTACTTTGTATTGAATACTATGAAGAACTTATGGAAAAAACTAACATTCTTTCAAAGTACATACAGAATCATGAAGTAGTCCAGGTTGCTGACAGCGTAGTTATGTCCATAAATTGTTTGAGAAATGAAGAAGAGTTCCAAAAGTTTTTTACTGAAGCAACTGATTGGTGTGAAAGACATGGCTTTGAGGGGCCAACAGTTCAACGCAAAAGAAAACTTCCACAAAAAATAGGAGGAGATGTTAATCCTGAATATGATTCACCTTACTACCCTCTGTTAGATACACTGAGTAGAACATTAGGTCACGATTTGAAAAAAAAAAAAAAAAACAGTTGGCTCTACTCTGCAACATGGAACTACTGCTGACGGCTTCGATGAAGAACAACTCAATTTGTAACGACCGTATCAAAGAAGCATATTTTGCTGTGAGTTCCGCATTTGGTTTGTAAAATGATAATTTAGTGTAGAAATCTATGTATTTTCAAGAAAGAAGCATGATTCAGACCAAATAGATCGTCATCTTGTGCCAAATTTGGTTTCACAATTTAAGTCTGAAAATGTTCACAACCAGTATGTACTCCCTAATTTGTTCAAGCTACTGCAACTGTTTTTGACTATCCCGGGGTCCACTGCAATGGCAGAACGATCTTTCAATGTCCTCAAACGGATCAAAAACTACTTGAGGAATTCTATGCTCAAGGACGTTTAACACATTTAGCTATACTAGCCATTGAAAAAAATGCGGCTAAAAACATCAAATTAGAAGAATGTGTAGAAGAAATTTATGCCAATCGAAAACCAAGGCACATAGCTTTGTTTTAAAGCAATTATGCTTTGACAAGACGTATCATGTTAAATTACGCTATTATCTGTTATTTTTGTTTACAATTAAACTAATGTTCCTTTGTTTGTAACAGTTGTATTTTACTGGACGACTTAATTAAACAGCTTTTGTCAATTACAATTGTATATTGTCTTTTGTTTTTCCTCGCATTTGGTATTATAGGCCAGTAGGTGCAAAAATCAAACTATAACATGAAACAATTTCTTACAATGCCATTTTTAGTAAAAGATTTTATTTGCCCCCCCCCCCCTTCCCACTTCTAACGTCCAACCACCGCCACTGTTCATGCATGTCTGAAGCACATTTTCATCCATTCCATCAGTAAACACGGATGCTACACAATGTATTTTCACAGTCGTCTTCAGTATTTTAATTTATATCAAATAAATTTTCCTGTATGTTCTCCACTGGTAGCCTAAATTCTTTTGCATTCATTCACTGCTTGCTGCTCAGCTACTGCAACTGCTCTCTGTTCCATAATGATAAAAATATAGTATAATCTGGGGCAGAGTGCATGCATGTAACAAAAAAATGCCAATGTTTCCTTCCCGGTCAAAGACATTCAATTGTTTCAAAAGTAGATAATTCCGAATAGAAATTCTAAGAAATTGTTTATCTTAACCACAAAACAACACTATATGTGGAGAAAGAAACGTTGACAGCGCCGCCACCAACCTCACAATGGCATATCAGAATGAACTTTGCTACTGGTTTTCGTAGCGAGCTACATACCGCAGCACATAGCAAGCGAGATATTCAGCTAAACGGAATTAGGAAACCACCCGAAGAAAGGAACTTTCCATATACGAGGGTGGGGGACCATGGGGACCATAGAGGGAAATGAATTTGAAGTTAACAGTATGAAAAGGGAAACATATTGATGGAGATGAGGCAGGAGAGATGGTACCGCGAGAGGAAAGTGACGTATCACTAAGGGTCCTAAGTAAAATAATCGCACTGGTGTGTTTTACGGCCCACTTTTAATTTACCTGTAGTTTCATGATATTTTGCAAACATTTCGGACAAAAACAATAAAAATATAAACAGTAATAAATTACGGAGGATACGATAACGACTCTACTATTGTGATATCTATGCATTCAACACGTAATGTTCTTTCTGACCGTACTTTAACAAACAGCCAAAATTGTTTGATATTTGAGTTTAGCTTTAACAAACATACTCTTTTTTGAACTTTTACCTCTTTAAGCTATATTAATATCTCTCCAACATTTTCATTATATCATTCCGTTAAAATATTATCACATGTCTTGCTTTTGTAGTTTCTTGTAAGTTTATTTTCTTTGCCTGTGCTGGTTACAAATGACTATAGACTGGAAGGAACTTAGCGTACATCTGGCGTTGGTAAGTCAATAACGTGACACCCCTCGCCCGAAACCTTGCCCGGAACTCTCTTCTGCATACGCCATCTTCCTTTATGTATTTGATGATTTTGTTATTATATCTCAAACGTTGTTACTTAAAATCAATGGCGGACTGAAAATTATAAAAACACCTCATGCTTAGGACAATGAATTATAATCTTTATCTTAAAATGCCATGGCATCATATAACACTTGTCATAGATGGTACGAGAATTACGGATTATTCTCATAGTTGTTCGGCGTAACGTATACGGAGGCGAATTAGTTTGTGACGGCGTGGTAGCTCAGCGTTCTCGGTCAGAAGCCGCGACGGCCACTGTAAGAAAAAAAAAACTGAGTCAACGACGGAACGATAAAAATAAAATAAAACAAATCAACGTCCATTAAGGACCGATCAAACTGAAGAACCAATGAAAAGAGAAATGGCTCAACGCCAACTGTAATAAAAAAAACTGAGAAAATTTCTCAATGAACAACCCTGAACGAACATGAACAAACGACCGCAAAGCATCTATCAACCTAAGAACAAAAATTGTAGCTAAATAAAAAAATAAAAATTATAAAAATAATAAAACCCCACTGGCAATTTTTCATCTTGCTTCCTAAAAGGTTTTGCACACACTTGTTAATTCAAGACAACTGTATTTTGCAAGATTCGGAATTGCTCAAAGGTAACTGCGCATTCTCTGAAAAGTGCATTTATTGTATTTTGCGAACATACCATGAAATACATACCAACGAATTACAAACTTAGACTTCTTTATCACATGCACATAAATTGTGGAGATACTGTTACAATGACTGTTATAAGTAACGCAATGACAGTAGTAACTTTGTATATAGATTAAGTGCTAGATTTACGCGGAATTCAGTATTACCACACTTTTTCCGTTTGTTATTTTACATGTAAAAGAAAACGTGGGCAGGGTTTGAAACAGAATATTTGCTCTTAGTTTAGTGCAGAACAAAGAAACTTGAACGAAGTCATATCTGAACTACAGAAAAGGTGATACAATCTATGTTAAAAGCGTCCATAGCAACCATTCCAAAGAAAAACATTTTTCTAGAAGCATTGGTTCTAATTAATTACTTTCAATATATTGCATAAATAGTGAATAATTGCGTAGAAAAATAAGAAACAAGGTAATTTGTTGCAATGTATACACTTCCCTTCAGTTTCATTAAGGAACTACAGTTGCCACAGAAACTTAGGACTCCATTTATACATGAAACTACCAACATCATCATATTGTTTAGAATATTCATTATCACAATATCCTCCCAGTAGATGTGCAAATGCTTCAGAAGACCATTGTTCAATTCGTTGTTACGTATTTCATGGCATGTTCGCGAAATAGATCAAACGCACATTTTAGAGGGAGCACTCTTACATCTGCACAACTTTAAACATTGCAGAAGATAGCTCTAGTTAATTAATCAGAGTACCGGAAACCCTTTTACGAGCCAAGGCGATAAAAATGGTAGAGGCGAATTTCGAATTGCAGACCATCAGCATCGTAAAGTAACAAGCTGCGCAGCACAACACGGCGAGCAAATAGAAAACGAGTCCATAATTCTCGTACTATTGCTGACACGTGTTAACTGCTAATATAACTTTTTTAGATACTAAATAATGATTTATCATACTAAAAAACGACGTGTTTCTGTTAATTATTCAATACTCCATTGCTTTGAAATAAAAAAGTGTGCGTTATCATAAGAAAAACGTAACATACAGAAAGCAAATGGCGTATGCCAGAGAGAGTTCTTGACGAGGAATGTCATGTGACATTTCCTAACGCCTCGTTTACGAAAAATCAACTGAGGGTGTCAAGCAGCGGTGGAGTAGCCGAGCGGTCTAATGCGCCTCGCCGTCGGAGGTTCGAGTCCTCCTTAGTTCATGTGTGTGTGTGTGTGTGTGTGTGTGTGTGTGTGTGTGTGTGTGTGTGTGTGTGTGTGCGTTGTCCTTAGGTTAGTTTACCTTAGTTTAAGTAGTTTGTAAACTACGGACTGATGACCACGCAGTTTGGTCCGATAGATTTACAAACATTTGAACATTTCAATTTGAGGATGTCAAATAGCCAAAATTTTTGCAAATATCTCTGTAACGAGTTACGAAAGAAACATATCAGTGGAAAGTTGTAGAGAATTTTCTGCTCTACAATCGTTTATTCATTTTTCGTGTCAGGTTAACGATTTATTTGCAATCTGCTGCTGTCTAAAGGGAATCAGAAACGGACTTTTTTTTTAGTTTTACTAATCTATTTTTTGTCCAAAATATTTGAAAAGGGAGATTCTGGTCGCTGGCGACCAACAATTATATCTTTAAAATTTGGTCCCAATCGGTTGAAAGGTTCGACCTAAAATGTGGGAACACGTTACAGACAGACAGACAGACAGACATCGTCAAATCGCCGTTATTTTTGCAAATATCTCTGAAACGATGCTATAGATAAAGAAACTTAATAGAGCAAAATTCTGGAGAATTTTCTTCTCTATAAATTAGGTTTTCGTGTCAGATGAACGCTTAAGCCGTTATTTGCCTTTGCATTTCGAGCCATCAAAAGGCGATAGTGTTACTACCACAACCTAAAGTGGGCAAAAAAAGCATATGGAGTAGACGAATTTCCCCCAGATCCACCTATATCCCTGGTAGAGTCACCCATAAAATATAATACAACCGGTGTGCAAGACATATGAGAGAGGTGAAATGCCTCCAGACTACGAGAAGAATTTCAATTCCAAAGAATCGGATGTGACACTTGTGAATATTACCGAACTGTCAGTCCCACTATACTAACACGACTTACAAAAGAATGGAAGCCGGCCGCTGTGGCCGCAGGGACTTAGGCGCTCCAGTCACAGTCTGCACGGCCACTACGGTCGGGGGTTCGAATCCCCCCTCGGGCATGGATATTTGTGCCGTCCTTAGTATAAAGTAGTTCGTAAGTAGTTTGTAAGTTTAGGTACTGATGACCCCGTAGTTAAGTCCCATAAGCTTAACAAACAACAAGGAAAGAATGGAAATAATGATAGAAACTAACCTCGGTGTAGATCAGTTTGGATTTCGGGTAATTATGAGTATGTGGGATTATACTGGCCCAACGACGTATCTTCGAAGGTAGGTTGAGGAAAACTGAATCAACTTGAACGCTACAATACATTTGGAGAAATCTTTGACAGTGGCAATCCAAGTACATTCTTTAGCGTTCTGATGTTAGAGGGGTGAGAATTTCAGGATTTAAAGTATATACACAACTTGTAAAGCAACCAAACGGAGATAGGATTTGAGGGGCGTGGGGGAGCAGCAGTGATTGAGGAAGTAGGGGACTGTTCTGCAGCTGGTCCCCTAAGTTAACCAGTCTGAATATTGGCCATACATCAAAGGAAGCTAAAATGAAGCTCAGAGAGTATAAATAAATAATGAGGCCTTCTCGATGATACTGTCATGCTGAGACAGCAAAGTATCTGGAAGAGAAGTACAACGAAACTGACAGTGCGTTGAAAGGATGATATAAGACGAACTTCAAGAAAAGAAAAGTGAGAATGCTAAAACAATTCATGGGAAGATCATGTACCAAATTAGATGGTGTTCAATAAAACTGAAGAGAAAAGGCAACTGAAGAAACTAGCTAAAAGAATAATCGGTTGATAATAAACATTCTGAGGCACCAAGGGATAACCATTTTAGTATTGGCGATAAGTGGGAAGGCGTGGGTACAGTAGGAACCGTAGTGCGAGACCAAGAGAGAATGACAGCGATCATGTTCCAAAAGGATGTAGGTTGCAGAATTTACATGGAAATTAATAGGTTTGTGCAGTATAGAGTATTGTGGAGAGTTTAATCAAATCAGTCTTCGGACTGAAGGCCACAACACACCACTGGCATCGTCCTTCATTATATATTTCGCTACAACAACTCCAATCTGTCCCATCGTACAAGTATTTATATTACACATATGCACACACTGAGAGGGAAGGAAGGATATTTAAGTGTAAACGTCCCGTCATTAGCGAGCTTGTTGCTGACACCCAAGAGAGTTCGAGAGGGAGAGGGTGGAAGGAGGGGGCAGAAAAAACAAAAACAAAGGAGTTTGTTAAGATCAAAACGCTGCTAGTCTATCTAACGTTTTGACCTACACTGTCTAAGTACTTTTCCACCAAGTAGTATGTAATTACGCTGCTCACAATTGACAGCAATAACTTGTCCAATTCTGGGTATAAGATCCGCTTGATATGCAAAACACTAGTTTCAGATCTTCTGTGCCATCATCAGTAGAGTTTTCATTTATTTATTGCTATGAAAAGCAAAATACATTGATTTTAGTTCTACACTATGTGCAAGTTTAGGCCTAAAAACTCGTATGTCTTATTTTGGTTTTTACCATGTTTCTATATCCTGTGGTCATATAGGACACTTTCTACATAACTACATACTGATTGCGTTGTCATTAGCAACCAAATGATCTGTTTGACTCTTGTGAGAATTTTAAAACGCTACTTCTAGTGTGAAAAGGTAATACACATCCCGAGACACCAAGGGTGTCTATTATGAGTTTGTAGTATAGGTTGTGAATTGATTTTTAGATTGTTAAATCTATTTCTATTTTGGTTGAGTGATGGTTGTTGGATATTAGGTAGTCTGCAAATGTGCTATGGGAACTGTGACTTTTTAGTGTTCTGAGGTGTGCTGAATACCTGGTTTTGAAAGTAGTGTAAGTCTGTCAAATGAATATTGATTGACATGTGTTGCACGTGAGTTGATATATGAGTGATCTGTTGAATTTGTCTGTTAGTTTTATCTGTGTTCTGAGTTTTTCAGTTCAGTGTTGTCTGTCCTGTATCATATTTGGAGTCCCTGTTTCTTTAATATGTTGCGTATCCTGTGAAATATTTTGTTGTTGTAGGTGAGTATGTGCCATTTCTTTACTTTTGTGCTGTTGTACCTTCTATGTGGTCCTTGTGTGTTGTGTTCTTCTGTGCTTTATTTGGTCCATTGTGTGTGTGTGACCTGTTCATTGTTTATCTTTTTTACAAATTTGTTGGTTTAGTCTGCCTATTATATGAGTATCATAAGAATTCTCCAATGCTATTTTTTGCATTGTGTTCAGTTCCTGTGTGTAGTTTGGCTTGCTTATGGGTGTTCTGTTTAGTCTGTTCATCAAGAATCTGTAGCTGTCCTGTTTGTGTGTCACTGGGTGATTCGATATACGGTGGATGGTGGTACTCGTAGCGTTGGTTTTTCTGAATATTGTGAATTCATGAGTGTTGTTTGTTCTTTTTATGGTGACATCCAGAAAATTCAGTGCGTTGTCTGTTTCTGTTTCCAATATGAAATGGATTTTTGTATGTAGGTTAGTTTTTCATTCTGAAACTGTTTTACGCCTGTGTACGGTTCGATGTTCAGACATATTATGCATCTACGTAACGGTAATAATATAATAATAATAATAATAATAGTAATAATAATATGGTTTTCTGTTCCATAGGATTGGAGTAAGACTCCATGGTCATGGAACAAGTCAATACATGATTTTTTACACAAGAATGGAAACAGAAATTTTTTTAAGCAGTCCTATGCACACGACAATCTTTAGACAAAGTGAAAAAAAATTTTTTTTAGCTTCATCGTTTTACTTTTCTAAGCGTTCCTCGACAGAATAAAAGGAGTGAGCCATGAGGTAACTCGTCAATTTAGATTTGAAAGCGTATGGGTTAGTGCTAAGATTCTTTGGTTCTTGTGGCAGCTTATTGAAAATGGATGCTGCAGAATACTGTACATCTTTCTGCACAAGTGTCAAGGTGGTGTAATGCAAATGTAGATTCGATTTCTGTCTACTATGCACCGAGTGGAAGCTACTAACTTATATTATTCACAACAAACGACATTAAAGAAAAAACGTATTGAGACGCCAGTGTCAAAATTCTCAGACAACTGAAAAGGAGTCGTCATGACGTTCGTGAACTTACACCACATATTGCTCGAACCGCCCGTTTTTGAGCCAGAAATATCCTTTTTGCATCAGGCGAGTTACCCCAAAAAATAACGCCGTACGTCATAAGTGAGTGAAAGTAAGCGTAATACACTACTTTTCGTGTTGAAAAATCACTTATTTCAGATATTGTTCTAATGGTAAATATAGCAGAAGTTAGTTTTGGAATAAGATCCTGAACATGGGCTTTCCACGACTGTTTACTGTCTATCCGAATACCTAGAAATTTGAACTCTTTAGTCTCACTTGCATATGCCCATTATGTGTAATCAAAATGTCAGATTTCGTCAAATTATGTGTTAGAATTGTAAAACCTGAGTTTTACTGTGATTTAACATCAACTTGTTTTCTACAAGCCGTGAACTTATCTCTTGAACTGCTTTATTTGATACTGTATCAATATTAAGAGCAACATCCTTCACTAATAAGCTGGTATCATCAGAAAACAAAAATATTTTACAGTCACCTGTTATACTCGAAGGCATATCATTTATATAGATAAGAAACAGCAACGGTCCCAAAACAGACCCCTGGGGCACCCCACACTTAATTGTGTCCCATTGCGAGTGTACATTATAGCCACTTTCTACACTGCGGAGATTATTAAAGTTAGAGGTGAACCAGTTGTGAGCTACTCTCGTATTCCAACTTCTGCAACAATATTTTGTGATCAACACAATCAAACGCTTTTGTTAAATCAAAGAAGACGCCTAATGTCCGTAGCCTCTTATTTAACCCATCAAGTGCCTCACAGATAAACGAAAATATAGCAATTTCAGTCGTTAAACCACTTCTAAAACCAAACTCTACGTTTGACAACAAATTATGTGATCTGAAATGATCAATTAATCTTGAATATACAGCCTTTTCAATAACTATAGATAAAACCGATGGCATAGAAATAGGTCTATAGTTGTCTACATTATCCCTTTCTCCTTTTTTATAAAGTGGTTTCACTACTGAGTACTTTAATCTGTCAGGAAACTGAGCATTCTGAAAGGAAAAAATTACAAATATTGATATGAGATCAAAGAACAAAGAATTTTAGTCTCAACAGAAAGGATTGTCAATGGGATCACCGATTATTGGCCTTCTAGCTAACATCCTCATCTTCAACATGGAAAGCAAAATTATCAAATAAGTAATACAACAAAAGAAATACAAAGTCATATACTGGTACCGTTACGTCGATTACATAATACGTCTGACCATCGGACCACACAAACACATAAAACAGCTTCACAGTGAAATACACAATCAACACCCAACAATCCATTTCATAATGGAAACGGAAACAGACAACACACTGAATTTTCTGGATGTCACCATAAAAAGAACAAACAATACTCATGAATTCACAATATTCAGAAAAAACCCCACTACGAGTACCTCCATCAACCGTATATCAAATCATCAAGTGACACACAAACAGGCAAGCTACAGATTCTTGAAACTTCCTGGCAGATTAAAATTGTGTGCCGGAACCGCACCCTCCGCTGCAGAGTGAAAGTTTCATTCTGGAAACATCCCCTAGGCTGTGGCTACGCCATGTCTCCACCATATCCTTTCTTCCAGGAGTGCTAGTCTTGCAAGTTTCGCAGGAGAACTTCTGTGAAGTTTGGAAAGTAGGAGGCGAGGTACTGGCGGAAGTAAAGTTGTGAGGCGGCATCGTGAGTCGTGTCGGGGTAGCTCAGTGGTAGAGCGCTTGCCCGCGAAAGGCAAAGGTCCCAGGTTCGAGTCCCGGTTCCGGCACACAATTTTAATCTGCCAGGAAGTTTCATATCAGCGCATACTCCGCTGCAGAGTGAAAGTTTCATTCTGGAAACATCCCGTAGGCTGTGGCTAAGCCATGTCTCCACCATATCCTTTCTTCCAGGAGTGCTAGTCTTGCAAGTTTCGCAGGAGAACTTCTGTGAAGTTTGGAAAGTAGGAGGCGAGGTACTAGCGGAAGTAAAGTTGTGAGGCGGCATCGTGAGTCGTGTCGGGGTAGCTCAGTGGTAGAGCGCTTGCCCGCGAAAGGCAAAGGTCCCAGGTTCGAGTCCCGGTTCCGGCACACAATTTTAATCTGCCAGGAAGTTTCATATCAGCGCACACTCCGCTGCAGAGTGAATGTTTCATTCTGGCTACAGATTCTTGTTCAACAGACTAAACAGAACACCTATGAGCAAACAAAACTACACAACTGAAAAACAGCATTGGAGAATGCTTATGATACTCTTAAAATAGACAGACTAAACCAACAAGTATGCTAAAAGATAAATAATGAACAGGTCACACCCATACTAGACCACACACTTACGGAGGAACACAACACACTGACACGGACCAAGACAAAAAACAGCATAGCACACAAAATTGCTCAAATGGTACATTCTCACCCATTGTTTTTGTTGTAGTCTTCAGTCCGCAGACTGGTTTGATGCAGCTCTCCATGCTACCCTGCCCTTTGCAAGACTCTTCATCGGAGAATGCGAACGGCAACCTACATCCTTTGTTATCTGCTTACAGTAGTCGTCCTTCGGTCTGCCTCTACTATTTTTACCCAATACACTTCCTTCTAATGCTAAGTTGACTCTGGTGAGTGTTCATCTTATATCTTCCTTTCAAGACACTGTCCGTTCCATTTATTTGCTCTTCCACATCCTTTACTGTCTTCACAGAATTACTGTCGTAAGCAAACCGCAAGGTTTTTATTCGCTCTCCCTGGACTTTATTTCCCTCTCCAAATTTCTCCTTGCATACTTTAACAGCTTGCTCAATGTACAGATTGAACAACATTGGGGGAAGTCTACCCTTCGCAGCCACTGCGACCCTTTCATGCCCTTCGACTCTAAAATTATTGTCTGGATTTGTACAAGTTGAATATAACTCTTTGCTCCCTATATTTTACACCTGATATCTTCTGAATTTTTTGAAATAGTGTATTCCAATTATCATTGTCAAAATCTTTCTCCAGATCCACAAGTGCTAAGAACGTAGGTTTCTCTTTCCTTAACCTATCTTATAAGATAAGTCGTGATGTGTGTACTGCCTCGCGTGTTTCTACGTTTCTCCTGAAGACAAATTGATCTTCCCCAAGGTGGGATTCCACCAGTTTTTCCATTCGCCCTTAAATAATTCGTGTTAGTATTTTGCAACTATGACTGGTTAAACTGATAATTTTGTAATTTTCAAATCTGTCTGCCCTTACTTTCTTCGGAATTGGAATCACTATATCCTCATTGACGTCTGAGGGCATTTCAGCGGTCTCATACATCTTCGAACAATTTCTTCATGACTGGCTCTCCTAACAAAAATAGCAGTTCACATACAACATCATCTTCTCCAGGGGCCTTGTATCTACTCAAATTTATTAGTGCTATGTCAAATTCTTCTCGCAGTATCGTATCTCCTATCTCATCTTCCTCTGCTTCGTCTTTCATTTCTGGAACACTGCCTTAATGTATTTCCTTTGTACAGGCCTTTTATATATTCCTTCTAACTTTCAGCTTTCCTTTCTTTGTTAGGTACTGGTTTTCCATCTGAGTTCTTGATATTCATACCGCTGCTTTTCTAGTGTCCAAATGTCTCTTTTATTTTCCTGTAGGCGGTAACTATCTTTCCCCTAGTTATACATTCTTTTCCGGTCTTGCATTTCCCTTCAAGCTACTCCTGTTTAGCCAGTCTGCACTTCCTGTCAACTTTATTTTTCAAACGTCTGTGCTCCCTTTTGCCTGCTTCACCTGTTGCATTTTTATATTTTCTACTTTCCTCAATTAAGTTCATTATCTCGTGCATCATCCAAGGATTTCTATTAGGCCTTGTCCTTCTGCCTATGTGATCCTCTGCGGCCTTCGCTACTCATTCTCTCGGGCTACTCATTCTTCTTCCACTGTATTACTTTCCTCCGTTTCAGAAAATTCTTGCCTAATGCTCCCTCTACAACTCTCAACCACCTCTGGTTCCTTCATTTTGTCCAGATTCCATCGCTTTGATTTTGTACCTTTCTGCAGTCTCTGAATTTTTAATCTACAGTTCATAGTCAATAAGTTATGGTCTGAGTTTATACCTGCCCCTGGATGTTCTTACAGTTTAAAACATGGTTTTTAAACTTTTGTCTTACAATTATAAAGTCAGTCTGGTGTCTCCCAGTGTGCCCTGGTCACTTCCACGTATATAACCTTCTTTTATGATCATTAAACCAAGTGTTTGTGATGATTAAATTGTGCCCTGCACAAAATTCTACCAGGCGATCTCCTCTTTCCTTCCTTTCCCCAGTCCATATTCACCTACTACATTTCCTTCTCTTCCCTTTCCTGCTACCGAGTTCCAGTCCCCCATTACACTAAAGTTTTCCTCTCCTTTAACGGTCTGAATAATTTCTTTTATCTCCTTATACATTTCTTTGATCACCTCATTATCGGCAGAGCTCGTTGGCATATAAACTTCTACTACCAAAGTCGGTTTTGGCTTCGTGTCTATCTTTGCTACACTATGGTGAACACTAAGGTGTTCACAGTAACTTACCCACATTCCAATTTTCTTATTCGTTATCAGACTTTCCCTGCGTTACCACCAACTGATCTTGTATTTACAACCCTGTAAAATCCCGTTCAACCTGCTGCCGAACTTCACTAATCTCCATCACATCTAATTTCAACCTATCCATTTCTCTTTTCAAAATTTCCAACTTACCTACTAGATTAAGGGATGAAACATTCCACGCTCCGATCCGTAGAATGCCTGTTTTGTTTTTCTTGATGACGGTATCCTGAGTAGTCCCCACCCGGAGATCCGAATGGGGGACTATTTTATCTCCGGAATATTTTACCCGAGAGCATCCCATCATCAAATATTCATTCAGTAGAGCGGCACGTCCTCGGGAAAATTAATGACTGTAGTTTCCTCTTGCTTTCAGCTGTTCGTAGTAGCTACATGACAAAGCCATGTTAGCTTATTTTACTAGGCCAGCTCAGACAATCATCCAGACTATTGTCCCTGTAACTGAAACGGCTGCTGCTCCTCTTCAGAAACCACACGTCTGTCTGCCCTCTCTACAAATGCCAAAATACCCCTTCGGTGTGGTTGCTCCTACGGTACCGCTATCTGTATCGTTGAGGCACATAAGCCACCTCACCTCGGCAATATCTGTGGTTCACCTACAAGAACAAAATAGCTTACAGGATAGGCATCACAGTAAAGAAACATGTAATCCAAATAGTGTACAGGGCAAACAACAAAACTGAAGAAACACAGATAACACCAACAGACAAATGTAACATATCAGGCATATATGAACTCACATGTAACATATGTCAATCAATGTACATTGGACGAACTTGTAGGAAATTCAAAACCAGATATTCGGAACTCCTCAGAGCACGAAAAAGTCAGTTCCAATAGCACATTTTCAGGCCACCTAATAGCCCACAACTATCACCCAACCAAAAATAAATGAAAAACCCACTGATGATGTCACAGAGGTGCTGAAACTAGTTTGGGTGTATAGTAAAATTGTTTTGCATATCAGGTGGATCTTATACACAGATATTTTACAGAAACGACGGAAATAATAAAAGCTGCAAATCGAAAAAAAAGATTCATACTTGTCCAATTCATACAACAAACATTTCAACAACACACTAGTTAACGTCTGGGGCTGCATGAAGGTACCCTTTCTGACTCTCGCCGTCAGGTTTTCACGTATTCGATTAGAAATTGTTATCACAAAGTTTTGTTTGTATTACTTGTATGCCATAGGCAGAAGCTTCCCGTTCTGCAAAGAAGTAGGAGAAGCAGCAGATTTACTTAGCGTATATTGCAGGCAGCAGCATTTATTGATACAGAGCAAAGTTAATTAAAACACAAAAAGGGTATGAAGTTTGGAATTCGACAGGAACTCTGCAGTGTAGCAGAAAGTGTATTTCGAAATACTACTTTATTAGTCAGATTTAGAACGTGTAACCGTAAGGAGTACTACTTCAAATATATCTACTATCAATCACATCTACTAATGTAATGATTACTTCGAAACATCACATTTTGCTGATCACAAGAGGTTTATGCAAACACGCATGTTACTTAAAGATTTAATTCCTTATTCGAAACTGAGAGTACTATTTAGCTACCTGTTTTGCTAAAGGGACTGACACTGACTTGGACGAATTTCACTGCATGATTCGTTTCTAAATATACTACAGGACCCGTGAAAATTCCTCGCACCGTTAATGGAATTACGAAAAAGTTGAAAAAAATGGAAGTAAAGTTGAATATTCACGCATAGCTTTCTTCAGAATCAATAAATGCTAGTGTTTAAAAGCGCAAATGAAAGAGCTTAATCCGCTGAGTGTTGTTAGTTCAAAAAGAACTATGTACCTCAATTAGAATCGAAAATATCGTAAAACAAACCGATTAAAATATCCAGTGCAAGGACAGAAGGATACCGCGTTTGGAAAAAAAAGATGGAGAGACTTAAATTAATTTTGATACTTAATGTCAAATCTGTGAATGAATACCTTTCGTTTTAAAGCAAAGATGAAGCAAATCGGTCGGATAGAACGGCCTGACCGACTGACTTGAGTTTACAGCAAGGAAATCCCCATTAAAAAAGGAGATAGCGTTTGAGTATAGAAAAAGGAAGGTGAGAGTTATGTAAATTCTGATACTTGATGACAAAATTGTGGATGAATACCTTTCGTTTAAAGTAAAAATGAAGGAAATCTGCCGGGTAGTTTGGCCTGGCCGACTGACTTATTGTTTGTAGATTCTTTTAATATATAAGATGTAAACAATATACAATATGCCAGCCTGCAGTGAGTGGTTGAATATTGCAGCAAGATAATAAATTAACCGAGTGCCGGCGTGGCGCAATGGATAGCGTCACCGATTACGGTGCTGAAGGTCGCCGGTTCAATCCCGTCCACCGGAAAAAATATTGTTTCTTTGTATTTATCATTTCCAGAATGTTCTACATGTTTCTTATGTTAACAATTCTTCTAATTTCTGGTACATTATGTCTGTGTATAAATAGCAGAGCACTTTCCCCGAGAGTCAGTCAATGCTGCGTGTATGTTTCATGTCGCAATAAACCTGCTTTCAGTATAATTGCTGTGTTCAGTTGACAACCCTTCCTTCGAAGTCAAGCCTGCTTCCATTTCAATGCGACAATATCATCAGCAGCTTGTTTAAAACGATATTCGCAATGTTTTCAGTTTCTTGTCGTTTCAAATTCACAGTTCTTAAATCTATTGCATGAGAACTCGATGACCCGAAACCGTTAGTATTATTAACAAGTTTAGAAGAGACTCGCTGCAAGGCCGCCATATTCTATCGAGCGTATACTGTTTACCTCAAAGCAGAAATGTATCTCTTGAAATACGTGCTAGTGATGTTCCATAACAACTCCACCAGTGTACCAACGATGAGAAATAAGCCAAAGTGCACAAAAATCATAATGAACACCTGACAGATAAAAACTGTATTACAACCTAACAACATCGATTTCTGGCCACCGATCCCCACCCTCTCTTATTCATTATCGCTCATTATCATTATAAGTTACTTTTGATCAAGAGATTTTTATCTTCAAGTGACAATTACGGTATGAATAAGCGAGTGATGATGAGCTAAGTATGCTTTTAAAGGCTTGCAATATATAAATGTTACATCAAATAAATGAATACATCAATAAAAGAATGATAAGAATGGTACATCACTTTTACACTTTAGTTCTTAACCTATAGCGAAGTATCCTCTCGGAAGGCAGGCAAACAGTCTGTTCAAGAGTCTAGCACTTAACGTTGCTAGGATTTTGCTGGGTGCATGGGGTAGTTGTGCTTGCGAGTAGTGTGCCATCTGCTAGTCCTGTTGCGTACCAGTTTCTCCTTAATGTTCGTCCGGAGTGATTACTTCTCTCTACACACCTCCCAGATATCCTACGAAACTCGTCATTTCGAAGTCCGTGTCTGAGCTGCTGCAGTCTCAGAGAATTTCCAAATCCGTTCCCCAGAAACCGTCCTGTGAGACTAAAAATGGCCTGATGTTCGCTCGCAGGAGAAGGTGCGGTAGGCAAGGGTGGAGAAAGAGTCTCCTTGAACTCCTCGTTCAGTGTGTTACCTCTACATCGCTGTGCCCTCGGTTGGTACTTGAAAACCTGCTTATCGCGTGGGGTTTAAGAAAGGAAGGAAGATCATGGTTTAACTTCACGTCGACAACGTTGTCATTACACGCAGTCCAAAGTTCGGATTTCTTTTTTCGTTAAGGATGACGAAGAACCCTTCCGGTTTTTTTTTTTTTTTTTTTTTTTTTCATGTAGCGATTGGACCATGTGCTGGATTTAGAGCTTCTCGTTGTAGGGCCAGTAGCCAAAGGGGCTCGGTCGTCCATGTTCAGAGTTGCTTGAGTGGAAAAAAAATTCAAATGTTTGTAGAGTTTACGGTACATAACTACGGGGTCATCAGTCCCTAAACTTACAAACTACTTATGAACTAGTTTATACTGAAGACGGCACAAAATATCCGTGCCCGAGGGGAGATTGGAACCCCCGACCGCAGCAGCCATGCAGACCGTGACTGGCACGCCGCAGACTGCTTGACTGCTGTTTATCTCATACAGTCACGTACTATCGTGCTGATACCACTCGTCGCTTCCTAGTGCGATGTGACGTTAGTCGTGGTGCTGGGAGGTTCAAATCCAGCAATGTCTGATGGCTGTGTCCTCTTGGCTTTACTGGTGGCTTTCCTCACACTGCCACTATACTTAAACACGCCAGGAAAAGGATTAAGGATCATTCCTTTCTAGAGCGATCTCGCTGATTAATCATCTGTGAAGTAAGTGTTTATAAGACCCGTTCACCTGCGCCGTTCGTTCTACAACTACATCTACATACATACTCCGCAATTCACCGTAAGGTGCGTGGCGGAGGGTACACTGTACCACTACTAGGTATTTTCTTTCCTATTCCACTCCGCGAATCGAACGAGGAAAAGAAGAATGCCTATATGCCTCCGTACGAGCCCTAATTTCTCTTATCTTGTCTTTGTGTTCTTTACGCGAAATGTAAGTAGGCGGCAGCAAGATCGTACTACACTCAGCTTCAAATTCCGGCCCTCTAAATTTACTTAACAGAAATTCACGAAAAGAACGTCGTCTTTCTTCCAGCGATCCCCAATTGAGTTGCCTGAGCATTTCCGTGACACTCGCGCATTGGTCGAACCTACCGGTAACAAATCTAGTTGCTCGTCTCCGAACCGCATCTATGTCTTCCTTTAAACTGATCTGCTGCGGGTCCCAAACACTTGAGCAATACTCAAGATGTGGTCGTACAAGCGTTTTATACGCGGTCTCCTTTACAGGTGAAATACATCTTCCCAAAATTCTCCCAATAAACCGAAGTCAGCTGTCCGCCTTACTCACAACTGTCCTTACATGCTCGTTCCATTTCATATCGCTCTGCAATGTTACGCCTAGATATTTGAATGACGCGACGGCAGGGATTGCTTTTTCTACTCATGCGCATCACCTTACATTTTTCTACATTGAGAGCTATCTGCCATTCTTCGCACCAACTAGAAATTTTGTCTAAGTCATCCTGTATGCTATTACAGTCAGTTACAGACGACACCCTCCCATACACCACAGCATCATCAGCAAACAGCCGCAAATTACAACTTACTCTGTCCATCAGATCATTTATATAGATAGAAAATAATAGCGGTCCTATCGCACTCCCCTGGGGCACGCCTGACGATACACTCGTCTCTGATGAACACCCGCCGTCGAGAACAACGTACTGCGTTCTATTACTTAGGAAGTCTTCCAGCCAGTCACAAATCTGTGAACCTATTCCATAAGCTCGTATCTTCGTTAGCAGTCTGCAGTGTGGCACCGCGTCGAACGCCTTTTTGAAGTCGAGAAAAACACAATTCGCCTGTTGCCCTTCATCCATGGCTCGCAAGATGTCATGTGAGAAAAGGGCAAGCTGCATTTCACATGAACGATGTTTCCTAAACCCGTGCTGATTCATGGAACGAAGATTTTCGGTTTCAAGGAAATTTACTGTATGTACTGGATAATGATGAACGTAGCAGAAACTAGGTAGCCAAAAGGTACTGCAACCACTTTTCGTACGTATATGACAATTCTTTCGTCCATGCACTCTATCACAAGTACGTGATCGCTGGGTGTGGTGCCGGACTGGACATGTCGGCGGCGGCGGCGACAGCGGCGGCCTGGTGAGTGGTCAGGGTGCGAGTACAGACATGTCGGGAGTGTAGACAGGTCTGGACCTGTCGGAGGAGCTGCCTGTCTGGCGGTGACGCCGAGGGTGGAGGGGGGCGTCGTGTGTGGCCTAGGTAGGTGTTGTTTACTTGCAACCTGTCAATCATCCTGTGGCGGCGTCCTCTGATTAGCGGTCGGACAAGAAGCGTTGATACCAATCAAAAGGACATAAATGTAATCATCCTGTCCTTCCGGGAAGACCTATCAATCATCCTGTGGCGGCATCCTTTGATCTGCGGTCCGGCAATTGACCGAGGGAGTAGGGGTCGATGACACTGTCGTCGACGGGCGAAAGTTCAAGGTCACTGCGCGTCAATCCCCACTACCATACTACTTACAACTTCGTTTACCTGCATTGGTGGCAAATAGCATTTTAGCATAATTGCGAAGATCCATAGCTGTATAACTGATTTTACTGGGTTTCTTTTTAAACAAGAGATTATACAATCCTTTCGTTCCAGAATATTTTACTTTATGAATTATTAATTCATCTCCAACAACTCGTACTGGGGAAGTTGCAATCGCCCACATCTTTAATTCATCATCAAACCTACTGCCATATATAGAATCCGTTGTTTTTTCGGTCTTGAGGTTTGTGAAAAAATAATTTAGCCAGTCTTCCTTCATTCTCGTCAGCACTATCATCATCATTATACCTTCCTCCTTCTTCCTCCAAATCTTCTTCTTCTTGTTCTTCTTTTGCAACTAGAGCTGTGTCATCTGGTTTTATGAATGCACGTTCCTCATCAACGGCTTCAAGTTCATTCTTTTTAATCACAACTCTAGGCTTGAGCTGGCGGGCCTCTTGAATCAATCTCTGTAACGGTTCAGTTAGTGGTTTCATTACTTTGTTAAGTACACTGTCAGCTTCTGCCTCACGCCTTTGTAGTATAGCAAATTTCTTGCGTATAGCACGTCGAGCTTCCAGTACTCGCTTTTTAAGTTTTATCTTCTCATTTAAGCGAGCGAGCAGTGGCGTGGTCTCACGTCTTTTTATTGTCTCACGTGTTTATAGTATATCCAATTTCTTGCTTTTAGCACGTCGAGCTTTCGGTACGCGATTTTTTTATGATTTATCTTTTCATCAATGCAATTGTCCTGTAACATGACGCAGCTGGATTATAAACGCAAATTTGTACCATCCGCTAAGATGTTACCCGAGCTGTCTGTAGCGCGTCCTCTACAACGTGATTGGCTAGTAGCGCACGCACACAAACACAGCACAATGCAACTCCTATACATTAATACAAATATACTTATCGAAATTACGGTGATCTATTATATAAATCATTATCTTTACATATAACTAGGAAATTATGCACGTTAGCACCCCATACCTCTTTACAAATATCAATGAATGCATTAAATGTCATATCAGGATTAACGTGAACACTGAAAACGAGTCGCATTTTACGTTCATATCGTTTGAAGACATCAATAATATTAGCATTGTCTCTAATTAAGTGTTTCGGAAATTTCCTGTAAGTCTTACATAAATAAAAACAATCTACGCCATAATGGCGACCCTTTGAACGTATGCTCTCATATTATCCTGTTTATCGCAAACAATGTCATCAGAAATGAAAATGGAGTGAAGAAGTGCTTTATCTGGCGGTATTACTTCATCATTACTCTTGATTGGGAAATATCCAATGTCTCCAATGCCGTCAATCACTTGAGCTAGAAATTTGTATTTATATTGCTACAAAGATTTGGAGAATACATAAACGTTCTTAAATGACAGACCATTCTCATGTACAAGACGATTAATTATCGCATTCGTTTTCCACAGTTTGAAGGGCCAGATATAATACATCTAATTGTTTCCGGAAATAGATCTCCACGTTTGCGACTCTGTGCAGCTGATGTCCCATCATTCTTTTCGGTAATAGCAGCAATGGGAAGTTGGCGTGCGTGCTTCTTGAAGCGCATCTTGAAGTTAACTAGTGAGTCTCTTATATATATATATATATATATATATATATATATATATATATATATATATATATATATATATATAATAGGAGTAACAGTATTAATATGACCGGAGTTGTTGCACGAAGGAGAAGAAAGCGTGGTGGATCACTTCTTAATAGCCCAATCAATCGTCTACCTGTTGAACTACATATACCTGGTTACTCTTATTGCGGACCAGGCACAAAGTTAGCAAAACGACTGCAAAGCGGTGACGTTGGAATCGATAAACTAGACTCAGGTTGCAAAGAACACGATATTGCGTATGCAAAACACCCAAACAGGTACAGAGCGGACTTGATTCCAGCAGATAAAGCAGTACAAAGAATAAAGACCTCAGACGCTAAGCTCAGTGAAAAAATAGCTGCCCTAGCGGTGGCTGGTGCAATGAAGGCCAAAGTCAAACTCCGTATGGGTATTAATAAAAAGAAGAATATGAAGAGGAATAAAAAGATAGAAGCTAACGAGCTGAAAGGATTAATTAAATAATCTGCTCTGGTCTTACGTCAATGAAACCTGGCACTAATTTCTGGGGAGCAGTGAAAGCGGCTCATAAAATTGCTTCGGATCCAGCTCAAAAAGCAACAAAAAAACCATTAAAGAACGCATATTACCACTTCCCAAGAGAGGCGGCTTTTTGCCCCTGATTCCAACTTTGGCAGCTTTATCAGCACTGGGTGGACTGGCAGGAGGTGCTGCAGGCATTGCCAAGGTAGTTGTAGACGGAAAAAATGCTCGGAAAGAACTGTCGAAGTTGCAACGACATAACCAAACTATGGAGGCCATAGCGTTTCGTAAAGGCAGGAGGCTGTATTTAGGGCCTTATAGGAAGAATGGTTTCGGACTGTATGTGGGGAAGAAAAAAAAATTCTCGTTAAACAGCCTTCACAAAACATCGCCTACAAACATCGACATAGAACTCTATGCTAGAAAATGGAGGAACACTCCACTTTGGAGATGTCTCTTTGAGAGACACTTTACCAAATAAGCCTAAAAGATATGAGAGTGCAATTGTCAACCTCGAGACAGATAGTGAGCCTGGCTCCCACTGGGTTTCTTTTAAGAAGAGGGGAAATGATGTATACTATTTTGATAGTTTCGCCAATTTACCGCCTCCTCTAGAAATAGTCAGGTATTTCAAAAATTTTACTATTAAGTACAACTACAATACGTTTTAGTTGCCTAAGAGCCATAGGTGTGGTCATCTTTGTTTTAAGTTTATAAATTCCGGATAAATTACTGAGAATTCCAATACATAATGGATGTGGGCGAGAACGGCATGAGTTTAGCCTGTCGGGTAAAACTTCGATTTTAACCTCCACATTTAATTCCACATTTAATTTGTTTCATCATCATTCCTGCGAAATTGCATTACTGCCGACAGATTAGCCAGGATGGGGGCAGAGACTCCATTTACTGGACCGGAACCTGTCCTGACAATCATCAAGGCAATGATCAAATTGGAGCTACGTAACTGGCTCAGAAGACAGCACGTAGAATATTGGACCAAAGTCTACCAACAAAAACATGGCAAGGTAATGATGCCAAAGCCATGTTTTAAAAGAAGCTCTGCAATCCTGGGCCTGAACAAGAGAGAGATTAGACTCATGGTTGGATTGCTTACAGACCATGGAAATTTCAAGAAACACCTACATACAATGGGAATAACAGAAGAGGACCCTAAATGTAGGATCTGTGATGACGGTGATGAAACTGCATCACATCTAATCTTCAAATGCATTGAATTGGAGAGTAAAAGGCACAGAACATTTGGGACAACCAGACCCGAAGAAATTGTGTCTAAAAAAGAACTGGTAATGGGACTCCTTGTACTGTTCAAGGGCATTGGTTGGCTTTACTAGATATACAGGGAGCGATACCGCACAATAAACTTAGTTTCGGTGCGGGCAGTGGCAGGTTGGACCAAGACTGTTTTGGCTTCCCTGAAAAAATCAAATCAAATCAACTTACTTTCATACAATTCTATACCGAACATTACGTCTAAAATCAATAATTTTTACTTCTATAACTACATTGGTAATAATAAAATTCTAGATAAAGTTACTATAAAACCTGGAGCGTACGAACTCAAAGATATATTTTCATCTTTACTAATGGAGACTGAGTTGTACAACGCCAAGTCAATGATGATGCACTCGAGGACGATAAACGGAAATTCAAAGTAGAACTGAGAATCTCTTACCATAAACCTAACAAACGATGTAAAATCTGATGTAATGTAGCTGTTGATTTTACGCTGGATAATAATATTGCCTCAGTCCTAGGATTTGAGAATATGTATATGGACAAGGAAACTTCAACGCTAACTGTGCACTGGGTAAATATTCAGAACGTTAATGTGCTATGCATAGATTATAACATTTCGGCTGGCTGCTTCCACAATGGCGCTCCTATGCACACATTACATCAGTTCTGGCCCGCAGTCCCACCTGGATATAAGATTGTAGAATCACCAAATTCACCCATTTACATTCCAGTTGTTGTACAACACATTAAAGAGTTAAGTATATCTATTAGAGATCAGGACGGGAATCTAGTTGATTTCGACAGGGAGGAAATAACTGTGATATTACATTTAAGAATAAAAAATCGGGAAGGTAAACCTCTACAGTCAACAACTTACGCATGATGAGATGAATGTGTCTACAAATAGAAAATATCAAAAGAAACAGAGTCAAATGAAGAAGAAAGAGGCTGTATATAAAAAGAGACAAGTTAAGCAGATTAAAAAGAACAAGAAGATTGACTCCATAAAATAGAGAACTACTATCGAGAGTGGCTATAGTGTGCTATAAATACCAACGTCACACTCCATAAACTCTCATTCAAAATTGCTACAAGATACAAGGAAGACAATGTATTATTTACTGAGTGTGAGAGAGAAGATTCACGCCGATAACTCCGTACCAAATTTCAATATCGTAGATACCAACCGTACAGTCGACCAAATTTCGCTTACAACGATAAAATAATAATAGTGATAAAGACTTGTACCTGCTGCCTTGTGAGAGCCACCTTTATATTCACGGTCGTCTACTAAAGGCGGATGGATCGGGAGTGGCTACTGATATTCATTTAAACAAAAATTGTATGCTTCACTTGTTTTCTGAAATTCAATATCATTTGAATAACAAGCAAATAGAAGATGTGCGAAATCCTGGAATTGTTACACTGATGGAGGGGTATGCCTCATTCACACTGAGCGAAGCTAAAGTATTTCAAAATGCAGGATGGGGGGGAGAAAGAGGAACTAAAAGAATTTGTTGACTCCGATGGTAGTTTCTGCTTCTGCATTCCACTGAGCATGGCACTCGGCTTCGCTGAGGATTACAGGAAGATTATTTTAAACGCTAAAAATGAAATTGTGTTGGTTCTAACGCACATGGTGCAAATAGCATTATTGCAGATGCTGTCGACACTAAGTCGAAAATTGTGTTTGATAATATTTACTGAGATATACCTGAAATTCAAGTGTCTGAAAAAGAGAAAATATCATTAATGAAAATCATAAAAACTGATCTAAGCCTGAATTTGGCATTCTGCCACTGGGAACTAACTGAATGCATCACGCCGGAACTTGATAAATGGACGTGGCAAGTAAAGAGCAAGCCGGGTCCTGAAACCGCTCGATACGTAATTATCGCATTTCAAACAGACAGGAAAGCCATAAATGCTGAGTGTAGTATATTCGACGCTATAAATTTGACAAAATTAGAGATAAAACTGAACTCATCAAAATATCCCTACGAGAACTACGTGGTTAACTTTACCACGAAGAATACGACGCTAGCGTATGTCATGTATAGCAAATTTCAGTCTGTGTATTATGAGACAAGAGGAAAAATTGCAAATCCTCTCCTGAGTCTTAAAGAGTTTCAGAAATGTCCAATTCATGTCTTTGATTGCTCACGGCAAGAAGAAAATCTGACATCTTCTAACTGTAATATGCGAATTTAAGTGGAGCTACAAGAAACCTTTTCCAATGCATATCATAAATAAAATTCAGGGTATAAATATTTATTAGCAGTGATTGATGTCTAAATAAGCTTGCTCCTCTGAAGACCAAATCATCTAACGACGTCACTAATGGACTCAGAAAGATATATATGAGAAGTAGTAGGATACCAAATAATTTGCAAACTGACTTGGGTAAAGAGTTTTACAATAGTAATTTCACGAAGTTGATGCATAAATATAAGATTAACCATTACTCAAAGTATTCCGTAATGAAAGCTTGTGTGGTCGAATGATTCAATAGAACTCTTAAAGGCAAGTTGTTTAAACGTTTCACGGCAAAGGATTCTTACAAATGGATTGATGGAGTGCAAGATCTCGTAAGTCAATACAACAATATGAAACATAGAACCATAAACATGAAACCAGCTGATGTAAAGGATGATAGTATTTTATCTACAGTCCTCACCAAAATCAAGATGGTGGATACGCGAAAACCCAAGCTGAAAGTCGGTGATTTTGTTACACTTAGGAAACACGAGTCTGTTTTCGAAAAAGGGATTTACACCAAATTGTCTACGGAAATATTTAAAATTGTAGATGTGGAGGAGAGGATTACCTATCGCACCCGTTGCAAGTAGTTTCTACTGCGAAGAACTACAAAAGACGAAATATCCTACGTCATACTTAGTCGAAAAAATCATTAGAAAAAAAAAAAAAAAAAAAAAAGAAATAAAGCATTAATGAAATAGCTTGGGTTTGTCGGCATTCACGATTCGTCGATTGCTACTTCATGACGAAGGTCATAAAATGCAGGATGATCCTCCAGCAAATTTAATGTCTTGCGACATACAAGCACCGACAATATCCATCATTGCCATCAGTGATGTGTGGCTGATGAAAATGCGTAGCCACCCGCAGCTCCCGCATTTTCACTAAATGGACAACGTTCACTGCTCGTTTGACAATAAACTTGGCTGGCCATCGCATACCTTCATATGGCTCACGCCACACAGTAAAATGTGCGAGCGACGAATCAAATATTTTGTGCCACAGCACATGACCACAGTCTTCACTGTCGCATTTGCGTGTTCGAACCGACTCCCTATACTCCCAGAGAAATTGATATTTATTCTTCTTCTCCTCCTCCTTTATTTTCGAAGTTGTCGTCTCCCTCTTTTTTTTTTTTTTTTTTTTTTTTTTTTTTTTTTTTTTTTTTTTTAAATTTGCAGATCGTCGCACGTATACTCTATCGACTGGCGATGGGGCCGTCCGCCTCTGTTTTATATACGGCTAGGTTGAGTGGGTAGTTTTCTGCACTGTGTATTTGTCACGAGAAAATTAAATCCTGCAGTAATTCTACAACATATAGTGTGTATATATACCAAAGAAAAGCGCAATCGCATACCTCACATCTGCAGCCTGAATTTCGGATTTATCTTACATTTAAAAAAAAAAAAAATTAGAACAAGCTGCTCGTCTGGTAATCCATACAAAATATATTTTTACGTCCACTTGCTACACATGAAACGAAGGGTAATTTTACGACAAGCAGTTCAGGAAATAATGAGCTGGCAAACAAATGCTACTCATAATTCCGACTCGCGGTCTTTCGTATTTTTAAAAATCGATTAAGTAATATTTGTAAATATCTATATTTATATATGATATATATTAATATTATCTATACTTATAATGTAGATGATGAACTAAAAATATCATTTGTCGACATACAAAAACAAACTCACAGTTTATAGATGTGGATGGAGTCAGTACTGCTAATTATCCAGACGCAGATTTGGTTATTTTAGATTTCAATACTACAAATATATTAGAATCAATGGAAGTTGGTTCTTCAGGTATTATTAGATTCGATAATTTACATTATTGGAAAAATATTGAAGGAATTATTAAATTGATGAAATATTTCAAATTTATATATTTTGTAAATCCCATTGGTACGTTTAGACTCGAAAAGTATGTTGTTTTAGTAAATAGATTTAACTTCTGTTTTAATGTCGAGCCTAAATTGGAATTTTATTATGAAATAACGCAATTTAATAACCAGTCCACAATTTCAGATATCAAAAAATTGTTTAGTATTATAAATTACAATATACAAATTCACACTACTGTACCATTTCAAAAGGGATACGTCTTGCCAAACAAATGTTATCCATAATTACGATCCGTCAGCTCCCGTATTTTTAAAAATCAATTAAATAATTTCAACGCAGTGTTCAGGTTTAATATCAAAGTTATCGCTGCCGGAAGGGCAAAATAGACATTTTCCGATTCGCAAATGATCATTTTACAGGAACACAACATATGTACCAAAGAAAAGTGCAATCGCATACCTCACATCTGTAGCCTTAATTTCGGATTTTCTTTTTTAATTAGAACAAGCTGCACGTCTGACCCTGCATTGAGTTGCGTGTAATTCTGGCTGGTGGTATTCCAACAGCAGCGGTGTGAAATGCGCATCGCTTTATCAAAAGGCGGTGTCTGTCTGCGTGACTTGATGTACCGGTATCAGGTGTCGCACACAGCGTTCACAAGAGATGTTTCCTGCCAGAGAATTACATTCCCGCGCAGCAGAAAGAAACGTTTTTAGCCCGGGAATTTTACAGTGAATTTCTACTTGACTATATAAACCACGAAATTGTGAATAATATCCTCAGTGCACCGTCGTCGCTGCTGGCATACAAGAAGACCCAGATTTGCTGTTGAAAACACAGACGTTTACAAAGGATGAGTCTTGTGCAAAACGATTTAAAATCAACGGTGATACACTCAAATGGATTTGCAAAGATATTGCATTCAAAGGACGCATTTGCACAGGTATGCGGGAGCGCATAAAAATTGCCTAAACTAATAGCAAAGAAACTTGCAGTTGTCAATATCGATTCCGGAAATTTGATGACGTTTACTGTTTCAAGTGGTCAATAATTGCTGAATTGTACCCAGCAAATGACCATGTTTACCGCTTTTCTAATTATCTTCCATGTATAGATTCATTGAAATTTGAGACGTATCTTTCCGTGCAGAATTGAAGCACGTGTACAACTTTCGAAGAAAACAATGCTACATTGTCTGTCAATGTTTACGGCATTCAAATTTCCGAGCAGGAATGGTTAACTATAGGAGGTGACGAAGACTATAAAGGGAAAAAGTTTACAGTCGTTCCACTGCACGTATTAAAAAATTATAAACGGGAGAAACACGTAAATCTGCTAATGATTCCTATAGAAAATATTGAAATTTACCATTTCTAATATATAAGGAATCTTTAGAGACTAGCACGTAGCAGTATTACTGCTCATAAGGAAAAAATTGAAATATGCGAACGTTGTCTATGTTATTTTCGTTTAAAAGAAAAGTTCGCTGCTCATCCAGTAAATTGCTCACAATTTAAAGCAGTCAGTAGTATCATGCCCAAAGGAGACAAAACACTATATAAAATTTAACAACTGTAGCCACCAAATAAAGTCAGCATTCATCATACATGCAGATACAGAATGTGTGCTACTACCCGGAAGTGATAATGACATACACACAGTCACAAACCATATAGCATCGCCTATTATCTTCATTGTACTTATAATTTGGAATACTCTAAATTTCAATTATATCAAGGATCTGACTGTATGCAATGGTTCAGTAAACAATTATATGTGTTGAAAGATCAAATGAAAAATTATTTGTTGCAAAACAAGAAAAGGAATATCAGTTCTGAGGAGGAACAAGAATTTCAAGCGGCGAAAATTTGTCACATATGCAAAGAGCATTTCAGTGATTCAGATATAAAACATAGAAACCATTGTTATTTTACAGGCCGATTTCGTGATTTCGCATGCTGCAGGTAATGTAAATTATAGACCGAACTTTACTGTGCCGGTAGTTATGCACAATCTAATTATGATAGGCACTTTATAATAATGAATCTGTGTGAAGACTCAGAGAGACGAGTAAATCCAGGCCGCGTTTCAGTAATCGCATCAAATATAGAAAAATACTAAACATTTTCTAAATTAATTGCTGTGAATTGCCGCCAAGACATAAAATTTATATTTATTGATGCATTCAACTTTTTGATTTGTTCTTTAGGAAACCGCGTCTCGTACTTGCACCCCAAAGAACTTAAAATTACACGACAATTCTCCGAAGATGAAAATTTCAATTTGATTAATAAGGAGGGTGCATTTCCGTATAAATATGTAAGTAGCAAGTCTGTTTTAATAGAAGAACAGTAGCCGCCTACAAATTCGTTCAAAAGCTTACTGACGTGAAACAACCATTACAGATAGTGATTACCAACGGGCATGTGACGTATGGCGAGTATTTGAATGCAAGACCTTAGGCGAGTACTCCAATTTATATTTAAAAAGGGATGTTTTACTATTGTCTGATGTATTTGAAAATTTCCTAACAATCTGTATAAAACATGTGATCTGGACCCAGCTTATTACGTAACATCACTTGGCTTAGGCTAGGACGCTTTATTAAAAAGCACTAAAGTAAAATTACAACTAATTACAGATATTGGTCAATTACAATTTGTTGAACGAGGCATCAGAGGCGGAATTGTTCATAGCTCCTGACGGCATGCTGTTGCTAACAACAGGTTTGTGTCAAATTATAATCAAAATGAAGAAGAATCTTATATAATTTACCTTGATGTAAATAGTCTATATAGCTGAGCGATGAAACGTACCTACCTATCTCCACTTTCACATGGGTGCCTGTAGATAATTTTGATGTGACAAAAATAGCTGATGATTCAGAAATAGGTTACATTTTAGAAGTTTACCTAGAGTATCCGGAAAATATTAATGATCTACAGTCAGATCTACCTTTATGTCCTGAGAAAATGGTGCCACCTCCACACTATGACAAAGCAGGCATAAATAAAAACTGATATGCATATTATATAATAAAAAGAATTATGTCATTCATTATCGAAATTTAAAACAATCTTTAAACAACAACCTCATTCTAAGAAAAATTCGTATTGTTATTGTGTCGGGCTCCATGGATGAAGCCTTATAGAGACATTAATGCCGACAAACGTATGACTGCCACCAATGACTTTGAGAAAAAAAATTCAAACTAATGAATAACAGCGTTTTTGGAAAAATATTCAAAAGGTTCGCAAAATGGCTGATGTAAAACTCGTGACGAAATGGGATGAGCACTATGGCGCTGCAGCTTTAATTGCGAAGCCAAATAATAAAAGGAGTGTCATATTTAAGGAAAATTTAGTAGCCATAGAGTTAGGCGGACTCAATGGGTATTCGACAAACCAATGGCTGTGGGTACGGCCATTTTAGACACATCAAAGACACTTCTTGCTGATTTTCATTATGGTTATATGTTAAAAAAATTTCCAGCAAACCATGTTAAAATGTGCTATACTGACACAGATAGCCTAATTTACCTCATTTATGATGTGATTAGAAACGATGCACACAAATGGTTTGATACATCGAGCTATCTTGTAGAAAACAAATATAACATTCCACTTATGAATAAAAAGGTAGTAGGTTTAATGAAAGATGAATTAAATGGAGGTGTTATAACAGAATTTATAGGTCGGAGGGCACAAATGTACGCTGTAGAAACAGAAGAACAACGGATTATCCGAAGAGCTAACGGCATAAAACGCTCTTCTGCTAAATCGTTAAGTATTGACCACTATCTACAATGTGTGTTAAATGATATAGAGAAAACTGTTGCACAATACATAATTCGATCGAAACTACACATTGTCTCAACAATAAAATAATCTAAATTAGCGTTATCTTCAAACGATGATAAACGCTACATCATCAATAATAAAGTCAGTACTTTAGCTTGGGGACACTTTCGAGAAAGACAGCTGAATGCACAACATAATGAGTTATATATATATATGAAAAACGCGTTTTTCTGCAGTACAAATCTAGTAGTATGGAAAACTTGCACATAGACGTCATTATAAATGAAAAAAATTAAGAAGATACATTTTTTTGTTCTAATAGTGCAAAAATGTTTTTAAGAGTGTCCTTAATGTATACAAAATATAACTAGACCCATTCTTGTTTTACTGAATTCGCGCAAAAGGCCTAAAGTACTTTTATACATTGTAAAAAATAAATAGTTACTGTAAATATTGTAAATAGAATTCACTCTGGTTGGTTGGTTGGGCAGGGTGGAGGTGGGACTCGCCTTGCAGCGACGTCATTGCCGTGAGTGTTGCGTCATTTCAGCACAGATTAAATGTTGAAATGAGCTGAGACCTGCAATATGATAGCTGGAGAGTATTGGTATTTTATATGTCCACCATCTTGTTGTCTATGCCGACTATATTGTTGTTTGTGGCCGGCATATTGTTTATGTGAGCCGCAGCCATATTGTTGTTTGTGACTGCCATATTGTTTATGTCCACCGTATTATTCTTGTCCGCCATATTGTTTATGTCCGCCATATTGTTTATATCCGCCGTATTGTTTATATCCTCCAAATTGTTCTTTACGTCCGTCATATTGTTGTTTATATCCTCCATCTTATTTATGTCTGCCATATTGCCCCTTCGCGGTAGGCAACCAGACAGTCAGGAGGTTCACTTACTCTTCTGAACCCCCTAAGCTGGCCTGAAAGTCCTATTGCCAACCTACTGGCGTTTATATTATAATTTATCAGCTCTGTTTCATCCTCTTTACCCTGATCTAACACTCAAAGCATCGAGCGGTAAGATACACCAAGCTCTTGGCTGTTGTACTTACCTGTGTGGTGTCTAAATGTCTGATCTACCGATGCTATTTACTCTTAAACATAAATACGTGGTTAGCTGCAGGAGTCGTACAACTTCGTGATGCATTTGGATTTAAATAGTTCTCAGGTGTAATATTACACTAAAGCATTATTTGACCAACATTCCGCTGTCTTAATAGAAAAGCAATCGAAGGCTGTGATGTGTATTTCTTTGATCTGTGGGACTATTTAGCTTAAAAAGGTGTAGTAGCAGGTCTGTTGTGTTTTTTTCGTAGCTCTGTGCAATTTTCGCGATGCAGGATGTGACAAATAAACAGCCTAGATGGAGCGCTGATCTAAACTTTACCTTTCGAGTGTATAAGCTACACATACAAACGTTACTTGTTCTTTGCAGGAGAACATAACATGAATGGCGCTGGTTCTGTTATGTAAGGAGACTTGTGTAAAACATAAGCATCTGCTCGTATTGTATTAGTATTGATCTGTATTTCAGCATCTGCCTTTAAATGGCTAAGCATTTAATGTCTTCTGGTTAATTGAACCGTAGGAATTGGCCTGTGGTTGGGAGTTCGAGCTTGTCGTTTGATTGGTGTCAAGATTTGGAACTTATCGTGTACCATGTATAGGTATTTTCAGGGATATAGGGTTGTTAGGGTGTACAAAAGACATGGTTGGGGTCATAAGAGTCCAACAATAACGTTCTGGTTTTGATTTTAAATGGTTGAAATCCTATGGTTTTGATGTGAAAATCATCGATCTGTGGGTCGTTTTTTCCTAAAAAGGGTTAGAGTTGGACCTAATGTGTTGTAAGCTGTTGTTGCATAGTATCTTTTTCGCAATGTTGGAATCGAGCTAGACGTATTCTAAGTTTCTTCCCTCTGTGGAAGGAGCCTTTCACTCTTCTACTGTGTATATAGACCAACCTTACAAGGTGTTTGCCGTAGATAATAAGATCCGTAAGCGGATCATGTGTGCTGAGGAGGACTCCAACTTCGATGTGATTACGTAAAATATGTAATAATTTGCATCTGCAGCAGTTATTTGTTGTTAAGACATACCTTTTCGTGTAGAACATTTCGGTTTTACATGTCTATGGATCTAGGAGAAAATTCCGGAAGCCGGGTTACATGTCAGAAGAGCAGTGCTTCGATTGATCGAGTATCTCTTAGTTGGTGAGTTATCGGAGATGTACTTTTGTGCTGTTCAAGTCTACAGCTAAGCAAGTGTTCTTTTAAACTGACGTTGTGCGATACATTGGTGTATGGACTGGAATTTGACTTTACATCACAATTTAGCGCTCATCCAACTGTTTGTGTGTGTGTGTGTGTGTGTGTGTGTGTGTGTGTGTGTGTTTGTATGTGGGTGGGTGGGTTTGTGTATAAAATAGGTTATCGCCAACTAGATTTTCATCATGCCAGTTATAACAGCTGTTGTAGTCAACTCCTACTGCAAATACCTCGTTTGTGTCAACTGCAAGGAAATGATCCAGAGAAGTGTTGCAGTATTTGTCAGTAATATGATTGTGCACGGATATCTCTATTTTATTTTTTATGACTCAATAGTCTGGTGTGTATTATGGGTTATGTAATCAGTTTGGCTTCATACCACCATCAATTAATTTTTGTAATGACTCATACTCTGATTGCTTGCCCTCTCCTCCGCACTTGTGTAATATGGGTAATGCATTCAGTTTGGCATGAATTATTTTTTAATGACTCATGCTCTAATTACTTGCCCTTCCCTCCACACTTGTGTAATATGAATTTACGTAATCAGTCTGTGCCAGTACCCTTGTCAACTGATTTTTTTAATGACTCGGCAGTCTGGCAGCCTTCCACACTTGTGTAATATGATACCCTCATGACGTCATCAGTCTGAATTAGTACCCCCATCATTCCCCTACTCCAGTCAGCCTTGACCTCCCGTCTCCATTTGTCCCATTGACCCCACCACACACCTTTAGAACACTCTTTGTCCACCTCCCACTGTTGTGGACAACATCCAAACCACCACCATGGTCCTCCAGAACACCCACTGCTTTCAGAGCCCTCACATCGTGCAACAAATCTACCTTGCCACCTGCTCCATTTTCCAACTTGAAACTATTGCCACCTTCTCCAGCAACCAGTCCTACTTTACAATCTTCTATCTGATTACCCTTATTTAAAACAAAACCTTTCTCGGTTTTTCGTTGATTCTACTCCCCTACTCCATCCTATATCCTACTTTTCGATCCCTCCTAGCTAACATAATTTGTTTCTGCTCACTCTCTCCCATCACTGAATGGATGCCTTCATCCTCAATGAAACCTTCCTCCAATCCCACCATAACAACAGCACCACTGCTAACCTCCTCCGCACAGATAGCATCCACCATCCAGCACGAGGTGGGTTCGCGATTTTCCACATCTGCCACCACACTGTCTGGCTCCAATCCCTCGTCAATGACCCCACCCAACATCTCATCCTCAGTCTTTTCATCCCTTCCTTGACAATAACTTGTGCCAACATGCATATCCCCTCCACCTTCCCTTCACCATATGACTTCCTGTGCCACAGTGAAATAGCTGTGTGCACAAAGGCGCCTTGCTCTGGTGCATGCGGCTGTTTGCCGTTGGAGTTTCGATACATGCATGGGTGTTCGTGTTGTTCTTAGGACGACTGAGTTTAAATATTAAGTTTAGGGACCGATGACCATTACAGCTAGATCCCATAACTTTACAAACATTTCAACATTTTGAACATGACGTTCTGTCCCACATTGATTGATCCTTCACCTAAACATTCACTCCCCATCCTTTGTCGAGCTCAAGTTGTGGCGTCAGTTTCTTTCCACCGTTCATGAATACCTCATCTCTATCTCCCAGCCCACCTGCCCAGAATGTAACACCATCCCCAATGTCGTCCTTGCTTCCCACAGCCTCCTTGGGCACCTCACAGCGGAAGTCCTTGACCTTGTAGGAAATGTCCATGCCCTATCTGTCTCACTTGCTCCCATCTTGTTTCTGCTTCTAAACTTATCCACGACTAATTCTGAGCTTACTGGGTTGCCTACTGGCGAACCATAGATACCCAAGTTTCTAGTCTCCCCGTCTCCCTCAACACCCCGAAAGACGTCGACCACATCTCCTCCTTTCTCCTACAGAACTTGACTGATGCCGTCCATGCCCACATCCCTACCAAAGCCATCCAACCTCGCTGTCCTACCCGCCCCCAACAGACCGTCCTTTTCCTCCGTGAATCTAACTTGAACTTCCTCCACAACCATCACAGGGCGCACTACATCACCACCGGCCAATCCAGTGGTACATGCACAACCTCCTTACCGCGAAAATATGATGGGACTGGCGACGTACATGCACGTCTTAATGCCACACTCCCCCAATCACTTCACTAACTACTGTTGCACATTTCACTGACTTACTGGCAGCCGCCATTTATCAAAATTTCCCCTACTCCATAACAATCACCCTCTCGCCGATAATGGTAATTATAATGCTAATTACTAATTCATCCTTATAGAAGGTAGGTTTAAGAAACTCTAATTTGACTATTTGCTAAGTACTGGTTATCAGTCACTAACCATTATCATGGAGGACAAATAGAAAAGATACAAAAAATATGAAGATGATCTGCCCTTTCTGTCATGCGTTTGATTAGATATCGAAAGAGTTTCACAAAATTAAACATAACACCATCATCAAAGACATTTCAAATGAAGGCTTGTAATTACATTACGGAACAAATTCTGTTAAAATTACGCGAGAGTACATGCCAAGAAGTGAATTAATATATTATTTTATCTTAAAATATCACACGAAAGATAATGCTGGGAAAATTAGATTTATTTCAAGAGCAGAAAACATACTGACAATCTCTCTTCTGCGCACTGTTCGCGAATGGAGCGGGAAAGGGAGGAATCACACTGTCGCATGATGCATCTCCACCATACAATGTAAGTGTACTTAGGAGTGTGGATCAATATCAAAGGAGAATAATGGTATGGGTGAAAGTGATAATAGAAGTGAAGTATTCCCTGTAAACATCAGTGTTAAACGATCAGTGTGAGAGGGAGTAGCGAATGTATGGTTACGTAACACAGCTTTAAGCTTGACATGTCGTCCTGGTTGGTATAATTGTATTTTAACTGTCAGCTTCCTAATTACGTCCGAACCAATATGCACTCAAATTTCACCCATAACGCTGATAACTATATTATCCCGTTTGTGAGTCGAGTCCTCGATGTCTGGTTGAAATCAGATACTCTTTGTCAGCTGCCCGATATCCGACTCCATTAATGCATTTTAATTTACCTCATTTACTACTTCCAATATACCGAAACGTATTACAAAAAAATCGCACTGGCGTGTTTTACGACCCACTTTAGATTTGGCTGTAGTTTTATGATTTTTTGCAAACATATCGGATACAAATAATAAAAATTGATGGACGATATGATTACGACTCTACTATTGTGATACTATCTATGTACCCAATATTTAATATTCATTCTGACCGTATTTTAACAAACAGCCAAAATTATTTGATATTTGAGTTGAGCTTTAACAAATGTACTCTTTTTTGAACTTTTACCTCTTCAAACTATTATTTTAATATCTCTCCCACATTTTACTATCAATTAATTTACTCACCTTAGGAAACGATCTTATTCTATCAATAGGATAGATGCCAAGATAACAATTTTTATTTTATTCATTCAAAACGACCAGTTTCGCCACTCTGTAGAGTCATTCTCTGGTCTCATTGGCATTAAACTGGTTATTATAGTGCTCCACATAAAATCTGGTAGGTGAACTGGATGATAGTTATATAGAAAATCATGTGCGGGTGGATAGTCAGGTTGGTTTTATGGAGGTGATCAACATTTGGCGTTCAGAAACCAGTAACGTGGCATCCATCGCCCGTAACCTTGCCCAAAACTCTGTTTTGTATACGCCATCTTGCTTTCTATATTTCATGATAGTCTTATTATAACTCATGCGTTGTTATTTCAAAGCAATGATGCATTGGAAGCACTGGCATTTTTTCCATCTTGTTTGCGCACACTCTTCTTAATTGAAAACAACTATATCCTGCAAGATTCTGAGTTGTTCAAAGGTAACAGCGCTTTCTCTCAAAAGTGCATTTGTTCCATTTTGTGAACATATACATATCAATGAATTACAAACTTTAAATAATTCTCAAGATGAGGCGATGGAATGGAAATTTGTATTCTGTCAGGGAAAATGGTCAGGCGTTGTAGATGAAGATAAACGTGAATGGATACAATGCCAAACGTGTTCCACCTGCTAGCATGAATACTGTGTCGATGTGAGGAGTTGTAAGCAATTTGTCTGCGGACGATTTGATTTACGAGAACAGAAATATTTCATCAGGACTACAATCCATTAATGTGAAATTACTATTTTAATTAGAGGTAATGAGTACTAAATAGAAATTAGAGTATTTTCAGCTAACCTTCCATGTAATTTAGTTGTGTATCTGCCAGTAATTTAGCTTAACAGATAGCCCCGACCACTATCCCAATAGCCCCACTGCAATGCCTTTTTGTGCAATTGGGAGGGTAAATCGAAGAACAGCATAACACAAATGTTTGACAATCGTGGAGAACCACCTTTCATCAATAGGATAAGTATACCCATTGAAGTCATATTAAATGCTTAAAACAAAATTAATTATTTTCTGGAAAAATTTTGATGTAAGTTGAAAATATTATTATAGCTCCGCTGTACCTTACAACTCTTCTGCTGCCCTTACACTGTCCCAACCTACATCCAATGCAGTCTTCCTGTGCATCTGGTGACCCTGTTTCTCTTCCAATAATATTCCAAATAGTTTTAATTGTATTATCAGAGGTACTGATGTCAGACATGATACACATACTTCTTGACTTTTTAATAACTTTCCTTAGTATTGCACAAAATTTTTGTAATACTGAACAGTTTCTGGATCAGTACTCCCTCTTGCCGTTAGATACAGTTCCCTTTTACGGTTGCAAGATATTCTTATTCCTATGGTTAGCTACGGTTTTTACATGTTTTATTAGAATTTTGTTTAACTACTTTCTTGGAAAAACAATTTTCAAATACCCTTAAAAATGTATCATGAAATAAGTTGCATAACAGGTTTGCATCGGGTTCCTTATACACCTCATCCCAGTCTAGCTGCAGTAGGCTTTTCCTAAAGTTTGCAATGTTTGTATTGTTAATTGAACGGACTACTTTGAAAGGCCGGCCGCGGTAGCCGAGGGGACTGCGGCGCACCAGTCACGGTCTTCACGGCCACTACGGTCGGGGGTTCGAATCCCCCCTCTGGAATGGATAGTTGTGCCGTCCTTAGTATTTGCTAGTTTTAAGTAGTTTGTAAGTTTAGGGACTGATGACCCCGTAGTTAAGTCCCATAAGCTCTACAAACATTTGAACATTTGAAAGGCTGATTTGATTTACTGCATGGAGCTATGTCATGTACTGTAACAAACTGAGCACCGTGGTCTGAAAGGCCATTCTCAACAGGATAAGCATTTATGTTCTTAAACGCATCTCGGTCTGTAAAAAAGTTATCTATCGATGTATTGCTGTTCTTTGTTATCCGAGTAAGAAAATCGATAATGAAGCTTAAATAGAAAGTTTTGAGTAATACTTCAAAGTCATTCTTCCTATTACACTCTTTCAGTGAATCGACATTGAAATCCCCTAAAAATGATAATTTGCTCCCCCTGTCTGACAGATAGCACAACAATATAGCCAAGTTTTCTAGAAAAAGCTGAAAATTCCCTGAGGGTGACCTATAAACTGTTACAATTATGAAAGTGCCCTCATTTAGTTTCAGTTCAGTGGCACATGCTGCTATACTTTGCTCTACAAAAACCTTTTTTGTTTCTAAATTTCTCACATTGTGGAAACTTTTGACATATCTAGCAACTACTCTTCTCACCATATTATCTCTACTTACATGTGCAGCTAATTTGTACCTATTGATATTTACCTTTCCATATCAGTGACAATGTGTTGCTCATACAGGCATAGTACATCTATTACATTATTAGTTTCTAAATCATCTAAACAAACCAAAGGTTCATCAACTTTATTCTTTAATCCCCCAATATTCTGATTAAATATACAGGTATTGTTTTTCACTTTACTTTTGTGAGTATCTTCAAATTTTATAACATCTTTAGTACCTGCCTGACTGAGTTTCTAACTGGACACTGATCTTAACCTAAAAAATAATTTCTACCCTGACTTGTAGTTCCTCCCACCTTTAAATTTCCTGCTGTAAGCCCAGCCAATTTAACCTTCCCTTTCCTATTGAGGTGGAGGCCATATCTAGTATAATCCCTCCTAGAGAGAGAATCAACAGCAACACACCACTGTGAGACCCCGCATCAGATGCAAGTCCCTGATCCAACTCCAAATTAACTCTCCTGACAGAAGAGTTCAAGTGAGGCTGGTCACGGCGCTCCAGAACCGACACAAACCCAACACTGGTATAACTCGACGCTGAGGCAATCTTTGCCAGGTCACACTCTATGCTGTACCCCGAACCTCTGTCAATACTATTGCCTGGCCCACCCACAATAACCACGGTGTCTTCTTTAGCTAAGTCTTTACAGAGTGAACCTATATAATCTGTCACCCGCCCCAGACCAGCACTCGGCTGGAAAAAAACTTTTGACCTGGAAATCTGATCCTAATTCATCTTGCAGACGTTGGCCCACACCTCTTGCATGCGAACTACCTAGCAACAAAACTTTCTTCATCTTTGCGGACTTCCCTACATTCTTATTCAATTTTCTACTGAAAGTTTGTTGTACCCTGTCTACTTCTACTTCTGCCTGAGGCTCATCAGTTTCTAAGAGGCAACAGGTCAAACCTACATTGAACATTAAAGAAGTTCTTGGCCCTTCCTTATGCCTGATGCCACTTGCCTCCCCTGTTTACCCTTCTCCCCACTTAACCTATCCAGTTCACGCATAGTCTCCTCTAACTCGGCCAGAAGGGCAGCAATTTTCCCCTCCTGTTCCACAATCTTCCTACCTCTACTACACAGTCTACAAAACCACTGATGAGATTAGCTCACATGCCCGATTTCCGCGCCACTATATTCCCTATGAAAAAAGTTACTATATCCATCACACCAGACACCGGAGCTAACAATTCTGCGGCATATCAGGCACTTTACAATCTTGATATAAGTCGATTTTAGTGTTACTAAGACAATGAAGTTACCGGAAAAGAATGAAAATAGTTCAAATCTTTAAATATTTGTAAATCTATTGGATTCAACTGCGTGGTTATTAGTAGGTAGCTTACAAACTACTTAAACTAAGTTAAACTAACCTAAGGACAATACGCACATCAATGCCCAAGGGAGGATTCGAACCTCCGACGCGATCCACAGACTCTAATATGAGTGTAGACTAGCAGTAATTGCACTTAAAATTGCGGAATAAAGTTTAACCTATAAGCTCAAACGTTCATCTAGCAGCGAGTATGTAAATAAAATTAACTTTTCGTGATTACTATGACACTACGCAAGTTGAACAAAAACCTTTAAAAGTACTTTGAAGAGCACAATAATACACGCATTAAATTAGTTAAAAGTGTTTAAGACAGTTTATTACTTCTAAATTATTTATCAAATACTAGAGCTGTGACTCCAGGCGTCAGGGC
The DNA here is from genome assembly GCA_026315105.1 of Locusta migratoria. NCBI lineage: Eukaryota > Metazoa > Arthropoda > Insecta > Orthoptera > Acrididae > Locusta > Locusta migratoria. The sequence continues at coordinate 450,804,930 of CM048755.1, read as the reverse complement.
AGCAGTGCTACCAAGTAGTTTCCCAATGCAATAACACGAGGCAGCACAAGTCGCCACTGTGGGGGCCGCCATTTTGGTTCTACAGCGGACGCCACTGTGCAGTATCGCTTCGCAAATTATTATTATTCTGTGGCCAGTTTGCGTTCCGTTTGAGTCAGAAATTATGTTCTTGCATTTGGTAATAAAGTTCTGATAATTCAAAAGGCCTATATTTCTTAATCTTACCACCCCCTCTGTCTCACCTATCGCATCCGGCTCCCTTCCCCCACGCAGATCCTGTATGACTTTATCCCGCTTCCTCATCTCCTCGAATACCTAGAACATATCCGTATCCTCTACACCGACCGCAAAATAGACTCCCACAACCCCCTGGTGCATCCCATCCTCACCGACCCGGGTCTCTGCCACACCTCTATCGCTGTATACCCCCCTCCCTTCATCTCCACACTCTCCATATCCTTTCCCAGGGTAACTTCCGCCGCCTCCCCCTCCCTGATCACGTCCACCGTCCCGACATACACCCGTCCTATCAACCCTGATCCCTCCCTGTAGATGTAGAGCCCCCTCTCCCGCCACCCTCCCGTTCCCCTCTCCCACTTGGCTAACCCCCCTCCCTACCCTGGAGTACCTACGGCTCCCCCCCCCTCGCCTCTTCCACCTCTTTTCTCCTCCTCCACTGTGCTTCCCACCTTCCCCCACCCCGCAGGGTCCTGGACCGACAGTTTTAACAGTGCTACAATCAGTGTTGTGTGCAGTCACAGACAAATATATACAGATGGAAAACCTCCGTAAGGGCCCGGCCCTACGCTCAGGGGTGCGGGGAGGGAGGGTTTCCAGCAGTTCCGTAAGATGTCGCATGATGGCGCTGCAGTCAGAAGCAGCTCTTTAAACTGGTCACAGCAGGCGGCAGGTAGCGGCTGCCCCCACCACCACCTCCCCTCAAACGCCAGCAAGCCGGACACAGCTGTGGCCTCGTGGCAGGCAGCACGAGCTCTCCCCTCAGCCTCCCCTCCACGCTACCCTCTGACGTGCGAGAGGCACCCTAAGCCAGGGAACCGACTGACACCTGCTAGCATCTTACGGAACTATGAGGGAAGCGTAGGACAGTGGTTTAGGGGGGCTTCTCCTCTGTATATGTTACTCTGTGGTGCAGTGCTCCAGAGAAGTGTGTGTGTGTGTGTGTGTGTGTGTGTGTGTGTGTGTGTGTATCTGCATCCACTGCTAAAAAACAAGTGTCGCATCGTGTGTGTTATTAGTATCTCCGTGTACTCGCCGTCCTCTGTTATTGTCGTACTATATGGTTTTTATGTCACTGTGGCTCCTCGTTTTTAATTGTCTAAATGTGATCTTAATCATCCGTCAACTGTTTGTACTCCGAATTGTCACCCTGTCTCTGTCTCTATTTCACTGTTTTATCGCCTGTCATATATTTTAATTGTCATCACATCCATGTATTTTATTCTCTCGGCTGAAGAGCAGCCTATGGAGTTGCTGCCAGCCTACTGGCTGTAATCGCTGGTATGCAAACACAATAAAGGGAAAAAAATAGTCTTACTACCCCCTGCGGGGTCTCCGAGCTTTGTTTTTTTAACAGTGTTTTTAACAGTGCACCGGGTTAAAGTGTTGTATCAGTGTCAAGTGGTCAGCGTGGCTAGAAGACTGCAACAACCAGCGTACAGGCAGAACACTGTGTTGCCATGTTTTTTAATTGTGTCTCTGTTATCGTCGCCATTCACTGTGCAAAATTTGTGTTTTTTAGCCACCGCAGCAGTTTTTAATACTGACTATGTGTGTTTCAAAGCCTTAATTTCATTTTTTATTTCGCCAATTTTATCTCCTTTTTATTGTTAAAATCAACATTTTTCTCATGTTTTAAACTAACATTCATGCTGTCAAACTCATATGTACAGTGGACTGAAGAGCAGCATATGAGGCTGCTGCCAGCCTACCCCATGGGGCATTAAAATACAATAGAGAAAAAAAAATAGTCTCACCACGAAAGGTCACAAGATGATTCTCACAGATTTCACTCAAACTGTGTGAGAAGAACCGGCTAGATGAACGTCATAAATTACTGAAATATGTGGCCTGACTGGGCCATAGGAAACTAAAAACTTACATAAATTTCGGATTTCAGAATACAATAAGTATAAGCACGTTTGGATGACACAGTATAATTTGCACTAAAGCACTATCCAGAAAAATATATCTTGCCGAAAAATGCTTTCATAATATATGAATAGTGTAAATATTATGTTTATTAACGATGATGACCCGAAATAATTTTAATGTAAATTTCGCAAATAAGTGGCAGATTTTTTGTAAATATGTTCTTTCCATAATCAAAGTAATTATAACTGAAGATAATATATTGATTTTACATAAGTAAATTTCAGTTTCGTAATTTCGCAGTTGACTCAATGACTTTCTTGGAATTCTTCCAATATATCTCTTACCTTTTCTGAATTAATTTCAGTTAAAACACTAGGATCTGCATTACGTTTATCTGACACAGATCCAGTATCTAGAAATATCTACCATTTATCTAATACCGAATCATTATATACATATAACCAGAAAAAAACACGTGCTGCCTTATGTTACACAGATACGATTGGGGGGAAAGCAGAATTTTGTTAATGAGATGGCTACTTTTTCCTCACAATTTTGGTTGTATAGTTAGTCATATCACGTATACATTCCAATGAGAATGGATATAGCCACATTCTCTGTAACCTGCATACTCTGGCGCAATTTTACATTCACTGCTTTATGCAACTAACACTTTCTAGTGACAAACATTATCCGGATACAGTCTGCTACGGCCACGTTTTGGAACCAAAATGGCCGCCACCGCAAAGGATCGCGTTAGCGTGACAAGACCTCGTTCTACAGTCCGCCCTCTCAATTTCCTCATCAGAATTTCTCGAAAAGAACGTCGTCTTTCCTCCAGCGATTCCCATTTGAGTTCCTGAAGCATTTCTCTGAGACTCGTGCATTAGTCGAACCTACCAGTAACGAACCTAACTACTCACCTCTGAACTGCTACCACATCTTCCTTTAAACTGATCTGCTGCGGGTCCAAAACACTTAAGCAATACTCAAGACGTTGTCGTACAAGCGTTTTATACGCGGTCTCCTTTACAGATGAAGTACATCTTCCAAAAATTCTCCCAAAAAATCGAAGTCGGCTATCCGCCTTCCTCACAACTGTCCTTATATGATCGTTTCATTTCATATCGCTCTGCATTGTTACGCCTAGATATTTGAACGACGCGACTGTGTCAAGAAGATCATTAATAATGCTGTATTCTAAGATTATTGGATTGTTTTTCTTACTCGTGTGCATCACATTACGCTTCTCCACACTGCGAGTCAGCTGCCATTCTTCACACCGACTACAAATTTTGTCAAGTTATCCTGTATGCTTTTACAGTCAATTAATGACGACCCCCTTCCATACACCACAGCATCATCAGCAACCAGCCGCAAATTACGAGTTACTCTGTTCATCAAATCGTTTATATAGATAGAAAATACTAGCGATCCTATCACACTCCCCTGTGGCACGCCTAACGATTCATTCGTTTCTCATGAACACTCGCCCTCGAGAACAACGTAATGTTCTATCACTTATGAAGTCTTCCGGCCAGCACCGAGCGAGGTGGCGCAGTGGTAACGCACTGGACTCGCATTCGGAAGGACGGTGGTTCAAATTCACCTCCGGCCATCCTGATTTACGTTTTCCGTGATTTCCCTAAATCACTCCACGTAAAAATGCCGGGATGGTTGCATTCAAAGGGCACGGCCGATTTCCGTCCTCATCATTACCCAGAACTCAGAGCGTAAGTTCCCAATCTACTAACCAATCTGTCGATGGGACGTTAAACCCTAAGCTTCCTTCCTTCCGTCTTCCGGCCAGTCACAAATCTGTGAACCTATTCCACATGCTCGTATCGTCAATAGCAGTCTCCAGTGCGGCACCGCGGCAAATGCCTTTTTGAAATCTAGAAAATCTAGAAAAACACAATCTGCCTGTTACCCTTCATCCAAGGCTCACAATACGTCATGTGAGAAAAGGGCAAGCCGAGTTTCACACGTAGCGGGGGAATGGCCAAGCGCGTTGAGGCGCTATTCTCCGATGAGCGAGGCCGCTCCCCGTCGGGGGTTCGAATCCTCCCTCGGGCATGGATGTTTGTTCTGTCTTTAGTATAAGTTAGTGCATAAGTAGTTTGTAAGTTTAGGTACTGATGACCTCGCAATTACGTCCCATAAGCTTAATAAGCATTTGAACATTTTGAGTTTCACACGAACGATGTTTCCTAAACCCGTGCTGATTCATAGAAAGAAACTTATCCGTCTCAAGAAAATTTATTGTATTCGAGCCGAGAATATGCTCCCAAATACTACAGGAAACTGATGTCAACGATATTGGCCTGTAATTATGTGGGTCAGTCTTTTACCTTTTTTTATAAACGGGAGTCACCTGCGCTTTTGTCCATTCACTAGGAACTTTCCACTGAATTAAAAATTCGCGATAAATACAAGCTAAGTAAGGGGCCAATGCCGGAGAATACTTTTTGTAAAACCGAACTGGTATTCCATCCGGACCAGGTGACCTGTATGTATTCCGCTCTCTCAGCTGCTTCTCTACAGCGGAAATACCTATTACTATGTCCTCCATTTGGGAGTTAATGCTTTGATCAAATGATGGTCATGTCTGACCAGATACCTAGCCAGAATGCTTTTCAAAGTTTCATCATGGAAAATTTATGTAAAACAGTTGAAAATAACGAATCATGAATATCTATGATGTACAAAAGTATACATAAAGTTTACAAAATCACTATCACACATACATACATTAACTCAATTACATAAAATACCATTAACCTAACAATAAAACATAATGCATTTGAAGAATAAAATATGATTGCCATAATAAACTAGAAAATATGCTCTATAAAATAAGCCTCAAGCGTCTCTGCGCCGCCGGCCGCGGTGGCCGAGGGGACTGAGGCGCTTCAGTCACGGTCTGCACGGCCACTACGGTCGGGGGTTCGAATCCCCCTCGGGCATGGATATTCGTGCCGTCCTAGTTTGTAAGTAGTTCATAAGTGGTTTGCAAGTTTAGGGACTGATGACCCCGTAGTTAAGTCCCATAAGCTTAACAAACATTTGACATTTTTGTCTCTGCGCCTTGACATCTTTGACACTGGTGGCACGTTTTCTTCTTCCGGAGCTATAATTTCGTCGAAAATGTTGGACTGTTCTTCGTATTCACCTTCAACGTCTTCTTCATTGAACTCTGTTCAGGAGAATTTTAGCGTGCCAACACACTTGTTGCAGATGGAAGAGCGTCGGAGTCTAACTTGTTTGTATGTGGAGGCGCTCTTTCTTCTTTTGTAGGGAATGATGTTCAGAAGGTTGCCTGAAGCAGCATCCATGGCTGTGGTAATGGGAAACAGCCTGTAAATGAATAAAATAAGTAAATATATAATTTTATTACAGCAAACTCTTTCATCATCAAACAGCCATGTATGATGATGATGGATGCGTATTCTTCCCGTATAAGATTTTGAAAGGATAATAAGACTACGAGAAAACGTTTTACAAAGGATAACTACAATAAATCTAATATATTTTATTCTGAAAATAAAAGCGGTAATGACGTATTAATATTACATTTCTGAAGCAGGTACACCTAATAGATTTCGTATGGTCTCGTTCATAAATGCCACACCCAAGTGAAATATCAGTAATTATTGAATGTAACTAATGTAATAAGATTTTCGAGATGGATAATATAATAAACTATAAACTCGCCCCTGCTTCGTACAGATATTATGGGATGTGTTCGACGTTCCACAGACGACTCTAGAACACTTTCCGAAGCGTGTCTCTCACGGTTCAACGATAAACGAACTTCCTTCTATTCATAACTTCTATAACCTGGACTCAAAACTCCGTCTTTTGGCACCTGAAAATCTTACGTATTTTACGTACACGATGTCCTGTCGTAACCGTTATTAGGAGTGAATGAATAAACACCTAAGTATCGTATTACGAAACTAAAAACATATTTTCTCATGTATGGTAAAGTTCGTAAATCGCAGATTGTACAGCCTTTATTTATTGCTATGTCCAGAATTTTGCTCGTCACACTCCCACTACCATGCGCATTAATTGATTACACACTTCAACCTTCCTCATGAATCTCACCGCCCACTGGTGAAATCCGTATGAAAATTTTTAAAGTACTTTTTGAGTTTATCGAGACAGACAAATGTGGTCGGAGGACTTTGTTTTATAATATGTACAGATATTTATAAAAATCGATGTGTGCATGTATTGTATTGCTTGCTTTGTTGTAAATAATATGATTAAATACAATGGATACTCTGTTTTTACAACCCTCACCGCGCTTAATTCATATTTACATACTAATGTCAATGTCGAATGTATTTGTAAAAGTTTGTGTGGCACTCAGCCCGACAGCAACGCTCCTAGCGGAGTGAGAGTCAACCGCGGAGGCACTACCAACACGGTCACGGACGTCCCTATACTGAGTGCAAAACTGATTATTGATTTACGACTAGTTTCGACTCAATTTTGAGCCATCTTCAGGATGTTAGTCCGAGATGGACAATGCAGTGACAGCGCCTGAGGATCTCGCAGTTACTCCTCCGCACTTACCATCTTGGAGACGACCCAAAACTGGACGGAAACTAGACGGAAATAGATAATCAACATTGCACTCTATTTTTTTTTTTTTTACACATAAAACATGATACACAACATGTCGCTCTTCCTCCGGTAGGGGGGGCAACTGTCGTCCAAGAGCTATGCACAAAATTTTGAGTATATATTAATAAATATATTGTTCCGATCGTTACCAAATTTCACAAGATCTCCCGGTGAGCTAATATGGAGATTTCTTGAAGATTTCATCAACACTGCTCTAGCGGTCTTGTAGTCGGGAATATACATACACATATCTGAACTAAAAATGTTTATTGTTATTAATTCCATAACGCGCGTGATAATTTCGAGCCGTTTTCAGGTCCAGAATCACGAGACGAGGACCCACGTGCCATACAGCTGCTGTTGATGCTGTGAAGTTAGCGCTGATGCTGTGGCGCTCATGCCCTCACGCTCACGCTTCTCTTGACGGACCTCGACCTTGGTCCGATGGGTTGCAGGCTAAGTATTTACTGCTGTTCCTGTGGTACCTGAAACATAGGAAACACATATTAATGGCCTGACTGGAGGAAGGGTCTTAGGGTGTCAGATAATGACGATGTGCTTTTTTCCACAGTTGCTACGAGATTATAAGATTAATCTCGTAGCAGGTCAGGCCAACGAGTCGTTGGCCTGAATTATTGTTGTGTCCCATGGTCCCGGACGAGCCGGTTTTGGGACTGTTGCGACTTCTCGTAGAACTTCCCGGCGGTGGCGCGGAACCTCTCCCGGAGTGGCAAAATGCCGACTTCGTCATGAAGCTGGGCGGTGGAGTACCGCTTCGGAAGATGCAGGGCCGTCTTCAGGGCGCGCTTCTGGATCCTCTGCAGCGACTCGATGTGGAGGTCTGCGGCGTTTCCAAATACTGGGGACGCATACTCGAGCACTGGGCGAACCAGTGACAAGTACAGCGTGATCCCATGTTGCGGCGGCAGCGACGACTGCGGTTTAAGCAGCGGGTAAATTACGCGCAAGCGCCCAATGGCCCTCTGTTTTACATCACTGACGTGATGTTTCCAGGTGAGCCTTTGATCTAGGGTAACCCCTAGGTATTTCGCGGCCCAGGCTGATCTTTTATATCGGCAGCGGAGCCACTAGTCGCTCTCTATGCTACTAGCCACAGATCGGTCTTCACGAGACGCACTATTACCTCACTTCCTCCCCTTATATAGTCCACTGTATTCCTTTTGATTAAATACATTACTTTATGGTCAGTCATTGCTTTATCATCCTGACATTTAATATGCTGTAGCCGACAATCCTAACCTGGAGATTCTGTACATATCCATGTTTAAAGATATAAATTAAAAACGCAAACCAGCTGATCATTGTGGTCCTAACGAAATTTGTTTTATATAAGTAGCAGTAATGTCAAATACTTTATACTCCTATTTAATATCTCATTTGGATACATACATATGCACACATGTGAAGGTTGGTTGGTTGGTTCGTTTAGTGTAAAAAGACCAAACTACTGTTATCATCGGTCCCTTAGGCCAATCACACAGAGTTTGCTAGAAACCAGACACGAAAAGTACGTGGAAAGCTGAGGGAACTACATTGTAGCGGAAATAATAATTCAAAATTAAAAACAGTAATTAAAATGGCAGAAATAGAGGCGGTATTTAAAACATAATAGTAGAGAGTCTTGGCTGGCTGATCACATAAAAAAAAGAATGACCAGCCATTCTATAATACATGACAAACTCCAGCCTAAAAGTACAAGGCAATAGAAACAGAGACAGAGAAAAGACGTACAGTAACCTTCAATTCAACGGTTAAAACCAATCCCCCATGAATAAAATTTAATACTTCATTAGACGTCGAGGCACTGCCATCTAAAACTATGGGTAAAACGTAAAAATTGGCAATTGACTCTAAATAATGAGAAGTGTGAAGTCGTCCACATAAGTACGAAAAGAAATCCGTTAAACTTTATTTACAAGATAAATCAATCAAAAGTGAAGGCCGTAAACTCCACAAAATACCTAGGAATTACTATTGCTTCAGATTTAAACTGAAAAAAACACATAGATAATGTCATGGGAAAGACGAACCAGGGACTGCGTTTTATTGGCAGAGCTCTTAAAAGATGTAACAGAAGTACTAAAGAGACTGCATACACAGCGCTTGTCCGTCCTTTTTGGAGTATTGCTGCCCAATGTGGGATCCTTATCAGATGGGTTTGACGAAGGACGTCGAAAGAGTCCAAAGAAGGGCAGCTCGTTTCGTATTGTCACGATACAGGGGAGACAGCTTTACGGAAATGACACAGCATCTGGGATGGGAATCATTACAACAACGGCGCTTATCGCTGCGGCGTGGGCTACTTACGAAACTCCAATCGCCAACATTCTCCTCCGAATGCGAAAATATATTGTTGACTGCCGCTTACATAGGTAGAAATGATCAGCAGAATAAAATACGAGAAATCAGAGCTCGAACAGAGAGATTCAAGTGTTCTTTCTTCCCGCGCGCTATTCGAGAATGGAATGGGAGATAAATAGTATAATGGTGGTTCGATGAACCTTCTGCTTGCCACTTAAATGTGATTTGCAGAGTATCCCATGTAGATGTAGATGTAGAGAGATTAAAGGTGCGCCTCATGGCGGCTAAATTGCGACAATACAATAGAATGTGGGGCGTCTGTCACGTGTAAAGGAAGGGGGAAAGAGAGAGGGAAGGAAGCAGAAAGAGAGGGTGATGAGGGGATGGGGACAGAGGGAGGCCGCGGTAAAGTAGCCGAGCGGTCTAAAGCGTCTCGCTGCGGAGCGCGCGGTTGCTCGCCGTGGAGGTTCGAATCCTCCATGGGGCATGGGTGTGTGTGTGTGTTTGTCCTTAGGTTAGTTTACCTAGGTTTAAGTAGTTTGTAAGCTACGGACTGATGACCACGCAGTTAGGTCCGACAGATTTACAGACATTTGAACATTTTGACAGGGGGAGGAGAAGATTTGGGTGGAGAAGGAAGGACCAAGATACGAAGAGGAGAAGGAGGGAGAAGGATACAAAGAGGGGCAACGGGATAGAGAGGGAGAGAAGTATGGGTGTATGAGAGAGAGAGAGAGACTAACTGACAGGTATTCGGACAGTGTCCCTTGCTAACGCACTATAACGTAAGCAACACGCAGACACTAAGTTCTTCGCATACGGTCTCGGGCTTTAAATCCCTGCGACAGATTGTATCACATAAGCACCTTGAGGTGACCTGCTTTATGAGGTACAGAGGCAAGAACGTGCGACCGCGAGCATCCCAAGTGACAAGAATAACGTGTGCAATGCCGGAACTGAGCCAGAAAAGGTGGGCCACCGGAACGGCTGAGTTATACGCCGTCTCATGTGTGCAGACGGAACTCTTCCCCAAAAGGGGCTGCTGCTTTACAACCAGTTTTAATACCGCTGCCAAGCGCATAACTCTGGTGATACCTGAAACACCAAATTATCCTACCGAGGATTTATTTTCGTCGTCAACACTGGAGATGACATGTATACGGGCGCGCACGCTTACGTTACTAACAAATTTATGGATCCTGCGCGACACTTAAATGCCTCGCTTGTTTTAATCTGCGACACTCTCCTGTACACAAATTGCGACATGGCGTCTGACTGTCAACAGTGTGCTGAAATCACTGTCTCGAATCGCATACTTGCACATTCAAGAGCAGCGCACTAGCGACCGTGCTTAGAATGTTCAAAACATTTATTTGGTTGAGAACTATTCTGTAGTTCATCCTGTCCAAAATACCGCATTAATTTTTATGAGATAGGTGACACGATACAAACCAGTTTTATTAGACGATAGATGATGTATTTAATAACTTATACAAAGTTTCTATTTGTTTCCCTACATAAGAATCATTAAATTACGACAAACTGCCTTGTTATTACGTTTCATCCCTAGTCCTAGTAGGATGACTGCTTTTCATCTTTAGATCTTCATTGTACCTATTTGTTTGTGGTAAGTCACTAAAAGTACATGCCAAAAATTTTTCAATTCAGATCGTTTGTAAGGTCATCAACGACGTATACAAAAAGAATATGAAAACCGTTATTGTATATCTCCATAATGACCTGTGTGCCCAGACACCATAATATTATAACAATAATAATAAAAAATTCCGCTTGGTGGTATGATACAAAATACTTAAGTAAAGTAATTGCATGTAGAATTTATTCATTGAATTAACATCTTCAGTGCAGTTTCGAGTCCTGAGGACTCATGTACACCACATTTTTATTTATTTAGTTGTTTTTTTTTTACTTAAAATACATGTGTGAGACGAAACATGGAACGCACATCTGACAGGATTTTTGTATATTTGATATGTTAAATAAGAAATATATGCGGTGTATACGAGTCCTAAGACTCGAAACTGAACTGGAGATGTTCATTCATTGAATGGAATCGATAAACGATATTTTAAAATAAATATTTTGTATCATACTACCAAACGAAATTTTGTTTTATTATTATTACGAAAACCATTGATACATTGCCTGCCAAATAGAAAACACATATTCAGGAATGTGCAAGTGTCTTAATATCCCTCACGCCATTGGCGTGCCGTCGTGATGATGAACATAAAAATAAAGTTAGTGAAGCAATACATTTTATATATCATCTGATCCGTCGTTGACGTTGCCAAGCAGCCATTTCAAGGGTGGAAATGAACAACTATGTAAGTTACTACATTTACAAAAGAAGTTCTCAGTGCTGTTGTGTTCTTGGTACTTAGTTGCAAGTCCCTTGACTCCTTCCTAGTTACAAATCTTAGGGACAATGCTTCAAGAATTCATTATTATATGGCGCAAGGTCTATAAGCCAAGCGGTAAACGAATGTAAAGTTATAAGTCCCATGCGTATAAGTCTTTCATTTATCGTAGGACTATTTGAACCAGTAACACACAAGTTTCTGGAGACTGGGGATTGTTGCTTGGGCTGCGACAAAGATTTTGCAATGTGCAGAATTGAAGAAACCCAACATATACATTTTCTTCGAAAAATTTAATTACAAGTGTTAAGCCATTATATGTAATTCCTGTACACCAATTTTTATTTGAAATTTTATACCGCAAAATTGGTGCCATTATACGTCAATAAGATATCCAAGTATGGCTAAAGTAACTCATAGTCATCCATCTCAAGTAGCCTTTAGCATTCTTTATCCTATAAAAATGGAAAAGTACCCATGTACTTAAAAGATGAAAGACGACACAGATTTATGTCAGGCTGTTCCTCATCAAAAAGACCAGCTATGTCTGTGAACTGCAAAAAAAGGCAATTATTACAAAACAGAAATGAACATTGAAGGAGTTTTCTTAGTTAATAGCACTAATCTCTTGTAAATACATTGCGCGCCATCCACACTGCAACACTCTGAAGAAGCTTCCAAATCAGGTGAAATCTGCAGCATTCTTTTGCAGCAACGAGGAGATGCACGTGATTAGAAAATCAAAAGTTCAAATGTTTTTAAGCCTATTGGGCCAAACTACTTACACCAACTTACACTGAGAGCAACGCACACACCCATGCTCGAGGGAGGACACGACCCCCAGTGGGAGCGGCCGCCCTGTCTGTAGCATGATACCTTAGACCGTGCGGCACGTAATTAGAATTTCAGCGCACGCGTGCATGACGGGCGCCTGTATCGCCACCTGCAAGCGATGTATGGACAGGCAACACGCATTGTTCTTCCGTGTGGTTGTTTTGCGTAAGGAGCTTCAGTATTGCCTCGTAGGACGTAACGAGTGTTTTTCGTACACGTTTTGGAGTTGTACCGAGTAAGAATAGTTAACTGAAGGAAGATCCGTACCCAAAGACATGAAAGTTGCCCAAGTTACTCCAATATTCAAGAAAGGCAATAGGAGTGATCCCCAAAATTAGAGGCCTATCTCATTACGTCGATTTGCAGTAGCATTTTGGAACATATACTTTGTTCGAATATTATGAACTACCTCGAAGAGAACGACCTATTAACCAGTAGTCAACACGAATTCAGAAAGTATCACTCTTGCGAAACACAGCTTGCCCTTTATTCACATGAAGTGATAAGTGCCATCGACAAGGGATCTCAAATCCATTCCATAATTCTGGATTTCAGGAAGGCTTTTGACACTGTACCCCACAAGCGGCTTCTTATGAAATTGCATGCTTATGGAATATCTCCCCAATTGTGCGATTGAATTCACGATTTCCTATCAGAAAGAACACAGTTCGTTGTAACTGACGGTAAGTCTTCGAGTAAAACAGAAGTGATATCTGGCGTTCCACAGGGAAGCGTTATAGGTCCCCTACTCTCCCTCGTGTTTATAAACGATTTAGAAGACAATCTGAATAGCTCCCTTAGATTGTTCGCGGATGATGCGGTCGTTTGTCGGTTAGTGAAGTCAACAGAGGATCAAAAGCAACTGCAAAGCGATTTAGACAAAATTTCTGCATGGTGCGAAAATTGGCAATTGACACTAAATAAAGAAAAGTGTGAATAATACACATGACCACTAAAAGAAATCCGCTGAACTTCAATTACGCGATAAATCTGTCGAACCTTAAGGTCGTAGATTCTACCAAATGCCTAGGAGTTACAATTACGAACAACTTTGACTGGAGAGAAAACATAGAAAATATTGTGGGGATGGCGAACCAAAGGTTACGTTTCATCGGCAGAACGCTTCGAAGATGCACCAGCTCCGCCAAAGAGACTGCCTACATCACACTTGTGCGTCCTCTCCTGGAGTACTGTTGCCCCTTGTGGGACCCTCACCAGGTGGGATTGACGGAAGATATTGAGAAGGTTCAGAGTAGGGCAGCTCGTTTTGTTCTATCACGTTACGGGGGGGAAAGCGTCACGGGAATTTTGCACGAATTGGGGTGGAAATCATTAAAAGAAAGACGTTATTCATTGCGGCGTGATCTGTTTGCGAAGTTTCAATCACCGACTTTTAGTTCTGAATGTGAAAATATTTCGCTAGCACCCACCTACTTAGGGAGACATGACCATCCCAATAAAATAACAGAAATCAGATCGAAAACGGAACGATTTAGGTGTTCTTTCTTCCAGCGCGCTATTAGAGAATGGAGCGGTAGAGAAAAGTTATGAAAGTGGTTAATGAACCCTCTGCCAGGCAGTTGAATGTGATTTGCAGAGTATCTATGTAGATGTAGATGTAGGATTGTGTTTTAAGCTTGAGAGAAACCGATGACCGTGTCGGACACAACCAAGCAACAACGATGCATATTTGTAATTCCTAGAGGCAAGAGGGAACGACAAATCGGCGGGACCGGTAGCACCTTCCTCGTTGTACCACTACACGCAAAGACGGGGATATTGTGTCAATTGCAACAAATGTTCAAATGTTTGTACAGCTTATGGGACTTAACTACGGGGTCATCAATCCCTAAACTTACAAACTACTTATGAACTACATACGAACTAGGACGGCACAAATATCCATGCCCGAGGGGGGATTCGAACCCCCGACCGTAGTGGCTGTGCAGACCGTGACTGAAGCGCCTCAGTCCCCTCGACCACCGCGGCCAGCGGAATTGCACCGATGGATCGCTCGTCTAAAGGAACCATATCACGAAATATTCGGTATTGCGCAAAAAAGAGCGTCCGCGGTACCATTTGACGATTTTTGTAGCAGAGTGGGCTGTGTGCAAGGCGTACATTGGTGCGTGTACCACTGACTCAACGCCACAGGCGTTTTGCGCCGGTGTTGGTGCCATGGAAGGACATGTCCCATCGAATGGAACAACGTAGCTTTTACCGACGAATCCCGATTCTGTCTGCACTATTAAGATGGTCGGATTAGAGTATGAAGACACCGTGGTGAGAGACTCAAATTGTTGCCTCGTGGATCGCCGTGCACCCGGTATCACATTCTGGGGTGATATTGGACTCCACTCCCGCACCCCGGTAGTTAGCATTGGTTGGTTGTTTGGTTGGGGATATAAAGGGACCAAAGTACTACGGTCATCAGTCCCTTAGTTATCATTCCCGGTGGAACTAATCAGCCAGGGTTACATCACTGACGTGTTGGAGGCTGTTAATCTAGCACACTTTTGGAGCTTGCCCACGGCCAAATTGCAGCAGAATAATGTGCGACCCCGCGTGGCACACAATACTCAGCTGGCCCGGGATACACCATCCGCTGCTACACTGTATCAACTTTGGCAATATCTGGTCTCATATACCCCAACAACACATCCAGACCTTTATGAGTAACGCCTAGCCATGTAACAGCGATTATAGCTGACAATTATGACAAAATAAAAACTAATATCTTTACTAAAAAACTTAAATACGTAGTATCTTTGTTCCAGAGTATTATTTATTTGCTGCTTATTAGCAGCTTACGGCTTCTTAGGCCATCGTCAGATTAACTTCATACTAAACAGATAGTCCACACGTAACATTGAGGTTACATACACAAAGATGGTTTTTCAAAGATGTGTGAACTGCAAATTAATTATGTCTATGTAGTATCGACTACATAACAAACGTACTCCTACAAAACAAATGGATTTTAAATGAACATATACGTCCAATACTAGTTTTAAGGAGTCACGTGTGTTGTCTAAATTAAGTAAAGAATTGTCATCTAAACATGTGATTGCTACCAAGTCAGACAAGGGCAGTATTTTAGTTTTACTCAATAAGTCTGACTACATCGATAAAGTGTGTACATTCCTTAATCCTGCAGAATTCCCTCAGTTACCCAATGATCCCACAATGAAATACGCCTTAGAGGTCAAGAACCTCATTAAAATTGCCATTCCATATTTTCTGACAATGTTTACAAATACCTCACAAACATGAATCCCATAGCACCACGGTTGTATGGATTACCAAAGCTCCACAAAAAAGGGATTCCAGTGAGACCTGTAGTTACTTCGGTTTCATAACCCTGCCACAAATTAGCCAGAGAGGTAGATTCACTGATCAAAACAAAAATTAAATTTCAGTCAAAATTTGGAATACCTAATTCACTTGCATTAGTGATCAAACTAAAAGATTTACCAATTCCACCTAGTGCGAAGCTAGTCTCATTTGATGTCAGCAGCCTGTTCTCAAATATTCCAGTTGGGGAGTCTATGGAAATTTTGGTTAATTGGTTAGATAGGAGAAAAATAAATCCAGTGGAGGCAGAGGAAATAAAATTGGCAACAGCGACATTTTTAAAACAAAATTATTTTCAGTTTCAACAGAAACTGTATACTCAATCTGATGGTCTGGCAATGGTTTCCCCCCTGAGCCGCTTACTATCCGAGATGGACAAATTTGAACAGACATTTTTAGAAAAAGAGCCCCTCAGTTCTAAAATTCATGACTGGTATAGGTATGTGGATGATGTACTTTGTTTGTCGACAGGCACCACCAGACAGCTAAATAAATTCCTCCAAAATCTAAATTCACAAAATAATAAAACCAAATTTAGAAAGGAGTTAGGAGGAGACACAATCAATTTTTTGGACCTTGCCATTGATATTACCAAGCAAAAACATTCATTTAACATATTCAGGAAAGCAACTAATACAGATGCAGTAATACCAGCAAGTTCCCAATACCCCATAGCACACGAGCATGCAGCCTTCCACACCGTGGTACATCGTTTACTATCTATACCACAACAAAAAGCAGATTTCGAAAATGAACTTAAAATAAAGAAATAGCATCCAGCAATGGTTATAGTCCCACCCTGATGGACAACATACTTGCCGGCCGCGGTGGCCGAGGAGACTGAGGCGCTTCAGTAGTGGTCTGCACGGCCACTACGGTCGGGGGTTCGAATCCCCCCTCGGGCATGGATATTTGTGCCGTCCGTAGTTGTAGCTAGTTCATAAGTAGTTTGTAAGTTTAGGGACTGATGAACCCGTAGTTAAGTCCCATAAGCTTAACAAACATTTGAACATTTGATTTGACAACATACTTAGCAGGAAAAAGAGGTGAGATCCAGGAAATACAACCCAGCTTTTTACACCAGAAATACTGTCATTGTTCAACAGCAAGGACAAAATTCTACCTTTAGAACAGAGCGGAGTGTACAAAAGTACCTCTTTCTGGCAAACTATATGTAGACCAGTTAGGTAGGGCTATAGCCACTAGACTATCTAAGTACGAAAGGAGCTGGAGATTAAAAAAGAAAGCTTCCGCCTTTGCTGACCATGCAATATTCTCCATAAAGGAAAAAAGCTAGAAAACTCACACTGTTCGAAATTCTGGCCATTTACAAACACCAGTCCAAGAATCCTGACCTAGTGCTGAATAAACAGACACAATTCCATCATTCACCTTTGCTAAAATAATATCAACCTATTAATAGGCCTATTATTCTCACTGTATGTAATTTTGTCATGTGTGTTTCATACCAATACTCCATATACTCTTCTCCTCCTTGCCATAATTCACAGTTTGCTTGTACAATCACCCATCGTTCACCTGGATATTTATAATATTTGTAACATTAGTGAGTAAGATGTACCTATTCTGACCACATTTGTGTTTTTTTCTTTTATTATTATTATTATTATTATTATTATGCACGTTGTGTGGTATTGATACTTATTCATAACAAACCCACATTTTGTTTCTACCATCACCTGCTGACAATACTTTCTTATAAAGTTACACAGTTTTAATATTGTAAAACAATTTAAGTCCAAGATATGTTCATTTAAAATCCATTTCTTTGTAGTAGTACGTTGGTTATGTAGTATCGATTCATAGACAATTAATTTGCAGTTCACATATCTTTGAAAAACCATCTTTGTGTATGTAGTCTCAATGCTACGTGTGGGCTATCTGTTTAGTATGAAATTATCTGACGATGGCCTAAAAACCGAAAGCTGCTAATAACAAGCAAATAAATAATATTGTGGAACAAAAATAGTACGTATTTAAGATTTTAATATGTCTTTGTTCCTCCAAGCATCGACGGAATATTTCATAAACATAATATCTTTACCTTCTTCATTTTACATGGGGATGTTTTTTTTTCAATCATTTGGTCTCTGTAAAACATGTAACTCAGCAAGAAATTTGGCTTTTGATCTTCGGTCCACACAACTGTATCTTTGCCAGTAAATCGCCTCCTACTTTCCAAACTAGCAGAAGTAAAGTTGTGCTGGACGGACCATAAATCGTTGGGTGATAGCTCAGCTAAGCCAAGAACACAACGAACAAACAGCATCAGCGACCGCAAGGGGGGAAAAGAGAGAGAGAGAGAGAGAGAGAGAGAGAGAGAGAGAGAGAGAGAGAGAGAGAGAGAGAGAAGAAGTCGATATAACGCTTGCCCGCGAAAGGCAAAGGCCCCAGGTTCGAATCCCGGTTCCAGCGCACAATTTTAATTTGCCAGGAAGTTTCCACCGCACACTCCACTGCAGAGTGAAAGTTTCATTCTGAAAATATTACTGTTTTATTTCTTTAATTGTTCTGGCTGCAGCTCCAGCGTTTCCCGGTTGTTTACACTCATCTTCAGAAAAAAACAAATAGTGCATACAATAGGACGTTCTGCACGAATAATTACAATTTGAATCATGTCGGCCCGAGGGTTCAAGGTCAACATCGGCATCGCCGCCCAACACTACCTATCGCTGTAATATACTTGCTGTCGCTATACCCGCTCCAGTCACGGTCTGCAGGGCCACTACGGTCGGGGGTTCGAATCCCCCCTCGGGCATGGATATTTGTGCCGTCCTTAGTATTAGTTAGTTCATAAGTAGTTTGTAAGTTTAGGGACTGATGACCCCGTAGTTAAGTCCCATAAGCTCTACAAACATTTGAACATTTGTCGCTATAATAATGCATCCGTGTGACATTAGCATGTGTGCAGAGTGCGTCGCAGACGTATGCGCGAACCGTATCGTCAAACCAGTGACTATGTAACAGGGCGCTTTTTTGTCATGAGAGAATGTAATGCATCCATCCGGGAAATTGCTGCTCGCATGCAACTAAGTATTTTGGCAGCGCACTTTTTTAAAACATTAACAACTTTGTCGGTTGAACTATACCAAGTAACTGACCGAAAATTATCAGCTGTTTGTGCAAATTTGTCGTTCCAGGAGTTCCGAACAACCCCCTCCCCCCAGGTGGGTCACGGCTCTTTCGTGAGTACGTGTGTGGCGAGCATGGGGCCCCCAGCTAATACAGACTTTCTCACGTCTCTCCTGCCTGGACTGCATGTCCTTTCCCGTCCCCTCTATTCCTATCCTCACTCCTTCAAAAATGTTCAAATGTTGGTTAAGCTTATGGGACTTAACTGCTGTGTCATCAATCTCTAAATTTACAAACTACTTACGAACTAACTTATACTAAAGACAGCACAAACATCCATGCCCGAGGGGGGATTCGAACCCTGTCGGGGAACGGCCTCGCGCATCGTAGCATAGCGCCTCAATGCGCTCGGCCACTCCGCCGCAGCTCTCACTCCTTGCCCTCCCCAACGGAGGACTGATTATCAAAAAAATGTTCAAATGTTTGTAAGTCTTATGGGACTTAACTACGGGGTCATCAGTCCCTAAACTTACAAACTACTTGTGAACTACTTACGAACTAGCACGCCGCGGTGGAGTAGCAGAGCGGTCTAAAGCGTCTCGCTGCGGAGCGCGCGTTGCTCGCCGTGGAGGTTCGAGTCCTCCCTGGGGCATGGGTTTGTGTGTTTGTCCGCAGGTTAGTTTACCTAGGTTTAAGTAGTTTGTAAGCTACGGACTGATGACCACGCAGTTTGGTCCGATAGATTTACAGACATTTGAACATTTGAACTAGGACGGCACAAATATCCATGTCCGAGGGGGGATTCGAACCCCCGACCGTAGTGACCGTGCAGACCGTGACTGAAGCGCCTCAGTCCCCTCGGGCGGCCGGTGGCTGATCATCAAAATGTTGCCACTACGGTCGGGGGTTCGAATCTCCCCTCGGGCATGGATATTTGTGCCGTCCTTAGTGTTAGTTAGTTCATAAGTAGTTTGTAAGTTTAGGGACTGATGACCCCGTAGTTAAGTCCCATAAGCTATACAAACATTTGAACATCAAAAAGTTCAAATGTTTGTAAATCTATCGGACCAAACTACGTGGTCATCAGTCCGTAGCTTACAAACTACTTAAACCTAGATAAACTAACTTAAGGACAACACACACACCCATGCCCCAGGGAGGACTCGAACCTCCACGGCGAGCAACCGCGCGCTCCGCAGCGAGACGCTTTAGACCGCTCAGCTACTCCACCGCGGCGGCTGATTATCATCTTAGCAGTTTGGTCCCTCAGGTTCCGAACACTGATCGTTAACAGAATGAGTACACTTGTTTTAATGATTTGTTAGTTGGAGAGATATTGTCCAGCTACGTTGGAGTTCACTTGTAAGACATTCACGCGATATTAAAATATAGATTCTTCTCTTTGTAAGGTTATCATCTCATCGTATCTAACTGGGCGAAGAAACCGATACACCTAGAGAAAACACTAACAAAATAAATAAACAGGACAATATGTGTAGGATGAGTCACGTACGACCTAACAGCTCTTTTATTTCGTGAAAGTTTCCATGTATCGAAACGAGGCTTTCCGTAAATGATTGTGTCCTAAGGAACAACTACTTTGGTTTAAAAAAATTGTACTCTTGTACCGTTAAAAATATTTAATCAAGTATTTTTCAGTAGAACTTTATATCATAACTGCTTTGAATAGCTCTTGAGAAAAGAACTGCAGTGATATAGCGCTTGTTAATATTGACGATGTCACTGTCCACATAAAATAAATTAAAAAAAATGTATTGCAAGTAGAAAGCAATACGGATGAAGTCGGCTATTGAAGTATAAAAATAGTTTTCCGAAGCCCAATGTGATTCGTCAGATGCTAGAATATGTTCGTAGTCAATACAAAAAAGTCACAGCTGATCTTGTATGTATGTCGTATATCAAATAAGGTTTAATCGTAAGTGCGCAGACCTGTCTTGCTGCATTGTAACGAAGATGCCTGGCTTGATAGCTCTGCTTGGCACTGCAAACATGGCAATAGCAGACTCCGGCCTTCGGCCGCATTGTCTTCCAGTATTAGTACATTCTCTTGATTTTTTTGCGGAAAGTTTCAACGGTAATATTTACAAGCGCTATTTCAATGCAACCGTCTTTCCACGAGCTCCTTAATGCAGAAATGAGAAGTATGTGGTTCCATTAAAAACGTACTCCCGGGTTTCTATTTATTCAACTTCTCCTCCACCCTTTTCTCTCTTCACCTCTACCTCTGTTCATCTGTTACTCCCTCTATCGCAGCCCACCTGCTTCCCCCTCTCTTCCTTTGTTCAAAATGTTCAAATGTTTGTTAAGCTTATGGGACTTAACAACGGGGTCATCAGTCCCTAAACTTACAAACTACTTATCAATTACCTTATACTAAAGACGGCACAAATATCCATGCCCGAGGGGGGATTCGAACCCCCGGCCGTAGTGGCCGTGCAGACCCTGACTGGAGCGGCTCAGTCCCCTCGGCCACCGCGGCCGGCTCTCTTCCTTTGCCTCTGCAGTCCATACATGTTAACTTTCATTGTAATTAGTGAAAATGTGTCAATGTTATCCTCAGCCATGAAAGATACGTAATGTTATGTAGAAAGTGGTGGTCCTATGGTTTTGAAAGTGAAGTGTGCAACATTTCAGCGAGATGGGAATAAAGCTGTATATTTGTGTGCAATCAAACTCACGGACACACTATATATAAAGAAGAAGAAGAACATAACAGACATAAAAATTAGAATAAATGAAATACCCATTTTGTTTTAAATGGCGGTTATTCGTTATGTAAATCTGGAAGAAACTATGTAATGTGAAATAAATGCTAGCATCAAGGAACCTTTCTATAACTAATATAATAATAATTTCGTGTGGCTCACCTGGAACGCTACATCAGCACCCATCATGGCCCTAACCTACCCTAGTTATCCGCCGCGGAGGAATAGCCGTGCGCACTGAGGCACCGTGCTGCGGTGCGCGCGGCCGTTCGCCGTCGTGGGTCCGAGACAAAAATTCAAATGTTTGTAAATCTATCGGTCCAAACTGTGTGGTCATCAGTCCGTAGCTTACAAACTACTTAAACCTAGGTAAACTAACCTACGGACAACATACACACCCATGCCCCAGGGAGGACTCGAATCTCCACGGCGAGCAACCGCGCGCTCCGCAGCGAGACGCTTTAGACCGCTCGGCTACTCCACCGCGGCAGGGTTCGAGACCCCCTCGGGCTTGGGTGTATGTGTCCTTAGGTTACTTTAACTTAGTTTAAGTAGTTTCTAAGCTAGGGACTAATAACAAAGCATTTAAGTTCCATAGATTTACAAACATTTGAACCTAGTTATCCCACCGGGAAAAGGAAACCTAAAGTTAAACATGAAATCCGAATCATGTGTCGTTTCAACGACTTCTCCCATAGTTGGGAGGTGAATGCTAGGTTAAACGTCTAAGTGAAAAAACTCTGTCACCCCATCTAGTTTCGAACCACTGACCTTTCATTCTCCAAGAGAGAATTTCACCGCTATCCCAGACTTCAAGTTGAAGAATAGCGTCAGTTGTTGGATACTTACCGAACCTAGGTAAAACACTTATGTTTCAGTAAATCTGATGTGATTCTTCAATTTCTCCCTGCGTATTGTTGCTCGAACAGTCTATGGTTGTGCTGCCGGTTCGTAGTGTCCAACGGGCACAATATTTCGGCGATCAGATATCTTGCCATCGTCAGGTGCGCTGACGTACTGAGGTCCTGACGTTGCCGCTGCAGCAGATGTGTGGGAAGCTTGTTACCCGATCTGAAACATAAAAGTACAAGTCTTGTGGCTACGTCTTCACTAATGGGAATGGTAAAGAATAAAGAAAACTTGACAAATTGGTCTGTCTTGGCTATCCATTGCGAAGCAAATGTGTGACTTGGATGGTTGGTTGGATGTAACTTATCTTTTTTTCATTTGTTTAGAGGTCCCGAGGGCGTTGAGACTCTGGTGTGGGAATCTGTAGCCGCGTCGATGTACTTGTCTCGTCATTTCTAGTCGCCAGATCGTTTTCTTTACTGAGTGTCTTCTTCTTACTTAGACTCAGTGCTGGTTCCCAATCAGTCTCGGTTGATTAGCCCTTCCCGGATGCGAGTCTCGATGGTCTGTCTCACAATGCTGTCCCAGTATCTTGAAGTCTGTGCTAAGATCCTGGTACGTTCGTTATCCATCTCATGTTTCAGTGCTCTGCAACCGCCGACTTGTAAGTATACTTTAGTGGAATGCGCCTCAGATGTTCACGGCAACGATCCTCGATGGTGCGCACTGCCTGTCCGATGTAAGTCTTACCTCACTGGTACGGAATCGGGTATATGCCGGCCTTCCGCAAACCTAGATCGTGTTTTATTGGACGGACAAAAGACAGTTTTTACCCGGTGTTTTTTTAATATACGTACTATTTTAAAACTGGTTGTAGCTCCCAAACTAACAGTGATAGGGATGTAGTTTAAATTGATTTGGACGCTGCTGGTTTCAAGAAATCCAATACACGATAGAAAAAACTATTGTTCCATTTAAAAAATTATATCTTTGTGGTGTAACTCTTTGGAAAATGATACAATAAACTATGTTCATAGCTCTGCAGAAAGTGTAACATTTCTTGTGTTGACCTACCGCATTAAAATTTCCCGTCACCTATTATTTTATAAGTTACAGAGGCAAACACACTTAGTGAAACACCCTGTATATATAGTTTAGATGTAGAAGTTTCTGGCGGAACGTTCAGTGTAAACTAAATACGCGGCTAGCAGCTTCTACAGATGCCATGTGTTCCCTGCCTACAAATATTTATCTGGTATCTTAAATATAAGAAATTGCGTTCAAACCCAACAGAAAAATGTTGTTAACGAATGTCTCAGCTTATTGATTGAAAGGACAATTAAACGAATTACGGAGAAACATCTGCTGCGCACATGTCCGTACTTGCGCACTCCTGCGGCAAGAAACATTTCGCCAGTGTGGACGGGACGATGTCTTCTTTCCTATTACAGTGCCTGGTGAGTCGGCGCGCGTTTAACACTAGCCCCGCTCTGCTAATCCATATAAGAGAGCCCTCAGCTCGTTAGCCAAGTCCAAATGCCGATTGGCAGCTGTATAACGGCTGGGAGCTCGGAACAGCTTTCTCGACGAGGCGGCGACTGGAAAGAGGATCTCTTATTAGCGGCTTCTAGAGACGGCAGCTTTTTGCGTGCGACTGTCCATTAATCGTCTGCGATCATTAACAGTTTCTTCCTTACCCAGTACGACGTTCTTCGACCTTATCTGTACTTTTGCAGTCTGAAGGAACACAGGCATGTAACTTCTTGCAAGCCGTGAGCTGTCGCAGAGGTTGCGTGTAATAGAGACAATACGCCTTTTTGCGGACAGCTCTAACGATAGAGGACGCGCTTCGTAAAGGCATGCGCCGAGCCCCAGCAGCAGAATGGACGGCGTTCCTCTGCGTTTGAGCTTCGGAAGTGGTACAGATACGTGGAAACTCGTTTAAATATGACGATGGTATATGAGGAGCAACTTTTCGAAACGCATTATGTCCACTGGTGGACAAAATTGAGTCTGATATGGAATTCGGTATTTTATTACCCACTCCACACACTCCTGCAATCAGATTGTGTCAAAACACATTTTAACACTTTCAAAAAGAGCGCTGAAATGTAGCAGATGCAACAAATAGCATTTCGTCCTCTAGTATGATTGAATCAAACTGCATTAAGTCCAACAGTTGCCTTTATTTTGTTTTATTAAGCTATGTTGGCTGCAATGTAAGACTCGTGGACTAAAGCGAAACCATTTAACTGACCAACAATGATCTGTTAATATTCGTTTTCATTATTACAACATTGTGTGTATAAAAATTTATCATTCTGTCTGTTGGGAAATCAGCCGTAAAATCATTGTTGTGCTAAGATGGAGAGTATTATAGCGAGTGAATGTGTGACTGTTGGAGAGGAAACGAAACGTGGAGCCGGCCGCGGTGGCCGAGGGGACTGAGCCGCTCCAGTCAGGGTCTGCACGGTCACTACGGTCGGAGGTTCGAATCCCCCCTTGGGCAAGGATATTTGT
The DNA here is from genome assembly GCA_026315105.1 of Locusta migratoria. Taxonomy (NCBI): domain Eukaryota; kingdom Metazoa; phylum Arthropoda; class Insecta; order Orthoptera; family Acrididae; genus Locusta; species Locusta migratoria. Next base: position 450,780,104 of record CM048755.1, on the reverse strand, counting down.
GCCGTCTTTAGTATTAGCTAGTTTGTAAGTAGTTTGTAAGTTTAGGGACTGATGACCCCGCAGTTAAGTCCCATAAGCTATACAAACATTTGAACATTTTTTTGAAACGTGGAACAAGAAAACGAATGAAGAGAAAATAAAAAAGGGCAGATTGTGCAACAGAACCCAACAAAACGTACTTTGTCCATCACTAAAGTTTCCATAGCTTGAAAATATAAAAAGCAATTTCCTTGTTTGTTGTAATGGCCTTCAGTCCGGAGACTGGTTTGATGCAGCTCTCCACCCTACTCTATCTTGAGCAAGCCTTTTCATCTCCTCATAAGAACGGCAACCCACATCCATTTGAATCTGCTTACTATACGCGTCTCTTGGTCTCCCTCTGCGATTTTTACCCCACACACTTCCCTCCAATGCTAATTTTACGATTCCCCTATGTCTAAGAATGTGTCCTACCAAACGATCCCTTCTTTTAGTCAGGATATGCCAAAAATTCCTTTTCTCACGAATTCTGTTCAGTACCTCTTCATTAGTTAAATTTCCTTGTATTAAACACATTTGGGTCAAAAGCCCTACCTGAGTATGTGGTGTAAAATTCGGAATAATTAATCGAATATTTTTTGCGGTATACGTTTTCCGCTTCTCCTGAAAAAATTACTTTTTGGGACATTATGCGTTTTGAAAAGTAGCTCCTCATATCGTGACTACCGAACAGTGTCGTTCGCTCGTCATAATGTACACTGTGTTACGTCTGGGGCCATTATCAGCCTTTGCTTGCAACATTGTTGACCTACCACTGGCTTCGGCCAGTTCTCAAATACTTTTCAATAACTCAATACAGTGGTTTTGTCCAAACTCAGCATCATATAGTGAAACACTTTCTTGAATTATGTCCACTACCACTGCCGTATTTCCCAATGTATCCCAATTCATAAGCACGTTACGAGATTTTTCCAATACTTGCACTTAGTCAAATACCTGGTCTGGCATTACTTAAGATTTAAACTGGTGTAAGCATTTTGGCCCACTTTAGGTTACGGTAGTAACACTAAAAGTGGGCCTTTCCGACAGCTAGAAATTTAAATGAAAATAACGGCGTAACCATGCATCTGGCACGAAAATTGAATAACCGAATTTGTAGAAGAGAAAATTCTCTACAAGTTTGCTCTCTTAAGTTTTTTTTTTCATATCTCGTATCGTTTCAGAGATATTTGCAAAAATAACGGCGATTTCGGGATGTATGTCTATCTGTCCTTCCGTAACGTGTTCCCTGTTTTTAAGACGAACCGTTCAACCAATCAGCACCAAATTTTGCACACATAATTGTAGGCCGCCAGAGACCATACCTCTCTTTTTTTAATTTTTCGGTCAAAAAATACGTCAGTTATACCAAAAAAAGCTGTTTGTAATATAATTGTAATTGCAAACGAACCGTTCATCTGACACTAAAATTGAATAACCTAATTGGTAGAGGGGAAAATTCTCTACACCTTCACTCTATTGTGTTTTTTTTTTCATATCTTGCATCGTTGCAGAGATATTTGCAAAAGTAACGGCGATTTGACGATTTCTGTCTGGCTGTAACGTGTTCCCAGTTTTTAGGTCGAATCGTTCAACCGATCGGCACCAAATTGTACAGATATAATTGTTGGTTACCAGAGATCAGAACCTTGCTTTTTTTAAATATTTCGGACACGAAATACGTTAGTAATACAAAAAAAAACCGTTTTAATGTAATTTTAGTTGCAAATAAACAGTTCAACTGACGCGAAAATTGAATAAACGAATTTGTAGAGGAGAAAATGCTATACAACTTTGTTCTCATATGTTTTTTTTATATCTCGTACCGTTTGAGAGATATTTGCAAAAATAACGGAGTTTTGACACCTTTCATTGTATTAACGAAAACCAGCCGTTCGCAGATGTCACGTGACATTCCTCGCCCAGAACTCTCTGTGGCATACGACATCTTGCGTTGCGTATTTGATGATTTTCTTATTGTAACTTACACGTTGTCATTTCAAAGCAATGGTGCACTGAAGAATTAACAAAAACACGTCGTCCTTCGTACGATGAATGATAATCTAGTGTCTACAAATGCTGTATTAGCATAAGTTAACAACGACTGTCAATAGTATAAAATTAGAGACCACTCGTAAGTGTAAGCTGTAGCGTAGTGGGCAACGCAGTGGACTGTGAAGCTGGAGGTCGGTGGTTCGAAACCCGCTGCTACTTGTTTTTTTCCTAAAAGGGTTTCAGACACTCTTATTAATTAATTTTTTTATTATTTAGATTATAATTTGGATCCAAAATGTTTGCAAAACTTATAAAACTACAAATCTAAAGTGGGCCGTAGAACACGTCAGTGCGATTTTTTCCATTAAATATGGAAGCTTATCATGTAAGCCAAGTAAAACCATGCGATCTCCGGCTTTCTGAACATAATGCTTCCGAGGTTCTCGGAAATACTGCTGAATCCAGCAGCCAATGTTTTACAATATTTCGACGAAAAATTGTTCCGCCATGATGAGGTAGTACTCATGAACTCATATTACAGTATTCCAGAAAACTTTGGAAGGAAATTAAACTCGATACCTACAAAATAACTCGTTAGAAACATTACACAGGTAGTTTGAGTGGTCTTTACCCTCAGACTGAGTATCATATAGTAGTTTACATCGATGTCTTCCTTTGATGCAGCCAGTATATTGTCTTTAGTTTTGACGTATAGCTATTATTAAGGCAAAACGATTGACACCATTTAGTGAAAATGGAGCCTCGACATGAAGAAACGGTAAAATCCTCGAAATAAGAGATCGTGGAATTTTAATAACAACCAAAAGAGTCATTTCTTTTCATTTATGACACTACGTAATAGGGACGGTACTGTAGACTTTCAGAAGTCAGAGAACACAGTATCATCTTGCCCGCCGCAGCGGAGCGGCCGAGCACATAGAGGTGCTTTACTACGATGCGAGAGGCCGTTCCCCGTCGGAGGTTTGTGCCGTCATTAGTATAAGCTAGTTCATAAGTAGTTCGTAAGTAGGGACTGATGACACTGCAGTTAAGTCCCATAAGCTTTACAAACATTACATTACATTCATCTTGGCCTCCGAAATTTGCAGCATTCTACAAACGGTTTGAAACCAATGGTTCTTAGAAAATTCGATCCGCATCTCATACACAGAGCAGATTCTCGCTCTACACACATGTACTCTTATCAACAACGAATTGACAAAGATGAAATGTAATTGATTAAATAGGGCGTTCCAGTCACCATAGACAAAAGTTTTCTCCAAATCGATAAAAGATAAAAACGTAGGTTTGCCTTTCCTTAACCTATGTTCTAACGTAATTTAGTATTGCCTCACTTGTTCTTCTAAATCCAAACTGATCTTCCCGAAGGCGGTTTCTTCATTAGTGTGACAATAGTTTGTATTTTGCAACCTTGGTTTATTAAATTGATAGTTTGCAACCTGCACACCCATCTGCATTTCTGTTCCTTGTAAATGGAATTATCACATCTTTCTTAAAGTCTGAGGTTCTTTCTACTGCCCCTTACATCTTGCGCACCCATTGGAACAGTTTCTTCATGACTGGTTCTCCCAACGATAACAATAGCTACAGTAGCTACTCCAGGGGTCTTTTTTAGATTCACATCCTTGTGAAACGTAATTCTATGACTGGTATCATAATGGTATAAGAGTTAAAAAACTAACGGTATTCAAGGTTTAAGACTGGTAATATAATCAAACGCCATTGTATAAAGACACACTATGTCAACTCGCAATGAATAAAGTGTGTAGCATGCAACAAGAAGCCCGCTGACGCGTGAATCACATCTGAAGGGCGCTGCTAGGGACGTAAGGTGTGAGGTTAAATGAATGGAAGGGGCAATGCCCAAAACTTACCCACTTGAGAACAAGAATACTACTAGGCTAATAAATATGTTTATTTAAATCAACATAGAAATTCAAATCTATGTTGAAACTTCCTGGCAGATTAAAATTGTGTGCCGGAACCGGGACTCGAACCAGGAACCTATCCTTTCGCGGAAATCTTTGTTGTTTATCAACAAACCATAATTAATTTAATCCATACTTATATTATTTTTATGTCGCCGTGTTTTACATACGTATTTGTTTGGATTAATTAAGAAATTAAAGTATTTTGTATTGTTTCATGAAATGGAACTTGATTTGTAATATGAGCTAGAAAAAAGGAGAATGTACTGTCATTTGTCAAACTCAATACCAATTGAACGAATCAAAAACACGCCGTTGACAACATACCAATTGAGATGGTCCCCAACAAGACCGGGAATAATTAACTTAGAACCAGGAACAAGAGGGATCACAGCCGGTGTGGAGAATTGTTTGTGGCCGTAACAGTTTTATAAAATCATTTTAATATATATTTATTAAATGAAGTACATGAAAATAAAGTAATTAAATTTATATTCATGGTAAGACTTCCAAAACAAAGCTGAATCATGATACAAAGTATCAACTTTGATATTCAATTGATCAGTTTATTGTGGAACAATAAATACGAGGCGCGTCCAGAAAGTAAGTTTCGTTGGGTAATACAATGAAGTTGTACACAGATACAGAAGAAATTTTTATTCCACAAAATTCTACAACTCTTAAACTACTTTTCTACATAACTGCCGAAATTTTGTAGGCACTTGTCTGTTATAGCGTGCCACACGTTTTTGCATGCATCCTTCACTGAAGGTTGCCGCCTGTGTATTCAACCATGCGGTAACAGCTCTTTATCATCGTTGAAGTGTTGGCCATCAAGGAAAGATTTTAGGTGTAAGAAGAGATGAAAGTCTCTAGGAGAGAGGTCCGACCTGTATGTAGCATGATCAAGCAGGTCCCATTGCATTTTCCGTAAGAACTGTTTGGTCACATTCGGTGTGTGAGGTCGGGCATTATCTTGAAAAAAAAAAATCTTTTGACAGTAATTCTCTTCTTACACCTAAAATCTGTCCTTGGTGGACAACACTTCAAAGATGATGACGAGCTGAAAGAACATGTTACCACGTGGTTGAATACACAGGCGGCAACATTCCATGAAAAAGGCACACAAAACCTTGTGCCATGCTATGACAATTGCCTACAAAATTTCGGAAGCTATGTAGAAAAGTAGTTTAACAGTTGTAGATTTTTGTACAATCAATATTTTTCTGTATATGTACCCGTTCGTTTTATATAACCAAACGGAACTTAATTTCTGGACGCGCCTCGTACCTTTAAAGAATTTATATAAAAGACTTGTTTTAAGAAAAACATAAACAACGAAGAACGAGCACTATAAAGGTCCGGACAAGAAATATTATAAGATCCCCAACAATGTAGTCCCGCGTGGGATTTTACAAGTGAGGTGAGCCACTTAGATAATGAGTAAGACTGCTGAAGCCTCACACAACTTCCAGCAGTACCGGTAAGACACCAGCACGCAAATAATTTCAGGACCGGATCAACAGGATAAAAAATGAGGAACCTAGAACTGAGAAATATTAAACAATGCTCCGAAAAGAATGTAGCACAAATAAATCCCCAGTAACTTCATAAATGAAAACAATAAGCTTACAAACTAGCAAGCGTAAAACAATACGTCTTTAACGGCCGTGGGACATAATGAATGATAAGACATAACAAGGCTACAATCGTGAATACATCAGGAGTAATCCTCGCCCTTTTCAAAAACCTAAACCCACTAACTTTCAAATGGCCTTTCATTGTTTTAAAGCAAAGGGGCAGTAGGTCCCAAAAGAGAACAATTACAAACTTTAACACTCACATGTAGGTAGGGCAGCCGCAAAATAAGTCTTAAGTGAGACATAACAGATAGAAATATTGTTAGATAAAAAAAATGAGTTCACTTAAAGTTGCAGCTTACTAAAAACAGAAACTGCAAGCTGCAACTGCGCTCGGAAAGGCTTCCTAAATAAAGCACTAACTGCTTAGCGCTGCAATAAATCACAATTTGCCGTTGCTACATGGATAACCGGCAAGATTCCGCTAAAAGCAGAACATCGGAGGGTGCTCTTACGTAGGCCCGAGGCCACGAACACGCGGCGGCAGTACAATGCGCCAACGAACAACCGAGACGACATTACAGTTAACCGCTCTCGACGTGACCCACACGCAGGAAACGCGCGACTAATCTTGAGAAATACAGACAATATAAATAACCAACCTAAATTTTACACTCTTAGAGTAACGACAAACGCAGCCCACAACAAGCTACGTACACCAACTAAGAAAATTGCAACAGCAAGCCTTCCGACGCAGACTCGATTTACGGTGAAACGGTAATTTAATACCCACACAACACTGGCAGTCACACCGGACCATGCAAATTACGACAAGTACACGCAAGGCTAAAAAGTCTGCGCTGGAAAAATAAATTAATGCGTAGAACAGAACAGATACCAATAAAATAGCACACCAGAAACGGAATAAATACCCGATATGACTGGCCAAGACATGTATATGTGTATATCTCGACTGTTCTGCACGCAATTACGACCTTAGAATTTTGCATCAAGTGCATAACTGAGCGAAAATGACAAGATAAAACAATAGAATCTGAAACCCCTCAGTATTTCTCAGATATGCATGCGCATAACGATGTTGGTTACGCGATCAGCAAGTTAAAACTCGAGGTCGTCAAATTGACTTCTGTGGTTATTAATCCCTAGGCGTACACACTCCTTGAACTAACTTAAACTACCTGAGCACAACATACACACCACATGCCGGAGGGAAGAGTCGAATCTCCGACGGCAAGCGACCGCGCGCTCCGCAGCAAGGCGCCTTACAGCGCTCGGCCACTCTACCGCGGCTTAACACCGTTACAAATGATCTGAAGACTGCGTTACGCAATCATGTTTCACACAACAACGGGCTACAGCACTGACATTTAAATTATACATGATAAGGCTTTTGAGTCCCAGCCTCGTCGCCACTTTTGTGTCCCAGCCTCGTCGCCGCTTTTGTGTCTCGTTTCCGTCGTAGGTGTCGGTGGCCGAGTAGAAAGACCGACACAGGAATAAAGGATGCACGCATGTGCAGGTAGGAGGTGACCAGCCAGTGGGACAGCAGACACTAGAAACACTAGAGTAAATTAGAACGAGATATATATTTCTTAGAGACTTTGTAATACTTAACTTCTACATAGCTCAGTAATGCAGAATGCTGATACATAGTTGAGCTAGAGGCCTGCCTAGTGCCTATCCGATAGTCAAGTCACTGGTACCTATCTGATTCCGAAGTGTTAACTGGTTCCTATCTCAGTCCCAAGTGAACGATGTCGTTGAGTGGTGGCCACGAGCGGAGTTGCAGCAGAGGGCGCTCGTGGCTGACGTCTTAAGAACGCCGCGCCGTGCGTGCATGGCGGCGCGCGGCGTAAGTTCGTGGCACGCAATTTAGACTTGTGCGACACCACAAAGGCCAACAGGCCTTACCTAATTTTTAGAGACGAACGTGTAAAGGCGGTAGCAACGTTCGGAAGACACTCCGATTCCAATGCACACAATTCCCAGCGGCAGCCCTCAAAGACATCTTGAAGCAATCAGACGCCGAGGAGTCTTCCAGAAAGCAACGAATGCATGTGATGTTAGTGACGACCGTACCAAGATTCACTAAAGACCATGGCGTCAGGCCAGGTAGTTATTACGAATTCGAAATATTGGAACATTACGACCGTTCCAGGACACTGAAATAAATTCGACGGAGAAATTGGCAACTTTTGCTCGACTGGTATTCCAACCCGGATATCCTACTTCGGCCCAGCGGTCACCTTAACCAATTAGGCTATCCAGGCACGCTTTCCTTTCAACCCAAATTCTCAACTACGATGGTAGTGCCCACTTCCCATTAGTTCCTCTTACTCGCAGCCTTTAATGGATACCCAAATTACTAAACTACGCTGTAGCGGTATACAAGAAGAAAACAAAAACACACCTTTCTGGCTTTCTCTTCAAAATGACATATGTATGATATCGGTACAATGTTTACTTCTTGTGTAATAATTAATTTAAAGTGTTCCCGGACTTTATAATGATATAACGCACTCCATCAACTTCCTGGTGTGCAACTGGTAGAGTACGCCCCACTAGATGTTTATTTTTCCGGTATTTTAGCTGATAATCTTAAAGCGAACTTCGTAATTTGTAGCTGGCATAATTTAAACCCCTTGAGTTGTAAAATATGGAGTACGCGTGCGTGCGTCAGAGAGACACAGATATAGCAACTTTCAAAGGAGCTCACTCTAAGATGGCACCTAATATCAAGACAATTAGTCAATGAAGATAGCCAGAAGTCTAGCATCATACCATGTATTAACGAACAATCTGAAAGGGCTTCGAAGGTAGCAAAATAATGTCGGTGAAAAACGACAACGGGAGTGTAGGAGTTAAAGTTAGCCGACGACGGGGGTCATTCGGCTTAGATTACCAACACGGTCTGTGGTAGGACAGGAGAAGAAATCGGCTGTGCTCTTTCGAAGGAACTATACAAGCATTGACCTTAGGTGATTAATGGAAATCACGGTAAAGTTTGGTTGGACTCAAGAACCTTAAATTGCCGTCGTTGCAGATACGTATCCACTGTACTAGAGTGGTCGGTACGAAATTAGAGAGCTGAAGTTGACAGCCGGCCGCGGTGGCCGAGGGGACTGAGGCGCTCCAGTCACGGTCTGCACGGCCACTATGGTCGGGGGTTCGAATCCCCCCTCGGGCATGGATATTTGTGCCGTCCTTAGTCTTAGCTAGTTGATAAGTAGTTTGTAAGCTTAGGGACTGATGACCCCTTAGTTAAGTCCCATAACTTCTACAAACATTTGAACATTTTTGAAGTTGACACTTAGTGCCTGCACTCCACAGGCACTACGCTCGGTGATTCACCCACCTCGTACCTTCGTCGCCAAATGACAACCTTAGCAGTGAAGTAGGTCAGAGTCAGCTGAATATTCAAAGTTTCTTTGCGACATTCTTTTTTCGCGTTTGGTTCCAGTGTGCTGCACAAAGGTGCATTGAAGAAATTCACAAGCAAGGGCCTTTGTGTAGTACATCTCCAGGGAATGTGTGTAACGGACGAAAAGACATTCGTAAATAATCTAAAATTATCATATCGAAAGTACTGATCTTTTTTTACAGTTATAGCTAACAATGACGATGCGTTCTGCAAACAGCGCTTGCAAATGCTTCCTCCCGCTAATTTCATGCGATTTCCGTTACAATCATCATCTGAAATGCTCCACGTTTACTATCCATCAGTACATGTGGTCAGGCTGCGGTTGTCCCATACCGTTTCCACCATTCCAATAACATCGTCAACAGTAGACTTAGGCAGCCTTAGAGGTGCTAATTTTCCCTGATAGATGTGTTAGTACTGCCGCGGTGGAGTGGTCGAGCGTTCCAAGGCACCTTGCTGCGGAGCGCGCCTCTGCTCGCCTTCGAAGGTTCGAGTTCTCCCACGGGCATGGCTGTATTTCTTGTCCTTAGCATAAGCTAGTTTAAGTAGTATGTAAGACTAGGGACTAATGAACGGAGTAGTTAAGTCCCATAGATTGACAAACATTTGAACTTTGTTTTTTGATCTGTTACTCAGGCGACATCTTCCGAAGTGACTGGCCTCTCCTGACCGACTTCTTATTTTATTGCTGTTGATTCACTACTGCCAACACAATACTCTCCATATACTAATATCCGCTCCTCTGGCATCTAGTAGTCAATTCCGCATTATTTAGGGAAACCCAGATACTTTTGATCACGCAGTGCATATCATGAAAACGATATTGTTAGGAAATGAATCAAACAAGCTTGACATTTAACGTTCAAATCACAAGTGTAAAAAAAGTCCCGAATAGAGAGGAATCCGTCAACGTAGATTTTGTAGAAACCCACACAGGACAAACCTTAAACGATTAAGTGACACTTCATATCAGTTCAAAATCTAAATCTGTGAATGCAGATCTAAACCACTGTCCACCAGAATAAGTGAATTGTCTTTATATCAACTCGTTACGGTACGGTACGTTGTCTCCGGTAGCCATTGTAAGGGAAGTAGCGCTGAAAACCACGTCGTTGAACTCCCCAAAGCCACACACACATATTGTAAGAACACTAAATTTCCAGTAACGAACTCCATGTGTTTTTTCCTAAATTACTAACCTAATCACCAACATTCCATTTAAAGTTTTATACTTTATGACAGGCACCTAACGGTGTATCACAGTTACACAGAGGACTGAAATGCAAACAAATATGAATTAGGGCATTATTGAGCTCAATATCTCAGCTAATATCTGGCATGAAATGAAATACCGGACATGTGCTTAAAAGTAATATGCTACGAGACATTTTGTATTCAAGTAGATAGCATATATATATGCATTTGTTTACAGTGAGTTCTGAGAGATTTTTATATTAAACACGTTTTGGAAAGCTGCATTCATTCTAGGTTATACTGTAAAGTACGTTTATTTTACATCATAGTCAGTTCCGGGAAATAGACAGTCACATGTTCTTAAAACTTTGTAGTAGGAAAGGCATTCGAGCCTGACTTTATTTTTTACTCACTGAACATTATTAAAATAATAAAATATTGTGTTTACTTACAGAACATGTGAGAAAGAATTGTAATTCAGGGTATGGCCTTCCGAAGAGACACGTTAGTGCAGAAATGTACCTTCAGATGTTTGTAGCGACTCAAGACCCGAAATAAATTCCTGAGCAAGTATAGTAATAACTGTTTGAAAGAATCTTGTACGATGCGTCAGATGGTCAATGAAACAGTTGCTGGAACCTCGTGCGGGGGTGTAGTGATCGTCATTTGAGCCTCTGCAGCTCCTAACGTTTAAATATGAAGATTACGGCCATTTTAGCAATAGAAATAATGTGCAGTTTGCACAGCACCACCCGAAACAACGCCAGACAACTTTTCAAGTTAACACAATAGACTTTCTTTCTCCATAATATCAGAATCTTGACTCATATCGAAGAATGTGATAACAGTTTTTTTTTTTTTTTTTTTTTTTTTTTTTTTTTTTTTTTTTTTTTTTTTTTTTTTTTTTTTTACGGAAATCGTCACACTTCAGACGTTGGTGACGCTCAAGTAGACTAATTGACTAATTGAGGGTAGAAACTATGCAATGCACTGAGATAAGAGCTTTCGTTCACATCAAAATATAGTTGTTGTGATGTTATGAATGTAGCAAAGTTACTACAGTGGTCGTAAGAGAGTTTCCAATTACCAGCAACCTTACTGTTACTTCTATCGTAACGCTGCCTACCACAAGGTCTATAATATGTGTATCTCACTTTTGTAAAGAGGAAGAGACTAAGTCCAAAAGGATTTAATTTTATTCATTGGAAAGTAATTTAAAAAAATCTCTGCATTTACTACCGAAAACTCTTTTATTATTTGCTTTGACACTCGCAAATGACTTCTATAAGTTGTTTTTGTTTTTCGTATTCAGTACTTGGAGGACACCCGCTTTCTCCTCGTTTCAATAGCGCGAATCACTGCAGTGGACGCCATCTTGCAAACGTTGCCAGTAGGAAGCCCAAGCGCGAGTCGGTACACACTTATTGGTCTCCAAAGGCGATGGAGGGGGTAATGGTGTGCAAGTTTTCGTTGCCAGTGGAAACGCGGCTTCAAGCTAGGGGACCGGGAGCATTACAGCGCGGATCGATAGGTCGAAGGGAAGGCTGCGAGACGCATGCGCACAGACATAGCGCAGTCCCAACTCGATAAACGCGCAGGTCGATACACCTGTGCCCTCGCTCCGCCATTTTAGAGCAGGGCCACATTACCTCCGACAAAACTCTGATTTCGCCTTTTTCTCGTCTACATCTACACATCGGAAGCCAGCTCACGGTGTGTGGCGGAGGGTACCTGTGTAGCAGTGTCACTTCCTCCTTTTCTTCTTGCAGTCACACATAGTCCGACTGCCGGTAAATGTTGCTCTATTCTCCCTAATTTTATCCTCGCCATATTTCCGTGATAAGTTTGTAGAAGGTAGCAACACATAAAATGATTCTGCGAGAAATGCACACTCTCGGAACTTTTACAGTAGCTTATGGCGTGATACAGAACCACTCTCTTGCAGAATCTCCACTGGAGTTTGTAACCCTAAGAGGCCAAACTGCTAAAACCGTCGGCCCTAGACTTATAAACTGCTTAAACTAACTTATAATAAGGAGAACATATGAGGAGCAACTTTTCAAAACGCATTATGTCCACTGGTGGACAAAATTGAGTTTGATATGGAATCCGGTATTTTATTACCCGTTCCACACACTCCTGCAATCAGATTGTGTCAAAACGCATTTTAACACCCTCAAAAAGAGCACTGAAAAGTAGCAGATGCAACAAATAGCATTTCGTCCTCTAGTATGATTGAATCAAACTGCATTAAGTCCAACAGTTGCCTTTATTTTGTTTCATTAAGCTATGTTGACTGCAATGTAAGACTCGTGGACAAAAGCGAAAACATTTAACTGACCAACAATGATCAGTTAATATTCGTTTTCATTGTTACAACATTGTGTGTATAAAAATTTATCATTCTGTCTGTTGGGAAATCAGCCGTAAAATCATTGTTGTGCTAAGATGGAGAGTATTACAGCGAGTGAATGTGTGACTGTTGGAGAGGAAATGAAACGTGGAACGACAAAACGAATGAAGAGAAAATCGAAAAGGGCAGATTGAGCAACAGAACCCAACAAAACGCACTTTGTCCATCACTAAAGTGCTCATAGCTTGAAAGTATAAAAAGCAATTTCCTTATATTAAACACATTTGGATCAAAAGCCCTACCTGAGTATGTGGTGTAAAACTCGGAATAATTAATCGAATATTTTTTGCGGTATACGTTTTTCGCTTCCCCTGAAAAATTTACTTTTTGGGACATAATGAGTTTTGAAAAGTAGCTCCTCATATACATCCATCACCGAGGGAAGACTCGAACCTCCGGCGGGAGCGGCCGCGCAATCTGCGACGTGGCCCTCCAGACCGCACGGCCAATCCGGTGCGGCCGATCACGTCCGTGACGCTTTCTCGCTTGCTACGTTAACCTGTATCGAAGCGTGCTGCTCTTCTCTAGGTCTTCTCTAACTCCTCTATCATTTTCAGCTGAGATCCTCAATATGCAGCGAGTCATTCTTCCCTACTACCTCCCGGGGTCCGTTTTCGCAACTTGACTTCACGCTCCCTGCTCTCCTCTTCCCCGCCATGGCTCTGTCCTGAGGTTTTTGTCAACCTTGACCTCCATTCGCTTCCCAAAGACTCTACCGCTGACCTCACCTACCACAGCATGTTTGTCGCTCTTTGCTCACAGATTGCAGACAGTCTCTTCATCTATAGGGTAAGGTGGTACAAATTCGATATAGGTACAATTCCGATCAACATAAGTTTTCAGTCTCGTAGTGTTGGTAGCACTTACCTTTGTGTAGCATTGCAGTGTAGAAGGTTCCTACAACTCCTCCTGTCTTTTCCAAGAATACAACACTCTGTCCTAAGGAGATATAAATTTTTTCCTGTAACGGTGTACTTGGAGCTACTTCGTCGAAAGCACTCTTATAAATGCTCTAGTTTCCACGCGCTTGTAGATTCATTATTGTGCAACGTTTGGTACCGCGAAGTATGCGCTGGTGCCCGATGGAAAAAGTGCTTTTTATGTGGGAAAAGTCAGTGATCAAAATTGTACGAGGAAGTGATCATAATTGTACCTAGTGTGGTACATTTTCTTTCGATTTTTCTCAATTCTGTAACCTTTTTTTAGTTCATACCAATATTTGTAATTTTCTAATATTTGTGTTACATATTCTTTAAACATTCAAGAACAAGTGCCATAGTTAAAATTATTTCTTTTCTCAATATATTTGCAGTTACAATTACATTTATCCGAAATGATCGAAATTGTACCACCTTACCCTACAAGTCCGGCCATGGTGTCGGGTATGCCCTTGTGCTTGGTGATGTTTGTTTTCAGCATCGTCTCCCAGACTACTGCTCGATTTTTACGGCGGAGCTCTTCGCCATTTATCAGACCACGCAGTACATCAGGCGACATCAGTATTCTAAATGCGTCATATGCTCAGACTCCCTGAATGCACTCCAGAGCCTATGCGCGTTATATTCCGTACAACCCATAGTGCAACGAATCCAACAGTGCCTTCGCTCACTTATTGCCAATGGCGCGACTGTCCTATTCCTTTGGGTCCGGGTCATGTTGGTGTGTGTCAAGCAATGAGGCTACCGATGCTGCCGCAAAGGGTGCAGCTCTCCTTCGCCCTGCTGCGTATTCTGTCCCTTCAGCTGACCTTCGTTCCATCCTTTCTGGGCGAGTGGTCTCACTTTGGTATGCACATTGGTCCTCCCTTCAAAGTAATAAACTTACGGAGGTTATGCCTCTCCCTATTACCTTTTCGTCCTCCTCTCGGCCCTCTCACCGTAAGGAGGTCATTCTCACCCGGCTGCGCATAGGACACTGTCGGCTCAGCCGCCGCCACTTACTAAGTGGTGACCCTGCTCCTATTTGTGTTTACTGTTTCTAACAATTTACTGTACCCCATTTTCTGGTGGAATACCCATTTTTAATGATCTACCCCACAGTCTGTGTTTCCCATCAGAGTTGCCTGATACCTCAGCAGATGACACGCGGTCTGCAGATCGTGTTTTACTTTTTATCCGCCGTAGCAATATGGCGCCTGAATCCGGCGGGGAATCCGGCCATGTTTCTACAGTAAATAGAAATTTACTTCGGTTTTTTTAACCTATTCCTTTTAGAAAGTTGACTGACTACATAGAGCCTTCTCCTTTTATTTCGCTTTACCTTTGTCCTCATGCGTTTTAACTTTGTTCTGAAAAAAATCAAATGTTTGTATAGTCTATGGGACTTAACTACGGGGTCATCAATCCCGAAACTTACAAACTACCTATGAACTACTTAAGAACTAAGACGGCACAAATATCCATGCCCGAGGGGGATTAGAACCCCCGACCGTAGTGGCCGTGCAGACCGTGACTGGAGCGCCTTAGTCCCCTCGGCCACCGCGGCCGGCTTTGTTCTGACTTGGGCGCTTATGACCTTAGCAGCGATATGAAATGGAACGAGCATGTAAGGACAGTTGTGAGTAAGGCGGACAGCCGACTTCGGTTTATTGGGAGAATTTTGGGAAAATGTACTTCACCTGTAGAGGAGACCGCGTATAAAACGCTTGTACGACCACGTCTTGAGTATTGCTCAAGTGTTTGGGACCCGCAGCAGATCAGTTTAAAGGAAGACATAGAGACGGTTCAGAGACAAGCAACTAGATTTGTTACCGGTAGGTTCGACCAATGCGCGAGTGTCACGGAAATGCTCCGGCAACTCAATTGGGGATCGCTGTAAGAAAGACGACGTCCTTTTCGTGAATTTCTGTTAAGTAAATTTAGAGGGCCGGAATTTGAAGCTGAGTGAAGTACGATCTTGCTGCCGCCTACTTACATTTCGCGTAAAGATCACAAAGACAAGATAAGAGAAATTAGGGCTCGTACGGAGTCATATAGACATTCTTTTTTCCCTCGTTCAATAAGGGAGTGGAATAGGAAAGAAAATACCTATAGTGGTACAGTGTACCCTCCGCCACGCACCTTACGGTGAATTGCGGAGTATGTATGTAGATGTAGATGTAGCAGTTTTGCGCCCTAAAAGCATTAAAAAATTCATTTTCACCTGGTAGGGATCCAACAGTAGCGTACAAGATTCAAGTATTGATGGAAGGAGTGTTTTATATGCCATTTACTTTGTTGATGGACAAAAGTTCCGAATACTCTCTCAGTAAAGCTAAGACTGGTATCTGTCCCACCCGCTATTAATTTTATGAGGATGTTCTTCTTTAAATCTCTCCATATGCCCACTCCCAATCACTTAGAGCGATTGTTCTGCAATTGCTTAATCATATATTCGTAGTAAAGGCTCTGTCTTCGTATGAATTCACAATGTGTTATATTTGTTTAAACTGATGGGCAATTTCCATTCCCTGCAACAAGCATCAATATGCTGCAAACCCTCCTGCATTTTTGTACAGTTTTGCGGCGTTGTTACATCCACAGCTTTAGCCGCTAATAGTCTCACGGAGATGCGTAAATTCCGGCGTCATCTAGATGGTAAATACAGTCCGGTTATCTAAGAATTCGGTGAATGGTCTCAGAAAATAAAGGAGCCAAGTTTTACGAACAAGAATACCTTTACTGACCTTCAGCATAATCACCATCAGCCACAACACATACATCTGACATCGGCTGTAAAGTTGCTGAAAATTGCCTAGCAAACGATTCTTGCATATTTGTTCGATGCGCCGAGGAGACCTGTTGTTGGATACACGCAACGCATGGGAATGTTCGTAAATATCGAAGTTCGTAATGTCTTTGTTGATATTCAAGTCTTCAGCTTTCATTTTCTGACGCATCCGACAATCATCTGCCTGAGTCCGTCGCACACGTTCGATTTTGTTTAAATCAAACGCGCGCGTCGACCAGTTCTAAGGTGTGTTGAATGTTTCAGGTCTCTAACTAAATGGGAAGGTACTTTGAAATAGATTGCAAACATTATAACGAACAGACAGAAATAGAAACAAAGTACCCTCTGTCGTACACGAGACACTAAATCTAATAGGTACCTGATTGTCATCTAGTTCAAAATTCAAATGTTTGTAGAACTTATGGGACTTAACTACGGGGTCATCAGTCCCTAAGCTTACAAACTACTTACGAACTAGCTAAGACTAAGGACGGCACAAATATCCATGCCCGAGGGGGGATTCGAACCCCCGACTGTAATGGCCGTGCAGACCGTGACTGGAGCGCCTCAGTCCTCTCGGCCACCGCGGCCGGCTGTCATCTAGTGCTAAAGTAGTAAGTTAAGTCACATTAAAACGTTGCTCCATTTGCAATAACACGAAATCGAAGGCTGCTTACATATGACGGACGTCAGTCTTTGAAAATGAGACCAAAGATTTGATTACAGTCATGTAAGCTCTATTGTTTAAGAACATTCATGTAAGTTCTCGATATCCGAAAACGTCTGAGCATGATGCTTTGAGCGACTAAACAAGTTGCGTTTACTGACCACTTCGAAAAGCGCTACAACAAAGCTCAGACGAAATTCACCGAAATTTCAGACACTTCTTGCATTTATTATAAAGTAATTCTTCCGGCCATATTTTTCGTTTGATCAAAAGTGACACTATGACTTAGCGTTAATTTAAATGTCTATTATATCATGATGGCAGTAGCTGAAACACCGTTAGAATAGGAGAAATTTATTATGAAACATGGACGATGTTGTTCACATAAATATTCAGTGATCGAGTCGGCCGCGGTGGCCGAGCTGTCTGCAGCGCGCGAGTCACGTTCAACACGTCCACTACGGTCGGGAGTTGGAATCCCCCCTCGGGCATGGATATTTGTGCCGTCCTTAGTATTAGCTAGTTGGTAAGTAGTTTGTAAGTTTAGGGGCTGATGAACCCGCAGTTAAGTCCCATAAGACTTACAAACATTTGAACATTTCAGTGATCGAAGAATAATTTACGATATTTATTTCCTTTATTAACAAAACAAGTGGAAAAATGATATTGAAACTATACAGGGTGTTTCAGAAGAAAAGGTCAAGATTCAGGGCTATGACAAGAACTAACATTTTATGCAGTAATATCCATTTAAGATTTCTTCTAAAATGGACACCGTAGATGATATGATCATTTTTTCTTCTTCAGTATTGTGAAACAAATCTCTTGCACTGCAAGCATTTTATTTTCATATTTTGAGAGGTAGCCGGAACAAAGCAAGAAAACTTATGTCAAAATGTATTCAAATCTTCAAATGTTTGTTAATCTATGGGACTCAGCTGCTTGGCCAATAGGCCGTAGCTTACAACTTACTTAAACTAAGGTCAGTTAACCTAAGGGCAACACAAACCCCCATACCAGAGGGGGAACTCTAATCCCCGACGGCGAACTGCCGCGCGCACCTCAGCACGGCGGCCCAGTGCGCACGGCTAATTCGCCGCGGCAAATTGGATTCTGATGATCATACGTTCAGAACAGGTCACCAACGCTTGAATGGTAAAATGAAAGCAGTGTTGTAGCTTAAAAATGGGGTTGGAACACTTGCGGGGAGTGACACTTGCGGGGAGTGACACTTGCGGGGAACCTGGGGCCCTTGGGGCGGCTAATAGGTTTTCCTGGGTACAGGCACACCAAGAAATCTAGCACTGTCAATATAACACGAAACTTGTTCTAACTACATATTAATTCGTTGAGTGTTCCTCCTGAAAACAAAACGGTATTTTAACAGTGATAATATTTGGAGAGTTATTAAGACATTCTCTACTACTATAAGACGATGACTTTCAACAGTCATACCTCCTAAAAGCATATTATTCAGAACACTAGGCATATCAAGACACATGCGCAAGCAATAAATATATTAGGCATCCTGCACAGGTACGTTGATGTAATTGACCGCTATGTAGTTAACCCCACTATCACGCAACTTCCATCTCTTTAAAAATAGCTACTATGCTTTTTAATAGGAGACGCAACCTTAAACCTTCAATTGAAAAACGTTAATAATAAGTCAGTGAGTATTTTACATACTTGATGCGTTTATTCGAGACCCCAAAACGATTTCGCTGTATTCGAATTACAAATACATCTAATAAATGTGTGAAAAACGGAATGTGTAAGGAAATGTCACACACCGATAAAAGCTAAAGAGAAATTCTATTTCCTATCACCGTCATATAGAACCATTTTTACTCCGAACATGGCATAAACCAACAGGGAGAAACAAGTTGCAAGACTTCCGTGAAAAATGAAGCGAAATTGGCAGCCAATAGTTGGTTATAAATTGCATTGCCTGTTAACTGTATAAATATAAATTACGGAATATGCGGAACTCCTGTTCAGTACAGTCAAAAAGGTATAAGGTAATAGGCAGTGTTTTACAATCAGATATCCGTATCACTCTCCTCCTCAAGAAGTCTGTGTGAAGATTTATATTCAGAACATTCAAGAAAAAGGCTACTGTGATGTTGAAACTACAACAAGCAGCTCATTTACTCAGGAAGGGAAAACGTTCTGGTGCCCGTAAATTTGAATGGCTGTATCTCTTGTAGTAACATTCATTTTTTGATAAAATGTTAAAATCCAATATACCAGAATTTTGTTTTTCTAAACTCAGTGCCAACTTTTTTGTCGAAATGTTTGCAGGAAGTAGTCTTGATGTGATTTCATAATTCTATGCATTAAATTGATATTATCAAACATGTAATTTGTGTCACAAATTGCGCGGCCGGTCCGGTGGGCTTTTCCCTGAATACGGCACAGGTAGCGGCTGGAGGGCGTGGAGTAGCGGTGGTGTATCCCTACTTCTGGAACACCCTGTTCACTACCTGCAGCGTCTGGGTCTCCCCGCAAGTGTCTACACATTCCCTTTCCCCGCAAGTGTCACAAACTCCTTAAAAACTACTTAAACTAATCTAAAGACAACACAAACACCCATGCTCGAGGAAGGACATGCCCCCGACGACGAACGGCCGCGCGCACCGCAGCACTGCGTCCCAGTACGCACGGCTAATCCGCCGCGGCCCCTCCGGCTCTAAGCTCTCGAGTTTTTGTTAAAGCCGTGGTGTGTAATACCTAAGAGATCAAATTACTCAGGTCATCGGTCTCTAAAGTTACACACAACTTAAACAAACACAGACTAACTTATTCGAAGGACAACGCGTACACATAATGCCTATGAGAGAAATCTAAGGAGAGAGCAATCACGCGCCGACCGCGGTGGCCGAGGGGACTGAGTATTAGTTATGGGACTTAGTATTAGTTAGTTGATTAGTAGTTTGTAAGTTTAGGGACTGATGACCCCGTAGTTAAGTCCCATAAGCTATACAAACATTTGAACATTTTGAACACACGAATCCATGCTCGAGGGCGGACTGTATCCTCCGTTGGGAGCAGCCACACAATCCGTAACATGGGCCCTCAGACGGAGCGGCCATCACCGCGCGACTGTGTTGCCACTGTGGCTTTGTGCACTCTGAAGACTGTTTCCAGAGAAGCGTAGGCAACGTTATCTAATTTTTGCAGAATGCAATTTAACAAATTATCAAGTGCACCTCTCAAAGAAACTAGCACTTTGCATCTGATAAACGAAACGCAGTCTTGTGCAGATTAATAATTAAATAAATTGCGTCAGTTATTATACCAGTGAATCGATAAAAATATCGACTAAAATGCTCACTGAATCCAAACATGAATAAGCATAGAAATTAAAGACGTAGGCTTTTACATAACACTGTTCTAAAGAAGTTTCCCTAAATTTCCAAATACGCTACCAGTCCACTGTCGTGTACTTACGAAACGAAATCATTAGGTTTTAACCGTAAGTTCTAGCCAAAACTCGTTATCATTTACGTTTTATTTAAGAAGGTGATTTCCATTTATTGAACTTAGAGAAAAAGAAGGTAGTCTTCTATAAGTCACTCTATTATTCACTTAAACAATATATTACTATTGAGCTCAGTGTTGTATGCACTGAGGTGCCAAAATTCATGTTACAGCGACGTGCAGAGATACAGATGGCCGTAATATCGCATACACAGGCCATAATTCGGTGTTGCCTTGGCAGGGCTGTTATTTGTACTAAATGTTCAAATGTTTGTATAACTTATGGGACTTAACTACGGAGTCATCAGTCCCTAAACTTACAAACTACTTATGAACTAACTAATACTAAGGACGGCACAAATAGCCATGCCCGAGGGGGGAGTCGAACCCCCGACCGTAGTGGCCGTAAAGAACGTGACTGGAGCGCCTCAGTCCCCTCGGCCACCGCGGCCGGCATCATTTGTACTCCGGTCAGTCATGTGATCAGTTTCCCGACGTGATTACGACCGGGAATTAAATGACTTTGAACACAGAATGGGTAGTGGACGCTACACATATGGCACATTCCGTATCGGAAATCGTTAGGGAATTCAGTATTCTGAGATGTGTCAAATAGTGTGCCGAGAATGCCAATTTCAGGCATTAACACTTTGAGTCCCAATATGTCAAAAATAAATAACCTTGTAATAATTTTCACAAAAGTAACTTTCATTAGTCTCATAAGTGATGAATACAAGAATTTCTTTAAATAAAAATATTGGTCTTTAACGAAGGTGCTTTCACTGCGAAACCAATGGGACACACGGTCTTGAACCATCTATGATTTCAAGAGGTATTTTTAAACCAATTTCGGACTTTCCCAGGCACAGTCCCATATTACACCGTTACAATGCCATTGTGTTCTGTGAAATTCAGTTTTTGTGCTGCAGAATGCACAACGACGAGATCGTTCTTGTATCGGCATGTGGTCAGAATGGTTTCTCTCAGTTCTTGAGGCAGCATCTTTTGAATTTGTTTTCATTTCTATTCGTGCACCTTCATGGTGAAGGACTGATGACCTAGCTGTTTAGTCCCCACAAATCCAACAACGTCAACTTCAAAAAATGTTCAAATGTTTGTTAAGCTTAAGGGACTTAACTACGGGGTCATCAGTCCCTGAACTTACAAACTACTTATGAACTACCTACAACTAAGGACGGTACAAATATCCATGCCCGAGGGGGGATTCAAACCCTCGACCGTAGTGGCCGTGCAGATCGTGACTGAAGCGCCTCAGTCATCTCGGCCACCGCGGCCGGCATCAAAAAATGTTCAAATGTTTGTACAACTTATGGGACTTAACTACGGGGTCATCAGTCCCTAAGCTTACAAACTACTTATGAACTAGCTAAGACTAAAGACGGCACAAATATCCATGCCCGAGGGGGGATTTAAACCCCCGACCGTAGTTGCCGTGCTGACCGTGACTGGAGCGCCTCAGTCACCTCGGCCACCGCGGCCGCCCTAAGAAAGAAGCGATGGGGCAATAATGTTACTGAAGGAGTTCCGGATTGCGGTGGTTTATGGACTTATTGGCACAACACATTGTTCATCACCATGAAGTTCATGCCGGGCGCGGTGGCCGAGAGGACTGAGGCACTTCAGTCACGGTCTGCACGGCCACTACGGTCGGGGATTCCAATCCCCCCTCGGACATGGATATTTGTGCCGTCCTTAGGATAAGCTAGTTGATAAGTAGTTTGTATGTTTAGGGACTGATGACCCCGTAGTTGAGTCCTATAAGCTTTACAAACATTTGAACGTTTTTTGAACATTTCTTTCTTAGGACAGCCGAAATGAATTTACAATGGAGACATCCAACATACGCCAAAAGTTCTAAGCCACCATCTTTTATTTTTCTTATCAATCTCATATGGAGATTTCAACATATCAGCTTTTTCGACGTACCCAATATGCATCGCGTAGTGTTTCACAAGTATGGGACATGAGATATCGATTACGGACCAATTATTTTGTTTTCGAGACACTGTTGGTGCCTGTCGTGGATCGTGATAATGAGACAGAAATAAAATTCCCTTTCTGTCCTTCAATATCAATGCAGACATGCCTTCCTTTGTGCACCTGTAGTAATATTCCCCATGCTGACGATATTTTTCACGCCTCTAATCTTCGGGGAAATCCTTTTGACCACGTTTTACGGTCTCACAAGCTGTAAGGGGACACTTTCGTGTGGACACTTGAAGTTTGCAATTCTGTGGTAAATCGCACACATGCGCGGGAATCGTGATGTGTTTGGTCAGCTACTGAGTCGGTGTAGCTCAGGGGTTAGTCAATAGATAGCGGCACATCTCATCTCTTAAATGAGAGTCTTGTCGCTCGCTTTGTGTATAACAGGCATGGCCAACAAACCGCGAGCGGAATACACTTTAGTTCACCGCCCGCTTCACGCTTCACATTCTTGACGGACCTCGACCTTGGTCCGATGGTTGTGCAGGCTAAGCAAGTGCTTCTATTCCTGCTGTACCTGAAACATAGGAAAAAGTATTAGAACCTGGCTGTATGAGTGGACTTAGACTGTCAGATTACTGACGATATATATATATATATATATATATATATATATATATATATATCATGGTTTGCTACGAGATTTTTGTTAATCTCGCTGCAGGTCAGGCCAGCGGGTTATCGGCCTGAAGTGTTGTTGTGTCCCCAATTGCAGGATGAGCCGGTTGTGGGACTGCTCCGTCTTCTCGTAGAAGGTCCTGGCGGTGACGCGGAATCTCTCTCGGGGCGGTAGAATGTCGTCTTCTTCGTGAAGCAGGTCGGTTGGATAGCGCGTCGGAAGATGCAGGGCAGTGTTCAGAGCGCGGTTCTGGATAGTCTGCAGCAGCTGGATGTGGACGTCGGCGGCGTTTCCAAAGACTGGGGACGCGTACTCGAGCACAGGACGGACCAGTGACAGGTACAGCGTGATCCCGTGTTGCGACGGTAGCGGCGACTGCGGGTTGAGCAGTGGGTAAATAACGCGTAACCGTCCTGTGGCCCTGACGTGATCTTTCTAGGTGAAAGTTCACCTCCCCGGCCGTGACCGTGTGTCGCTAGCGTCAGCAACGGAGCGAGAGAGATAGCTTCCAAAAGAGTTAGGCAGCATAGCACTGCTCTGCGCTGGACAGTCCCGCGGTCAGATCCAACGTAAACCAAGTAACAGAGGAAGCGCAGCTCTGTAATGTGGTCCAAGAACGGTAAAACGAGCAAACCATTTACTGTTTAGATAACAATTAGAGTTTGTATGGCTGATCGCGAAGCTTTAGAAAATATCCAAAACACGAATCTAAGAAAAACGTAGTAATTTGTATACAGAAGGCTTCTTCTGAAAGATACATGTTTCTTAAATGAACTAGTACCATAAATATGCTATTTTAAAAGTAATTTTATATAAGGGCTACAGAGTCTCTTTTGTATCCCATCCCCGTCGCCACTTTTGTATCCCATCCTCATCGCCACTTTTGTATCCCAGCCTCGTCGCCGCTTTTGTGTCTCGTCCGCCGGTTGTCGTAGGTGTCGGTGGCCGAGTAGAAAGAGACCGACACAGGAATAAAAGATGCACGCGTGTGCAGTACGGAGGTGACCAGCCAGTGGGACAGCAGAAACTAGAACACTAGGCTAATTTAGAACAAGATATATATTTTGTGGAGTCTTGGTAATACTTAACTTTTACATAGTTCTTGACTGCAGAATGCTGATACATAGTTTAGATAGAGAGAGGCCTGCCTACTTATGAGTCCTAGTGCCTATCCGACAGCCAAGTCTTAACTGGCGCCTATCTGATTCCCAAGTGTTAACTGGTTCCTATCTCAGTCCCAAGTGAACGATGCAGCAGTCGTGGCCACGAGCAGAGTTGCAGCAGAGGGCGCTCGTGGCTGACGTCGTAAGAACGCCGCGCCGTGCGTGCATGGCGGCGCGCGGCGAAAGTACGTGGCGCGCACTTCATACTTGTGCCACACCACAGTCTCATTCTTACAAATAAAAAAATAAAATAAAAAAGAAAAAACACACAATTAACAAACTAACAAAAAAAGATTGGTTTTAGGTGCATTTCCCCCCAGTTACTCTGAAAAGATGGTAGCGCACTTCGGGCGCGAGCCGTTTTGACGGGCGCACTACTTCCCCCACCACTGAAATGCCTGCAGAATGTGTGTCAGTGAGACTGCTATATGCCAAACGCTCCAAGGGGGAAACGAAGGCATTTTTTGCAAGACAATGAGACTACTAAATCAAGATGCAGTGTCGTAGATTACTTTTATAATCGGGATTTTAACATCAATATACATTTGATTTTTTTTCATTCGCCAAAGCAATAACTTTATTCTTTAGTGAAATATGCAGTATTCATGTCATTAGCAGGAATACATATCTTTCTTGAAAAACAAAAACATTTGCATTAAGCTGTTTAACATATTCAGAAACCTTTATTGAATTCCTTAAAGAGAAAGGATAATTTTCGACGCCTCAAGCTCAAAACAACGGAGAAAAAAAATTGAAATGTAGAAATATATGATCATTTTGTGTATATCTATAACAAAAAAAAATGCAAATCCTTTTTAAATCTATATATCAGTGGTGTGAACTATGCTGTCAAAATGTAATGCGTGCAAATAACAAAGTGCACAAAACATAACATCTGATTGTATTAAAAAGCATAAAACTGCGCGGCGAGGGTGCCCGCGGGCGGTGTTTCGCCACGCCTGGTGTATACACACGTTACTGGATAATACAGGCCGTTATGATTCAAATGTTCAAATGTCTGTAGAACGTATGGGACTTAACTACGGGGTCGTCAGTCCCTAAGCTTACAAACTACTTATGAACTAGCTAAGACTAAGGACGGCACAAATATCCATGCCCGAGGGGGGATTCGAACCCCCGACCGTAGTGGCCGTGCAGACTGTGACTGGAGCGCCTCAGTCTCCTCGGCCACCGCGGCCGGCGGCCGTTATGAGACTCAGTGGCGATCGGCGGGAGAAGCCCTGTTCATCCTTGGTGAAATATGCAGTACACCACTTAAAAATTAATAACTATTGATCCTTATATGATACAAAGGAGAGTGTAGGCGCATTTGCAGGTAAAGACTAAACAGATGCGCTGATAAAAACGCGCCTCACGTCACTTTAATAGTTTTTGAGTTATATTATATCAAAAATCATTATAAAATAACAATTTTGTATACGATATATCTTGAAAACGGCCTAACCAAATATTAGGTACAAGATGTTAAATGATAGAGCTAAGTGAGTACTATTAACATGTATATTTAGTTTTTGCGCAAATTCAGTACATTTGAATTAGAGGCGAGTAACATGGTTTCCAGGTATAAAAGCTAGATTTTTAATAAATAAACAATGATAACTGTAGTATTAGCGGCAGTACGGTAAACTAGTCTTAAGTAAATAGTTAAACCACAGGATCAATAGTACAGTGAATAATCTATCTTTAAATAGTAAAGAAGCAAACGCAGAAAAGCTTAATTTTTTTTTGTTTTGATAATGCAAAAACTACGATATTTACAATGCTTTTAATGCCATATTCTGTTTCAGCTGAAATTTTCAGTTAAATATTATCATCACATGTATTTATTTCGTATGTACTTTATGTAAAAGAGAATTTTGTGAAAATAAATTACTGATTTGACTTCAGAGTAAGCCAGTGAGGGTAGTTAAGAGAGTCATTTTGGCTTCTTTGGGGCAGTTTGTTGGTGTCGGTTTGACAGACAAGGCGTGTCGTTACGCTGGGTGACTGTGGAGTCGCTTGAGGACTTGTAAAATTTCAGCGAAGTGTTCTAGTGTAGAACTTAGAAATATTTGTTCTATGGTGTTTCGATTTTATTCTGCGTCTGTGGGACTTAGAAAAAGTCTTTAGTGGCGTTTCGTGGACTCTAACTATGTTCTGTGGCAGTTTCTCAGGATTGTTGCTAGACTCTAATTTTTATTTAGCGACTGTGCGAGTTAGAAACTATTCAGTCAAGTTTCCATTTTTGGTGTAGCAGCCTTAAGGAACTCGGCGCCGGCCGCGGTGGCCGAGCTGACTGAGGCGCTTCAGTCACGGTCAGCACGGCCACTACGGTCGGGGGTTCGAATCCCCCCTCGGGCATGGATATTTGTGCCGTCTTTAGTCTTAGCTAGTTCATAAGTAGTTTGTAAGCTTAGGGACTGATGACCACGTAGTTAAGTCCCATAAGTTCTACAAACATTTGAACGTTTGAACATTTGGAACTCGGCAATGCTCTGAAGTTAGGTGTAACAAATAGTCACTGCCGGATATTAGATGGAATAAACATCAATTTAGTTACAAGTGAATGTGTAGTTTGTGCAATTTTTTTCCTGTCTGCATTTATTTAAAGCTAAACATTCTGGGGACATTGCAGCAGGTGTTGCTGGCCCCTAGACACGACGCAGCCAGTTTGTACAATAAAACAGGGTCTACAGCAGCACTTCATTGAACCCCATCAAACACAGACTGTGAATGGGTGATTTATTTTTTCTTTTCGTGCTGTAGCACTGCGGGCTCGAGCCAACTGAAGGAAATAACTAATAATCATATTGATTGATTCTACTGTCGGTTCTTGGTGAAACATTTAAAATTGAATAACTGAACACTTGTTATTGCCTTGTTTCACAAAACTTTATTTTACGATCTAGGTTTCGGGTTATGAGCCTATTTTCAAATACTTTACTGATTTCAAAGTTGTTACACCAGTGAAGACAAACCATTATGATACTACAGATCTCTGTTTATCTATTTTAACATTAGAAGAAAATACTTTTACCTTGCAATTTAGGAACTATTACACTTGCATTACCTTATTAGAAAAACCTTAATTATCTATTGTACTAATATTGTGTTTAATGATATTATCTATTACTGAAATTACTGATCATTATTGTACCTCGAAAAATTGAACAGTTTATAGTACAAGACCTTGCTTCTTACCTATTGTTATGATATTGTTATTATCTACTACGTAGAAGTTACTCACAGTCTAAAAGGGGCGAATAATTGAATTCTGTCTGTTCATTCAGTATGACATTTCGGACTGTGCGCATCTGTTTTTTAATCTTCAACTAGAAATTTTGGAGATTAAAAAACAGATGTGCACATCCCAAATTTCATACTGAATGGACAGAATTCAATTATTCGTCTCTTTTAGACTATGAGTAACTTCTACGTAGTAGATAATAACAATATCATTACCAATAGGTAAGAAGCAAGGTTTTGTACTATAAACTGTTCAATTTTTCGAGGTACAATAATGATTAGTAATTTCATTAATAGATAACATCATTAAACACAATATTAGTACAATAGATAATTAAGGTTATTCTAATAAGGTAATGCAAGAGTAATAGTTCCTAAATTGCAAGTAAAAGTATTTTATTCTAATGTTATAATCGATAAACAGAGACATGTAGTATCATAATCATTTGTCTTCACTGGTGTAACAACTTTGAAATCAGTAAAGTACTTGAAAATAGGCTCATAACCCGAAACATAGGTCGTAAAATAAAGTTTTGTGAAACAAGGCAATAATAAGTGTTCAGTTATTTAAATAACTGATAAATTGGTGGTCTCAGGTGGAAACCACTGGTACTCAAAGGTTAACTCTCGCCACGGACAACACATTGGCCGACTGGCAGCGCTTTATGGCCAAGAACAGGGGCGTTTGCGTAGAATCGTCTGTGCTAACAGACAAGCAGAACTGTGTGAAATTGCCGTAAAAATAAATTTGGGGAGATCGACATACATATCCGTAGGACAGTGCAGCGCTGTTTGGCGTTAACGGGTATGGCAGCAGATCAACAATTGAAGTCCGTTTGCTAGCAGCACGACATCGCCTTCAGCGCTTCTCCTTGGTTCATGACCTGATCGGTTCGACTGAGATAGTGGGAGCTAATGGTAGCGTTTGAGTTTGCCGGATTGCCCACTAAGCCATGGACTCAAGTTCTCAACAAACCACTGTGAGAGCTGACGTTGGCTCTATAATAGTGTGCGCTCTTTTCACACAATATACACTGAGTCCCCTGGTCCAACTGAACCAATGATTTATGTTAAATAGTTCTGTTCGACTACCTGGAAAGAAATGGCAGACATTCACGGACTTCATGTTCCTATACAACGAAGAGATTTTTATGGATGACAATGAGCCATTCCATCGTCACAGTTGTTCGCGGTTGTTTTGAAGAACATTTTGAACAATTCCTGTGAACGAGTTATCACCTAAATCACTTGACGTGAATCCTGTCGAGTATTTATAGGACATAATCGATAGGCAACTTCATGAATGCCGCGCGGGAGTGGCCGAGCGTTCTAAGGCACTTTGCTGGGGAGTGCGCGTCTGTTCCCCTCGGAGATTCGAGTCCTGTCTCGGGCATGAGTGAACGTGTTGTCCTTAGCATAAGTTAGTTTAACAAGTTTATTTGCCTATGGACTGATGACCACTGCAGTTTGGTCCCATAGTTTTACGAACATTTGAACTTCATTAATAAAATCCTGTACAGGCAATACTTTTGCAGTTATGGACGACTGTAAAGGTGGAATTGTTAGGTATTCCATCATACTTCCAACGACCTCAGTGGATATATACTGTCTTCAGATGTGTCGTTCCAGCATTCTCGTAATTTTATCATATGGCCTTTTATTTGACACTGATAGCAAAAGCACTCGTGCAATGGAGTGACTGTTACTCCATTTTGCCAACTGCTGCGTCTCTGGTCTAGTAAATGTTGTCCTTACCAAAGGCAGGAAAACTTCAGAACTGTAACATGCCACTGAAAAATGTCACTCTTTATACCATCCAGCACAAAATAGTAATTACTTTTTCCCGACAAGAAAATAGCATCAAAGGGATCAGTTTGACCATACTTTCCGCGGAACTACTCCATCTTGTTCCTCAAGTACAGCGGAAGAGCCCCGGTGGAGTGGCCGAGCGTTCCAAGGCTACGACAGGCGCCGTGGCTCAGCGCGCCCTGTCGCAGGGCTGAACGCCCTCTGAAATAAATAAGCTGAGCCAACAACACATGGAACAACCACGAACAAACACGATCAGCGACCGCAAGGGACAGAACTACCCATAGATCATCATCATCATCTTCATCATCATTAGAGACTGATTATGCCTTTCAGCGTTCAGTCTGGAGCATAGTTCCTCTAATAAAATTCCTCCATGATCCCCTATTCAATGCTAACATTGATGCCTCGTCCGATGTTATGCCTTTTACTTCAAAATCATTCTGCACCGAATCTAAGTACTTTCTTCTTGGTCTACCTCGACTCCTCTTACCCTCCGCTGCCGAGCTCATTAGTCTCTTAGGTAACCTTGCTTCTCCCATGCGTGTAACATGACCCCACCACCTCAGTCTGTTCGCTCTAACTGCTTCATCTATGGTGTTCATTCCCAGTTTTTCTTTGATTTCCTCATTATGGACACCCTCCTGCCATTGTTCCCATCTATTAGTACCTGCCATCATTCTTGCTACTTTCGTATCTGTAACCTCTATCTTATGAATAAGGTAACCTATATCCACCCAACTTTCATTCCCATACAACAAAGTTGGTCGAAAGATAGAGCGATGCACTGCTAACTTAGTCTTGGTACTTACTTCCTTCTTGCAGAAGAGAGTAGATCTTAGCTGAGCACTCGTAGTCAACACCAGACGCAGTAGTACGAGTTTATATGCTAACTATATCAGCAGATAATTAGAAGACGGACAAAAATGAGAAGGCAAAAGCCGCGGTTGGGCGGCCGAGCGTTCCAGGGCGCCTTGCTCCGGAGTGTGCTGCTGCTCGCCGTCGGAGGTTCGAGTCCTCCCTCGGGCATGGGTGTATTCGAATAAGTTAGTTTAAGTAGTTTGCAAGCCTAGGGACTGATGAACAGAGTAGTTAAGCCCCATGGATTTACAAATATTTTATTTGAACCCCGGAAGGTTTCACTAGTGACTCTTCGAACTTTGATGCGTTTATCTGTGTTCATTTAATTATTTTCGTTTCTAAACATAAAAGAAACAGTTTATTAGTAATTTAACAGACAGTTCATTTTGTTAGATGCATGGTTCCATTACTTGTAAATAATTATTTAATTTTGTATGAATAATTAATGTGTTTCCTACGAAAATTTTTGGGATATTGTTTGTAACCACGTCTGGGTTTGAAAAGTTTACTTTAGTCTTTCTGTTGAATTGGTAACCTTACATATGGAATCTCTGTAGCAAGACATTCCATAACTTCAGTTTCATTTGTTAAACAAAATTTTCCATTATTACCCATTTGCGTTTCTAATGTCCTCAGTTGCGTGTAATGTTAATTTCCTGACTGTAACTTCAGAACCAACTCTCGTAACTGAATAGGGTATTTTGCTCGTCATTCAGATTTCGCGTTTTTTATTTGAAAAATACGTTCAGTGGCAATTTTCGTAAATATTGGTTTATGTGTACGCTTTTTACTACTTCACGAGTGTTCTTCTTTTGCCTTCTGTCATGCTGTTCACACAGCGTGACTATTTCTTTCGTTTCATAATACTGTGATAATGTAATGTCGAATGGCAGCAATCAGAAGAAGAACAGATGTAAGGCAATGAATCACACACTAAAATAGCGAGTGAGGTTAATATAGGAAAGGTTGGGGAAATGCCAGCCTACTATATTATAACCCCATACTGCTTCAACAAGCCGTTCAATATAACAATTGGAAGTAGGGAGCAGTGGGAGAAAATAGTTCGACACCGTACCGGGGATATTGTCTGGTTCACTGACGGGTCATATTCGGACCAAGGCGTTGGGGCCGGGTTATACGGGGTGCAGCCAAGACTGGAGGGCAACTGGCCTCATTATTCCAGGCCGAAACCACTGCCATCAGGGCATGTGTGGAGGAGAATTTGCGTAGGTGCTACAAAGATCGTAGCATCTATATCTATTCAGACAGCCAGGCAGCCCTGAGATCACTGGCAGCTCCTGCAACAAGGTCTAAAATTGTTGCAGAATGTCACAGGGTTCTGGTGGAGCTAGGGGAAAGCAATAGAGTAAACCTATTGTGGGTCCCTGGCCACTCGGGGATCAGTGGCAACGAATATGCCGGCAGATAAGCCAGGATGGGGGCAGAGGCTCCATTTATTGGACCGGAACCTGTCCTGACAATCACCAAGGCAATGATCAAATTGGAGCTACGTAAGTGGCTCAGAAGACAGCACGTAGAATATTGGACCAAAGTATACCAACAAAAACATGGCAAGGTAATGATGCCAAAGCCATGTTTTAAAAGAAGCTCTGCAATCCTGGGCCTGAACAGGAGAGAGATTAGACTCATGGTTGGATTGCTGACAGGCCATGGGAATTTCAAAAAACACCTACATACAATGGGAATAACAGAAGAGGACCCGAAATGTATGATCTGTGATGACGGTGATGAAACTGCATCACATCTAATCTTCGAATGCATTGCATTGGAGAGAAAAGGCACAGAACGTTTGCGACAACCAGACCCGAAGAAATTGTGTCTAATAAAGAACTGGTAATGGGACTCCTTGCACTGTTGAAGGGCATTGGTTGGCTTTACTAGATATACAGGGAGCGATACTGCACAATAAACTTAGTTTCGGTGCGGGCAGTGACGGGTTGGACCAAGACTGTTTTGGCTTCCCTGAAAAAATCAAATCAAATCAACTTACTTTCATACAATTCTATACCGAACAAATCAAATCAAGGCAATGAAAAGATTAAATGTAAACCAGTATCTACGAAAATAGTCACTGAAGATGCTTTGCAGTTGGGGCGAAACACGTATCTTTTATTCAGTTGTGGCAGATGGACCTAATTAATAATTACGAACATAAAAAATATCCACTTGTCTACATGCTGGTCAGTGCGGAGTACTCGTTATTATTGCAGACGGTACACAGTTCCTCATAGACGACGGACCTATCGGTGCAAGCAGAACGAGATTATGTGCAGAATGAGCTACGAACAGCGCATTAAAGTATGTCGAATTAATGTAGTGCGCGTCTGTTGGGCCTCATGGACATTACGAACCAGGCCCGCGAACACAATGTCAGGAGTGCTGTTTGAAAACAGTGATTAGTGGCCCTCGTAAAAAGGCTCGGTAATGAGCTGGGAGCGCTAACGAAGCGCCGGCGCCGGCGCAGATCATACCACTCGCCAATTACAGCCTGTGTCAGCGTTCACACTCACAGTGCCGCAATTTCGCAACCGTAATGACTGAACTTTCCTCCAACTATTACGTTGCTCCATTAATGGCACAGAAATAATAAAAAAGGGTACACTTTTTTATTCGATTTGTTGATATTATTCGAGAAACTGCTAATATTCAGTCATGCTGACCGTGTGCCCCTCTGCAATCGTCCACAAATGAGATACCTCGAGCTATTTGATTTGATTTTTCCAGGGAAGCCAAAACAGTCTTGGTCCAACCCGCCACTGCCCGCACCGAAACTAAGTTTATTGTGCGGTATCGCTCCCTGTATATCTAGTAAAGCCAACCAATCCCCTTGAACAGTGCTAGGAGTCCCTTTACCATTTCTTTATTAGACACAATTTCTTCGGGTCTGGTTGTCCCAAATGTTCTGTGCCTTTTACTCTCCAATGCAATGTTTTGAAGATTAGATGTGATGCTGTTTCATCACCGTCATCACAGATCCTACATTTAGGGTCCTCTTCTGTTATTCCCATTGTATGTAGGTGTTTTTTGAAATTCCCATGGCCTGTCAGCAATCCAACCATGAGTCTAATCTCTCTCCTGTTCAGGCCCAGGATTGCAGAGCTTCTTTTAAAACATGGCTTTGGCATCATTACCTTGCCATGTTTTTGTTGGTATACTTTGGTCCAATATTCTACGTGCTGTCTTCTGAGCCACTTACGTAGCTCCAATTTGATCATTGCCTTGGTGATTGTCAGGACAGGTTCCGGTCCAATAAATGGAGTCTCTGCCCCCATCCTGGCTAATCTGTCGGCATGTTCGTTGCCACTGATCTCCGAGTGGCCAGGGACCCACAATAAGTTTACTCTATTGCTTTCCCCTAGCTCCACCAGAACCCTGTGACATTCTGCAACAATTTTAGACCTTGTTGCAGGAGCTGCCAGTGATCTCAGGGCTGCCTGGCTGTCTGAATAGATATAGATGCTACGATCTTTGTAACACCTACGCAGATTCTCCTCCACACATGCCCTGATGGCAGTGATTTCGGCCTGGAATACTGAGGCCAGTTTCCCTATAGAGATGACACCCTCGTCTTGGCTGCACCCCGTATACTCCGGCCCCAACGCCGCGGTCTACCTCGAGCTAAATCCTAAATGTTAAATATTTAGCCGCTACGGGATGGCTGATGAGACGTACGTTTAAATCTATGCTGCAGCGCAACTACAAGGCGCGTAACGGGAGGAAGGGTGGATGTTTCGTTTAATACTGATACTCCGCCACCTCCTTCCTCTGTGCTTGTCGCTAATCGTGTGTAAGACGAATGACTGTTGGTAATCAATTTTCTCTCATCTTACCTTCGTGGTCATTTCGCGAGATGTGTACTTTATCCCATTAAAACATAAAATGTAACCAAATACAAGTATCTCTCTACACAGTCCTTCCACAGCATATATTTGTGGGATCTCGTGCAAAATTGAATCATTTGTTTTGATATCTATGGGAGCATCTGTTCAACAACTTTGTAACAAAATGTTATCTTGTTAGTTTCTTACCAACATTTGTAGCTACCGTATCGATATTAGACATCTTT
This sequence comes from Locusta migratoria, assembly GCA_026315105.1. Lineage (NCBI taxonomy): Eukaryota > Metazoa > Arthropoda > Insecta > Orthoptera > Acrididae > Locusta > Locusta migratoria. Next base: position 450,745,863 of record CM048755.1, on the reverse strand, counting down.
ACATAAAGTGTACTGAAAAAATAACTGTACGGTATTTTTAATCTAATGTTTTAACGCTTCGATTTTGTAGACTTCGTGTAAACAAAGTTTCAATACGACATTGCTGTGACTATTTGCGACGCTAAGTGCTTCTAACACGAATGTGTTCAGCGATTGCAGACTGTTGGCAATTGATAACGAAATCAACATTTATAGGATGTTCTCAGCCAAGAAGTGTCACCCGATAAAGCACCAAGTACGTTAGATCGCATTTGAAGAGCCGATGTCCATGTTTAAACTTAGCATCTTACTTTTGTGTATGGTACACTTCTGAAACAGTTCGCGATGAACATAATCTATGTTAATACTTTCAGATGTAGTTTTGACTTAGTTAAGTACGTTAAGATGTTCGTTACTAATGTAACATGTAAGCTACGTAACTGGCTCAGAAGACAGCACGTAGAATATTGGACCAAAGTCTACCAACAAAAACATGGCAAGGTAATGATGCCAAAGCCATGTTTTAAAAGAAGCTCTGCAATCCTGGGCCTGAACAGGAGAGAGATTAGACTCATGGGTGGATTGGTGACAGGCCATGGGAATTTCAAAAAACACATACATACAATGGGAATAACAGAAGAGGACCCTAAATGTAGGATCTGTGGTGACGGTGATGAAACTGCATCACATCTAATCTTCGAATGCATTGCATTGGAGAGTAAAAAGCACAGAACATTTGGGACAACCAGACCCGAAGAAATTGTGTATAATAAAGAACTGGTAAAGGGACTCCTTGCACTGTTCAAGGGCATTGGTTGGCTTTACTAGATATACAGGGAGCGATACCGCACAATAAACTTAGTTTCGGTGTGGGCAGTCGCGGGTTGGACCAAGACTGTTTTGGTTTCCCTGAAAAAAATCAAATCAATGTAACATGTACTTTATTTATTAGTATTTTCAGGATCAATATTTTCTCTATGTACTACACGGACAGAACCATTGATTAAGCTAAGTTCCAGAATTTTGACTGCCAATACTTCTTTAAGTATAATGCATATGGAAACAGAAGCTTTAGGCCACGATCAGGCCTTGAAGATCACGTGATTGTTGGCCGACCGACTTTTCTTCTTCAGCCATTGGTATCTGTGGTATCCTGTCACTAACGAACAGGAGGTGGCTGAGGTAGTGACAAGACCCCACACATCTAGAGGAAGGCTTCCTAAAGCAGGCCGCGTTCTGAAGCACTGCAGTCAGTAGTGACGCTCCAAGAGGTGAATAAGTATAGTTGTACGTAACATGTAAATACAGAGAACAGTGCATGCTCAGAGCAAGATGTCGAGGGTGATCTGCCTACACCTGTCCGCAACCATGCCTCAACCGTCGTTCTCGGACTAGGCAGGCGGCGATTGTGAACTGAGATCTCCCTTCACTGGCGAAAGGCAGCACGGCGGCGGAATGTTGACCATCGTGTGGTGGTGCGCTTTCTTTTCATCTTTGGAGGATCTCAGAACACTACGGTATCATCATCGTATGAGGCATGGAGCGAGTTGATAGCCCTACGCGCAAGCCAGAATGGGTGACTTTCGTTTTCTCGAAGAGATAAGTAATTTAGACAGTAATAATACTTATATTAACTCCAACAAGTAATTAAATACGTTTATTAATGTGCTCTTCTAGAAATCCATTATATGTCTCACGTTTCATTTTGTATTTCTTCATACAACGCGAAATGATCACGTAGCAGTGCTACAGTCGTAGTTTTGTTTATGTCTGGGCGCAATAAATCTAAATAATCTTGCTTATTTGTTGTTTTTCCATTGTTACAAGTTAAGGACAACGGACCCCTCATTGTTTCACTTCTTATATATGTAAAATAGCGTAAATTTTAATTTGCTTCTCCAGAAACTTTGCACTTTCGTTTTTACGTACAGAGCTTTTAGGCGTAATTTTCGTGAATGTAGGTTCAGTAGTATTACGCAGTTTTAAGCAGTGGCGACTGGTGATAATATGCTAAAGTTCTGTAGCTATATAAATATATTAGTAAAATTATGCCATTTCTCTTGGAACGCAAGCGAGAAATCGCTGTAAAATTACATCCTTTCTCTTGGAATATGAGCCAGTCATCACAATAAAATTATGCCAATTCCCTTACAATGCGTATTAGAATGCTAGTAATAAGGATGAAAACGCATTTTGGAGCGCTCTCGCCGCGATAGTTGGAAACCAGCTCCGTGTGCTGAAGTGGGATTCAGCCGCGCTGGTACGTGCGCAGAGAGGCGGCGCAGTCGTCTGTTCGCTAGTGCGCATGCGCAGACGTGACGTCAGGCCTGGCGACTCATGTGTGCTGAGACCGACTGCAGCACAAGATCAATATTTCTCTTCGCGCTGCGTGTAACGGCTGCGGAAGAATAGTATATGGTGAATATTGCGGCATACAGAGTCAAATAGCGCGCTGGCTCAGGCGTCTTGCGCATTGTCTCTCGAACCTACTTGTGTGAGACTCGTATTCAAATACCTCTGAGTCTAAATTTTTTAATTTCTGTAAATGAAATTAATATTTTTTAAACGTTATATTTACTACCTGCAGTGAATGCATGCAGTTGGCAGCACTGTTATAGATTCCCCTGAAGGGGGATTAGAGCCCTTCAGACTGCATAGGATAGTGTTAGAGAGAAACTGATTAAGTGGGGAGAAGGGTGAAGAGAAGTTGAAAGCGCTGACAAGAAACAGGGCCCACAGAAAGAGAACAGTGGCTGGCAGTTCCATCATGGGCACTAACAATATATTTGACTTACTCCCACAATTAAGCTAGGAAGAGGCTCCAGTAGAGATAAATGTAATTAAGACGCAAAACATTTTCACAAAGGAACAACCCGTTTTAAAGAAAGTAGAAAATATGAGGAAATTTCTGTTGCTAGTTAGTAGCCACGGAAGAGGTGTGGGCCAGATTCTTCAAGAAAAATTAGGTGGCCGGTACCAGGTCACAACACTTTTTCAAGAACAGTGCTTTTCTCTGCCAGGTTGTAGAGAATATAGATAGGTTCATTGTCCAAACGATCTATAATGGAGGATCATGCTGTGCTAGGGGGTGGAGCGGGAAAAATATTGACATGGTCAAAGGCTACAATATTAAGAGTGACCTGGTTACAATAGCAACTGCAACAAGACATACGCATGTTTGGCTGGTGTCTGCCTTTATGTAGAAGGATCGGCTACAGTTGAACAGCTCTATAAAGAGGATCAACATAGAGTTAGATCAGCTGCTCAAGTCGGATATTTGTCCAGGCTTGGGTTTGTTTTCTGTTGATGCTATTGGTAGCTGAGATTTTACTAGGCATCGGCTGCATCTTAATAAGAAAGGGAAGGGTAAACTGGCTGGGTTGATATCTAAATCCTTAAGGGAGGCCACTGCAACGAATGGCAGTACATCTTTCTTTGAATAAGATCAGTGTCAAGTGAGAATCTAAGACAGACAGATACTAAAGCTGTTAAAATATCCCAAGATCTTCACAAAAGTACAGTGAAAAATTATGTTGCTATATTTTATCAAAATATTGTGGGATTAAAGAATAAAGTAAATGAACTTCTGGTACGTTTAGAGGATATAAAAACTGAATCTGTAATACATGTACTATGCCTATCTGCACATTACATTGTCACTGATATGGAAAAAGTTAATGTCAGAGGGTATAAACTCTCAGTATATTTAAGTAGAGATAATTAGGAGAGAGGAGGAGTTGTCACTTAAGTCAAAACTTATTACTGTGTAAAAAAAAAAAAAAAAAAAAAAAAAAAAAAAAAAAAAATTAGGAACAAAAGTTTTGTGGAGAGGAAAATACAGAAGCTTGTGCCGGTGGACATAAACTGAATGATAGCACTTTTATAATAGTAACGTAGTATAGGTGCCCATCAGGTAATTTTTAACTATTTCTGGAACTCTTGGATCCCGTGTTATGCTGTCTGTCAGACAGGGGGGAGTAAATTATTATTTGTGGGGATTTCAATGTTAATTCTCGAAATGAAAGTAATAGGAAGAATGATATTGAAGAATGATTTGGTTCTTTCAATTTGACATCCGTTATTGATTTTCCTACTCGGGTAGTAAAGAACAGCGGGACACTAATAGATAACTTTTTTATAGACCAAGGTAAGTTCAGAAATATAAATGCTGACCCTGTTGAGGGTGGTCTTGCGGATCGTGCTAGTAGCAGTACATGACGTACTCCCGTACAGCAAGCTAGAACAGACATCCAAAGTAATGTGTTGAATAAATGATTTAACAATTGCCAACTTTAGGAAAATCTTACAGCAGTTAGACTGGGATAAGGTGTACAAGGAACCCGATGCCAATTTGAAATATAACGTATTTCATGATATATTTGTAACTGTATTTGAAAACCTACGTCATTATTTTTTAGATTTTTCATGCTATTGCTTGCATAAGAAGTAATGCGGAGTATCCATTCAAGAGAATAATAAGTTTCTGTGGAAAATAATATTTGTTTAAGTTTTAGAATGACTCATACTACTTACCTTCATAAGGGCCTGTCGCACGGTCATGCCGATGAAAGTCGTTTTTCGATATCTATTGTAATTCCAGAAATATCTAGTATGAAACATTTACGTGGGACACCTTGTATAGCTAGTTATAATGTGTCTTGGCGACTGATAATTCAGGCTTCTAGTTTTATCCACAACGAAGTGACAGGGTGAGGAGGGGGGCGAATGTGCCTTGAGCGGGTTTGAGAAAAGGATGGTACTGCTGTGATATCTGGATCTGGAGGGGGGACCCTGCTGTACTCCCAGATGATGAAAAGTATAAGGACACTCATGTTTAAATATGTCACAGAAGGTGGACCTACGTGTATAAAAGAAGGTAGGGAGTATTGTGTTGAAAGTAGAGAAGCAATAATATCAGAATGGGTAGGTCAGGAAAGCTCTGTGACTTCATTCGTGAACTAGTCGTTGCTTGTCTTCTTGGAAACATATTCAAGAGGAACATTTCAGCCCTCCGAAGACGTCCAAATCTACTGGCGATAATGCGATCCCGAACAGTTATTATGAGTGCCTCTTGAGACTGGAATGCTATTGTTATGTTAGTAATCAATGTTGCCACCATCCATAGTGTGAGAGAAGCAGGCGGATGGACTCAACAGATAAAGTTAACGTTTCGAAACCCACGCTGCACGTGTAATGTGCTACGGTGATGTGCGATGCATATTCAAGCAGCTTACAAGATATTGTGCTTGTAATGCTTGTAAATCTATCGGACCAAACTGCGTGGTCATCAGTCCGTAGCTTACAAACTACTTAAACACACGCATGCCCCGAGGGAGGACTCGAACCTCCGACGGCAAGCAACCGCGCGCTCCGCAGCGAGGTGCCTTAGACCGCTCGGCTACTCCACCGCGGCAAGAGATTGTGGAAAGAGCATCTAGTGTCCCTGATAAGAATAGATCCATATCTTTGCTTAACTGTCAATTTAAAAAAGGTAAAGCAGTCAACAATCCGAAGATTGGTTTGAACACCACAGTGCTTTACTAGGCATGGTCCTGTTTGGAGGTGGTATGCCATTGCCTTCTTCCGACCTTCGAACTGACTTACCCAGCCAGTTATAGGGGGACCTACAGTTTAACGTGGGTTCCGAACCACGGTGCTACTCGGTATTTTTCACATGAGCAATACTGCCAGAGGTGAGAGAAGTGGAAAGTGACAGATAAAAATCCCAGGACCTGTCGGGGATCGAACCCGGGACCTTTAGAATTTGTAGTCTGGCACTCTACCACTGTGCAACCGAGGCGCACTACTGTCAATTTAAGAAAAATAAATAAACCATTAACAAGGGTAAATTTTCTGATATTGATTACTGATTGCTAATATTCTTAATAGAAATGGTAATTTGACATAGCGAATAGTAAAGTAGCAGACTTTTAATTTACTATTTTGCTTTGTTACAATTGAAATGGAAAGACATAGATTCCGGAACCAGGTTTTAAACTGTAAAACATACCCAGGGGCAGATATAGACTCTGACCATAACTTGTTGGTCATGAAATGTAGGCTGAAACTGAAAAAACTGCAAAAAGGTAGGAAAATAAGGAGATGGGACCTGGATAAATTGAAGAAACCTGAAGTTCTTAAGAATTTCAGAGGGTGCTTTAGGCTACAATTGACAGAAACAGGGGAAAATAAAAAAGCAGAAGAAGAATTGGTAGCATTGAGAAACGAAATAGTGAAGGCAGCAGAGGACAAAATAGGTAGAAAGGCAAGACCTGCAAAAAATCCTTGGATATCACAGGAAATACTAAATTTAATTGCTGAAAGGATAAAATATAAAAATGCAGTAAATGAAACAGGGAAGATGGAGTACAGACGACTAAGAAATGAGATTCACAGAAAGTGTAAAATAGCTAAGCAGGAGTGGCTAGAAAACAAAAACAAGTCAGTAGAAGAATACATGAAGAGGGGAAAAATAGATACCACCTACAGGAAAATAAAAGAAACATTTGGAGACAAGAAAAGCAGTTGTATGAATATAAAGAACTCGGATGGAAAACCAGTTCTCAGCAAAGAAGGGAAAGCTGAAAGGTGGAAAGAATATATAGAGGGACTATACAAAAGAAATGAACTTAGAGACAATATTGTAGGAGGGGAAGAGGATGTAGATGAAGATGAAATAGGAGATATTATACTGAGAGAAGAATTTGACAGGGCACTGAAAGAGCTAAGTCGAAACAAGGCCCCTGGTGTGGACGACATTCCCGCAGAACTACTGAAGTCTCTGGGAGAGCCAACCATGACAAAACTATTTCACGTGGACCGTAAGATGTATGAGACAGGGGAAATACCCTCAGACTTTAAGAAAAATGTAATAATCCCCATTCCAAAGAAAGCAGGTGCAGACAGGTATGAAAAATACAGAACCATCAGTTTAATAAGTCATGCTTGCAAAATTTTAACAAGAATTATTTACAGAAGGATGGAAAAGTTGGTAGAAGCCAACTTTGGGGAAGATCAATTTGGATTCAGGAGAAATTAATGAACTCGGGAGGCAATCCTGACTTTACGGCTTATCTTAGAAGATACATTAAGGAAAGGCAAACCTACATTTCTAGCTTTTGTAGATTTGGAGAAAGCTTTTGATAATGCTGATTGGAATACACTCTTTCAGATCTTGAAATCAGTAGGAGTAAAATATAGGGAACGGAAGGTTATTTACAACTTGTACAAAAACCAGACAGCAGTTATCAGAGTTGAAGGGCACGAAAGAGATGCAGAAGTTGGGAAGGGTGTAAGACAAGGCTGTAGCCTTTCTCGTATGTTGTTCAATTTGTATACTGAGCAAGCTATAAAGGAAAGTACGGAGAAATTTGGATAAGGAATTAATGTTCAGGGTGAAGAAATAGAAGCACTGCGTTTTGCCGATGACATTGTAATTCTGTGAGAGACAGGAAAGGACCTGGAGGAGCAATTGAACGGAATGGACAGTGTGTTGAAAGGAGCACATAAGATGAACATTAACAAAAGCAAAACAAGGGTAATGGAGAGCAGCCTAAGAAAATCAGGTGATTCTGAAGGAATTAGATTAGGTAACGAAACAATAAATGAGGTAGATGAGTTTTGTTACTTGGGCAGTAAAATAACAAATGATGGTCGCAGTACAGAGGATATAAAATGCAGTATGGCAATGGGAAGAAAAGCATTTTTGAAAAAGAGAAATTTGCTAACATCGAATATTAATTTAAGTGTAAGGAAGTCTTTTCTGAAGGCATTTGTGTGGAGTGTTCCTTGTATGGGAGTGAAACATGGACGATAAGCTGTGCGGACAGGAAGAGGATAGAGGCTTTTGAAATGTGGTGCTACGGAAGAATGCTGAAGATTAGGTGGGTGGATCGCGTAACTAATGAGGAGGTACTGAACAGAATTGGAGAGAAAAAGAATTTCTGGCATACCTTGACTAAAATAAGAGATCGATTAGTAGGACACATTCTCAGACATCAAGGAATTGTTGGAGGGAAGTGTGTGGGGTAAAAATCGCAGAGGGAGACCAAGAGATGAATATAGTAAGCAAATTTAAATGGATGTAGCTTTCCGTTCTTATGAGGAGATGAAGAGTCTTGCTCAGGATAGATCAGGTTGGAGAGCTGCATCAAACCAGTCTTCGGACTGAAGACAACAACAACAACAGATAACACAAGATATTAAAAAGAGACATTTCTTCTGCATTACTAATACGTGTTTGAAATTCGTGAAGGATAATTACAGTAGTAGTTAATTGTAAAAGCTAAATTATAGATTTTTAATCTTCTCAGACAGTTTTAAGATCAATAAATACTAAGACTTCTTCATATATACTCGACAAAATAATAATATCTAACTCGATATTTTATACTGCATAAAAGAAGATTTTATGATAGCTAGCATCTCAATAGACTACCGATTTAAAAATAGGCTATAGTGAATAGTTTTTCAATTATATAAAGAAAACACTTTGTGTTTATCTGAATCTAATGCCAGCCTCGAAGGTAATCGTATTGTAAAGACCAGTTGTGTAGTCTTATTAGAGGTACAGCCGAAAGTTTACATACTCACATCATGGATTATCTTACAATACAAGTGAAGTAAGATGCGTGTTCTTAGACTCTATAAGGTTTTTAATATAAACTGGATCTAACAATAAGAAACAAAATTAGTATTGGGATAGAGGATGAAAGTGCATACGCATTAGGTTGTGCTTTCATTACACGAACATCCTGTCTAGCCTTTCGTCATGCTAGTGAAAATGAATGCGTGGTGAGGTGACTTCATGCTGAAATATCGTACGAAGTACGAGCGACTTTATAAACCTTGAAGAAAGATAGCTGCTTATCCACTTCACCGCTGTATTTCATGCTCATCCGAGACCCCACACAGACGAAAACCGTTTCGTCAAATAAAGTAAATAATATAGAATACTACACAATTGTCCTGTGTTTTTTCAAAATGACTCAAGTATTCTACCAAGAACCAAAGAAATAGTTCATATTAGTAAACATATGCAGGCGAAACGTCGGATGGTAATCAACTCCATCTCTGGCGACAACTAAATGCACAAATTGACCAATGGATCACGTCACAGTATTATTCTTCATCCGCAGAAAATACGAAGGTAAGATCCGGAACTTTTGGAAAAAGGTAACAGGACGCAACTCATATATCAGTATGACCCCTTCAGTCGTATAAGTGGCTAATTTCCAATTACGTACTGCGATTGTAAGGAAAGAATGATCTATGATGACCCTTAACAACATATGACAGACAACAGAAGTAGACCATGGAATGTTAGTTTCTCCAAAGCACCGAATATCAAGGAGTTTGCATTTACACTAATTCAGCCCTGCTCCAGAGGGGTAACAATAAACTCTATCGCCCCTCACAGGAAAGTATATCCTCGCTTTGACGGACGATAACCACTACATCGTAGCATACACCCAAACCATGAGATTTCCTTCAGAAACGTTTATACTCTGAAGCGGAACGGAACAGCTGTATTCCAGAGCAGTGCTGCAACGGGAAAAATGAATAAAAATATAGGAAGCAGACTGAATTGGATCACTCCTAGATGCATATCAATCGGCCAAAATGTTGAAGTGGGTTGTTGTTATTGGGGCTTTAGGGCGCTCAACATCGTGGTGTTGAAATGGACTTTATTCCCGTAAACAGGAAGGATAAAAGTGCTAGAAGACTCTACATATGGTCGCTGACATGTTATACAATGAGATATTTACATAATCAGCTTTCCTCTTGGTTTCACGAGTACCTACTAAGAATCTAACGTTGTCACACTGTTTCAAGACACTGATATTTCTGGCGTCCTAATAAACGTAGGGAATGGAAGAAGAATATCTATAACTGTTTCGACATTTGTTCTACAATTTTAACCTTCTTAGCTTTCTGTCTGTTTAATTGCTGTCTCCGAAGACACACGACCACTTTATTATGATAATTATATCAGTTCTGTTTATGATGTTTCTGTTTTCCATAAGTAACATACCTTGCCTCTGAGACAAATTATCAGCAAACTATTACCGTTAGCAGCGTGTTCGATAAAATTGCATCTCAATTTAAGCTCGTCATCGTTATGCTGCGTGACTGGAGATGCTGCCTACTTTCCTATAGCGTCTCCCACGATCACTAAACTAAGCCTCTTCAAGGGACGGCATTAAATACAATTGAACTGAGCGCAAATCGGGTCTGGCATGCGTCGACAGTGGAGAAGCTTTTAGTAGTTTTAGGTGGCAAAGATGCTTTGGCACCATATTGGGTGAATATGATATGCTCCTCTATTGTTTCGTTAGCTAATCTAATTCTTTCAGCATCACCTGATTTTCTTAGATTGCACTCCATTACCCTAGTTTTGCTCTTGTTAATGTTCATCTTATATGCACCTTTCAGCACACTGTCCATTCCGTTCAATTGCTCTTCCAGGTCCTTTGCTGTATCTGACATAGTAATTCTGTCAGATACAGCAAAGGACCTGGAAGAGCAATTGAACGGAATGGACAGTGTGCTGAAAGGTGCATATAAGATGAACATTAACAAGACCAAAACTAGGGTAATGGAGTGCAGTGTAAGAAAATCAGGTGATGCTGAGGGAATTAGATTAGGTAACGAAACAATTAAGGAGGTAGATGAGTTTTGTTACTTTGGCAGTAAAATAACAAATGATGGTCGCAGTACAGAGGATATAAAATGCAGAATGGCAATGGGTAGAAAAGCGTTCTTGAAAAAGAGGAATTTGTTAACATTGAATATTGATTTACGCCTAAGGAAGTCCTTTATGAAGGCGTTTGTATGGAGTGTTGCCTTGTATGGGAGTGAAACATGGACGATAAACAGTGCGGACAGGAAGAGGATTGAGGCTTTGGAAATGTGGTGCTACAGAAGAATGCTGAAGATTAGTTGGGTGGATCGCGTAACTAACGAGGAGGTACTGAACAGAATTGGGGAGAAAAGAAGTTTCTGGCATACCTTGACTATAAGAAGGGATAGATTGATAGGACACATTCTTAGACATCAAGGAATTGTGAATTTAGCTTTGTAGGGAAGTGTGTGGGATAAAAACCGCAGAGGAAGACCAAGAGATGGATACAGTAAGCAGATTCATTTAGATGTAGGTTGCTGTTCTTATGTGGAGATGAAGAGGCTTGCTCAGGATAGGGTATTGTGGAGAGCTGCATCAAACCAGTCTCCGGACTGAAGACCACAACAACAACAACATGATATGTTCCATCCTGTTACTACATGAAGTACTGTATTTGGACTGATCATCGTCATAAATGTTTTGTGGCTTCTAAAAGTTGACGTACGTACTGACAACATAAAAGCTTTTCCCAGTCTATCGTTTTAATAATGGAAGCTACACAGAGGTATGCTACATCAATTCACTCCATTTAAACCAAACTTTTTCTTAACCCAGATAGGGCTGACTTCCTTCCATAAGGACGAGAACGGAAACTTAGTTTTTCATTCTTGCGTTTAAGAATTCATAAGTGACGTATTTTATTTCTATGTGTAGCCTGCTCCCATTGCAGATCAGTTCTAGCTTGGATTGTTGATTGCAAAGTGGTTGGATACGGCTTCGAAGTTGAGGTTTACACGGAAGATACGGCTTCTTGATTCTGTCGCGTCGTTCAAATATCTGGGCGTAACATTTCAGAGCGATATGAAATGGAACGAGCATGTAAGGACAGTTGTGAGTAAGGCGGACAGCCGACTTCGGTTTATTGGGAGAATTTTGGGAAGATTTGCTTCACCTGTAAAGGATACCGCGTATAAATCGCTTGTACGACCACGTCTTGAGTATTGCTCAAGTGTTTGGGATCCGCAGCAGATCAGTTTAAAGGAAGACATAGAGGCGGTTCAGAGGCGAGCAGCTAGATTTGTTACCGGTAGGTTCGACCAATGCGCGAGTGTCACGGAAATGCTCCGGCAACTCAATTGGGGATCGCTGGAAGAAAGACGACGTTCATTTCGTGAATTTCTGTTAAGTAAATTTAGAGGGCCGGAATTTGAAGCTGAGTGTAGTACGATCTTGCTGCCGCCTACTTACATTTCGCGTAAAGATCACAAAGACAAGATAAGAGAAATTAGGGCTCGTACGGAGGCATATAGGCATTCTTTCTTTCCTTGTTCGATTTGGGAGTGGAATAGGAAAGGAAATGCCTAGTAGTGGTACAGTGTACCCTCCGCCACGCACCTTACGGTGAATTGCGGAGTATGTATGTAGATGTAGATGTAGAAGACTATCTCGTAGTTGGGTTTGTATTTCTTGAAATTTCTTTAATTATTGCGACATTTATATGTATATATTTCATTTTAAATGATATTTTAATACTAATCATTCACCAGATTAAAATTATAAAACATTCATTTTGATGTCCTTCCGGAAAGAAGGGCAGTATGGCAAACTAATGGAGTGATTGTGAAGAAAATCACTTATAACGATCTTGTGCGGCCATATGAAGGTAATTAATAGCTTTTGAAAAACATTTTAAACCAAAAATAATTCCGCTCTATCTGGGTTAATAGAGAGAAAAAAAAATGGTGTGCGTCAAAGTTCAAGGGTCGACTCACACTTAGTACAATGACCAGGACATGTGTATTTATTTTTTTATCTGTAAGTAATTCATTACACTAAAGTGGAAAATAGTTGATGCCTCAACGTTACTCCACGAAGCAAACGAACAGCTGACAAGCGACTGTTGAAACCCGACGTGCTTTTGCAGTACCGCGTCGCTCAGTGTATTAGCACAAATTCAGCTCACCTTGTTAGTCTGACCACATCCTTATTTGTTAATATTGGCCGTTATCGTAATTTAGGCGGCCTTTCCCTAAATTCCTTCCGCTTGCATGAATAACGTAGGGGACACAGCGGTACGTTAGTGCGCTCGTCGGGAGTACAGACCTGCAACGGTCGCGCTAAACCTCCTTCCGAGGACCACGGTTATCTGTGTGCTATTTATTGTGGAATTAATATACACTCATCAGCCGAACATTACGACCACGTACGTACATCAATCCGTTCAGACGATAGAAGCGTAACATGACGAGAATGACTACTTGTCAAACACACGTTAACCCTGCGGCAGGCGCGCTTGCGTCAGCGGCACTCAGTACCGCCTACATTTCACCCTTTCGTGGTTGTTGGGACATATACGTCCCACTAACTTCGGGCCTTATTTGTACTACTAGGTGGCGAGTTGCGTAATTCTGCTGCGTAGTGCTGTCATCTGTTGGTGGCCCTTCAGAACGCGGTAAAAAAATCGAGGCACTGAAATTCTTACAGTGTAGAAGGCTGTGACAGTTTATAAGGGCTGCAGCGTGAATTTTCGCGCCGTAACCATTGTTTATTGTGCCTTGAATCGGTTTTCGTCGTTTTCTCGCTACTGAAAATGTCCGAAGTAAGTATATTTGCGATTTTATGTTTCTTAGACGTTCTTTATAATAGTAAGACATAGATTTCGGAACCAGGTTCTACAGTGTAAGACATACCCAGGGGCAGATATTGACTCTGACCATAACTTGTTGGTTATGAACTGTAGGCTGAAACTAAAGAAACTACAAAAAGGTAGGAAAATAAGGAGATGGGACCTGGATAAATTGAAGGAACCTGAGGTTCCTAAGAATTTCAGAGGGAGCTTTAGGCAACAATTGACAGAAACAGTGGAAAATAAAACAGTAGAGGAGGAATGGGTAAAATTGAGAGAAGTAATAGTGAAGGTAGCAGAGGACAAAATAGGTAGGAAGGAAAGACCTGCAAAAAATCCTTGGATATCACAGGAGATACTAAATTTAATCGATGAAAGGAGAAAATATAAAAACGCAGTAAATGAAACAGGCAAAATGGAGTACAGACGACTAAGAAATGAGATTGACAGGAAGTGCAAAATGGCTAAGCAGGAGTGGCTAGAAGGCAAATGCAAGGATGTAGAAGAATGTATAAATAGGGGAAAAATAGATACAGCCTACAGGAAAATAAAAGAAACATTTGGAGATAAGAAAAACAGCTCTATGAATATCAAGGACACTGATGGAAAACCAGTTCTCAGCAAAGAAGGGAAAGCTAAAAGGTGGAAAGAGTATATAGAGGGGCTCTACAAAGGAAATGAACTTCGAGGCAATATTGTAGGAAGGGAAGAGGATGTAGATGAAGATGAAATAGGAGATACTGTACTGAGAGAAGAATTTGACAGAGCACTGAAAGACCTAAGTCGAAACAAGGCCCCTGGAGTAGATGATATTCCCTCAGAGCTACTGAAGTCTCTGGGAGAACCAGCCATGACAAAATTGTTTCAACTGGTGTGTAAGATGTATGAGACAGGTGAAATACCCTCAGACTTTAAGAAAAATGTTATAATCCCCATCCCTAAGAAATCAGGTGCAGACAGGTGTGAAAACTACAGAACCATCAGTTTAATAAGTCATGGTTGCAAAATATTAACGCGAATTATATACAGAAGGATGGAAAAGCTGGTAGAAGCCGACCTCGGGGAAGATCAGTTTGGGTTTAGGAGAAATGTAGGAACACGGGAGGCAATACTCGCTTTACGGCTTATCCTAGAAGATAGATTAAGAAAAGGCAAACCTACATTTCTAGCTTTTGTAGATTTGGAGAAGACTTTTGACAATGTTGATTGGAATAAACTCTTTCAAGTTCTGAAGCAAGCAGGAGTAAAATATAGGGAGTGTAAGGTTATTTACAACTTGTACAAAAACCAGACAGCGGTTGTCAGAGTTGAAGGGCATGAAAGGGATGCAGTGGTTGGGAAGGGAGTAAGACATGGTTGTAGCCTTTCTCCGATGTTATTCAATTTGTACATTGAGCAAGCTATAAAGGAAAGCAAGGAGAAATTTGGAGAAAGAATTAAAGTTCAGGGGGAAGAATTAAAAACATTGCGTTTTGCCGACGACATTGTAATTCTGTCAGATACAGCAAAGGACCTGGAAGAGCAATTGAACGGAATGGACAGTGTGCTGAAAGGTACATATAAGATGAACATTAACAAGAGCAAAACTAGGGTAATGGAGTGCAGTGTAAGAAAATCAGGTGATGCTGAAGGAATTAGATTGGGAAATGAAGCAATAAAGGAGGTAGATGAGTTTTGTTACTTGGGCAGTAAAATAACAAATGATGGTCGCAGTACAGAGGATATAAAATGCAGAATGGCAATGGGTAGAAAAGCGTTCTTGAAAAAGAGAAATTTGTTAACATCGAATATTTATTTAAGTCTAAGGAAGTCCTTTCTGAAGGCATTTGTATGGAGTGTTGCCTTGTATGGGAGTGAGACGTGGACGATAAACAGTGCGGACAGGAAGAGGATTGAGGCTTTTGAAATATGGTGCTACAGAAGAATGCTGAAGATTAGGTGGGTGGATCACATAATTAATGAGGAGGTACTGAACAGAATTGGGGAGAAAAGGAATTTCTGGCATACCTTGACTAAAAGAAGGGATAGATTGGTAGGACACATTCTTAGACATCAAGGAATTGTGAATTTAGCGTTGGAGGGAAGTGTATGGGGAAAAAATCGCAGAGGAAGACCAAGAGATGGATACAGTAAGCAGATTCAGACAGATGTAGGTTGTCGCTCTTATGTGGAGATGAAGAGGCTTGCTCAGGATAGGGTATTGTGGAGAGCTGCATCAAACCAGTCTCCGGACTGAAGACCACAACAACAGACGTTTACAAACAACAATTACGCTTTCTAAAACTCAGTTTACTTCAAAAGTTTTTTCAGTGAATTTACAATTAGTGGGACGCATGTGTACCAGTGACCATTGTGTAGCCTTATAGTGCCTTTATGTTGCGATATTGTAGTACTCATATCTCAAAGAAAAACAGTTTTTCTGTAAATTTTTGCGCTAATAAAACACGGTATGTTGTTTACTATTATCTGAATTTCCTATTATAGAAGCTGCAAGACAGCGGAATCCTGGATTTTTTGTTTTCACTGCCAGACAACCCAGATGATTCAGAAAGTGAAGTTGATGACGATGATGTTCACAAAGACATTTCATGTGGGGAACATTTGTCTACTCTCTACTGACAAGTTGTACAAAATCAGACCACTTATATTGGCACTAAACAAAAACTGCTTGAAAGTTTATCAATCTTCTACTTCACTGGCTGCTGATGAGTCAATGGTAGCATTCAAAGGTAGAACAAGTCTTAAACAGCACTTGCACATGAAACCCATCAAAAGAGGTTACAAAATTTGGTGCCTAGCTGATTCACACACATGTTTCATTTCAAATTTTGAAGTTTACACAGGTATTTTTGAAATATGGTGTGCATTATAAATTTTTGAATCATGAACTTGTTTAGACCCTATGACAGTTAGGATAACTTAAGAAATTATTTTAAAAAGTCTTAGGTAAATCGGTGCCAGAAACAATCAGTGGGACGTATGTGTCCCACCTTTTTTTTTTTTTAGGAAAAATGGAATGTGCTAAAATTTTTTGAGTGTCATATTTGTAATCCTGACCCAAATCAGACTCTGCAAAAGCTGAGATAACTTAACATATATTAAAAAATGAGTAAAAAACACGAAAGGGTTAAATACATAAAAAGCAGTTTTTTGAAAATTTTTGGTGGAATTAATTATTTATTTTTATAACATCATTCTTATTCAAATTTCGGGCTTTCAGCCGGTCGTCGTTGTATCCCATACACGATATTTCAGCTGGACACCTGCCAGCCATCTTCAGGTGAGCCTCTTCTCTTATGTATCGACAAACCTGAGTGACCGAAGCAAGATCAGAAAGCGCTTTTAGGTAAATGCTGCTCTTAGAATAATCATTCCTGTTCCAATTGATGCCCACAGCTCTAATACATTTGTGCATCCTCATTTTTGTACAGCAATGAGAAACAGTGCTCCTAAAAGAGCCATTATTTTAGAAGCAGAAATAGCTTTGCTATCTCTAGCCCTTGAGTAATTTACAGATGATCTCTTATTTATGTACTTGTTTGTGTTTGCAACGACAATAAATTATCTCAGGACCAAAAAAATTGAGAACTTTCAATTTCAGTTTTAGCTTCTCTATCATTGCGTTTCGGGCCAGGTAGACTTTGTTTATATTCTTACGTTTTGTTTTCCCTGGTAGTGCTAACGGATTATTTATCCACGAAGTTTCTTGGTCCTTACCAATATAAAAATGGCAGTCATCATGTGGCATCCCTTTCACATCATTCCCGTCAACGCATGACTGCTCAGATTCGCTGGAATGATCTGCAGTTTCAGTTATTTCTGCTACCTCATCGCTGTCAGAGAAATCAGCGTAATCTTCTTCGTCAGATGATTGCAGAAGAAGGCGCTCAATTTTTCTGGTGTTAATCCTTTCCTTTGTGCAGACCTGGGAGACAGAATAATTCTAATACTAAAGCAATGTTAATTAAATCACCGTTCACCCACGGAGTTGTAAAACAAAGCTTCTAATCATCAAAACATTGGACTTTGGTACGGCTACACGTACTTACATTACCGGACGCGTGCGGTACGCAGTGCCGTCTTGGTGCAGTCGTCCACTTTACAGGTGAATCACAGCTGTTATGGTGGGTGTAATGGCGGCGCAGTAACGCAGTTTGGCGCGTAACTAAACAATTGAAGTATATCTAGCACCACTGTTGTGCGCTCGGCGCGCTGACGTAATTATTGAAACAAAACAAAATTGGCGGCACTGCATGCCGCCACGCGCCCGCCGCAGGGTTAAAGTATCAGTGGGCGTATCCGTGTGTAAAAAGGGACAACCACGCGATTTATCTGAATTTAAACGAGGGCAGATTTTGATAGTCCGGGGTCTCGGCACCATCATTTCAGAAGTTGGGTGTTCGAGAGGTGCTACGGCAAGGGTCTTCAAGAAATGATGAAACCACGTACACACTTCGAGGGATTGTGTCGCCACCGCTCATTACATATGCCGCATATAGTTGGCTGAGCACACTGGTAAAACAGGATATTTGGCAAACTGTGGTGGAACTGAAATCAGACCTTAAGAACGGGCAGAATGCACACAGTGCACCCAACTCTCCTAACGGTGGGCCTCCACAGTCGATGAGCCAATGTTAACGACATCGGCATTTGTACGTTGGTGCAGTGGTAGCACGTGACGTGGTCTGATAAAATGAATACCTCAATTGTAACAACCGCCGTCTTAATGCAAAGTGAGTAAAGTTATCAGCAGAAGGGGAAGGAGTGTGTTACACCGTCCAGGTGGAAGACCATCTTAAAATGAGTACTGAACCAGGAAGGGAATCTGGTCGATGTTCGAGGCGAGGGAATCTTGGTACAACTTCACCTACATTGGAATACAATAAATTATAATTTCAACAAACACAGAAGTAAATACTCCACTTTTCAGTGCAACGACATCATGATAACACGTGAAATTATCGTGTACCTGAAGTTGATAACACTAAGATCTCACAATGATACCACTCGATGACAGCACAAATACGAGGCGCGTCCAGAAAGTAAGTTCCGTTTGGTAATAAAATGAAATTGTACACAGATACAAAAGAAATTTTTATTGCACAAAATTCTACAACTCTTAAACTACTTTTCCACGTAACTGCCGAAATTTTGCAGGCATTTCTCATAGCGTGGCACCAGATTTTGTAGATCTTTTTAGTAGAAATCTGTCCCGGCCAAATCCCTGTAGGAGGTTTTTCGTCACATTTGCAGTGTGTGGTCGTGCGTTGTCGTGAAGCAAAACAACACCTTTTGACAGCAGTCCCCGGCGCTTATTCTGAATTGCACGGCGCAATTTCCGAAGTGTCTCGCAATAAGCATCTGCTTTGATTGTTTGACCACGCGGTAAGAATTCAATGACTAGAATGCCTTTCCAGTCCCAGAACACTGTGTACGTCATGTTACGAGGTGTCATGATTTGCTTCGGCTTTACCTTTGGTAGGGATGAAGTGTGCCTCCATTCCAATGATTGCCGCTTACTCTCAGGGGTGTTGTAAGAAACCCACGTTTAATCTCCTGTGACTATCCGTCTCAGAAATTCTTCGCTGCTTTCGGCATAACGGGTGAAAAACTCAAGTGCACTACCCATTCGTTGTGTTTTGTGTTGCTCAGTGAGAATCTTTGGTACCTAGCGTGAGCAAAGTTTACGGAATTTCAGTTGTTTGGTAACAATTTCATGCAGCAGTGATCGTGAAATTTGGGGGAAGTCCATAGCGAGAGCACTAATTGTAAACCTACGGTTTTTCTGGATCTTCTCTTCAATCGCGTGAACCAGTTCTTCTCTAACCAAAGGTGGACGCCTACTTCGTTCTTCATCGTGCACATCACTACGCCCGCCATTGAACTGTCGGACCCATCTTCTCACCATCGAATCACTCATCGAATTTGGTCCGTAATCATCGCAAATTTGCCGATAAATTTCACTTGGTTTCACTTTCCCCGCATTCATAAACCGACCTGATTTCACAGGCGGCGGGATTTTCAATCAACACCGACATTTCAAACAAGCACAACAAAGCGTACGTAACTGACAGCGAACTCCAAATGGCGCACGTTCTTCTCCTTGATACACATCGTCTACGGAGCATATGCGGAACTGCAATCGCAGCGCTGCAGCGGAGATAAATTGAAACGGAATTTACTTTCTGGACGCGCCTCGTACAATATGATGAAAGCATCATACTTAGGATTAGTGGGATACACAACGCGTACATTTCTGTTAGCACTATGCTCATAAAATAAAATAAAAAACTCGTGGTTCACATTCACAAAATCCTTGTTTCTATTCAAAAGTTTCCCCTTTAATCAGTACATAGCTGAAATAGTTTTAAAACATTTACTGTAGTCATTTCCTCTTTTGAATTTATTACAGTAGCTCATTTCTTTCTGATCTTCTAATTTGCGTCGTTTCGTTGTACTTCCATGGCCATCTTCAATTCCTGGATGAAACAGGAATTGATATTAGCAGATACAGGATGTACTTTTGAATATATCGAGACTGGTTAAGGCATAGCGAATTCTGACAGAAGGAAGTTAAGAAAGCTGTACCTTGCGAGAGCAATGACAGTAGGATAATATCTGGGAGGAGGAATGGACGTGACGTACCTGGACCGTAGGGTATTAAAGACTGGCGTAATTATTGCTTTAGTAGATAATCCATTAACTGTCGTTTGAAGCTGGCAGTGTTATTCACTTCTCTGATATACTGAGGTAGATTGTTCCAGAGCCTGGTTCCTGCTACTGAAAAGGATTTTGAGAAACCGGCTGAGTGATGGATAGGGACAGAAAGGGTTTTGCTCTGACAGGAACGAGTAGTTCTGTTATGTTGATCAGATAAGAGTGTTACGGTCGAGGAAAGATATGAGGGACAGTGTACGTTGATAGGAGAGTAGAGGGGCCGGCCGCGTTGGCCGAGGGGATTGAGACGCTCCAGTCACGGTCTGCACGGCCACTACGGTCGGGGGTTCGAATCCCCCCTAGGGCTTGGATATTTGTGCCGTCCTTAGTCTTAAGTAGTTCATAAGTAGTTTGTAAGCTTAGGGACTGATGATCCCGTAGTTAAGTCGCATATGTTCTACAAACATTTGAACATTTGAGAGTAGAGGAAACAGAGTGTATGAAAATCTCTGCGCTTGTCAGCACGGAGCAAGGATAGTTACTTATATGATGGTGAAATGTGATCAAAGAGACGGATGTTACATATATATAAATGTAAGGAATTTTACAGCTCAGCTAGAAAATAACTCGCCTTGTTTTTCACTGTGAGTACATGGGATCGCAGCTCCGTACTTATTCTCTACTTGACACAGCTTTTGTCGGTGCAGGCTAGATCAGCAACACAGCTGCCATCGTGAATTCGATGGCTGCGCGATGGTGGGGATGGCTCCAGCCACAGACCCTGGCAGCTCCGATGATGTCGGTGGCCAGCAGAGAGAAGGCTTATAAGACGAATCCTGAGCTAATGTGCGGGAGATGAAACCTGTAGAGAAAGAGCAAATTTCCATTAGAGTAGCCAGGTTTAAGTGCGTGAAGGATGTGTTATATGTGCTGAGGAAAGTACGCTTGACAGGATGCACTGCTTTACAGATCTGCGTCAAAGGTCTTAATCGAATCTTTTCAGTATTATTATTTTTATATGATCGGTTTGGATGTATATTAAGGTCAGCTTCAGACTTTTTGTTACAGTCTGATAGAGAATAATATCTCAACTGACACTATCATAAAGTGACGTAACTATAATGACGGAAAGCAGGCAGTATACCCTTGGAGACGGTGCCGTGGAGAACACTGTTGCGTAAAGCGCGACTGTCAGTAGTTAAACAGCATAAGCTCTGCCCATCTTTTGCGGCATACCAACATTGATAGCCCATGGACAATAGAAGCAAATAAACGACGTGTAGAAATCAGTGAGATGGATGATATTAAGTAGTTTGGTCTTTGAAATGGCAACTAGGAACATTTTAAAGGTATGAAAACATGTGCATTGAAACAAATGGATATATAAATTTTTGTGTCTCGTTTCCGCCGGTTGTCCTGGGTGTCGGTGGCCGAGTAGAGAGACCGACATAGGAAAAAAAGGTGCACGCGTGTACAGGTACGGAGGTGACCAGGCAGTGGGACAGCAGAAACTAGAAACACTAAGCTAGATTAGTATAAGAGATATATTTCATAGAAAAATAAATTACTTGGAGAGCAGCAGACTAGTAGAATGTTGATACATAGTTTAGATAGAGGCCTGCCTACTGATGATTCCTAGTGCCTATCCGATAGCCAAGTCTTAACTAGTGCCTATCTGATTCCCAAGTGGCCGATGCAGCAGTCGTGGCCACGAGCGGAGTTGCAGCAGAGGGCGCTCGTGGCTGACGTCGTAAGAACGCCGCGCCGTGCGTGCATGGCGGCGCGCGGCGAAAGTTGGTGGCGCGCACTTTGTACTTGTGCGACACCACACCCCTCCCCCCCAAACCACCGCGCCGTCGTGGCGTAGGGCTGAGGGCCACGGCGACGGCACTGGGAGGAGGGCCTGGGCGGGGGCGTTACTGGTGGGACGGGCGTCGTAGCAGAGGCTGGGATCCAGGCGCCGTCCGCGCCCTGGTATCCACCTTGCGATCCCCCGGGATACCCACCAAAACGAGAGGAAGATCGAACACCTCCGCCCAGAGGGAGCAGGTCATCTTCTTCTGAGGCGCGTGGCCCAGGAGGCGGGGACACGCACGGTCCCGGAGTCCCACTCGGTGACACTGTCATCTGCGTCGGCGACAGCGGTGGAGGCGCGTCGACCTTCATGGGGATGATCCAGTAGTCCGGGGACGCTGGACCCGTCGGTGAACGATGTGGCTGTGCTCCCTGGCGGTGAACTGGGCCTGGAATCAAGAAACCAGAGACAGGATCGCGCGGCCTGTGCAGGTGCAATTGGTTTGCGTGGCGCCGCAGCTCCGACCCTGTGTAAGAACGTACAACATACATATTGCGACCTAGCACGCGTTGAATGATGCCCGGCATCCATCTCGTACGTCCAGCAAACACCTGAAAACGCGAAGCGCCATACGAACCGACTCAGTGCGGGAGAGGCTGCAGCAGGTGAAGGAGAGTGCCGTGACGGCGGCCGTGTAGCTCGGCAGGAGACGGGCCGTCACGTGGCATGCACCGATACGTAGACAGGAAAATTTGAAGAGCTTCCTGCCTGGAGTTCTGACCTTTCATCTTTTCCATGTGAGACTTGAATGTTCGAACGAAACGTTCTGCTTTACCATTGGACTGAGCGTGAAAAGGTGCAGTGGTGATATGCTGTGCTGAATGCCATTCACACGACAAAACTGTTGAAATTCCGCACTAACAAACTGAGGTCGATTGTCACTGACGATAGTTTCAGGCAAATATTCGATGCAAAATACTGATGTTAAGGCACTGATTGTACTAGACGCTGTCGTTGAGTTCATGGCAATCACGAAAGGAAACTTGCTGAAAGTTCAAATGTTTGTTAAGCTTGTGTGACGTAACTGCATGGTCATCAGCCCCTAAAGGTGCAAACTAATTATGAACTAACTTATCGTAAAGACAGCAAAACAACCATGCCCGAGGGAGGATTCGAACCCCCGACGGGGAACGGCCTCGCGTATCGGAACATAGCGCCTCAAAGCACTCTTCCACTCCGCCGCGGCGACCGAATTCAAATGTTCGAATGTTTGTAAACCTATTGGACAAACTGCTATGGTCATCAGTCCCTAGACTTAAAAAAGGTAAAGCAGTCAACAATCCGAAGATTGGTTTGAACACCACAGTGCTTTACTGGGCATGGTCCTGTTTGGAGGTGTATACCGTTGCCTTCCTCCGACCTTCAAACTGACTTACCCAATCAGTTATAGGGGGACCTACAGTTTTAACGTGGGTTCCGAACCACGGTGCTAATCGGTATTTTTCACATGAGCAATACTGCCAGAGGTGAAAGAAATGGAAAGTTACAGATAAAAATCCTAGGACCTAGACTTACAAATTACTTAAACTAACTTACACTAAGGACAACACACACAGTCATGCCCTAGGGGGACGCCTTAGACTATGCTGCCATTCTGCGCCGCACGATACAGACTCGATAACTACCGTCATCAGTCTATTGATATACGGAGCTATGTAAAGCTTTTGTAACACGCCTATATAAGGCGTATTTACATAAATCTTGTCACTTGTTACATCATTACGTCTGTATAGATACGATAATAGATCGTTCAAATAGTCAAGTCACTGTTCACAATGAAAATAGTGACTAAAAGTGTGAATTATAAAACAGTTATTTGCAGAATGAAACTTCACTCTGCAGCGGAGTGTGCGCTGATATGAAACATATTCATATCAGCGCACACTCCGCTGCAGAGTGAAGTTTCATTCTGGAAACATCCCTTAGGCTGTGGCTAAGCCATGTCTCCACCATATCCTTTCTTCCAGGAGTGCTAGTCTTGCGTGTTTTCAGGAGAGCTTCTGTGAAGTTTGGAAAGTAGGAGACTAGGTACTGGCGGAAGTAAAGTTGTGGGGCGGCATCGTGAGTCGTGTCGGGATAGCACAGTCGGTAGTGCGCTTGCCCGCGAAACTCAAAGGTCCCAGGTTCGAGTCCCGGTTCCGGCACACAGTTATTTGAAGCTTACTACAGCAGTTAGATACATGAACGAATGTAAATTATATAGGATCTTAAGTATCTAAATAACCAGAACTGCCTTAGTTTTAAATTCGAAAGTAAATAGGAAAGCATGATGCATATGTATTTCTGGCGATAAAAAAAAAAAGAGTTTTGGTTTCATAAACTCTTTAAAGTCATATCTGTACGAAATCCAAAGGAAAACACAAGGAAGTTTTGCAAAATATGTCTTATAGCATCGCAAATGAACTGTTGGAAACCTGCTTGTCGCGCTTGCGACAAGGACTGTGAGGCCTAATGATAATGAGCGATTGTAAGAAAGACAAATTAGTACATGAAAGCAGTATTTTCAGATATGAAAATCATATCTCCGCAAAGAAAAAGTAATCGCTGAAGTTAATGACACGTTACGAAATATGAAAAAATGCTCTTGTAGAGTTTCAAGGTGTATGGCAGATAACAGGTAGGATGACATGCGACAGAACTCATTGACTCTGACGAATTTGCCTGAAAAAACTACAGCATTTCTGACTTTTGTAGAAAATTAAAAACATTAATAATTTATCTAACCCCATTTACCGATTGATGAAACTACTAAATGTTATATACCCGACATAACAGTGACCATTAACGATACTGAAGTATGATTCTTCAAGTAAGTCGCTGTCCTCAACTGCAGCAAAAGATGCATATAACAGCCATGCGAAAACAGAAGTCTACTTCCAGATCTAAATACATACTCCATAATCCTCTATATGGTGCGCGGCAGATAATATCAGTAATAGTCACAACCTTTTTTTGTTCCACTAACAGGTATAGCGATAGAAAATCGGATCCTTGTATACCTCAGTACCTTCCTTGAATTCACTTTGTAGCCTACACGTGAAAAGTAAGTTGGCATCAGTAGATTTGTTCTGTAATCAGCTTCAAATTTCGACCCTCTAAATTATCTCAGTTGTGTTTCTCCAAACCAACGCCAGCTTCCCTTTAGCGAATCCCCTTCGAGTTTCCGAGGCTTTTCTGTAAAACTCGCATGTTGATGAACCACATCTCCCCAAAATTCTCCCGATAAACCGAAGTCGACAGCCGCCTTCTCCACGACAATCCTTACATACTCGTTCCGTTTCATATCGCTCTGCAATGTTAGCCGAGATATTTAATATACGTTAAGCAGCACACTACTAATGATATGCTTGAAATTAAGAGATTGTTTTTGCTATTCATCTGTTTCAAGTTACAGTTTTCTAAATTTGGAACTCACTGTCATTTATAACACATAAGAGAAACTTTGTCTAAGCCTCTTGCATCCTACTACAATAACTCAATAAGACACTTTCCCGTACACCATAATATAATCAGAAAGCAGCCACAGATTGCTACGTACTCTGTAAGTTAGATCATTTATGCAGAAAGAATGACGATCCTATCACACTCAGCTCGGGCACTTCTGATGAGCCGGCCGCGGTGGCCGAGGTGACTGAGGCGCTCCAGTCTCGGTCAGCACGGCCACTACGGTCGGGGGTTCGAATCCCCCCTCGGGCATGGATATTTGTGCCGTCCTAGTTCGTAAGTAGTTCATAAGTAGTTTGTAGGTTTAGGGACTGATGACCCCGTAGTTAAGTCCCATAAGCTTAACAAACATTTGAACATTGAACTTCTGATGATACCCATTTCTCTGCTGAACACTCGCTGCCGAGGACAACATACTGGGTTATATTACTTAAGAAGTCTTCGCGTTACTCACGTATCCATAAACCTATCCCATATGCTGGTACCTTCGTTAGCAACATGCAGTACGACTCAGTGTCAAACGTCTTTCGGAAATCACGGACATACAGTCTGCCAGTCTACGTCTCGCAAGATATCATGAGAAAACGGGCAAGCTGGGTTTCACACGAGCGATACTTTCTAAAGCCGTTCTGATGCGTGCACAGAAGCTTTTGCGTCTCAACGAAATTTATTACAATCGAACTAACAATATATTCAGGGGTATTGGACAGTAATTTGGCACGTTAGTTTTTTATCTTTCTTATCAGTTAGAGTAACCTGCGCATTTTTTGTATCTTAGGACTTTGCTGTCCACTAAAGATTACCGGCTAATTCAAGCTAGATAAGCGTCAAGTACACGTAGGATATTATTTGTAGCACCGAATTCGGATTTCATCCGGACTTATTTGTTTTCAGTTCTCTCATCGGCTACTCTACCACACGGATGCCTATTACTATGACCTCCATTCGCGAGTCTGTTCGAAGTTTAAACGTCATTTAGTTTGTACGATTTCTTAAACGCGAAATTTAATCTTCTACTTTTCTTTTGCTGTCGACTATCACCACACCAGAATGATGAAGCAGTAACAATATAGAAACCTTGTGCTAAGTTCTGGGAGGCTGATCCCGTTTTGTCCTTAGTATAAGTTGTGTAAGTTAGTTTAAGTAGTTTGCAAGTCTAGGGGTTGATGACCAAAGCAGTTTAGTCCAATAGGTTTACAAACATTAGATAGAAGCCTTCGACGCACTTATCGATTTTATACAGAACCAGAGTTATTTCAGGGTTTCAACGAGATATTTTATAAGGTGAAAAGTGGTAGTTTTTATTCTGAATCGGTTAAAAGTTCTGGAGAGTGAGCGGTATACCCTGCCGATGCCGTGGTATAAGATTCACTTTATCTTGACATGTGTGCTTTGATGGTTCCAACAATACATTTTTATAGCCGGAGTGGGGGGGGGGGGTGGAAACTCCTATTAACTTTTGAATATTTTCATTTTATTTGAAAAACGATGGAAGAATACTGGTATCTCGGAAATCAAAATTTACTGCATGAAAAAATTTATACGATCGAGAAACTACAAAATGTGCATGGAAACGTGTGAGGTAAGTCACTTTTTCGGTACTCTCAGCCAGCCGCGGTGGTCGAGGGGACTCTGGCGCTCCAGTCATGGTCTGCAGGGCCACTACGGTCGGGGGTTCGAATCCCCCCTCGGGCATGGATATTTGTGCCGTCCTAGTACTAGCTAGTTCGTAAGTAGTTTGTAAGTTTAGGGACTGATGACCCCGTAGTTAAGCCCCGTAACCTATACAAACAATTGAAATTGAAACAATCGGTACTCTCACGTTTAGAGTTCAAATACGTTTCATCTACAAAACCCGAGGTCCATTAAAAATGAGTGTCTTAGTGCATGTAGGATATACTGACAGAAAGGTATTTAGATTGGGAAAATGGTGAAGGAACGCCTGTTTGGAGAGGCGAACCTGTATGACAAACAGGCGTCTTCAAACCTTTCCCATTGTCGGTGCTCTCGTTGACTGGGCAGGTTCAGAACCAGCCAGTCAGAAGTAGATAAGTGGATGTGGGCAAGCCCACGCCTATTGATATCAGGCTGAGCTACGACCGAAAGCATCAAGTTCTCCGGAACCACTCCATGACGGTGACCATAGAAGCCTCGCTCCACAGGAGGCAGCGAGCCCTCGCACCATGGAAGGCCAATCCGCATGCTAATGTCGCAAAAGCATGTTTGGTATTCCCACCAGCGAACAGAGCAAAATGGGCATTCTCTTAGAATCAGCTGCTCTCGGCCGCAGTGGCACGGTGGGAACCATGCCTGTATGCTGGTTTTGGCAGACTGTGCTGGTGGGAAGCGTCTTGATCGTCCAAAATAAGTTTGCGGACGTTATTACTCCACATAGTTCTCTTGTATGTTCCCGAAGTTCATTGTTAGGCGCTTGAAATCCAGACACTGCCACTGGCCACAGATAAATGGGGGCAATGTTGTTTTGGATCTGCAGGGCTGCAGACATAAAGTTTTTCGGGGACTTTCTTTGGGACTGCTACTGAGTTTACTTACTTCCGGTGGGATCGCCGCTGACTGCGTTATCGACCCTGAGCGATTTCATATGTGGCTGCACAGAGTGTGATTGCGGATTATTCCTCTGCATCACGGAAACGGCGTGAAGACTGGAGGCTTCAACTCGTGGCCATCTTCACGAGGTAAAGAATCGCGGTTACGGCATTTAGTTGTTGCTTGTCAATCACGGCCCACTTTTCCACAACGAGTAGCTGCTTGTGTATGATAGACAGTGCCCAAAATAAATGTATATTTCTTTAAACTGAACCCATCTTTCACATTAGGCACCCATTTATTTATTGACAGGTTAGTATTTATTATTTTGGAAAGGAGTATTAATTAACTACACAGATGGTCAATGTCACGTGATGTCTATCATGAGACCAACTCTACTATATGACATATCCTTTCCTACATAAGTCAGATAAGTTAGCATTTACATACCACGAACAATAACATATCACAATTTTCAACCTTAGCTCCCTTAAAAATAATTCCACCCCTCCTTTCAGAGAGAGTAAATAGTTGAACTATTGTCTGAAAAACGGCTAGCACAAAAAATTATCATAATTATATTGGTATGTATCGAGAGCCAGAAATCTACTGCAAGAATGTACCTAACAGGAAAACAAATTATCCAGATCCCACAAACAAGCAAAACTGCCGAAAAAAAAATGAATGACGTCCTGAAAACAAACCTTCGATTGCTGGAAACAATAAAAAATCACTAAATAAAATATGATTCACTGAAATAAAAAAAAATCCATGTTTAAGGATCCCGATAGTATTACAAGCTTTGTTCCTCTATTTTCCGACATTACAGACCAGTATATTTTATTAAATTTCAAGCAGAAAACAATATTTAAGAATACGAACAAACTCATAATCGAATACAGGTTCTACAGTCTTGAAAATATTTTTATGAGGATATGTTTCATTCTTACGGAGTGTAGTGATGATTTTATCTTGAAATAAGTCAGTATTGTAGTGCATAAGCTCCTCGTTTCCCCTTTTAAACCTTTTAAATGTTTTCGTAGCTGCTGTACATTCGCAGTCACTAATTTTTAGAACTGTATATAGTGGCCTAGTAATCGCTATGCATCTAAAAGAAATCATTTTATGCATTTACTCTTAAGAACGTGTTACAGTCTTTTTAGTCTTATGAGAATCTAGTTCTTCAAAATGTTCAAATGTCTGTCAAGCTTATGGGACTTAACTACGGGGTCATCAGTCCCTAAACTCACAAACTACTTATGGACTAACTAATAATAAGGTCGGCACAAATTTCCATGCCCGAGGGGGGATTCGAACCCACGACCGTAGTGGCCGTGCAGACCGTGACTGGAGCGCCTCAGTCCCCTCGGCCACCGCGGCCGGCTCTAGTTCTTCAGTGAAGTGTAAACATTTAGATGAAATTAATTGGATGGCGCATATTTCATTTGATGTTTAAAGTCTCTTGATATGAACATATCTGAAATAGAATTGTGTCGTACCCACTTGCTAATAATATATCAAATGCTTAATTGTTATTTTATTAAAATATAATATGGAGAACAACACGAGACAGATGAGTGAGTTATCATTGCATCATCAACCATTTCTAAGGTGTGTAGAATGTTTCAGGTCTCTAACTCAGTAGGAAGGTAGTTTGAAATAGATTGCAAACATTATTACGAACAGACAGAAGGAGAAACAAGTACCCTCTGCCGGACACTAGACACTAAACGTAATAGGTAACTGATTGTCATCTGGTGCTAAAATGAAAATTCAAGTACACATGTTGAAATGTTTGTAAAGCTATAAGACCAAACTGAAGTGGTCATCAGTCCCTAGACTTAAAAACTGCTTAAACTAACTTATGATAATAACAACACACACACACACACACACACACACACACACACACACACATTCCCCAGGGAGGACCCGAACATCCGACGGGGAGCATTCGCGCGCTTCGCGACAGTTCACGTAAAAGAAAGGCATAATATAGGCCACAATGCTGTGTAGTATGAAGTCTTCAGCATAATCATCTCATTCCCAGTATTTCAAGTACATGGTATCATAATATATGTCCCCCCAGGGGCCTTACGGTTCTTTCGTACGTGCGTGGCGAGTACGGTGCTCCGAGCTAATGCAGTCTTACTTCCGTCTTTACTTCTCGGAATGCATTTCCTTTCGCCCTCCCCTCTTTTCCTATTCTCACTCCTTCCCCTCCCCAGCGGGGGACTGAAACATAAGCATTTTATTCCCCATATCCCAAACAAACAACCCAACTCAACCCTATATCTCATCCTCACTGAAGCTACCTACCCAAAAGACGAAGTCCGTCTACAATATATATCAACCACATAAATAAATATGAGACCCTTTCCTTGCACGGAAAACGCTGACTAAAATAAAAATTAGTACCACCTCTTAGAGTTTTCATTTGAATCAAGATATATTGTTGAAACAGTGCATATGGTGTACATGAAATGATTACACTTACAAATCACTACATGGAGCGGTTCTGAGGTACCATGTGTCGATCCGTGCTGAAACACCCGTATCAGAGCGTGGTGTATCCTGCACATGAGGCAATGCAAGCGCTTCTTGTGTCATACATTCGATCATACCGATGGCGAATACTGTCCTGAGATACACTATTCCACGCCAGTTCCACCTGTTCACGTAATTCTGTAAGATTTGGAGACAAATTTGGAGACCGTGCTCACCAGGTAAGTTTCTACATGTCTTGCAGAGCACGTTGAGTTTCACGCGCAGTCTGTTCATTATCCTGTTGGAAAAATTTATCACTTTCATGTTAGAAGAAAAGCTGAAGAAAGTATCTTACAACACTCTATATGTACCAAGCGCTAGTCAGAGTTTTCTCCACAAACTCCAGGAGACCATCACTTGCATCAAGCAGAATCAGATGTCATCGGTGAAGAGATCGGCCTGCCATTCCAAGTGATCGTGTGGCAACACCAGTCGAGCCGTGTACGTCGATGTTGTGGCATGTCTAATTATTGAGATAACTTTTTCCGGTGTTTTCTTAAATAGTTGAAAGTGGTTACCAAAAGGATTTCTTTGCGAAAGGTAAGGCCAGTTCCCTTCCCGAAGTTGTACTTGTGCGATGTCTTTCCGAATCACTAATAACACGTTGAGTGTAAGTTACCGAACCTTTGAATGATTATAATGTGTTGTCTTTGAACAGACGCCGTGCAGCTGGAGGGCAGCCTACCAAGTGCACCAACTGCGAGTGCGCCATCCCTTTCTGCCTCTAGGTCGTAGCTTTCCCAAGGAATGCCAAGCCCAAAGGTCAAGAGTACTTGGATTCCATTAAAGCACTGGCCTACCGTCTGTATTTTCTTTATTATGTACAAACAGCAATGAAACTTCTACGACGAATTTACAGGCGAAACCCAAGTGACTTGTTAGTCACGATACAGATATGTTAGGATAAAGGAAACAATCAGCAACCTATGTACGTGATGTAGATAAAACCGTAAATCTGCCGTAATCGTCTGTATCAGCATAAAGCCATTCTGTTCAGATCATATTTGCGTTAGTTACCAACAGGTGATTGTCAACTGGCTGGAAACAATCAACGACTGAGATTCGAGCACTGATACGTTCCCTTCTAAGAACCGAATGACGCAATTGATTTCGTAAAGTGCGTGACAGCCATCAGCAAATAGAACAGCAGCTCTAAAATTATCACAAAATAGTTTGTGAAAGAGCTTATAGTGTTTATGCAAAGTGTCTTACGGAAAAGCGATAATTATACAGGGAAGAATTACTTAAATAAGTTACTTCCCATGCAACGGTTTGGGCGTCTTCTGACCACAGTAAATATATCCACATTCAGCTACAGTATTTTTGACAACTATTGTATTTTTAAGTGAGTTAGTATGGATGTAGCTATATAGGAATTTCTAATTCACAGTTTTGTTACGTAAGTGCGTGATATATTTCCCACAATATTTCTTATTCCAGGGGACCACTACGTTAATCACTTGTAAGCTATTAGCTAGAGTTTTTTAAACAGAGTAATAAAGTATTTTACATCTATACTCTGCAAGCCACCTAAATGTGTGTGGCAGAAGCTATATTTTGTTTCAGTCGCATATGGTTCGTGGGAAATAAGAACGTAGGTACCCTTCGGTATGGGCTAGAATCTCTCAGATATTTTCCTCGCGGTCTTATCACGAGATGTCCATATGACATATTGGTTGACTCTTCTAGAAACGTACTTTGACAGACCCCATATCGTGATGCAGATGCCTCTCTTATCCCATCTACCACTAGCGTTTTACGATCCTCTCCGTGACGCTGTCGCGCTTACTGAATGAACGTGTAAATGAAGCGTGTTGTTTTCCCTTGGATTTTCTGTATCTCCTCTACCAATTCCATTTGGTACGGATCCAACACTAACCAGCAATATTCAAGTATTGGTCAAACGATTGTTCTGTAAGTTAGTGCCTTTGTCTATCAACTATACTTGCTGAAGATTCTTCCTATAAATCTCAGTTTGGCATCTACTTCACTCATAATTGCTAATGTTGTCGCTGCAGTAGTGTTCTTAAATTATGTTGGCTTATAGTAAAGGATTTTTGTTTCTATGAATTAGGCGTACTTTACACTTGTATAAGTTGTGAGTCAATTACCACTACTTGCACCATCTTCGTTATGCTTCAGATCGTCCTGCATTTCGCTACATATTTACAACGTTGCGACTTCTTTGTATAGTATACCATAATCTGCGTAAAACTACACTGAACTTACAATGTTATCTTCTAGATCAGTTATGTACACTGCCGGGAAAAGGGAAAAGAATTGTACACCAGGAAAGACAACGTAGATTTTGATCCGATGACTGCAGATGCCATCTAACAATGGTTTCATTGTTGTCCGCAAACAGAAAGAGTAGCGATATAGCGACATTTGTGTGTATCCATTAACACGGACTGTTCAGAGCCATAACGCCCAGCGTCATATCAAAGTGTGAAGCAAAAAAGCTTCATGAGACAGGGACGAACTTGTGCTTCCTACATCTAACGAAATGAGTTTAAAAGAGGCCAAATTATATACTTGCGAATAAAGGGAAAGATCCTTTGGGAGAATTGCCACACAAGTTGGATGTGTTGCGTCAGTTGTGCAATGATGCTGGTTGAAATGGTCACGTGGACATTCTTACATCCCTAGAAGAGGTTCTGGATGATCCCGCAGCATAGATCAGACCAGGTCAGAAGTGTCAACACGAACTGGTCAGAAGCAGGGAGACCATGGACATGCGCACTTCTAGTCCGTCTTTACGCCAAAGCATTCACGGCTCAACTGGTACCGGCAGAGGATCAGATGGAAGAAGTAATGGTGGGTCGTGGTCGTCAACAATGAAGACTGCTTGAAATGAAGTTGCGGTCGCTTGCGTGTACGACATACAATGGCGAGGTTTGTCTCATAGAGTGTATTCGTCCGAGACACACTGGCCCGCCCAGGCCTTATGGTTTGGGATGCGATAAGCTACAATTTTTTTCACCTTCGGTATTTGTGGAGGGAACGCTAACCAGCGGTCGGTATGTGCAGAACGTTGTAAGCTCATTTCTTTTGCCATTCTAGAAAAACAAAGATAATGTGTAGTTCAAGTAGGATAATACTCGCCCACACATTGCGCGATAAACCTAACGTGCACTGCGAAACGTTCAGAAAATGGACTACCGAACTTGTCTTCAATCGAACATGCGTGGGATATGATGGGAATAAAACTAACTGGTGCTACTCGTCAACCCACAATTCTTGCAGACTTACATGAACAGATCGAGCAGGCGTCTATTAAGGTATCCCAAAAAACGATTCACAATTAGTATGATCGAATAGTTTCCAGAATTGGCGCCTGTACTGCTGCTAGTGGAAGCTGTGTGATTCAGCAATGATCAACACCTGGAATCTCAGTACCGCTTCATCTGTTAATATGTAAATGTACTCGATATGAGTTCTCTCAACAATAAATCTTGAGTCAGCTGGAAAACTCTAAGAGTTTATGCTACTCTCTACTTGCGGCAGTGTATATTTGGAAAAGTAGCAGTCCAATAACACTTCCACGTCGGAAGACTTCCCTCCATTGAGAATAACAAACTGAACTCTGTTTACTGGAAACTCTTCAGTCCAATCACACAGTTGGTCTGATATTGCATACGCTCATATTCGTAAGGACAAAGTGGAGCTGTAAAGGTTGACTTTTGGATCTTACAAAACACGGCATCCACAAGGAAGCCTGTAAATACTGCTTTCTGTGACTAGTGGACGAACAGAGCGAGGTGCCTTTAGCACGATCGTGGCTTTCGGGATTAACGTTAATTCATACATAGAATACTTTCGAACTCCAGAAATGTCGTAATACATAATAATAAAACATGTTCCAAAATGACATAACAAACTGACGTCAGAGATATAAAACAACGTTTTTGCGCGTATGTTCCACTACCCTTTTTTAAAACGAGAATGAGCAGCGCTTTTACTTTTACCGTCATTAGGAATGCTTTGCTCCTCTGAAGACCTATGGTATACTACTGCTAGAGGGGGAAGGTTCCTTGGCATACTTTATGTAGAAACGAACTGTTATCCCCTCAAGTCTAGTGGCCTTTCTTCTGTTTATCAATTTCTACTATTTTGTTGTTCGTGCGATCAATTAGTGGAGGAACAACAGCGGGATCTTCCTTTGTGAAATAGCTTTGTAAAAAGACGTTTAGTATTTCGACCATTTGTGTGCTATTCTCTGAAATGATTTCCCATTTATCTCTACTCCGCCCTTCTGTCTCCCTCACAGCATCACACGCCCACACGATCAGGTGACATTCAGTGTCGTGGTGGAAAATACTCATTATGTGTTCATTTATAAGGGTCTATTAATTTGATATGACTGGCATCAGTCATGACTAATAAGGTAGACACTATGTTCTGCAGTTATATGTTTCATGGAACATATAGTTAGATACTTCTGTTCAGTAAGAACTAGCTTCTCGTTGATATTATGTTGCTGTTTTGCTCACGGAGCTACTACGAAATATTTAACAAATTTACGATCGGGATATAATCCACAAATCCTGAAGGTTAACAGTAATGAGACTGATTATGCTTCTTAGGTATTTATGAGAAATATTTTCCGAGTTTTTTACGAATCTCTTCCTAAAGGTAAATTCAATGCATTCTTGAAACCACTGGAAAATCTTGTTAGGGAAATTATAGGAATATTATTCTTTGTGTGTATGTGGCTGTAATAGTGAGTGGAAACCGTTTCGACAGTCTACAACGTGTAATCTACTTCAGCCCTAGCTCTTAGCATTCCATTAACAAAGAGCTGAAGTCGGAATTTACACGATCAATATAGTTTGAATTTACTATTGTGGCCAGGAATTATATGGGAGCACGCCAGTACCCCTCCCAAGTCGAGCGCGCACAACCGTACCATCCTTTTCTCATCCTTTTCTCGAAGCCGTTCACGGCACTTCCGACCCCATTATATCTTAGCTGTGGATCAAGCTGGAGCCTGTGTTTTCGGTGATGTTCAAATGTTTGTAAATCTATAGGACTTAATTACTGTGTTTATCAGGCCCTGGGCTTACAAACTACTTAAAAGTAAGGAAAACTCACACACACACACACACACACACACACACACACACATTCCCAAGGGAGGACTCGAACCTCCGACGGCGAACAACCGTGCCCTCCACAGCAAGGCACCCTAGAGCGCTCGGCCATCCCCCCGCGGCAATCTTGGAAAAAAAACCTTAATCTACGTGAAAAGTTAAATTAGTACAGAACAGAATCTTATCGTGGCCTTACCAAAGTTTAGACACACGAGTGTACTGGAAAATTATGCAGTGACTCGAACGCAGAAGACAGCACTATAGAAAACTCCAAAACAAAATAAAACGAATGATAAATACAATTTAGATCCCTTTCAAAGGGCGGTTAAATATGTGTAGGGTGACTCAAATGTTCAAATGTCTGTAGAACTTATGGGACTTAACTACGGGGTCACCAGTCCCTAAGCTTACAAACTACTTATGAACTAGCTAAGACTAAGGACGGCACAAATATCCATGCCCCAAGGGGGTTTCGAACCCCCGACCGTAGTGGCCGTGCAGACCGTGACTGAAGCGCCTCAGTCGCCTCGGCCACCGCGGTGACTCAGAACAGTGTAGCGAACAACATTATATGAGACTGTTTTGTCAATTTTAGACCTTTAAAAATAACTATTAATAAAGTCTGTGTTTTCAGGTTACGTAGTACTTCCACGTATTCTTAGCGCCAGGGTACCTTTATTCAAGGAGATGAAAGGTAGAGACAAATGACGAGCAACTATTCATGCAGCGAAATGTTGCAGATGTGACTGCAACGAAACGCAATACGTCGTGCAGGAATGGCCGCACGGTCTGAGGGGTCATGTCAAAATGTTCAAATGTTTGTGAAGCTTAAGGGACTTAACTGCGGGGTCATCAGTCTCTAAACTTACAAACTGCTTATGAACTACCTTATACCACAGACAAATGTATACAGAGGGAAACCTCCGTAAGGGCCCGGTCCTACACTCAGGGGTGTGGGGAGGGAGGGTTTCCAGCAGTTCCGTAAGATGTCCCATGATGTCGCTGCGGTCAGAAGCAGCCCTTTAAACTGGCCAGAGAAGGCGGCAGGTAGCGGCTGTCCCCACCACCACCTCCCCTCAAACGCCAGCAAGCCGGACACAGCCGTGGCCTCGTGGCAGGCGGCACAAGCTCTCCCTCTCAGCATCCCCTCCACGCTACCCTCTGACGTGCGAGAGGCACCCCCAGAAGTGCCCCTAGTGTGGTCTACCGGTACTAAGCCAGGGAACCGCCTGACACCTGCTAGCATCTTACGGAACTAAGAGGGGAGCGTAGGACAGTGGTTTAGGGGGGGGGGGCTTCTCCTCTTTATATGTTCTCTGTGCTTATACTAAAGAAGACACAAACATCAATGCCCAAGGGGGGATTCGAACCCCCTACGGGGAGCGACCTCGCGCATCACAGCATAGCACCTCAATGTGCTTGGCCATTCCACCGCGGCCATGGGCCATGTCACAGATTACGTGGAACCCCTAATCGGAGGTTCGAGTGCTCCCGCAAGCATGGATGTGTGTGTTCTCCTTAGTGTGGTCTGTAAGTAACGGACTGATGACCTGTGTAGTTTTGTCCTTTAGGTCTAACACCAGTTTAAGAATTTTCAAATGCAGTAGTAGTCTGTAAGTCTAGGCATCGTTCACTTGCAGCCCAGTTACTGCGAATTAGAAAACGTCAGATTGCAAAATATGTGATTGTCGTATGGGACGACTCTTAAACGTAGAGCAAAAAGAACGAACACACTGATATCCGTACGTATTACAGTAACGCATACAAAAATATTTGCACTTATACTAGTTACACCGATATATCATTCTGTAAATTTAAATTTGTCTTGCATCTAGTTTCATCATACGGTATAATGTCAGTACATATATTTTATTATAATACATTAGCAAAATAGACTATTGTCCAACTAATAAAGTAATCATGTCTCCCTCACAAACCCAAGTCTAACTTCTTTAATCATTAGATAGCTTTCTCTCTGACTAGATGGACTTCGATTTTTTCTTCTGAAAATAACCGAAACGGACTGTTATTAAGTATGTGGCCATTGTTTGTAAGTCCGCTCCACCGTGACAGGATTGATCATCTGCCTGTTCCCATTTGAATTTCAAATAGTTGCACCGACCAATACCAGTACGGAAGCAGTTGGTCAAAGACCTTTCCCTCCTAGGAAGATCCTTTCTTGAAGCTGCTTCCAGGGATCGTCTATCCATATGTTTATTTGTCCATTAAACGAATCCCAAGTTCTTGCCCAGCTGGATTTAGGCGAGAAGCTACTTACTCTGCTGTATTAAGAGGTAGTTTATGCGATTTCAACAAGGTAACCTGTGGTGGAAGGTCTTTCAAAATAAAAAGACTCTCTCGTTAAGTCTTCCTTGAGAGACTGGTGATCTAGCTGTTTGGTCCCACCCACCCATCAACCAACAAACCAGTCTTCCTTGAGTCTCGTATAAGGAGGGACAGTATTAAACAGAAGTTGTAGCCATTGAAGGGGTGTAGTCATAAAAGTGCCACTAATCAACCTCATTTTCCTATTTACTTGTACTCCAATTTCTCTCATATGAACACTGTTGAGCCACACAGGAGCACAGTATTCAGCTGAGGAGTAAATTAAGGACAAGTTGATCCAGCTAAGTGCTACAATATGTTATTCGTAGTTTTCTCTGTTGTCTTTTGAAGGTGTTTCTTAAAAGTGAAAGATCTATACAAGATGACTCCTACCGGGTTCGTCTTGAACACCAACAAACTAAATGTTGAGTTTATAGCCCGACATTCTGATATTGCGATGCACTTCGGCCATTCCTTCTGAAAATGATCGTAATGGACTAGTAAGTATTCTTGTTCATTTGGGTTTTAGTCCCCACATTGCGAAGTAATTTCTGAGGAGATTTAGGTCAGATGTTACGGCAGTTTCCGTCACATGGATGTCTCTGTGTTGTGACGCAATGGCAATTTCACAGGCATAATTGAGCTTTCTAGACTGCGTAGCTGGAATATCAGCAGTGTAAACATTAAAAAGAATAGGAGAAGGTACCGAACCCTGGAGACACCACCGCGAGGCTGTCTAAAACCACTTTCTGCGGTACGGAGATAGAGCTTGATTACTCAGCCATTTAACACCGACTTTAGAAATCGCAATAAAATAGGACAAGGAATGAGATTGTAAAGCTTCACTGAGATCCTTCTTCCAAACGGTATCGTAAGCTACTGAAAGATCCAAAAATGTAACAGAAGTACTAAACTTCTTTTCGTAACCAGTCTTAATTAAAGCTGTGGCCGAGGGGACTGAGGCGCTTCAGTCACGGTCTGCACGGCCACTATGGTCGGGGGTTCGAATCCCCCCTCGGGCATGGAAACTTGTGCCGTCCTTAGTTGTAGGTAGTTCATAAGTAGTTTGTAAGTTTAGGGACTGATGACCCCATAGTTGGGTCCCTTAAGCTTAACAAACATTTGAACATTTCTTAATTAAAGATGTCATTACTAGGACCTGGTCGCAGCAATTCAAAATGTTCAAATGTTTGTTAAGCTTATGGGACTTAACTACGGGGTCATCAGTCCCTAAACTTACAAACTACTTATCAACTACCTTATACTAAAGACGGCATAAATATCCATGTCCGAGGGGGGATTCGAACCCCCGACCGTAGTGGCCGTGCAGACTGTGACTGGAGCGCCTCAGTCTCCTCGGCCACCGCGGCCGGCTGGCAGCAATTACGACCTTGTTTGAATCCAGCTTGTTCAACAGGAATACTATAAGTAAGAATGGGAAAAGTAAGATTTTAGACGAGTCTCTCGAGCAGCTTGTAACATACAATGAGAAGTGCAATTGGAAGATAATTATCTGTACGGCCGGCTCGTTTACCGGGCTTGAAAATAGCTATTACTTTGGATCTCTCAAAGGTTTCGGTAAAGAGATGTTTTTAAAAATGTTGTTCCATAAATTTACTGCAGTATGTTTGATAAATTATGGGTACATATTATCTATACCGGCAGTATTCCCAGTATTTACGAGTATAAGTGAAATAGCCACGTATAGTTCATCTGAGAGGAAAGGTTTGGATACATCCAGGGAAGTCTGCTGGCGTAGTGTTCACGTTCTGACTTGGATAATGCTACGATTCGTTTGGCTTTGTTCGAAGGATCAGGGCGTGTTAGGGGTAGATTTTTTTCGGACACACCGGTAGACAATTTTCTCAGCATTGACCAGGCCTTTCTGCTGCTGCAATTCAAATGTAAACTCTGTACTTTTTTCACCAACTTCTCTCTGCTGGAGTTATCAAGCGGGTTCAGTAGGAGGAACGCAGTGTTTGAATCTCCAGTGCTGACAAATTCATTAATCAGGTTCTTACACTATTGCATCAAGCCCGGAATATACGTCTTTCTGTAGCCGTTAGGTATACAGGCATTAGGCGGCCGCGGTAGCCGAGCGTTCTGCGGCGCGCCAGTGACAACCTGCACGGCCACTACGGTCGGGGATTCGAATCCCCCTCGATCATGGATATTTGTGCCGTCCTTAGCATTAGGTAGTTCATAAGTAGATTGTAAGTTCAGGGCCTGATGACCCCGTAGGTAAGTCCATTAAGCTCTACAAACATTTGAACAGGTATTAGCTGAAGCTTTAAGGAGTTCAGCGAATCTGTCATAACATATCTATTTTAGAAGAGATAAAGCTAATGTTGTCCTCTAATTTGGAAGTAAATGCCTCTCAGTCTGCTTTATTGAAGTTCAATCCTGGTACATGAAATAAATTATTAGGGAAATATGTATCCTAACTGATATCAGCATTGTCCTATGTTGCGACCGTGGAAATGCAGCAATTGCCTCCCTCTTCACTGATAAAGATCTTAATGTCTGATTACAGGAAAAAAAGATTAGACCAGGTGAATATCCAGGCTGCCAAAGGTCTGATAAAAATGTGCTGGAGTCTTGCGTCAAAAACCAAACAAAGGTTATTATTTTCAGTCCATTGCTGAAATCGCCGATATATATGGAAGGATATTCGAAAAGTGGGAAGACCGTATCTTGTCCCTGGATGTTTGTAGTCTTGTAAACATTAACTATGATAGTTCACTGCCAATACGAATATGTCAATTTTGCAGGTTTCATTGATGATAGATACAT
The DNA here is from genome assembly GCA_026315105.1 of Locusta migratoria. Taxonomy (NCBI): domain Eukaryota; kingdom Metazoa; phylum Arthropoda; class Insecta; order Orthoptera; family Acrididae; genus Locusta; species Locusta migratoria. The sequence continues at coordinate 450,705,154 of CM048755.1, read as the reverse complement.
CATCCTAGTCCTTTCTAGCGTATGTAGCTACTTCAAAGGCTCTGGCCTAATTCTCCCCCAAGTCTGAGGCCATGAGTACTGCCGCTTGCACAATTTTTAAGGTCTTCTTCTTGGGATTTTGTAGAGCAAGGACGCCAATATTGTTCCTCAGAAGATTTTTACTGAGAAAGTTCCATTTTAGCCTACTTAGCCCTTCAATATTCAAATGGCAAACGTTGAGGAATGGACCTATTACTCTGTTCAGATCGTTTTGTTGATAATTTTTTTTGTCCTTGGCAAGAGCCATTCGGCATTATCGAGGTAGTTGACACAGCTGTAATATTACTGTGGTGACAGGACGAGCTACCAGAAATTGTTGTCCGTTTAGAACCGCGCCTTTAGCACGTGGAGCTTTGAGGAATACTTCCTGCCTCGAACAACTTCGCCTTCTTTCCCCATCTAGTTTCATTTGACCTTAGCTACATTCATCATCCTGCTCTACACGCGCAAGTTCTGCAGCTGTATCTAAGGTAATACGCGCTGAAGGATGTTTTTCTCAGAATGGTATCCTACAAAACGATTTAAATTCAAGTGCGGAACGAGATCGTAGTAACGAAAATCACATACTCTTACTTTACTGCAACTGAAAGGCAGGCGAGAGTAAAATATGCTTGGCAGTGTGACATTAATTACAAAGGCGATGAAACGCCGGACAGTCACGGAACTCGCTGCTGGTGCAACATGCGTCACTCCCGCGACGCACGTGCGCTTATTGCCGGTGTAACTACCTCGGTGATTTACACGGTCAAGATCTCGCCAACAAATTGCACAATAATCAGCATACCGCCTCATGGCCGTCGCTCAAATAGTTTTACAGCTTCCGTTTTATTATTGATATACTGAAGAGAAGGTTACACGGTACTGATGACGATTATGGTTTATGTTGCTTAACGTTAACTTCATTTTCTAACAGTGATCATTGGATACAAGAAAATGGGAAAGGTGAGAGCTTAGCTTCTTGTCAGCGACGAGGTTATTAAGGAGGAAGGATGAGGTTAGAAAGAGCAAGGCTGGTGATAAACATCCATCATCTCCTGTGAAAAAGAAATATCCGTGCATATTCATTTAGTGATTCAGGGTAACAGCGACGAGCATAAGTTTACCTTGCCTGGAGTGTAGTTTCGCAGACATTCCAAAATGTTCAAATGTTTGTTAAGCTTATGGGACCCAGCTACGGGGTCATCAGTCCCTAAACTTACAAACTACTTATGAACTACTAACGAAGTAGGACGGCACAAACATCCATGCCCGAGGGGGGATTCGAACCCCCGACCGCAGTGGCCGTGCTGACCGTGACTGGAGCGCCTCAGTCTCCTCGGCCACCGCGGCCGGCTGCAGACATTCCCCCGCTGTGAGTTCTGTGTTGTTGAACCACCTCGATTATTACGAACACTGAGAGTTTAAATACCGGAATGGATTAATGGCTACAGAAAATATGTACATTGGTAGTTTTTGAGAGATTTTGAGAGACTCGACGAATTTTGCACTAGCGGCTCTTGAGATACCAGATATACAGTATGTGATCAAAAGTATCCGGATACCTGTCTGAAAATGACTTACGAGTTCGTGGCTGTAATGCTGGGATTCCAAATGATGTTGGACCGCCCTTAATCTTCCACTCTCCCAGGCATACGTTCTTAGGGAATACAATCCAATTCTCTGCGGAGTACTGCACTGAGGAGAGGTATCGATGTAGGTCGGTGAGGGCTGGTGAAGTGGGCTTTCCAAAACATCCCAAAGGTGTTCTGTAAGTTCAAGTCAGGACTCAAAATTACTAAAAATTTCCGGGCTGTTATGCCGTGGTCTAGTGGATTTATTATTAAAACCCAACGTTTCGTCCCCGACTGCGGAGGACATTCTCAATGGGGGATCGTGGTACTTTTGGATATCCGATTCACACCCTGGCTCGCTACTGACTGAAGCCAAATTCCGTTTACAAGGGCTCGCGCGGAGTGGTGTGGCGTCAGATGTTTTTGACATGCGCGCGCAATTCGTCGTTGCCGATAGCCTCCGTCCGTTAATGTCGTCCTATGGTGGAAGACTGTTACATTTCTTCTTCAAAACCGGAATCCAGATATCATTTAGTTTCACGCCCTCCTCCATCCTATTGTAATTGTTGGGGTGTTTTACAATTTCTATAGCCTCTCTATAAAGTCTTTCGTGGTATCCATCTGTGGCTGCTAAAACTTGAGTCTCATCAAATTGAATAAGGTGGTCCCGTGGTTGAAAAACATGTTCAGCAACAGCTGATCTGTCAGTCTCTCCCCTTCTACAGTTCCACTTGTGCTCATCTACTCGTTTTTTGACTGTTCTTTTTGTGGTACCCACGTATACGTCCCCACAGCTACACGTAATCCTATAAATTCCTGGTTTTTCCAGCGGTCTGCGAGCATCCTTTGCCGATTTCAGGTGATCCCGTATCTTCCGAGTAGGTTTGTAAATGACGGCAACATTCCGCTTCGTCAAAACTTTACCGATGCGGTCGCGTGACGTCCTTAATAAAAGGTAAGAAGACTTCAGATTTCACAGAAATGTAACAGTCTTCCACCATGGGACGACATTAACGGACGGAGGCAATCGGCAACGACGAATTGCGCGCGCATGTCAAAAACATCTGACGTCACACAACTGCGCGCGAGCCCTTGTAAACGGAATTTCACTTCAGTCAGTAGCGAGCCAGGGTGTGAATCGGACATCCAAAAGTGCCACGATCCCCCTTGAGAATGTCCTCCGCAGTCGGGGACGAAACGTTGGGTTTTAATAATGAATCCACTAGATCACGGCATAACAGCGCGGAAATTTTTAGTAATTTTGACCATTCCGGCCGTGAAAGTTTATATTTTACAGTCAGGACTCGGTGAAGGCCAGTCCATTACATAGATGTTATTCGTGTAACTACTCCGCCACAGACCGTGTATTATGAACAGATACTCGATCGTGTTGAAAGATGCAATTGCCATTCCCCAAATACTCTTCCACAGCGAGAAGCGAGAAAGTATTTAATACATGAATGTAGGCCTGTGCTGCGGTAGTGCCACGCAAAACAACAAAGGGTGCAAGCCCCCTCCAAAAGACAACCACACCATAACACCACCGCCTCCGAATGTTAGTGTTGGCACTACACATGCTGGCAGATGGCGTTCACCGGGCATTCGCCATACCCACGCTCTGCAGTCGGATTGCCACATTATGTACTGTGAGTCGTGACTCCGCACACGATTTTCCACTATTCAATTGTCCAATGTTTACGCTCCTTGTACCAAGCGAGGCGTCGTTTGTCACTGACCTGCGTGATGTGTGGGTTATAGGCAGCCGCTCGACCACGAAATCCAAGTTTTCCCACCTTGTAACATTAATTTATATAATCAATAATTTTTTCTAACTATTTAATATTGAATGTTTGTTTTGCTGTAATCGATATATAAAATTTTACGTATCCATCTTTAATTATTTTCGTGAAATGTGGTGTGTAGGTTATCTTATTTGGAATATTTGCAGAGTTAAAAAATGATTTTTGTGTATCTTTATTGTATAGTATTTTGATGGTAATATTTATTTTTATAAATGTAAAAAGATTGTAGTCTGGTGCAAATGCAGGGCATGTAATAAGATACGTGTAATGTAAAACCATTAGTACTTCCCCGTTGCTGACGTGGAAGGCTCCAAGTTTTGGCGCGTAAGAAAGACGCAGGAATACGGACAGTGTGGCTTAGCGGGAAAGAATCGAGTGGAGACCACCAGTGAGTGAGCACATACGTGGCGAGACGTAAGCGAGGCAGCAAAGCGGAGGCTTCCAATTGTATCAATCTGAAGTGCTAAGTTGCATTTCTGCAGTAGATAATTGATAAGTAGTAAGAAACTGTTGCAATTTGTTTACTTACTAATTAAAGATTGCACTTCATGTATCAAATTTAATGATAAACAATTGAAACAAAATGATAGAAATAACAGTTAATTCAATGTGATAGCATTGATCGGTTGGTAATCATAAATTGATTGATTGCATTAAATCAGCAGTACAGTATTTTCTCTCCAATTTTATAAAAGTCATATTGATTTCAACAGTATTTTTTAAAAGTGATAAACATAGTTTAAAGGAACTGCAAATACAGTTACTGTTGCTCAAAATTAATGAAAAAAGTGGAAAAGTGCACTATACCAGTGTCAGTCTACCAACATATCTTTAGAAAATCCATCAGTAAAATTTCCGTAAAATTATTTATACAATGCTTAATCAAAAGATAGTTAAATATGGGTTTGTGGTTGCTAAATGTGTGTAATTTTTGTGTGCAATCCAGTAGTGACTGAACCTACGTCCAAAATTGTTTCATTGTTTGATCAAGTGCAAATATTTATTTCATATTCAGAGCTATATTTAAGTAGTAAATAAGTGGATTGGTTTGCCTTGTCTTGCGTATTGCTTTCCATAGAGATTATAGTGTTTGTTATTAGACCATAAACCTAACGCATTCTACTTGTTTGTACCTAGTTGTTTTAAAGTAATATTTACAACAGATTGGAATCAGGTTATGAATAACAGTTCATTTTATTGCCTAATGAGGCTGGCGACCGTATAAATAACATTCAGTAACTTATTAACTCTTCTACGTAGGATTTTCTCACCGTTTAGCAAATAGTCCGATACATCTACATCTATATACATACTCCGCAATCCACCGTAAGGTGCGTGGCGGAGGGTACACTGTACCATTACTAGGCATTTCCTTTCCCATTCCACTCCCAAATAGAACGAGGAAAAAAAGAATGCCTATATGCCTCCGTACGAGCCCTAATTTCTCTTATCTTGCCTTTGTGATCTTTACGCGAAATGTAAGTAGGATGCAGCCAGATCGTACTACACTCAGCTTCAAACTCCGACCCTTTAAATTTCCTCAACAGAAATTCACGAAAAGAACGTCGTCTTTCCTCCAGCGATCCCCAAATTGAGTTGCCGGAGCATTTCTCTGACACTCGCGCATTGGTCGAACCTACCAGTAACAAACCTAGCTGCTCGCCTCTGCACTGCTTCTAGGTCTCCCTTTAAACTGATCTGCTGCGGGTCCCAAACACTTGAGCAATACTCAAGACGTGGTCGTACAAGCGTTTTATACTCGGTCTCCTTAACAGATGAAGTACATCTTCCCAAAATTCTCCCAATAAACCGAAGTCGGCTGTCCGCCTTACTCACAACTGTCCTTACGTGTCCCTGAGTTTCGAAGAGCGTCCTCAATATGTGTAATGACTACTGAGGTCGCTGATATGGAATACCTGACAGTACATGGCAGCACAATGCACTTAATATGAAATACGTATGTTTTTTTTTTGGGGGGGGGGGTTGTCTGGATACTTTTGATCACATAGTGTATGTTAGTTTACTAGACATTTAAACGTCACTTCTATAGTTTCTTATCGGCTTTAATCCTTTCAGTCCCACATTATGAAATCAGCTTTGGAAAAATTAAATTCAGTGTTTTCTGTATTAATACATTGCAGTATACCTCAAAATATGTGTTTTAAAATTTTTGGTCACACAATTGATTTTTACGTCATTTATTTGATGGACAACACAGGCGTTTGTATCGAGGTATTTCATTAGTTGGACGTTATTTTGTTGATAGTTAACACTGCCAGATCAATAATGCTAGCATAATCTTCATCACAGCACCAAAGACAAGACAATTCACTGCTGGAATAAAATAAAAGGAACCACACTCACGCTCACACTCTCAGCCAAGTACAAACGGCAACGCAACACAACTTCGAAGATGGACAGATTGACGCCTCATAAGTGGCTACACGCCGTACCCAGCGGCAAAATGTCGTACTAAAAGCATGTTGTTCATCAACAAAATGCAACTTTAAGGATTGATGCACAAAATAAGATATAAATCAACTTTTAATATGTTGTTGTCCAGTAACAACACTGGGAATGAAAGGGTTAACGAGATAGTGAGAAATTTAATACTGGAAGAGGAGTCAAATATTATGATTTTACATGGCCAATATTCATATCATAACTTCTAGAGAGATACAGGCCGGCTGCGGTGGCCGAGGGGACTGAGGCGCTCCAGTCACGGTATGCACGGCCATTACGGTCGGGGGTTCGAATATTTGTGCCGTCCTTAGGATAAGCTAGTTGATAAGTAGTTTGTAAGTTTAGGGACTGATAACCCCGTAGTTAAGTCCCATGAGCTATACAAACATTTAAACATTTAAAAGAGACATTCAATTGCTGCATTTCAGTAGACTCAGATCCTACAGTGAAATGTCATGTAAATGTTTCACTTCAATGGTAACAATGGTTTCTGAATATAGGGAAGCTAAGTTACTAAAATAGATTGTCGTGAAAGGGCGTTCCAACTTCTTCTAACACGTACGCATTTGATGCCTTCGTGCAACAAGATGTAATGTACTTCATAGTGTTCTTGTTACCTGGTCCACCTCTATTTATGTAGTCTCAACAATTTAATATGTAGATGGCATAAATAATGACACATGTTTATTTTTTAGTTAAATGTGTAAACAATTTGCCTCTGTAGCATGCCTAATAACCGCGTGTGATAGGCGAAGCTGTAGCGCTCTGCTTCCAACACACTCCAAGAGTGACATCCACCCCCCTGCCTTTCAATCACTTGCTCCGCCTAAAAGGGTTCACTACATTTAGCCGGATGAGGGTACCTAATTATTTGTTGAAGCGTGAGCTAAATCAAGGTTGCCATGCCGAATGAAAATAAGGGACAGCATTAGGCAGCGTGCGTGTCTTTGATAGGCGGTGATGGTCGCAGTGCTGTCATTGTCGCCGCCTATTGAGTTGCCCGCAGACGCAGACGCATGTTATTAGCGCTAATGCAGCGCCGCCGACAGCCTCTCCCTATACAGGACAGCTCTCGCCGTGGCACAGACATTTTGACAACTTTATCCTCCCGTGTGTGAGCAGAGGAAACTCGAACGCTAGAAAAGGTAGTTCCTTCTTTAAACTCAAGTTGAAGGATTAGTTAACTGCTTAGATCTCACAAGCTTATTACAAATGAATGGCTGTTTGTTAATAGGTACCTAAGTCACTTTTTCATAGTTCCGAGGAAAAAAAAAAAAAAAAAAAAAAAAAAAGAAAAAAAAACTTTTTTCTCTTTTGTGCTATAAAATAGTGCACTGATAAAATTATATATTATACTATAGATATAGATCTACAATTAGGTACATTGTTGACCCAATATACGTAATTGGACACCAGAAAAAAAAGTTTACTTTGCTGCCTTAGGTCCCTTTTAACAATTTATAAAATTTAAAGCATTCTTTTACTAGAAATAATGCAGGTTTTAATTAAAAAAAGAGTATTATCTGATAGCTCATAATACAAAGATAATTCTTTAATAGCCAAAGAATATTATTACATTACAGAGACATGTTTTTCTGAAATTTATTATCAGCTACCGGCCACTGTGATAGTCGATCGTAAAAGCTTCTGTGTTCTTCTACAATATACGGCATAATTTTTTTCAGGTCCTCAATTTTGCTTCTTTTTATTGGTATTTTTCCTTCTGGATAAGCTTCTTGAGAAGAGAAAATATACTTCGTTAGTTTTCTTGAGGATAAAGGTATTCAGGCTTTGAAAACCAGCTGATCTTATGTACTCACTAGTTTTTATGACATCTTTGTGCTCATGTGAGTACTCAAAATAGTGATATGTGGAAATATTAAACTGCACCTTTTCATTTCTTGGAAGGTGTCTGCTTTCAAGAGACTGTGTAGACTTCTTATAATAAGTAGGCCACCAAGTAGAACACCCAATGATCATGTGTGTTTCGACCGGCTTAATTGTCCCTGGATGTTTTTTCTCAGCATTAGCTATAAGCTCACAAACTTCACGTACAGTGTAGATACGGTCACATTTCCTAATGGGACGTTGTTACCAACAGTTGCGTGTTAAAAGGGGCGATAGTCAGTGACTTAGGTACCTTTTAACACTCAGTCAGTAAAAGCGACTGCTTGTAGATCGTATAATGAATACTTGTTTGAGGCACGTTTTGACCCTCACACGTATGTAAACACCCATAGATATCGAAAATTCAAATAATCTCAAAATGTGAAAAAATCGACTTAGGTACCTTTTAAAACTCACCAATTCAAATATTGTTTCATGATTTTTTTGTACCGTATTATGAAAGACTTAAGGAACTAGTAGAATTTGTTATTAGAGTAAGGCAAGTGTTACTCAACCAGTGAGTCGCGACGGTGAAGGAAGTCACAAAGTCATACCAGGTACGTCCAGAAAGTAAGTTCCGTTTGGTTATATAAAACAAACGTGTACAGATAAAGAAAAAATATTTATTGTACAAAAATCTACAACTGTTAAACTACTTTTCTACATAGCTGCCGAAATTTTGTAGGCACTTGTCATAGCGTGGCACAGGTTTCTGTATGTCTTCTTCATAGAAGGTTGCCACCTGTGTATTCAGCCATGTGGTAGCATGTTCTTTCAGCTCGTCATCGTTGAAGTGTTGACAGGACAAATATTAGGTGTAAGAAGAGAATTTCCCTCAAAAGGTGGTGTTTGTTTCCACGACAGTGCCCGACCTCATGTGGCGAAGGTGACTAAACAACTCTTACAGCAGTTTTACTGGGACGTGTTTGTTCATCATCCGTATGTAGTCCGGGCCTCGCTCCTAGCCACTTTCACCTCTTCTTACACCTAAAAATCTGTCCTTGGTGGTCAACATTTCAACGATGTTGATGAGCTGAAAGAACATGCTACCACATGGCTGAATACACAGGCGGCAACCTTCTCTGAAGAAGGCATACAGAAACTTGTGCCACGCTATGACAAGTGCCTACAAAATTTCGGCAGCTATGTAGAAAAGTAGTTGTTTTATATAACCAAACGGAACTTACTTTCTGGACGTACCTCGTAAAAGAAAGTAGTTTCACCATAAAGCAAACATTCCAGTGCTTGTATGGGTACTAGGGATTCCATATGTGGTGTCGCACAAGTACAAAGTGCGCGCCACCTACTTTCGCCGTGCGCCGCCATGCACGCACGGCGCGGCGTTCTTACGACGACAGCCACGAGCGCCCTCTGCTGCAACTCCGCTCGTGGCCACCACTGAACATCGTGCACTTGGGACTGAGATAGGAACCAGTTAAGACCTTCGGAATCAGATAGGCACCAGTGAAGACGTGGCTATCGCATAGTCACTAGGCGGGCCTCTAGCTCAACTATGTATCTGCAGTACTGAGCAATGTAAAGGTTAAGTATTGTATAAATTCTGTGCAATATATATCTCGTTCTAATTTACTCTAGTGTTTCTAGTTTCTGGCTGCTCCCCTCCGTACCTGCCCCAGCGTGCTATCTTTATTCCTGTGTCGATCTCATTCCACTCGGCCACCGACACCTACGACGGAAACGAGACGCAAAAGCGGCGACGAGGCTGGGACACAAAAGTGGCGACGAGGATGGGATATAAAAGTGGCGACGAGGAGTGATAGACGAACCTTGGACCAGCCTGCTTGCAGCAGCCAGACAGCGGCAGTCGGAGCACGCAGAAATTGCTCCTGCCCACCCACCCTTATTATAAGATTTTCGGGGGAACATTTTCAGTTACGTGTTTTGTGGACTTTTTTGTTGCAGTGCGTCCTCATTTATCTTGCAGTTGTGTTTTGTTCTCATTTTCTTGTATGCGCGGCGCCTAATCGGTCAGCATGGCCACTACCCCGAACCCAAACTTAATGGAAATTATTCAGTTACAGACGGCGCAAATCACTCAACTCCTGCAGGCGGTGTCGCAGTTAACGGCACAGGCTGCTCAACAACAACAACAGCCGTCACATCAGCAGCCCACACCTGCCGCTGCACCGCTTCCTACATTTCGTCAGTACAATGAACATGAGGAAGAATGGAGCGACTACTTCGCACAGTTTCAAGAACTCATCGCGGCTCATCAAATTACAGGTCAGAAAGTGAAGCATCTGTTATTATCTGTGGTGGGCACCAACACCTTCGTGTTACTGAAAAAACTTTTCCCCGACGCATCTCCTCGTGATGTAGACTTTGAACAAATAGTAGAGGCACTAAATGCTCATTATGAGAGAAAAGTTCTCGTAGCTGCGGCACGGTATCGATTGTTCAGACTGAAAAAATTACCGGAACAGTCACACCAAAAGTGGATCACGGAATTGAAGGGCTTAACCCGCCAATGTAAATTTACTTGCTCTTGTGGACTTTCTTATAGTGACGTTTTGTTAAGAGATGCGATTACGCTGAACATTCAGGACCCCAGAATTAGGGCAGCAATTCTAAAACAATCTGACCCTTCATTAGACAGTGTACTGCAGCTTATTGAAGCGCATGATACTTTTAACTTAGCAGATGTAGAAATGCAAAGCCACAGTGTTAATTCAGTGCGCCGTAACGGACGCTTTCCTTGCCGTAGTTCTCAGTATAGCACTAGTGATTATTATTCTACCGGCCGTGCTGAACTGTCAGTGAACAGTAGCCAGTGTAAAAGTGTGACACGAAAATCGCCCGGTCGTGTTAGAAACAGTAATTTGAATAACGGGCACCAAAGTTCATTTCAGAAAAACGTTCGTAAGTCTTGCCCCCAGTGTGTATCACGCCACAAACGTGCACAGTGCCCTAGTCGCAACGCATCCTGTTATCAATGTGGCAAAACAGGACATGTGCAGACAGTGTGTATGCAAAAGACACATTCAAAGAACGGTGCCGTTAAGTACAGTACTTCACAGAGTGCAAGAACAGTTCATGCAGTAAATGTTGTAGACGCTGTGGATTTGAACAGTGCTTTACTTGGTACTCAATTGCAAGAAAGTTCTTCTGCGCCTATTGCAAAACTATGTATTGAGCCACGCCGCAAGCGCCGACGAGCGCGTAAATCTGTGCAACGGAAAAGGGTTCGGGACAAGGAAAGTGACAATGTACAGTGCAATCCTGTAGTGAACCTAGTGCCTTCTGCAACTTCTTATTGTAAAAGTGCCCAGTACTGTGTAGCTAGTGACAGTAGAATTGATGTAGCTACTCAAAGTAATTTTAGTGTAGTAGCCTCGCATTGCGCGGACGCCGATCCGGCGGTAGTGCCATCTAGTGACAGTGATATTAATCTGTGTGCCGAGTCTGCGCCGCTTACTTCACTACACAGCCCGCGCATGCGCAAGCGTAGTAAACAAGTTCAATCAGATGTTGCCCACATACGCGCACCTGTCGAGCGCCACAAGCAAAAGCTTTTTGTGAATCTTTGAATAGCAAATAAGACTGTGCAATTTCAGCTTGATACTGGTTCCGCTGTTACTTTAATGAATAAAGACACTTATGAACTGCTGGGTTCGCCAAAACTGTCGCCGTCTCAACATGTGCTAACGGCTTATACAGGTCAAAATATTCCCGTGCTAGGTACATGTAGCCTGCCCGCCTACTTTCAAGGTGTAACGAAAACAGTTGCTTTTGTAGTTCTTCAGGCCACATCTACACAGAACATTTTTGGACTAGATGCTTTTGACTTATTTGGTTTATCAATTCAAAGAGATGTGCTTCAAATTTCGTCAGTAGTGCCTCAGGACCAAATTAATGCATTGTGTGAAAAATACAGTGATTTGTTTTCGCCGGAACTAGGTTGCGCAAAAGACTTCGTGGCACATGTAACTTTGAAAGAATCTGCAGTTCCAAAATTTCGTAAAGCTAGACCAGTGCCTATCGCAATGCGTGATACAGTTGCCGAAGAACTTAAACGTTGGTAAAATAGTGGGGTGATTTCTCCTGTTTCTGCGAGTCAGTGGGCCTCGCCTATAGTAATTAAACCCAAGCCGTCGGGAAAACTTCGTCTCTGTGCGGACTTCAAATCAACAGTGAACAGTCAAACAATTGTAGACACTTACCCTCTGCCCAGACCTGAGGAACTGATGGACAAATTAGGACAGTCTCGCTTCTTTTCTAAGATTGATTTAGCAGAGGCATACTTGCAAATTCCACTTGATGATCAGTCAAAAGTATATCGTCATTAATACTCACATGGGCCTTTTTCAATTTCAACGCCTACCCTTTGGCAGTTCTTCCGCCCCCGCTATTTTTCAGCGTTTCTTGGAACAGCTGACAGTTTCTGTACCGTGTTGCTCGAACTATTTAGATGATATTGTGGTATCCGGACGTACAGTTGAAGAACATTTAGCAAACCTGGAGTGCCTTTTCAAAGTTTTGACTGCAGCAGGTCTACGTTGTAATAAACAAAATGTTCGTTTTTTCAAACTGAAATAGAGTACCTAGGCCATGTGATTAATGCCCAAGGAATTCATCCCTTACAGTCACATCTTAGAGCAATCAAAGACTTGCCTCCTCCTAATAATGTGCACGAATTGCAAGCAGTAATGGGAATGCTGAACTATTATTTCAAGTTTATTCCCAATGCGTCTCAGATTGCAGCTCCACTGCATCACTTACGTAGGAAGAATGTTCCTTTTGTATGGTCTAAAGATTGTCAGGTTGCCTTTGACAAACTAAAGTCTGCACTACTCAGTGATGCATGTTTGATTTCCTTTGACCCACAGAAGCCGGTAGTGTTAGCAGTTGATGCCTCGTCGTACGGTGTGGGTGCAGTTTTGTCGCATCGTATTGGTTCTCACGATCGTCCCATTGCCTTTGCATCCAAGCTACTGACGCCAACGCAACAGAATTACAGTCAGATAGAAAAGGAGGCCTTAGCAATCATTTACGGCGTCACAAACTTTCATCATTATCTCTATGGCAGAAAATTCTATTTGTTGACAGACCACCAGTCTCTCACGTCGTTGTTCTCACCCACAAAGCCCATTCCGCCACGAACGGCACAAAAGCTTCCGAGATGGTCCTTGATATTGTCTAATTATCAGTATGAGATTTTGTACCGACCTACCACTAAACACGCCAACGCGAACACACTTTCTCGACTTCCGGTTGGCCAGGATGTGTCGTTTGATTCTTCGGAAACGGCATGTTGTCAGGTAGACTCCAAAGATGCTTCCGCTGTCGCAGATTTCCCTTTGAACTCTCGTCGGGTTGCACAGGAAACAGCTGCAGATGCAGACCTAAGTGTGGTAGCACGTTTTGTTCGCTCAGGTTGGCCTGCCAGAGCCAAAGACATTGAGCGGCCTCTGGTTCGACGTTATTTTGCACAACGTCATGCATTGTCTTTAAGACAGGGTGTTCTGTTGTTATATACGGACAACGACCAAACAAGAGTGATTGTTCCTCGCTCCCTGCAACGAGAAGTGTTACGCTTCCTGCATAAAAGACATTGGGGTATTGTTAGGACAAAGAAATTGGCCAGACGTCATTGTACCTGGGTTGGTATGGACGCCCAGATAGAGAGCATGACGTCACAGTGTACTGTTTGTGCGGAGCATCAGGCGGCCCCTCCGCAACGTTTCTCGGACTGGCCACGCCCCAAGGGACAATGGCAACGTTTACACGTTGACTTTGCCGGATCTTTCTGGAATACGCGCTGGTTAATTGTTGTAGACGCTTTCAGCAAGTTTCCTTTTGTGATTGCCATGAATTCAACGACGGCGCCTAGTACAATCAGTGCCTTAACATCAGTGTTTTGCATCGAAGGTTTGCCTAAAACTATCGTCAGTGACAATGGACCTCAGTTTGTTAGTGCGGAATTTCAACAGTTTTGTCGTCTGAATGGCATTCAGCATATAACCACCGCACCTTTTCACCCTCAGTCCAATGGTGAAGCGGAACGTTTCGTTCGAACATTCAAGTCTCACATGGAGAAGATGAAAGGTCAGCACTCCAGGCAGCAAGCTCTTCAGATTTTCCTGTCTACGTATCGGTGCATGCCACGTGACGGCCCGTCTCCTGCCGAGCTGCTACACGGCCGCCGTCACCGCACTCTCCTTCACCTGCTGCAGCCTCCCACGCACCGAGTCGGTTCGTATGGCGCTACGCGTTTTCAGGTTTCCACGCCGGTGCTGTACAGGGTGTTTGCTGGAAACAAGAAGAAACTATGGATGCCGGGCACCATTCAGCGCGTGCTCGGTCGCAATATGTATGTTGCACGTTCTTCCACAGGGTCGGAGCTGCGGCGCCACGCAAACCAATTGCGCTTGCACAGGCCGCGCGGTCCTGTCTCCGGTTTCTTGATTCCAGACCCAGTTCACCGCCTGGGAGCACAGCCACATCGTTCGTCCCCGGACTACGAGATCCCTATGGACGTCGACGCACCTCCGACGCAGTCGTCGCCGCCGCTGTCGCCGCCGCAGATGGCAGCGTCACCGAGAGGGACTCCGGAACCGTGAGGGCCCCCCCCAGCTTGGGCCACGCACCTCACAAGAAGATGACCTGCTCCCTCTGGGCGGGGGTGTGCGCCCTTCCTCAGGTTTCGCCGGGTTTCCTGGAGGTTCGCAAGGCGGATGCCGGGGCGCGGACGGCGTCTCGATCCCAGCCTCAGCTACGACGCCCGTCCCACCAGTAACGCCCCCGCCCAGGCCCTCCTCCCAGTGCCGTCGCCGTGGCCCTCAGCCCTACGCCACGACGGCGCGGCGGTTTGGGGGGGAGGGGTGTGGTGTCGCACAAGCACAAAGTGCGCGCCACCTACTTTCGCCGCGCGCCGCCATGCACGCACGGCGCGCCGTTCTTACGACGACAGCCACGAGCGCCCTCTGCTGCAACTCTGCTCGTGGCCACCACTGAACATCGTGCACTTGGGACTGAGATAGGAACCAGTTAAGACCTTCGGAATCAGATAGGCACCAGTGAAGACTTGGCTATCGCATAGGCACTAGGCGGGCCTCTAGCTCAACTATGTATCTGCAGTACTGAGCAATGTAAAAGTTAAGTATTGTATAAATTCTGTGCAATATATATCTCGTTCTAATTTACTCTAGTGTTTCTAGTTTCTGGCTGCTCCCCTCCGTACCTGCCCCAGCGTGCTATCTTTATTCCTGTGTCGGTCTCATTCCACTCGGCCACCGACACCTACGACGGAAACGAGACGCAAAAGCGGCGACGAGGCTGGGACACAAAACCATATAAAAATCAAAGGCCTAAGAAAAGTAAAGTTTATTTTATACAAAAATTACTTAATTTATCATTTATCTCCAATTTTTAGTGAAGTAGAACAGGGATTGCTTTATAATAAATGAGGATTCTGAACGATGAAGTAACGAAATCATGTAAACTGTTTTCAGGAACCAATCGATAGTTAAATTAACAATATACAATAAGTAAGTTTGAGGTATTCGGAAAAGGATATTTTCTTAAATATTGACTATACAAGCGGGCCTTGTTTAATGACCATAATTAGCTTATGACTCTTAACTGCAGTGCTAAATACTCGTTGTGCAACATATATTTTTCTTTCGGAATTCCTGTAAGAATGTGATGATGTTTTCCATTCCGAAACATACACTAAAAATTCATCCTATAATGTTTAATACTGTACATTTTTTACAATACAGTTGAATCACCAAAAGGATATTTAATTCGTAACCATTGAAATCACGCAAACAAATGGATTACTGTCCAGCTTTGACGGTTGGTAGAGTATTTACATCTGAAAGGGGGAGGCGTAGTAAAAAAAAAAAATCGCACTGACGTGTTTTACGGCCCACTTAAGATTTGTAGTTTTATAATTTTTTGCAAACATTTCGGACAAAAATAATAATGTAATTAATAAAAAATTATAATGATATGATTACGACTCTACTGTTGTAAAAATATCCATGCACCCAACACGTAACACTTTTAGGAAAAAAGGAGAAAATAATTTTTGGAAGTGGCGGGTTTCGAACCACTGACGAAGTGCATTACAATCCAACGCGCTGCCCACCACACTACGGCGAACAATTACGAAATTCGTCCTTTACGTACTATTGATGTCAGGTGTTAACTGATGCTAATAACGCATTTTAAACACTAGTTCATGATTTATCGTACGAAGAACGACGTGTTTTTGTTAATTCTTCAGTGCGCTATTGCTTTTAAATAACAACGTGTAAGTTATGATAAGAAAATCATCAAATACGCAACGCAAGATGGAGTCTGCCAGAAAGAGTTCTGGACGTGGAATGTCACGTGACATCTGCGAACAGCTGCTTTTCGTAAAATCCATTGACGGTGTCAAATCGTCGTTATTTTTGCAAATATCTCTCAAACGATACGCTATATTAAAAAAAAATAAGGGAGCGAAGTTTTAGAGAATTTATTTCTCTACAAATTCGGTTATTCAATTTTCGTGTCAGATGAGCGGTTTATTTGCAATTAAAATTATATTACAAACGGCTTTTTTGTGTTACTAACGTAGTTTTTGTCCGAAATATTTGAAAAAGCCAGGTTCTGGTCTCTGGCGGCCAGCAATTATATCTGTAACATTTAGTGCCGATCCATTGAACGGTTCGACCTAAAAAGTGGAAACACGTTACAGACAGACAGACATCGTCAAATCGCCATTATTTTTGCAATATATATATATATATATATATATATATATTAGGAGAGCGAAGTTGTAGAGAATTTTATCCTCTACAAATTCGGTTATTCAATTTTCGTGTCAGATGAACTGTTCGTATGCAATTACAATTAAATTACAAACAGATTTTTTTAGTGTTACTGACGTATTTTTTGTCCGAAAAATTTGAAAAAGCGAGGTTCTGGCCTCTGACGGCCTACATGTCTGTAAAATTTGGTGCTGATTGGTTTAACGGTTCAGTTTAAAAAGTGGGAACACGTTACGTACAGACAGACAAATATCCCAAAATCGCCGTTATTTTTGCAAATATCTCTGAAACGATGCGAGATATGGAAAAAAAAACCCACAAGACAGGAAAGTTGTAGAGGAATTTATCATCTACAGATTCATGTATTCAGTTTCCGTGAACGGTGAAGGCGTTATTATCATTTAAATTTCGAAATGTCGAAGGACGATCGCAAAGGCCCACTTTTAGTGTTAATACCGTAACCTAAAGTGGGCCAAAAGGTTTGAAAACACTTTAGTCGATGAACCGTTAGCTGATAAGCGTGTTTCTCTTCCTTGAAATGTGCAAATCCAGAAAGTTTAGTCAACATTAGCCACCCATTTTTTTCAACGTGAAATGTTTTGTGGATATAATGTCATGATTTCTGTGTGCGATTCATCCAGTATCAATAAAGATGGGGATACACGCATTACTCTTAACGCTTATAAGTTATTCCTGTTGTAAGTCTTTGGAACTGGAAATGGATAACTCATCTCAGGTGCTTCTGTCGGGCTCCGAGCTTTTCTCCAACATTTTTGCCCCTTGAGAGACAATAACCTACCTCAGGCGTACGTAATGTTGTTACATGAGCTGTCGAGCGTTACAGAATTCAAATGTTCATATGTCTGTAAATCTATCGGACCAAACTGCGTGGTCATCAGTCCGTAGCTTACAAACCACTTAAACCTAGGTAAACTAACCTACGGACAAACACACACACCCATGCCCCAGGGAGGACTCCAACCTCCACGGCGAGGAACCGCGCGGTCCGCAGCGAGATGCTTTGGACCGCTCGTCTACTCCACCGCGGTACGCCCGTTGCAGAACTATTAACGTAGACATTTCTATGTAAAAACAAGCCCGTGCTGAACAAATTATGAAATGTATTAAAGGAAACAGTTAACATTCATTATTAGCACATATTATAACAAAAGCCAAAGAGATATGCGGTATGATGGATATAACCAATGAAGTTGGAGTTTTCCTAAAATCAACTGACATTGACACACAAATATACACACAGAAACACTGTTAGTCCCTTTTTGTCCTGTTTTTCCCACAGTTGCTGTATTATAGTGTAGATATTTTGGTTATACGTCTATGCAACTGATTAATAAGAGAGTTTTAAATATTTGATTTTTAAAAATCTATTATTAATCAGTTGCATTGACGGATTACCTAAATATCTACACTATAATATATACATACAGAAAGACAGCGAGATACATGTAATTATCAAAAGGAATTTCAGAAGCCTGTCACTACTATGCACAACACTATGTATTCCTAAGACACATTTTTCAAACTATGCTGAAAACCTACTAGCCTCTACTCACGAGTATTGCAATACAGTTAGCACAAGTTACGTTCTTCTGAAAAAAAAGTCATTGGATATTTATTGATATAATAAGATGCTAAAGTGGTTTCAAAAAGCGAATTAAAGGTTCATTTAGAGACCCCCTTAAAACAAAAAACAAAAAACAAAAAAAAAAACTGTAACTAAAGAAAGCCATCATGCTAATTTAGTCGAACTGTGGGTAGCAGATGGTTCCAATGAGTTACAGAAGGTGTCTGTTTCATGTACGGTGCATGCGGTTTGAAGCCATGGAAACAAGGAACAACATCGTCATTATTCTTACAGTATGTTGGAGTTCAGCACAACAGATGAATTTTTTCACCCTTTTGGAGGCCGCTGTAGATGGATTCTGCACATGTCCCGCCAACGTGCGAAGTATGAAATAAAAATGTTTGCACTGTGTGATGCAAAAAACATTTTATTGCAGTAACCTGGAGAATTACTGCAGCATGCAAGCAAAAGTCCATGTTCAAATGTTCAAATGTTTGTAGAACTTACGGGACTTAACTACGGGGTCATCAGTCCCTAAGTTTAAAAACTACTTACGAACTAGCTAAGACTAAGGACGGCACAAATATCCATGCCCGAGTGGGCATTCGAACCCCCGACCGTAGTGGCCGTGCAGACCGTGACTGGAGCGCCTCAGTCCCCTCGGCCACCGCGGCCGGCCAAATGTCCATCAATGATTATCTAATGCCGCTGAGGACACAGTGAAGTGCGCCGTGGGATCTGTATAAAATATAACAGGAATCTAACAACTGACAATTGTTTAAAAGACTTGCGTCTTTCTGTTATTTTCTGTAGAAGGAAACCACCTGGATTGGTATACTGAGGAAGAACAGAAACGAAATTCAACCATAATTTCTCCCAGACAAAATAAGAGAAATTATAACAATAAAATGTTTTAAATTCAGAAGGATAAGAGTTAGTTTCATGTTTCTCGTAAAACCGCGTTGTCACACATTTGTCTACTATGCATGACACGGCAGCAGCTGATGTATAAACGCACAAACCTGAAATAACAATCGACTACAACGTGACAAAAGGTGGCGTTAACTTTGTTTGAAAATTGTGTGCTTTTCGCTCCGTTTCAAGAATTACAAGACGATGGCAATATACTATTTTTCACTTTTTTGAAAATTACTGGAGTTAAAATATTGCTTTCCTTCACAAAGCTAGAGATAACCTCACGAAAACGTATTATCTGAAGAAGCTTTCAGAAGTTCTTATGAAATATCTTTTATATAGAGCTCAACTAATTTCGTTGGCAGACAGTCTTGCCACACATGTTACATGTTACCTCATTACTACCATCACCATCCGCGCCTTCCTGTTCAGATTCGCTGATGTGGTTCCCGTATTAATCCCTTAATCACTTACATCCACACCACTTACCTACAGGAGCGAAAAGTCTGAATCGAGTGAATAGACTTCATCATCACATACTTAGGGTAGTTTGCGAAGTTCCTACTCCGATAAATCCTTTTACCTGAAAGAAAATGTCAAAAGAAATTAATAAATTTAGATGCCAATGTGACCAAATAAACAATGAATGTGTTACGAAACAAAACTTATAAGTGTAGTTAACTTTTTCTTACATTACCTCTGTATTCTGACTGCTGGCACTAATCTTGCAACTATTTTAAGAAGCATACGCGCATAATATTTTTATTACATTCTCCACCTCTTTGCTTGCAATTCAGAAAAAATAAATAGAAAACTAAACAAAGCAGCTGGAGCCGCTCTAACTTTGCCGAGTAGGCAGCAACAATGAAACTCATCGCAACTGTTGTGCAGCTATGCCATCGATAAGCCCCATAACCTGTACAGTTGTACTTCTTTATAAGGCGTGCCCGCTAAGGCCGTACTGCTTTGGATACTTCTTAGAGACAGGATAATCACACGATAGAGCCAGCATAAGAAGACAAATGGGAATGTAAAAGTGCCAGTTCCCAACAAAAAGTACATTAACAGTAACAAACATCACGAAACATAATCACACGCCACAAGCAAGAAGCAGCAATACCACAGTTCGAAAGTAAGTAAGCCGCTAAACAGCCACAAAGAATTATACTTCAACACAACATCCAGGCGAAAGTATAATAAATCGATCAGTTTTTTTTAAAATAAAAACGTTTTGTTGTTTGCAGATGACAAAGTATGAATTAAAGTAGCATGCAAATCCTGCAAATGACATTATGTAAGTATTGTAAAAAAATTAGGCTTAATATATACAACATAATTGTCAAATCAAACATCTCATCCAAATGACTATACAATCAAAAACGCGTAACATGTTATTTCAGAAAATAAATGGCAAAAGGTAGAAAGTGCCGAAACAAGTCTGGGTGATAAAAATTAAACAAGGTGTCTTGCATTAGGCGGATTTCTTCACAAATCACAATGTGATTGTTTGTGTGTGTTTGTGTGTGTGTATGTGTGTGTGTGTGTGTGTGTGTGTGTGTGTGCGCGCGCGCGCGCTCGCGTATTATCCTTGGCATAATTTTGTTTAACGCATAGGACAACTGCGTAATTCTAATGAACTGGTGGAAAATGGTCGCTTTAAGTTTCTGTGAAGAGTAATTTTCACAACGAGCAAGGGAATTTCAGACGCATATAACTGCGCCGCGGTGGAATGGCCTAGCGTTCTAAGGCGCCTTACTGCGAAGCGTGCGTGTGTCTATGTATGTGTGTGTGTGTGTGTGTGTGTGTGTGTGCGTTGTCCTTAGTATAAGTTTAAGTAGTTTGTATGCCTATGGACTGATAACTGCAGCAATTAAATCCCTTGGGTTTACAAACATTTGAACCCTGTAAGTATTCATAACACACATTTTACAAAATATGTCGAACAAATGCTGGCCTCTTCGAATGAGTATTGAAATACAATTGGCACATATTACTCTTCCCTGAAAGAATATACACTTAACCTGACAAATCGCAATAAGTCGAAAAATACACATCGTACCCAAAAATAATCTAGAGTTATGTTAAATGGGATAGCCGATATAGACCATATATCGGTGCACATAAATTTATACTCATATACTTTAACTTTTTCCTGTTCCAGCTGTCAAATAGGTATGGGAATTTTGTATTGAGCCATAATGTTCATGGTCGCCTACTCCGTAGGTGCTCCGGTGGCCGCCCCACAAATATTTTGTGGATGCTGAGCACGCACATACATGAGGAAGGAAAGTAAAATTATACAAAGAAATTAAGAAATTGGTAACATTCAAAGATGAATCTTCTGATTCAAGAAGAAATGCAAAATGAGAGCACGGTGTAAGACTGTCTTTCAAATGTGAAAGAAATGATCAGTTTTGTACGCGGATGCTCAAGCGCATAGTAATACTTCTGTCCTTGCAAGTTACGTAATAGGATTTTACAAGGGAAAGCTATGGGCAGAAATATGATGAGAGGTGAGTAAACGGAAAAATTACTTTGGCAGAAGTGCGTGAATGGCAGTGCCTTCCTTTTCCTGAAATATGCACCTCGGTAAATTGATCCCAGAGGTGGTGGAATTAGATTGCTTTAAATGTATCAGTTTTCACGTGTATAGCAGAATGTCCTTTTTCCCGCTACAAGAAGATTAAAAACTTACCTGTTCAACACAACGATGCAAGAGAAACCAAAGTCAACAAAAACCAGAAAAGTAAAACTTTGACACTGTGAGGAACATTTTCATGCAACGATCCACAGTTCGTACGAAAACATTCTTCGTGAGTTGTCCGAAAGAACAGACGCATTTATAAGCCACGACGTTGTATCGTTCATTGCCACACGGCCGCAGTGGACGAGCGTTCTGCGGCGCGTCAGTCACAGTCTGCACGGCCACTACGGTCGGGGGTTCGAATCCCCCCTCGCACATGGATATTTGTGCCGTCCTTAGTATTAGCTAGTTCATAAGTAGTTTGTAAGTTTAGGGACTGATGACCCCGTAGGTAAGTCCCATAAGCTTTACAAACATTTGAACATTTTTTCATTGCCACATATTCGGTGATATCGGTCTATCTCGTACGAGGATCCGGATGCGGCGGTAAGAGCGCTACGTCCGTAGTGTGCGACTTGAGAAAGTTTGGAGCAATCGGATAGACAAGCACTAAAAAGAAAAGGAAAAGTGGTTAAGGCGTCTTGTGGCCCAAAGAGGGAAAATCGGGTTAGAATCCCCTCCCGGCTCAACTTTTCACTTGTTGCCATTGATTTGTTTCAGTGCCCAAATAAAACCTGTCATTATTTTCCTTCCTCCTCTTTCCTCTCTTTCAAAGTGCAAACAATACCTTGATTACGTTTATCAAATGCTGTTCATTCAAAAGTGCATGAACTTGATTCTCTGGAGGGCTAGTTTCCAAAATTTATGAAATGTTATGTGGAGCACCAACACTAACTTTCAGAAGTCGGCGCCCCTGATAATGTTAACCCTATGTTTAAGATATGTGAAATACACACTATTTACTAATTTAGTATTAGACTGGATGTCTAATTTAGAATAAGACCGAGTGTCTCAGTTACTTATAAGTAAATTATATAGATATTAAAATCTCCTCTTGCGGTTATTTTGGATAAAAAACTGATGGACAGTCGAGGGTACTGAGGCGCTCCAGTCACGGTCTGCACGGCCACTACGGTCGGGGGTTCGAATCCCCCCTCGGGCATGGATATTTGTGCCGTCCTTAGTCTTAGTTAGTTCATAAGTAGTTTGTAAGTTTAGGGACTGATGACCCCGTAGTTAAGTCCCATAAGCTATACAAACATTTGAACTTTTTATTTTTATTTTCTTATTGATCCTAGTTTACTGAATACCTTTTCCTGCTTAAAATACGTGCCAGTGAAATTACACTGCTTGACAAAAAAGTGAACACGCAGAAGGAACGGTCCGATATTAACCTATTTCGGTATACATGCACACCATTAGATTTACATGGCTTTGTAATCTGTAGAATTCCTACCAGAGTGCATTCGTGCACCGACCTGTACTTGCGAAGTGGGTACCAGTTAACTGCTGTAAGACTATGAATCAATACGTTCAATTACAGTATGAAACACCTTCGATGCCTCACAGACGTGTCAGGACATTCTACCCACCAACTTAATGTATATCACACGAGCCGCATAGTTTTCTTGAGTGAAGTGGGATGGTCGTATCGTCCAATTTCTATGCATGTGGGCCATTCAGTTGCCACAGTGGCCCAATGTTGGAATCCGTGGGAACCTGAGGGCACACAGTCACGTATGAAAATTCGGGTCGACCAAGAAACACCACCCCGAGAGAGGACCGTCTTACGTTGGCCGGCCGCGTTGGCCGAGAGGACTGAGACGCTTTAGTCACGGTCTGCACGGCCACTACGGTCGGGGGTTTGAATCCCCCCTCGGGCATGGATATTTGTGCCGTCCAAGTTCGTAAGTAGTAACTTCTTATTGCAGATGACACAATAGTGTGAGAACGAAGCTTATGAACTGAGGTCTAATTCTGAAAGTGTTTCAAAATTCGCGCATGCACATGTACCTTGTGTAGGGACACGGTAAAGGGGTGCCGAGCCGGCCGCGGTGGCCGAGGGGACTGAGGCGCTCCAGTCACGGTCTGCACGGCCACTACGGTCGGGGGTCCTAATCCCCCCTCGGGCATGGATATTTGTGACGTCCTTAGTCTTAGTTAGTTCATAAGTAGTTTGTAAGTTTAGGGACTGATGACCCCGTAGTTAAGTCCCTTAAGCTATAGAAACATTTGAACATTTCGTCTTACGTTGCGCCAAACAATGTGGGAGACTATGACCTCGGCACTTGCCGTCCGCAGAAATATACTGGAGATTTTGAAATATCGCATCTGCCGGATCGGAGTCCTATCGAGCAATGCGTCGGTTTCCATTGACACCAGAATACCAACGCCGGCGTATGGAGTGGTTCTGTACTCAGGAGGTATGGATAGAGGACGAATGACGTCTCGTCTTTTCAGTAATGAGACCCGCTTCTCCGAAACCTACGATAACTACCACATTCGGGATTAACGGTATCAAGGACAGAAGACACATTCTGCCCATATTGTGAAAAGACAGAGACGTAACCCGAGGTACAACGGTATTGAGAGCGATAATAGAAGCGTTCAGGTCCTCTCCAGCCGAGCTTCTGCAGACACCGACAGACATCAGCGTCCGCATGTCCTCTCCCTGATGGTAAAGCACCCTAGAGGGTTTTTCCAACAAGATAATGCACTCCCACACACAAATATTGTGTCTATGACTGCCTACAGCATGTTGAGGTCCCACCGTGGCCAGCTAGATTCCCGGATCTCTCACTCAGTGAGCACGTTTGGGATTACTGCCAACATTGCGCTTGCCCGTCCTATTTTGGACCGTTGCTGTGCGGTGTGGGGCAGGTAGGGCAGACAAATGACATCAAAATACTACAAATTCTGTCATCTCGTTTTGTATTACCATGATACAGGAGGGAAAGTATCGCGGAACTGATACATGGCCAGCCGCGGTGGCCGAGGGGACTGAGGCGCTCCAGTCACGGTCTGCACGGCCACTACGGTCGGGGGTTCGAATCCCCCCTCGGGCATGGATATTTGTGCCGTCTTAGTTCGTAAGTAGTTCATAAGTAGTTTGTAAGTTTAGGGACTGATGACCCCGCAGTTAAATCCCATAGACTATACAAACATTTGAACATTTGAACTGAGGCGCTCCAGTCACGGTCTGCACGGCCACTACGGTCGGGGTTTCGAATCCCCTCTCGGGCATGGATATTTGTGCCGTCCTTAGTCTTAGTTAGTTCATAAGTAGTTTGTAAGTTTAGGGACTGATGACCCCGTAGTTAAGTCCCTTAAGCTATAGAAACATTTGAACATTTCGTCTTACGTTGCGCCAAACAATGTGGGAGACTATGACCTCGGCACTTGCCGTCCGCAGAAATATACTGGAGATTTTGAAATATCGCATCTGCCGGATCGGAGTCCTATCGAGCAATGCGTCGGTTTCCATTGACACCAGAATACCAACGCCGGCGTATGGAGTGGTTCTGTACTCAGGAGGTATGGATAGAGGACGAATGACGTCTCGTCTTTTCAGTAATGAGACCCGCTTCTCCGAAACCTACGATAACTACCACATTCGGGATTAACGGTATCAAGGACAGAAGACACATTCTGCCCATATTGTGAAAAGACAGAGACGTAACCCGAGGTACAACGGTATTGAGAGCGATAATAGAAGCGTTCAGGTCCTCTCCAGCCGAGCTTCTGCAGACACCGACAGACATCAGCGTCCGCATGTCCTCTCCCTGATGGTAAAGCACCCTAGAGGGTTTTTCCAACAAGATAATGCACTCCCACACACAAATATTGTGTCTATGACTGCCTACAGCATGTTGAGGTCCCACCGTGGCCAGCTAGATTCCCGGATCTCTCACTCAGTGAGCACGTTTGGGATTACTGCCAACATTGCGCTTGCCCGTCCTATTTTGGACCGTTGCTGTGCGGTGTGGGGCAGGTAGGGCAGACAAATGACATCAAAATACTACAAATTCTGTCATCTCGTTTTGTATTACCATGATACAGGAGGGAAAGTATCGCGGAACTGATACATGGCCAGCCGCGGTGGCCGAGGGGACTGAGGCGCTCCAGTCACGGTCTGCACGGCCACTACGGTCGGGGGTTCGAATCCCCCCTCGGGCATGGATATTTGTGCCGTCTTAGTTCGTAAGTAGTTCATAAGTAGTTTGTAAGTTTAGGGACTGATGACCCCGCAGTTAAATCCCATAGACTATACAAACATTTGAACATTTGAACTGAGGCGCTCCAGTCACGGTCTGCACGGCCACTACGGTCGGGGTTTCGAATCCCCTCTCGGGAATGGATATTTGTGCCGTCCTTAGGATTAGGTAGTTCATAAGTAGTTTGCAAGTTTAGGGACTGATGACCCCGTAGTTAAGTCCCATAAACTATAGAAACATTTGAACTGATACAGGAGTTGGAGTCGACATCATTACAACAACGGCGTTTTCAGATACCGTGAGATATTCCTACGAAATTTCTATAGTTGACATCGAAATACTACAAATTCTGTAATCTCGTTTTGTATTAACTCGATACAGGAGGGAAAGTATCACGGAACTGATACATGGCCAGCCGCGCAGTCCGTAGCATGATGCCTTAGACCACGCGGAAACTCCTGCGCGGCATTATAGGAAGAAATGGTTATCAAAACCGTATAAGAGAGAGCGGAGGTCTAAAGGAAAGATTTAGGTGTACTTCCTTTCCACGAGCTATTGGAGAATGAAATGGAAGATAAATAGCATGGAAGTGGTTTGATGAACCCTCTGTCATATATCCTATGGCTATGATAACATATTGTTGACTCCCACCTTTATGGGGAGAAATGCTCAAATGTAAACCTGTTGGACCGAACTGCTGTGGTCATCAGTCACTAGACTTACAAAACTACTGTAACTAACTTACATTAAGGACAGTACGCACAACCATGCCGAATGGTTGACTCTAACCGCCGGAGGGAGCAGCCGCCTAGTCCGTAGCATGATGCCTTAGACCACGCGGCAACTCCTGCGCGGCATTATAGGAAGAAATGGTTATCAAAACCGAATAAGAGAAACCGGAGGTCGAAAGGAAAGATTTAGGTGTACTTCCTTTCCACGAGCTATTGGACAATGAAATGGTAGATAAATAGCATGGAAGTGGTTTGATGAACCCTCTGTCATGCACATCACTATGGTTTGTCGAGTAACCACGTGGATGTAAAAGACATTTGGAGAGACCTCCGTCGCTGGACCAATCCCCGGGTTACGGACGGATAGCGGCAATAACTGTGGGCAAGCTTTCCTCAGATGAAGATCCAAAGGCTATTTGGCACCATCGTGAGCCGCGTAAGGGTATGCATTGCGGTCAGAGGGGGAGGGTAGGCATACTCTACTGACCTGGCTCCAAGGTTCCACCTGTAACCGCCGACGGCCACGTCTCTTTCATCCTATATTGTAATCTTTCACCATACGTAGTTCCTGTTGCGTCCAACTAGTCCTTCTAGATACATTAGGTTTTTCTGTCAGGCAGTGTGTTTGGAAAATACGATAGTTGTGTGAATGGACGTGGCTGAACGTTTTACTACAATGCCAATCGTATAGCCAGCCGCGGTGGCCGAGGTGACTGAGGCGCTCCAGTCACGGTCAGCACGGCCACTACGGTCGGGGGTTCGAATCCCCCCTCGGGCATGGATATTTGTGCCGTCCTAGTTCGTAAGTAGTTCATAAGTAGTTTGTAAGTTTAGGGACTGATGACCCCGCAGTTAAGTCCAATAAGCTTTACAAACATTTGAACATTTTTTTTTTAGCCAATCGTATATGTAAGATGGGAAGCAGCATTTAAACTTCTGTTTTGTAAGTAGTACCTAGCGTAAATAAATAAATTTGCCATAAAATATAACAAAAATGTTTATCTCAAGTTTATACAGTTTCCTTTCTTTACTAAGCATTAGTTCTATGATCATGTAAGTGTCTTTTACAGGAATAACTGTATATCCTGCCTAGAGTCGCTTTGTGCGGTGAAGCAATTTTTCCGTCACTGAATTCACAGTTGGAAGCACAGCTATTAAGACTGACGTCCTGAGCTAGTTAATGTAATGGCAGTTTCCCTGTATAAAGCACACGGCCAATTTCCTTCCCCATTCCTCACAAATTTGAGTATGTCTCTCGTAATACCATCATCAACCGAACGTGAAACCTAATCCTTCCTTACTTCCTCTGTACCATGTATCTACTGTATTTTTTTTTTTTTTTTGTGTTTTTTCCCTTTCAATCTGACGACATTCCTTCTGGCAACCCGTACATACGGCGGACGCTTTGTTGTGAAAGACAAGCGAAATGCCGTGTATCTGTTTGTACCTTGCATTTATCTGTCATTTCTATTATTTGGTGCCCTCTGTGTCGCAGCCGGCGGCAAGCATCACAAAATTACGGCGTCGAAACAAGATAGCAGAAGGAAAGGAAGTGAAAAT
Source organism: Locusta migratoria (assembly GCA_026315105.1). Classification (NCBI taxonomy): domain Eukaryota; kingdom Metazoa; phylum Arthropoda; class Insecta; order Orthoptera; family Acrididae; genus Locusta; species Locusta migratoria. The sequence goes on along the minus strand of CM048755.1, from coordinate 450,677,044 downwards.
CGCTGCCCTGATTATGGACTTGTCTCGGGTGAGCAGTACGTACTCTGTCATTTAAGGAAACGCAATCTGCGCTGCCGTGTGCGGTGGCTGCTGTTGTTCGGACACAACGCCGCCGCTCACATGCACTTTCATTACTGCAAGTGCCAGCAACACAATCCAGGATTTTTTAACCCCAGCGTCGTTTACGTAATTTTACCACGTCAGGCAAAAACAGATAACACGTGATCGAAAGTTGATCACCAACTTTTTACACGAGCTGTTGCTGCGGCCAGTAGATTAGCACGGGGCAATTCGTTTTCTGAACACAAAGAGCAGAGACCCTGCTTTGCTGCCGCATGTGCGCGTAACTAGGTTAATGTTTTCTTTTTTTTCTCCTCGTTTTCTTCAATCAACAGCTATTCAGACTTATCAATATATAAAGAGTTTGAAATATTTTTGCAGTACCCAATTAGGCACAATTTTAGCTAAAACATATTGTAAGTATACCCACTTTAGAGAAATGAGGCAATAATGAAATTAGCAGAAATTGGGATCCGCTCTGTTGTAGATAAATATCATGATCACCAAATTAATAGCCGTCAAGTCAATATTTCGCAAGGATAAAAGCTGCAGATCGCTGGAGGGAACTGACCCCACATTTGCACACGCAAGTCATCTAATTCCCGTTAATATCGGAAAGTGAGTGATAATCTCTCATGCCATGTTTAACTACTTCACAGATGTATGCTGTCAGGTTAAGATCTGACGAGTTGGATGGCAACCACATCAATTGTAACTCGGCAATGTGTACTTCGAATCACTACTTCTCACTGCTGACCTTCTGACATGGCGCTTCATCTTTTGCAAAATTTGCACTGCTGTTGTAAAACATGATCGTCGCCATGTAGGGGTGCACGTTGTTAACAACCAGTGTAGTATACTTCTTAGTCGTCATGGTGCATAACACGAGTTCCATTGAGCCCTTGGAAGCCCACACGAATGATCACCAGTTTATAATTGAGCCTCTGCCAGCTGGTCTCCGTTCTGCAGAACAGGGGCCAAAAGCGTGTTCCCCTGGAAGACGACGGATTCGCATCAAATGTTCAAATGTTTGTTAAGCTTATTTGACTTAACTACGGGGTCATCAGTACCTAAACTTACAAACTACTTATCAACTACCTTATGCTAAAGACGGCATAAATATCCATGCCCGAGGGAGGATTCGAACCTCCGACCGTAGTGGCTGTGTGGATTCACATCCTCCCATAGCTACGACGAAGGTGTCGGGTGTCATCAGCCCATACAGCACTCTGTTACTGCGCAACGTACAATGACGATGTCACGATCGCAATTCAGTCGTAGTTGCCGATGTCAAGGAATAACCATTGGCATATGCATGGTAGTCGGCTTCGAAGGCCCATCGTTAGGAGTGTTCGGTGCACTGTTGACTTAAGACACAATTTTTCTGTACCCAGCATTACCCTCTGATGCTAGTTTCCCCACGGGTCATTGCGTGCCCCGTTTTACCACTCTACGTAGCCTACTACGTCCGACATCTTTAATCACGGCTGTACGCCCAACCCCTGGATGTTCGGACGTGTTTCGACACTTGTAACTCTACATCTACATTTATATCTACATACATACTCCGCAATACACCTAAAGGTGCGTGGCAGAGGGTACTCAGTACCACTGCTATTTACTTGCTTTCCTGTTCTACATCTACATCTATATACATACTCCGCAATTCACCGTAAGGTGCGTGGCGGAGGGTACACTGTACCACTACTAGGCACTTCCTTTCCTATTCCATTCCCAAATAGAACGAGGAAAAAATAATGCCTATATGCCTCTGTACGAGCTCTAATTTCTCTTAACTTGTCTTTGTGATCTTTACGCGAAATGTAAGTAGGCGGCAGCAAGATCGTACTACGCTCAGCTTCAAATTCCGGCTCTCTAAATTTACTTAACAGAAATTCACGAAAAGAACGTCGCCTTTCTTCCAGCGATCCCCAATTGAGTTGCCGGAGCATTTCCGTGACACTCGCGCATTGGTCGAACCTACCGGTAACAAATCTAGCTGCTCGCCTCTGAACCGCCTCTATGTCTTCCTTTAAACTGATCTGCTGCGGGTCCCAAACACTTGAGCAATACTCAAGACGTGGTCGTGCAAGCGTTTTATACACGGTCTCCTTTACAGGTGAAGTACAGCTTTCCAAAATTGTCCCAATAAACCGAAGTCGGCTGTCCGCCTTACTCACAACTGTTCTTACATGTTCGTTCCATTTCATATCGCTCTGCAATGTTACGCCTAGATATTTGAACGACGCGACAGTATCAAGAAGCTCACTACTAATGCTGTATTCGAACATTATAGGATTGTTTTTTCTACTCATGCGCATCACCTTACATTTTTCTACATTGAGAGCTAGCTGCCATTCTTTGCACCAACTAGAAATTTTGTTTAAGTCATCCTGTATGCTATTACAGTCAGTTACAGACGACACCCTCCCATACACCACAGCATCATCAGCAAACAGTCGCAAATTACAACATACTCTGTCCATCAGATCATTTATATAGATAGAAAATAATAGCGGTCCTATCACACTCACCTGGGGCACGCCTAACGATACACTCGTCTCTGATGAACACTCGCCGTCGAGAACAATGTACTGCGTTCTATTACTTAGGAAGTCTATCAGCCAGTCACAAATCTGTGAACCTATTCCATAAGCTCGTATCTTCGTTCCACTCCCATATAGATCGATTGAAAAACTAATACTTGTATGTATCCGTACTAGCCCTAATCTCTCTAATCTTATCCTTGTGGTCTTTGCGCGAAATTTAGGTTGGCGGCAGTACAATCGTTCTGCAGTTCGCCTCAAATCCCGGCCTCCTAAATTTCTTCAACAGTGCTTCTCGAAATGAATGTCACTTCCCCTGAAGCGACTCCAAGTTGAGTTCCCGAAGCATTTCGGTAACACTCGCACATTGGTCGCACCAGTCTACAAACCTCGCCGCCCGCCTCTGAACTGCCTCTATGTCCTCCTTTAAACCGATCTGCTAGGGGGTACCAAACACTTGAGCAATACTCAAGACGGGGTCGTACAAGCGTTTTATATGCTATCTCCTTTGCAGACGAATCACACCTTCCCAAAATTCTCCCAATAAAGTGAAGTCGACCATTTGCCTTCCTCATGACTGTCCTTATATGCCCGTACCATTCCATATCGCTTTGCAGCGTTACGCCTAAGTATTTAATTGACGCGACTCTGTCAAGCAGGACACTACTAATCCTGTATTCGTACATTACGGGATTGTTTCTCCTACTCACCGGCATCAGCTTACATTTTTCTAAATTAGCGCTAGTTGCTATTCCTCACACCACCTATAAATTTTGTCTAAGTGTACAGGATGACCAGCCAGTCTAAAATAGTTTAGGAAAAAATTCAAAATTTTATTTCAAAACTTCGCCTAAGTTTTACAAGTGTTCTTCCACCGCGACATACGCCTCGACAACGTGACCAAGCCTGTCCACCTTGCAGGACAGAGCCGGCCAGAACCAGTATTGAATGATGATTCTAAAATCACGCCACCCTTCTGGCGTCCGTGCTGAAACTACTGACGTTTCCAAGCTACTGTGGAGCCAATAGCAGACGCCCACGTGTGATCACGTGTGCTACTGCTGCAGGACGCAGAGGTGCGAAAATCAGTTCCTTGGCTCTCTTCAGTTTGAGTTCTCGTACAGAACAGACGCACTCCAGAGGCTCAGCGTCTGTGCGGGGCGAACGGCCGCATGCCGCCCGCTCCCGCCTAGCGGCTGTTCGGTATCAGCCACCAACTGTGTGAACCGTAACCACAACCGTAACCTTTTCCATTTTCAATCCGTTTAGACTGGCATTCATTCATTACATCCGTACCCAGGGCGAGTCCCGCCATGTATCCCGTATTTCAGAATATACCAAATATTAACTTCAATTCTATCTTTTATTTGCCAATCAGCCACCCTTTCCTAGGGCGCCCACAAGCCTTCACCGCTCCGCCTTCCATCCTGACAACGCTTCCAACCCATTTTATTTATGCAGCACTGGGATGGGTTGTATAATTTTCCTATCATCCGTAGGATAAAGATCAAGTCCTGTACATAAGTGCATCCTACTACAGTTACTCAATGTCGACATCCTCCTGTACATCACAGCATCATCAGCACACAGTCGCAGATTGTAACTCCTTGAACATCTGACAAGTAGTATATTTTCCGAAATGTTCCAATGCATCATAATCTGCCCTCAGGTAACCGAGATAGATCGCACGCCTTCTACGTTCTAATCAGCACGCTCGCTGATACTGTATGCTCCTTGCGTGCGCCTGACTAGGAGTCATTCCACGTCAGGTGACGCTGCTTTCGCCTGGACAGGTTTATATCGATAGAGGGTAGATGCTCGTAGTGTTCTGACTGGTCAGTGTAAAAGTTTTGATGTAATCACTGAGAGAAGCTCCCATTTCGTAAACTCAAATACGCATAAAGTGGACAACCACTATTATACGTGGATAGTGATCTAATATTTGCACCCCTCTTATTTCATTAACGGTTCCAGATATCGAATCTGACTTCTTAGCAAATGATAGTATACTAACAGGCATGTATTATAATGATTCGTAACTCTTCTATTCATTGAGATACTGAAGAAAGTATGTTTCTTTAAATGACAAGATATAGTTTCCACAATTCCATAATGGCATTTAATAGCTCTTCCGAAGACAATTACAATAATTACAATGACTCAGAGATTGTTAATATAAAAGATGGAACATTTCGCAAAACAATAAAAATCCTGTAAAAGTACTAAATTCGAAAAGTTGTGTATCTGGAGTCTACGATTAACGTTCAGACACCACTAAGCATAGCTGTTTTACCAGGCGTAGAAGCTACAGAGTAGGAAGACACGCCTACGCATTTGAAAGAAAACCTCATTTCCTGTACAACATGTATACTGGATGAACTACGATTTTTGTGTTTGGAGCCGTGACATACGCTAGCTTCTGGTAAGTCAGATGGGACTTGTGAAAACTATTCAAGTGTGCGTAGGTTTCAACGCTTTAGTGGAAACGACTGCGGTATCGCCAGCCAGTATTCTACTTAAACCTTCACAGATGCTGCTTACTTGCCAAGACGCAACAGAAACGTCGGTCATTCATAAAGATAAATGGATAAATTCACGGTTATATTGACTATTTACAAGCAAATGAAGCATACATTTTTGGAAATGGGAGAAATTTGTCTTTTAGATGGAGGCAATTTTTTTTTTCGATTATTCATTTTCACGCCCAGCTCCTCTTCATTCGTGTTAAAGGTAAAACACATACTATCATACATCTCTGGTTGGTGAGTTTTACACGTCAGTAGTCGACCTTCGCCGCATTACTTTACCTTTTAGAATATTTATTTATTTATAATTTTTTATCAGAAGGAGATGTGCAACATTTTCGCGTGTTGGAGCAATTTTTCGTGCATTTCATAGTTAATAACGTCATATCTCATGAACTATGTACGGTGTTTCAATTTGGTTGCGTCATATGTGAATACCGTTTGCAAAATATATTGGGAATCAATGTCGTAGCAAAAAAAAAAAAAAAAAAAAAAAGAAGAAGAAATTTAACGTCTTGCATAATGCAGCAGTTTTTGACGCATCTAAGTGTTCATTAAGTCATGTCTTCTGAACTATGTGTCGTACACTGATAATGTTATGCCAACAACCTTCGCGAAAGTGCAAGTAGTGTGTTCACAAAGTTTCATCGCAATCGGATGAACGGCACGGCAGCGTATGAAATACGAAAAAACATACATATATTCGTTTTTATATATTAGATTTTAAGTAATATTATAGTTTTTTAATATCGTAACTGGTGACGTTAGTGCATGAGTGGAGGAAGAGTGTACCGTTGAAAATGGGACAAATTATTTCGGTGTGCGTTTGTGCACCGAACATTTTGTAAATCCGTCCTATGGTAGGTAAGATGACACACCGTGAGTAGGAGAGATTGCGAGAGTGAAGGTTGGGGTGAGAGTTTAAAATAGGGAAAGATTAATTTTTAAAAACTCACAACCACCAACTGCGAACCTAATTCCTAAACATGCAAAAACACTGGAATTGTGATTGCTACTGTTTGACTCGTTTTCTAGGGGATGATATCACACGTTCGCAGCTTTCCTTCCCTGCATATGATTAACAAAAAATTCATAATAAAGTCAAGTTCATGAGAGAAAAGGGTGTACTAATTACTATTTTTGAAAACACGTGAAAGTTCACTTTCTGTTGTTTATTTCACAATATTTGAACCCTGTGGCTGATACGTCTGTACGTCGACACATTTATCAAAAGAATTATAGGTCGTGAGCCCCCAGACAAAATGAATATTTGTCGCAAATTGTTTTCACACCATGTGCCTGTCTCAAACACCGTTTATGTTCATGCCTATGTGACGACACGTGTTACATTAACAAAACACAGTCACTCTAATTTAGTTCCACCGGCTAAATATTCACAACACACAGCAGCACTCGATACAACTTGGTGCAGTCTACGACGAGCAACCACACTTGGCCATTGTCACACCAAAATCTATAGTCTCCACCTGGAGATCCACATGCCGACTGATGCAGAGCGACGCCGCCCGGCCAGCTACACCACTTGCTCCCGACTCTTCACTTCCTGCCCGCACGCGCGCGCCAAAAGCACAACTGCCGGTTTTTTCCCTACGTCATCAACTTCCCCATGTGAGCTGTTCTAATCGACTTGCCAACGTACAGCGCTCAGCCAATACATTTCTAAAACTTTACTTAAAATCAAAATAATTACACTACACATTAAACAAATTTCTTATTATGTTTTTATATTGGTATAAACATCCTTTGCACTATTTATTACAATCGTGCAATTTCTTATATCACAGATAAGTGATTTAACAGAATATTTCAAGATAAAATACACGAGATTAATTGAAAATAAAATGAGAAATAGTTAATATATTACTTTTATAAACAAACATTACCATGCTAGTTGTATAACTGTCTTGTATTCATTGGTAATTTATTACTTTTCATTGTCAATTAAACATATTACGCCAGATGTGACTATATCAGCTAATGTATTGTTTATTTGTCAACAGGCTATTTTGTAATGAGGGCCTTAAAGGTTCCTAACTGCATCGTATTACTTCAAATGCCAGTAGTTTTCCAATATTTTATTTCACGCTGTGCACTGCACTGTGCCTGGCACTCGCCATTGTCCCTCTCTCCCCTCACTGGAAACGAACTGGAAAATCCTAAGCTGGAACAAGCCACCAACGTCGGCCTGCTCGCTGGCCTCCCGTCAGGTACAAGCACACAGCAAATCTCAACGTGGAGAATTTCTACCTATGGTCTAACTATAAATGTTGTCAACCAACGGCGTACATACATTGCTACCATAATTAATAAGATTAAAATTGTGTAACAATTAGTGCATTGGCATGGTCAATGTTTGCAGTGAACTTCATACTGTTTAATTATCAAATGCTATTAATTACCAATATTTCTGTTGGGCGGTAATCTCACAACATGTACAGCGTAATTGACGAGTATAACTCATCCATTTGGTCGGGGCAAAGAAGCAGCACCAACCTGTAGAAACACAGCGTATTAGGCCGGGCGGCCTCTATCGTAGCCGCAGCACAGCGCCTAATTCCAACCCAACCTGCCCCTTCCAAGCATTCTTACTCCAAAAAGCCAAGCCGGACGAGTATGAGCAAGCAGAATTCTCGATATGCAGACCTCTGAGTGAGACGGCCCCCTGTCACGTTGTCCGAGGCCACTGTTAATCCGGGAGTCAAATTACAGGTCACCAGACATGCTTCAAGAAAAATTGTTTAATAGAGACGGAACCAGATTATACCCTTCTCTGTATTTAGTTTCTCTATAAAACTTTTGCTTTCGTAATGCGACATATTTTTTTAATTAATACTTTCCTTTTAATGCTGCTAAATAGTTTTATTAATCCACTACAGCTGTTTCGCACATTATGGCATTGTCAAATGGTCTACAAAATTATAAACACGGTTTTTAAAAATATGTTTCGAAATGAAGTATAGCAGATTTCGATAATGACAAATGTGTTACTTACATTTTATTTTATTTTATTTAGCTACACATAGCATCTGTACCTCTAATTGATGTTATTTGGATACAATTGCAGAAAGTCGTTTATGTAATTGACTTTTATATTTGACAGATGTTACGTGTTTACAAAGATGTTATATTATGAATTTGATGGAGACTTTGGTTATGATAGGGTATTTGCCATCATTGGTCTCTGAGATATTAATTTTAAAAGTAGTTGATCTCTTTGACATTGCTGACAAAAATTTTGTAACCTGAATTTCGTGATATCTACCGTTATGAAATAGTGTGTCTCTCTGGTCTGTGAGGTATTGTATATTATTCGGAATTTTGCTTCATCTTTGGCTATGAAGTAATGGATTTCTCTGCTTACTAAGATATTGTCTATTCGGAATTTTGCGTTATCTTTGACTGCGAAAGATGACATCTATGAAGTTAGGTGTTATCAAGCTTCATTAGATCGAAGAATTAGAAATATACATGCACAAGGACGCTTTACATAACGAATGAACACACAAATTTTAAACACAAAATATATTTACAAAATTTCATCGATCTAATTAAGCTTGACAACACCTAACTTCATAGATGTCATCGTGATGGAGGTTCACAGAATCCTGGTAAAACAGGCGTCTCGAAGCGTTGAAAATTTAATGCAGCTGCTTATGACCCCTCGTCTTTCCCTCTCTTGACTTCCACTGGCCGCGGTGGCCGAGGGGACTGAGGCGCTTCAGTCACAGTCTGCACGGCCACTACGGTCGGGGGTTCGAATCCCCCTTGGGCGTGGGTATTTGTGCCGTCTGTACTCTTAGTTAGTTCATAAGTAGTTTGTAAGTTTAGGGACTCTACAAACATTTGAACATTTTCTTGACTTCTTCTTGGGGAGATCGCGGAGTTACAAAGAATGAGCCATATGTCCGTAAATTTCTAGTTTGTTCTGGGACAGATGGGGATCTTTCCAGACAACTAAGCCCATGTTTTATTGACCACATTGAGGACAAGTTCCGTGAGGTTGCAGGTATATCAAAATTGCGCGATGGATCGGTTCTGATACAGGAAGAGTCGCCTGCCCAGTCACGGCTGCAATAAGCTTGGCGACGTACCTATATCTATAACAGCACATAACACCTTGAACCTGGTCCAGGGGGTTATTTTTCACAGAGATCTTTTGCTGCAGTCTGATGAGGAGTTGCGTGAGAACATGCACCGACGTGGCGTCCATTTTGTCCGCAGTGTCTTTCGGGGTGCAAAAGACAATAGGGTGGCCACAGGGGTGTACATCTTGGCCTTCGACAGTGATACTTTGCCCAAGAAGGTCAAGGTGATGATATATAGATGTGATGTCCGACCATATATCCCTCCACCCATGCGCTGTTTCAAGTGCTGGCAGTTTGGTCACATGTCTTCCCGTTGTGATTGTACGGACCGTAAACACATAAATTACTAACCATATTAAGTAGATGAAGTTTTAGGAATATATTCTGTTGAAATTTATCTATAAATTAAATTTTCACGTTTCTGAAAAATTTTATCCGTTATCAAGATATGCCCAAGATATGTTTGGGTATCAAAAGCGGCGGTTTCTCTGTGATGATTTCCGGCTGTTTTGGACATAACCAACTGGTTTTATGAAATGTACTCCGTGAAAAAATTTGTTCTCAACATCTTAAAGTTTGATATTTTTGCCCGATGCAAGGTTGATTTTATTTTCGTAATTCGTTGCAATTAATGTTCACCATAAGATTACATAATGTATTGTAACATACATTAAAGAGTTTGCAGAGGTAAAAACACATTACTGAAACGTTGTGCTTAATTCAGTTTTGCTCATACATAACAGTTTATGAAAATCATGGAGACTGCGCCATTTTATTGAAAACTGAGAGCACAATACGTCGTTGCATTCTCTCGAGATTTTACCGAGCGAAATGTGGTAGTGGTAACACACTTGGTTTGTATTCGGGAGGATGGCGGTTCCAACCCGGCTCTAGCCATCCTGATTTATATTTTCCGCTGTTTCCCACTATCACTCCAAGCAAATTCCAGGATGGTTCCTTTCTAAAGGCACCGCTGCTTTCCTTCCCCATCCCTGATAGACATTATCCGAACGTGTGCTCCGTCTCCAATGACCCTGATGTCGACGGAGCAGTATTTCGTCCACTTCAGTTCTTCCGTGTTAAGAAAACTATTGTGAGAACAAATTTTATTCAGGACATCGTTCAGTCTGATATGATCTCTCGAGTAATTTTCCTTTTATTCGTCATACACTGTATGTTAATGTGCCGCAGCACATAAAAAGTGCCACATTTTGACAGATCTATAAAATTTGACATAGGTAAGCATAATACTGTGCTGTAAGACTGAAAAGAAGGGAAGCAGCTCAAAAAAGTTCCTGTCGAAGCACAAACAAGGGAAGAATGTTCCTTTTTAAAAGACTCAGGTTGAAAAGTGACGTACCAGCTGCCTTTAGTCCTCATTCTGTTTTCCTCATAAAAATTCTGGGGTGCTAATATATTAGTCCTTTTTGTGCTGGAAGAAAATAGCAGAAACTGTCTGTGGAAGAGATGACATAATGCAAGTGTGACATATATATTCGACCATCACCTGCGACCAGCTTTGTGAAAGAAGCGGCAACACTTTCTGCACAACCCACCGATCATTTTGCACGACAATGCGCGGACGCATACAGTGTAAGCTGTTCGGTTGATAGGACTGGGGAGTACTGTACCATCCACCATATACCCGGACTTAAGTCCTTTTGACTTCGATTTGATTCCGAAGAAAAAGGAACCACTTCGTGGCATTCGCTTCAGAACTGTTCCAGAGATTGACAGTCAGTAGACCGCTCCATTCGCACCATCAACAGAACAGGCTCTTCTAATGGTATACTACGCCTTCCACATCGCTGGCAAAAGAGAGGGGGGAGCACACAGTCATTGTGGGAGAGATTCAGATCAATTAAGAAGATAAATGGATGAAGATCCACCGCGATGGAATGGCCGAGCGCTCCAAGGCGTCTTGCTGCGGAGCGCGCGATTGCTGCGCGTCGGAAGTTAGAGTCCTCCCTAGAAAATGGGTGTGTGTGTTGTCCTTAGATTAGTTTAAGTAGTTTTTAAGCCTAAGGACTGATAACCTCAGTATTTAAGTCCCATTGATTTACAAACATTTTAATTTGAATTTTGTCGGAGAGCTAAGCAAAATAGAGAAGGAATCGGCGAATAAGAAAGAGAGATGATCGGGGACCATACACAAGCTTTTCGGGTGTGCATCATCCTGACAGGCGAACTTCAAGAAGAAAAATTTTGTACACTTTCCTCCATCCCCTATAGCCACGTGTTAACGTTTCTCGGTCTAGAGTTTATATCCCCGGTCTGTCCATAAGCAAGGACATGTGTAGAGAAATGGCAGTGAAACAGGCAGAAAACTGTGTGAATGAAGGAGTCAGTGGCAATATTAGAGAAAAAGAATGCGATATAGACATTGTCACAGAGACGCAAACGGAGGTTGGGAAGTCGACAGACAGTGGTGAAGACGGTGACAATGGGAATGGGAAAGATAAACAGGAGAAAAGGCCAAAGGGACAAAAGGCGGCGTACATATGTAATCAGTAGCAGTGAAGGGGAGAGGCTGTGTACGGGAACTTGATTTTGATGAGAGAATGGGTAGAAGGGTTCAGCATGTTCTTTCTTAAAAGAGCGCGAACATGTCCGCATGCCAAACTATTTGGTCAAAAAGGCGGATTGAGGACTGTGTCTTTTAAAGAGGAACATGTTTCCCTTTTTACGCTACGAAAGGAGCATTTTTCAGCTGGTGAAATACTGAACGAATCAGAACGGCCGTTGTCAACCTAAAAATAAATAATTAAATAAATTAAATAAAATAAAAGACGCTAATAATATAGTACCCCAGACTATAAACGGCTCTGAATAAAGAGATAAAGAGAGACACTTTAAGCGTGAATGTGATTAAGCAAGGAAATTATGGTTTGCGTCAATATTTCATGTCGCTTCATCTTTCAACCAAAGACATGTCAAAAGCCTGACAGGCGTCACTGAGCAAATAAGTGTTTCAGACCGTATAAACTGCACCACATTTGTGATTAAATATGTCAGAAGTATGAAGATTCTTTCAGTTATTGAACTGACAATGAAGTTTGTTTCCCTTATTATAAAAGAATTGAGCTAAAACTAAATTTGATTTTAATCACGTACCTAAAACAAATTCGTTACTTTTCTTCTAAGGCTTTTGATTGTGTAAATCATGGGATTTTTCTAGATACGCTTAAGTATTGTTGTATGAGTGGGTCAGTGCACAAATGGTTTAAATCATACTTAATTGGAAGAGTGCAGAAAGTTTAAATAAGCAGTTTACATGATATGGAAGAAACAATTAATTCCTATAACTGGGGGACTGTTAAAATGTGGACCCACAAGGTTATGTCTTGGGTCCTTTACTGTTCTCAATACACAGGGTGGTCCATTGATAGTGACTGGGCCAAATATCTCACGAAATAAGCATCAAACGAAAAACTACAAAGATCAAAACTTTTCTAGCTTTAAGGGGTAAAACAGCGCTGTGGTTGGCCAGCTATAAGGCGCTGCCATAGGTCAAACGGATATCAACTGCATTTTTTAAAATAGGTACCCCCATTTTATTATATATTCATCTAGTACATAAATAAATATGATTGTTTTATTTAGAACACTTTTGTCGCTTTGTGATAGATGGCACTGTAATAGATACAAACCTATAAGTACGTGGTATAGCGTAACATTTTGTCAGTGCGGGCGGTACTTGCTTCGTGATACACTACTCGTGTTAAAATGGACCGTTTACCAATTGCAGAAAAGGTAGATGTGGTATTTATGTATGGTTATTGTGATCAGAATGCCCAATGGGCCTGTGCTACGTATGTTGATCGTTATCCTGGAAGACATCATACAAGTGTCCGGACCTTTCGTCGGATAGTTACGTTATTTAAAGAGACAAGAAGTGTTCAGCCACAAGTGGAACGTCAACCATGACTTTCAACAAATGATGATGCCCAAGTAAGTGTTTTAGCTGCAGTTGCGACTATTCAGCTCATCAGTAGCAGGCGAATTGAGCGAGAATCGGGAATCTCAAAAACGTCGGTGTTGAGAATTCTACATCAACATAAATTTCACTCCTACCATATTTCTATGCACCAGGATTTGCAAGGCGAAGACTCTGGTTGGTTAGATTTTGAAAGAGACTAAAGGACAAAGTTTATCAGTCTCGAAGACTCCGAACGTCGTATACAGTTTTGCCACTGGGTACAAAATAAATTACGGTGCGATAACAGATTTTTTTCACGAGTTCTGTTTAGCGACGAAGAGTCATTCATAAACAGAAGTAACGTAAACTAGTATATATGCACTACTGGGTAACGGAAAATCCATGATGGGTGCGACAAGTAGAACATCAGCGATCTTGGCTGGTTAATGTATGGTGTGGCATTATGAGAGGAAGGATAATTGGCCCCTATTTTATCGATGACAATCTACATGGTGCAATGTATGCTGATTTCTTACGTAATGTTGTACCGATTTTAATAGAAGATTTTTCACTGCATGACAAAATGGCGATTTACTTTCAACATGATGGATGTCCGGCACATGGTTCGCGTGCAGTTGAAGCGGTCATAAATGTAATATTTAATGACAGGTGGATTGGTAGTAGAAGCACCATACCATGGCCCGCACGTTCACCGGACCTTACATCCCCAGATTTATTTCTGTGGGGAAAACTGAAGGAGATTTGTTATCGTGCTTCTCCGACAACACCTGCAAACATGCGTCAGCGCATTGTCCATGCATGTGAGAACATTCCTGAAGGCGAACTACTCGCTGTTAAGAGGAATTTCGTTACGCGTATTGCCAAATGCATGGTAGTTGAAGGACATTATTTTGAGCATTTATTGAAGTCATGAGGTAATTACAGGTAATCACGCAGTATCAGCATGCGTGCTCATCACGTATGATGATTTTACAAAAGTACATGGATTACAATGGAACAACCGAAATAAAATTCTGTGTTCTGTGTTTTAATTTAAAAAACCTATCTCTTACCTACTGTTCGTCTAAAATTGTGAGCAATATGTTTGTGAATATTACAGCGTCATCTATCACAAAGCGAAAAAAGTGTTCAAAATAAAACAATCATATTTATTTACGTACTAGACGAATATGTAATAAAAATCTTGATACCTATTGTAAAAAATGCAGTTGATGTCCATTTGACCTATGGCAGCGTCATCTAGCGGGCCAACCATAGCGCCATCTGATTTCCCCCTTCAAGCTAGAAAAGTTTTGTTCTTTGTAGGATTTTCGGTTGATGCTTATTTCGTGATATATATATATACACCCATGAAGTTTGTTATTAACAATCCGTCTCAATTCATAAGTAATAGTAGTGTACATAACTACAACACTAGACGTCATTCCAGAATAAAGGAAATTCCATACCGCAAATATGATGTACAAAAGAAGGTAATGAAAAATTTACAAACGAAACAGAGAAGTTAAATCCACAAAATAGGCAACAACTTCAAACACAGCTTATAAACGCAGCTGAAAATGTAGCATTAGAAACAAGAACAAGAAAACAACCATAGTGGACAGATGAGTGCAATCCTCTGATAAACCTTAGGAAACAGGCGTGGCAAACTGGTTGAGCAACAAAAATCAAAAGACTCTGGAAGGTCTCAAAGAAAAACAGTCACAAAAGCAATACATTCAGTCCGTAACCAACACAAAGCCAAAAAAATTACAAAACATATAAGATGACTTTAAGAATCACAATGCCCAAACTTTCTACAGAGTATTCAAAAGTAAATTAATTAAATACTCCCCTCCTCCTTCCATCGCTCCAATTCAAATGAAATTCTTGCGAAATACTTTTCTAAACTGCTGATTTGCGGAAAACCCGAAAAATGTTTGAGTTCTATCATACACAACGAATCCCAGACCCAAAGCCACCAAGTGTACAGGAGATTAAAGAGATAATTTAGTCACTGAAAAATAACAAAGCATCAGGATAAGTCCAAATCATCGCAGAACTATGAAAAATGTAGGAGAAAATCTCATCACAAAACTGAAAGAAATTATAGATGAAATACGGCAAACTGAAACAAATCACCACAAATTTGAAGACAGCAATCATACGTCCACTGTACAAAAACGGAAGTAAGACAGACCCCCAGCAACTATCGTGGATTTTCTTTATTGTCATTACGTACAAGATTCTGTCTAAAGCTCTACTGAACCCAGCAGAACATCAGCTGGATTCAAAATTATGCTGAGGAAAACACACACACCCCTTCTTGGGGGAGGACTTGAACTTTCGACGGGGAGCAGCCGCGAGTGTGAGGGTAAGACTTTTTTTTTTTTTTTTTTTTTTTTTTTTTTTTTTTTTTTTTTTTTTTTTAGCAGTGGACTACTGTGCCAATGTTGACGTTAGCAAAGAATAAATGAGGAACGAGTGATGCTGAGCGCGCAGATTCCGACAATTTTGTAACGTAGGTAGAGTATATCCAGTGTCTCCACCACTAAAATCATTGTACGCACAGCCAACAATTCAGGAAGCTTACACATTTCAGAGAGGGGAGAGAGAGTTTTTGACTCTACAGTTGCCATGTTCAACTGGTGCCAGCGTTAGAACAACTGTTTGCTTGCACGATCACATGGGCCACAAACCAAATTTCAAACTGAACAGAAACTAGCAACGCAACCATTCGATTCGTAAAACTATCAGCTGTTCGAATATGTGATCGGTATTTAGGTGTACCCATCTGTAGCCTGTCGTATATTGTATAAGTTGGATGGAACAGTTGTGTTGGCCTCACATACGTCCTGGAAAAGTCTATGATCTGTAAGTTGTTAACCATTTTGGAAGTGTTATATCAAGAACAAACTTTTTAGCAACATTTATATTGCCGTGTAATCAACAAATCAATTACACACCTTCGAGGTGCTTTCCAGCTTGAGCTTAAGAACGCCACATGTCTTCGATATAAGACCAAGTTGCACAAGGAGGAACAATTGAATCGTTTATAGTCTTACTGCACTTGAGTCATTCAGAACCTTCACGAATGGCTGGTCAGCATTTCAGAATCTTAAAATCGTTCAATATTTCAGTCTGATCAACACTCTGTATGACTTTAACTCTTACATACTCTGGAGTACTTAATTTTACGGCGATTATACAAAAACTAAACGATATCAAAGTAGGTTATGTGATCAAACAGTCTTGCGCGCAAGTATCGTAAAATATACATTAGACGAGTGCGTCAGTGTAATCCTCCAAACTCGCTCACGTCATAATGACACAAAAGATGGTCTTAGCTGCATCATAAAAAGTATCCTTTATCTGAAAGTCACGACTTGCCGTGATGGATCTAGAACTTGTTGCAAGAGCCACTTAAAGCACAGTGGTAGCACTTAATATTTCTCGGCAGCGTGATGTAAATTATTACATTTGGAAAGTGAACCTGCTGTTGCAACTGACAGGTACGAGACCGGAGTGTCAACCTTGTCAGCCTATGGTACTTACGTAATAGCTCGGCGAATTTCAGGAAAATCTCAGTCACATTTCATACGAAGATTTGTTCTGTGAAGGGCCTTTCCCAGTAGGTAGGAAAGAAACTGTGCGACGGTGGAAAAACGTAACATGTCATAATTTAATGAGGCAGGACAGTTCATCGAAGAACCAAATGTATATGCATGGATTCGTTGAAACGTAATCTTGTATACACGTATTTAATCCATCGTGAGAATACAAAATCTGCAATATTTTTGTATTTTCAAATCAAATGTTCGTTAAGCTTATGGGACTTGACTGCGGGGTCATCAGACCTTAAACTTACAAACTGCTTATGAACTAACTTATCGTAAAGACAAACAAAGATCCATGCCTGAGGGAGGATTCGAACCTCCGACGCAGGAGGCCGCGCGATCCATAACGTGGCGCTCCAGACCGTTCGGCTACTCACGCACGGCTTTGCATTTAACCGACAAATATACGGACATTCGGTAATGTTACCATTTTAAGTTTTTTTTTTTTTTTTTTTTTTTTTTTTTGTAGCTGCAGATCTCTAATTTAATTTTTCATTTTGTTAGCATTATGTGATAACTGGCAACTGCTGATGTGTTGAACTCGTCTGCTCTCGTCCCTGTTGTGGAAACTAATAACAATTGAAGGAGGTTTTCAGAGACAAAAACAGCACAGCCGACGATACGGTTATTACTGTTATGCATATGTCGAAATGATCTGTGGAACGTTTTAGTGGATATTTTATGGGATACCACAACCGCATCACTAACAATGTGTGACTAATGCTTCATCAGTTGCTAAAATTATTTGGCTTTAAAAGCACACAGGCAGACAAACAACCCTTTACTCCTATTTTACGTAGGGCTACAGACACAATCACGCCTTACGCACTTTGTCTACACACACACTGTTAAGTTGGCAACACATGGGAAACAAATGAATTCCGAAAATGTTACAACGGCAATACTGTGAGAGGGATAAATACAACGCATTCAAAAAGTGAAGTAACACACAAGAAATTGCGTAGATGGAGGAGATGTGCGACTTAACCCTGTACCCAGGTGGGAGAAGCAACAAAGAGAAAACTCGCAAGACGATAAAGCGTGGGAACAGCCACTCAATTATTTTGAATAAATAGAAGTGAACTGTTTATAAACTGTCACTGCTGCATATGTGAACAAAAATGTAATTTATACATAAACCAACTCACTGATGATGCCATGAAACAGAAGATAAATAAATAAATTGCAGCAGGAAAGTCTCAACCGAAATGGATTCACATGCCACAGAGATCGCCGATTCAAGCTCGTCCAGTGTGGCGGGATGCTTCGGGTAGACCATGTCTTTCACTGTGCCCCACAAAAAAAGTCACAGGGAGTCAAATCTGGTGAATATGGAGGCCAATCCATGCCTGCACTAGTAAATTCGGATTATTCCAAAGCAATGACTCGATTCCCGAAGTAGTCCTCAAGAAAGCAAAACACTTGTTCGGTCCGATGTGGTCGGGCTCCATCTAGCATAAACCATTCAGTACCTGGTCGATCCTCTAACGCTTGCTGTGTGGCGACAAATTGTTCCAAAATTGCAACGTAACGTGCACCAGTGACCGTTTCTCGAATGAAAAATGGCCAGTAATGCCTCTGCTGCATACTGCAGCCCACACAGTAACTTTAGGAGAATACAGGGGTTTCGCTTCACACCAATATGGCTTTTCAAAACCCCAAAATCGCCAGTACTGCTTATTCACGTATCCATTCAGGTGAAAGTGTGCTTCATCTGTAAACCAGATGCAGCCAACATCAAATCCTTCACTATCAATCATTGTGAGCGTCTGATTAGCAAAGGAAACCATTTGTTGCACAGCACGTATGGGTATGACCTTGTGCGTTTGAATTTTGAATGAAAACATGTGTAGGCTCTTTCTTAGTATTTTCTGCGTGCTGGAACGCTTCAATTCTACGGACGGATGACATTGGATTTTGCTGAATAATTCCAGAAAGTGTGGCGATATTTTCAGGCGTAACTGCGGTTTACTTGCGGCCAACATGCCCCACTAGATCATCAGTTACGCTGCCTGTTCGTTGAAATTTTGCGAAGAGCGTACGAATGGTTTTCGCATCTGATCCTTTTGAAACATTAAATCGTGCTTGAAAACTTCACCTTGTTGCCGTAGGACTGTCTTCTAACCTGTGGTACTCTAGCACCAGAAAAACGCGTTGTTCAATGGAGTACATGGTTTTAATCTCTTCATTCGGTACGCTAACCTCCTTTCACGTTTCAATAGTGGAACCGATCGCTCTGGGCTTCGGATCACTATTTATACTAGCATTACATATGTTGATTACAGCACCATCTGTTATCAGCTTTTGTAATTATTATTTCAAGCTGCTGTATAAACTTCTTACAGCTTTCACAATAAACATACCGTTTACTGCATTCCCCTATCGATCTTTCGTTTTTGAGATATTTAATTTTGAAATCAGGGAGTCCTTTTCTGTACACCCTGTATTATCTTACACATTTGACATGGGGCTGTATATTCACTCATTTGACTGTGATATCTCTAGTTCTTCTTGTAAATGAATTTTGGATGCCCAGAAATGTACATTAGTAGGATACAATTGCCGTTTCTGGCACCAAAATTTATATCAATTTGATATTTGATGGGCGAAAGCCTTCCAGGGCAACCAGAAATTGGTCTTCCCGCCAATTTGTGGTTGTACCAGGAACCTCCCAACTACAGACGTGGAATGCAATTACTGTAATTGCATCTTTCCTATGCTGCTGATGTCCCTCCGACACTCTACGTCTGAATGACTGCAGAATATCGGTTGAAGATGGTCACGTGGTAGGGTGATGTAGATAGTCATGTGATGCCTTGGGGTGAGCTCAGTTCCACGCCAGACGTGGAGGAGTGAACACGTGCAATTGCAAATAAACAATAAATAAATAAACAAACAAACAATTACCCTAATTACCCTAAGTACACATAATTGCAAGTACTCTCGGTACATGTAATTACTCTAGGTACACGTAACTGCAATTATGCAATTACTCTAATTATGCAATTCCTCTAATTACACAAAATTTATTTGATATCAAATTGATATCAATTTTGGTGCCAGAAACGACAATTGTATCCTACTTACATTCAGTTAACCACAAGCTCAAATACGTCAGTAATTAAAATCTTATTTTAGTCAATTTTTCATGGGTATTGTGTTAAATTACGTTTTGAGAAAGCAGATCCTTCATCTACCTCGAGAACATAATAGTAGCGATGAAACATTTGTGTCATGCACGTGCTAAGTAGACAAGCCGATTTCACAATAAACACAAGTCAGACAGATAACACTTGATTGTGTAACCAACAACTTAGCTTCATTTATTCTCCTTTTTTCGGAAGTTTACAATAGGTATATGGTTCCACTTAAGACGTAAGGCCGAAATGAGATAAACAGCCAAATAACAGCGCAGAGCCGCGTGGAAGTGGCCGCGTGGTCTGGGGCGTCATGTTGCGGATGGCACAGTCGCTCCCGTCGGTGGTCCAAGTTCTATGACGGGCATGGGTGTGTGTGTATTGTCCTTAGGGTAAGTTAAGTAGTTTGTAAATCTAGTGACCAATGACCTCAGCAGTTCGTTTCTTTAGGATTACAAACATTTGAACAGTGCTGAGAAGTAACCGAGGTGTGAGGATCTCCCGTCGTTGTTGTGAATGAGTAGTACACTGTTACGATTCCACAGTAAATACCGTATACGAATACCTTGAAGACAATATGGTACCGTAGAGTAGTACAGTGAACACCTGTATTTTTTGTGCACATCAAGAATCTACATGACTTGTCAGCCTGACAATAGTATTCTGAAGCTGACTCGACGACGGTAACCGTCTAATACACTCGAGACACATTGTGGTATCAGATACATACCACCGTAGCGTGTCGAATTCACAGTAAAATCCCCTTCATTTCATTAACCTGACACATTCCACATCATTACGAAGTGTCGTATTCATGATTTATGGAACAAGTACTAATCTAATCTAATCTGTTATGGCTATTTTTATAACACCTGGAAACTCCTCCGGGCATAGCTTGGGGCCCGCTCGGATACAGGGTCCTGTGGCTTTCAGCATTTTTTGCAGTTGCCGACACCTTGGATGAGTTTCATAGTCCCCCTCCCACTTTTTTTCCATAGTATGTAGTTGAGAACGGCGGCAGGAGATAGGAAGGAGCACCGACATATATGAAGAGGCAGAAGCAGAGACAGAAATCGGCAATAGGTTCTTTCAAAATTCAAATGTTTGTTAAGCTTATGGGACTTAACTACGGGGTCATCAGTCCCTAAACTTACAAACTACTTATGAACTACTTACGAACTAGGACGGCACAAATATCCATGCCCGAGGGGGGATTCGAACCCCCGACCGTAGTGGCCGTGCTGACCGTGACTGGAGCGCCTCAGTCACCTCGGCCACCGCGGCCGGCGATAGGTTCTTTCCCACACTTCGATATTGCCAAAACAAAAAATACGACTGGGAAGTCCGTCAGGGGTGTAATCCGTAGTCCATACGCGCAGGCATCGACGCAGACGAAGATTAAGACGTCAAAGACGGCTCTGGGAGCCTCGATAGCTTTCTCGATGATCGCACGAGACTCCGCTGGGTGTGGCATAGACTGCCAGACCGGCTGCGATACTGAAGTCGGCTCCAAGTTGACGCCATAGGGGTTTTTGTGCAGGAAAATGGCTGCGATTCAGGGCTAGAGGCGACGCGCAGAGGCTGGAAGTAAAATGGATCTGCGGACAGAATGGGGACAGCAGAATGTCGAGAACAAACGCCAATAAGCTTGTTTTGATGCCACCTGTGCAGATCCGATGGATTTTGGACGGTGTAGTTGGACCGGGTAGTAACTTCAATTACTACTCCGCAGCTTACGTTCTGCTGTTTGGTAAGAGCGCTGCTTTCCGCTTTGCCGCACTCATTCAGGTTTCAGTTCGGCATGATCTACTGCGACAGATGCATGGGATGCAGTAATGTTCGATGGCAGTGACCATGGAGAAGCTCTGTTGGCAATTTGTCTTGTCTCGTCAAGGAGCCATACGAAGACAGAAGTATTTTGAGAATTGGGTACCTCCAGTGAGTAGAGCTTAGAGACCATCTGTGATTTAAAAGTACAAACGATCCGTTGGCCTTCACCAATTCATACTGTGTTGACAGGTGTCGAAATAACATGTTCAATACTACTGCCAAAAACAACTGTTTTAACTGTTGAAACTGATTACCTGAGGCATCCCTTCAATGCAGAATACTGAGCTTGATACATGTCAAATATTGTACATTGAGACACCATCTTTTCGATCAGTGTGTCTATGGCACAACACGTACATTTACATTTTAACCACTGTTCAGTCCGGGCTATGCCCCACTTAAGTCCTCACACTTCTCACTAAAAGGACTGTAGGGTGCGATTTTAAAATGGGTATCACCATTTTCTGTGTGGAGAAGAAAAACTCCCATCTGTACGGCATGACTATGTGCATAATAGTTGCGTACAACGAAGTGGTGGATGTCCTTAATACTTAGAGCCCACTGACGACGAACATAATCTAAATTGACTCTCAGGGCCAGATCAGATACAGCTGTCCGAAAAAGGTTCGTAGGAAAGTTCTCCAAAGTGTTTAAATCCTTGTTAGCCACTCAAAAGTAAGAATCTTCATGTGAGTCAAATATGGCATCGGGAACCACCGGTAACCACGAAATATGAGTCCTATTTGATTGCTTAATTGTTGGCAGATACATCTGTTCATATTGATAATTAGAAAGCAACAAGACCCATCACAGGAGCTTCTGAGCCGTCTGATGTGGGACGACATCCTTTAACGAGCTAAACAGATCGATATTGAAATAGAAATGTCTCCAGCAGAGATACGGATTAAATTTTGTGTCCCCATGGATGATGCGGAGGGCCGCGTATAACTGGTTTTTGTCTTATACACGGACTGCGGCCGAAGCAATTGGACTGTCTTCTGTCAACACCGCAACGATACTACACAATGAAGCACCCACAACAAGCACGAATGGTTTATTAGGCTCCAAGTGGATGAGAGAATGATTACTAAATAGTGCATCTTTCAGTCACTAAAAACGATCTGACAGTCTTTAGATCCTTTACAACACAAGCAATTCAAAGGAGCCCCGATATGTAGCACGCGAGGAATAAAAAGAATATAGTGAGATAATTGGCCCATCACTGCTTGCCGTTCTTTGACATTATGTGGGGAGGCGGACGACTAATGTCGAATAGCTCACAAGAACGCCTGTGAAGGAATATTGGCTTGCGCATTAACGACATGTCCAGAATACCCTTTTTCATTATCAAAAAAGATACACTTTAACCTGCTTCATTTTAAGCCGACCGGCAAAACTTTGTACGAAGATTCTACATTCAGTATGTATTCATCTGGCGTCTGGCTTGTAGCTGCTATAAAAGACGAGTAATTTTCGCAGAAATAATGTTTTATGTAAATTGCTCTAAATACCTCTAAAATATTATGGGCACTTAAACACTGCAGAAAGGCAACTTTATAAACTGGAATAGAAACTGATGAGTATTATTCAGTCATCCAACGATGGCTGTAATTACGTTTCCTGCCGGCAAATTTAGAAAATAGCAAACAGCCTTAACCTACCAAACGGATTCTTAATGATAACTGGGGGGAGACACCCTACTGTCTAGCTGACACTTATCACATTGATATCGCTTGACAACCTACTCACGAAGGCGAAGAGAGAGAGGAAATGCCCCGTCAGGGATTCGAATGCCCCCTCAGGCATGGATGTTTGTGCCGTCTTTAGTATAAGCTAGTTTATAAGTAGTTTATAAGTTTAGGGACTGATGACCCCGTAGTTAAGTCCCATGAGCTTTACAAACATTTGAACATTTGAGAGAGGAAATGGCCGTAGACGGATGAAATTAAGCTGCATGTTGTCTTTCAGAGTTACATCTTATCCTGTCATCAGAGAAATGATTGTACTTAGAAAACAAAAAGTCAACATTATCTTGAGCCAGAGGATCATCATATAAAACATTGCTTTGCATAGATCAAACAAATGGAAACTGTCCACACCAAAAATGATGGGAATGTATCATTAACATAACAAAACCAATGTAAAAGTTCTGATTTGGTTGGAACTCGAAAAGTGGCAGGCTGTAGGGATATCATGACCATTGCAAGCTGACACTGCACTACCTCTCACCCTCAGCCCCCTCTCTCTCTTTCACACACACACATACACACACACACACACACACACACACAGACAGACAGACAGTGTCTCCATGAACAGCCGTGTGAATCTCGTCAGCAACGCATCATATTTCTACCTACTTTTCAAAGCCGAAACAGGAATGTCTGGACGTTCATGCATCATAATGATAAACGGCCTTATTCGTGAAATAAAAGAAACTTCTTATGCTTGAAAAAAAACCTGATACATCTTTGTCAAAAGACGATTGCATGCGTATAGCTGAGATTAGCGGAGTTTACACGTATAAAACCGTCTACGGCCGTATTAATTTTGAGCTTAAGTACATTTCTATAATTTTTTGCGAAGTGTTTCAACGTTAGTACTAAAATCGGTAAATCAATCCTATCGTCTTTCCAAGAGATCCTATACGCAGTTATGAAAAGAATACGATTACGTACTTGCTTCAATATCTCGATCTATACAAAAGTTACGACTCTTTATCACAAACCAAAATACGTGATCCTTAGCTAACTATTAATACCCTAAAAACCGTCTCGATATCTAAAAGAGTTCATTAAATAAGATGGGTAGTAGTTTTAAGTAATTCGGCATGTATATATTTTCAAAATCGATGTGTAGAATGATAAGCCAGAACATTAGGAGCACCTACCTACTACCCAATAAACCCCTCTAGACAACAGCAGTGTCACATGACGAGCAATGTCTGCTAGTCAGGCACGCGTACAGTGTATTTAATAAGCGTACTGTCCGTTTGTAGAATGGGAAGGCGGATGATCTATCTGAGTTTGATCGATAGCAGACTGTGATGACAAGGAGGATCGACACAAGCATTTCGTGAACTACACGGCTCATTTAAGATCTTGGGCGTCGTTGGTTGGGCAGACTAATAAAACAGGTCAGACGGCGAGCTATGGAATAACTAATATCAGACTTACATATAAAGCGGAGTTCATGTGATGATGATCGTGTGGTATTTATGGCCGTTAGACCCCAACTGCGGTCGTGTTCAGCCTGCCTGGTGCAGGTCTGTTTATCTGACGCCACTTCGGCGACTTGCATGTCAATGATGATGGAATGATGATGAGGACGACACAACACCCAGTCCCCGAATGGAGAACATCTTCTACCCGACCGGGAATCGAACCCGGGCCCCCTGCGTGGCAACCAACCACGATGTCCACTGGACTACGGAGGCGGACGGAGTTCATGTGGTGTATGAATGCTCACTGCATCGAACAATCCTAAAGACGAGCCTCCGCGTCTGACGATCCACGCATATGCCAATGCTAATTGCACGACATCGGTAACTACGAGTGAAATGGCCACGTGATCATTGTCACTGGACGGTGGCACAGTGGCTGAGCGTTGCATCGCCTAATAAATCCAGACACCTTCTTCATCATGCCGATGGGAGGGTACGATGGCTTCGTCTTGTAGGCCATCAGCTCATTGACACCTGTAGGGGAGACCGGGACAGTTGACCATAGGGGCAGGATCGCCCAGTCGAATTAGTTCATACAATAGACGCTAGATCGTCTTAGGAATCAATCAGAAAGTATGACATTTTAATAAATATAATCACCTTTACTGCTGCTTATTCGCTTTATTTATTTGTCCGCTACAGATGTTTCGCCGTATTTGGCATTGTCAAGTGGTTGTCTATTTGTTGCCAATATACACACAGCATCTGTACCTCTATATGATTTTAATAGGTACTTTCTTAGAAAGTAGTTTTTTAGTAATTTTTAAAATAATCACTTTCTTGTTTGACAGCTATGTAGATGCTAGCGAATAAACAGCAGTAAAGGTGATTATATTTATTAACATGTCATACTATGATATACTCACTGCTGCAGGCCCATTTATGAAAAAAAAAATCAGAAGGTAGGTAGCACTGTCCCTCTTTTTATACAGGGCCAATATCGCAGGCGCCGGCCGCGGTGGCCGAGATGACTGAGGCGCTCCAGTCATGGTCAGCACGGTCACTACGGTCGGGGGTTCGAATCCCCCCTCGGGCATGGATATTTGTGCCGTCCTAGTTCGTAAGTAGTTCATAAGTAGTTTGCAAGCTTAGGGACTGATGACCCGTAGTTAAGTCCCATAAGCTTAACAAACATTTGAATATCGGAGGCGGTGACGTTTTGGACAAGCTGTAGTCCTTAAATGTTTTTGTGCATGTTTCAGTAAAATTCTACTCGTCAGTTAATGTGTGTTATTTAACTTTTGCTTGCTTTAGACGCAACGGGGTGAGTAGTATAATAAAAGGTCGTAGTTTAAGGGTTATTTCTATATGGGATACTGACTTAATTGCTTCAGTGAGTTTCCTAAAGAACAGAATTTATTGTAAAGATGGCGATGGGGCAGGTTGGCCCAGAAAGGACGGGGCACGATGGCCAGCCAAGACAACCTGTCACGTCCTAAAGAAGCTGTATTTCTTTAAACTCGATGAAAGGCTTGTTACTTTTAATGATAATAACGTTTATAATTCTTCGAGTTTATTAAATTATTAACATAACTGTCGAAGTTAAACATATTTTGATACGTTTCAGAGGTCAAAAGATCGTCATATTCACGAGATAAAAGCGTTGAATAAACGCCAACCGGAAAATTTTATTTTAATCTTAAACAGTGATCTGAGAAGTCAGAATCTCGTTCATTTCCTTGTTTTAAAAACATGAATTACGGCTCTGGTTTAAACCTTTGTTTTATTTGTAGTATCAAAAAAAATGATACGAAATTATAAAAGAATGAAATGGAAATGACTTTGGGATTCGAAGAAGGTCGTACTAGAGGTACTGTGCTAAGTACAGACAGACCTCATGTCGGTTTGCAGAGGTAATTAAAACTCAGGAAACAAAAACTGAATTTCAACCCTTCCCATTGGACGAAAGCATTGGAAAGAAATACTGAATAAAAATTAGATCATAGGCTAGAAAAGCCCTTTTTTGAAAAGGAAGTGCGAGTAATAGTAGCGCAAAAAAATGGTGATAATGGTGACGATGGCCGGCCGCGGTGGCTGAGGGGACTGAGGCGCTCCAGTCACGGTCTGCACGGCCACTACGGTCGGGGGTTCGAATCCCCCTCGGGCATGGATATTTGTGCCGTCCTTAGTCTTAGGTAGTTCATAAGTAGTTTGTAAGCTTAGGGGCTGATGACCCCGTAGTTAAGTCCCATAAGTTCTACAAACATTTGAACATTTTGTGACGATGAGGAAGAGTCACTGTGCCTTTTTGAAACAGTCAACTGGAGAAGAAGGAATCCAGTGCACAAACTGTAAGCGTTTGGCTCATCAGAAATGCATGAAAATGAAATCCGTGGATTATTTTATGAGTGTTAATAAATTACTGATCCTTTGGAGCTGTACATTGATTAAAGTTGACTGGTTTGTATTAAGACATTATAAATCCTAATAATTGTAACCTGTCCTTTTGTCATAGTCCTCAATTTTAATCGTTTAAATCAATATTCAACTTTATATTATGTACATTAAAGTATATTTCTTGATAACTGTTAGTTTTATTTTGATTTCCTAGTTATACTTACCAAACGACTACATGGGTCAACGTGCCCCAGCCTCTGCGGCATCTTACCCCGAGATAGAAGCAGATTGGCCCACTTGACATATGTCCAGTATTTTTTTTATTACTTTAACTGATGTTTCAATCTTAATAACTGTCATCCAGGTTCAGTAAAGACCTATCTAAAATTTAACAATAATTTCATAAATTTAAATATGTAATATACAACAATATTAAGAAACTTCCTGGCAGATTAAAATTGTGTGCCGGAACCGGGACTCGAACCTGGGACCTTTGCCTTTCGCGGGCAAGCGCACTACTGACTGTGCTATCCCGACACGACCCACGATGCCGCCGTCGGAGGTTCGAGTCCTTCCTGGGGCATGGATGTGTGTGTTGTCCTTAGGTTACTATACTTTAGCTTAAGTAGTATGTAAGCTACGGACTGATGACCACGCAGTTTGGTCCGATAGACTTACAAACATTTGAACATTTACTGCAGGACGGAGACAACCTGTCGGCGGCTCAGTCATGCTCTGTGGAACGTTCCCGTGGGCATACAATGCTCCAGCTGACCTCTTTCAAAGCACCATCATGATGACAAAGAAGTATCGTATATTGATTGCAGACAACGTACACGCCTTCATGACGATCATGTCTCCCAACAGTGACATTTATAACAAGGTAATGCACCGCATAACAATTCCAGGAGTGTGATGGAGTAGTTGCAGCAAACAGCAGTGAGTTTCCATTGATGTGCTGGCCCCACAACTTGCCAAATATGAATTCGATCGGAAACATCTGCGATGTGATTGATCAAGGCGTCAGAGTTCGGCGCCCCCATCCGTGGAATTACGTGATTTTTCTGTGTAGCCGTGGTGATAATTCTCTCGAGCGACTTACCAAGACATTGTTTGTTTGCCAAGAAGCATCGCCGTTATTATTCGAGTCAAAGTTGGGCATTGCAGCTACTGAGGTAGGTGGTCATAATGTTCTGTCTGAACAGTACACATACACACATCAAAAAAGCTGTTCCATAACCTTGGTTTAAAGGTCTGAGGAACATTGACGTTGGATGTGTACATTGTATTAAGAACACGGATCCTTAGATTATCCATAGATGTCACTCAACCCGCGCAATGATGTAATAAACCACGAATGATCAGTGCCAATGCGATGTAGAGTGGAAGACGGCAGATCAGTTTCAAAAATGTTCAAATGTTTGTAAATCTATCGGACCAAACTGCGTGGTCATCAGTCTGTAGCTTACACACTACTTAAACTAAAGTATAGTAACCTAAGGACAACACACACATCCATACCCCAGGAAGGACTCGAACCTCCGACGGCGAGCAACCGCGCGCTCAGCAGCTAGACGCTTTAGACCGCTCGGCTGCTCCACCGCGGCCAGATCAGTTTCATTCATAACACCAGGAAGGAAGAACACTGCTTGTGTTAACTGTAGTTCGTCATGCCTAGAAGGTCAATTCCGAAGATTGATCGTATCCGCATTGTTACTTTGTGTCAGGAGGGTCTTTCGTCGTCTCCAAGTGAACCAAAGCGATAATGAGGTACAAATTACAGAAACAATCGATGGCTTATCTCTCTCTGGCCTACCAAAGGCTGATAAATGCTACTTATGGATTCAGGTCTGAGGAACTCTGAGAAGAACGCCACCATGCTGAATAGTAATTTTCATGCGGCCGTCGACTTCGTGTTTCGGCTAAGACTGTACGTAAGACTGTAGCATGACATGCAACTTCACTCTCGATGTCCATGGCGGGGCCCAGCTTTGACACCTAGACACCACACAGCGCGGTACAGATTGTTCCAGCAGCTGAATGGACTCGACAGAATTGGCATCAAGTGCTATTCACAGATGAAATTGCCTTCAACCAGACAATCGTCGGAGGCTTTTTCGAGATAACTGGGTTAGCCTGAATGTCTTAGATTCTCCGTCCAGCGGCTGCGGTAAGTTGGTGGTTCCCTGATCTTTTGGGGTGGTATTATGTGGGTCCATCGCTGGCTGCAGCATTTCAGTGAGGGATTCGTCTTAATGCAAGACGATTCTCACACTTATCGTGCACGTCCTGTGGATGCGTTCCTTCATGACTACGACACTGCAAGACTAAAATGTTCCGCATGTTCTCCAGACATGAAGCCTATCGAATACGTCAGGAATACATTGAAAAGGGCTGTATCTGGACGAACTGACCCACCAACCAATCTGAGAGATCTACTCCTAATCGCCGTTCAGGAGTAAGACAATCTGGACTAACGAACCCTTGATGATCTAGGGCAGCGTTTTTCAACCTATTCGAATATGCGACCCCCTTCCAAGTAAAATTTCCCTTACAAATGAAAATGTTCTGGCGACTTCCCCCCCCCCCCCCTTCCTCACGAAACGTAACAAAACTATGCTATCTCAAAGAAAACAAATTTATTATTCTTTCTTTTTTTCAGCTTTCATTTAAATCTTAGGACGAAGTTTTCTGTGTATTTTTCGGAGTGGAACACATTATCCAACTTTTACATGTTTTCCGACAGAAAAATATTTTTTTGCCTAACCACTGTTTCTCATTTCAGGCAAGACTCAGAAGCGAATTATGGTCATTAAGTAAGGTCGCACTGTACAAATTATTTGTAAAGAAGTAGATCTTCTTTTGAATTTTCAGAATTAATTATTGTATAAAGTTCTTTTATCTAACGATTGGTTCCTGAAAACAGTTTTCACACTTCGCGAATTTTCATCACTAACACACTGTATTATAAAACAATCTATAATGAATGTTATACAAGGAACTCCGTAATTTTAACAGAAAATATGTTTCATTTAGGCAAAGGTTCTTTTATTACTGAACCCCTGGTTATTTTATGTTGCTAGTACTTCCTCCTGTGACGGCGATCCCCCGAGCAAGACTTAGCGACGTACAGATTGAAAAACATTGATCTACCGGATAGTATGCGACGACGAATACAGGCATGCATCAGTGCAATACAATGTGTTGCAGTATATTAAGGTATTGGTGTATGCTGAAATTGGGAACTCAAGTTTAAAATGTTTCATTATTTGTGCAGTACATTTTTGTATACCATCCTCGTCGCCACTTTTGTATCCCTGCCGCTTTTGTGTCTCGTCCGCCGGTTGTCGTAGGTGTCGGTGGCCGAGTAGAAAGAGACCGACACAGGAATAAAGGATGCACGCCTGTGCAGTACGAAGGTGACCAGCCACTGGGACAGCAGAAACTAAAACACTAGGCTAAATTAGAACAAGATATATATTTTGTGGAGTCTTGGTAATACTTAACTTTTACATAGTTCTTGACTGCAGAATGCTGATACGTAGATTAGATAGAGGCCTGCCTACTGATGATTCCTAGTGCCTATCCGATAGCCAAGTCTTACCTGGTGCCTATCTGATTCCCAAGTGAACGATGCAGCAGTCGTGGCCACGAGCGGAGTTGCAGCAGAGGGCGCTCGTGGCTGACGTCGTAAGAACGCCGCGCCGTGCGTGCATGGCGTCGCGCGGCGAAAGTACGTGGCGCGCACTTCATACTTGTGCGACACCACATACATAAATACAGTCTGGGTAATACACCACTCACCACACCCCCTAGAGATGAATGTGTGGAAGAGATCACGTAACATTTTTAAACATGCAATGACCGCCAATATTACTTAGGAGGATTGCTAGGCTCGTTGGTGACAGTCTGGATGGCTAAGTCAAGATCTGTGCCGGCGGTAACATAGCCACCAGCGCGACCACCATGTCGGCGCTTGTTTGTATAGCTTATGGGACTTAACTACGGGGTCATCGGTCCCTAAACTTACAAACTACTTATGAACTAACTAAGACTAAGGAGGGCACAAATATCCATGCCTGAGGGGGGATTCGAACCCCCGACCGTAGTGGCCGTGCAGACCGTGACTGGAGCGCCTCAGTCCCCTCGGCCACCGCGGCCGGCTCGGCGCCTCTTTACCGTGTCCCTACACAGGGTACATGTGCATGCGCGAATTTTGAAACACTTTCAGAATTAGACGTCAGTTCATTCGCTTCGTTCCCACACTATTGTGTCATCTGCAATAAGAAATTACAGATGGATGGTCGATTAAACACGAAGATACAGAAAATGAGCGCAGACACAATAGCGTTATACATACATGAGAAACGTTATGCATCCCAGTAAATATACCGTGAACTCATTCTTCCTGAACCTACGCTGACATGATCGAAAATCCTGGTCCTTTCAACTGTCGTACAATTTAATATAGCCCCATCTATCAAAAGCGTACATATTTCGGTGAATGTTACTGAGGCAGTAGCATTTGTTCCTTGATGTAATACACAGAAGAGCAGATAGAAGAGGTTGACAGTATAAAATTTGTGGGATTACAGCTTGATAATAAATTCAGTTGGGAGGAGCACGCCACAGAACTGCAGAAACGACTTAACAAATCTGTATTTGCAATACGAGTGGTATCAGACATACGAGACATAAAGTTACAAACGCTTGTACACATTGCTTACTTTCATTCCATAATGTCATATAGTATAGTATTTTGGGGTAAATCTTCAAGTCAAGCAAAAGTTTTCATAGTCCAAAAGCGTGTAATACGTACTATTTGTGGTGAAAAATTCACTGACACCCTGCAGAAGCCTCTTCGAATAACTGGGTTTATTAACTACTGCCTCTCAGTATATTTATTCCTTAATGAAATTTGTCATAAATAATATATATCCTTTTCCCAACAAACAGCTCAGTTCATACCTACAATACTAGGAACGAAAATGAGCACTTACCCCTCTACCGCCGGCCGCAGTGGCCGCGGGGACTGAGGCGCTTTAGTCACGGTCTGCACGGCCACTATGGTCGGGGGTTCGAATCCCCCCTCGGGCATGGATATTTGTGTCGTCCTTAGTTGTAGGTAGCTCATAAGTAGTTTGTAAGTTTAGGGACTGATGACCCCGTAGTTAAGTCCCTTAAGCTTAACAAACATTTGAACATTTTGAACCCCTCTACCAATTAGGTTATTCAATTTTCGTGTTAGATGAACGGTTCGTTTTCAATTACAAACGGCTTTTTTTTGTATTACTACCGTATTTTTGGTCCGAAAAATTTGAAAACGGGAGGTCTCTGACGGACTACAATTATGTCTGTAAAATTTGGTGTTAATCGGTTGAACAGTTCGTCTTAAAAACGGGGACAGACAGACAGACCGTGACTGAAGCGCCTCAGTCCCCTCGGCCACCGCGGCCGGCTGACATTGCTATTATTGTGACATTGATGACAGTGATACAAATAATGACATGTCGGAAGGAGATACAAGTGATTCCATCGAGAAATTAACAATTAATGATGTTTCGACCCTCATCTACCAAGAGAGTAAAGATATAATAATGAATCATTTACTGTAAGTGAATATACTTTGCACTTTATATATCGCTATGTATCTCAATTTATTGTTAATCGAATGGAGTTTCTTTATTTCTAATAAAACAACAACAAATATTGTGAATTATTTTCACTAATACACTTATAAACAATTTCTGTCCTTTATATGATATTCTTCTAATGTCATAGTTTTAAATATTACTGTCTTAGTAATGTGTACACTACGTATTCTGTCCCCCCCCCCCCAAGAAAAATTAAAATTAACAACTGAATATTGGAAAAATCCACGGAATGGAAAGTAGAAGGGTTATGTTTGACTTTAACAATATATATAGTTTAATAATGGCTTTATTTACTTAACAGCAACGCTTTTAATTGACTTGTTAAATATAGAATTTTATAGTTCACTATTTTTCTCCTACAAAACTTTGCGACAAACTGGAAATTTTCAAATGTTGCATGATTTATAGTGATGAAGTGAATATTTTGCGCAATGAGTGATAAGTTACTTTCACTGACGTAGCATTTTCTGGGAAAAATTCTAATCAAATAGCAGAATTCAATGCTCTACTTTTTTAACTTTAGCTTGTTCGATTCAACGCTTACTTTCGAATTATTTTAAAAATCTAGAAAAAATCCGACTTTCGAAGGTATTTTATCATCACAGTCGAAGCCCCACCAAAAAGAAAAAAATCAGATAACATTCAGATTGTTCATAACAGAGGCATACTTGAGAGATTAAAACAGTCTACAGATTTCCACAAATTATTGGAAGGCAGAATCCTAATTTTCTTGGTGTACTTGGGTCACAGGGAGAATTTTGGGAAGATATAGGAAATCTCTACGGGAGACGCCGCTTGTAGAACTCTAGTGCAAACCATTTTTGGTACTATTCTAGTGTTTGAGATCACCACCAGATCTGTTTAAAGGAAGACATAGAAGCAGATTTTAGGTGGGCTGCTAGATTTGTTTCTGGTATGTTCGATCAGCATGTGTGTTACGGATATTGTTCGGGAACTGAAGCAGAAATCCCTGGAAGGGGACGATTTTTTTTCTGAGAAAAACACTGAGGAAATTTAGAGGGCCAACATTTGAAGCTGGCTGCTGAACGGTTCTACTATTGCCAAATTATGTTTCGCTTAAAGACTGCAATTATAACAGAAATTAGGAATGGTACGGAGGCATATAGACAGCGGCCGTTCCGTCACTCCGTTTCGGAGTGGGAAATAAAGGAAATCATACAAGGTACGCACCAAAACGCACCATATGTTGGCTTGTGAAGACGTAAATAGATGTTGAAGTGTATTTCTGACAAAGTTCTCGTGAGGGAGCGTGAGCTAACACCTTGCTATACTCCGCAATCAAGTTGTGAATCTGCGACACCCGTCTAATGATTAACCAAGAGTAGGTAAGAAAGACTGCCAAGTGGGCAAAATGACTAAAGATGCCATAAGCAACCAACTGTTGTGTCGACGGCTATTTTTGTGTGTAACGGGAGAGACTCTCTGCCTCTGGTAGTGCAAGGCGTCTTGTCAGACTATTAGAATCTATTACAGACAATTGTAATAACTTGAGTACTGCCAATGTACTCTGTGCACATGGCCTAAATTTCTCAACATTAAGTTGCAGTATGATAACCGTGAACACATTAGGCCGCAGTACAAGACAGTAAACCGTCAATTCAATTAGAGACGTCAATCAATATGATTAGGTTTAATGTCTTACAGTAGATATTAGTGCTCAGTGCTGATGATGAATAAGCATTAGGCTCTTGTTAGTTTCACCAGTAAGAGACTACGGAAACCAGTGAGAGTACCTGTACACCTGCGTAATAGGTGCTCTGTTAGGCTATAAAGATGAATCTACTCGAGATTTCGTCTGTAATGACGACGCTATTGACTGGACGTTAAACCGTCATCTTCCTACCTTTCCCTCTGTTGACGCACTACTACTCTGCCGTATTGTGTACAAACTTCAATCGTGAGAGTTTCGTCCAGTCGATTTTTTTATACATGTGAGAGTGCACTTGCGACCACGTCCGTGTGCCGTTATATATAGTGAGGTGCGTGCTTATGTGTCTTATAGTGAAGACCTAGCTTTGGATTATACTGATTGTTATTCTCCACATTGAAGTGAAGAGTGTATCCTTGTACTGTGACTTATCTATCCGCAATAGACGGACGTTGTTCATATGAAAGCTGAGTCTGCCAGTGAAGTGTTTTCACGACTGGCGGTTTAGCCTTGATACAGTTTTAACAAAGGAAAAGCCAACATACCCCATTCACTTTTTATGCGTGTACTGTCTACTTAATTCACCTATGAACTAAAGACATCATTCCCGTCATTCATTCAACGGAACGCGAACAAGAATGTATTAAGGAAGATTAGGGTTAGATGTCTCGACGACTTAAAGGTCCGTAAAAACGGAAGAACAGAACCGTAATACCTTTTCAAGTACTTTTCTATACTTATTCAGATATCAGAAGAGAGATATTGTCCATTCGTATGCGTGTGGCGCTTTCTGAAGTAGATGGGTATAGCGGCTTTTGTGCCGTTTACCGATAATCATATTATAGTGTCTTCAGTTACCTCCAGGTACGCATGAATTCCTATACAGGACAAAAGTGACAGCAGAGCTGCTTTGATTTATTGAGGAAAATAAACGATTCACCATTCATCAACCGCGCTGAAAGACATGACTCCTTTAAGTAGCGTCTACATAGGGTTCAATTCGCATTTCAAAGCTCCATACGGTTCAGAGTAAAGACGAATCATATAGCATCGTTGGCTACAAGAATCCTAAGAGGTGGAGAAGCTGCATAAGAAAGAAGTTTTCTGTTTCCTCTACGACACGCTGTACGCCACAGTCCTTCGCGATGTTTGAGAGTTGTGTGTTAAGATTATCTGTTGTGGACAGGTGGCGCTTTTGCTGTTGTTTATGAAGATAAGAGAGAAAGGAGCAAGAGAAATTCTGTACCACCACATATCTTAGCGTCTGTAATAATACCAGGGGCCGTCGAATTAACATCCCCATTTGACGAAGGGATTGCCATAAACTGTGTCACATACTCTCTCTTTCTCTATATGAAACGCTACGGATAGATTTCTCCTCATCTTGTTAGTCAAATGCTCGCGATGAATTTCTCCTTCACTAAGAAGCGAAATGGCTACCTACACGTTGAGCGCCACCTCGAAATAGTGCGAAAGTGACTTCAGCTAAGCAGGCATGCATCCGTAAAGCCTAATTTCATGTCCTCATGTAATTCTTTAAGCCTAGGAAATTTCATACGACAAAACACTAGTGGCCGAGTTTTTTCTCCGACGTGCATTTACTGTCTGGAGAGAGCTTTCCGATCTCATTATCTAAATCACATACAACATATTATCGATGCTTTCGCAATGCAAACTATTGCTTATAGTCTTTCTCCCGATACTTTGCCGGAGGGTTCTTTGAGAGGAACAGAATCCTGCATCTAACTGGACTGTCATAACCACTCACGTCATATTACTGACTATTGTTTCTGGGGTAATCATACTTCAGACTCACATTACTTTTGTTGTAATCAGGGGATATGTCAATATTTCATATTAATAACGTGTTCCAGGTAAGTAAAACACGTTATTTAAATTGTGACTGCATGTTTTCCCTTCACTATCAGTGCGTAGATTGGAGCACAATACGGAAAATTTTGAATAAGTTTCAAGGTTTGATGTACGAA
Source organism: Locusta migratoria (assembly GCA_026315105.1). NCBI lineage: Eukaryota > Metazoa > Arthropoda > Insecta > Orthoptera > Acrididae > Locusta > Locusta migratoria. The sequence goes on along the minus strand of CM048755.1, from coordinate 450,640,433 downwards.
TTGACACTTGACCATTAACATTTTCAGAGAAAAAGACGGAGAGATCTGTTAAGGTGTGAATGCTCATTGCTGAATAGTACACCCATTAAATACCGTAGAATATGTATACTAAGAGATTTAAATTGAAACGACCACATGAAAATAATCGTGAGAAAAAGAGATAATAGAAACAAAAATTGACTGGAGAAATCCTCAGGAAATTCTGTCCATCAACGTAGAAACTAATTTACAAACCCTGGTTAGACTGAAGCCTGTATGTTATTCCGCAGTCTGGGACCGTCACGTTTTGTGTATACCATAAAAACATTCCACCCGAATCATTAATGACATTTTTCAAAAACTTGCCCCTGTGACCTGTCATAATAAATACATAAACTTTTCTATAACCACATGTATCAGAAGCATTACCGTTTAGTTGAATGTATGTGAGGCAGTAAAAGGCAGCAACAGTACAGAGCGTTTGTATACATTTTATGGAAGTTATACGATGGCAAGAAGAAGAAAACAAACTTTTGATCGCACACGGGTTGCTGCTTTATGTAACAGAGGAATTTTCAACGCAAATAATGTGTCAGAATGATGAGGTAAGGACCTGGAATCGTTTTGACATTGCAAATAGTGTACATGCCCCGTACTTATCGGTCTAAAGCCACAACTGCGGTAGAAGACCGGTATCTTCAATTGCTCGACCGAAGGAAGCGTGACTAGACAGCCACCATGATAAACTATAACTTTGTGAGGTCAACGTGGAGCCAAATGTGAAAGAAGACTGTAAAAAACAGACTCCGCAAAAATTTCTGTATTCTAGACGGCAACGAAGAGTTCCGGCCCTTAAACCCAGACACGATACAGAATGGTACGTGCGGGTCCAAAATCACTAACAAGGAGACCACATGGGTATCGGAACTTAGAATTTTTTGATGTTTATGGTACTTGAAGTTCAGAAGTCAAATAATCAGCCAAAGCCATTCGATGCAACTCTCAAAAATTCTCGAGAAAATCGACTTTGAAGTTTTGCAAATAAGCCTAAGTACCAGTCATAAAAGAATTCTGGCATTTGTCGGTGGAGCCCAGGTGGTAGCGTTTTGGCTATTCAACCCTCGGGTCGGTGGTGCGAATCCTGCAGTAATAGATATTTTACTTTTTTTCGTTGTGTTCGAATACTTACACAATTTTAATATTTAACGGAATTTTTTACGAAAAGTGCACGTATTTTGGTTTATTCTTAATTTTCTGCATTTTTAGAAGGTTGTTAATAATGATGATTTCAATTTTTTTAAAAACGTAACAAGTTACATTTTTACAATATTGGCTTCACTATTAGTTGACGACGGTAGCCTTTAGTTTTTCAGTTTGTTAAGAGCTACCACACTGTTTTTAGAAAGTCATTTCCATAGCTACAAATGGCTTTCCAAGTAGCTAACCTACTTAACGATCGTTTTAAGTGACGCCAAGGTTTTCAGCTCGTCTACATGCACATAAGCAAAATCTTACACGTGGCATTAGAGATTCCAAAATGTTTTCTATAACTGAATTCGGAAAAAAAAAACAGTCACAGTGGGATTCGAACCACCCAACTCTACAGCTGTGAGGCCCGAACTCTACCACCTCAGCTACATTACGTGTCGATTTTCTCGGAAAGTTTTGAGAGTTTCGTCGAATGGCTTTGGCTGATTGTTATTTAAATTCTGAACTTCACATACCATAAATAAAAATAAATTCGAAAATACGATACCCATGTGGTGTCCTTGTAAGAGTTGACGGATCACTGATGTTCTGGACGGGTACCCTCAGATTTCAGACGCCATTGTTGACAACCAAGGAAAAGATGAAGTTCCATAACATTCGGATATCATCCTCCAACCCATTATTTTCAGCATTTTGGGGAAGAATTCAAGTTTACAGACCTCCGAGACGATTGTACAGCCAGTTTTAACGATTTCATTATTCCTGCCGGTATTGATTGGATTTACCTGTATTTTTCCCTCTTCATCTACATCTACATACATACTCCGCAATTCACCGTAAGGTGCGTGGCGGAGGGTACACTGTACCAGTACTAGGCATTTCCTTTCCTATTCCACTCCCAAATTGAACGAGGAAAAAAAGAATGCCTATATGCCTCCGTACGAGCCCTAATTTCTCTTATTTTGTCTTTGTGATCTTTACGCGAAATGTAAGTAGGCGACAGCTTCAAATTCCGGCCCTCTAAATTTACTTAACAGAAATTCACGAAAAGAACGTCGTCTTTCTTCCAGCGATCCCCAATTGAGTTGCCGGAGCATTTCCGTGACACTCGCGCATTGGTCGAACCTACCGGTAACAAATCTAGCTGCTCGTCTCTGAACCGCCTCTATGTCTTCCTTCAAACTGATCTGCTGCGGGTCCCAAACACTTGAGCAATACTCAAGACGTGGTCGTACAAGCGTTTTATACGCGGTCTCCTTTACAGGTGAAGTACATCTTCCCAAAATTCTCCCAATAAGCCCTATATAAATTCAGTTGACCACTCTCTGAATAAATTGAGAAGAACTGTGAGAGTATGTCATGACCAACCATGAAATATACTGGAGTTAAGCAGCATTGAGTTTGAAGAATGGGATAAATTAGACCGCCACAGTCGATGGCTGAGCGTTCTTAGGCAACTCGCTGCGGAGCGTGTGGTTGCTAGCCGTCAGATGTTCTCCCTCGGGCATGACGATTTGTATTGTCTTTATCGTAAGTTACTTCAAGTTAGTTTAAGTAGTTTGTAAGCCTGGCGACTGATGACCAACGTAGTTAAGCTCCTTAGATTTACAAACATTTGAATAAATTAGAGCAGTGATTAAATAAACTCGTGGGAACATGCTACGTAGGGTATAGGCTTCCATTCACGAAAGAGGTCATGCAACTCTTTATTGAATGGGGTCGTCATACATTAGGTTTATCTTGAGAAAAATTATTTTTAGTCTGTTAGAATAAAAATGAAATGATTTCTTGGACTTTGTTTGCCAATAAATCTGAAGATTTACTACTTCATAATTTCTGTTCACCATAGTATAAAATATCATACAACCTTTTCTTGGTGCTTGATGCAAAACTTTTCTTTTTCTGTGTGTAGAGAAGGTTAAAGAAGAAGGATTTGTTCAGTAAGCGCGAAATCGTCACAAAAATGTTGAACCAGATTCAGTAACAAGACGCTACAAGAGAGACGCAATGCATCCAGGAGTGAATCAATATACGACAATGTACGTCCCTCAAACAGTTATAAACGAGAGCGAGGTGGCGCAGGGGTTAGGATGGTAAATTTACATGCAAATGGACGATGCTTCACATACCCGTCAGGCCACTGAAATTTAGGTATTTCGTGGATTGTGTAAATCGCTTGTGGCAAATGTTCGGATCGCCCCTTTAACAAGGGTACGACGAATTTATTTCCCCATCCTCTTTCCTAATCTGCGATTGTGGTCCGTTTCTAACAGTATCGTCGTCAACGAAACGTAAAAAAGTCTGTGATAGAAAGAATCAGTATACATATTCATTTCTTATAAATTTTGTTTTACAACTTGTACAAAAACCAGACAGCGGTTGTCAGAGTTGTAGGGCATGAAAGGGATGCAGTTGTTGGAAAGGGAGTAAGACAGGGTTGTAGTCTTTCTCCATTGTTATTCAATTTGTACATTGAGCAAGCTATAAAGGAAAGCAAGGAGAAATTTGGAGAAGGAATTAAAGTTCAGGGTGAAGAATTAAAAACATTGCGTTTTGCCGACGACATAGTAATTCTGTCAGATACAGCAAACGACCTGGAAGAGCAATTGTACGGAATGGACAGTGTGCTGAAAGGTGCATATAAGATGAACATTAACAAGAGCAAAACTAGGGTAATGGAGTGCAGTGTAAGAAAATCAGGTGATGCTGAAGGAATTAGACTGGGAAACGAAGCAATAAAGGAGGTAGATGAGTTTTGTTACTTGGGCAGTAAAATAACAAATGATGGTCGCAGTACAGAGGATATAAAATGCAGAATGGGAATGGGTAGAAAAGCGTTCTTGAAAAAGAGAAATTTGTTAACATCGAATATTGATTTAAGTCTAAGGAAGTCCTTTCTGAAGGCATTTGTATGGAGTGTTGCCTTGTATGGGAGTGAGACATGGACGATAAACAGGGCGGACAGGAAGAGGATTGAGGCTTTTGAAATTTCGTGCTACAGAAGAATGCTGAAGATTAGGTGGGTGGATCGCGTAACTAATGAGGAGGTACTGAACAGAATTGGGGAGAAAAGAAATTTCTGGCATACCTTGACTAAAAGAAGGGATATATTGGTAGGATACATTCTTAGACATCAAGGAATTGTGAATGTAGCGTTGGAGGGAAGTGTGTGGGGTAAAAATCGCAGAGGAAGACCAAGAGATGGATACAGTAAGCAGGTTCAGACAGATATAGGTTGCCGTTCTTATGTGGAGATGAAGAGGCTTGCTCATGTTAGGGTATTGTGGAGAGCTGCATCAAACCAGTCTTGGGACTGAAGACCACAACAACAACATAAATTTTGTGGCAAACAGAACATGAAAATAAAATTTTGGGGCCTTGAGTTCATAGAACGATGGCCAAGAGTAGTTCTTCCTAAGCCCTAGTCGCGACCTGAAGAGACACGGAGAAGTGAAAACGGTGACACAAAGTGAGTTTATATGCAGAATACATAAACAGCAGCTAGAACCGTGCTTATCTTTCAGTATGTTTTTAGATAAGTAGTAATGAGTCAGATTCATTCGGAGATCTGGCTACCATCTGGAGGTAACAATGCGAACGTGCTGGATACAGAAAAAATGAAGGCGTGACGTGCAGTGGCGTGAAGTGTTAACGCTGAGAGGCCGGTACTCTTGACGCCAAGTGCCTCAGGACACTCGTGATCCCATAATAAGCCAAGCTAACAGCGCTGTCAGCGTCTGTCTGGCCAGCTTACGGCTTCTTGTTGTTGCAAATAAAATACACCTACAGCAGGCTGACTACCTCAATTTACCGCAGCTGGGTACTTGACAGCATAGCGAATATCCGCACGTACCTTACACTCTAACACCATCACGCCTACAGTACTATCGACATAAACTAAATAGCTTTTTAGCCGAGAATGCTGGTTGTGACTGTGCACTAGTCATGAGATTTTGTGGCAAGTTAGCGTGATAAATGAACATGTCTTCTACCACACGCCGGCCGCAGTGGCCGAGGTGACTGAGGCGCTCCAGTCACGGTCAGCACGGCCACTACGGTCGGGGGTTCGAATCCCCCCTCGGGCATGGATATTTGTGCCGTCCTAGTTCGTAAGTAGTTCATAAGTAGTTTGTAAGTTTAGGGACTAATGACCCCGTAGTTCAGTCCCATAAGCTTAACAAACATTTGAACAATTGAACTCTACCACACTACCACACCATCCACAGTTGCTGAAACGTTTACTCCGAGATGTACCGAGCGAAGTGGCGCAGCGGTGACACACTGGACTAGAATTCCGCAGGCCAGCGGTTCAAAGCCATCTCCGGCCACCCAAATTTAGATTTTCCATGATTTCGCTAAATCACTCCATGCAAATGACGGGATGTTTCCTTTGAAAGGGCACGTCCAATTTTATTCCCCATCCTTACCCATGAATCCTAGCGTGAGCTTCGTCTCTAATGACCACACTGTCGACGGGATATTAAACCACAAACTTCCTTCATTTCATCCTTCCGAACTTTAGCAACACTACAATACCGTCTGAAAGGAAACAATTTAGCTATAGGTATCTGGAACTTTGCTTCAATACGGTGGGGAAATGGTTTCTTGCACAGTAGTACTGCTGCAAGTTCTAGCTCTCAAATGGATTGTGTTTCGGAAGGTGGGATACTATCCGTTTTAAAGTTTATATTGGCCAATAAGAATATCAGCATCTGTCGTAATATAACCAGTATTTCATTGCAGATCTAGATTTTTTTCCGACAGTGCAGCTACTGTATCATCTGTGAGTGATAGTCATGTAGCCTCGCCATATTTATAACACAAATTACTACGTAACGTCCCTTGCTTCAACATGAAAGGTTTGTTTTCTTATAAGTTCTGTTATAAATACGTTGAGTCTACATGACAATCTATAACGCACTGATGATAACAGCCCTGTCAGTAGAAATCTAGATCTGAATTAAAATACGACCGGTGCTGCCCTTCTTCCTGGCTTGGCTTAGACCACGAATTACATTGCAAAATATAATCAAACGTGCGGAAAAAACAAATGTGTGTAAATCTATGGGATTAACTACTATGGTTATCAGTCAGTAAGCTTACAAATTACTTAAATTAACTTAAACTATTCTAAGGACAAGACAGACACCCAATCCCAATAAAGGACTCGAACTTCCAACGGGCGCCTTGAAGCGCTCGGCCATTCCACCGCAGCTCGTGAGTAACAGATTTAGTTGACATTATAAAGAATGAGGGCAGGACTTCTCCGAGAAGATGGTTTCTCGTCGATTCAGCTCAACCTGTATTCCAACAGTATCTCTGGTGAACAAAATGATGTTTACTGAAGATATGCAAATTGGATGAGGCATAGCATCAATGTAGACAGCTTACACTTTGCCGAATATTTTGTATTCTAACATGAAAAGTAATAAAACACACGTATCACAATGATAAGTTTTGCTGAAGATAAAGCGAATGTTGTCCTCAAGCTAGTGTACCAGAGAATTAACATACCACCTGTTATAAGTGAAGTGAAGCGATAAATAAATAGACAGGCATGCCAATTATAACAGGTAATATGTAATCTGTATGCATTTCAAAAAGTGATGCGATGTGATGTGCTGTGATGAAACGAAAGAAACGACAGAAAAACACACGAAAAGTGCTGTACACATCCGAAAAACACACGCCAGGAACAAGATAACTCCAGCCAACAAGACGGAGAAACAGTAGTAAGATGTAAAGAAGAGACATCAACACCGCGAGTAGACCGAATATTAAGTTAAAAAAACTTAGGCCTAACGCGCACAATGTTTTCTAAAAACTGTTTTTAATCTATTTATCGAAAACAAACTTTACAAGCCTTTGTATCATTTACAGACCACAGAAGATGCTTTTAAAATAAAAAGCGAAACGCGTCTGGTGTAAAATAAATCTCTTAATTACAGTCAGCATAAGAGGAATTACCTCCTATAATCAATTTTAAGAGCTGCTGCGGAAGATGGCCACACAACCAAACATTGAATGGAAACTGTTTCCTCATTACGGCAGATTATTTGGATGAGATATTTCACTGGCCTTTTGATGGAATGATGAAACGAAGGAGATTTTGAATTAGACAGTGGTTCCACAAAGGTTGGAAACTGATCTGATTTTCGTAGTCTAGTTTCAAAGGGCGAGGATAAGTTCTCTGGAATCCAGTGATTAAGAAATCGATTAAGAATACTGAGTGTATGAAAATCATAACTTATAAGTGGTATACACCCCGATTAAAGATACAAATTGTTGCGTATGTCCTCAACACATCTACATTTTGCATATAAATCAACTTAGATATTCGATTTCGAAGGATTACTAATGAAGTGATACTGACTTTAGATTACGGCTGTGTAACTTACCTTTTTCAAACACTGAGTTTTCCAATTAAATATATCGAGTTGCCATTATGGAGTATTTCTTAGCATGAAATAATATAGAACAAAACGAGAGATGTTTACCATGCCATCGCAGCATGACCGCAAAAGATCTTTGAGACCTTCCACTGATCTGCTCGAAGCGAATGTCGTCTCATTATAGCGAGCGATCTGTGCGAGTGCCTGGAACGATAATGGGACCCTGCCTGAGCATATTACGGAGTGTACCGTGTACAGTTATCGTCCTGCTTCTTCGCGTGTGCTGTTAGAATCTTGTTCCACAAGATCTTTTTTGTTTGCCGCCGTTAATTTTCATTTCGCTTAAGAGATCCCGCGCCTATTGGCCCACAAGCGAATCGTTCCGCTAATATGGGCATGGCCGAAGCCTTACGTGCTAAACGACATGCTCCCTGACACGTTTTGTGTCAGAACTCACTCCTTCATTTCAGGGACACTTTTTTCAATTTTCTCTCGACAATAATGCCACTAGCAGATCACATTGCTGTCCTAATACGGAAGGCGTTTTACGACACCTCATCAAAGATGGTTAAAAAGGGAATTTCCTTAATTTTCTTGTGGTAAGAAATCTAGGTCAGTGAATATCTAATATTAAACTGATATAATGCAGATTATTTACAGGCAATATCGTTTAAACGGCCATTTACGGGCAATAATTAATGACTTACAAAAGAATTACGCTTTACTTCTCTGATAGTGTATCTCTCTTACTGCTGGTAGTCGCAATATGTCTAGCTATGAGAGCACCGCACATTTGTCTAATTCGCCCGCAGTATAAGGGAAACGGTGTTTGCGAGAAGGTAACGTTTGATCCTTGTATGCAATTAGGTAGTTTTTTCTAACTTACCGTCTGAACAGCAAACTTGAAGCTCAGAAAGCCGGCCGTGGTGGCCGAGGGGACTAAGGCGCTCCAGTCACGGTCTGCACGGCCACTACGGTCGGGGATTCGAATCCCCCCTCGAGAATGGATATTTGTGCCATCCTAGTTCGTAAGTAGTTCATAAGTAGTTTGTAAGTTTAGGGACTGATGACCCCGTAGTTAAATCCCATAGACTATACAAACATTCGAACATTTTGAAGCTCAGAAAAACAACTGTTTCGTATCAATATTTTTTTTCGCAATAGCGAATTTCACTTTGCGTCACTGTATAAGGTATAGATGTTCTACCAAATTTTCATATGTCACCATTTGGTAGAACATCTATACCTTATACAGTGACGCAAAGTGAAATTCGCTATTGCGAAAAAATATTGATAAATATATCAACACTGTAAATCGTCACCATACAGTAATTGAACTATTTCGTAGTCGGCAGGCTGCAATGATAACTCAACATATTTGGCTTCTTGTCAGACCTTTTGCCGATCATTAACTGAAAGTGTCTCACCTCAGATTGAATAGTTGAGAAGGTTACAGTTTGATATTACATTGGCCATCCATCAATTAAGCGAGAAATGTAAATCAGAAATGAAGCAGCTGCTAAATACAGCTATAAAATATAGCAAGGTGAGAAGAGAGAGAGAGATAGAGGGCAGTGAGGGTGAGGGAGAGAAAGCACGAGAGAAAACGGGGAAGGATACAGAGAGACAGGCAGAGAAAGAGAGACACCGCCAGTTTTACTAGTAGTAATATGTTATTAACTTAATAACTGTTCATAAATTACATGAAATAATGTTGTGCCTGCCATGAGTTCGAAATTTTAAATCAGGCTTTCCTCATTTTGAGTATTAGCTGAAATATCGCCATTTCTAAAATATAATCTCAGAATTGCCTCAGAGTGCTACAGCACAGTACAAAATTTCATGTTTTCGTTGGGCAAGTCGCCCATGAAACAGGATTAAATTAAATAAAATATTCAAATGTTTGGAAATCTATCAGACAAAACTGCGTGATCATCAATCCGTAGCTTGCAAACTATTTAAACTAAGGTAAACTAACCTAAGGACAAAACACACACCCATGCACTAGCGAGGACTCGAACCTCGGACGGCGAGCAACCGCGCACTCCGCAGCGAGGCGACTTAGACCGCTCGGCTACTCCACCGCAGCGATTTAATCAAATGCTAACATTAGTAATAACTACTGTATGAATTCATAGTCAGTATCTTCAGGAGCTGCACCTGCTATGGCGACCTGATACGTTACATTGTGTTAGATGGTAGTTCTATAGTTTAGTGAAAGTTAAAGTTTCAGTGATTCCGATATTAATCGATTTGACTCAGGGAAAGCATCAGTTGGGAAGGGAGGAAGACAGGGTTGTAGCCTTTCTCCAGTGTTGTTCAATTTGTACATTGAGCAAGCTATAAAGGAAAGCAAGGAGAAATTTGTTGAAGGAATTAAAGTTCAGGGTGAAGAATTAAAAACATTGCGGTTTGCCGACGACATAGTAATTCTGTCAGATACAGCAATGGACCTAGAAGAGCAATTGAACGGAATGAACAGTGTGCTGAAAGGTGCTTATAAGATGAACATTAACAAGAGCAAAACTAGGGTAATGGAGTGCAGTCTAAGAAAATCTGGTGATGCTGAAGGAATTAGATTAGTTAACGAAACAATAAAAGAGGTAGATGAGTTTTGTTACTTGGGCAGTAAAATAACAAATGATGGTCGCAGTACAGAGGATATAAAATGCAGAATGGCAATGGGAAGAAAAGCATTTTTGAAAAAGAGAAATTTGCTAACATCGAATATTAATTTAAGTGTAAGGAAGTCTTTTCTGAAGGCATTTGTGTGGAGTGTTGCCTTGTGTGGGAGTGAAACATGGACGATAAGCTGTGCGGACAGGAAGAGGATTGAGGCTTTTGAAATGTGGTGCTACGGAAGAATGCTGAAGATTAGGTGGGTAGATCGCATAACTAATGAGGAGGTACTGAACAGAATTGGGGAGAAAAGAAATTTCTGGCATACCTTGACTAAAAGAAGGGATCGCTTGGTAGGACACATTCTTAGACATCGAGGAATTGTGAATTTAGCGTTGGAGGGAAGTGTGTGGGGTAAAAATCGCAGAGGGAGGCCAAGAGACGCGTATAGTAAACAGATTCAAGTGGATGTGAGTTGTCTTTCTTACGAGGAGATGAAAAGGCTTGCTCAGGATAGGGTATTGTGGAGAGCTGCAATAAACCAGTCTGCGGACTGAAGACCATAACACAGCAACACATTAATTACGTGAATATTCTATTCCAGCGCATTTACAATCAAACACACTGTGCTTGTTATTTCATTTAGTGATGACCACTTGTCATTATATAAATCATTTACTATTTATTATATGATGATTTATTTTGTATGTTATTTGTGAGTGTCTCTGGCTGTGCATCGGGCTCACTTCTGTGATTACATTTCGCGGCGAATAGTTGCAGCTGTAGCTAAAGTACTGGTGTGTTGTTTGTACATTGTAGTTAGTTAGTAGATTTAGTTATTTTGTTGAGATACTCACCTGAAATTGCAGGGTTTATAGTAAGAATAAGTTAATATAGAAGCAGGAACGTAATATCTGGGTGTTTCAGGTGCATATGCAACGAGCGAAGGAGGGAATAGATACGATGAGGAGGGAAAAGGGGACTGGGAAATGGGAACCGGCAATTGGCGAGACGGCCGGTAGGAGGATGACATATAGAGTTGCACTTTGCGTCTTGCTAAAAGATTTGACCAGCTGTCAGAGTTCAGTGGAGAAGAACCTCCTTCAGCTGTTGGTGCCGGAAGCACAGTGGCGGCGCTAGACGAAAACTGGGCGTCGGCGAACTCGTCTTTGCGAGGCCCCTTTCATTTTTTCATTAATGAAGAAAATGTTAAACGAGCTGAATTATACATCAATAATCAATACACTAAAATTCTATTAATATATCTGTAGTATTGCAATGACAAAAATTACAATAAACAAACACAAATTGGAGGAACTTTTCACCTTTTCGTCTCACTGAATTTTTTAAGACCACATCTTAAAACTAGCCGCTATTTCGGCTTCAGTTGATAGTACTGACAACGCAGATAGTCTTTCTTGGATCATTTTGCTTTTCAAGTTAGTCTTAATCATTTAACTTTGTGAAGCTTCTCTCGGCCGAAGCTGTACTGGAACGGGGGAAGATTCTGATTGTTATGTAATCATTTCGATATAATTCTTCCAAATCGTTTTCTAAAATGTACTGAAGAAATTGTTATGTAAGTATTTAACTAAAAATTGCATCACTACTGAACTCATACGGAAATGGCCGAGCCCACTAAGGCATCATACCACGGTGAGCGAGATCGCTCTCGCCGGGGGTCGAATCCCACCCTTGGGAACGAATGTTGTGTTCGTCCATTGGTTAAGCTAGTGTAAATTAGATGAAGGTCGTCGCTATATAACCTAGCAGTTGGAAAGCGCCGTTAAACATCAAGTAAAATAATAATAATAATAATAATTTTAACAATGTTTTGCGAGGCCCCTACAAGCGCGAGGCCGTCGGCGGTGGCAGACGTCGCCGATGCCTAGCGCCGCCACTGCGGAAGCACGCTGAATACTTCATCCGTTAGGAAACCTAAATCAGTTGTAAACTCTGATAGAATGAAGGTTCTGCTTTGAGGAATTTCGTATGCTAGCCGGTATGCCAACAGTTGCCGGAGGTGTCGGGGAGTGAGTATCGGGTTACCAGCATCCAGAAACATGGAGCAGGGTTGGTGCAGTTGACTCTTAACACACAGGAATTTTCCAAAAGGGGATCACTTAATAAAGGAGCTGGGAATAGTCTTGATAGTGACAGGAAGTGTAACATAGATGGTGACGTGGAAAAGATAACTACTCAAGCTTGTGGTACAGATGTGTATTTTGTGCCACTATTTCAGTGTTATGATCAGCCTCATCCTGATACAGCTGCGAGCCGTGTTAACATGAGGCTTAAGGATGCCGTGGTGCCACTTGAGTCTACCAACTTATCGGATTTCACTAGACACAGCCTGCACTTCAATAGGTATTGCAAGCAGAGGTTTAACAAAACATGTAGGTGACAGCTTAGTTGTAGGGTCAGAACCTGGTATTATTCATGTGAAAATTCATGAAGTAGTAGACGTTAGAACCGCAGCTTTGTTTGACATGAGTCAGATGATATCCATCCCTACTTAAAGGAAGTCTCTCCGACAAATGAATCACTTTAGACAAGGCATCCAAGTAATAAGGTAATCGTAATATTTCATCAAAATATCCAAATTATTAGAGGTAATTCTAAATATCAGGTCCGCCTGAGATGCAAAACACTTTTTTTTAGCCAAACATGTTTCAGCACCTCTGTGCCATAATGAGTGCGTTTATTTATTTATGGCCGTGGAAAAGAAAAATACATTGTTTTATTATTCATCTATGTAATCTAAAAGTCGTATGTCTTATTTTTAGTTATTACCTTTGTTTTTTCCATCAGATTGTCTTGTAGGACTCTTTTCACGTAATTAGGCACTGGTAGCACTGTCATCTGCAACCAAATAATGTGCGTGAACATTCTGACGACTTAACATTCTATTTCTAGTGTGCAAACGTAAAATTTCGTAAGAGGGGATATCTCGATAATCGGACTGTATTTTCTATTACTTACAATTTGAAACTTCCTGGCAGATTAAAATTGTGTGCCAGAACCGGGACTCGAACCTGGGACCTTTGCCTTTCGCGGGCAAGAGCACTACCGACTGTGCTACCCCGACACGACTAACGATGCCGCCTCACAACTTTACTTCCGCCAGTACCTCGCCTCCTACTTTCCAAACTTCACAGAAGTTCTCCTGCGAAACATGCAAGACTAGCACTCCTGGAAGAAAGGATATGGTGGAGACATGGCTTAGCCACAGCCTAAGGGATGTTTCCAGAATGAAATTTTCACTCTGCAGCGGATTGTGCGCTGATATGAAACTTCCTGGCAGATTAAAATTGTGTGCCGGAACCGGGACTCCAACCTGGGAGTGCCTTGCCTTTCGCGGGCAAGCACACTACCGACTGTGCTATCCCGACACGACTCACGATGCCGCCTCACAATTTTACTTCCGCCAGTACCTCGACTCCTACTTTCCAAACTTCACAGAAGTTCTCCTGCGAAACTTGCAAGACTAGCACTCCTGGAAGAAAGGATATGGTGGAGACATGGCTTAGCCACAGCCTAAGGGATGATTCCAGAATGAAACTTTCACTCTGCAGCGGAGTGTGCTTTCAATTTGTTTAGAAGTGCATATTCTCTTCCGCGTTTCTATGGATACCACACATGCGTTACACATTTTTCGCGGACTATTTCCTTTCACCATCACTTAACACTTACGTAAAGAAGGACTGTGTACGTTTTGTTATTATTCGTACCTACTAGACGGCCTCCATTTGTTCTCCGGTGGGAATGGTGATAGATTTCAATTTTATTTAATTTCTTTCTCTGCCTGTCTGCTTGTGTCTGTGTGTAGGTGTATGTGTGCACGCGAGTTTTAACTGTCTATATTAACATTTCTGTATAGCCCCTTTAATGGGTTAAATAATGTTTTTGCATGGAGCGGTATATTCATTCATGACTGTCCTTCTCCTACTGCTTATTGTATGTGGTAGTTTTCTTCCATTGTGAGTTTGTGATGAGGGTTGAGGCTTCATTTTATTATTTTTAGGTTGTTTCCAATTTTGTATAGTTATGGTTATGGGCTATTAGGTGGTAATCGAATGTGCTATGGGAACTGACGTTTTAGTGCTCTTCCTTGTTCGGAGTATCTGGTTTTGAAATACCTACAAGTTTGTCCTATATATACTACTTGACATGTGTTGCATGTGAGTTCATATATTTCTGATCTGTTGAATTTGTCTGTTAGTGCTATTTGTGTTCTGAGCTTTTTCAGTACTGTGTTGTCTGTCCTGTATCCTATTTGGAGTCCCTGTTTCTTTAATATTTGCATATCCTGTGAACTATTTGTTGCTGTAGGCGAGTATGTGCCATTTGTTTCCGTTTGTGTGTTACGCTGTTGTGTCTCGTATGTGGTCCTTGACTGTGTGTTATGTTCTGTGTTCTTCGAGGTCTTGTGTATATGTGCCATATTCATTGTTTTTCTTTTGTCATATTTGTTGGTTTATACTGTCTTATTAGATGAGTGCCATAACCATCCCCCAATGCTATTTGCTTTCTTGTGTTCAGTTCCTGTCCGTAGTTTTCTTTCCCGATGAGTGTTCTGGTTAGTCCGTTGAGTAAAAATCAAAAGCTTGCCTCTTTGTTTGCCACCAGGTGCTTTGATAAACAGTGTATGGCGGTACTCGTGGTGGCCGGATTTCTGAATATTGTGAATTCATGAGTGCTGTTTACTCTTTCTATAGTGATATCCAAAAAATTCCGAGTGTTGTCTGTTTCTCTTTCTCATGTGATGTGGATTTTTTGGAGTAGAGTGTTAATTTTATCGTGAAGCTGTTTTATGCGTGTGTGAGTGATACACTGAGCAGACATATTACGTCATCGAGATAACAGTACCAGTATATGACTTTGTATTTCTTTGCTTGTAATATGTACCTGAAAATTTTGTTTTCCAAGTTGTTCATGCTACCACTGCCTAATTATGACCACCAAATGTAAAAACCAATGTAACAACCAAAAGGAAGACATACGAATTTTACGCCTAATACTCACACATAGATTAGTATTCAAACAATGTATAAATAAATAAATGCACTAATGATAGCACAGAGGTGCTGAAAAAATCTGGGTAAAAGTAAAAACCAGTGTTTCGCATATCAGGCGGACCTCATATCCAGAATTTTTATTACAAATACGGCATTCGTAGGAGCTGCATATCGAAAATGATGAATATTTCGTTGCCGTACTAGGCATTCTCCAGCAATCTCTGCAATAAATACAGGGACACCTTATTGAATCTTCAGAAGACCATCCTAAACATACAATTAAACAAAAATTTTCAAACACTCAACGTAATTCCAGACTTAATCAATAACAATTCCGTGAATAGCATGTCATGTGCTTCAATGAAAGTGAAAAGAAGCACAGGACAGATTTTGGTTAAAGCAAGAAATTAGGGAACTATATGCCAATAAACACTCACTAAACAATGAACTTCTCAGAACAGACATCGAGTTAGCCAACAAATTTACAATAGCAGCTCAATTAGAAGAAATATCTGAGAGGGAATATACACATACACAAGAAATAATCCAAAGAAACGAAACAGAAAACTCAACAAAGTCATAAACCACACATACACAACCTCACCAGTCACCACAACCAAAAAGATAACTTCCATAACAAAATGATCACCCTAACATGCATAAATTACTCCAAACAGGAAAGAAACCTACTAGAAAAAGGGCCAAAATACAACTTAAATACACAAATATCACAGAAACCAACAGAAGACCTCATAACACAATCTTAACAAATTATAAAGGAACAAGAAAGACTGAGCACATCAAATCTTAATGCAAACTTAACAAGAGAATTAGTAGCTGCAGAAATAACGCACAGAACCACCATACACTCTAGTAACAGAACACTTGAAGAAATTACATTCCACAAGCGAAAACAAAAAGTAAAAGAAAACAAGGTCATACTAACCAGGCAGATAATGAAATATATTGGTTCTGATAAAAGAAGAGGAATACATAAATAAACCACTAAATTTTCTGAAAGACAACCGCATCCACAAATTGAGCAAATACCCACCAACAAGATCCCAGAAACCTTCCAAGAGACACTGAAATACACCAAAAATATATTTTCAAAATGTCAAGTAAAAGGAATGGCACAGAAAAATCGAAAGCCACCCGTTCTACATCCCTTACACAAAGTGCACAAGATAAATATTACAACATGCCCTATAATTTATTTCAGAACGTCTGTATCTTACTACCTAGCTCACAGATTACTAAAGAAAATTACACATCTGAAAAGGACAGGAATCTCGAAAACTGAAAGGAACTAATGGAATCAAGAACATGGACATACCAGATTTAGTAACCCTCATATCCTTTAATGTCACATCAATGTACACCTTCATACCAATAGATGAAACAATCAACATCATTACACACAGCTAAGGCAACAGGAAAACAAACTAGACACAAACATTGATGAAATAAGAAGCATACTCAGGACCATAAAAGAAAAAAAAAATACTTTGTGTTCAACAAAGACTTCTATTCCCAACAGGAACTAGTTAGCCTTGTACTACTTACCAGTTAACTTCACAATACATGGAAGTTGCGTATAAGGTATAGTTTCCTGTATTACTAAAAACAGCAGTTGTCATTTTTCATGTTATTTATTGAATCATCAGTTTATTTCATACAATAGTTGGTAATTCAAAATTAATTATTTTGGTCCATAAAAGAAATCTTTGTTTTCCAATGTACACAATTGTATAGCATGAAAATGTTCACATATAATTTTATAAACTTTCTTCCTAGAACCAGTACAATTATAGCTTAAGATAATTACTTAAATCAAAGACGAAGTTCTTTTTTCATCATTGCGGGCTCCAGCTGGAAGTCCTTTTGGACAACAAGCCCATTTTGGCATTATTATTTAGTGAACACACAGTATAGTGCACCCTGCATTCGTTGTACTCATTTTTGTAAGATACAATCCAATAACTTCTATTTCAGGACGCTCTATATGCCTAATATGCCTAACACTGCACCTTCACCCTCAATACCAAAAATGTTCAAATGTTTGTCAAGCTTAAGGGACTTCAATGCGGAGTTATCAGTCCCTAAACTTACAAACTACTTATGAACTACCTCATATTTAAGACGATACAAACATCCACTCCCGAGGGGGGATTCGGACCCCGATGGCGGACGACCGCGCACCGCAACACGGCGCTCCAATACGCGCAGCTAATCCGCCGCGGCCCAATACCGAATTCGTAATTATTTCTTCTATTTTCATGTGGTCAACTGAGATTCGAGACAACATCATTTGAGTTCATTAGAGAAATTTCTGCATGAAATTTCGGAAAGGTTTCCAATGGAGTAGCAAAGTTTTTAATGTCATTCTGCTTCTTGACAGGTCACGTTTCTGCACAGGATGCTATGTGGTGCGCAAATTCAATTTTGTTGCTCCTGTAGCCTATGCATATTTTGATTCTCTCTGATTTCCATAAAACTACTCTCACCATCATCTGTAGTATGTTTCATGTGTGACATCCGTAGGAGCATCCGCGATGAGTTTGTTTGATTTTCTAAGTAATTGTCATCATGTCTCCATTAACTCATCACGTGATCTGAGCAGAAAAATGCTCCTAATTCATGCCTGCATGGTGTCTACTGAAATATATAATTATTGCCACTTTAGCTGGTGATTTTTTTAAACATCATTTTCCACTATATGCCTAAATACCTTCAATTTCGTAACATCTGTGTTTGGCAGTCCAGAACCCAAAATGTTACACACTCTGATATTATCTACATTGAAGGAAGTCTTTTGAAGATTTTTTACGCACAAGCCTTTGTTATTAGCTTGCTCTCTCTTTATTTATGTAGGTGACAGTCGTTTCTCTCATTTTAAATGCTTTCTCTATCTTGTACCTTGACTCTTTTCTTGAATTACCATAACCAGTTCCTACGTCTAGATCCTCTTTCGTCAATACATGGCCACTCTATAAGTATCACAGCCCATTTGCAATTCATTCAAGGAGCGAGTTGGGATGTCATTTCTTTTTGGAGATAGTCCTCCATCTTTTCTTCTCTGGTAATGTTTGCTGTACGTCAGCTACGAATTTTCTTAAAGCCCACCTCTCCTTCCTGTTTTTGATTTTCCTCGGAGGCTTTGAGGTAACAATTCTTGACAAGTCTGGGTGGTAAGTGCAACTAAGATGATAATATTTTGCGACCGTCGTCACTTGTGATCTGCTGTTACTGCAGTCGCCATTAATATGGTATCATCCGCCCAGACTTGTCAATATGGGAAGTGTCACGTAAGCTTTTTGGCATGTGAACATTGAAGATGCAATGTCCATCAGTACATTGTTTGGACTTGTTTCTGAACGTTCGAAAACGAGATAGATATTTAGAGGTATCTGAATTTTTCGTTTCATTATACGTTAAACACAAAAGTAATACAAAATTATAAGTCTGTATGTGGTAGAAGTATCTTAGGATTCTGATCATCGGTGAGTGAATGACAGTATTAACGATTTTCGACTATTAATATTTCGTTAACTTTATGGTATAGCACAGTATAATTTGGGAATAGTTTGTAGCCGTATCCACAACTGGGGGGGGGGGGGGTAGAAAGTGCTGTGAATAGGTTTGAGAAATGAATGTTAGGGCTGTGTACTCGACTTCGCAGGGGCAGTGCCGTGCCACCAAATAAAACAGTTAATATTGTTTCCGACATCGATTTATTCCTTTTTTCACGTGTTTCGGTAGTCCGGGTTACCAGCGATTGCAGACTATCAAGCTTTGATACTAATGAAGTCGACATTCGTTCGGTGTAATCCACCCAACTTTACATTCTCGAAAGAGCTTTGTACAGTTGACCGTATGTGGACACGTTTTTGACGATTCCTCATATCGTAGAAAGTTTACATCAGACTTAAACTGGAAAGAACACGTAGATAATGTCGTAGGATAGGCGAACCAGAGACTGCATTTTATTGGCAGAACGCTTAAAAGATGCAACAGAACTACTAAATAACTGCATACACTACGCTTGTCCGTCCTCATTTGGAGTATTGCTGCCCAGTGTGGGATCCTTATCAGGTGGGTTTGACGGAGGACATCGAAAGAGTTCAAAGAAGGGCACCTCGTTTTCTATTGTCACAATAAGGGAGAGACAGTGTCACGGAAATGATACAGGACCTGGGATGGGCGTCATTACTACAACGGCGCTTATCGCTGCGGCGTGGTCTACTTACGAAACTCCAATCACCAACATTCTCCTCCGAATGCGAAAATATATTGTTGACTCCCACCTGCACAGGATAAAATACCAGAAATCAGAGCTCTAACGGAGAGGTTTAGATATTCTTTCTTCCCGCGCGCTTTTCGAGAATAGAATAGGAGATGAATAGTATAAAGGTGGTTCGATGAACACTCTGCCAGGCACTTAAACGTGATTTGCAGGTATGTAGATGTAGAAAGTTGACGTCTACGTTAAAATGAAATGTGAAAGACAACGAATGGGAAATCGAACCCTCGATCTCTCCGACGAGAGTACTGCGCTCCACTTCTAGACTATTACCAACACTTGAATACTTGGTCAAGTAAGAGATGATCGTTCGTCAAGGAAAAAAATATGTTTTTAGTCGTCCTCGTCGCAATTTGTTTAGTCGTCCTTGTCACCATTTGTTTAGTCGCCCTCGTCGCCATGTGTTCTGTCCTTCCCGGCCTGTCTTTAAGGAAAGGTTTATACAAATTAGTAATACAAGTTTTATATACTGAACTTTTTACAATACTCAACTTCTATCTCTTCTTCTCTTCTCGCGGCGGCGGCGTCTTCCTCAATGGTAGCTTCGCTGAGTCCTAGTGACTGCCTATTTCGCAGCCGAGTTCAGATAGACCCATCAAAACCCATGATGTTTACGGGGTCATCAGTCCCTAAACTTACAAACTACTTATCTACTACCTTATACTAAGGACGGCACAAATATCCATGCCCGAGGGGGGATTCGAACCCCCGACCGTAGTGGCCGTGCAGACCGTGACTGGAGCGCCTCAGTCCCCTCGGCCACCGCGGCCGGCAATTCAATTTAGTTTGTGTCTTGCGCTGTTCGAAAATTTAGATCCTAATGCCATATAAAAGCCCTGGATAATGTTATAAAACATTAACACCCTTCCTCAAATGAAAATAGCCTTTATTGCAGAAGTTGATAAATTGTTCAATAGTACAAAAGTGAAAGTAAATTAAATTCTTGTAAACACAAAAATGGAAACTTTCACAATGTCTTTCAACAAATTTACGGCTACGATACCGCGACCCTAAACACCTTTTTGTAGCCTCTTATATTTTTTAACTTTAAGCCTTTTTGTTGAAATCTTTTGATGACAAAAACGTTATATCAATACAAATAATCGATAACCCACGATTGTGAAAAAGTATGATACAAAGAGATTGACAGAGAAATAATTGAGACGAAATGAAATTCCATTCGAACAGGCCTTCTAATGATACCGGAAGGTCGCCGTGAAGGCTTCGTGGAAGGCGTCAACGGCCATGTAGCCAGCATTCCGTTCTTCCAGCCGTTGTCAGTTTAGTGACCGAAGAGGCCGAATTTTAACATTGCTCATCTCAATTTTCATTTAGAGTGTATAAATTTCATTTGTCACATTGCAATGATCTGCTTTCCAGTACAAAGGGAATTTTGAATTTTTCGCTTTTGCGACACAGTCTTCTTGGACACGTTGTGGAACCGGACGCGATCGCTTCTAGAGATGAGTGGAGAACGGCGGACAGAGTGATCCTCACACCACGATGGCCTTGCATATTCATTCCTGTGCCGTTGCTGATACAGTACGTCGCTTCGCACTGCCGTTTCATAATAAATTATGATGTCCTTTGCAAATGAATAATGGTTGCAGACTTCTCTCATTAACGAGGGCCATCAATCCCAGGTTGTGAGACATATCAGCGATCTTCAATCACGGCATAGCAGGAATTCATGTAACGCCGTACCAGACCCAGAATAAGTCCCAACGAGAATACTGTCAGCTATATCCGTATGGTGTCTTGCGAAAATGGGGAATGACCTTCACTGATTATATAAACGGAACCATGGAACGGCACTGGTGTATCTCCTCTGAATAGTGACATATTTTATCAACAAATGATTGCCAAGATAGATGCATGAAAAGCGCTAGGCATAAAAAGATTTCTAAGGCGCAGAAACAGAATGCCCCTCTTTCTCTTTCTCTACTTCCCTTTCTCTCACTCTACCAGATTAAGGCATAGAACATTCCACCTTCCGATCCATAGAATGAATGTTTTGTTTTACCTGGTGACGATTCCTGTTTAGCAGTCTCCACCGAGAGATCCGAAATGGGGACTTTTACCTCAGGAATATTTTCCTAAGAACGCCATCAAGAAATATCCATACGGTAGAGCTGCTTGTCCCCAGGAAAAGTAATAAATGTAACAACGGTAGTGTCCTTACTCTTAACAAACATAATGAATAATCACTACAGTATTACTCTATAATGAGTTACCAACTCCGCCAGTGTCGATTGCAAGCCCTGGGTTTCATCATGCAAGTGATGAGGAAGGAGGAGCAGAAGGAGTATCAACCTAGTAAAAAAAAAAAAAAAAAAAAAACAACAGGGTCCATCTGGATCCGGATGGTAGTACCCTGTTATAGGGTCCCTACCTAGGGTTACTAGGCGAAGCAGGTCAACGGTCTTAGCGGCAGAAGAGGAATCAGGATATTTCCCAATGGCGTTAAGAGCGGAAGAAACGAGGGGAGCAAGCCCCATAACGAAAATACATTAAGCCAGGCGCGACTGTTCCCGTATCGTACGGCTTCCTGGTCAGCGTCTGATTCCATGTTAGGGACAGCTGATCTAGTTACTCCACGTCTCACTAGCTTGGTTTTATTTTTGGGTAGGGTTTAACCCTATCCCACAATTCTAAACCCATGCAACTACCATGACGGCACAACGTACAGAAATTAGTACCCCTGCCGGTTCAATCCGGGGCCAAAATTTTGGTTCAAGTAGGGCAATGGATTCTGGGGGCCCTACACCATCATGTTTGGATCAGTCGGATGATCCTTCTCCCCGCAAACTGAGAACGAAGGAGAAACATTTCTTTGGTACATTCAACGTGAACACCCTACTGAAAATTGGAAAACAGAAGGAACTGATCAAAGTACTTGTTGAATACATAATCAAACTTTTGGCAGTACAAGAAACAAGATTCACAACAGATGAAGTGTCAGCTATGGACAACTACAGGATACTGAAAGGACGACCAGCTATCAAGGTTAAGAAAACAGAGAAAACGAAGAATGCAGTGTTAATCGTTGGAACGGCCTTCTTCATTCATAATTCTATAACAGAATCTATAGTAGAGTTCAGATCTCCATCTCCTAGACTGTCTGTAGTAACTGTTGCAAGTAGAAACATATTATACACCATATTCAGTGCCCATGCACCAATCAATGAAGGCAACAGAAAGAACCCAGAGAATGTAGAAGAATTTTTGTGACAACTCGAAGAAGAACTGTTAAGAACCCCAGACATGCATGTCAAGATCCTGATTGGGAGAGGACTTCAATGCTCAGATTGGAAGAGAGAGACAATTCGGGACATTGTAGGCAAATATGTAGCTCACAGAAAGACAAACAGAAATGGCGAAAGATTGATTGATGTTTGTGCATCATTTGAAATGAAAATTATGTCCACCCAGTTTAAGGGGGCTCCAAAGCAGATGAAAACATGGCGATCACCCAATCCAATGTTATGAGAATTTCAGATTTATCACGTAGTGACTACCAGCCTGAAGGAAATAATAAAAGTTAGAGTGCAGAAAGGTGCTAATTTTGATTCCGACCATTATCTGAGAAGGATCAAAGAGAAACCAATCCCTGGTAATCGGAGAAGGAAAACCCGCAGAATACTGAAGAACAGAAAATCAGTGAAGAAATAGTTATGAAGTACCAGCATAAACTTGACACGTTTAACTCCAACAAAATGGCTCAGAAAATTCAGGAAGCAGCGAAACAAACAATTTTCCTTGCTAAGAAAAAGAAACATCCATGGTGGGACGAAGAATGTGGAGGTGCTTTACGGAAACGTTCTGAAGTTTCGAACAAGAGGAATTCTACCAAACAGAACTTCGAAGAATTAAAAACCCAAAGGAGAACGACAGCAAAACTATTTAGGAACGCCAAACGAAAGTTTGAAATGGGTCAATTAAAAGAGCTAGAAGAGAATTTCCAGAACAACAGCACCAGAAACTTCTATCAGACATTTAAATCAAAACTTAGAGGTTACTCATCACCCAACATCTGTTTCAAAAATGATCAGAGCAAACTGATTATGAACAACAAACATAACTGTGAACAATTGGCTAGATACTTCAAAGAGTTGCTCAACTGTAACCCACCATCATAAAAACTAACCTTCCAGAAACCACAAAACAAACTTCTTGATTCCACCCCACCAGATAAAAAGGAAATCCGGGAGATCATCAGGGGCTTGAAAAACACCAAAGAGTCGGGTAAGGATTCAATTGTTGCAGAACTTTTGAAGTACGCAGGAGACAGTTTCCTGAAACGACTTGAAAGATTCTTTCAAAATATCTGGATCACAGGAGACATCCCAGAAGAATGGAGAGATGCAGTCATCCACCCATTCCACCAAGAAAGGTGAGAAATCCAATATCAATAATTACAGAGGACTATCACTTCTACCAGTAGCATACAAGATCCTTGCCATTGTTCTCAAACATAGAATAGAACAACACATAGTTCAACAACTAGGTGAATATCAAGCCGACTTTAGGACAAGAAGATTGTGTGCAGAGCAGATCTTTACCATCAAACCTTAATCAAAACAAAGGCACTAGCAGCTGATAAGAAATCGATCATGAAATTTGTGAACTTAAAAAAGGCATACGACTCCGCCGATAGAGACACATTAATAGAAGTACTGAAATAATTTGGAATAGATGACAAGACAACGAGGCTTATTCAGCAAACACTAACCAACACCCGATCACAAATGAAATTTTTAGGAGAACTGTCAGAGCCCTTTTAAATCAAAACAGGTTTGAGACAAGGAGACAGTTTCTCTCCGATCTTGTTCAACTGTTTTAATAGAAAGTTTTTAGGGAATGGCGAAAAGAAATGAGTCAGTTCAACTTTCCAAATGGGATCAGGCTAGACCGCAAACAGTCTGGGCTTACATTTGAATGCCTCGCGTTTGCAGATGATATAGTGTTTCTTGCAGAAAATCTGCAAATTGCAGTTAAACAGATTGAAGTCTTCAAGGAAACAGCAGTGAAGGCAGGATTGCAAATATCTTTCGAGAAGACACAATATATTAACATAAAGGCCAGTAATCCAGTCTGGACAATGAGGACCAAGTATGGCGACATCAAAAGGGTTCAGAAGCTCAAGTACCTAGGAGATATTTTGACTCCAAACAACAATGAAAAGACAGCAACTGAAGAACCGGCTAGAAAAATGAAAATAGCATTCAGATTGTGTCAGAACACATACAAATCTAAATCACTCTCATACCAGGCCAAATTCCGACGCTACAGCTCAGTCGTCAAAACTAAATGTTTATATGCATCTGCCAGGAAGAAACTATCAGACTTGGAGAAAAAAAGGAATATCTTCAAAGTTTCTGGTCTCAGAAATATATCAAATCCATTTACATTCCGCCTAAGATCAAATCAAGAACTTTATCAACGATTTGTTAATATCACCACCACAATGAAAAAAATAAGACTGTTAATTGGATTTTCCGTCGGTACTTGACAGAACATGATAATAGTATCAAAAAGGAACAACTTCCTAATGTTCTGCAAAACTTTTTTATTGGTCACAAACCGGCTTTCGGCTTCTTAGGCCATCATCAGGTGACAACTGTTGTCACTTGATGATGGCCTAAGAAGCCGAAAGCCGGTTTGTGACCAATAAAAAAGTTTTGCAGAACATCAGGAAGTTGTTCCTTTTTGATATTAAATAAAACTGTCTTTCTATGAATATATTAAAAGAATGAAATCAGAGAGGCTCCCCAACAAGGTTCTTCTCTTCCAGGAGAACAGGAAGACACAAGATCCTTGGGTGAAAGAAGTGCACAGGGGCCTAGAAAAATGCGGGATCACAGCAGAAGAAACTGTGAACAGGTAGAGCTTTAGGAAAAAGGTTTCCGAAAAAAATGTTCAAATATCTGTAAATCTATCGAACCAAATTGCGTGGTCATCAGTCCGTAGCTTACAAACTACTTAAACCTAGGTAAACTAACCTAAGGACAAACACACACACCCATGCCCCAGGGAGAAATCGAACCTCCACGGGGAGCAACCGCGCGCTCCGCAGCGAGACGCTTTAGACCGCTCGGCTATTTTTTGCAATGTATATGCTTCCTTTCCGTTTCCTTAAAGAACGACAGTTGCCACAGAAATCTAAGACTCCATTTATATATGAAACTAACAGTATCAGCACGTTGTTAAGAATATTCATTATCACAGTATCCTCCCCGTTTTGTAAATGCTTCAGAAGACCAGTGTTCAATTCGTTGTTATGTATGTAATAGCATGTTCACGAAATAGAACGAACGCACATTTTAGAAGAAGCACTCTTACATATGCACAACTGTAAACATAGCAGAAGATAGCTCTATTTAATTAATAAGAGTGCCAAAAACCCGTTTAGGAGCCAAAGCAAAAAAAAAAAAAAAAAAAAAAAAAAAAAAAAAAAAAAAAAAGTCTTGGTGGGTTTAGAACTACTGCCCATATGCATCACAACGTAACGCACTTCCCAGTACACCACGGCGAATAATTGCGAGATTGTCTGTACGAGTGCTGGCAGTTGTTTATAGCTAAAATGACATTTTTAGAAACTACATTATAATTTATCGTACTATGAACGACATGTTTTGTTAATTCTTCAGTGTGCCACTGCTTTGAAATGACAACGCGTAAGTTATAAGAAGAAAATCATAAAATACAGGAAGCAAGATGGCGTATGCCAGAGAGAGTTCTGGGCAGGGAACGTCATGAGGCATTTCCTAACGCCTGATTTACGTAAAATCAAGAGACGATTTCAAATCACCGTAGCCGGCCGCGGTGGCCGAGGGGACTAAGGCGCTTCAGTCACGGTCCGCACGGCCACTACGGTCGGGGGTTCGAATCCCCCCTCGGGCATGGATATTTGTGCCGTCCTAGTTCGTAAGTAGTTCATAAGTAGTTTGTAAGTTTAGGGACTGATGACCCCGTAGTTAAGTCCCATAAGCTTAACAAACAATTGAACTTTTTGAACAAATCACCGTTATTTTTGCAAATATATCTGTAGCGGTGCGAGTTACGATAAAAACATAAGAGAGGAAAATTGTAGAGAATTTTCTCCTCTATAAATTCTGTTATTCAATGTTCGTGTCAGATGAACGGTTGGTTTGCAATTACAGTTACAGTACAAACGGCTTTTTTTAGTGTTACTAACGTATTCTTGGTCCGAAAAATTGGAAAAAAGGAGGTTCAGGTCTCTTGCGGCCAATTATGTCTGTACAATTTGGTGCCGATCGTTTGAGAATTTATACCTAAAAAGTTGGAACACCTCGCGGACGGACAGACATCCTCAAATCGCCGTTATTTTTGCAAATATCTATGAAACGTTGCAAGATATGAAAAAAAACATAACAAAACAAAGTTATAGAAAAGTTTCTCCTCTACAAATATGTTTATTCAATTTTAGTGTCAGATGTAGGGTTAAGCCGTTATTTTCATTTAAATTTCGAGATGTCAAAAGTCGATCGCAAAGGCCCACTTTTAGTGTTATTACTGTAACGTAAACTGGGCCTAAAGGCTGACTCAGCATGTATCAGCATTTTATGCGGCACCCCTCCCGTTAAAAGGTCATGTTTCAGAACCAGGGTTAATGACCTTATGACACGTGTCAAGCTTACCCTCTCTTCCTTCCCTTCCTCTTCCCCTCGCTCCATCATAGCCAGTGGCATACTGTTCAGTCCTCCACTTGTGCTAGAGTTTTAACTTTTATACTTTCATTTCATGAGCTGTAGCATTTAATGTCAGTCTTTACATACGTCCAGGTTATCATTCCTTGTGGATAATCTCAGTCAATGAAGATATTCGAGAACACTGCTAAGGTTTTCCACACTATTAATCCTTCATCATTACGTCCTGCGTAACCGTGTAAAACTCCTTAGGGGAAGATGTGAGCGTGCTATTCTTTCCCTGCAGACACAACTCTGCTAGAATTAAATATGAAGTACCCCTTTCCTCATGTGCTCTGTGCCAGAAACCTGTTTTAGCGAAAGTAAGAAATTTTTTGTGTGAATTAAAGTAAGTACCTCTACTGAGAACATAAAGCACTATCACTAAAAGCTAGTCACTTCTTTTTTCTCTGATATTATACCGCATCTTGATAAAATTAAAGCATTTATATCGATTAGACATCATATTCATTTCAAATGAAAAAAACTCGTATTTCATCTCTGTCAACTACGTAATACACGTTCTCAGCATCAAAGAATGTAATTATTGGCGCAATCTGGGGGTTCCCTGAAAAAACTACAAAATGCTGCATGCGTGAAGTGAGCACTGTATATCTGAACACGCCGCAGTGCTATGGCCGAGTGCTCTAAGGTACTTTGCTCCGGTTGTTTCTAGTCGGATGTTCGAGTCCTCCTTCGGACATGGGTATGTGTGTTATCCTTAGGTTAGTATCAGTTAGTTTAAATAGTTTGTAAGACCTGAGCACCACAGTAGTTAAGTCCCATAGATTTACTAACATTTGAACACTTGGTTACTGAACACGACACACTCTCCGATGAATGCTATTATGGCACTGTAGCGCTACCAAATGTGTGTTATTTCAGGGTTGCATTCGGCCCATGACAACATTTTATGAATGACAGTACCCGATCGCTTCAATCAGGTACGCGAAGGAAGTCTTGGAAAAGAGCATGTGTGGGGTGAGTTGGGGGCATACATCAACATGCAACAACTGCCATCCTGAAAAAGGACTGCAAGTAATGTTTAAAAAAGAAATTAGTGACCTGTTTGACTATTATTTATATAGTACATTCTCAAAGTTCGTCTCTGAGAGCAACAATATCAAAGCAAAGGTAGTATTTCTCCTACATGGAAACGACAATGTTGCAGCTAAAACTTTTAAAAAGAGGGAGACGAATGACTAATTAATTACAAACTGTGACTCACCTATGTTTGGAATAAGACTTCTAGGGAAATATGTCTGTGAACAATAAGGCAGTGCGAATTGTCTGTTAACGTAGGTGAGATTTAAATTCACACTTTCTCCATTGTGGCGTAAACTGTTTGACATCCATTCCTTAGCTAAACAGCTAATTCTACGTCTGTGATAGATTATGTTATTTATACACATGTTGTGGCTATCTCTGCACATATGCACTAAATAAAATAAGTACGTAGCCGAAAACAAACTGTAAGAGATGGTGTGCTGGCAGAGAATGCCTTAATTTATCGGAATAACGTTAAAAACGCTGATCGGATAGTGTATATGCCTAATGAGACATTAGTTACAGTAATCTTGCAACTGCATTGTACTACGGCAGGTCACAATCATCATACAGATGTGTGACTTCCTCTACTGTTCGGCGTTTATCTACTTTTTAGGTCACTTATTATTTTCTTACAGAA
The DNA here is from genome assembly GCA_026315105.1 of Locusta migratoria. Lineage (NCBI taxonomy): Eukaryota > Metazoa > Arthropoda > Insecta > Orthoptera > Acrididae > Locusta > Locusta migratoria. Next base: position 450,611,517 of record CM048755.1, on the reverse strand, counting down.
ACGGTCCAAGGACATATATGATTTAATCATAACAGATAAATGGGACTTCGCTAGTTACGCCGTTGTCTCACTGTTATGTACAGGATGCTGCGAAGTAAACAGACACACCGACATGCAATTTATGTGTGTCTTATAGTGTTATGCGCATACAGCACAAGAGCTCATATTTCTTGGCATAAAATAACGCTAATACTCACTTTAAAGTGTTTGATCTTGGATTTGTAACAGTTTGATTATTGTACGTATGGCTCCTTCATCACCGCGAAGAATCGATATCCTGTCTTTCCGAGAAACCGAACAAATTGTGGACCTATATATAATTGATAAGCGGGTCAAAGGCCACTGTCCAGTCACTCGTTCATCATCCCGGAACAGTAAAAAAGAAAGCAAATGGAAAGCTGAAGTTCTAAATTCAACCTTTAAGAAATCATTCAAGCAGGAGAACCGTACAAACGTACCCAAATGGAGAAACAGTAATAGGTATTTCCGGTGTAGAGAAGCACCTGAGAGAGCTAAATACGAGAAAGTCTGCTGGTCCGGATGGAATATCAGTTAGGTTTTACAAAGAGTATTCTGCGGCATTGGCCGCTTCCTCAGCTTGCATTTATCACGAATCTTTAATTCAGAGCAAAGTTCCTAATGAATGGAGAAAAGCGCAGGTGACTTCCGTTTACAAGAAAGGTGAAAGAACTGACCCACATAATTACAGGCCAATATCGTTGACTCAGTTTCCTATAGAATTTTGGAGCATATCGTCAGCTCGAATACAGTAAATTTCCTTCAAATCGATAAGCTTCTTCCTATGAATCAGCATGGGTTTAGGAAACATCGTTCGTGTGAAACTCAACTTGCCCTTTTCTCACATGACATCGTGCGAGCCTTGGATGAAGGGCAACAGGCAGATAGTGTTTTTCTCGATTTCAAAAGGTTCATTTGACGCGGTGCCGCACTGCAGACTGCTAACGAAGATACGTGCATATGGATTAGGTTCACAGATTTTTGACTGTCTGGAAGACTTCTAAAGTAATAGAACGCTGTACATTGTTCTCGACAGCGAGTGTTGTCTGTCTGCCTGTAAATCTATCGGACCAAACTACGTGGTCATCAGTCCGTAGCTTACAAACTACTTAAACCTAGGTAAACTAACCTAAGGTCAACACACACACCCATGCCCCAGGGAGGACTCGAACCTCCACGGCGAGCAACCGCGCGCTCCGCAGCGAGACGCTTTAGACCGCTCGGCTACTCCACCGCGGCAGCGAGTGTTCATCACAGAGGGGTGTATCGTCAGGCGTGTCCCAGGGGAGTGTGATAGGACCGCTATCATTTTCTATCTATATAAATGATCTGATAGAGTAACTCGTAATTTGCGGCTGTTTGCTGATGATGCTGTGGTGTAGGGGAGGGTGTCGTCATTAATTGATTGTAATAGCACAGAGGATGACTTAGACAAAATTTCTAGTTGGTGTGAAGAATGACAGCTAGTTCTATATGTAGAAAAATGTAAGGTGATTAATACTTTTGGCCAGCCTGGGGGGGGGGCTTATAAATTAATTTACAAAACGTGAAATAAAAGGTATTTATTTTCAATATTAAATGGCAAAACAATATTTTTAGGTAATAAACTAGGATTCCAAATATCTCGGTTGGAGAGAGGCAGGGGGGGTAGTTGGTCGCAGTTTGAGGGGAGGGTGAGTCATTCGCCAAAGGGGGTGTGGGCACCTCTGGCTTCCTACAATATAAAAAAGACCTTAACAGGGGCAAAAGGCACATAAATGTCACTCTGTCATCAATATGATATCCCTGCTAGCGGCTGACTTCAAATTTCTGGTCTGTTATTTAAGGTGACACGAGTACATGATTTTAGTTGTAGGAACGGCGACTAGCAGACTCACATTTTCTGGAAGAATACTAAGAAAATGTAATTCGTGAACGCAAGGGAACACTTAAAAATATTCATCCGAAAAATTTTCTGAATGCTGTTCAACAACCTGTGGCCCCTTAGCAAACAGACTTGATGGATCATCATTTTGATACTGTAACCCTTTTGATCTGCGTTCGCTTTATAAATATTTCGTTTTTTCTCTATAAGGACCTGTCTTGATGAAAACATAGATTTCTCAAAAAAAAAAAAAAAAAAAAAAAAAAAAAAAAAAAAAAAAAAAGTTCAAATGTTTGTTAAGCTTATGGGATTTAACTCCTGGATCATTAGTCCCTAAACTTACAAACTACGTATAAACTAACTTATACTAAAGACAACATAAACATCCATGCCCGAGGGAGGATTCGAACCCCCGACTGGGAACGGCCTCACGCATAGGAGCATAGCGCCTCAATGCGCCCAGCCACTTCGCCGCGGCCACAGATTTTTATTTTCATACCTATACATGATTTACTACAGTTGTAACAATTTCGGTGGGTGTTTTTATAACTTTAAGTTGAACGACAGAAATATTTTAGTTTGTGCAGCTTATTTTAAGTTCGTATTGTTAATTAGAAATTCATTCAAGAATTTAGATATGTTACATATACCTCGTTTTTACATGCTGTAGTGGTTACAGTTTTCCTACATGTTCTGTGTAGGTTCTCCTTAGCAGTTTGTCATCTGTAACTATGCCGCTGTGGAGTAGCCGAGCAGAAGAAGCTTTTTTTTTATCCTTGAAGATCGGCTATGACGCCAATTTAAGCACCTCACTCCATCCAACCAGAAGATACAATTTTGAGTTTTGTATACAGTGACAGTACCACGAGAACAGAAGCAAAGGCAATGAAGCCAGGCCGAGAAGGCATCTATATGGTGACCGAAAGGAAGGGCTGTAGGGGAGGAAGGAGGCCTAAAAGAAAAAAAAAAGAAAAAAAATAAATAAAAAAAAAAGTGGTCTAAAGCGTCACGCTGCGGAGCGCGCGGTTGCTCGCCGTGGAGGTTCGAGTCCTCCCTGGGGCATGGGTGTGTGTGTTTGTCCGTAGGTTAGTTTACCTAGGTTTAAGTAGTTTGTAAGCTACGAACTGATGACCACGCAGTTTGGTCCGATAGATTTACAAACATTTATTTATTTATTTATTCATCTGCAACTATATCGCACTGATGTACAAAACTGTTTTATACGATATATTTGATGCGCTTTTTTATTTTATTTCTATGTTTATGTCTAGTACTATTTAATTTTATTTGAAAACCATCTCTCTCTGTGTGTGTTTATTTGTTTACTTATGAACTGTCTTCATCTTGCATGTGTTGGTGTCTTCATTGCCGGCATGGTGAAGGCAATGTCAATCTTCATTGTTACTGTTTGGGAATTATGAAAACAAGGTGGGGGGTGGAGTAGGCAGTTGACTGTTTTTTGGATGGGAAGTGTGAATCTTAACAAGATAGCACGTGGAGTTGACAGTTGACTGTGTTGTAGGTGGGATGTTCGAATTTTAACACTATGTGTATGTATTTTTAAGTAGCTGAATGTGTCTCTTGGTGCTGATATTTTATTTTATTTATTATTATTTTAGTTTTATGATGCTGTTATGCTGAATACATTGACGGCTTAAACGAGTCTGTACATTCTTCATTAATCATCAAAATTACCTTGATTTGTCAACTAAGTTGATTTGAATCACTGAAATACTTAAATGTCAACAGTGCATAATTGATAACTTATATTGATTTTAGCAGCAAAGAAAGATCAATTCCAGTGCGTTATTTTAAGAGAGATTTCTACATACTGGACAAATTAGAAAACGCTGTGCTATTAGGTTGAGGAAGCCGTGAGAGGGAGGTGGGCGCAGAGGGCGAGGAAAATGATCATCAAGATAAAATTTAAGTGGTTTATCGTTTTCCCCTATGCATTCGCCACTGTGGAGTTGGTGAAGCGGCCGCGGTGGCCGAGGGGACTAAGGCGCTCCAGTCACGGTCTGCACGGCCACTACGATCGGGGGTTCGAATCCCCCCTCGGGCATGGATATTTGTGCCGTCCTAGTTCGTAAGTAGTTGATAAGTAGTTTGTAAGTTTAGGGACTGATGACCCCGTAGTTACGTCGCATAAGCTATACAAACATTTGAACATTTGAGTTGGCGAAGGCTAGACTAATGTACGAGTGTAGGAGAGTGATCTATCATGTGTACAATGATTCAGAAAACTCACAGGTGAAATAGTATATCTAAAGTTTAGAGGTAAACTTTACATATACTATTTCACCTATGAGTTTTCTGAATCATTGTGACCAAAGTACGTGCTTTATTTTGAAATTTACTTATAATGAGTGAATACTTGTGTTGCATATGAAATGGTAAGGATGTTTGCAGATACATCCGATAGTCTGTATGATATAACACTTTCTAACAATAAAGTTGTTTGATCAATGAAACATTAGTAAAATGGGTCGTTTATTTCCGAGTTTGTTGCCCTATAGTCCTAAATGTATACACAGCAATGATGAATTACAGTGTATTACTGCCGGAAACGGTCTTATGCTTACGATTATGATCTTCCAGAGATGGTGTGCCAAGAGTGCCATTGAATCCAGTCCGTATTTTGATCTAGTCGAAAACTGATCTCATTCGACATATCGATAAGTGGTTACTTGTGATGATGGGCATAGGTACGCGCCCATACGCACATTATTCACAGTCATCATAAAGAAGCATAATATTTATCGTAAAATTTTGTATGCGGATTTTTCCTGTACATAGTATGAATCTCAGATGTGTTTGATTCCACTGTTAATTTGTCTAATTCCTTGAGTTTATATATGGTGCTGCATTTTTCACTCTATGGATCATTTGGCATAGCTTTTCTGTTGATAAATGATGTAAATATTGTTAATTTATAAATCTCAAAAAAAAAAAAAAATGTTTGTAATTCTATCGGACCAAACTGCGTGCTCATCAGTCCGTAGCTTACAAACTACTTAAACCTAGATAAACTAACCTAAGGACAACACACACACCCATGCCCCAGGGAGGACTCGAACGTCCACGGCGAGCAACCGCGTGCTCCGCAGCGAGACGCTTTAGACCACTCGGCTACTCCACCGCGGCATTTTATAAATCTGGCATTGTTTCTTTTTATTTCGAATTTTCTGCTGTTTCTCGCAACCCATAAAACAGAGAGAGAGAGAGAGGGAGCGACTCTTTCGTTACATAACGCATGTACTTTACTTTCTCGAAGCTCAAAATTAAAGATTGCCCTTATATAAAATCTGCTCTTAGTTTTTAATATTTATTAGTGCGGACTGCACTTTTTCAGAACATGTTATGAGTGTATATAAATCGAGCTGTGTTTGTTATTCGAAATCTGGAGCGCCACGTTGCGGATCGCGCTGCCTCCCGCGTCGAAGGTTCGAGTCCTCCCTCGGGCACGGATGTTTGTGTTGTCTTTAGTATACGTTAGTTCATAAATAGTTTGTAAGCTTAGAGACTGATGACTCCGCAGATAAGTCCCATAAGCTTTACAAACATTTGAACATTTGTTATTTATAAAAAAATAAGAAAACAGTAAAATAAATAAATATGTATACCACAATGTGTTCATTTATAGCAATTGTAGCATTTGTTAAACGAATATATTTTCATTACTATAGTTAGTTGCATTCGTGTGGTAAAGAGAATAGCCAAACCCTATCCACCATCATTTTCAATACATTTATTTTACACTTCATCATATACACTTTGTAATATATTTAGCCAGGAGGGTCCCGTTTGTTTAAATAACTGAAGTATTCGATACCATACTTGGTTGTAGTATATTAACCTAGTATTCCATGTTTATATTACATAACCATCTTATGGCGCTTCTGTCAAGTCTCATTATTATTTGCATTGCTAGGGTCTTCTAACAAACTAAATTAATTAAGTATTGAAAGTCGTATTAACAATGTAAACATATATTAACACTGCACTAATTGTTATTTACTTACGATCTTTTCTACTGTTTATTTTGATGTAAAAAAACTTATTATTACATCTGTCATACTTTTATGTATCTTTGCGTAAAGCAGGAGTCATTAATGTTTATTGAACAAATTGTTAAATATTTAAATGTTGTACTTCTGTCTTCTAAAAGGTTCTAGAAATGTTATTGTGTATTTATACGCGCGAATTGGCGCGAACTGAGTCAGTATGATTCAGATTGAAGTATGAATCTGTAGTAGTATGGAGTAGTATGAAGTTACTAATGGAGTAGTTAGAATTGTTGTCAGTCAGTCTTGAAATGGATAAATAAATATACGTAAAAAATGAAACGTGTCATATTTGTAGTTTCCACAAGACTACCAACAACCCGACGGCATAACATAATTTTGTAATGTGTTAATGGCAGGCGAGCTACAAGATCTTAGAGACCACTGAACATCTACAACAGGTGATGTATATAAAAATGTGGCGTTAATTTATGTCCAGTAAAAAAGAACAAATGCGCCACAACTTTGGAAGCACGTTCCGCTAGGACAGACTCCGTGGCAAAGGGGTAACAGTGTTCATTTCCATTACAGTGCTTCACGCGAACTTTGATACTACTTCCGTTTTTTAAGGTATCTGCAGACTCGGCAAAAGTAAATTACGTGCAGTATAGACTCCCAACACCCGATACCGAATTCAAAAGGTTGTTTTCCTTCCGAGAGACCCGTTACGGCTGCCCCACCTCGGTAAGATGTATCTACGAAACGGAGTGAGCGCTCAGTTCTGTAAATGCAACGTATCACTTGATCACAAAGAGAGTACGAAACGCAGCAGCGGGGCGTTTCATTATCGCTGGTAGCGGCACTGTCAATCCCGTAATAAGACATCTGTGATCGGATCTGCGGGAGAAGCGTAGGCTGTCAGCGGCGCTACGACAGCGGCAGCGAGCGCCTTCCTTTTTTTTTTTTTTTTTTTTTTTTTTTCCTTTTTTTTTTGTGCGGCTACTGCAGTAGTTCCGTTTCTATTAGCCGGCGGCCCACGCGTTTCTTCTCTGGACCATTGTCGAATGAAGGATTACCGCTTCGTGCCTCAGTGTTTTCGCGTGACAGCTATCAACCTACTTCCTACCCGTATTGTGCCCCCACCAGCTCCCTCGGGTCATTGTTTGTTCCGCTTCAAGGCTGCAGCTCCAGGATTTGGCATACGTATGCTCAATGCTTCTAAAAGTCGATCGCTATCACGCTGACCTCGGCGTCTCTCGTGTTTGTCTGCGCCGTCAGATTACTCCCGGCCGCCTCGCGTCGCATTCGTCCGCCGCTCGTCGGCTCAAGCCGCCGAAAGAATAAAACGTCCTGCCAAACGAACGTGACCGCCGACATATATTATTTGAACGAGAAGCTAATCACCTGCTTGTGACACCTGTGTGGCTGGATTGAAGAGTTTCTAGCTAACAGAAAAGGGCATCTCATCCTCAACGGTGAAAAATCTCCAGACGTGAAAGAGATTTCTGGCGTGCCCGAAGGGACTGTTATAGGACCGTTGCTTTACAAAATATATATAAATGACTTTTTAGATAACAGCTGAAGTTCAACGAGGCTTTTTGTGGATGTTGCTGTAGTATAGGGTAAGGTGGTACAAATTCGAAAAAAATGTTTCTTAAGCTTAAGGGACTTAACTACGGGGTCATCAGTCCCTATACTTACAAACTACTTATGAACTACCTACAACTAAGGACGGCACAAATATCCATGCCCGAGGGGGGATTCGAACCCCCGACCGTAGTGACCGTGCAGACCGTGACTGAAGGGCCTCAGTCCCCTCGGCCACCGCGGCCGGCAACAAATTCGATATAGGTACAATTCCGATCAACATAAGTTTTCGCGCCATTCATCTGTCTCGTAGTGTCTCGTTGCGTCACGTTGTAGAGTAGCAGGTTTCTACAGCTCCTCCTGTCTTTTCCAAGAATACACCGCTTTGCGGTAAGGAGATATACATTTTTTCCCTTTAAAGAGGTAAGTGAAGCTATTGAGTCTAACGCGCTCTTATAAATCATCTCGTTAAGGGTGACTGGATTCGCTGCCAAAAATGCAATGTTTGGTACCACGAAGTATGCGTTGGTGCGTGACAGAAAAAGTGCTTTTTTATGTGGAAGATGCCCGTAATCAAAATTGTACGAGGAAGTGATCACAATTGTACCTAGTGTGGTACATATTCGATCGATTTTTCTCAATTCCGTAACTTTTTTTTCTGTTTATATCAACATTTGTAACTGTACAATATTTGTGTTACATATTCATTAAACATCCAAGAACAAGTGCCATAGTTAAAATTATTCCTTTTCTCAATTTATTTCCAGTTATAATAACATTTTTTTCCGAAATGATCGAAATTGTACCACTTTACCCTATCTAGAAGTCGCAACACTGGAAAGGTGTACTGAAGTGCAGGAGGATGTGCAGCGTATCGACGCATAGTGCAAGGAATCACAATTGAACCTCAACATAAACATACGTAAAGTGCTGTGTTTACACAAAAAGAAATATTGTTTCTTATATACTTGCTCAATAGTGGGACCAACACTGGAAGCAGTTACTTCCGTACGATATCTGGCAGTCGGTGTAAGGAATGATTTGAACTGGAACGACCATATAGAATTAATCGTGGGTTAGATTGAGATTCTTTGAAAGAATCCTCAGGAAGTATAGCTCGTGGACAAAGGAAATAGGTTAAAAAAACTCTCTTTCGGCTGACGCTTGAGTATTGCTAATCGGGAATTAAAATAGCTGGAATAAATGTAAACAACCTCAGATATGTAGATGATACCATACTGCTGGCAGAAAGTAAAGAAGAGTTAAGGACTCTGATGCTGGAGGTAAAAAACGAAAGTGAAAAGGCTGGTCTCAGGCTAAATGTAAAGAAAACCAAAATTATGGCAACTAAACCTATTAATTCATGGGATATAGAAGGAGAATCCAAGGAAGTGGTGGTCACATTAAATTATCTCGGTTCCCAGATCTCTGATGATGACGACTGCAGCAACGAAATCAGAAGACGCTTGTTTCTCGGAAGAAAGGCGATGTCAAACCTTGAAAAGATGATAAGGTCCAGAGACATAACTTTTACAACAAAGATACGTATTGTGAAGGTTATGGTCTTCCCAGTTGTAATGTATGGATGCGAGACCTGGACCATTAGAAAGGCTGAACGGCGAAGAATTGATTCCTCTGAATTGTGGTGCTGGAGGAAAATTGTTAGGATTCCATGGACGGCAAAAAGAACTAACAGATCTATATTAGAGCAAATAAAACCTGATTGCTCTCTGGAAGGTCTAAAAACAGAAGCTGACCTACTTTGGACACATAATGTGACGACATGCCTCACTGGAAAAAAAAAAAAAAACATGAATGCTGGGGAAGATCGAAGGCACTAGAAGAAGAGGACGGCAGAGGATGAGGTGGATCGATGGCATCACAGAAGCAACGCGATCCAACCTGGAAGATCTACGGGAGTAAGGGCAGGACAGAGGGAAGTGGCGTGCTTTGGTTCATGGAGTCGGAATCGACTAAACGAATAGAGAGAGAGAGAGAGAGAGATGGGATCCATATCAGATAGGACTGATTGAGGACAAAGAAAGAAAGATGATTTATTATGTAATTACGAAGTAGTGGGACAAACATTGGAAGCAGTTACTTCCATACAATACCTGGAAGTCGGCAAAAGGGACGATTTGAAGTAGAACTGGAAAATAGTGTTTATCTTGGGGTGTAGACTGAGGTTCATTGGAAGAGTCCTCATGAAAGTTAGCCCATCAACAAAGGAAGGTTACAATACTATCTTTCGGTTGACGCTTGAGTACTGCTCATCAGTATGGGATCCGTACCAGATAGGGTTGATTTAGGACATGTAGAAGATCCAACGGAGATCAGCACTTTCCGTTTCAAGCTCATTTAGTAAGCGCGAAAGGAGTCATAGAGATGATCAGAAAACTACAGTGGTAGTCGCTGCTAGATACACTATCCGTATCGCCTACGTCCTTCCGTCGGAGTTCCGAGAACGTGTATTCAAGAGCCAACCAGTATATTCCTCCTATGCGACTAGAACAGGAAGAGGAAGTGACAATGATACGCAAGGTACCCTCCACAACACATGGTGAGGGATTTACGGAATATGGATGTACGTTTAGTTATAGAGGCAGTATACAAGGTGGTCGGAAATTCCCGTTACAAACTTCCAAGACTTACAGAGGGTAGTGGGTACATAACATTTTGAACAGGAACCCATGTCCCAAAACGTATCGTTTCCGTTCCACGACGGTTCAATTCAGATGATTATCTCACTGCTACTTAGGAATGTAATTAGGCGTGACCCAATACAATTGTTGCAATCAATTCGAAAAGACTACTGAATCGTTCCGTTATTATTTACGCATTCTCAAAACAATGTACACCTTATGGTTTACATTAGTCGACAACAACAAGAACTCAGCATCTACTGCACCAGCCGCAACGTACTGACGCATTACACCAGCGGCTCGATGTGACGACCACCAACGTCGTTACACACCGTACCTCCGAAGAATGTTTCGGTACGTGTCTACCCTGTTGCATAGCAGGACAGGGAACTCTGAAACGTTTCTATGTCACTGAGCAGACATTGACGAGTTACACATCTGAATTGAAACTCTCGTAGAACGGAAACGATACGTTTCCGGACACGGGTTCCTACTCAAAATGTTGTGTACTCACTACCCTCTACAAGTTCTAGAAGTTTGTTACGCAAATTTCCGACCACCCTGTATATTAACAGATGCAGTATAGAGGATAAATTTCTCAAAACAGAATTTCCTGCTTTGTCTTACATTCTTCAGTTATCCGTCACCGCTGTTTGTACCAATTTGTTAAAATATAGATGAATGAAATACTGTGCAAACTTAAAACTGTAGCTACTAAACACGATTTACAACAGGTATTTTAGAAAGATGCATTCTAAGAATGCAACACACAAGCCGCACAATCGCAAGAAAATAACATTCAGTGGCCTACAACAACAAATTTATACACAAACAAGTAATACACTCAAAACACAGCGTAAATCTACGTATTTGAGTACTAAAATATATCCCTAACGTAATACATACATGACACGATCAACCAGTTCGGTTCATGTTTGACAGGTCGTTTATATATGAAGGAAAATGAAAAATCTGTTAGCTATTTTGGCTCCCTGCCTCCAAGATTTTGCGAAAACCATCCTTCGATTACATGTCAATTGACGAGAAATCAACTGCATCGACAGATAATTGTTAACTGAGCGTTTCTTATCATGAAGTATGTTGTCAGAAAACATGTATAATCCGAAAAATAGAGAAAAGAAACTTTTACGACTGTCGCTTATACACGCAGTAGGTTAAACAAGCTTTAGCAAATGAGTTCGTTGATTCAGCTAACCTGTTGTTATTCCTTTTTTAATTTATTTACGTTCTGGATCCTCTGCTTCCCTTCTATTACTAAATTTAGCAAGTCATATTTGCAAAACAAATACATAATACTACACTACCCGCGTGAGATCGGCACTGAATCGGCGTTCACGATTCAGCTATCTTGGTCAGTTTGCAACGACACTTTTGCTGAAGCATGTTTGAATTACTACGTGTTTAATCGGGAGTCGTAAAAGTTTCTTTTCTTCATATCTCGGAAAATTCGCGTTTTATACGATACACCGGGTGTTCAGCGTTACGATCCTATCGCCATAGGAAGGGGATTAACACGGGTAACGGTCCGTAGACAAATGCAGCTGTGGCGAGAATGATTTCGAAGTTCGAAGCCACGGGTTGTTTAAGCGATAGACCCCGTATTGGCCGACCGAGCACAAGGCGTAATGCTGCTAAGACAGTTCAGGAAGAAATGGAGACTGTAGCGGGTTCGTCTATGCACGGGGAAGTCAGCGCTCGTGCAGTCGCACGTCTCACCGGCATTCCATACACTACTGTTTTGTTGGCACTTACGGCGTACCCTCCGATGCTATCCTCACAAAATCCATAGGCATTATGAACTGTTACCTGGCGATTTAGTGAAGCGGAAGGCATTTGCGGTGTGGGCGTTTCAAAACATGGCGGAAGATGACGATTGGTCGAGTAACGTGTTGTGGAACGACGAAGCTCATTTCACGCTCCGAGGGTCTGTCAACGCCCACAACTGCAGAATTTGGGCTACCGAAAATCCTAGTACTGTCGTGGAAACTCTATTACACGACGAAAAAGTCACGGTATGGGTTGGATTTACCACATCTTCCGTTCTCGGGCCCTTTTTCTTCGAGGAACTGCGTGATTCTGGTTTTGTGGCTGCTACCGTGAAGGGTGAGAGGTATGCCGATATGTTACAGAATCGCATTATCCTCAGCATGGTTGATAAAAACCTGATGGAACGTGCGATTTTTATGCAGGATGGCGCTCCACCCTATATTGCTAGACGCGTGAAAGATCTCTTGCGCGCGTCGTTTGGTGATGATCATAAGCTCAGTCGCCAATTTCGTCATGCTTGGCCTCCCAAGTTCCCAGACCTCAGTCCGTGCGATTATCGGCTTTGGAGTTACCTGAAGTCGCAAGTGTATCATGATCGACCGACATCTCTAGGGATACTGAAAGACAACATCCGAAGACAATGCCTCACCATAACTCAGGACATGCTTTACAGTGCTGTTCACAACATTATTCCTCGACTACAGCTATTGTTGAGGAATGATGGTGAACATATTGAGAATTTCTTGTAAAGAACATCATCTTTCCTTTTTCTTCATTTGTTATGCTAATTATTGCCTTTCTAATCAGATGAAACGCCATCTGTCGAACATTTTTGTACTTTTTTTGTTCTAATAAAACCCATGTCATTCCAAGCATGTGTGTCTGTTTTTACCTCTCTATCTACATTATTCCGTGATTTATTAAGTTTTCAAATTTATACTGACTTTTTGATCACCCAGTATATGATGATGATAAGTGCTTAGTTTACAATCATATATTGTTCCTCGTAATTTTGAGTCTATTTAGTGTCAACGGCGATTTTTTCAAAATCTAGGAGGTTGCGACACAAAATATCTACCAGCCCATTTTTTTGTCATATGCAGATGACTCTTCAAAAATAAACCGAATTGAATGACTGCGTGTGAGGACTTTCCCCCTGTAAAATCAACAGTGATTGATAACAGCAATCAGCTATATACTGTACTAGGTCCGTTGCAAATACTGTGAAAAAACCTACAAAAAATGTTCAAATGTTTGTATAGTCTATGGGACTTAACTACGGGGTCATCAGTCCCTAAACTTACAAACTACTTATGAACTAACTAAGAATAAGGACGGCACAAATATCCATGCCCGAGGGGGCATTCGAACCCCCGACCGTAGTGGCCGTGCAGACCGTGACTGAAGCGCCTCAGTCCCCTCGGCCACCGCGGCCGGCAAAAAAAAAAAAAAAAAAATAAATAAATAAATAAATAAAATAAAAAAATAAAAAAATAAAAAAAAATCTACATTTGTATGACCTGCAGACATGTGATACGAGACATAACGATCAAATTATGGTATGCAAGTGAAAGTACAAACCATTCAACATTTCCAGACCACCTGAGGCATACCATAGACTGCTCACTATTGGAAACCACGATGACTTCTCCCCACTGGTGTCAGGCACAATGTACAATAAAATTTCTCAGGACGTTAACAAGAAGACTGGAAAATAGTTTAAAAGTAAGTCTAGGAGAAATGAGTACCATCCCTTTCCTTGCCCGATCAGTACCATTGAGTGTATTATGCCAAAATGAAATGCATTTCAAGGATCGGTAGTTTGAAAGAAGTGGCAGTGCGTTGTAAATTAAGTCCACACATGTGTAAACGGGAACTGCACATAAATTCAGGGCTTTACAGATAACAGTCCTCATCATTCACATTTATTGGTCAAATGTTTGAATGTAGAAGAAACAAGGCTTCCTGAAAACTACACGAATTTTATAGTCAAATGAGGAGGGGTAAATGGATAAATGAAGTATCAAATGTACTAGTTCATGTCTAGTTTTACTGTACAACAAAATTAACGGGTGACCTTTTAGAAAGTTTTAAATTGTCCACCGTTGTGATGCAGACGTTTAAAATTTGACCTTTCCTCTGTAAAAGTGCCAAACCTTAGCGTGCTGTAACCTGATCTTCAGGATCAGCGACGGCTCAGAATTGAGATGTCGACACTAAAGAGAACAGGACTAGAGCTCAGAATTCCATAAAATTAGTGAGATTTGTTAATGATGTCTCATCACAATTCTGACCAACGCCGCAGTAGATGTGTCACACGTTGTAAAAGTTATCGAACTCCGTCTTACCCACACTCAGAATCGATAATAAAAGTGTTCAGGGAATACCGTAAATGACGTCAATGAAATCGCCCCTTTACTTGAGGCGTTTTTAGTCGAAAACGACAGTTTACAGGGTGATGAGCAACGCGACGACGTTAATGACAATGTACGGCACAAATGACATTCCCCGAACGATTCCACATTCCTCTTACTGAGGCATTGTGATACTGCAATGTACAGCATATATACTTCTTAAGGAGAATTAAATTTCAGTGCTTAACTTATAGCCACAGTGGAATGGTCGTGCGCTCTTAGGCGTCTTGCTGCGAAGCGCGCCGTTGCTCGCCGTCAGAGGTTCGAGTCCTCCCTAGGGAATGGGTATGGGTGTTGTCGTTAGCTCAAATGTTCAAATGTTTGTAAATCTATCGGATCAAACTGCGTGGTCATCAGTCCGTAGCTTACAAACTACTTAAACCTAGATAAACTAACCTAAGGACAACACACACACCCATGGCCCAGAGAGGACTCGAACACCTCCACGGCGAGCAACCACGCGCTCCGCAGCGAGACGCTTTAGATCGCTCGGCTACTCCACCGCGGCTCTTCGTTAGCATACGTTAGTTTAGGTAGTTTGTAAGCCTACAGACTGACAACCGCAGCAGTAAAGTCCCTTAAATTTACAAACATTTAAACGTTTGCTTAACTTATAATATTGGAATACTGGACCATATTTGTGTAGTGTTTATTTCTTACTTTCTGACAAATCATTTCATATTGGACCATTCTTTGCGTTGTTTTTTTTTTTTTATTGGTGTTGTGGCGAAGTACATGTTGAAAAGGTTATTTCAAAAAAGTGGATTTATTGTCATAAAATACATACTTAAGTCTATTTTTCGACATAGTTATCAAGTTTTTTTCAAACACTTATCATGCCTCTCAACCAGTATTAAAATACCTTCTTCATACAATTTTGCCCCCTGCTCCGATAACCAAGAGTTCACTACGCCGCGGTGGAGTAGCCGAGCGGTCTAAGGCGCCTCACAGCGGAGCGCGCGGTTCCTCGCCGTCGGAGGTTGGATTCCTTCCTAGGGTTTGGATGTGTGTGTTGTCCTTAGATTAGTTTACTTTAGTTTAAGTAGTTTGTAAGCTACGGACTGATGACCACGCAGTTTGGTCCGATAGATTTACAAACATTTGAACATTTCAGTTTACTGCCGTTTTGTAAAGCACTGATCTCGACACGTCAGGAAATGCGTTTGAGAGACCTGTTATTGCGAAGCTCCTGTTCTCAGGAATCCTCGTTTCAGCTGAAACCTCCAGATCATCTGTAATCGAAGATGGGCGACCGGAGCGGTCCTGATCACGGACGTTGTTAGAGTTATATTTGAATTCTCGTACCCACTTACGCACTTTGCCTTTACTCATAACAGTGTCACCGTACACTTCGCAAGTCTGTCGATGAATTTCTACAGCACAAAGGTTCCTTGATGACAAAAACCATATCACTGAGTGAACCTCACACGCGGCGGGCGAGTTGATAGTCTTAAACATTTTGAAAGCACAGAGGAGAACCGTACAGGTTAACTACAGAGTTGAAACTGAGCACAGTTGTTCCCGAGGCATGCCCACGACACACACGCTCGTTGCTGTATGTGCGCGAACTTTTAATTTAATGTTTGTATAGCTTATGGGACTTAACTACGGGGTCATCAGTCCCTAAACATACAAACTACTTATGAACTAGCTAAGACTAAGGACGGCACAAATATCCATGCCCGAGGGGGGATTCGAACCCCCGACCGTAGTGGCCGTGCAGACCGTGACTGGAGCGCCTCAGTCCACTCGGCCACCGCGGCCGGCTGTGCGCGAACTACTAGTGTCTACAACAAAAAGACCTGACTTAAAAAACACGCCTCGTATCTTCAACCACACTGACAACCAGAGTATGCATCATCACATCACCACATGTACGTTGCTTCCTACTTAACATTTCACTTAATTTCCTTCAGTTTTTCCTCATCGAGTTTCTTATTTTCTGTTAGTGGTATACATAAAAATTATAACTTTGTCATTGTTATGAGACATACTGGCTGGTTTTTATTTGGAGCAACAGCAGCAGCGGATGCAGCAGCAGCAACTACAGGTGGACTTGCTACAAAAAACGTTTCAGTTGCAGAATGAAAATCTCCGAGCACAGCACGCCCAGTCACGTCAGGCCTCATCACCTCCATCTAGTGAGGCTTCATACTTCCGCCCTCATTTCCACCCTTAATTGACGCCAAGGCCGATTCTGAGACATAGTTACACCGGCGCAAAAAGCATTTCACTGCGTTTCAAGTCACAGATGATTCATTGCAACGATAGTCGTGTTTGACTTGGGTGCCTCCAGACATGCTCCACCTGCCCGGTGGTTGTCACAATTGTCCGATCCTGACGCACTCTCGTTTGAGGAGTTATGTGTACTATTGAAAAATTATTATTTTACAGAGATATCCTGTGGTTGTCTCCAGGCTGGAATTCCATCAGTACTACAAACAACCACGGTCTACCACTTCTGGGTCACGGACTTACAATCTGTAAGACGGAAATTCTATTTTCAATCAAAACTGCAAGGCTTTCTTTGCAGACTCATTGATTCGTGACGATGTGGGCAGCTCGCACCAGATCCTGAGATCTGCACCATGGTGATGAAACTAGACAACTCATCATTGGTGGATTGGTGGATATTTTGTGCATTGCACATTTGTTCGAAGTTGCACAGACGTCGAAAGACCGACTCGTGGCGAGGCCAGTAGTAGTGGTGGTCAGGGAGACCACCTGCGTGCAGCCTGCCTATGACGACCCCCATGTTACAGCATCACCCTGATCTTCTTTGCCGGTCGTCTCTATGACATCTAAGCCTCCGGTTGCTCCTCGTCGCAGAAAAGAAGATTGCTCCCGTAGTACCCAGAAGAATATTTTTCTACAAACTTCCTAGCAGATTGTCTTCATAGATTGGGCCCTGCACAATTTGTGGCAAAGTGAGTCATCTAGGATTTGTCTGTAGCAGCCATACAACCCGCACCCGTCCCACCCCACGAAGACAAAAAGACAACGTACATGCACTGCAGTTAGTAGTCTCACTGGGCAACCCTTTAATTCGGAAATTATTCTCATGCTTCGCATCTATAACCAGAACATTCAGTTTCAGGTGAACGCAGTAGCCACCGTCTTATAAACCTCGCAACTTACGCGCAACTGGGTTCACTCGAGTGTTCTCCACCCTCACAGCATTTAGCTGCCTAGAGAGACCATTCTGTTCCCCTGCGTGGGCAGTTCTGTGTCACAGCAGTCTACAAACAGGTTACACAGCTCATTACTTTATATGCTGCCGACCGTCCATCGTCAACTAACATTTTTGGCCTGAATACTTTCCACTCTTCGTGTTATCCACTTGAGATGAAATCAGATTCGTACCCACTGCAGTCCACTTCCAGGAACTAGACGACCGTTGCATCTCTATTTAAACCGGATTTGGGGTGTACCAGTAATTTTTAGGTGCACATCACTGTTCTGCTCGACGAAACGCTGTGTTTCCGCCTTAACCGACCTATTCTTGGGGCATTACATACTGCAGTAAAAATAAGTATGATTGACTCCAGGCTGCCAGAGTTATCAGCTCTAGTGCATGGGCCACACCACTCGTCATCATTAGAAACTACAATAGTTCCCTTCGTATCTCCTAGCTGCCCCGATTCTAAAATTGACTAACCGGAAGTCCTTTGCTGCCATATAGACACCGTGCGATTACGTACTCTAGATGGGTTTCCCATCACAGCTACACGTGTCACCACTTCCACACATCGGGAGCGCAGTATGGACAACCTACCTGATCAACCAGCTGACGACTGAATTAGACCTTGGAAACACATGTCTCACCGGCTCTCGGTGTTTGATGATATAATTTTGTTGAATACAGAGACTGGCACACATCGAGTAATCATCCCAACTGAATTGCAAAAACGAGTCCTGAGTGTGTTACACTGAGGACTTGGGGGATGTCCCGTATGAGGACCTCCGCTCGGCGACTTGTATCAATAATAACATTAAGGAGGTCGTTCGCAGGTGTACAGTGTGTGCCACACCTCACAATCATTCGCGCCGTGGCTTACACCCCACCGTCCCTGGGACTGCGACCCACCGCAACCGACAAAGCTCTCACAGTATTGCTCTAAGTTTTGACTAACAAACAATTGCCCCGCCCTTCAAATATGGAAATGGTACACAATTCACAGTGTCTTTTACAATGGTATGAAACCCATATTCAGCTGCCATTCAATGATATTACAAATCGACAGAAAGTAAGTCTCATTACGAATTTCAAACAGCAAATTAAAATCTATTGAATCCTCAGGCACTACATTGGCCGTCACCCTACTTTTCTGCTTACCACACCTATTGCAGGTCGCAATCTTTCCAAACCACTTCATGATGGGCATCCGCGTACCCTGCTTCATATCCTGATGCCATATCCCTCAGCACTCCACGCCAGAACCTCCCATTATGTCGCGCCTAGCGAAGAAGTGCGGCCTTGTTCCTAGAGGAAATAGGCTTCTTGAATACTGGAAACATCTACATCTACATCTACATGGGATACTCTGCAAATCACATTTAAGTGCCTGGCAGAGGGTTCATCGAACCACAATTATACTATTTATCTCCTATTCCATTCTCAAATAGCGCGCGGGAAGAAAGAACACCTGAATCTCTCTTTACGAGCTCTGATTTCTCGTATTTTATTCTGATTGATCATTTCTACCTATGTAAGTGGGAGTCAACAGTTGAAGAAACTCGCGGGCGTGAAGTTATGACAGTCCAAAGCAGAAGGGGCTAGAGTGATACCATTACAACCACCTCCGGTCTTTAGCACAGGCATCGTTCCCACCCCCCACCCCCACTCGTACCCCAAGCTGACCGTTAGCACAGACAAATATATACAGTCGGGAAATCTCCGTAAGGGCCCGGTCCTACGCTCAGGGGTGCGGGGTGAGAGGGTTTCCAGCAGTTCCGTAACATGTCCCATGATGGCGCTGCGGTCAGAAGCAGCTCTTGAAACCGGCCAGAGCAGGCGGCAGGTATCAGCTGTCCCCACCACCACCTCCCCTCAAACGCCAGCAAGCTGGACACAGCCGTGGCCTCGTGGCAGGCGGTACAAGCTCTCCCCTCAGTCTCCCCTCACGTACCCTCTGACGTGCGAGAGGAACCCTTAGCCAGCGATCCGCCTGACACGTGCTAGCATCTTACGGAACTACGAGGGGAGCGTAGGACAGTGGTTTAGGGCGGCCTGCTCCTCTGTATATGTTACTCTGTGCCGTTAGGCCCCACGACCAGCACCAATAGCGACAACTGACGACTCCCCATGGGCTCTCCGCAATTAAACTCCATTTTCATGACGACCAGTGGAACCCTTTGACGCTCCCATAAACGTCCATGTGGACACCACTGAAGACCGTACCTCGCCACACCAGCAGTTTCAGGGACTGGGATTTCATGCATAATTGTCTCCAAGCGTCCAGGGCGTTTCCTTCCGTATGTGACTGTTTCGAGGTAGAAGGATGTGATATAGGGCGCCGCAGAGGTTGAATGCCTGTCTGAGTCTATGCACCTAGATACTCGGTAGGAGACCAAGCGACCTCAGTAGGCTGAGCGTACAACCATAGCGCTTCAGAAGGCGAACACACAGAACACCATCGGTGAGTTCTGTGCTCTCGCCTAAACCGCTAAACTGTTTTGCTTATCGTTCTTGGTTCGTCAACAACTATGTGGCTGGCCTTCCGGACGTTCTCTTTGTTGTAATTTTGCTTTGTTTTCTCCACTTGTAGTATTTTTTGCTCGTTGTGACTACAGTTCGGTTTAGCGTCTCGTGCTCGTCGATGTCGTTGTCTTGATCTTTGTCGGTCGTTATGTTCAAATGTTTGTACAGTTGTGGGACCTAACTGCAATGGTCACCGGCCCCTAAACTTACAAACTACTTAAACTAACTTATCCTAAGAACCACACACACACCAATGCCTGAGGGAGGACTCCAACATTAGACGGTGAACGGCCGCGCGCACCACAGCAAGGCTTCTTAGCGCGCACGGCTATTCCGCCGCGGCAGTCGTTATGTCCACAGTCTGTGTGTCACTGGCGTATATAATTTATTCCTGTAAGGGCACAAGAAGTTCATTCAGATCAGTATACAAAATACCTGCGGCTTGCGTGATTTTGTTCTATCCGCTCTCTGGCATAGCATCGATTTCTGAGTAAACGCGGATGTAGCAGAAAGAGATTGGAATTTTTCCTAGACTGTCGAGGTATGGCACCTGAATTTTCACTCCGTTGGCCGGTACATCATATCAACCGTCTTTTATCGAATTAAATATTCGTTTCAGGTGTGACTGAACTCCCTGCCTTCTCCAAAATAGTGCATACTTAAAGTTCATTTCAAATATATACCCAATACGCGGACTGTTTCTTAATGCTACTGGAAGAGTAGTCATGAATGATGTTCAGTGAACAGACAAATGATACTGAAAATGTACGTGGTCGGTATATCCACATTTTAAGTGAGGCGGCGATGAATCGTTCATCTGTGTGTGTGCAGTGGGCTGACTAAATATTTTTGTGTGGTGAGCTTATTGTGAGGTGTGGTGTCGCACAAGTGTGAAGTGTGCGCCACGTACTTTCGCCGCGCGCCGCCATGCAAGCACGGCGCGACGTTCTTACGACGTCAGCCACGAGCGCCCTCTGCAGCAACTTCGCTCGTGGCCGCCACTGAACTGCATCGGTCACTTGGGATTAGGACAGGCACTACGACTCATCAGTAGGCAGGCCTCTACCTAGATAAACTATGTATCAGCATTCTGCAGTCAAGAACTACGTAAAAGTTAAGTATTACCAAGTCTCTACGAAATATTTATCTTGTTATAATTTAGCCTAATGTTTCTACTTTCTGCTGTCCCACTGGCTGGCCACCTCCGTACCTGCACACGCGTGCTTCCTATTTCCCTGTGTCGGTCTCTCTCTACTCGGCCACCGACACTTAGGACAACCGGCGGCAACGAGATACAAAATCAGGCGTTGTCCTTGTGCAAGACAACGCTCGGCCACATACTGCAGGTGCAATAAAGACGCTCCTACAGCATGTCTGAAGGCAAGTGTTTGACCACCCACCACAGGAAAGCCCTGGTATGGTTGTCACATTTTCTTCTTCAATCTTTTACGCGGTAACCACCTTTTAGTCTATAGTGCGAAGAAAGTTGATAAAAATAAATTAATGTTTCATAATTATTGTGATAAAATTAGCATTTCCTTATCTATTATGCGATGTTTGTGACTACCGATCGCGGGACTGGGATGACTGCTGGGTGTTAGTTGTCGTGTGTTATTATTACGTGAAAAATTCAGTTGTTTGAAGAAACCAAATCCTTATTGTATTGATATAAATTACTTCAAGGCGGCGAAGTTGTTCGCGTCCGGAAGCAATCCTCAAAGCTCTACGTGCCCTCCACGTGGTTCTAAACGGACATCAATCTCTGGTAGCTGTTCCTGTCACCACTGAGATCTCCCAGCTATGTCAGCTACCACGACAATCCAGAATGGTTCTTGTCAGGACCAACAAAATTGTCAACAAAACTATCTGAACAGTGGAATAGGTCCAGTCTTAAACGTGTGCCATTTGAATATTGATGGGATAAGTAGGTCGAAATGTGACTTCCTCAGTAAAAATCTTCTGAGTAACAATATTGACGTCCTTGCTCTACAAGAAACCCATGCAGAAGATCTTAAAAATTGTGCAAGAGGAAATATCCATGGCTACCGACTTGTGGGAGACATAGGCCATAGAACATATGGCGTGGCTACATTTGCTAGACAGGACTTGGGTGATGTATCTATAATTCATGAAAGCTGCGACTATGACATATTTGTATTAGCAGTGAAAGTGTCTGGAACTACCATTGTTAATGTCTACAAGCCTCCCAACATCCCGTGGCAAAATACGGTTCTCCCAGTTTTCGAACACCCTTCCCTATATGTCGGCGATTTCAACAGCCACAGTAGCCAATAGGGATACTCGTCTGATAACGAAAATGGAATAGCCTTAGCTAAATGGGCTGAAACTAATAACCTTTCTTTGGTTTTTTGACGCAAAAGACTCCAGCACATTCTTTTCAGGCCGTTGGAAGCGTGGATATTCACCTGATCTGTGTTTTTGTTCCTGTGATCAGACATTAAGATCTCTATTAGTTACGAGGAAGGTACTTGGCACATTCCCACGGTCGCAGCACAGGCCAGTGCTGATATCAGTTGGGATTAAGATTTCCCTAATAAGATCTTCTCCGAGACCAGGTGGAATTTTAATAAAGCAGACTGGGAGGCATTTACTTCCAAATTAGATTCATCCATCCTACAACAAAAAATTATGACAGTTTCGCTGGACACCTTAAAGCTACAGCTGAAGCCTGTATACCTCGAGGCTACAGAAAGGCATATATACCGGGATGGAGCCAAGATTGTGAAGACTTGTATAATGAATTTATCAGCACTGAAGATTCAAACACTGCCGACCTCCTACTGAACCCCCTTGATAATATCAGGAGAGAGAAATGGGTGAAAAACGTTTAGAGTTTAAATTTCACTCACAGCAGCAGAAAGGTTTGCTCACTTCTAAGTAAATGGTCTGCCAGTGTATCCGAAAAAAACTGCCTCCCACACACACCATGATCCTTCCGATCCTTCTGACATAGCCAAACGAATCGTAGCACTATCCAAGTCAAAACTTCAACAGTGTGACAGATTAATATCGTATGAACTAAATGAAGTTAAGAAATGCCGGCAGGCTCCCCTGGAAGTATCAACACCTTTTTGCTTAGACGAACTGCATGTAGCTATATCTGATGTGAAGACTGGGAAAGCTGCCGGTATAGATGATATTTTCCCAGAATTTATTAAACATACTGGACTGAAGACCCGAATGTGGCTTCTAAATTTATTCAAAAAAACATTCTTAATGACAGCTCTCTACCAGAAGTTTTTAAGAGATCTAAAGTAATAGATGTTTTGAAGCCTTGTAAACCAGCCGACCGTGTATATAGCTATCGCCCAATTGCACTTCTCAATATATGTTACAAGGTGCTCGAGAGACTCAACTACAATCGTATTGTTCCAGTTCTCGCTGCTAGTATCCCTGTTGATCAAGCTGGTTTCAAACAAGGCCGTAATTGCTGTGAGTAGGTCCTAGCACTGACATCTTTCATTAAAACTGCTTTTCTGCATCTCTCAGCAGCTTATGATACCGTCCGGAAGAAGGGCCTCCTAGTAAAGCTTTAGAATCTCATTCCTTGTCCTATTTTATTGCGACTTCTGAACTCTATGCTAAGTGGTCGTCTGATCAAGATCTATCTCGGCAACACGAAAAATGTGTTTAGACAGCTTCACGATGGCCTCCTCCAAGGTTCGGTTCTTGCTCCCATTCTTTTTCATGTTTACACCACTGATATTCCAGCTACGCTTTCTAGAAAATTCATTTACGCCGATGATATTGCCATAGCGTCACAACGCAGAGACATCCATGTGCCGGAAACTACCTTAACATCTGACCTAACTCTCCTCAGAAATTACTTCGCAATGTGGAAACTGCCGGCCGCGGTGGCCGAGGTGACTGAGGCGCTCCAGTCACGGTCAGCACGGCCACTACGGTCGGGGGTTCGAATCCCCCCTCGGGCATGGATATTTGTGCCGTCCTAGTGCGTAAGTAGTTCATAAGTAGTTTGTAAGTTTAGGGACTGATGACCCCGTAGTTAAGTCCCATAAAAAAAAGAAAAAAAAAATGTGGAAACTAAAGCCAAACGCAAATAAAACGGAAGTAGCTTGTTTCCATCTCAATAACAGGATAGCTGACTATAAATTTAACATCTCGTTTGATGGTGTTCAACTTGAACATAGTGATCATCCAAAATACCTAGGAGTCATCTTGGTTAGATCTCTCACTTTTGAGCAACAACTTCAAAAAACAGCAGACAAAGTTAAAACTAGAAATAACATATTGCAGTACTTAGCAGGACCATCTTGGGGAGCCAGTGCTAAGGTTTTTCGTACAGCAGCTCTGTCCCTAGTTTACTCTGCAGCTGAATACTGTTCTCCTGTCTGGATCAACAGTGCTCATGTGAGAGACATTGATGTACAATTAAATAGAGCAATGAGATCGATCAGTGGCACTCTGAAGGCTACTCCACATCATTGGCTCCCAATATTATGCAACATCGTTGCTCCTGATCTAAGACGGAAGGAAGCCTTAATGAGAGAGTATTATAAGATCTTGTCCACTCCTGAGCTTCCTATCCTGCAAGACCTTCCACCACGGTTAGCCAGTTGAAATAACGTAAATCACCTCCTAAAATACTTGTGCAACTACATGAGAGTAGCTTCTCGCCTAAATCGAACTGAGCAAGAACTTGGGATTCGTTTAATGGACAAAACAGCATCTGGATAGACGATCCCTCCAAGGAATTGACCTTCCCAGGAGAGAATGGTCTTTGACCAACCGCTTCCGAACTGGTGTTGGTCGCTGTAACTATTGGGAATTCAAATGGGGACAGGCAGACGACCAATCATGTGACTGTGGAGCAGACATACAAACGATGGCGCACATACTTACTAACTGCCAATTACGATCATTCTCAGGAGGGATGACCGAACTCCATCTAATCAGTCAAGAAGCTGTCCAATGGTTAAAGGAGTTGGACTTCGCTCTGTGACAGAGATATGTTTTATCGTATTAATTAGACACTAGTATATTTTACTAAAGTATTATATGTTGCTGACATTATAATATATATATATATATACACTTCAAGTGAAAGGATGATTCAGGATTAAAATACAACACTCCAATTTCACACTAATAACGTAAATACAAAAAGTAATTCAGAAAAAGTTGAGTAATTCAACATACAAAAGGAAAGAGTCTTAAAAGCTAATATCATAGGCCGTTAACAACAGCCTACACTGAAAACTTTCCATTGATAACAGTACTAAAGTTAATCTTTTTTGTGGTTTTTAGACTTACTTTTTTCAGCTGGAAGAAGACGCTTCTTGACATCCTTGTAACTTCGTTTCTTTTCATTTCGAGTTCCTTTTTCACAGGACTGTCGGTGAGGACAGCCTAGCATCTCTTTCGATTGTTGCTGTTCCTTTGTTGTTTTCTTTCTCTATCTTTAAGGAAAGGTCTGATGTGTCTCGGAGAAACAATATAAGATCTATACTGTACGTTCTCCAAGCCAATACAAGAAGGCTGAGACTGAGACAGTTAACCGATATTATTAAATTGAAACTTGCTGGCAGATTAAAATTGTGTGTCGGAAACGGGAATCGAAGCTGGGACCTTTGACTTTCGAGGGCAAGCGCTCTACCGACTGAGCTATCCCGGCACGCTTCACGGTGCGTCTTCACAACTTTGCTTCCGCCAGTACCTCGCCTCCTACTTTCCAAACTTCACAGAAGTTCCCCTTCGAACCTTGCAGAACTAGGACTCCTGGAAGAAAGGATATGATGGTGACCTGGTGTAGCCACAGCGTAAGGGATATTTCCAGAATGAAACTTTCATTGTGGAGCGGAGTGTGCGCTGATATGAAACTTCCTGGCAGATTAAAATTGTGTGACGGAACCGAGAATCAAACCTGGGAACTTTGCCTTTCGTGGGGAAGGTTCGCAGGAGAACTTCTGTGAAATTTGGAAAGTAGGAGGCGAGGTACTGGCAGAAGAAAAGTTGTGAAGATGGACCTGAAGCGTGCCGGGATAGCTCAGTCGGCAGAACGATTGCCCGCGAAAGGCAAAGTTCCCAGGTCAGATTCCAGCACAAAATTGTAATCTGCCAAGAAGTTTCTTATCAGCGCACACTCTACTGCAGAGTGACAGTTTCATTCTGGGATCATTAATTTGGTTTGTGGAGACGTCCAATGTTTGGACTTTGTCTACTTCGCCTATAGTGTCACACTTAGAGTAGTAGGCGTATTAGGATTTGGTCGATCCTTTACGAAAACAGGAGTAAGTTCATAGTCGCCAAAAAGCCTTGAATCATGCTTGGATATTTGATGGCGTAAACGCAAGAGGAAATGAAGAAGTCTGGAATTTCTTATATTGTCAGCGTGAAACTTTGGTGATTTAACATCCGCATATCACTTTCATTATTCACGTACTTCTTCGTCTACATAAATACTCTGCAAGTCACACTGAACAACCCCGAAATACCATTTTAAAAACTTTAGGTAGTGTCCAGGAGCGTGTGTCTCAAATGTTCAAATGTTTTTGAACCTATTGGAACAAACGGCTTTGGTCATGAGTCCCTAGACATACAAACTACTTAAACTAACTTACATTAAGGACAAAACATAGACCCATGCCCGAAGGACGACTCGATTCTCCGACGGCGAATAACCGCGCGTTCCACAGCAAGGCTCCTTAGAACGCTCGGCCATTCCACCGCGGCTGTTTCATAATTATTTAGAAAGAGCGCACATAATGTATTGAATTATATGCTACGTGACTGTAGAATTCGATGTTCAGTACAGCAGAATGTTCTGTAGTTAAATCTATCGGCAATATTGCTTTAAATTTTGCTCACTAGCACTACTAACAGGATAGCTGCTTATTCACTCAACGGAAACAACTGAAACTTCACACAGCAAATGCAGATAATGCTGGGACTCTTAACGAAGTATTATTGATATGGCTGACAGTAACATCCGTAATTTTACGAATTCGAAATATTGAAACATTTCGATCGTTTTGGGACGATAAAATAAATTCAACGGTGAAGTCGAAAAGTTGTGCTGGACCGGGATCGAGCTCGGGTTTCCCGCTTCCAGCCAGCGGTTGCCTTAACCGACTAGGCGATCCAGGCACGCTTCCGTTCCAACCCAAACTCTCAATTTGTAGCACACTACGGCGGTAGTTTCCCCAGTCCATGTGTTGCTCTTGCTCACGGTGTACATACTGAAATCCTGCAAGGGATCGAGCGTATTAATGCGTCCGCATTGAAACTGTTCAAATGTTAGTAAACCTATTGGACCATACTACTATAGTCATAAGTCCCTAGACTTATAAACTAACTAACCTATGGACAACACAAACACACATGCCCCAGGGAGGACTCGAACCTCCGACGGCGAGCAACTGCGCGCTCGGCGGCATGGAGCTTTAGACCGCTCGGCTATTCCACAATCCACCGCCGCGGTGGAGCAGCCGAGCGGTCTAAGGCGCCTCGCTGAGGAGCGCGCGGTTGCTCGCCGTCGGAGGTTCGAGTCCTCCCTGGGCCACGGGTGGGTGTGTTGTCCGTAGGTTAGTTTTCCTTAGTACAAGTAGTTTGTAAGTTACAGACTGATGACCACGCAGTTTGGTCCGAGAGATTTACAAACATTTGAATTTCGCTATTCCACCGCGACTTTGAAACTTTCATAGCCTGTAACAGCTTTATGCAATTATTGATATGGTCTCTTTTCTTTTCGGGAAATCCAGTATAGGCTGCGAGCAAGATGAATTAATGGTCAGGAGGCACTACCACCGTAGTGGGCTACAAACTGAGAATTTGGTTTGGAAAAGGAAGGTGCCCGACAAAACTTAATTTGGTAAAGCGACCGCTGGCCCGAAGGGGGAAATACGGGTTCGAATCCCGGTCCAGCTCAAATTTTCAGCTTCGCCATTGAATTTATTTCAACGCCCCGAAATGCTCGAAATGTTTCAATATTTCGAATTCTTAACGAAGTCATTCCAGTACAGTGGGACATTTGGTGGCCCAGTTTGAAGTTTTATGATAGCCATCCCATTTAATTACCATACCCGGTCTCCCATAACACTTGGAAATTGATCCATCTGATTTTCATCTCTTTGCTCACATGTTACACTGCCTATGAGGAGAGCATTTTGGCACAGATGACTACGGTCAAACTAGCGCAGAGAATTGTCGGATAAGTAGAGACGGATGCTGTCAATGAGGAGGTTGCTGAAAAGTTGGTTCCACGATAAGATAAATGTCTGAAATTGGAGAAGTGGCTCTGTAAAGATGTAGCTTGTATATTAACTAAGTGTGACATTTTGAATTGCACTGTGTTTTATGATTCGCGATCGATTGCAGCTTTAGAAATTTGTCTTCCTACCTACAAGGAGCGGCCGCGGTGGCCGAGTGGACTGAGGCGCGCCAGTCACGGTCTGCACGGCCACTACGGTCGGGGGTTCGAATCCCCCCTAGGACATGGATATTTGTGCCGTCCTTAGTATTAGCTAATCCATAAGTAGTTTGTAAGTTTAGGGACTGATGACCCCGTAGTTAAGTCCCATAAGCTCTACAAACATTTGAACATTTTGAGTAACGTTGAAAATTAAAAAGAAAAAAATAATTTAAAAAAAAAACAAGAACTAATAACGCCATTTGGGAACTTCCTCACATACGTTTATTCTCACATTCTGCCGTAGTTATTGCAAAACATCGTACTGGACATGAGGCAGTCCATGTCCTACCTGAAATTACGGAATCAGGAATGGCAGGAAGGAAGAGTTGGGTCTAACGTCCCGTCGACAGCGTGGTCATTAGAGACGCAGCACACGCTCGGCTTTTTGGGAAAGGATGGTTTAAAAGAACCACCATGTCACTTACCTGGAGTGCTTGAGACAAATCACGGAAAATCTAAATCTAGATGACCGGAGATGGATTTGAACCACCGTCGTCCCGAATGCGAGTCCAGTGTGTTACCACTGCGGCATCTCTCTCGGCCAGCCGCGGCGGCCGAGGGGACTGAAGCGCTCCAGTCACGGTCTGCACGGCCACTACGGTCGGGGGTTCGAATCCCCCTTGGGGCATGGATATTTGTGCCGTCCTTAGGATTAGCTAATCCATAAGTAGTTTGTAAGTTTAGGGACTGATGACCCCGTAGTTAAGTCCCATAAGCTATACAAACATTTTTTGAACATCTCTCTCGGTGACAGGACAGATAATTACAGACATCATTAACAAAAAACATTTGACTGTTTTAGGTTGATCATTCGGGAAACACAGAATAGTTTACATGCTCACAAGAATTGGTTAATCCTTTTGACCGTGCAAACAAGAAAACGCTGCCGTTTCTTCAAGAGGGCGCTGCAAAGAAAAGTAAATAAACTAGAAATACATGTGGTAGTTAATGGCAATACTTCTGACCTAGAACGGAAGCCTGCTAGTGATGTTGGATTGGAATTACTTAAGAAATTCTGTTTGTATACATCGGTACTAGAGCTACTACATGAATCGGTTTTCATGTGTATATTCAATTAACTTCCAAATAAGGCGCCCAAAGCAGTGTATGCAACACATCACACTCTCAGAGATAGCTTTCTTTCCATATCTATTAATATCTGGACGAATAAATGAAGAAAGAAAGCGATTAACTACGCAGTTACTGTAACTGCGGGGCAGCGACGCCTGAAAAACAGGTGCTCTGACAGCAAAGGTCGAACGCGACAGGTGAAACCATTGACGCGGCGTATGACAAGGCTACGTCGAAACACCTCGCCCAAGTGGTAACACGTTGAGAAATAACACACGTGACAACAAGTAAACCGCTAGCCATACCACTTTCGTGTCATGATTGAAATTTTTTGACGAAGGTCGCTTCATACATGATCTCCTTGACGTTTTGCTAGGAAATAATTATTCTAGGGGACTTCATGGTATAACTGTCATATTCAAATTTTTCTTACTTCGGTTTACTGGAAATAGTACGGGGAAATTTTCCGGGGAAAATTTAACATGGCCGCAGCAGGTTGTTGATGGGTACATAACGCAAAGGCGATGCCAAAGAAGACCGAAATTCTGATACCCTAAATCACGTTTACGACTAGTGTAACTACCGCATCACTGGGTCTATTATCTTGTACGAGCACAAACAATAAGATTAACTAGACGCAAATAACTTTGCGTTTCTACCACGCAAAACAGTATTATCTCGAAGACAATTTTTATTTTGTAATGTTCGTAACATAGAATTATTAGCGTTCTGAGAAAACTTCCATTTTGATAGCTATGTTAGTTGAAACGGTTGAAATATTTATTCTCAGTGATGAAACGTAAGCGATCTTAACTCTGAGCGGATTCTCACATTTTTGCTTATTTTGTATTACGTAAATCAGTCGTCAGCTTGAGTATTACCGTGAAAACCAACTAGCCTATTATGTCAATTGGGGTTTATATGCCCTATCCTCTATCCAACAGAGAACCATTTGAGCTTCGTACTTGGGAGTGGAGCTGGGAGATCGAGACCATTCTGTTTGGTTTCGTTTCTTCGGAGCACGAAGTATTGATCGATATTTGTAACTTAGTGTTATTAAATATAGACTTGACCATCTGAACTGACAATTGTGAAATTCAAGATGTTTTCATTATATTTCAAATTAAATGGGTGTCCGCTGGACCTCATTTTCTATTTTGCAATAAAATTCTTTTTTGTCTGATGAACATTCGTGATACAACTTCTACATCATAGCTTTAGTGCTCCACAAAACAAGAGAATTTCTGAAAAAAAAAATAGACCCATTCATAAAAGCCATACTTCGCTTGTGTTCTCAAACATCACGTTTCATCTTCACGTCGAGGGTAAGAAATAGAAGCTTGAGTAACTCTAAGCTGTCAAGATTTTGTTGAAAGCCTGGAGGTGTGCGTAAATGCATACCATCCTCATTTTGTTGTATATGTAATTCACATGGCACCCTTACCTTTGGGAAAGGACCTATATGCGTCTGTGTGATCGATGGAAAATTAGATACATGTAGAACTGATATGTATACATCTTATTTACTTGGAAAATTAAAAATGAATAACTGTAAAGATGAAACGAGGAAATAACGCAAGGTATTGGTTCAATAAACACAGTTTCCTTCAAGTTGTACGATTGGTTTAGGATATTCATTCTTAATGTTCTGCTTGTCTATTGTAATACGTTGGGCAGCGGCGTAACTAGGACTTGGCTTTGGGGGGGGGGGGGGGGGGGGGGGATGGATCTGCTTTACGAGCAAAATTTTAGTCAGTTTCCAGACAGACTACCATCTACCACTCCCCTTGAAGAAACTAATTCACTCTCATCCAATGAAAGATTATGGTAAAACACCCCAAGTTTCCAATCTTTACCTTTACCAGACTGCTGTTATACGATTTCTTTTTCTTCTTCTCTCTCTCCTTTTTTTTTTTCGGGTTCTGCGGGGGGTTCTATCCCCCTCATCCCCCCCCCCCCCTCATAGTTACGCCACTGACGTTGGGCGTTGCTTTGTGCTTCTGTCGAACCTGTGGTTTTTACACAGGATCCCACAAAACTGGAGACTCTATCAGTATTATTTCTGTCCAATATAATTCCCCTGTCCCGAGGCTAGAATCGTGTTTCAGGGGTATTAGTTGTAATTACACGGTAAGTAACTGAACTTAAATTCTCGCATGCTGTGTTTCGTCTGGTAGTGTGTTCACGTCACAGTATGGAACGTAGGCTCGGAATTAAAAAAAAGTCTTATAATAAATTGCAAGGACCCAGTGACCAGAACTTCAACGCCTCGTGCCCTTACCATCCGGACACGTACCAAGAATTATCAGGACTTCTACCGCATCGAAATACAGTTTACTTTTCTGTTCCAGAGGCGGGACATCATATTAATTCGTGTATGGCTATAACACAGAGCGGAGCAAACAATAGTGGCCTAGTAGAGTAGATACAATTGGACGTGAATGTATGCACAAAACAATACACCTACAGTTACCTACAACTGCCATACAGTCACCCGAACCTTGGAGCACCATTAGAGAATCTTAACGCCCAAAAAAGTTGTCAGTAGAGTTCAGTCTGTTCACGGCCCTAGCTAGCCATCTGATCTGACAGTGTGCCATTGCTTTGTGTAGGGGGCCCTCAAGTCCAATGTGTATCCCAATAATCATTACATTCTTCAAGAACTGCAGCGGAACATGTCGGATGAGATGGCAGAAGTTCCAGCACTCCGGCTCCTATAGCAACTTGCTGACAAGGGCCCAGAGGAGGCAAGCGATTAATGGTGGTCACTTTAAACTTCTGCTATGGTCAGGTTGGTACTGCAGATGAATCTACAATGGGTTTTAGCATTTAAAAATGGTGGGGAAAGACTTTAAAATTTATTAAAACCAGTGAAATATTAATCTCAAATAAAATACTTCAGCAAATAAATTCTTGAAATGTTATATTTAAGTTGTATTTTTACACAGTCCAGCGGTGTTCTATACAGAATTATTGGCATTCTGTTGAAACTATTAGTCTTAATAAGTACATAGTCTCCATTCTTAATAGCATTGCTCACTGACAACATATACTAGATTCTAATTTTAAAGCAACACAGACGACTTTATTCCTTCCACGACTGAGACAAGGTAAGCTGCAGAAATGCCACGGACACAACGTAAGGACGAAACTGCGACGCCAGAACAAATAACGGTATGCCGAAGTTACCCTGACTAGTTGCTGCACAGGAATGCAAAACTCATGTTTACCTCCTAAGCGATGACTCATAAATAGTGATTTTGCTAAATTACTTGAGTTAGATGATGGGATTTTATAACAATCAATCCATTCAGTTAATGGAGAAGTGGCCTCCCTGAGTCTCATGCAGCATACGATCACAGCAGGTTCTGTTATTTCTGTCAATCTTGAACTTATAGTAGTCAGCCCCTTGGTCGTGCTTAGTAATTTGAGCTTCAGTTTATTATTTTATTGAACATCTTCCCTCCTTTCTTCGAACGCTATCACCAGCTAACTGACATTCCAGTTTCGTTTAATTCCATTTGACATTCCCAGTACGTTTGAATTTTACTGCTTCCTTTATGTCATTCGTTGTGTATTCCAACACTTACTTTACCATTTCTATTCGAGCTACTATTAGTCTTCTGAAAATACATATATTCTTTGTCAGTCTCTCACAGCCATAAGTTATTTCCGGTAGCATACATTGAACAAAAACTGTTTCTTCATCCCAATCGGCATCTTAATCTTCAAAATTGAAGAGTACATTCCACAGGCTTGTCGGTTCAGTTTGACACATAAAAGTATTTATTTTTTTAAGTCTGCCTTCACATGTGCAAGTTAATCCAAATAGAAATGTGAACGTTTCTACTTGTGTATTTCTGACATATATTTACTTCTAGCGTCCATGCTTTTACAATGACTTTTGTTTAGTCGTAGTTCACATTCAGATCAACTTCAGAGGAAACTATCACATAGTCGCTAGATAATATGTTGTGTTCCACAATATTATTTACTAACAGAACAATATCATCGGCAAATGTCAGGTTACGTACATAATTTCTTTCATAGAATTTGGTCTCTTTGTTTTCCATTTCAGTGTAGGCATAACCTTTACAAGGACTACTGAAAAATAATGTTAACGATATACATTCACCGTTTTTACGTTCCTTTTAATAATAAATTTATCGGTTTCTCTAACAACTACCGTATGGTCGTTTTGTAAAGGCGTACGTACCTTAGACAAGGTTGTAATACATTCTACGACAAAAAAAGAAGGAAAAAACACGAAGAGACTGTCCAGATGGGCCGTAAATTCAAGAAGTAAAGCTTCACAAATTGAGCAAGTCAATAACGAGTTGGTCCACCTCTAGCCAATATGCAAATAGTTACTCGTCTTGACATTGATTGATGGAGTTGTTGGATGTCCTTTGAGGGAAATCTTGAGAAATTCTGTCCAATATGCAGGTTATATCGTCAAAATCCCGAGCTTATTGGATGGTCCTAGCCATGACGTTCCTAACATTCTCAATTTGGGAGAGATCCGGGTCACAATGATGGGCGAGAAAGGGATTAACAAGAGCGAGACATCAGTAGAAACGCTCGCCTGGTCGACGAGTGCGAAAAGGCATTATCTTATTGGAATGTAAGTCTAGAATTGATTGCATGAAGGCCATTGAAACGGATCGTACAATATCGTCGACGTAGCGCTGTATTATAGGGAAGTGCAAATGAAAGTGGCCCGGATAGTATCGCAGTATGAGCTTCCGTTAAAGTTCCTGGAGCGTACGTTTTTAGAAGATTCAACCAATATATTGCCTACAACTGTGAATATCTCCCGTAAAGACTACAAGGATGAAATCAGAGAGATAAGAGCCACACGGAAGCCAGCGGCAATCATTTTTTTTCGCTAACCATGCACAAAGGGAATACGAGGAGGAATTGAAATGATAAACAAAGGCGTTCATCACGGACCTTGAGGTGTCTTGGGCAATATGGATGTAGATGTACTCGGTGCAAGAGGCAGCGTGACAGCTACTTGTCTGTGAACTCCAGTTAACGGTCTTCGTGGTCACTGAAGCACGTCCTTATTGATGATACTGATGAATCCGGGGCTCTGAGTGCCTCTCCTATAATTGTTTGCCCCTCAAGTTCTTCTTATCTCTTGCTCTATCGCTTTCTCCTTGAAGCTGTGTTCCACAATGTTTTCATCCATTCCTGCCAAAATCAATGAACAGAGGTATAACTTCTACTTAGACGTTGAGCGATTACTCCGACCAGCTACTTCGCCACTAACTACACGTTAGATCCAAAGTTTCCAATGCTGTTTCTTCCGTCAATACCCGCATGAATATCAGTTTGATATTCAGACACAATGGTGACTGAACTGAATGCCTTTTCAAAATCTATAAAGGCAAGGCAAAAAGATATATGGTGCTAATTTTTCCTATTAATAACTTCGCCAAGAGTGACGATATAATGAATTGTGCTAAATCCTGTTGAAACTGACTTTATTGATTTGTAAAATAAATATATCATTTTTCGTCAGGAAATGAAGGGTTCTTTGGAGATGTGAAAAATAACAACTAAAATTATAAAAATTACAATTGACACCTACCTACTCCGCCATTTAGAGAAACAGTTGATTGTAAAAGTTTTGAATGCAATCATGACATTATGTCAGCTAAACTTGGGTAACGAGTGGCGAGGAGTCGCACTTCAGAAGTAGATTCAACTCACTGAAAAAACAGTATACATCACCAGGAAAATGCCCCTGTTCAGAATAATTGTTTCTTGACTTAATTAATACATTCTTTAAATCTAGGGTGGAAAATGTTCTCTTCTCACTCTCGTAGTCTAATAACTTGCCGTATAAAATATTTTAAATTCAAAAATTATATACGTCTCAGCACTTCATTTTTGGACCAGATGTTTTCAATTACTCATAATGTGACTATTATGTGGTTTCTCGTTTCAATTTTGTGTAGCTAATGAGGGAAATAAACATTATGTAATTTAAATTTAATACTTATACAAAGACCCTTCCAGAAGACATCTGTCTACATAAATATTTTATTTATAATTGATGCGTTAATGTTATGTCTTATCTGACCAAGACTTAAGATTTAAAACACTGTTTGCTTTCGTTTTACTACTAAAACACTGGCTATTGAATGAAGTTCCACCGGCCGCGGTGGCCGAGGGGACTGAGGCGCTCCACTCACGGTCTGCACGGCCGCTACGGTCGGGGTTCGAATCCCCCCTCGGGCATGGATATTTGTGCCGGCCTAGTTCGTAAGTAGTTCATAAGTAGTTTGTAAGTTTAGGGACTGATGACCCCGTAGTTAAGTCCCATAAGCTGTACAAACATTTCAATATTTGAATGAAGTTCCTGAAATTTGATCGAATTTCACTTTCGTAATGCCAGCGTCGGTAAGCACCGATAATGAGACCTTTCTCAGTGACACTCAGCTCCTTTCCTGAATCCATTTCAGCCCCTATTAGCTTGCTTTTCTATTGAAAGCTTAAGAATTTTCTTCGTTCGAAAAGTATGGCATACTTACATATGGTTCAGTAAATCCAAATCCGATAGTTTCGAAACACTACAAAAAGTGCACATGTGTGAATTGCTCAACGGTATATAGGCAAGAAAATTTGATATCATCTGTAGAGGACTGAAACAGAGTTTCAGAAATGACCCTATGCGTTGAAAAAAACTGAAGGACGCTTATCTACACTATAGCTGATCATCCATCACACGCAAATAGTCCGTACTGGTTTATTTCCATAAAATTTTACAGTTGTATGCTTCTTCCAATTAGCATATGTTGGAATATGCTGTTGGAGGAGACGATATGCCAACTGCAACAAAAGACGACAGAAACGAGACGTAATTTGGAAGTGGCTCACA
This sequence comes from Locusta migratoria, assembly GCA_026315105.1. Classification (NCBI taxonomy): domain Eukaryota; kingdom Metazoa; phylum Arthropoda; class Insecta; order Orthoptera; family Acrididae; genus Locusta; species Locusta migratoria. The sequence goes on along the minus strand of CM048755.1, from coordinate 450,575,084 downwards.
TGTGGAAATCCGTTGATGAATCCTTCTTGGGGCAAATTCGTCAGTACGACTCGTCTAGGATACAGAACACGTGTATGCTGTTTTTGTCAGGCCATTGTACACCAAGAAAGTCGCCAATTCGGTGTTCCTGTGAGATTACAATTCAGACGTTCTGTTCGTACTAGCCCAGCTATGAATTCTTAGATTAGCCTCCCTGCAATACACGAACTGGATAGTGTTGTAATCGATACACTTACAAATACGTTACCAGCATTTGAATTTAAATCGTACCTAGTAGTCTGCTGGACATTCGCACGTCTGGAAACCGAGAAGAGAGGAGATCGAATCAATTTCGGACCACAGCAATTTTCAGTCTACTTTCAATAAAACCTTCATCTCTGAACGATTCCCTCGGTCATTCAGCCACACGAGACTCTTATTCTGATTTCAACATACAACCTTCGAGAGGCATGTGGGATTGTTTCCTAAACTCGTCAAAAGCCAAAATGTTATAATTGACGGTGTTCTCGTTCTCTGAGTGCGTTGTTTGTTTCGTTTAAATAAGAATGTTGCCTTTTGGATACCAGCTTATATACTTTCGTGATATACACTCACAACTGAATGAAAGACACCTGCTGCGCTAGACAGAAACTGTCTTTCGTCAAAGGTGAGGGATTATCGAAGTCTACATCTACATGTGTTTTAAATGTATAGACGGAACGGGGATGCTCTATGTGGTACTGCCCATTATTCGGACTATTGTGTAAGAAGTACGATATCAGAGAATTTAAACGCTGCCAGAAAATAATTGGGAGACACGCGGAACGGGCCTTATCAGAGAGCATGCCAGCATTGAGCTTTTCATGAAGGTCTTCACCAAAGGAGAATCGCGCGTAGCGTCGCAGAACAACACACATGAAAGCTCCTGGAGAATGGCATTCGCCAACGAGAAGGTGATTCCAGTTGGCGTAGATAATGCGCGCTTAAATTACAAGTGCGTAATTTACTTTGCTGTACTTTTACTTAAAGCAGAAAAGGAAAATCCGTTCTTATGAGTAGCCAGAGTTTTAAATAAGTAGGGAAACATACAGCGTTTTGAGGCAATAATTAAAATTTCGTGACTTGAACATTCATTGCGTCAAACTGAATCTGTAGTACTGAAGGATACAAGTGGAAAGAGGATCAAAATACCTCTGCCTCTTTCATCAATCTACATCTACATGGATTCGCTGCCAGTCACATTTAAATGCTTGGCAGAGGGTTCATCAAACCACTTTTATGACATTTCTCGCCGGCCGCGGTGGCCGAGGGGACTGAGGCGCTCCAGTCACGGTCTGCGCGCCCACTACGGTCCGGGGTTCGAATCCCCCCTCGGGCATGGATATTTGTGCCGTCCTTAGTAGTAGCTAGTTCGTAAGGGACTGATGACCCCGTAGTTAAGTCCCATAAGCTATACAAACCTTTTTTATGACATTTCTCTATAATTCCATTCTCTAAAGCTCGCGGGAAAAATGAACACCAAAATCTTTATGTTTTCGATCTGATTTCCCTTATTTTGCAATGATCATGTCTCCCTATACAGGGGGATGTTAACAATATATGTTCCCATTCTGAAGAAAGGTTGGTGAAAGAAATTTCGTAAATAGATCTCGTCATGGAGTTCAGTGTAAGAAAATCAGGTGATGCTGAAGGAATTAGATTGGGAAACGAAGCAATAAAGGAGGTAGATGAGTTTTGTTACTTGGGCAGTAAAATAACAAATGATGGTCGCAGTACAGAGGATATAAAATGCAGAATGGCAATGGGTAGAAAAGCGTTTTTGAAAAAGAGAAATCTGTTAACATCGAATATTGATTTAAGCCTAAGAAAGTCCTTTCTGAAGGCATTTGTATGGAGTGTTGCCTTGTATGGGAGTGAAACATGGACGATAAGCTGTGTGGACAGGAAGAGGATTGAGGCTTTTGAAATATGGTGCTACAGAAGAATGCTGAAGATTAGGTGGGTGGATCTCGTAACTAATGAGGAGGTACTGAACAGAATTGGGGAGAAAAGAAATTTCTGGCATACCTTGACTAAAAGAAGGGATAGATTGGTAGGACACATTCTTAGGCATCAAGGAATTGTGAATTTAGCATTGGAGGGAAGTGTGTGGGGTAAAAATCGCAGAGGAAGACCAAGAGATGGATATAGTAAGCAGATTCAGACAGATGTGGGTTGCCGTTCTTATGTGGAGATGAAGAGGCTTGCTCAGGATAGGGTATTGTGGAGAGCTGAATCAAACCAGTCTCCGGACTGAAGACCACAACAACAACAGATCTCGTCACAACAAATAACGCCTTTTCTTTAATGATTTCTATCACAACTCGTGACACTCTCTCCCCTATATCACTATAATACAAAAAGAGCTGCCATTTTCTGAATTTTGTCTAAATCGTCTTTCAGTCCCACCTTGTGTGGATCCCACAATGCGCAGCAATACTCCAAAACAGGACGCACAAGTGTAATGTAGGCAGTTTCTTTAGTAGAACTGTTGCATCTTCTAAGTGTTCGGTCAGTGAAACGTAGTCTTTGTTCGCGTGTAACTAAAGTTTAACGGATTTCTTGTAGTGGTCATATGGATGACCTCACACTTATCATTATTAAGGGTCAATGGCCAATTTCTGCACCATGCGGATATCTTATCGAAATCATTTTACAGTTGCTTTTGACCTTCTGGTGACTTTACTATCCAATAAACAGCATCGTCCGCGAACAGTCTATGAGAGGTACTTAGATTAGCTCCTAAATTGTTTATCAAAATAAGGAACAGTAGGGGCCCTATAACACTTCCATGGGGAGCGTCAGACATAACTTCTGTTCTACTCGATGACTTTCCTTTCTGAGAGGAAATCACGAATCCAGTCGCACAACTGTGGCGATATTCTAGAAGCACGCAATTTTATTAGAAAACGCTTGTGAGGTACAGTGTCAAACGCCTTTCGGAAATGTAGAAATACGGAATCTATTTGACATCCCTTATCGACAGCACTCATCACATCATGTGGGTAAAGAGCTAGCCGTGTCAATTAGAGAAAACAATGCTTGAAGTTTATTCGACTCTTATGGATGAGCTCAAATCTGTAAATATACTACCCTTCAATTACTTATATAAAAATATCCGTCACGAAGGACTGTAATTACATGTTTGTGCTGCTCTCAACATCAGCACACAAGTATGCAACGTAAAGTATATTTAGAGAACAATTTTGCCATACTCATACGAGGACTGACAGCTGTAATGATTTGACCTCAGCTAGCATCTGGCGTTGAATTATCAACGATGATAAACGAAAATATGTTCCTGGGTCGGAATTTGAAGCCGGAAATGTTGTGTACAAGATAGTTGCTGTAACTACATACGCCACGAGGGCACAGTAGTTTAGCAAAGCGGCATGGACGTTTCTGTCAAGCTTTCCACCCGACCCATACATTCGTATGCCAGAAATTACGGCAGTAATGCCGTAACTTACATTTCCCCGAATCCAACCATAGCGTGCTTTCTATTAGTTTTTTTCTTGATGAAGTATTCAAAGGGTTTATTGAGAGGCAGAAATAACGTACATGGTAAGTATTCTCACAAATTTAATTACGAGGTGTTTCTCATACACGGTGTCCCTGAACAAAGAATTGTTAGTACCTTTAATTGGAGGCTGAACCAATCAGGAGATCGTTGGTCAAGAAACAGTCCCATCAAATAGCAGCCGCACTGATAACTTGCCAAGAGGCCAAAATGTTGAACAAATTTCAATAGTTACTCGTAAATGGAGAGGGCCAGGAGAATCGATTGTTGAACCTCCAGAAGTAAAGAAAGCTGTCTAATGGGAAAAATACTCAAACTGTTATCGCAATTTAGAATTGTATAGACAACGTGATCCTTTCAACGCAACCATTTCGAATTATATCCCATATGTTTACCATCGTCTTTTTCCGAGAACGTGCATGTATGTGAAACACATCACTACTAAATTTTCAACTCGGTTGCACAGTGGTAGAGTGCCAGACTACAAATCCAAAGGTCGCGGGTTCGATCCCCGCCAGGTCCTAGGATTTTTATCAGTCACTTTCCACTTCTTTCACCTCTGGCAGTATTGCTCATGTAAAAAATACCGAGTAGCACCGTGGTTCGGAACCCACGTTAAACTGTAGGTCCCCCTATAACTGGCTGGGTAAGTCAATTCGAAGGTCGGAGGAAGGCACCGGCATACCTCCTCCAAACAGGACCATGCCTAGTAAAGCACTGTGGTGTTCAAACCAATTTTCGGATTGTTGACTGCTTTACCTTTTTTGTAAATCTATCGGATTCAACTACTGGGTCCGTAGCTTACAGACTACCTAAACTAAGGTAACCTAACCTACGAACAACACAAACACCCGGGGCTCGAACCCCCGACGGCGAACGGCCGCGCGCACCGCAGCACGGCGCTCCAGCACGCACGGCTAATCCGCCGCGACACGTCACTTCTGCCTCAGGTTAAATGTATAATAAAAATAATACATGATGGAAAATTTAAATAACTCAAGAATTTTATGTTTGACTCGCTGATAATGACCTAAGTTGTAATAGTTTTCATAGGTATTTATATTGAAATATTTAATTGAATTTGTTACGCCTTACATAAACAATTATAACTCATCTGTAAATCAATTTCGACTCTTCACGTTAGTACTGTTTCTCAGATTACGAGACAAAACACTTTTTACGCTTCTTGTGATACAAGACACCTTTTAAACAGTGATAGACGAAAGCAAGTTTAAGTTCAAGTCAAATGTTCGTAAAGCTATGGGACCAAACCGTATAGGTTATCAGTCCTTACTCTTACGAACTATTTAAACTATCTTAAGCTAAAGACAACACACACACACAGACACACGCACACACACACACACACACACACACACACACACACACACAGCCGGCCGCGGTGGCCGAGGGGACTGAGACGCTCCATTCACGGTCTGCACGGCCACTACGGTCGGGGATTCGAATCCCCCCTCGGGCATGGATATTTGTGCCGTCCTTAGACTTAGTTAGTTCTTAAGTAGTTTGTAAATTTAGGGACTGATGATCCCGTAGTTAAGTCCCATAGACTATACAAACATTTAAAAACACACACACACACACACACACACACACACACACACACACACACACACACACACACACACGACACCCATGCCTGAGGGAGGACTCGAACCTCCGACGGGAAGCAGCCGCACACTCCTCAGCAACGCGCCTCGGAGCGCACAGCCTTCCCGTACGACAAAATTAAGTACGGAAGGAAAATAACGTGGGTTAACTGATTTCAATTTATTTTACTCAAAAATGTCCACAAGTTATAGTGGACTATAAAAGGTCTATTCCTAATTTAAAAAATTTCAAATGTTTGTAAACCTACCTCCGGTAGAAACGGACGGCCTGCCGCGGTGGCCGAGGGGACTGAGGCGCTCCAGTCACGGTCTGCACGGCCACTACGGTCGGGGGTTCGAATCCCCCCTCGGGCATGGATATTTGTGCCGACCTTAGCTAGTTCATAAGTAGTTTGTAAGCTTAGGGACTGATGACCCCGTAGTTAAGTCCTATAAGTTCTACAAACATTTGAACGTTTTGAAACGGACGCACAATCCTTGACATGCAGCATTAAACCAAGCGGCAAAATAAGTTTACATGTACATTTGGAGGATAAACGGACTAAGTGGCCAAGTCATTACTATCATTTATAATGAAAAAGCGGTCTTATTCCACCCGTCTATCGAGAATGTGTATTCATATTCCTAGAAGAATAGCTCCAAGGAAAACCAAAACGTTGCACAATTTTCGATGCTGCAGCATTTTACCGTTCTCCGCGTGTTCTTCGCAGTACAGGGGTGCTGTTGCATGACGGCTGCGGCTGCATTAGCGAAGCAAAGGAACGGTTCACAAAATTGAACTAAAGAAGTGAGGAACTACATACGGCCGGCCGCGGTGGCCGAGTGGACTGAGGCGGTCCAATCACGGTCTGCAAGTCCACTACGGTCGGGGGTTCGAATCCCCCATCGGGCATGGATAATTGTGCCGTCCGTAGTATTAGCTAGTCCGTAAGTAGTTTGTAAGTTTAGGGACTGTTGACCTCGTAGTTAAGTCCTATAAGCTATACAAACATTTGTCATTTGTCAACTACATACGAGAAGTGCTAGTTCGCCGTTCAGTGCTGCTAACGTCCCGGGAATTGTCGGTCCCGGTCCGGAACGGCTGCGGTGACTTCTAGTTACAGAAACTACAGGGTGGCCTTTCCCGTTCCAGTTGCAGGCAGGTTGCGCGTTCCGGTCACTCTGTTACAGCTCCAGCTCACTGCTCGGTATCGATCTGTCGCCCGTTTTGTTCACTGCGCTTGCCAAAAAGTTCAAATGTTCGTTAAGCTTAAGGGACTTAACTACGGGGTCATCAGTCCCTAAACTTACAAACTACTTATGAACTACCTACAACTAAAGACGGCACAAATATCCATACCCGAGGGGGGATTCGAACCCCCGACCGTAGTGGCCGTGCAGACCGTGACTGAAGTGCCTCAGTCCCCTTGGCCACCGCGGCCGGCTCTGCGCTTGCCCATTCTCATTGTGTTTCAGGTTCTTTTTGAACTTCCAACTATTGCTTCTTAACGTAGTCTGCTCAGCGTCCATCAGCAGTAAATTTAGAGTTGTTTTAAAATTTTTTAACTGAGCACCCACAAAAATTGCATTCTGCTATAGTGGAAAAGGAGAGACCAGGTCCCATTTATAATCTCGGAATCGCTTCCTTAAGTTGTAAATACGACATTTGGAGTTACTCTTTGCAATTCAATGTTTCATATACAGTTTCTTTGCACCTGACTTACTACATTTTCTTATTTGGATAACACGTAATTTCCATGAAAACTCGTTGCCACACAAAAAAAGGGACCAAATTACTTTGGTCATCAGTCCCTAGTTTTACAAACTACTTAAATTAATTTAAACTAACCTAAGGACAACACACACATCAAAACGTTCAAATGTTTGTACAGCTTATGGGACTTAACTACGGGGTCATCAGTCCCTAAACTTACAAACTACTTATGAACTAACTAATACTAAGGACGGCACAAATATCCATGCCCGATTGGGGATTCGAACCCCCGACCGTAGGGGCCGTGCAGACCGTGACTGGAGCGCCTCAGTCCCCTCGGCCACCACGGCCGGCAACACACACATCCATGCCCGAGGCTGCGCGATCCGTAACGTGGCGCTCCAGATCGCTCGGCTATTGCCGCGCGGCCCATTGCCACTAAAATACAGCTTTCTTTATTTGAACTCTGTGGTAATGTTAGCATTTCGCGTCTTTAACTCTCTAAAATGTTAATTAAAATCTTACAGCACAATTATATTGTTAGCAAATCATATTTTCGAATTTTCAGAAATTTGTATTTTAAATTTCTGCATATTTTTATATGTAAATGATCTACTCGAAAGGATATTCAAGATTTCTATTGTAAAATTATTTATTTCATCAATTTTTCATTGTAACTTGCAATATGAAACATGTATGGTATTACTACACAAAAAAATCATCGTTTGGCAAGATATACTCAGCTAGCGAGGTTGAGGGGGAGGTGTTGTGATAAAGTTGTTAGATTATTTGTTGTGTGAGAGTTGTCAGTGCAGTGAAGCTTTGTACCGTATACTTTGTTTGGTTCAATAAATGGTGGATAGAATCTCAAACGACGAGTTGTAATTTCACATCTCCCAGTTACTTATTGAAAAATACCGTGAAATTTTCTGCAGCGTCTTCTAGTTACTACTGGTTACATCTACCAGCGGGACGAAACATATGAAGATTAGTAGCAGTAGATATAGAGATGAAAGTACCTACAACAAACTTAGAAACGTTGATGACTACACAGTATATTTGTCAAAATATTAGTCATGGAATAGTAAATTTCGCTTATAATTATTATTACGTTGGAAAAATCGTTAGACTGTGTAATACATACGTTTTACAGGAACCATAGAGGAATATCTGATTATTTCTTCGTAATTTATTTCAGCGTTTGAAAATATAATACTCGGGAGTTTTATGAGATTGTCGCGTTGAAATGGGAGCAGGCTTGACTTCGAAGGCAACTGAACACAGCACTTATACTGAAAGCACGTTTATTACGAACTCAACATACACGCAGCACTGACTGCCTCTCAGGCAGAGTGCTCTGCTATTTATAAACAGACAGAATTTACCAGAAATTAAAAGAACAGTTAACATAAAAAACAAGTAGAATTTAGAAGTGAACATAAGAAACATGTATAACATTCTGGAATTGTTAATTACAAAGAAATAAACTTTTGCCGGTGGGCGGGACTGTACCGGCGCCCTTCAGCACCGCAGTCCGTGACGCTAACCTCTGCGCCACGCCGGCAGTCGGTGTTCGTCGTATCTCGCGGCAGTATTATTCGTACAGTTTTAGATTTAATCAGCTTCATTTATTATTTAGATTTTCAAGTAAATTTTAATAATTTACCTAAAATGTACAGTAAGAGTACTCAAATAAATACAGTTTTCCCTTTCCTCCCTAACCGATACGTGACAACTGGGTGGCTGAAATTTTTCAGTTCCTTTGTGCTACCTACTTGTTAGGTTTCTGAGTAAAATAAATGAAAAAAAAATGTTGTTCATGGTATCGGCTGGGTAGAGAAAATTATTTCAATTTCGAAAGATGTAGACTGAAATAATAACATGTTCTAAATTTGTTCCAACCTGAAATTACGATTTTATTTATGAACGTAAAATTAAATCTCGTAGACTAAATTGGAAGTTCTTGATTGTAAGTTAAGCTCTCATTTGAATTAGCACGATAAGAGTAAACATGTACTGTTAGGATCAAACCTACCTTCTTCGCCACTATAGGAAATAGAATTCTGAGAAGACACGGAACTCCCATCTGAACTGAATATGACACTGTACGCGCCTGTACTAAAATCCCTTCATAATTTAGACTGATGACCCCGTAGTTAAGTCCCATAAGCTTTACAAACATCTGAACATTTGAACAACAGACAGTCAGTGTTCACTGAAACACTAATGAACTGCTTTCGCATTTAGTGCAGATAACAGTCTAATTTTGCTAGACTGAAAGGCGTGAAAAACCATAAGGAGTGTGCAGCTCAATCGCGCCCAAGCGTAGAGTCGAAGTAAAGTACTCAAATCGAGCCATCCTCACAGTGAACAACGATCCAAGCAGCCTCAGATCAAAACTTGAAGTTCTCTTTTTCTAGCAGAGATTTTTCAAGTTGCTAACCCCCAACACATTACGCCTTGTACAACTGCCTTCGGACAAACCTGGCACTCGGTATGGCGCAAGTAGAATCAGACGATCGGTGGGCAGCTAGTCAATCTGACATATGATCATAAGAGCCAATGAGAATCAATTTCTGGGATTTGGCTGGCTTCCCACGCAAACCATGATAGAGCCACTCCAACCGTGAACCAGAGTGAAAAGAGAACAAATTCCTCCTGGCCGCGCCATTTTCCTTCTTTGCACCAAACTGCATCTGTTTGCCGGCATCCCATCGTGGGCCATAAAGCAAAATGGAAACTTTTGTGCTGCTTGCAAGTGTACCGAGCAAATGGAACTTCTCTCTATACATTGAGCTGTGCCTATGTGGTCTCTGCCAGCGACCTCTTGCTATTTGAGGTGACATCCTGACGGGTGCAACCGACACCACCTAGAGACAATTCCTTACAATAGCCCGCGTTACGTCACACCGACCAGGCCCAACTTCTCCTAGAAGACAAGGCCTGTCAACAGGCCGTGCCTACGTCACACTTAGAGGCCGCGGCCGCCATCTGACTGGCCGGCTGCTGCGCGGCGGTGGGCGTGCCCCAGCCAACAGTCAGTGAGGTCGCGACCGCGGCCTCTAAGTGTGACGTAGGCACGGCCTGTTGTAAGGCCTTGTCTTCTAGGTGGTGTTGCCAGGCCACGACTGTCAGCTTACTGGCTGGCCGCTACGAGACAGTGGGCTGTGCCCCAGCGGCCAGCCAGTCAGATTGACGGTCGCGGCCAACACCGTCTAGATACAAGGCCTCACAATAAGCTCATGTAACGTCACGCCGATAGGCTGCCCTCACAAACTCACTGGCTTGCCTTGTATCTAGACGGTGTTGTCGCGGCCTGGTCAGTGTGACGTAACACGGGCTGTTGTGAGACCTGGTCTCTATGTGGTGTTGGCGCAACTTAGTCGTGTCTTCCCTGTCGATGGATCAGACGAGGAGGTACAATTTCATGGCCTGGATCTCAACCAGTGAGAATTTTGGTCATGGGACCATATCAAAAGTGTCATGTAAGGAGAGTCCATTCCAGATGTGGAGTGACCGAGCATTCCTAGGCGCCTACCTGCAGTGCGCGCCGCTGCTCGCCGTCGAAGGTACGTATCCTCCCTCGGGCATGGGTGTCCTCAGCATAAGTTAGTTTAAGTAGTTTATAAGCCAAGGGAATGATGACCAGAGTAGTTAAGTCCCATAGATTTACAAGCATTTGAACACTTTCAGCTGTGGAGAGACTGGAACAGTGTATTAATGCAGGGTTGTCACTGCTGCGATGCAGCAAGAATAAGCATGTGTTGAGGCATATGGACACCGGTTACAACACATACTGTAATTGTGACTGCATGGTATAGTCCGTATTAGATTTCAGTCTATGTAACGTGGGAACCATTCATTTCCGAAGGTAAGTTCATTAGAGCTTTTTGTTCTGTACCCTCTTCTCAGTCAATTTATAGAAATATACACGGCGGAAAAAAATCCTATATAAATTTTAATCAAAGTAAGCAATGAATAATAAATTAACACTCAAGATACACTATGTTGCTCCTATCTTTACCGTAAATATTCACATTTCATAGCTCCCACATCCTCTCACACTAACCCGATATTTAAAAAAATCACTTTTTAAACAAGAAAAATTTAACAGTGGTTGTATTATGTAGTAATATGAAGATGGTTCGGAAAGGGAGTTCCCTTTGGTAATAAAAATTGAAATAAGTACAGTTAATAAAACCAAAAATGCCGTGGCAGAGTAACCGTGGTCGCTGAGGCGTCCTGCACGGGGTGCGCGGCCGTTCCACGTCGGAGGTTCGAGTTCTCCCTTGGGCATGGGTGTCTGTGTTGTTCTTAGGATAAGTTAGTTTAAGTATTTGGTACGTTTAGGAGCCGATGACCAGTTTAGTTAGGTCCCATAACTTTAACACACATTTGAACATTTGAAACCAATTAATTTCCCAAAAACCTATAACACTCACCTTTCACCCCGTAATTTTCAAGGTATTTCTCAAAGCCTGGTTAAGGTTATGAATTCCTTCGTCCTAAACCGTTACCGCCAGTGTTACCAATTATATGATAATTTTTCGTTTGTCTCTTCATCGTTGTTGAAGCGCTTACCAACAAGGAATGGTTTCATAAGCCGAAACTGATTAAATTCCCTAGGAGAGAGGTCGGGAGTGAACGGATGTGCAAAAACGTCCCAGTGCAGCTCCGAAGAAGACTTTTTCCTCGCATCCGAAGACTGAGGTTGGGCGTTGTCATGAATGCACTTGATCAATCTCTTCCTTACGTTGTCAGACCCATCTTCTCACTACTGAAGCAGTAGTTTCATTCTTCAGTAAACATTGCATACTGATCGATTAATGTCACGCGGTTTAACGTTCTTATCATTCAGGAAACGAATCGTAGAGATCAGTTTACACTCGGTGGCATTTTCGATCAACGAAGACATAATAATCACTGATAACTTCACACGACACAGAGCTAGGTCGAAATGGAGTCATTTCATTATGCTTGAACAAGAAATACTACTGCACGTGATAGGAACTGTGGTCGTAGCGCTGCCGAAGAGAGAAACGTACCAAACTCTCTCGTAGTTGACCGACATTTTGGACTTTCAGTGTCCAGTGTATGGCTATTTGCCCGCACTGGTACTACTATTTGTCAGCAATTTAGTTTCGTATGAAAGAGCTCATAGTTACCTACGGGAGGTGCAGCTTGAAGAAACTGTCTCGACAAGGCATACTACATGGGAATAAATTATATTATTTTCTCTTTCAATAGTGTGTTGGATTTGTGTGACTTCTGTACATCATATCTCTGAATGGCTATCCTAAGACTTTTTTCCAAGATAATCGAAAGAATTGAAAAAAGCCAATTGATAGCTCACAGCTGATTATTAACATCGCATGTTTCCATTCCAGGGTAGAATAATGGAATTTACGCGAGGTAACTTGGGTAGCTACAAGGCGGAGATTAGTGGCGTGAGAGTTATGTCTTTGCAATCTTTGCTCGCCCGTAAGTGAGAGGCTCGGAACCCTGATAAAATTGTTTTCTATTAATATAGGGCAACACTGACTTGATCCGGTTCCGACGAGTACCAGTTCTTCCGCCAAGAGTGGTGCAATTACGTCGCGTAGCTGGATCACGTGCGTCGCAAACACCCATACCGCGTAGGCCCGTGCCTGGACCAATTTTCACAGCACTGCACTGTTACAAATTGCAGAAGCTTATTACTTCGTCTGTTGTCCTCATAGCCTACGATCGAATGAATGAATGTTTGTAAATCAGTGGGACTTAACTACCCTGGTCATCAGTCCGTAGCCTTACAAAATACTTAAACTAACTGATGCTAAGGACAACAAATACACCCATGCCCCAGGGAGGATTCGATCCTCCGACGGCGACTGGAGGTGTGTTCCGCAGCTAGCCTCCTTGGAACGCTCGGCCACTCCACCGCCGCTATAGCCTCCGATATAGTGCAGTTGTATCCTTGCACCACCGACTTCAGACGGAACACTACCAAAAGGATAAGGTTTGGACTACATCTGGGCGATACCACCACTTGTTGACAGCGAATGAGTGCACATACGTACCAGCGTTTTCGAAATATCGTGGTTTCTCACGAAACGTCACCGCCATCTGTGTAGTAATGTGGCCTCCACACGTTATTACCTCGAGGTGTCTAATTCACCTATCTATGTCTGTATCAAGTAACGTGACAAATCATTCCAGTTTCCTGTCACAGAATATTCTGTGATAAGGGACAGCGTTGGATGAAGATGCCAGAATGTTATATATTCGTAAACAGAACATTGATATTTCTTTCATCAGTAAATGTCAGTAACACTAGTGATAATAAATTCAGTAAATTATTGGTGAGCATTTCGGAAATTCTTCTTAAATCATAATCGTTTGTAAAATCTGAAGGAAGGAAGCTTCGGCGTTGAGTCCAGTCGACAGCTTAGTCATTAGAAACGGAGCTTACGCGCGAATTTTTGCGTAAGGACGGGGAAGGGAATTGGTCGTATCATTTCAAAGGAACAATCCCGGCATATGCCTGGTGTGGTTTAAAGAAATCACGAAAACCTAAATCTGGATGACCAGAGGTGGACTTGAAATTCCGCTTCTTAGGAGCTCCCTGCTGTTGGGGATGGCACTCTCCTTTTGGCGTGCCTTCTCAATGATTGTCACAGCTATATCGTCTTTCACTTCCAAGGGATCGTCCTGTATTGCAATGTCTCTACTATCCTGAATTTGGCACGTACTGTCGCAGGTACAAGTGCTGCTGGTGACGATGGGGAAGGTCTGCGTTGAGGCATCAATCGTGGAAGTGGATTTCTGGAGTAGTAAGGCGTAGGAGGTCGTAAACACAGAAGGCTGTGTCGCCTTATATTCTTTTTTGGCGTCCACGTGCAGAATATCATTTCTCACTTTATCTCCTGTATTTTTCGTTCTTCCACAAAAATTGGGCACTCACGACTCCTTACTGGGTGGCTTCCAGAGCAGTTTAGACAAATTGCTGGGGAGGGACAGTCAACCCCAAATTCGTGGGCTACCTTCCCACACCTCGTACAGGTTGGTTGACCTCCGCTATTCTGTGTTGTATGACCGAAACGCTGGCAAGCAAAATACCTCATAGGGTTCAGTATAAAAGGCCCAACTTTGAGACGGAGAAACCCTGGCATAATATGTTCTGGCAATGATCGGGAATTGAAAGTAACAATCAAGCTAGCGGTTTTCTCTATCACTCCATTGTCCCTTTGGGTTCTTTTCTCAATGTCTACTACACCCTGTGATGCCCACTCCTGTTTTAGTTCTGTCGTGTCAATGTCCATAATGTCACGGCATGTGATCACTCCTTTGCTGGAATTTAGGGTGTTGTGTAATTCCACAATGACGTCATATTCACCCAACTTCACGGAGTTAAGAATAAATGTTCAAATGTTTATATAGCTTATGGGACTTAACTACGGGGTCATCAGTCCCTAAACTTAGAAACTACTTACGAACTAGCTAATACTAAGGACGACACAAATATCCACGCCGGAGGAGGGATTCGAACCCTCGACCGTAGTGGCCGTGCAGACCGTGATTGGAACGCCTCAGTAACCTCGGCCACCGCGGCCGGCAGTTAATAATAAGGCCCCCTGCTTTGCTCTGGTCGTCTCAATTAACAAAGCCCCACTCCGTGTCCTCTTAATAGATTTTAAGGTACCTGAAAGCCATTCCAGTCCCTTATTAATGTAGAAAGGAGAGATATTTGCGAAAGTACCCTCTTTCCTCTTAATAACCACAAAGACAGTATTGTTAACGAGTCCTTGAGCCCTGTTACGAATGGCAGATTGTGTCTCAGGAGGACTGCCCTCCCTCAGCCAATTAGATGTGGGAATGCGAGTACCCCCTGATGGTACATCCATCCAACCGGGGTTTAAAACGCGTGAAGACTGCATCTCCGTCCCACGAGCAGCTAGGGAAAAAACAGTCCACCCAGGCAGAGCACCACTTGCATGGGTAATCCTTATACAACTGAGGTTTGACAGTATCCCAGAGGTCACTCGCTAGCGACTCTTCAACCTCAACAGCCATGCATCCCATCAGCACATAGCACACCTTGGGACTGAGGGTTTTTTAAGAGGTTTTCTCCATCCGCACGATCCAGGCTTACCGTCTAGAGGACTAGCGGCGCTTACCAGTTGCCAGCTCAGGACCCCGGGTTCGCCAAGCCCGTACACAGCAAATTAATGCTGAGCCCTGAGGGGCCCTAACGCGAGACCACTTTGTTAGCACTGCGAAAAGTGCTGTAAATTAAGTACAGATCGACGAGCTTCGGTACAAATAGGTGCAAACCAGATCCTTGTAGGTCTCAGGTTCCGTAATACAGTGAGACAGGTCGAATGAAGTGATTTTTTTTTTATTATTATTATTAATCCTCAATCGAATAGAAATACAAGGTACGTCTTAAATGTTCGGTGCATGGTTTCAGGAAATGTGAGAAACAAGAATTACGCCATTGGCTACAATACACTTCTAATATCGGTTGTACAGCTGATGGAAACTGTCCGCAACCGCTTCTTGTGAAATCAGTCTAAGCACTGAGGTCACGCGTTGTTGGTCCCAAAGGTCGGATTCCACCAGTTTTTCCATTCGTCTGTAAATAATTCGTGTCAGTATTTTTCAACTATGACTGATAGTTCTGTAATTTTCACATTTGTCTGCACTTTCTTTCTTTGGAATTGGAATTACTATATTCTTCTTGAAGTCTGTGGGTATTTCCCCTGTCTCATATATCTTGCGTGCTAGGTGGAACAATTTATTCATGACTGGCTCTCCTAACGATATCAGCAGTTCAGACGGGATGTCATCTATTCCAGGGTCCTTGTTTCCACTCAGATCTTCTAGTGCTCTGTCAAATTCTTCTCGCAGTATAGTATCTGCTCTCTCATCCTCCTCTGCATCATCTTCCATTTCTAGAATACTGCTTTCAAGTTTATTTCCTTTGTACAGACCTATATATTCCTCCCACCTTTCAGCTTTCCCATCTTTGCTTAGTACTGGTTTTCCATCCGAGTTCTTGATATTCATACCGCTACTTTTCTTGTCTCCAAATGTCTCTTTTATTTTCCTGTAGGCGGTATCTATCTTTCCCCTATTTATACATTCTTCTACGGTCTTGCATTTCTCCTTAAGCCACTCCTGCTTAGCCAGTCTGCACTTCATGTCTTCCTGTCAACCTCATTTTTCAGACGTCTGTACTCCCTTTTGCCTTCTTCATTTGCTGATTTTTTATATTTTCTCCTCTCATCAATTAAGTTCAATATATCCTGTGTTATCCAGGGATTTCTATTAGGCCTTGTCCTTCTGCCTATATGGTCCTCTGCAGCCTTCACTACCCTATCTCTCAGAGCTACCCATTCTTCTTCTACTGTATTACTTTCTCCCGTTTCAGCCATTCCTTGCCTAATGCTCCTTCTGAAACCCTCCACCACCTCTGGTTCCTTCAATTTGTCCAGGTTCCAACTCCTAACTTTTCTACCTTTCTGCAGTCTCTTGAGCTTTAATCTGCAGTTCATAACCAATAAGTTACGGTCAGAGTCTATATTTGCCACTGGATATGCCTTACAATTTAAAACCTGGTTCCTAAATCTATTCCTTACCATTATAAAGTCAATCTGCTACCGTCCAGTGTGTTCTGGTCTCTTCCACGTATACAGCCTTCTTTCATGATGTTTAAACCAAGTGTTGGTGATCATTAAATTGCGCTCTGCACAGAATTCTACCAAGCGATTTCCTCTTTCATTCCTTTTTCCCAGTCCGTATTCACCTACTACATTTCCTTCTCTTCCCTTTCCTACGACCGAGTTCCAGTCCCCCATCACAATCAAGTTTTCATCTCCATTAATTTTCTGAATAATTTCTTTTATCTTCTCATACATTTGTTCGATATCATCATCATCGGCAGAGCTAGTTGGCATATACACTCGTACTACTGTAGTCGGTGTTGGTCTTGTGTCTATCTTTACTACGATAATGCGTTCACTACGCTGTTCATAGTGACTTATCCGCATTCCTATTTTCTTATTCATTATTAGACCTACTCCTGCGTTACCACCAACTTATTTTGTATTTGTAACCCTGTACTCGCCTGACCAGAAATCCTGTTCATCCTGCCACCGAACTTCACTAATCCCTACCATATCTCATTAACCTATTCATTTCTCTTTCAAGATTTTCTAATTTACATACGCGATTAAGGGTTAGAACATTCCACGCTCCGATCCGTGGAATACCTGTCTTCTTTTTCTTGATGAGAGCATCCTCCTGAGTAGTCCCCGCCCGGAGATCCGAATGGGGGACTATTTTACCTGCGGAATATTTTACTCAATAAGACGTCAACTTTGGTTAACGAGCATAATTCATTTCCAAGTGTTACATGAAATTGGAAACACTCGCTTTGCAAACTACATTTTTCTTGATGTGTTGCTTTCCGAAAAATACGCTAAATTTTCATTCTACAATTATAACACTGTGCGTTCATTTTTACAAGAGAATAAAAATAAAAAATAAAAAAAAGAAAGAAAAAAAAAGAGCGGTAGCCACAATATTTTAAGTTGGAACTAGGCCGCGTATTGAAAAAGGTTGAGCAATACTATTCTAAATAATGTATTACGTATTTCATTCACAAGAATCAATAATGCCTAGCTGTTAGCATTGAAGGTAAAGTTCCATGTTCGGACCCTAGAGGGGCCAACCGGGTCCATCCGATCGCCGTGTCATCCTGTGGCTATAGCGTCGTTGGATACGGTATGGAGAGGCATTACGCAGCACACCGCTGTCCAGGTAATTGTCGGATTTCTTGGCGTTGAACCGCTACTACTCGGTCAAGTAACAATTCAAGTGGGCCTACGAGGTTGAGTGCGTCATAATCCGGTCCTCCCACTAACGTAAATTCCTTGTCAGTACCGGGAATCGGACCCGGGTCCCTCGCTTGGCAGTCATCATAATCTGTATGCATGACGAAACTTACCGACATTAAAGCTGTATGCATTGATCTGAGAAATTAAATAAACGACAGATTAACTCATCTTAAAGATCCGTGAATAAAATAGCACATCTGTTATAATAGAACGAGTCGTGTCTTTCACGGACGCGAAGAACTCGCCACGTTTCTCCTCGCTGTCGCTCGTTTCAAGGCCGCCCTGTCATATCGACAAACTCTTTCGACGTATTACGCGCTTCTTAGAAAAATTTTGCATAATGCGAAGTAGGCACTTACCAATTAACTTGTCAGGTACTGTACAATATATATGTAGGATGTAATGGCTTTCTATCAAGGTGTTAACTGTAATCCATTTTACTGAGCACATCATTCAGACATCAAGCAATACTAAGGCATGTTCTTGATATAATTATAAAATGTTTGAAGAGAATATATCAGTCCGATAAGATCTCTGAAATGTAATAAATAATATGTTCTAATTAGGGTGTATGATAACTGATGCATGATGCGTAACAGGTGTTCCTTCTGATTCAGTGGACTGAGACACAAACAGACATGACTTAACATACGATATTTAGAATAAAAGACATCAATAGGATACATACGGCGAGCAAAGGCTATGAAAAATGGTAATAACTATTTTAGCTGTCTGTTTTACCTCATGAATACGTCTCTTCGAGAACTCAAATAAGACGTATCTATAGAGGAATATTTGTGCCTTACCGCAGATATTTCAACGTATTCCTCCAAGATAATCAACTTTTAAATTTCATGTTCCATTTCTTGTAAATTTACGTAGAACATACTCTAGAAGGACAAAGAATGTTTACTCTAGACGCTATGATTTAAATTGCTGTTACAAATTTTCACTCAGAATAATGATTTCATGAAGGTGATGTATACAACTATTAAACCGAACGAGCTGGCACATTTTTCGACATGTAGCAATTAAATTCGAGATTATCAGCATTCACATCAGATCATATTTTTAGAATTATTTATTATTTCTCATAACCAGATTTCTCGTTTAATGAGGCCATGGACGATTTTCTTTTCCATTTTTGTCCGAAGAGTTAGTGCTTCGTCATTTGTGGCCTCGGTATGGGAAACACTTTAAACCCTAACCTACATCCATTCAGCTAGTGATACCTGTGTTCTCCTAACCGTAATCATATAAAAGTTTGATCAATGTATTATCATTATAAAAAGGCTACAACCCTGTCTTACTTCCTTCCCAACTACTCAACTACTGCGCGTCTTCCGTGCCTCCACCTCCGATTCATAACTGCTGTCTGTTTTCTGTAAAAGTTTTATGTAACTATTCGTTTCCTTTATTTCACTCCAGTTATCTTCAAAATTAGAAGAATTGTATTCCAATCAACATTTATAAGATTGTTTCCCAAATCAATAAAAGCTATAATTACAGGTTTATCTGTAATTAACCTATCGGTACTAACCTTCAGTAAACAAGAATTCACGAAATTACCCCGAACAGCTGTACACGACCTGATAAAAAGTATCCGGACACCAACATGAAATTCGAAAGCGATCGCTGGTTGCCACGAGAGGTAATGTAGCCGGTAAGAAAGGACGGGGGGGGGGGGGGGGGGGGAGAGTGTTGTGTTGTCATAAAATCAGCGACGCAGAAGTTCAGGAGCGACCCCACTGGACTGTGGATAAGTGGGAGCGAATGATTTGTATTGATGACTCACGCGAAACCTAGCACCAATCAGATGGAAGCGTTTGAGTTTTGTTACTGCCTAATGAACGTTACCTGCCATTATATACAGAATCTGTCAACCCCAAGCAAAAATTTCGATTCAACAGAAACAAAAGTAAAAGAGCGCTCTTTAAGACCTGTCAGAGTACTACAGAATAAATCAACTTACACCAAACCCATCAAAGGCAGAAGTGTGTGCTTTTCGTCTGAGAAATAGGGAAGCCACCCGCCAGTTAAAGATAGAATGCTCAAGAGTTAAAGTGGAACACTGTGACACCCCAAAATACCAAGGAAAAATACTCGGCAGAACTCTATCGTTCAAGAAATACTGCATGAATCGGAACAACCTACTGACAAAACTGGCTGGATCACAGTGGGGCAGTCAAGCTGAAGCAATACGAATCGTTGCAGTGGTATTGTGCTACTTCACTGCAAGTATGGCCGTCCTGTTTGGTATAAGTGAACACGCCCCAAACAGGTGGATGTTTCCCAAAATGACACATGCAGAATTATAACAGGCTGCCTGTCAGCTCCATTCGAATGGCTCTATCTTATTGCTCTATCACCTTGCAGGAATTGCATCACCTCCTGTTCGAAGAGAAATAGCAGCAAACAGGTTATGAACGAAACTGGAACAGGAAACAAGGCACCCTATGTATGGTCAACAACGCTACTCACAACGACTAAGGTCAAGGAAAAGTTTTCTCGCAACATCTGAGAACTAATAACAACTGAAGAAGAAGCCAGGCTGCAACTATGGAGGATTGAGACATCTAGCTCTCCTTGTTAGGAAAAAAAAATCTCAGAATCTTTACCCTCTGGTCACGATGAGGACTGGCCAACCTGGAAGTCCTTGAACAGGCTTAGGTCAGGACTGGGCAGAGCACGAGTTAACTTGGCAAAACGGGGATCCAGTGTGACTATCGAGAAGAACAGACTGTTCATATGATTCAGGGCCGACCATTTCCACCCACCTGCACAAAAGATGATCTCCGCCAGGCAATGGAAAATGCAATATAAATGGCCAAATTTTGGTCAAAGTCTGTATAAACTATGTTTACCTGTCAAAAATTGTGTAAACTGTGTCCATATAAGTTTCTGACACGAGAATAATAATAATAATAATAATAATAATAATAGTGATAACGTATAGAATGTGCAGGGGTAAAGTGCAGCGGGAGTGGTGTTCTGGTCTAGGTTATTCTTCGTGGTTAGCGAGCGCACCTTACTGTGCTTAAGGAAATGCTACATGAACCAGGATGTGATAACATTTTAAAGGATTTTGTTCTGCGTGCAGTAAAGAAAGGGCTTGAGACGATGACTGATTGTATCAGCATAACAGAAAAAATAAGGATATTGAAACAATGATTGGAGCTCTATAAAATTCCTGAATTGGACTGGCCTGTCCTGAGTCACGACTTGAGACCAACGGAAAACCTATTGGAGAAGTTAGAACGGCGATCGCTGCGAACCTAGCGTTCAACATCACTTCTTTCTCTCGTATCAGCTCTTGAATAATAAAGGGATGTCAATCCTCCACTCAAATTCAGACGTACCACTGAAAGACTTCCCAGCAGAGTTAATACCATTGTTAAAGGCGCAGATTAAACACACCCTATAATAATATTCACTTGAGGTGGTCGGCTACTTTTGATCAGCTGACCAGTTAACATTTTGAGTATGAGTCGGAAGTTAAAAAGAATGTATTACAATTATCCAGCAGTGCCTGTAAGATACATATTCTCTTAGTCTTACTTTTTATCATACTTCTCTTCCTACCTAATCTCGCCGTATCACCAGATCTTTTGTTTAAGGCAAAGGGGGTAGAAAGAATAATCTGAACAGCTGAAACTTCTTCGCAGATTAAAATTGTGTTCCGGAACCGGGAATCGAACCTGGGATCTTTGCCTTTTGCGGGCAAGCGCTCTACCACTGAGCTATCCCGACACGACTCACGGACCCTCACAAATTCAGTTCTGCCAGTACCTCGTCTCCTACTTCCCAGGTTCGAGTCACGGTTCCGGCACACAATTTTAATCTGACAGGAAGTTTCATACCAGCGCACACTCTACTGCAGAGTGAAAGTTTCATTCTGAAATCTGAACAGCTATTGTTCATATAATATTTATTTCTAAATAAGGAGTTGGACCACCACTGCCTTTGCGAACAGTTGCAGTTTTTCACGGAATAGATTCGTTAATTGTTATAATAGTTGCCAACGGAATTTTGTCCCATTCTTGTAGCGAAATAATCGCTAATTACTTACATGATACTGGAGCTGGAAATTTGGTTCTCTCTCTGTGCTCTAAAACTCCCCAAACTGTCGATTTTGCTGGTTGGGCAAATTTTAGATAATCCTTTGATGCTGCAAAAACCACATCTGTATGGAACCAAATGTTCAAATGTTTGTAGAGTCTATGGGACTTAACTACGGGGTCATCAGTCCCTAAACTTACAAACTACTTATGAACTACTTACAACTAAGGACGGCACAAATATCCATGCCCGAGGGGGGATTCGAACCCCCGACCGTAGTGGCCGTGCAGACCGTGACTGGAGCGCCTCAGTCTCCTCGGCCACCGCGGCCGGCTGTATGGGACCATTATCATATTGGATTATGGCAGTGTTTGGAAGCAATGTGCTAGTCACAGTAAGCACTTCATTGTCTACGATGGCAAGATATTGATTCGCAAGGATCTGTTCGGTGAGAGTTATGATATCGTAGTGGAACCTCCCTCATGCTCGACTCTAGGAAGCAGGCAGAGCAGTTGTTAAGGTTTCAATTATTAAGGCTTTCGCAGTTGCAACTCTTCCGTAAACGTTAGCCTTGTGATTCTCCTGCAGTACTGTATCTGGGAGAACAGTGTTACTCAGGTGAGTGTTACGTTATGCAGTCACTTTAGACACGGAAGTTTTTGCGATGTAGCTCCATGTTGTAATGGAGATCGGGACAGCGGCTGGACGTGTTTTAACTGGTGGTGGTGTTTAAAGGGGACTCAACTGCTGGGTTATCAGTCCGAGTTTTAACTCAAAGTATTTATTTAGCCACCAACAGCCATAAATCTATGTTGTTTTATTTATGTAACCGGTTTCGGTATTGCATTAATACCATCTTCAGGCCATGTTATACCATCCATCCATTCAAATGAACAGTCAAAATCGCAATATATACCATTTTCTGTATATTTCCCCCAGCTCCTGCACATACACGTGTCTCCTAACAAAATGTTCAAATGTTTGTATAGTCTATGGGACTTAACTACGGGGTCATCATTCCCTAAACTTACAAACTACTTACGAACTGGGACGGCACAAATATCCATGCCCGAGGGGGGATTCGAACCCCCGACCGTAGTGGCCGTTCAGACCGTGACTGAAGCGCCTTAGCCTCCTCGGCCACCGCGGCCGGCGTCTCCTAACACACGTGACACCAACTGTCAAGTTTTATGTTGTTTAGGCACTACCCTTTTTAATGTTCGTCAGTCTCTGCCTGGTAAATTAGCGTATCGCTCGTATTCCCCTTCGCTAAAGACGTGTGAACATGTGTCGTTAAGACGCGGGCACTGTCGCTCGTGAAGTGTTTAACAGTACAAATGTTTTCATAATAGATTCTCTCGCTAATCGTGCACCACAAATTGCCCTTGTGGAAGTGTGAGAGATAACGCATGTCGTCTATCACTCGTGTCAACCATCTCAGTAGAAAGCGTATAATACACTGCTAACTAATTCTCCAAGACTTTACCCGTCAGTTGTGCTCTGCATCCACCTCACCGCATGGTGTCAACTTGCAACAAGATGGACTGTATTACTTGGTGCTGGTATTATTTTGTTCACCCCTGTATTTCGTTTCAGTAAGCTCCGAAAATTTTGTGTTTCTTTATTCCTGTCAAAGGAATCAGTTACAAGGGAAATAGCAGAAAAGTTAACAGTTAAAACGTGCATGGAAAATAGACGTAACATGTAAATGTAGAGGGTATCAGGAGGAATAATAAATATTTTAGGATCCGATAGAACAGACGAAATGAAATATAAATGCCATATAACATGTACCAGTTTTATTGAGTACAGAGATAAAGCCGAGTTAAATGCAATTTTGTTTCATGTGTTGGTACACATGTTTCCGTGGGTTGTTTTAGGCGTATTTATCGAACTTCAACTGTAGAGAGTTGATGACCAAGTTGTGAAGTCGTGCTTTACATTACATTCAAGTTTTCATTGTGATTTTTTGGCCACGTCTCTTGCACTGCAGCGTGTAAACATGCCGCGCGTATTTACACATGCTGATTATGCCGATAAATGGTAATTGTGTATGGGTTTTGTATAGGAAACGCCGCCGCTACTTGTAGACAATACAGCTTATGAAACTTCCTGGCAGATTAAAATTGTGCCGGCCGCGGTGGCCGAGGTGACTGAGGCGCTCCAGTCACGGTCAGCACAGTCACTACGGTCGGGGGTTCGAATCCCCCCTCGGGCATGGATATTTGTGCCGTCCTAGTTCGTAAGTAGTTCATAAGTAGTTTGTAAGTTTAGGGACTGATGACCCCATAGTTAAGTCCCATAAGCTTAACAAACATTTGAACATTTGATTAAAATTGTATGCTGGAACCGGGACTCGAACCTGGGACCTTTGCCTTTCGCGGGCAAGCGCACTACCGACTGTTCTATCCCGACACGACTCACGATGCCGCCTCACAACTTTACTTCCGCCAGTACCTCGCCTCCTACTATCCAAACTTCACAGAAGCTGTCCTGCGAACCATGCAAGACTGGCACTCCTGGAAGAAAAGATATGGTGGAGACATGGCTTAGCCACAGCCTAAGGGATGTTTCCAGAACGAAATTTTCACTCTGCAGCGGAAGGCAAAGGTCCCAGGTTCGAGTCCCGGTTCCGGCACACAATTTTAATCTGCCAGGAAGTTTCAATACAGCTTATGATTTGCTAATCGCAGACTACGATATCAAAGAGTGTTTACTCGAGCGTTCAACACTTTGCTTGACACTCGTATAGTGACCTTCAATCACATCGCTTCTGACAGTTTTAATGAACAGACTGTGCATCAAGTACGAGGGTGAGTCAGTAAATAAGTCGCAATCTGAGGTAGACATGCCAGTACTGCGGTTACAAGCCTGAGAATTGCTTTACTTTTCAGATGACTGCACCTGTAAATTTAAACACTCGTCCCATCGTTCCGCAAGGCTTTAAAAGCCTTGAGCTTGGAATTTTTGTGGTAGCATTTGCGTCCTATAAGTAACGCTCTCGAGCTGTAACTTAATTTGGTTCCTTAAATTGCTGCAACCCACAAGACGGATGTGTCGCAGAGAAATACACCTAAACTTCGCGCAGTACTGGCGTGTCTACCGCAATTTGTGAATTATTTATTGACTCACCCTCGGAGAAGACGTTATTCAGTCGTTAGAACGTAGTTCTTCAACATGCACACGTAAAATTTCTGCACATATCAGTGTTCCGCATACAACAGTATGGTGGACATTAAATAAGGACCGCTTTCATCCATACTACTCGTATTTACAGCTGTGGGGATGGATGAAAGATGAAGTTCACAAAGAAAAAGTAAACACAGGAGACCAGGAGATGAAGATAGACGATTGTAATTTTGTCGTTGGATACTTGAAAATCGCCAAGTAATCCCATGTTTACTTTTCAGCTATGAGGCCACATTCAGTCGTGATAGACTCAGTGACTCTCAGTGGTCGGAAGAAAACACACGTGTCATTTTGGAAACATATTTTTAAGAACGCTTCTCTGTAAATGGATGCGTGGTTTGATAGACAATCAGTTTATTGGGCCTGTTGCGTCACCACATCGCCTCACACGACCCCTTTATCTACCCTATCCTGAAAATGAGCATCCAGCATTACTGGAAAAGATTCGTTTGGCTACAAGAAAAGAAGAAAGTGTACGTTCTTCCAGCGCGATGGGACTCATGTACAGCGGCGGCACATGACCCGGAAGATGGATTGTTAAATATGGACACGTTTCTTGGCCACCAAGGTTGGCGGACCTTACCCCATACTCTGTGATTATGGAAAATCAAATGTTCAAATGTTTGTAGTTCTATCGGACCAAACTACGTAGTCATCAGTCCGTAGCTTACAAACAATGTAAACCTAGGTAAACTAACCGAAGGACAACACACACACACTCATGCCCCAGGGAGGACTCGAACCTCTACGGCGAGCAACCGCGCGCTCCGCAGCGAGACGGTTTAGACCGCTCGGCTACTCCACCGCGGCGTGATTATGGATGAAAGGTGAAGTTTACAGAGAAAAAGTAAACACAGAACCCAATGTAATCTTTCAGATTACAAATAGCGCAGCACTCGTAAAAGAACGCAGAGATGACCTCAGAAGAGCTACACATAGTGATATAAAGGAAAATCAAAAGTGCATTGAAGTTGGTGCTGGAATTTTTTGAAATGGACTTTGAACGTCGTTATCCTTTGCCTTTGACGGAGCGAGGTGTCTCAGTGCTAACACACTGGACTCGCATTTAAAAGGACGGTGATTCAAATCCACCTCCGGCCATCTAGATTCAGCTTTTCCGTGATTTCCCTAAATCACTTCAGGCATATACCGGGATGGTTCCTTTCAAAGAGCACATAACTCCCCACAAAATCCGAGCGTGAGCTCCGTCTCTAATGACCACGCTGGAGACGAAACGTTAAACCCTAAGCTTCCTTCCTGTTTTTATTTGCTTTCGATTTAAGCTAGTTTGGGTTACATACTAACAGCTCTGTCTCTGTACTCCATAAATATTGAGCAATCTTTATGCAATTTTATTGCAATTCTTCTGTACAACCTCTTCTTAAAATACTTACTATGACTCCTACAAAAGACAACACACATCCGTAACTAAATTGCTTTCACCCAGGAGTGGGCTACGTTCATTCATTCACGAATAATTAATCAAAAATACATTCGAGTATAGACGAACTAACAGACATTAAATTAAACTGTATTCGCCTATAAACGGGCAGCGACCTTGGCCTTAGAGTTGGGTATAATAAAATCTTCCTCGGTGCATGACGATGGACACCAATGGCTGTTGCGCATGTGAGACATCGTCTGATCCTCCCCACACTGGGTTCCCCAGCGTATTGCCATTTTTAAAGGCATGAAGAGAGCCTCCCCGCAGAGTGTCCATATATCTAGAGCTCATGCGGGCGTCCCCTGGTGACGGTTCATCAGCCAGCTAATCCTTCCACTCCAAAGGCCCAGTGAAATGGTAACCCAGTGTATTTCAGTTTTTATGTGACTAGACACCTCCACCCAGCACTCCGCTCTGTAACCTTCCAAACACGCAAGCTAGGGCACTAATGTCACCGCTCACAGCAGGCCATACATTATGTTGTTCTGCCAAACACTATTCTCACTAATATTAAAGAGCCCAGAGTACTTGTTTTCATTTAGTAACAGGGCTTGTATTTTTCTTACACACATTAAAATCTTCGTTACGGTGTTGAAAGTAAAAGTCATCACAATCTTCAGTCATTTCGCTTCAACTATTCGAGGAAAAATCTCTTCCAGATTTGTACATGCACTTCAGTCTTTCGCTACACACATCCACGAGTCCCCTGCGTGTTTCCTACAAAATCGTCCGTCGGAGGTTCGAATCCTCCCTCAGGCATGGATGTGTGTGCTAGTTTAACTTAGTTTAAGTAGTTGCTAAGCTACGGACTAATAACCTAACAGTTGAGTCCAATAGATTTACAAACATTTGAACAAAATCATCGCCTTTGATTTTCATCAAAAATCAAATGTTTGTAAATCTGTGGGACTTAACTACTGTGGCTATCAGCCCCTAGTCTTACAAACTAAGTAAACTAACTTCTACTAACCTAAGGACAACATACACATACATTTCAGAGGTAGGACTCGAACCTCCGACGGGGAGTAACGCACGTTCCGCGCCTTAAAGCGGACGGCCATTCCACCGCAGTGGAATCCAGAAAAGTATTTCTTTGGACTGTCTTCCATGTACTCACCTGACTACGTGCCCCAACCACCTCAGTTTATTTTCAATTTCCATTGCAATTATAGGTGCAAAAGGCGTCTTCTGCGAACTAATCTTGGAACGAGCATTTAATACGATACGCTACTGAAAAAAAAAGTTGTGCCATACAATGAACATGGTCTCTCACGGTTTAAGAGTTATCTTACGAGTTGATCAACTATCTCTGCTCAGAATCAACGTATATAACATTAGCATAACAAAAGCATGCTAAAAAGGACTTGTACGATGCGAATATTAAGGTGACTTGCGGAACCGTAGCGTGAATAGGTACAACGAAAAGAGGCAGAGTGTTATGCAACTGAGAAAGAATGATGTTCAACGTGCTTATTTACAATCACCGTTAGGATAGACTGATGCGTTGGAACAGCGTTATGCGCTTGATACTCGCTCGTCAGACTGAGAAGTCTCGTGAATAGGTAATTGTTCGCCAGATTCAGACAATACTTGGTATCTCTTAATCCCAATGCTTATATTTCACATAATTTTTGCCGGGATGTGAGCCAGTTAACGATTTTCAAGTTAATATAGGACATTCTAAATTTTTAGGTTCAGAATCATACAGGTGGTAGAAAAACCTCACCTAATAATTTTGACAGGAGGTATTTGGTCTCCAATGACTAATGGGTGTGATCTGCAAACTGCTTGAGTTTCACGAGAAATCATTCCCCGCCACCTGGATGTTGGGGATGTTACTTACAAAATGACATACAGTCATTTGTGCTATGTATATGGTGTCTATTGCTAAGCTTGATTTTTCCTGACTTATTCTCTTAGATAAATAATTGAAGGAATGAGAATGATATAATCCAAAGCCACAAAACGTAAATTTTTCAGGAGATAGTTTCAACACTTTGAATAAATCCATAAACAACATTTCAACTTTTCTGGGTATCCGACAATGTGTTAATGTACTAATATACACGTGCACATACTTATATTGTGAACGAAGTTACACATTGTTCATTAAATAAATAATAATAATAACAATAAATACATTATCTCTGGGTGACAAACATTTGGCTTTCGTCTGTCTCATACTAAATGAATACAAGGTTTACAAAAACTGAACAAT
This sequence comes from Locusta migratoria, assembly GCA_026315105.1. NCBI lineage: Eukaryota > Metazoa > Arthropoda > Insecta > Orthoptera > Acrididae > Locusta > Locusta migratoria. Next base: position 450,546,435 of record CM048755.1, on the reverse strand, counting down.
AATGTATAACATAACTTACAATGATAGTGACTACAATATTTCAAACAATATAGCCACCTCTGTCATTTTCATCACTTTCTTCCTTTATTTCATTTATACTTTTGAAGTGTTCCTTCCAAACATTGGCTATACATGTGGCATAAATATTGCATCTTTGAGTTTTTGTCGCAAATTGGAATGGGTTTTAAGTAGTTCCTTGACAGCTGTAACGAATAAACTCCTCATGTGCTTGTCCTTTTCTAGTAATACTTACAGTTCTGAATTCTTAGAAATTAGTGTACTGATACTTCACTTATAAATCAGGTGGTTTTCCTTGCTTCATTTTAACGAGTGAAAATTGCTTTTTTTTTTTTTTTTTTTTTTTTTTTTTTTGCAGTGACTTTTCTGTTCTGTGCGTGCTTCTCAAATCGACCAAAATTTCGGTCACAGGGCTATCCTGGGTTTCCAACTTGTGTAAACCAGTGTTCAACTGCCTTATATTTTCCTCAACGCTTTAGTGATCTTTCTAGTGCAACAACTGTCCAGTTTTTGCCTTGGCCTCACTAAAAATGTGAAGAATGGTTACCTGAGGCTTTTACATTTCTAGGAATTTTATCAGACAGTTTCGTATCTCATCTGATCCACATTTTTCTTCACATTTGCTCCACTCGAATATATGTCACTCTTCAGACCCACAATCATGAATACCAAAATTACATGTCAAGATGTTCCTCTTATAGAATGCAGGCCTAGACGTCAGTCTTGGTGTTGGAAAGGTTTGTTGTAGATCAAACGATAATGCAAGATGTTCTCCGGGATTTTCCATACCTAACTTGGAAAACTGTGTAATGACATTTTTTACAACAAATGCTTTGGTATATGTAGGTCCCTTTCAATTTTTAAGCTTATAATCATATCTTCAGAGTTGGTCAACTGTGCATTTTTATTTCAATTTGAAATTTATCACATACGGGACATGTGTCTGGACGAGGACATTTAAAACCAACATTACAACCTTCGTTAAAAATATGTCGAAATACGCAACTTTTACTTGTGGCTCATTAGTTTCTTCACAATATTTCAAATAATGTTCTTGATATAATGAAGAAATTGACAAGTCTTAGTCGAAGTACACTTTATTAGGGTTCTGAGAGCGGCTGTAATGACTGGCATACTGAAGTATATTATTTACGAAGTTGTGAACTGTCTGAACTCCTTCGGTGCTATTTTCCTTGATGGATTCCCATTTTTTCCTCGAAACAAAGAAAAAAATATACATTTTGGAGGTAAATGCCCACGTCACAGAAATATAGTAAAAATACTTGATAAACTAAGTAGAACATAAAAAATATTGTTTTTCTGGAAAGCAATATTAATTTAATCTTTGAATACCTTATTTTCGAGAAATGGAGTGACCGTCGCGCAAGTATTTGTAAGTTCTTAGGATGTGCTTGATTGTTTGATTGTTCTGAAACCAATGTACTCTAAAAATGCCTCTCAGCATACCAAAATATTACAGCCATTAACCTTTACCTGGTACCAAAAAAAAGTAACCATTCGCCGCGGAACTGCGCTTTTCCTTTTCTTTGTGTACATGAAAATGTAAAGTATATTAATCAAAATACTAATGTTTTATTTCTACAATGTACATGATATTAAACAATTTATTTCTGATCTTCATTTATCATAATTATCTCATTTGCACTTGTTTCATCGTAATATTGATCAGTAGGTTCTTTTGGTAACTAAAATCGCCCATATCCCAGAAAGAATGGAATATATATTTCCTATATTCATGAATTTTGGTACAACACTTGTTTTTACATTTACGTCCACGACCAAAAATTTTAGCACCAACAGTTTGACCAGTTTTATCAGATAGGTACTCTGTAACAGAATTTCTACGATGTTTACATTTTTCCCTTTGTAAATTTCACATATTTATTCTTCTTTCTGCTTTAAGTTATTTAGAAGGTGATATTTCGGGTGACCTTTTACATTCGATAGCATACGAAGCCAAACAAAGTATTCAGAATAAAAAATAGCAAAGCCACTTTAACACATGTAACATACATTATTATATTATACAAATAACCTTATAACTAAAAATTGTTACCGATAATACAATAATTAGTAAGAAACGTATAATTTCTTCATGATTCAGACATACGTATTTCAATTAGTGAGTATAATTAGACAATAATATTTACTGTCATACAGTTCTAATGTTTTCAGTGTATAAAAATAGTAAGTATTTACGACTTGCCATATCAGTTTCAGATGTCAACAGCTGCTTACGATGGACGAATAATCTTCTTCAGTTCGAATCCCCCTCGGGCAGGTATGTGTGTGCCGTCTTTAGTATAAGGTAGTTCATAAGTAGTTTGTTAGTTTAGGGACTGATGACCCCGCAGTTAAGTCCCTTAAGCTTGACAAACATTTGAACATTTGAACCTTTTCAGAATGAAACTTTCACTCTGCAGCGGAGTGTGCGCTGATATGAAACTTCCTGACAGATTAAAATTGTGTGCTGGAAACGGGTCGCACCTGGGGCCTTTGCAACGGTCCCAGGTTCGAGTCCCGGTTCCGGCACACAATTTTAATCTGCCAGGAAGTTTCGTATCAGCGCACACTCCGCTGCAGAGTGAAAGTTTCATTCTGGAAACATCCCTTAGGATGTAGCTAAGCCATGTCGACCACTATATCCTTTCTTCCAGGAGTACTAGCCTTGCATGTTTCGCAGGAGTCCTACTGTGAAGTTTGGAAAGTAGGAGGCGATGTACTGGCGGAAGTAAAGTTGTGAGGCGGCATCGTGAGTCGTGTCGGGATAACTCAGTCGGTAGAGCGCTTGCCCGCTAAAGGCAAATGTCCCAGGTTCGAGTTCCGGTTCCGGCACACGCTTTTAATCTGCCAGTAAGTTTCATTTGAACGTTTTGTTTCGGTTACGCACGGAAATATTATTTTCTTTGCTAGCGCCATTTTACTGTGGCTTTGGGTTGATCACGCACGAAAAAGACTACTTCCTTATGGTATGAGAACAAGAAGTGCGAACTGGTTTGCCACCTAGTTAGTGAAAGTGAAAATATTGTCGCAGTAGCTTCCTACGTTGAAAACAGGTTGAACTAACACACAATACGTGTTTGGAGGAAACGCGTAGCTTTGGACTAGACCATTCTCACATCTTGAGTTACATATTATACGATGATTCAGTCATGCGTGTAGGAGATGCGGTCTTCAGTCCGCCGAAAGCGATTTCTTGATGTTTCAGAATGTGTCCCACCAACCTGTCCCTTCTCTTAGTCAGGATATGCCAGAAACTCCATTTCTCCTCATTTCTACTCCTTACCTCCACAATTCTCCACATTACTAGAAAATGGTTTTCTAAGTGAAATCCCATATCTCACTATCTACATATACTAAATACTCTGCAAATCGCATTGAAACGCATGGCACAGGGTTCATCGAACCGCTTTTATGATATTTCTCTACCGTTACATTGTCCAATTGCTCGTGGGAAATCGTTACCGATCTGATTTCTCTTGTTTTATTATGATGATCATGTCTTCCTATGTAGGCGGGTGCTAACAAAATAGCCGCGGCAGAATAGCCGTGCGTACTGGGGCGCCGTGCTGCGGTGCGCGCGGCCTTTCGCCGTCGGGGGTTCGAGTCCCCCCTAGGGCATGGGTGTGTGTGTGTGTTGTCCTTAGGTTAGTTTACCTTAGTTTGAGTAGTTTGTAAGCTACGGACTAATAACCTAGAAGTTAAGTCCGATAGGTTTACAAACATTTGATTTGATTTTTGATAACAAAATATGCTCTAATTTGGCAGAGAAAGTTGGTGACAGAAATTTCGCAAATAAATATCGCCGCAACGAATAACGCCTTGCTTCATTTATCGATTTCCACCCCAACTCGTGTATCATTTCTGTGACACTATTTCCCCTATATCGTGATAATACGACACGAGCTGCCCGACTATGAACTTTCTCTATACCCCCGTCAATCTCACTTGGTGGGATCCCACAATGGGCAGCAATACTCCAAAATAGGACGCACAAGTGTAGTGTAGGCAGTTTCTTTAGTAGAACTGTTACATCTCTTAAGGGTTCTGCCAACGAAACGTAGCCTTTGGTTCGCCTTCCCTACAACATTTTCTGTGTGTTCTTTAAAATTGAAGTTGTTAGTAACTGTGATTCCTAAGTATTTAATTGAATTTGCGACCTGTAGATTTGACTAATGTATCGTTTAAATGAAGTTTTACGGATTTCTTGTAGTGCTCATATAGATGACTTCACACTTATCACTATTTAGGGTCAATGCCCATTTCTGCACCGTGCAGATATATAAATCATTTTTGCAGTTGCATATCTGATGACCTTACGAACCGATAAATAACAGCGTCATCCACTAACTGTCTAAGAGAGCTGCCCATGTTGTCCCATACATCGTTTATAAAGATAATGAACAGTAGAGTCCCTATAACATTTCCTTGGGGAACGCCAGATATCGTTTCTGTTTCACTCAATGAATTTCCGTCAGTTACAACGTAATGTCCTTTCTGACAGGAAATCATGAGTCCAATCGTACAACTATTGCGATTCGTAATCTGCGATAATACATTGAACATAAATTTGCCGCTTCAGACACACACGAATTTAATTCTAAAAACTTTACTTAGCTACCGAAGCGTTTCAGTTCTTGGATAACCTTATGTTTGTTTCTATCATTGGTACTTCTCCCTTTATCTTCAAATCTCATCGAATTCTGTCTCTGCCCTCTCCATGTATCATTTTATAGTCTAAAACCCCAAGAAACAAGTAGAGAACTACATACATCTTACATTCAAGCGGTTTAATGAAACGTTAGTCCCTTACTTATTACACTGCTAGCCATCCAAAAAAATCACGAAGAAGAACCGGAGATACCAGAGCCAAATGTATTTGGGAGATAACACGTACAAAGATTACATGCTTGCAAATACAACCCCACGGGAAGTGAGTAAGATGATGACATCAGTATTGAGTGCTGCCACCATTACTGGCCAAACAGCGGCTCTACGCCTCTGGATCGAATCAGAGAAGCTCTGGGACTGTTGTTGGAATACATTGCTCCACGCTGTTTCCACACACTGTCAGAGGTGTAGCGGCGATGGTGTATCGCTGGCCAGTCGTCCCGCAATCAACGACCAGACGTTTCTGACATCTAAAAGAGTGGTAGAACAGGGAGACCAGGCAGCACTGCAGTCTGACGGGTGACGAACCAGTCTTCAGCACTGTGTGCTACGTCTGCTCGTGCATTATCTTGATGCAATCTACGAAGGGGAGTTGGAAAATAAGTTTATCCTGTCGACTGTGGTCAGAGTTGTGTATGAAAGGAAAAAAAATAGAATGAGACATTAAAGATAAGACATATCTTTATTTTTCTACAAAATTTCCAAGTACATTGAGAAATTTGTCAAATCGCTTTATAAGCTTAAAAACACCGTCCAGGAAAAAATGAGGGCTTTGCATACGGAAGAAGCGTTTAACGTGTATGCGCGAAAGACGACACAGCAGGTGAACGCGAACGTGCAAGACACCGATACACCATTGGGTAGAAGTCGACTGCGATCAAGCAGGTGACTTTCTGTTTCGGATTGTGACGGGGGATGAAACGTGGGTCCACCATTACACGTACGAATCGAAGGCCACATCCATGGGGTGGAATCATCCGTCATCAACTGTCCGAAAGAAGTTCAAAAGCATTCCGTCTGCAGGTAAAGTGCTACTCGCCGTTTTCTGGGACGCCCAATGAGTTTTGTTGCTGGATTTCTTGGAGGATGCAACCATCAAAGCTCTGCGGTACTGCGTCACTCTATCAAGATTGAAAGAGATAATTCGGAAAAATCTGCCTGGCCTACTCAGATCTGGTGTTCTGCTGTTTGATGACAATGAGAGACCACACTAGGTGACGGCAATGCAAAATCATATTGCAATTCTTGGGTGGGAGCGCCTACACCATCCGCCATACAGTCCTGATCTCGCACCAAGTGACTTCCGTCTGTTATCCAGTTTTGAAGAAGACTCTCGGCGGAAGGCGCTTTGGAAGCAATGCTGACGTCAAACAAGCCATTCAACCCTTCTTCCGTATGCGTCCTGATTTTTTCCTGGACGGGTTTTAAAAGCTTATAAAGCGGTATGACAAATGTTTCAAATGTTTGTATAGCTTATGGGCCTTAACTACGGGGTCATCAGTCCCTAAACTTACAAACTACTATCAACTAGCTTATCCTAAGGACGGCACAAATATCCATGCCTGAGGGGGGATTCGAACCCCCGACCGTAGTGGCCGTGCAGACCGTGACTGGAGCGACAAATGTCTCAATATATATATATATATATATATATATATATATATATATATATATATATATATATATATATATAGAAAAATAAAGAAATATCTTATCTCTAATGCCTCATTCTATTTTTTTTTCCTTTCATACACAACTCTGACCACAGTCGACAGGGGAAATTTTTTTCCAACTCCCCTAAGGTATGGGAGGTCAACGGGCTCCATAACTTCATATATACCACTCTGGACGGTTAGATTACCGGAAGTATATATTGACGGGTGTGGGAGTGGAATTCAACACCAGCACAAACCATGATACCGTATGTAATACCATAAGCGCAATACATAAGTCAACTCTACTGATTAAAAGGGGTATTAATGGCGCAGAAATCGGCCTTTCGAGTAGAATATGGTGTAAGATTGCGAACCTCCTGTCGACCCCTTTTCATTAGCCTGTGAATTCTGACACTACCTTCTGAAGACAGACTTTCTTTAATGTTGTTTCTTCATAATAATATCAATGTATTCCCAAGAGTTAGCAGCATTTACTCAGTTAATACTAGACACAAATCTAATCTGCCTTTCTATCACACCTCTACGACTCTTGTACAGAAAAGCTTGTAGTATTCTGTTACCTCCACTTTCAATCTACTACCACAAGAATTCAAACATCTTCGTAGTAATCCACGCACTTTAAACTCATGACTCTCTTCTATTACATTCCTTTCAGGACCTCCTGAAAATATTTAAAAAGTACGCTAACTTCTATGATACCTTCTTCATTGTATTTACTTAGCCTCGTCGTGTGCATAGGAACATAAAAAATGACTAAATGTAAATAAAATAAATTAACGCTTCATCACGTGGTCTCCATAGTCTAAGCCCACTATTGTTATTCGACAGGAAGGGAGTTCAAACCCATCTCAGACCAGCCAGACTTAGGTTCTCCGTGATTTTCCTAAAATTTAGTGCCTATTTCCTTCCCCATCTTTTACGAAAATCCTAGCTTGAGCTCCACCTATAATGACCACGCTGTCGACGGGACGTTAAACCCTAATCTGACGTACTTCCTTTTTCCCACCATCTTTGTGATGCGACTTGAATCGGGGGTTGTAAAAATATCCTCTTTACCGAACGTTGGTATGCTTCCTTGGTCTTTCGGTTCTCCCGACATCTCGCCTATCGAAAACTTATGGTCGAAGCTAACGAAACGACTTGCCCATGATTCACCACCCTGCTGCTATATCAGATAAACTAAGGCTAAATCTAGAATCATCATCAACTACTACACTCCGACGACACATCCAGGAGTTCAATTACGAGGCATGTAGCAGCGAGGTATAATGTCAGCTACATATAATACTTTAGTAAGATATACTAGTGTCTAATTAATAAGATAAAACATATCTCTGTCACAGAGCCAAGCCCAACTTCTGTAACCACTGGACAGCTTTTGACTGACTATGTGGAGTTCGGTCATCCCTCCTGAGAATGATCGTAATGGGCAATTAGTAATTATGTGGGTCTTCGTTTGTATGTCTGCTCCTTATTCACATTACTGGTCGTCTGTCTGTCCCCATTTGAATTTCCAATAGTTACAGCGACCAACACCAGTTCGGAAGCGGTTGATCAAAGACCATTCTCTCCTGGGAAGGTCCATTCCTTGGAGCTGCTTAGAGGGATCGTCTATCCAGATGCTGTTTTTTTTCATTAAACGAATCCCAAGTTCTTGCCCAGTTTGATTTAGGCGAGAAGCCACTCTCATGTAGTTGCACAGCTGTTTTAAGAGGTGGTTTACGTGATTTCAGCCGGCTTACATGTGGTGGAAGGTCTTGCGGGATAGGAAGCTCAGAAGTGGACAAGATCTCATTATACTCTCTCATTAAGGCTTCCTTCCGTCTTAGATCAGGAGGAACGATGTTTCATAATATTGGGAGCTATTGAAGTGGTGGAGCCTTCAGAATGCCACTGATCAGTCTCATTGCTCTATTTAATTGTACATCAATGTCTCTCACATGAGCACTGTTGAGCCAGACAGGAGAACAGTATTCAGCTGCAGAGTAAACTAGGGACAAGCTATTGTGCGCAAAACCTTAGCACTGGCTCCCCAAGACAATCCTGCTAAGTGCTGCAATATGTTATTCCTAGTTTTAACTTTGTCTGCTGTTTTATGAAGGTGGTACTTAAAAGTAAGAGATATATCCAAGATAACTCCCAGGTATTTTGGATGTTCATTATGTTCAAGTTGAACACAATCAAACGAGATATTAAGTTTATAGTCGGCCATCCTATTATTGAGATGGAAACAAGCTACTTACGTTTTATTTGGGTTTGGCTTTAGTTTCCACATTGCGATAAATGGCGGCGACACTCAATACTGATCTTTGAACTACGTGTTATAGACCAACTAAACTTGTCCGTGATTTCTCTGGTTCTTTTTGGTGTGGCATTTTGGATGCTCATCAGTGTATGCATTACAAGAACATCTTTTTGATTAAGCGCACACTATTCTCCAGGTTTCCTTTCCACTTAGCATACCAATCTCTTAACTGAAATAAGAAGTTGATTGCGTAGTGAAAGGTGATTGAAGACTGTATGAGTGTGGCAGCGGCTGCGGTGCTCTCGAATGGGCGGCCATCCGCCTCACTTCAAGGTTCGCCGACGTCAGCGACCGTTGCCTTCCGCTTGCTTACGTAAATCCCACGTTCAGGGCAGCAAGCCGTTTCTTGTCACCATCCGCGTCCTTTATGAGTCATCAATACTGACGATCGAGATCGTAAGAAGGCAAAGAAAAACTTCGTTCTCGGATTGGCGTTATGAGCTGTCATAACCGGCCTTCAGACACACGAACTACGCTCTGCCTAACTTACAGTTTTATTTTGGTATCTGAGTTCAATATATTCCGTTAATAGCTTTAAATGCATTCGCCAGTTACTGTTAACTTCCGCGCATCCAATACTGAAACACAGATTTGCCGGATAGTGGTAATGTGTAGAGCTTTTCTTAAGAAAATCGCAAACAACAGTCTGGTGCGGCCTGTCCTACAATGCTGGTATTGTCTTTATCAGGTGATCCGCACTGAAGACGTCGAAGGAAATGCCGTTCCTAGAATCACAACAGGTCAGCGTAGCCCACTTGGAACTGAAACAGGAATGCTCAAAACGTATTCGCTGAAATCAAATAAATTAGAATGAGCTGTATTAGGTTCGGATGTACCAGCAACTAGTTACATAATATGAATTCATTGTTAGAATGGAACACGGATTTGCCGTCCAAGGCGAGCCATTTCGGCTATCTGCTCATTCTCGCTAGGGTGGGTGACCAAACGTCCCGGAAAAGCGGGATTGTTTTTCATCGTAACACACGGTGTACCGAAAAACTGTTTCTGGGATCTCAAAAGTCCAGGAATTCAGTGTTTAAATATATTTTATGTTCCACTAACTGTAGCGGTGGCTTCTCGTATTATTACCAGTCAGGTGCAAAATGCGATGCCGAAACGTGCCTGGAAATTCAGTGACAGTTATTGTAAGGAGAAGCATGTTAGCAAGAAGTGTTGATATGATTACGAAACAGTGTTCCGTTTGTGTTTTACGTTTCACTCGTGGTGGGTGTTCTGACACCGTCATATCAAGTCAAAGAGACAGATTAACAGATTTAGTGCCCCGGCCTGTAGTAAAACTATAAGAAGTTATTTTGTGTAACCTCAAGAAACTGAAGACACAAAGAGTACGAGCGGCCGAGCTTGAACTAGCCTACTACACGGTAAAAGCTCGCCAAACTTTGGGACTAGTGGTCGTACAAATAAGCTTAGTAGCATCCTGTTTGATGATTCTTTTACTGCAAAAAAGTTTAGTTCACCAAGAACTATAAAAACGAGTTATTGACCCCCCCCCCGCCCCAGAATTTCTAAGAAATCCCTGAGAATATTAAAAATCTTCTTCCTACGGGATATCCTCTGCGTCAGCAATCATACGTGAAAATATTTCTGTTTGTTGTTCAGTTTTTCAATATGAATTAAAGAATTCAGTCCAAACATTTGAAGTTGATTTTCCTACCTAATGAAAAGTATCCGTTTCTTCATGGACAATCAACCCTATCTACAAGTGCTCAGTAATAATTAAAGCTAATGATAATTTTGTTTTAATAACAATTATATGGCAATATATATTTTGAAACATCAATATTTTGAATACAGATATTAAATATATTACCATTATTTAAACAGATATTATAGAAATAAATCAGATTAAGTTCGTTTTTATCATTTTTGATATTAACAAATGGGCTGTCATTGGGATAACAAAATTTATTGCTCGTCCACTGGAGTCCGGCTGATTATGTCCCGGTTTTCTCCAAAAATTATTTGATCAACCTACCCTAGAGCAACCCAAATCTCTATATGTCAAACTGTCTACTTCCTTCTCTTATAATCTACCATATTCATCACCTAACGCTCCATCGCTACATATATTACCGAAAAAGGCCGAATGACACTACGAGGGCCGCGGTGGAGTAGCCGAGCGGTCTAAAGCGTCTCGCTGCGGAGCACCCGGTTGCTTGCCGTGGACGTTCGAGTCCTCCCTGGGGCATGGGTGTGTGTGTTTGCCTTAGGTTAGTTTACCTAGGGTTAAGTAGTTTGTAAGCTATGGACTGATGACCACGCAGTTTGGTCCGATAGATTTACAAACATTTGAACATTTGAACACTACGAGGAATCGAGACCAATGTTTGTACCGTGGTATGCAGACCTAGGCTTATGATAACATTATTTTTTTCTTTCAAACATGCGAATAGGTATGAAATATTTACTCGCAGCAATATTACTGCCTCTTTCACTGCAAATGCAGCAGTAACAGTTTTTAATACTGCTACTGTTCCTACAATGGGTGAAATACGATTTTCCGTCTCAGTACTTGTTTCGTTTTATTCAGTTAAATTGTCGCCAATAAAGGTTTATCTGCTGCCAATGATATCTGTATGGGCGTTACATAAGAATAAACGCACAAGATATTTATTCTAACAGTATTTGTTCATTTTTATTCCATTATTCATCCATCGTTGTATTTTTTCTACTTTTTTTGGTATCAAGAGTAACATCTGTAGACAAAATATAAGTTCTCGAATTATGAGAAAACTTACGAAAGATTTTTCTGTCTGTAAGGAAATATGTAATGATATGAAAGTATCAACTTAAAACTGTGTGCCGGACCAGGCCTCGAACCGGAATCTTTACGTCTGGAGCGTTAGTGCTCCATCTATTGAATTATCCAGGTATATTTAACGAGCCACGTCACAGCTCTAGTTCAGCCTGTACCGCTCTGTTCTTACCAGACATCGCAAGTGCCTTACAACATACATCTTGGGACTAGAATACTAGGGAAAAGTGGCTTAGTCACAGTCTCGGAAATTGTTTCTATAATAATATTCACTCTACGACGGAGTTTGCCTTCATTTTAATTCCTGCATACTATCTCGGACTAGCACCCCTGGAAGAAAATATATTGCGAAGAAATGGCTTAGCGCAGCGTAAGAGATTGTCTCAAGAATGAATTTTCATTCCACACTTAGGTGTGCGTCGATTTGTAACTTGCTGGTAGATAGAAGTGTGAACATTCATATTGGAAACAAGCCCGAAGACCGTGATTCAGCATTTATCCACAATAACTTCTCTTCTAGTAGTGTTAGTCTCGTAAGGCGTGCAGCAGAAATTCTGAGAACTTTGGAAAGAAAGGGTGAGATACTTGCGGAAGAGATGTTTTTCCCAGATGACTCAGACGGTAGAGCACGCGCCAACGAATGGCAATGCATCCTGGTTCGAGTCGTGATCAGGCGCATGGCTTTAGTTTACCAGAGAGTTTCAAACTCGCTCGCTCTCCACCACAAAATGAGAATTCACCTCAGAAACAACCCACGACGCGGTGCCTAGGCCAATTCTTCACAATACCCGCTACACTTGTTATTCAGAACTTGTTTAAAAGAGGAGTTTTTAAAGTAGGAGAGAAGTGCTGGTAAATGTGTAGCACTGAGAGACAAACTACAGATTGGATAATTCAACAGGAAATGCATCTCACACACAAAAGCCGTATTTTAGTATTCTTTGTCCGTTGTGGCCCACGATATTAATTTACCTGCTTGTCTCGAACCAGCTAACTTGTTTATAAATGGATGTATACAAGATGATTCGGGGATTATGTTAGAAGCTTTGACGGACACTACTGAAGGATAAATGTATCGATTTGCTATATGAAACCCTGTTCCAAAACGACCGGATCAAAGGTTATAAGCGAAAATCCTTCAGGGGTACAGCCAGCTGTTTTACCAGAGGTGGAATGCTAAACAGCAGCCGTACTCATTTTTTGTCCGGAGAAAATCCTCGCACTACAGATGTAAAGAGCGGCTGGCACAGATCATTAGTCACTGTGTAGCTAGATACGATCAACTGATTACATACGAGGTCTGTTCAAAAAATGTTCAAATGTTTGTATAGTTGATCGGACCTAACTACGGGGTCATCAGTCCCTAAACTTACAAACACTTATGAACTACTTACGAACTAGGATGCCACAAATATCCATGCCCGAGGGGGGATTCGAACCCCCGACCGTAGTGGCCGTGCAGACCGTGACGGCAGCGCCTCAGTCCCCTCGGCCACCGCGGCCGGCTCTGTTCAAAAGCTCCGGATCATACGTTATTTCGCGCCATTGGAGCGTTGAAGAGAAAAAAACGTCAATGAAATTGTACGTACCAAGACTGACTGTCCGAGAGCTTGCAGAACAATGGAGCATTTCAGTTAGTCTCATGAAATCCTGACTCATAATCTTTGAATGCATCGTGTTGCCGCCAAGTTCATCACACGTCTCAGGAGCCATGTTCGACCATTGTCTCGCAATCTATGAAGACCTTCCGAATCACGCAAATGAGAACGAAATGTTTTTAAGAGATGATGATGATTTCGTGTAGCGTTTACAGCCGTTAGACCCCAGCCGTGGTCGTGTTCAGCCTGCCTGGTGCAAGTCTTTTGAGCTGACTCCACTCCGGTGACTTGCGTGTCAATGATGAAATGATGATGTGGACGATACAGCACCCATTCCCCGAGCGGAGAAAATTTCCGACCGGACAGGGAATCGAACCCGGCCCCTCTGTGTGGTAACCCACCGCGCTGTCAACTAGACTACGGAGGAGGACGTTTTTAGGAGAATCATAGTATTTCGGCTTGTAACATCCAGTGGAAGTACTACAAAAGAAATTAAACGCAGAATCCCCACGGGACAGAAAGCGTTTGGGGGCAGTGAAAAATTTGCTAACAGCCAGGATCCTTCGCATCAATCAGGAAGATGATGACCACTTTCTTTGTGTGCAGTGTATTGTCTTACGGTTATGAAACGCGGACAGGCAGACAGAAAGAATTAAATTACTTACAAAGTTTTGAAATGTGGCTTTGGAGAAGAATGGAGAAAGTGAAATTGAAACACAGAATGAGAAATGAGGAGCTGTTGAGCAGGTTAAGAGAGGAAAGAAACCTCGCCGCGGCGGAATGGCCGAGCGCATTCGGGCGCTATGCTGCAATGTGCGAGGCTGTTCCCCGTCGGGGGTTGGAATCCCCCTCGGGCATGGATGTTTGTGCTGTCTTTAGTATAAGTTAGTTCATAAGTAGTTTGTAAGTTTAGGGACCGATGACACCGCAGTTAAGTCCCATTAGCTTAACAAACATTTGAACATTTTATGAAAGGAACCTCTTGAGGGCGAGACAAAAGAGGAAAAACTTATAGGTGGGAAATATATTGCGCAGGAACTGTCTACTGCAGAGGATAAATGAGGGAAAAGTACAAGTAAAAAGAAGGAAAGGAAGAAGAAGGTTTGGCATGTTAACAGATGTGAAGAAAGGAAGAAGTTAGAAGCACATGTTGGAGGATAAAAATGTTTAAATGTTTGTACAGCTTATGGGACTTAACTACGGGGTCATCAGTCCCTAAACTTACAAACTACCTATGAACTAACTAAGACTAAGGACGGCACAAATATCCATGCCCGAGGGGGGATTCGAATCCCGGACCGTAGTGGCCGTGCAGACCGTGACTGGAGTGCCTCAGTCCCCTCGGCCACCGCGGCCGGCGTTGGAGGATACCCAGGACATAAAGACATGGAGTACGTCCTGTTGATACCTGTCTGACGATAGATTTACTGAAAGAAGAACAAGTAGATACATCCCATTTAACCAGCCGCATAAAAAGACTTCCAGTAGTGCCAAGTGGGTGATATGGCAAGTCAGTTAAACGGTCCGCCAAGGCCAATCTACTGTCGAGGTAATGTATTCAGATACTGGGATACTTCTCTGGAATCGGTGATCCATCATGTTGCAGGTACATTTGCCGTCGTTATTCTAATGTCACGTCTTCCAAAAGTGCAGGTAAGTAATGTGCGTATGCAGCGGTTGTCATCCGATTAAGCAGGAACACAGGCCCCATCAGCAGGTCATCAATCATACGATACCAGACATTCACTGAGAACGTTACTTGAAATCTTGTTTTCCTAGTCTGATGTGCACCCTCCAGCGCCCATATATGAGATTAGTGGGTGTTCATCATGCCAATCTCCGTAAATGAAGCCTCGGATGTAAATAAAGGTGGCGCGGGGATTGCCGAGCGGTTCTAGGGGCCGTGACAGGACTTCGTGGCCGCTCCCGCAGGAGTTCCGATTCATCCCTTAATTCTAGGGACTGACGACCACAGTAACTTGGTCCCATAGGTTTTACAAACATTTTAACACTTTTTTGTTAATGAAACGTATAGCATTACCTGTCTATGCACAGCCAACCAGACACAAAATAGTTTTCTGCTTACTGAGTCACCTGGATTTAAATGTTAAATAGACTGCAATGGCATGCGTACAAGCTAGCGGAATATAAGCTACGCCACACTCGCGTTAGTGGAATATCGATGACTGCCAAGGTACCATGTACTGGTGGTTGGACTGAGTTCTACCCTTCCAATAATGTCTTCCCTTTCTTCAAGGCCTCACGTTTTGATGTTATGTGTACGTTGGGTAGTGTTGCGTATTCACGTAATATCTGAAAAATCCAGGGAAATACTTTGGCAGAGGTAGGCAGCTCACCTGGAAAATGTTTTTGTTTTTATGTCACATACACATAGTCGCGTTCATTACAGTCCTGTTCACAAACAATACAGCTTTATAAAAAAAATTGTATAGCTTATGGGACTTAACTACGGGGTCATCATGTCATATATTGATTTTACTGCTGGAATTGTTGAGAGGCTGTGTGAGCCACAGAGACGCACTCCAGGCTGAGAAATAGAGACCATTGCAGATAACAGGCTAAAACAGACACGTATATCTTACGAGATGTAGGCACTAAAGAAATCTCCTAGCGAACTGCTGATGCCCTCGGCCACCGTCCCAGGGTGGAGGTTACCTTTCGGAGAAGATGGGCGTAACTTCATATAGCGTCTAGACGCTGTTGTAAGACGTTACATTAGTACTTGGTGCCCAACAGGCACGTTTTAATGTACGTAGCAAAGTTGATACCAGTCACTTGGGAATAGCAACGTCAGTGGTTCCACGAGGCTAGAGTGAGGGGGTAAAGAAGAAAAACTGCAAGTTAGCAGCTCCCCTGAGGCGTAGCCTAAGGCGCAGCCTAAGGTGTGGCCAACTGACGTAAAACATTGTTGTTGTTGCCCATATTGGGTAGTGTCGTGACGTTTTACTTTCAGCTGAACAATGTTGCTGCCAAGTATGGATTTTGTTAGTGCACAAACAAGCCACCTCCCCACCCGGGGAATGGCAGAAGGGACAGGGCTGAAACGTGGTTCGCTAGAGGACTCAGAGAGAGGGCAAGCCACAATTTAGATTGGTTGAACCAAGCAGCGGCCAATAGGAAATTGTTAACTGTCGGAAAGTGGGGAAAAGAGGTGCGCCCACACCGGCCGTTAAAACCTCCGGTTTTTGGATCAGGAGGGGAGTTCTCAGGCAGACGAGCCGGGCGCCAGCCCGTGACTATCGCCGTCGGCCTCGGGGTGCTCCATGACAGTCTGTTTCTCGCGGGGAGTGCGCCTGTCTAGGGGATGCTGCTAGGGAACGTAATTACTGGCTTCTATTGTGGCAAACGATCTCTACATCTTGTTTTTTTTAAATAACTAACCCCAGTGTAGTAGACTTAGTATGGGATGCAATAAATTCAATTCAAGGTACCTAGGAGTTCCATAAAGTTTCCTAAACAAGTATCCTCTCGAGTCCCGAAATCCGAATCTCTAGTAGATGCCTGTACTGTCTCTCTGCAATCACTCCTTTCTGCTCGGGATATGCAGACTGACCTTGCTACCTCTTCCCTCTTTCCAATATAGGACACGACAATCAGTCCTTAATCTTACAAACTACTTACCAACTAGCTTATCCTAAGGACGGCACAAATATCCATGCCCGAGGGGGGATTCTAACAGCTTTATATTTTTCATGGGTGAACATAAGGAGAATGTTGCCATTCACAAATAGAATAGACTTCCGTTATTAAACAACGATCAAGCACCACATACACATATCCTCAAACCTGCTGAATGCTCCATCTCATTATAGCACACTAGGTACACTTGCAATTGTCTCGGTGTAATGCCACAGTGCTGTTGCGGAGAATGGAGAATACCCACACCTCTTGTATGATGGATCTGTCATCTGCCCCAACAGCTCAGCACTTACAAAGGATATCTTCTTCTAATATATAAAGCAGAGTGTCCGTATATTTGTACGTGTTGCATACAAATCAACAGTTTTGTTCCAATCTTTATGAAATTTTGTACACGTAAGCTTCAATCCATGAGGACGATCGCCGTAAGTGTAACATACGATGTATAGTTCACGAGATATGACGTTATAAACAATGAAATGTGTCTAAAACTGCTGCATTTAGCGACAATGCTGCTCAATTTCTCCTAAACCACTGGACCGATTTCAACCAAATTTGGTACACATATTCCTTACGTGAGATAACAATTGCTGTACGTGTACGAACCACATACGACACATGGTTCAGGGGATATAACGTCGTAAACAATAGAATCGCAGGAAACTGCCACATAATGCGGCGAGACTTTATAAATACGCTATATGAGAATAAGAGTACTTAACGACTTGCAACAAACTTTAAACATAATTTCAAACCTTTATTAAACTTTTTCTCGCTGACACCATAGCAAAATGATGAAAAGAAAAAGTTTCTCGCTTACTACTTTTCCGCTGTTTATGGAGTAAAACTACGGCTCTCGGTATGACGTTACAATTTATAATTTGAACACTACAAATTTTACAGACAGTATACACATATATAGTTGAATGTAGCTTCTAAATTGTATCACATTCCGACACGTAGTTCATGAGATATGAGCACGTAAACAGTAACGTTCACGGAAAACCGCCCCACCACGCACCAAGTTTTAATCTTTTACTTCTTTAAAACTAATTGTATTTCCAAAAGATTTTACAGACATACAGCCCTTATACAAACGAATATATAAAAATGGCAGAAATAAATAAATAAATACCCGGGCAACGCCGGGTTATCAGCTAGTAAGTAAATAATTTCCACACTTCTACTCATCATTTTCTTGATTTTCAGCTCTTATTTTTCCGTGTTTGCAGTAAAAATTACTGGGTATGAGGTTCGCCTGATATGCAAAACACTGTTTTTATTTAGCGCCCAAACTAGTTTCAGCACCTCTGTGCCATCATCAGTGGGCTTTCAATTTATTTCATGCTGTGAAAACAAATTACATTTATTTTACTATTGTGCTATTTGTAAATTTAGGCCTAAAAAGTCGTCAGTCTTATTTTGGTTTTTTTACCTTATTTTATATTTTGTGGTCATGTGGGACCCTTTTTACATACTTATGAGGCGGTAGCGTTGTCATCTGCAACCAAAATTATCTCTTTTAACAACTTGTTAAGTTTTTAAACCGCTATTTATGGTGCGAAAACGTAATTTTGGCATGTGGGGATATTTATATCGTCTGTTTATTATCTATTACTTACGGTTTCTTTTGTCATATACTTCAGTTTAACAAAGTAAACACTGACGAATTTTTTAAGTGGAAAGTGGTTGTGATAAAAAAAAAGGCCGCAAAATATGTGTATTACATGAGTGCTATGTAAAACAGTGCGGAAGAAGAAGTATATGACAAAAGAAACCGTAAGTAATAGATAGTAAACAGACGATAGAAATATCCCCACATGCCAAAAATTACGTTTTCGCACCATAAATAGCGGTTTAAAAACCTCACAAGTTGTTAAAAGAGATAATTTTGGTTGCAGATGACAACGCTTCCACCTCATAAGTATGTAAAAAGGGTCCCACATGACCACAAAATGTAAAATAAGGTAAAAAACCAAAATAAGTCTGACGACTTTTTTAGGCCTAAATTTACAACTAGCACAATAGTAAAATTAATGTAATTTGTTTTCACAGCATGAAATAAACTGAAAGCCCATTGATGATGGCACAGAGGTGCTGAAACTAGTTTGGGTGCCAAATAAAAACTGTGTTTTGCATATCAGGCGGACCTCATACCCAGTAATTTCCACACTTCTTTCTTTATATTCATTCATGGAAGTTTGTAGTGTTCACGTTTCTACATTACCGTAACGATCCAAAACAGGAAACATGTTTATCCGTATCGTGGAGTCGCAATTCGCCGGCGGTCGGCGCGCCAGTAGAAGGCGAGCGATAGCTCGCTCCTCAGTCCTTGGGCGCCTCCAGCCTCGTTACCATCTTTGCCTGCTCCGCGCGCCGGCCAATCGGAAGAAGAGGGCTCGGCTATATAGGACCCATTCAGTATAGCCGAGGACTCTAGTACCAAGCTCAAGTACCACAACACGCGTGAACAAACTCTCCTGCATTTCCTCGCCTCCTACCGCTCCCAGCCACGCAACTGACCGTCACCTGCGGAGTTGTCGAACGGGCGGCGGTACTGCACTCTGCTGCATCTTATGCACCCACCAGACGCCGCCCGCTGCGCAAAATCAGGCACGGTATTGCACAAACGCATCTGTCTTTTTCAGGTCCTATGGTGGATACAGGCATTGGGAGCTTGGTGCCATCATTCGACGGCTTGGCGCTAATATGTTTTATTGCAGGGTGTAGATGGCGTTCAGCGCAGACACAGAAACCATATTCAGCCTTGTGTACTAGAGAATGATGCCGCTGAGTTTTTGTCGACAGATTCGCTCTCTCCTCAGATGGTGGCGCCGACGTCGCGGGTTCGGCCGCCTTCCCTTCTCGGCTCCGAGCCCACGGAGCTGGAGCACTCCAGCATCACCGCATCCGACGACCCATCCTCCGTCGGACGTCGTGGGTCAACCGACGTCGGCCATCGCGGGTTCATCGTCGAGCGTCGAAGGTCCTTCTGACACAGTGGTCGACGAGATCGTTGCTCCTGCACTTGTATCTGTCCCTTCTGCGCCCGTGTCCGGGACAGCGCGACGTTTGGTGCGTTTTACGCCCGGTGTTTCGTGCCGAGCGCAGGCCGGATGGCTGGTCGCGGCCAGTGTTTCAGTGCTGGGTCCCGATTCGAGCCCCGGTCCCTCGACTGCATCCACGGTATCACCTTCCCCCGCCGTCGTTACGAAGACGGTGAGGAAGTTTGGGGGAAGGAGTGTTGTGGCGTCGCTCTTCGGCACAATGCCGACGGTCGGCGCAAGTCGCCACGCAAGTAAAAGACGAGCGATAACTTGCTCCTCAGTACTTCGGCTGCCGGGGCATCTCCAGTCTCGTTACCATATTTGCCTGCTCCGCACGCCGGCCAATTGGAAGAAGAGGGCTCGGCTAGATAGGCACCACAGCCACAACAGTCAATATAGCAGAGGAACCTAGTCAGTCTACGAACCAGTATAGTAGAAGTCAGTCAACAAATCAGAGGACGAGTACTGAGCAAGTACAACGAGCCAGACCTCTACGTTAGCACAAACTGAAACATTACCTAAACTTCCTGGCAGATTAAAATTGTGTGCCGGAACCGGGACTCGAACCTGGGACCTTTGCCTTTTGCGGGTAAGCTCACTACCGACTGTGCTATCCCGACACGACTCACAATGCCGCCTCACAACTTTACTTCCGCCAGTACCTCGCCTCCTACTTTCCAAACTTCACAGAAGCTCTCCTGCGAACCATGCAAGACTAGCACTCCTGGAAGAAAGGATATGGTGGAGACATGGCTTAGCCACAACCTAAGGCATGTTTCCAGAATGAAACTTTCATTCTGCAGCGGAAAAACTGTTTTGTAGCTACTGCAAGGACAACACCTAAAGCTGAGTATTGTCTTGAATTGTAATAAAAGTTTATGTAAACTAATCACTCCTTCCAGTTGCATACCTTGTCCACAATCCTTGCTAGCCACGGCGCACCACCTTCCGAACCTAAAGCACAGTGCCCCATCACGAAGACACAGAATAGGAATTTCCCGAATTGTTTTTGCATTGTAGTCAATGTCAGCACTGCAGCACTCATTACGTCTGGACTGCGTAGCACTCAGCGGGCAGTTTTCACCCACTGGATGCTAGTACGAGAACCACCAGACCAAGCAGATATGAAAAATGCACTGCTGCGTTAATGGTCCCCCTATAAACAACAGACAAGGTCTACAAGGAAAATACTACCCGGAAAATCACACCAGACCATGCCGACTTGGCCTAGCCATGCCGCCAATGACGCTGTATCAACAATTGTGTTCTTCGCTCCCTACAGAGCGTATAAGCACCACGCAACTCTGACAAGATCATCCACTTGCCTGGAGGAGAATGCTTGCAGGCCACCTATCTGATGTGGGTTTTTGTGAAATCCACATCCTCCATCAAACACATCCACACTGAGGGGGCGTTGATATACAACCATCGATAAAATGTGGATTCCTCCAACTCCCTTCCTCAGTTCAATCATTGTACACGATGTCTCATGTACAGCCACTAACTCACTGTAAATCCTCCGACTTCCTAAAGTACTTCCCTAACCTGGCCTCCCATCCCACGTGCACCACATATGGCGGAAACCATCCCACCTTCTCCTACAAACGCAAAGCCTGCCCTGCTCTTGTCTCTCCCCAAATTCATCTTCGTTGCCCATCCATTGGCCCACTCATGCACCATAATAATTCTCTCTACCCCCCTCCACCCACAGAAAACATTATCTGGTTCATGATACCGTCCTCCAGAACATGCATCCCTTGCAACGTCCCTGTACCCTCCTGAAGTTCGTCCTCACTGCTACTATCATCTTCCAATTAGAAAGCTATGCCACATTCCCTCACAACCATTCCCACTTCACGTTCTCCCTGGCAGTTACACTCATTTAAACGTACCTAAACCTCTGCTCCCCCACTTGCCATGGCTTCAAATACTTGGACAATATCCCTCCCTCAGAAGTGAACACGCCTATCACTGCCCTTGCCATAAAACTGACACCTCACACAAAACGCAGCACTTCTCCTGGCCACGACTGCTTAACCTACCGCCACCTCTGCAACTGCCATCTCTCGTTCCATGTCTCCCTCTACAATCTTATGCTTTAAACCAGCTTCTTCACCAACCTGTGGAAAATCTCCTATATCTAGATCTTCCACAAACACGAGCCCTGAACTACTAACTCTTCCTAACCACCCATCAGCCTCACCTCAGTGTTCAGTAAAGTCCTGGAAACCTTTCTGTCATACCACATTCATCAACATCTCTGTCAATACCAGCTCCTTCTACTCCCCCAATCCTTCTGACCACCCTCCTCTGCTGATGATCAGCTATGTCACTTCACCCACCACCTCTTCATCCAGCTCATCTCCTGTCACTCCGATATATTCGTCTACCTTGACATTGAAAAACCCCACAACCATGTATGGCATTCTGGTTCCTTTTCAAGATCTAGACCAATGTCCTTCCAATTAATTGTGTACGCTTCATGGCTTCGTTTCGCTCCCACTACACATCCTATGTAAGCCGCAGTGGAGTAGCCGAGCGGTCTAAAACGTCTCGCTGCGGAGCGCGCGGTTGCTCGCCGTGGAGGTTCGAGTCGTCCCTGGGGCATGAGTGTGTGTGTTTGTCCTTAGTCCTTTGTACTTAGATTAGTTTACCTAGGTTTAAGTAGTGTGTAAGCTACAGACTGATGACCACGCAGTTTGGTCCGATAGATTTACAGACATTTGAACATCATCCTATGTCACTATCTACAACTCCATTTCCCATTTGTTTTACCCCTCCACCAGGGTGCCCCACAGTTCCGTCCTCTCGCCCTTCCTCTACCTCATCTAGTCCACAGTTATGCTGCAACCCCAGCCTCCTGTAAGCCTCCTATAATATTCTGACGAGACCGCCTTCCTTGCTCTCGCCCCCTCCCTCACCAAATCGCAACATCTTCTCCGATCCCACCTTTCCCGATTCTCCACTTGGTGCTATCAATGACATTTTTCCATCAATTCTGACAAGTCCCAGACAGTCATTGTAAGCCGAATCAGCCCCTCCTTCCACCTCCAAAACTTTTACCTGACCCTCCATGACCATCCCATTCATCTCACCCCTACCCTCAAATACCACAGCTTCACCCTCGACCGCTCCCTCACCTCCAAACTGTCGGACAGAAAGCCGTCAGCTGTCTCAATCTTATGAAGCTCCTCTCCGTCTGGTCAAAGGGCCTCC
Source organism: Locusta migratoria (assembly GCA_026315105.1). NCBI lineage: Eukaryota > Metazoa > Arthropoda > Insecta > Orthoptera > Acrididae > Locusta > Locusta migratoria. The sequence goes on along the minus strand of CM048755.1, from coordinate 450,523,447 downwards.
AACGTTCCACTATCCTCTTTACCTGTCGTTCCATCATGCATCCTGTCCTTTGCATCTTCCACCCTGCCTGGATCTCCACCTCTCAACCTACTATAAACCCCTTCCAATCCTTGAGCACCATGCCCTCCACCTCAACTACCGTATTCGCCTCTTCTGCCCTATGCAGATCCTTTAAAATCTCATCTACTTCTGCCACCATCCGAAGAATATCCATGTCCCTTATGTCACCAGCAAGATCGATTTCCACAACCCACTGGTTTATCCTTATCCTCACTGACTAGGACCTCTGCCACGCCTGCACCACTGTATCCTACCTACACTTCGCCTCCATATGCTCACATCCTCTTCCAGGGCAACTACTACCACCTTCCCACCCCAGATGACGCCCTCCGTCCTGATGTCTATCCTTCCTACCAAAAATCATCTCCCTTACCCCCCTAGTAGATACAGCGCACCCTCTCGCGCCTCCTGATCCTTCCCTACGTTTGGCTTTCCCTCCCCTCCTCCTCAGTCCTGCGCTCCCACCCCTGTCCACCCGCACTACCTCTTTCCTTCTGCGCTTACCCTACCATTACCATCCCTGCGGGGTCCTTTCAGTGCCGTGATTTTAATGTTGCTGTAATTCGCCTCTATTGTGTCATTTTGTCTCGTTGTGACCATCACCACCAGCAGCACAAATGTCGCCTGGTTGTTTCTAATCATTTCTCCGTCTCCGTATTCTAGTAAATGTGCCGACATTCAAGTGTTCTTAAGCACCATGGCCGATTTTAAACTGCCTACATATTTTTATTCCGCTTGCATTTTGTATTATTCTACAGATTTATTACTTTATCAATTTTTAAAATGTGTCATTTTAACTTGACGTCCATTACATTGCATCAACGTGTTCAATTGAAAAACGTTCGGCTAAAGAGCGCTGGAGGATGCCGCTACAAGCCTGATGCGACGGGGCTTTAAAAATACAATAAAGAGAAAATAAGTCCGACAAGAGCAGTCTGTTCCCATGCTATGGACAGTAATTGTATTGTGTTTATTCGAAGAATTAATATTATGTTGTGTTTGGAGAGGATTTTTGGTTTTCCAGTAAACGTCTTCAATATTCACGCCTTGTTGATTTGTTGTTACGCCCTTCTCGGCCACAACAATTTGCGCATGCAGGTTCACCCCAAAATTATGTGACATTCCTCCACAACCTTCCTGTACAATCCTTCTACTTATAAGGATATAAATCAATGTATTTACCATTCATGTAAATATGGCTACTTGCTGAAATCTTACTGGTGTTTTTAACTAATATGTTAGTATAAATTCTAACTACTCCCTTACACATGTTATATTGCTTACACATTTACATAAATCCTTGCTATTACAAAGCTTAGGGTAAAAACATGGGTTAATTTAAATGCCGCGGTGGAACGGCCGAGCGCATTGAGGCGCTATGCTACGATGAACAAGCGCCGGGCGCCGTGGCTCAACGCGCCCGGTCAGGGGGCTCAACGCCCTCTGTAATAAAAAACCAGAGCCAAGAACACTTCGACCATCAACGAACAAAAACAATCACGCCCGCAATGAACAGAACCACCCATTAAAAAAAAAAAAAAAAAAAAAAAAAAAAAAAAAAAAAGGCCGTTTCTCATCGGGGGTTCGAATTCCTCCTCCGCCATGGATGTTTGTGCCGTCTCTAGTATAAGCTAGTTAATAAGTAGCTTGTATGTTTAGGGACCGATGACCCCGCAGTTAAGTCCCATAAGCTTTACAAATATTTGAACAGTTGGTTAACTTAAAAAATCGCGATAACGAAATGCACAGCTCATGATGTATAGCGCATAGTTGAACAAATTGAAATTTTAGACCAACAGGAAAATTACTTCACAAGCAAAACGTTCACTTATGTGTTTAAGCCAAGGTTTCAATTATTAGAGGATGTTACTTCACTTTTGTCAACCTTCATCGAGAGAACAAAATTTAATATAAAATTGAGAAACAGTTTCCTGAGTTAACATTTCTCCGCTCTAGATAAGAAGCAGTAAATACGTGTGATTTGCTTAAGAGTAAAATAGTTAACGCCCTTGCGAAGTGAAGTAGAATAGCCTAACTCAATAGAGGTTCATTACAGGAAAGCAGAGAACATCAGAAAACAACTACCTTGTTTCAACCTATACTTGCACAACAACGCAGAATAAGAAGTCGACTGCATCGAGTGACAACGATTGCCGTAGGAACAAAGAATTAAATAATAATCTTCTCTTAGGTCCACCTGATTCTTAATGGTTATTCTGAAGAAAAACATTGTTGTTGTTGTTGTTGTTGTTGTTGTTGTGGTCTTCAGTCCGCAGAATGGTTTGATGCAGCTCTACATACTACCCTGTCCTGTGCAAGTCTCTTCATCTGAGAATACGTTCGACAACCTACATCCTTTTGAATCTGCTTACTGTATTCGTCCCTCGGTCTTCCTCTACGATTTTTACTCCACACACTTCCCTCTAATGCTAAGTTGACGATTCCTCGAGGTCTCAGAATGTGTCCCACCAATCTATCCCTTCTCTTAGTCACGATATGCCAGAAACTCCGCCTCCCCTCTCTCCCACCTCATCATTAGTTACTTGATCTACCCATCTCATTTTCATAATTCATCTGTAGCACCATATTTCAAAAGCTTCTGTTATCTTTTTGTCTGTACTTCTTACCGCCCACGCTTCACTCCCATACAATGCTACACTCCAGACAAATGCTTTCAGAAAGGACTTCCTAACACTTACACTAATATTGTATGTCAACAAATTTCGCTTCTTCAGAAACGCTTTTCTCCCCATTGCCATTTTGCATTTTATATCTCCTTTCCTTCGGCCATCAGAAATTATCTTGCTGCCCAAATAACAAAACTCATCTACTACTTTTATTGTCTCATTACCTAATCTAATTCCTTCAGCATCTCTCCGCTCTAGATAAGAAGCAGTAAATACGTGTGATTTGCTTAAGAGTAAAATAGTTAACGCCCTTGGGAAGTGAAGTAGAATAGCCTAACTCAATAGAGGTTCATTACAGGAAAGCAGAGAACATCAGAAAACAACTACCTTGTTTCAACCTATACTTGCACAACAACGCAGAATAAGAAGTCGACTGCATCGAGTGACAACGATTGCCGTAGGAACAAAGAATTAAATAATAATCTTCTCTTAGGTCCACCTGATTCTTAATGGTTATTCTGAAGAAAAACATTGTTGTTGTTGTTGTTGTTGTTGTTGTTGTGGTCTTCAGTCCGCAGAATGGTTTGATGCAGCTCTACATACTACCCTGTCCTGTGCAAGTCTCTTCATCTGAGAATACGTTCGACAACCTACATCCTTTTGAATCTGCTTACTGTATTCGTCCCTCGGTCTTCCTCTACGATTTTTACTCCACACACTTCCCTCTAATGCTAAGTTGACGATTCCTCGAGGTCTCAGAATGTGTCCCACCAATCTATCCCTTCTCTTAGTCACGATATGCCAGAAACTCCGCCTCCCCTCTCTCCCACCTCATCATTAGTTACTTGATCTACCCATCTCATTTTCATAATTCATCTGTAGCACCATATTTCAAAAGCTTCTGTTATCTTTTTGTCTGTACTTCTTACCGCCCACGCTTCACTCCCATACAATGCTACACTCCAGACAAATGCTTTCAGAAAGGACTTCCTAACACTTACACTAATATTGTATGTCAACAAATTTCGCTTCTTCAGAAACGCTTTTCTCCCCATTGCCATTTTGCATTTTATATCTCCTTTCCTTCGGCCATCAGAAATTATCTTGCTGCCCAAATAACAAAACTCATCTACTACTTTTATTGTCTCATTACCTAATCTAATTCCTTCAGCATCTCTCCGCTCTAGATAAGAAGCAGTAAATACGTGTGATTTGCTTAAGAGTAAAATAGTTAACGCCCTTGGGAAGTGAAGTAGAATAGCCTAACTCAATAGAGGTTCATTACAGGAAAGCAGAGAACATCAGAAAACAACTACCTTGTTTCAACCTATACTTGCACAACAACGCAGAATAAGAAGTCGACTGCATCGAGTGACAACGATTGCCGTAGGAACAAAGAATTAAATAATAATCTTCTCTTAGGTCCACCTGATTCTTAATGGTTATTCTGAAGAAAAACATTGTTATTGTTGTTGTTGTTGTTGTTGTTGTTGTGGTCTTCAGTCCGCAGAATGACTTTCTGACGCTACATTCCATAAGTCTTGTTTTACTATTGTTGATGTTCATCTTATACCCTCTTTTCAAGACACTGTCCATTCCATTCAAGTGCTCTTCCACATCCTTTGCGGTCTCTGACAGAATTAGTATCTTATCAGCAAACTGAAAAGTCTTTATTTCTTCCCCCTAAACTTTAATTCCCTTTCCAAATTTTTCCTTGCATTCCTTCACTACTTGCTCAATTTACAGATTGAACAACATTGGGGAAAGGCTACAACCCTGTCTTACATCCTTTCCAACCTCTGCTTCCCTTTCATGCCCTTCGACTCTAATAACTGCAAAATGTTCAAATGTTTGTAAAGCTTACGGGACTTAACTACGGGGTCATCAGTCCCTAAACTTACAAACTACTTACGAACTAGCTAATACTAAGGACGGCACAAATATCCATGCCCGAGGGGGATTCGAACCCCCGACCGTAGTGGCCGTGCAGACCGTGACTGGACCGTCTCAGTCCCTCGGCCACCGCGGCCGGCTCTAATGACTGCAGTCTGGTTTTTGTACAAGTTGAATATAGCTCTTCGCTCCCTCGCTCTTCGCTCGGAATTTGAAATAGTTTATCCCGGTCGACATTGTCATAAGCTTTCTACAAATCTACAAATGCTAAAAACGTAGGTTTGCCTTTCCTTGGTCTATCTTCTAAGATAAGTCGTAATGTGAGTATTGCCTCCCGTGTTCCTGCATTTCTCCTAAATCCAAAACATTACAATTAGGTGATCTTCATTCATCCCTACCTAAGCTGTGACTGTAAATTCACTATAACTGGAATTGAGAGATGAAATAGTGAAGGCAGCAGAGGACAAAATAGGTAGGAAGGCAAGACCTACAAAAAAATCCTTGGATATCACAGGAGTTACTAAATTTAATCGATGAAAGGAGAAAATATAAAAATGCACTAAATGAAACAGGCAAAATGCAGTACAGGCGACTAAGAAATGAGATTGACAGGAAGTGCAAAATGGCTAAGCGGGAGTGGCTAGAAGGCAAATTCAAGGATGAAGAAGACTGTATAAATAGGGGGAAAATAGATACAGCCTACAGGAAAATAAAAGAAACATTTGGAGATAAGAAAAACAGCTCTATGAATATCAAGGACTCTGATGGAAAACCAATTCTCAGCAAAGAAGGGAAAGCTGAAAGGTGGAAAGAGTATATAGAGAGGCTCTATGAAGGAAATTAACTTAGCGACAATATTGTAGAAAGGGGAGAAGAAGTAGATGAGGATAAAATAGGAGATACTATACTGAGATGAATTTGACAGAACACTGAAAGACCTAAGTCGAAACAAGACCCCTGGAGCAGATGATATTCCCTCAGAACTACTGAAGTCTCTGGGAGAACCAGTCATGACAAAATTGTTTCACTTGGTGTGTAAGATGTATGAGACAGGTGAAGTGCCCTCAGACTTTAAGAAAAATGTTATAATCCCCATTCCAAAGAAAGCAGGTGCTGACAGGTGTGAAAACTACAGAACCATCAGTTTAATAAGTCATGGTTGCAAATTATTAACACGAATTATTTACAGAAGGATGGAAAAGCCGGTAGAAGTCGACCTCGGGGAAGATCAGTTTGGGTTCATGAGAAATTTAGGAGCACGCGAGGCAATACTCACTTTACGGGTTATCCTAGAAGATAGATTAAGAAAAGGCAAACCTACATTTCTAGCTTTTGTAGATTTAGAGAAAGCTTTTGACAATGTTGATTGGAATAAACTCTTTCAAGTTCTGAAGCAAGCAGGAGTAAAATATAGGGAGCATAAAGCTATTTACAACTTGTACAAAAACCAGACAGCGGTTGTCAGAGTTGAAGAGCATGAAAGGGATGCAGTGGTTGGGAAGGGAGTAAGACAGGGTTGTAGCCTTTCTCCAATGTTATTCAATTTGTACATTGAGCAAGCTATAAAGGAAAACAAGGAGAAATTTGGCGAAGGAATTAAAGTTCAGGGGGAAGAATTAAAAACATTGCGTTTTGCCAACGACATAGTAATTCTGTCAGAGACAGCAAAGGACCTGGATGAGCAATTGAACGGAATGGACAGTGTGCTGAAAGGTGCATATAAGATGAACATTAACAAGAGCAAAGCTAGGGTAATGGAGGGCAGTCTAAGAAAATCAGGTGATGCTGAAGGAATTAGATTAGGTAACGAAGCAATAAAGGAGGTAGATGAGTTTTGTTACTTGGGCAGTAAAATAACAAATGATGGTCGCAGTACAGAGGATATAAAATGCAGAATGGCAATGGGTAGAAAAGCGTTCTTGAAAAAGGAGAAATTTGTTAACATCGAATATTGATTTAAGCCTAAGGAAGTCCTTTCCGAAGGCAGTTGTATGGAGTGTTGCCTTGTATGGGAGTGAAACATGGACGATAAACAGTGCGGACAGGAAGAGGATTGAGGCTTTTGAAATGTGGTGCTACAGAAAAATGCTGAAGATTAGGTGGGTGGATCGCGTAACTAATGAGGAGGTACTGAACAGAATTGGGGAGAAAAGAAATTTCTGGCATACTTTGACTAAAAGAAGGGATAGATGGGTAGGGCACATTCTGAGGCATCAAGGAATTGTGAATTTAGCGTTGGAGGGAAGTGTGTGGGGTAAAAACCGCAGAGGAAGACCAAGAGATGGATACAGTAAGCAGATTCAGACAGATGTAGGTTGCCGTTCTTATGTAGAGATGAAGAGGCTTGCTCAGGATAGGGTATTGTGGAGAGCTGCATCAAACCAGTCTCCGGACTGAAGACCACAACAACAACATAAACTAAATCTCAACATGCTTTTCCTTGTCTGCACTTATATGAACAACATACAAGAATTTGTTACAACTTATTATAATAATATAAACTGACTTAGCTCTGTTTTCATTTATTATTTACAGGACAAATATATTTTCGTAAAGATAAACACTACTGATAATTAAACTCTGGTGAAACTTCATAGAGAATTGTTATACACCAATCAAAGCGAAAAACAGTGTAAATCAATCCAAACTGTCGATTTTAGCAGGTTGTTTTCCTTTCACACAACTTTTCATATTTATGTTGGCACTTTGCGGATTTTATAGCCAGTCTGCAGTTTTCTTTGGCTTCTGCATGAGTCTAGCTAGCCATGCCATGTCTTAAGCAACAGTCAGGTCCGGGAATAAAATTGCTGAGTATTGCCCTTTTGAAATTCTGATTCAGTGTGTGACGTCAAAGTTACGAGTTCTTCACGTGAACTCTGTTTAGTTACGAAGCCAATTTGTTCAGGGGGAATAGCACTGACAAGCGATCTTTATCCTCTGTTAAATATGTTTACGTGTAATTGAAACGAAAATTATGTAATGACATGGAACTACTTTAAAAGTATTGTATATATTTGAAAGGATACATTCCAGCTTAGATACATGCAAAGATCATTTCCAGCGTCACCGAGTGCAGGGATTCAATGGTAACCGACGACAGTGTGTCTTTTTAAGAATGTGTTATTCTGTATTTCTTAAGTCAGCAAGTCTCATTCAGATTCTCTTGCATTCGTGGAACTATCAGTTGGTATGCGGAGTACCTTTTGGTTAAAACATTCACCATGGATGGTCTTCTTTCTTCCTTTTCTTCCTCATATCTCAAAACACCTCTCGGCAAAAGTTGAATGTCGTACGGAGTCCTATTTTCAGGTTTTGTTGTATTTCCGAGACACACAATATATCATTGTAGTCAATACAAGCTCACACATGATTGATGTGATCTGTTCTGTCTCACATGTATATATGTATTTCTACGTGACGATCATATATGTTATTACTTCAATGCAGGTGCGATAATAACGTTGGACCTCGTGCGGGAATCCGAGATGGCGAGCATAAGATGGCGTGGAGGTAGGGACGGTATAGCTGTAGTGTGCAGCTTGTGAGAATTTTCTTGTATGACGACTGCATAATGAGTTGTGTGCCCAACCACCACAATATTGTAATGATAATAATAATCCGTTTGGTGGTATGGAATAAAATATTCATTTCAAAATATCGATTTCATTCATAATAATAATAAGGACAAACTTCCAGTTCAGTGAATTAAATCGATATTTTTAAATAAATATTTTATACCGTATCACCAAGTTGAAGTTTTCTTTATTATTATTGTGAAAATTTGAGAGGGACGGGAGGCAAGTGTGGATAGCTAAGAGGTTAAGGCGACCAATGGCCAGAAGCGGGAGACCCGGACTGGAATCCCGGCCCGGATCAAAATTTACACCTGTCGCCAATGCGTTCCTTGAATGCCCTAGTGCACCTCAAATCATTCCTTTCCTTTTTCCTTCCTCTCGTTAAGTGCACACCTGCTTCATTGGTTGTATTCCATGATTCCGCTAAGGTCCGATCACCTCAGCAGTTTTGTACCTTACGTTTACAAAGATTTGAACAATATTTCGTAAGTTGTATCTGAGAAAACTGTCTTCAATATTTCGATGCGGATCGAAAGCAATTATTTCTCATGAAACAGAGACTCTGTGCCGAGATGTGTGCCAGACTGTCAGCCGTAAGAGTATTTCGCTAGCTCTCATATAGTGACTGGCCCCTTTACATATAAGCATAATTTGACCCATCATCAGCAGCAGAAGCCCCTCCCAGTTCCTGTAATGCAACAGTGCTACTGGATCACTGTTTGTTCACCGTGTTTTACTGTCTCAGGTAATAGTCAAAAAACGAATAGATGAGCACAAGGGGAACTGTAGAAGGGGATAGATTGACAGATCAGCTGTTGCTGAACATGTTTTTCAACCAAGGGACCACCTTATTCAATTTGGTAAGACTCAGGGTTTAGCAGCCACAAATGGATACCACGAAAGACTGTATAGAGAGGCTATAGAAATTGTAAAACACCCCAATAATTTCAATAGGATGGAGGAGGGCGTGAAACTAAATGATATCTGGATTCCGGTTTTGAAGAAGAAATGTAACAGTCTTCCACCATGGGACGACATTAACGGACGGAGGCAATCGGCAACGACGAATTGCGCGCGCATGTCAAAAACATCTGACGTCACACCACTGCGCGCGAGCCCTTGTAAATGGAATTTGGCTTCAGTCAGTAGCGAGCCAGGGTGTGAATCGGCCATCCAAAAGTGCCACGATCCCCCTTGTGAATGTCGGGGACGAAACGTTGGGTTTTAATAATAAATCCACTAGACCACGGAATAACAGCCCGGAAATTTTTAGTAATTTTGAGTTATCGCTAAACCTAACATCGCACTAGACTAATCTTGGGCTGCTGGATCTAAAAGGGTCCTAAAATTACGATTTTAAAAATGTTCAAATTTTTGTAAAGCTTATGGGACTTAACTACGGGGTCATCAGTCCCTAAACTTACAAACTACTTATGAACTACTTACGAACTAGGACGGCACAAATATCCATGCCCGAGGGGGGATTCGAACCCCCGACCGTAGTGGCCGTGCTGACCGTGACTGGAGCGCCTCATACGCTTTTAAAATTGTTATAATAGTAGCTGGAAATAAACTAACGCTTTCCGTCGACACAGGGCGTCCCATTAAAGAAACACCAGAGAAAAGCCCCCTAACGAGTCACCCGGTATAAGAAATGACATGTAGGCAAGGGATCAGTGTGCCACTTGTGTTTTTATGCAGTAAATGCATAAACCTTAACCTTAGTGATGTTATTATCAAACATGTCCAAACAGGACAAAAGTATAGCATGTCTCTTGAAAATCACCGTTCTGGAATGGTTCCCGAATTTTTGTAGTGGTCGCTATTCGATAAAACGCCCGTCTCCATGTCATAAAAGTCGCAACGTAACGTTAAGCCAACTCAAGTGAGACGCACTCGACCACCCTTGCTATAGTCTTGATCTCTCCCCATGCGATTATTATGCCTTCCGTCCCTTCAAGAAGGCCTTGAAGGATCGACGACTCCTGTGGGACTAGGATGTGCAGCAGGCAGTACGAACTACTTGACGCCAAAGGACACGATGATTTATCAAATGGGTATCTTCAATCGGATGCGTCGCAGGGGTGAATGCCACCGTGTACATGCCGATTTTACCTGAGTCTCCGAACGACTTTGGACTGCACGACCTTCGAACTGAAACTTTTTATTAACCCTCATTAATAAGTTGCAGGAAGACATACTTCAATCACCACATCAATCAATCATTGACGAATAATTTAAGTCGCTACCCCTGCATTTATTTCACTGCTCACATAGAACATTTCATTAAGTGGCTAGATGTATGTAGTTTATAGATAACTGGATAAAGGTTTGTGTTTTCTCGATACAATATAGTATTAACGTTTTGTTAGCCATTGTATGTGTCTCATTCATTTAAACATTTAACTTCTTATATGCTTCATATTTCACTATAGATAACCGGATAAAGGTTTGTGTTTTCTCGATGCAACATAGTCTTAACGATTTGTTAGCCATTCTATGTATCTCATTCATTTAAACATTTAACTTCTTCAATGTTCAAATGTCTGTAAATCTATCGGACCAAACTGCGTGGTCATCAGTCTATAGCTTACATACTACTCAAACCTAGGTAAACTAACCTGCGGACAAACACACACACCCATGCCCCAGGGAGGACTCGAACCTCCACGGCGAGCAACCGCGCGCTCCGCAGCGAGGTGCTTTAGACCGGTCGGCTACTCCACCGCAGCATTTAACTTCTTATATGATTCATATTTCACTATACATTGTACAACATAATCTTAAGAATGAAATTTATTCATTGTGGGTTTTTTTTCAACACCTCGGTCAGATCGTCCGACTCCATGTTAATAATGAAACTCTAAATGCGTCGGGTCTCTGGTTGTATGAACATCCTAATCACCAAAACCATATAGAGGTTTCATATTGCGTATAGCAGTACGAAACCTGGGACGACAATAAAAATGAGGTGGAGATGGACACACACAGCGCTTCGAACAAAATTTCCTCTCTGTTTTTCGACTGCGGAATCCTGCGCACTCTGTCTGACGAATTTTCACGTAGTTTTCAAATGAACTTGAGTATAGCTTAGGGCTACAAACAGCCTTCATTTCATCAGAATCTGATTAAGAATAAAATACATCTTTACAGTCGCATTACAAAAATGGCTGTATGTCTGTAAAGTAAAGCTCCTGGAGTCGATGCGCAGATTCAGCTTTCATACTTGCTGGTGTGTGTGTCGACAACAGTCTGTTAGTAGCGATTTAGATGCTGAAGAATACATGCGCGCTGCAGGTTCTTTTGACATTGTGAGCACATTGCAAGTTGTAGGAAAGAAACCGACTGACTAAGGTAAGTAAAATTTCGCAGATATTTCGTAGATATTTGGCAATATACCTACAGTAACCTGCAAGCATTTAGAAATCGATTTAGAAAAATTGTACTATAGCATAAGCAAGAAATTGCAGCGCAATACATCGATGCTTGTTTCAAGTTTGCGTATTCTCTCCAATTGCCTTTGTGCGTCAACTCTCCTAAAGTGGCAGTGAAGAAGACGCACCTTTCCTTTCGTGTCTAAACAAGGGTAACTAGCGTTAAGCACTTAACGCTCTATTATCGTTTAAGTACAAATACAAGTCGAACCATAGGTTTAATAAGTTTTTATCAAAATTTCAAGTCAACTGAAAACATTAAGAAGACAGAATAACACACAAAAATGTCTAAACACATATTATAACTGATCCAAACGTATGATGAATGAATTTCGTCATAGGTAGGTCTCTAAACAAAAAAAATAACCAATAGGGGCGCAAAAGCATTTAGGAAATCCAAGTGTTTCAAGTGATTTGTAGGTATATGGCCATATACCTACAAACGAATAACAAATCGAGCCTCTTGAAGGGAAGGTGATTTGAGGAATGCAGCCAACGTTATCATGAATAAAACACTTTCTTTTCGAGCAGTGAGCGGCCAGTTCAACACACATGAGATAACTGAGGAATAGACTTGGTTATTTTTTTTTGTTTAGACCTACCTTTGTTAGAGACCTACCTATGACGAAATTCATTCATCATTCATTTTCTACGTTTGGATCAGTTATAATATGTGTTTAGACATCTTTGTGTGTTATTCTGTCTTCTTAATGTTTTCAATTGACTTGAAATATTGATAAAAACTTATTAAACCTATGGTTAGGCTTGTCTTTGTACTTAAACGAACCATTTCCAAAGCACAATCATGACGCATCTCTCCTACTCATGGTGTGTCATCTTACCTACCATAGGATGAAAGATGACAAAGTACGAGCTTTTTCTAGGAGAAGAAATATGTTTGCCAAACACTTTTCAAACATTTAAACTTTCACACAGAATTTTTTTTATTATTTTTATTTATTTATTTAATTTTTTTTTCTCTCCTCGCTTTCCCTTAAGTATGTAGTAGGGGTCGGCAAAATAATCTGCCACAGTATTTAAACTGACCATCCAAAGAAACTGGTACACGTGCCTCAACAAAACACGGCATGGACTCGACTAACGTCTGAAGTAGTGATGGAGGAAATTGACACCAAGCATCCTGCACGGCTGTCCATTAATCCGTAACAGTACGAGGGGGCCGGCCGCGGTGGCCGAGGGGACTAAGGCGCTCCAGTCACGGTCTGCACGGCCACTACGATCGGGGATTCGAATCCCCCCTCGGGCATGGATATTTGTGCCGTCCTAGTTCGTAAGTAGTTCATAAGTAGTTTGTAAGTTTAGGGACTGATGACCCCGTAGTTAAGTCCCATAGACTATACAAACATTTGAATTTGAGTACGAGGGGCTGGAGATCTCTTCTCAACAGCGCCTTGCAAGGCATCCCCAAATAGGCTCAATAATATTCATTTTTGGGGAGTTTGATGGTCAGCATGAATGTTTACACTCATAAGAGTGTTCCTAGAACCATCCTGTACTAATTATGAACGTGTGGGGCTATCGCATTGTCTCGCTGAAATTTCCATAGTACGTCGGAATGCCCACTGGACATAAATGGGAGCAGGTGATCAGCTAGAATGTTTACATACGTGTCACCTGTTTGAGTCCCATCCAGACATACGAGGAGTGTTTTTTTAAGTAAATACCGTTTTACCACACCGGGGCCGCAGCGCTGCGGTCTGCATTCTGCGCATGCGCATTGGGTATCTACATCTGTTGTCTACGCACTGACGCCATTACAGTCTGATTCATCCTTGTTTAAGTTGTGTAGTGAGTATTTAGGATGCTCCGATAATCGTGAGTCCCGCCTAATGTGAAGTACGGGCTGCTTTAACATTTCGTAGTGCTAAAGGCCTAAAAGCGATCGATATTCATCGTGAGATCTGTACAGTGTACGGAGAAAACATTATGAGTGATGGAATGGTAAGAAAGAGTGGGTGAGAGCATTTAAAGATGACCGCACAAATGTGCATGACGAACAAAGGAGTGGGCGTCCTTCGTTCATTAATGAAAGTTTGGTGCAGGAAATGGACAATAAGGTGAGAGAAAACAGACGCTTTACGATTTCCTCCTTGCGGGATGACTCTCTTGGGCGGTCAAGGTCTTCAAGACGATGACGAAGTAAAAACAGTTGTGATGCAATGGTTAACAAGTCAGGTGGCATACTTATAAGGAGGTTATTCAAAAAGTGGTACAACGTTATGACAAGTACCTCAATATTGACGGAAATTATGTAGAGAAGTAGATTAAGGTACAGGTTTTCATGTAAAATAAAATTATTGAGACATCTTAGCAAGTCTGTTTTAATTTCAAAACGGTACTTATTTAAAAAAAAAAAAAAAAAAAAAAAAAAAAAAAAAAAAAAAGCGTCATATCTGAGGTCCCATTGCATACGCCTCACACCATTGCAAAGCCCACAAGCTCGAACATTTCCTTGCTGACATGCGTCATGGATTCATTAGGTTATCTCCATAACCATACACGCCCATTCGCTCGATACAATATGAAACGCAACTTGTTACACCAGGCAACATGTTTCCAGTTATCAACAGTACAATGTCGGTGTTGACGGGCAGCGGCGGAATGGCCGAGCCCATTGAGGCTTATGCTCCCATGCGCGAGGCCGTTCCCCGTCGGGGGGGGGGGGGGGGGGTTCGAATCCTCCCTCGGGAATTGATGTTTATGCTGTCAAACATTTGATCAGTTTGGTGTTGACAAGGCCGGCCGCGGTGGCCGAGGTGACTGAGGCGCTCCAGTCACGGTCAGCACGGCCACTACGGTCGGGGGTTCGAATCCCCCCTCGGGCATGGATATTTGTGCCGTCCTAGTTCGTAAGTAGTTCATAAGTAGTTTGTAAGTTTAGGGACTGATAACCCCGTAGTTAAGTCCCGTAAGCTTAACAAACATTTGAACTTTTTTTTTTTTTTTGTGTTGACAGGTCAAGGCGAGGTGTAAAGCTTTGTGCCGTGCAGTCAGCAAGGATACACGAGTCAGCCTTCGACCCCGAAAACCCATATCGATGGTTTCGTTGAATGGATCGCACGCTCACACTTGTTGATGGCCCCGCATTGAAATCCGTAGCAACGTGCGGAAGGTCTGCCCTTCTGTAGCGTTGAACAATTATTTTCAGTAGTCGTTGCTTCCGTTCTTGAAGGACGTCTTTCCGGCCTCAGTGATGTCGGAGATTTGATGTTTTACCGGATTTCCGATATTCACGGTACACTCGTAAAATGGTCGTACGGTAAAATCGCCACCTCATCGCTAGTACCCCAGAGATGCTGCGTCTCCAATAATCACCACGTTCATACTAACTTAAATCGTGATAACCTGCCCTTGTAGTAGTTAATGCCTGCGCTAGACATCTGTTGTCTTATATAGATGTCGCTGACCGTAGTGCCATCCTCTTGAGTGTTTTCATATATCTCTGTGTGCACACGCGGCCCTGTATCAGTTTCCTTGGCTCTTCAGTGTTTTATTAGTAAATCTCCGGGACCAAACTGCTGAGGGCATTGCTCCATAGACGGATAAACGACTCAACTATTGCACACCCTTCCCGACGAAGGACTCGAACCTCCGACTTGGAGTAGCCGTGCAATCCGTGCTATGGCGCCTAAAACCACGCGGCAATTCCCGAGCGTCAGTTAAGCAGTTAGCCAACCACTGGCTTCGAAAACAGCTGTAACTTTTCGAGGAAAGGTTGGTACAGTGTCACAGGTTTTATGATCATGGCAGCATTTCCTTGCCATGCGGAAGTAGCCGAGCGGTCTGGAGCGCCACGTTGCGGATCGCGCGGCCTCCCGCGTCGAAGGTTCGAATCCTCCCTCGGGCATGGATGTTTGTGCTGTCTTTAGAATAAATTAGTTCAAAAGTAGTTTGTAAGTTTAGGGACTGATTATCCTGTAGTTAAGTTCAATAAGCTTTACAAACATTTGAACATTTTCAATCAGTTTCTTCGCAGCTTCACACTGCCTTCCGTGATTAACGGTTACGCTACTGTAGCCCTTCCATGAATCTTAAACATCAGCCGTACTGTTCTTATCTAAACAATATTAGTCAAGTGAGTGTTTAATTTTGCAATCACTTTAGCCGTTGTACGTTTATGTTGTCTGCCCACAACCGTTGTTAACGCTTGTCGATCATTGTGAGTTAACTTTGGGGCTTGCCCACAATTCCTCTTTGCCAATGATGTTTTGCTTTTTTGTGTACGCTGTCATTACCGATGATATTATCCATAGTGAAACTTTTAACAGTGCATCCTTTTTGTCACAGGTGCGCTCACTAACTACGTCCTACCGAGTTGGCCTCTTTGGAAGCCAAACACATTACACATTTCCCGGGCATTTGTATTGAAAGTCGCAAACAAAACGTATAATATATTGCAAAGTAACGTCCAAGACTCTGTACGTAACTTGTACACTGCGGTCGCGTCTCAGTTCAAATGTTCAAATGTTTGTAGAACTTATGGGACTTAACTACGGGGTCATCAGTCCATAAGCTTACAAACTACTTATGAATTAGCTAAGACTAAGGACGGCACAAATATCCATGCCCGATGGGGGATTCGAACCCCCGTCCGTAGTGGCCGTGCAGACCGTTACTGGAGCGCCTCAGTCCCCTCGGCCATCGCGGCCGGCCGCGTCTCAGTGTTAACACGTAGGTAGTGGTGCCAGCTTGCAACATGACGTAGTTCAAAATCTTCAAATGTTTGTTAAGCTCAAGGGACTTAACTGCGGGGTCATCAGTCTCTAAACTTTCAAACTACTTATGAAATAACTTATGCCTGCCGCAGTGGCCGAGGAGACTGAGGCGCTTCAGTCACGGTCTGCACGGCCACTACGGTCGGGGGTTCGAATCCCCCCTCGGGCATGGATATTTGTGCCGTCCTAGTTCGTAAGTAGTTCATAAGTAGTTTGTAAGTTTAGGGACTGATGACCTCGTAGTTAAGTCCCATAAGCTTTACAAACATTTGAACATGTGAACTAACTTATACTGAAGACGACACAAACATTCTTGCCCGAGGAGGGATTCGAACCCCGACGGGGAGCGGTCTCGCGCATCGTAGCATAGCGCCTCAATGCGCTTGGCCACTCCGCCGCGGGCATGACGTAGTACTTTGCATGGTGTTCATATTATTTTGACAATACCCTGTATGTATGAATGTTCCACAACTCCACCTATCTCACAATGGAGTAATTCCCAACAAAAATTACTTACTGACTTCAAAGAAACACTGTGTAATCAAAACGCAAAACTTCTAAAAACAATGAATGGAAACAAATTGGCGTAGTTTACGTATCGCAAATGCCAAGACTAGTTATCGTCTATTTTCTTTTTTGAGGACTTATGAATTGCAGGAAACTTTACACATCATTTCATATCTTTCACACTTTTCTCGCTGACACCTCTTCAAAATGTTGTTTAATACATCTTGGTTCTTCATTCGTTCAAACTGCCACACCAAGTATGACTTTCAATTTTTTGTTGTTATGAACATCAGTCCGAAGAAGCTTGCAGCAGCGCTTCACCCAAATCTATCCTCTGCAAGCCTCTTCATTTAAGAATAACAACAGCAACCTAATCCATTTCAAGCTGCTTAAAGTACTAGTTTCTTTGCTTTCCAATGAGAATTTTAGCCCTCACATTTCCCTCTGATACTTAGTTAACTATTCCATGTTGACTCAAAAATATCGTATCAATCAATGTTAACAAAATTCTCTCATTCAGAAATGCTTCCCTCGCGATTGCAATTCTATATTGTCTATCTATCCTCTCTGGTCATCGTAAGTTATTTTACTGCCGAAATAACAAACCTTATTCGGGGTACTATTTCTACCGTCTCGATACCTAATCTAATTCGCTCTGCATCGCCTGTTTATTCGACTACATTCAATAACGCTTCTTTTGCTCTTGTTAATGTTCATCTTATACCCGACTTTCAAGACAATGTCCATTCCGCTCAATTGTTCTGCTAGTTTCTTTGGTGTCTCCGAAAGACTTACAATGTCATCGGCAAACCGCAAAGTTTTTATTTTCTCTCCCTGAACTTTAATTCCCTTTCCAAATTTCTTCTTGCATTCCTTCACAGCTTGCTCAACGTAGAAACTGAATAGCATTAGGGAAAGGCTACAAACTGTCTTACCCTCTTCCAAACCATTACTTCTCGGTCATGCCCTACATCCCTTATAATTCCTCTCTGGTTTCAGTGCAAGTTGTATATAACATTTCGTTCAATATATTGTACTTCTGCTACCTCCAGAATTTGAAGGAGTCGATTTCAGTTAATACTGTCAAAATACATCTACAACTCTACAAAATCTATAAACATATATTTGCCTATCCTTAATATTTCTTCATTGTAGAGCCAGTATTGCCAGGTGTGTTCTTACATTTATCATAAATCCCAACTAATGTTGCCCGAAAACGGCTTCTACCAGGTGTGTTCTTACATTTATCATAAATCCCAACTAATGTTTCCCCGAAAACGGATTCTACCAGTTTTTCCATTCTTACGTAAATGATTCGTGATAGTGTTATTAAACTGTTAATTTTATTTTTTTCACACTTGTCTGCACTTGATTTGAAATTGTAATTATTATATTCTTATTGAACTCTAATGGTATTTCCCGTGTCTTTACATCTTGCACAAGACTTTACATCTTGCACAAGACTTCATTCATGACTATCTCTCCCAAAGATATCAGCAGTTCAGAAGGAATATCATCTACTGCAGAAGCCTTGTTCCGACTAATGTCTTTCAGTTCTCAGTCAGATCTTTGTCGCAATCTTGTATCTCCTATCTTATCGCCATCATCTTCCTCGTCCCTTGATTCATTGCTGCCTTATACAGATTCCCTACATATTCCTTCCAATTTCAAGTCTTCCCTTGTTTGCTTGGAAATAATTATCGATTTGAACTCTTGAAATTCATACAGCTAATTTTCTTTCCTCCTTCTTTAAGTATTCTGTAAGAAGTATGTTTCTTTCCTCTCCTAAAACAGCTTTCTATGGATCTACGTTTCTCATCTGGCCACTCTTTCTTAGCCTTTTTGCACTTCCAGTCATTTTCACTTTTAACCGACTATGCTCCCTGTGGTGTCGCACAAGTCTAAAGTGCGCGCCACCTACTTTCGCCGCGCGCCGCCATGCACGCACGGCGCGGCGTTCTTACGACGTCAGCCACGAGCGCCCTCTGCTACAACTCCGCTCGTGGCCACCACTGAACGACATCGTTCACTTCGGACTGAGATAGGAACCAGTTAACACTTCGGAATCAGATAGGCACCAGTGAAGACTTGGCTATCGGATAGGCACTAGGCAGGCCTCTAGCTCAACTATGTATCAGCATTCTGCAGTACTGAGCTATGTAAAAGTTAAGTATTACTAAGTCTCTAAGAAATATATATTTCGTTCTAATTTACTCTAGTGTTTCTAGTTTCTGCTGTCCCACTGGCTGGTCACCTCCTACCTGCACAAGCGTGCATCCTTTATTCCTGTGTCGGTCTTTCTACTCGGCCACCGACACCTACGGCGGAAACGAGACACAAAAGCGGCGACGAGGCTGGGACACAAAACTCCCATTCGCGTGCTCCATTTCCTGTATTTTTGTATTTTCTCCTCTCATCACATTTAGTAAATTCTCAAGCATTTCTAATTGGCCTTGTCTTTGTTATTATTTGGTCCTCTGTAGTCTTCCCTGTTTCCCTCTTAAAGCTACACGCAGGAAGCGGCTACACGGGTAGCGGGGGCTGTGTGGCGTGGACTGGGCGGTTTTTTAGGATAAAGAGCTTCGGGGAAATAGAAAATGGGCAATCTCAAAGGGTTCAGGTGGATCACAGGAGAAATGTAGATCCGGAAACTATCGGTATAACAGTTGTAAATTGTCGTAGCTGTGTCGGGAAAGTTCCAGAACTGCAAGCGTTAATAGAAAGCACCGAAACACACATCATTATAGGCAGCGAAAGTTGGCTCAAGCCGGATATAAGTTCAGAAGAAGTATTTTCAAAAGATCTAACGGTATTCAGAAAGGATAGATTAAACAAAATAGGTGGGGGCGTGTTTGTCGCCGTCAAAAGTAGTATTTCATGTAGCGAAGTTGAAGTTGATAGTTCGTGCGAGCTATTATGGGTAGAGGTTGTACCCGAAAATCGTAAGAAGTTAATAATCGGTTCCTTTTACCGGCCTCCCGACTCTGACGATACAATAGCAGAAAGGTTCAAAGAAAACCTGAGTCTAATTACAAAAACGTACCCGACTCACACGATAATAGTAGGTGGTGATTTTAATTTACCCTCGATCTGTTGACGAAATTATATTTTCAAATCAGGAGGTAGGCATAAAACATCGTCCGAAATTGTACTCAACGCATTCTCTGAGAATTACTTCGAACAATTAGTTCATGAGCCAACTAGAATTGTAAATGGATGTGAAAACACACTTGATCTCTTAGCAACAAATAATCCTGAGCTCATAACGGAGCATCAAAACGGATACAGGTATTAGTGAACACAGAGCTGTAGTAGCGAAATTGAATATCGAAAGTCCCAAAGTTACCAAAAATAAACGCAAAGTATATGTGTTCAGGAAAGCAGATAGAAACAAAATACATTGCTTCTTGAAAGACAGCTTCCACTCGTTTCTAACACTAAATGTAGGTGTAGACCAGATGTGGCTCAAATTCAAAAAAGTGGTATCGACAGCAATTGAAAGTTTTATACCTAATAAATTAATAAAAGAAGGAGGCGATCCCCCTTGGTACACAAAACAGGTTAGGACACTGTTGCAAAAGCAAAGGAAAAGGCATACTAAATTTAAACGAACACGAAATCCCCAGGATTTGCGATTGTACTCAGAAGCTCGAAATTTAGCGAGGATTTCAATGCGAGATGCCTACAACATTTATCACAACGAAACTCTTTCTCATAATTTGACTGAAAACCCAAAGAGATTTTGGTCATATGTTAAATATACTCGGGGAAAGTCACAAACAATACCTTCACTACGTGATAGTAATGGCGATCCTGCCGATGACAGCGCTACTAAAGCAGAGTTACTAAACTTAGCTTTTAGAAACTCATTCACTAAAGAAGACGAAACCAATATTCCAGATTTCGAATTACGAACAGATGCCGTAATGAGTAACACAGAAGTAGATATCATCGGAGTAGTGCAGCAACTAAAATCACTTAATAAGAAGAAGTCTTCTGGTCCGGATTGTATACCCATTAGATTTCTATCTGATTATGCTGAAGCGATAGCTCCTTACTTAACAGTCATATACAACCGCTCTCTCATAGAAGGATCTGTACCAAAAGATTGGAAAGTTGCACAGGTCACACCTATATTCAAGAAAGGCAGTAGGAGTAACCCACTAAACTACAGGCCTATTTCATTGACGTTAATTTGCAGCAGGGTTTTGGAAAATATCCTGTATTCAAATATTATGAATTATCTCGAACAGAACGATCTATTGACCCAAGGTCAACAGGGATTTAGAAAATATCGTTCATGCGAAACACAACTAGCTCTATATTCACACGAAGTGATGGGTGCTATCGACAAGGGTTCGCAAATCGATTCCGTATTTCTTGATTTCCAGAAAGCTTTTGACACCGTACCTCACAAACGGCTTTTAATCAAATTGCGTGGTTATGGTATATCGCCCCAAATTTGCAATTGGATAGGGGATTTCTTGTCAGAGAGGACACAGTTCGTAGTAATCGATGGTAAGGCATCGACTAAAACAGAGGTTATATCGGGCGTTCCACAGGGTAGTGTTATTGGTCCTCTGCTATTCCTTATTTACATAAACGATTTAGGGGAAAATCTAAGTAGCTCTCTTAGGTTGTTTGCAGATGACGCCGTCATTTACCGTCTAGTAAAATCATCTGAAGATCAAAACCAACTGCAGAACGATCTGAATAAGATATCAGTATGGTGTAAAAATTGGCAATTGACTCTAAATAATGAGAAGTGTGAAGTCGTCCACATGAGTACGAAAAGAAATCCGTTAAACTTTGTTTACAACATAAATCAATCAAATGTGAAGGCCGTAAACTCTACAAAATACCTAGGAATCACTATTACTTCAGACTTAAACTGGAAAAAACACGTAGATAATATCGTGGGAAAGGCGAACCAGAGACTGCGTTTTATTGGCAGAACCCTTAAAAGATGCAACAGAACTACTAAAGAAACTGCATACACTGCGCTTGTCCGTCCATTTTTGGAGTATTGCAGCCCAGTGTGGGATCCTTATCAGGTGGGTTTGACGGAGGACATCGAAAGAGTCCAAAGAAGGGCAGCTCGTTTCGTATTGTCACGATACAGGGGAGACAGCGTTATGGAAATGATACAGGATCTGGGATGGGAATCATTACAACAACGGCGCTTATCGCTGAGGCGTGGGTTACTTGCGAAACTCCAATCGCCAACATTCTCCTCCGAATGCGAAAATATATTGTTGACTCCCACTTACATAGGTAGAAATGATCATCAGAATAAAATAAGAGAAATCAGAGCTCGAACAAAGAGATTCAGGTGTTCTTTCTTCCCGCGCGCTATTCGAGAATGGAATGGGAGATAAATAGTATAATTGTGGTTCGATGAACCCTCTGCCAGGCACTTAAATGTGATTTGCAGAGTATCCCATGTAGATGTACATGTAGATATCCATTTGCCTTTATGCCTGTGAATAATGAATATATCTTACTCATGGGTTTCCCCTCCAGTGTCTCCATTTCAATGGCCGGTGGAGGAACATATAGACAGAGAGAAAGGCAGAACAGATCTACAACGATAGACGTCATAGACAGGGAGATGGGGAGAACTGGAATTATTACAAACCCAGATAATGTCTGGTTCTCAGTTTGTGTTCGATATACTGCTGGTCATTCAAAATGCAACACCAAAAAGGACTGAAGACGACCCAGGAAAATTTATTTGAGAAATAAATCGTTATACAAATGCCACACGATTGAACACAGCTCCATGAAAAGTGAGGAAAGATGACGTCTTGTTGCCGCCATTGCTGACTATGGCCGGCCGCGGTGGCCGAGGGGACTGAGGCGCTCCAGTCACGGTCTGCACGGCCACTACGGTCGGGGGTTCGAATCCCCCCTCGGGCATGGATATTTGTGCCGCCCTAGTTCGTAAGTAGTTTGTAAGTTTGTTTTTTGCTTACTATGAACGCTGCTAGACGTACCGACATTTAAGCAAATAGGCTATGAATGTGTTTTTCGTACAACACTGCATGGTACTTCTACATATTGCCAAAACTGATATGGTGTTGCAGCGGCTGATGTAATGCCGCGGTTGAGTGGCTATGCCGTCTTGAGAGACTGAAACTGTGTGCTGGTCTACAACTTTCCTTTCGCTGGCTGCGTTCTGCCCGTCTGAGACAGCAGTCGTCACGGCTGTTCCTGATGCGACGTATACTAGTTTATCTGATATCTTACAGTAATAGCAAAAGGGAAAGCCTAGTTCTAAATCTACGTTCACACCTGCAGGACTACTCTGCAAATCGTACTGAAGTGCCCGGCAGAGGTTTAAAGCGAACCAGTTTCAGACTATTTCTCTACCGTTCGACTGACTAACAGCTCTCGGAACAAATAGAGACATACATTTATCCGTGTGCGCTCTGATTTCACTTATTTTATTAAGATGATCATTTTTATCCCTACATACGTGGACTGTGACAAAATATTTTCGTATTCGGAGGGGGAACTTATTGACTGCGTCTTGAGCAAAACGCCTTTTTTCATCCCAACCAGTGTATAATTTCCATGACACTTTCTGCTCTTTCTCGCGATAGTGCAAAATGAGCTGCCCTTGTTTGTACTTTTTCAGTGTCCTCCGTTAATCGCGTCTGTTAACAATCCTATGCCGAGCAATGATATTCCAACAGAGGACAGACAAGCGTATTGTTGCGTATTCAAAGAATTCTGTCAACAAAGAGCAATGCTTGTTTAGCGTTTCCCACAATATTAACTAGGTGGCCTATGTAACTGAAGTTTTCGTAGTTGTAATTCCCAGATATTTAGTTGAATTGACACTCTAGAGATTTCTAAAAATGTTCAAATGTTTGTTAAGCTTATGGAACTTAACTGCGTGGTCATCAGTCCCTAAACTTACAAAACTACTTTTAAACTTATACTAAAGACAGCAGAAACATCCATGCCCGAGAGGGAATTCGAACCCCCGACGAGGAGCGTCTTCGTGAAATTTTACCGATTCCTTTTAGTATTGATGTGGATCACTTCACACTTGTCATTATTTAAGATCGTCACTTTTATCATCATAAAAATATCTTGTTAAGTATTTTGCAATTGATTTTGATCTTGTTGTGACTTTACTTATTGGTAAATATCAACTTTACCTACAACCAGTCTAAAACGGTGCTCAGATTATTTCGTAAATCATTTACATAGATTAGAAACGCAATGCCGATAAAACTATTTACCTGACGATAAGGAACTGTCAGAGACAGACAATATAGCTACTATATGGGTTTCAATGCTACTATTCATAGTGCGGTTGCTCGCCGTCGGAGGTTCGAGTCCTCCCTGGGGCATGGGTGTGTGTGTTGTCCTTAGGTTAGTTTAGGTTGGTTTAAGTAGTTTGTAAGATACGGACTGATGACCACGCAGTTTGGTCCGATAGATTTACAAACATTTTACCATTCAGACAGCTAGAGGAAGCCAAGACTGATTAAGTGACAATTAGATTTAAATGGCACACAAGACTGATTTAGTGACAGAATCAAACGGAACACCTTCCCTGGCATTCAAAGTAGTGTAATTTTAGTGTTGAAATCTAAAAAGCGTTTCTCTATTTGTTAGTTCTCCATGGTCCGTCGGTAACCAACGTTTCGCATCATTTCCCGAAAGTTTCATTACGCTCAGCAAGCGCTTTTAGTGTGCAATGGCGCGCTGCGAAGTCCACAGATCAGCTAGCACATCATGCTCGGTCATCAATGAGACTCATTTAAGTAAAACTGCTAAAAACTACATCCGCGATCTGCGCTCTAGGCTGCACTCTCTTAACTGTTGATTCGTTATCGTATTTCGTGATTGCCTGCGAGACCAAGAGGGGTAGATTTAGCCAACTGATTGGAAATATTTTATTTTTTCTTTCCCACTTATTGATATCGTTCCTTAAAAAGTGTGAGACAACGGAAGGAAGATTGGAGTTTACACCTCCATAACAGTCACTTATACTTAAAAGATACCCATACTCAGACAACTTTATATCTCGTGAAGTAACGGAGCCTGCGGGTAAGAATTTCGTCAGCCAGGCAACTGAACTTGCCTTTCGGAGTCTCCCTGCCATTTAGACCGTACGACTTAACTTTTTACTGCGGAAATGAAATGCAGATGGCCGGGACAGTTAGCCAGGCGAATAGATTGCAAAGAAATCATCAAAGCTCGACACAGTATTACAAGAAACAAGAAAAGTAACCAGATATTAATTTGCAATTTGCGTGGCCATCAAAGCTCGTCACAGTATTACAAGAAACAAGAAAAGTAATCAGATATTAATTCGCCTTTACTGATTTTCTTAAAGTGGTCTGTCGTTTAGTGCCACATGACAAGCCGCGGTGGAGTAGCCGAGCGATCTAAGGCGCCTCGCTGCGGAGCGCGCGGCTGCTCGCCGACGGAGGTTCGACTCCTACCTGGGGCATGGGTGTGTGTTTTGTCCTTAGGTTAGTTTACCTTAGTTTAAGTAATTTGTAAGTTACGCACTGATGATTACGCAGTTTGGTCGTATAGATTTAGCAACATTTACCACATGAAAATATGTGCCACACCGGGACTGGAACCCGGATCTCCCCTTTCCGCGAGTAGTCGCCTTAACCCCTCGCAGTCTTGATTTTGCTTAAATTAGAATACACGTGTGTGGCCTTAAGCCTTTGTGTAAACATAGTGTGTTTGAATCTACTTGCTATATTTAACTGACTTTTCGCGTCATTTCTGTATCCGCGAGTATGCTACATATTTCTCAGATTTTCTGATTTGATTCCATCTTTCCTGTCTTGTATGACCGATTGCACCACGTAATTTCGTAAGAGTCGTTACTTCGGCTTTCAAAATTCTAATGTTCAAATGTTTGTAAATCTATCGGATCAAACTGCGTGGTCATCAGTCCGTAGTTTACAAACTACTTACACCTAGGTAAACTGACCTAAGTACAACACACACATTCATGCCAGAGGGAGGATTCGAATCCCCGACGCGGGAGACCGTGCGATCCGAAACATGGCGCTCCAGACCGCTCGGCTAATCCCGCGCAGCATTACCTACATCCCCTAGTGCTAGCATAAATTTAGTTTGATCCCCGCTACGGGGTGAGACACAATTATACTACCGTTATCCTGTCTTGGCATGTCTTTTGCTGTGGAAAAGACATTTCATAGTACACAAGGAAAGGGCGAAACATCGAGCAAATAGAAACAGCAAACGACCTCAGAAAACATACTGGAGTTTCAGAGATATTTATCAAAATGTTCAAATGTTTGTTAAGCTTATGGGACTTAACTACATACGAACTAGGACGGCACAAATATCCATGCCCGAGGGGGGATTCGAACCCCCGACCGTAGTGGCCGTGCTGACCGTGACCGGAGCGCCTCAGTCACCTTTTTTTATTTTATTTTTTTTTCCTTTTTTTTAGAGACAAATTAAAATTTCTCCTTGTAAAAGATTTAAATTGTCGTGATGACTCCTTCTTCTAGAGTCTGTGAAAGAAAATGTTTTTCTGAAACTAAATTGAAACTTCTTCGTCGAAGTTTTTGTTTTTAACGTTCTTCTGCGAAAGCCAAATTAAAGATAAACGGGACCTAAAATAAATAAATAAAATTGATCCTTATCCTTTCTCCTGAACGTCTATGGATGCACATGAGCTGGAAATAAAGGGGTCTTGAAGAAGGGTGATATATCAATCACATCATTTTATACAGGCGTTCCTTTTCCAGCACGATGTATGCCCTCGGAGTTCGTCTTCTCGAAATTTATTTTGTAGTTTACCGTTGATAATCGAATTCGAAATGTTCATCCTCTCATCTAATCAATATTTATTGCAAAACTGGGGCTTCTCTTGACTCCGATTACGCAACCGGCCGAAAATTTTAGCGCTTAATATTTCATTAAGAATGTCTTGTTACAATCATCGTTTCAGATGATTGTTCTTCTCAGAAAACATGCATAATGCTTTTTGTAATTTTTTCTTCGAGTTAGTGTATGGTGCTGGGTCGTGATGTAGAGCCAGTAATCTTCCTTGCTCTTTTTATCGTGCGTCAGGATGTAGTGCACTGTGTGTCCTATTATCCAATTGACGGCATTTCGTTTGGTCATGGGGTAAGGATTTGCCTGTGGATTCAAAAAATCTGATGGTTTGTAGACATTAGGCGTCGTTCTATTGATAATCGCTAATTTCTGTGTGACCAACTGCCAAATGTCCTTAACGCTGTCACATACCAGCCTGTGTTCTTCTGTATCCGTAAGATGGCATGATGTACACAAGGGAGAGTTGACGAGATGTATGGCATGAAGTTTGTCGTTAGTTGTTATTTTCCGGTTTACAGCTTTGTACCATGTGGCTTTTACTTTAGAAGGAATGTTGGGGTCGTGAATATTTTTCCAAATTATTGGCCAGTCGTAAACAGGATATTTTTGTTCGATGGCATTATTACCCTTGTTTTTCATGAGTTCCTTGTAAACTTCCCTCACGATCATCATCTTCTGTCCTGTTATTGTCGAAGATACATAGCTATATTCGACTAAAAAGTGTCTAAAATGATAAAAGCCAATAGGAATGTGATGTACATCAATTGGAGGTTGTATGCTGACAGGAGCTATTTCATTTAGCAGATGGGCTGTGAGGCTGTTAGGCGACGTTTTCCATAGCTTGTACGTCTTGCACACATTCAAAGATCTTAACTTACAGGTGACATCTGTGAGGTTCAGTCCACCTTTCTGTGTAGGAAGTGTGAGTGTGCTGAACTTCACTTTAAAAATATTGCCTTGGCTGACAAAGTTCCCCAATGCCGACATGATTCTGTTGGCGATGCCGTGCGGTACGGGAAAGTCTTGTGCAACATAATTAAGTTTCGATGTCATGTATACATTAACAAGCGTGGTTTTTTGAAGTTCGTCAAGATGCCTCAGTCTGTTTTCTTGAATAACTGCACGTATTTTAGCAAGTAGTTGTCTGTAGTTTATAGTGATGGTATGCTGGATATTATTCCTGAGTTCAATCCCTAAGCACTTGAGTTGGTCAACTTCTGGTAACTGTTCTAGGCTTGGCGTACATTTCCCTTTACCTATATTCATAATGCCTGACTTCCTTTTGTTTAGCTTCGCTCCAGATGCCAGTTCATATTTATGCACCGTCTGCAGAGCTTGCGCCAGTTCTTGCTCGTTCATAACCAGAAAACCAACATCGTCTGCATATGCGTTACACACTATTTTCTGGCTATTTATCTGCAATCCTTGTAGTTGTTGTGTAAGCGTGGAAAGCAGAAGTTCGATCGCAATAGCAAATAACGCCATTGACATGGGACAGCCTTGTCTTACAGAGGAATCCATCATAATCGGTTGGCTTAATTGTCCATTTATCATTATACGTGCTACGCTATTACGTAACATTTGTTCAATTATCCGCAGGAAACCCGGAGAGAACCCCACTACTTTCATGGTATTAAGAAGGTATTGATGATTAACTCTGTCAAATGCCTTCTCAAAGTCTAACGACACTATTGCACACTTTATTCGACAGACTTCCGCAGTTGATATGATATCCCGGTATTCGCATATATTTTGTGAGATACTTCTGTCTTTACCGACACATTTTTGGTACTGGCCAGTTATTGAATTCATGATCAGTTTCATTCTTCTTGCCAGTATGCGTGCAAAAATCTTATAGTCACTATTCAATAGTGTGATCGGACGTAAATTTTCAATTCCTTTGCTTGCTGAGTTCTTTGGAATTAGGACTATAACGCCCTCCGGGAATTCTTTTGGAATGTCGACATTGCCGGTCAGAAGTTCGTTACACATACTTAGTAATTTGCTCTTCAGTATAGGCCAGAACACTTGGTAAAATTCTATGGGGATCCCATCAGGTCCGGGGGATTTATTTTTAGGACTCCGTGCTATTGCATCTTTCAGCTCTTCCTCTTCTATATCCGTTGTGAGATGTCCTCGTTCCTCCACAGTGAGTCTTCCTGTTATGTTCCTTGTCAGCTCATCATGTATATTTTCATCAGTGGATTTATGTGACATTAGTTCCGATATATAGTTATGAATTGCGTCTTTAATTTCATTTTGTTTCGTAAGAGTTTGTCCATTAGGTAACTTAAGTTCTGTCAGGATTTTTCTACTCCCTCTCTTGTTTTCACGCATAACGTGGAATATTGACGGTTCTTCCCCGTCTATATTATTCTGCACTCTAGACCGTATTTTAAAACCTTCCGCTTGCTTCCGTTTTAGAGCTAAAATTTTTGCTTTGATTTTCTGAATCCTTGTGTAATTGTCTATCATTTGTTCATCCATGGTGTACAAATCCCTAAGACATTGAAAATAAAATTCAGTCGTTTTTTTATACCAAAAGTTCCTCTGTAGTGAGTATTCAATCAGCGTTTTACGTATCTTTGGCTTCGCACACTGCAGCCACCAAGCTGTGATCGAGCTGTATGACGGTATTCTGTTCTCACATTGTTGCCAGACATTGGTGATCACCACGCGACATTCCTCATCTTGCAGATGTGAGATGTTGAGTTTCCATAAGCCTCTAGCTCGGTAAGTCTCTTGTTTCTGCAAATTAATTGTTGTGATGTAAGCCGCATGATCAGAGAAGCAGGTGGGCCACACTTCAGACTGGAGAATGTGGTCCTTCATATCAGCTAATACATAAATTCTATCCAGCCTGCTGGCTGAATGACTAGTAAAGTGTGTAAATCCAGGTGCCGCACCGTGGGTATGCTCCCAGGTGTCGGTTAATTTCAGTTGTTGTACTATACGCTCAAGTTCGATGGATTTATTACAGTTCGGTATCTGATCTTTGGGGTTAAGAACACTATTGAAGTCACCGGCTAGGATAATATGATCTTTATGGTTACGGAAGAGAGGAACGATGTCACTTCTATAAAATTCCGCTCTCGCACGCCTGTTATTATTTCCGGATGGTGCGTACACATTGATAATGCGCGTGTTGTTGACAGTTACCGCAAGTCCTCTGCTGCTTACAAGTTTTTCTATTTCTTCGACTCGAATGCCTTCTTTCGTTAGAATTGCGGTTCCTAGTTCTGCACCGTTGCCAGGGTTGGTGATTGCGTTATAGCCCTGTATCGCATCGAGATTGACATCTGATACTTCCTGCAAAAGTAGTATGTCAATATCGGCTGCGTGCGCAAAATCTTTCACGTGTTGGAGACGGATGGAAGAGCGTATCTTATTAATATTTAGCGTGGCGACTTTGAAAGCTTGTGTTGCGTTCATATTATTACTAATTTATGTTAAAATTCGTCATATGAGGTACTGTCGGAAACATCCCCTGTTCCACTCATCTGTTCCAAGGAAGTTGTATCCATCACGCTCAGTTCATCTTTTTGCTGATCAATGGGCATCGCGGTTGTAACAATATCCGCCATTTCTTCATCTGCACATCTTTCATTCAACTCCTCTGCCCAGCTTTTGTGATGGTTGCTCTTCAGGGTGTCCGAGTTCGAATCTCGTATTGCGGAAGAAACCTTTACATCGCAAGGGGGTTTCTGCTGCATTTTTCCTTGTGACAGCTGTTTCGGTGGCATAAGACACAATGAACTGTGCTGCGTGCTCGCAAACGAGGTCTTTAGTGATTCCTCACGTTGCTTCTTGCTGATCTCCTTAGCTTTTTTCTCTCAAGGGACGTGCTAGTTCTTCAGCATTCTTAGCAGCAAGTCTCCTCTTCTTATTTCTTCTTGTAGGACTTCGTTGTGGAGAAGCTCCACTGTCTTCTGTAGCGACAGTTGTTTCTCGAACATGGTCTTTGGCTTTTGTGGTTGAAACCTCTAGCTTTTTGTCTTTTTCTCCGGTCAAGTCCTTCAGATTAATATTAGGCTCTGCGCTCGGTGCCGTCTGAGTACCAGCAGTAGCCTCTTCTTCTTGACGGTTTGCTACTATCGCTGGACTAGTGTCCATTATTAAACCTGAAGCCTGTTCCTCCACGACTACAACAGATGTTGGAGTTTCAATATGCGTAGAGGGGTTCTGTTGTGAAATTTCTACAGTCTCCATAACGTTATCTGCCTCAGGTACTTCAGAAAACGTACTCAATTCGGGGGCCGCAGTTGTAGCAGCGGGTCTGCGCGCCGCGGCGGCGTACGTCACGGGCATGGATGTCAACACGGGGGGCCTGTCTGCCTCGCCGGCGGGCAGCTGCGCCACGCGCCGCTGCAGGCACTCGGCTCGCACGTGGCCTGTTTTGCCGCAAGCTGCACACGTCTTAGGCTGGTCATCGTACATAACTATCGCACGGTAACCACAAACCTCAATGTATGATGGAATGTGTCTCCGTAGATCGACTTTAAATTGGCGCACTCCGTTTAAAACCGGAAATTTATGGGAGTTGGACCATCTTTCGCCAACGTTACTGATAACCCTGCCATACTTCGAAATTACGTCGTCGATCTCTTCACTGGTTATTTCAAATGGAAGTTCAAATATGCGAACTGTCCGTATTCCAAAGCCAGCATGAGAGACGTAAAGAGTACCAACTTTTCCGTCACTGTATTTAAATTTTGCCTCGCCTCCACAAGATTCGACAATATTCGAGCATAAATCAGATCGAGCTAATTTCACGAAAACCATGCTGCTTACAATCGACAGATGGATCCCAATTATGTCATCTAGTCCTAGTTTAAATTCAGTCTTTAACCATTCCTCAACTTCGAACGACTTTGGTCGAGTCAAGTTCTTGTCAAAAGAGAACCTCAGGGTATCTTTCCTAACCTTTACAACCGGTTGCGTCATCACGAAATCGTTCTCATTTTCTGTACAGCACAACGAATACCGCTACAGCAAGCGCAACGACTCACCACTCGTAAACAGCGTCGGCGCAGCGTACAGCACGGCACAACCTTCTTCCTCGCCGTCCGCCGGCAGACTGTCACCTCGGCCACCACGGCCGGCGAGACATTTATCACTCAAGTTTGTGAAGAGTGTGAAAGTCTACAGAAGTCGAGGTTTAATGGTGATTTTTATTACGATGGTAAAATATTACGAGATGTTGAAGTAGATTTAGAGAAGTCATTTTAAGTTTCACTAAGTGCGGCACATACTACTAAGTGCGAATAAAAAAGAAATAAATGGATTTGCTTATAAATGAAAAGACTGATACAAGTCACGATTTTTTTAATTTATTTAGCATGATGCGCTTCGGGGAATAAGTCCCATTTTAAGTGTGTTTTTCTGTGCCTTATAATTTTGTGATATTGTAAATGGGTCAGTTGTTGCTTCGATCTGCTGTCCTTACTATAATGTATAAACCCGGGCGACTTTAGTTGTTCGTTGAACTTTCTATGAAATTAATTGCGAAATTTTTTATATAGCACTGAAAAATGCACTTGAAACTGGTAATCATTTCCCGAACCGCGCCGTGATAAATAAATAAATAATCGTGACTGGTAGCAGTATTTTTATTTATTAACATATCCAAGAAAACCCTTTTCCAATCGATCAAATAGAAGAAAGAGGAATCGCGTCTTCAACACCACGTAATTATCTTACTATTCCCACTATAATGGTTTATCTTGTGCGACACGGAATATTACATTTCTTGCGGCCCGTCTGTCGATTTTTAAAAGTCAAATTAAGTTCTAATAATTGTTATTCTTTCTGTGGAGGGAGAGTCACGAAACGCAACCACGTGTAATAATCTAAAGCTTTAGGCTTCGTTACTGCTTTGAAATTAACAACCTGCGGAAAAATACTAAAGATTCACGTGGACTAAGATATAAAATCTCCAACCACCCAGCAACATGCTAAAATATTTTCAACATCTGAAAATATTTACGCAGAAACTTTTTTTTTTTTTTTTTTTGAGGGGGGGATTCGAACCCCCGACCGTAGTGGCCGTGCAGACCGTGACTGGAGCTCCTCAGTCCCTTCGGTCACCGCGGCCGACCAGAAACTCAAAACTATGCAGGCCATTAAGTAAAAATATATCTAGGAAAGACATTCAGTGCTGAGGTGCTACAGTTGGTTTTATAGAGTTAATCAGGCAGAAGAAGGTGCATGTAAACTGCTGTGCTGGTGGGCGTAATGCGTGGTGCTGGAGGCTGAGTGTTGTGGCTCTCTAACGCCGCCATCGCCCCCGGCAAGGCCTGCTGTGTGACGTTAACATGCCAGGAATTCTCTGCCACTTGGATTCCATGTAAAGCTTCAAGCAATGCACTTATTGCATCTTGCCAACAGAAGGCCTCAGATTCCGCTCTTGTCACTGATGCAGAGGAGTAGCAATAGTAGTAGCTGCAGTGAGGTTATTAGAGCACTTCGAATTTTATTAGCATCTTTTGTCTACTACCTGTAACGTCTACGTCATAAATTTAAGACAACATGACTCGCTGTTGTAAATTAGCACATAGCTAATTCTTTCTGTCTTATTTTGTTCCCCTCTATTTTATTGTCCTCGAATAGTAAATAATGATATAACGAAAGTGTAAAAGTGAAAGCTTTGGCGGCGTCTTGACGAGATGGTGGGTGTGTTGATCACAAATTTAATTACACTGTGCACTAAATGAACTCATGTGTGGGAAGGCAGTGGCATACTATTCTTAAATATCACATGGTGTGCGACCACACCGAATTTCATAGCATTTACAAACAGAAATTAATTTAGAATAAGCGAGTAAAGCAAATTCGTATAGAAGAAAGCTAGTATTAATAAAAGCATGGCTGAAGGCCGAAGTGCCGCAGTGGAGTAGCCAAGCGGTCTAAAGCGTCTCGCTGCGGAGCGCACAGTTGCTCGCCGTGGAGGTTCGAGTCCTCCCTGGGGCATGGGTGTGTGTGTTGTCCTTAGGTCAGTTTACCTAGGTTTAAGTAGTTTGTAAGCTACGGACTGATGAGCACGCAGTTTGGTCCGATAGATTTACAAACATTGGAATTTTGAAGGCCGAAGTAAGGACTGTTACGAAATCACGTGATGCAATCGGTCATACAAGACAGGAAAGATGGAACCAAATCAGAAAATCTGAGAAATATTTAGCATACTCGCGGATACAGAAATGACACGAAAAGTCAGTTAAATATAGCAAGGAGATTCAAACACACTAAGTTTACACAAAGGCTTAAGGCCACACATGTGTATTCCAACTTAAGCAAAATCGGACACACAGTCAAGCCTGGAATGAAAATGCAAATAATAATTTTACACTGAATTTACTCTAGTTCTGTAAATTAAGGAACACTTTCCCTCACGTAGCGAAAGAATTACTCAAAAACTATCACTGAAAACCAAGACTGCCTGATCACAAATAAATCAAAGCCCTAACAGCATGCCTTCCCATCAGCATGATTCGGCGGAGTACTTACTTCCACAGTCATCGGAGCCAGAATGAAGAGTGAAGACTAAAGCTCTGAGGCCTCAGAAAAACCTCCCCCCGTCATACACCGGATCTAAAGCGCGCTAAAAGCGACGCAGAGGGCGTTCAGAGACTAGTGCTTACCAACCCTTGCTACCGCTCCTAGAGAGGTCTCCTGTCACCTCTTTCGTCCAAGATTAGGTTGGTACAACACTAAGAACACGGCCACCTCGCCATCTTACCAAGTAAGCTTGTCTCTGGCCACCCAGCAGACGCTAGCGCAGACGAAGCCATGCGTTCTTAACTACAGCAAAACGTGGCCTAAAGCGGGAGGCGGCGACTGTAAGCCATTGCGCGGCATTTAGTCAATATTAAGAGCACACATTCACATTCACATGAACACACAAGTTCAATCACATGGGTGGAAACATATATAAATGGGGGGAGGGGGCGGGGCAAACATATATAAACATGGGGCACTAATGAATAATAAAAAGAATAAATGAATTAACACACAAATAGATAGCATTAATGTTGCAAAAACACTTTAGGTTAATGAATCAATCAAAATGGAACACGACCACACATTCTGTGTACGTGTTTACAAATTACAATCTTGCAATCAGACGAGCAAAGGAGACATCCTAGAAGGCATTCTGCGAGAAACTGGAGGACACGGCTGCTCAAGCCAGACTTCACAAAACCCTCACTAGAGTACCAACTAATCCAGAAGGAACGCTAAGGAAGGAGACCGGGAATATACAAAGACTGCACATGAGACGCTGGAATTGCTCCTCAAGACTCACTTTCTACAAAACGCTCTGGCAGAAAAGTAGGACCAGAAAGTAATCCCTGAGAGACAATGGTTCTCAGTCATTCGAAGGTTCAAATGTTTGTAAATCTTATGGGACTTAACTACGGGGTCATCAGTCCCTAAACTTACAAACTACTTATGAACTATTTACGAACTAGGACGGCACAAATATCCATGCCCGAGGGGGGATTCGAACCCCCGACCGTAGTGGCCGTGCAGACCGTGACTGAAGCGCCTCAGTCCCCTCGGCCACCGCGGCCGGCGTCATTCGAAGGGAAGATTGGGAATTGGACAAGGAATGTGTTGATTTCTGTAAAATCCAGTGGGGTGTGGGAACATTTCAAGTGTTCAAGTCACCTTGCCCTGACATGATTTTTCCAGCTTTCCTGCAACAAGCAGGAGAGAATCTTATATGTAGGTTATTCAGGGTTAGCCTAGAAGCAGGAGTCATTCCCAATACCTGGAGGGCAGTGAAGATTGCCTTCATTCCAAAGCCAGGGAAGATTGATCATACCAAGGCCAAGGATATGTTACCAAGCAGTCTATCCTCCTTTATCCTTAAAATATTGAGAAAAACTGGTTCATTTATATGTTGCAGAGCGGAGATTAACTACTACTGTTCTACATTCAAACCATCATGTATATCAGTCAGGTAAATCAGGTGAGACCGCTCTCCACCAACTCGTTGGGAGGGTGGAGAAAACACTACACTTTCAGGACAGCTGAGGATCTTTTAGCAACTCGATCTTCGATTCCATGGTTAGGTTCAAAAATGTTCAAATGTTTGTAAATCCAAGGGACTTAACTACGTTGGTCATCATTCCCTAGGATTACAAACTACTTAGACTAACTTAAAGTAACTTATGCTAAGGACAACAGAAACATTCATGCCCGAGGGAAGACTCGAATGCCCGACGAAAAACGGCAGCGCGCACCGCAATCCATACTTAGCGGGCTTATTGGGTATGTACTGAACAAAACCACAACGTCCGTGAGATGAGACAAGCATTTCGTCTATGGTTGTGAACTCCCCTGGACTGTAGTTATTTCTGCAGTTGTTCAGAAATGCTGAGTGGAGAATGCGGACGGCAGCAAGTTTATTAGTTGGTAGTCGTTCTTTTCTTATAGAAGTATCGTCAAACCTGAGTGACCGGAGCTAGATCAGACAGCGCTTTCAGGTAAATGCTGCTCTTAGAATAATCATTCCTGTTCCATTTGATGCCCACAGTTCTAATACATTTGTGCGCCCTCCTTTTTGTACAGTAATGAGAAACAGTGCTCCTAAAAGAGCCGTTATTTTAGAAGCAGAAGTAGTTCTGCAATCTCTAGCACTTGAATAATTTACAGATGGTCTCTTGTTATTTATGTACTTGTTTGTGTTTGCAACGACGTAATCAATTATCTCAGGATCAAAAAATTTGAGAAAACTTTCAATTTCAGTTTTAGCTTCCCTAGCATTCCGTTTCGGGCCGGTAGGACTTTTTTATATTCTTACGTTTTCTTTCCCTAGTAGTGTTAACGGATTATTTATCCACAAAGATTCTTGGTCCTTACCAATATAAAAATGGCAGTCATCATGTGGCATTCATTTCACTTCATTCCCGTCAACGCACGACTACTCAGATTCGCTAGAATGATCTGCAGTTTTAATTATTTCTGCTTCCTCATCGCTGTCAGAGAAATAAGCATAATCTTATTCGTCAGATGATTGCAGAAGAAGACGCTCAATTTCTTCTGGTGTTAGTCCTTTCCTTTGTGCAGACTTGGGAGACAATAAAATAATTATAATACCAAAGCAATGTTAATAACTACATCTATATATTCATCTACATACATACTCCGCAATTCACCGTAAGGTGCGTGGCGGAGGGTACACTGTACCACTACTAGGCATTTCCTTTCCTATTCCACTCCCAAATTGAACGAGGAAAAAAAGAATGCCTATATGCCTCCGTACGGGCCCTAATTTCTCTTATCCTGTCTTTGTGATCTTTACGCGAAATGTAAGTAGGCGGCAGCAAGATCGTACTACACTCAGCTTCAAATTCTGGCCCTCTAAATTTACTCAACAGAAATTCACGAAAAGAACGTCGTCTTTCTTCCAGCGATCCCCAATTGAGTTGCCGGGGCATTTCCGTGACACTCGCGCATTGGTCGAACCTACCGGTAACAAATCTAGCTGCTCGCCTCTGAACCGCCTCTATGTCTTCTTTTAAACTGATCTGTTGCGGGTCCCAAACACTTGAGCAATACTCAAGACGTCGTCGTACAAGCTATACGCGGTCTCCTTTACAGGTGAAGTACATCTTCCCAAAATTCTCCCAATAAACCGAAGTCGGCTGTCCGCCTTACTCACAACTGTCTTTACATGCTCGTTCCATTTCATATCGCTCTGCAATGTTACGCCTAGATATTTCAACGACGCGACAGCGTCAAGAAGCTGTATTCGAACGTTATGGGATTGTTTTTTCTACTCATGCGCATCACCTTACATTTTTCCACATTGAGAGCTAGCTGCCAATCTTCGCACCAACTAGAAATTTTGTCTAAGTCATCCTGTATGCTATTACAGTCAGTTACAGACGACACCCTCCCATACACCACAACATCATCAGCAAACAGCTGCAAATTACAACTTACTCTGTCTATCGGATCATTTATATAGATAGAAAATAATAGTGGTCCTATCACACTACCCTGGGGCACGCCTGACGATACACTCGTCTCTGATGAACACTCGCCGTCGAGAACAACGTACTACGTTCTATTACTTAGGAAGTCTTCCAGCCAGTTACAAATCTGTGAACATATTCCATAAGCTCGTATCTTCGTTAGCAGTCTGCAGTGTGGCACCGCGTCGAACGCCTTTTTGAAGTCGAGAAAAACACAATCCGTCTATTGCCCTTCGTCCATGGCTCGCAAGATATCATGTGAGAAAAGGGCAAGCTGAGTTTCACATGAACGATGTTTCCTAAACCCGTGCTGATTCATGGAAAGAAGCTTTTCCGTTTCAAGGAAATTTACTATATTCGAACTGACAATATGCTCCAAAATTCTACATGAAACTAATGTCAACGATATTGGCATGTAATTGTGTGGGTCAGTTCTGTTTCCTTTCTTATAAACATGAGTCACCTACGGTTTTTTCCAATCACTAGGAACTTTGCGCTGAATTAAAGATTCGCGATAAATGCAAGCTAAGTATGAGGCCAACGTCGCAGAATAGTCTTTGTAAAACCGAACTGGTATTCCATCCGGACCAGCAGACTTTTTCGTGTTTAGCTCTCTCAGCTGCTTCTCTACACCGGAAATACATATTGTTATGTCCCCCATTTCGGAATTTGTACGTTGATCAAATGATGATACATTTGTGCGGTCCTCCTGCGTGAAAAATTTCTTAAAGGTTAAATTTAGAACTTCAGCTTTCCGTTTGCTTTCTTCTATTACTGTCCCGGAATGATCAACGAGTGACTGGACAGTGGGCTTTGACCCGCTTATCGATTTTACATAGGACCAGAATTTTTTCGGATTCTCGGAAAGATCTTTTGTTAAGGTATGGCTGTGGTAATTATTGTATGCTTCACGCATCAATCTTTTTATAGACGCACGAATCTCTACTAGCTTTTGCCTGTCATCATTTGCGTGCTCTTTTTTGAATCGAGAGTGCAACAGCCTTTGCTTACTCAGCAGCTTTCTGACATTATTATTATACCAAGGTGGATCTTTTCCATCCTTAATCGTCTTTACTGGCACATATTTCTCTAACCCTTTATTAATAATGCACTTAAATGTAGTCCACAATTCCTCTACATCCATAGTCCCGGAATTAAACGATGCCCATTCATTTTGTAAGTGCGACCGTAACATTTGCTTATCGGCTCTCCCCAACAAAAACACGCTCCTAGCCTTCTTGATTGGTTTATGCACTTTGGTCATCATCGACGCTATGAAGATATCATGATCACTAATTCCTGTCTCTACACAGACATCGTTAATAAGGTCAGGCCTGTTTGTGGCTATAAGGTCTAGAATATTTCCATTGCGCGTGGTCTGCCGGTTTAACTGCTCAAGACAATTTTCGGAGAACGTGCCCAAAAGTAGCTCGCAAGACTGCTTGTCTGTACCGCCTGAAATGTAACTAGCGAGGTTCCAATCTATAATCTTAAGGTTGAAGTCTCCTCCGACTAATATTACATTGCCAGGATACCTATGCATTACCTGGAGGAGACTTTCTTTGAATGATTCTAAAACTGCTACAGCAGCACTGGGGGGGGCGGTAAAAACGGCCAACTATTTATTAACTTTACTTCTTGTCATTGTTGTTGCCGCACGGGAGTCACTGCGTGTCTAAGGCATCCCACGGGCATGGATGCGTTTGTCGTTCTTAGATAAATTAGTTCGTTAATGTAGTTCGTAAGACTACGGACTGAAGACCATAGCAGTTTGGTCCAATAGGTTTACGAACATTTGAACAATTACTCATTATGATCTACACACTGTTTAGAGTGAGAAGGGGCAGGGGCGCCACAGCTGGCTAGGCCGCGTCATTGGATTTACGAAACTGTTAATTCCTCATGATTAAGCATTGGCGAAGAGCTCGGTGTTTATATACGAAGAGAAGTTGCATGATATTGATCAAAATACATAATAAACCACCGGAGCTGAATGGTATCTTTTGCGCTGAATTTAAACCTACCCGCCGTCACTTGAAATGAGATCCGATGAAACCTTGCACCAAACTGTGATGGATCCCTGCAAACACGAACTGTTTGTGACATAATTGCGACTGTGTGCTTACGAGCCTTTATTGATTGCAGTGTCATCTGCTAGATCGTACTACTGTATTTGAAAAGAAAGTTTGTCATTGACTGATTTTCCCGTCTATCGTTGCCAGAACGTAACAAAAATAGCAAATATGAATAACGTATTTAACGTTGTACAACATAGCATTTATCTGGTTGCTAACTGGCTTTCGACTGGTCCATCGGTAAGTGAGAATTGAATGTCACAAAACAGAATTTTTACTTTGTTTTTTATACTCATGTTTTTAAATCATATGAGCTGAAACTGGTAAGGTCGTCGGTCTCTAGACTTGCGTTATTTAACACACTGGACTCGCATTCGTAGGGATGGTGGTTCAAACCCACCTCCGGCCATTCAGATTTAGGTTTTCCGTGATTTCCCTAAATCACTCCAGGCAAATGCCGGGATGGCATTTGAAAGGGCACGGCCGACTTCCTTCCACATCCTTACCCAAACCTTCCGAGCGTAAGCTCCGTCTCTAATGACCACGCTGTCGATGGGACGTTAAACTCCAAGCTTCCCTCCTTCCCCCACTTACGTTATTTAAACTACATTATGCTAAGGACAACACACACACACACACATGTTTCACCAAGTTTGTTTGCCTCTGTAACTTATAAAATAATAGGTGACGGGAAATTTTAATGCGGTAGGTCAACACAAGAAATGTTACACTTTCTGCGGAGCTATGAACATAGTTTATTGTATTATTTTCCAAAGAGTTACACCACAATGATATAATTTTTTAAATGGAACAATAGTTTTTTCTATCGTGCATTGGATTTGTTGAAACAAGCTGTGTCCAAATCAATTTAAACTACATTCCTATCACTGTTAGTTTCGGAGCTACAACCCTTCAAAGTTTAGGGGGCGGCGGCTACGGCAGCGTATCTGACTGGCTGGTGGTCATGAGACAGTGGGCCGTGCCCCAGGGGATAGCCACTCGGCCAGTCAGCGACGCTATCGCAGCCTCCGCCCCCGGAACTTTGAAGGGTTGTAGCTCCCAAACTAACAGTGATAGGAATGTAGTTTAAATTGTTTTGGACGCAGCTGGTTTTAACGAATCCAATGCACGATAGAAAAATCTATTGTTCCATTTAAAAAAATTATATTTTTGTGTTGTAACTCTTTGGAAAATGATACAATAAACTATGTTCATAGCTCCGCAGAAAGTGTAACATTTTTTTTTGTGTTGACCTACCGCATTAAAATTTCCCGTCACCTATTATTTTATAAGTTACAGAGGAAAACACACTTAGTGTAGCAGAAGAAGAACTCTTAACATCCGGCGGCCGCGACCGCGGCAATCCGTGACATGTGTCATCAGACCACGCGGCCGTTCTCTCGCAGCAAAACAGAATCTGATATAGGAAATGTTTGTAAATCTAAGGGACTTAACTACGTTGGTCATTAGTCCCTAGGCTTACAAACTACTTACAATAACTTAAAGTAGCTTATGCTAAGGACAACACAAACACCCATGTACGAGGGAGGACTCGAATCCCCGACAGCGAACGCCCGCGCGCACCGCAGCTGGGCGCCTTCGTGCGCACGGCTATTCTGCCGCGGCACTCTGATATACTACTTACACATTTATTACTTAAACGGAAAATCAAATGTTTGTTAAACTTAAGGGACTTAACTGTTGGGTCATCAGTCACTAAACTTACGAACGACTTATGAACTGCCTTATACTAAAGAGGACACAAACATCCATGACCGAGGGGGGGGGGGGGGATTCGAACCCCCTACCGTAGCGGTCATGCAGACTGTGACTGGTGCGCCGCAGACCATTCGGCCACTGCGACCGGCAAACGGAAAATACAATAAATCATGACATAGAGTATATGCAAAGGACAGCATTACTAGTTTATTTCGAGGAACTATTTTATTTTCCTTCTTCTGCTTCTTCTTGCTCTTGGGCGCCATTGGCTCGCCTTTTTTTTTTTTTTTTTTTTAATAAATGTTTGTTAAGCTTATGGGATTTAACTGCGGGGTCATCAGTCTCTAAAATTACAAATTACTTATGAACTAATTTATACTAAAGACAGCATAAACATCCAGGCCCGAGGGGGATTCGAACCCCCGACGGGGAACGGTCTCGTTCGTCGGAGCATAGCGCCTCAATGCGCTCGGCCGCTCCGCCGCGTCCGCCCATTTGAGGTTGACGCCTCTAGTGGCTACTTGAGTCTTAAACCGGTCATGCTTAAAGCGATCCTCCCGAACATATAACACTCTACATCTCTATCTGTATAGTCCTTAGATATTGATAACTTGCACAGGAATGAAAGAGTATTGCGGAAATTTCTGTACATATTAGTAATAAAAAAAATAGTAAAATAAAAAAAATGAAACTAGTGCTGGGAAAGAATACAAAAACACACAATTTTTTAAAGCCACATTGGGTTTAATATAATAATAAATAAATAAAAATATTTCCATAAAATCTCGGGCTAACTGCCGGATGTCCGTAACTTCTTGCCACGATATTTCGGCGCAGAGTCTTCTGGCCATCTTCAGATGAGTACCGTCGAAGTACTGGCGAAGACGCACTGAGCTGTGCTATTTATGCCCAATTCAGCCGACACTGCGCATGCGCGTACTTAGCGTGCGCGTTCACTACAGCTACGTACGCTGCTCCGAGCGCCCTCCGTGGTGGAGGCTTGCCGCTTCGATATCAGATCGATTCTCATCGTCATTCAGTTGCAGGAAACTACGCCGACTACGGAGTTTTTCAATGACAGGATTCCATGCAGCATTTATTTGGAAACCGCTGTCTCGATTTATAAGAGTCTCACTGTCAGACAATCTTATTTCCACAGCTTCATTAATAATTGAGCTACAAAACTTGGATGTGTGGGCCACAATTTTCGTTTCATTGTAGTTCATTGAATGATCTGTGGAAATACAATGTTCGGCGATTGCGGATTTGTTGGGTTGGAGTAGCCGAGTATGACGCTGATGTTCCACAATGCGCTCCTGCACAGTGCGCGTCGTCTGCCCTGTATTTGACTTGCTGCACTCGCACGGAATCCTGTAAACACCTGCTTTACGCAGCTCCAG
Source organism: Locusta migratoria (assembly GCA_026315105.1). Lineage (NCBI taxonomy): Eukaryota > Metazoa > Arthropoda > Insecta > Orthoptera > Acrididae > Locusta > Locusta migratoria. Next base: position 450,480,587 of record CM048755.1, on the reverse strand, counting down.
ATCGTCTTTGACAGAACCCAACAGCGATGAAATTTTAGGAGGGCAAAAGATGACTCTTACTTTATGCTTTTTTAGTATCCAGCCTATCTGCGATGAAATATTGCCAATATATGGAAGATAAGCAGTCGCTTTGAAAGCCTCTTCTTCTTCCTTGTTGTGTCGTTTGGAGGTGTGCATCGCTCGATTTACTTGCTTTCTTGTATATCCATTCTTTAGGAATACTGTCTGCAGGTGTTCCAGTTCCGTGTGAAGACTGTCGGCATCAGAGATGGTATGGGCTCGATGGATTAAAGACTTGAGGACGCCCATTGTTTGTGCCGGATGGTGGCAACTAGTAGCTTGTAAGTACAAATCTGTATGAGTGGGCTTCCTGTATACCGAATGACCAAGTGAGCCATCACTTCTGCGTCGCACGAAAAGATCTAAAAATGGCAAACAACCATTTTTCTCGATCTCCATAGTAAACTTTATGTTTTCATGTATGGAGTTCATATGATGTAAAAAGTCTTGGAGACGGTCCACACCATGAGGCCACACTATAAAAGTGTCATCAACGTATACCGCATTGTGGAACATCAGCGTCATACTCGGCTACTCCAACCCACCAAATCCGCAATCGCCGAACATTGTATTTCCACAGATCATTCAATGAACTACAATGAAACGAAAATTGTGGCCCACGCATCCAACTTTTGTAGCTCAATTATTAATGAAGCTGTGGAAATAAGATTGTCTGACAGTGAGACTCTTATAAATCGAGACAGCGGTTTCCAAATAAATGCTGCATGGAATCCTGTCATTGAAAAACTCCGTAGTCGGCGTAGTTTCCTGCAACTGAATGACGATGAGAATCGATCTGATATCGAAGCGGCAAGCCTCCACCACGGAGGGCGCTCGGAGCAGCGTACGTAGCTGTAGTGAACGCGCACTCTAAGTACGCGCATGCGCAATGTCGGCTGAATTGGGCATAAATAGCACAGCTCAGTGCGTCTTCGCCAGTACTTCGGCGGTACTCACCTGAAGATGGCCAGAAGACTCTGCGCCGAAATATCGTGGCAAGAAGTTACGGACATCCGGCAGTTCGCCCGAGATTTTATGGAAATATCTGTACGCCGGGAAAGCTTTAAACATCACAAATAAAAATAAAAAAAGTAATTAGTTAAAAAAAACTAGCTTTCGAGGTGTCTGGAGGCCCCCAAAGAGGAGGCCCGGGCCGGTCTAAAAAAATGTTCAAATGTTTGTATAGCTTATGGGACTTAACTACGGGGTCATCAGTCCCTAAACTTACAAACTACTTATCAACTACTTACGAACTAGTACGGCACAAATATCCATGCCCGAGGGGGGATTCGAACCCCCGACCGTAGTGGCCGTGCAGACCGTGACTGGAGCGCCTCAGTGCCCGCGGTCTGCCACCCTCCCCTCCGCCCACTTAGTCCACCACTTAGCTGATCAGGTATTTGCACTCGACTTCTAGAATATACGAGTTTAGTTTGTCAACTTTCTAGTCTCTTCGCTTACTTCACTAAGCTCTAATTTGAGTCTTATTTGAGACAAACGGGACAGTAACTGCAGACGTTATTCTGTATGCTGATACCATTTTCTCTATCAGAGTATCTGAAATTTTCAGCCTTCTTCATTACCACCCCTCCACATCTGCAGAACTTACTGTGGATTATGTAACTTGCTTTTGAGATTCAGTCAGTGCTACGTTTGGAAGACTTTCTCTTTAGGCATTTTAAGTGTGAGGAAAAATATATATCCACTACCGCACTACAACATTAAATTACAGGGTGTCCAGAAAAGGACTCCCTGATTTTAGAATTAAACATCTCGAAAATAAAGATCGATAGAGGAATGCAGTAAACGGTATGTTTATTGTGAAAGCTGTAAGAAGTTTATACAGCAGTTTGAAATAATAGTTACAAAAGCTGCTAACAGATGGCGCCGTAATCACCATACGTAATGCTAGTATAAATAGTGATCCGAAGCCCAGAGCGATCAGTTCCACTATTGAAGCTTGAAAGGAGGTTAGCGTACCGAAGGAAGAGATTAAAACCATGTACTCCATTGAACAACGCGTTTTTCTGTTGCTAGAGTACCACAGGTTAGAAGAGAGTCCTACGGCAACAAGGCGAAGTTTTCAAGCACGATTTGATGTTTCGAAAGGACCCGATGCGAAAATTATTCGTACGCTCTTCGCAAAATTTCAACGAACAGGCAGCGTAACTGATGATCTAGTGGGGCATGTTGGCCGCAAGAAAACCGCAGTTACGCCTGAAAATATCGCCACAGTTTCTGGAATTATTCAGCGATATCCAATATCATTCGTCCGTAGAATTGCATCTGAGACTGGTTGGAAGCGTTCCAGCACGCAGAAAATACTGAGAAAGATCCTACACATGTTTCCATTCAAAATTCAAACGCACCAGGCCATACCCGTACGAGCTGTGCAACAAAGGGTTGCCTTTGCTGATCAGATGCTCACAGTGATTGATAGTGAAGGATTTGATGTTGGCTGCATCTGGTTTACAGATGAAGCACACTTCCACCTGAATGGATACGTGAATAAGCAAAACTGGCGATTTTGGGGTTCCGAAAAGCCATATTGGTGTGAAGTGAAACCCCTGTATTCTCCTAAAGTTACTGTGTGGGCTGCAATATGCAACAGAGGCGTTAATGGTCCTTTTTTCATTCGAGAAACGGTCACTGGTGCACGTTACGTTGCAATTTTGGAACAATTTGTCGCCACACAGCAAGCTTTAGAGGATCGACCAGGTACTGAATGGTTTATGCAAGATGGAGCCCGACCACATCGGACCGAACAAGTGTTTCGCTTTCTTGAGGAATACTTCGGTAATCGAGTCATTGCTTTGGACTATCCCAAATTTAGTGGTGCAGGCATGGATTGGCCTCCATATTCGCCGGATTTGACTCCCTGTGACTTTTTTCTGTGGGACACAGTGAAAGACTTGGTCTACCCGAAGCATCCCGCCACGCTGGACGAGCTTGAATCGGCGATCTCTGTGGCATGTGAATCCATTTCGGTTGAGACACTACGAAATGTGATGGCGAATTTCATTCTTCGTTTGTGCCACCTCTGTTAGTGCCAATGGTGAACATTTTGAAAACAATGTGATGTGATTGTTTGCAAAGAGTGTTTTCATACGATTATTTCACTTATGTATGCTGATATGAACTGAACAGCGTACAGCGCCATCTGTTAGCTGCTTTTGTAACTATTATTTCAAACTGCTGTATAAACTTCTTACAGCTTTCACAATAAACTTACCGTTTACTGCATTCCTCTATCGATCTTTGTTTTCGAGATATTTAATTTTCAAATCAGGGAGGCCTTTTCTGGACACTGTATTTCTATTAATATTTTATTCTACTATCAACATTCTAACAGTAATTTAGAGTAATATGTCTGCCATAGTAAACGGAATACAGTCTGTGAAGTATAACTCACAAAATCGTTCTTATGCACTACGTTATTTTAGAGGTGTAAATTCCGAGACACACATCACGAGTCGCTAAGTACACTTGGACAAGAAAGTTCTGTAACGTGCATTCTGAAGACAGTTCTTAACAAACCATATCTGAGGAGACGGAATAAGTCCTGTCATTCACATACACTTATTATCTGCGTTTACCGATCGAGTTGTGTAATGAGATACCTGACGAAAGACGATTAGTCCTTCAGCAAGCAAAGCGTCTATAGTGGGCGGGTGCATTTACTTTTGTGCTCTCCAGTTACCTGTCGAGACAGCGTAAAATTGCCATTGGCTACCCATTTTGATCACATTCTCCAGAGCTTTAATGCAGAAAAAGAGGAAACGTTCTAAGAATTTATTTTTTTCTAAATTTAAAGGCCAAAGGGTTGATGACTCCTTGGACAAATAAGACTGGTAAAATAGTGTGACTGTGGCAGCTTATACCCGATACAGGAATGCCTCGATTGCGAGTCATCGTGATTACAGAGAGCTAAAATGCTAAAAAATCCTAGCGTGACCACATGAGGCGGACGGAGGCCCGATAATTTTTTCTTCGGTGTCATCGCCGTGAGACTCTTACCTACCATTTACAGTCCTTAATAATGCTAACCTTTACAGATTAGCATTCTGTTTATGTGTATTCCAATACAACAAAGAAAGTTTAGGGTGTAACAACACGTCGACGACCAGGTGATTACTGCTGGATTACGCACTAAAAAAAATCAAATGTTCAAATGTTTGTAGAACTTTGGGACTTAACTACGGGGTCATCAGTCCCTAAACTTACAAAGTACTTGTGAGCTAGCTAAGACTAAGGACGGCACAAATACCCATACCCGAGGGGGGATTCGAACCCCCGACCGTAGTGGCCATGTGACTGTGACTGGAGCGCCTCAGTCCCCTCGGCCACCGCGGCCGGCGATTACGCACTCGGATTGGGGAAGGGCAGGGAAGGAAATCGGTCATAACATTCCTAAGAACAATAGCTCCATTCGACTTAAATTACTAAAGGAGGTCACGGAAAATCTGTATATGTATGGCCAACTGGAAATCTGAATAACAGCTGTCTGCTACTGCCAATAATAACGATTTTATGCCTCTCGCTAGAACTTCAACAGATTTCTACAAATCATCTAATTTCAATTTTCGTACAAACGTTTCTATCATATTCAGGGCATTTATCGATTCTCCCTTACCTTTCTTTGAAATTTACTTTATTGTTTTTATTGTACCATTCACTCCCCTTTTCCCCCTTCTAATAGATGTGAACATTATGTTTAGTTCCTTTCATCCAATTATTTTGTCCAGTTGACAAGCGCACAACTTGTTCGGCACTTAGTTTTCCGCGTTATATGGAGCTCCACCGTTATTGTAACTACTGCGTCCACAGTACGAATAATTTCCGTCAAGATGATGATCGTGTGGAATTTACGACGCCACTTCGACGACTTACGTGTCGATAATGATAGAGACGACACAGAAAATATACAGCCCGATCGCGAATCGAACCCGGGCCCCCTGCGTGACGATCCATCACTTTTTTTTTTTTTTTTTTTTTTTTTGTGTAGTTCTGTTCATTGCGGACGCTGATCGTGTTGTGTGTTCGATGTGATTTTGGCTCAGCTTTTTTATTACAGAGGACGTTCAGACCGGGCGCGCTGAGCCACGGCGCCCGGCAACACTAGACTACGGCAGCGGTCTGGTGTAAGGAGAAACGATGGTGGTGGCCTACAGAACTGTGGTCACAGGAAAGAGCATTACGTTTTCCTGCAGCCATTGTAGATCAAACCGCAAAGGTTCTTTTAAATCGAACTGGACATTCCTTGCTTTGCAAAATTACGGAACATCAACGTGATGTGTGCCGCATGTCTATTTAAATCAAGTCCCGGAGCAGGCGTTGTTTGTCTTCGTTGGCGTCGGGTTTGGTTTAGAATGAAAACCAACGTGTGTTGATGTTTTCAGCCGGAATGTTTATTACCCGACACGACCAAGTGATAATGCGGCCGTAGTGGGAACTAACTTAGTCACACTAGCAGGGATAGACACACTACGATTAAAAGCGTCGTGTGTTCTAAAGTCGCAGTCGCAAGGTGCAAACGGAATATGTTTTCGCTGGCATGCTCGACGCTTTCAGTTAACGACATGCACTTTGTTGGCGATGAGAAAGAGAACGGATTTATTGCGCCTGCGAAGAAGGCGACTCAACGTGCAGCAAAATGTTCAAATGTTTGTAGAACTTATGGGACTTAACTACGGGGTCATTAATCCCTAAACTTACAAACTGCTTATGAACTAACTAATACTAAAGACGGCACAAATATCCATGCCCGAGGGGGGATTCGAACCCCCGACCGTAGCGGCCGTGCAGACCGTGACTGGAGCGCCTCAGTCCCCTCGGCCACCGCGGCCAGCAAGTCGATTAATAGAGTAGCTTGAAAATTACGGACAGAAAGACACAAAGCGACTACAGTGGAATTCATATTTCTACTATAAAGAGGGAGAAGAAAGATACAATAAGTATTCGATGAATGATACAGGTAAATGATTTGTCAGGAGACACTTTCTACTTTTTTACGAACCATGTGAAGATAACTGCGCGAGAACTAAGTAGCTTTTCTCACAAATAATTCAGCTTTCGGGCTGGAAAGAAAAAAATTGTAGTGTCTACAGTATTTAGTTTAAAATATTTTCAAACTAAATCTCTTGTTACATGTGAACGAGAGAATATGATGAAAAAAAAAAAAAAAAAAAAAAAAAAAAAAAAAAAAAAAAAAAAAAAAAAAACATGGTTCCATGTTGGGTTTTAGGGGAAGAGTGAAGAATCGGAATCTAATAGGTCAGTGATTTAATAACATGGATTTACACACAAAATCCTGAAATTTGAATATGATGAAAAAAAAAACATGGTTCCATGTTGGGTTTTAGGGGAAGAGTGAAGAATCGGAATCTAATAGGTCAGTGATTTAATAACATGGATTTACACACAAAATCCTGAAACGAGAGAAATGTTTCAAACAACAAATGCTAATTTTTTTCACGGAGAATCCAAATCTGCAATAAAACTTAGAGTTCCTGTTAAAGATTACAAAGTCACTCCCATCTCGCGCCCTCGGGGAAGGTATGAGGGAGGGATCGAGCTTTATCTTAATATATGTCCCTCTTCGAGGTCAACAACTTTTATTAAAACCTTTTTTTAATCGGATTTGTGCTTTTCCAAATATTCCGATAAACGTTTGTAAATGCCTCAACCTATACAAATTTCTTACCGCCGTAACGCGCTCAAAACGTAGTCAGACGCCTCCCAGTCCTACCTTGGGCATTGGTCATAATGTTCTGTTTAATCAGTATATCTGGGACGGTCTAAATTTATGCAGTAATACCCATTACAAAGACGGCAGGCACTGACTTGTCTGAATATTACCGAAATATGATTTTAATAAATCATTATGCAAAATATTAATACAAATTATTTACGAAAGACAGAAAAACTGTAGAATCTGACCTTGGAGATGACAGTTTGCTGTCTAGGGAAATGAAGGAAGACTCAAGAAATACTGGCCCTACGACTTATCTCAAAAGATAGATTTTAAAAGGTAAACCTCCTTTTATAGTAAATCAAATGTTCAAATGTTTGTATAGTTTATGGGACTTAATTACGGGGTCATCAGTCCCCTAAACTTACAAACTACTTATGAACTAGCTAACACTAAGGATGGCACAAATATCCATGCCCGAGGGGGGATTCGAACCCCCGACCGTAGTGGCAGTGCAGACCGTGACTGGAGCGCCTCAGTCCCCTCGGCCACCGCGGCCGGCCCTTTTATAGTAGTGGACTCGTTTGATCTCTCCGTTGTGGTCAGAGACCACATGGTTCAAGAAAAATAAACTTGGTCAGTCTAAAAATAAACTTGAATCCAAACTTTTACACATTCGTTAAACTCAAAAAGAGTATTTATTGACAGCAATATTATAACAGAAACTTTTAGTAGAGAGTTAAATGAATTGCTGACCATATAAGAAGGAATTAACAAAATCAAATGTTTGTAAAGCTTAAGGGACTTAACTAAGTGGTCATCAGTCCCTAAACTTACAAACTACTTATGAAATACCTTATACTAAAAACCACACAAACATCCATGCCCGAGGGGGAATCGAACTCTCGACGGTGGACGGCCGCGCACGCCGCAACACGGCGCTCCAGTACACGCGGCTAATCCGCCGCGGCTAGGAATTAACAATTAAGAAGAATAAAAGTTTAAAACTTATATCTTTCGCGGACCATATTTTATCCCCTGCGTACCACTTGTGGTCCACGGATCACAGTTTGGGAAACGCCCAGGTCTATAGAGTATCCAATTTATAGAAAGCTTGCGACATATTGAGGAGAAAGCACTACTTGTCTCTTTGAGGACAGCAGGGATAAAATACGGTGAGTCAATACTTAACTTGATGAGCACTTAGAAGCATGCCACTCTTTGTGCGCTGGCTGATATAATCTGTTTCCGTCAACGTTTCAATGGTTATAGCGGAAGTTTGGTTTAAGATCTACGAAAAATAAATGTATGATTTGAAATTTTGAGGTTTCAACTTTATGTTAAAATGACTCATATATGTGGAGGATAAACACGAATCAGCCACCTACTTACTACCGATACAAACTCTTCCAGACGATAGCAGGAGCAATGACTGCTAGTAGCGCACGCTGCATTTAGTATCAGTGATTGTGCTGTCCGTGTGTTGAATGTGTAAGGCGCGATCTATCTGAGTTTGACCAAGGGCGCTAACCTTGTGTGAATGCTCTGAAAAGCTAATAATTTGCATATCACAGCATCTTCTTCCTGTCGGTTAAATTTCGCGTCTGTTGCATGTCATCTTCGTGGTGTAGCAATTTCAATGGCCAGGACTGTAATATGGCTATCCATTTATATAAAACGTAAGTTTGCGTTGAAAATAATATTCGTTTGCGTTGAAAATAGTATTTGTTTGTGTTTTAGTTGTCTCACAGTCCTAACTTTCATTAGCTCCTGCCGTACGTTCAAGCCCGTGAAAGTCATTTTTCACTAATAATTATTATTGTTTCAGAGAGTTTTATGGTAAAAAGTTTGAGTGGGACACCCTGTATACCTACGAACGTATCAAATATTCGTCATAGTGTTAAAGGCGTCATGTCGGGATGATGCAAAAACCTACACTACATTCACTACACTAATATGAAATGTTTCCACACAGTCCTCACTGTAATATTCTGCTGTTCTGCACTAATTTTCAAAGAGGACGATGACTTTGGTTATTTTACGACTGTTTATATTTAATCTCACTGTCGAAATCCTAAAACTCATCGGCCGTTTCATGATGTACTTCTTCATTTTTAACTTTCGCAACCTCAACACATTTCTTTTTGATTAACAAGAAAATAAACGATCTAATATTAAAAAAATGTCCCAGAAACAACGGTAAACAAATGGCAGAGCAGCATAGAAGAAATGTACAGTACATCTATTGACCTTGTTAGATCCTGCTATATAACGCTGAATTAATGAAAAATTAAAGAACCTACATGTTTTATCAACCTCTATAAATGTGCATGTGATATGCAGAAACAATATGGAATCCCACGTGACGTAACATTATGGAGGCTGCAATTTTCTCTTTTGTGAGACCAACATAATATTACGGTAACAGTGCGGTAGGTGGTTGTTCAGAACTTATACAGAAGCACAATTTACTGATATAAGTGACGATAGTCGGTACATGGAAGAAGTTGTTGGGAAGGGATTGAGACTTGTTTATAGCTTACCCTGAATGTTATTCAGCCGACACACAATACAACACGAAGAGAAAACCTAAGAGAAATTTCAAAACCAATTACAGTTCACGGAGATGAATTAAATATTTTAATGTTTAAGACGCTGTAAGTCTGATAGATGACGTAGAGTATTTGAAAGGGCAATTAGTCGGACTGGTCTGACACAGTTCGAAATGTTCAAATGTTTGTTAAGCTTAAGGGACTTAACTACGGGGTCATCAGTCCCTAAACTTACAAACTACTTATGAACTACCTACAACTAAAGACGGCACAAATATCCATGCCCGAGGGGGGATTCGAACCCCCGACCGTAGTGATCGTGCAGACCGTGACTGGAGCGCCGCAGTCCCCTCGGCCACCGCGGACACAGTTCGGAGCTGATCCCGTTGGAACATATTTGGGTTTTGTTAGAACATCGTCTTTGATCCAGACCCCAGCTTGCAACACCACTGTTGCCTCCTAAGAAAGAATGGGCTACCATTCCTCTGCTGATATTTAGGTATATCAGTGTGCAAACCGTCATAACAGAAGACAATGAATGCATCCCTTTTAATGTCTAATAATGTACAGTAAGTAGACAGAATAATGTGAACAACTAACATATACGCAATATTTATTTATTAGTAACGAGTTAGTCCAGCATAGGTTTTGAAAACAGCTGCAACTCTTCGAGGTACATATTCAAAAAGTGTCTTTATAGTTCCCAGCAAAATATTATTCATTGTTATACCAAAACATACGCAAATTACTTCAGCCTTGTGACAGATGTCGATTTGGCCCTAACTCTCTGCTCGGATCAGTTATGTTGAGACATGAAGATCTTGCTGTACAGAGGAGATGATTATTTTATTATATTCTACAAAGAACGCCTGAGCCTACTTGACTGTGTGTGTGTGACTTCACTATCATTTTGGTATATGGCAGTATTTGTTACCGATATGTTAGTCATAGTAAGCAGTCTGTTGTCGAGGATGATGAATATTCATGCAGAGTTATCAGACCAGTGAGGGAAGTTATAGAAATAGCTGAATATCACGATATACGAGAATTGGAACTTAAATAGTGTCAACTATTTATTCACAGCCGATACAAATCGTTACATATTTGCACCTATTACTCTCCTTCAAAGTAGTGGGGGGGGGGGGGGGGGGGAGCTAAGGTTTAACGTCCCGTTGACAGCTTGGTCATTAGAGACAGAGCTAACGCTCGGAGCTTATGCTAAGGATGGGGAAGGAAAGCGGCTGTGCCCCTTCAAAGGAACCATGCCGGCATTTGCATCGAGTGATTTAAGGAAATCACGGAAAACCTAAATCTGGATGACCGGAGGTGGATTTGAACCACCATCCTCCCGAATGCGAGTCCAGTGGGTTACGACTACGCCACCTCGCTCGGTCTTCAAAGTAGTCACTAGCGTTGTGTAGAACCCGTTGCCAGCGATATGGAAGGCGTAGTATACCGTTAGCACAGCCTGTTCTATTGATGGTGCGAATGGAGCGGTCTACTGCCTGTCGAATCTCTGGAACAGTTCTAAAGCGAATGCCACGAAGTGATTCCTTCATCTTCGGAATCAAATCAAAGCCACAAGGACTATTTTTTCACAAACGCTAGGACAACCTTCCCGATGCATGTCTGCCACAGTTTGCCGGCCTTCGTTGAAGGCTTTTACCCAACGTGCCACTGTTCTGTACGGCAATGCCGATTCTCCGCACGCCTCTTGAAGACCTTGATGACACTGTGGTGCTGTACACTTCTGGCACATTCACTCCAATTGTTCCAACTCGGTAGCTCCTGTTTCGAAAACATAGTGACACCATTACTTTATACCGCTAGCTCACAAGTGTCTGTGTTTCCCTCGATTGTGCGCACGCCGTTGACGTGGAACGGGACAATTCATTTGCTCGGAGGTAAGGTAGGAATGTCAACAACGTGTATAATAGTTGTGTTGCCACTATTTAAATTACAACCCTCTTAGATGCCCAAATCACTTTCGGTATTAAAGGTTTAGCAACTGTAGTCCTTTCGTGGATTAAGCGCCAGTCGTGCTGTTTTTGCGAAAACAATGTTACTAAAGTAAATGTACGGTGGTAGTTTTATGTTGTGTGGCTAGAACTGTTTTTAATGTTCATCGGTCACTCTTAGTTAATTTCGTGTTGCTCTTCGCCAATGATGTGGTCCCTGATTTGTGTGCGCCATCATTACCGGGGTTACTGTCACTAGTGAACCGTTTAATAGTGCAGCCGTTTTCTTTCAGATGCTCACACTCACTACTCGCCACCCTGTTCACATCTTCGGAAGCCTGAGAGATCACGCATTTCACCCATCATTTATGAAGACCGTCGCAGAACAAAGAAACTATAGAGTAAGCTCCAATACTTCATACGTCAATTGTGCTCTGCTGCCGCATGTCAGTGTTAGCACGAACACAGTGGTGCGAACATACGACACGATGTGGTATACTAAATGGTGTTTATATTATTGTATCCACGCTCTGTGTCTCCATACAAGTTTGATCATGTTGTGTATACAGAGTGTAGACTCCTTACTTCTACGCACATTGTACGGTTTCTGAAGTGGTAATAAATTCAATATGGTAAGGTAGTACAAATTCGATATAGGTACAATTCCGATCAACACAATTTGTCAGTCTCGTAGTGTTGGTAGCACTTGCCCTTGTGTGGCGTTGTAAAGTAGCAGTTTTCTACAGCTCCTCCTGTCTTTTCCAAGAATACACCACTTTGCTCTACGGAGATATAAATTTTTTCCTGTTAAGTGGTACGTGGAGCAACGTCGTCGAACGCGCTCTTATAAATTGTCTAGTTTCCACGCGATTGCAAATTCTATATTATGCAATGTTTGTTACTTTGAAGTATGCGTTGATGCCCAAGGGAAAAAGTGCTTTTTATGTGGAAGAAGCCAGTGATCAAAATTTTACGAGGAAGTGATCATAATTCTACCTAGTGTGGTACATTTTCGATCGATTTTTCACACTTATGTAACTTTTTTGTGTTTATAGCAACATTTGTAATGGTGTAATATTTGTGTTACATATTCGTTAAACATCCAAGAACAAGTGCCATAGTTAAAATTATCTCTTTTCTCAACATATTTCCAGTACCAACAACATTTGTCCGAAATGATCGGAACTGTACCACCTTACCCTATATCGGCATCTAGTTAACTTCGTGGCACGTTGAAGTATGTTGAAAGCTTGCATATGTTGTAATTTCTATGGCGAAGAGTGTATTGAAAGATCATGTTGATGAATAAAGGGAGCGATAAATTGCGTCAGAAAAGTGTTTTGATTCCTCACATCGGCCTTGAAGCGATTCAGTTCCAAAAAAACTTCTGTTTCTACATCTACATCTACATTCATAGTCCGCAATTCACCGCAAGGTGCGTGACGGAGGGTACACCGTACCACTACTAGGTATTTTCTTTCCTATTCCACTCCCAAATCGAAGGAGGAAAAAAAGAATGCCTATATGCCTCCGTACGAGCCCTAATATCTCTTATCTTGTCTTTGTGATCTTTACGCGAAATGTAAGTAGGCAGCAGCAAGATCGTACTACACTCAGCTTCAAATTACGGCCCTCTAAATTTACTTAACAGAAATTCACGAAAAGAACGTCGTCTTTCTTCCAGCGATCCCCAATTGAGTTGCCGGAGCATTTCCGTGACACTCGCGCATTGGTCGAACCTACCGGAAACAAATCTAGCAGCTCGCCTCTGAACCGCCTCTATGTCTCCCTTTAAACTGATCTGCTGCGGGTCCCAAACACTTGAGCAATACTCAAGACGTGGTCGTGCAAGCGTTTTATACACGGTCTCCTTTACAGGTGAAGTACAGCTTTCCAAATTTCTCCCAATAAACCGAAGTCAGCTGTCCGCCTTACTCACAACTGTCAAAAGTTAGCGAAAAATTTCTTTCAGTCATAATCCATTTAATTTACCGCGAAAAGTCATACAGTACTTGGCTCGAATAGCTGACTTCTCAGGCTCTCAGCCGTTCACCGGTGTAGTGTATCAACTACATGACTCGGTACCAACCCTAATGCAATATGAATGCAATACCCACATCGCTACCTGTAAGATTTACATCTTCAAGATAACCGCTAGTGTCTCAAAGCTCAACCAGTGATCGTGCTTCAGTTAAGTGTCTGGCAAACTGTAATCTAGTGGTGCGAACATACGACACGATGTGGTATACTAAATGGTGTTTATATTATTGTATCCACGCTCTGTGTCTCCATACAAGTTTGATCATGTTGTGTATACAGAGTGTAGACTCCTTACTTCTACGCACATTGTACGGTTTCTGAAGTGCTAATAAATTCAATAAATCGGCATCTAGTTAACTTCATGGCACGTTGAAAGCTTGCATATGTTGTAATTTCTATGGCGAAGAGTGTATTGCAAGATCATGTTGGTGAATAAAGGCAGCTATAAATTGCGTCAGAAAAGTGTTTTGATTCCTCACATCGAACTCGAAGTGATTCAGTTCAAAAAAAATTCTGTTTCTGTCAAAAGTTAGCAAAAAACTTCGTTCAGTCAGAATCAATTTAATTTACCGCGAAAAGTCATACAGTACATGGCTCGAATAGCTGACTTCTCAGGCTCTCAGCCGTTCACCGGTGTAGTGTATCAACTACATGACTCGGTACCAACCCTAATGCAATATGAATGCAATACCCACATCGCTACCTGTAAGCTTTACATCTTCAACATAACCGCTAGTGTCTCAAAGCTCAACCAGAGTGATCGTGCTTCAGTTAAGTTCAAATGTTTGTAGAACTTACGGGACTTAACTACGGGGTCATCAGTCCCTAAGCTTACAAACTACTTTTGAACTAGCTAAGACTAAGGACGGCACAAATATCCATGCCCCCCATAAATAAATAAATAATCGTGACTGGTAGCAGTATTTTCATTTATTAACATATCCAAGAAAACTATTTTCCAGTCGATCAAATCAAACAAAGAGGAATCGCGTCTTCAACAGCACGTAATTATCTTACTATTCCCACTATAATGGTTTATCTTTTCGACACGGAATATTACATTTCTTGCGGCCCGTCTGTCGATTTTTAAAAGTCAAATTAAGTTCTAATAATTGTTATTCTTTCTGTAGTAGGAGAGTCACGAAACGCAACAACGTGTAAAGCTTTAGGCTTCGTTACTGCTTTAAAATTAACTACCTGCGGAAAAATACTAAAGACTCACGTGGACTAAGATATAAAATCTCCAACCACCCAGCAACATGCTAAAATATTTTCAACATCTGAAAATATTTACGTAGAAACTTTTTTTTTTTTTTTTTTTTTTTTTTTTTTTTTTAACGTTTCAAACGTTTGTATAGCTTATGGGACTTAACTACGGGGCCATCAGTCCCTAAACTTACAAACTAGCTAATACTAAGGACGGCACAAATATCCATGCCCGAGGGGGGATTCGAACCCCCGACCGTAGTGGGCGTGCAGACCGTGACTGGAGCGCCTTAGTCCCCTCGGCCACCGCGACCGGCTTCAGTTAAGTGTCTGGCAAACTGTAATCTAGTGTCGTGGCTTTCAATCAAAGGTGCAACCGTGAAGTAAGGGCGGGTTGAGCAAAAACACGTCCGAGTGCGACAGTGGGCAGTGTTGCATGCGCTGTACACGTTTTTCTAGCGTGAGGATGAGCGAGTAGCGTGCCGCGGCGCACAAGTTTGGCCGTCGTGCTGCGGCGGCTCAAAGAGTTTTTAGGCTGATGAGATGGCGAGCGGGGGCAGATAGCGCGCCGTGTTCTTCTATCGCTTCTCACACGCGACCGCCGCGCCGCACCGCGCTCCCAGTGCTTTCTCAAAATTACTACCAGTTGTCGCTTAAATTGTCCGACTCACATCGACTGATTACGTGATAGGACACGTGATAAATCTGAGAGCTCTAATCTATTCCTCCACGACGTCATCCGTAACTCTTTTCTTCTCCTTTTTAGTGAAAAAAAAACTCAGATAAATGCTGAAATTAGTTACTTATTAAGATTAGTACACGATTGGGGTCGACAGGGCTTAGAAATTATTCTATCGTGCACCTGAAGCAATGGACTAAGTGAAAAGAGTCACAGTTAGGGTATCTACATCTGCATAAATACTCTGCAAGTCACACTGAAGTACACGGTAGAGGGTTCGTCGAACCGCTTTTATGATATCTCTCTACAGTTCCATTCTCTAACAGCTCGCGGTAAAAAGGAACACCTAAATCTTTCTGTTTTCGAACTGATTTGTCTTGTTTTATTGTGGTGATGATGTCTCCCTATGTTGGAGGATGCTAACAAGATATTTTCAAATTCGGAAGAGAATGTTGGTCGGTCGGGGATTCGAATCGCCCCTCGGGCATGGATGTTCGTGTCGTCTTTAGTGTAAGGTAGTTCATAAATTATTTGTAAGTTTAGGGACTGATGACCCCGCAGTTAAGTCCCATAAGCTCAACAAACATGTCTGCTAGATTTACCTTAGAATTCTGAGGATCGGTGATTAGTGAATGCCGCGGTGGAGTAGCCGAGCGGTCTAAAGCGTCTCGCTGCGGAGCGCGCGCTTGCTCACCGTGGAGGTTCGAGTCCTCCCTGGGGCATGGGTGTGTGTGTTTGTCCTTAGGTTAGTTTACCTAGGTTTAAGTAGTTTGTAAGCTACGGACTGATGACCATGCAGTTTGGTCTGATAGATTTACAGACATTTGAAAATTTTTTTGATGACTCCGCAGTTAAGTCCCTTAAACTTAACAAACATTTGAACAGTTTGAAAGTTGGTGAGAGAAATTCCGCAAATAGATCTCGTCGCAACGAATAACGCCTTCCCTTTAATTATTTTCACCTCAACTCGTGCATCATTTGCGCGACACTCTCTCCCCTATATCGTGATAATAAAAAACGAGCTGCCCTTCTCCGAACTTTCTCTAAATCATCTACCAGTCCCACCTTGTGTGAATCCCACAATGCACAGCAATATTGCAAAACAGGATGCACAATTGTTGTGTAGGCAGTGCCTTTAGTAGAACTGTTGCATCGAGTAAGTGTTCTGCCAATAAAACGTAGCCTTTGCTTTGCCTTCGCTACAATATTTTCAAATGTGTTCTTTCAAATAGAAGTTGTTCGTAATTGTTACTCCTAGGTAGTTAGTTGAATTTACGACCTTTATATTTGATTGATTTATCGTGTAAATGAAGTTCAATGGATTTCCTTTAGTGGTCATATGGATGACTTCACACTTCTCATTATTAAGGGTCAATTGTCATTTTTTTTACCATGCAGATATCTTATCTAAATCATTTTGCAGTTACTTTTGATCTTCTGGTGACTTTACTAATCGATAAATGACAGCATCATCAGCGAACAGTCTAAGAGAGATACATTGTCTCCTAAATCGTTTATAAAAATAAGGAGAAGTATGGGGCATATAAAACGTCCCTGTGGTAATCCCGATATCACTTCTGTTCTACTAGATGACTTTCCGCCAATTACTACGTACTGTGTCCTTTCTGACAGGAAATCACGAATGCAATCGAACAACTGTGACGATATTCCATAATCACGCAATTTGATTAGAAGTCGTTTGTGACGCACAGTGTCAAAAGCCTTCCGGGAATCTAGAAACACGGAATCTATTTGACATACTGTATCGATAGCACATCACGTGATAAAAGAGTTTTCTGGATTTCACATGAACGATTCTTTCTAAATCCGTGTTGACTATGGGTAAGGAAAGTATATGTTCTAAAATCCGGCTGCAAACCAGCGTCAATGATACAGGCCTGTAATTTTGCGGATCACTCCTATTGCCTTTCTTGAATATTGGAGCGACCTGTGCAACTTTTCAGTCTTTGTGTACGGACCGTTCGCTGAACGAGCGGTTGTGTATGATAGCTAGGTATGGGACCATCGCACCAGCACATTCTGAAAGGAACCTAATTGATATACAGTCGCGACCTGGAGACTTACTTTTGTTAAGTGATTTAATTTGCTTTAATACATCAGGTGTATCAACTTCTAAATTAGGCATGCTGGAAGCTTTTCTTGATACCAATTCTGGAGTATTTGCTTCATCTTCTTTCGTGAAGAAATTCCAGAAAGCAGTTTTAAGCAATTCTGTTTTAGCAGAACTCTCATCAGTAGCATCACCATTGTTATCGCGTAGTGAAGGTATTTATTGTTTTTGCCGTGTATGTACTTGACATACGACCAGCTACGCTTTTTGCAATTGCTTTTCTGTCACAGACACTGAACAACAGCATAAAATCCTTAAAAGCCTGATGGCTTAAAGTTTTCGAATTTGTTTACTTTGAATTGCGTATTAGCATTTTTGCTATAGTTATTTTGTAATAGACCTCAAAACGAGAAAAAAATTATTGCAAATGAAAAGGTAGGAAAGTTAAAACTAGTGAGATAATTACTCCTAAGGTCTAGTGGATCATGAGGAAGGAAGATTAGGGTTTAACAATGCGTCGGCAGCATGCTCATTAAAGGCGGAGCTAACGCGAGCATTATTTGGGTAAAGGTAGGGAAGAAAATCGGACGTGCACTTGCAAACGTACCATCTCGGCATCTGCGTGGACTGGATGGCCGGAAGTGGATTTCAGCCATCGTCCTTGGTACAGTTTTGATGCTTATTATCATGTAAATGGTGGTTATAATATTATACTCTCGCTGCTTGAGCCAGTGTAGACGGAAAACTATATATCATAGGGGTAGCCAACTTAATTAGAAAACTTCAGACTGCACGCTGCAAGATTTCCATTGTTCTATGTGTTAGTGCCGCGCGGAATAGCCGCGTGGTGTAAGGCGTCGGGGTTCGGACTGGGCCGCCGTTCCCGCAGTAGGTTCCAGTCCTCCCTCGATCATGTGTGCGTGTGTGTGTGTGTGTGTGTGTGTGTGTTTGTGTTTGTTGTCCTTAGTGTAAGTTATAGTAGTTTGTAGGTCTAGGACTGATGACCATAGGAGTTTGGTCCAGTAGGTTTACGAACATTCTTAGTGTTAGTATCATTACTTGCCATTTGGCATCGGAAATGGTAGGGCGTGGGTTGAAACACAGGCATCATTGTGCATTACAATTACAGACATCATGGGTGTGGACAAGGTGGGCACGGCTTTCCTCATTAAACTGTGGTTTCGAAACAATAGCTACGGCGGTGTAAAGGTGAATTTATTGATATAGGTTCCCACCAGATCATCGAAGTGAAGCACCATCGGGTGTGAAAGACACGTGCTGTTGACAATGCTCCCTTTGCTTTATGGCAAAGGTGACAAGGAGGGCTAGTGCTATATAGTTCCTGATCACTATTCTTCACGTCAGTGTGCTGTTCTAAACTCCAAACCTCTCCGCAGTGTTTCATAAAGTGAAAACGGCACTGTTGATGATCATCCGTCGGTCAGATGGGGACGTTAAGCTGGGCAGCCTCTTTGGTGCTCTTCGGGAGGAGTAGGCTACGTGCCTTCACCCTTCTCTTATCGTCTCCAACACAAACACGAAACGCGATACAGTCACCTACACTAAAGATATACACTTAGGCACACAACTTTAATACTTCAGGATGGAAAGCTGTCTTCAGGCACAAAGGATAGGGAAATCCTCTGCAATTAGCTGGCTGAACCTGCCCTTCAGGGTCTCCCAGCTATTTATGCCATACGGCTTCAATTTATCTAAACAGCAGCAATAGTTCTACTACTGTTCACATCTGCTGAAGTATACCATATGGCAATATTGAGAGCGGAAAGGAAACTTGAGCTCAAGAACTGAATAACTTTTTTCCACTCTTCTCTCATCTACATTGGTAGCTAATAGTGAGAGTACAATTGCAATAAAACCAATAATGCACATTACTAACTTGTCATAAACAATTAACAGTGTCATACGGTGTTATAAACAACTGAAGAAAATCAGCTATATATTTTCAGTAAGTATTTAACCTGTGACATACGGTTGAATCCAACCTACATCAAAAAGTGTCCAGAATAATTATATCGACTAGTCTAATGAGATCGTGATAGAAGCGATTACAGTGTTGCAGTTCTTGAAGTGGTAGCAGGGCTGCCTGTATTAAATTTTAAATCAGCACTTACAGCTATCTGTTTATCCTCACGAAACTCTTGTTTACTCATAATTGCACAGCTGCTGTAGGGAGATGAAAGTATCAAATAAAAAACGTAAACTTCTTATACTTGTATTGGACTAGGTAACGTGGCGAAACACGGAACAGAGTGAATCACTTGCTCAATATATTGTGGTGAACTGTCATTAAGGGCTTTCCAATGATATCACACAACTAAGCATTATTACTTAGACACGCTACTTCGCTGCAAAATCGTACTCGAGCAATTTTCTGAAAGAGTTCGTGCCGGAGATGCGTAATCACTGGATTGACCATCGTAGAGTGAATGTAAGGCTTAGGCAAAACAGCACGCAAGTCTAACACCTGTATGTTAATTTGGTGCTTGTAGCACATAATGTGCAGCTGAGCACTTCGAATCTCTGCCCCTGCCCCATAATTCGTTTTGAACGCCTTCTCGTCTGACATAATACAGTGAACACTGACAACTCGTAAAACTACAGTGGCCCTCGAAGTCTGACAAAAACTGCACTTAATTATCAAGCCTGTCAGTAAGGATGTAAAAATACTGACAAACACGTCGGAACAATTAATTTTATATACTTTGTCATCCAAACATGTAGGCCTACTAACTGCCACATATTTAATAATTTGATTGGCATTCACCAAAGTAAAAACGTCGACATATTAGGAAATTGATTTATCATGATTGTCGAGAAATATAACAGGCATGAGTAACCGCATGACAGATAGCTGTTATGGCAGAAAAAGAGTGCTATTATCATCAAGGCCAAGGAAATTATTCACCACGTGTTGCCAGATCTTATACTGGTCGTCGGTGTCAGAGTCAAGCGAAAGAAGGACATGATACGTGACACTAGCACAATTGATCACAGACGACTGTTGTATGGGCTGCTTTATGTACAAGAGTGTGAACCTACCAGCCGAAATGTAATCTTGCGCACACTGATTAAAAGGAAACCACCACCATCAGGCTCGAAGTTCGTGGACAATGAAAGGAGTCGTCGACTATCATGGAGTGTAACAGTACATCCTCCGATGATCCAAAACATTGCGATTGTCGGCTGTTGCAAGACTCATTGTCGTCTTATGGCGTTGCGGGCACATGACAACGAAAGCAAAGTACATTGTCAGAAAAAAATTATACCCCCATTGAGAGTGTTACAATTCACTCAATATATATTGTGGAAACAGTGCATATGGAGTAAATGAAATGATTACTTTTACAGATCAGTAATTGGTATTTTTTTTTCTTAACTACGGAGTCATTAGTCCCTAAACTTACAAACTACTTATGAACTAGCTAATCCTAAGGACGGCACAAATATCCATGCCCGAGGGGGGATTCGAACCCCCGACCGTAGTGACCGTGCAGACCGTGACTGGAGCTCCTCAGTCCCCTTGGCCACCGCGGCCGGCAGTAATTGGTTCTTGATCCATACTGTAACACCTATATTAATAAATTTTGTGGCCTCCACAGGTGACAATGCGGAGTCTGACTCTGGCATCCAGTCGATCACACAAATGGCGAATGCTGAGCTGACATGGGTTACATTTATCAGTTTCTCTGCCAGAAACAGAGTTCGTTTTGTTTGCAGATGATAGAAGTATTGCAACAAATAGCATGTCGTGCTTAGTTTTAGAAAGGTCTGCTAATGATATTTTCAGTCGCGCTGGAGTAGCCGAGCGGTTTAAAGCGTCTCGCTGCGGAGCGCGCGGTTGCTCGCCGTGGAGGTTCGAGTCCTCCCTCGGGCATGGGTGTGTGTGTTGTCCTTAGGTTAGTTTAGTGTAAGTAGTTTGTAAGCTACGGACTGATGACCACGCAGTTTGGTCCGATAGAATTACAAGCATTTGAACATTTTTGATTTGATATTCTCATTAACATTAATAAATGGTTTAAAGCAAACTCATTGTCATTAAACTTTGAAAAGACTCACTACATGCAGTTAAGAACACGTAAGAGATTCCTATCCAGTATAGGCAGTGTGAGGAAGAGCAGATAGAAGAGGTTGACAGTATAAAATTGCTAGGATTACAGCTTAATAATAAATTCAGTTGGGAGGAGCACACGGCAGAACTGCAGAAAAGACTTAAAATATCAGTATTTGCAATACGAGTGGTATCAGACAAAGGAGACATAAAAATAAAGAAGCTTGCATACTTATCTTACTTTCATTCCATAATGTCATGTGGTATAATATTTTGGGATAACCCTTCAAGTCAAGCAAACGTTTTCAGAGTCCTAAAGCATGTAATACGTGTTATTTGTGGTGGAAAATTCACTGATATCCTGCAGAAGCCTCTTCAAAGAACTGGGTATATTAACTACTGCCTCTCAGTATATTTATTCCTTAATGAAATTTGTCATAAGTAATATATATCCTGTTTCCCAACAAACAGCTCAGTTCATACCTACAATACTAGGAACGAAAATGATCTACACAAGGACTTACAAGCACTTACTTTAGTTCAAAAAGGGGTCCATCACTCAGGAACACATATTTTCAATAATTTACCAACAACCATTAAAAATTTAGCTACAAATAAAGTTCAGTTTAAGAGGAGACTAAAAGAATTTCTAGTGGCCAACTCCTTCCACTCCACTGAAAAATTCTTAAATAGAACCAAATGATGCATGTATCTGTTATTCATACTATTAGTATTATTATATTATAAGCTTGTAAAAAGTGTATACCTGTATTAGTAATATTATATTATCAACTTGTAAAAATAATAATAATAATAAAAATGACATGTTTCACATCCACGAGGATCATCTCAACACGGATCTATGGAACGAACCAACTAATCTAATCTAATCTATACACGCCTGATCGACCTCTTCATGTAGTTCTGTAAGAGTTGTGGGTTGACGAATCGCATGTATCACTTCCCGTCACATCACATCCTGCATGTAGTCGATCGTAGACAATCCTTGAAATTGTTCTGGCTAGGGAAGTTACTGCACGTGTTGCAGAACACGTGGAGTAATATGGGCAGTGTGTGGGCCTGTTGGAACATTATATCACTTTCCTGTTCCAATAACAACAACAAAACAGGTCTAACAATATTCTGCACGTACCATAGGTGAACTAGAGTTGTAGCTTATTGCAAACCAAATCATGAGACCTGAAGCGAGGCCAGTATGGCTTGGGTAGAAGCACCCTACGGGACAGCGCTTACAAGGTCTGCTGCAGGCAGAATCCCCTTGTATCGCTGAAGATCACGGCGTGCCATTTTATATTATCGTCGGTAAAGCAGATACCAGACTTAGATTCATTGGAAGAATACTAAGGAAATGCAGTCCGAAAACAAAGGAAGTAGGTTATAGTACACTTGTTCGCCCACAGCTTGAATACTGCTCACCGGTGTGGGATCCGTACCAGGTGGGATTGATAGAGGAGGTAGAAAAGATCCAACGGAGAGCAGCGCGCTTCGTTACAGGAACATTTGGTAATCGTGAAAGCGTTACGGAGATGATCGATGAACTCCTGTGGAAGACTCTGCAGGAGAGACGCTCTGTCGCTCGGTACGGGCTCTTGTCGAAGTTTCGAGAACATACCTTTACCGAGCAGTATATTGCTCCCTCCTACGTATATCTCGCGAAGAGACCGTGAGGATAAAATCAGAGAGATTAGAGCCCACACAGAGGCATACCGACAATCCTTCTTTCCGCGAGCAATACGTGACTGGAATAGGAGGGAAAAACGATAGTGGTACTCATGGTACCTTCCGCCAAACACCGTCAGGTGGCTTGCGGAGTATGGTTGTAGATGTTGTCTCTTGCAAGTAATTCTGTGATGGCACCAGTCAAACCGTGCACGACGATGCTGTGGTGTGAGTGGAAGATGGGATGGAGGTGAGCTTGCCCGTTCCCTTTTTGTGTTTTCTGATACATATAAAAGCTTTAATTCCTATCGGTATACTAATTATTCTTTTGCTGATGTAAAAGCAGTGATTATTGTTGCTGATGTAATATATGCTCACAAAGGTAGATCCACGAATAACTGAATAAAGACCTTGGACTTGCTTAGCGATTTTTCGTAGGAAGACAGTTTTTTTCGGATTTTAGCAAAATCTTTTAGTAATGTATCACCTTTGTAATTATATTACTTTGAATCTTGAACTTACATGTTAGAGCATATGCGAAAACGCGATGAACATATGACTTGTGGTAATTCTTTCAGCAATCAGTTGTAATAAATATAAATTTTTATTTGTTTGCAAATCTAGATTTCGACCACTATGTGTGGTCATTATCAATGCTTAAAACCAATTAAAATACTAAAAACATAAGTACTTATGGTTTTAGTATTTTAATTGTTTTTAAGCATTGATAATGACCGCACAGTGGTCGAAATCTAGATTTGCAAACAAATAAAAATTTATATTTTGTACGACTGATTGCTGAAAGAATTACCACAAATCAAATACAGTCGTGGAGCACCAATTCCAACATGGAATCAAACCTGATGAGAACATATGACTTATTTCTATCTTTAGCTAAAGTTCGTAATTTGATATGCTAATAACGAAATACGTCATGGTGTATAAGAAGTTGGCGAAGTGTTACTCTAAAGCGATAGCATTATTAAAGGAGCACAGAAAAATACTACAGGTTTCAATCTGCCTGTCACGCTAACAACGGTCTAGTTCTGGTTAGTTTGGAAAAATTAATGTTTTTCACAAGGGAAGAAACAAGCGCTAGTCTTGTTCGGTATGAAGAATGTAGAAAGAACACAAGGAGAACAGATGTATTATGTGCACAGAGGCTGTAAGGATTCCTAATAAAAATGAAAATTATCGATCTCAGACCGATATAGGGCAGGCTTTCCCGAACTGTTTCACGGAACACTGACGTTCGACGGGAAGTACGTCCTCTGGGAAACACTGCTAATAACTTTTCGACATTGTTTCTTATTTTTAAAATTTATTATTATTCCTCTTGGTTTCAGTTATGATTGAAACTTAAAGTAGTTGCTACATGAAACAGGTTTTCATAAAAAAGTGTTTCATCAAGTATCAGAATTCTTAATTGATGTACAACAGGATACGGTGATGGTGATTGTGGTATCAGGGCGCACGACATCGAGGTTTTTAGCGCCAGGACGAAAACAGTGTGAGGCGAGTGTCACCAAATGATGTGTTCCAGAACCCCTTATATAATCGAACTCCCTGCAGCAATATGTTACTGGATTTAAATATTTTAGCATTCTACTACGCCAAGTTGCATATGCAGGACTGTGACTGATATTCTACAAGAATTAATCATATCAAGTTGCATTTGGTGTTGCAGTGGTTGTTCTACAAATGAATGCTTGCCTCTTCTCTTACAAAACTGTCTAGTTCTTCATATTTGACATACGGAGAAGAACTGTAATGGAAATAACGAGATAGTTTTAAAAGGTGCGATGTAAGCAGTCCTCTTCTCGAAGAAACAGCGAAACATCGAGATCCACAGAGATTATGACATTTTCTTGAATATGCAAAAAAAAAAAAAATAAATAAATAAATAAAAATAAAAAATAAAAAAAAATAAATAAATAAATAAATAAAAATTGAAAGTTAAGTAACAAACCTGCAAGGAGAGGAGCGAACAAATTAGATGTTCTGATAGCTGTTACAATTCACACGTTACCTCCAGACAAACTATTAGTGCCTCTGAAATAAGTCAGAGAGACATTGTTCGCATGACATGCAAAGAACTTCGATTCGCATAGTAGTGAGTCATTTCATCGGCAGATCAACCAGCGCTACTGCACAAGCCGCAGCGATCTTCAAATAATTCTTTTTACCGATGAGGCTACCATTACAAGTCACGGAAAGCTGACTCTAACAAGTGAGCAGTTCTTTCCGGTAACAAGGGACACCTTTGAGCTCGAATGTTCGGAACCGCACGAAACCATGCTTGGCATTAAAAGGCAGTCATAAACAGGACAGTGGTGTGCGTCATTTCCATGCATATCGTTGCATTGCACCTCAAGTAACACTTTCGCATCGTTTAATTCCGGGCCTATGGATGTAGAGGAATTGTGGACTAAATTTAAGTGCATTGTTAATAAAGGGTTAGAGAAATATGTGCCAGTAAAGACGATTAAGGATGGAAAAGATCCACCGTGGTATAATAATAATGTTAGAAAGCTGCTGAGAAAGCAAAGGCTGTTGCACTCTCGATTCAAAAAAGAACACGCAAATGATGACAGGCAAAAGTTAGTAGAGATTCGTGCGTCTATAAAAAGATCGATGCGTGAAGCAAACAATAATTATCACAGCCATACCTTAGCAAAAGATCTTTCCGAGAACCCGAAAAAATTCTGGTCCTATGTAAAATCGATAAGCGGGTCAAAGCCCACTGTCCAGTCACTACTTGATCATTCCGGGGCAGTAATAGAAGAAAGCAAACGCAAAGCTGAAGTTCTAAATTTAACCTTTAAGAAATCTTTCACGCAGGAGGACCGCACAAATGTACCATCATTTGATCAACGTACTAATTCCGAAATGTGGGATATAATAATAGGTATTTCCGGTGTAGAGAAGCAGCTGAGAGAGCTAAATACGAAAAAGTCTGCTGGTCCGGATGGAATACCAGTTCGGTTTTACAAAGACTATTCTGCGGCTTTGGCCCCCTACGTAACTTGCATTTATCGCGAATCTTTAATTCAGCGCAAAGTTCCTAGTGATTGGAAAAAAGCGCAGGTGACTCCCGTGTATAAGAAAGGAAAGAGAACTGACCCATACAATTACAGGCCAATATCGTTGACATCAGTTTCATGTAGAATTTTGGAGCATATTCTCAGTTCGAATATAGTAAATTTCCTTGAAACGGAAAAGCTTCTTTCCATGAATCAGCACGGGTTTAGGAAACATCGTTCATGTGAAACTCAGCTTGCCCTTTCCTCACATGACATCTTGCGAGCCATGGACGAAGGGCAACAGGCGGATTGTGTTTTTCTCGACTTCAAAAAGGCGTTCGACGCGGTGCCACACTGCAGACTGCTAACGAAGATACGAGCTTATGGAATAGGTTCGCAGATTTGTGACTGGCTGGAAGACTTCCTAAATAATAGAACGCAGTACGTTGTTTCGACGGCGAGTGTTCATCAGAGACGAGTGTATCGTCAGGCGTGCCCCAGGGGAGGACCGCTATTATTTTCTATCTATATAAATGATCTGATGGACAGAGTAAGTTGTAATTTGCGGCTGTTTGCTGATGATGCTGTGGTGTATGGGAGGGTGTTGTCTGTAACTGACTGTAATAGCATACAGGTTGACTTAGACAAAATTTCTAGTTGGTGCGAAGATTGGCAGCTAGCTCTCAATGTAGAAAGATGTAAGGTGATGCGCTTGAGTAGAAAAAACAATCCTATAATGTTCGAATACAGCATTAGTAGTGAGCTTCTTGATGCGGTCGCGTCGTTCAAATATCTAGGCGTAACATTGCAGAGCGATATGAAATGGAACGAGCATGTAAGGACAGTTGTGAGTAAGGCAGACAGCCGACTTCGGTTTATTGGGAGAATTTTGGGAAGATGTACTTCACCTGTAAAGGAGACCGCGTAGAAAACGCTTGTACGACCACGTCTCGAGTATTGCTCAAGTGTTTGGGACCCGCAGCAGATCAGTTTAAAGGAAGACATAGAGGCGGTTCAGAGGCGAGCAGCTAGATTTGTTACCGGTAGGTTCGACCAATGCGCGAGTGTCACGGAAATGCCCCGGCAACTCAATTGGGGATCGCTGGAAGAAAGACGACGTTCTTTTCGTGAATTTCTGTTAAGTAAATTTAGAGGGCCGGAATTTGAAGCTGAGTGTAGTACGATCTTGCTGCCGCCTACTTACATTTAGCGTAAAGATCACAAAGACAAGATAAGAGAAATTAGGGCTCGTACGGAGGCATATATGCATTCTTTTTTTCCTCGTTCAATTTGGGAGTGGAATAGGAAAGATGTGTGATTAATAACTGTTTTAACTTTAACGTATTTCAAGTAGTCCGCTTTCGTAGGTACACTCTCTTTCCTACGTCAAGCTGAATCACCCCTTCAGCCCGTAGTAACAGTTTCATGTAACATCTACCGCCGCATAAAACATCAATTGGTTTCATATTACAGCCGGATAAATCCTACGTTCTGTATCACCGTACTTTATCCGAAATTATACTGCATAACAAAATTAAAGGATTACATTTTGGAAACCTCCGGATAAATCATACGTTCTACATCACCGTACCTTATCCGAAACTATAGTGCCTAACGAAATTAAAGGTTTATATTTTAAAAACCTCCTAATTGTTTCTCAACGCATCGCAGACGTTTGAAATCTTACTGAAAGGTGCCTACACGATTGCTCTGTAATAGTTCAAAAGCGTGCTGCTCTGCGACGTCTTCCTTGGTCTCGGCGTCGCTTCAAACAGCAACGTCTCGAAGATTTCGGAAAAAAGACCAGAGCTCAGATATTAATGTGAGGTTTAAGATGGGTTAATAGTGCTGCAGTGGCACCAACTCGCACCACAGTTCGGTCCAACGCCACTTTGGATGAAGCACGTGATGTGAAGGTCGTCACAACCCCTGTCACGCACACTTCAGCCTTTCTTCTGACGCTCCTGCGACAGCCAGAACAACGGCACTCAGTGTTAAAATCAAACTTTCTCCTAATATGTGGCCAATAAAACCATTACAGACACACTGCCGCTCAGAGAAGTCCTCAGTCGGTGGCAGAAGAGTATCAGTGCAAACACCTCTTCCTTTTTGGCGCCGAATCCCACACACTTCGCTGTCGAAAACGAATGATCCCACTGGTAAGAGAAACGCGACGACATTATCTTCAAACCTTAACTGACCGAGCAAGGCGGCGTAGTGCTAACACACCGGACGGCGCTTCAAACGCGTCTCCGGCAAATACGATTTAGATTTCTATGATTTCCCTAAATCACTCCAGGTAAATGCTAGGATGGTTCCTTTTAAAGGGCACGGCTTTTCCTTCCCCATCGCCGACAAAAACTGTCCGAGCGTATGCTCCGTCTATAATTATCACGATGTCGACGGGAAGTTAAACCGTAATCTTCATTAGTTAATTTCTTTGTCGGGATTCCAGATTTTCTTACGGGACACCACAGGTTCCTTTTGTAAAATGTATTGGACACATCTCAAAAATGTTACAAAATTATAAACTTGATGCAAAGCAGCAAAAACTGTTTATGATTTTTCAGCGCTCCCTTCAGTGGTATGATCGCAGGGGGTGTGGTATTGAACCTTATGGAAACGAAGCAGTAAAGTGTTTCTCTAAGACATCCAAACATTCTCTGTGTAACCTGTGCATCGTTGTTGGGAACTGTAAATATTTCTCTTTTCTGATGAAATCAGTCAGAGATTCTCACGTGCCGATCTCACAAGCATCCGTTTTGACGCCTTTGGATTTCTAATGCAGCCAGCAGGCGCAAGTTCAGCGAGGATGATTGCCTGTCATACTGGTTATATCAGGAAAGGAAACTTTTAAAAGTTCCAAACAAAGAGATTAACCCACATCAACCTCACATGACAATCTGAGCTCTTGTCGGTTTTTCGCAAGTGCTTACTCGTTGGTCTTTAACCCTTTCCTGCCCGACGGGACTTAAAAGTCCCTGCCCATTTCCAGCGTCGAAAATGATATCTGACTTGTGTTCCTCACGGGACGTTAGTATCCCTCTGATGTATCATATGAAACGCTCGCTGGCCGAGATTTCTCAATATCTCTGCTCACAAAGAGCAATAAAAAACGGATTGTTTTATGTCTTTGTGTACGATTTTGTCAGGCAAGTTTTGCAGTCACAAAAGGACGCTGTTGTGTGCTCTCACGTTGGTAATTTGGTTTTGTATTGTTTTAGCTAATGAAAACTGATATTATTCAAGGAATAGAGCTCTTTTTATTTATACAGCGTGACTGGAAGTTTTTAGTACTGGCAGTGTGTCAAAGGCATTTTGTGTAATTTATTTATGTAGTCTTTTTTTTTTTTTTTTTTTTTTTTTTTTTTGCTTGATGTCACTAACAAATTGTTGTAGTTTTGTTTTCTTTTGTTTACGAATTTCGAAATATGAATTCGGTTCAGGGATAACTACATTTGGCTTTTGTTGCCCCGTTTAGATCAACATCTAAAATGGCATTTCGATATAAAAATTTTGCTATCTGTTTGTTGCTGGTTAATCCTTATGTTAACAGAGATAAGCATTGCATAATGTATCCCAATTGCATTACATCCTCTTGGACTTTGAAGCCCATGTTTTAATTTTTTTATTTAATATTTTTTTGCATAATATAAGGAAGACAAAAATGTGTGAATACACTAATGTGCTTTTATTTGCTTTGATAGCAAAATAACCAAATATGAAGTCATGTGCTCGAATATTTGATAGCTTTTGCAGGAAAGGGTTAAAGCGTGGCCAAGCAAAGGGAGAATCACAAAGAACTATGCAGTTGCGCTGTTACATAGAATGCTTGTATAACCCTTTCAGCTAAGTTTCAAACTTCTGCCTCGCAATGGGAGACGATAACGTAGTTTCGAAAAAGTTACATTTTATTATGCTGCACTATGTAGCAACTGAATTTTAAGAGTAAAACGCCGTTGATTTTTTTCTCGTTTAGAATTACTATACTAAACACTTCCAGTTGGAAAAACGAAATTGGCATCGACGTATGTGTAATATTCGTAACTATGAAAAGAGTGTATCATTTAGTGAGCACTAATTGACAATTAATTTGTGTCAGACAGTAAGTACCTTAAGTGAGCAATTTAGCCCGTTCTGTACTGTGTGTGCAACTCTCGGTACAGGACCACCCTGTTCCTCCTCGTCACCACACAAACGCCTGCCAACAAGACCTGCAGAAAAATGCACCAGGGCCGTCCACTTCAAGGTTGATCACATTATACAAACAGGATCCAGCTTGACTGAACAGCTTTTTCTGGTTTCGCAATAGTACATGGAAATATAGCAATCTTACGAGGATTTGTACAATGTTTTGTGAAGTTCAGTTTCCTTTGTGCCAGTGAAACAGAAATAGTATACTAAGCGATACCGTAATGTTTGAAGAAACGTAAGTACTTAAATAGAAAAGAAAGATGTTCTGGCAATTTCCAGACCATAACTTGGCATTTATGTCGACGTGAATGTTCATAACTAGTGATTTATTTATTGCTTAATTCTATAAATTTGTAGTTCGTCCTTTGATAAGTAGATTGCACTTAATTATTAATTAGTCTTCATGTTCTGTACACCTAGATTCCTAAGATTCCTAATTTGCTGCCAGCTCTTTCCATTATTTCTGTAGTACACTCTGTTCACTCTGAGTACTGCTATGGTAAGGAGAACGTATTTTTTAAATCTTTTATTCCATTCCTGATGGAGATAGCGAGCTGCAGGGAGGCCCATGCCCTTTTCAGTCAGTGGGATAGGTTTCAATGACGCAGTACTCTGTAAAGAAACTTATGTTCATAAAATGGATTAAACTAACTGCGAGCATAATAATGGTCAGCTTTGATGACGAAGTGCTTACCAAAGAAACATTACGCAAATATCGAGACGCGTAAAATGTTCACGTATTATCGTCATTATAATCTGTTCAAAGGACGTTAAATGACAAGGCCCCAAAATCTCTAACACATATGCCTGATTTAAAAACGAGGAGTTAGAGACTTCCTCGCTCTCTATAATGCAGCCACCGAGGAGAACAAATCTGAAGCAATTACTCCACTCGCATCACGGTGTAAATTCGTAGGTTTTCCCAACCGCAGTCAGTTTCCAAACTATTCTTCATATTCGTAGATCGCGTCATGTTATTAACTGTGCCACTAATTAAAATTAATCGAAACGTGTCACATTTTATAACATTACACGGTGTCCAGCGAAAAATAATTCAAAAGAAATGCTCTTACTACTTTACAAATGGCGTTCGCTAGTTGCGTTTCCTATTTTTGACTCAGTAATGATTTGTAACAGCTGTACTGAGGATGACAACTTACCTTTTCGCTCATTAGTCGATCTATACAAGGTAACCCATGAGATTAATCACGCTTACACTCTGCCTCGGGCCAGCCACTGTTACAGAGGATGATACGTTTCGTAGACAACGAGAGCAATAAGATACGAAACACCTTCACAGAGGAAGAAAGTAACGTAAGAAATCGGCCGTATCGCCACCCGAGCTAACAGCTGACCAGATTTCTCGAAACCAAGTACGACCTAAATGATTATGTCGAGGCGCGGATTCAGATCTTTCACTTCCCTATTAACAGAACACTGTATTGCTGTCTGCTCCACGCCGTCATATACTGGTAGCAGGGTCGAAGGCACTATCGAAATCGTGAAATACCGGATGATGATAGATATTACTATGATGATAGATATTATTATGATACTGAAGAACAAGATATACATTGTGCTACGAACAACTGGATCTGCAGGTAAATGTGGCGAAGTCATGATGCATGAGGGTTGCAAATAGTCAAGTTTAAGGTCACGTACCAGGTGATCAAAAAGTCATTATAAATTTGAAATCTTAATAAATCACGGAATAATGTAGATAGAGAGGTAAAAATTGATACACATGCTTGAAATGACATGGGGTTTTATTAGGGGAAAAAAGTTCAAAAAATGTCTGACAGATGGGGCTTCATCTGATCAGAAAAGCAATAATTAGCATAACAAATTGAGACAAAGCAAAGATGATGTTCTTTACAGGAAATGTTCAACATGTTCACCATCACTCCTCAACAATAGCTGTAGTCGAAGAATAATGTTGTGAACAGCACTGTAAAGCATGTCCGGAGTTATGGTGAGGCACTATCAGTTCCAATCGGAAGATTCACTTGAATGCTAGTCTTGTTTAAACACACCGGTGCATACACTGTTACCGAAACATTCAAGACCAGATTAATCGAGGGTAAAACCTATGACCTAGAAGGATTTTAGTAGTGAAAGCTTGTCATCTGCTGCGACCCTCATTAATGTTTTTACACGGTCTTTAAAAAAAATAATAATAAAATAAAAAAAATAAAACCTCATGTCATTCCAAGCATGTATGTCAATTTTTACCTCTCTATCTACATTAATCCGTGATTTATCAAGTTTTCAAATTTATACTGACTTTTTGATCACCTGGTACGTGACCTTAAACTTGACTATTTGCAACCCTCTTGCATCATGACTTCGCCACATTTACCTGCAGATCCAGTTGTTCGTAGCACAATATATATCTTGTTCTTCAGTTTCATAATAATATCTATCACATATGGTACAACTGAACCGATTGGACTTGAAATGGTTACGTTCGGATACTAGGAGACCTTTCGCAGCCATCCATGAACTTCATGTACCCGAACATCGATGGAATTTTTATAGATGACAGTGCACATTGTCACCGGGTCACAGTTACTCGAGATTGGATTGAAGAACATTCTTGATGGTCCCAGGAAATCTACATCTACATCTACATGGGATACTCTGCAAATCACATTTAAGTGCCTGGCAGAGGGTTCATCGAACCACAACTATACTATTTATCCCCCATTCCATTCTCGAATAGCGCGCGGGAAGAAAGAACATCTGAATCTCTCCGTTCAAGCTCTGATTTCTTGTATTTTATTCTGATGATCATTTCTACCTATGTAAGTGGGAGTCAACAATAAATTTTCGCATTCGGAGGAGAATGTTGGCGATTGGAGTTTCGCAAGTAGCCCACGCCGCAGCGATAAGCGCCGTTGTTGTAATGATTCCCATCCCAGATCCTGTATCATTTCCGTAACGCTGTCCCCCCTGTATCGTGACAATACGGAAAGAGCTGCCCTTCTTTGGACACTTTCAATGTCCTTCATCAAATCCACCTGACAAGGATTCCACATTGGGAAGCAATAATCCAAAAAAGGACGGACAAGCGTAGTATATGGAGTTTCTTTAATACTTCTGTTGTATCTTTTAAGGGTTCTGCCAATAAAACTCAGTCTCTGGTTCGCCTTTCCCACGACATTATCTACGTGTCCTTTCCAGTTTATGTCTGAAGTAATAGTCCTTCCTAGGTATTTAGTGGAGTTTACGGCCTTCGCTTTTGACTGATTTATCTTCTAAACAAAGTTTAACGGATTTCTTTTCATACTCATGTGGACGACTTCACACTTCTCATTATTTAGAGTCAATTTCCAATTTTTACAGCGTACCGATATATTATTCAGATAGTTCTGCAGTTGGTTTTGATCTTCAGATGATTTTACTAGACGGTAAATGACGGTGTCATCTGCAAACAACCTAAGAGACCTACTTAGATTTTCCCCTAAATCGTTTATGTAAATAAGAAACAGCAGAGGACCAATAACACTACTACTGATTTGCTTCCCAGTGCACTCGACATGAATTCCATCGAACATTTATGGGACATAATCGAGATCAGATTTCAAAACGTACACAAGAGCCTGCACCGGAAACACCTTCGCGACAGTGGGCAGAAATACAGGCAACTTGGCTTAATGTTACAGCAGGCGACTTCCAACGAGCATTTGAGTCCATGCCACGTCGAGATGCTGCATTTCGCCACGTAAAATGAGATCCTACACTGTATCAGGAAGTTCCCCCATGACTTTTGTCAGCGTGTATTGTCATTTGGTAGAGCTCAGCTTTCTGTTGTACCCTTATATCGTTTAAATTGATTAACGGGCAGTATCCTCCGAGAAGACACTAGCTGAGCTTGTAGCAGCATTAAATGAGCTCGTTGCCAATGGTTGTTGAACGTTTACGTTATAACTAGCTGAAACGCGGCGTCGCCCGGACATTTACTTATTGTTCACTCTGGTAGTGCACGTCCCTTCCCTGCCCTCCTCTCCACTTGCTCTCCTCTCTGTCCGTTCATCGCCAACACCCCCCCCCCCCCCTCTCGACCCATTTATTCCGCTCCCCCTCCCTCCTACCACCTCCTCGGTTCTTCTCCCCTGCCCCTCCCACGACCCGACCCATCTGGGAAACCTTATATTGCTAACGAAATATTGCTAACGAAGATACGAGCTTATGGAATAGGTTCGCAGATTTTTGAATGGCTGGAAGACTTCCTAAGTAATAGAACGCAGTACGTTGTTTCGACGGCGAGTGTTCATCCGAGACGAGTGTATCGTCAGGCGTGCCCCAGGGGAGTGTGATAGGACCGCTATTATTTTCTATCTATATAAATGATCTGATGGACAGAGTAAGTTGTAATTTGCGGCTGTTTGCTGATGATGCTATGGTGTATGGGAGGGTGTCGTCTGTAACTGACTGTAATAGCATACAGGATGACTTAGACAAAATTTCTAGTTGGTGCGAAGAATGGCAGCTAGCTCTCAATGTAGAAAAATGTAACGTGATGGGAATGAGTAGAAAAAACAATCCAATAATGTTCGAATACAGCATTAGTATTGAGCTTCTTGATGCTGTCGCGTCGTTCAAATATCTAGGCGTAACATTGCAGAGCGATATGAAATGGAAAGAACATGTAAGGACAGTTGTGAGTAAGGCGGACAGCCGATTTCGATTTATTGGGAGAATTTTCCGAAGATGTACTTTACCTTTGAAGGAGACCGCATATAAAACGCTTGTACGACCACGTCTTGAGTATTGCTCAAGTGTTTGGGACCCGCAGCAGATCGGTTTAAAGGAAGCCATAGAGGCGGTTCAGAGGCGAGCAGCTAGATTTGTTACCGGTAGGTTCGACCAATGCGCAAGTGTCACGGAAATGCTCCGGCGACTCAATTGGCGATCGCTGGAAGATAGACGACGTTCTTTTCGTGAATTTCTGTTAAGTAAATTTAGAGGGCTGGAATTTGAAGCTGAGTGTAGTACGATCTTGCTGCCGCCTACTTACATTTCGCGTAAAGATCACAAAGACAAGATAAGAGAAATTAGGTCTCGTACGGAGGCATATAGGTATTCTTTTTTTCCTCGTTCCATTTGGGAGTGGAATAGGAAAGGAAATGCCTAGTAGTGGTACAGTGTACCCTCCGCCACGCACCTTACGGTGGATTGCGGAGTATGTATGTAGATACAGATGTAGACCTCATATATCAGTCAACTTTCGTTGTGATCAGTCAAACAAAGTTTATTGCTAGGTTCCGTTTGCCATGCATCACACGGCGGCTTGCAGATAATAAAAACCAGCCGTGGTGGAGCGGCCGAGCGCATTGACGCGCTATGCCCCTGTCGGGGCTTCGAATCCCCCTTCGGGCATGGATGTTTGTGCTGTCTTTAGTATAAGGTAATTCATAAGTAATTTGTAAGTTTTGGGACTGATGACCACGCAGTTAAGTCCCATAAGCTTTACAAACATTTGAACATTCTTATAAAAAACAGGAAAAATTCATGAGCTAACTTTCATGGTAATTGGCAATACGAATTCAAAGTCTGTAGTAAAGTACCAGCTGCCATGTACCACATAAAATTTATTTAAAGAGTGATCTTTCTTTTGTCTTGAAACTGAAGTGTGCAAAATTTCTTCAAAGCCAGAATAAAACTGTAGGTATATGTCTAAGTCTGTAAATAACTATATATACTTGTGTTCGAATGCTTCTACTACTCGCAGACAGAGCCCAGCAACCATTTCTGTATACTTTAATATTAAACTTGTTTGAAAATTCTAGACCAACTGTTTTTTTTTTTTTTTTTTTTTTTTTTTTTTTTTTTTTGTTTTTTTTTTTTTTAATTCTATCGGACCAAACTGCGTGGCCATCAGTCCGTAGCTTACAAACTACTTAAACCTAGTTAAACTAACCTAAGGACAAACATACACACCCATGTCCCAGGGAGGACTCGAACCTCCACGGCGAGCAACCGCGCGCTCCGCAGCGAGACGCTTTAGACCGCTCGGCTACCCCACCGCGTCAAACTGTTTTCGCCGTGTTTATACAGTGATTTGTGTGAACGAACAGTCACACAATAATTGAGTCCACGGTTATGGTACGTGTCTTCCCTTCTAGGAATAATCTACATTATACTCATGTCATCGAATATTATATTACATTGTGAGCATTTTTTGTGGTAACAATAACAAATCATGTCAGGATATCGGTTGCGCTGAATATTAGTATCTGTATCGCAACACACCGGGAGGTCAGTCTGGTTGTGTAATTATGTTATCATTCCGGGCTTCAGTCAGTTGGTAAAGAAGATATCTTTAACCAGAACAATTTTATGGGGACGTTAATGACCAGGCATTGAAACTTGTGTGTCGGAACCGAGACTCGAAAG
This sequence comes from Locusta migratoria, assembly GCA_026315105.1. NCBI lineage: Eukaryota > Metazoa > Arthropoda > Insecta > Orthoptera > Acrididae > Locusta > Locusta migratoria. The sequence continues at coordinate 450,443,965 of CM048755.1, read as the reverse complement.
TGGGACCTTTGCCTTTCGCGGGCAAGCGCTCTACCGTCTGAGCTATCCCGAAACGAGTTACGATGCCGCCTCACACCTTTACTTCTACCAGTACCTCGTCTCCTACTTTCCAAGTAAAGTTGGAAGTAACGTTGTGAGGCAGCATCGTGAGTCGTGTCGGGATAGCTCAGTTGGTAGAGCGCTTGCCCGCGAAAGGCAAAGGTCCCAGGTTTGAATCCCGGTTCCGGCAGACAATTTTAATTTCCCAGGACGTTTCATATCAGCCCACACTCCGCTGCAGAGTGAAAGTTTCATTCAACAAAGGCATTTTCTGACATCTTACATTCTTCCATCATTATTATAGCTCTGTTATTCCTCTCATTTTATTCATTTCATTTGATCACTCATCTACTTCTTGAAATATATCTTACTTCACGTAAACTTTTTTCCGGTATTCATCTCCCTTCTGTTCTTTTAAATAAATATGACATTTAAATTGCCATGACAATTCTTATTTGTTGTGGAATAAAATAATCTATATTATTGCTACACTCAGAATTTACATAAAAGCATTTCCTTTACAAGTAAATCTTGCAGCGCAGCACCTGCGATAGTAAACACCGTCAAGAATAGAGATTAAATATTTAGATCCAAGGGTAATACGTGAGTCAAGTTACAACACAACTTGGGAATGATATTAGCATTGCTTTGACTACATTGTAGAGAGTTCACTGGCACTTTAATGTCAAACACTCCTGATGGTGTCCACATACGCAGGAAGAACAAAAGTTCTCAACACATCGTTCTTTCAGTTCCGAAATATCTGTCGCGGCAGTTTTCAGATGTGGAGTACACTACCTATTCTGAGCTGTATCTCAAGTCCGAAACGGAATATATTCGTCTTCAGCAATATTCAGTCAATGGTTTTTCGACTGTAGAACAACAAATGCAGTACTAAGACTCGCTTAATATAATACCTGCGACAAAAGTCCGTCAATCGTCAATGAAGCTGTTTATTCATTTTCACTTAGACATTTTGTTTCATCAAGTCTAACAAAGAAACAAACAATTAGGGATAAAATCAGCTTCACCACTGTTACAGAACCAAATTTCACATTTTTAACTGTAGTAATATTTTTCATAGATACTACCTAATTGCCGAGGTGGAGTGGCCGAGCGGTCTAAAGCGTTATGCTGCGGAGCGCGCGGTTGCTCGCCGTCGGGGGTTAGAGTCCTCCCTCGGGCATGGGTGTCTGCATTGTCTTTAGGTTTATGTTAGTTTGTAAGCTTAGGGACTAATAACCACAGATGTTAAGTCCGATAAGATTTACAAATATTTGAACAGTACCTAATTAGAGGCTTATTTGAATCGAGGTCATGTAAATAGTAAAACTTGGATGGAAGTAGACTACACGGATATTGGGGAGGCACTAGGCAAAAGCATTTATGTTGAACGAAAGTATTTTCAGTCTTCAAACTTTGCAAATATTGGACAGTAAGTGGAAGTCAATGTTCTGACTGATTTGGCCAGTCATTCGTTGTGAAGACGGCTTAACATTACGTCTTCCCTCCTCTGTTTCTGTTCATATTATGGTAAGTCACGCTCACTACGGCTCATGACTGTAATGCATTATTTAAACCGCAATACTCTTATAGAGGGTCTCAAGCGCTCCAGTCACGGTATGCACGGCCACTACGGTCGGGGGTTCGAATCCCCCCTCGGACATGGATATTTATGCAGTCCTTAGTCTTAGCTAGTTCATAAGTAGTTTGTAAATTTAGGGACTGATGACCCCGTAGTTAAGTCCCATAAGTTCTACAAACATTTGAACATATTTATCAAGGGTATGCAAAACTAAACTGGCTGTACTATTTTTTTACTATGACATGGCGTTTGACAGAGTCAGCCACGGATTTTTATTTAAAAAATGGAGAAAATGGGGTTCCACCAGAGTTTGTGACATCTCATCAGGAATTGTATCTGTGTAACAACCTCTCGCATCAAGATCAACGGCCAGCTGACTGCTCCTGTGCCCATCCAACAGGGCGTGCGACAAGGGTGCCCCCTCTCCATGACCCTTTACGCCATTGCAGTAGAGCCACTTCTTAAGGCATTTGACGTCACTCTCGGGAATCTACAGACGCTGAATACGAAAACAGTCCGCCACGCCTGTGCCGACGATAATCGACGTTACGGATCATTAAGGCATTCGTTCAAGCAGTAATCGAAATCAAGAACTTTCCCATCCACATGTGGATGGTGCTGTATTACACTATATCGGGTATCTTTTGTCAGTCTGTGCAACGTTGGAAACGTTCCCGAACTTGATACAATTTTTATAGATATGTAAAGCCTTCCGAGTGGATCAACGCAAGCAAAATAGGATACGCTACTTTCTTGTAGTTAATGCAGCCTAATCAATGACAGCAGTCCAAATGTTAAAATGTTTGTTAAGCTTAAGGGACTTAACTACGGGGTCATCAGTCCCTAAACTTACAAACTACTTATGAACTACCTGCAACTAAGGACGGTACAAATATCCATGCCCGAGGGGGGATTCGAACCCCCGACCGTAGTGGCCGTGCAGACCGTGACTGAAGCGCCTCAGTCTCCTCGGCCACCGCGGCCGGCGCCTGCTTGGTGCAAGTCTTTTTACCGGAGGCCACTTTGGCGACCTGCGTCTCAATGATGATGAAATTATGATGAGAACTATACAACATGCATCTCCGAGTGGAGATAATCTCCGACCCGACCGGGAATTGACCCGGGCCTCCTGCGTGGCAACCCAGCATGCTGTCCACTAGACTACGGAGGCAGAGGTAATACCATCAGATACAATCCAAAATGTCATCTGTCCCTAGACTTAGAAACTACTTAAATTAACTTATACTTAAGACAACACACGCACCCATTCCTGAGGTAGGACTCGAACATCCGGCGCGAGCCGCCGCCCATTCCGTAGCATGACGCCGTAGAACTCGCCGCATGACGCCGTAGAACCCGCCGTCATTCTGCGCAGCTGTTGAGAACAAGTTCTGGATGAAAACTATTAATTTTCTCTGAAATGACTTTGTTGACAGAGGTACTTATTGTTACACACTTCCGACATTATCGCTCCGGTTATGTATGACCGTTTAAAAAATGTGTGGTAAGCGTCGTACGCCATCTGCTCGTCTATTTCTGTGGATTTCTTGGTCCCTGTAGTATGATGTCACTTCTGGTGTTCTACAGAATTCCTCGGAGTGGTTACGCCGGCCGCGGTGGCCGAGGTGACTGAGGCGCTTCAGTCACGGTCAGCACGACCACTACGGTCGGGGGTTCGAATCCCCCCTCGGGCATGGATATTTGTGCCGTCTTTAGTCTTAGCTAGTTCATAAGTAGTTTGTAAGCTTAGGGACTGATGACCCCGTACTTAAGTCCCATAGACTCTACAAACATTTGAACAGTTGAACCTTTCGTCGGGTGAGTACGACTAGTGTTCCGGAAGCTCAGTTACGAAAATATTACGTGCTATTATGCCGTGATTGGATGGCCTTACTACGAAAACTCAACGTTTCGTCCCCATCTACGGAGGACATTTTGAAAGGGGGTAGCGTTTTGAAACTTCCTGGCAGATTAAAATTGTGTGCCGGAACCGGGACTCGAACGTGGGACCTTTTCCTTTCGCGAGCAAGCGCTCTACCGACTGAGCTATCCCGACACGACTCACGATGCCGCCTCACAACTTTACTTCCGCCAGTACCTCGCCTCCTACTTTCCAAAATTCACAGAAGCTCTCCTGCAAAACATGAAAGACTAGCACTCCTGGAAGAAAGGATATGGTGGAGACATGGCTTAGCCACATCCTAAGGGATGTTTCCAGAATTTTAATCTGCCAGGAAGTTTCATATCAGCGTTTCATTCTGGAAACATCCCTAATTTTTAACGTTCAACATATCTCTTTCGTCATCTATATATTGCTGTTGACTCAATGGATGGCGTCTGTTTTCTTCAGACATGTCCAAAAGAATAAATAATATATATATAAAAATGTACATTTGTCTCGATAAGCAAACGAGAATTTCAGTAAAGGTGCACAATAATCATTTGTCTTTTGGTGAAACGAACACACGCGAAGAAGGCGGCCCGAATGGAATATGGTCGGCGATACTATAGTCGGGCCGCCGAAAGAACGACCCTGACAGTTCGCGCACGTGGGCCGCAGAGGGAGGAGTGAGGGGGGGGGGGGGAACTCAAGCACCAACCACAGCTCTGGAATTCGTAAACGTTGCCGGGGTAACGGTGCCGCGTTGCCACCCTGCCACTCAAGGTCGCGCAGGGTGGCGTGCTTCAGTCGCTGCAAAGCATCTGTCGCGTGTTCATCGTTTGTCTCGTTGTGCTACAAAAACAAAATCCGAAAAATCATTTATGAAATTAATACAATTGCTGAAGAAAGTGGTCATAGAGTGTTGCGCCTTCCACCATATCATTGCCATTTCAATGCAATAGAACTCGTGCGGGCTCAGGTGAAATCGTACGTTGCAGAAAGAAATAATTTTTTCATTAACAAAAGTAGAATTCTAGGGTTCGTGACGCATTGGGCAGTATTACTCCCACAAAATGGAACAATGTTGTCACACATACGTGGCACATCTTAGAAGAGGCACGGGAACGAGAAGGTACACTAGAAGAACGGGTAGAAGAATTAATAATAAGATTAGGGGACGATAGTAGCAGTAGCAGCAGTGCATTGCACATGATGCTGGCCGCGACTGATTTTTAATGTATAGTTTGTTTCGCAACCAAAGATCATTTATTGAAAAATTTTCATTTCTACGTCTGTGACCAATAGACTAGCTGTCGAAACTGATCTGATAATATTGTGTACTATGTACTATGGCAGTCAACAGCGACCATAAGCGAATGAGACAAAGAAACACTCTTCTTTTTTATGTAAGAAGACAAATCATTTCACTGGAAGAGGCGGTTTTACTACTTGTAAAGCGGTAGTCCTTATTTGTTTACCCTCTCGGCCGACTGCCACAATACAGTGTCCGAGTAATAACAGCGAGCGAGTCTGTGGAAAATGGTTATAGAAAATGAAATATATAAACAAAATTCTTCAACTAGCAAACTTTGGGTAAAGACTAAATGATACATTATATTTAATGGAATACTGGAACATATGAAGCTTTACTTTAACTCGACATATAATTCTAAACCTTTTCTTTTTAACTGCGAAAAGAGTGTTTTTCATTACTTCGTGATTGTTCTCGTTAGTTCACGCTTTAGTGGTACATAGCAACGGTCCCAAAATTTGTGGACGTGATATTCATATGCCGGCGACCGACACGGGGTAACAACAAACAGCCGCGTAGCAGCATTGGCAACATAGCCGCTAGCTGTCAGAGTCGTTCTTTCGGCGGCTCGACTATACATCAGCAGTATAAAGCACTTGACGATTTATTTGTTAAGAATAGTGTAATATTTCGGTCAGGGACGCTTTTGTTCAGTGATTTTGCTGATGGAAGCATTCGCGCACACCACGCTAGTGTACCACGAGCGCGGGGGGTGTAGAGGGAGACAGCAGAAAGTACCCCAACTTTCACCTTCGCCACCGGCAGCTGCCCCGACCCACCGTAGGGGGGCAGCCTGGCGAATTGCTGTGGCTTTCTCGTAAGAATGTACACGGCGAAAATAGCCTGACCTTAGGAGCCTGCAGATAAATGGCGACAGCGGACGCAGGGAAGAGAGGCCCTTACAACTAAATGGACACAATAGTGCGTGTGCAGAGAAAGCCCTTGTCTGCAGATACCAGAGAAGTCGTGATGTTTAAAGCTTTCCCGGCGTATAGATATTTCCATAAAATCTCGGGCGAACTGCCGGATGTCCGTAACTTCCTGCCACGATATTTCGGCGCAGAGTCTTCTGGCCATCTTCAGGTGAGTACCGCCGAAGTACTTGCCAATTCAGTCGACATTGCGCAGGCGCGTACTTAGCGTGCGCGTTCACAACTACGTACGCTGCTCAGAGCGCCCTCCGTGGTGGAGGCTTGCCGCTTCGATAGCAGTTCGATTATCATTGTCATTCAGTTGCAGGAAACTACGCCGACTACGAAGTTTTTCAGTTACAGGATTCCATGCAGCATTTATTTGGAAACCGCTGTCTCGATTGATAAGAGTCTCACTGTCAGACAGTCTTATTTCCACAGCTTCATGAATAATTGAGCTCCAAAAGTTTGTTGTGTGGGCCACAATTTTAGTTTCGTTGTAGTTCATCGAATGACCTGTGGAAATACAATGTTCGGCGATTGCGGATTTGGTGGATTGGAGTAGCCGAGTATGACGCTGGTGTTCCACAATGCGCTCCTGCACAGTGCGCGTCGTCTGCCCTATATATGACTTGCTGCACGCGCACGGAATGCTGTAAACACCTGCTTTACGCAGCTCCAGATCGTCTTTGACAGAACCCAACAGTGATGAAAATTTATGGAGGAGGGCAAAAGATGACTCTTACTTTATACTTTTTTAGTATTCTGCCTGTTCGTTTCCAAAAAACAGCAACGGCATCGCACATAAACCGTGGACCCCTGAAGACTGGAAGAAGACAAGCAAACCCCTGCAGTGCACACGTGCGTGAGTGGGGGACAGTCCGATCTGCAGTATAGATAAAATGGTTCCACCCTGGCCAGGAGAAAAGCACTGATAAATGGTATACCAGACAGGCCTAACACAGCTGTCACAAAGAACTGTTTTTTCGAACCAAGAATGCAGAAGATAAAGCCAACACTCTCGAAATGTGGGAAAGACGCCTGTTCGCAAGTCTCATCTCAGCCCACAGAAAATTTCCACCGCGGAGTGAGAAGCGCAAAATTCGAGGAGAAGCAATAGCTGGAGAAGCGAAGAGATGCAGACAACTCCTGCCTTGGCAGACGCTGGACTTAGACGTGGGTCTCGTCGCGCCGCGCCACACAGCCGCAGAGCGCAAGCAGGGCAGGGCAAACACTCCCCTTCCCCGTTTTTGTTAAAACCCGTTATGTGAAATAAAATATTCAACAAGCGATCTTGGAGTATATATTCCCATCAAATAACAATGTACGTCACCCCCTTGCTTCAAAAATGTCAAGCATATAAAACTTGACGATTTGGGGTGGGCAGAAGCGTGCATGGATATCCGAAGTGGTGCAGACGGCCGTTCTCACAAATCGTGAAATAAGCTTTCAACTTTCGGCCCGGCAGTAATTTTCTAGTGTTGTCTCTTGCCGCGGTGGAGTGGCCGAGCGCTCTAAGGCGCCATGTTGCTGAGCGCGCGATTGCTAGCCGTCGGAGGTTCGAGTCCTCCCTCGGTCATGGGTGTGTCCTTAGCATGAGTTACTTTAAGTAATTTTTAAGCCTGGGGACTGATAACAGCAGTAGTTAAGTGCCTTAGATTTACAAACATTTGAATATTTTTGTTGCCGTTAAGTCCTAAGCCTTGTATCGAGCGAGATATTGAAATATGTGTTTTAATGGAACCCTGTAGCTTACACAACTGCATTCAATAATTCTTAGAAAGATAACTACAGTGATGTAGCGCGTATTAACAGTCACGATGAAACATTTTCAAAAACATCTATAAGTTTATTAAAATTGGAAAATAATGGTACGGGATGTGAACTTTAAAATTCTCCCGGGGGATCGAATATTCATAGAAGTTTCGGGTATGCAGCCGGTCGTCGTCTAAAACATCACACGATATTTCGGCCAGACACCTACTAGCCATCCTCAGGTGAGTCAATGAAGACTGAAGAGTGCGTCCAGACTTCCACTGTATATAGAAAACTTGGCGGTTACAGCGCATGCGTCAAAACATAAACAGACAGGCCACACTGCCGGACGGCAGCGCCCTCGCTGGTGGAGCCGCGGAGTTCAGCTGTCCTCTGCACTGCCGATCACAGCCGACGTCGACGCTCTCTGTCGTCTTCGATCTGAGCAAATTTTAGTAATGACGGGATTCCACGCTTTGTCAAGTTGGTAGCCACTATCCCGATTCATCAAATTTTCCGCAACACGTATTTCCACAGATTCTTTGATAATGGAGTCCCAAAAAGATGTTGCTGTTGTCAAAATTACCGTTTTATCATACTCCATAGAGTGTCCGGTGGAAATGCAATGTTCAGGAATAGCAGACTTGCTTGGCTGTAAAAGGCGTGTTTTGCGTTTGTATTCACTGCAACGTTCTTCAACAGTGCGTGTAGTCTGGCCTATATAAGCCATACCACATTGGCAGGGAACTTTGTAGACACCAGCCTTACGTAACAACAAGTCATCCTTGACCGAACCCAACAAGTCTGAAATTTTGGATGGTGGCGGAAAATTACTTTCACTTGAAAATTATGGAGAATTCGTGCTATTTTAAAAGAAATATTGCCCACAAACGGAACAATAGCGAGGGATTTTGCCGGTGTACCATCCTCGTTCTCCACTTTCTTGTTCTTCTTTCTAAGTGAGAGTGCCTTACTTATTTGCTGGTTAGAATATCCGTTGTCTCGAAACACTTGCTGGAGGTGAGCCAGCTCTTGTGGCAGACTATCAGCATCTGAGATTGTATGGGCTCTGTGAACAAGTGTTTTAAGGACACTGCCGGTTTGCGACGGATGGTGACAACTTGAAGCCTGTAAATATAAATCAGTATGAGTTGGCTTCCGATAAACTGAGTGTCCCAAAGAGCCATCATCCTTCCTCTTAACGCTGGACGCACTCTTCAGTCTTCATCGACTCACCTGAAGATGGCTAGCAGGTGTCTGGCCGAAATATCGTGTGATGTTTTAGACGACGATCGGCTGCATACCCGAAACTTCTATGAATAATGGTACGGGAGGCAGCTATTGACGTTTAAAAAGCACCAACCTTTGACAATTATTCAGGCGTCTCCTGCCGTAGTTCAGGTTTTTTCCAAGCCTATGAATGCTAATACAGTAGTTTTTTTTATTTTTTTTATTTTCATTTATTTATTTTTTTTTTTTTTTTATTCCGTGACTAAGGCTTTTTATGATGATGAAGTATGAGCACCGAATTTTCTGTTTCGGCATTGACAAGCAAGCAGCAATGGTGGTGATATAATGGAAAACTGCATGGCGCAACAGTAGTATTTCCCACAAAACCCAAGAAACGTACGCAAATATTTTAATAGCTTACATGAACTGCATCTAGTTCGCTAGAAGCTAGTATACGTCGTATCTCTATACACAAAAATCATAGTTGAACTTGTATCTGTGTCGTATAGGAAATGAGGGTTTTTCATAATTGTGTAGGTCTATCTTGATGCATTGTAACAACAACCCCTGGCGTATACGCTTCCATTAATAAAACACACTTGCTTCAATATTTCGATCGATACCGGAGTTACGAGTCCTTATCACATACCTTTATCGAATTATCATTGCGAAAACTTCATTTCCCTTTGTGTAACCTTTCACGAAATAAAAGGGATCCAAGTTTTATATAACTCAAAATGTTTACAGGGTTTTGCGAAACTCATGTTACTAACTTGTAGAGCTGTAGAGGGAACCTAGTAGATCAAGTTTTATATAGGGTGAGTCACTAACTATTGCCACCAAGAATACATCAAAAAGAATGATACGAGCTGAAAAGTTTGTCGGACAAAAGTTGCATGGGACAACGGGAGTGAGAATATGATGTTGGTTCTTTGTTGCTAGATTGGGGTCTCTTTAGAGATTTGGAGGTCATTTTTTTAAAAAATGGGATTCTATAGTGTGGTAATTATTTTCTGATAACGGCTATCGAGACGAATCCAGAGATGTGTAAAAGTAAGGTCTTTGATGCTCAACGAAGGTCAAAAAGGTGGCATGAACTTCCATTTCCAGAAGGTGTACGAAGTGATGTCCATAGGTATCAATGCAGCGCTGCAATCTTCTTCTCGAGGATTGTGTGGTATTCCGTATCACGTCCCAACTTACAAGCAGTGCCATGGCAGTTAGAATGAACTTCTCACTTTCAAATATGCCGCCATCGACCCGTGTTGCTAAGCGCTTGTCGCCAATCTGGCGCGACAGAACCGGTGGGCAGTTTCACAGTGCTTATTGCTTTTTGAGCTTCGTTGACCTACAAAGACCTTACTGTTACACGTCATTGGATTAGTCGCGATAGCCGCAATCAGAAAATAAGTACCAAACTATAGCATCCCATTAAAAAAAAACAGCTCCTATCATACATTCGGAGTTATTCTTGGTGGCAGTAGTTGAAGACTCACCCAGTATAGGGACCCATGGCCGGAAATGCCTCAAAATGTTAAAACGTTTGTAATACTATGGGACCAAACTATTGTGGTCATTGGTCCCTAGACGTACAAACTAGTTAAACTAAGTTAAACTACCCTAAGGATAACAACACATACACTTATGCCCCACGAAGGTCTCGAACCTCCGATACGGGAAGCCGCTTGATCCGTAACATGGCGCTCCAGCCGTTCCAGCGCGGCGGGAAATGTCTCCAACGACGATTCAAGCACTTAATCTGCTTTGATGCAATGAAGTAAATATCTTGTACTACAAGCTCTTTGCTTTCCACTATTTGGAAGGAGGTACTGCTGATAAAAATAAGAAACAAAAGACTAGTGTATATGGACTCTATAGACCACAAGAGTCATGGGCAGTTCGTCACATTACACACCATGGAACACATCTACTGGTCAAGTGCTGTTAGCTCTTAAAATGTGCATTTTAGATCCCAGGTTTTCCGGATTTTTTTTATTGTTTTGGTCCATAGTACCACCTCCAAAAATATGGAAAGCAAATAACTTGCAGTAAAAGAGGTTTGTTTTAACAGAGCAAGTATTCATAGAGTAGCGGGATGACATTTCCTGATACGGGTTCCTATACTACGCTTATTCTACCAACTCTCGTCTGTAACCTTGATAAGTGTGTGGCATGAATTCTGAATCACCCTGTGTATTTGCAAACCGACTAAGTAAACTCTTGAAGAAATTAACCAGAAATCCAAAACATATCACAGAAAGAGAGTTTGAAAACACACCAAGTTAACTAGACCTAGTATTTTTAATATAAAATCTTATTTTACTTCTTATTTTCCAAAAGATTAATGTCGTTTACGGCTAAAGCACATGAGCGAAGATATAGCAACACAAAAAACAATCAGAGTCTTAAACTTGGATTTAATGATAATTATGTGCCGGCCGCGGTGGCTGAGGGGACTGAGACGCTCCAGTCACGGTCTGCACGGCCACTACGGTCGGGGGTTAGAATCCCCCCTCGGGCATGGATATTTGTGCCGTCCTTAGGATTACCTAGTTCATAAGTAGTTTGTAAGTTTAGGGACTGATGACCTCGTAAAAAAATGTTCAAATGTTTGTTAAGCTTATGGGACTTAACTACGGGGTCATCAGTCCCTAAACTTACAAACTACTTATGAACTACTTACGAACTAGGACGGCACAAATATCCATGCCCGAGGGGGATTCGAACCCCCGACCGTAGTAGCCGTGCTGACCGTGACTGGAGCGCCTCAGTCACCTCGCCCACCGCGGCCGGCGATGACCGCGTAGATAAGTCCCATAAGCTATACAAACATTTGAACATTTTTTGATAATTATGTTGCTAGCAAGGGTACCGCAATCAACATTCATAATAAATAATGTAGTTACAATTAAACTGGCAGTGTTTTGCGAGGTGCAGTGCGGGCTGTATACATGGCAGGACGCTGAAACTTCGTAGCTATGTTCAGTAATCAGTGCGCTCGCGGAGAACGATGAAACAAATAATGGTTCCACTTTCTGTCACCAGGCGAAAATATGACTCTGATATCAGTCATAATCTGAAGTGTTTCCTAGTGAGACATCAGTATGCTGTTGGTTGTGTGCTGACTCTTGTTGATGTCGTTTCTGAGGTGACTACTGGTGTACAGAGTTAAATGTTCAAATGTTTGTAGATCTATCGGACCAAACTGCGTGGTCATCAGTCCGTAGCTTACAAACTACTTAAACCTAGGTAAACTAACCTAAGGACAACACACACACCCATGCCCCAGGGAGGACTCGAACCTCCACGGCGAGCAACCGCGCGCTCCGCAGCGAGACGCTTTAGACCGCTTGGCTACTCGCTACTCCACCGCGGCTACAGAGTTAAGTTTGACGTTTACCGTTTTAGCTACAATGGCAATCGGGACGAAAGACCGTGCATTGCCGGTAAAATTGTTTTATCAGAATGGCAGCAACAACATCGCTGCATTGCGGAAATATAGCCAACAACTGCGATGAGGCCTCATGTCAACAAATGAGCTGTAGGATATGATGAAAAAATTTGAAGAAACAGGTGATTAAGATGGTGCATCAGGGAGAGGAAGGCGCCTCATTCCCATGATTGATGTTCATGAAGTTGCTGTAGTCCAGTAGCGAATATAGCATATATTTTAGGGGAGGGCAAGATTAATGTAAAGATAAGTTACGTAATTTTAAGTAGACACACCATGATATATAGTTTCAGTTTTGTTGCTCATTTTCAAAGGATAATTTGCGCTGAAGCTCCTTTTAGCTTATCGAGATAGAGCTTCTTTATTGTTGCCATCAATTTATAAAAATATAGGATAAGTCTACTAGTTATCGGCATCTTAGGGTGATTCACATTAAATATCAAGTGTAAATCCTATTTAATATTACAACATTGGTTGTAACTTATTGCGACATGTCACATAAATGCATCTAGTGTCAAATAAAAATGCGCAAGTCCTTGTAATAACGATCAGTTCAATTTAAAATAATTACATTTATAAGATGCACCTTTCGTACCAGTGATCGGCAGAGCACAATATACCGAGAACCCGTTATTGGCAATCAGTCATACTACTTATCGCCAATGGAACGTAAATTTTTATTTATAGTTGACGTATCTATTTAGCGATTCAAGAGAACTTTAAATGTGCAATTAAAGTGCCATTTACTCGTAGAGCGACGATTATTGGTACACTTAGCCTACCTATTTTTCCTGTTATATACGGAGCAGCACACACCTAAAATTTTGCAGACAGTACTCGAGCTGTGCCACTGGAATTGTCTCTCGCCAGGTCAAGAGTTGAGAAGATTTTGCGGCGCATTTTTCACTGATTTCCCTACAACATTCATAATGTCCACTAAATGCAACCCCAGGATAGTCTACAACGCCGTGACTTTGCTCTTCGCTTTTTGGCACACACGGGACTCAACGACTCGTGGACAAGGAATATTCTTTAGACGGAGAAGACGCATTTTCTTATGCACTGTGCCATGAATTGATACAACTGTCGTATATAGCGTTCTACTCCCCCACACATTGTGCACGAAGGTCCATTGAAGTCATCATATCTGACTGTGTGATATGGTTTCAGAAGTTCACTCTTTTTCGGTCCGTTTCCCTTTAATAACATGATACCTCGTGGGTCTTTTATACAGATCTCCTCGAGCAACATCTGATTCCGGTTTTGTAATAACGGAACTGTGTCCACACTACTATTTTCATTCAAGAGTGGCGACACCGCATGTCACTTCCTATACTGTTCCCCCTTGGACTAGATAATACTACCTTGCTAGTATTAGATCCTAACCAAACTCAAAAACTCACTGTAGTGTATTTAACACTTGTAAAATAATTAATATGAAATGGTTAATGAATCCATACGTTTGTCTGTATGTCAGTATACAACAATATACACGATGTGATCAAAAGTATCCGGACACCCTCAAAATCATACGTTTTTCGTATTGGGTGCAGTTTGCTGACACCTACTGCTAGATACTTAATATCAGCGACCTCATGCGTCATTAGACATCGTGAGAGAGCAGAATGAGGCGCTCCGCGGAACTCAAGGACTCCGAATATGGTCAGGTGATTGGGTGTCATTTGTGTCAGAAGTCAGTACGCGGTATTTCCACACTTCTAAACATCCCGAGGTCAGCTGTTTTTGATGTGATAGTGAAGTGAAAATGTGAAGGGACACGTACAGCGCGAAAGTGTACAGGCCGACCTCGTCTGTTGACTGACAAGAGGCCGCCGAAAGTTGAAGAGGATCGTAAGTGTAATAGGCTGGCATCTGTCCAGACACTCACACCGCAATCCCAAACTGCATTAGGATCCACTCCAAGTACTACGGCAGTTAGGAAGGAGTTGAGAAACGTTGGATTTCATGGTCGAGCGGCTGCCTATAAGCCACACATCATGCAGGTCAATCCCCAAAGACGCCTCGCTTGGTGCAAAGAGCGTAAAAATTGGTCGACTGAACGGTGGGAAAAAGTTGTGTGGAGTGTCGAATCACGGTATACAATTTGGCGATCCGATGGCAGGGTGTGGATTTAGCGACTGCCCGGTGAACGTCACCTGCCAGTATGTTTAGTGCCAACAATAAAATTCGCAGGCGGTGGTGTTTCGTCGTAGTCGTGTTTTTCATGGAGAGGGTTTGCATCCCTTGTTGGCTTTCGTAGTACTATCACAGCATGGACCTACACTGATGTTTTTTGCTCCTTCTTGTTTCCCAGTATTGAAGAACATTTTGGGGATGGCGATTTCAGTTTTCAACACGATCGAGCACCTGTTCATGATGCACGGCCTATGGCGGAATGGTTACACGACAATACATCTACATCTACATGGAATACTCTGCAAATCACATTTAAGTGCCTGGCAGAGGGTTCATCGAATCACCTTATACTATTTATCTCCCATTCCATTCTCGAATAGCGCGCGGGAAGAAAGAACACCTGAATCTCTCCGTTCGAGCTCTGATTTCTCGTACTTTATTCTGATCAGCATTTCTACCTATGTAAGTGGGAGTCAACAATATATTTTCGCATTCGGAGGAGAATATTAGCGATTGGATTTTCATAAGTACCCACGCCACAGCGATAAGCACCGTTGTTGTAATGATTCCCATCCCAGATCCTGTATCATTTCCGTAACGCAGTCTCCACTGTATCGTGACAAAACAAAACGAGCTTCCCTTCTTTGGACTCTTTCGATGTCCTCCGTCAAATCCACCTGATAAGGATCCCACAATGGGCAGCAATACTCGAAAAAAGAACGGACAAGCGTAGTGTATGCAGTTTCTTTAGTAGTTTTGTTGCATCTTTTAAGGGTTCTGCCAGTAAAACGCAGTCCCTCGACATAATCTACCTGTTCTTTCCAGTTTAAGTCTGAAGTAAAAGTAATTCCTAGGTATGTTGTGGAATTTATGGCCTTCACTTTTTATTGATTTATCTTGTAAACAAAGTTTAACGGATTTCTTTTCGTACTCATGTGGACGACTTCACACTTCTCATTATTCAGAGTCAATTGCCAATTTTTACATCATAGTGATATCTTATTCAGATCGTTCTGCAGTTGGTTTTGATCTTCAGATGATTTTGCTAGACGGTAAATCTGCAAACAATCTAAAAGAGCTACTTAGATTTTCTCCCAAATCGTTTATGTAAATAAGGAACAGCAGAGGACCAATAACACTACCCTGTGAAACGCCCGATATAACCTCTGTTTTAGTCGATGTTGTACCATCGATTACTACGAACTGTGTCCTCTCTGACAGGAAATCACCTATCCAATCGCAAATTTAGGGCGATATACCATAACCACGCAATTTAATTAAAAACCGTTTGTGAGGTATATTCCTGTAATGGACTGGCCTCCACAGAGTCCTGACTGGAATCCTATAGAACCCCTTCGGGATGTTTTGGAACGCCGATTTCGTGCCAGGCCTCACCGACCTGCATCGATAGTTCTCCTCAGTGCAGCACTCCGTGAAGAATAGGCTGCCATTCACCAAGAAACCATCCAGTACCTGATTGAACGTATGCGTGCGAGAGTGGAAGCGGTCATCAAGGCTAAGGGTGGGCCAACTTCATAGTGAATTCCAGCATTGCGGATGGAGGGCGCCACGAACTTGTAAGTCATTTTCAGCCAGGTGTCTGGATTCTTTTCACCGCATGGTGTAGTAAACCGAACCTCATAATATGCTGACTGATATGTATTCGAGGTTTTACAAATACTATAATGAAAGCAGTGGAGACGGTGGGTGTGTATTAACTCATTTTTGCATAATCTCCTGTAAAGTAGAATAAGGTTTAGTTGATGCGTGAGTTGAATTTGTAACCCATAAAGAATACCCCTGGTACTGCTAATTTATATGCGTAATGTTGCACAAGACGATCATTAATTACTCTCCAATTTCTAGTATAGTACAAAGTACTGAATAGAAAGGAGTACTAAACCACTTCACAACTGAACCTCAGGGAGTGAACATCTTGGCAGACGCACAAGGGCTTAGCGTCGAGCCGCGGTGGAGTAGCCGAGCGGCCAAAAAAAAAAAAAAAAAAAAAAAAAAAAAAAAAAAAAAAAAAAAAAAAGCGGTCTAAAGCGTCTCGCTGCGGAGCGCGCGGTTGCTCGCCGTGGAGGTTCGAGTCCTCCCTGGGGCATGGGTGTGTGTGTTTGTCCTTAGGTTCGTTTACCTAGGTTTAAGTAGTTTGTAAGCTACGGACTGATGACCGCGCAGTTTGGTCCGATAGAATTACAAACATTTGAACATTTTGCTTAGCGTCGAAAACTGCGAATTAACAAAGAAAACACTACTTTCGTAGCATTCAGTAGGACTGGACACATTTCACATCTATATCTAAATCTACATATTACTCCGCAAGCAGTCATATGGTATGTGGTGCTGGGTAACTCGTACTGCTACTATTTGCTTTCCTGTTCCAGTCCCAACTAGAGCGAGGGAAAATTAATAGCCTATACGCCTCCATACGAGATTTATTTGCTATTATGTTTGTGTTCCTTGTGGAATTATAAGTTGGTGGCAGAGGGATCGTTCTTCACTCTCAGGTCCTCTTAAATTTCTCCTATAGTGTTTTAGAAAAGAACCACGCCTTCACTCCAGAAATACCTTCCTAAGTTCCCCAAACAACTCTGTAACACTTGCGTGATTATAACTACAAGTAGCAAATATGACAACCCGCCTCTTAATTGCTTCTGTCTTTGGCTGAACCGAGATGTTCGGGATCTCAGACTCCCAAAGAATTCGAAAAAAATAGGTTGCACTGATCTACATGCGGTCTCCTATATAGATGAACCATGTACTCCCAAATTTTTGCCAGTAAACGGAAAATTACCATCAGCCCTGACCATAACCATAGTTAGTAAAGAATTGTTGTATGAGGCTTTATCACTACTGAAGTATCGATTACATCAGGCATGGCCGCGTTGGAATAGCCGAGCGGTCTAAGGCGCCTCGCTGCAGAACGTGCGGTTGCTCGCCGGCGGAGGTTCGAGTCCTCCCTGGCACATGGGTGTGCGTGTTGTCCTTAGGTTAGTTTACCTTAGTTCAAATAGTTTGTAAGCTACGGACTGATGACCACGCAGTTTGGTCCGATAGATTTACAAACATATATGAACATCAGGCATGGCCAACATTTCCGCCCGGCGGGCGCGCCCGCGCCCCGCGGTCGAAGTACTCTGTAGTTCACCTACCCGGCCATGACCGTGTGTCGCTAGTATCGGCAACGGAGCGAGAGAGAGAGCTGCGGATAGAGGGAGACCGCACAGCACTGCTCTGCACTGGACTGTCCCGCGGCACAGACAAATATGCCCGCGGTCAGATCCGATGTAAACGAAGTAACAGAGGAAGCGAAGCTCTGTAATGTGGTCGAAGAACGGTAAAACGAGCAAACCATATACTGTTTAGGTAACAATTAGTGTCTGTATGGCAGAATCACTACGCAAAGCTTTAGAAAATATCCAAAACACGAATCGAAGAAAAACTTAGTAATTTTGTGACCAAATTTGATTCTATTAGTATTGTACATGCACACTCGTCATATATACAGTAGGCTTCTTCTGAGAAATATATGTTTCTTAAATGAACTAATATCATAAATATGCTATTTTATGTATGGGCTATAGATTCTCATTCTTACAAGTAAATATTTTTTGTTAAAACACAAATAAAAAATTGACAAAAAAGGATTGGATTTAGGTGCATATTCCCCCAGTTCCACTGAAAAGATGCAAGCTTTTTTGACGGGCGCACTACTTCCCTCACCAAAGCAGTGCCTGCAGCAGGTGTGGGAGTGAGACAGCTACATGCCAAACGCTGCAAGGGGGAAACGAAGGAAGGCATTTTTTTGCAACACAGTGAGGCTACTAAGTGCAGATGGCAGTGTCGTAGAGTACTTTTATGTGGTGTCGCACAAGTATGAAGTGCGCGCCACGTACTTTCGCCGCGCGCCGCCATGCACGCACGGCGCGTCGTTCTTACGACGTCAGCCACGAGCGCCCTCTGCTACAACTCCGCTCGTGGCCACGACTGCTGCATCGGCCACTTGGGAATCAGATAGGCACGAGTTAAGACTTGGCTATGGGATAGTCACTAGGAATCATCAGTAGGCAGGCCTCTATATAAACTATGTATCAGCATACTGCAGTCAAGAACTATGTAAAAGTTAAGTATTACCAAGACTCCATGAAATATATATCTCGTTCTAATTTACTCTAGTGTTTCTAGTTTCTGCTGTCCCACTGGCTGGTCACCTCCGTACCTGCACAAGCGTACATCCTTTATTCCTGTGGCGGTCTCTCTCCACTCGGCCACCGACACCAAAGACAACCGGCGAAAACGAGACACAAAAGTGGCGACGAGGCTGGGATACAACATTTTAAGATCGAAATTTTAGCACTAATATATAATTGCAAACTTTTTTCATTCGAGAAATCAATAACTTTACTCTTTAATGAAATAAACACATTGCGCAGTACTCATGTGGTTAGCTGAAATACACAGCACGCGGGGCAGGGGCGCGGCAAAGGCGCCAGTGCCCGCGGGCGAGTTACACCACACCTACCGATGCCAAATATTATCTGTATTGTGCTTCGTGAAACTTCAGTAGGGTCTCACTTCCAGATTTATGTGCAACTTGTTTCATTTATTTTTATTTTCACACAAAACAGCTTCCATTACTAAAATACGAAAGAAATTATGTAAGGAGATTAATAGAACTTTGACGTTCGCGCAGTCTCATGTTCTGCACTGATATGTTTGTATGATATGTTCTTTGGAGGTAGTCGTAGTTGAGTTGTTGCTGAAAGAGCGCCTTGGAAGTCGTAACCTGATTTGAAGTTATCTGTACAAAATCTATTTCAATGTGTTTCGTCCCAATAAATTTGTTTCAGTACAAAGTATCAATTGTTTCGTGGAAAACGCTTATTCAAGACTATGAATCTCATTTTACTTTGCAAGAATCATCCTACGAATCAATAAACATCAAGGTAAATAATTATATTGCTTCAACGACGTCAAGAGTTATTGACATCACGTTTCCCAGCATGTTGTTGTTGTGGTCTTCAGTCCGGAGACTGGTTTGATGCAGCTCTCCACAATACCCTATCCTGAGCAAGCCTCTTCATCTCCACATAAGAACGGCAACCTACATCTGTCTGAATCTGCTTACTGTATCCATCTCTTGGTCTTCCTCTGCGATTTTTACCCCACACACTTCCCTCTAATGCTAAATTCACAATTCCTTGATGTCTAAGAATGTGTCCCACCAATCTATCCCTTCTTTTAGTCAAGGTATGCCAGAAATTTCTTTTCTCCCCAATTCTGTTCAGTACCTCCTCGTTAGTTACGTGATCCACCCACCTAATCTTCAGCATTCTTCTGTAGCACCATATTTCAAAAGCCTCTATCCTCTTCCTGTCCGCACTGTTTATCGTCCATGTCTCACTCCCATACAAGGCAACACTCCATACAAATGCCCTCAGAAAGGCCTTCCTTAGGCTTAAATCAATATTCGATGTTAACAAATTCCTTTTTTTCAAGAACGCTTTTCTACCTATTGCCATTCTGCATTTTATATCCTCTGTACTGCGACCATCATTTGTTATTTTACTGCCCAAGTAACAAAACTCATCTACCTCCTTTATTGCTTCGTTACCTAATCTAATTCCTTCAGCATCACCTGATTTTCTTACACTGCACTCCATTACCCTAGTTTTGCTCTTGTTAATCTTCATCTTATATGCACCTTTCAGCACACTGTCCATTCCGTTCAATTGCTCTTCCAGGTCCTTTGCTGTATCTGACAGGACTACTATGTCGTCAGCAAAACGCAATGTTTTTAATTGTTCCCCCTGAACTTTTATTCCTTCACCAAATTTCTCCTTGCTTTCCTTTATAGCTTGTTCAATGTACAAATTGAATAACATTGGAGAAAGGCTACAACCCTGTCTCACTCCCTTCCCAACCAC
Source organism: Locusta migratoria (assembly GCA_026315105.1). Taxonomy (NCBI): domain Eukaryota; kingdom Metazoa; phylum Arthropoda; class Insecta; order Orthoptera; family Acrididae; genus Locusta; species Locusta migratoria. The sequence goes on along the minus strand of CM048755.1, from coordinate 450,423,731 downwards.
TGCATCCCTTTCATGCCCTTCAACTCTGACAACCGCTGTCTGGTTTTTGTACAAGTTGTAAATAACCTTGCGCTCCCTATATTTTACTCCTGCTTGCTTCAGAACTTGAAAGAGTTTATTCCAATCAACATTGTCAAAAGCCTTCTCCAAATCTACAAAAGCTAGAAATGTAGGTTTGCCTTTTCTTAATCTATCTTCTAGGATAAGCCGTAAAGTGAGTATTGCCTCCCGAGTTCCTACATTTCTCCTGAACCCAAACTGATCTTCCCCGAGGTCGGCTTCTACCAGTTTTTCCATCCTTCTGTATATAATTCGTGTTAATATTTTGCAACCATGACTTATTAAACTGATGGTTCTGTAGTTTTCACACCTGTCTGCACCTGCTTTCTTTGGAATGGGGATTATAACATTTTTCTTAAAGTCTGAGGGTACTTCGCCTGTCTCATACATCTTACACACCAGGTGAAACAGGTTTGTCATGGCTGGTTCTCCCAGAGACTTCAGTAGCTCTGACGGGATATCATCTACTCCAGGGGCCTTGTTTCGACTTAGGTCTTTCAGGGCTCTGTCAAATTCTTCTCTCAATACAGTATCTCCTATTTCATCTTCATCTACATCCTCTTCCCTTCCTACAATATTGTCTCGAAGTTCATTTCCTTTGTAGAGCCCCTCTATATACTCTTTCCACCTTTCAGCTTTCCCTTCTTTGCTGAGAACTGGTTTTCCATCCGTGTCCTTGATATTCATAGAGCTGTTTTTCTTATCTCCAAATGTTTCTTTTATTTTCCTGTAGGCTGCATCTATTTTTCCCCTATTTATACATTCCTCTACATCCTTGCATCTGCCTTCTAGCCACTCCTGCTTAGCCATTTTGCACTTCCTGTCAATCTCATTTCTTAGTCGTCTGTACTCCATTTTGCCTGTTTCATTAAATGCATTTTTATATTTTCTCCTTTCATCGATTAAATTTAGTATCTCCTGTGATATCCAAGGATTTTTCGTAGGTCTTGCCTTCCTACCTATTTTGTCCTCTGCTACTTTCACTATTTCATCTCTCAATTTTACCCATTCCTCCTCTACTGTTTTATTTTCCCTTGTTTCTGTCAATTGTTGCCTAAAGCTCCCTCTGAAATTCTTAAGAACCTCAGGTTCCTTCAATTTATCCAGGTCCCATCTCCTTGTTTTCCTACCTTTTTGTAGTTTCTTCAGTTTCAGCCTACAGTTCATAACCAACAAGTTATGGTCGGAGTCTATATCTGCCCCTGGGTACGTCTTACACTGTAAAACCTGGTTCCGAAATCTATGTCTTACCATTATAAAATCTATCTGGTATCTCCCGGTGTCTCCTGGTCTCTTCCACGTATACAACCTTCTTTTGTGATTCTTGAACCAGGTGTTTGTTATAACTAAATTATGTTCCGTGCAAAATTCTACCAGGCGGCTTCCTCTTTCATTCCTTTTGCCCAGACCATATTCGCCTACTATCTTCCCTTCCCTTCCTTGTCCCACTACCGAATTCCAGTCTCCCATAACAATTAAGTTTTCCTCTCCCTTAATTGTCTGAATAATTTCCTTTAGCTCCTCATATATTTCTTCGATTTCCTCATCATCGGCAGAGCTAGTTGGCATATAAACCTGTACCACTGTTGTCGGTGTTGGCTTCGTATATATCTTGACAATGATAATGCGATCACTGTGCTGGCCATAGTAGTTTACCCGCATTCCTATTTTCTTATTCATTATCAATCCTACTCCTGTGATACCCCTAATTGATTTTGTATTTATAATCCTGTACTCACCTGACCAGAAATCCTGTTCATCCTGCCACCGAACTTCACTAATCCCCACTATATCTAACTTCAACCTATCCATTTCCCTTTTTAAATTTTCTAATTTTCCTACTCTATTAAGGGATCTAACATTCCACGCTCCGACCCGTAGAATGCCAGTATTGTCTTTCCTGATGATCACATCCTCCTGGGTAGTCCCCGCCCGGAGATCCGAATGGGGGACTATTTTACCTCCGGAATATTTTACCCGAGAGGATGCCATCATCATATGTTCATACAGTAGAGCTGCATGTCCTCGGGAAAGGTAACGGCTGTAGTTTCCCCTTGCTTTCAGCCGTTCGCAGTAGCTGTGTGGCAAAGCCACATTAGCTGATGTTACAAGGCCAGCTCAGTCAATCATCCAGACTGTCGCCCCTGTAACTACTGAAAAGGCTGCTGCCCCTCTTCAGGAACCACACGTTTGTCTGGCCTCTCCACAGATACCCCTCCGCTGTGGTTGCACCTACGGTACGGCTATCTGTATCGTTGAGGCACGCAAGCCACCCCACCTCGGCAATGTCTGTGGTTCATGGGAGTGGGTTTCCCAGCATAACCAACATAATTTACTATTATGGAGAGGCAACGAGGGATATAGCATTGCCGGCCGCGGTGGCCGAGGGGATCCCAGACCAAGTGTATTTTCCAAAGGCTAAGACCAATGCGGTGAATTGGATTCGCGGACATGCCATACACTATCTTTTTGGACACAATGCAAAATCGAAACTTGATTTTTGGACTTATCTCACGGATCGCCATTACAGAGTTGTACGACATCCTAAATACAGACAATACTTTTCCAACTTCCTTGGGAGTACCTTCAACGACCCTCCCCTCAGCTGGAATGTGTTCAGTCAATAGAGAAGAATTTTCAATGTTTGAACTGCTGTCCCTCCTTGAACTGTTCAACGGAATGCACATTCTATGAGAAGCCGTAACTGAACTTACTAGCCGCAGGGAACCGAGATCTTCTGAACTATAAACGAACATCAAGATCTATTAAATAAAAATAATGAAATAAAATCATAGTAATGTGAATAAAGATAATTTATTTGTTCTGTCTCCTACATATAGTTAAGTTTCCAGGGGTAGTTTTAGTTAGGCGCCAACACCTGAAGAGGTTGAGGTTCTTTTTTTATTAGGGTAAAAGTGGCGGTGGCACTTTAGTTTCCTTTCCTTTTGTGGTCCCTTCCCCTCAAAAAAAAAAAAAAAAAAAAAAAAAAAAAAAGGGGCTGAGGCGTTTCAGTCGCGGTCTGCACGGCCACTACGGTCGGGGGTTCGAATCCCCCCTCGGGTATGGATATTTGTGTCGTCCTAGTTCGTAAGTAGTTTGTAAGTTTAGGGACTGACGACCCCGTAGTTAAGTCCCACAAGCTATACAAACATTTGAACATTTTGATATAGCATTTAGATCAAAATAAAATAATGAACATATTACGAAATCTTTTATTTATTTTTTATTGGACTATAATTGTGTGTGGAGGGCGGGAAGGCGGAGGGGCGTTGGTGCGTTAACTTTACATGCTCAGTCCACGCTGCAGTTCATATTTCTCTGGAATGTTACGCCTAGAAATTTAATCGATGTTCCCGTGTCAAGCAGTACACTACTAGTATTCGAACGTTACGATATTTTACGCTAATATCAGGGAAAAAGTATGTACACTATCCATAAACTTACTTAACACGTATCACAGGATGGGCACCTAAAATCCTAAACTCCTATATACATTAATAATGTAGTAAGACGCATTGGAAGTTAGTCTACAAGTCTGTGGTATTCATCTGCACGCATCTGACACCAAAACGTTTGCAGATTGGTAGTCAGTTCCGGTCTGGTGCCGCGGTGGTGTGGCCGAGCGCATTGAGGTTCTATGCTGCGATCCACGAGGCCGCTCCCCCTCGGGGATGGATGTTTGTGCCGTCTTTAGTATAAGGTTGTTCATAAGTAGTTTGTAAGTTTAGTGACTGATGACCCCGCAATTAAGTCCCTTAAGCTTAACAAACATTTAACATCTGGTCTGGTCGTAACTGAAGGAGCCATGGCAAGGAGCCTGTGTCCTATGGCATCTCAAATATGCTCAGTTTTGTTCAAATCTGGGATCTTGTTTTGTCAGTTAAACTCTTTCCACCTCCCCTGTATGTTCCTGGAATAATTGTCGTGTAGTGCGGGAACGATATGGCGACGTGTTATCATCTTGAGACACTGCATAATTGTCAGGCTGATTGAAGGAAAAAAATGGCTGGAGATGATCATGAGAAGCTCGACAAACCGCGGACCATTATAAGCCCCTTTCAGAACCACTAGGGGTCCATTCCATTATAGGAAAATGCACCCCAGACCATAAAAGATATACCACAGCGCCGCGGTGGAGTAGCCGAGCGGTCTAAAGCGTCTCGCTGCGGAGCGCGCGGTTGCTTACCGTGGAGGTTCGAGTCCTCCCTGGGCCATGGGTGTGTCTGTTTGTCCTTAGGTTAGTTTACCTAGGTTTAAGTAGTTTGTAAGCTACGGACTGATGAGCACGCAGTTTGGTCCGATAGATTTAAAAACATTTGAACATTTTTTATACCACAGCTGTGTACCACACCTTCTTGGCAAGCGGGATTCAGCGATTCATGTGATCTGCACCACACGCGCTGCCTCCCATCCCCATGGAGCAGTTGAAATCATGATTATTCCGACCACATCACGTTCCGCCATTGTTTGAGTTTCCATCCCTGGTGATTGGGGCCAAAAGCAAGCTGTTGTGCCCGATGACGTTTTGTTGACAGTGGCCGGCTCCAGTACCCCATATAACCCATGTTCCTACGTACTCTCCACTGGGAGACGTGTCTAGCACATCCAGTGTTGAATTGAGTCGTGATTTTTTGCACTGTTGCACTTCTGTCACTGTTGATGAGTCACATATCGCTCGTCACGGTCATCAAGGGTAGCTGCTCGGCGCCGGTAGTCCGTTTGCTGTCAACTGACACCGCCATTCAAATATTCACAATGCACCCTGGACACAGTTGAACATGTGAATTCAAATTCCTGCATCACTGCCGAAATTCCCATCCGTCGAGCTTGGATCACCACACCCCGTTCGAATGGCGTCAGCCCACGAAGACGTAGCATCTCATACGAACCAGTTGCACAACTGGTCCCAGACATCCAGTGATTGGAACTACGTCCAACATACTAGGCTTAAATCAAGGAAGAGTCTCCTGCCAATAATTATACCAACTCTGAACTGTGGTAAAAGATGGTTCCAGGAAGACTAAGGAATAGCGTCAGGGAAGAACCACAACAGGCTTCAAACGTACCTATCCGATATGGAAAGCTCTGAATAGAATAAGAACGAATGTATGACGATGCAGAGTGAACATTAAATCGTGTTACAACAGTACAGACGAATCCCGCGAGTGTAGAACACTGTAAGTTCCACAACACCTGATAGTCTGCAGGAAACTGGAGGAAACTTGTACGACACAGGATCTATTCAAAATGTTCAAATGTTTGTATAGCTTATGGGACTTAACTACGGGGTCTTCAGTCCCTAAACTTACAAACTACTTATGAACTAACTATTACTAAGGACGGCACAAATATCCATGCCCGAGGTGGGATTCGAACCCCCCACTGTAGTGGCCGTGCAGACCGTGACTGGAGCGCCTCAGTCCCCTCAGCCACCGCGGGCGGCCAGGATCTATTCATCGGATGCAGCAACGTACAGGAGGATGTGAGGTTGAGTGATCCCTGCTAGAACTACAACAGTTGTTTTAAATTATTTTGTCCTGTGTGCTTTTGATATATTAATTTACTTAATTTTCACTTCTTTTACTATCATGTATTGTAATTGTGACCACAAAGGTATTCCCGGCGTAATAACTGTTTGTAATCTTCTCGGGTTTGCAGCCGGATACTAAAGTCAACTTGACACAATATTTCAGCGGCTCACCTGCCTGCCATCCTCAGGTGAGCTTGCTGATAGACAATCTCGCCGGAACTGAGTTCCCAGTGCAATCGGCGGCTCCTTTATACATCGAGGAAGACCCATAGTAGCCAATCTTTTCATGGAGGACTTCGAAGATATGTCATTGACGACGGCGGCTCTTAAGCCAACTTGTTTTTGGAGGTACGTCGATGATACTTTTATGATGTGGCCTCATGAGGAAGAAGCTCTCAACCGCCTTTTGGACCATTTTAACTGCATGCATCCCAACATCAGGTTCACATTGGAAGTTGAGAAGGAGGGGAAGCTTCCCTTTCTTGATGTTCTGGTTTACAGAAGAGATGATGGGAAACTGGGACATAGTGTTTATCGAAAACCTACGCACACGGACCGCTATCTGCATGCCTCGAGTTGTCATCCTCCGGCCCAACGTACTGGCGTTCTTCGGACAGTAGCTAGAAGAGCTTACGCCGTTTCTAATACAGAAAGTTTGACGCAAGAACTAGATCATCTCAAAGTTTCAACAGAATGGCTACACAGATAAGCAGATCCGCTGTGCTTTACAGTTTGGTCCTTCACCTGAACCATTAAATGAGACCCACAAATCAGTTGCTTTCCTACCTTTTGCCGGGAGTATTTCATCAAAGATGGGAAGAATTTTAAAAAAGTATGACATTAAGAGTGTTTTTCGTCCGCCAGTAAAGACGTGAGCACTTCTTGGATCTGTGAAGGATGATTTGGGTCTGAGGAAGCCCGGGGTATATAAGATTCCCTGTCAATGTGGGAAAACGTATATTGGTGAGACTATCCGTACCATTCAGGTCAGATGTATTGAACATCAACGCCACACACGTTTGCTCCAGCCCGAGAAGTCGGCGGTAGCTGAGCATTGTCTCGATGAGGGACATAAAATGTTATATTACGAACTCACATGGTTGCTTCAGCATCTCGTTACTGGGACTGTGTCTTAAAGGAATCCATAGAGATTCGATTATCTGACAATCTGATTAACAGAGACAAAGGCTACCTTTTTAGTAAATCCTGGAACCCTGTGTTATCAGATGTTAAAAAACAACGGTTGGTACTTCAGAAATCTGAATAATAATTTTCTTTATCATCGATTATCGATTTCGCCGGACTCTACCACCGGAGCGCTGTATGTCTTGTGCGCCAGAGGGCAGTTACTGTCACTTCTTGCGCACGCGCTATGGGTCTTCCTCGATGTATAAAGGAGCTGCCGATTGCACTGGGAACTCAGTTCCAGCGAGATTGTCTATCAGCAAGCTCACCTGAGGATGGCGGGCAGTTGCGCCGCTGAAATATTGTGTCAAGTTGACTTTAGTATCCGCCTGCAAACCCGAGAAGATTACAAACAAGTGTTGTAATTGCTTTATATCCTACTCTTTCATTGTCATTTGATTCCGTAAAATTGGATATGATAAATAACACGCCAACCACATCTCAGGAGGTCTCTTATACAAGAACAGCTGGCAGATGGGAGACAGATCTGCGCCATGCGTGTCTCACTTTCGCATATCAGTGCACTATTTCCAGCGGATGGCCCACATGTTGATTATTTATTTCAGGTATTAGATTTACATTTGAATTAGTTGTAATTAACACACCCTGGATATTTAAGTTTCTGTTATCCGAAATCCTAACAAATATTTCATACTAAAGACACAAGATTGATTAAGTTGAATGTCTCGTCAAAATCAAGAAATAGTGAATTAATTTGTCCTTGTCCTATTGTTATCCATAGTCATTTTCGTGGGGAATGACGTCAAACCAAGCATAAACGATTTTCTCATGGTCAGCAGGGATCTTGGATGAAGACGTATCTTCAACTTCATTTTTTAAATTTTTCCAGTACTTTACATAAAAATTTTAGGATATCCTAGTAAAGAGTGATGCTTATCTATATGAATTAAGATTACGTTTCTATTGATCTCACCCTGAATTAAGCGCTAAACATTATAAATATTATAACTAAAAATGGTTCTTGATTGCGTTCTCAGTTGATTATCATAATTCCAACACTTAGCTGTATCTATAGGCAATATGACAGTATACATGGTGCAATATTTAGATCAAGGAGCTGCCACCAGCGGCAGAAACAGTGACACTCACCAGCCTGAGCATCGAGTTGGACTGAGCTTGGGTGGCAGATACGAGTACGTAAGACAATTTGTAGCACTTTGCCCGATTTGATAAGTGGGTTACAAGCTTCCAAGGGTTTTATTTGCGGACGGAGAAGTTAGTACTGCTTCCTCCCACAAGTCCCCTAAAACCTCCACATCCTTGAGGATGCTGTTGCGTAGCAGTGTGCGTTTGTACCGTCCTACAGTATGCACGAGGTGCCGTAGTTGCTGTCCAAGTCTTTATGGAAAGCATAGAGTTCTGACTAACCTGTTGTCTTCTATAGTTGTGTCCCCAGCGCAGAAGACAGCACACAGGTCGTTGGTTTTTCTACAGCGTACAAGTGAGGCTAAAATAAGTTCTGTATGATGGAAGCATAAGAAACGACTCGCGAGATTTTTAATTGTCAGGGATGCCATTTATTAAATAAATAATTAAATATGAACAACTTTTGTTAATACGACACGGCATATGCTGCCCATAGCTCATGTTGAGACCTCGACTGTTATCACTATTACACAAATCTTTACTCACGACCGGCGCGGTCCGGCGTGTATAGTGGTCAGCTCGAGACTGAAACTGCGGCGCGTTGCGAGAGGACACCTGACGCTCTATTTCGCGCCAAAACAAGACCGTCGCGCACCTGTGCCATATGCTACTGCTCCTCACCCCACATTTCAACATATGCTGCACATCTGTCTTTCTTCCGCATTTAAGACACGTACAATGTTAGCAAAGATACGGCCAGCGGCCAGAAATATGAAGTGGACATAGGCCAGGAATATCACAGGGTTACACGTATCCGCCCTTGGATACAGTGAGGCTTCCCCGAAAGCACGAGGCAGACAAATATGATTTATCTGGAATCTTTGCTTCACTCTGAAAGCAGTGTCCTGTTTAAAGACTAGCTGATAGCTGAAGGACGCCAGCTTGGAGCGCCTAGAGGCCCCATACACAGGTCGACAAGTCCGCCGATATGTTCGCAGAGCGGATCTGCCCCAAACAAGAGTGGGCGACGAGCTGACGGTCGGGTTCCCGGTGTTATTTCGCTATCTGACAGCCCACACTCCGTCAGTACAGTCCTACGTTGATGTCTGGGCGCTCAGCTCGCAACACGGTCGCCGCTAAGGCAGAACGGGTTGCAGCTGTGGACGCGCACCACATGCTCGCCAATCGCAGCAGCGACACGTCCGACTGTGTGTGTGCACCGGCGAGAACCTGGTTGTCCCTCCCAGCCTGTATTGATGGAATGCAGGTTGGAAAGTCGCTGTCAGGGTACGACAATCAGCAGGTCGGTTACTAGCGCATCGTGTACACACTGGTGAGTGGAAGATGTTCAAATGTTTGTATAGTCTATGGGACTTAACTACGGGGTCATCAGTCCCTAAACTTACAAACTACTTATGAACTACTTACGAACTAGGACGGCACAAATATCCATGCCCGAGGGAGGATTCGAACCCCCGACCGTAGTGGCCGTGCAGACCATGACTGGAGCGCCTTAGTCCCCTCGGCCACCTGGTGAGTGGCCCGAGCCTTAACCCTCTCATGCACGAATTATCAACCCGACAATGAACAAAATTTCTGATACATTATTTGGTAACTTAAGACCTTGTGCAGAATTCATCATAATATATCTAAAAAATAGTTTCATAAGCCAATAGGGAGGTGTCCTCAAATGAGGATACTGAGTACAAAAACTGCTACATTTTACATAGAACATCTATTAATAACATTAAAGAATACATGAAGAGTTTACAGTATTTTGTATTTTTCGTACAATAAAATTGTTTCAGGCACTAGAGGCACACAGCAAGTACACACTTTTCTCACTTGGACCGTGTTTTCTGACGGCAGTCCAGATCATGACACCTATTGGCACTGGGATCACCTACTTGACTGGCCAGTGTTATACCTTATCGAAGCGTAATTCGTTGGGTACCGAATAACAGGCTTTTTTTCTTCGGTGTACAGACAAAAATGTGCTGTCATCTGAAGGCCTGCCTCTAATCTATCTTGTAATCTCTACTTTCCATTTCTTTGTTAGCCCAGTGACTAACACTGCCGTCTAGGATACATTCTAGCATTCATTATTAGTCCTCATATGAGGTACCTGTGCTTTTATGGTCACCTCAGATGTAAAAGATGGCAGAAATGACACAAAATTTAAGTGTCCTCATTTGAGGACGCAACGCAGCAGAGGGTTAAAGCTGTTCCTGAACGTATGAAATTGCTGTTGAGCTGCAGATTCTTCGACAGCTCAGGCACACAGAGAGGTACCCGAAGGAATTCTCTGCGATTTTCACAGTCAAATCCTTTATGAAAGAGGCAATCAAATCTCAATGGTGGCAATTGTGGCAACGAAAGACAAGGAATCGTGAGACCTACACTACCCTCCATAAATTTAGACAACATTGTCAAAGGAGAGAAACAGCGATCTATTTTGTATGATTAATACTACAAAAAACAGTCTTGATCACGAAAAATTACAGTTACCAGCTGGCAGCAGAACAGCCAGGATAGCCCAGCCCAACCGAGTCCAGCACTGGCCACATGGGCTACATTTTGTTCCGAAGATGACCTACATCAGGTCGAAACCGGTCAATACAAACTGTTAATATTCATAGAATATATTATATCAACTGCGATTGGGCAAAGCTGAAAATGTGTACCCAGCCGGGATTCGAATCGCAGTTGGTGTCATATATTCTATGAATATTCAATAATAACAACTGCAGGATCAGAAGTGACGTCTGTTCTTTCGGAACAGACGCCACATGTATATATATAAACTGTTAATTTTTTGCGATCAAGACTATTTTTATGTAATATTTACCCTCCATAAGTTTGGAAACACCTAGTAATTATAGACAATGGAAATGATAAACAGTATAAAAATGCATTTTGTTGTTTTACAAATGTTTATTAAGCTCAAATAATACATAGGAGGATACAACAATTAAATTTTCGATCCCACAAAATAGCCCCTTTTGCTTTCATCGCTGCCTTGCACTCTCTCGGCATGCGCTGTATCAGTTTTGCCAAGGTTTCATCTGGAATTAATCTCCATTATTGCTGCAGGAGCTCCCAAAATTGTGTCCCACTCTTGATTATCCGTTTTCGGATCCTCCTGTCCAATTCATCCCATAGCATTTCGATTGGGTTACTATCAGGGAATTGGGGTGGCCATTTCACGTTTTTTCAATATTTTACGAACCTCTTAGAGACTTCACATAGTTCTGACACAAGGGAGACGTAGGTTTCGGGTCGTTCTCTTGCTGCAAGACAAACCCTTTCCCAACCAGACGCAAACCAGATGTCTTAGCATGACCTGCAGAATGGCATAATAATCCTTTTGGTTCATTTTTCCATCTATTTTCACCAAATCTCTGACTGTCTTCCTTCCAAAGGATCCCCATACCATCACAGAATATTTCGAACTCGTTTTCGTCAGTGAATAAGATTCTTTCTCATTCGCTCGCTGTCCATTGATGCTGTGTCTTAGCGCACTGAAGCCTTCTTGTTAACAGGGCCAACAGTGTTTCCTTGTTGCGACATAACCTCGGAGGTTGTTGTCTACCAGGCGTCATCTCACAGTTGACTCACCGGTGTATCTATCCCTCGTTGCGTTTAGTTCAACAGTCAATTCACTTACAGTTTTTAATATATTACGTTTACTGGTCACCAACAAATACTTTTCCTTGCCTTCTAATATTTTCCTGTATGCTTCTGAGCGAGGACGGTCTTCATAGGAGCCTCTTTCTCGATGCCGCTGTATGGTTCTGACAACTCCGCTGATGGAAATCTTCAGTTTCTTTCCTGTTTGTCGGACACTATTGCCTTCTCGGTGAAAAGTGATTATCATTTTCCGTTATTCATAAGGAATATGGCACCTTTGGGCCATTTTCAATTACTTTCGTGGCATGTTACACCTTTATGCAAACGCAACTACAAGTGAACAGAACTGTAAACAACGTACCTCTACATAGCCAAGCGGTCTACTCACGCCACCTACAGTGTTTAGTAGAACTGCTGAACAGATAACGGCGGTTTACATAAAACTGGGCAATACTAGTATGTTCCAATATGCATGTATAAGTACAATAATTAAGTGTACAATACTGTGTCATTATTAACCGTTATTTGAGCTTGCTATTCCTTATTCTAACTAATGACTCACATAGATCACTTGCATCTTGCTCCATTGTAATACGCAGCACGGTGTTTCCAAACTAATGGAGGGTAGAGTATATAAGAGTTCTTACATATTGAAACTTTCGCTCTGCAGCGGAGTGTGCGCTGATATGAAACTTCCTGTCAGATTAAAATTCTGTGACGGAACCGGGACTCGAACCTTAGACCTGCGCTCTATCGAATGAGCTATCCCGGCGCGCTTCACGATCTGTCCTCACAACTCCACTTCTCACTTCGTCCTCACAGTTCCGCCAGCACCTCGTCACCTATTTTACAAACTTCACTGAAGTTCTCCTGCGAACCTTGCAGGAATAGCACTCTTGGAAGAAAAATGTTTCAAATGTTTGTATAGTCTATGGGACTTAACTACTGGGTCATCAGTCCCTAAACTTACCAACTACTTATGAACTACTTACGAACTAGGACGGCACAAATATCCATGCCCGAGGGGGGATTCGAACCCCCGACCGTAGTGGCCGTGCAGACCGTGACTGGAGCGCCTTAGTCCCCTCGGCCACCGCGGCCGGCTCTTGGAAGAAAGGATATGGTTGGAGCCATGGCCTAGCCACAGCCACAGCCTGCGAAAGGCAAAGGTCATAGGTTCGAGTCCCGGTTCCGGCACAAAATTTTAATCCGCTAGGAGGTTTTAGTTCTTGTCAAAACAGGCTTAAGATCTTTTAGAAACGAAATTGGGAATTTGGGACCTACGTAAAGACTACTGGAGTAGTTATCCAATGTATTTCATTGAATAGGTGGCATTGCAAATTTAACTCGTTAATGAGAAAAACGATACTATGAAGATTAGAATTAGAGAAGTGAAAAAACTGTTGGACAGGAGGAGCCTTGTGTTCACTCATTTGCACGATTTAGCCAGATTAATTAGAGTGAGGTGGAGCTGCATTTTACAGCAGTCAGTTTGGGAGCTTGGTGAGCTCACAGAGGATCTTGTCTTCCTGACCCCCTTCGGAGTTCATGCTGCGGCAAACAGATTTGAAGATGATATGATGTCGAGTATGAAATGACTCAAACATCACACCGGGTATCATTTCTCGAAATTCTAATGCATCATACTAATCAATTAGCACTCTGTTTCGCATACAGTTATCTGCCTTTGCCTGCTCGAAGGTTGTCACTCTACGGTTTAATAAGCTTTCTCACATTGAGCCAAATCTCTACATTCATTCCGATGTGTATTGTCACAGCGTGACATTCATACCGTATCAGGTGGTCTTTTTTGTGGTCCAATGCTTTAATCTTTAAGCACATGACAACTGGTCTGACCTCAGGTTCTAAATATAACATTGACATCGCCTCTGAGAGCTAATTACTGCAGACAATGGACGCCAGAAACGCGTTGGGGGTCAACAAGTATCTGCACCTGGACAATAGCACTGCGTGGCTGCCGGGCACCGCGCAGCCTAGAGAACAAGTTCAGCTGCTCTCAACTGCCGGGGTGACCAGCTGCCACGTCACACCAACAGACATTTTTTTTTTTTATTCATCATTTTCCACACGACCGAGCTGAGGAGCAAGCCTGCATAGTTATAGAGCGAGTCGTTGCATTAGATTGTAACAAAGGAGTAAAGGTAAGGTAAAGCAGTCAGCCGGCCGCGATGGCCGAGGAGACTGAGGCGCTTCAGTCACGGTCTGCACGAACACTACGATCGGGGGTTCGAATCCCCCCTCGGGCATGGATATTTGTGCCGTCCTAGTTCGTAAGTAGTTCGTAAGTAGTTTGTAAGTTTAGGGATTGAGGACCCCGTAGTTAAGTTCCACAAGATTTACAAACATTTGAACATTTGATTTGTAAAGCAGTCACCAGTCCGGAGATTGGTTTGAACACCACAGTGCTTTACTAGGCATGGTCCTGTTTGGAGGTGGTATGCCGTTGCCTTCCTCCGACCTTCAAACTGACTTACCCAGCCAATTATAGGGGGACCTACAGTTTAACGTGCGTTCCGAACCACGGTGCCACTCGGTAATTTGCACATGAGCAATTCTGCCAGAGGTGAAAGAAGTGAAAAGTGACAGATAATTTTTTTTGTTTTTTTTTTCTTTTGTTTTTTTTTTCTTTTTATGAAATACCGTCCCCAACCAGGATTATTATTATTATTATTATTATTTGTAAATGAAAATTTGTGCCCGGCCGGTTTTTTAATTTATTTTTTTTATTTTTTTATTTTTAATTACTTTTATTTATTTTTTAGTTATTTATTTATTTTTTTTGCCTAATCTTTTCCACTTCAGGCGTTGGCGCCTAACTACTATATCCCACTACCACTGTGCAACCGAGGCGCACAACAAAAGAGTAGTAATTGATAAAGTGATACGTGTAGCAATCTTAAGATTTGTTGCCAGATCGACGATCACAGCAGCTTCACAGGTAGGCGTGTAACGACGACTCAGTAAAATCTTTAGATAAAGAAGTTTATCCCTCCTACGTACCCAGTTACTGAGTCATGTCTGTGCCTAGTCAGATATTATGTTTGTACTGATGACATCTAAATTTACATCCACACCCCGCAACGCGCTTCACGATGCGTGAGGAATGGTACTTTGTGTGCCTCGTTACTACAAATTTTCCTGATTCAAAAATATTTGTATATACACCAACAACAAAAAGTTCAAATGTTTGTAGAACTTATGGGACTTAACTACGGGGTCATCAGTCCCTAAGCTTACAAACTACTTATGAACTAAGACTAAGAACGGCACAAATATCCATGCCCGAGGGCACCCCCGACCGTAGTGCCCGTGCAGACCGTGACTGGAGCGCCTCAGTCCCCTCGGCCATCGCGGCCGGCTATATACACCAATAGCCGTAAATTTTGATTTCATTTCTCTACCGCTCCATTGGTATCATCTTCAGGCCACACCGACGACGTCCATCCAGTTACATGTACTGTCAATATGGCCTATTTACCGAAATTCGCAGTTCCTGGATATTCATTTACGGCTGCTGATGTATATAAAAAAAATTGACACAAAAATTTTACCAACCGATGTCCCGCACTCAGCGATAGTATGGAGCTACATCGAACTTCTTTTGTTATTCCAGTTGCTTATGGCTCGCGGAAAAAAGGACTGCAGGTAAGACCCCGTTTCGGCTCCAACCTCACTAATTTTATCCTGATGGTCTTTTCGCGAGTTTCTAGGGAGGAAGGGTACTGTATTGTTTGAAACCTCAAAAAACGTACGTTTTCCGTCCATTACATGATTCAGGAGGTCACTCTTGAAGCGTCTGCCAATAAGAGTAAGTGACAATGGTAAGGTTCACAATAATACTGGGATTAGAGCAACCAAAAATGTTCAAATGTTTGTAAATCTATCGGACCAAACTGCGTGGTCGTCAGTCTGTAGCTTACAAACTACTTAAACCTAGGTTAACTAACCTAAGGACCACACACACACCCATGCCCCAGGGAGGACTCGAACCTCCACGGCGAGCAACCGCGCGCTCCGCAGCGAGACGCTTTAGACTGCTCAGCTACTCCACTGCGGCTGCACAGAATTCAGAGGTAAACCACAAATCTATCTAATGGTGGTAAAGTATGCAAACTTCACTAAAAAGCATATATATATATATATATATATATATATATATATATATATATATATATATATATATATATATATATGTGTGTGTGTGTGTGTGTGTGTGTGTATGTGTGTGTCAGACCGCAGACGGCTTTGATGCTGGGATCCAAAAGCTGGTTCAGCGACTTGTCAAAAAAAATTCAGATTGTTATTTGTCATACAATTAACGTTTCTAGTACTCCATTACAACCATTTTATTGCTTTAAAAATTACTCTCTTACGCTTTACGGTTGCACTGACATGCTAATAATTTGCACATTTAAGCACACAGTGCATGTTATGCTAAGCCACGGTGGAGTAGCCGAGCGGTCTAAAGCGTCTCGCTGCGGAGCGCGCGGTTGCTCGCCGTGGAGGTTCGAGTCCTCCCTAGGGCATGGCTGTGTGTGTTGTCCTTAGGTTAGTTTACCTAGGTTTAAGTAGTTTGTAAGCTAGAGGACTGATGACCACGCAGTTTGGTCCGATAGATTTACAAACATTTGAACATTTGTTATGCTAATTTGACGTTTGTCGCTTTCATTCGACCATAATCAAGATCTTATGTTCACGAACGTCGGTGGTGGTGGTGGTGATGTTGATGATGGCATCAAGAGCATACGTACGTTGCGAAAGGTGTTCACTATTTCTTTGTGTTGCAAACTTGTTTCTGCGGGTAAATAAATACTCATTTCTGTCCACTGGTAACGGCAGTAAAAATTTGTCACCAAAGATTTGACCCACCCGGTAGAGCGTAAATTCCATCTGCGCACGAGATAAGTCACCCGCACGCAAGAGCGCCGGCTCCGCTACGGGAACAACACGACGGTAATCGATGTCGTTTGATAATGGTGACAAACAACCCGAGGAGAAAAACTTTTTAACATTGTTTCCGCAGTCTTCTGTGGTGTTCTCGACGATATGCTAACAAAACGTAAGATAATTAGCTTCATTATAAGGCAGTAATTAAATGAATAATACCGTAATGGGCGGCTGCATCAGCAGTAACGATCTGGCGTGCGCGGCGCGGCGCGGCGCGAACCTCTTGATTAATTGCGACGGCAGGCCGCTAAGTAATTAGCTGCCCAATTCCACAGCGCCTGCCCGCCGATCGCGCCCTCGCTACACCTCGCTCTTCCGTCGCCCCTCACGCCGGATTACCCTCCCTTAGTCGCCGCTTTTCTTTTCCGTTTTCTCCCGGTTTCTGCTGAAGCAAGACTACAGTAACAAATGACGTGTGACCGATCAATTTTTTTTTTTCTAAATTGCCAATATCACCACGTTTACGAATCTCAATCACATAATTAGTTCCCGCTGTGTAAGCTCTCTCTCTCTCTCTGTGAGTCGTTACCCTCTTCAAATTTTTATTGTATTCTGCATGTTTGAGCTGCAACCAAAGATTGGAATATTCCGCTCGAAAAACAATTTTATATATACATCAGAGTGTCCGTGTACAAATGACGTGTGACCGATCATTTTTTTCGAAATTACCAATGTCACCACGTTTACGAATCTCAATCACATAATTAGTTCCCTCTGTGTAACCTCTCTCTCTCTCTGGGTGTGTGAGTCGTTAGCCTCTTCAAATTTTTATTGTATTCTGCATGTTTGAGCTGCAACCAAAGATTGGAATATTCCGCTCGAAAAACAATTTTATATATACATCAGAGTGTCCGTGTACAAATGACGTGTGACCGATCATTTTTTTCTAAATTACCAATGTCACCACGTTTACGAATCTCAATCACATAATTAGTTCCCTCTGTGTAACCTCTCTCTCTCTATGTGTGTGTGAGTCGTTACCCTCTTCAAATTTTTATTGTATTCTGCATGTTTGAGCTGCAACCAAAGATTGGAATATTCCGCTCGAAAAACAATTTTATATATACATCAGAGTGTCAGTGTACAAATGACGTGTGACCGATCATTTTTTTCTAAATTACCAATGTCACCACGTTTACGAATCTCAATCACATAATTAGTTCCCTCTGTGTAAGCTCTCTCTCTCTGTGAGTCGTTACCCTCTTCAAATTTTTATTATATTCTGAATGTTTGAGCTGCAACCAAAGATTGAAATATTCCGCTCGAAAAACGATTTTGTATATACATCAAAGTGTCCGTGTGTTTGTGTGTTTGTTTGTGTGTACGTACTGCATAAAAATCAAAATCTTGTTCCAATCTTTTGCACACGTAATCCTGAGCTAATAACGAGCATCAAAAGGGATAGGGTAAGGTGGTACAATTTCGATAATTTCGGACAAATGTTATTATAATTGGAAATAAATTGTGAAAAGGAATAATTTTAACTATGACACTTGTTCTTGGATGTTTAATGAATATGTTCAAATGTTTGTAAATCTATCGGACCAAACTGCGTGGTCATCAGTCCGTAGCTTACAAACTACTTAAATCTAGGTAAACTAACCTAAGGACAAACACACACACCCATGCCCCAGGGAGGACTCGAACCTCCACTTGGGGCAACCGCGCGCTCCGCAGCGAGACGCTTTAGACCGCTCGGCTACTCCACCGCGGCGATGAATATGTAACACAAATATTATACAGTTACAAATGTTGGTATAAACACAAAAAAGGTTACGGAATTGAGAAACATCGTTCGAAAATGTACCACACTAGGTACAATTATGATCACTTCCTCGTACAATTTTGATTATGGGCATCTTCCACATAAAATGCACTTTTTCTGTCACGCACCAACGCATACTTCGTGGTACCAAACAATGCATTTTTGGCAGCGAATCCAGTCACCCTTAACTAGATGATTTATAAGAGTGCGTTAGACTAAGTAGCTTCACTTACCTCTTTAAAGGGAAAAAGTTTATAACTTCTTACAGCAAAGCGGTGTATTCTTGGAAAAGGCAGGAGGAGCTGTAAAAACCTGCTACTCTACAACGCCACACAACGAGACACTACGAGACAGAAAAATGGCGCGAAAACTTATATTGATCGGAATTGTACCTATATCGAATTTGTACCACCTTACCCTACAGGTATTAGTGAACACAGAGCTGTCGCAGCCAGATTGAATATAAAAAATTCCAAAGTTACCAAAAATATACGAAACGTATATTTGTTCAGGAAAGCAGATAGAAATACAATATATTGCTTCTTGATAGACAGTTTCAACTCGTTCCTAACACTAAATGTGAGAGCAGACCAGATGTGGCTCCAATTCTAAGAAGTGGTATCGACAGCAATTGACAGTTTTATACAAAATAAATTAATAAAAGAAGGAGGTGATCCCCCTTGGTACACAAAACAGGTCAGGACACTGATGCAAAAGCTACGGAAAAGGCACGCTAAATTTAAACGAAAACAAAATTCACAGGATTAGCGATTCTACACAGAATCTCGAAATTTAGAGAGGACTTCAATGTGAGATGACTATAATACTTTTCACAACGAAACTCTTTCTCGAAATTTGACTGAAAACTCAAAGAGATTTTGGTCATATGTTAAATATACTAGGGGCAAAACATAAACAAAACCCTCACTATGTGATAGTGATGGCGATAGTGCCGATGATAGCGCTACTAAAGCAGAGTTACTAAACATAGCTTTTAGAAACTCACTCACCTAAGAACACGAAACCAATATTCCAGATTCATAATTACCAACAGAGGACGGAATGAGTCTCGTTGAAGTTGATATCCTCGGAGTAGTGAACCAACTTAAATTATTTAACAAGAACAGGTCTTCTGGTCCGGACTGTATACTAATTACATTTCTATACGATTATGCTGAAGCGATAAATGCTGTCGACAAGGGTTCTCAAATTGATTCGGTATTTCTTGATTTTCAGAAGGCTTTTGACACCGTACCTCACAAACGGCTTTTAATCAAACTGCGTGGTTATGGTATGTCGCCCCAAACTTGCGACTGGACAGGGAATTTCCTGTCATAGAGGGCACAGTTTGTAGTAATCGATGGTAAGGCATCGACTAAAACAGAGGTGATATCGGGCGTTCCACAGGGTAGTGTTATTGGTCCTCTGCTGTTCCTTATTTACATAAACGATTTGGGAGAAAATCTAAGCAGGTTTCTTATGTTGTTTGCAGATGACGCCGTCATTTACCGTCTAGCAAAATCATCTAAAGATCAAAACCAACTGCAGAACGATCTAAATAAGATATCACTATGGTGTAAAAATTGGCTATTGACTCTAAATAATGAGAAGTGTGAAGTCGTCCACATGAGTACGAAAAGAAATCCGTTAAACTTTGTTTACAAGATAAACCAGTCAAAAGCGAAGGCCGTAAACTCCACAAAATACCTAGGAATGACTATTACTTCAGACTTAAATTGTAAAGAAAACGTAGATAATGTCGTGGGAAAGGCGAACAGGAGACTGCGTTTTATTGGCAGAGCCCTTAAAAGATGCAACAGAACTACAAAAGAAATTGCATACACTAGGCTTGTCCGTCCATTTTTGGAGTATTGCAGCCCAGTGTGGGATCCTTATGATGTGGGTTTGACGGAGGACATCGAAAGAGTCCAAAGAAGGGCAGCTCGTTTCGTATTGTCACGATACAGGGGAGACAGCGTTCCGCTAACAAGAGTGTGCGAAATCCTTTTAGGAAGCAAGAGGGAAAAAAGGCAGTGGTGGTTATGTATACACATACATATAAACATTTTTGTTTTCTACAGGGAGATCGATGATTTGTGGTCGTTGGTTCATGTTCTTTCTGGGTTGTTCGTTGAGAATTTTACTCAATTTTTTTATTAGAGATGGCCTTGAACCAACACGAGCTGAAGAGAAGGTCTGTTCGCTGCCGTGCCACGTTAGGCATGCAGAGTAGGTCGCTACCGCATAGCTCAGTGGCTGGCTGATGGGGCACAGCCCACTGCCTCACATCGGCAAGAGTGTGCGAAAACCTCTTAGGAAGCAAGAGGGCTAAAAAGGCAGGGGTGGTTATATATACACATACATATATACATTTTTTCTAGAGGGAGATCGATGATTTGTGGTCGTTTGTTCATGTTCTATGTGTGAGAGGTTTAATGGTAGGAAAAACGAAACATCGTAGAGGAGCATACTTGTCCACAGAATCAGAATAAGATGTAAACCAAGCCTACAGGTTGCACTGTAGTATCTGGCCACAAACGGCAGCTGTGCAGTATCCTCAATAGGATAGGTCAGCACAGCGTTCTGTGTCATTGGCAATACATTACGTCGTTCCCACGGCTTCTCACTATGGCCGCAATATTTCCAAGGATTATGTAACAATTTTGGTTCATCAGGCACGTTCCATGGTCCAATATTTATTCTTCAATGTCGTTAATGTGTTCCAAGACAACAGGGAGTCCCGTTTACACAGACCTGGTCTTATTATCACGACAGTGAATTTAACCATCTCCTCCACCACCACAGTCACCTGATCTTAGTATTATTGATCCTTGGTGATCTACTTTGGAGGAAAGAGTGCATTATCGCTAAACAAATCCACCTTCGTTGCCTGAGCTTGCCATTATTTTTCAGGAAGAATGATATAGAAACCCACAACAGCCATACTCGAATTGTATTTATACATTCAGAGAGAATTGGAAACTATTCCGAATGCCACCTGTTTTTACACCGTACTTTTGTATGTGTTTGTATGTGTTTCCATAGTTTAGTCTTCCCCTGTAGCTTTCCTTTTATGCTACAGCACTATTGAATTTCCAGTTACTACAAGAGACCTCTCTCTCTGCTGGATATTGAGGACTGAGTACTACGTTCCATTCAGATTTGTGCTGAGTAAAGCCTTGACAAAAACTGCTCCAAGTTGACATCTATTGTAACATAGTTATTTCAGGTGATGGGCTGAAGAAAGCATGCTCCAGAATTGGAATCAAGAACAGCTGACAGCATGAGTAATTTAGAAGTAGATATCCCTGGAGTATTAAAGTGACTTAAATCACTTAACACATGCAATTCTTCCGGTCCCCATTGTACACCAGTTAGGTTCCTTTCAAAGTATGCTAATACAATAGCGCCATATCTAGCTGTCATATAAAACCGCTTGCTCTGTGAAAGATCCATACCCAAAGCCTGCAAAGTTGCATAGGACATTCCAATATTTCAGAAAATTCGCAAAATTTCAGGCCTATATAACTGACATCGGTTTGCAGCAGGATTTTAGAACATACAGCCGCGGTGGAGTAGCCGAGCGGACAAAAGCACCTCGCTGCGGAGCGCGGTTGCTCGCCGTGGAGGTTCGAGTCCTCCCTGGGGCATGGGTGTGTGTGTTTGTCCGTAGGTTAGTTTTCCTAGGTTTAAGTAATTTGTATGCTACCTACTGATGACCACGCAGTTTGATCCGATAGATTTACAGACATTTGAACATTTTAGAAAATACACTTTCCTCAAAAATTTTAAACTACCTCGACTATTGACCAATTGTCAATACGGATTCAGAAAGTATCGTTAATACCTAGGTATTTACTCATATGATCTAATGAGTGCTATCGACAAGGTATCTCAAATCTGTTCAATATTTCTAGACTACCGGAAGGCTTTTGACACTGTACCTCACGAAAAATTTTCTAATCAAATTGCATGGTTATGGAATATCGCCACAGGTTTGCAACTGTATTCGTGAACTACTGTCAGAAAGGACACAATGCGTTGTACTTGACGTAAATTCAGCGAGTAAAACGTATATGGCGTTTCCCAGCGAATTATTATAGAGCTCCCACTGTTCCGTATCTTTATAAACGATTTAGGAGACAATGTGAGCAGCTCTCTTAGACTGTTCCCTGGTGATTATGTCATTTATCGGTTAGTTAGGTCGCCAGAAGACCAAATGCAACTGAAATATGATTTATAGAAGATATCTGCATGGTGAAAAATTTGCAATTAACCCTAAATAATGAAAAATGTGAAGTCATCCATATGAGCACTGAAAGCAATCCGTTAAACTTCATTTACACCATAAATCAGTCAAAAATACAGGTTCGATCTGCCCTCTGCCGTGAACTTCAGTGTGAGTTGCAGAGTATTTATGTAGATGTAGGTGTAGAAAAACATTGTGAGACTCTTGACTGAAACGTGCCCGCCACCGTAACTCATCGTTCAGCGCGACTGATCACCAGGCAGAGGACCTGGATTTGATTCCCTGTAATGCCAAGGAGTTTTCATTGGTAAAAGAACTGGAAAGTAGTGCACTCATCTCCGTGAGGCCAACTGAGGAGCTCCTTGACCGATTAGCAGCAGTTTCAAAGTCAAGAACACTAACACCGCCCGGGAGAGTGGAGCAGGCAGAATCGGGATTTGTCGGTAGAAACAATGTCGTTCCAATGCCGATTCTGCCTGCACGACGACGATCGACGGCTTAGAATCTGAAGACCCCGAAGTGAGAGACTGCCCAATGGGTGCCTTAAACATCGCCATTTGCTGCTGCGCCCACTGTTATGGTTTTGGGGCCAAGTGGAAATGGTCTCATGGTCTGAGACACCATGTCACTGATTGCGTGTCGTTCCCGTCGTAGGTTCGACGCCACCCTAGAGCACGGGTGTCAGTTGTCGAGAACTAACCAACCTAAGGAAAAGAACCCGACAAACTAGGTAACATTACCTAAAAGCGAACAATAGAAAAGAAAGAGAAATACGACAGCAAATATATAGACAGGTTAAAGAGCAATATAGGGTGGAAATACAGGGTGAGTCAGTAAATAAGTCGCAAATTGAGGTAGACACGCTTGTACTGCGTTTACAAGCCTGAAAATTGCTTTACTTTTCGGCTGACTTCACCTGTATATTTAAACGCTCGTCCCATCGTTCGAGAAGGCCTGGAGTTTGGAATTTTTGTGGCAGCATTTTCATCCTATAAATGCCGCTTTTCAACTGTAACTTTAATTGGTTCCTTAAACTGCTGCAACCCACAAGGCGGATGTGTCGTAGTGGTAGAGAAATACCCCTACACAACGCGCGGTACTGGCATGTCTACGTCAGTTTGCGCCTTATTTACTGACTCACCCTCGTAATTAGAAAGAAGAAACAACATTGAGACAATTTCGTACAAGAACAGCTACAAGATAACTTATGGGGAACCCCCTACAAAATTCTAACAGAAAAAATTAAAACGCCATTGGTCCTACCGACATTAAAATAAGAAAGCTGGTCGTTAACAAATGGATGGAGAAGCACCGCCGAGTACCTTCTATATAAACTATTACCACACGACAGTCCGACCACTGACGAACAAATACATACCGAAAAACGAGTAGAACTAGAATTAGACTATTCAAATGAGATGGTAGTATGTCCATTCGTCCAGGAGGAGGAAATGAAATATTTCAAATAATGTTTGTTAAGCTTATGGGACTTAACTACGGGGTCATCAGTCCCTAAACTTACAAACTACTTATGAACTACTTACGAACTAGGACGGCACAAATATCCATGCCCGAGGGGGGATTCGAACCCCCGGCCGTAGTGGCTGTGCTGACCGTGACTGGAGCGCCTCAGTCACCTCGGCCACCGCGGCCGGCATGAAATATTTGTTAAGCGGGTTCATCAGTCCCTAAACTTACAAACTACTTATGAACTACCTTATACTAAAGACGACACAAACATCCATGTCCGAGGGGGGATTCGATTCCCCGACCGTAGCGGCCGTGCAGATTCTGACTGGCGCGCCGCCGTCCGCTCGGCCACTGCGGCCGGCCCAGGAGGAGGTAGCACGACTTTTTGTTAAACTAAGGAAAAATAAAGCCCCAGTTCCAGATGGCATACATGCTGAAGTGCTACAGTATAGTGCTCCTCAAATAATTCCTTTCTAAATAGAGATTTTAAACGAAGCTTTATAGTTAGAGAAAATACCAGCCAGGTGGAAGACTACTATTGCAATAATAATTAAAACATCGCAGGATATAGGTCCCACTGGTCCAAAATCATATCGCCCCATTTATTTAATAAATACACTGGCAGAAGTACAAGAACATCTACTCTGTAATAGGCATCAGGCACATAGCGAACTTATAGGGCTAAATCCACATCAATATGGCTTTCACAATAAGAAATCAATCGACGATGCAATCATCATGGCCCTCAGCATGGTGCGTTTGACAATTTATGATGACCGGCAATGTTTGCACGCCTAAGAGAGTTTCACGTGCCAACAGCCCTCTATGACAACCTACGAGACTATTTTAAAGACAGGGTTATTGAGTGGAGTGCGGGAAATCGAAAAATTATCAAGCCCTTACTAGAATTAGTAGACACCAACGAAAATGCCGATGGAATAATGACGTATGCTGACGATTTGTTGATTGTAGTGTTGGAAAATTCAAGGACAAACCTTGAAGAAAGGGCAAATAACATACCACACCAGATTGCTAAATGGTGCGCCCAAAACAAAATGACGATCACTCCACAAAAAACGTCATAAATCTTACTTAAAGGCGGGCTTTTAAGAAATCCATCAGTAAAGTTAGTAACCATGTACATAGCCAGGAAAAAGTCAACCAGATACTTGGGGATAATAATGGACGAAAAACTATCATTCATAGAACGTACAGAAAAACAGCTGATAAGACCAAAAATATATAACAGAAATTAGCTAAAATAAACACCACTGAATACAGATTACCACTAACGTATATGAGAACCTATCAGTGCACTATATCTGAATCGGTCATATGCTTCGCAGCTAGTCCATGGGCGCAAAAATTTAGATTGATCACAAACAGAACTATAGTGATACAGACAGAGAGGAGTATCCCTGCGACTATCAGGTGCCTTTGGCATTGCATCTCTGTAAGCTCTGTGTGTTGTCTTGGAAATATACCCAATAGATATTAAAATTAGATATCGTGACGCAATGTACTGGCTGAAGAATGGGTTAGAAAAGCACTTTTAAAAAAAGTACGAGAAATGGTAGGATGAAATTAAGTAAATCAATTGCAGGATGCCTAAAACGCAAGAACAAACCGTGACAAGATGACGATGACGATGAGGAAGATTCACTGTGCCTAAGGTGCCTCAAGCCTCTTTCAGTCATCCTGGAGCGCAATGGATTCAGTGAACAAACTGCAAGCGTTACGCTCATCAACAGGCGTGATAAATGAATTCTCTGGACTATTTTATGAGTGCAAAAACTGTGCTGATCCTTTGGATCTGGACAGTGATTACAGATGACTGGTTTGTTTAAGGTTTCCCGTTCTCAATGCAAAATGTTAAACATTTAACTGAATATTAAAGTATGTTTCTTGATAACTTTTAGTATTATTTTTATTTCCTCAAGTTATACTAGTTTAACTTATCACTAGATTACATGGGTGAACGTGTACCAGCCTCTGCGCCAACTTACCCCGAAGTATGAGCAGATTGGCCCACTTGACATACGGTCAGTTATTAATCTTTTCTGATATTTTAACTCGCATTTTCAAGCTTAATAATTGCCACCCAGATTCGGTAAGTCCTCTCTAAAATTTAACATTAATTTCATAAATTTAAATACGTGGAATAAATTAATATAAAATAAAATTAAAAATATGGCCAGCGTGGCTCGGTCTCCCCTACCGACTTCATCATCTTCCTCATTTAATATGGCACGTGGGCTTCGTACAGTGTGTTATCTTCCAAATAAATTTATCTGTGATACCTCCAGTCGTTCTCGCTGTTGCATTTGGGATGATCGGCTGTGTGGTAGGTGTGATGTGCATCTCAAATCTTTTGTCTTTGCCGGCCGCGGTGGCCGAGGGCACTGAGGCGCTCCAGTCACGGTCTGCACGGCCACTGCGGTCGGGGGTTCGAACCCCCTCTCGGGCATGGATATTTGTGACGTCCTTAGGATTAGCTAGTTCATAAGTAGTTTGTAAGTTTAGGGACTGATGACCCCGTAGTTAAGTCCCATAGACTCTACAAACATTTTTTTTCTTTTGTCTTTCCTATAGATTTCTACTTGTCCTATATTTTAGGTAAATACAGATGTCTTGCATCAAATCAGCTGAAATAATATTTTGCGAAAATATTACCTTGTCCACAGTAATTTTTATAGATGGCACATCTCAGACAACTTTATTATGTGTAGAAATTCATTCGTTCAGACAGTTGACGCTTAATATAAACCAATAACAATCAGTATTCGGCATTTTCCCATATTATTTCATTAGAATGGTTACCGCCTTTCTTCGTTAATAGAAGTAAGGAAGAACAAAGATTTGCAATGTTTTATGCCGTTAGAGCAAAATGGATTAAAAAATGATAATTAAGAGCAGTTAGGATATCTGAAACACGCCGCACTCGCGTGAAATGCGGACAGTGAAGGAAAATACTTTCCCTCTTTCAAAGAAATCCCCCTTGCATTCGCGTTAACAGATTTTGCAAAGTCATATAGAACATACACCTTAGTGGCTGAAAGAGGATTTGAACACTATTTTTCCAGGAAGTGACTATAATGTTTTGACTACTGCACTACCTCGCTTGGTAGATTCAAGGCAAACGGTATCAAATCGTTTCGCCGGAAGCGCTTTTTTACTTTGCAACTGCGCAACTTCGTTACTCCCAAGCCGGATGTTTACAACTTTATGCATTGATACCCAGAACCGGAATCTCTCTTGCCAAAGGCCATGTAATTCGACCTTTTTATAGTCTTTGTTAACTGTTAGAAAACCATTGTAGCATATCTGTTCCTACTTTATACTTGGCTTCCAGTCCTCAGAACGAATATGAGACACACACTGGTGTCGTGCAGCATTTGTCGCTGGTTACGTTGCTGCAAGTTACATATAAATTCGAAAGGTTCGCTCAGGAAACAAATACAGATCATTTGTGTTCCTAACCTGAGAAAGGGTGTCTTCTGTTACTGTGGATATAGTACGTGAAACAGCTATAAATTTTTCTGGCTATTATAAATTTTCAGAATGTCTTCTGACCTCACATTCTAATGTCACGTTTTCAATAATGGTGTTTCTGTTACGATTTCTGATCTCAAAGTGATGGAATGTAAAACAATTTTTCTGCTTTACAGTTGAAGTGGACGCTTTCGTAAGGATGTTATTGAATGGCTGAAAGTAAATACAGTTACAGCTGCATGACATGAAGTCCCTTAAATACTTGACAGTTTATGCTACTAAAAATGTTAAACGGGAAGTTTATCTATGTTGACAACTGTTACATTATTCTCTTTGCAATCTACACACTTTAGACTAAGTACAGTTTACGATACGTGTAATCTAGCATTTTTAAATTAAGTTTTGGCAGTCAGTGAATTACCTTAATTTGTATTAGGTTTCCTTTCCCATTAATATTAATAAACTCTGTTTTTCTATTTGCAACCGGCCATTCATGCGTTGGCGGAAAAAAGAGTAAATTTGTTGGGAAATGTTTGTCTTGTATGCGGTAAATGAGTGTAAAGAGGAAATGTCGTTTAGGATTCTAGTTTGATAATCGTCGCAGTTTATCTTCGCTATTTTGGCTACATTAACCAAAAATCATCACGCTTTTTGTCTAGACCCGGATACATAAGTGATTTTAAGTTAACGTTGCGGGAATAGCCTCAAAGCATGGTGCCTTCTGCACCCATCTGTGTGTGCTGCGTTACTTAATGTCTTGTGACGACCTCGAAACTTGTCAGTATTCAGTAAAGAAGAAGACATGAAACGAAGGCATCAAACTACTATTTGGCATAAGTCATTCGCACAGCATCTGAGATTCTTTTAAGAATGAAACATAGTTAATTAATTAATATTTTTGTCATATTTTTGTAAGTTCTGTATCAATCTAATATCACAAAGATTACAGTAACTGACCACTAGACCGGAATACATACACCACTAAATGGCAAAGCCATACCTCCAAATGGTTCCTTGAAACTACTCCAAATGTTTCTCAAAACACAATATTAAATGTCAGTTCATTACCACAGGGCGAACACCACGATGTGTCAGTCAGTCACACCCGTTAACAAGTGAGAACTTATACCGCCCGAGGAATGAGGAGTGCCATGGAGGAACAAACCGCACAGAACTTAGACACTAGCATACGAATGTCGATCTCTTCCGATAGAGCAGCACTCATTGTCAGACGCCGTATGGACCAAGGTTAGTCTCTCCACTCGTTTTCAAATTAAAATAGAAAACCAAAAGAACCGCACTACACGAAGCAAAGCGGAGTACAATAAATCGTTTGGTAACTGCTTTCCCCCAGATGTTAACTGAGGATGGCAGTGACTTCAACGAGGCAATTCAGGCTCGCCCTCTACCGATATCCTTACGCTACCATAGTTCAAAACCTCTCCCACGTAGACCCGCATAGTAAAATTGTCCTCATAATATGTCTGTGAAAATTCACATCAAATTCAAAATACTTAATGGTTTTACGGAAACAACTGCAGTTTATTCATTTGAAGTAATCCTCTTGTGCGTCAACACTTTCTCTAGATGAAAGATAGCCGGCCGCGGTGGTCGAGGGGACAGAGGCGCTTCAGTCACGGTGTGCACGGCCACTACGGTCGAGAGTTCTAATCCCCCTCGGGCATGGATATTTGTGCCGTCCTTAGTATTAGCTAGTTCATAAGTAGTTTGTAAGTTTAGGGACTGATGACCCCGTAGTTAAGTCCCATAAGCTTTACAAACATTTGAATTTGATGAAAGATATAATACGAGGGCCATCCAGAAAGTGGTACCCGTTAGCACCGCATTAAGCGCTGACGACTCGGATAGCCGCTGGGCAGGGTCAGATGCAGGGTTGCCAACTTGGGGGTTTTCCCCCCACATTTAGGGGGGGGGGGATTTTCAGGGGGGGAATTAAGGGGGAAAGAAATGTTAGGGGATTTTCAGGGGAAAAAGAAGTGTTGGGAGGATTTTTAGGGGGAAGAAGAGAATTTGTTTACTTATTTTTGCATTGAATGTGTGTGTAGCAATCGAAAGACGTGTTGCCGTACTGATTGCAGATGTTCATTGCCAACCGTGCAGAGTACTGTCAGCCTATTTTGATTACATTGTCGCCGTTCTGTCACTACTGTCGCGCTGTTTTCATTGTTTGTTCAGTTCATGTTGCCTGCACTATTTACGTACAGCGCACGGAGACGGCGCATATTTACCCTCTCTCCTACCCCATGCTGTCGCTCAACAATACCAGTTTTTTTTTCTCTAGTAGTTAATGGACTGCACTGAAATACATCTAAGTCACGTGCTATGATCGGCAATTTAGTGCGTTAGCGATCACTGTTGTATTCGTGATCCATCATTATTTTTACTTTAATGACCAGCTCAAGTTGTGATGTAAATACGTTGTTTTATTGGTCAAAACGGCCAACAAAAATAAGAGACAGTATGTACAAAAGTATGCGAAGATCTGGGAAACGGGCCCTTTGCTGAAAGGTAAGATTGTAATTATTTCTTATCATGAGCTGTCTTTCGGTATTGCACCCCTACGTTCGTGCCCGTGAGCATGGCTCTTAATTTTTAATATATAGCGGGAGAGAGAGAGAACTTTCATAAACAAGAGCTTTGTTTTTTTTCCTATCGAAAAGTAGTCAGGCTGCAGCTCCTAGCCGACCCCCCCTCCCCCCACCGATTGCTTTTTTAGGGGGATTTAGTCCGATTTAGGGTAATTTTATAGTACATTTAGAGGGAATCTTTGTAGCAGAGTTGGCAACTCTGGGTCAGAGCGCGTCAGTGGCATGTGTGCCTGCTCTGTGCGAGGTCGCGTGACGCTGTGTGTTGCCTGTGTTGTGTCTGTGGTCGTTTATAATGTTTAAACAAATTGAGAACCCCGCCAGTTGCGACGTGAGGGCTGTGATTAAATTTCTTAATGCACGAAACGTTGGACCTTGTGAAATTCATCGCCAATTAAAGGAGGTGCATGGACGGGCCATCTGTTCGGCGCTGGTGTCGCAACTTCAACCTGGGGAGGGGGAATACACACGACGAGGAGCGTTCAGGAAGACCATCTGTCATTACAGACCATCCACTATATAGCTGCAATGTCCTGGATTTTGACCGTGTCATGGGTCCTCTGTATGACAGTTCAAGAGAATCCTTCCCTTCTCCGCGATTATCGACGACAGAACATCGTCAGGAACATTACGGTCCTTAAAGTCCTTGAACAAGAAGCCATTGTCGTCTACCTGCTCTTCAGGATCATAGTAAGGCTTCATGCGCAGGACGTGAACAATGTCTCTTCGTTTTTGACGTTTCGAAGACGGCTCATAATCTTCAACTTCGTATGTGACGTCTGACAGGCGGCGTATGACACGATACGGACCAAAGTATCGCTTCAATAACTTTTCTGACAGTCCAACCTTCCGTAGAGGGGTAAAAATCCATACCAGATCTCCTGGGCTGTACACAACAGGTCGGTGCTTGTCGTTATACCGCTGACGGTCCTTCTCCTGGGCGTCCAGTGTCCGTATGCGAGCCACCTGTCTTGCTTCTTCGACCCTGGTGATGAGCTGTTTAACATAGTCATCCTGAGTGTCGTCCGGTTGGAACGGGAACAGTGTATCCATTGTCGTCTCAGCTTCACGGCCATGGAGCAGGAAAAACGGAGTGAAGCCTGTGGTGTCTTGTCTTGCGGTATTGTAAGCAAATGTCACAACTGGCAGAATTGTATCCCAATCCTTCTGCTCAACATCGACGTACATCGACAGCATGTCGGCTAACGTTTTGTTAAAACGTTCCGTAAGACCATTTGTCTGAGGATGGTATGCAGTTGTCATTCTGTGGACAATGTTGCACTGTGACATTACCTCTGATACTAGTTTTGACTGGAATACTTTTCCACGATCAGATATCATGACACGTGGTGCCCCATGCTTCAAAATAATGTCTTCTACAAGGAATTGTGCGATCTCTGGAGCTTCTGCAGTCGGCACAGGTTTGGTGACAGCGTAGCGTGTGAGGTAGTCAGTGCAGACTATTATCCAACGGTTACCGGTTGTCGACTTTGGGAACCTCCCTAAAAGATCGATCCCAACTCGGTGGAATGGAGCTGCTGCCGGCGGAATCGGTACGAGATGTCCTGGAGGTAATTGCGGCACATGCTTCCTTCGCTGGCACTCTTTACAGTGACTCACATAGTGCTTGACAGATCGGTAGAGACCTTTCCAGTAATACCTGCGTCTGATTCTGTCAAGGGTCTTCACGAATCCCAGATGACTGGATATTGGAACATCATGGAAATATTTGAGAATAGCTGGCTGGAGATGAGCTGGAACAACAAGTAGCCATTTGGGGCCCAGTGGATCGTAGTTGCTCTTGTACAATGTTCCGTTTATAAGTTATAACTCTCCATTGGACGGTTCTCCTTTCTCCAAGGCCTCTATCATTTTTAATAGTGTTGGATCTTCCCTCTGTTCAGCTGTAACGTCATCTAATTCAGTGAGAGCTGAAATTTCATTAATGCTGTTGTGTTCCACTAATGGATTCCTCGAAAGGCAGTCGGCATCTTTGTGTTTGCGCCCGTTCTTGAATACCACTGTGACATCGTACTCTTGGAGTCTTAGTGCCCATCTTACTAGTCGACCTGATGGATCCTTCAAGTTAGTCAGCCAACACAAAGAATGGTGGTCTGTCACGACGGTGAATGGTTTGCCGAATAAATACGGCCGGAACTTGTTGATAGCCCAGATAACCGCGAGACATTCTTTTTCAGTTGTAGAGTAGTTTATCTCGGACTTTGAGAGTACTCTTGACGCATAGGCTATCACTTTTTCGGCACCTTCCTGAACTTGTACAAGCACTGCACCAATCCCATAGCCACCGGCGTCTGTGTAAATTTCCGTTTCTGCATTTTCGTCGTACAAGGCTAGTACTGGTGCGGAAGTTAGAGCCGCCTTAAGTGTTCATCCCAGTAAAATTTTGCGTCTCCCTGCAGAAGTTCTTGTAATGGACGTGCCTTGTTACAAAATCTTTTTATGAAACGTCGGTAGTATGAGCACAGCCCGAGAAAACTTCTTACATCACGAATGTGCTGAGGAGTTGGAAATTCTGTGACTGCACTTACTTTATCTGGATCAAGACGGACACCATCTCCGTTGACTAGGTGCCCAAGGATTTTTATCTCTTTGGCGACGAAGAGGCACTTCTTTGGATTGAGGCGGAGACCTGCAGTCTGAACACACTTCAACACAGTTGACAGGCGACTCAGTTATTCTTCAAATGTTTTCGAGAAAACGACAATGTCATCTAAATAGCAGAGACACGTCGTCCACTTAAGGTGTTGAAGCAAGTTGTCCATCATGCGTTCGAATGTGGCTGGAGCATTACATAATCCAAATGGCATTACTTTAAATTCATAGAGGCCGTCAGGTGTAATAAAAGCCATCTTCTTCCTGTCAGCTTCGTCAACCTCGATTTGCCAGTAACCTGTCTGCATGTCCATAGTTAAGAAGTATGTAGCTCCTTTCAAGCAGTCTAAGGTGTCGTCAATACGCGGCAGTGGGTAGACATCTTTCTTTGTGATTCTGTTCAGCCGCCTATAGTCGACACCGAATCGCCACGTGCCATCCATCCTTCTTCTTTACGAGGACCACCGGAGACGACCAAGGACTCTCCGAAGGTCGAATAATGTCATCTCGCAACATCTTCTCCACTTCCTCCCGAATTATCCGTCTTTCAGCTGGCGACACTCTATACGAACGCTGGCTAATTGGCGGATGATCCCCAGTATTGATACGGTGTTTTATCGTGGGCCGTTTCGTCTGACTTTTCCCCTGCTGAGGTGTGAATGCACCCGAAAATTGGCGTAGTATACCTAACATCCGCTGGCGTTGTTCCTTGGTCAGTCCAGGCCCTATTGGCAGTTCCATGTTTGTTTCCTCCAGCGTGTTGTCTGTACTAGCAGCAGGGCATGGGTCTTCAGTGATGACGTTGAGCTCACCGTCCTGGATTGGTTCAGCTGTTCCGATACACATTCCCTTGGGGATAAGGTGTGACTGCTCGCGACAATTTGTGGTCCAAATCTCTCCTTGACCACCGGTAATGCTTATGATAGCCGCTGGTATGTAAATTTCTTTTGTGAGCCTCATAAACTTTTTACTATCTACCAGAACTTCACAGTTTAACCAGTCATCTGTGTTTGTGACTGCAACTCTTCTCATTGTCAACGGCGGTATCGTCACATTGTCAACGACGAATAGCTTCCCAGAAAATTCTGTATTACGTGTATCCGGCGGAGCAACTTCTTCAATTTGCAGCTCAGATCTTCCACAGTCAATGATAGCTTGGGATGCCTGAAGGAAGTCCCATCCGAGGATGACATTGTGACTACATTCTGTTAACACGACAAATTCAAACGGCTGCATCCTGTTGTTGATGTTTATTCTTGCGACACAAGTTCCTGCTGGAAGGACGTACTTTCCATTCGCGACCTTCAGCACAGTTGCCCCCGTATCACAGAACATTGTCTTCTTTAGTGTGCGGCGGTAATTATCCGACAACACAGAAAAAGACGCTCCTGAATCAACAAGTGCCCGGACAGGTTGGCCGTCGATTATGACGTCGATGAGATTTCCCGACATCTTGGCGACTGTCGTCCATGGAGGATTTTCATCTGCGGCGGCCTCACCTCCGTAGATGGTCGCCTCGCTTAGTTTTCCTGGGCGCGGCGGCTAGGGGAGCGGCTGGTACCTCTGTACGGCGACGGTGAACGGCTGCGGCGCGTCGGGGAGCGACCTCGTCTAGGGTACGGCGATGGGCTTCTTCCCATAGGTCGACTGAACTCATCAGCAGGTGACTGCCTGGGATAGAAATGCTCTGACGGCTGACGTCTTGCGGCAAAATAATCATCGAATACTCGCCTCCTCTCTCTGCAGTAGCGTACGACGTGTCCGGGTCGTCCACAGTGGAAACACAGTGGTGTGTTGTCTTCTGTCCTCCAGACGTCTGTTCTTCTGCGGGGCGTCATAGTTACCGGGGGAGTTGGCTGTGGTCGCATCGGTCGGTTCATGGGCTGCCGTTTGGCGGCTGCAGCGTAAGTCATAGCAGGGCGACGCCATTCTTCACGTCGGGTGCGACTGACGGGGCAGACAGGAGCTAATGTTTGAAATACCTCGTCCTCAGCGGCGTCGGCTACCTCGTGACTTACAGGGCTCACATCCATGGCCATAATCTGATGCTCGCTCGGTCTAATAGTCCCGGCTGCCATGCACTGTTGTAATTCTTCTCTCACGATTTGTCGTATGAGAGAAGCCAAGTCCTACTGGTCTTCCACAACGGCCATAGGGACTAAATTTGGGAGTCTGACATACTTCTTGCGTCCAACCCTCCTTTGTTGCATCTCTTCAATGCGCTGGCACCACTTGATGAACTCTTCTGTCGTAGCGACGTCTTTTATCAGAAGAGCTTGGTACATATCTTCTGCAATTCCCTTCATCAGGTGCGTGATTTTGTCCGCTTCAGTCATGTTCGGATTGATTACGTTACACAGGGCCAAAACACTCTGTATGAACGATTGTGTCGGCTCACCATGTCGTTGGGCCCGGTTCTTCAGTTGTTCTTCCGCCGAGCGGATTGGTCGCTGGCGGTCTCCAAACGTCTTCTTAAGTTCCTCCTGGAACGTCTCCCAGTCATTCAATTTGTCTTCGTTGTTCTCGAACCATTGCTGGGACGTTCCGTCCAGATAGAAGTAAACGTTTGGCCAAGCACATCGTATGATCCCACCTGTTGTACTTGGCGACTCGGTCGAACCCTTTTAGCCATTTGTTTGGGTCCTGTCCAGCGCCTCCAGAGAACACCGACGGGTGCCTGATGTGTAGCTGGCTTACTGCTGGTTTCGTTTCCATAATTCGTCTGATGATACGGACTCTTGGAAGGACGTACTCGGTGTATCCCTTGTATTCCGGTTCCAGTCCGTGTAAGCGACGGCTTTTACGTTGCCTAATCGGAGCCACGGTGATGCAGCTGTTGCACAGTGTACCCGGCGCCTCCACACAACAATGTCGCGTTGCAATGGAAGCAGGCTTGACTTCGAAGGCAACTAAACACAGCACTTACACTGAAAGCACGTTTATTACGAACTCAACAGGCAGAGTGCTCTGCTATTTATACACAGACAGAATTTACCAGAAATGAGAAGAACAGTTAACATAAGAAACAAGTAGAATTTACAAGTGAACATAAGAAAGATGTAGAACCTTCTGGAATTGTCAATTACGAAGAAATAAATTTTTGCCGGTGGGCGGGATTGAACCGGCGACCTTCTGCTCCGCAGTCCGTGACGCTATCCCCTGCGCCACGCCGGCAGTTGATGCGCGGGGTCTCTCGCGGCAATATGCTTGGAGATTGTGTGGAGAAGTAGTGTGGTAGTAGTAGTTGTTGTTGGTTTTTGGAAGGGACTAAACAGCGACGGTTATCAGTCCCTAGAAATAGTGTAATGCATTTTCTTTCCAATAGAAATGTTTATATGTGTTAATATTTTACTCCTCTGTCTTTACTGCACAAACGGGTACCACTTTCCGGATGGCCCTCGTACAAGGCCTCCACCGACCAAATCATGCGTACATTGTACCCCGCATCACTTGTCTACAAAAATTACAAGAAACAGGCCAAAACTGCAAGTCGTATGCAGGAAAGCACTTACGAATCGTTGTAAGCTCTCCATATTCGAAGCATAATTTTACAGATCAGTCCGACTCACTTATATATTTCATTAACTTGTAACACGTTTATCGCCTTGGGCACAGAGGGCCCCAGAAAACAACGAGGGACTGTCCAATCGAGTCTCCTATTTTGCAAGACAGCAAGAAATTGATTAACAACCAACCCGCAGGGAATGAAAGATTAGCTATTGACTCAATTGCGGTCCTCTTTATTCCTGTGATAGCGCATTTTGGCTACCTCCTGCTTCCTTTTGTATACTTCCCGAGCAAGTTTAGACCGAGTAAAACCGTGATCCTAGCAGAGCTGAACGACAACAATGAGCTGACATTGTGCAACACCCTGAAAAATCGCACGAACTATAGGAAAGACCAGAGTATCATCCACCACACAAGGTCGGTTTAAACTCAGTTGTTGCAGCAAAGAACGTGCAGATATCTATCGATAGAATCTCTCCGCCAAATTACATGATCATTCTTCAGAACA
Source organism: Locusta migratoria (assembly GCA_026315105.1). Taxonomy (NCBI): domain Eukaryota; kingdom Metazoa; phylum Arthropoda; class Insecta; order Orthoptera; family Acrididae; genus Locusta; species Locusta migratoria. Next base: position 450,387,041 of record CM048755.1, on the reverse strand, counting down.
CTCGCTAATATAGCCTCTGTAATATCATGTTACAGATTACGCAGCGATTAGCAGTGATGACAAAAGTAGAATATATATATTGATGTCAATTTTACTGCTAAAAGGTACTCAGTACTAGGGCCACAAGTAAGAAATATGAGTTACATTCGTTTGAGCACACCCTAATTAGTCTTCAACAATTAGATAGTTGGTAACAGTTCGTTCACGTGGTCACATGGACAACATCCAAGCGGTAGCCCGCTTGAAGCCCATCTTTCTGAAGCATATGTGAAGTCACCGAAACAGGCAAATTACTGCAGAGGTGCAGAATAATGTGTTTGGGAATTTTTTGCCGCGGCGGAGTGGCCGAGCGGATTGAGGCGCTGTGCTCTGATGCGCGAGGCCGCTCCCCGTCGGGGGTTCGAATCCCGCTCGGGCATGAATTCTTGTGCTGTCTTTAGTATAAGTTGGTTCATAAGTAGTTTAGGGACTGATGACCCCGCAGTTAAGTCCCATAAGCTTAACAAACATTTGAACATTTGAATTTTGGAATAGTTTTGGCCACGGCGGAGTGGCCGAGTGCATTGAGGCGCTGTGCTCCGATGCGCGAGACCGTTGCCCGTCGGGGGTTCGAATCCTCACTCGGGCATGGATGTTTGTGTTGTCTTTAGTATAAGCTAGTTTATAAGTAATTTGTACGTGTAGGGACTGATGACCGAGCAGTTGCTTAACAAACATTTGAATATTTGAATTTTGAATTGTTTTCGGCAACGAAGAGGTATACACAAGATCTTTTATATAGTAACGTAAGACAGAAATGCAACACAAGAAACAAAATATCCAGAATGACCGATCAACGGATTGAAAGATGTTAATATAAAAATATGGAAACTGTCACACTCCTATTTACGTACTCTCCACCTTTCTTATAGGTGTAATTCGTAGAATCAGCATCAATATGTGGCGTCAGCAATTGCTCAGGAATGTCCTAGTAATTTTTGCCATTTATGTGTAACATTGCCTCTATTCTTACCGTGTATACATTAAATAGTTATGACCGTTTGAAATTGTCATATTCATTTTGAGTTGCCCTGTATTTTTCTCCCAAAACACCAGCGAAGCGAACACTACAATATTGAAGTATTCAAGGATTTTAGAATACGTTTTTTTAAATCATTCAACAGTGGTCTAAATTCAAATGTTCATACTTTTGCAAACCTATGAGGCCAAACTACTGTGGTCATAAGTCCCTAGACTTACAATCTACTTCAAGTAACTTACGCTAGGGACAACACACACACACATGCCCGAGGGATGACTTGAAACTCCGGCGGGAGTGGCTGCGCAGTTCCTGACAAGCCGCCTAGATCCACACGACTATTCCCGCGCGGCTCAGTAATAGTGTACGCCATAGTTGGCCAATATCTAAAATTGTTGTACACAATTCAACTTAAAGGTTTTATTGACTTGTAAGTACGATATCTGTCCCCGCCACGTAATAAATTAAAACCTATTCCTCCTTCACTCCGTTGTATCAGTGAGAACTAAGATCCGAATCTCAAATGAAATGTAAAAATGTAGAGACGAAAAACCCCAAAAAACTTGACAAACAGAAACTTAATTACGATGCAGTAGAGCCCCAAAGTGTAAAGGACTATAATAGCAATGAAAATTAATAGTTAAACTAACAGTTTGTTGCAATCCTCCTAGCATTGCTTGTCATGCCGACCGTTTAAGAGTGGTGGACAATTTGCAGACCTGCAGTAGTGGGACAATAGATGGCTGTTGGCAGTTCTTGCACGGTAGCTTAACCTTCCATTAGTCGCACGGAGTCACGGGCGCATGAATCTGCACTAGAGGGCACTACTCTCGCAGTTCGAGGCGTAGCGCAACTAAACACCTATTCTAAATCAATGACTCATTTGTTCCATTTCAAACGCAATAAACTCTCAACAGCTTATTTCAATCACATTTAATGTCACAGAAAAATAAATATCAGCTGTGCATGACCCTTTTATGTCGGTACTTTTGTACGGTTGTGAAACCTTGACGACATTAGCAACAGTAGTGAATAAGCAATCTGTGACTTAGAGAGGAAGGTAAATCGAAAGTTCTATGGGCCTGTTCGCATTATCACAGAAGAAAAATTGTTACGAAGAATGAGATAAAACTTTACCAACGGATTTAAGAACAAACATATTGCACGAATATTAAGAAAGAAGAGGCTGCAGTAGTTAGGTCACATCTTTCATAACTGATAGATCACTCCCTATCCAAGACCTGAATTATCGTCTTACTGCAAAACGGCCAAGGAGGCTTCAAAAGACGCGATGGCAAGATAGATTAGTAACAAGTCCTAGAGAAATGGATCCAACAGTGATACAATATGAAGTTGGAGATCTACGATGGATTGCAGGACATATCTCATCCATTGCGACTGACAGGATGTCATTTATTTTTGTATATTTGTAATGTATTGTTTTATAATGAGTTTGGAGAACATTCTTTCCTTTTAGAAGGCAGCTAACTGATCTAATGTTTTAATATGAAAACATCAGTCTAGTTCGCAGAAAATTGTATATTTAGTTCCTAGTGATTGGAAGAAAGCGCAGATGACTCCCGTTTATAAGAAAGGTAAAAGAACTGACCCACATAATTACAGGCCAATATCGTTGAAACCAGTTTCCAGTAGAATTTTGGAGCATATTCTCAGTTCGATTATAGTGAATTTCCTTGAGACGGAAAAGCTTCTTTCTATCAATCAGCACGGGATTAGGAAACATCGTTCATATGAAACTTAGCTTGTCCTTTTATTACGTGACATCTTGCGAGCCATAGATGAAGGGTGATTGTGTTTTTCTCCATTTCAAAAATGAATTTGACGCGGTGCCACACTGCAGCCTGTTAACGAAGATACGATCATGTGGAATAGGTTCACAGATTTGTGACTGGCTGGAAGACTTCGCAAGTAATAGAACGCAGTACGTTGTTATCGACGGCGAGTATTCATCAGAGACGAGGGTATCGTCAGGCGTGTCCCAGGGTAGTGTGATAGGACCGCTATTATTTTCTGTCTATATAAATGATATGATGGACAAAGTAACTTGTAATTTGCGGCTGTTAGCTGATGATGCTGTGGTGTATGGGAGGGTGTCGTCTTTAGTTGAGTGTAACAGCACACAGGATGACTTAGACAAAATTTCTAGTTGGTGTATTGAATTTCAGCTAGCTCTAAACATAGAAGAACGTAAGTTGATACGCATGAGTAGGAAAAACAATCTCATAATGTTTAAATACAGCATTAGTATTGAGCTTCTTGATACAGTCACGTCGTTCAAAAATCTAGGCATAAAATTGCAGAACGATATGAAATAGAACGAACATGTAAGGACAGTTGTGAGTAAGGCTGACGGCCGACTTCGGTTTATTGGGATAATTTTGGGAAAATGTAATTTATCCGTAAAGGAGACCGCGTATAAAACGCTTGTACGACCACGTCTTGAATATTGCTCAAGTGTTTGGGACCTGCAGCAGATCAGTTTAAAGGAAGACATAGAAGCAGTTCAGAGGCGAGCAGCTAGGTTTGTTACTGGTAGGTTCGACCAATGCGTAGTGTCATGGAAATGTTCCGGGATCTCAAATGGGGATCGCTGGAGGAAAGCCGACATTCTTTTCCAGAAATTCTGTTGAGGAAATTTAGAGAGACTGAATCTGAATCTGAATGCAGAATGATCCTCCTGCCGCCTACTTACATTCCGCGTAGTGATCACAAAGACAAGATAAGAGAAATTAGGGCTCATACAGAGGCATATAGACATTGTTGTTTTCCTTGTTCTATTTGGGAGTGGAATAGGAAAGAAAATGCCTAGTGGTCGTACAGTATATCCTCCGCCAAGCATTTTACGGTGGATTGCGCAGTATATATGTAGATGTATTTTATATAAATGCTATCGGTTCCGGTCTTACAGTACGATCATCCTCAGACCGATTTGTCTCATGTCGGTGCTGAGTTGCCATACGCTCATCGTCTCAGCACCAACCTGAGACAAATCGGTCTCAGGATGATCTTACAAGGAAGAGACTTGGGCTCGAACAAACACAAATACACAAAAATCGTGTGAGAGATAACGTAAAGGTCGCTTATTGCACTAGTGATACTCCCGCATCTGCAAAACTCTGGAGTTGCCCGTTAGAAGCCTCTGTTTGTGCCATACCGTAATGGAGAATGACCTGCCGGTACGCCAGTCGGGACCAGTAGGTACGGCGCAGTGTGCCCCCCCCCCCCCCCCCCCCTGAAGTTGCGTTTTGTGACGTTATTAGTATTGTGAAGCGTCAGATGGAACATCAATTTGCCCCTCTTCTGTCGTCACTTCTTTTCTTCTGTTACTTTGGCTCGGTGTCACACTATCACTTTCACGTAAATGGTTGAAGAGGTTGAGCCGGCCGCAGTGGCCGAGAGGTCTGCGGCGTGCCAGTCACGGTCTGCACGTCCGCTGCGGTCGGGGCTTCGAATCCCCCCTCTGGCATGGATGTATAAGCTAGTTCATAAGTAGTTTGTAATTTTAGGGACTGATGACCCCGTAGTTAAGTCCCATAAGCTCTACAAACATTTGATTTTGAAGAGGTTGATGAATAATAGCCGTGATGGGTGACGTCTATTGGGATATCTTGCCGCATACACCGTACAAGAAAGAACGGCATTCTTCCTACAGTCTCCATACACCATGAGCATGTCGGCTTTTTCTGCATTGGTAAAACCCATCGTAGTGAGCCGCAGTGGACTCAGGGAACACACAAGCACGCTGTAAGCAAACACAACATCATCGTACCTAGCAACTATGCGGGTTGACTGGCACACGCAAATGTCGGTGTGGGAACGTTTCAAAAGATGATATCTCGTAAACGACCTGAAACAAACACTACTGATGTTCTAGTGCACCCTACTTTTAGTTTCTTAATGTCTACAGCCATTGTTCCATGTAAAATACTGTATATTAGCATAAAAAATACACTTTCTAAGTAATATTACAATCTGTTTGTTGGCTAAAAGTACGAACCCCTGACTACCAATCCATTATGTGAAAACCGCACATCAATCGCACTTTCCGTTTCCGCAATATTTGCGGTGCAAGTGTTAGGTGACTCACCCTGTATATAAAAGTTGCCCATATCTGCCACTTCTCATAGTGATCGTTGAAACTGTGTCGATGTTTATTTGCAAAGTACCCTCCGCCATGCATCATACGATGGCTGCTCCATGGAAAAAGACATACATGCGCCATCTTTCGTGGAGATCGCTCAAACAGTATAGAAGTTTATTGGTATGTACCTTCTGGCATGCGCTGGTTTAAGATGCGCCTGCGATAACTCAGGAACAGATACGTTTTCGGCTACCGACCGAGCGAGGTGGAGCAGTGGTAAGACACCGAACTCGCATTCGGGAGGATGGCGTCTCAAACCCGCCTCCGGACCTCCTTATTTACGTTTTCCGTGATTTCCCTAAACTATTCCAAGCAACTTCCGGGATGGTTCTTTCAAAGCGCACTGCCGATTTCCTTCCCCTTCCTTAACAAACAAAAAAACAGGAAAAATATCCTAGCGCGTGCTCCATTTCTAATGACCACGACGTTAAAACCTAATTTTCCTTTCTTCTTTTCGGGATATCAGGTTTTCTTCTGCGACACCACATGTTCCTTTTCCTGTACCTCATGCATTATTTTGCAATTTATTCGTGACAGTATTCCGAGTTGTTGTTCCGGACGACCTTCTACAAGCTATTTTTTAAAAAAAAAAGTTCAAATGTTTGTAAATCTAACGGACTTAACTTATAGTTCGTTGTAATTGACGGTAAGTCATCGAGTAAAACAGAAGTGATATCTGGCGTTCCACAGGGAAGCGTTATAGGTCCATTACTCTTCCTCGTGTTTATAAACGATTTAGGAGACAATCTGAATAGCTCCCTTAGACTGTTCGCGGATGATGCTGTCGCTTATCGGTTAGTGAAGTCAATTGAGGATCAAAAGCAACTGCAAAGCGATTTAGACAAAATTCCTGCATGGTGCGAAAATTGGCAATTGACATTAAATAAAGAAAAGTGTGAAGCAATACACATGACCACTAAAAGAAATCCGCTGAACTTTAATTACGCGATGAATCAGTCAAACCTTGAGGTCGTAGATTCTACCAAATACCTAGGAGTTACAATTACGAACAACTTTGACTGGAGAGAACACATAGAAAATATTGTGAGGAAGGCGAACCAAAGGTTACGTTTCATCGGCAGAACGCTTCGAAGATGCACCAGCTCCACCAAAGAGACTGCCTACATCACACTTGTGCGTCCTCTCCTGGAGTACTGTTGCCCCTTGTGGGACCCTCACCAGGTGGGATTGACGGAAGACATTGAGAAGGTTCAGAGAAGGGCAGCTCGTTTTGTTTTATCACGTTACGGGGGGGAAAGCGTCACGGAAATGTTGCAAGAATTGGGGTGGAAATCATTAAAAGAAAGAGGTTATTCATTGCGGCGTGATCTGTTTGCGAAGTTTCAATCACCGACTTTTAGTTCTGAATGTGAAAATATTTTGCTAGCACCCACCTACTTAGGGAGACATGACCATCCCAATAAAATAAGAGAAATCAGATCGAAAACGGAACGATTTAGGTGTTCTTTCTTCTCGCGTGCCATTAGAGAATGGAACAGTAGAGAAAAGTTATGAAAGTGGTTAATGAACCCTCTGCCAGGCACTTAAATGTGATTTGCAAAGTATCTATGTAGATGTAGATGTAGATAGGTTATCAGTCCGTAGTTTACAAACTACTTAAACTAAGGTAAACTAACGTAAGTACAACACAAACACCCATGCCCTATGGGGGACTCGAACCCGCGACGGCGAACGGCCGCGTGCACCGCAACACGACTAATCCGCCGCGGCAGCTATTTTCATCCCACGGGACCAGTACTCCGGCCAACGTGTAGGCAAACTTTCATGATGAGCGGTTGTGTAGTCGAGGCGTGAAAGCTTACCAAACAAACTCACATTAACATTTTAATATTATTTAGGATAGTTATCAAACATAAGACTGTGTTGCACACCATAGTGCCTTGTTTGGCTTTGTCCCATTACATCTACATCTACATGCATACTCCGCAAGCCACTCGATGGTGTGCGGCGGAGGGTACCTTGAGTACCACTATCGGTTCTCCCTCCTATTCCAGTCACGTATTGTTCGCGGAAAGAAAGATTGTCGGTATGCCTCTGTGTGGGCTCTAATCTCTCTGATTTTATCTTCATTAGAGGTAGTATGCTGTGGCTTATCTTAGACCGTTCTCCCAGCCACTTACAGGGAACCTCCAGTTTATCTTGTGCTCCGACACATGTTGTATTTCAGCATTTACGTTGTTACAAGAGGTATATTTCACACTTATACAACGTTATTTCCTTAGGTTATTGGAGGCTTTCACTACGCCGTTCGAAGGTGGTATGTGTATTTCGAAAGTGTTATTAATTACTCAAAGTCTCCGAAAAATAAAAATTAATTGCACTTAAATGACTCTCAGTTACCTCACTAAGAAATGCTTAACCAGTTAGTACTAAAGTAAATAGTGATTATACCGAGGACAACTAAGCATGATAGTCTGTTCGAATCCGCTGCAGGCTTCTTTTAAAACTTGACTAAGTACGAATTATTTTGCATTACCAACTATTTTACGGTTATCTTTGCACGTGTATATTATGTTTCACGGCACCCAGAAGTAATTGCCTGTTATAAGCTGCTCGTTAATATTCAAGACGAAGTCAAGTATTGGCGGGTGTTGAAAGTGTGATCTGCATATTTCCCCGAGGGATATGGAGTAATTAATTTTTACGATGACTCGGAAGCAACTTGTTTTTCGAGGAAAACTTTAATATATCTTCTATTCTGAAAATTAGTGTGTCTTTTCAGAATTACGTTAATATCCAACGGAAAACTTTCGTGGCACTTTCGAGAGAAGGACGTCTAGCCGACAACTACATCTCAGAGAACTCGTATGTTTTATGCATTGGTATGATTACACGTACCGGTATCTAACACTGTGTGTTCAGAGCTTTGTTACTAAAATGATTTAGTATCAATATTTGAATTAATGAGTCTACATACTACGGATTGTATTGCCTGGTTTTATGACAACTGTGACGTAAAACTGATACGCCATAACGTAGCAGTCTACTGTTTTCCGTAAGCAATTGACTTCAGTTGAGAACTGACTCTATTTGATAGAGAGTTCAAGTAAGTTTGTGGCTACTGGTGACTTTGTTACGGTTAGTTTTAAGTGCTTCAGCCTGTTAGTAATGCACCTTTACATTAATCATAGGAAACTAATATTTCGTTAAATGACTCGTGCCTATCTTTATTCATAATTCTGATGCATACTCTGTTTGTCCTCTCTCCGTATTACTATCTTGAATTCGTTATTAGCTGCTGTACTAAATGTTACGGGGTTAATCACTCTTGTCAAGGCTTGACCTCGGAAAAAAACGTCTCGTTCGTATCACTTTACAGTGGAGAAACAATTGCAGCCATTTCAGTATCTGTCAGACTATAAAGACAGCAACTGACTAGCCGTAAATATGACGCAACGCGACGATAGGAACATAAGATACATGTTCGTATTAACGCCGAGTAAACAAAATACCTGAATGCACAATGAAGACATCCTCGCAAATATCATTAAGTATGAAACTTCCTGTCAGATTAAAATTGTGTGGCGGAACCGGGACTCGAACCTGGGACCTTTGCCTTTCGCGGGCAAGCGCACTACCGACCGTGCTATCCCGACACGACTCACGATGCCGCCTCACAACTCTACTTCCGCCAGTACCTCGCCTCCTACTTTCCAAACTTCACAGAAGCTCTCCTGCAAACACGCAAGACTAGCACTCCTGGAAGAAAGGATATGGTGGAGACATGGCTTAGCCACAGCCTAAGGGATGTTTCCAGAATGAAACTTCACTCTGCAGCGGAGTGTGCGCTGATATGAAACTTCCTGGCAGATTAAATTTGTGTGCCGGAACCGGGACTCGAACCTGGGACCTTTGCCTAGCTTGGCCGCGAAAGGCAAAGGTCCGAGGTTCGAGTCCCGGTTCCGGCACACAATTTTAATCTGCCAGGAAGTTTCATATCAGCGCACACTCCGCTGCAGAGTGAAGTTTCATTCTGGAATCATTAAGTGCTTCCTAACTGAGAGGCACAGTCCGGTAAAAGGTAGTGTGATAATGCCGCTGCTGTAGTCATGATAAACAGGGTGTATAAAACTATATAAATACATACGCAGCTATTAAATGAGGATTTTTAAGGACTTCCTGGTAGTTTTGGCAACATGTGGTCGCTCATTAATCTGTTACAACATTCTGCCATTTCAACTGTGCTGCAGAAGATTCACTGACAAATTCTTACATACCTTGCCCAGTACCGATCTCTTCACAGGAGATTTCCATCTTTTTTCATGCTGAAGAAAGACGTTTCGAGGTGGTCGACTTGCTTAGGACGGAGAAGTGCACACCTGGGTACAATCAGAGATCCGTAGCCTACCGCACACATTTTTCCGCAACGGCGCTGACCAACGCGTCTCAAAAAAATGTTCAAATGTTTGTATAGTCTATGGGACTTAACTACGGGGTCATCAGTCCCTAAACTTACAAACTACTTATGAACTACTTACGAACTAGGACGTCACAAATATCCATGCCCGAGGGGGTATTCGAACCCCCGACCGTAGTGGCCGTGAAGACCGTGACTGGAGCGCCTTAGTCCCCTCGGCCACCGCGGCCGGCAACGCGTCTCACAATGAGATAAATGTGTGATTACGTTTTAAATTATAAATAGTAGAGATAAAATTCAACCTCTACAACAGAATGGTATGTGTAAGATCACATGCAGACTTAGTGGAAAAGTGTATACTGGTTAGTTTGGCAGGGCTGTAGCTCTCTGAGGGCACGGTAGTATCCCCGCCAATTCGAGCACGCACAGCCGTAGCATTCTTTTCTCGAAGCCGTTCACGACACTTTTTTTTTCCTTATGGGACTTAACTACGGGGCCATCAGTCCCTAAACTTACAAACTACTTATGAACTAGTTAATCCTAAGGACGGCACAAATATCCATGCCCGAGGGGGGATTCGAACCTCCGACCGTAGTGGCCGTGCAGACCTTGACTGGAGCGCCTCAGTCCCCTCGGCCACCGCGGCCGGCACGACACTTTATACCCCGCTGCATATTCATTGTGGGTAAAGCTAAAAGCTTGAATTTTTGGTGACCAAGAGTACCTACTACAGCTATCTATATTTCCAAATTATACTATTCTATACCTTTTACTTTACGAAATCTTGGCAGTGTAATATCGCTACTTCTGTCACTCATACACTAATCAAATGTTCAAATGTTTGTAAATCTATCAGACCAAACTGCGTGGTCATCAGTCCGTAGCTTAAAAACTACTTAAACTAAGGTAAACTAACCTAAGGACAACACACACATCCATGCCCCAGGGAGGACTCGAACCTCCACGGGGAGCAACCGCGCGCTCCGCAGCGAGGCGCTTTAGACCGCTCGGCTACTCCACCGCGGCATTCACTTATCACGGATCCTCAGAATTCTAAGGTAAATCTAGCAGACATACAAACGTCAGGTTTCGTATTTAGTGTTTTAGCCTATAGTGGAAGGAAAAATTCAAACATCCGTAAGTATCAATCCCGTTTCCGAACGCATTTTTGCTTGACAAAGGAGTATCTACTACTTGACGTGTAGTCAACGTGTTAATAACATACTGGAGGTAAAGCGCAGGACTAAAATGTTCAAATGTTTGTTAAGCTTATGGGACTGAACTACGGGGTTATCAGTCCCTAAACTTACAAACTACTTATCAACTAGCTTATCCTAAGGACGGCACAAATATCCATGCCCGAAGGGGGATTCGAACCCCCGACCGTAGTGGCCGTGCGGACCGTGACTGAAGCGCCTCAGTCCCCTCGGCCACCGCGGCCGGCAAGCGCAGGACTCTTGTCAGAGAGATCGCGGGTTACATTCCTGATTGGGTAAGTGTCTTTCACATTTCGTTTAACCTAGCCGTCAGCTTTCTACGATGTAATCAATCGACATGTGGTTCTTATTCCACCTTAAACTGTGAGTACACTGATCGATTCTCCCGTATTCACGAACAATCATCCTGACGAACGACTTTCCAAAGTGAAAAATTGGGTGTATTACATCTAAAGAAAGTCGAAATCGTTAGTATCAAAGCCCGATAGTCAGCAATCTCTGAAAACTCGATATATCCACCTGCATGTAGAAAAGGAAATAAATCGATATTGAAAAGACTATACGTGTCTAATATGATCTTTGTTGTCTGGGAGCACGGCACTGCCCATTCCAAGTCAACAACATAGTCGCAACATCCTTTTCTCGAAGCCATTAACGGCACTTTCAACCGCACACCCGCCTGTGTCTACGTTCTGGATACAGCTACAAACAGGAACTTTCGCTGGCTAAAAATACTATAACTAGCTATATTCCTAAATTATAATATTCTGTACGTCATAGTTTACTAAATACTGATACTCGAAAATCGTTAATTCTGTCACTTACTCACCAATCATCAAAATCCTAAGGTACTTCTAGCATACCCAGAAACGTAATATTTTGTACTTAGTGTTTAGCCTGTAATGGAAGGAAAAATTCAGATATACATGAACATCACCCCCGTTATCGAATGTTCAGATCTAAGTCTAAACAGTACACTGATGGACAATGGTTCTTCATTGTTCACATGTGGAATAAGGTAAGTGACGCTTTACAAAGTGACAAGGCTGGGCGGATTACATCTTATTAACGTCGACTTCAGTAATACCAAAGCTGCAGAGACGGCAATCGCAGAATGCAATCGACTTAGAAGCACTTGCTACCCGGACTTGTTAAAAATTGTTACATCAAAGCCTCTGAGGAAAATAAAAAAATACGGATGCGAGTGGGCTTTAAACAATCCGTAGCTGACGTACAACAAACTTTACCGGAGAAGAAAAGCAGGAGGACTACCTACAAAAACAAATGACACCCCAACGCGCTCCTTGAATGAATACTCAATACCAATTAGGTAAAAGACAATCTAAACATAGGAACTGGTTATGGTAATTCAAGGAAAGAGTCGAGGTACAAGATAGAAAAAGCATTTCAGATGAGTCAAGTCACCTAGATAAATGAGGAGAGAGAGAGAAAGGTAATAACAAAGGATTGTGTCAAACATTCTTAAAAAAGACTACCATCAATGTAGATAATATCGGAGTGTATAATATTTCTCGGGTTCTGGAGTGAAAAGTACAGACGTTGTGTAATGGAAGGTATTTAGGCATACAGTGGACAGTGATGATTCGAAAAAAATCAGCAGCTAATGTGTGTGTGTGTGTGTGTGTGTGTGTGTGTGTGTGTGTGTGTGTGTGGACACCACGGAGACATGTATTATAAGAGCATTGTTCTCTTCAAAAAGATTGATGACTTAATGCAGATGTGAAGACAATTAGAAAATCAAATAAAACTCACCGCTGACGCTGGTACTGATGTTACACAAGGAGCGTGCAACGGATCATGGTGTAAATAGCTGTATGGAAATCACAAAGAATGGCCGACATGTATCAGGTACAGGAACAACAGAAATAGAATTTGTGCACCAGATAGCATCTTGTACAGAAACGCGACTTGGATTGCAGTAAAGTGACATTATAAACTTCACTAATTCACTGGAAACCTTTCTAAAATTTCTTGCAGAAAATTGTCTTATGAAATCAAATGATATTATATCAAAACCCTACGCCGCACATGAACACAAAAGAAAGAATTACGTTTTAGATATAGAGGGTGAAGGTGCAGTATTAGGCCTATAGACCATTTTGGAACAGAAGTTATTGTTCTGTTTCTTAAACAAAGTGGGGACTGAAGTACGGAACTAATTTAGTGTGGACTTAACTGCATGCTCACTAAATAATAATGCCAAAATGAGCTTGTCCAAAAACCACTGACAGCTGGAGCCGACACTGATGAAAAAATCCTGTTTCATTTAATTTGTTATTATTAACGTTATTTGACTTCATTTTTTCTGAAGAAAGAAAGTATTTTATGCTCTAATTGTCTTTGGTTGTAATCATACTGATTCTAGGAGCAAAATTTATACAACTATAGGTAACAACTGTAAATATTTCAACATTTGACACCGAGCGGAAAGGGGAAGGCGAATTATCGGTTAGAAATGTCAAACATTCGGCACTGGGTGGCACTGCTCAGAAACAGCCGGCCGCAGTGGCCGAGGGGACTGAGGCGCTCCAGTCACGGTCTGCACGGCCACTACGGTCGGGGGTTCGAATCCCCCATCGCGCATGGATATTTGTGCTGTCCTTAGTACTAGCTAGTTCAAAAGTAGTTTGTAAGTTTAGGGACTGATGACCCCGTAGTTAAGTCCCATAAGCTATACAAACATTTGTAACATTTTGTAGCTCAGAAACAGACCACCGAAAGTAAATTCAAATGTTCAAATGCTTGTAGAGCTTATGGGACTTAACTACGGGGTCATCAGTCCCTAAACTTACAAACTACTTATGAACTAGCTTATACTAAGGATGGTACAAATATCCATGCCCGAGGGGGGATTCGAACCCCCGACCGTGGTGGTCGTGCAGACCGTGACTGACGCGCCGCAGTCCCCTCGGCCACCGCGGCCGGCTCTTACAGTCTATGTTCTGTCTTACATAAATACAGCTTCCTCCAAGCTTTGATACTGTTCTGCAAAAGCAGTATGCCAGATCAAAGTAAGATATATTTAAGTACTGAAAGTTGTCTTCCTCTAGTCAATGCTCACAGAAACACATTTATTTCATCCTGTTTGTTTGTTAAGGACTATACATTCTGGTGGATGATGTTTAAAGTGTTTAAACTGGTTTCTTTTGTGTATTTTTTTCTTTTTGGTTGGATTTTTTTTTCTTTTAGATGGCGACTTAGGGCGTTTTTGAAACACGTGTCACTAGAAGTAGATGTGGTATTGAGGAGGAATGTTTCATGCTCCGCCCTCAAAGATTGTGGTTAGCGTTGTTTTCTGAAAAATGTGTTGTGGGTAGGACATGTCAGACACAGAGAATTAATTCACTATTTTAAAAGAAATTGGTTGTTTTAAATAATTAGTTCGAAGCTTAATAAAAACACTCCAATATAGCATTTACGTTTCACCAATTTCAAAAATGAAACGTTTAAAGAAAATAAATTTTGATTGTAAAGTGTCAGGTGCTAGTAGCTGATGGCACTGAGAAACGTTGGGAATAATTACTCTAGGATCTGCTCCAAGCCACTTCATCAGCTAATGGTGGTCACGTCCCACAAACGAATTTTGTGAAAAACAGCTCGAGGCCTTCCAGAAGGCACCAGCAGGTGGCGGATTAGGGCTATCTGGGGTCGCAGGCCAGGCGACAACAGCAGGCGCCACTCTCATGCAGTCTTAGCGCCGGGTCGATAATCACCAGCGCCCCTTCCGGCTGTCCAGCCGCTACACACCACTCTTTCATCAAGCTGATGCAGCGCCCACCAACTTCTGCTGCTGACTATAAAAGATATTTTTCAACTATAAACATTGCTCAGTAACATTAAACAGATTGCGGTACTATACGATAGTGTCCACGCAAAGATAATGAAGCTCAGCTTAGAGAATATTTATCTTGCTAACTCTGCATAAAACTACGACCACATGTAAATTACTTCACCCACCGTGAGCCAGTTTCTGTTATGTTTGGCCGACCGCATTGGCCGAGGGGACTGACGCGCTTCAGTCACGGTCTGCACGGCCACTACGGCCGGGGGTTCGAATCCCCCCTCGGGCATGGATATTTGTGCCGTCCTAGTTCGTAAGTAGTTCATAAGTAGTTTGTAAGTTTAGGGACTGATTACCCCTTAGTTAAGTCCCATAAGCTGTACAAACATTTGAATTTGTTATGTTTGGAGAGTACGTGAATATACTAATGGTCAAAATTAAAGTAACAAACGGCTATTTCCCCGTCCTGTGTCGAATTCGCGATGTAATCATAGAAATTGTCAAGATGTCCGTACAATCGTGTTCCTCGCGGAAAATGGCATTTCCGTCACGGTGTTTTCTGGTTACTCCCACATCCACAAAATGTTCAAATGTTTGTACTGTCTATGGGACTTAACTACGGGGTCATCAGTCCCTAAACTTACAAACTACATACGAACTAGGACGGCACAAATATCCATGCCCGAGGGGGGTTTCGAACCCCCGACCGTAGTGGCCGTGCAGACCGCGATGGAGCCCCTTAGTCCCCTCGGCCACCGCGGCCGACCCACATTCACAATCTTTGTGTTCATCAGTGGCGGCTCGTACAAAATTTAAACAGTGTGCTACAATATCACAAAAATAAACAGGAAATAAAATATACTAAAATAAAAAGTCAACCTTTGTATGATTGCCTGTAATTAAATATCAATTAATACTGTATTGACAGTATGACCTTCAGGGGAATCTATAACAGCGCTGCCAACTGCATGTATTCACTGCAGGTAGTAAATATTATTAAAAAATATTAATTTTAGACTCAGGGGTATTTGAATACGAGCCTCACACAGGTAGGTTTGAGAGACAACACGCGAGACGCCTGAGCCAGCGCGCTATTTGACTCTGTATGCCGCAATATTCGTCGCCGTTACACGCAGCGCGAAGAGAAATTGAGAAATATTGATCTGGTGCTGCGGTCGGTTTCAGCACACGAGTCGCCAGGCTTGACGTCACGTCTGCGCATGCGCACTAGCGAACAGACGAATGCGCCGCCTCTCTGCGCACATACCAGCACGGCTGAATCCCATTTCAGCACACGGAGCTAGTTTCCAGCTATCGCGGCGAGAGCGCTCCAAAATGCGTTTTCATCCTTATTACTAGCATTCTAATACGCATTGGAAAGGAATTGGCATAGTTTTATTGTGATATCTGTCTCGTATTCCTAGAGAAAGGATGTAATTTTATAGCGATTTCTCGCTTGCATTCGAAGAGAAATGGCATAATTATAGTAATATATTTACAGTGTGCTGCAGCACATTAGCACATTATCACCAGCCGCCACTGGTGTTCATATTCACAAATGGGACGTTGTGGCTCAGAGATCACGCTTATCACTGTCTGCGGTGGAGTGGCATAGAAAGAACGGAAGCAGGGCAGTCTCAAACCGATGTGACCCGATGGTTTAACGTGAATCACTCTGCCCTTTCTCAAATGTGGCGACTGTGTTAAGGACGGTATCCGAAGACCAAGGCAGGGTCGATAACATCAGGAAGAGAGGACCGTTATTTGGCTGTAAGTGCGTGTCGGTATTGCGGTAGAACTACACGAAAACTGGCATACAACCTCGCAGCATCCACTGGGAGAGTTGTATCTAGGCGAAAAGTGCACAGACGTCCTCGACAAAATAGTCTTTATTATCAGACCTGTTGAATACGTACCTGTGATGCGTGTCCGAAGGAGGGAACGTCTCGACTGGAGTCGTCTACATACAACCTTGACGTTCGAATAAGTCCGCCATTACTCTTCTCACAGATGAGTTCCGAATTTGATTTGGAGAAACTCTCGACGTTTGGAAGGAACGTGGAACACGATTTCGGGATCGAAACGTTCTAGAAAGAATACGACATGAAGGAGGGTGACTAACGGTGTGACCACTCAAACACATCGTCATCAAATTTTACTTCTGAATCAGGAATGTTTAACCGCTATCAGGTTGACGATTTCCTGGGACCTCTTGCCGGGTGATGCGTGTTGCTGTGAGCACAGACTCAGTACTGTTGGACGATAATGCTAGACCTCATACAGCACGGGCAAACTTTCCTTGCAAATGAGAGATCTGTACGCACGATGTGGACTGCTCATTCTCCATATTCGAATCCCGTAGAGCATGACTGGGATGTATTAAAGAGACGGGTTGCATAACATCAGCATTCACCAACCACTCACCAAGACTTTCAAGCAGCTCTTCTTCTATAATGGACACTATTGACTCAACATGAGATTGATGATATCATTCATAGTATTCCCTGTAGTTTCCAGGCTCCTATTGCTGCCACAGATTGTTACACGCCATACTGTGTGCAGATTTGTTAAGTTAGAAAAACGAAGAAAAATTGTTATCTACCGTTATGGATGTGTCAATTGTTTCTGTTCTGTGTTCTTTACATCGTTTCTACTTAACTATCGACTTTGTGTACAGTTTTGTAGTAAAGTAAAAGCTTTCCTTTTGGACACCAGTGTTTCATCTTCGTGAGACTACCAGAAGCAGGCGGATGGAGGACTCCATTGCTGCTATTTGAGTATGAATCAACATCTTGAACGTTTGCCTTTGACATTTACGACATTTTTCTTTTTTTATGCTGCATTGCGAAATACAGATAATACTAAAATATTCGAATGTTTGTAATCCTAAGGAACCAAACTGCTGAGTTCATCGAATCCTAGACTTACAAACTACTTAAATTATTCCCGTGGAGGCGGAAAATAATCTTGCACACATTTAAATTAAAACAACGTGAACGTAAAACAACTTGACTACAACAGAATGATTCAGTTAATAGGACACATCCTGACTCATTAATGAATCGTCAGTCTAGTAATGGAGGGAATTGTAGAGATTTTAAAGATGCAAAGGGAGCCCAAAGGTCGAATACAGTGGAAGCATATTCAGAGGGATTAATACTGTAGGAATTACGCAGAGATGAAGAGGCTTGTACAGGATAGCCTATCGTGCGTCAAACCAGTCTTCGAAATGAAGACCAGAACAACGACAACAACAACAAGAACAACATGGTAGTAAGCTATAAAGATTAGAATTAACAAAAAATGTTCAAATGTTTGTAAATCTATCGGACTCAACTACGTGGTCATTAGTACGTAGCTTACAAACTACTTAAATTAAGCTAAACTAACCTGAGGGCAACACAAACACCCATGCCCGAGGGGGGGACTCGAACCCCCGACGGCGATCGGCCGCGCGCAGCGCAGCACGGCCCCCCAGTACGCAAAGCTAGAACTAACGTTCCGTCAGCAGTGCTATCTTAGTGGCGGAGCACAAACTGGGATTAGGGAACGATGGAGAAAGAAATCGTCGATTCGTTTTTAAATGAAACTTTCCACCATTTGCCTTAAGCGATTTAGGGAAACTACAGAAAACTTTATAACTTGATGGTCAGAAGAGTGCATGAACTGTTGTCTCCCCCCCCCCCCCTCACCCCGGATGAGAACTCACTTTCATACCCACTACACAACCTTGTTCTATGAACAACTAATCGTCACGCGAACGAAAATATGCCAGATATCGAAATAAGTGTCCGGACCTGAATGAACACATAATGAACAGAATATAACGAGTACGGAATATAAGGCCAACTGTGTAATTGGGATGATTATTTTCTAACAAACAAAATACAGCATCTCAGTCTCAACGGAGAGACGTTTTCCGATGAAGAATTAATTTCTGACATGCCTCAATGGACTGTTATAGGACAAATATTTTTCACAATATATACAAGGGATAGATAAAAAGTAGTTGCCGGGGCAACGTATTACACTCGCTAAGTGGCGTTCCACTGTATAGTCAGTGTGTAAAGAAGTAGTTTTATTTTGCACATTTATCGACGCTACATCTCTTATCGATTCATGATAATATAGTTATCCATCAGTTCCTAAAAACAGTTTTAATTTATTAAACGTTAAAACGGTGTATTTATTACAAAACATTCTGCGTTTTACTTATTTTACCGTTAATGTCGAACAAGGGACTACGTAATTTTAATGAAAAGATATTTCACTTTTTAAAGGACTGCGTTACTGTATTGCGGAACCACTAGTATTTAGACATACGTTAGATTGTTATTGCATTTACATCTTCCACCTTTAAAAAAGGAAAATATTTGATATATTTTTATATAAATTAGTGTACTAAGTTTTCCGTGGATACTTTTCAACTACTTTATAAAGAACTATCAAAATAACAATTTACTTCACTGTAATCACAGTTAACAATGCGAACGAAATTAGAGATGACCCAGGCGATTGAGGAGATCCCGATCAAGTCCGAGAGTTCCGAGAACAGAAATAAAGTCAAATGACAATGTGTCAACGACAATCTGAGATGAGCTCAAGCGTCTACATCCAGGTCCACTCGGAAGAAATTGCTGTAGCCCTACTTCGTGTTTCCTCGCGGTTCTGCGAATCCTAGCCATCTGTTGTTTGGTTCGAAGTACGGTTGCAGAAATGCATTCCAGTAACCGTGGTGCGAAATCTTGCACGTGAGCTGTGTGCCGGTGAAGCCATTTTGCACCACATTTCAAAGTGAGCGCCTTGAACATACTCATTCACGAATTGTTGCAGATACGCATGCTATTTTTACCACAGCAGACGATCGGCACGAAACCTAAGTTGTCAATACTGCACAATAGACTGCCCTTGCACAGCCATTTCCAGCGGCACGTTACTGTGGCCTTCCCCTTCTCCCTACAAACGTCGCAAAAATGAACTCTTGAACACATTATGTACATGATATATTATCTCACCACCCTACACTGACATGGGATACTCTGCAAATCACATTTAAGTGCCTGGCAGATGGTTCATCGAACCACCTTTATACTATTTATCTTCGATTCCATTCTCGAATAGCGCGCGGGAAGAAAGAAAACCTGAATCTCTCCGTTCGAGCTCTGATTTCACGTATTTTATTCTGATGATCATTTCTACCTATGTAAGTGGGAGTAAATAACATATTTTCGCATTCGGAGGAGAATGTTGGCAATTCGAGTTTCATAAGTAGCCCACGCCGCAGCGATAAGCGCCGTTGTTGTAATGATTTCCATTTCAGATCCTGTATCATTTCTGTAACGCTGTCTCCCCTGTATCGTGGCAGTACAAAACGAACTGCCCTTCTTTGGACTCTTTCGAAGTCCTCCGTCAAGCCCACCTGGGCCCACACTGGGTAGCAATACTCCAAAACAGGACGCACAAGCGTAGTGTATGCGGTTTCTTTAGTAGTTCTGGTGCATCTTTTAAGGGTTCTGCCAATAAAACGCACCTTAATTCCGTTCCGCACATGTCGGAAGAGTTCAATAGACATTGTGTTACTTCTCACGACTGCAAATCTATAAGCATTGGAAGTGTTCAACGGGCTTACATTATGTTCATACTCATTGCTACTTATAAGAACCACATCTGAGCGTGAGCCAATTTACATTGTGGTTTCATGAATCCTGTTATTTCCGCGTGACGTAGAAAACGATTGCCACAAAACCTACATTATTGATAAGATTATATCAGATTAATACTTGTTCCATAGATCATAAATACGACATTTTACAATTATGTGGAACGAGATAGTTTAATAAACGATGTCTATACTTGACACTTAATATAAGGTGTTTTATTTTTATTTTTTTAATTTTTTTTAATGTAGTTACTAAGTTTTATCTAAAAATTCTTCTAATGTGTTTTAGGAGTTGCCAATCAAAAAATTT
Source organism: Locusta migratoria (assembly GCA_026315105.1). Lineage (NCBI taxonomy): Eukaryota > Metazoa > Arthropoda > Insecta > Orthoptera > Acrididae > Locusta > Locusta migratoria. The sequence goes on along the minus strand of CM048755.1, from coordinate 450,366,495 downwards.
TTTAATTTCTTTTTTAATACTTTTTTAATTTGGACAGACTTCTGATGCTACTTGGGAAGTAACCAAAGACTTTTTTGGCAGCGTAAATCATCCCTTTCTGTGCCAAAGTTAGGTTTAACCTTGAATAGTGAAGATCACCTTTTCTCCTAGTGTTGTAGCTATGCACACTGCTATTACTTTTGAATTCGATCAGATTGTTGATAACAAATTTCATAATTGAATACATGTTTTTCATTCTGCAACTGCTTCGTCCTGTTAGTGCGATCCCCAAGCCAAGACTTTTCTTCCACTAAGAGGGTCGTGTACAGCGAGCACAGGATAACAAAAGAGGCCTTATAATGGCAGTGAAATGAAGCTGGCAGAGATCAAATGTTCAAATGTTTGTCAAGCTTATGGGACTTAACTACAGGGTCATCAGTCCTTAAACTTACAAACTACTTATGAACTACTTACGAACTAGGACGGCACAAATATCCATGCCCGAGGGGGGATTCGAACCCCCGACCGTAGTGGCCGTGCAGACCGTGACTGAAGCGCCTCAGTCTCCTCGGCCACCGCGGCCGGCTGGCAGAGAACGAGACACCCAACTGACATGGCGGTCTCAGAGCATGAATCTGCCTAGTGCGAAGCGCTATGGCTGAAAGCCACCCGGCCACAACTGCGAGCACACTATCTCGAGCATTCTGTATTAATGCTTCAGCATTGCGTGGTTTTCGGGTGTTCCAGAAATGGAAAACAGGAAGGAATATCTTTTCTCGGGTAAGAATGTTTACAGTCAATATAGGCTACGTGAAGACAACTGCATTAAAGCATGAACTACTCTCCTGGCCATTAAAATTGCTACCCACTCAAAATTTAACCGACAGGAATAAGATGCAGTGATATGCAAAGGATTAGCTTTTCAGAGCATTCACACAAGGTTGGTACCGGTGGCGACATCTGCAACGTGCTGACATGAGGAAGGTTTCCAACCGATTTCTCATACACAAACAGCAGTTGATCGGCGTTGCCTGGTGAAACGTTGTTGTGATGCATCGTGTATGGAGTAGAAATGCGTACCATCACGTTTCCGACTTTCATAAAGGTCGGATTGTAGCCTATCGCGATTGCGGTTTATCGTGTCGCGACATTGCTGCTCGCGTTGGTCGCGATCCAATGACTGTTAGTAGAATATGGAATCGGTGGCTTCAGAAAGGCAATACGGAACGACGTGCTGGATCCCAACGGCCTCGTATCACTAGCAGTCGAGATGACAGGCATCTTATCCACATGGCTGTAACGGATCGTGCAGCCACGTCTCGATCCCTGAGTCAACAGATGCGGACATTTGCAAGACAAATACCATCTGCCAGAACAGTTCGGTGACGTTTGCAGCAGCATGGACTATCAACTCGGAAACCATGGCTGCGGTTACCCTTGACGCTGCAGCACAGACAGGAGCACCTGCGATGGTGTACGCAACGACGAATCTGGGTGCACGAATGAATCCAGGTTCTGTTAACAGCATCATGTTGGTGGCATCCGTGTTTGGCGATATCGCGGTGAATGCACATTGGAAGCGTGTATTCGTCATCGCCATACTGGCGTATCACCCGGCGTGAGGTATGGGGTGCACCTGGTTACACTTCTCGGTTACCTCTTGTTCGCATCGACGGCACTTTGAACAGTGACCTTTACATTTCATATGTTTTACGAACCGTGGCTCTACCCTTCATTCGATCCCTGCGAAACCCTACATTTGAACAGGATAATACACGGCCGCATGTTGCAATTCCTTTATGGGCTTTTCAGGATACGGAAAATGTTCGACTGCTGCCCTGGCCTGCACATTTTCCAGACTTCTCACCAATTGAAATGTCTGGTCAATGGGGGCCGAGCAACTGGCTCGTCGCAATACGCCAGTCACTACTCTTGATAACTGTGGTATCGCGTTGAAGCTGCATGGGCATCTGTACCTGTACACGCCATCCAAGCTCTGTATGACTCAATGCCCAGGCGTATTACGGCCGGTATTACAGCCAGAGGTGGTTATTCTGGGTACTGATTTTTCAGGATGTATTCACCCAAATTGCGTGAAAATGTAATCACATGTCAGTTCCAGTATAATATATTTGTTCAATGAAACCCGTTTATCATCTGCATTTCTTCTTGGTGTGGCAATTTTAATGGCCAGTAGTGTATATAGGTACGTTCTGTTATTGAATTTACTGCACTTATATTATGATCCGTTAATAATTATGTGAGTAAAGTGCGTGGTCACTGATAATTTGGAACCATACTTTGGGACGATATTTAAATGCACATTAAAATGTTGTAATAATAATACTACCCAAGAGTCGCTAATTATTGTATTTTTATGCCAGGTTCACCTGTTGAAGAAATTAGAATTCAACTACTGAGCTAGTATCAAATTTGAAGGAAGTTGCCAATTTAAGTAAAATAGAAAAATTAAGCACTAAATTAACTAAAATTTGGTGTTAATAAAATCATAGAGTAAACTAAAATATTTACGTAATATTATAGTTACAATCTTTAACAACCGATATACAACAAGTACACTACGGTAAGTAAATTTTACTATAAATTATAAATGTTGCAGAAGTCCCAAAGATCCAAAAAAATACGCAAGAGGATATGTCTAACTTTTACGAGTGAACCACATTTCTTTATTCTCTCTTCTAAAGCGCTGGCGCTAGATGGCTTCAGACTGCAGATATAGTGATTGTGGAAGATCTGTAAAAGATAGACATATGATTTTGCTGCCATAAAAATCGTCGTAAGTTATATAATTCTATACTAAGTACATTGGCGCAGGTCTCATAGTTCACGCTACAGAGATCACGAAAGTGCGGAGGTGTAAACCATTCTACGTTGTTATTCCTATTTCAGTTATTTCACATTTTCTTATTGGCATTTAATACAACCTACGTTGTTCCCAGAATTATAACGAAGAAATTGAAACAAACCGCATCACGAAATGTTCTGCAGTTCTCGAGTTCAAGAAGTTTAAAGATTGGTCAGAAAGTACAAGGTGAGTGCTCAATAGAATCTGTACTCGCTGGTGGGCAAGCTCGATGAAAGTAACGAGTAGAATTTAGAAGGTTCCACCGCTCTATTCTATACAAATTTGTGAACAAACCAGGGGAGCTATAAAAAAAGTCGTTTAAATAAAAAGAAAAGTCCATTTCATTATGTACAACTTAATCACTGCCGAAAATTTCCTGACCACAAAACAAAAAAGTGACAGGCGACAAACTTTTTCATGTCGTAATTTTAGTTCTATATGAAAGTGATAGTTTTAATTACTATTTTTATACAAACACAAAACGTATTGTTCTTGCTAAGAACACTGTTACATTCAGTGGCGTAGCTATCATAGGGCTGGGCGGGGCAGTGCCCCGGGGCCCCCGAGCTTAAGGGGCCCCTCGGCCTTCGTGAGCTGCCTCTGGAAAAAGTTACAATAGAGCGTCCGACCTATCGTCCCTCTCCCTCCCCTCCCACCAAATTTCCAATAGTAACCGCATTGGGCCACCGCATTGCGGAGCAAAGCTTCCTAATAGGACCTTTACTTCACACGACGCCATTCGGTGGCGCAGCTGACCAGCCAAGCCGCCAGTCGCTGTGCAGAACACTTCTGTCGGCGTCGCAGTAGAAGTAGCGGCAGCATCAGAGCTGCTTACAGCAACAGCTGCGCCCTCCAAGTGTTGCGGCGTCGCATACTGCATAAACTTCTTATTGGTAAATAGAAGTGTACAGTACGATTATCTGTATAAACCAGTTTTGCGAACATCCATGTCTCCCAATTACTTTGGATAATCGACGTTCTAATCTATATAATATTTTAGTTGAGTTGAATGAAGGATTTTCGACTTTACCCTTGACCAACAATCCTCAAAGGCAGGAAGTGAAATCCAAAATTATTACCACCTCAGGATATAACCATAACAGGTCTATTGCTTGTCCGCTAAGACGTGTACCGTGTCACTATCAGCGTGTTGTCGGTTGAAGTCGGAGTTGCGAAATAAAAGTAAATGGCGCTGAATTACTAGCAGTGTGTCTGATAATACACGGTGTGACCACATTTGAATATGAAGTATCTATACTGTATTATTACAGAACAGTATTGTTATACTAACTGCCGGCCGCGGTGGCCGAGGGGACTGCAGCGCGCCAGTCACAGTCTGCACGGCCACTACGGTCGGGGGTTCGAATCCCTCCTCTGGCATGCATATTTGTGCCGTCATTAGCTAGTTCATAAGTAGTTTGTAAGTTTAGGGATTGATGGCCCGTAGTTAAGTCCCATAAGCTATATAAACATTTGAACATTTATACTAACTCCCCAAGGGAGTGCTTCTTAATCATAAATCCCAATTAAGTGCTCTAACCAACTGCACTCTGAAATTCGTGCAAGAAGAAGAGAAAATATGGATAGTGAATAGGCAAGTCAAAAAGTGAAGCTTCTGCCTGCAACTTCATTCGCCTAGTATGGAACAAATTCCAAAACTATCTCATGGGGTAGTTTTATCTGTGTGTCCTACCCAGGTCGAACTCTATTCCTCTGCAAAATTTCAACAAATCCACCCATTAATTTTTGCTTGAAAGCATAACAAACTAACTTACACAGTTATATTAGAGCGTACGATTAAATATTATCTGGTCCATCGTACGTAGTATTTAGGTTTGCCTTATTATGTCTTCTAGTGGTCGGTAAGAAGCTGATAATGGAGATATTTTGTATCTGTATAGTTTTAGTTTAAAGAGGGCCCCAATGTCATTTTTGCCCCGGGGCCCTCGGTGATACAGCTACGCCACTGGTTACATTCTTTCAGTATTCACCTCTCTGCGTGAAACATTTGCTAATATGTTTCCTATTCTAATGGGTTCAAACGACAACATAATTAAGGAAAGCGTCATTTGAAGAACTACGCATTTAACGACCCCTCTCCGTTCTTACACCCATTCAAGATGGCTGCCGTGCATTCACCGCCTGTACATTGATGTAGGCGGTTAGCCTCTCTTATGTTATTAGTCGCGTACGAAGGGTTGCAAAAAAACTATTGTAGAAAATAAACTTGTTTGAATTAAATGCCGCGCGGAATTGCCGCATGGTCTAACGTATCATGCTACGGAATGTCCGGACGTTCCTGCCGGAGGTTCGAGTCCTGCCTTGGGCAGTCGGGTGTGTGATGTCCTCAGTGTGAATCAGTTTAAATGATTTGTAAGTCTAGGGACTGAAGACCATAGCAGTTTGGTCCAACAGGTTTACAAACATTTGAACATTTTCAATTAAATGAAACAGCGACAACAAATTATCTTCTCCTCCTGAATGAGACTCAACTGCTAGAATCAAAGAATAACAAGGCTTTATATTTCAGAAACGTACGAGAATGTATTTATGAGTCTCTTCATTATCGGTGCTTCAGATTCGACAATGTTCCAAATGCTCGTTGGAAACACACCCGGCCATATTGTTTATCGATCCTAATAAGTCTTCGAAACAAATATGACAGACAACAAAAGGGACCAGAAACCCTAACGAGAACTCAGGAACCACATTTTGTTCTCTGTCCTCCATAAAATCGCGACCGGATGTAGGCGGTGAGACATTTTACATCCTGACCTTCACCCTTCGAGACCTGCGGTAAAGGCTCCTATCATTCGCATTTTCCAGACCGTTTCTATTAAATGTTTTAAAGAGATCGTGACAATAATTCTTGTTAATGCGGTAATACACAATGTTACGCAACCTCCGTAAACTAGTGGGCCAGATTCGGCTGCCGCTTTTCATAACGTAGAAGCGGTGCCGTGGCTTATTTCATTTCGCTACACAAAAGCCCACATAAGACTTTCTTGATTGCGTTTCATTGTACCTAAAGAACATTTCGCCTCTTCTCATTGGATTATTTTCAGTGCTAATTCAGTGTAGCCTTCAGATTTTTATTACCCCCAATTTGTACTCCACAATAAACTGTCTACACGAAGTTGCGTGCTTGGCGCTATCTTCATTACTTCCAGCAGAGAACTGAAAGACCACTACACGGTCAGATTTGCTTTCTTGTTGCTATAACAGGAACAGAAATATCCTCATGTGTTGACTGCAGCGAAGGAGTTGCTTTAATACTTGACATCACGCATATTGCCAATATGCGTTTGATGTTCCGCTAACTGTGAACTTCTTACTAGGTCTCAGTATGATATAAGGTGTGATTAACAGGAATGGTTAAGAAGTTGTCTAAATGACAAAGTGTGTTAAAAATACCAGAATCTCCACATATAAGAAAGGATCAATTTGTAGACAAATAACAGCCGAGCGTTGGATAAATTGGTTTATTATTATATAACGCAACTGGTCGGCTGTTATTTGTCTACAAATGAATCCAGTTCCCGACAAAATGAGCAGTGACAGGAAGAAACATCATGAAACGTTATCACAAACAAGAAGCAGCAACACCACAGCTCGAAAATGAAAAGCTGTTAAAACTTTTCATTCCAAAATTAAAGCAGTAAGCAAATCCTGCGAATGACATTATAAAATAAAAGGAAAAAACACACAGAAGATGCCACAATAATGCCGAAACATGTCTGGGTCATAAAAATAAAACAAGATGTCTTGCAAAAAATCAAATGTTTCAAATGTTTGTATAGCTTATGGGACTTAACTACGGGGTCATCAGTCCCTAAACTTACAAACTACTTATGAACTAACTAATACTAAGGACGACACAAATATCCATGCCAGAGGGGGGATTCGAACCCCCGACCGTAGTGGCCGTGCAGACCGTGACTGGAGCGCCTCAGTCCCCTCGGCCACCGCGGCCGGCAGATGTCTTGCATAAGGCGGATTCTTCACAAATCGAATCCTTTTCTACCTTTGCTGAACTGCAGCCATGTTTAAGGTTTCGACATAAGGTAAGCATATGCAAAACAGCCACGTATCGTAGGACATATTAAGTTAATACAGGTTTGTCTGTTGTGATTGACTGAAAACAAATTGAATACTAGAGTCACAATGCAACAGAGGCCAAACACACGTTTATTTGTTAAAAAATTTGTCCAAAGCTCTTTTTTTTTCTTTTGTGTAACTGTACGAAAGAGAAGCAAAGAGCAACGAACGGGTTGAGACTGCTCATACACGGACTACAAGAAACAAGTTAATATTGGGCAACGTTTTAAATTGATAGCAAAGAAACAAAACAATTAACAACTCTGATTAAATGCGACAGATGGTGGCACAAAATTAGTAAAGAATCTACGTTACAATTCAGAAAGATGTCACAAATAAACACAGACCAAACACTGAAAATATTGATATGTGTGACTGAGGATCAACTTTGAAGCAAATCATCAAGGGGTGTGAGCCAGTGTTCTTCTCGTAGTAAGGTAGCACAAAATCACCGTCGCTGTGCACAGCTAATTGTAGCATATATCAATGTAAAACTCAAGTTCATAGTTACAAATGAGGAAGAATTTTAAAACGAATAGAGGTATTTTAGCAGTATCTTACATTTTATTTAATTTATAGTGCTATCCACCAAAACCTTTAATTACATTGAGGTTCACTCGGTAACCAATCATTCTGTGATCAACCTGACGATTAGAGAGCTGTATTGTTGCTTGCCAGTTGGACTTACGTCTACTTCTCATAATCTAAAGTAATATTCCACCATCTCATATAGTATGACAAGAAGAATGTTAGCTGGGAATACAACGATGTGAGCAACACGCTCACAACAATACATCAGACGGATTAAAAGTATTTCATAAAATGCATCTTAAATCATCAGCTGTCTATTAATTCCTCAAAAATCGACTAGTTTCGGTCGTACACCATCATCATAGGTGAAATAGTATTGAAGCACATTTGGCAAATGCATTAGATAAAATAAATCTGGCTGAAAACAGCAGAACTCAATTTCAATAAAAATAAAATTCTCATATTTGATTACCCTATCAGTCAAACAAATATAAAAAAGGGAATCAATACTGATGGTCTACGACAGAATATAGTCGATTTTTAAGGAATTAATAAACAGCTGAGGGTTTAAGAGACATTTTATGGCTGTTAACACGCATCTTACCAAAACATTGAGGGATTGAAAGTCGTTGGGGTGGTGTAACGGTCATCTTGTGTCTGATTTTCAGGCGATTTTCAGAATTTTTATATACAAATAGTAGTAAATCTGATACAACAAACATTTAAAATACGATAGTGCACAGAACAACTTTCCCACGATTCACAGACAGATGGAACATACGACTTTCCACTATTAGATTAACTGACGACTGTCGTGACAGGAAGGAAATCAGGGCAAAAAGTGAAAACAATTGACTGTATTGAACTGGAAAAACGATAAGGAACCTAATCCATGGCAACATTCCAACAATTCACATAAAGATTGCCCGTGAAGAATAGTGAACAAACGTCGGAAGAACTTACCAATGTGCTAGATCTAGTTCTATTGTTTTTAGTTACAGTATACAATGCTAGTTGGTAGGGTATGTTCATTTAAAAAAATCGCCTAGTACTAACATTTTCCGTTGCCTCATGTACACTACTGGCCATTAAAATTGCTACACCAAGAAGAAATGCAGATGATAAACGGGTATTCAGTGGGCAAATATACTAGAACTGACATGTGATTTGGTTGCATAGATCCTGAGAAGTCAGTACCCAGAACAACCACCTCTGGCCATAATAACGGCCTTCATACGCCTGGGCATTGAGTCAAACAGAACTTGGATGGCGTGTACAGGTACAGATGCCCATGCAGCTTCAACACGATATCACAGTTCATCAAGAATAGTGACTGGCGTATTGCGACGAGCCAGTTTCTCGGCCACCATTGACCACACGTTTTCAACTGGTGAGAGATCTGAAGAATGTGCTGGCCAGGGCAGCAGTCGAACATTTTCCGTATCCAGAAAAGCCCGTAAGGGACCTGCAACATGCGGCCGTGCATTATCCTGCTGAAATGTAGGGGGATCGAATGAAGGGTAGAGTCACGGGTCGTAACACATCTGAAATGTAACGACCACTGTTCAAAGTCCCGTCGATGCGAACAAGAGGTGACCGAGACGTGTAACCAATGGCACCCCATACCATCACAGCGGGTGTTACGCTAGTATGGCGATGACGTTTACACGTTTACAATGTGCGTTCACCGCGATGTCGCCAAACACGGATGCAACTATCATGATGCTGTAAATAGAACCTTGATTCATCCGAAAAAAATGACGTTTTTTCATTCGTGCACCCAGGTTCGTCGTTGCGTACACCATCGCAGGCGCTCCTGTCTGTGCTGTAGTGTCAAGTGTAACCGCAGCCATGGTCTCCCAGCTGATAGTCTATGCTGCTGCAAACGTCGTTGAACTGTTCGTGCATATGGTTGTTGTCTTGCATACGTCCCCATCTGTTGATTCAGGGATCGAGATGTGGCTGCACGGTCCGTTACAGCCATGCGGATAAGATGCCTGTCATCTCGACTGCTAGTGATACGAGGCCGTTGGGATCCAGCACGGCGTTTCGTATGGCCCTCCTGAACCCACCGATTCCATATTCTGCTAACAGTCATTGGATCGCGACCAACGCGTGCAGCAATGTTGCGATACGATAAACCTCAATCGGGATAGGCTACAATCCGACTTTTTATCAAAGTCGGAAACGTGATGGTATGCATTTCTCCTCCTTGCACGAGGTATCACAACATCGTTTCACCAGGCAACGGCGGTCAACTGCTGTTTATGTATGAGAAATCGGTTGGAAACTTTCCTCATGTCAGCACTTTGTAGGTGTTGCTACCGGCGCCAACCTTGTGTGAATGCTCTGAAAAGCTAATCATTTGCATATCACAGCATCTTCTTCCTGTCGGTTAAATTTCGTGTCTGTAGCACGTCATCTTCGTGGTGTAGCAATTTTAATGGCCGGGAGAGTATTTTATTATATACCAGAAACTTGGAGCACTTTGCTCTTAATATTATTTTTTGACATCATTAATTTAGAAAGAAAGTTAAATAGCTAACTTCAACTATGTAAATTAAGATGTATCTGGTTGTCCTTAGTGTCGACTAAGAGAGGAGTGATTTTGATCACCTTTCTCCTTAATGTGTTATTTATTTTGTGTTTAATTAATTCTTTAGTTCCTTTTGTTTATAAAGTTTCCAGTCAGCATTCTGGAAAGCGGTATTTTTCACCTAGTGAGTCGCGACCTTCTGAGGTATCGCAAAGTATTACATGGGGGTCATCGTCACAGGAGAAAGTGCACGATAAAACAAGCATTACAGTGCATATCTCAACACTGGGGCTTCCATGGTTTAAAAATGTTGGGTAACTGTACCAATTGTCGTCACCTTAAGGGGATTCACATTAAATATCGTGTTTCAATCCTATTATTTCGATAATGTTCGTATTTACTTACTGTGACATGCCGCACAAATCCAACTAGTTTCCTATGGATATGCGCAAGTCCTTGTAATGTCAATCAGTTCAAATATTTACATTTATAAATTCAAAGTCAAATGTTTGTATAGCTTAGGGTCATCAGTCCCTAAACTTACAAACTACTTATGAACTAGCTAATCCTAAGGACGGCACAAATATCCATGCCCGAGGGGGGATTCGAACCCCCGACAGTAGTGGTCGTGCAGACCGTGACTGGAGCGCCTCAGTCCCCTCGGCCACCGCGGCCGGCTTACATTTATAAGAAGCACCTTTCGTACCAGTGATCGGCAATGCAAAATGTGTGGATATCTAGTTATCGGCACTCAGCCGTACTATTTATCCCCAATGGGACGTAAATCTTTATTAAAAATGACGAATCTATTCAGCGATTAAATGGGTAATTTAAATATAAAATTAAAGTGCCGAATACTCAGACAGTGCCGATTCCTGATATAATTACTCTAGGCCCGTGTATATAATTTGTATCAGAATTACACGATTCCTCGTTAACATTAATTCTAAATGGAATAGGACGTAGTAGATTATTTTATAACAAATGCGTTGTTAAAGACGAATTAAAGAAAAGCCTGAATACTGTTTTCCAGAACCAGTCGATGGCTAAGTGAACAACTTGCAATAAGTAATTTTAAGAAATTCGAAGGAAACTAACCACTTCTTTACAAATTGACTACAAAGTGTGACTTTAGTTAAATAATTCGCTTCTGAAATGAGATATACTCGTTATGCAAAATATATTTCTGTGTCGGGAATTATGTAAAGAGACAATACTGTGCTTCATTCTGGAACATACATTAGAAATCATTAGAAATTCATTCTATGAAGTATAATACCGTAGATTATATTTTACAAGGAAGAGGTATCAACAGTAAGAAAATTATATTCGTTCCTTTTGAGAAGACATAAACAGTGGCGTCATCGTTTGGGAGGATGGGGGATATTTTTTTCTAGGAAGGGGGTCGCGTGGTTAGAAATGTTGGGAAACACTGCTCCTAAGTTTGTGTTGATTTCTCTCCGTGCCAAAGTACCTTCGACTCATGTGGTCCGACGGAAAAAAAATACAAATAAGGTCGTAACTTTTCCTTTTACATTTGTGTCAAGTTTGATTTGTATCAAATATTAGCTGAAAACCCGGCGTTGCTCGGGTATTTTTCTATTCCAATAATCAATTATTGCGCGCACTCTTACCTCCTCTTTCTTGCCCCTCCTCCGCCATCTGTTCCTCTTCCTCCTCCTCCTTCTATTCCTCCCCTCTATCCACCCATCCATCTCCCTGCCTGTGTCATTACCTCCCACACTCAGGCAATCTCCTCCTATGCCCCCTACCTCTCTCTCTTTTCATATCCTCCCTCACCTGCGTATGAAAAATTACATATATCTTCCAAATTTCATGGTGATCGGTCACACGGCGTCGACGTCATCTGTAAGGTACTCTACGCCACGCAACGCACCGTATACATTATAAGCAGATAGCGATGTTACTGTTGTTTTGAAAGAGAAATGTGTTCGTTAAGATGGGAATAAAAATATAGTTTAGTATCGAAGGCTGTTGTAAAATACCCTCCGCAATGCACCGTAAGAATTCTTGCGTAAAGAGTGACCTTCCTCTTTTTTTTTTTGAAGGTCAACTGTCCAAAATTCCATCAAGATCGGAAGAAAATTGAAGATTCGTATAAGAATCTGTTGTGCAGTACCCTCCGCCATGCACCATATGTATTATTAAGCAGGCAATGTCGTTCCTTTTGTTTTGAAGGTCAATCACAGGAAATTTTATCGCTGTCGGAATAACGGTATGGCTACACATAAGATACGAAAAAACATACAAACATTCATTTTTATATATTAGACAAAATATACTCGTATAATTTACAAAAGAAAAAAAAACTGTAGAAAATTGGTTGAAATTTACGGCTAAAACAGACGGTAAATATTGTATTTGATCTCACAATGCGATTTTTTCATAGTTATCATAAGTAACGTCTTCTTTGGGAGTCGAATGACCATAAACTTGTGCGCCAGTTACAAACACGACTTGGCAGTGACCTCTGCACGACTTGGTCCGGTAATTACGGAGGTAACAGGTTGATCACAAACCCTTGATAATCCAGAGGCTCAACTGGTTACTTCTCATCGATTGTGATTCATGGAAGGCTCAGAGATAAGGCGTTGGAACGCTAGAATGTGCCAGTACGAAATATGGTAGTTTAGATACACAAACTCGTTCCGCGAACAAAACGAAACCCAGAGCACTGATTAAAGCAGTAAACAAGGCCATGTCACGAAAACAATTAACGAAACGGTAATATTTCAGAGGAATACAGTCACCGGGAACAAAGGGAATAAAAGATAATTTTCTTCCGACTCTGTCGTTTCTCCAGTTAACTGCGGTTGTCGATCGCAGAATTAACAAATTCGAAAGCTCTTAAGCGTTACACTAAGCGGAAGGCAGTAGGTACGAACATTCTAGCAAGGAGTATGTGAGGGAAGTATCCCATGAAAATGTGGCGTAGTGCCGCTAGTGTTAACAGTGAAATGGTTTTGTACTTTCATGACCAAAACAGACAAAGACTGGTTTTTAGTATTATTTAAAAGTAATTGCCGGTTTGGCAAATCTGTACGGGCCTTTCAGCATACGGAAAATGTTCGACTGTTGCCCTGGCCAGCACATTCTCCAGATCTCTCACTAATTGAAAACGTCTGGTCAATAGTTGCCGAGCAACTGGCTCGTCACAATACGCCAGTAACTATTCTTGATGAACTATGGTACTGTGTTGAAGCTGCATGGGCATCTGTACCTGTACACGCCATCCAAGCTCTGTTTGACTTAATGCCCAGGTGTATCAAGGTCGTTATTACGGCCAGAGGAGGTTGTTCTGGGTACTGATTTATCGTGATCTATGCACCTAAATTGCGTGAAAATGTAATCACATGTCAGTTCTAGTATAATATATTTGCCCACTGAATACCCGTTTATCATTTGCATTTCTTCTTGGTGTAGCAATTTTAATGGTCAATAGTGTATTTAGTGCCAAAGCGTGTAGCAGTGGCTACAGCATGAAATGGCGGCAACACTCAATACTGATTTCATCATCTTACTCACTTCTCATGTGGCTGTATTTTCTATCACGTTATCTTCTTTGCAACGTGTTACCTCTCAGATAAAGTCGTTTATGATACCTCCGGTCTTTCTTTGTGATGCATTTTTGATGACCTGCAGCATATGACACTTTCCACAGTTTTCACATTTAGAAGTAAATTTTGTTTTTAAAGTTCTTGTGAATTATTAAGTTTCACGGGCTACCCGCAGAAGATGAAGACAGTTACGTAGTAAGAATTTGGTCTCAGCACTTCATTAAGTATCAGTATTGGACGAGGCTTTGGATAAAGAGCTATAGGCAATCTTAATACACTACATGCGAAGAAACTGAACAGAACATCCGAAAATACTCTCACCAGGAATTGGTGAAAACAAGGAAGTCGTCACTTCCCCTACCGAAGAATTTCCTGAGAATGGGGACTGTCGCGAACAGAATAGATTTACCAAAAAATACCACTAACTGTGTTGCGAAGATTATTAACAATATGTTCTAAACCATAGTGTTGTTTATACTGGTAGCTGCAGCCCCTCGATAATTATGTAGTTCCTGAAATTCGAAGGTTTTACCCTAAATATACAAACTCTCTAAGGAGCCTTGCTGCAGAGCGCGTGGTTGCTCCCCAACTGAGTTTCGAGTCCTCCCTCGGGCATAGGTGTGTGTGTTGTCCTTAGTCTGGTTTAAGTTAGTTTTAGTAGTTTTTAAGTCTAATGCCTGATAATATCAGTAGTTAAATCCCATAGATTTACAAACATTAAAAAAAATCCCTTTTACTGCATAAATCATTGGTGCAGTAGAAGATAACTTGCCTCTGCTATGGTAAAGATTATCTACATTTCAGCGAAGTAATCATATGACCATGTGTTCCTATAGAGCTTTTGAACATCCTGTGAAGAAACAATGAAAGAACATCGTTCGTTTCCTGCTGCTCACTTAACCGTTACCATGTTACGCCCACACGTCTGAAACAAACACGATGCCATCAACATATCTGCGCAGGAGGCAGAAATGTGTAGGACTGCGTCAGGACAAGACAATAGGTAATTAAAAGAATATGGAGCAAATTCGTTACACACGCAGTTAGCTATTTACATTTGTGAAAGGAACAGATCAGTGGTTTCGACAAATCTGTCGAAACTTCTTTCTCAGAAAATCATGCGTTCTAAATCCAACCACTTTATTTCACCTACTCAGTTAGATACTGGTGCGGTTATAGTTTCATCTTAATTATGGAAATTGCTCGCTAGGTACCGTTTTGAAAGCCAACACTAATGTCTTCAATGTGTCTGCTGTATTAACTCCGCAAGGACTCATTAGAATGGAATGCGCGATATACGATACGGCCTTAATTAAATCTGTCGTGGTAACCGAACGTCTTATTGGCTCGTTATGCCAGTTTTCCGTAATCTCTGTGTTCGAATCATAGCTATTCTTACTTACAATTATTCGGAGAATTAATCAAACATGAAACTGATTATTACTTCTGAAACCTGTTAGGCCTCATCGAGACTGTTGCTGCTTTTCTTAGCAACAGTCAGGCCTCAGCCAAAACTGCTTATAGGGGCAGAATATTGTTCGTGTTTCTCGAATCCCAGAGGATTGACAACGCGTGTTACCTGTGTTAATTTTTTATCTGTATAACAAATTGTCAAAGTTGATTTTTAGTTGTATAGAAATGTCGCGATAAAATAACACTTACATTATTTCATTAATTGCTATTTCCCTTACGA
The DNA here is from genome assembly GCA_026315105.1 of Locusta migratoria. Lineage (NCBI taxonomy): Eukaryota > Metazoa > Arthropoda > Insecta > Orthoptera > Acrididae > Locusta > Locusta migratoria. Next base: position 450,351,214 of record CM048755.1, on the reverse strand, counting down.
ATACGGTAGTATGTACAAAACAAATTGATTAAAAAGTGTAACAGGGGAGATCAGTTTATGGCTCAAACGCAGCTTCACTTAATTGTACTGTGTATCTTGTTTATCAGTAAGAGCAAATGGCGTAGAACACATTATTAATGAAAAAAGTTATTGATATACAGGGTGTCATACGAGGAATGGTTAATATTCAGGAATATGGAGGGAGCTCTAATCTGAAACAAAAAATTCAAATGTACCTATGCAACATTTTGAAGGTTTCCGAAATATAACACATTTAATGTACATTTGTTTCTGTGCTGGATTCGTGCACGTGTGTGTCTTACCATAATCATTCGACCGGTGACCAGGCGGGAATAGCCGCGTGGTTCTAGGCGTCATGTTACGGACTGGGCGGCCGCTAACGCGGAGGTTCGAGTCCTTCCTCGGGCACTGTGTTGTTCTTAGGTTAGTTTAAGTAGTTTGTAAGCCTAGGGGCTGATGACCGCTGTGGTTTGGCCCCAAATATTTACAAACATTTGAATATTTTTTAGCTGGCTTGGTCATGGTAAACAAAGAAGTTGTCATCAAGACAATCATATCTTTCGACATTTTACTTATTTTTATGAGGGGTGGATGGAGACCGAGACTTTTAAACGGAGGTTAAATACACGAGATGAACTGCTTCGTCGCATCATACACGTTGCAGTCCTTATGAGGGTACGTGCAGAGACAGATCCCGTATTATCTGCCCTATGGAATGGATAGAGTGTTCTCTGATGTTGTATCGGATCTCTGTCATTGGTTCTTTCGCTTTGTAAAATAGATCTTTATCACAGGGTATCATGGCGGCTGAATACGTCATTCGTGGAACTGTACCCCACATTGTGCATGACATGCACGCAGCCACACGGGTACTCTGTCCAGAACCTCTTGCGGCGCTGGCAGTGGGAGATTGGTGGCTGGGATGTTGATGTCTTTGCCAAAGTGAAAGAACCACCGCGAGCGATACGGCGCATCACCGGAGATGACATTACACATTAGGGTGGCTAATATCGGACATGAACAGGAATAGACGCGGATATGGTATACGACGCCTTTCGGACATTCGGAGGAAGTTAATAAATAACGAGCGCGATAATATTGAAGGCGTGCAACAATAAGTACCTCTTATAATATTATAGTGTAGGTATTTCAGTTATCTGTCTATGCAACTGATTTAATAAAATACTTTATTGCCATATGAATTTCGCCTTTATTTGGAAGGCATCACCAGAGGCCTGTAATATATACATGATTATGTTTTACAATATTTTATATTTACATTTCTCAGTATTTTTAGGTTATGAACAGTTCTGATGCGTTATTTTGGTATAGTATTGATATCTGGATGTTGTACTTACAATATTTTATGGATATAGCTTTACATCTGGTGCTCATTGGTTGCTTCCAGCTGTTCTGCTTCAATTCTGTGCATTTTGCTGTTTTTGTTGTTCCAGCCCTTCACAGTTAGCACCACTAGGCACATGCCATTTTTGTTTGTGTTGTGTTTTTGTTTTTGCTGGTGTTGCCAACTGTTGAGTATGTGTTTGTCCTATCTTTGCTTTGTGTCAGTGTGTGTGTTATGTGATTGCATCTGGTGCTGTCCTCTATGCAATCACATAACACACACCGTAACACACATACCGTAAACGATACACCACCTCACCCATACCTTATTGAAATATTCATGTCAGCCAATTCCTGCAGATTTTTGGCAATGAAAGAGTGTACTTACCATTTATTTCTTCCTCCTACGTTAATCACGCTAATAGACGTCGTAGGCAACCTGTGTATTTTCCAGTGTTACTGAATACTAGAAAGCACCAACGCCCAAGAGTGATGTCTCGTACAGGTATTCTGACGAGATATCATGTAGTTAGACGACATACGTTTAGTTAACACTTTTTATGGGCTCTCATAATTCTATGCAATTTGTGTGGACCATCTCTCACTGCAAATCGCAAATCTTCCCACGCTGTTCAGTATTCATAAGAGTGATCGTTTACGGGAATAAGAGATAAAGCAATCCACACAGCTAGCTGGTACTCTGGGAGCATGCCAAGCATTAACCCAGCTGAATACCAAGCAACTTGTTCTGGTTCACGTCCCAGCTGGCAGCAACCAAGGCTTCCCAGGTTTAGGGGAAACGTTGCCGTCCTCATCACGCACATGGGATCGTGACAATTCTGTAGATAAAATGAGTCTTAATCCTTAACATACGTAGTATTATTTAAATACGACACCTTGCTGAAAAGTAATAATTTTTTATTATGTTGTTAATAAACATTGTGGTATTACACGTCAAACATATTGTTTAGTCGCCTTTACCACTTCGCTGAGGTCAATTGTGGCCTCCTGCTGCTAGAGGGTTCCAAACTGCAATGTGTAACAAAGCCGTACATAAAATCTCTGTCAGTGAGTGAGAAACAGCGCGAAAACTGAAAACGAGAATTCAAAGAGTTCTTTCTCACACACAACAACCTCCCCTTCAGTATAACATTGTCAGACCACACACGAGAGCTACGACATCTGCAACAATGAGACGCCTTGGCTTCACTGTCATCGATCACCACAGTCTCGACTCGGCCCCATCCGAGTTTCATCTGTTCCCAAAACTTCAAGAATACCTTCGAGGACGCACTTTGATAGTGATGACTCGATGCAAGCGAAAGTGAAATTGTGGCTGCATCAGGTCATTCAAATATACCATAGTGTGGGTACCAACAAAATATTCTCGATGGGAGACGTGTTCATCAGGCTCACTGTATTAATAAAAAATTGTAGGCATTAACATTAAATATTTAGAATGTTAATAAAGTTTGCTTTATTTTAAGTGCTTTAAGAGTTTTCGCATAAGAAATTCTAACGTTGTACTTTTCAACATGCCTTATAATAAAAGAACTGTCCAACAAGCATCATAAACATCTTAGTCAAAATGCCCGTCTTTGAACTGAGAACTTATCAACAGACATTTAAATCATAGCACAGCGTCAGCAAAGGCAGTTATCTCATTTGACTTCCAATGATACGACTGAAACTCTATAAACACGTTTTTTTTTTCTTCTATCATAGGTGTCTAAGGGAGTGTCCACGAGTTCTCCTCTTGCGCCGCGACGCGCCAGTCACAGTCTGCACGGCCGCTACGGTCGGGGTTCACATCTCCCCCTCGGGCATGGATGTTTGTGTCATCTTTAGTATATGGTAGTTTGTAAGTTTAGGGACTGACCCGCAGTTAAGTCCCTTTGAACATTTTTTTTTTTTTTTGTAGTTGACATATGTGTTATTGTTATTTGTTTATTTTTTTATTTACTCCTTAAATCTTTGAGGTACATATATTATACCAATAGATGTTGGACATGCTTTCACAAATTTGATCTTTGTTTCACCATACAATACAGTACCATAAACTTGCTACAATTTGGTGCTTTAACACTATAATTTTTTCATGCCTAGCATACAATACAGTAGACACACAAAACCAAGAATCTTGATACAATATATGCACAATACAATAAACTTGATACAATTGGGCACTTTTAAACTCTTTGTTACATGCTTTACATACAATGAAATACACTTAATAGAATCAGGCATTGTTTCATTCTCATTTTAACAGTTATTTTAATATACATATTATTTGGGAGATGTTCTGAATATTTAGAAGACTTAGTTTTCAAGATACTGTGATACTGAGTAAAAGCAGTTTTCCAAAAAATATGAGGTTACAGATTTTTTAAAGATGTGTATTTTGTTGGTCGCGATCCAATGACTGTTGGCAGAATATGGAATCGGTGGGTTCAGGAGGGCAATACGAAACGCCGTGCTGGATCCCAACGGCCTCGTATCACTAGCAGTCGAGATGACAGGCATCTTATCCGCATGGCTGTAAGGGATCGTGCAGACACGTCTCGATCCCTGAATCAACAGATACGGACATTTGCAAAACAACAACCACCATCTGCACGAACAGTTCGACGACGTTTGCAGCAGCATGGAGACCATGGCGGTTACCCTTGACGCTGCATCACAGACAGGAGCGCCTGCGATGGTATACGCAACGACGAACCTGGGTACACGAATGGCAAAATGTCATTTTTTCGGATGAATCCAGGTTCTGTTTACAGCATCATGATGGTCGCATTCGTGTTTGGCGACATCGCGGTGAAAGCACATTGGAAGAGTATATTCTTCATCGCCATACTAGCGTATCACCCGGCGTGATGCTACGGGGTGCCACTGGCTACACGTCTCGGTCACCTGTTGTTCGTATCGACGGCACTTTGAAAAGTGGCCGTTACATTTCAGATGTGTTACGAACCATGGCTGTACTCTTCATACGATCCCTGCGAAACCCTACATTTCAGCAGAATAATGTACGACTGCATGTTGCAGGTCCTGTACTGGCCTTTCTGGATACGGAAAACGTTCGACTGCTGCCCAGGCCAGTACATTCTCCAGATCTCTCACCAATTGAAAACGTCTGGTCAATGGTGGCCGAGCAACTGGCTCGTCACAATACGCCAGTCACTACTCTTGATGGACTGTGGTATTGTGTTGAAGCTGCATGGGCATATGTACGTTACACGCCATCCAAGCTGTTTGACTCAATGCCCAGGCGTATCAATGCCGTTATTACGGCCAGAGGCGGTTGTTCTGGGTACTGATTTCTCTGGTTCTATGCACCCAAATTGCGTGAAAATGTAATCACATGTCAGTTCTAGTATAATATATTGTTCCAGTTAATACACGTTTATCATCTGCATTTCTTCTTGTTGTAGCAATTTTAATGACCAGTAGATACATCCTAAGTTCCATAAGAAGCGGTTTGCAAGATTTTTTACTGTTCATATTTTTCATTATTCTCATTTTTTTTTTTTTTTTTTTTTTTTTTTTTTTTTTTTTTTTTTTTTGCTTCCTGAAAGTTGTAATACGGTGAGGGAAATTTCCCAAAAATAAGATGCCATATCTCAAATGGAAGAGTACGCGAGCAAAATATACTGCTCTAACTGTTTCAGCACTAGTGTTGGTAGATATGATTCTCACTGCATGTGTAATTTTTGATAGTTTGGTATTTAAAAAGGTGATGTGGGAATTCCATTTTAGATTCTCTTGTATGAAAATACCAAGAAATTTTGTTTTGGGGGAATGTTAATCGTTTGGTTTTCCATAAACGTATTTGGTTTTAACGGATCCTATTTTGGTGTGTGTTGAAGTGTGTGGCAACTGTTTTATCAGTAGCTTATTCTTATAAATCACTCTGAAATATTTTCATTTATGGCTTTAGCAGATAGACTAAGAACCGTTTCATTGTCACTTTCAATCAACACACTAGTGTCATCAGCAAATAGGACTGGTTCAGAATTTTTAACATGAAGAGGGAAGCCATTAACGAAAACCAAGAAAAGAAAGGGACATAAAATTGAGCCTTGTGGTACTCCATGAGTTAATTTTGATGGCATTGAGTGGTAAGCTTGAAGATCTTTTTTTTTCTATATGTTTATCTGAGAGCGATTTTCTAAGTACGATTTTACCCATGCACTTGCCAAGCCCCTTACACCATAGCACTCTAACTTTCTCAGAAGAATGTCATGATCTATCAAATCAAATGCTTTTGTTAAATCTAGAGAACTTCCTAAAACATTACTATGGTTATCCACCGCATTTATGATACGATTTATGAGGTTAAAAGTGGCTGTTTCGGTACTGCACTAAGGCCCTGTCATAACATTACTTTTGAAAACAGAGTTATTCAGTTGTGACAGAATTAATTTTTCAATAATTTTTGAAAAGCTTGAGAAGAGTGACACGGGCCTATAGTTGACCACCTGCTGACGGTGACCCTTTATGTATAGGGGCACAACTTTTGCTGTTTTTAGCTGCTGTGGGAAGATACCACTTGACAATGTAGAATTGCATATATCTAGCAAAGGGGTGAGTATTTGTTCTGCTGATATCTTTACAATATAGTCTGGCACATCATCGACTCCAGTTGTATATTTATTTTTAAGTTACATAAGGGTGCGAACAGTTCCTCCCTGCTTACTGGTAGAAGAAACATGGTTGCACTGTTTGTACCTATTTCAGAAATATTCTGGAATATTTTGTTAGGTGTTTTTCGCACTTGTTCCCTAACCAGCAATATTGGTGTAGTAAGTATTGAAGTGGTCAGCAACTAATTTTGGATCAATGATCTCGTTGCCGGCCTGTGAGAGTACAATGTATTTGTGGGTTGATGCCTTCCCTGTAAGTCGCCGTACTGCGCTCTACATGGTCTTCGTTTTGTTTGCTGATTCTATGACAAATTTGTCATTGTCTCTTAGTTTTTCTTCCTTTGACATGTTTCAGAATTTGTGTTTGTTGAAGTAGTTTGCAAATTAAGAGCTGCTATTTGTTTTTCACAGTGCAAAAAGTTGACATTTTCTTCTGCAATTCCTAGTGTTATCCAGGTTTTGGATCTGCTGGTGTTTCTGCAAGTTATCTTCTTTTTTGGAAAAGTCATTTCGAAGCAGTGCCTGTAAATTTCCAGGAAGTTATGCTGCGTCCGGTCTGTGTTAGCACTGTTGTAGATTTTATCCCATGGCTGGGTACTTATATTGGAAGTGCTCAATATTTTGTTTGCTGTATTTTCTTTTATAGGCGATACTTCCGATTCTAGGATAAAAATTGCTTTCACATAAAGTCAGCAACTGTGCACTGTGGTCACTGTAGCCAGTATTTAAGATTTTTGAAATGTGCATTTCTGCGTTTACAAACATTTCATCAATAAATGTAGAACTAGTTTTTGTTACGCGGGTAGGGGAATTTATTGCAGAACATAGGTTGTAGCGGTTGATAATGTGCAGGAATTTTTGTATTTGAGAGCTATGAGTCAAAATATCTGTACTGAAATCACTACAGAGAACCACAGTTTTAGACGTATTCTTAACTTTTTGTAATACAAGATCAATTTTTTTAAAAGAAGATGCTTATATTGCTATCAGGGGATCTGTAGACACATATAATAACAACTTTTATGATGTTATTTCAATACCTGAAACTTCAAAGTGTTTTTCATTAGCTATCTGGTTTACATAATCTAATGTCTTACAGTCTAAAAATGTTCAAATGTTTGTATAGCTTATGGGACTTAACTACGGCGTCATCAGTCCCTAAACTTACAAACTACTTATGAACTAGCTAACACTAAGGACGGCACAAATATCCATGCCCGAGAGGGCATTCGAACCCCCGATCGTAGTGGCCGTGCAGACCGTGACTGACGCGCCGCAGTCCCCTCGACCACCGCGGCCGGCTTCCTCCAAGCTTTGATACTGTTCTGCAAATGCAGTTTGCCAGATCAAAGTCAGGTATATTTAAGTACTGAAGGTTGTCTTCCTCTAGTCAATGCTCACAGAAACACAGAACTGCTACTTCCCTCCATTCACTACTAAAAAGCACATTTATTTCATCCTGTTTGTTTGTTAAGGACTATACATTCTGGTGGATGATGTTTAAAGTGTTTGAACTGATTTCTTTTGTGTCACTTCTTCCTGTGACACCCCCAACTACACTAAAAAGCGACTGTTTGTCCCCTGGTGTGTGTTGGTTGCCAGCCATTTGTCTAATGTGTTTTGGACTTCTCTTGTGTTACCAGCAGGCCTACTACCCTTGAATTCCATGCTGATATGTGAGGCAACCTCGACTCCTACAATATATCCTGTCTCATTGTTTGATCTTGTATTACCTTTGGTAAGCCATTTTCCCGAGGTATTTTCGATTTTCCCAGTGCTTTTGTTTACAAGATTATAATAAATATTTTTGGCTATAAATTGTTTACCAGCGTAATTTAGATGGAGTCCATGGTTGGTGTACATGGCTCTTTCAAGTGTGCTTACATATATTACATTTGAATGCTTCAATTTTTTTGCAGATATCGTTTATGTCTGAATTTGTCCTAGTCATTAGTTGATTCGTACATGACAAACGAGGTAAGTCATGCCTTTGTGGCTGGTTTATAACTAATACATTTGTATGGACTGTCTGCTGCAGTGCACGTTCGAGCGTTATTTTAATTTCGCTTGTTTGATCTCTAGATACTTCATTTGCACCACCTAAAACTACGAAACAGTTTTTTTTTTCCAAAGTTTTTACTGGACTTTACAACGGCTGAAGATTGATTTGCAGTAGCCCTACGCTAGTCCATCTGGTGCAAGCCTTATAAGCTCTGAATAACCAACCGCAATTTATGTACATTTATTTTATTCATTCCTTAACCTCCCACTTACGAACGCATACACACACATATTTTAAGTCAAGGGTCAAATAGACGGTGCCTCTAGATGTGACGTATTAAGCTATAGCCGGCCGCGGTGGCCGAGGGGACTGAGGCGCTCCAGTCACGGTCTGCACGGCCACTACGGTCGGGGGTTCGAATCCCCCCTCGGGCATGGATATTTGTGCCGTCCTTAGTATTAGTTACATCATAAGTAGTTTGTAAATTTAGGGACTGATGACCCCGTAGTTAAGTCCCATAAACTATACAAACATTTGAACATTTATTAAGCTATACCATCTTATAAGTGTTCCAGTGGTTTCATTTTTCTCCAATACCAGTCGGCAGCTCCTCATTAAATATTCGATATGTTCATCTACAGCGTTCTTCTGCAGTGCGACAATTCGAAAGCTTCTGCTGTCTGTACTGCTTATCGTCTACGTTTTACTTTCATTGAAGCATTCACTCAAGAAAAATACCTACAGAAAAAATATCTTCCAATTTAAATTTAGGTCCTGTATTACCAAATGACTCTTTTTCAGAATTTTTTTCCTTGCGACTTTCATTCGGTTATTCTATTGGCTCTCTACTTCGCCCATCATCATTCAGTTTGCTACTAGAAGAACAAAACTCATTTACTACTTTCAGTTTCTCATTTCCTTAGCTAATCGCCTCAGCAAAGAATAATTCCATTCGGCTACAATCCACTAGCCATGTTTTACTATCCTTGACGTTCACCTTATAACCTCTTTTCGATATCCTATCAGTTTTGTTCGCCTGCTCTTCCGCGTCCTTTGCCGAATCTCGCAGAATTAAAATATCATCAGAAAACCTCGGCGATTATGTTTCATTCTGAACTTTCATTACCTTTATAAGTTTCTCGTTTGCTTCCTTTACGGTTTACCTTACGCACAGATTAAATAACCCGGAGAGTTGCCTAAAAACCTCTCTTCTCAGCTACTATGTCTCTTATAACTGTTGTTTCCTTTTTGTACATTTCTAAGCGACCTTTTGCTATTTTTGGATTACCCCTTCTGTCTCTGAAATTTGAAGGAGTCTATTTCAATCAACATTCTCGAAACCTTTCTCTAAATATAAGAACACTAAAACGGGAAATTTGCCATTCTTCAACCTATCATCTCTGAGAAGTAGCACTGGTATTGCCTCGATTGTTCGTAGTAGTTACAAAGTATCATGTTACCCCACATTGTTTTAAAAGTGTAAAATCTGTGAAATTGCATGTGTTTCAAGGTTGCATACCAAGAATTGCTTTTTCAATGTGCAGAAAGCATATTAGAATTCCATTAATGAGAAAGCAGGAAATTATTTTTCGTAAAGATTTCAATTATTGTCTTCCGTTAAAGTGTTGAAAAAGTTATCTTTTTTTCAGAATGAGTTTAATTTCAAGTTACTCAGATGCGTTAATAATCATAAAAAATAAATGTTAGATGAGTTAATTAAAAATAAATTGGTAATGTTGAAGTATCCGAAAATAATGAATTAGATCAGTTACATTTCTAATGTAATCATCGCCATAAATGTGCAACGACAATATTCACATCAGCGTGGTCTTTGAGAGTAAAAGAGCACCTTGTGTATTATCTTTTAACAGAATCCACTGCCGATTCTCCATGTCCGGTAGAAAGCTGAATTTTACGTGCAGGCGCTGACCTCACTAAAACTTGTGACAAATTATCGTTTTTATTAGTTCTGTATTGGACGACACACAAGTTTCACTAGCTCCTCCAACCATCTCAATAATTTCGAGATAATTTTTTTCTTTTTCAGAGCTTTTGTTCCCAATTAGTTTCGTCAGTGCTCTTTCAAATTCTCCTTGCAGCATCAAATCTCTCAGCTAATCATTTACCTTTCTCTTCCCTTTCTCTACTATTCGCTTCAAGTTTATTTATCTTGTATAGCCTCCATGTATATTAATTGCAGGATATCTTGTAAAAACCATGAGCCGTACTTAAAACGTTTATTGGGCAAAGTAGTATTCTAGTGTATAACCCACTCAAATGTTCAAATGTTTGTGAAGCTTATGGGACTTAATTGCGGGGTATTCAGTCCGTAAACTTACAAACTACTTATGAACTACCTTACACTAAAAACAGCACAAACATCCATGCCCGAGGGGGGATTCGAACCCCCGACGGGGAATAGCCTCGCGCATCGAAGCATAGCGCCTCAATGCGCTCGGCCGATCCGCCGCGGCTATAACCCACTGTCAGTGCCATGTGACAGACGGGAACAAACAAGTGTATGTTCACTCATGTTCTGAAAAAAACATAAGAGCTTGAAAGACTAGAGACAGGAATTTCATATTCACAGGATGGACATTTTCTGCACACATTATTAGTATTTGAACCATGTCGGCGCATAGGTTAAAGGTCAACACCGATATCGCAGCGCACCACGACCTGCCGGTAAAATGTGCCTGTGGCTGTCGTTGTCGTTATACATCGAAGGTGATGGATCAGTGTGACTTGAGTAGACGTGCAGCCAAATCAGTGGGTTTAAAAGACGGAGTATTATTGGCATTTGTTGCATCCGTTCGAGTGTGGGACGAAATGTTTCGCTAGTGTACTGGCTGTCTACATAACGGTACACGGATGCCCGGAGAACACGACCAGATGGGTCAAGTCGGTCACACCAGACAACCACCCTCCTCCCCGGAGAATAACTGTAACCTTATCCGTTCTAGGATAGATCTGCGACTTCCTTGGCTCTGGCGCAATATATGAACGGCGTAACACACCGAACAGTATCGGGCGTGACAGTCCGTCGATGTTTATCGCGGCATGGGATACGCGCGCTTCGTCTACTAATCCGCCAACATTTGACTAATGCGCAGAAACGTGCTAGACGGCAGTAGTGTGTGGAACGACGTACTGCAGACAGGAGTGTTATCAGATAACGTTTTCGGTCGAATCCTGGTTCTGTTTGTTTGAAAATGACGGTAACATTTTGGTTTGCCACAGACAGAGGGAGCGGCATCGCAGAACTGTAATCGCACGACACATACACAGCCTTATGATGTGGGGTGTTGTTAGGTACAACTAAAACTCACACAGAAGGAGCGTGTCCAGCGCCCTTTGACCAGTTTGACTTACATGAATTACATCCTGCGCTCCGTAACTATACCCTTTCTGTACAACAACGCAGACGCTGTTTTTAAGCACGACAACGCACGACCACGTGCTGCTGTCATTATGAAATGGGATCGACGAATTGTCTTGAGATCACTTTCTGAAATACTGAACATTTAATTGGGTGCCACCCACACGTTGATGACAGAAACATTTCACACGAGATGTGTTTGTTGCACGATCTGTTCCAAGATTGTTGATTCCAGAATAAAAGTACATTCGCGTGTGGGTCTGCATTCAGGTAAAGTTGATGTTAAAGGAAAATGTGGAGATTCTTTCGAATGTGATCACTGCCGATGAAAGTTGGCTACATCATTTTGACCCTGAGAACAAACAGAAAAGCTCAGTGTGGAAATCTCCCTCATCGCCAACTCCCCAAAAAGCAAAAGTGGTTGCTTCTGATGGGAAGGTTATTGCGACACATTCTTTGATATTTACGGAATGATTTATCAGCATGTCGTACCTGGACACACATCAGTAACTGGACAATACTACGGGGATGTCCTGAAAACATCGCACGTCCATATCAGGCACAAAAGACCACATTTCCAAGAAGTAGGATGGATGCTGCACCACGACCATGCGCGGCCGCATATTGCAAATTTTGTTGTTGAATACTTGGAAAAATCAACGTAAAGTGCATCCCTCGCCCACTCTACAGCCCAAACTTCCTCTAAATCGTCCGTCTCCCCCACCTGGTGTGGATTCCAGGATGCGCAGAAATACTCCAAAATAGGACTCACAAGTGTAGTGTAGGCAGTTTCTTTAGTAGAACTATCAAACTTCTGTACATTGTGTGACTTTTCTTAATTAAAAAAAATTGCAACTTCTGACTTCCTAGGAATGTTCAAAGCCGGCCTCGGTGGCCGAGGAGACTGAGGCCTCTGTCACGCCTTCACCATTGCATCCGTCCCTGTGTTCACCTGCACACTCTTCACATCCAATTCTCCTCCCCCCCCCCCCCCCCCCAGATGACGCCCTCCGTCCCGACATCTATCCCTCCTACTTATCATAACTCTTTCCCCACGCATGCAACGCCCCATCTCCTCTTCCCTTCCACCGCTTGGTTATCCCTCTCCCACCCCTAGAGTCCTCACGCTCCTTCTTCACACCCCTCCTACCCCTTTCCTCCCCCTCCTCCCACGCTTCCTACCCTTCCACCCTCCCTTCCCCTGTGGGGTCCTCAAAACAGCTCAATCCAGTTTTTAATCTAGTGCCCCATTCACTGTCACTGTGTCTCCTAGTGCATCAGTGCATTTTATCAGTGTGTCCACTGGTCACAAACAAGTGTTGCATCCGACATTTTAACCATTGTCTCCGAGTATTTTTCGTCGAGCCAAGTGTCAATGTGATTTTAATGCCACTATGGCACAAGAATTTTTAACTTGCTACATATTTTTATCATTTGTCTTGCTCTGTGTATACGAACAACTTCTAATTGTCACAGATTTTAATACTTCATATTTTATTCCTTGTCCACGTTTTATCTTCATCATGTTCATTGTTGTACTTTTCTCGCAGCTGAAGAGCGGCATATCATACTGCTGACAGCCTCCTGACTGTATGGTTAGCATGAAATGACAAAGAAAAAAATTTTCTTACTTGGCCAGCCTGATACCATGTGGCTTGGGGGCTGAGTTCATGGGTACCCAACCATTACCGAATTTTTTGGTGGTCAGCAATGCAAACATAGATGAAAAATATGCATTTTTGGGACAACGGTAAGGGGAGGGGGTTGGCATGATATAAATATGGACTATGACATCGATGACCATGTCAGAGTGCTCTAATTGGACTTATGGTACTTGTGTATTGTGAAATTTTACTTCTGAAAGGTTGGGGAACCTCCCCACCACTCCTCTTGATATGTGGAGACTGGTGACCTTGATGACATTCCTCGAACTGGCTGATGATGATGATGATGATGATGATTGGTGTTTTAGGGCACTCAATAGCTGAAACTGGCCTTGCGTTAGTTTTATCAGTGGCCTTGAATTGCAGGAGAAAGTACCTAGGCTACACTGACATCATTTACCAAGGCCTTACATCAGCTGTAATATGATACTGGTGACCTTGAATTGTACTAGAACATACCTAGACTATATTACTGGCGCCTTGCCACCGACTGCACGGCTGCTCTCGTTGGATGTTCGAGTCTTTCCTCGGTCATGGGTGTGTGTATTGTCCTTAAGTTAAAGTAGTTTGTAAGTCTAGGGACAGATTACCACAATACTCTGATACCTTTGGTTAAAAAACATTTGCACATTTTTGAGAATTCGTACCAAGGCCAGGATTCAAACCCTGGTTCCCTGCTAACTTGGATATTGTGTTCCCCACTACGTCATCATACCACTGTGGTTTCCCACCGTACAAATTTATGGCCCTGTGTCTGTACAGATTCTCACATCTATCTCAGTCTGCATTCTGTTCCCCTTACGCTCGAACATACTAATAGATTAAACTTGCCATTTACTGCTGCTTAGCGATGGAGCCCGGTGGTCTTGGGGTAAAGCGCTCGACTGGAAACCAAAGGGTCGCGGGTCCAAACCCAGTCGGACCTCGGATTTTTTCAGTCTGCGCTTTAACCCATCCTTCACATCTCAACGATGTGAGGAGTCGCCAGAAACGACACGTGGTTCGGATTCCACGTTAAGTTGTAGGTCCCCTTTCCACATTTTGGATAACTGAGGTAGGCTAGGGACACGTAAGTCACCGAAGTGGCGTCGAATTGAAAGACTTGCACCAGGCCAATGAGCCACACTTGGTACTTTAGGCACTTGAATTATGCATTGATCTTTCCTAGATCTATGCCAACAACATTAGTTTAGTAGTGCAATAAATTCTGTTCTGGACCTTCTTTCTCACTCTCAAATCTTATCATGATATTATTGAATGTAGCTACTTTTGGTGAGTACTTCATAATACGTAGCTGCATCATCTGCGAAAAATATAAGAACACTACTGACATTATCAGCATGACCATTACACATAATATAAACAGAAAGGGTCCCAACTCACTTTCCTATGACACCCTAGCAGATTCTTCTTCATCTGTCATTAATTTCGTTTGATAATCAAAAGAATCGAACTTTTTACACTATGTTAAGTGTGGCGTTATTTCGGCATACAGTAGAACTAAGTTTGTTACTCTTTATATAGACGAAATGGACTCAACATGTGGACATACTTTGGTGCCCTAAAGAAATGAGAGAGGACATAAAACTACCGGGTGATCAAAAAGTCAGTGTAAATTTGAAAACGTAATAAATCACGGAATAATGTAGATAGAGAGGTAAAAATTGACACACATGCTTGGAATGACATGGGATTTTAGAGAACAAAAAAAAGTTCAAAAAATGTCAGACAGATGGCGCTGGACAGCAAAACGTCAGTAACTGCGCATGAAAATCGTGTATAAAAGGAGCTGTAATGAGAGAGAGAATCAGATGCACCAGCAGTCGCAGCATGTTGACTTTACCTGAAAAGGCGCTTTTAGTGAAGCTGTATTATCAGAATAGGGAATTTGCTAGTTCAGCGTTACGATCCTTTCGCCATGGGAAGGGGATTCGAACGGGTAAAGGTCCGTTGACAAATGCAGTTGTGGTGAGAATGATTTCGAAGTTCGAAGCCACACGTTGTTTAGACGATAGACCACGTAGTGGCCGACCGAGCATCAGGCGTAATGCTGCTGAGACAGTTCAGGAAGAAATGGAGACTGTAGCAGGTTCGTCCATGCACAGGGAAGTCAGCGCTCGTGCAGTCGAACATCGCACTGTCATTTCATACACTACTGTCTGGTTTGCACTTAGGCGTACCCTCCGATGCCATCCTTAAAAAATCCATCGGCATCATGAACTGTGCTGAAAGACAACATTCGGACATACTTTACAGTGCTGCCGGCCGCGATGGCCAAGCGTTCTGCGGCGCGTCAGTCACAGTCTGCACGGCCCCTAAGGTCGGGGGTTCGAATCCCCCCTCGGGCATGGATATTTGTGCCGTCCTTAGTATTAGCTAGTTAATAAGTAGTTTGTAAGTTTAGGGACTGATGACCCCGTAGTTAAGTCCCATAAGCTGTACAAACATTTGAACTTTACAGTGCTGTTCACAACATTATTCCTCGACTACTGCTACTGTTGAGGAATGATGGTGAACATATTGAGCATTTCCTGTGAAGAACATCATCTTTGCTTTGCATTAATTTGTTATGCAAATTATTCTTCTCTGATCAAATGAAGCGCGATGTGTCGGACATTTTTTGTTTTGAACTTTTTTTTTGTTCTAATAAAATCCCATGTTATTCCAAGCATGTGTGTCAATTATTACCTCTCAATCTACATTATTTCATGATTTATTAAGTTTTTAAATTTGTACTCACTTTTTGATCACCTGGTATATTGTTCGTCAGCGAAAATGCAGCACCAAGAAGGACCAGAGATGTCACGGCCAAATGTATTTCGAAGATAAGGCATTGTTAGTGAAAACATGAGATGAGTCACGTGAAGTGAGGAATATGATGAAATCAGTGGTGAGCTTTGCTGCAGTTGCTGGTTATAGGCAGTGCTACACGCCGCGGCATTGAATCAAACAGGCTTTCGATGTGTTGTGCTGCTTCCGCGTATTGCCAAAGTTGATTTTGTGTAGCAGCGGGTGGTGTATCTCGGGCCAAAGCACCAGTGCAATTCGATGGGTGATGAAGAAGTCTTGTTCATTGCGTGGCACATGTGGCCACGCAATACCCTGTTGATTGATATTTGTTAAGCTTAAGCGACTTAACTGCGGGATCATCAGTCCCTAAACTTACAAACTACTTATGAACTACCTTATACTAAAGATGACAGAAACATCCAGGCCCGAGGGGGGGGGGGGTTCGAACCCCCGCTCGTAGCGGCCGTGCAGACTGTGACTGGCTCGCCGCAGACCGCTCGGCCACTGCGGACGACGCAGTGCAACAAGGTAACACGTAAACACATGTGACACGCTATGTTCAGGACTTCTTCTTCGCCCATCGGTTTGCGATGATGGCTTGGCCTTCCTGTTCTCCCGATCTGTCGCCTACAGAAAACGTCTCTTCGATGATTGCTTAATGACTTGTTCCAGACACACCATCAGCTGCAACACCAGATCAGTTTCTGCAGTATGCTGATGCACAAGGAGTGCACAGCAACTATTCATCAAATCTTCAAATCTTTGTAAACATAATAGACCAAATTGCTGAGGTCAACGATCCCTAGACTTACGAACCACTGAAACTAACTTAAATCACCTTATAGTTGCTGGTAGAACTTCCGGGTTATAAAGCCGTGGTCCATAAAACTTTTCAGTTTTTCCTAACGTTTCGTCCAGAGTTGCGCCGGACATCTTCGGAGGTTTTCTTACTTCCGTTGAGTCTTGCCGGCAAGACTCAACGGAAGTAAAAGGACCTCCGAAGATGTCCGGCGCAGCTCTGGACGAAACGTTAGGAAAAACTGAAAAGTTTTATGGACCACGGCCTTATAACCCGGAAGTTCTACCAGCAACTATGACATCCGGTCGTGAAAGCCTTCATTGCAAAATCAGCTTAAGCTAAGGACATCACACATTCCCATTCCCCAGGGAGGACTCGAACCTCCTATAGGAGGGGCCATCAATAACACATCCAGAAAATTGGCAATTAACACTAAATGAAGAAAAGTGTGAAGTAATACACATGACCACTAAAAGAAATCCGCTGAACTTCAATTAAGCGATAAATGAGTCAAACCTTAAGGTCGCAAATTCTATCAAATACCTAGGAGTTACAATTACGAACGACTTAGGCTGGAGAGAACACATAGAAAATATTGTGGGGAAGGCGAACCAAAGATTATGTTACATTGGCAGAACGCTTCGAAGATGCACCAGCTCCACCAAAGAGACTGCCTACATCACACTTATGCGTCCTCTCCTGGAGTTCTGTTGCCCATTGTGGTACTGACGGAAGATATTGAGAAGGTTCAGAGAAGGGCAGCTCGTTTTGTGTTATCACGTTACCGGGGGGAAAGCGTTACGGAAATGTTGCACGAATCGGGGTAGAAATCATTAAAAGAAAGACGTTATTCATTGCGGTGTGATCTGTTTGCGAAGTTTCAATCACCGACTTTTAGTTCTGAATGTGAAAATATTTTGCTAGCACTTACCTACTTAGGGAGACATGACCATCCCAATAAAATAAGAGAAATCAGATCGAAAACGGAACGATTTAGGTGTTCTTTCTTCCCGCGCGCTATTAGAGAATGGAACGGTAGAGAAAAGTTATGAAAGTGGTTAATGAACCCTCTGCCAGGCACTTGAATGTGATTTGCAGAGTATTTATGTAGATGTCGATGTCTTTGATACAAATCAGATCAAATGTTTATATATCTATGAGATCAAACAACTGTGGTCATCGCCCCATAGATTAACAAACTACTTAAACTAACTTAAACGCACGCAAAGGTCAACAAACATACCTATACGGAGAGGAGGACTTGAACGCCTGGCGGGAGTGGCCACGCAGCCCTTGATATGGCGCCACGAACCGCGCGACCATTCCACCGAGGCGGTCTTTGATACAAAGCCGAGGCGTGTAGCAGTGGTTACCACCAACAGTGATTTCATCATCTTCCTTAAATCAAGTGGAGCTGATGTGATCTTTGTACGACATATTATCTATTATCTATATCTGTAAATGGGAATGTCTGTTCGTGTACGTTTATCACGTCTGAACCACAAAACATAAAGAGCTAAAAATGTGTACAGTTACTAATGTCTTCCCGGGGAAGGCTTTAGGCACGGTTTTATGGCGATCGGATAGCTATTTATATATATTAATTTGAATGTCTGTTCGGTGTACGCTTATCACGTCCGAACGACAAGACGCAGAGACTTAAATATTTGTACAGTTACTAATTTATATCTGAGGAAGGTTTTAGGCACGGTTTTATAGCGATCTGATAGATATTTAGCAAATTGAAGAATATAACGCGAAATGCGGATCAATAATTACTCTTTGAAAATTACATTTACTCTTTGAAAATGGTTTTATTGGTTTCATTGTTGCTTGAAGGTTGATAATGATAAAAGGGTGGAGTATATTGGGATGGAAAGTTATCGGTGTATATAAAATTCTACTTGTGTGTGTGTGTGTGAGTGTGTGTGTGTGTGTGTGTGTGTGTGTGTGTTAATACTTCGCTCTACAGCGAAAACTATAGAACGCAAACGAATAGCCTGTGTGTAATTGTTGTCTGAAGTCTCCCGTTGTACACCATAGCAGTTTATACCGATAGCTGTAAGGGGGTGGAAGATATGATGATTGAAAATCGTCAGATTATAAAAAAATTGGGACTTAAGTCCAGTGATGACGTTTGTGACTCTATAGCAAGGAGGTTACATCCAGCGAAAAGTGATGCCACAGACCATATCTTTGGTCTATGCGTGCTACAATGTTTTCGGCTCTTTCTCTGTAAGGATAAGCATAAGAATAAGGAAATATAAGAATAAATAAATAAAGCAGTAGAAAAGGAATTTTTTTAATACATCTCTTTAAAAAATCTATTTGGCGTTTCGCGCATTACATCAAGTGATCGATCTGTGATACTATTACAATCACTAGGGTAAGGTGGTACAAATTCGATATAGGTACAATTCTGATCAACATAATTTTTCGCGCCATTTGTCAGTCTCGTAATGTCTCGTTGTGTGGCATTGTAGCGTCGCAGGTTTCTACAGCTCCTCCTGTCTTTTCCAAGAATATACCACTTTGTGCTAAGGAGAGATAATTTTTTTCACGTTAGGTGGTAAGTGAAGCTACTTAGTCTAACGAGCTCTTATAAATTGTCTATTTAAGGGTTACTAGGTTCTCTACCCAAATTGCAATGTTTGATACAACCAAGTATGCGTTGGTGTCTGACGGAAAAAGTGCTTTTTATGTGGAAGATGCCCTTAGTCAAAATTCTACTAGGAAGTGATCACAATTGTACCTAGTGTGGTACATTTTCGATCGATTTTTCTCAATTCTGTAACTTTTTTGTGTGTCCGCACCGACATTGGTAAGTGTGTAATATTTGTGTTAAATATTAGTTAAACATCCAAGAACAAGTGCTATAATTAAAATTATATCTTTTCTCAATATATTTCCAGTTACAATAACATTTGTCCGAAATGATCGAAATTGTACCACCTTACCCTATTGTTGAATTTCGTGATAGGATTCTTCGAAACGAGTGCATTTTTACGTGTGATTTGATCTACCCCACTTACTCTTCAGTCTCATAGCACACTACTGAAAGATAGCTTATCTATCATAATCAACCGACACGCGAGTGGAGCCGCGGGTTTGAGCTAGTCTCCCAAATAAATGTGGCTGTGATATCCTCGTCCTGCACGATGTTGCATTTAAAAAAATGTTTGTTAAGCTTATGGGACTTAACTACGGGTCATCAGTCCCTAAACTTACAAACTACTTATCAACTACCTTATACTAAGGACGGCACAAATATCCATGCCCGAGGGGGGGATTCGAACCCCCGACCGTAGTGGCCCTGCAGACCGTGACTGAAGCGCCTCAGTCCCCTCGGCCACCGCGGCCGGCGTTGCATTTTATATGGCCAGAAAAGTAGAATCGTTTATTTGCATTACTTTGGTCAAGTGCGGAATAAGATGTACGCATCTGGCCGTCGAGTGATCACAATAGAGAGCAGGACTGCGTGACCTTTGCGTGGATGCGCGGCGACAGGGCGGCGTAGCGCGGGTGGCGGCGGCCACAGATGGGATCGCGCAGGCCGGCCGCGCACCAGAGAAAGTCGCGCTCCACTTTCAGCGTGTTTACCGCGCCGCAGCCAATTAACTCTCATACCTTACTACTGCTCCATTTACATCCGCTATTCTTCCCTCACCAAAGGCGCAATCTGATGCTGCTATTCGCTACCCACATAATACTCGCCGTGGAATTGACTGCCAGCTACATCGGTATAAGCCATAAAAATGCGTTTCTTTTCTTTCCCAAAGGATTTCAGTCCGGCTGCGAAGTGTTTTGTCTCAATAATGTGAGCTCGGCTCTGTTTCTCAAGAGTATTTATACCTCCTGAAAACACTTGAGGTGTCTATGGAAACACAAAATTAGAACCCGTAAATTTGTTAACATCGAATATTGATTTAAGCCTAAGGAAGTCCTTTCTGAAGGCATTTGTATGGGGTGTTGCCTTGTATGGGAGTGAGACATGGACGATAAACAGTGCGGACAGGAAGAGGATTGAAGCTTTTGAAATATGGTGCTACAGAAGAATGCTGAAGATGAGGTGGGTGGATCGCATACCTAATGAGGAGGTACTGAACAGAATTGGGGAGAAAAGAAATTTCTGGCATACCTTGACTAAAAGAAGGGGTAGATTGGTAGGACACGTTCTTAGACATCAAGGAATTGTGAATTTAGCGTTGGAGGGGAGTGTGTGGGGTAAAAACCGCAGAGGAAGACCAAGAGATGGATACAGTAAGCAGATTCAGACAGACGTAGGTTGCCGTTCTTATGTGGAAATGAAGAGGCTTGCTCAGGATAGGGTATTGTGGAGAGCTACATCAAACCAGTCTCCGGACTGAAGACCACAACAACAACAACATGTAATCCTTGAATGTCCATCTCTAAGGAAGATGGTAGGGGACGTCGAACGCACTGTTCAGTTAAAATAATGGAGCACCTTCAGCCGTTAAGTTACGGAATTTTATTGTTGCCAGTTTTCACACTTAATTGTGTCACTTTTCAACACCTTTCAACACGGATTTAGAAAATATCGTTCATGCGAAACACAACTAGCTCTTTATTCACACGAAGTGATGGGTGCTATCGACAAGGGTTCGCAAATCGATTCCGTATTTATTGATTTCCAGAAGGCTTTTGACACCTTACCTCATAAACGGCTTTTAATCAAATTACGTGGTTATGATATATCGCCCGAAATTTCCCATTGGATAGGGAATTTCCTGTCAGAGAGGACACAGTTCGTAGTAATCGATGGTAAGGCATCGACTAAAACAGAAGTGATATCAGGCGTTCCACAGGGTAGTGTTATTGGTCATCTGCTGTTCCTTATTTACATAAACGATTTAGGGGAAAATCTAAGTAGCTCTCTTAGGTAGTTTGCAGATGACGCCGTCATTTACCGTCTAGTAAAATCATCTGAAGATCAAAACTAACTGCAGAACGATCTGAATAAGATAACAGTATCGTGTAAAAATTGGCAATTGACACTAAATAATGAGAAGTGTGAAGTCGTCCACATGAGTACGAAAAGAAATCCGTTAAACTTTGTTTACAAGATTAATCAATCAAAAGTGAAGGCCGTAAACTCCACAAAATACCTAGGAATGACTATTACTTCAGACTTAAATTGGAAAGAACACGTAGATAATATCGTGGGAAAGGCGGACCAGAGACTGCGTTTTATTGGCAGAACCCTTAAAAGATGCAACAGAACTACAAAAGAAACTGCATACACTACGCTTGTCCGTCCATTTTTGGAGTATTGCTGCCCAGTGTGGGATCCTTATGAGGTGGGTTTGACGGAGGACATCGAAAGAGTCCAAAGAAGGGCATATCGTTTCGTATTGTCACGATACGGGGTAAACAGCGTTACGGAAATGATACAGGATCTGGAATGGGAATCATTACAACAACGGCGGTTATTGCTGCGGCGTGGGCTACTTACTAAACTCCAATCGCCACTATTCTCCTCCGAATGTGAAAATATATTGTTGACTCCCACTTACATAGGTAGAAATGATCATCAGAATAAAATACGAGAAAACAGAGCTCGAACGGAGAGATTCAGGTGTTCTTTCTTTCCGTGCGCTATTCGAGAATGGACTGGGAGATAAATAGTATAATGGTAGTTCGATAAACCCTCTGCCAGGCACTTAAATGTGATTTGCAGAGTATACCATGTAGATATAGATGTAGACCTTCAGAGCCCCATCATTAGCGTAAAAATGGATTTATCATGTTACTTAATCAGAATGGGGCCCAATACTAATACACTGGTGTCCATAGATTGCAGCTAAAGTACATAAAATCTGTGGAAGCAGCCCAATGACGTTATCATTTCTACCTGCCTGCTGACGTCCGAAGTGATAGCGTCGTTGGACAGCTTGCACGGTTTGTATGTAATTTAGCGGCAATCTATCTACATTAGTACTGGGCCCTATTCTGGCTAAGCAACATGATAAATCTATTTTTACGCTTATCGGGGGGGGGGGGGATTTAAGACGACATAATGAAGTGTCGAAACTAGTAGCAATAATGGTTTTTCACTCACATTCTGGGCATGATTTATTTCCTACTGCGGATGCTCCTTACCATCTTCGAACCCTGTGGATGTGGATAGATGAAAGGACAAAAATTTGCGTCTGAAGCGCTGTTCTGATTCTGTCTACTTCATTTCACGCTCGATTTCAGTATAAATGAGTTTTGGAGTATGGGTCAAAACTTAAAGTTGTACCACAACGTGCTACCCCATCAGACATCGCCATAGTCCATGGGTGTCCACAGGTCAGTCACGTGATTCATTAGGTAATCCTACATGCTTCCATATGGTATAATGATATCACATTTTACGACACGTTACGGTACACCGTGGTTATTTATGCTAAGGCGAATCAAAGCATTTTGAAACTAGCCTGTGCTATAAATGGACAGCATCTCTCTTACGGTAATCTGGTGACAATCTTAACATACAATTCGTCTGTGGTACCAAATACGGAAAAAGTATTGACTGTGACGAATTTGTGACGTGGGATCACAATAGATTTCACTGTGCCACATCTTCTAACATGAAGACATTTTACATTACTTTTCAAATAGGTAATACGATGGGAAAAAACTGAGGTGTTTATTTCTGTAATATTTTGATAAACGCGATATTTTATTACATTGTTACTAATGACGAGGTGAGGGCAATCAGCAGAGGCTGGTTGTATTCGTCTTGTCACAGGGAGGAAGTTACAATGGAAACAGAAACTTAAAAAAAAAAAGTTCAAATGTTTGTAAATCTATCGGAACAAACTGCGTGGTCATAAGTCCGTAGCTTACAAATTACTTAAAGCTAGGTAAACTAACCTAAGTACAAAACAAACTACTTAAACCTAGGTAAACTAACCTAAGGACAACACATACACCCATGCCCCAGGGAGGACTCGAACCTCCACGGCGAGCAACCGCGCGCTCCGCAGCGAGACACTTTAGACCGCTCGGCTACTCCACCACGGCACAGAAACTTATATGCTCAATGTTAATAACCAGCTGCCCATAAGGACCAGGAAAACATTTATTGTAGAGGGAACAAGATTCTTAAATTTAACACAAATAATGCCCTACAAAATAATGCATGATGAGATAAACTGATGTATGTACGTAGATGTGCCTCAAGCTAACTTCCGTTATACACAAATAATAAAAATTATAATTTTGCACTATAGGTGGTTAGTCCTATTGTACACTTCCTCTTTTTCATGTGGCAGTCGCTTATGGTTGCTCGGGAAACATGAAACTGGCAACCCTCAGTGTCGGCTCTAATCTATCTAATTTAACCTCATGCTGTTCTCGTGGAATACATCTAGGAAGAATCAGTACACTGAATGACTTTTAGAGAAACGTACTCTCTCGGAACTTTGACAGTAGCCCATACCATAATAAAGAACGCCTCTCTCGCAGCGTCTGAAACTGGAGTTGGCCGAACATTTCCGTGACGCTATCACTCTCGCTAAATAAATCTATAAAGATGGGCGCTACTCTTGGCTGGATAATAATTAACTGCTCTGTCATGCCCTCCTAGGTGTTCAAATGTTGAAGTGTTTGTAAATATATGGGAGCAAACTCCAGTGATCATCAGCCCCTAGACTTACAAACTACTTTAACTTCTCTTAAGGACAACACACACACACACACATGACCGGGGGAAGGAGGTAGGGAGGAAGCGCAATTGCCATCCCGCACGCCCCACCTGCTGTCCTCAGGATCCCAACAGGTGCCCGTCTCTAATGACCAAGCTGTCGACAGGACGTTAAACCCTAAGCACAGAGTAACATATACAGAGGAGAAGTCCCCTCCCCCTAAACCACTGTCCTACACTCCCCTCGTAGTTCCGTAAGATGCTAGCAGGTGTCACGCGGTTCCCTGGCTTAGGGTGCCTCTCGCACGTCAGAGGGTAGCGTGGAGGGGAGGCTGGGGGAAGAGCTCGTGCCGCCTGACACAAGGCAACGGCTGTGTACAGCTTGCCGGCGTTTAAGGGGAAGTGGTGGTGGGGCGGCCGCTACCTGCCGCTTGCTCTGACCAGTTTAAAGGGCTGCTTCTGACCGCAGCGTCATCATGGGACATCTTACGGAACTGCTAGAAACCCTCCCTCCCCGCACCCCTGAGCGTAGGACCGGGCCCTTACGGAGGTTTCCTGTCTGTATATATTTGTCTGTGCCCTAAGCTTCCTTTCTTCCTTCTTCCCAACAGGTGTGAAAATGATGGAATGAGGAGCCCACTTTCCTGTCAGATTTATGGAGGAGCACAGTAGCAGACCCAGAGGGGGGACAGGGCTAAGGGGCTCAAGCCCCCCACCCCACCCCAAAAAAGTACTTTGTTTTAAGCGTTTCTCTTGATAAAGCCCATCCTCGGCTCGTCTAGTCCCGTCCTCATGTAGAAGCTTGGTTTTCAGTTCAACTGAGTCAAGCCCCACAAAAACGAAAATCCTGGATCCGCCAGTGGACGTGTACATTCGCCGTTCTCCACTAGTTCCTTTCTTTGCCTGCTACTGCAAGACATGTTGAAGATGAATTCTGTAGGCCACTGATGTTTGGGCATGTTATTTTTTTTCCTTCGACACGTTTTTACACTTTGATTCTTATAAACAACAACTAAGGACGCATAATACAAGTTTAAAACTGAATCTTCTCCCATCCATCGAAAGCTTACTTCACATATCGAAATTTTATTTTACATAAAAATAAAAAAAATTTCTATACGTACAGTACCAAAAATGCGGTGTTTAATCTGTAAGTACAAAGAATTTAGTGTGATAAAATACATTTGTTATGTTTATTACACTGGCAGGAGGCACCATCTAATAATTTCCTGGTCGAGATAGCCCGTAAAGATGTGAAGTGCATATTATAAAAAGACAGTGAGTCTTAACAATTTATTGGTAAAATATGTTAATTAAATTTATAGTTTTGTGACTTCAGAACCATTGTGTTCCCTACGTCAGTTAAAACTATATTTACACTCCATACTGCATATTAGTGATTATTTTACTTACATACGTACAGTAATTTTGAACTTTTTGGTATCGGTAATAATAATGATATCAAAGAAAGTTTGAATATTCTTGCCGGCCGCGGTGGCCGAGGAGACTGAGGCGCTCCAGTCACGGTCTGCACGGCCACTACGGTCAGGGGTTCGAATCCCCCCCCCGGGCATGGATATTTGTGCCGTCCTAGTTCGTAAGTAGTTCATAAGTAGTTTGTAAGTTTAGGAACTGATGACCCCATAGTTACGTCCCATAGACTATACAAACATTTGAACATTTTTTTGAATTTTCTTACGAACATATGGTGAGAATTTCGAGGATTTTCCATGTATATAAATTATATAACTGGTCATCCTCAAAATCGGTGCTGGTACCAAAATCATTGTTTGCAAGGTGTATCTTGGAACCGATAAAGATTTTCTAGAAAATACACAGTTAAATTTGAGCTTTTTGCTGTGATTATTTGTTTTGATTTTTGCTCCCTATGGTGGAAAAATCAGCTGAATCCAGACTTGTAGTTTTCTCAGGAATCCTATGTGCTTGCCACAGCGGATTAGCCATCCGCACTGGAGTGCCATGCTGCGGTACGCGCGGCCGTTCGCCGTCGGTGATTCGAGCCCCCCTCTGGAATGAGTGTTTGTGTTGTCCTTAGGTTAGTTTGCCTTAGTTTATGTAGTTTGTCAGCTGCGGACTAATAAGCAAGAATTTGAGAGAGATTTACAAACATTTGAACATTTCCAATGTGCTTCTAATCTATACTCTAGATCACATCTGATACAAAATAACCAATCGATTTTTTGAAATTTTTTATTTATTTATCTAAAAATAGTTTATGGGAATTAACTGCGGAGTCCTTAGTCCCTAAACTTAAAAACTACTTATGAACTACCTTATACAAATGACAGCACAAACATCCATGCCCGATGGAGGATTCGAACCCCCGACGGGGAGAGGCTTCAGGCATCGGAGCATAGCGCTCAATGAGCTTGGCCACTCCGCCGCGGCAATTGATTTACCCAATTGAAATGGGCAGAAGGAAATGCATAGTGTTTAAATTTTTCCATGTACTGTAGGATAGTTACAGTATGTCGGTATTTCTGAGAAATACATAGTTTATCGCTGGCTAATGGCCCTCCTAAGAAGTTGACCCATTACCACTGCGACGAATAGAATTCGTGATACGACCCCCTACAAAGCACATTCTTGCACACGGCTTTATATTTATTGGTTCGGCGCATTGTAGTACACCGGCCGATTGTAAATTTATCAGATATGAAAGACTGAGGTTACTATTAAAATTGTCCGCAAGAGCTGTAATATTAGGCAACACGAATAAAAGGATCCAAGACACTTTCCTGAGGAATACATCAAAGTTAATTTTACATTTTTCGATGACTCTTCATCAAAGATAACTTATAGCGTCTTCGTACATTTGATAGTAAGTACATATATTGTACTGAGTCAAATGCCATTCAGAAGTCGAGAAAGGCAGCATCTACTTGAGTACCTTGATCCAAGGCTTTTAATACAGAAGTGAATAAGTGCTAGTAGGGGTAGAAATTGCAAAATCTTTGCAGGTTAACATGGATGTTATCATTTTGTTCGAAATAGCTTATTCGTGTAACTTCAAATTATGATGTCAGATTCTACAACAAATCGATGAGAAGGATACTGTGACGTAGTTCTGTAGATCACTACTACTACCCTTCCCGTAGATGAGTATGACTTTCATATGCTTTCGTGCAACTTCTAGGAACTCGTTTTGTTTGAGGAATCTATGATACATTTTAATGAAAAGAGATGTTAACTCAGGCGCAAACTTAGTACAAAATCTGATAGTGATTCCATCAGACCATGGAACTCTGTTCAGGTGGACCACATCTCCTGGCTTGAAGTTGGACAAGAGTTAAGCGTTTCTGCTTTGCTTTGTTATCCTTAGTTACATCACCTATGTCATCCGCAAATGAATGAGCACGAAATTTGGTTCCACGAACAGTCTTCAAATTCGAACAGAAGGTTTGGTGAAAGAACATTCACAATATTCTGCTACGGCAGTTACTAAAGGCTTCACACACTGCACTCTTGACGGTAGAACGCGTTTCATTCAAGGTCGCTCTATCTATAGTTATAACCTTTGTTTTACACTAATTATACAGTAGTCTCTGCTCCTTTTGGAGTTACTTTATAGTGAATGTGTATCATGGAGGGTAGTAGTCACATGTTTTTCAGCCTGCGGCAATTCTGATATAAAGTTCAAATTTGTCGTGAACTCGAGCGGTCTGAAGTGTCTCGCTGCGGAGCGCACGGTTGCTCGCCGTGGAGGTTCGAGTCCTCACTGGGGCATGGGTGAGTGTGTTTGTCCTTAGGTTAGTTTAGATTAAGTAGTTTGTAAGCTACGGACTGATGACCACGCAGTTTGGTCCGATAGATTTGCAAACATTTGAACATTTTTTGTCGTGAACTGACGGCCATTGAGCTGGAATGCGCGCTACTCCAGCGTTCCACACGTCCGTCCACCTCGCCTGCTGGAGCTGGACTGACTGTCACTGGTGCTTCCTGTCCTTCTGCCACCCCCACACCCAACAGTCACCCCTCCTCTCCATCATCCCGCCCCCCAGTCTCGCCCCTCCCAAGACAGCTGGGAAAACTGCACCACTGACCTGCCAGGGGCTT
The DNA here is from genome assembly GCA_026315105.1 of Locusta migratoria. Classification (NCBI taxonomy): domain Eukaryota; kingdom Metazoa; phylum Arthropoda; class Insecta; order Orthoptera; family Acrididae; genus Locusta; species Locusta migratoria. The sequence continues at coordinate 450,322,844 of CM048755.1, read as the reverse complement.
GAATGCTAGACGTGTCGATTTCAAACTCACCCTATTCAAATTTTTGTGGGAAACAGTCCTACATCAACTATCCCCACCTGAATTGTTTTTCAGTGCCCTCACTGGGATTTGAACTCTGAACCTCATGCTTCCAGAGCCCTGCTCAATCCCCCTCCCTCTTTCCCCTATCCATTCAAATGTTTTTTGGGAGATTAAGAAGTTGTTTAGACGAGCAGCCTCCAACAGTCGTAATTTTATGCAGAAATTACAGCACTTTCTAAATTTAGAAACCGCTGAACTACGAAAGACTTTCATGATATATTTTATCGAAATAAACGAAATTTCTAGATAATGATCACTCATTCCACAATATAGCCACCGTCCAAAAGAGTCCTCACAGCACGCTGCATGCCGCTTCGTCATAGAGAGGGACCACGTTCACAAACAGATCTAGAATAGCAAAATGTTCAAATGTTTGTAAATCTATCGGACCAAACTAAGTGGTCATCAGTCCGTAGCTTACAAACTACTTAAACCTAGATAAACTAACCTACGGACAAACACAGACACCCATGCCCCAGGGAGGACTCGAACCTCCACCTCCACGGCTAGCAACCGCGCGCTCCGCAGCGAGACGCTTTAGACCGCCCGGCTACTCCATCGCGGCTAGAATAGCCATCACCAAGTCATCAGCCGAGAATACATGCATCTAGACGCTTTCATAATGTTGTAAGCATCTAGTTTTATACAAAACCTTCTTATTATTTTTTATTTTCTGCAGAGTTTTATCACCGTGCTGGTGGTTTTAAGTAAACACATGCAGCATTCTCCCAATACATTTACGTTCTGAGAATGATGAGCACACCATCTCCAGATGACGCGAAGCTGTGTGTATAAGATGTATCAGGAGGAGCATAAAGCGATTGATGTAATTGATCAACTACCCTGCTGCTATAAATTATAGCATTCATAGTGAAGATATTAACTGCAATCGTGCAACAAAATAGATGTACGAGGGGTGTTCAAATGCAAAAGTACGGAACGTCTTAACAACCAGAACCGATAAAATTTGAATATGCCTCTTCGAGACTAAGAAAAAGAGGGACAGCATGCAATGGAAGCATGCGGCGTCACTTCCCCCTAAAAACATGAATGGTGTGCCCGCACCAGGTGAGGTGATGTTCACCGTCTTTTTCTACGTCCGAGGACCGATTTGATTTGATTTGATTTTTCCAGGGATGCCAAAACAGTCTTGGTCCAACCCGCCATTGCCCGCAACGAAACTAAGTTTATTGTGCGGTGTCGCTCCCTGTATATCTTGTAAAGCCAACCAATGCCCTTGAACAGTGCAAGGAGTCCCTTTACCAGTTCTTTATTAGACACAATTTCTTCGGGTCTAGTTGTCCCAAATGTTCTGTGCCTTTTACTCTCCAATGCAATGCATTCGAAGATTAGATGTGATGCAGTTTCATCACCGTCATCACAGATCCTACATTTAGGGTCCTCTTCTGTTATTCCCATTGTATGTAGGTGTTTTTTGAAATTCCCATGGCCTGTCAGCAATCCAACCATGAGTCTAATCTCTCTCCTGTTCAGGCCCAGGATTGCAGAGCTTATTTTATAACATGACTTTGGCATCATTACCTTCCATGTTTTTGTTGGTAGACTTTGGTCCAATATTCTACGTGCTGTCTTCTGAGCCAGTTACGTAGCTCCAATTTGATCATTGCCTTGGTGATTGTCAGGACAGGTTCCGGTCCAATAAATGGAGTCTCTGCCCCCATCCTGGCTAATCTGTCGGCATGTTCGTTGCCACTGAACCCCGAGTGGCCAGGGACTCACAATAGGTTTACTCTATTGCTTTCCCCTAGCTCCACCAGAACCCTGTGACATTCTGCAACAATTTTAAACCTTGTTGCAGGAGCTGCCAGTGATCTCAGGGCTGCCTGGCTGTCTGAATAGATATAGATGCTACGATCTTTGTAGCAACTACCCGAGGACCGATACACATAGAATTCCTCGAGCACGGAAAAACCACTAACAGTGACATGTACTATAAGACATTCCGTAGCCTACGAAAGTCCATCAAGAGCAAACGGCCTGGGCTGCTCACGGAGGGGGTGATTCCGCTCAATGATAACGCGCATCCCCACGTCTCCAGTGTCACACGAAGTGTACTGACCAAGTTCAAAGGGGAGCAGCTTCAGAATCCTCCCTACAGACCTGTGCCTTCCATCTGTTTGGCTCGCTAAGAAAACGTGTCAAAGGGAAGCGCTTCAATTCAGATGACGAACTGATGGACACAGAAAAGGAGTGGCTCTCGTCACACCCACAGGAATTCTGTGATGATGGAATCCTTCGGCTCGTTAAATAGTGGGATAATTGCGCTGAGGCCTCTAGTGATTACTTTTGAATAAAGACTTCAATTATAACCACATTTCCGTACTTCTTCATTTGAATACCCCCGTATATCTAACGTCATAAAAATTCCTCTCTAAAGTAACTCAATTTAAATATGTACCAATCTGTCTGTGGTAGTCTTACTTCTGATTTTTCCCCATTCCAGGCGTTTGTCATCAGGTTAAAACCTGTATGTATGTGTCTTTCCAGGAGACCGAGTTGGGAAACTGGTTTCGGCTCCCCACTACAACCACATACTCCCACAGCCTTTCCTGGCTTGTATACATACCCCACAGGAGCTCCATCCCAGAACAGTACACCACTACGATTCCTCAGCAGTAATAGCAGCGGAAATCAGCCACCATTCATAAACTTTCAACTGATTGTAAACGTATTGGACCAAACTGTCATGTTCATCAGTCAAAAAATGTTCAGAAGTTTGTAAAGCTTATAGGACTTAACTGCTGGGTCATTAGTTCGTAAACTTACAAACTACTTATGAACTATATATATATTTGACGAATTACAACGTTCAAATGCATGAAATAAATCGCAATTTGTGATGTTATGGCATCACTGTATTAGGTTTAGATGGAATACCAAACTGTGGCGAATGAAAATTTGTGTCCGGCCGGGATTCGAACCTGAGATCTCCTGCTTACTAGGCAGAAGCGTTGACCACTCCGCCAGCGTGGCGGATGGAGATTTGTGTGTGGCGGGAGACGTTCAGAAAAGAGTCCTCTGCAGTCGGGTTGGTCACTGTGTCCACGGTGGCGGAGTGGTCAACGCGCCTGCCTAGTAAGCAGCAGATCCGGTGTTCGAATCCCGGCCGGGCACAAATTTTCATTCGCCACTGTTTGGTTTAAAAAATATTTTAAACATGACTGCGTCTCAGCAACGGTTACAGGGTATCAAATTAATAATCAGCCAACCAGTTGCAATAATAGTTGTTTAATACACTTGACCACGGTTTCGACCGATATAAACCCGTCTTCTTCAGAAATACATGTATATTATACTTGCATATCACAGGAATTGGACATCCCTATGATCTAGGGAATTTGATGTAGACTGAAAGATGCGTCAGCTCATTATCAGTCATTCACTAAAGCCAACACAAACATTCATGACCGAGGGAGGAGGATTCGAACCTCCGACGCGGGAGGCCGCGCGATCCGCAACGTGGCGGTCCAGACCGCTCGGCTACTCCCGCGCGGGGGGTCATCAGTCCCTAGACTTACAAATTACTTAAATTAACCTAAAGACAACACACACATCTATGCCCCAGGGAAGACTCGAACCTCCGACGGCGAGCTAAAAAAAGTTTGTAATTCTATCGGACCAAACTGCATGGTCATCAGTCCGTAGCTTACAAACTATTTAAACTAAACTAACCTAAGGACAAGACACACACCCATGCCCCAGGGAGGACTCGAACCTCCACGGCGAGCAACCGCGCGCTCCACGGCGAGACGCTTTAGACCGCTCGGCTACTCCACCGCGGCGACGGCGAGCAACCGGACGCTCCGCAGCAAGACGCCTTAAACCGCTCGGCCACTCTACCGCTTCCACCACACATAGGCCGAATAAGAATACAAAGGGTAATAATAAAGCTCTTATATACCTATGTAAGCAATATTAACATTTCTGAGTGCCTTAGGGAAATCAGTCGTCACTTTATTCATTCGTGTGTCAATGCCGTTGCAACATCGAGCGTTACTTGTGTGTATCCTTTAATAGATGTTCAATCAACGTGTGAAGCAAACTGGCTCCATGGCATGCGGCAGCACTTCTGCTTCCTGCAGTCATCTGAGCGAGTTAACAAGAGTTCAAATTGTGGCCTTCCGAGTGATGAGATGGTCCTGTCTGAAAGTTTCCACGTAGTTTGGACGTGCTGCGTTAGTTTCGCAACAGTGCTGGTTACAACGGTCATTTGCACATTTTCACGCCAGTAAACGAGGTTCTGAACGTCCACGCAGCACACACGTCCCACAAGATCGTAAGGGCAGCAGTGGCAGATCTTTGAGCTACCCACTAAAAGATAACAGGGTTTGTGAATCCAGAAGTATCAACACGAGCTGTTGCTAACAGGTTGTTTGCAGTGGGGCTACGAGAATGCACTCCTCCCCGTCTTCCACGCACGCCACGGAAACGACTTGCATGGCTTGACGTGTGTTGGCAGAGGATCGCTTGTAAGATGGTGGGCCACGGTCTTCAGCAGATTCAACCTGCACGCAAGTGATAGACGTTTTTACCGTACGACGTGGACCTGTCGAGCCAAGTCTCGTACAGTGCATTGGTCCCCATGCCTTATAGTCTGGGCTGGAACAAGCTACAACTGTCGTTTACCTTTAGTGTTTGTGCGAGGAACGCAGAATGTTGTAAGACCTGTTTTTTGCGACTCTTGCAACAGGGAGGTAATGCGATGTTCCAACAAGAAAATGCTCGGCCACACACTGCGCGCGAAACTCGGTGTACTCGGCGAGACGTGCAGCAACTTCCCTGGCCAGCGCCATTTCCGGACTTGTCTTCAAGCGAGGAGGTGGGGGATGTGATGGGACAACTGACACATGATACTCGTTAACCCACAACTCTTGAAGAAGTACGCGAATAGGTCGAGAAGGCAACGTATAATGTTATAACGTACGCCAATGCAGTAGTCACCATCTCCATGATCGAAGGAATGCAGCCGGGCTTGGTGGCCGAGGGGACTGAGGCGCTTCAGTCACGGTCTGCACGGTCACTACGGTCGGGGGTTCGAATCCCCCCTCGGGCATGGATATTTGTGCCGTCCTTAGTTGTAAATAGTTCGTAAGTAGTTTGTAAGTTTAGGGACTGATGACCCCGTAGTTAAGTTCCTTAAGCTTAACGAACATTTGAACATTTTTTGAATGAATGCACCTGCATTGCCGTCCGTGAGGTTACACTCCATACCAGTACAAGTGTTCTAGTATGGGTTGACACCTAGTACTTCAATAACGCTTGAGCTATTGATCTGCAAACGTAATCATTCCATGTACTCCATACGCACTGTTTACAAATTAAACCTTGAGCGAATTTTTTTCCTGCATTGTACATACGGAATACTAGAGAAAATATGAGCGAATACTGTGAGAGTATTAATCAGACGATAGAAGAACTGGAGTTAAAATACAATCGGTACAAAATACTTCAATGGGAATTTAAGACACATAGGAGTGTAGGAGGATACGATTTTAATCTGTTTCTGAGTAGGGTATGGAAGTTCAAATTTTCGAATGTTTGTATATCAGTGGATAATTAGTTCCTAGACTTACAAACTACTTAAACTAACTTATGCTAAGTACAACAAATACATCACTGCCCGAGGGAGGACTCGAAACTCCGACGGCGAGCAGTGGCGCTCTCCGCAGCTAGGGGCCTAGAACGCTCGGCCACTGCACCGCAGCAGGTTACAGAAGGTTGCAAGGTAGTATGAGATGGAAAGTATTGGACTTAATTGAAGAGGCTGAATAAAATTTAATATTGGAGCTGAAAATGCGTGCATGCGTCCGCTCGCGCGCGTGCGTGTTTGCATGTGTGTGTTTGCCATGAGGTATATAAATATCAACCGACGCTGAAGTGTCACCAGGTGATAAGGACTGGAAAAAGAATCATGGACAGAGGCGCTCCAGTCACGGTCTGCACAGCCACTACGGTCGGGGGTTCGAATCCCCCCTCGGGCATGGATATTTGTGCCGTCCTTAGTATAAGGTAGTTGATAAGTAGTTTGTAAGTTTAGGGACTGATGACCACGTAGTTATGTCCCATAAGCTTAACAAACATTTGCACATTTTTAGAATCATGGAAAGCAAAGGCAATGAATGAGAGACAAATAAATGTTGATGAGAGCAGTAGGAATGAGAATGTGAGCGAAATCTGATCTACACATAAACTTACTAAATAAAAACTAGTCCGCTCGCTGGCGCTAGTGTCGTGTCCCCACATTGAACGTAACAGAGGCCGCCATTTGCATGGAAACAGTGCGTAATCATGGTTCGTTCGTGTGCTGCTTTTAATTGTGACAGTAAGAATGGAAGCAAAGACAAAGACGAAAACAATGTTACATTTCAAATGTGAGTCCTTACTTGTATACAGTATACTATTTTCAAGGAGAAATAACAAATCATGAGCGTTTGTTTTTGTTTAGGTTTCCTCTTACAAATGATTCTCTAAAACTGAGAAAAGTACTTTGTTGCGTGTCAAGTACTTATATTGTATTTGCATATGAATACTAAAATTACTAACATGATTTATGTACTAAGTAGAGCTGAATTAGGAAACTAGGCATATGAGAGTATTTAGATTTTTAATCATAGATATATGATGCAGAGGCAGGTCGAATAACGTCTTTTAGAAACTTAACAGGTGGTGATTGTACTTCGTAAATGGTCAAATATTTGATCGAATGCTACATACTCAGCCACTTTACGACGTACTATCTCTGTTACAAAGTAATGTGCGAATGAAATGCCTATTTAAAGTCATATGGGTTATTACAATTATTCTGCCGGCCGCGGTGGCCGAGGAGACTAAGGCGCTCCAGTCACGGTCTGCACGGCCCTACGGTCGGGGGTTCGAATCCTCCCTCGGGCATGGATATTTGTGCCGTCCTAGTTCGTACGTAGTTCATAAGTAGTTTGTAAGTTTAGGGACTGATGACCCCGTAGTTAAGTCCCATAGACTATACGAACATTTGAACAATTATTCGTACAAAAATTCGAGCTAGTTCAAAGAAAAATCCTATGTAATATGGAAAAGAATCTAGACAAAATAGTGCTATACAAAAAAAAAAAAAAAAAAAAAAAAAAAAAAAAAAAAAAAAAAATAGCGTGCAAAACGTACCGAGTAGACGGCCAAAAGTAAACAGGACCTGACAGAAAATTGCACGAATTAAATAATAATCGCACTCTCTGCTACTTTACAAGTTTCAAGGAATTAACTTATGCAAGTAACTCGATGCAAAATCACTCCATCTTGTTAGAAAAGAGCCTTACATTCTTAAATTTCGTGTCTCTCTGCAGACGTATTTCGGAAATTAGGAAACTTTATTCATTTACGAATACTTTTTAAACAGACTCCAATACTCAGTATTCTTTTTAAACAAACATAAGTTTATTTTGAGCTTCATTTTGCTCCTGTTGTGTCTCATATACTTCAAATCATGACCGCAGTACTAGGATTCATCCCTGCAAATGACGGCGATCAGCAGCTTCAATTCGGGGACAGTTGCCTCGCTTCTCCGCTACGGCGTGGTAGGGGCTTGGATCTACAGAACAGAATCGCCATCATTGTAGTTTACCCAAAAAAAGTAATGGAAAGAGTTTACCAAAAGTAATCGGTAAGATGTATATCAAATAGAATAAATGACGAAGTAATCAGAAGAGATTAGCAGTGTAGGAAAACCAATTCCTCATTTTTCGAATGCAGTATTAGTAGTGTGCTGCTTGGCAAAGTCGCTTCGATTAAGTATCAAGACACAACGCTGTCTCTCTAGACAGGAAATGGAATGAGCGTGTGAGGACAGTCGTGGGAAAGGTGGATGATATTCTTCGGTTTATTGCGAGAATTTTGGGATGATGTAGTGCACCTGTCAAAGAGACCCCGTACAAAACACTTGTGTGGCCCCTTCTAGAGTATTGCTCAAGTGTTTGAGATCCCCGTCAGACGGTTTAAAGTAAGACATACAAGCAGTTCACAGACGGGCTGCTAAGTTTCTTGCTGGTACGTTCGAACAGCGCGCGAGTGTTAGGTATACTTCGGAAACTTATACGACAATCGCTGTAGGAAACCGTCTTCCTTTTCGAGAAACACTTTTGAGTAAATTTAGAAGGCCGGTATTTGAAGCAGTATGCGGAACAATTCTGTTACCGCCAACATACATTTCGTTGATAGACCACAAAGATAAACAGGCTCGTACAGGGGTAAACAGGCATTATTTGTTCGTTCGCTCTACGTGGGAGTGAAACAGAAAAAGAAATGAATAGTAGTGGTACAAGGTACCCTCCGCCACTCACCATATGAGGCTTTTGGAGTATGTATGTAGATGTAGATTTAGGCCGCGCGGGAGTAGCTGAGTGGTCTGGAGCGCCACGTTTCGGATCGCGCGGCCTCCCGCGTCGGAGGTTCGAATCCTCCCTGGGGTATGGATGTTTGTGTTGTCTGTAGTATAACTTAGTTCAAAGTAGTTTGTAAGTTTGGGAACTTATAACCCCGCAGTTAAGTCCCTTAAGCTTAACAAACATTTGAACATTTTTTTGTAGATTTAGTGTAAAACGAAGAAAAAATAGCAAAATCGTTTAAAAGAATTCGTAGAATTTTTTGAAAAATTAGAGGCTTAATTGGACAATAAGACAGGAAAGAAGGAAGAGCAATACGAAATATGAGATTTAAATGAAGAGGTACAAGAGTCAAAAGAAGACTGAAGCACTCCTGTTAGAAGTTTAGAGTGAATAGGGAGATGGCAAAATTGAAGAAGGAGAAGAGGTACTTTTCCGGAAGGAGAAGACAACAGAGTTGGTAAAAGGACGGTGACTGAATACTTTATAACGCATGCTGACGCTAATAATGTGAGAACCATAAATGTAAAAGGGGTTTCAGCTGACAAATTCTTTGATAAACAAAGCAAAAAGGCTGATTTGTTAAATGAGGAATACGTAGAAACCAGATAGAATGACGTTACAGAACTACTAACAGTAGGGATTTTTTAGGAAAAAAGAAGGGCTTAGTGGGCAGAGTAGTCATATTAAACCTGTTTTAAAAAGTCTGTATGAGTGAATATTGTGAGGAACAACAAAGGTTTGGAGATCTTGTGTCAGATGGAGAAATTATTCAAATATATTGGCGTGGTTTCTGTTCTTTCAGACATATCTGGTCCAATTTTTTTTTCATTGCTGTTGAATTACTTCAGTGCCTTAATGCAGGGAAATATAATCCTTTCCATATCTTTGCCTGTTCTTTTCCTCCCCCCTCCCATACAAGACGAAATGATTGGATCTGCAGGAAAACTGAGTTAGCCTAAAAGAAAAATTGTATTTCTTATATTCAAATAGAGAAGTTAAAAATGTGGCATAAAGTTCTTGTGTTTTCTTGACTGAATGTCAACATGGTGATCGGCATGAGTTGAATCATGAGAAATAAATCTGATTTAAACAGTTGACAAAACAGTTTACAGTTAAGAAGAAATGGAAAAGTATACAAAACAGTATTTTTTTGTCATTATAATACATGAATTAGTTTTGGGAAAAACTAAAATAGATCTGTACCTACAGGTTGTCAAGATACGAAAGAAAATGTGATTTCTGAGCCTTGCAAGAAAAAAAGAAAGCCTTTTGTCAATTTGATTGAAAAAGCTAGGTCAAATAACCAGGTCAATTTGACCAGGTCAAGTAAAGAGACACACGTCCGATAGTAAATGCAACAAATGGAATAATAACATGGCCAGGTGATATTAGGACCCACTCTGGGAAAATTTCCTTTAAACGCTTTGTAAATTTTGAAAAATACGGCAAAGTAGTATCGCTTTAGAACTAATTTGAACTTGGAAACCAAAGGAGCATATTTTCTACTAATATTCATTTAATTAGAGTTTTGATTTCACTAACCAGAAAGCTGATATACAGGAAATAATTATGGCAGGCGATATCTGGGGCCTTTACTCTGTAGACAAGGTACGTATTGAATGTATTTGCAGTGAATGTGTATAGGCTTTCACCAAATGAAGAAGGGCTTGTATCACATTTTATGAAGTTTACAAGTGTTTTCATAGTTTATAATATTTTATACCATAAGTAACACAAGAAATGCAATCGTTTTCAGGAAGACATAGGAAGAGTACTTTCCAAAGATTGGAACGAGAGCAGATAATATTAGACAACGGGACTCAATTTCCATCACCGTTATTGAAGTAAGAGATGGTATCCAGTAACGCGGAAATGCTATATAAACTAAGAGTAACACGTAACTAAACGCCAGTTCCTATGAAAGGCGGGCACACCAGTACAAATCATTATATGTCACCTGAATGACAAATCACGGAGATTTTAACTCTTGTAGATTTGTCCAAATAGACTCCTGCTTATGTGACCGTGTAGTGAAAACGCAGGGACACAGTCACCGCTAAGACAAGATCAGGCAGACCTCATGTACTGACAGACAGAAAATGTCGGCCATTGCGGAGCGTTATTGTAAAAAATCGCATGAATTCATTGGAAGGGAGCACAAAGTACTGCCACTAGTCCCGCTAGCGCAACGACTGTGAGGGAGTTGAAAATAATGGCGTAAATGATGGAGCAACTATTAAGAAGGTATGCGTATACGTAGTCAGTGTTAAGCGACACTTTAAGGTCGTGTAAAGGGAGACGCCACTGGGCTTGAGATGACTGGAAACTAGTGATATTATGTGTTGAATCGCGCAGAATCCTACAGCAATGCGATGAAATAATTTTATTTTGAAGAGGACAGTGAAATAAGAAAAAAAAGTATTGCGATATACGAATGATTTCCGGCATTAGTGAAGTGGATCCCTTACGGCACTTAAGCTAATTTTGGAAAGGCATGGCCGGCCGCAGTGGCCGAGCGGGCCGCGGTGGAGTAGCCGAGCGGTCTAAAGCGTCTCGCTGCGGAGCGCGCGGTTGCTCGCCGTGGAGGTTCGACTCCTCCCTGGGGCATGAGTGTGTGTGTGTTTGTCCTTAGGTTAGTTTACCTAGGTTTAAGTAGTTTGTAAGCTGTTGTTGTTATGGTCTTCAGTCCGGAGACTGGTTTGATGCAGCTCTCCACCCTACTCTATCCTGAGCAAGCCTTTTCATCTCATAAGAACGACAACCCACATCTATTTGAATCTGCTTACTATACGCGTCTCTTGGCCTCCCTCTGCGATTTTTACCCCACACACTTCCCTCCAATGCTAAATTTACGATTCCTCGATGTCTAAGAATGTGTCCTACCAAGCGATCCCTTCTTTTAGTCAGGGTATGCCACGGACTGATAACCAGGCAGTTTCGTCCGATAGATTTACAGACCTTTGGACCTTTGGCCGGGCGGTCTGCGGCGTGCCAGTCACGATCTGCACGGCCGCTGTGGTCGGGGGTTCGAATCCCCCCTCGGGCATGGATGTTTGTGCCGTCTTTAGTATACGTTAGTTCATAAGTAGTGCCGGCCGCGGTGGCCGAGCGTACTGCGGCACGCCAGTCACGGTCTGCACTGCCACTAAGGTCGGGAGTTCGAATCCCCCCTTGGCCATGGATATTTGTGCCGTCCTTAGTATTAGCTAGTTCATAAGTAGTTTGTATGTTTAGGGACTGATGACCCCGTAGTTATGTCCCATAAGCTCTACAAACATTTGAACATTTTTGATCATAAGTAGTTTGTAAGTTTAGGGACTGATGACCCCGTAGTTTTTTTTTTTTTTGTGGAATGGCATGAACACATTCTATATATGTTCAACTATTTGTAAATCTATGGGACAAAACTACTGCGGTCATCAGTCCCTAAGCTAACAATCTACTTAAACTTACTTAAACTAACCTAAGGAAAACACACACTTCCGTGCCCGAGTGAAGACTCGAACCTGAAGCGGTAAGAGTCTCGCAGTACCTTAAAAGGCGCGTTGAGCCGCTCGACTATTCACGCGAAGCGATAATTTACACCATGTTGTATGGCGTAAATAAAGGAAGCATTTGGAGACGATGATAACTTGTAACAATATGACAATGCATCGTTTCATAAAGGAGCATCATAGTTTCTAAAGAATGACGTACGTGAAATGGACTGACATGCAGGAAGTCTCAACCTGAAGCAAATGGACCACCTATGTGATGAGTTACAACCTCTACTTCGCTCCGAACGTAGCGTTGGGAAGTAATGACAGAGTTGAGCCCTCATTAATCAGGACCTGCCCTAAGACCTTAAAGGGCTTTACTTCCGCTAGACGCCAGAAACGTCTCTCTCTTTCCTAATTTCGCAGAAGTTCTACGACTCTTGCAGGATTAGCATTCCTAAAAGAAAGGCTACTGTTGGGACATGGCTTAGCTACAGCCTGCGGGGGGGGGGGGGGGGGGCGGGGGAGGGAGGGGAGGGGGCAGAATGAAACTTTCACTCTGTAGTGGAGTGTCCGCTGAAAACTTCCCTGCAGATTGGAATTGTGGGACAGACCGAGAGTCGAACTTGGGACCTTTGATTTTTGCGGACTGTTTGGTGTTAAATACACCACTCGCTTCTCTTTTTCCTAGTTTTAAGAATGAATTTCGCTGTATTTAACACTCGACGACTGGGCACAATACATTAACATAGTTACATGGTAGACGGGCGTAGATAAATGATTTAAAGTACTGATATTTTGTGAACGGAATGTACCACTAGTTAGGTGTGTTAAGAATCGTTTGCAAGATGAGCTTCTTGGTTATTGCCAGTGCAGTTTTCTTCCCCTTATTCTGTCCCGTATTCGTACAGCCTGCTGACAACTCGGCCTAACTTAGGGCCACAAACACTTAATTTCCACACGATTTTCATAAAAATATGATATTTCGTGTACATTAAGTGCGTTAAAAACTAAACATACCTCAAAGATAAATGACATTTTCGCCCTTGTTTTGCATGTCGCACCTCATACTTAAGACATCTTCGCTAACACTCGATTGCCCATAGCAACTACGTTACCGTTCAGTACAACTGAATGTGCAGATTACAGTGAAGTAAATAACTATTGAAATGCCGAACTGAGCGAGAATGTACTCTAATCTATTACTAGAGCAGCCTAGCGCATAGTGAGGTTGCATTAAGCTTTGACGGTAGCGATACCTGAATCATCCTATATAGTTTTCTTGGTTTCCTCGTCATTGTTCACGAAATACCTCTGAATAGCCACTTACATGGCTGTCAAAGTACTCTCTACATAAATTTAAACTTTTTTGTTTTCTGTTCATGTAGGACATAGGTTACTTACTTGTTTGTAGTTGATAGCACCAAACATCGATCATTAAGCACCAACAAATGTGTTACCTCATATTCCACCAGCTTAATCGATGTTACGCTGCTAAAAGAAAGAAAACGGATTGCACATTAAGCACGGATGTAGGTTCCATTTTCAACACCCTTTTCTTCCGAGGAACATTTTCGTCAGAATTAACTCTCAACTGGTGTGAGGCACTGCCTGGACGGGTTTTCTGTTACCGATAGTTGCATTAACAGCTATACGTCGGAGTTTTTAATCTCGGATATCAAAGTAAGCAAATAATTATCTTCCGGAATTGGGTATTGCTGTTGTGCGACAATTATGAATTGGTCAGTGTCATATGAATAACCTATTCCGGGTGTTTATGAACTAATCTTAGAAGCCTTCGGTGAGAGTAATTTGCATGCTGGAGTCTAATGTGTGCAGTAATGGGTTTACATGGAATGGAGACCGAAATTCTCACGCCTCTACACTTTAATAAATTCCGTATGGCGTATTACAAGCTCCTAGCAACGGGAGTCGAACGTTTCAGACATTTTTGGCGTGACCGAATGCCGAAGATGCAAATGAAGATACCTCAACTTCCCTGGACATGTACGAAAAATTCTACGACATTTGCTATTCCAGTGGCACGAGAAACTTGCATAATCGTAAATACGTCCCGCGAGCGAATCAGCAACTTCGCGAACGCTAAAATGAACAGCAAAACCGCACGAGCAGCTATCGAAAACAAGACGCTTAGGTAGGTAGCCGCTTTCACCTCTTAACGGATAGCGCAGGAACAGGTTTGGCTTGCAGCATATGTGTTATGCATTACTGGATCTGGCTTCCCGCCGCTAATCACCCTGCTTGCAACACCAGCACGCCTTCTTCCTATCTTCGCTCGTGACTGGCTTGTGAAATCCATAGAAAAGATTCAGTTTATCAGATTTGACGCAGATCAGTTGAAAGGGACCGCAGCATTCAGGAGTTAAAACCCATTCACCTCAGTGTCTGCAGATACTATTCAAAAATTCGCGTTTCGAAAACGTGAGGTTTCGATACTTCACAGCCAATCATTTTGCAAAGCACAAAAAGCTATTTTCTTATCTTGGACACCACAGAACTCTCTTTCTAAACTCATTTACGGACAGTGGGGGCTCTATTTCAAATTCGACTTCGCTGATTTTTCTTTCATAGTAATTTGTTCAAGTCGTTATGTGTGCTTACAAAATCATTATTCGCACTAGTTTGTATCAAAATAACTTTTTAATGATTGCTGAGTTTTAGGCGTTTATTACAGTAGACATCACTAACATCTCGTGAATTTTACATTAGTTTTTCGCGCTACAGTACTTACCTTACAGAATCATCTGCTTAAAAGCCTGTGATTACTGCCGTTACACTATTTTCTAAAAACGCTTGTTCATGGAAGTCTTTTGTTAGCACACTTTCCAAATCCTACGTTGTTTATTTCATTAATAAGCACAGAGTGAGTAAAATAAAACCATGTTGGTAAATATTTCATTTATATTAAAACAGGCAAACTAACAATCTATCTGCCCCAGATAAGGGTTACCTATCTTATGTGTTCAGTTCCGAGGTATATTTGTACTGACTATCCTAAAGCAGTGTGCGTCGGTTGCACAGTGGTAGAGTGCCAGACTACAAATCCGGAGGTCACGGGTTCGATCCCCGCCAGGTACTATGATCTTTATCTGTCACTTTCCACTTCTTTCACCTCTGGCAGTATTGCTCATATGAAAAATACCTAGTAGCCCCTATAACTGGCTGGGTAAGTCAGGTCGGAGGAAGGCAACGGCATACCACCTCCAAACAGACCATGCCTAGTAAAGCACTGTGGTGTTCAAACGAATCTTCGGATTGTTGGCTGCTTTACCTTTTTATCCTAAAGTACGACTTTTATCGAGAGTGTAAGTCTAACGTAGCAGAGGATTTATTCATATTTTGTGTCTGGCCGCTTAAGCACAGCATTTATTAAAAGAAATACTAGAAGAATAAAATATGACCTGATTAGCTTTTGATAAATTTAAAAATTAAACACGGTTTTTAACAACACGTTTTCCATGTGTTCCGACATATATCACGAGAGCCTGCTAGCAGCAGTAAAGTATTGAATTTTCATTTGAAAATCACAAAATTATATTGAGTTGTTTAGTAAGGAATTAAGAGAGGCGTCTTGAGGATTACTAGGAGGGTCAGGAAAACAGACAAATTGATTAGGTAACTATGTTGGAGGTGGATTTCAGGAGCACGTAAAGCAAGAGGGATGGACCGAAGAAGTTCTTTGCTGGATTACAATACCTGAGAAAATATGTACAATATAACCTAACGGAACGGAACTAGCTGATACTATGAAATTGCAGATGTAAAATGGATTCATATAACTTGTTTCCGTAATGTCTGGAGAAGCCGTTATCCACCAGTATATGTGAAGTGACTGATGGTTATATTTAAGAATTATTAACTAAAGACGATGGTATATTTTAAGAGGCTGTAGTATGCATTTAGGAGGCTTCCCAACAGTGCAAGTTTCTCTTTGATATCCTCTCCATAGCCTTAAACCTACAACTTCAAACTTTATTTATCTCTGAAATTTCCTGGAAGAATGAAATTGTGTGCCATACTGGAACTCAAATTCAGAATCTTTCCTGTTTATCTCTCCTATATATTTTATAAGAGAGAATTCTCTCTGTTCGATAAGAATTAAAGTACGTTTTAAATTACAAATAATGAAAGTGAAAATGAAATTATTGCAGTTACCTCAGAAGCTAAAAGACTGTTGCTCCCCGTCGCAAAACTCTTCAATACTTACGCGTAACTGTAATTCAGACCCGCTCTCTCTGTTTCTCAACAGATGCTTGACACAAAACAATGTTCCAGGTCATAAAGGGAATGGTTTAGAATCAATGCCTTACATTTGCCACAGATTTTGCACTTTATTCCAAAACTTCAAATGTTTGCATTTCTCAGTTTTCATTTACTGCAAAGAGCTTAACACCAAGAGACTCCTTGTGATCTGCATCTCAAGAGTAGCCATGAGGCCTGTAGCTCACAGAAATCTTCCCTCCACCTAAAGTAAGATTAGCTCGTATTACTGTGTGTTTATATTGGTATAGGATTCAAAACTGTAATACTACAATACCTGGGTACGTTTTCCGTCCACTGATATTCGGTTTAATAATTATAACCAACTTTCTTAGTTATTAGAAACCAACTTCTTTACCAGATTCATTTCATTTCAAAATTGGAGGCAATTTTTTATTACCTGCTAAAAAAATTAAATTGACTGCCTCCCGAAGCAGATATTTAATGTGGCACCACCAATTTTCGACTATGAACTCTTATTCAGTGACAAAGCACGAGCAATTTACTATACAGGGCCAGCCGTAGTGGCCGAGCGGTCTGCGGCGTGCCAGTCACGCTCTGCACGGCAGCTGCGGTCGGGGGTTCGAATCCCCCTTCGGGAATGGATGTTTGTTCCGTCTTTAGTATAAGGTAGTTAATAAGTAGTTGCAGTTGTGAGTAGGGCGAGCAGCCGGCTTCGGTTTATTGGGAGAATTTTGGGAAGATGTACTTCACCTGTAAAGGAGACCGCGTATAAAACGCTTGTACGACCACGTCTTGAGTATTGCTCAAGTGTTTGGGACCCGCAGCAGATCAGTTTAAAGGAAGACATAGAGGCGGTTCAGAGACGAGCAGCTAGATTTGTTACCGGTAGGTTCGACCAATGCGCGAGTGTCACGGAAATGCTCCGGCAACTCAATTGGGGATCACTGGAAGGAAGACGACGTTCTTTTCGTGAATTTCTGTTAAATAAATTTAGAGGGCCGCAATATGAAGCTGAGTGTAGTACGATCTTGCTGCCGCTTACTTACATTTCGCGTAAAGATCACAAAGACAAGATAAGAGAAATTAGGGCTCGTACGGAGGTATATAGGCATTCTTTTTTTCCTCGTTCAATTTGGGAGTGGAATAGGAAAGGAAATGCCTAGTAGTGGTACAGTGTACCCTCCGCCACGCACCTTACGGTGAATTGCGGAGTATGTATGTAGATGTAGTTTGTAGGTTTAGGGACTGATGACCCGTAGTTACGTCGCATAACCTCTACAAACATTTGAACATTTGTACTATACAGGTGTTCTTTTGGCGCGGCTAAAACGAAAATTATGGAGTTCTGCGTCATCCCACGGAAAACTATATCTGCATGTCTTCTTGTTTGATGCTGACTGCCACTAACTACATACACAGATTTTCAGCGTCAGACTCGTCGTTCCCAGAAGACAAGAACATAGGGCGCTGGACGTGTTAAATTTAACGTTGACGCAATAGGGCGTAAATTGCCAGCGAGCTCTTCACACTTTTTGCAAGAATTCTATGACGGGGGCTCCTGTTTATATTATAGACAAACGATGAAGAAGTACTATCTGTTTTCAGAGTATTGTGATTGGTCTTATGAAAAGAAAAGAATAATAATATATGTTCTTGAGAAGAAGTTAATAAATAACCAACCAATTTATTAAAGGAGACTGCAAACCTTTTATGTATAAAAAGTGTGTTTTCAAAGGTCAGTTGTAGTGAATTACAGCGCTGTGTATTTTCTTAAACGACGGGGAATGCAACTAGCAGCAAGCCTTAACAAGAAAATGAGTCTGCACTATATTTATGTTAGTAAAAGAGGTAGTATCATTTACAACTTTTTCCCATTGCTGAGAATTATTATGATTTCTTACGCATCGCAACAGTTTGTATCACCTGATACTTTTTCTGCTTTTTCTCCCATAAAGTTTACGGAGTTCGAATTACATCCAAGAATACAGGGTCAGGTAAAATCATAGAGCCATCTTTAACGACCATATATCCGTTGATATTAAATCCTGGGTGCACCTATACACATCAACGAAGTCACCACTCGCAACACACACGAGTAAAACGATATTTTATTTACAAGATAGACAGAGACAATAAATCATCCTACAAGATAATTTCCGGAGGGGAGCAAAACCCCGTTTGTAGTAGACTAGTCATCTCTAAGGTGATCTAGTTTTATTGCTAGAAGTCTAAAAAGAGGCGTGCATAACAAATAGATTCTCAGCAAGTTGTAGTCTTTTAATTTAATCATGATTCATCTTTCTAAGCTCGTTCCTCGAATATTATGTTTCAGTCGTATTCTGGTCTCTATACTTTCCACGCAACTAAAAATTACTCTCTTAAAAACAGTGTCCAGAATCACACAGTTATCGAAAATCAGAACGAGGACTAAATCTAGAATGATTACTGTGATGATTGTTTCCTGCAAAGCCGGCCGCGGTGACCGAGGGGACTGAGGCGCTCCAGTCACGGTCTTTACGGCCACTACGGTCGGGGTTCGAATCCCCCCACGGGCATGGATATTTGTGGCGTCCTTACGATTAGCTAGTTCATAAAAAAGCAGTCACCAATCCGAAGATTGGTTTGAACACCACAGTGCTTTACTAGGCATGGTCCTGTTTGGAAGTGGTATGCCGTTCCCTTCCTCCGACCTTCGAACTGACTTACCCAGCCAGTTATAGGGGGACCTACAGTTTTACGTGGGTTCCGAACCACGGTGCTACTCGGTATTTTTCACATGCTGCCAGAGGCGAAAGAAGTGGAAAGTGACAAATAAAAATCCTAGGACCTGGCTGGGATCGATCCGCGACCTTTGGATTTGTAGTCTGGCACTGTACCACTGTGCAACCGAGGCGCACAAGGTGGTTCATAAGTAGTTTGTAAGTTTAGGGACTGATGACCCCGTAGTTAAGTCCCATAAGCTATACAAACATTTGAACATTTTCCTGTAAAAACAATTAAATTGTGATACTGCACCTTTACGGAAGGAAAACATAATACTTTTCTTATCGTAACAAGAAGATAACCTCCGTTCCGTGAAAAATTATAGCTACCATCTACATAATATCAGGGAAGCAGTTCAGGTTACCATTCATTGCATTACGTTGTGAGTCTGCTTCTCTTAAGAATTGACGTATTATTACCTCGTCCCATAAGCAATGTTTTTAGAACCGTTGGCTGTAAATGAAAAAGTTTCAGGGAGCTTCAATTTTGATGAAGTCAATAAGACTTTCACTGGGATAGAAATATAACAAGAAAAAACCGAAAGTCATCTGAAACCACTTCGGCTCTTCACTCATTCGAGGTACGACGACAGTGTTTCGCTGCTCCCCATTGGACTATAGTATGTAGATTTAATTCCATCAGAACAACTGGACCGTTGAAAACACAGAAACATTTATGAATCTCGACATGACGTTAGTTCTCGATACGAAACCATTTAGCGAACCACAGCAGCAACGTGTAACTGCATTTCCGATACCGGCTAACGGACTCTTTGGAGCTTCAGTTTTGCCGAATGTGAGGCAGCAGCAGCGGAAATGGTGTCGGTATGGGAAAGTGAAGGCGGCGATGGCAGGGCAGGGGAATGCGCTGTTGCAGCGTCTCAGCTGGCGCGCCGCCTCGCCGCCGGCTGCGGCCGACCTTGGCTCAGTATATTACTGTGCAAGAATATATTCGCTCGCCACAAAGCACGTGCAACCGCAGCCTGCTAAGGAATTTCCTCTCCCTGCCATAATTTACCACGCATTCAAATTTTATAACGTTCCAGACCAGTTTGACCTGTACGCTGGGTACGCGCTCAGAAATCTGTATGAGGTCGATTGACGGATGTATCTGGATGACGCCACGTGAATTCGCATCGCTGTATTATGCTGCGATAGGCCGGAGAGAGATGGTGTAGCGTTTAAGACACTGGATTCTGATTCCGGAAGGCTGCGGTTCCATCCCCGGACAGTCGTGTAGATCTGTATTTTACGTGGAGTCCTTCAATCGCTTAAGGATATTTACGGTATGATCAACGGCGGCTGGTGATAATGTGCTAATGTGCTGCAGCACACTGTAAATATATTACTATAATTATGCCATTTCTCTTCGAAAGCCGGCCGCGGTGGCCGAGGAGACTGAGGCGCTCCAGTCACGGTCTTCACGGCCACTACGGTCGGGGGTTCGAATCCCCCCTCGGACATGGATATTTGTGCAGTCCTAGTTCGTAAGTAGTTCATAAGTAGTTTGTAAGTTTAGGGACTGATGACCCCGTAGTTAAGTCCCATAGACTATACAAACATTTGAACATTCTCTTCGAAAGCAAGCGAGAAATCACTGTAAAATTACATCCTTTCTCTTGGAATGCGATCCAGATTTCACAATAAAATTATTCCAATGCCTTTCCAATACATATTAGAATGCTAGTTAATAAGGATGAAAACGCGTTTTGGAGCGCTCTCGCCGCGATAGCTGGAAACCAGCTCCATGTGCTGAAGTGGGATTCAGCCGCGCAGAGAGGCGGCGCATTCGTCTGTTCGCTAGTGCGCATGCGCAGACGTGACGCCAGGCCTGGCGACTCATGTGTGCTGAGACCGATTGCAGCACCAGATCAATATTTCTCTTTGCGCTACGTGTAAATACTGCGGAAGAATAGTATATGACGAATATTGCGGCATACAGAATCAAATAGCGCGCTGGCTCAGGCGTCTTGCGCGTTGTCTCTAAAACCTACTTGTGTGAGGCTCGTATTCAAATACCTCTGAGTCTAAATTTTTAATTTCTGTAAATAAAACTTCAATCACAAACAACATTAGTAATGTATAGCCAACATGCAAGTGAAACTGCGCTTTTCAGCCAAGCAGTTTCATTGGTCACTTGTGTAGAATGCAGACGACGTGGTGTGGATATTGCTAAACTCCGTTATTTCCATTGTCAGTCACGCTTTTTATTTTAGTATATTTTGTTTCCTGTTTATTTTTAATATTGTAGCACACTGGTCAAATTTTGTACGAGCCGCCACTGGGTATGATTTGCTGAAAAAGCTCACGATGTATTTCGTTCCTCGTCACGGCATGTGGCGAGTTTCTAATGATCAGAAATTACGATTCTAACCTTCGTTCCTTCTACCTGCATGGGTTGTATGTCACTTGTTACAGCGTATGCTAGATATGACAAAAAATGAGATTAAAAAAATCTGTACGTAAGTTTTCTGGTTGCATGTAAATGAGAAATAACTAACTTTAATGCTATTAGGGGCCCAAGACACTAAGGTATGTGTGTTCTTCATTTGACGCGCCCATGGTGAGCACACTACTATTCCCTCCGTCATAGTCCATCTTTCCAAATCAAAACCATTTTAAACGCTACGAAGTCCACAGCAAAATTCTTCGGCATTATAGGGAATCAAACATGGTTCGTTCAGCATGACCACTCAGATACATATAGCGACCTGAAATGCAAAGACAGCTGAGTTTTGTATTTCATACAACAACGTGTGGCAACTGCAAGGTCTAGGAGGCAATTTAAATTTTTTATTCCTTTTACGTACCGTCCCTAATGACCTAATGTCGACGGGACGTTGATCTCTCGTCTTCCTTTCCTTCCATTCATGCAATAGGAATAAAACCACTTCAGTCTGTTGTAGAACCGATATATTGTCCTTTGGAAATTTAAATTAGAAATACTTTCTCATTGCGTAAATGGCCAAGAAGGTAATTTCCAACACTTTCATTAAATTTAATGTCAATGACTGTTAAATTTTTCTTCCCTCATTAAAAATGAACTATATATCGCTTTTATGACAACGATAGTAGTGTTAAAACATTATAATACTCTGAACAGCCAGAACATTATTATCACCTACTAAATATCGATATTAATACGCCCAGGACGAGCAATGACTGCTTGTCAGATAGTCAGACACAATGCGTGTAGTATCAGCAAGCGCGCTGACGTGTGTTCAAAATGTTCAGATGTTTGTAGAGCTTATGAGACTTAACTACGGGATCATCAGTCCCTAAACCTACAAACTACTTATGAACTACCTTATACTAAAGACGGCACAAACATCCATGCCCGAGGAGACAATTCGAACCCCCGACCGCAGCAGCCGTTCAGATGGTGACTGGCACGCCGTAGACCGCTCGGCCACTGCGGCCGGCTGCTGACGTGTGTGGTTGGGGAAATCGCGCGATCTGACTTTGACAGAAGGCAAACTGTGATGGCCCGGATACTCGGCACGAACATTTCAAGGAGTAATGTGGTGGGCGTCTTCAGCAAGTGATGAAAGCATTCAACGAGGAGTTACGCGGCCACTCTTGATTACTGATGTCCAACGTTGTAGGCTGGGCAGACTGGTAAAATAGGTCAGGCGGCGAAATGTGCCGGAACTAGCATCACACCTAACGCAGGACAAAGTAAAAAAATGTTCAAATGTTTGTTAAGCTTATGGGACTTAATTACGGGGTCATCAGTCCCTAAACTTACAAACTACTTATGAACTAGCTAACACTAAGGACGGTACAAATATCCGTGCCCGAGGGGGGATTCGAACCACCGACCTTAGTGGCCGTGCAGGCCGTGACTGGAGCGCCTCAGTCCCCTCGGCCACCGCGGCCGGCAGGACAGAGTACAAGTGTGTCTAACACACACAGCACCGAACACTCCTAACAATGGGCCACCGTAGGCGGCGATGCATGCATGTGCCAATCTTAACAACACATCATCGGCAATTATGACTGAAATTTTCTCCTGACCATCGTCACTGGACGTTCGCGCAGTGGCAGAGCGTTGCACGGTCTGATGAATCAAGGTACAATGAAGGCTACGCTGGTTGCAAACCACGTGCAACCTTCATATCGATCAGGTTTCCCAACTGCAGACGCATTTTTCCGCAATATAATGCGCCATATCACGAGGTCAGGAGTGTGATGCAGTAGTTCGAAGAGCACAGTAGCCAGTTGTAATTGATGTGTTGGCCATCTCAATTCGACAGATCTGAATCCGATCGAACATATCCGGAACGTGACAGAACTTGTCCAAGCTCTCCGGAATTTACGGGAATTACATAACTTGTGCGTACGATGCGTAGTTTCGAATGAGTGTTTGTAACCCTATTGGAGGAAACTACTATATGGTCATTAGTCCTTAGACTTACAAACTATTTAAACTCACATACACTAAGAAAAAAAAGTTCAAATGTGTGTCACGCTTAAGGGACTTAACTGCGGGGTCATCAGTCCCTAAACTTACAAACTACTTATGAACTACCTTATACTAAAGACGTCACAAACATCCATGCCCGATGGGGGATTCGAACCCTCGATGGGGAGCAACCTCGCGCATCGTAGCATAGCGCCTCAATGCGCTCGGCCGCTCCGCCGCGGCACATACACAAAGAACAACACACATCCGCGGCGGGTTAGCTGTGCGCACTGAGGCGCCGTGCTGCGGTTCGCACGGCCTTTCGCCATCGGGGGTTCGAGTCCTCCTTCGCGCAGGGTGTATGTGTTGTCCTTAGGTTAATTTACCTTAGTTTAAGTAGTCTATAAGCTAGGGACTAATAACCAAGCAGTTGAGTCCCATAGATTTACAACCATTTGACAACACACGCCGCGGTGGAGTAGCCGAGCGGTCTAAAGAGCTTCGCTGCGGACCGCGCGGTTGCTCGCCGTCGGGGGTTCGAGTCCACCCTGTGGCATGGGTGTGTGTGTTGTCCTTTAGGTTAGTTCAACTTAGTTTAAGTAGGTTGTAAGCTACGGACTGATGACCACGTAGTTTGGTCCGATAGATTTACAAACATTTGAACATTTGACAACACACACACATGCCCGAGGGAGGATTCGAAATTCCGGCGGCGAGAAACCGCACACTCTGCAACAAGGCGCCTCAGAGCGCTCGACCCCTCCACAGCGGTGGTGTGCAGTATCCGTGTTCATTAATAGAACTAGGCAAATGTCCTTCAGACGTAATATGTATTTCTGAAGGTCATTTGATAAGCTCTATAAATAAACATGTGTACTGCACATCGTATTTGAATAAGCCACAGTAAGGCTTGCAACAAATTTAGTAAATGTCTCTCCATGTGGGGAACTGCATCACAGAATGTACGAGCACTCATGGACAGTAGCAGTTTATGCCATATGAAGTTTGACTCTGTCCGGGATGCGTGTGCGGGAAGTGTAATGGTAACGCAACCGCTCACGGAATACATTTCTTGTATTTAACTTTTTGTGTATAGATGTAGAGCAAACCCCTCCAACCACCTACCAAGGCCTCATAGCTTCCATGTGAAGACACCTCGCCGCTTTTATTTGTGCCAAAGGTGGACTTGTCAACTATTAAGTAGATGGTCATAATGTTCTGACTGATCAGTATAGTATTTACTGGAAAATTAAGACGAATAGTTAATGAGACAACCCATTCGTAAGAGAATATCTGCTGATACAAACGGGACAAACTTCACAAGTATTAGAGGGCAATTATGCTCTGGGGAATAACGACGTGAGTTTCTACGGGTCCAGCGGAGCACCATTGTGTGGCCAAGACGTATCGTACACCGATTGCAGACCACGTGCATGCATTCATGACGATCATGTTTCCCAACAGCAGTGGGATTTTTCAACAAGATAGTGCACCTTGTCACAAGGCCAAGAGTGTGATAGTGTGGTTCGAGCAACTGATGTAGTGTCACCCCAACTCGCCATATCTGAAGCTGGTCAAACACGCCTGAGATGTGACTGAACGTCAAGCCAGAGCTTATCGTCCCGTTCAACGGAATTTTCAGGAATTAGGTGACGCGTGTGTGTGTGTGTGTGTGTGTGTAGACGTGCCGCCAAGTTCCTCCATCTTCCTAAGAAGGCCTCCATGTTCCCATGCAGAGACGCGTCGTCTTGTTATCCGTGCCAAAGAAGCGGGCATGCCTTGAAGGCCATGACAATTCTTATTTTTCTTTCTTAAGACTACCATGTTTTTATTTCTCTCTCATTTAGACTGTGAATGAGGAATTCGAAATTCAGGCCAATATCAAAAACATATCCGATCATCTGCGTATATTATAGTTTCGTACCCAAGATGTTATTTACTTGAAGTTAAAGGCTTCCATGAATTTTTCATCTCGACTGTGTTACAATTCCGTTGACATTCAATAGACATAGTAACAAAGAGCCACATTGTCGTAGCCTACTACAGAGTTTATTAGCTTTCTTTCAGATTGGCCTGTTCCTAAACAGGTTCGATGCTGAAGTTCAGAAACTTTCCCCATTCATGCTCTAAGACAAAAAAAAGGACACGTCACTTAGGAGTTACGAAAATTGGTCACAAATGTTTTCAGACAGGTATCGGCGGAAATGCACAAAAACAGAGATGAGATGATCATCTTGTAATGGTGCAGCTCCTGTAGGCCTATCTTCCGTGCTTGCTGTAATAGATTTATGATTAAATCCGCCTTATGCAAGACACCTTGTTTTGTTTTTATACTCAAACATGTTTCGGCACTTATTGTGCCATCTTCCGTGGGTTTTTGCTTTTATTTTGTCATTCGCAGTATTTTTATCTGCTTTAGTTGAGAAATGACATGTTTTACCGCTTGTCATATTTGAGCTGTGGTGTTGCTGTTTGCTTGTTTGTGGCGTGTCCTTAATCAAGCTCGGGGTCTTCGGCAACTGGACAGAATATGGTACGATATCCCTCAAGAGGATATCAAGCCGAACAACTGCTTGCGTAAGGGCTGGAGGTTTTGTACAAAAACTGAATACACCAACAGAAACAGCACGACCGAAAAAATGTGTTGTTGTTGTGGTCGTCAGTCCGGAGACTGGTTTGATATGCCGCGGTGGAGTAGCCAAGCGGTCTGAAGCGTCTCGCTGCGGAGCGCGCGGTTGCTCGCCGTGGAGGTTCGAGTCCTCCCTGGGGCATGGGTGTGTGTGTTCGTCCGTAGGTTAGTTTACCTAGGTTTAAGTAGTTTGTAAGCTACGGACTGATGACTACGCAGTTTGGTCCGATAGATTTACAAACATTTGAACGTTTGAACTGGTTTGATGCAGCTCTCTACCGTACTCTATCCTGAGCAAGCCTCTTCATTTCCTCATAGGAATGGCAACCCACATCCATTTGAATCTGCTTACTGCATTCGTCTCTTGGTCTTCCTCTACGATTCCTTGTTGTCTAAGAATGTGTCCTACCAATAGATTCCGTCTTTTAGTCAAGGTATATCAAAAATTCCTGTTCTCCCCAATTTCTAAATGCTTTCCGAAAAGATATTTCGAGTTTACCACGATCCAGTGGAGTCGTGAGGTGTCTCCTGACTTTTCAATATGTGGCTTGTGGATAACGGTTTGGCCGGCAAAACCAAGTCCTCGTAGTAGTGCCGAACAGTAACTCTTTAACGTATATAGAGGTATTTTTATTTTCAGATGCCCTATTCACTTAGACGTGAAAATCTAATGTTCCAGTCCCGTCACTACAAAACTGAATAGATGATCTGATTTGCGGCTACAGTGTTAACCTACCATGTAGCAAATCATCTTTGTTCTGTTGGGACATATAACATCACTCTTAACTGTAGCTATTTTCTCGCTTAGCGTGCAGCACAAAGTGTTCTAAAGTAACAGCACTCGTTAGGTTAAAAATTTGTATCTGTAATTCAGCAGTAAATTTGATAGAATACCTCATTTATGAAAACTAACAATCGGAGTTAAGATTACAGGAATGAAATTAAGAGGCACATTTCATGCGTATATATTAAATTTATTCCTACTTTTAGTTCCCATTGGTACACACACATATTTGAGAAAGAGAATGTAATCTTAATTTCTCAAATATCGACAAGACATCTTTGTACTTAAGACATACTCAAAGAGTGCAAAAATGCAGCTGTTTTTTAAAAGGGTATATTGTTAGATAAGGTATTGCTTAAAAATTCAGATAATTTCTCCCTGAAGGCTTCACATACAATCTTTTCGGTGATTCATTACATAGCCAGTTAAACATTTTCTAGAAGACACAAAGTTTGATTAAGAGTAAAAACAAGTGTCAATGGAAATTGTCTGTCATTTTCATGTTCACATACTTCTCGTTCAAAGTACTGTACACATTTATTTGCCTCAGATGTATCTTTCACGAGATTAAGACAGAGTTTATTTCAGTTGAGATGGTAAATTTGTGCTGCGGTGATCATTGCTAATCCGAAATAGTCGAATGGTGAGAGTTTAACAGTCATCTTTTCAATGTAGTGAAAACAACGTAATAACTGATGCTGCGCGTTCTCACAGTACAAATCAAAGTTCAATCCGTCGGAGATTTCAGCATACGCTGCACAAATACTGAACATCACATCCACATATAGTCAAACATTAGAGAAACACAGTTTTTTTTTCATAATAGTGTACACACATTCACACAGCCCAAAATAAGTCACGCAATATACAGTGTCTCGTGACTTAATAGCATCACTCGCTTACTCCCTATACGAATGGCACACAGAAAACAAATATGGCTCCGTCGGCATATGTCTGACCATTAAAGCTACTATAAGACGTATTGAAATGAGTATTTTTAAGGATCGTATTCTTTATAGCACATTTGTAGTGTCATTTCCTGTATACTAAATCACGTGTGCAGTATGGTAACCTTTAAAATATTTACATTCCTACAGTGACTACTATCCACTTAGGTATCTGAAAGTTTGCGCAAAAGGTAACGGCGACAGTCTGGCCGCGTCTAGCACAAACGGGTAACGTCCGCGGGCGCTGGTAACTGCTCGGGAGGGTGCGAGGCGGCGGCTCAGACGCTGACGTGCCTCTTCATGTGCAGCGACAGGTGGTCGGAGCGCGAGAAGGCGCGCTCGCACAGCCGGCACTGGAAGGGCCGGTCGCCCGTGTGCTTGCGGTAGTGGCGCGTCAGCTCGTCGGAGCGCGCGAACTTCCAGCCGCAGCCCTTCCAGCCGCACTGGTACGGCTTCTCGCCCGTGTGCGTGCGCAGGTGCGCCTTGAGGTGCGACGACTTGGTGTACGTCTTGCCGCAGCCCGGGTGCGAGCACGTGTGCGTCGTCAGCTTCTTGCGGCCGCAGCTGCGCCGGCAGCGCTTGGGCTTGTGGCCGCCGTCGGCCACGGGCTGGAAGGCCTGCGGCTGCGGCTGCGGCTGCGACTGCGGCGGCTGCGGCTGCGGCTGCGACAGCAGGTCGGCGAGGTTGGGCGACGACGGTGGCGTCATGATCTTGGCGAGCGCCGTGGCGGCGGGCTGCGGCACGAGCGCTCCGGCCAGCGCCTTGCACAGGTCCCGGTTCTCCGGGCTGGCCGGAGGGGAGATCTGACCGTGGCTGTACGCCGGCTGCTGCGCCGGCACGATGGTCATGAGGCCGTTGTAGGACGTGGGCGGCGGCGGCGCGAAGCCCGCGGCCACGTCGCCTAGCCTCAGCACCTCCTGCTCGTCGCCCGTGTCGCCGAAGCACGCCGCGCCCTCGTCCGCCTGCTGCGGCTGCGGCTGCGGCTGCGGCTGCGGCTGCTGCGGTGGCTGCGGCGGCGCCGGCGCCGCTTCCTTGCAGTCGCCGGCCTGCGGGTAGAAGTTGTGCTGCTCGGCGGCGTAATTGATCAGCATGTCCAGGTCGACAAATTCCTCGCCCTGGTAGGCGAGCGGCTCGTCGTCGTCCACGTCCGCGTAGGAGGGGCCGCCCAGGTCGGCGGGCGCCGCCTGCGGGGGCGGCGGCGGCGGGGGCGGCGACGG
This sequence comes from Locusta migratoria, assembly GCA_026315105.1. NCBI lineage: Eukaryota > Metazoa > Arthropoda > Insecta > Orthoptera > Acrididae > Locusta > Locusta migratoria. Next base: position 450,293,920 of record CM048755.1, on the reverse strand, counting down.
CGGGCCCAGCACCGTCCACGACGCGCACAGGCTCACCGGGGACGCCTGCGGCGCCGCCGGCTGGTTCAGCAGGATGCTCTCGATGTCTTGCCACATCTGCAACACACCGCCACACCGCGCTGCTCAACTGACTGCTCGTCTCGCATCACTAAACTACATTTACAGTGAAACTTCCTGGCAGATTAAAATTGTGTATATATACATATGGCGTCTGTTCCGAAAGAACAGACGTCACTTCTGATACTGCAGTTTTTATTATTTAATATTCATAGAATATATGACATCAACTGCGACATCCCGGCTGGGTACACATTTTCAGCTTTGCCCAATCGCAGTTGATGTCATATATTCTATGAATATAAAATTGTGTGCCGGAACGCCGGCCGCGGTGGCCGAGGGGACTGAGGCGCTCCAGTCACGGTCTGCACGGCCACTACGGTCGGGGGTTCGAATCCCCCTCGGGCATGGATATTTGTGCCGTCCTTAGTATTAATTAGTTCACTTGAACGCACCTCATATCTCCATGGTCCAGACTGACACTTCAGCAGAAACTCTAGCCTTCCATAGTTTGCCATGGTATTTTCATATCATAAACGTAGAAACGCAGGAAATCAACAGTTAATGAAGCAGAGTCTCCGTCCCCTGCGTTGTACCTACACTTTAGAAGACCAATAGGGGCCGGGCGCGGTGGCCGAGGGGACTGAGTCGCTCAAGTCACTGTCTGCACGGCCACTACGGTCGGGGGTTCGAATCTCCCTCGGGCATTGATATTTGTGCCGTCCTCAGTATTACTTAGTTCATAAGTAGTTTGTAAGTTTAGGGACTAATGATCCCGTAGTTAAGTCCCATAAGTTCTACAAACATTTGAATTTTGTGCCGGAACCGGGACTCGAACCTGAGACCTTCGGCTGTGGCTAAGCTGTGTCTCCACCGTATTCTTACTTCCAGGAGTGCCGGTCTTGCACGTTTCGGAGGAGAGCTTCTCTGAAGTTTGTGAAAGTAAGTGGCGAGGTACTGACGGAAGTAAAGTTGTGAGGCGGCACCGTGAAAAATGTTCAAATGTTTGTTAAGCTACGGGACTTAACTACGGGGTCATTAGTCCCTAAACTTACAAACTACTTATGAACTACTTACGAACTAGGACGGCACAAATATCCATGCCCGAGGGGGGATTCGAACCCCCGACCGTAGTGGCCGTGCTGACCGTGACTGCGGCATCGTGAGTCCTGTCGGGATAGCTACATCTACATCTACATAGATACTCTGCAAATCACATTCAATTGACTGGCAGAGGGTTCATTAACCACTTTCACAACTTTTCTCTACCGTTCCATTCTCTAATAGCGCGCGGGAAGAAAGAACACCTAAATCGTTCCGTTTTCGATCTGATGTCTCTTTTTTTTTTTTTATTGGGATGGTCATGTCTCCCTAAGTAGGTGGGTGCTAGCAAAATATTTTCACATTCAGAACTAAAAGTCAGTGATTGAAACTTCGCAAACAGATCACGCCGCAATGAATATCGTCTTTTTTTTAATGATTTCCACCTCAATTCGTGCAACATTTCCGTGACGCTCCCCCCCCCCCCCCCCCCGTAACGTGATAGAACAAAACGAGCTACCCTTCTCTGAACCTTCTCGATGTCTTTCGTCAGTCCCACCTGGTGAGGGTCCCACAAGGGGCAACAGTACTCAAGGAGAGGACGCACAAGTGTGATGTAGGCATTAGGACCGGGTGCCGTGGCTCAGCGCGCCCGGTCAGAGGGCTCAACGCCTTCTGTAATAAAAAAGCTGAGCCAAGAACTCACCGAATAAAAAAGAACATACACGATCAGCGTCCGCAACAAATAGTACTATCCATATAGCCCCCCCCCCACCTGCCCCCCCCCCTCCAAAAAAAAAAAAAAAAAAAAAAAAAAAAAAAAAAAAAAAAAAAAAAGTCGGTAGAGCGCTTGCCTCGAAAGGCAAAGGTCCCAGGTTCGAGTCCCAGTTTCGGCACACAAGTTTAATCTGCCAGGAAGTTTCACATCAGCGCACACTCCGCTGCATAGTGAAAGTTTCATTCTACATTTACAGTATTCCAGTTCATTTCCTATTTTCCTTCTAATTAAATAGACTCTCCAAGTTATTAAAGATAAAGGTGAAGCAATGAATTAAAATTTGTGATGCGGCCGGGAATTTATATTTAAATAGAACTATCTTTACTAATAACAAGAGGAAGCTCAGCATTGCTCGTTGAAGCAGAAGGATATTATTTGTGAAACCTTTACTGTTCCCGGGGTGTGCAGATGATCTAAAAATCATTAGCGGTAGGAAAAAATCTGTAACAACAAATGCAAATGCGTTAATCAAGGCTAGTGAAGACGTAGGTCTGAGGATAAGTGAAGACAAAACGAAATACTCGGTTACTACTAGAATTCCAACAGTAAGAGATCAGGAAATGTTAAGAGTTAATCACATGCAGTTTGAAAAAGTGAACGCGCTTAAGTATTTAGGTGTGAAGATACATCGAGAAAGGAGATTGAATCCGAGCTGAGGAAGAGATTACGGGCTGAAAATGCTTGCTACTTCTCACTGAATAGATTACTCTCATCGCGGTTATTGTCTAGAAATGTAAAGATCAGAATATACTAAACTATTATTCTTCCAGTTGTGCTGTATGGGTGTGAAACTCGTTCTCTCACTTTGCAAAATTAAAAACCGTTTCGAGCATTTGAAAACAATATTTTGAGGTAGATTTTCGGAGCAAAAAGGGACGACATCAACGGGAAGTGGCGAAAACTGCATAACAAAGAGGTTCACGAACTCTATTCAAGCCGTAACAAAATCAGTGTTATTAAATCACGTAGGCTGCGATGGGCGGGTCATGTAGCTCGAATGGATGAAGGCAGGGCAGCGCACAAAGTATTGGTAGGGCACTTAGAGGGAAAGCGTCCTGTGGGGAGACCAAGTCGTAGATGAGAGTACAATGTGAAGGCCGATTTGAGGAGCCTAGGTATTGAAGGCGACTGGAAGGAAATAGCTCAAGACAGCGACAGACGGCGGAAACATGTTGCTGCGGTAACGGACTTTCAAGTTCGGTATGACCATTAAGTAAGTAAGTAATGAATTTTAAACAACTTTAGGGGAATGCTGTCGGGTGACGTCGTTGATCACCCCAATATTTCGACTGGAGCACAGCCTGCCATTCTCAAGGCATAACTGCACTCAAGGAAGCAATGTGCAATTTAAGACCTCGATTTGCAAAGGGTAAACAAGGAAGTAACAACAGAGTCAACACAACCAAAGATGACCAATCGAAATATCGATAGTGACTCTTAATCAACAGGTGAGGCAGCATTAAGGCTGTCCCTGTGTTTTTTGACGAGCACGTGTGCACGTTCTATGAAATACAACAACACAAAGATTCTGGCATGCACTTCAACCTATTGGGATAGTGTTATTAATGAAGCTGTTGAAATTAAAATAGCAAGCGACCTTATAAATAGAGATGGTCGTTTTTGTTTAAATTCTGCTTGGAATCCGGCCCTATCTTTCGTCAAAAAGCAGGACAGAATCAATGCTGCCTCACCTGTTGATTAATAGTCACTATTGATATTTCTGATGTTGGTCATCTTTGGTTGTGTTGGCTCTGCGGTTACTTGTACTGTGGCCGGCCGCGGTGGCCGAGGGGACTGAGGCGCTCCAGTCACGGTCTGCACGGCCACTTCGGTCGGGGATTCGAATCCCCCCTTGGGCATGGATATTTGTGCCGTCCTTACTCTTAGGTAGTTCATAAGTAGTTTGTAAGCTTAGGGACTGATGACCCCGTAGTTAAGTCCTATAAGCTATACAAACATTTGAATATTTTGAACTTGTACTGTGAGTGATATCTTTCTTGTTTACCCTTTGCAAACTGAAGTATTAAATTCGCTTGCACATTGCTTTCTTGAGTGCAGTTGTGCCCTGAGAATGGCAGAGTGTGCTCCTGTCGAAATATCGGCAGCGGTCGACGATGTCACCCGGCAGCATACCCGTAAATTGTTTGTATTTGTCCGTTTATGCAACTACAGTAAAAAGATGCGATCCTTTTTCAATAGTTACGTTTCGTTTTATTGATCATAAATCATTTTCAGTGGTCTGAAATGACAGATCTCTACAATTTCACTTCTTTTTATAGATTTAAAAATAGTTTCCTTAAATTTTGTTTTTAAAACGATGATTGTCTTACATATGCAGTTTTTTTTTTTCAGATTTTTGCCTCACATCATGAAGCACCGGCGCGTTGCACGGTACACGGCCGTATTTCTTCCTGCTAAAAAAATGTTCAAATGTTTGTAGAGCTTATGGGACTTAACTACGGGGTCATCAGTCCCTAAACTTACAAACTACTTATGAACTAGCTTATACTAAAGACGGCACAAACATCCCTGCCCGAGGGGGGATTCGAACCCCCAACCGTAGTGGCCGTGCAGACTGACTGGCGCGCCGCAGACCGCTCGGCCACCGCGGCCGGCCTCTTCCTGCACCAATGGTCTTCGTTTTAGCTTTCACTTCACTTTAGCACTATATATCTTTTTTGCTTTTTCACAACCAATGCAGCGCTGTAAGAGGTATTTGTTTACTTTTCTGTGTCTAAGTGTGTATAGTCTGGTTTTTCATGGTTGCCAAATTGCAATTTTTTCTTACCTTACTATTTTTTCATTTTAAACTATGCCTATGCTGCTGAGTACTGCATTCGTTTAATAACTATAACTAAGACTATTGGTGAAGGAAGAAAAAACTGTACTGTACCGTGTAACACTTCGGCGCTTCACGACGTGAAGCGAAAATCTGGCAAAAAATTTCAGTGACTAAGAAAATCAATATTTTACAAACAAAATTTTAACGAACTGCTTTGCTATCTATAAAATCAAATCAGGTGTCTGTCATTTGAGACCAATGAAGCTGTTTTATATTGAATAAAACGAAACGCATCTGTTGGAAAAAGAGCGCATCTTATTGTTGTAGTTGTATAGACGGACAAGCTCGACTACGGACATTATAGCCACACAAATGAATATTCTTTATACATATTTACCATCTGGTGCTTGATTATTTATCTGTCATCACTGCAGCAGAAAATGCAATTCACAGATTGGACTGACCAGCTAACTGAAGACACATCATTAGGATCATGAAGATCATCATACTTGCTCGCGAGTGATTGCCAATGAATAATGATTTGCATTTCTTGCATATTGATTTAAATTACTTCGTGGTCACCTTCAGTGCAGTAATTCACCTCCGAAGACTCATATACGCTGCCAATATATCGCAATTACTGTTGTTCTGACAAATCTTATTTACGTATTGTGAGGGAACAAGACTTTTAATTGAATAAGTTACAGTGAGGTGGAACTGGTACGCTCACTAACCTCTAATTATTGAATAATCGTGCGGTGATAAGTATAAATCATAGAAAAGCTTTGTTCGTTATTTTTAATTACGAGTAGAGGTCTTTGGTCCGTGGTATTTGTAAATTTGATGTGCTCTGGGGCATCGTGCAGTGAAACAAGAGCTACGTGAATGTTTCTAGCATTTTTAAGAATCTGAACCACCGTGCGTCGCTCCACAAACTCCCTCCAGATAATTTCTTGTCGGGCTAGCACTAGGATGATACTGAGTCTAATTATTCTCTTAGAAGACGAGGCCCCTCGTAGTATGTGCCGTAATTGCAAAATTTTAGCAGTGTATATAAAACTTCAGGACTGAATTACAGCAATGAAGTTTATCAGGCGGTGACTGAAATCAAATGCAATAAATATAAATACAGATTTATATTTCAATGACGAATGCTGACCTTCCTCTTGTCATTAGTACTGGTGTACTGGTAATAGTACAAACGACTTTATACAATAGAACTATCTTTAATTTAGAGCCTTTTTAAAAGATTACTTTCTTTTATGGAGTGTTGTTTCTCTATGTTATTACTAGAAACTAAATTTGTTTATAATGGTCGTACGGAACAATGCCAACAGCATTCACGTGAACTAACGGGCCAGCTATAAGATGAGGGGCTCAAGTCTCGTGCTCTCTTGCTCACAAAGAACACCAGTACCTTGAACGCTAGAGCACGAAACCATGCTTAGAATAAATCTCAATCATTAAAGGAAAGCAGTGGTCTGGGTCAAGTCCGTGCAAAATTTTCATTCTAACACAAGTGACATTTTAATAGAAAGAAATAAGGTAACAATATATTAATACCATAAGAGGGAAGTTATACGTAATTAAATGTTGTCAGTGTACATTAAAGTTTCAGTCAACAGTGCCAAATACGCTCTCCTTAAAGTAACACACATATCCTACCCGCCTGATGGTGTTTATATTAGTCACCGAAGTACAGATGCGGGATTTTGATAAAGTGGTTACAACAAAGTGGAAGAAAAAATATACTACGGCCACGGTTTTGAATTCAAGCGGTCCAATATGAAAGCCATACTAAGCACATTTTCAAACGATGATATAGGTATGTAAATACCATGATCTGTCCTTCACATGTTTGTAAATCTAAGGGACATTACTGCTGCGTTTATCAGACCCTAGGCTTACAAATTACTCAAACTAATGTATGCTAAGGACAACACACACATCCATCCTCGATGGAGGACTCGAACCTCTGTCGGCGAGCAACCGCGCGCTCCGCAACAAGGTGCCTTAGAACGGTCGTACACTCCACCGCAGCTAAACTGTCCTTCGCCAAGGATATTGTAACATATCAGAGACAGTCGCGAAACTCTCTAGGAAAAAATTGCAGCTGAAGCGCTACTAGCACTCCAAGCGGCCAGTAGGGAGTAACAGAGGAATGGCATGGTACAAACTGAGAAGTTGCTGTTTTTAATGCAATTACTTTCATATTTCCTAGTCACTGAACGTTGCTGTGAACTTTCTTATACAAACTTGAAAACATCATTAAAGTAATATCACTGCTTCTATTAATGGCAGTCTATAATAACGAATTGTCAGTGCAGTGTAATTCATACAGTTCACAATACCTGAGTCGTAATCATATCGTCCAGAAACTTTTTGAAAGCAGAAATAAATCGCAACCTGATGTGCTCAAGTATAAAAGTAACTGATTATTTTCGCGTGCTCGGTACGTACTGACATGTTGCATGAGTTTTGTTTTAGTGGATTTCGGATATTGTAATATTTTCAAAACTATATACGATTTTTGCATTGTAGGAGACTAGACTTTACATCGCCTTTAAACCCTCTTTTCACCTTGTCCTTGCTTCTGTGCCTTTCGTCAACCTATCATAATTTTTGTATCTCCTTGCAAGGTATTAATCTGAATATCTTCAAGAATGTGATGTGTAAATATTAACAGTTTATATATGGACATATTATTTATTTGTAACAACGCCTTCACTTTATCAAACTAGTAGGTACAGGCCAAAATATGTTGGTGTACAAGTTTATAATTTTTGTGAAACTGAGATGCGAAACTAAGCAGGCTCTACTGAATAATTAGGCTAACTGCTATTGGAAGCATTCAGACATTACTGTTATACAGCAGTAATATTATGAAATAGTGGTCAAGTATTTGTGATTCTGATTTAGAACAGAAGTTTGGACGTGAATGTATTGTTAAAGATTTACTTCTATGCCTAGAAGTATAACAAACCACCGTAAATGAACACTTGTTATTCGTAACATTATTCTCTTACTCCTGATCATCCTTTGTAAATGAGATTTCCGAATCATTTTTGATAGTTGCTACAATTTATAGCGTCACAAAAGCTCCTACATACGAAGGTATTTTGAATGTGCTGTTTCACACCAAATACACATTCATTGCCACATTATCTCGCGGTATGTTTTTATCACACAGCCTATTGGCAGCTCTGCATTCGCGAAGTTGCAAAAATTCACTGGGAGTTTCGTGACTATTACGTTAGACTCTGCTTATACTTCAACGCAGAAAACTGACGGTTAATGACAGAGTGAATTTTGTTGATAAAATAACAATAATGCATTTCTTCCAATTTGCTTTCGTCACTTCACTGAAAAATCGCAACTACCCTTTGAAGACCAGTGTATCTATTTTCAAGAATCAAGGATATGTGTTTTGCGCTATTACAAAAATTGCCTCAAGTAGAGAGTTTTTTCACACTGTTGAGTGAAAATGTAATGATATACTGATATCAGTGAAGTATGTGTAATTTCCCTCCTATGATAACGATATCTTGTCTTTTCTTCATCTGTTAAGATCTCACTTGTGGTACAGTGCAACATTTCATATGGAAATGACAAAGACCACTGTAATTTTATGGTGGGGTGTTATTCTAAACATGGTTTGTGTGTTCCCTAGAGTTCGTGGCCAAAGGTTTTCCTTCTTTATGGGGTAGGGATAGTTCGTATATAGGTACAGGGGAAATCACAATTACCACTTACCACGCAATGTTATTTACCGAAGTACTATAGCATTTATATACTGTTCATATGAAGTAATTCTGTGATGCAAAGTGCTTTTTACTTCGAACGTACTCGGCAAGCCTTGATATCTAAACGAGTATCAGTCATACACCTCATCAAAATTGTGTTATCCTGAATGTGCTTTACATTGAAACGCTAAATTGCCTCGATGTGTACAACATACTTCGATACAAAAATGCATATGTAGTTTAGCTCAAACGAAAAAATAAGTTACTATCATGCAAAATACCTTTTCCGGGGTTATTCAAAGAAGCGTTTACAAACTTCCAGAACTTGTAGAAGGAAGTGAGTACACAGTACTTAGTATTTTTCATTTAACCTAATAAAATTGACCACAAACGACATACTGGTTCTTTGCCTTGCATTTTTGGTTGTTTTCGTATTTGTAGCGATTTAATACAAGAGGTTATTATTTTTAAACACAAAAATAGAGTCAAAATGTTGTTACTAGTACGACTTTGTCATTATACCGTCTGAATAAAGGACCTCTTCACTATATAAACAATTTGTTTGCAGATGATGCTATTGTTTTCTATCTAGTAAAGTCACCAAATGATCGTAACGAATTACAGAGTAATTTAGACAAGATAATTAGGTGGCGTGAAAAGTGGTAGTTGTCCCTAAACAAAAAAAGGGTGAAATATTTCTCGTTAGTACTAAATAATCTGCTGAATATATCATCCCTCTGTAAAGATTGTTGATTTAACTGAATACCTACGAATTGCAGTTACGAACAGTTTCAATTGGAACATCCATGCAGAAAATGTTGTGGGATATTCGGACCAAAGACTGCATTTCATTGGCAGAAAACTTAAACATGCAACAAAACCACTAAAGAGATTAGCTACATTACGTTTGTCTTTCTTCGTCTAGAGTATTGCAGCGCAGTGTGGGATCCCTATCAGACATTAAGGAAGGAAAACACCTAAACAGTTAAAATGAGAGAAGCTAACATCGTAAAGAAGGGAGGGAAATTAGAGGTTAACGATCTGTCCATATTGAGGTCATTAGAAGCGAAGTACAAGTTCGGAACGTTTCAAGGAAACAACCTGATAAGCCTGAAGCGGTTTAGAGAAATCGCGAAAAACCTAAACTTGGTGACCGAATTTGAAGCATGCGAATCCAGTGTCCTACCCCCTGCCCCACCTCGCTCGGTCCGTCTTATATTAACGCGAAAAAGGCTAGAAAGTGTCACGGATATGGTACACGATTTTTGGTGAGATCTTCTGACATATTTCTTCGAATATGAAACAATTTTCTCGACTCAGATCTAGATAGGGAGAAATGCGCATGGCTGTAAGGCAATGAAGTGAGACCTCTCACGGTAAGATTGAAATGTACATTTCCCACACGTGCTATTCGAGAGTTTAGCTCGGTAAGTAGTCTGAAAGTGGTTCTTTGAACCCTCTCCTTAACATTTAAGAGTGAACTCCAGGGTAGACGCATATATGTAGGTGTACATGACGCAGCAAGTAGGACCAATCAGGTATTCCCTTACACGTACCTAGTCGTGACTAATGATCCAGGCACTGCAATATGCATCAGATATTTTTAGACGAGTTACCTATTTACGCTGTCGAGCTCTCGGAATTTCATGCTAATATTGGTTCAGCGAGCCAGTAACAGAGTGCGTTTCGTGAAACTTGACCTTACGGAGATCCCGAGAACAAAAAGAAAGCCCGTCCTTTGCGAGAGATCCTGTTCGCAGCGCTAGTATAGCATGACATCAGTGAGGTGCAGATGACGGAAACGGTATCACCTACCGAATGAATCTCCCACCTGACCACATCCTGGATGCCACGGCGAGGGCACTACCACTGAAGGCAGACATGTTATGGTTATAACGATTGAATTTGATGCTAATCGTATGTAAATGAACTACCCGTTATCCTTACACGCGAAACAGAAAAATAACAAGATGGACAACACTCCGCGACAAATATGGCCGGCACTGTCTGGCATGCGACACCAACACACTGCTGTTTTCGCGCGAACCTTTTAAATGTTTAAATACTGCTGTTTTCTCTATTCTGTTGCGTTCACAAATGCGCTACACATTTAAATTTAAATTTAAATTCACAAATTAAATGTGAAGCGCATAACTGTAAGTAATGTCTTGAAGACAGACTTATATTGTAATTATTCAGTATAGCCTACCAAAATTAGTGTTTACTTTTTTCTCGTTTTCTGCCCTACCACAGATACAAATGTAATTTGAAATAAATGTATACCATCCGAAGATGAGCTGCTAGGCAGCTTGAAACCGGTAATGGTTTAAATAAATCTTCATTAAGAAGAAACAAAATGCGACTGGTTGCAGTAATTTCTGAAACCTGAATAGGTTTTCAGTTACGTGACTGACATCGATCACTGATATTCAGCAGTTCCCCCACATTTCACTTTTCTATTGACATACCCTCCTAACAATTCATAATTATGTTGGATATTTATGTCCTGATCGGCGAGTGAATCTTCTTCTGCCTATTAGGCCATCTGGACAAGGAGGATATCGCAGATGCCGCAACTACTCTGACACGCTATCACAATCATATAGACACCAACTCTCAACTTATACCCTACACTACTATCATAGTGCCCGTTGCCCATCATTTTCGTTTCCTCGTGGCCATGGTTGATCGATCCCCGTAAAGAGATCGAGCCTCGTGTGCATCCACACTGATATATAGGGATCCTTTTTTCCGTCGTAGCATTAATTATAAATATAAATGTGGTGTCTGTTCTTTAGACACTGTAGAGACAAATTTTTACTTGGCTCATTGCGATAAGGTGCCAACGTTTCGTCGTAGCCACTTCGGTTGCAATGTCCTTTATTTCTACTAAAACACTAACAGAAAATAAACGTCTGTTCGCCGCGCGGGGGTAGCCGAACGCTCTGGAGCTCCACGTTACGGATCGCGCGGCCTCCCGCGTCGGAGGTTCGAATCCTCACTCGGGCATGGATGTGTGAGTTGTCCTTAGGTTAGTTTAACTTACTTTAAGTAGTTTGTAAGTCTAGGGACTGATGAGCAACGTAGTTTGGTGCCATAAGAATTATAAACATTTGAATTTGAAGAGTCTGTTCGTTTTAGAGTTTTGTAATTTTCCTCCATAAAGAGTTCTACAGCATGCGAAAACGACGCTTCACTGTAGCGTACAAAATCGTCTCAATGTCCCAACTGCATCACAGTTGAGTATAAATTCGAAATTTCGAAAATGTGTATCACCTGGAACGGAATGCCGGTATCGTTGTTTGTTAAGTACAACACCGTTATAGGTTATACCAGTGGCTTGAAGTCACTTGGGGAATATGACTTGCAAGAGTAAATTCTCAAAACCGGCAATCAAGGAAGTACAACCCCTATTGGTCTTCTAAAGTGTAGGTACAACGCAGGGGACGGAGGCTCTGCTTCATTAACTGTTGATTTCCTGCGTTTCTACGTTTATGATATGAAAATACCATGGCAAACTATGGAAAAGAGAGTTTCTGCTGAAATGTCAGTCTGGTTGACCATGGAGATATGAGGTGCGTTCAAGTGATAACACCTCTAATTTTTTTCTCGCTACTGATAGAAACATGATGTTTGTTTTAAAATACGCGTGCAGTAATTGTGAATGCGTGATAGAGTTGGCAGCACAGTACGGCACATAGTACAAGAACAGCGTGTAATCATTCGTTTTCTCAAAAATGTTCAAATGTTTGCTAAGCTTATGGGACTTAACTGCGGGGTCATCTACTAATAAACTTATACTAAAGACGGCACTAACATCCATGCCCAAGGGGGGATTCGAACTCCCGACGCGGAACGGCCTCGCGCATCGGAGCATAGCACCTGAATGCGCTCGGCAACTCCGCCGTGGCTTCGTTTTCTCAAGTTTCGTGGAGTGCCACCGATTGAAATCCATCGCCAGTTGTGTGAGACTCGTGGTGGTGGTGGTACGGATGTGACCAGTGTCAGCACCCCCTACAGAACAAAGCCTGCGCACGACGTCACAACATGGCGGCGGTGAGAGGCTTAGAATCCTCTGAAAGATTGTAAACATTAGCAGTGCACGCTGTTTATAGTGCATTCTTTCGTTCAGGAGTGTTTTTATTACGTAAATTGGTGTTGTGTACGGTGTGATCGCTACGCTGGACGATTTGTGTGTGTGAGAACAACGTGTTATCTCTTTTTTTACTGACAAAATGCCGTTTCGCTGTTCTGTGCCGAAATGTAGAGGAAATTACGACTGTGGCCCAAAAGTTACCGTCTTTAAACGTCCAGAGAAGAAGAAATGGATATCAAGCATTCCCATGATAACTTGGCTCCTTCTTCAGGTTAATGACTAAGTTTTCGTTTTTGTTTAACTTTATACAAGAGTTTTAAGTCATGAATGTTTACCGTTGGATATTGCGATACATTTTATTTACGTAACCAACCCCATTATATTCTTCTTCTCCGGACGTTTAAAGACGGTAACTTTTGGGACACAGTCGTAATTTCCTCTACATTTCGGTACAAAACAGCGAAACAGCACTTTGTCAGTAAAAAAGAGATCACACGTTTTCCTCACACACACAAATCGTCCAGCGTAGCGATCACACCATTCACAACACCAATTTACGTAAGAATGCAATATAAATAGCGTGCACTGCTAATGTTTACAATCTTTGAGAGGACTCTAAGCCTCTCACCGCCACCATGTTGTGACGTCGTGCGCAGGCTTTCTTCTGTAGGAGGTGCTGCCAGTGTGCGTTCACGCCTTCGACATTTCATAAAAGCCAGACCGTCGTGTGACAACACACTAAGAGAATCTCGGCCTCGCACCAGCCGGTCTGACGACATGGTCGGCCGAGTGGAAGATATTGTTTCAGAGGATCGCCGAGGGACTGTGGAACACGGCGCCTCCAAAGTTGGCGGGATCTGAGATTACAGTCCTGCAGCAGGGTCTGAAAGTGTGAAAAGGGTCCTCCAGATGGGTGCCCTGAATGCTGACGCATGGACGCGGTGGAGTGGCGCCTTGCCGTGGAGGTTCGAGTCCTCCCTGGGGATGGGTATTTGTGTTGTCCTTAGCGTAATTTACTTTAAGTTAGTTTAAGTAGCTTATTGTAAGCTTAGTAGGGACTGATGACCAACGTAGTAAGTCCCTTAGATTTACAAACAAATGAATATATATATATATATATATATATAGGGTGTTTCAATAAGTGTGTTTGCCTCTGTCATTTATATAATAATAGGTGATGGGAAATTTTAATGCGGTAGGTCAACAAAAGAAATGTTACACTTTCTGCGGAGCTATGAACATAGTTTATTGTATCATTTTCCAAAGAGTTACATCACAAAGATATAATTTTTTTAAATGGAACAATAGTTTTTCTATCGTGTATTGGATTCGTTTAAACCAGCTGCGTCCAAATCAATTTAAACTACATTCCTACCACTGTTAGTTTGGGAGCTACAACCCTACAAAGTTCCGGGGACGGAGGCTGCGATAGCGTAGCTGACTGGCCGAGTGGCTATCCCCTGGGGCACGGCCCACTGTCACATGACCACCAGCAAGTCAGATACGCTGTCGTAGCCTCCGCCCCCTAAACTTTGAAGGGTTGTAGCTCCCAAACTAACAGTGATAGGAATGTAGTTTAAATTGATTTGGACGCAGCTGGTTAAAACGAATCCAATACACGATAGAAAAACTATTGTTCCATTTAAAAAATTATATATTTGTGGTGTAACTCTTTGGAAAATGATACAATGAACTATGTTCATAGCTCCGCAGAAAGTGTAGCATTTATTGTGTTGACCTACCACATTAAAATTTCCCTTCACACTTAGTGATACACCCTGTATATATAATATATTTATATATACCGGGTGATAAAAGAGTCGGTATAAATTTTAAAACTAAATAACTCACGGAATAAAGTAGATAGAGAGGTAAAAATTGACCCACATGCTTGGAATGACATGGGGTTTTATTAGAACCAAAACAAACAAAAAAAGTTCAAAAAATGTCCGACAGATGGTGCTTCATCTGATCAAAAAAGCAATAATTAGCATAACAAAAATGTTCAAATGTTTGTTAAGCTTATGGGACTTAACTACGGGGTCATCAGTCCCTAAACTTACAAACTACCTCTCAACTACCTTATACTAAAGACGACACAAATATCCATGCCCGAGGGGTGATTCGAACCCCCGACCGTTGTGGCCGTGCAGACCGTGACTGGAGCGCCTCAGTCTCCTCGGCCACCGTGGCCGGCAATCAGCGTAAAAAATTAAGACAAAGCAAAGATGATGTTCTTTACAGGAAATGCTCAATATGTTCACCATCATTCCTCTACAACAGCTGTAGTCGAGGAATAATGTTTTGAAAAGTAGTGTAAATCATGTCCGGAGTTACGGTGAGGCATTGGCATCAGATGTTGTCTTTCAGCATCCCTAGAGATGTCGGTCGATCACGATACACTTGCGACTTCAGGTAACCCCAAAGCCAATAATCCCACGGACTGAGGTCTGGGGACCTGGGAGGCCAAGCATGACGAAATTGGCGGCTGAGCACACGATCATCACCAAACGACGCGCGCAAGAGATCTTACACGGTTTTACTAATATTTTTTTTTCTTGTTCTAATAAAACTCCATGTCACTCCAAGAATGTGTGTCAATTTTTCCTCTCTATCTACATTATTCCGTGATTTATTAAGTTCTCAAATTTACAAAAAAAAATGTTCAAATGTCTGTAAATCTATCGGACCAGACTGCGTGGACATCAGTCCGTAGCTTACAAACTACTTAAACCTAGGTAAACTAACCTAAGGACAACACACACACCCATGCCCCAGGGAGGACTCGAACCTCCACGGCGAGCAACCGTGCGCTCCGCAGCGAGACGCTTTAGACCGCTCGGCTACTCCACCGCGGCTCTCAAATTTATACTGACTTTTTGATCACCCGGTATCTACAGGGTGTTTCACTAAGTGTGTTTGCCTCTTTAACTTATAAAATAATAGGTGACGGGAAATTTTAATGCGGTAGGTCAACACAAGGAATGTTACACTCTCTACGGAGCTATGAACATAGTTTATTGTATCATTTTCCAAAGAGTTACAGCACAAAGATATAATTTTTAAATGGAACAATAATTTTTTCTATCGTGCATTGGATTCGTTGAAACCAGCTGCGTCAGAATCAATTTAAACTATATTCCAATCACTGTTAGTTTGGGAGCTACAACCCTTCAAAGTTTAGGGGGCGGAGGCTACGACAGCGTAGCTGACTGGCTGGTGGTCATGAGACAGTGGGCCGTGCCCCAGGGGATAGCCACTCGGCCAGTCAGCTACGCTATCGCAGCCTCCGCCCCGGAACTTTGAAGGGTTGTAGCTCCCAAACTAACAGTGATAGGAATGTAGTTTAAATTGATTTGGACGCAGCTGGTTTAAACAAATCCAATACACGATAGAAAAAACTACTGTTCCATTTAAAAAATTATATCTTTGTGGTGTAACTCTTTGGAAAATGATACAATAAACTATGTTCATAGCTCCGCAGAAAGTGTAACATTTCTTGTGTTGACCTACCGCATTAGAATTTCCCGTCACCTATTATTTTATAAGTTACAGAGTGAAACATCCTGCATATGCTGACGAATGGACGCGGTGGAGTGGCAGAGCATTCTAAGGCGCCTTGCCGTGAAGGTTCGAGTCCTCACTCGGGCATGGGTGTTTGTGTTGTTCTCACAGATGACACAGATGACCACAAGCGTGCCGCGCGCGGCATGTCGCAGGCATTGTTGACGTGTGATGAAAACATGAATGGGACTTTCTTTTCATCGATTGTGACAAGACAATGGATGCCGGTTTTCAATCCTGAAACGAAGCACCGGTCAACTCAGTGGAACTGACTTTGTAGTGATTAAAGCAGACTACTAAATAAAGTTCGCAGCGGCCACGGAATGGTGGCGGTATCGTTCTGAAAAATTTTACCGCTGCATGGAGAGTACATCGAGAAATGACAGACTTTTTTACAGTGCGATTGTGATCAGTTTGTGAGAGACAAAATCGGAGGTGTTATAACTTGAATATAGCTGGTAATTTTGCAGTAAAATGGCGCAGCGGGCAGCGGTAATGCGTCGGAGTGATGAAATTTGGCTGGCGCTGTCAGGGAAGTGCGGGTTGGCTCTCGGCTGCCGGCCCGTGCGCCCAGTCGAAGGCTGCTCCTCCAACCTCGTGCGGCATGTGACCTCATCAAAACGAGGCCAAAACGCGGCCTCGCTCTGCCGATACGATACGCATTCTCTCATTTCTATAGGCTGCCGCCGGCGCAAAAACATCCGAGTAATTTGCTCATACACTCCCGTCGTTTCCCAATAAATTATTCACACGACGATAAAGCGTGTGTTGCAGCAACTAAGTGCAAAAACGGTTAATGTCAGCCTCAGTCATGCGTAGAATTCTTCGAACAGCTGCAAAATTGAATATGTTGCTCGTAGCTATTTACATATACCGGGACGGATGACGCTGTACTTCTTACTCCTGCTAATACATCTGCTAATGAAATAAGGATAAAAACCGGGCCACGCAAAGTGCTGACTCAACTACAAACATAGAAGGCGCCAAGAGGTGTCGTCGATTTCTTTTCTTGTCCGTAAGACCACGATCCTAGCTGTAGTTTTCGTGGTATTACAGAAAACTAATTGCCTCACTCGGTTACCAAACAACGAACTTCACAATCTCACCTAACAGCGGCACAGTACTTGATGCAGTAAATCTTGATCTTACTCTACGGATATCCCGCTAAGCCAACAGAATTTCACTCGCGTTTTAGTACATAATAAGGTAAAAGGTAAAGCAGTCAACAATCCGAAGATTGGTTTGAACACCACAGTGCTTTACTAGGCATGGTCCTGCTTGCAGGTGGTATGCCGTTGCCTTCCTCCGACCTTTGAACTGACTTATAGGGGGACCTACAGTTTAACGTGGGTTCCGAACATCGGTGCTACTCGGTATTTTTCACATTAGCAGTACTGCCAGAGGTGAAAGAAGTGGAAAGTGACAGATAAAAATCCTGGGACCTGGCGGGGATCGAACCCCCGACCTTTGGATTTGTAGCCTGACACTCTACCACTGTGCAACCGAGGCGCACTAGTAAATAATAATCACTGTAATTATTACAACTTTAATAAACTAGCGCCATACAATAAAATCGCGAAATCGAGGTTTTTTTTTTTTTTTTTTTTTTTTTTTTTTTTTTTTTTTTTTAATAATAACTGATTTTTCACTTCACTATTCATAAACCTTACGTACTGATGATAGGACACCTGATTCGTGTTGCTAAGTAAACTAACGAAAATTAGGGTTTAACATCGCGTCCGGATTCGACCATTAGAAGAAAGAAGGAAAATTAGAGTTTAAAATCCTGTCGACAGCGTGGTCAGAAGCACATTCTCGGAAGTGTATAAAAAGGATGACGCAGACTTACGCGGTTGAAAGTGCACGATAATAAAAGCAAAAATGTCAGTAAACATGGGACGCAAACGAGCCGTTTACGAGATAATTACTAATGTATGGTTGCAAGCCGCTACTCACATCGTTGTAAACATCGACCTAGTTAGTACACATTAATTTGAAATTTACAACGCATTTAGTTCACAATTCGCTGACTTTATTGTAAACATCGTCATAGTTAGTACGAATTAATTTTAATTTTAGACTTTAATATTAGGTTTTACATCGCATTTAGTTAATCTATACCTACTTATATACTCCGCAATCCTCCGTAAGGTGAGTGGAGGAGGGTATACTGCATTTCCTTTCCTATTCCACTCCCAATTATAACGAGAGGAAAAAGAATGTCTATATGCCTCCGTACGAGCCCTGATTTCTCTTATCTTGTCTTTGTGATCATTACGCGAAATGCAAGTAGGCGGCAGGAAGATCGTTCTACTACACTCAGCTTCAAATTCCGGCCCTCTAAATTTCCTCAGCAGAATTTCTCGAAACGAACGTCGTCTTTCCTCCAGCGATTCCTATTTCAGTTCTCGGAGCATTTCTGTGGCAGTCGCACATTGGTCGTACCCACCAGTAACAAACCTAGCTGCTCGCCTCTGAACTGCTTCCATGTCTTCCTTTAAACTTATCTGCTGCGAGTCCAAAACACTTGAGCAATACTCAAGACGTGGTCGTACAAGCGTTTTATACGCGGTCTCCTTTACAGATAAAGTACATCTTCCCAAAATTCTCCCAATAAACCGAAGTCGGCTGTCAGCCTTACTCACAATTGTCCTTACATGTTCGTCCCATTTCATATCGCTCTGCATTGTTACGCCTAGATATTTCAACAACACGGCTGTATCAAGAAGCTCACAACTAATGCTGTAATCGAATATTATTTAATTGTTTTTCCTACTCATGTGCATCACCTTACATTTTTCTACATTTAGAGCTAACTATCTTTCTTCACAACAACTAGAAATGTTGTCTAAGTCACCCTGTATGCTATTACAGCCAATTAATGACGACACCCGTACACCATGGCATCATCAGCAAACAGCCGCAAATTACAAGTTACTCTGTTCAAATTTCACGTATGGGTTACCTCCTTGCATCTGGATGCAATGCTGTGCTCCTCTATGTGCAATTAATTTCGAATTCTTTCGGAAACCCCTGGATCATTCCGTAATTGGGACATTTTTGCTTTTATTATTATGTACTTTCAACCGTTTAAGTTATATATATATATATATATATATATATATATATATATATATATATATATATATATATATGTGTGTGTGTGTGTGTGTGTGTGTGTGTGTGTGTGTGTGTGTGTGTGTGTGTGTGTGCGTGCGTGTGTGTGTGTGTGTGTGTGCGTGTGTGATAGCCAATTGGCCGTGCTCTTTAGAAGGAACCATCTTCGCATTTGCCTGGACCTGTGTAGGGAAATCATGGCAAACCCAAGTCTGGATGACTGGAAGTGAGTTTGAACCGCCGTCCTCCCGAACAACCTAAGCTTTGAGTGGCATTTATATGACTCAATATCACTATAAGTTACTACGCCTGAGTTTTATGCCCTTAGGAATTATATATCCCGGACTTCCTCCGATCTATAATACACTCGCACAGTTATGGAACTCAGTTCACCGTACAATTCGGTTCACGGTTTGAGCATTTTTCTTCTAGAATATACGTTTCCCCAAGAGACAGTCATTTTGATTTAAAGTGACAATCGTCCATTCTTATAGATAAACACTTGAAGAATGTATTGATACAAAAGCTGTCACAGAGAACTTACTGCCAGATCAAATGAAATCAACAACTGAGAAATCAGACATTTGAAGCTAATATTTAAAGTGAACAGAAAAGTATTCACGTAGAGCCAAAGTGTAAGTGAGCTTCGTGTACTACAGTTACACCTCCTCTGTAATGTTCTACTACAAGCGACTGCAACATGTACACAGGAGGTTATCTGTGGCAGGGTTATTTACTCTCTTCCGGTCCCATGGATGGAATATAAGAACTTGTCAACTTCTGAATTTCTACATTTCTGTCACTACGAAAATCTATTTTGACTGGACAGCTTATGGCAAATACCAGGGTGTTACTTTCCTACCCGTCCTTTGTCTCTTATGATTTCATCGTCCACTTATGAGGAGTAATACGTTCTTCAACTCCACTACGAAGATGTATTCTCTGAATCATAAAAGTAGTTCTTCGTGAGATTAACTAACAAACTTCGTATCTTCGCTTGCAATTTGTTTAGCTTATCTCCTGTGCTCTCGCGTCTAGAAAGCAAAATCGCGAAGAGTTACTCAGGGGATCCAAGTTACTCAATGTCTTACGTGATTTCGACTTGGTAACAAAATATTGCCCAAAAACTGTATCATACAACGTGTCAGGCAAGTGAGTCACTTTTTTTTCTTGAATGTACTGTAACTTACAGAAAAGAGTTTCAACGTATTTATTGCTCCATTATTTAACTTACTGATTGCTCAGAATATTGCACTGTATTAAAACAGTTCTATAGAAAATTCATCCCGATTCGGAATTTAACATTGACAACACGAACTATACTAAGATCCAAGGGTAAGTTTCGTCTCACTCAATCCATTTCATCACTTCGTCTTCCCATCGTCCCTGTCCTCTCCCTTTCTCTCTCCTTCTCTCTCTCTCTCTCTCTCTCTCTCTCTCTCTCTGTCTCTCTCTCTTATAAAGAAATCGGGAAAGTTTTTAGGATGCTAGTGATTTTAGTGTCTGTGTTGTCTGTGAAGAAAGTTGAGGTCAAGACCTTAAAACCAAGCACCAAGTGGTCGAGTGTTACCACGAATTACCAACCTGCCGTCTAGAGGAATCTCGTATCATCGTAAAGTATTATTTCTTTCATTCAGGCTTCATCTATTCTTATAGCAGACGAACTTTGCATAACGTACATCTTATATCGAAAAGAATTAATTAACTTCAGTCTTCTGGAATCTGTACTCAGTTGTTTAAACGTTGTATCAAAGTACGAAAAGAGATTTGAACATTTCCGTTGTTCTTCGGTGTTCATACAAACGGTAATTGATCGTCCCTTGAATCAGGACAAATTTCAAAACTTGTTTGGCAATTAGAGCTCCAACAACTACAAGAATCAGTACAATATCCTACACACTGCACTAGTAACGAGATTGTAAGGGATAAGAATTATCAGACTTCTGTGTTTGTTAAAAACTCGGCAGCACATAAGACTAATCCATATTAATGATAACCCTGTAAATTGTGAATTGTAGACTATCGAAGTAAAATCAGATTAAAAAACTGCCCACCGTTGCAACGTACAAGTAGAAACTTACACGAAAGTATCCTAGCGCTGTTATGTAAACGAAATAAGCATTTCCTTCTGTGTAAATCAATAGCTATCATTTGAGATTTATGCCCAAGTTATCGTTCTACGCACTTCACGTTCCGTGGAACATGTGTTACGTAAGAATTGGAAGTACATGGACTATTTAGCATGGAACGGCCGTGGCGATGTGAATGCACGAAGCCATGCAGCCGAGTACATGCAAGTTGGGGACTGAAGCTGGAGCGCTTTCTCTAAGTAGGCCGGCGACGGCAAAAATCGTGACTTGGCTCCACTCCAGGAGAGCGCTTTCTCTTCAATTTTTCTCTTTTATTTTCACCTCTAGTTTTACTGCGTCGTTTGACATTTGCATTTTGGCAATAATTCATTAGCTAAAGAAACACGTGGCGATAAGACGCAACAGTGGTCACTTTCCATTGAGACGGATTAAGCTAACAATAACTACTGAGGGGAGATAAGATCTGGCGTCAGAGCTTGCTGTGAGGTTTCTAGAGTCCAAATCGCATTTTGTACGTTCCTCGCTGAACAAGCTGGATGCAACGGGGCAGCTTGTACACAACTAGGCTAGATGAGCGGAGAAAACGCCCTACAGTAACACCACAGCCCATTCTGGCTGCGGATGAGGCCAGCGTCACGATCTTCCTTTTGATTACATCATCTTAGTGTACGAAACACTTTCATTTTCGTTATTTATCAAAACGTTGGTGAGTAGACGAGATTAGTACATCTAACGTCCTGGTCTACAACAATCATTACAGGATTTCTCTGGTACAAACATTACTGAGAAATTACACTGATACATAACACACTTTTACTAAGATACTTATAACCGTGGTTAACTTCATACGAATATTAGTAGCAAGTATCTGGTGATATAACTAAACATACAATCGTTGCAGGCAAACATAGATTTCATGGCTACAAATTTAAGCTTTCAGTAATAACTTTTCAGGCAAATTTTGTGTCAAGTATTTAAAACAGACAAAAACTTTTCTACTAAATTTCTTTATGTATGTACAGCTTCAATCTATGTTCGATGTATTCATTTTATAATCAACATACCTTCCTCTGGTAAATTAATTATATATGTTGTCTATTATTTTAGCAAATAAAGTACCAATGGCTTGCATCATTTTTCAGTTGGTCTAGTGACAACTACATTACTATTTCAGTATGAAAGCATATGTATTCGTTCTTGATTTGGTATTCTTTTTGATATTACAATATTAATGTCGAAATAACTGAGTTTTATAAATTGCAATCTTGTTGACGGCGTCGTATATAGTTTGGAATTTCTGTGTATAGTTTGGGTCAATCCATATCGTATACCACTTAGATTCCTTTCAGAGTAAGCTGATAAAATAGCTCCATATTTAGTAATAACATACAGCCCCTGATTCCT
This sequence comes from Locusta migratoria, assembly GCA_026315105.1. Classification (NCBI taxonomy): domain Eukaryota; kingdom Metazoa; phylum Arthropoda; class Insecta; order Orthoptera; family Acrididae; genus Locusta; species Locusta migratoria. The sequence continues at coordinate 450,271,248 of CM048755.1, read as the reverse complement.
TCAAAGATACGTAGACCTATCCTAAGACTGGATCAGGGGAAAATTCAAGGGCTGAGTTATAGGAGTATTTTAGGGTAAAGCAAGGTGTTTTCTTGATCTACTAGTACATCAAACACGATTTTAGAAACTGTTAAACCTGAATGCTCAGCCCTTCTCATCTCTCTCTCCCGTTCGCTCTTTTTTTCATTCTTTGAGTTTAAGAGGAGGAGGGAGGCAACAGCCAGTCCCATAGTCGCTCCCTTCCCCACTGTACTGGATAGTTGCACGGAACGCAATAAGACTGAAGAAAGGAAACACGAACAATCCGTTTAAATCCGGACCAATATCACTAACGTCAATTTTCAGTAGTATTTTGGAATACATTCTGTTGTCGATCGTTATGAATTACGTCAGAGCAAATGATCTAGTGACACGTAACAAAGATTCACAAAAATATTATTCTTGGGCAACACAATTAGTACTATATTTTCATGAAGTAATAAGTGTTACCTACACGAGTTCTCAGATTGATTCCATATTTTTTAGATTTCCCGAAACTTTCCGTCCTATTGCTCGCAGACGGTTTCTAAGCAAATTTTGTGCCATTGGAGTTCAGCAACTGGATTAAAGTTTTCTCGCCAGGAAGTATATAGTTCTCAGTATCTGACGAGATATCATCGAGTAAAACAGAAATTATATCCCGTTTTTCTCAAAGAAGTGCTATATAATCACTTCAGTTGCTAATCTATATAATTTATTTAAGAGAAAATATGTGCAGCCATATTAGATATCTGCAGTAATACTATAATTTACCGTCTAGTGATGTGTTCAAAGATCAAAACAATTGCCAAAGAAGTTTGATAAAATATTTTAATGGCTCTAAAAATAGCAATTGACCATAATAATTAAAATTGAGAGTAATAAAAGGAATCCACAACACTTCAGCCACACGATAAATCAAACAAAACATAAAACTATCATTTCGACTAAATACCTAAGGATAACAATTAAGAACAACTAAAATTGTGACGACCACATAGGTAATGTTTACGAAAAATGCGAATCGAAGAAAATGATTTTGGCAGAACACTTAGAAGAAAACAAGAACAGAAACTCTCTTCATTACGTGGGGGACTGATGACCTCCGCAGTTTTGTCCCCCTAAAACATCCAAACAACAACATCTCTTCATTACGCTTGTACATCCTCTACTAGGGTATTTCTATGAGGTACTGGTTCCGAACCAGATAACGTTGACGTAGGACATCGAAAAATTTGAAGGAAGGCCAGGTCGTTTTATCTTAGCGCGAAATTCGGGAAAATTTCTACGGATATGATAAGTAAGTTTGGGTGACAACCATTAAAATAAAGATGCCTTTCGTTGCGACACGATCGTTCAAAGAAATTTCAGTCATCGACTTTCTCTTCTAACAGCAATAATATTTCATTCATGTCAATATAAATAAAGTTAAATGATCATCTTAATAAAAATACGAAAAGTCAGAGATTACACGAAAAACTTAAAGAGTTAATTTTACCTACTCTGAGAGAAAAATCGTGCGAAATTGGGAACACTCTGTCGGGAGCTCAAGAAAGAATTTCAGAATAGTCACGTTGATGAAGATGTAAATATAGATGTTGATACATCTGTAGATGTCTCTTACGTCCAGGATAATATCTGCGTTCGCCGCCTCAAGAATTTCAGTCCACTCTCTAATTTACCTAGATACTTCGGACTAAAGTTTTCTTCAATGGTACTGCATCGAATACTTCGATTACCTCTAATCATGATTAGTATCAAAAAATGTTCAAATGTTTGTAAATCTATCGGACCAAACTGCGTGGTCATCAGTCCGTAGCTTACAAACTACTTAAACCTAGGTAAACTAACCTAAGGACAACACACACACCCATGCCCCAGGGAGGACTCGAACCTCCACGGGGAGCAACCGCGCGCTCCGCAGCGAGACGCTTTAGACCGCTCGGCTACTCCACCGCGGCGATTAGTATCTTGCTTAAAGAGAAGGTGTGTGGCTTCCCTTCGTCACTAATTTCGAAATCAGTGCCACTTGTCTTAGAAGAGGGCATTTGCTATAGGCACATTACTCTGTGTGGACTCACAAAATTTCCGTTAAGAAACTATACTCGGTCTGGCAATAAAGATTTTCTGTGGGTTTTTTTAACCGATTAATATCAGGAACGGTTATTTTGAAAATAACGTGGCCGAGTTCATTCCGATTTCATGCCCTATTTCAGCTTAGACTATATAGACCCCTCTTCCTCGACGTGATGATGTATCCTTCCTCGTCTTCCTTCATAAATCTCAGAATTTTGCTACAAATTGAGGTGAGTAAATTAAACTACACTTCTGTGGATACAGCCGGCCGCGGTGGACGAGGGGACTGAGGCGCTCCAGTCACGGTCTGCACGGCCACTACGGTCGGGGGTTCGAATCCCCCTTCGGGCATGGATATTTGTGCCGTCCTTAGTCTTAGCTAGTTCATAAGTAGTTTGTAAGCTTAGGGACTGATGACCCCGTAGTTAAGTCCCATAAGTTCTACAAACATTTGAACTTTTTTTTTCTGTGGGTACATTTCTGCCGGCCGCGGTGGCCGAGGGGACTGAGGCGCTCCAGTCACGGTCTGTACGGCCACTACGGTCGGGGGTTCGAATCCCCCCCTCTGGCATGGATATTTGTGTCGTCTTTAGTATAAGGTAGTTCGTAAGTAGTTTGTAAGTTTAGGGACTGATGACCCCGTAGCTAAGTCCCATAATCTCTACAAACATTTTTGAAACATTTGGTACATTTCTCATCTTCTGTGCAAATTGATGTGATTTATGTTGGTTTTCAATTATCGAAAACAGTTTTATGCTCAACGTACGTAGACAAATGATGAGCCGAGCTAACCAGCCAACACGAGTGCTTGCCAGCTTAAGGCGCTAAGTGACACCACAGCACGCTCAGAAGGCTTTTTCTCAGAGCGCTCCACGCAATGGAGAGCTCTGCTTGCCGATACTCCAACAAGAGGTCCACAAATAAAAAAGATGTCACCGTGACGTAAACGAGAAACTCGAATTGAGTGCCTCCAATTAAGATTTCCGAAACTACGTCCGAGGCCAGTGTGACAGCGAACGCGAAACGAGGAGAAGCTAAACTGACTAGAACAACACGAAAAGGATCGTCTGGGCGGCGGAAGAGCTCATTAGACGCGGGGCCGGATCTGGCGGTTTGCAGAGTCACCTCAGATATAGAGCGGAGGCGTAAAAAACGACTGCTGCCGCAGCCGGCCTCAGCACGCGGTTACGTAAGCTACCCTGGCCGGGGACTCCGTCGCCAATCTCCGGGAGCGAAGGTCGTCATAATCGACAACAATTATCCAGGACGCCGCAGAACAAGATCGATCACGACCCGAGCGCCTCACCACTACATCGCTCCCCGCCAACCTTCTGGCCAGCGCGGGCCCAAAAACGACAAAAAGTGTCTCTGGTTTTCCTACGCTGTTGGTTACACGTAGAAAGAAGCTGTGGACAAGAGTTCGAGAGAATCAGACTCGGTATAAGTGATACCCCTCCCCTCTCTCTCTCTCTCTCCTTTTCTCTCTTCTGTTCTTTATCCCTTAGACTTTTTCTTTCGAGTTAGTTTCATCGGTATCACGCTAGCTACTCTGTAAAATCTCCCGAAAGTTAATTACAGCTGGGTAAATGTCACTTATGTTCGAATCACAACGAGATTTCCTGATACGTCGCAGAACTCGTCAGATGTGATATCGAGTGCTGCTCGAACAATCGCGTGACACTTGACTCACGCGGCGCCAGATCAAACAACCACGAAAATAAGAACTCACAAGAAGCTAAGAAAAATAGTCTCCAGAACAAGATATAGATAGGCCTAAATTTTTTTGACAATTTCGAGAAACACAGGTGGAATTGGCAATTAATCCACGTAGAAAGAAGCTGTGGACAAGAGTTCGGGAGAATCCGGCACGGCATAAGTGATACCCCTCCTTTCTCTCTCTCTTTTTCTGCCTTCTGTTCTTTATCCCTTAGCCTTTTTCTTTCGAGTTTGTTCCATCGGTATCACACTAGCTACTCTGTAAAATCTCCCGAAAGGTGATTAGAGCTGGGTAAATGTCACTTATGTTCGAACCACAACGAGATTTCCTGATACGTCGCAGATCTCGTCAGATGTGATATCGAGTGCTGCTCGAACAATTACGTGACACTTGACTCACGCGGCGCCAGAACTAGCAATCGCGAGATCAAACAACCTCGAGAATAAGAACTCACAAGAAGCTAAAAAAAAAAAAAAAAAAAAATAGTATCCATAACAAGATATAGATCGGCCTAAAAAAATTTAAACAATTTCGAGAAACACAGGTGGAATTGGCAATTAATTCTTCCACCGTAAAAGAGTCGTGTCTCATTATAGCTGATATGCAGAACTCTTGTTTTATTTGCGCTAATACGCAATACGTGTTCTCTTACTGTGTTTATGGGTACAGTAAATAAACATTTACAGTTACATTTTTTATGTAAGCATCTGAGATTAGCCGCACGGGAGTGGATGTGCGCTCTAAGGCGCCTTGCTGCGGAGTGCTCGTCTGCTTCCCGTCGGAGGTTCAAGTCCTCCCTCGGGCATGGATGTGTGTGTTCTCCTTAGCATAAGTTAATTTTAGTAGTTTGTAAGTCTAGGGATTGATAACTACTGCAGTTCGGTCCCATAGGTTTACAAACATTTGAACATTTGTTCTAACGCGAAATTATGGCCTTCAAAAATGTTACTCGATTGTGAACCTAATACAATGCTTTACTCGGGTACTATAGTTAACCAAGTGATTTTTAAATTACGATTTCGACTCGTTTTCACATATTAGAATAATGTGTAAAAAGAATTACCAAAATTAAATCAGCTTTAAAACAGGAATTTAGCTTTTGGATGAAACAAGAAAGACGATTAATTCGGAATTCAGAATCTAATTCATATTAAACTGACTGTAATGGCAACTGTGAAAAAAAAAAATAACGATAGCCACACCTGAAACGAAGATAGAACCAACAGAGGCTTTAGACCTCAGACCAAGCTGAAGCTAGAGAATTACAGTGAATCGTTATTTTAATTATTAATTAAAGTCTGTTTTCAATACGATATGCACTCTATAATAAATCGCAGTACATCTTTCATATTTATTTATTTATTTATATTTTTTTATTTAGTTTTTGGTATATCTCGGGACTGAACTTCTTTGGCTCACAAACTACGTCTAGGCTTACAAACTACTTAAACTAAGGTGAACTATCCTAAGGACAACACACACACACACACACACACACACACCCACACACACACACACGCACACACACACACACACACACACGCCCCAGGGAGTACTCGAACCTCCGACGGCGAGCAAGTAAATAATAATTACATCGTACAAGGAGACGGTCTGACACATGGGTCACCGATTTCATTACATTTTCCATGGACGTTTTATGCTGAATAGAAAGAGACACCTGTTTCGACCTTTTGCTAGACAGAAGTTTTTTGAAACAATCAAAGTCAAAGTTGAAAATCGCGTTGTAAATTTTATACATCGAAAGATCATCTGAAATGAGCATTTTTTACTAATATACATAGGGTCAAAAGATAATGACATTCGAATAATTCACCTTTATGTGCTTGCATGCTGTAGGTTGGCTATTTGTAAACATGAGCAATTTTCCTAGCGTCGACGCCGGTCAAGCGGTGCAGAGAGCTCGACGCCCTCTGTAAAAAAATAACTGAGTCAACGACGAAACTATTAATACAGAACACAACGCACCAAAGTTCACAAAGGGCCGATCAAACTGGGGAACAGAAACAAAAATACCAAAGAAAAAAAATTAAATAAAAAACGGCTTCGACTATCAAACCGTGGATCGACGTTTGAACCTCCATCAGGGCATTTATTTGTTAGATGTTTTAGATGTATTTGATAATATTCTGATATTTGTAATATCTTTTCTTGGCTTTTTTAAAGTAGAGCATCAGGAAATGTGATTAAAATTCATTAAGTGTATTATCTGTTTATAGCTGTTTTATTTTACTACAGCAGACTATTCACTCATTGGTGTCAAAAATAATGAGAAACTACTCCGCCGGCCGTGGTGGCCGAGGGGACTGTGGCGCTCCAGTCACGGTCTGCACGGCCACTACGGTCGGGGGTTCGAATCCCCCCTCGGGCATGGATATTTGTGCCGTCCTTAGTCGTAGCTAGTTCATAAGTAGTTTGTAAGCTTAGGGACTGATGACCCCGTAGTTAAGTCCCATAAGTTCTACAAACATTTGAACATTGAATTTTGAAACCACTCCATTTTCATTTTGTAACACCGAAATTTGAAAACTTTGCTCATCAAAGCCAATCTAATATATTTTCTGCAATAATATGTAGAATGAATGTATTTCATTTCCATACACGAAACCCATTTTCTATTGACTAACTCGAATGAACTTTTATTATCTAAAATTTGCCAATAGGTCGTAGCTGTGTCTTCTGTCACCAGCTTTAACAGTATATAAATATTCCACCTGGCTGTTTGAGCGATGCAAAATATCGTTAGGCTACGATATGGATGTAGTTACTTCACTACTAAAGAAGAAACCTGCTGATAGTCGTATTGCCGAACAATCACTTTAATAAGTAATAGGTGTAAAATACTAACACGAATTACGCCCAGAATATTGGCATTCATTTGACGAGTACCTAGAAAATTTGTACTAAATACAGCCAAGGTCAGTTATAAATGGAAGATCTAATATCAACAAGGTCATTATTTTCGTCTAGAGGATCTAAACTCCTCAGCCATTTTATTCCATCTAATTTTGTTCTGCCGCGAACGCCAATGAGACTTTGGCACCGGAGTAGAAGAGCTCGTTTTGCTGCGATGTTAGCAGATAGGTGGAGCGGGGACTGATTGCGGGCAGGTACTGCGCATTGTCCACCCCTGTGTAGCCTTACATGGAACTGAAACATTTACAATCAGGGTACGGGAAAGAAGGAACTAGAAGCTTTTGAAATATACAGTTGCGGGAAAATGCTGTAGATTAGATGGGTAGATTTAGTAAGTAAAGGAAAAGTACTGAACTGAATTGGCTATAAAAAAAAGAATCCTTACGAACGTCTTGACCAAAACAAGGGATAGGTCGATAGAAACATCCAGAGGTACGACAGTATTTGTCAATTTTGTAATGGAGGAGAGCGGGCTTAGACACCCATTAGTTACGCAGATTTACACAAGAGAAATTAACATAGAGAGCTGCGTCAAACCAGTTTTAGGAATTCTGTCCAAAACAGCAACAATTATGTTGGATACCTCCACTTTCTGCAAAAGACAATTATTTCCTCCCTGTTTCTTAAAAAAGACTATTTCAGAAACAGTTCGCACCATTTTTGTAAAAACTCGTTACATTTTTAAATGATTTTTAGGAATAAATTATAACATGCATGTCTACAATACTGTGTTTTTTCTCCTGAATGTTCCCAACATTTTAAATTTAATGATGTGAGCATAATCTGATATTCTTTAATAATCTCATATACAAATTCTCTGATAGCTTAAATTTTTGTTATCATATCATCTGTGTATCAGCGGTGAATGAATTAAATGTATTGCTAAAACAAAACTTTATAGAACACAGACCACAGCTAACTGTAGTGGCGCTGGACTACCTACCGACCTATTAATATGTCATCCTTCGATTATGTTACTTTTTGCTATATGTAAGTACTCTTTTCCACACCTCTAACCACTTCACTAACCTATGGAACGTTAGTAAATACGAGGTTGAGTCAGTAAATATCGAAAACTGAGATAGACACATCAGTCCTTTTCAGCTGACTGCGCCTGTAAATTTAAACTCTCGTCCCATTGTCCGATAAGGCTTTAAAAGCATGTCTATTGGAATTTTTGTGGCAGCGTTTGCATCCTATAAGTGACACACTTCAGCTTTAACTTTATTTGGTTTCTTAAGCTGCTGCAACCCACAAGACGGGTGTGTCGTAGTGGTAGAGAAAAACCCATACAACGTTCGACGGGTAGCAACCACGCGCTCCGCAGCAAGGCGCCTTACAACGCACGACCATTACACCGCGATTATATATAGTTGTTTTCGACAGCATGGGAATTGATATTCTATTGTCTCTTACGAGTACATTAAAAACAAAAATTAAGAATGCTTCTATTATGTAGCGTCATACACTACTGGCCATTAAAATTGCTACACCAAGAAGAAATGCAGATGATAAAGGCTATTCATTGGACAAACATATTATACTAGAACTGACATGTGATTACATCTTCACGCAATTTGGGTCATAGATCCTGAGAAATTAGTACCCAGAACAACCACCTCTGGCCGTAATAATGGCATTGATACGCCTGGGCATTGAGTCAAACAGGTACAGATGTCCATGCAGCTTCAAACGATACCACAGTTCGTCAAGAGTACTGACTGGCGTATTGTGACGAGCTAGTTGCTCGGCCACCATTGACCAGACGTTTTCAGTTGGTGAGAGATCTGGAGAACGTGCTGGCCAGGGCAACAGTCGAACATTTTCCGTATCCAGAAAAGCCCGTACAGGACCTGCAACATAGGGTTGTTCCTTACCCTGCTGAAATGTAGGGTTTCGCAGGGATCCAATGGAGGGTAGAGCCACGGGTCGTAACACATCTGAAATGTAACGGCCACATTTAAAAGTGCCGTCCATGCGAACAAGAGGTGACCGAGACGTGTAACCAAGGGCACCCCATACCGTCACGCTGGGTGATACGCCAGTATGGCGATGAGGAATACACGCTTCCAATGTGCGTTCACCGCGATGTTACCAAACACGGATGCGACCATCATGATGCAGTAAACAGAACCTGGATTCAACCGAAAAAATGACATTTTGCCATTCGTACACCCAGGTTCGTCTTGCGCACAGCATCGCAGACGCCCCTCTCTGTGATGCAGCGTCAAGGCTAACCGCAGCCATGGTCTCCGAGCTGATAGTCCAACTGTTCGTGAATATAGTTGTTGTCTTGTAAATGTTCCCATCTGTTGACTCGAGACATGGCTGCACGATCTGTTACAGCCATGCGGATAAGATGCCTGTCATCTCGGCTGCTAGTGATACGAGACCGCTGGGATCCAGCACGGCGTTCCGTATTGTCCTCCTGAACCCACCGATTCCATATCCTGTTAACGGTCATTGGATCGCGACCAACACGAGAAGCAATGTCGCGATACGATAAATCGCAATCGCGATAGGCTACAATCCGACCTTTATCAAAGTCGGAAATGTGATGGTACGCATTTCTCCTCCTTATACGAGGCATCACAACAACGTTTCACCAGGTAACTGCTGTTTGTGTATGAGAAATCGGTTGGAAACTTTCCTCATGTCAGTACGTTGTAGGTTCACCACCGGTGCCAATCTTGAGTGAATGCTCTGAAAAGCTAATCATTTGTATATCACAGCATCTTCTTCTTCTCGGTTAAATTTCGCGTCTGTAGCACGTAATCTTCGTGATGTAGCAATTTTAATGGCCAGGAAGTGTATATTGTCTACTATTTTTCCACATTGTGTTCGAAAGGGTTCCAAATGGAAAAAAACCCACTGATGATGGCCCAGAGGTGCTGAAACATGTTTGGGTAACAAGAAACACCAGTACTTTTCATATGAGATGGACGTGATACCTGATACGATTATAGATTGACAAATATTTACACATGTATTTTATTATTGTATTCAAAATTATTGCCGTTATATTTATCATATTACATGAAAATTTTCATTTTCTCTTTCTTCCAGAAGGACGTTCGAATTATGTATAAGCCGCGGCGGATTAGCCGTGCGCTTTAGGGCGCCGTACTGCGGTGCGCGCGGTCGTTCGCTCTCGGGGCTTCGAGTCCCCCATCGGGCATGGATATTTGTGATGTCCTTAGATTAGTTTACCTTAGTTTAAGTAGTTTGTAAGCTACGGACTAATGACCACACAGTTGAGTCCGATAGATTTACAAACATTTGAACATTTTTTGATTATGTGTAGACTAAGGGTTCAGTTACCCAGGCAGCCCTTGAGATCACTGGCAGCTCCTGCAACAAGGTTTAAAATTGTTGCAGAATGTCACAGGGTTCTGGTGGAGCTAGGGGAAAGCAATAGAGTAAACCTATTGTGGGTCCCTGGCCACTCGGGGATCAGTGGCAACGAACATGCCGACAGATTAGCCAGGATGGGGGCAGAGACTCCATTTATTGGACCGGAACCTGTCCTGACAATCACCAAGGCAATGATCAGATTGGAGCTACGTAACTGGCTCAGAAGACAGCACGTAGAATATTGGACCAAAGTCTACCAACAAAAACATGGCAAGGTAATGATGCCAAAGCCATGTTTTAAAAGAAGCTCTGCAATCCTGGACCTGAACAGGAGAGATATTAGACTCATGGTTGGATTGCTGTCAGGCCATGGGAATTTCAAAAAAACACCTACATACAATGGGAATAACAGAAGAGGACCCTAAATGTAGGATCTGTGATGACGGTGATGAAACTGCATCACATCTAATCTTCGAATGCATTGCATTGGAGAGTAAAAGACACAGAACATTTGGGACAACCAGACCCGAAGAAATTGTGTTTAATAAAGAACTGGTAAAGGGACTCCTTGCACTGTTCAAGGGCATTGGTTGGCTTTACTAGATATACAGGGAGCGATACCGCACAATAAACTTAGTTTCGGTGCGGGCAGTGGCGGGTTGGACCAAGACTGTTTTGGTGCCGCGGCGGATTAGCCGCGCGTACTGGAGCGCCGTGTTGCGGTGCGCGCGGCCGTCCGACGTCGGGGATTCGAATCCCCCCTCGGGCATGGATGTGTGTTTTGTCCTTAGGTTAGTTTAACTTAGTTTAAGTAGTTTGTAAATCTAGGGACTGATGACCAACGTAGTTTGGTCCCATAAGAATTACAAACATTTGAACATTTTGAACTGTTTTGGCTTCCCTGGAAAAATCAAATCAAATCAAGGGTTCAGTTAATGTAAAATCAATGTTAACTCGTATATCTGAGCTATTAGTGATGCAATAAACCATATTTTAATCCAGGAGTAACAGCAAAAGTCCGGACCGTGTGGGTGAACTCGCGGTCGGCGAGAACCGTTGGGCGGCGGAGCGTGGTCGGCGCGGCGAGATTCCGGTTGCGTGCTGCAAGTGTCAACAGCGGCGGCTGGCTTTTTCTCAGCCATCGCCATCGGCATTCCGCGCATTCTGACAGCCGATCGCATCGCCCTCGCTGTTTTGGTTCCGCGCAGTTATTTATGACGAACCGCCTGCCACGCGGCACTCGTTAGATTCGGCAGGTGGCTCGGCAAATGTACCAAGCCGACCTACACTCTATCTCGATATTGCCACACATACAAACCAATTACGGCTAGACTTCGTGCTGTCCTGTTTCTAACTGAGACGACACGAGTTCCTTTCAAAAGTGCCTAGACGAATGACGAGATCGTGTTGCTGTGGTCATCCGGGCACTGAACCCCTATGTGCGAGCTGTCTGGGCCCCAACGAAACATAGGACCATCCGTGCTGAGGATATGCAGTCATCTTATGAATAATATGGCAAGTATTATTAATTCACTGTATTTCGTATATAGCGTTGGACACAAGATTTTGCTTCAGAGTTTTTTTTCGTTTGGTATTTTATTTTTCGTTTCATGGCAATTTTCACCTGGCAAATGAGAAAATAGTAATCGAAATACTTATCTTGGATCGATAGTTGTTTATTTGACTGAATATACAGGGTATTTCACTAAGTGTGTTTGCCGCTGTAACTTATAAAATAACAGGTGACGGGAAATTTTAATGCGGTAGGTCAACACAAGAAATGTTACACTTTCTGCGGAGCTATGAACATAGTTTACTGTATCTTTTTTCAAAAAGTTACAGCACAAATATATAATTTTTTAATGGAACGATAGTTTTTTCTATCGTGCATTGGATTCGTTGAAACCAGCTGCGTCCAAATCAATTTAAACTACATTCCTATCACTGTTAGTTTGGGAGCTACAACCCTTCAAAGTTTAGGGGGCGGAGGTTACGACAGCGTATCTGACTGGCTGGTGGTCATGAGACAGTGTACCGTGCCCCAGGGGATAGCCACTCGGCCAGTCAGCTACGCTATCGCAGCCTCCGCCCCCGGAACTTTGAAGGGTTGTAGCTCCCAAACTAACAGTGATAGGAATGTAGTTTAAATTGATTTGGACGCAGCTGGTTTAAATGAATCCAATGCACGATAGAAAAAACTATTGTTCCATTTAAAAAATTATATCTTTGTGGTGTAACTCTTTGGAAAATGATACAATAAACTATGTTCATAGCTCCGCAGAAAGTGTAACATTTCTTGTGTTGACCTACCGCATTAAAATTTCCCGTCACCTATTATTTTATAAGTTACAGAGGCAAACACACTTAGTGAAACACCCTGTATATTTGAGCATCCTCTTTTCCGTAGTAACGTTTTTGTCGTCTTCTTTTCCTGTACGTTTGACCAGCAGGCGCAGTATTCTCCATCTACATAAATACTCTGCAACTCACATTGAAGTGCATGGCAGAAGGCTCATCGTACCGGTTTTATGATGTTTCGCCAATAGCGCGCGCGAAAAAGGAACACTTAAATCTTTCCATTTTCGATCTGATTTCTCTTATTTTATTGCGATGATCATATCTACCTATGTAGGTTCATGCTAACAAAATATATTCGCACTCGGAAGAGATATTTAGTGAAAGAAATTTCTCAAATTAATCTCGCCGTAACGAATAACACCATTCTTTTAATAATTTCCACCAGAGCTTGTGCATCATTTCCGTGACACTCTCTCCCCTACATTGCGATAATACATAACGAGATGCCCTTCTCTGAACTTCCTCTAAATACCCGTCAGTCCCGCTTGGTAGGGATCCTGCAGTGGGCAGTAATACTCCAAAATTGGACGAACGAGTGTAGTGTAGTGTTCGTAATTGTTATTCCTCGGCATTTAGTTGAATTTCGGCCTATGGATTTGACTGATTTATAGTGTAAATGAAGTTTAACGGATGCTTTTAGTGCTCATATGGATGACTTCAAATTTTTCGTTATTCGGGGTCAAGTGACAATTTTTGCAGCATGCAGTTTTGTTAATCCGCATTTTGAGTGATTAATTTAAGGGATTGCCTGGTGCCCTTGTTGCCGTCTCCCCGTTACACTTTGGGAGGAGAGATATGTTCCCCAACAGCTGGCGTACAGTGTTATGCATGTGAAAGTGTGCGAATGTTTTCTAAATGATTGTGAATCGTGTAACTGAGGTTGATAAATACCAGGCCGTTATTCGCCTAGTGGGTTGTAGAAAACTTCCTAAAAACCAAATGAAGGCTGGCCGGCGGACCGACCGGGAAAATTGGAACCTCGGCAGTCGTACCTTCCCGTACCGGCAAACGGCTCTTTCAGTCGCGCGTCTAAGCGGGTTGGTGTACCAAAACTTCTGTCCTTTTTTATTAAAAGATCTACCGTCTAAATCAAGTTACTCTTCATATCGATATGAATAGCTTGTTGCTGTTACTTCAAATATTCTGTTGTTTTCCTAGCCTTTTTTCCAATCTTCAATATGTTTATGTCAGCGATTGTTGTTTTAATATTACTTTTATGAGCTCGTCACTATCAGTTCTTCTGAGACCATATAATGCTGTTACTTTTCGTTATTCTGTCTCTAAGTGATGTACTGCACTATCGCATCAAAAATATCTTAACACCGGACTGTGGCTAGTATTATGTGTTGTTGTTGTGGTCTTCAGTCCGGAGACTGGTTTGATGCAGCTCTCCACAATACCCTATCCTCAGCAAGCCTGTTCATCTCCACATAAGAACGGCAACCTACATCTGTCTGAATCTGCTTACTGTATTCATCTCTTGGTCTTCCTCTGCGGTTTTTATCCCACACACTTCCCTCCAACGCTAAATTCACAATTCCTTGATGTCTAAGAATGTGTCCTACCAATCTATCCCTTCTTATAGTCAAGGTATGCCAGAAATTTCTTTTCTCCCCAATTCTGTTCAGTACCTCCTCATTAATTACGCGATCCACCCACCTACTCTTCAGCATTCTTCTGTAGCACCATATTTCAAAAGCCTCAATCCTCTTCCTGTCCGCACTGTTTATCGTCCATATCTCACTCTTATACAAGGCAACACTCCATACAAATGCCTTCAGAAAGGACTTCGTTAGGCTTAAATCAATATTCGATGTTAACAAATTTCTCTTTATCAAGAACGCTTTTCTACCCATTGCCATTCTGCATTTTATATCCTCTGTACTGCGACCATCATTTGTTATTTTACTGCCCAAGTAACAAAACTCAGCTACTTCCTTTATTGCTTCGTTACCCAATCTAATTCCTTCAGCATATCTCTTTCTATCTATGTTCAAAACCAGGATATGGATACACATTCGATGATTATTCTGTAGATGTCTTAAATGTGAAAATTTTCTTCACTTTATAGTAAATGTTTCCGACCTTTCATATTTGGCACACAACGTACTGTGAAAGGTGTTGGTTGCAAATTACTTTATTGATGCGTTTCGGTACATCGTCAACAACGAAAATATTCAGCACGTATACACAGGCTGTTTCCCTTATAACGTAAGTGCGGCTGCCTTCGCGGGAGTGACAGCGTCATTGTCAGACCTGCAGATACGCTGTGGCCGTCCATCGGACTCTTGCAGGTCGAATTTCAGTAGAACTAGACGAGCTAGAAGCAACCGTGGACAGAAGTCCGTGAAAATCGTTGCACCAGTTAGCTCTTCAGACTGTCGTGTCATTAGCATCGACTCACTGAGTTGTACAAAAACTCAAACCTTGAAAAGTAACTGTATTGCATCAGCCGACCAGTTCAGTCAGTACAACAGCTGGCTACGGAATCATATAACATATCATATATAAACCGGTGTCATCTGCATATGTCACCAGTAAGGCACACTACGCTTGTCCACGGTTGCTCTATTATCCAAAATGTCTTTCATTCTTTATATATATCTTGCAATGCATTTATGCCGTGCAGATGAGACATCTTGGCAGATATCGTTGAAGCGAGAAGTTTGTGTCGAAATCGTTAACAAAAAGAAAATGTTAACTGTTATAATAAAGATTTTGGCATCTGAAAATTATATCAAAGACACTGTGTCATGAATTTCGTGGTTTAGGACACTACAGTCCATCTAAATAACACGAAATATATCACTTCAGTTTTTAAATAAAATGAGCTGTAGTGAAAATCAGTATACTGAAACTTTAAGATTTGGTAGACTTGTAATATTACGTCAGAGAATTTAAACATGTTCAAAGATTATATCTAACTTAATGCAAGTTACGAGATACTAACACCCGGCAAAGAGGGTGTGTCACAAGTAGTGTCCAAGTAGTAAACACAATTAAATTCGGCGGATTGCCTTAAATAAACGGCGCTTCAATTAGAAAATTTATGTTATAAACACTCTCAGTATTCGGTGAACTGTCCATGAACACAGCCATTAACCTAAATGTATGCCCATAAAGATAATTAGACAAGAAGGAATAAAATTTGTCGCAAATAATTACCTTTGGTGCTTTAGATGGTAAAAATTTCTGTAGTGTAGCCACTCAACGATCAAGTTCAAATGTTTGTAAATCTATTGGACCAAACAGCGTGGTCATCAGTCCGTAGCTTACAAACTACTTAAACCTAGGTAAACTAACCTAAGGACAGACACACACACCCATGCCCTAGGGAGAACTCGAACCTCCACGGCGAGCAACCGCGCGCTCCGCAGCAAGGCGCCTTAAAGCCCTCGGCCACTCCAACGCGGCAAATAGGAGAATATATAGACAGACATGGTGACATAAGAAAACAAAGACTAAAATTTTAAGGGCACATTAGAAGAATGGCACCCACTGAGTCAATTAATTGGATCGTTGTGATTAAGGAGAATCTTAAACTAGCCGCTATAAATCAGACAGACGCTACGAATAGAAAACATTCAGACGAAAGGTATTTCATTGCAAAGTTAGTCCGAGAGAAATTAGAAAACGGACTGGAATACCGTGGTCTGATGAAAGAAAGAGACTTCACTCTGAAAGCATGAAACAAATTTGGGGACAAAGGAAGGCCAATTATCAAAAGCGACATTGACTAATTAGACTTCGCGTGGTCCAGTTTGGTCCATACGTGAATAATAATAATAAAACTAGCACTAAAAAAAAACGCGATTTCAACTTTGTTAAACAACCTGTCTAACACACACACACACACATCATAAATTGTTGCACAGTTTTATTGCGTTTGAAGACTTTGCCACGACTTACCCTCTATTCTGAAGGCCAACTGTCTAGTCCATGTTGTACAAGCACGAAATTGAATGTGATAAACACCATGTTGTTTAGCGTCGACTCCTAACAGTACATAGGAATGGCAATCGACAACCAGAAGATCCTTGCCCTCCCGTTCTAATTGCGCTTGGACGAAGGACAGTAACTCGAGAAAGTACAGGCTTGAGAAACGATCTCCCATCTGTGTCCTTAATTAATGGCGCAGAAACCGATATCCTCAAAGATTCGTAATTTGACGAGCACCTACTAAGCGTAACTATATTCCATAAATTCTGCCAGCTATAGAGTTAAACGTCAGCCAGTTTCTCAGAAAACCTTGTGTCAGATGTGTCTCGCTAAAATCTGATAACGGCGGACGTATTTCGAAAGTGATCGTCCCTGACTCGGCTCGCAGAGCTGGCTGCGCGTGAGATCTCCAGAGAAAGACCATTTGTCACTGTCACGGCGGGCTGTCAGTACCGGAAAATTACAGCACACGCTTACATGTCCGCGCTAATACAATGGCTGGTTAAAGCACATCTTCGTTTAAGCTTCAGTCGGAACATCACCGCGGAGATGGCTTGCCTCAGTGCTCAGGTGCACCGTAAAGGAGCGTAGACACGGCAGTCACACCTGACTCGACAGGAAGTCGCACCAACCTGCACAGGCCGCAGACAACAGCTTTCAAGTGCGCCACGGTTTACAACACCGACCGCTAAACGAAGCGGAAACAATCGAACGTGTTGTTCCACTTAATTTCTTTCACGAGTCTGAAATATGCGTACATCGTTGTCCAATGACTATAGTGACAAAATATTACGACACTCACAAAGTATATTTCACACAATGTGTATCAGAAACGCGTTTTAAAAAATTGGGGCATTGTAGAAGTTGACTTGGTAGATAAAGTTTCGTCAAGGAAACAATGTCCGCCCTCCAATGACGCTATGAACACTTCATCTTCTTCGATACAGTGAAAACAAAATCGCTCCTACTGAAATCTTTTTGCTTTCCATATTTTGGGAGATGGTAGTAGGGACGAAAATGCATATTTAAGAAGTATAATTAAGTAATAGCCGCGGAGGATTAGCCTTGAGCACTGGGGCGTCGTGCTGCGGTGCGCACGGCCGTTCGCCGTCGGGGGTTCGAGTCCTCCCTCGGGGATGGCTGTTTGTGTTGTCCTTAGATTAGTTTACCTTAGTTTAAGTAGTTTGCAAGGTACGGACTAATAACCACGAAGTTGAGTCCGATAGATTTACAAACAAACAAACTTAAGTAGTGAAAGACTTTTGTTTGAAAGTTTCGAAGATGAAGTCCTCATAGCGTCGTTGATGGATATTTCTGAACTTGGGTTCCTCATTAATACTTTACCTTCTAGCATTTTCTCGAGCATCTGTGTCCGTTATTGTCATGTGTCGACATTCCTAAATCGAGCCATTCTAGTCAATCTTCTATTTCATCTACATCTACATAGATACTCTGCAAATCACATTCAAGTGCCTGGCAGAGGGTTCATTAACCACTTTAATAACTTTTCTCTACCGTTCCATTCTCTAATAGCGCGCGGAAAGAAAGAACACCTAAATCGTTCCGTTTTCGATCTGATTTCTCTTATTTTATTGGGATGGTCAGTCTCCCTAAGTAGGTGGATGCTAACAAAATATTTTCACATTCAGAACTAAAAGTCGGTGATTGAAACTTCGCAAACAGATCACGCCGCAATGAATAACGTCTTTCTTTTAATGATATCCACCCCAATTCTTGCAACATTTCCGTGACACCCCCCCCCCCCCCGTAACGTGATAAAACAAAACGAGCTGCCCTTCTCTGAACCTTCTCAATGTCTTCCGTCAGTCTCACCTGGTGAGGGTCCCACAAGGGGCAACAATGCGCAGGAATTTCATTTAAGTCGAACAATAACGAAGGTGTTGCCAATATTTCGTAGAATATTAACAGAGTATCTTACCTGATCTTATTCTTAAGAGTCTCGTGTATTGTGCTACTTATATATCGAAATTGTCGAACATTATCAAGAACGTTATCCTGTTACTCATCCTGTTACTGCTTTAGACTGCGAAATGTGTGGGAATCAACGGGCCAAGGAAAGAGGTGATTTCATGGACACCATTCATGACAACCTATGAGGCCTTTCCCAGACGATTCTGAGCGGTGGTGTGCCTGAATTTCATTTTCCCCCTTTTTTCCCGTCTATGAAAGCACCGCGTAATTTCAACGCAGGACGTCTCGGTTCTGAACTTCCATCGTATAGCAGTCAAAAGAAGGCGTGAAATGTGGATGAGAAGCGGGCGTGACGACCTCCATATCTACTGATATGTCCACGATGGCGTTGGGAAAAATTTTGGTGAAACTGAGTGTCCATATGACATTATTAATGCACCTTAAACCTCACATGACGTTCTGAGCTCTGCCTTTTCCGCAAGTGTTTGTTATTTGGAAAGTCATCGAGCCCAAGGGCGAGGTTGGAGGCAGCTACGGAAAGGGCAAGGTTGAAGGCACTTGTGAGACAAATTTCAAACTTGCACGTCAAAATGGAAGAGTTTCGAAAAAGTTCTTCTGAATTTTTGTTACGCAGTACAGATGCTCTGAAATGTTAATAATTTGAGGAAGCAAGCGTGTGTTACACTTCATGCTGATATGACGTTTGTTGCATAAAGCTCTCATAGTGTCGTAATTTTGATTACGTGTATTACACTCCCACCTACCGTAAAAGCTGACTGCCCTTCAAAGTCTCAAGAAGAACTGCTGTAGACGAAACATCACATTTACTTGTACTTCTAAGGCTTACAGGTATTTCTTTGAAGAAACACTTCCTGCTGATGAAAACTTATTCGTCCTTCCTCTGGTTTATGGTTTGTCTGTCGGTTTGGGTTAAAGATCCTTCTTAAGATGACGTTGTCAGTTTTACCTGAATACATCCTCCAAAAATGTTTAAATGTTTGTAGAGGTTATGGAACTTAACTACGGGGTCATCAGTCCGTAAACTTACAAACTACTTATTAATTTACTATTACTAAGGACGGCACAAATATCCATGCCCGAGAGGGGATTCGAACCCCCGACCGTAGTGGCCGTGCAGAATGTGACTGGCGCGGCGCAGACCGTTCGGCCACCGCGGCCGCCGTACATCCTCCAGACGTATAAGCTTGCCTCTAAGCAGTCTGATACTCCAAGAGACTTACGAACCAAATTCTAAGGAAAATCACTGTATTAGAAAAATGGAATGACGTTAGACGTACGCCTGGACGGGTGGTCTGAGGTACGCGGAAAGTACTACATGCCAATTGATTTTCCGTCGAATAGTTCAACTGAAGAATGGTCGTCATCTAGCACATTTTTTATACCATATGCCCATCTACACAGGTTCGTACCACGCAATATGTCAGAAGAATGAGTAAGAATCTTCCAATATGATACAAGAAAATTGTTGGAACGTTCCATCAGCTGGAATAACAAACAGTAATAATAGTAATAACAAACAGTACTGGCATTAATAGATTTCGTTTTGTGCATATGAGACCTAGATTTTGAAAGAAAACATCTCATTGTCAGCGAACAAGACAAGAAGTAAACCGTTTAAACAAGACTACTGAGGTAAATGGAATAAGACGGATCATGAACCCTCTCTCATAAATGTCACGAAATGATGATACTGCAAGTTATATCGAAGGGGGATCCCTTTGAACTTTTCCACGTGCGTACGGATTCCGTTACAAATGACACATGGAAGTTTGAGTCCTGTCACATGCTTTTGTAAAAGTTCTGTGGCTTCCTTTCTTTAAATGAATTTTTGCAAATGGTGTAATTTTGGAGTTTGTACGTGTGAGCAGTTGAGTTGCAGCTGTCATAGCCGGCTGCGCATATTAAGAGCCGCTTTATAACGGCTTCTTGCGCTCGCGGCGGCGATATTCATATTCAGGCGATCAGTATAAAGAGCGCGCTCGGATTTAAAGGTCAACTAGAAGTAACCTTTGGGACGCAGCCAGCAATCACAGCAGCGCTAGCGCGTGGAATGAGGAAGTTTAGCGAGCTGGCACCACACGGAAGACAACACGCACCATTATATTTCCATTCATAACTTACGCTTATTCGCCGACAGAATGTTTCCAGGTGACTGCAGTTGTGTGTCTTTCGAAGTGAGAACTTCTCTGTCGTGGGAACTACAGCTTCAGTGGTGTTGTCCTAAGAGGCAGAAAACAGAGAAGAAGATGAAAGCCACAAAGAAGTTGCATGTTGTAAGTTGGATTTCTTTCCATCCAAGCCTCCTCTTCCACTCGTCAGTTAAGTCTTGTCTGTGTAAATCATCTGCCACTGGCTACCTACAGTTACAAGATGGAGACTCGCCTCGGGGATGTGATCGCTGCCCAAAAAACAACAAATAATTGAAGATAATCTTCATTAAAATTAAAAAAACTTTATTGGATTTAAACACGGTATATTGCCTGCCATTGCTCTGAGCCGGCCGCGGTGGCCGAGGAGACTGAGGCGCTCCAGTCACGGTCTGCACGGCCACTACGGTCGGGGGTTCGAATCCCCCCTCGGGCATGGATATTTGTGCCGTCCTAGTTCGTAAGTAGTTGATAAATAGTTTGTAAGTTTAGGGACTGATGACCCCGTAGTTAAGTACCATAAACTATACAAACATTTGAAACATTGCTCTGATAACGTCATCGGCTCATAGACACTTAACACAATGTTACCTACAGCAAAACCGAACATAATAACTGTGTGGAAATGTGTGTATGCAACTCGTGTGCTGTTCTACCATGTGTTTTTAAGTTACGTGGATACAGAAAAAAAGAAGGGCAGGAAACTTCTACAGTAAACCATTGAGAGCACGTAACTACTTAAAACCGTGCCATAATTTAGATCGGAAGCAGTTGGGAGAAACATATGCAGTAGTACTAGAAACAAATTCTTTGAAACGATCCTGGAAATTAAGGTGTCAATGAAGACCTTAATTCAAAATATTTGAAGTTTTGAATGACAGGAAAGAAACTGAAACTGTTTCGCCTCTAAAAAATGAGGCTGTTTAAATGCCTAATCAGTATTTGTTGCAGCAGTGAGCAAATAGAGAGAAATTATACTCGAAAGTAGGCGAGAGGTGTCGCAGACTATGGGAGAAGTGCTAATAATATCTGCCAGTCATTTTCCACATAGGAAAATGCCAAGATGGTTGCTTCAAGGTCACAGTCAACTTCCTCCCCCATTCTTGTCCAGCTTGTCAATGCTCAGTTGCGATAGAGCATGGCATCACTGAGACCATAAACTGTAAGTCTCCTGTCATGAAAAATCTGGACAACAACCAAAGGAAAATTGTGATGCCGGAGGAAAGAGAAAACAGGTAACTCCATTTTACCACTATTAAATTTCTGCATATCATTTTGGTAAATCCCACGCAATATCGAGAAGAAAATAGGGGTTTATGAGCCAAAATTGGTGTGAGTCCAGCTGGAGGGAACAGAATACGTTAACGTTCCAAAAAACTATGGAGGAATTAACTATATGTTTTGAACACATCTGAAACTGTTTCCGATACCGCATACTATTCTCAATCAATCATGGTTTATCCAGGTGGGAGACAAGGCTCCAAAATTGCCATTTTTATATAAATTATTTGCTTGGCATCCATATATATAATGCTAGAAGAATCAAGTTTTATAGGTAACACAAAAATTATTAAATTCCATAAAATTAAAGTGTATGAGAAGTGCATGAGAATTCTACGAGAGCCTACTGAAAGGTAGTACCTCCGAATTTCTTATGTACAAACTCTCAAAGCTTTTATATTTAAAAAAAGTAATATTCCACATTTTTATTCTTCATGTCTATATCATTATTTATTACTCAACATATTTCTCCCAGTAAAAAACACCAGTTTGTTGATACCGTAATTGCAGAGTATTTGACGAAGCTGCAACCTCACCTATGGTTGCAGTTCTTCATCACTATCAAAATGAAGTCCTCCAGGGCGTTTTTTTAAGTGTGGAAATATGAAAATCGGATAGGCTAGTATAACAGATGAGGGCGTGAGATTGTTGCAGATGTAGCAGTGGTTGTGCGCGGTCTGGCGTTGTCATGGTGAAGGAAGAGGGTTCTCCAAGCGTGGACCAACTCATCCAATTTGCACGCTGATTTACGTTGCACATTCTCATGTTACATGTTAAAATTCGTAGTCCTCTAGCGCCAGAGATTTGCAACTTGCGTCTGCGAAGCGGTAATGTCGACCGAGTAATTGCATGCCATGTAATATCTCAACGGATACTGAGAATAGAATTAAAAATAAGGAGGCATTACTATCTAGCATGTCCTCGAATAATAACTATAAAAATAAGTAACTACCATTTGACTGTTTCGGTTAATGTTTTATACTGCAATTGTGATTTCTGCCGTGAGGTCATACAAAATTGTTTGATACTTCTAGATTTCATATCATCGTCAACTTAATGTACTTTCTATTTTACGAAACCAGTTGTCAATTTATAAAAATCAACAAAAACTTAAAAAACACTGCATTGCTACATCAATATGTAGTGCCGAAACATGTTCAAATAAAAGAAAAATATTTTCACTAGACTGTTTCTCCTGTGCTTATGTCCACAGGACATTATGTGGAGACATTCTGATAGAAACATTGTACTTTTTTTAACATGCTTCAATCCCGCTCACTGATGCAGCAACACAACGTACTTCCAGATTTTAATGATTTTTATAAATTGGCGACTGGTTTTGAAAAAAAAAATGCACATTAAAATGACGATAATATGCAGTCTTGAAAGTGGCTTCACGACCGATATCACGATTGTGGTATTACAAGTTAACCGAAAAAGTAAAATGGTGGTTACTTCGTTTAAAAATACTCTGTGGCTGTGGTCCCCCACCAAGAACAAATCAATAAATAAAAGCTCAGAACTCCATATTCTAGAGGATGGAGAGGTAGGCCTTCTCTTTCCCTCTTTGTAGACGTCTGTGGTCACGAAGCAAGATAAATTTCTGTATCTTTCTTTCTCTTGAGCCATGTTCCCGCATAAGCAGGGTCGGCTTGGTTAAACGGATTTGGCGTGTAATAGTTACGGGCTGGTCGGATGCCCTTCCTGTCGCCACCGATGCCCCCCCGGCAATAAATGTGTACCCCGAATGTCTGCGTATAGTATTGTAAGTGTGAAAAGTGTAAAGTGTTACGAGTTAAGATTTGTGGTTGAATCCGCCTTATCCAAGACACCTTCTTTTGTTTTAATACGCAAACATGTTTCGGCATTTATTGTGTCATCTTCCGTGGGTTTCTAGCTTTTATTATCTAGAATAACATGTTACATATTTTGGTATACAATATTTGGACAAGTTGTTTGGTTTGACAATTGACGTATTAAGCCTAATTTATTCAAGATACTTATATTATGTAATTCGCAGGATTTGTATGTGCGTTAATTACGGAATGACAAGTCTTCACAACCTGCCATCTGCAAACAACAAGACGTTTTTATTTACGAAAACTGACTGATTTATTGTACATTCGCCAGGAAATTATATTGAAAATAAAAGCTATAAACCTACGGAAGATGACACAATAAGTGCCGAAACATGTTTGGCTATTAAAACAAAAGAAGATGTCTTGCATAAAGTGGATTCAACCACAAATCTATTACTGCAATCACGGGAAACACAAGATCAGCACCATCACATCTACATCTACATACATACTCCGCAATTCACCGTAAGGTGCGTGGCGGAGGGTACACTGTAGCACTACTAGGCATTTCCTTTCCTATTCCACTCCCAAATTGACCGAGGAAAAAAAGAATGCCTATATGCCTCCGTACGAGCCCTAATTTCTCTTATATTGTCTTTGTGATCTTTACGCGAAATGTAAGTAGGCGGCAGCAAGATCGTACAACGCTCAGCTTCAAATTCCGGTCCTCTAAATTTACTTAACAGAAATTCACGAAAAGAACGTCGTCTATCTTCCAGGGATCCCCAATTGAGTTGCCGGAGCATTTCCGTGACACTCGCGCATTGGTCGAACCTACCGGTAACAAATCTAGCTGCCTGCCTCTGAACCGCCTCTATGTCTTCCTTTAAACTGATCTGCTGCGGGTCCCAAACACTTGAGCAATACTCAAGACGTGGTCGTACAAGCGTTTTATACGCGCTCTCCTTTACAGGTGAAGTACATCTTCCCAAAATTCTCCCAATAAACCGAATTCGGCTGTCCGCCTCACTCACAACTGTCCTTACGTGCTCTTTCCATTTCATATCGCTCTGGAATGTTACGCCTAGATATTTGAACGACGCAACAGCATCAAGAAGCTCACTAGTAACGCTGTATTCGAACATTATGGGATTGTTTTTTCTACTCATGCGCATCACCTTACACTTTTATACATTGAGAGCTAGCTGCCGTTCTTCGCACCAACTAGAAATTTTGTCAAAGTCATCCTGTATGCAATTACAGTCAGTTACAGACGACACCCTCCCATACACCACAGCATCATCAGCAAACAGCCGAAAATTACAAGTTACTCTATCCATCAGATCATTTATATAGATAGAAAATAATAGCGGTCCTATCGCACTCCCCTGTGGCACGCCTGACGATACACTCGTCTCTGATGAACACTCGCCGTCGAGAACAACGTACTGCGTTCTATTACTTAGGAAGTCTTCCAGCCAGTCACAAATCTGTGAACCTATTCCATAAGCTCGTATCTTCGTTAGCAGTCTGCAGCGTGGCATCACAAGATGAACGTGTTACGAAATGTTTTCAAACCGTGTAACTGAGGCGGGACTTGGGGACCAGCCCAGTATTTACTTAGGGGGACGTGGAAAACCTCCTAAAAACCACATCCAGGCTGGCCGGCACTCCGAGCCCCTTCGTTAACACTTTGAGTGCCAGGCGTATATGCGAACCGACTTCCCCCAGTGTCAGCCCATTTTGTTAGTCTCCTTCCCCCAGTGCCGGCCATTTTTACAGTATTTCGTCCTGTTGGTACAGATTCAGAAATAATCATTAATATATATTCCTTGGACAGGAATAAACCTTATTAATTCCTCTTCAAATACTTGCCCCGTACATTTCCCTGCTTTGTAAACCTTCATCACAACAATCAAAACAAGAAACGCTGTTTTCGGGTAGGTAAAAAATTGTTGTTTTTTTCGTATTATAAACTATTTATTAATAAACATGGCAATGTTTATGTGATTACACGCAAATATCATGAATATTGAACATCAGCAAACGGCTTTTAGTGCAAATAGTTCTTTTTTGAGTGGTATAGCTGGAAGCAGGGCTGGACACAAAACCTCACTTTCTATCCTTCCTTCTGGCGACTCCTGCTTCTTTCTTACCACTCTCTGAGCACACTCTACAAGTCTTTTGTGCCTTCTTCTTCCCTGGTGGGATGGGTATTCTTTCCAGGAAATGTGTTCCATCCAGTCGTGAAAGCGCAGCACCACTTGTACCAGGCTGAAAGTCGGCGGCACGTGGTGATGACAAGTGTTTGCATACCGCAGTAATAACCTGGCTGGTAGAAATGTTTTCCTTTGTCACCTGAGTGTCTCGGCGTCGCTCAAAGGCCTGCTGCTTGACACGTTGCGTCTAACGCTCGCCCTGATGTCTCACAGTCAACTCACACAAACACTTGTTTCGTAAAGTGAAGTTTTGTGGCGCCTCCTAGTAGCAGAGAAGTGTACTACAAGGGTTTGCCTCCCTTCTGATAACTGCCGTACGGATAATGATGCGCACGAAAGCTAGAATTTGTTTGAGAACAGCCGTCCGTAATATTACGGGCGCGGCAGTTCTCGCAAAGACACAGAGAACGTAATAGTACGGGCGCGGCAATCTTGGAACAAACGACAACAACGTAATATTACGGGCATGGCACTCTTAAGTGTTAATTGCCGGGCGGATTCGAACCGGGACCTGTACGCCTTCCCGTCTCGGAAAAGCTGTGCGTTAGACCACGCGGCTAACCGAGTGCGTGTAAGTTTGTGTATCTGTTGGTGTCTAATTCATTTTCTGACGAATGCATAATATAGAGCACATGCGGTTTAAAATACAGCAGACCGTCAACAATGACCTCGACGGGCATGGGACCTCTCAGCCAACTAAAAGTAAAAAAAGATAACGTTCCAGCATTGAATAGCATGTGAGCATAAGTAATCAATCAAGTCAAAACCTACTAATGCATACGCTGCCCAAAGATAATACTCTTAGCCCGTCCCTGAGCGGACTGTAACGGCTGCCAGCAGCCGTTCCGTCACATTCGCAGTAATGAAAGATTACCGAAATGCGCACTCGGCGGCTAAGTGTGATTACTCAGTCGGCAGTTACGGGTCGCTCTTTCTTTTTTCATCCGCGAACTATTGACATTGTATCGAAGTACAACGCTCTCGCACTCAATAACGAGCGCGGACGCATTAGCGCGGGAGGCCGCGCGCACTCGTCCTTGCGCTCTGACGGCTTCCGGCACGGCTCAGCTCGACACTACTTCCTACTCTCCGCACCGCCGTCACGAAAAATGGCCTGCTTGCATTAGTATAACAACTCAGCCGTAGGTTTAGATAACTCGTCTCGGCGAGAATCGATAAATCGCGGGCGACTTCCTCGTGGCTCCAGAAAGGCGTGTGGGGCGGGCGATCGTGTGTCAGCCAGGTACGCACCGCTTTCACCGCCCCCCTACCCCCCCCCCCCCTTCGCACTCGCTGCCCCCACGCCATCCACTCCCAAGGGCACTCAGCGTTCGGAACACACTACGCTTCCCGCTAAAGTCCTTGACGGAAGAGTGACCTCCCATAAAAACAGCGTTACAGCGTCTAATTACACAGCGAGACGCATTCGACTTGCACCAACTAAACATGCGTATCATTCCTGCTGCAATCATTTTAAGTGATATAAAATTAGACACTAGCTTGTCATTTTAACCGTTCCGGTTTCACCGGCGTCGAACGCAGCACAGATAGTTATACGATATGTTGAATACGACAAGATTTGCTACCGACTCGGGGCGTACTAACCACATACATCGATTTGAGGTGATTTACTTCCAAAGGAAAAACGAAGCTTGGAGTTTAACGTCCCGTCGACAGCGTGGTCATTAGAGACGGAGCCTACGCTCGGAGTATTTGGGTAAGGATAGGGAAGGAAATCGGCCGTGCCCTTTGAAAGGAACCATCCCGGCATATGCCTGGAGCGATTTAGGGAAATCACGGAAAACCTAAATCTGGATGGCCGGAGGTGGATTTGAACCACGATCCTTCCGAATGCGAGTCCAGTGCGTTAGATTTACTTCCAGAAAGTATCTGAATTTTTAAGCAATACCTTCAGTATTAGTGCAGTATATGCTGTAATCTCCCACGGATTGAACTTTGATTTGTACTGAGAGAACGCGCAGCATCAGTTATTACGTTGTTTTCATTAGATTGAAAAGATGACTGTTAAACTCTCACCGTTCGACTATTTCGGATTAGCAATGATCACCGCAGCACAAATTTACCATCTCAACTGAAATAAACTCTGTCTTAATGTCGTGAAAGATACATCTGAGGCAAATAAATGTGTACAGTACTTTGAACGAGAAGTATGTGAACATGAAAATGACAGACAATTTCCATTGACACTTGTTTTTATTCTTAATCAAACTTTGTGTCTTCTAGAAAATGTTTAACTGGCTATGTAATGAATCACCGAAAAGATTGTATGTGAAGCCTTCAGGGAGAAATTATCTGAATTTTTAAGCAATACCTTATCTAACAATATACCCTTTTAAAAAAACAGCTGCATTTTTGCCCTCTTTGAGTAAGTCTTAAGTACAATGATGTCTTGTCGCTATTTGAGAAATTAAGATTACATTCTCTCTCTCAAATATGTGTCTGTACCAATGGGAACTAAAAGTAGGAATAAATTTAATATATACGCATGAAATGTGCCTCTTAATTTCATTCCTGTAATCTTAACTCCGATTGTTAGTTTTCATAAATGAGTTATTCTATCAAATTTACTGCTGAATTACAGATACAAATTTTTAACCTAACGAGTGCTGTTACTTTAGAACACTTTGTGCTGCACGCTAAGCGAGAAAATAGCTACAGTTAAGAGTGATGTTATATGTCCCAACAGAAAAAAGATGATTTGCTACATGGTAGGTTAACACTGTAGCCGCAAATCAGATCATCTATTCAGTTTTGTAGTGACGGGACTGGAACATTAGATTTTCACGTCTAAGTGAATAGGGCATCTGAAAATAAAAATACCTCTATATACGTTAAAGAGTTACTGTTCGGCACTACTACGAGGACTTGGTTTTGCCGGCCAAACCGTTATCCACAAGCCACTTTTTGAAAAGTCAGGAGACACCTCACGACTCCACTGGATCGTGGTAAACTCGAAATATCTTTTCGGAATATCATTTAGAAATTGGGGAGAACCGGAATTTTTGGCATATGTTGACTAAAATACGGGATCTATTGGTAGGACACATTCTTAGACAACAAGGAATCGCAGAGGAAGACCAAGAGACGAATACAGTAAGCAGATTCAAATGGATGTGGGTTGCCATTCCTATGAAGAGGCTTGCTCAGGATAGAGTACAGTAGAGAGCTGCATCAAACCAGTTCAAATGTTCAAATGTTTGTAAATCTATCGGACCAAACTGCGTAGTAATCAGTCCGTAGCTTACAAACTACTTAAACTAAGGTAAATTAACCTAAGGACAACACATGCCCCAGGGAGGACTCCAACCTCCACGGCGAACAACCGCGCGCTCCGCAGCGAGACGATTTAGACCGATCGGCTACTCCACCGCGGCTCTACATTAACATCTTGCAAAGATGGAAATAAATAGCGTTTACACATCTGAATTTCATTATGGCTTACGTTTTTCAGTAAGAAGACGTAATTCTGCGTTGATTATATTATCAAGGAACATTATTTACTTAGTTTTAGTATTTTCATTTATTTATTTATTTATTATTGTTCAAATGTTCAAAATGTTCAAATGTTTGTTAAGCTTAAGGGACTTAACTACGGGGCCATCAGTCCCTAAACTTACAAACTACTTATGAACTACCTACAACTAAAGACGGCACAAATATCCATGCCCGAGGGGGGATTCGAACCCCCGACCGTAGCGGCCGTGTAGACCGTGACTGAAGCGTCTCAGTCTCCTCGGCCACCGCGGCTGGCTATTTATTATTATTATTTATTTATTATTTTCTTATTTTTTGTAGTTTACATACTTGTCATTACATTCAGTAGCCAGAAATAAAGGAATGTAGTAATTCAATTCAAAAATCTCGTAATTATGTGATGCGAGAAAACAATTTCACTATATAGCTTTACTCGCCAATTCTGTTTTTGTCTTCATTAATGTCGATTAAATTCTATTTCATTTTTAGTTATGTGTTTCACATATTTTTATGGGCAACTTATTGTACTCAGAAACCACCGAGACATCATTTTCAAGTCTGTCTCTTTCTTACTACCAAAATTTTAGTTTCGAAATGCGATTAAGCTATATTTTCTCTTCAGATAGCGATCAGTATGGTGACCAGTTACTTACAAAGGTGAACTTTATTATCATTTAAGTTATGAAAAATCAGTAGTAGCGATAAATGCAAAGGGTAAATTGGTATTGCTTATAAACTCGTTAATTTTAACAAGTGAAACAACTGTACGTTCATAAGACACTTAACAAAAGAAGTTTCAAGTATCTCTCAGCATTGAAAGTACGTCTGAAAAGTTTTATTCATTTAACACAGTTTCCGATAACGAGGACGAAATTCCTGCCTCAACAATAAAAGTATAGAAATCCTTAGAATTTAAGCCTTTACTGAATCGGGAATAAAAACATTTGGAAAGTAGCACTATTGCTCTTGAATGTGAGAGTTTGTCAACGTAATTGGTGCTACAGTGGAAGTGTCCCAAGATTCGGATTTCGTAGGAGTGGAATGCATATCCCTATGTAGCAACAGAGCTTTAACTTCCCTGTTCAACGTGCTAAAATCGAAAAGGCGAGTTTCAGAGTGTTTGTTACCAATGTGTCATGGTCTGTTCCTCGTCTCATTCTTACCCAGCCCAGGCTTGGCTTTATCTCTATATAAAAAAATGAATTGCTGTCCATTAATCTCGCTAAAACTCACCAATTTCAACAATTCTTCTTTTATTTGTATTGTTCGCTTTAATACAGAGGTGGTTTGTAAAAACGGAAAAAGGGAAAAACCGAAAGCAACCCCAGAAAAAATCGAAACTGATAATTTTGTATGGATAGCGAAACTTTGGATTAGTTTCGTTCCGCATCGGAATAGCCGTGCGCGCTAAGGCACCTTGCTGCGGTGCGCGCGGGTGTTCGCCGTTGGAGGTTCCAGTCCTCTGTCGGACATGCGTGTGTGTTGTTATTAGGATAAGTTAGTTTGAGTAGTTTTTAAGTTTAAGGACCGATGACCACTGCAGTGACGACCCATAACTTTACAAACATTTGATTACATTCGTGTTTTAATGTGCTTCCATACCGTTCACCCGATTGCGATAAATTGTTGCACACACAAAACGAACTGCACCGGCCTCATAATAATTCGAATGGTAAACGGAGGAGGGTTATTTACAACAGACTTCGACACCAGTCTGTATTTTCATTCTGATCTTGATGAATTTTTGCTTAACTCACCTTCTAAACAAGGGGAAGGTCACTCATTGTCTACATAAGATTTCGTGTCGTGCATGGCATAGGGTTCTTTACCTACAGACTTCTCCACCATTCATCTGTTTTATTTTAATCTTGATTAAATTATGGACAGTTTACCTTCAAAAGAATACGAACATCACTGTCTACATAATATTTCATACGGTGCATGGCTGAGGATATCTTCGACAGATTTTTACTGATTACAATGAAACTGAACATATATATACGAGGGTTCAAACATGTTTAAATGTTTGTAGATCTATCGGACCAAACTGCGTGGTCATCAGTCAAAATGTTTGTATAACTTATGGGACTTAACTACGGGGTCATCAGACCCTAAACTTACAAACTACTTATGAAATAGCTAATAGAAATATCCATGCCCGAGGGGGAATTCAAACCCCCGACCGTAGTGGCCGTGCAGACCATGACTGGAGCGCCTCAGTCCCCTCGGCCACCGCGGCCGGCGTGGTCATCAGTCCGTAGCTTACAAACTACTTAAACTAAGTTGAACTAACCTCAGGACAAACACACACACCCATGCCCCAGGGAGGACTCGAACCTCCGCAGCGAGGCGCCTTAGACCGCTCGGCTACTCCACCGCGGCATACACGAGGTTGAGCCATAAATAAGTCGCTAATTGAGGTAGACACGCCAGTACTGGGCGCTGTGTAGAGTTATTCCTCTACCACTACGACACATCCGTCTTGTGGGTTGCAGCAGTTCAAGGCACCAAATAAATTTGCAGCTCAAGAGTCATTTATAGGATGCAAACGCTGCTTTTAAAACCTTCTTGAACGATGGGACGAGTGTTTAAATTTACAGGTGGAGTCAGCTGAAAAGTAAAGCAATTTTCAGGTAGTATACGCAGTGCTGGTGTGTCTACCTCAATTTGCGACTTATTTACTGACTCATTTTCGTATATAAATATACGCCGGATTTTCAGCTAGTCATAAATAAAACCTGGTAGAAAAAGTTAAAAGCTACAGTAATCTACATCTACATAGATACTCTGCAAATCACATTCAAGTGCCTGGCAGAGGGTTTATTAACCACTTTCATAACTTTTCTCTACCGTTCCATTCTCTAATAGCGTGCAGGAAGAAAGAACACCTAAATCGTTCCGTTTTCGATCTGATTTCTCTTATTTTATTGGGATGGTCATGTCTCCCTAAGTAGGTGGGTGCTAGCAAAATATTTTCACATTCAGAACTAAAAGTCGGTGATTGAAACTTCGCAAACAGATCACGCCGCAATGAATAACGTCTTTCTTTTAATGATTTCCACCCCAATTCGTGCAACATTTCCGTGACGCTTCCCCCCCCCCCCCCCCCGTAACGTGATAGAACAAAACGAGCTGCCCTTCTCTGAACCTTCTCAATGTCTTCCGTCAATCCCACCTGGTGAGGGTCCCACAAGGGGCAACAGTACTCCAGGAGAGGACGCACAAGTGTGACGTAGCCAGTCTCTTTGGTGGAGCTGGTGCATCTTCGAAGCGCTCTGCCAATGAAACGTAACATTTGGTTTGCCTTCCCCACAATATTTTCTATGTGTTCTCTCCAGTCAAAGTTATTCGTAATTGTAACTCCTAGGTATTTGGTAGAATCTACGACCTTAAGTTTTGACTGATCTATCGCGTAATTGAAGTTCACCGGATTTCTTTTAGTGGCCATGTGTATTACTTCACACTTTTCTTTATTTAGTGTCAATTGCCAATTTTCGCACCATGTAGAAATTTTGTCTAAATCGCCTTGCAATTGCTTTTGATCCTTTGTTGACTTCACTAACCGATAAACGACAGCATCATCCGCGAACAGTCTAAGGGAGCTATTCAGATTGTCTCCTAAATCGTTTATAAACAAGAGGAAGAGTAGGGGACCTATAACGCTTCCCTGTGGAACGCCAGATATCACTTCTGTTTTACTCGATGACTTACCGTCAATTACAACGAACTGTGTTCATTCTGATAGGAAATCGTGAATCCAGCCGCACAATTGGGGAGATAATCCATAAGCACGCAATTTCATAAAAAGCCGCTTGTGGGGTACAGTGTCAAAAGCCTTTCTGAAATCCAGAAATATGGAATCGATTTGAGATCCCTTGTCGATGGCACTTAACACTTCATGTGAATAAATAATCCTGAACAGATGCTGCAATATATACCACTAGCCGTTATTGCTATAAGTACTTAGATACTCATTTACTCTGCTGAAGTCCACGCATAATTAAATAATGGCCCACTGCGAAGGCATGCTGAACAACGAAAAGGGAGAGCAGACAGTTTGTGTAGGCCATGAAACCACGGAAGGTGATCGCGCCGTGAGTTCACCGAACTGCACGGTCGCCTCCCCTGACCAGACTGCAAGCTGTCCAAACGGCGTTTTGTTAAGAGGGCGAGAAAAAACCAAACAATACGGCGTACACTTCAGGCAGACAGAAGAAATCTGTAGGACCACAGGACCTTGCCCATTGTATTGTGTCTCTACTGACGGCCAAACAGCCAAAAGAGCCGCTTTTGTACAAAGACTCAGTGCGAACTCAAACTTGCCCGAAAAGCATTTACTGTAAAGATAACATCTTAGGAAATTCGAATGGAAACAGTTTTTAGCTCTCCTTTGTAGCTGCGAGAAGTTGACAGCCACCAGAGTGACAACAGACTAATGAGTTTGTGAAATAAAAAATAAAAAAAAAACCTTAAAAATCTATTTCTGATTTATATGCCAGTCTCAGAGCGGGACAAGAGAGTGTCACTACAGAGACCTAACAGTAAGCCGGCCGCGGTGGCCGAGGGGACTGAGGCGCTCCAGTCACGGTCTGCACGGCCACAACGGTCGGGGGTTCGAATCCCCCCTCGGGCATGGATATTTGTGCTGTCCTTAGTCTTAGCTAGTCCATAAGTAGTTTGTAGGTTTAGGGACTGATGACCCCGTAGTTAAGTCCCTTAAGCTACACAAACATTTGAACATTTCAAAAAATGTTCAAATGTTTGTAGAACTTATGGGACTTAACTACGGGGTCATCAGTCCCTAAACTAACAAACTACTTATGAACTAACTAAGACTAAGGACAGCACAAGTATCCATGCCCGAGGAGGGATTAGAACCCCCGACCGTAGTGCCCGTGCAGACCGTGACTGGAGCGCCTCAGTCCCCTCGGCCACCGCGGCCAGCTTTGAACATTTGAACCTAATAGTATTGCCCAGCGAACGCTAACAATTAGAGCGTGGAAGTAAAACATACTCTTCTTCGTATTGTCTCTGAGATATTGTTTCATTCTTGGAACATTTAGACGTACCTTGTATGTTAGAACTTTGCTACCAACGGAATCGCTTTAAAATATTCGAAAAAAAAATCATACTTACATTGCGTGTAATTCTTTAAGACAGTCCACATTGATTTTCTATAGAGACTAACCAAATTTTCGCGTCGTGGTGGCAATGGTCGCGTGATCTGAGGCGCCACTTCGCGGATTATGCAACTCTTCTCTGGAGGTTCGAGTCCTCCCTCTGGCATGAGTGTTTTTGTTTCCCTTAGCGTGACTCACTTTAAGTAGTTTGTAAGGTTAGAGACCGATGACTTAGTAGTTCGGTCCCTTAGGTTTGCAAACATTTGAACAAATTTTCGCCATTAGTTTCACGTACACACTTGTCCAAATATCGATGTTATCTGCAGGAGTATTTTGGAACGTATACAGTGTTCGAATATTTTGAAATACCTTTAAAAAAATCTACTTGCACATCACATACCCAGCGCGGATTCAGAAAATACGTTTCTTGTGAGACACAACTGACCTTTTATTCACACGAAGTAATTGAGAATCATTGATAGAGTATCTCCAGTTGATGCCACGTTTCTAGGTTTCAAGAACGCTTTTGGCAACGTTTCCACATTTCCTGATAAGTTTCTCCTAATCAAATTGCAGGTCTGTGCTGCATCATCTCCGTTTTTATGACTGAATTTGGTATTTCTTATTAGAACTGTAACACAACGTAGTAACTGCTGGCATCTCATCTAAGATAATAGAGACGATGCAAGGGTTTCGTCAAGGAAGTGTTATAGGCTCTTTACGGTTTTTAATTTATGTAAATGATTCACTAGATAATCGTAACAAACCTGTTTGATCGTATGCTGTCGTTTACAATCTCATACATTCAATTCAAATGTCATCGATCCCTCGTCTTACAAACTAGTTAAACTAACTTACGCTAATTGAAACCCAAACACACATGACTTAGAGAGCACCTGAACCTCCAGCGGGAGCGCAATTCAAAGCATGGCGCCTTAGACCACGCTGTCATTTCCACGAGGCTCTCATACATTCATTATCAGATCAATATGAATTGAAAAATTATTTAACCAATGGTGACAAAAGTGGCAAATGACCCTAAGTAACAAAAGTTGTAAGTTCCTCCACACGAGTACTAAAAAAAAATCGTTAAATTTCGCTTACACGATAACGGATATAAATTTAAAAGATTTAACTGGATATCTTACGATTACGACCAATGCCTTTAACTGCAAAAAAAAAGGGTAAAGCAGTCAAAAATCCGAACACCACAGTGCTTTACTAGGCATCGTCCTGTTTGGAGGTGGTATGCCATTACCTTCCTCCGACCTTCGTAATAACTTACCCAGCCAGTTATAGGAGGACCTACAGTTTAACGTGGGTTCCGAACCACGGTGCTACTCGGTATTTTTCACATGAGCAATACTGCTAGAGGGGAAAGAAATAGAAAGTGACAGATAAAAATCGTAGGACCTGGCGGGATCGAACCCGCGACCTTTGGATTTTTAGTCTCGCACTCTACCATTGGGGCAAGCGAGGCGCACTAAACCGTAAATATCGTATAGAAAATGATGTGGAGAAGATCAATCATAGACAGTTTTACTGGTAGGAAACTTGAAAGATTCAACATATCTCCTAGAGAGACTGCCTACACTACACTTGTTCCACCTCTTCTAGAGTATTCTCTGCGCGGTACGAAATACTTATCAAGTAATATTGATGTATATACAGAAAAACTTCACAGAATGGTAGCAGAATAATGGACACTCGCTGATATGACAGACAAGTTGGAGTGGCAATCATGAAATGGAAGACGCATTTCGTTACTGTAAATCTTTTCACGAAATTTCAGACGCCAACTCCATCCTCAGAAATCGAAAATATTTTGTTGACACCCACCTACGAGGAGAGAGAAGACCACTGAAATAAAATAAAAGAAATCAGAGGTCGCTCGGGAGATTTATGTGATCAATTTTCCGAAGCGCTATTCACGTGCGGAAAGGTCGAGAAACAGATTGAAAGTGCCACGAATTTGATTGTGAACTGCAAAGTAGTGATGTAGATGAAGATGTTAATAAAAACAACCGGCAAGTGTACCGCGTAACTAATCAGTTATTCCTAGAGAAATTTCATGATATTCCTCGACAAATGCAACACAGGTCTGAGTTCACAGTGGAGGAAATCTGCGAATGTTTGGTCTCAATAGCTCGAATCCGACTACAATTCAGTTTACTTCATAACGCAAATGTGAGTAGTTAGTAAGTAGAACTATAGCCCTTCGTAATAGTGCTCTTGACAATTTACGAATGCCGGTCACTATTATTTTCAGCTGACAGTGACATGTCGGCACTCTGCACGTCACCATCACTTTGGACAGATCCATTCTTCGATAAATTTGCTCCATCTAAGTACGCTTCAAAAACTGACCTTCGTTTGAATCACAGTAATAATTGGTGTTTGGGATCCCTCCAAATCTGGAAATTTGCACAGACT
Source organism: Locusta migratoria (assembly GCA_026315105.1). Taxonomy (NCBI): domain Eukaryota; kingdom Metazoa; phylum Arthropoda; class Insecta; order Orthoptera; family Acrididae; genus Locusta; species Locusta migratoria. Next base: position 450,234,405 of record CM048755.1, on the reverse strand, counting down.
AACATCTGATACATACTTCAAATTAACACTATTTTTGAAATAAACAAACAACAATCGAAACTTGCGAATAATCGTTACCATACAACATAGATTTTACTTGCCGAAATATAGTCTTTCTTCATTTAGGTAACTATCCGTTCAGAAATAAAATTGATGGGAGAAAGAATTTGAGGGAAGGGGGTGAAATGAGAATGTACGCGAGAGGGAGGGGAGAGAGAGAGAGAGGGAGAGAGAGTATTAACAACCTTCAGGATTAAATGTGCCAGCACAAAAAATGGTCAGCCGCGTAACCTTGAAAGGCGCACGTGGACGCGAGCGGTTCACAGCGTGAAAATTGATATCGGCTCTGGGTCGAATTTCCTATATAGGTTTCATCAGCCACAATTCCACATAAGAGAACATTGGTATCTTTGTTTTTCGTACACTGGAAGATTACAAACCACCTCATTTCATACTACCGTGAGATGCTTCTTCACCGTTCCTCGAAAATACGTTTGTCGACATACACTGATATATTTATAGGGCAGAAGACATCCGTTTTAAAATATCTCACACTTGTTTTGGGTATTATTCACTGTTTTTATCTGAAGAATATCATGCGGATGACTTGACAGGGATGTTAGCCACGTTTCTCTGAAATAAGAGTTTAATTTATGAGAGAATTATAGAATTTATGCTAACGACAACACAAAAACCCCTGCCCGAGGGAGGACTCGAACCCTCGACGGCGAACGGTCGCGCGCACCGCAGCTGAGCGCCTTGGTGCGCACGGCTATTCTGCCGCGGCAAAACCAGCAGTTACCCCCCCCCCCCGGGTGGCACGGTTCTTTCGTGAGTACGTGCGTGGCGAACACGGGGCCCCGAGCTAATGCAGTCTTCCTTCCTTCTGTACTTCCCAGACTGCATTTCCTTTCCCCCTCCCATCCTTTCCTATCCTCACTCCAACCCCTCCCCACTGGGGGACTGATAACCTCAGTAGTTTAGTCCCCATATCCCAAACAAACAACCCAACCCAACCCAAAAACAGCAGTTACAAATAAATTCAGATAAATGAATATGTCACTCACTTTTCCACAAGAAATAACTTCCATAATCAAAATCTTTAAAAACAAAGCTTGGCCGCGATGGAGTGGCCGAGCGTTCTAAGGCGCCATGCTGTAGAGCGCGTGGTTGCTCACCATCGGAGGTTCGACTCCTCCCTCGGGCACTGGTGTGTTTATTTGTCCTTAGATTAGTTTAACTTAGTTTAAGTAGTTTGAAAGCCTAGTGAGTGATAACCAGAGTAGTTAAGTCCCATAGAGCCGGCCGCGGTGGCCGAGGGGACTGAGGCGCTTAAGTCACGGTCTGCACGGCCACTACGGTCGGGGGTTCGAATCCCCCCTCGGGCATGGATATTTGTGCCGTCTGTAGTCTTACCTCGTTCATAAGTAGTTTGTAAGTTTAGGGACTGATGGCCCCATAGTCAAGTCCCATAAGCTCTACAAACATTTGAACATTTGAAAAACAGTGGGTACGATGAAATATCAACAAAGTTAACAAAGGCGTGTTTTTGTGAGTTCAGTACAAGTTTAAGTTAGTTGTGTAATCAGTCTATTATAACTGAGAGACTTCCTGGTGATAAATATTGACAAATGTTTGTTAAGCTTATGGGACTTAACTGCGGGGTCATCAGTCCCTAAACTTACGAACTACTTATAAACTAACTTATACTAAAGACAGCACAAATATCCATGCCCGAAAGAGGATTCAAATCCCCGACGGTGAACAGCCTCGCGCATCGGAGCATAGCGTCTCAATGCGCTCGGTCACTCCGCCGCGGCCACCTCCTGATTGTTTAAAATATGCAGATATTGAATTTCTATTCAACTACAGACCGATTTCACTTTTACAAGAATCCACGAAAATTCTGGAAAAGGTAATGTACGGCATCTTCTCTAACACCTGACTACAAATAACTTTTTGTCCAGAACACCGTTTGTGTTTCTGAAGTGTACCGATATCGAGAAGCCTATTTACACCTACAGTGAGAATGCACTGAATTCGTTAAATAATAAATTAAAAGCAGTAGGTATTTTCTGTGTTTTGTAGAAGGCATTTGATTGTGCCAACCAGAACATCCTTTTAAGTAAAATAGAATTCTAAGGTGTCACAGGAAATGCTGCAAAATGGTTCAAGTCATATTGTTGTTGTTGTTGTTGTTGTTGTTTAGAGCGAACTAGACTGCGTGGTCATCAGTCTTCAAGTCATACCTCGCTAACAGGAAACAAGTGTGTCAGTACAAGGGACTAGTGAATTAAGCCATCAGTTATCATGAAATTGGGAAGAAACTGCATGTGGTCTCCCACAGTGATCCACCTTAAGGCCATTGCTTTTTCTTGTGTATATTAACGACCTACCATCAGTTACACTGCCAAAAGTGGAGTTCGTTTTGTTTACAGATGAATCAAGCATTGCAATAAATAGCATGTTGTGCATAGTTCTATAAAAGTGTTCTAATGATATTTTCATGGAAATTAATAAATGGTTTGAAGCCAACTCATTGAAATCAAACTTTGAAAAGGCTCACTACATGAAGTTCAGAACATGTAAATGGTTTCCATCTAGCATACACATAACATATGAAGAAGAGTAGAGAGAAGAGGTTGACAGTATTAAATTCCTGGGATTGCAACTTCGTAATAAATTCAGTTGGGAGTGGCTCACCACATAGCTACAGAAACGTATTAACAAATCTATATTTGCAATTCGAGTGTTAGCAGACGTAGGACACATTAAAATTTAAAAAATGCATACTTTGCTTTCTTTCATTCCACAATGTCATATGGTATAATTTCTGGGGCAACTCTTTAACTCAAAGTTTACAGAGTCTAAAAGCGTGAAATAGGTATTATTTGTGGAGTAAATTCACAGATATCCTGTAGAACTCTCTTCAAAGAACTGGGTATAATAACTACTGCTTCTCAGTTAATTAAATTTGTCATAAATAATGCAGCCCTTTTTTAACAAACATTTCAGTTTACACGTACAATACTAGAAACAAAAACGATCTACAGAAGGATTAAAAACACTTATTTTTGTTCAAAAGTGGTGCACTACTCAGCAACACACATTTTCAATAATTTGCCAGCGACCATAAAAAATTTAGCAACAAATAAAGATCAGTTTAAGATGAACCTGAAAGGCTAATGGCCAACTCCTTCTACTCCAATGAAGAATTATTGAATAGAACCAAATGATCTATTGTATGTATTCATACTATTAGTATTATTATTTCAGCTTGTAAAAAATGAGAAATTAAAAAAATATATGTTGACATGTTCCACATCCACGAGAATCTCCTCAGTACGGATATATTGAACGAAACAGCTAAATAGAGCTTCCATCACCTGTTACAGTGTTGATGAGAAATCCGTCAACATCATCTTAAAAACATAAAAGACAGAGATGTCAGATGGCCAAACTCGTCTGATTCGTGTCAGGAGTGAGTATTCGAGGCACCTATAGAGTGAATTGAAGTAAATGAAACAATATGTAGTACACTGAACAGTCAGAACATTATGACCACCTACCTAATATCGACATAAACCCGTGCAGTTGATAGCAGCGTCACTTGTCGATGAATTACTGCTAGTGAGACACACGCACACTGCTTGTAGTATTGATGAGCGTAATTTACGTGTATTTATTTTATTTATTTATTATTTCACATGCCCCATTACATAGTAATATTACATGTATAATGTAGGTGTAGAGTGGGGAAAGCGCGAGCCGTCGGTGGCTGACCGAGGGCAGATTATAATGGCCCGGGCTAGGCAAGATCATTTCGGAAAACTGCACGACATTGTCGGCTCTTCGAGAAGTGCTCTTTTGGATGTCTTCAGAAGGTGGTGAATCCAAGGTGAGACGACATCACAGACAAATATATACAGACGGGAAACCTCCATAAGGGCCCGGTCCTACGCTCAGGGGTGCGGGGAGGGAGGGTTTCCAGCAGTTCCGTAAGATGTCCCATGATGGCGCTGCGGTCAGAAGCAGCCCTTTAAACTGGCCAGAGCAAGCGGCAGGTAGCGGCTGTCCCCACCACCACCTCCCCTCAAACGCCAGCAAGCTGGACATAGCCGTGGCCTCGTGGCAGGCGGCACGAGCTCTCCCCTCACCCTCCCCTCCACGCTATCCTCTGACGTGCGAGAGGCACCCTAAGCCAGCGAACCGCCTGACACCTGCTAGCCTCTTACGGAACTACGAGGGGAGCGTAGGACAGTGGTTTAGGGGGGGGGGGGGGGGCGGCTTCTCCTCTGTATGTGTTACTCTGTGGCCATGTCCTAACGTTGAGGGCTTGGGCGGCCACCCCTCATTACAGACGTCGGATGTCACAGGCTGGTGAAACAGGACAGGCGGCAACTGACACCAGACTAAGTTCTGGGCAGAGTACAGGCGTGTCTGAACACACAGGCCACACCGAAGACCCATGAGTGTGCCAGTGTTAACATCACGACATCGCCAACTACGACTGAAATGACATTGTTGCAGTGGCAGAGCTTTGCATGATCTAATCAATCCCTTCTTTGCAGTGCCGATGGGAAGGAGTGAAGTAAATAACGATACATAACTGTTGCTGTTTCTCCCCATCCAAATTGCTACACGGAAGGATATGTGTCAACGGGAAATTCGAAATTCTTAGGAATTACATGACGTCTTCTATTTTGTAAGAGTTCCAGTTTTAAATTCCCATTATTCAATCACTTTTCTTGCAAAACAAAGGCAGTGACTACACTTAAAAACCGACAACAAGTGTCAAGTTCTTTCTTCCAGGACTGTTAGTCCTCCAAGTTGGACAGAACAATTCTCTTAAATTTCAACGGTTGGAGATGAGGTGCTGGAGAAGCTGAGGCTATGAGTAGAGGTCGTGAGTCGTACTTGCGTAAGCTCAAACGGTTTAGAATATTCCCGCGAAAGGCCAAGATCCAGGGTTCGACTTCTGGTCCGGTTGTAATATTGGAGGAAGCTTAAAGTATCAAAAAAGTTATATTACTGCTGCTTATACAGGATTTTTCTATAAACTGGTGTAATATACTACATAAGTAACTTTGCATTGTTCATATTTCATGGAAAATCGACATAATTAACAGCAATCTTTATAAGACAGTTGACAGTTTAAAACGCATTTAATTTTAAGTTATATTGTTTCTGAGGATGACTCTTTCTCTGTTAACAAAAGAATAGGCATAACTTGTAGATATTTGATTGAACAACTATGTAGGGTGTTTGGGTCAGAGGGTGCAAAAATTTTACGGTACATAGGGGATTCTCCATTGAATAATTTGATGTAGGGAACCTGGAGGCGGAGAAGTCAGATTAAGGAGATAATAGAAATACAATCACATTAATGTCTTCTATTTTATTTACAATAGTTACAGTTAATGGTAAGTACCGTCATTGACACAACTAACGTACCATTTGCACTGTATCTTACAAAATGTTCTGTAACTGACGGCCATCAGCCTCAATGCAAGCGTGACGTCGGCGATCAAGATTATGGAAAATATCAGGCACCTAATTCCATATTGATATCCACTGAGGTCTCATATACAAGAGACTTAAGATATCCGCAGAGGAGCTGGCAGCGGTGGCCGAGGGGACTGGGGCGCTCCAGTCACGGTCTGCACGGCCACTACGGTCGGGGATTCGAATCCCCCTTCGGGCATGGATATTTGTGCCGTCCTTAGTCTTAGTTAGTTCATAAGTAGTTTGTAAGTTTAGGGACTGATGACCCCGTAGTTAAGTCCCATAAGCTATACAAACATTTGAAACATTTTTATCTGCAGAGGAAGGATATTCTGGTCAGGTGACCCCGCAGGCCTTGGAATAGCATCTGCCCTTCCTATCCAACAAGCAGGAAGTACAGCACTGAGATGGTTCCTAGCAATCAGATTCGTACTACTTGTGTCCTTCCGTAAATAAATAATGTACATATAAATAAACAGCACGTTGGTTGTAAATAAGCTGTAAAACAGTAATGCGAGACAAAGCGGTACGCATGTTTACTTCCACATCTCGTTAATTTGGCTTCTCCGATCCGAGCTTCCCTGCATTAAATAGTTCAGTGGAGCATCCTTTATGCCCTGTTAAATTTTAGCACGCGCTTACGAAAACACCCTGTATATGACTGTAAGTGAGTCCTAAAAATGATGGTAGCTTTTAATCATCACCATCACTTAAGTCATGGCAGAATAGCCGTGCGTACTAAGGCGTCGTGCTGCGGTGCACGCGGCCGTTTGCCGTCGGAGGTTCGAGTCCTCCCTCTTTCATGGGTTTTTGTGGTGCCCTTAGCATAAGCTACTTTAAGTTAGTTTAAGTAGTTTGTAAGCCTAGGGACTGATGACCAATGTAGTTTAGTCCCTTAGATTTACAAATATTATTATTATACTATCACTTAAGACTGATTATGCCTTGCAGCGTTCAGCATAATCCCCGTTATAGGATTCCACCAAGATCCCCTAACCATTGATAACAATGATGCCTCGTCTCATGTTAAACCTGTTACATCAAGATCTTTCTTCGCCGAATTCAAGTACTTTATCTTTAGTGTACCTCCACTCCTCCTTCCACCTTGGCGAACCCTTTAGTCTCTAATATAACCTAGCCTCTCCCACGCGTACAATATGAGCCCACTATCTAAGCTTGTTCGATGTAACTTATTCATCTATGATGTTCATTCTCAATTTTTCTTTGGTTTTCTCACTATGGACACCTTCCTACCATTGTTCCCGTTAGTACAGGCAATCATCCTTGTTACTTTCATATCTGTATCCTCTACCTTATTAATAAGGCAACCTATATTTGTGGAATTGTTTTCAGCAATCAGTCATAAGTATTATTTATTAACAGATATAGCTTTCGACCACTGTGTGGTTATTATCAATGCTTAACACAAAACGATTAAAACATGTAAACCATTTCGACCTACATGTCGGAGGTTACGTTCGTACTGATCGAAATGTTTTACATGTTTTAATCGTTTTGAGTTAAGCACTGATAATGACCACACAGCGGTCGAAATCTAGATCTGTTAATAAATAATACTTACGACTAATTGCTGAAAAAATTTCTACAAGTCAAATTACAGTCGTTGAGCACAAGTTACATCGTGGAATCAAGCCTGATAAGGCAACCTATATCCACGCAGATTTCACTCCCTTAAAGCAAGTTGTTTGAAAGATTGAACGGTGCACTGCTGACTTAGTCTTGGTACTGACTTCCTTCTTGCAGATAAGAGTAGATCGTAGCTGAGCGCTCGTTACATTAACTTTGCTACACCTTGATCCCAGTCCTTCAAGGTGCTTCAATGCTAATGCAGTGAGCACTGAGCTACGATCTACTCTCATCTGCAAGAAGGAAATCAGTACCAATACTAAGCAGTACACGGTTCAATCTTTCGACCAAAGATACCGGGTGGATACAGGTAATATAATGTAGTGTCACTCTTAATGTAAAAGATAATATGGGAGCAACATCTCTTTTCATTAGCGTAGTCTAAAACCTGGCTGAGATTGATTGGTAGTCAAGGACATCTCCAAGTATCTATCATTACTGATGTAGATATCCACCGTTATCCCTGGAAAACTAAACTCTCAACCTCGAAAAGCGTTTTGTCGGGCAAGTACATTGCTGTGCATCTTCATGTTTTCGCGGCGCAATGACTGTTCAAAGAAGTTTCGGGCGTGCAGCCGCATAAAGTTTACTGCTTCTAATATTTCGGCTGAAAAACGTTCAGCCATCTGCAGAGACGAGTCGAATACTGACGCTCCAGCACACGCTTCGTGCTTATAAACGCGTAGGCCGCGCTACTGCGCATGCGGCCACAGATACAACAAGGCGCCAAAGACGTTACTCGGCGGCAAGGAAGGACACGTATGTGTAAATTATGTCTGTGGCTGCATGGTCGATTACTGCGGTGAAATCGATGTATTATGATCTGGGCTTTGGCGGCGTCATTGTAAATTTATTAAAGAAACTGCCGGATTCCATGATTTATCTAAACTGAAGCAACTGTCTCTGTTAATTAGGCACTACGCACGAAGCCAACGGTACGTGCAAAGAATACAGAAGATGATGCAGAAAGTTTTAAATCCATGGTTTTCTGCCATATGTTGGGAGCCTGTCGTCGAAAATCGGACGGATTATGAACAAACACGACGATAAAGTTATTTTTCGGCCCCCACCAAAGACAGCAGCACTTTTGGGTTCTATCAAAGATGATTTGGAGCTCCGTAAGGCCGGGGTTTACAAGATCCCATGTGAATGTGGCCTTTCGTACATATGACAGACGACTCGTACAGTACAAGAAAGATGCACGGAACACCAGAGATATACCCGTCTCTTACAACCAAATAAATCGGCAGTGGCAGAGCACTGTAATGATACTGGACACTCCATGACGTACGAAAACGTCAAACTTTTAGCCTCCACTTCATCTTTCTGGGACTCAGTGGTGAAAGAAGCAATAGAAATTCGCTTGGGGACTAATTTAATTAACAGAGACAGCGGCTTCAGTTTAGATAAATCATGGAATCCGACACTTTCTTTAATAAATGTACAAAGACGTCGCCACAGCACAGATCATAATACATCGATTTCTCCGCAGTAATCGACCATGCAGCCACAGACATAATTTACACATACGTGTCCTTCCTTGCCGCCGAGTAACGTCTTTGGCACCTTGTATCTGTGGCTGCATACGCAGTAGCGCGGCCCGCGCGTTTATAAGCACGAAGCGTGTGCTGGAGCCTACGGTCGGGGGTTCGAATCCCCCCTCGGGCATGGATATTTGTGCCGTCCTAGTTCGTAAGTAGTTCATAAGTAGTTTGTAAGTTTAGGGACTGATGACCCCGTAGTTAAGTCCCATAAGCTTAACAAACATTTGAACATTTTTTTTGTGCTGGAGCGTCCTTCCACCATCCTGTATACCTACCGTTCCCTCATGCGTCCCGTCCTTTGCTGCTTCTATCCCGCCTGGATATCCGCTCCCCCCTCCTCAAAATCCTCGAACGCCACGCTCTTCGCCTCGCCTACCGCATCCGCCTCCCCTCCCCCACACGGATCCTTTACGACCTCATCCCATTCCCACACCTGGTCCAATTCCTTCAACACATCCGCCTCAAGTACATCCACCGAAAGATAAGAGTCCCATAACCCACTAGTATCTCCTCTCCTCCTGGATCCCGGGCCCTGCCACGCCTTTACCGCCACATCCCTCCCTCCCTTCACTTCCACACCCTCTACGTCCTCTCCGAGGATGGCTTCCGCCACCTACCTCTCGTTCTCCACAACCGTCCCGACATCTATCCCTCCTTCCAACTTTGACCTCTCTCTGTGGAATGCCGCCACCTCCTCCGTCCCCCTCCCCTCCCACTCCCGTCTCCCGCTTGGCTCACCCCCTCCTTTCTCCACCTCCCCTGGAGCTCCTTCCGGTTTCCCCCATTCTCCCCTCCCCCACCTCCTTTCCCCTTCCCCCGCGCCTTCTCCATCCTCCACCCCTCCCCCTGGAGGGCCAGTAGAGTGCTAGTGTTTTTAAGTGTTCAGTGCTTCGTGTATATAGTGTTTCGTCGCCCAGTGTTTTTTAACGTTGTGTACACGCCTGTGGGAAACCAGTGTTCCGTGGGTGTTTTTTACCTCAATGTCGCCGTCATGTTATGTATCGTCGTCTGCAGTGAGTGTTTTTTAGCCACCGTGGCAATGTCTTGTTTTAACAACCATGTATGTTCTGTCCACTGTTTTGTGTCCCAGCCTCGTCGCCGCTTTTGTGTCTCGTATCCGTCGTAGGTGTCGGTGGCCGAGTAGGAAGACCGACACAGGAATAAAGGTAGCACGCTTGTGCAGGTACGGAGGTGAGCAGCCAGTGGGACAGCAGAAACTAGAAACACTAGAGTAAATTAGAACGAGACATATATTGCACAGAATTTATACAATACTTAACTTTTACATAGCTCAGTACTGCAGACTGCTGATACATAGTTGAGCTAGAGGCCTGCCTAGTGCCTATCCAATAGCCAAGTCTTTACTGGTGCCTATCTGATTCCGAAGTGTTAACTGGTTCCTATCTCAGTCCCAAGTCAACGAAGTCGTTCAGTGGTGGCCACGAGCGGAGTTGTAGCAGAGGGCGCTCGTGGCTGACGTCGTAAGAACGCCGAGCCGTGCGTGCATGGCGGCGCGCGGCGAAAGTAGGTGGCGCGCACTTTGGACTTGTGCGACACCACACACTGTCATGTTGTCTTTTAACTTTCTCCCATATTTTCGTCTTGTAATTATAAAAGCGCCATTTTATCACCTTTAATTTTATATTCTGTTTGTCCATTGTTTCCATTCGCTCGGCTGTAGAGCAGCATCATCGGCTGCTGCCAGCCTGCCTGTATTAGGGCATTAAAATACAATAAAGAAAAAAAATAGCTTGAGCGTCAGTCTTCGACTCGTCTCTGAAGATGGCTGAACGTTTCTCAGCCGAAATAATAGAAGAAGTAAACTTTATGCGGCTGCACGCCCGAAACTTGTTTGAACAAGTACATTGCTGATTAAAATAAAACTGACACGTTTTGTGTGTTTCCTCGTTGCGCCACTTGTAACAGAGCTGATAATCCGCTGCCGCTCGTGCAGTTGGGCGGGCTGTGGGGAGCGGAAGGGTGGTGTGGTAATGCGGTGTACCTGTTGCGGGCGCGTGGCTCCCCTCGCCATTCAATTACCGGCGCGTGCCGGCTGCTGGCCTTTTTCAGCTCGGGTGCGCACCCTCGCCCCTGCCCTTGCCCTCGCGTCAGCAGCTCACTCTTCCCGCTTGCCTTCTGCCCTCCGAAAACCTCACTCGTGTTGTTGTGGTTCCAGTCCGCAGACTGCTTTAATGGAGCTTTCCACGCTAGCCCTCCCTGTGCAAGCCCCGACACCTCTACAACTACATCCAGCTCAGCTTACTCACTGTTTTTGTGGCCGGCCGCGGTGGCCGAGGGGACTGCGGCGTGTCAGTCACGGTCTGCACGGCCACTACGGTCGGGGGTTCGAATCACCCCTCGGGCATGGGTGTTTGTGTTGTGTTATCGTAAGTTAGTTAAGAAATTAGTGTGTAAGTCTAGCGACTGATGACCACGAAGTTTGGTCGCATAATACCTCACACACATTTGAACATTTTTTAACAGAATATATTGTCGCCATACTTACCAGGAAATGTATTCAGAGCTCTTTACTAGTGTTGCGTGTTACACTATTTTACAACTAAACTTTATTTAGTAGTTGGTCTTCCACAGTTTACTTATTTTGCTATGATAAAAACATATCAGAAGATGCAGAAGGTAAGTGTCGATATCAGATTACAGAGGAAATATCGGTCAATGTGCTAACTTCACATACTATACTAAATTAAAGTACAAACATCATGATCACTTCAACTTATTACACATGGTACACACAATGCATGTTTACAGCAGAGTATGCATGACCAGGTGCCCAGGTATCCCTCAACGGCATGGATATTTGTGCCGTCCTTAGTATTAGCTAGTTGATAAGTAGTGTGCGCCTCGGTTGCACGGTGGTAGAGTGCCAAACTACAAATCCAAAGGTCGCGGGTTCGGTCCCCGCCAGGTCCTAGGATTTTTATCTGTCACTTTCCACTTCTTTCATCTCTGGCAGTATTGCTCATGTGAAAAATACTGAGTAGCACCGTGGTTCGGAACCCACGTTAAACTGTAGGTCCCCCTATAACTGGCTGGGTAAGTCAGTTCGAAGGTCGGAGGAAGGCAACGGCATACCACCCCCAAACAGGACCATGCCTAGTAAAGCGGATTGTTGACTGCTTTACCTTACGTATTTTGTAAGGTTAGGGACTTATGACCCCGTAGTTAACTCCCATAGACTTTACAAACATTTGAACATTTGTTCTTTAGGAAGAAGGTAGGGGGAGGGGGGACTGATCACATACGAATTTCGTACCTCAAACTGATCTGATGGTTGTTGGAAGTCCTGAACCATAGTTATGCCGTTTTCAGATGAGACATCATCGGAACTGATTTCTAAAACAAAGAAGTTCATATTAGTAGGTTTTCCTAGTGCTCTGTTGCGGCTACAGTCCCATAATCCCCCCCCCCCTTCCCCTGGATTCGCCAGTATCACCTTCTCATTAGTTATTCTATTTAACCATGTAATCTTCATCATTCTTCTGCAGCACCACATTTCAAAACCCTCCAGGCACATTTTGTCTAAAACGCTTTTATTCACGTTTCACTTACGTTCAAGACTACACTTCAGGCAAATGCATACCTTCAATAAAAACTTCCTAGCATTTTAATTTGTATTATATGTTTTAAAAATTCTCCTTTTTCGAGACTTGTGCTGTAACATATCCGCATTTTATATCCAAAGTACTACGATCATCATTAGTTATTTTGCTGTCCCAAATTAGAACTAACAACTTTTAACGTCTAGTTTCCTACACCTGCTTACTCAGAATTGCCTGTTTTAACTCGACAGCTCTCCATTATTCTTGTTTTACTTTTGTAGATATTCTTCAAAGATATTTTTCCTTCCCTTCAGTTACTTTTCTAGCTAATTTACAAACTTTTTTCGTCGTCAAACCTAGAAGGAGTTATTTGTTCTCTCTTCGAGTGTAATTCCATTTGCAAAATTCTTCTTTATTTCTTGCCCTGATTTCTGGAAGGAAGGAAACTTTAGATTTAAGGTCCCATCGACAGCATTAGAGACGGAACTTATGCTCGGATTTTTGTTTAAGGATAGGGAAGGAAATCGGCCGTGCTCTTTCACAGGAAACATCCCGGAATTTGCCTGGAGTGGTTTAGGGATTCACGAAAAACCTAAATCTGGATGGCCGGAGGTGGATTTGAACCACCGTCCTCCCGAATGCGTGTCCACTGACTTCTCAAAGTACATATTGAATAACTGGCTATGCTAAGACCCTGCCTCCCTATCGTTTAACTGGTTCTTTCCTTCCATGACTTTCTACTGCTTATAATTGCAACGTGCTGGTCCGTTTTAATCGATGGAGTCAATCGAACACTGGGGCGACTACAGCTGTCACGAAAACAAGAATTAATTTATTCGCGCCGCGGCGGGTTAGCCGCGAGAATTTGGGGCGCCTTGCTGCGGTACGCGCGGCCATTCGCCGTCGGGGGTTCGAGTCCTCCGTCGGGCATGGGTGTGTGTGTTGTCCTTAGGTTAGTTTACTTGAGTTTAAGTAGTTTGTAAGCTAGGGACTAATAACCAAGCAGTTGAGTCCCATAGATATACAAAAATTTGAACATTTTGATTTGAATTTACTCGCAACATGAATCAGCGTCAGCTTTATAATTTATTGGTGACATTTGAAATTTGTGCCGGACCAGGATTCAAACTTTTATTTCCTGCTTTTCGTGAATGTTCGTGTTAACGAGTGCGTTATCCTTGCACGTCTCCAGAACCAAGCCAAACTTCCATATGCCTCACACTTTCTACTCACCTATTGTCGAAAGCTTTCTCTCAGTCTATAAATATATAAACGTAGGTTTGCCTTTCTTCAATCCATCTTTTAAGAGAAGTTGTGGAGTCAGTATTACCCTTGGTATCTCTCCATTTCTCCGCCATCCAAACTTCTCTACCAGATCCCTACGTCCACGTTTTGAGCAATGAGGTGGTGTGCAAGACAAACATAAGGTTAATAATCCTTTGAACGGCTTCGACGGCATCAACCACCAATTTCTTTATAGTTATGCCAGCCAGAGGCTGAAATTATTACCCGACAAGCTATACAAGTAGATAGTTTTGAATACTTAGGTTAACAGTGATTGATACCGTTACTTACATCCAACAACGTGATTTCGTCAGTTCTTCTCTAGTGAGTGCGGAAATGTTTACCTTGTTTCCCATTGCTTGTTTCACTGAGATAAGGACTTCGGTGTAAACTAGGTGTCAGGTTATGAGTAAGCTCTGTTCGCACGCGTTGCTTGGTAGGATAAGCAGACTTAGTCGATGGTGATGTGTGTTCTACTCTTCCACAATAAATGAAAAGAAGTGTTGCCTTAGCAGTAAAGAAGGATGTTTGTATGAAGATTAAAAGTACTCTAAAACACTTCTACTTCAATAGATGGCCAGCAAACCAAGAACAGGCTATCGCATCCCTTACAAGTTTCTAATTGCCCAGAACGACCGATTGCTAAACTAAAAAGACATCACACACACGTACGGAACCGGTGGGTTGCGTAATCGTAAGAGTAAACAGAGCTATAAAAGATTCGTTCAGGAACAGTTTCCTTAGCCGAGTCTATACAGCGTGAATGCTGGCTGCTCGTTCATGAATAGTTTCCTTAGCCGATTCTATAAAGCGTGAATACCGACTGCAAATTGATGTTTGAGTCCCATACTTACGTCACACCGAAAAATAAAAAATAAAAATGTTCAAATTTTTGTAAATTTATGGGACTTAATTGCTTTGGTTATCAGTTCCTAGATTTACAAACTACTTGAACTAACCTAAGGACAACACTCACACAAACACATATCCATTGCAGATGGAGGACTCGAATCTCCGACGGGGACCAACCACGCGCTCCGCAGTAAGACGCGCTAAAGCGCTCGGCCATTGCACCTCGGCTACGTCTCACCTCTGTGCGTTACTGCGACCAAAGGAGTTATTTTATCAATGGGCATTTGACACACAAAGGAAATTACGCAGCCAGCTCTCGGTGGTCACTCAAATAAATCAATGGAGAAAGTTGAAATTTTGTGCTCAATCGGAATTCGCACCCGCGACCTCTTGCTTACTAGACAGTCACGTTGATCACAACGGCTGCGTGCCTCCCGTTAGACAATAACTCTAAACTTGTCCACACAATACTAACGCCGGCCGCGGTGGCCGAGGGGACTGAGGCGCTCCAGTCACGGTCTGCATCGCCACTACGGTCGGGGGGTTCGAATCCCCCCTCGGGCATGGATATTTGTGCCGTCCTAGTTCGTAAGTAGTTCATAAGTAGTTTATAAGTTTAGGGACTGAGGACCCCGTAGTTAAATCCCATAGACTATACAAGCATTTGAACATTTGAACAATATTAGCGTAGTGCGGCATTTCACCAAGAGTTATGGCCTAGTGTGTATACGCACTGAAGACAGGATCGATAGCCGTCTTCGCCTTAATTATTTATATGGTGTCTGTTCTTTCGAAAATAGCCACGCCAGGTAGAGGGTGAATTTGTTACCTGTCAGTATTGACAGCTCGGTAGTTTTGAATAAAAACTAAATGTTGCCAGTGGACATTGAAATAAATCAATGGGGAAAATTGTCTTACGGCATGAGCTACTGTGACAGTTCTGTAAGTGTGCGTCTCTCGAAGAGCCATGCAATATATTTCTTCCTCCTACATATATCTCGCGAAAAGACCACGAGGATCAAGTCAGAGAGGTTATAGCACACACGGAGGCTTACCGGTCGTCGTTTTTCCCGCGAATCATACGCGACTGGAACAGGAAAAGAATAAAGCATGAATTAATAAGCATTTATAGTTTCATTAACAAAGGAGCTGAAACCGTTTATTTCTACTTAATGCTTAAATTATTATTTAAACTACGGTATGGGATAAGAAGAATGAAATGACAACTATCATATGATGCTTCACTTTCCATGCAGCATTTCTAATTTGTGCCTGTTTTGTCGAGAACGTACGACATCCATCTCAGGGTGGAGACTGCACAAGCGCCGATCAGCGGGAAAGGAATTCAAAATATCCGACGCAGAAATTACATTAAGTAGCCGCAATTGTTTCTTTAGAAACTCGGCGATTCAAGTGTGCGCGGATGGTTGGAATGGCCGGCGATCATCACATAAAACACGCGACGGAACTAGTCGTGCACATCTCACAGCTGTGACTTAATGCGACAGCTACGAGAGCGCGCTGCGGCTTCCACTAGGACTCCAGAATTACGAGCTAGCCTCCAAGCAAGCTTCCTGCGCATGCCTCGCGTTTCAGGAAACAATAAAGAAGCGAGTGACAAGGCGGCCTCATTAAAACTTACCTCAGTGCTCCGACACGCCTCCTTTTTTTTCGATATACGTACTTTGTAAGAATAGAAAAAAAATGCATTTTAATTTACCAACAAAGTACAAATTTCTATTTATCTCCGTACCAGTTTTCTTTCCGACAGTCGCGAAGTAACCTCACTTTACCCGTACACCGATGACACTGCCTTTCTTACTGTCCAACCAACACTTTGGTATTTAAATTATTGTATGGTGACGATTTACAGTGTATATATATATATATATATATATATATATATATCACAGTAAGAAAAATATATATATATATATAGAATTTTTTTTTTTTTTTTTTTTTTTTTTTTTTTTTTTTTTTTTTTTTTTGCAATAGCGAATTTCTCTTAGCGTCACTGTATAAGGTATAGATGTTCTACCAAATGGTGACATATGAAAATTTGTTCCGGGCCGGGACTCGAACCCGGGTTTCCCGCTTTTCGCGAGCGACCGCCTTAAGCACTAGGCTACCCGAACACGACTCCAGGACCGACCCAAACTTCCATATGCCACACTGACTGCACTTATTAGTCAACTACATTCATCCCTTAGCACTCACAGCTTAAACTGTATTCCCGCACCAGGTATTTCCAAAGATACCCTTCAATCTTATTAAATGCGGTTTTAACAATGACAACGCTACGTCGGAATTCGACAACATAATGAGGATAGTTTGCATCTCACTAAAAAGAAGTTGGTTGTCTGCTCCGGAATGCAGCAGCCGAAGATGACGGTTGCGTGTGTGTGAGGTGTTCAAAATGTTCAAAAGTTTGAAGAGCTTATGGGACTTAACTACGGGGTCATCAGTCCCTAAACCTACAAAGTACTTATGAACTACATAATACTACGGACGGCACAAATATCCATGCCCCAGGGGGAATTCGAACCCCCGACCGTAGTGGCCGTGAAGACCGTGACTGACGCGCCTCAGTCCCCGCGGCCACCGCGGCCGGCGTGTGAGGTGTGACTGTGTCAAAGTATGAATGAGAGTGGGAGTCTCTTTTGACGAAGTCTGTAGCAGAAAACGTAAAGTGTTTCCAGTAAGTTGCAAACTATCCTCATTATATTGTTAAATACATTTCCGGATTTTTATCTTTTTCACCAAAACTTCGAGCTCGCTAAACCTCAACCAAATATCAGATCCTTACCCATCGTTTCCGTCTTACGATTTATATCTAAACATCCACATAAAATATCTATGTCACTCGTCCCTTAACTTGCAAACCGTGCAACAGAATAAGTCTTTTAATAACTCGAGCATCAGGAGTACATCATTTAGACTTTGTACATGCTCTTTCTCTCTATTCTTACTTGCATTACTCTCTGGGGGCTACCCGTTACTCTTAATTTAATGCATTTCAGTTCGGCTCGGATCCTGTGATATATCTCCACACCCTCCATATACTATTTACAGATTCATACTCATTTTCATGAAACCCCAGTACTTTACTAGCCATATATCATCCAGTTTACACGATAAAAAAAGTGTAAATTATTCATCAGCGATGACCGATACCGACAATCTTATTTAGGTTTGCAAGCGCGACCAGTTACAACCAGGACGTCTTGATACCTACCACATGAGGTACCATTTTGTACTTTAGTACAGTCATGCTACAAATCGTTCTAGCCGCGGTGGAGCGGCTGAGCGCATTGAGGCGCTATGTTCCGATGCGCGAGGCCGTTTCCCGGCGAGGGTTCGAATCCCCCCGCCCCCTCGGGCATGGATGTTTGTGCTGTCTTTAGTATAAGCTAGTCCGTAAGTAGTTTGTAAGCTTAGAGACTAATGACCCCGCAGTTAAGTCCCATAAGCTTTACAAACATTTGAACAAATCGTTCTCCCGACTCCAGTAACGTTAGAGTAATACTTATTGTTCTTCAGTGTGGGATTCATAGCAGGTGGGGATAATAAGGAGTTACAGAAAAGCCAGAGAAGACTAGCACGCTTGGATACAGGTTTGTTTTGTAAGTGTGATAGTGTCACGGACGTGATCAACCAACTCCAGTGACATACGCTCCAAGATAGGCCTTCTGTTTCAGGGTATGAGATACTCTGACATTTCTGAGAGCCTTCGTTTCTCAGTCATGCAATACACTGCTTTTTCTTATATATGTCTCGCGAAAAGCCCATTAGGATAAAATCAGAGAGCTTAGAGACAACACGCAGTCCTTTTTCCTGGGAATCATACGCGATTGTAATTGTAAAAGAAGGAATTCACACTAGTACATGACATACCATCCATTACACACCATGAGGTGGTTTGCGGAGTATATAAGTAGATCCCCCCCCCCCCCCCCAGAAAACTTACATTTTGTTTAATTTTATCATTCTTCTAATTCTTCACAAATTTCAGTGTTTCTAAAAAATTTCAAATGTTTGTAAAGCTTATGGGACTTAACTACGGGGTTATCAGTCCCTAAACTTACAAACTACTTATGAACTACATTATTGATAGATGTGAAGCATTGAATTAAAATTTGTGGTGCGGCCGGGAATCGAACCCGGACCTCCATGCTTACTAGGCAGACGTCTTAACCGTTAGACTACCACACCACTAACGATTAAGGCGCCTCGGAATAGTCTATGTACGATTTCCCTCCACAACACAAACTTTAATTCAGCTTCTTTGTTCCAAAGATAATTGCCACTATTGCCAAGGCTCTCCATGCAGCGGAATAGCACCTCAGCAATGGACATGGTGGAACAATCCTGTTATGGTGATATAAATATCAATTAATATGAATAAATAATCCCTGAGACGGATTTTCGTCTCAAATATGTCAAAGACATTATTGATAGATGTGAAGCATTGAATTAAAATTTGTGGTGCGGCCGGGAATCGAACCCGGACCTCCATGCTTACTAGGCAGACGTCTTAACCGTTAGACTACCACACCACTAACGATTAACGCGCCTCGGAATAGTCTATGTACGATTTCCCTCCACAGGATTATTTATTCATATTAACTTATGAACTACTTACGAATTAGGACGGCACAAATAACCATGCCAGAGAGGGGATTCGAACCCCCGACCGTAGTGGCCGTGCAGACCGTGACTGAAGCGCGTCAGTCTCCTCGGCCACCGCGGCCGGCCCGACCATTCAGATTTGGCACACAACGTGCTGTGAAAGGTGTTGATTGCAAATTACTATATTGACGCGTTTCGGTACATCATCAAATGTTCAAATGTTTGTTAAGCTTAAGGGACTTAACTACGGGGTCATCAGTCCCTAAACTTACAAACTACTTATGAACTACCTACAACTAAGGACGGCACAAATATCCATGTCCGAGGGGGGATTCGAACCCCCGACCGTAGTGGCCGTGCAGACAGTGACTGAAGCGCCTCAGTCTCCTCGGCCACCGCGGCCGGCTGTTTCTAAAAACATTCCATTATACAAACACTGTTGAGCCCGAGACTAGCAATGTAGTTGCCGTCAGCCAAGCAAACACGAAATTGTTCCACGAAGAAGCAATAAAAAATAGTGATCGACTTCCCCATGCACTGCATTAGTAAAATAAGCTTAATAATATAATTATTGCAAGGTCGTAGCAGTCATTTATTAATAGAGAAGATGAACTACTTTTACAAAGAACTACGCGAAAGAATAATAACACCCACAAATAAAGCTTTCAATGGGTGATGGGTGACTTATTAAGCATTTTATTGGTATAATCATACGTGTATGTACTGCAGTCTGCATTCATTTACCTTTTGTTACCATTTGTGAAAAGAAGGGAAAAGAAAGTTAACGATTTTCTGCATCAAGGAAATCCCTTATCGTATGCAAATATTACTCTCGGTGAAAACAGAGGTCGCGGATAAGTGTATTTGCCGTACTTTTTGGATTTCGTCACAGCATTTACGGAATCGGAGGTAGTAACATTCTGCGCATTTCCAATCGGATGGAAACAGAGAGAGTGCTTTTTCTTTTGGAGAGCAGCGAGGCGCAGCACGACCGCCGGCCGCTCGTCACGACCGCAGCCGCCGACCTATACAGAATTGGTTCGTTGCGCCACCAGAGATGGCGGCTAACATTTTGCTCAAGGACGGCGGGATCATCGGCCATGCCATGTAGGTCCACTCTAATTCCCCCTGCACTTCCCCACCTATTGTATCCCCCCTGAATTTCAGTGGAAAGGCCGAGCTAACAATGCACTTGACACCCGCCATAGTAATACTAACGGAAACAAAATGTTAAGTGCTGTAGAAAGTGGAAGGTTTAAACAAGCACGTAAATACAGTAACCGACAGGTAATGTACCAATCACAATAAACTTATGCTTATGGAATACTCCGTCCTACGTTCGTAATTACTATACGACAGTAAAACAGTGGTTCGAATCCAGATTTGGTTTATCGAACGAGGTGAAGCAATTATTGAGCCACAGTACAGCTATTCAAGACGAGATGGATCAAATTCAGGCGAGTTATTCATGATTTAGATTTCTGCAGTTTCCCAAAATATTTTCTGGTGAATGGTGGAATGTTTCCCTGATAAAGATTGTGCATAATTATAATATTTCAAAACGCTTTTATGTGATTTGTTAATATCTCGAATCCCAATCTGTACAAACATTTGTATATTTGAGATATGGAGGGTGTAAAACTATCTAAATAAGTATAGTTAATGAAAACATTTATCTGCTATAGTTTTATAGATGGAGTGAAGTGAAAATTAAAATGCCCACTTTTTCTTTGGAACATCTCGTGCTGTATCGTCTTGGTTCTATGAATTTAGGATTCTGTTTCAGAGTTTTACCCAGCATCAATAAATCTGACTCTTGTTTCGTAAATTTCGTAATATTTACTGTTATTTTCTCTCTTCCTGCTAGCTGAAAGTGACGATTCTCGTACTCTCTTCCAAAATGAGTTACGTAGTCATTGTAAGCACCTACAGTATTATTTCTTCGCACTGAGGCTGCGTCAACGTAGTTCACAACGCAGACTAACGATTGCTTAGCAATTTGCGATGTATCATAGGCATCATACTATATGTGTACTACCTCATTAATTTAGTTTAGAAGCAACCTACTATATGACGTGTACTCCGAATTGTACAATTGTGTAACGTGTTTAACCACTCACAGAAAATTGCTACCTGCAGAAATCACCAAAATGCGAGAAACAGAAAATACGACCACCCTCAGTAGTGTTCTCAGCTATTACATTTTATAATCTAACAATTAAATGACTGCCTTGTGAAGGCACACAATGCAAGCAGTGAATTATTGTTATACTTCTGTGTTTTTCAATTACCGTATCTGTTGCATTAATCAACACAAAATTTATACCACGCCAGGTATACTACTTCAGCATAGTTTCAGACTTCTACAGAGATTTCTATTCTCTGCAGACTAGCTTCTCCGCTGCGGCCGAGCGCACTGAGGCGCTTTATTCCGATGCGCGAGGCCGTTCCCCGTCGGGGTTCGAATCCCCCCTCGGGCATGGATGGTGGTGCTCTCTTTAGTATAAGTTAGTTCATAAGCAACCGGCAGCTGCTTTCAGGTGGAGTCAAGCTAGTCACAAGTTGGTCTTCAGTGGTTTTTTGTTACCTAACTCAGTTTCCTAATATGGAAACACTTCTCACTTCTTAGTAGTATGTGATAGCCTTGTTTGCCATAGTTGTGGTCACATTCGGTTGGTCGCTTCTATTTAAAAGGGCATACCAACTCCAAAGTACCATTCCAACCACAGCACTGTCACTGTCGAACCAATTGACAGATAAGTAACTGCTTTAGTTTTTGGACTTCAACTGAAAGGTAAAATATTACTCAAAAGGAATGATTGACAATGTATTGGTATATTGAACGTGCTACGACGTGTTGCCAGTTAGAAATTTGGCACGATAATTTTTGTACATTTTTTCGGCTCCGGCGTTTCACTGTTATGGCGGTTCGAACAGGCCTCTCATTAATTTTGACAACTGCTCGTCTGATAACGCCCCACGGTGTTGAATGTTACGAACAGGTTGTTGTGCACCATTTAAGTCGTTACGTGAAAGCGGGTCGACAAGTGGAGGCCGTTTCTATAATGAGCAAAGAAAACGAAATATCAGAAGCTGAAATTACGGGACTCTTGTTTTCAGTCTGAACTCAAATTCTGCGAACTTGTGTACAAATTTAATTAACGTAGCAATTTTGCTTTTATTGTTTTTATTTGCAGGGAAATAGGTGTAGAAGTTTCTACGTGTATTTGCCACCTCCTCGCAACCTCCCCTGCAGGTAGTTGCTATCTGCGTTGCTTCCGGTACTCTCCTAGCTCAAACGGAGGTAACAGACTGAATATTGGGCCTCTAAAACACCATTTTTCTATGTGATACCTTAAGTGCTATGTTCTAGATGTTTCTTAATATAAAACTGAATTCTGTCACTCCTGTAAAAATTTCGAAGCGATAACAATGAGAACAAATTTTACAGTTTCACTTATTCGCAGACTAATAAATGACGCGGCAATTGAAGAAACACGATGAAACACATAAGCTTGGAAATTCACACTTCTTCGATTCCACTGCTTCACATTTGCAATTTTCAAATAATTCTACTGTTTAATCTAACGTTATGTGGCATTTAGTTTGCAAAATCAGTTCTAAATGACATTTTTATGTAGTTACTAATCAGAATCAATTACAGTTTTGAGACATCTTACTTCTTTAAAATGTTCGACATTTTGCCTTTCCGTTTCGTATAAGAATGTGTGTAGCTATAAATCTGTATGAAGTTAAACCGATTAATACGGAAAAATTGTGGTCCTTTTTTTTTTTTTTTTTTTTTTTTTTTTTTTTTTTTTTTTTTTTTTTTTTTTTTTTTTTTTGCACAAGATTTTGACACATGTCCAGTTTCACATTTAACCCTGAGTGTGTTGTCTTTAGGCTAGTGAAGGAAAGGACAGTTTCTGGATCAGACGAAACTAAAACTCAACAAACAGTTTAGACTTGATATTGTTCAAAACGATAAGTTCCAACCTGTTGTCATAACCGTGAAACCAAAATATATCATGCTTAGAGGACACGTTTTTTATATATAAACTTTTAAATCTGATCTGTGAAAAAGAAACGCTCTTGTTCTTCGTTCGTTAACATCAGATGGTACTAATGATTCAATGTTCAAATGTTTGTAGAGCTTATGGGACTTAACTGCGGGGTCATCAGTCCCTAAACTTACAAACTACTTATGAACCAGATTATATTAAAGACGGCACAAACATCCATACCCGAGGGGGGATTCGAACCCCCTACGGGGAACGGCCTCGCGCATCTTAGCATAGCGCCTCAATGCGCTCGGCCGCTCCGCCGCGGCTATTACTAATCATTACTACCATGTTCTAAAATTGGTCTTACGATCTACAGTTAGGAATATAAAGTAAATAAATAAAGACTTCCATTCATACAGGTGCTGTAAGGAGGTGGTGCGAAAGAAGTAACTTTTTTGTTTAGAACGTGAGTCCAAAAACAGTTATCAGCTTCAATATGTACTACTTTTCAGTCGTCGAAATAATCGTCTTTCTATCAGAAGAGAATATAAGAAACGTAACAACACCAACAATTCTTGGAATATAGTCAATTAAAAATTGTGTTTCAAACAAACAAAATAAATTCGTGCAATAAGCCATTGTTGGTAATCACTAAAAAATAACGGCCAATGACACAACTAAATGTCGGCCAGAGCTTTTAATAACAATCTTGTGTTACATATTACACATTTATCACTAAAGTTCAACTAATATCGAAATTTATCTTCTATTTTACAAATTATATATCTGTGGAAAGGATACATGAAATAAAAGGTAATTTTCCGACACAAAATTGCAGAATTTGATAGGAAAATGATTACTGAGATTCATTCAGTGTAAAATAAACCCGCAAAACCACAAGGTTCAATCGTGGCAAGACAATAGAGTCAATGAGCAGATGATAAAAAGGCGTAAGGTAATGAGGTACTCAATTGTTCTGTGTATATAAAAGACCACATATACAGTGACGACCATCATCCGAACCAACTGTCTATTGATTTTAGCAGTGGTTAATTTTCAAAATTACGGAAGTTTCTGAATATAGAGCCTTCCGTAAGAATTTCCAGGCTCAAAGAATTGATCCCTTCACAGGGAAGGTAGAACACTACTTTCACCATAAAAATTTCTGAGATACGAACGCAAACTGCCTCAACGATTCATATGTTTGTAGATACAGAGGCGCCGACTTTAGAAAATCAGTGTGGGTGCTCTACATCACGGTTCACAAATGATCGAAACCAACCCTCCTAAAAATCATTTTTGAATGAGCAATACTTGATAAAAGTAAATAGGCAGTTGTCTGGCCTTTTAAACATAGAAGGAAGAAGGATGAGGAAGAAAACGAAAGCATGGCTGCATTACGACACTACAATAAAGCGATCTAATTGGCCGAAGTGGTGTTTGGTAGAACACCGTCAGCAAAGTTTAAAGAAATCTTTGAAATATTTTGAGATTTTGAAATCCGACATCAAACTTTTTTGGTCAGTTCCAAGCAAGAGCTGTATACTTCATCGAAACTTTCATCACTTCGAGATAACTTCATGACATCTCTGACAGTATTAATATAGTCCAAGTTTTTTTTTTTAAGCCTGAGAGAAAAGCATTACAAATTTCAACTGAATCTATAATTTTAGTAACAAGGGGACTGATACAGATAAATGAAAAACGATTAACTTTAGCATCAGCATCAGATTCTTCAAGCTAAATTCTTGAAAGAACACAAATGAATGTTCATAAATACGTACACCTGAAAGGTCAAAAGGACCGACGTGCTTCAGGATGAATAAAGCTAGCATAGTGGCTAAAACACTGACACTCATTACTACTCACTTGGCGATCCGCGTACAAAACTGATCATTTCTTTCAAGTATGAAATATCGTCTCTCTCTATGGTCACGTTTTGCACTGCCTCTTGATTCATAAGGTAGGTTTTGATTTTTCCCGATTTATTTTTTAATTTATACAATTTTATTTTCCATCTCAATTTTATGTGGGTGCTCAGCACCAGCAAAAAATTCGGGGGGGGGGGGGGGGGTGCACGATCCCCGGAGCACCCACGGAGTCGGCGCCCCTGATCTGATACGAATGGTAACAAAGAAAATAAGCAGTGTAATTGACGAAAATAAAGAAGTCCCACCGTGTCTAATAATCCTGTTTTGGAAAGCACCAGATCCACATTCTGTTGTATAAAACCTCGGCAAAAAATGAAACGAGTGAAAGAGATCAACCTTGAGTCATTTTATGGAAAATTTCTGTGTAGTTCATGAAATAAAATTACTTGTTAGTCGCTTTCGTTCCTAAACGTGTTCATTTCTGGGTGTCAAGGTCTCGTTACGGTATAAATAGCTTCCAAACTAAGTTTCTCACTCCACTGCGTAACATATAATCATTGCTTAACGTTGCTCATTGTAACGGTTGCAGATTTTCACTTTCTGTGTTACTGAATTCAATTTATGCTCAGATAGGAAAGACAATATGAGACGTTGAGAATAATTATTGTTAAATTTGCACTTATTTTTGCTCATTCTTTCAAACCTGTTGGTAATATTTAAATGATAGAGACGAATACTATATATTTTGTGGGTTAAACTACGAAAATACTTTTGTTGTAAATTTGTTTGCATAAAGTCGATAAGGTTGTCGGATGTCGTGTATATATCGTACAACAAGCACTTTCGTAGCATTCGCAACCGAAAGATTTCATATCTTTTGTCCGGAATCTCACTACGGATTTTATCAAGTCCTTCGCATGTTTTAGTCGTCGTTTTACTGAATTAAAAGCAGCTTTCACGAGATATTGTGGTCCACAACTTGTTTTCCTACACCCAATTTTCTACCTGCGTTCCGCGTGAATTCGCAGTGTGTAATTACCCACCGGTATTTAATCGACGTTACGGATCATTAAGGCATTCGTTCAAGCAGTAATCGAAATCAAGAACTTTCCCATCCACATGTGGATGGTGCTGTATTACATTATATCGGGTATCTTTTGTCAGTCTGTGCAACGTTGGAAACGTTCCCGAACTTGATACAATTTTTATAGATATGTAAAGCCTTCCGAGTGGATCAACGCAAGCAAAATAGGATACGCTACTTTCTTGTAGTTAATGCAGCCTAATCAATGACAGCAGTCCATCGAAGGCTTAAAGAATCCCACGGTTTAAGTAATTGTACACAATCGAAACAACGAATGGCCTGTGCATTATCTCATAGCTTCAGTCAGTTAATAAGATATACAAAGTGAATCACTTAACACTTGCACCGTAAATATTGCGGAAACGGAAAGTGCAATTGATGTGCGGTTTTCACGAATGGATTGGCAGTCAGAGGCTCGTATTTTTAGCCTACAAACAGAATGTAATATTACTTAGAAAATGTATTTTTATGCAAACATATAGTTTTTTTAAATGGAACAATGGTTGTTTCTATCATGCACTGGAATTTTTGACATTAGCTGTGTACAAAGAATTTTGAATGACATTTTTATCACGTTTAGTTTGGCAGCTCCAACCATTCATAGTTTTGGGGACGGAGGCTTCGACAGCGTAGCTGACTGGCTGGTGGTCATGAGACAGTGGACCGTGCCCCAGGGGCTTGCCACTCGGCCAGTCAGCTACGCTATCTAAGCCTCCGCCCCCGAAACTTTGAACGGTTGTAGCTGCCAAACTAAACGTGATAAAAATGTCATTCAAAATTCTTTGTACACAGTTGGTGTCAAAAATTCCAGTGCATGATAGAAACAACCATTGTTCCATTAAAAAATTGTATGTTTGCAGAAAAATTACACTTTCTAAGTAATCCATTCTGTCAAAACCGCACATCAATCGCACTTTCCGTTTCCGCAATATTTGCGGTGCAAGTGTTAGGTGATTCACCTGTATATTCATTTTATAAAACAGAATTATGATGCCCTGAATCTCTAACATATATGTCACATCTGTCTGTACGCCATAAATTTTAATCTATCAGAAATTATGCAAAGCTGAGCTCCTTGGAAACCTGGAATGTGCAGGAATTTCATAAACATATAAATATATTTTTCTTTCGACGGGATACACTTACAATTTCTCAGACTTTTACCTCTGTCTTCGTTTTATGGAAATGTGTTAAGATGAGTTGCCACTTTCTCCGTCTTGTAACATATCAGCTGCCGTCCGGAGGTAAGTCTAACGGCTATGAAATTTGATTGAGGTGGTGTCACTGATAGCAATAACTAATTTCAACTCAGCACTTAGAAAATAATCGGTTTCAACCCCTTACTTTCCCAGTGTGATCTAAAGGTGAGGATTTAATATGCTGTCAGATATACGTAAGTTCAATTTGGAAACCTTTAAGGTGCACTTAGTGAGAGTAAGGTACCGCGGTTAATAACGCTTTGTCCTTTGGCTGATATTTATTTGTGCAGTCATAAACCAGAGCAGAAACATAGCATTCCGTAGTTAACGAACTGAAGCGTTTTAGAAAACAGGGGAACACAGACAGTTGTGTGCGTTTTAAATTGCTTCTGGGTAGTTCCTTTAGAAAAGCCAACGACCTGTCACATGGTCAAAATCAAATCAAATGCTTGTAAACCTATGGGCTCAGACTACTCTGGTCAACGGGCCCTAGACTCTACAAACTACTTAAACTTAAATCTATCCTTAGAACAACACACACAGCTATGCCCGAGGGAAGATTCGAACCCCCGGGCCGGCCGCGGTGGCCGAGGAGACTAAGGCGCTCTAGTCATGGTCTGCACGGCCACTACGGTCGGGGCGTCGAATCCCCCCTCGGGCATGGATATTTGTGCCGTCCTAGTTCGTAAGTAGTTTGTAAGTTTAGGGACTGATGACCCCGTAGTTAAGTCCCATAGACTTTACAAACATTTGAACATTTTTTTGAACCCCCGGCGGAAGCAGGCACGCAGTTCCTAACATGGCGCTTAGAAAAGCACAGCCGCTCCCGCGCTGCTGTCACTTGATCGCCGTTTGTAATTACTTCATCTGTACAATAAGTTAGATTCCAACTTCCTTATTGACGAACGTAGGTATAACGGATATGTGCAGGTGTACATAATCACATAACACACAGTAAAGATCGATAGGTGGGAGGCGACTTCAAATCAACACTTCATACGATTACAGTGCGAGTCTCCCGCAATTTTTCTAACGCGTACCGATCACATATGAAAAGTAGCTATACATTAATTCACTTATCAGGCTTGTTAGTCATAGGACGTTAAACACGATGCCAAATATACTTGCTTCTTCTGTCACTGCTTGACAGAACACGATGCCAAATATACTTGCTTCTTCTGTCACTGCTTGACAGAACACGATGAAATATTACAAAAGGAAAACACTTCAAAATATTCTGCAAATAATATTTATTTTCTCGTTCACTGACCGGTTATCGGCTTCTCAGGCCTAATATACCAAATATTACGAGGTACGTCCAGAAAGTAAGTTCCGTTTGGTTATATAAAACAAACGTGTACAGATATAGAAAAAATATTTTTTGTACAAAAATCTACAACTGTTAAACTACTTTTCTACATAGCTGTCGAAATTTTGTAGGCATTTGTCATAGCGTGACACAAGTTTCTGTATGCCTTCTTCATAGAAGGTTGCCGCCTGTATATTCAGCCATGTGCTAGCATATTCTTTCAGCTCGTCATCGTTGAAGTGTTGACAGGACAAATTTTAGGTGTAAGAAGAGGATTTCCATCAAAGGGTGGTGTTTGTTTCCACGATAGTGCCCGACCTCATGTGGCCAATGTGACCAAACGATTCTTACTGGAATTTTACTGGGACGTGTTTGATCATCATCCGTACAGCCCGGGCCTCGCTCCTAGCCACTTTCACCTCTTCTTACACTTAAAAATCTGTCCTTGGTGGTCAACATTTCAACGATGATGACGAACTGAAAGAACATGCTACCACACGGCTGAATACACAGGCGGCAACCTTCTATGAAGAAGGCATACAGAAACTTGTGCCACGCTATGACAAGTGCCTACAAAATTTCGGCAGCTATGTAGAAAAGTAGTTTAACAGTTGTAGATTTTTGTACAATCAATACTTTTTCTGTATCTGTACACCTTTGTTTTATATAACCAAACGGAACTTACTTTCTGGACGTACCTCGTATTTTTATTCTAATGCAAACACTTTCACGATGCCATGGCAGTGAGCTAGTACTGGCCATTACACTTTATGTATTGTAAGAAACCTGTCAGGTGTCTCTGGTAACGGTCGCGCTGCCTGGGGCGCCATTCGCAGATTGCGCGGTCGCTCCCGCTGGAGGTTCGAGTGCTGCCTGTCATGACTGTGTGTGTTCTCCTAGCGTACGTTAGTTAAAGCAATTTGTAAGTCTAGGGACTGATGACCTTAGCAATTTCGTCCCTGAGGATTACAAACTCTAAGGATTACAAACATTCTATGTGGTACAACAAAAATTGAGCAAATGTCAAAATTTCTTGTTCTTATTGTTAACACGGTCCGCCAAACGAGCTCCAAGAGGTTGGATACTACTTAGAGAACTCTAATTCCCGATAAAACCAAAGACCTTTATTTGATGGGTTGGTTGGAGAGAGCTGCACTCCGTCTCGCAAGGGCAATTATGAAACTACCTGAATGATCATTAACGCTTCCAATTTGGAAAATCGGTCATTACGGTAAGCACCTGCGCTGTTAGGCAGGGAGTGACAGCAGTGAGTCATCGTCGCCTTGCACCCAGCGGTGCACACCTCCTGCTCCTTGTTGCCCATCTTAGGCACGCTTTTTACGGCGCTCTGGCAACAGCTAAGTGGCTGTTCATCGGTGCGATAGAGTATATTTAGAAACCACACAGTGGCGAGAAAGGAGGTAATTAAAATTTAAGAATATGTGTCAACATCCAGCCGAATTTCATTATGAAACATTTTAGAGGTCATCAGCTGCATAACAGTAACGTCTTACATCAACGTTTGGATACGTTTTCTGCTCATCATATTCAAACTAAGCGCTGGGTGCCTGCATTATAAATTCCACATCGGCCTCGGTGGCCGAGGGGACTGAGGCGCTCCAGTCACGGTCTGCACGGCCACTACGGTCGGGGGTTCGAATCCCCCGTCGGGCATGGATATTTGTGCCGTCCTTAGTCTTAGTTAGTTCATAAGTAGTTTGTAAGTTTAGGCACTGATGACCCCGTAGTTAAGTCCCTTAAGCTATACATACATTTGAACATAAATTCCACAACGCACTTCTAATTTCCGAAAAAGCGTCGGACAGAGCAAGTGTGTTTGCTACAGAAGAATTATTCCTGGTTGTTGAAAGTGTTCTGACACCTCTTCTCGTTTCCATTGCCATGGAAAGCATCGCGTTCCGAGTTTCACTATGTGGCACGCGTCGTACTACAGAATTCCCATCGTTTTCGGGGGACCTTCAGAGAGGGGAATCAGCCCTAGAAATGTATGGTTCCTTTACCTGGACGGTTAGCCGCGGGCCGCAGTGGCCGAGAGGTCTGCGGCGCGCCAGTCACAGTCTACGGTCGGGGGTTCGATTCCCCCGTCGGGCGTGGATGTTAGTGTCGTCTTTAGTATTAGCTAGTTCATAAGTAGTTTGTAAGTTTAGGGACTGATGACCCCGCAGTTAAGTCAAATGGTCAAATGTTTGTATAGCTTGTGGGACTTAACTACGGGGTCATCAGTCCCAAAACTTACAAACTGCTTATGAACTAGCTAATACTAAGGACGGCACAAATATCCATGCCCGAGGGGGGATTCGAACCCCCGACCGTAGTGGCCGTGCAGACCGTGACTGGAGCGCCTCAGTCCCCTCGGCCACCGCGGCCGGCTGTTAATTCCCTAAGCTTAACAAACATTTGAACATTTTTGAAGGTTTGCCTTCAACACAGTCGGATTTCCCCTTCCTGGTTGAACAAGATGAGGAATGCAATCAAAATGCCTGCCTCTGTCTTCTAAAACTAAAGAGGAATTGGTAAACGTTCAAAGCAGTTAACTAACTTGGGAACCATGGAAACGTATCTTTTCTCGCGGTGCATCATATAACATCTGCAGTCTGTGAGAAGATAGGGAAAGAATGAACACTCCTTAAAACAATCTATAAATATGTATCGTGGAAGTTTTATAACGGCTCCGAGAAAAAGGGAAAAAGGTATTTGCACATCCCACTTTTTCTTTCAGTTTTTGTCTTCTCACGATTCGAAGGAAGAAGGAAGGAAGATTAGGGTCTAACGTCCCGTCAGCATCGTGGTCATTATGGACGGCTCACGATCCCCAAAGATTTATTTGTGACCATGTATATTACTTCTCATTCTGACACGCTATTTTCCTAGACGCACGATAGTTATTGCCCTTGACACAGAGTAATAATTATAAAATACTGCTGTACCATAGTAGAAAGGACTCTTTGCATTAAATATTCTTTTTGCCGACTTCCAACAAATTAATATCTTCTAAGAAACTGCACTCGATCCCATTAACATCGAAGTTTCTTTGCCCCGCTTAATCACGCAGTCTACATCGTCTAATAGATCTGCTGTTTCATATTCTACAGACATATATTTATAAAAGGGGCGGGGACATCTTCATTTACGAGAGTTGTAATTTTCCTTAGTGCCGGTCGGATTATTTACCGCACGTTCGACATCAAAATAAACAGAATAAGAGTATTCATACGTCAGAAGACGAGGTAACATGCCACACTATTACTCACGCTCTGTAAACAGCACACGGATGGCTTCGAGGAGTTGTAGATGGTGCAGAACAACTACTAGGTCAGCTGAACGACTACTGCGGCAGAATAGTTGCAGCGAAGATGTGTTTATATGTCAGTTGTATGCGGATGATGCTGTTATATACAGAGACGTCATGACGCCAGAAAACAATAGCGAAACGCAGGAAAACCTACAAAAGATCCACACTTGCTGCAGGAACTCCACCCTCGATATGAACAAATGTAACATACTTCGCATAAATAGACAAAAAGCAGATTATTGTATGATTACACGATTTCATAATAATCATTGAAAGTAAGTTGACGGTAAGTCATCGAGTAAAACAGAAGTGATATCTGGCGTTCCACAGGGAAGCGTTACAGGTCCCCTACTCTTCCTGGTGTTTATAAACGAGACAATCTTAATAGCTCCCTTAGACTGTTCGCGGATGATGCCTGTCGTTTATCGGTCAGTGAAGTCAACACAGGATCAAAAGCAACTGCAAAGCGACTAGGACGGCAGAAATATCCATGCCCGAGTGGGGATTCGAACCCCCGACCGTAGTGACCGTGCAGACCGTGACTGGAGCGCCTTAGTCCCCTCGGCCTACGCGGCCGGCTGCTGACGGAAGATATTGAGAAGGTTCAGAGAAGGGCAGCTCATTTTGTTTTATCACGTTACGGGGGGGGGGGGGGGGGAAGCGTCACGGAAATGTTGCACGAATTGGGGTGGAAATCATTAAAAGAAAGACGTTATTCATTGCGGCGTGATCTGTTTGCGAAGTTTCAATCACCGACATTTACTTCTGAATGTGGAAATATTTTGCTAGCACCCACCTACTTAGGGAGACATGACCATCCCAATAAAATAAGAGAAATCAGATAGAAAACGGAACGATATAGGTGTTCTTTCTTCCCGCGCGCTATTACAGAATGGAACGGTAGAGAAAAGTTATGAAAGTGGTTAATGAACCCTCTGCCAGGCACTTAAATGTGATTTGCAGAGTATCTATATAGATGTAGATGTAGTCCCTACCACGAAATGTCTGGAAGTGAACGTACGGAGTTATTTTAAATAGAACGTTCCATTAAAGGAGCCTACTGCCGGGATGCATTGGATGCAGCGGTTCCCCCTATATCATCGCCCTTGAGCGTTGTCGAGTTTGGTTAGCACTTGGACGGGTCACCGTTTCGGTCTGCGGAGTGTTGATGGCTAGCGGGCTGTACTCAGGGCTCGTGGTGCCAACTGAGTAGCGGCTCCGCCCACGGAAACGAATGAAACAGACTCGACGAGTCAACCAGTATATCGATTCCTCTTATGTATATCTCGCGAAACGACTACAAGGATAAAATTAGGAAACGTTAGAGCTCACACGGAGGCATACCAGCAATCGTTTCTTCCAGGAACCACACGCGACCGGAATAGGGGGAGGAAGTGACAATGGTATGCAAAGTACTCTCCGCGACACACGATAAGGTGGCCTGCGATGTAGACACAGAAGAGGCGCGTTCGCCGGCCGCGGTGGCCGAGGGGACTGAAGCGCTCCAGTCACGGTCTGCACGGCCACTACGGTCGGGGGTTTGAATCCTCCCTCGGGCATGGCTATTTATGCCGTCCTTGGTATAAGGTAGTTTATAAGTAGTTTGTAAGCTTAGGGACTGATGACCACGTAGTTAAGTCCCTTAAGCTATACAAACATCTGAACATATGAATGGCCCCGCAGGAGTAGCCGAGCGATCTGGAGCGCCACGTTGCGGATCGTGCGGCCTCCCGCGTCGGAGGTTCGAGGTTTTAAGCTTTAATTGCATCATGCTCATTAGCGACGGAACACACGCCCAGATAGTTTTTCAAGGATGAGGAAGGAAATCGGCCGTGGTCTTTGAAGAACCTTACAGCCATTTGACTAGAATGATTTGCGATAGCCGCCCTGCCAAATAAGAGTGCACTGCGCCACCTCGATCAGTAAGTTTTTACAGTACGATGAAAATGAAACGTGCCACAAATTAACGTCCACAAATATTTTTATGAAAACTATTCTAAGACACTGAGTAGAAAATAGTTTATTTTCATTATTTCGCAGTTAGAAAGAAAAAATCAAAATGTTCAAATGTTTGTAAAGCTTATGGGACTTAACTACGGGGTCATCAGTCCCTAAACTTACAAACTACTTATGAGCTAGCTAAGACTAAGGACGGCACAAATATCCATGCCGGCCGCGGTGGCCGAGGGGACTGAGGCGCTTCAGTCACTGTCTGCACGGCCACTACGGTCGGGGGTTCGAATCCCCCCTCGGGCATGGATATTTGTGCCGTCCTAGTTCGTAATTAGTTCATAAGTAGTTTGTAGGTTTAGGGACTGATGACCCCGTAGTTAAGTCCCATAAGCTTTACAAACATTTGAACATTTGAACAAATATCCATGCCCGAGGGGCGATTCGATCCCCGACCGTAGTGGCCGTGCAGACCGTGACTGACGCGCCTCAGTCCTCTCGGCCACCGCGGCCGGCTGTTTCGTTTCTATAGAATTTGGTATTTTACCTCTGTCAGTGAGATGGACGATATATTTTTCTTTGGCCATTATGAAAAATAGCTATTACCATAACTAGTTGCCCAATGCTGAGACACGGGAGGTCCCTACTTCCAGTCATACAAGTTGGTCATTGAGACCCTGTGACTCCGCCCCAATATGTAACTTTAAACACTGGTGCTCGCATTACGTTTAATGGTGTCGTGAATGAATAGACGCGTCTGACCTCGAGGTTAAATCGAGTCTCCCCTCCAAGCACATAAAACCCTGCTTCATTCAGGACCACATGTTACACTGTTTGATCGCTTCATTGGGTGAGAATGACAGTGCAGCCTTCCCGATTTAGGCAAATTGCGCAGGCCTGCGAGCTTTCCGCGAAGTACGTCGGTCGGGAAGTAGAGCAGAGCGCGATGTGGCAGAGATAGGCTCGTGTAGTGGTCTGAAGCACGAATGTGAGCCGGCAGGCGGTAGACGCGGCTGCAGACGGGGGCAGTAATTAGGATCGCGGCATTGACTGCGGTGTCGCAAGCGGCAGTAGGAACAGATGTCCTCAACAATGGCAGACCACGCCCGCCGGTGCTGACCTCGCCGCACATCCGCCGCGTGATTTATCGACGCTCATAAAGCGAAAGGCCGGGAATCCGAGCAAAATAATCCAGGGATGGCGACTTTAATTAGCGGCGACAACATCCGGGGCAGTGGCGCGGAGTCCTCTCGCCGTTCGCTCTCTCTCCTGCATAAAGATGACACGCGCTCGCTTCCTTTCCCTGTCGGAGGCACTTTCCGCGCTCGCGTCCAACTGCCGATCGCAATCTTTTTGTAAAGCGCCACCGTTTGGGTGCATAGCTAAACGACAAAATAAATCTCTAGAACCAAAACGTGTCTAGTAAAGAAGTGTCTTAAACACGACAATTCAGGAGGAATGTCACATAATTTGTGACGTGATTCTACACGAAAAAAAAAAAAAAAAAAATATACGGAAAAAGTCCTTTGAACAAGTGGCCGGTATTCGGTCGTTACGGAACTGGAGCACGTTCAAGACGTCACACATCCGTGAGGGATATAAAGACAAGTGTGAATATTACTTAACAAAATGCTGTGTAGGCGCTATGTTGGACTAAATAATAGTTGGATATTGGGTCATCATACCTGCAAGAGGTGTGAGAGCGATCCAACAAATGCCAGCACTGTGATGTCGCACGCGTAGCCTTTGAACAACCCGAGGAAATACCCTGGCGTTAGGGGGTTCGATAATGGAAAAGTGTGTGAGACTGTGCCACAGACACACACTCAGTGCCGTTATAGGTACCTGTTTGTTGTTGTTGTGGTCTTCAGTCCGGAGACTGGTTTGATGCAGCTCTCCACAATACCCTATCCTCAGCAAGCCTGTTCATCTCCACATAAGAACGGCAACCTACATCTGTCTGAATCTGCTTACTGTATCCATCTCTTGGTCTTCCTCTGCGATTTTTACCCCACACACTTCCCTCCAACGCTAAATTCACAATTCCTTGATGTCTAAGAATGTGTCCTACCAATCTATCCCTTCTTTTAGTCAAGGTATGCCAGAAATTTCTATTCTTCCCGATTCTGTTCAGTACCTCCTCATTAGTTACGCGATCCACCCACCTAATCTTCAGCACCACATTTCAAAAGCCTCAATCCTCTTGTTGTCCGCACTGTTTATCGTCCATGTATCACTCCCATACAAGGCAACACTCCATACAAATGCCTTCAGAAAGGACTTCCTTAGGCTTAAATCAATATTCGACGTTAACAAATTTCTCTTTTTCAAGAACGCTTTTCTACCCATTGCCATTTTGCATTTTATATCCTCTGTACTGCGACCATCATTTGTTATTTTACTGCCCAAGTAACAAAACTCATCTACCTCCTTTATTGCTTCGTTACTAATCTAATTCCTTCAGCATCACCTGATTTTCTGAAGTTCAGAGGGAGCTTTAGGCAACAATTGACAGAAACGAGGGAAAATAAAACAGTAGAGGAGGAATGGGTAGCATTGAGAGATGAAATAGTGAAGGCAGCAGAGGACAAAATAGGTAGGAAGGCAAGACCTACAAAAAATCCGTGGATATCACAGGAGATACTAAATTTAATCGATAGGTACCTATATGTGGCATATTGATATCGGCCGCGGCGGAGTGGCCGAGCGCATTGATGCGCTATGCTACGATACGCGAGGCTGTTCTCCGTCGGGGATTCGAATACCCCGTCGGGCATAGATGTTTGTGCCTCTTTAGTTCATAAGTAGTTAGTAAGTTTAGGGACTGATGACCACGCAGTTACGTCCCTTAAGTTTAACAAACATTTGAACACATATTGATATTCACAGACACAATCGACTTCGCCAGTTAAACAATACTCAAGCACGACTTCTCACTGCTGCAACGCGTTATGGGTACGCTTGCAGCTGTTGCCCTGGACCTTCGGTTTGTAATTAATTCTTAAGCATTAACACGCATTTCATAGCGCCGTAAATTTGATTACGTAAAAACAATATGTTTTTGGACGCCACTTCGAACTGCGTTAAAGACTTGAGGTATTTACGACACACTACAGTATCAGACCAGTGTCGAATCCAGGAGTGGGGGGAGGGGCTATGGGGCTGCAGCCCCACCTCCCCTGAAATCAGGACAGTAGCTTAATGCCTTTTTTTTCAGACATCAGTTTTGGGTGAGCTCACCCCTCCCGCCAGCAGACGTAAATCCTACATTCGCCACTGAATCAGAACCTTGTGTTCGATATATTTCTGAAATCGCAAAACATTACAAATTCTTTCTAACAAACATATGAATGACCTCCCGCAAACGTGAGTCAATCTCAGCTAATCAGTGAGCAAGCGTCACACACCTAATGCCCCATGCCACGTCTGGGGTACTATGTGCGCCTCTTTTCTCAGACGATAGGAAGCCTCTTACACTGAAAAGTTTAAAATCAGTGACGATACCTGCAGCACACGTTCCACTCGAACTTTCTGTTATTTCAAAATATAATCAAAACAATAGTGGTTAACCGTCACAAATGAAAGTGTCATTAGTAACTAGCATAAAAATCCGGCTGTCACGGCATATTGCAAAGCTGATAATACACCAGCTCTTATGTCGCGGTGGAGTAGCCGAGCGGTCTAAGGCGCCTCGCTGCGGAGCGCGCGGTTGCTCTCCGTCGGAGGTTCGAGTTCTCCCTGGGGCATGGGTGTGTGTGTTTGTCCTTAGGTTAGTTTACCTTAGTATAAGTAGTTTGTAAGCTACGGACTGATGACCACGCAGTTTGGTCCGATAGAATTACAAAACTAACAAACAAACAAACACCAGCTCTTATCTGTCATATTCCATTCGTGTATGTCTCCGCATGCCCTTTAATCTCTCTTAGCTTATTTCCAAGCTTTCCAAAAAAATTATGCGATTCAAGTATGTGGCAGTGTTGCTGCATAGTCACATTCGAATTTGTTTTCTTTCTTTTTTTTTCTTTAATTATACAGAACATTTTGTAAAAGAACAAAAACGTCCATCTTCCAACTATTCCCATTTCACATTTTTAATCAGTTATGATGCTCTATTGAATCTATCTGTTCTATGCCGGAACTCCTTCATTGTCTTCCGTTAGGACATTTTAATGGACCTCAAAGACAACAACCTAGAACGGGTTGCACTATAACTTTTGTATGTAGCTCTTTCAAAGGTTGTATTGTACCAATTCACGTTTCTCCAAATAAAACTTACTTTTTTTATGTCTTCCTACAATACACTTCAAATGTTAGATACATTTCATATGCATGTAGCTTTAAAAAAGTCACTTTGGCAGATTGTTTTGAGTCCTTTCTGCTGCGAACTGTTTGCTTTATATTCCGATAAAACAACAGCAAAGCAGGCGATTTACGAAATGTGCACCTGCCGGTGGCAGCGCGGCAGGAAGCGCTGCTTCATCGATCGGGCCGCTTGATGGGCACATCGCCAATTGGACGGGCGCAGCCTGGGCCGTACTTTCACACCAGTGATTTGCGCCGGCTCGTCGTTCAGTAACTGCGGTTCGTCATTCAGTAACTGGAATTATCTACTATGGCGCTTCGAATCGTTCGGTCAAGCGGCTGAAGCTAACTGGTAAGTCTGCGTGACGAGCGCTGCGTGCTTGCGTGAGCCGTTTGCAAAACGGATTCTAAGAGAAAATGTTGCATTACTTTGTTCCTGAAAATAAAAAGGGGAAAGGATTATGTTTATTCACTGTTAACAACTCGATAAACATATAGACATACGCCTACAAGAAGCCGACGGCCTACGAGCCTGTGACACGAATTCCTAGATTACTTTTCAACGTAACAGAAGTTGTACCCTGTTCAATAAGCCAACACTAAAAATTTTGAATGAAAACACACACGACACTGGTGTAATATTCTACAATATTAATTATTTAACAACCGTTTTTTAGTTGTTCCACCGTAATCAGGTACAAAGATAAATGTGTGTGGCAGCGAAGTTTTGTAGGATCAAAGATCTTAAACTAGTCTATTACAGAGTATCCCAGTTCATTTCCAAAGATACCAGATGTAAGTGTTACGTTTAGAACTTTATCCAAAGGAATTATTTCAATGAAAATGTTATGTACAACTGTGTTACGTGGAGAAAATAATGAATTTTATAAGTAATAACTACGACCGAAAACATTCGTTGGGTAACGTTAATGATAGCTTGATTATCATTGACTTTGCGGACAAAGGATGGTTGCTACATAATTTGTAGGAAATGTAGATATTTGTGCTGTAATGGAGGATTCCAACAACTTACTAAATTAGAAGACAGAACTATCTAAAGGCCATTACAGGGCGCATTCCAACTATTGCCTCCTTGAGAAGCAGTGACGTCAGGTTTTAGAGACATTAAGGGATGTTTTCCATACTTAGTGGCTTCAATTTTATTGGATGCACTAGACGAATAATTTTTCAGATGTCAGGACAGTATTGTGGGTAGGTCACCTTTGCCAGTCTCGGTGCATATGGATTATTTCTCGTATATGACAGTCGCTGTCCTGTAGTCCACAACTGCGTATCGTCACATCATTATGATTTCTTCTAAATGACGTGCTTACGTTGAAAATGTACAAGTGATGCAGTTTATTGATGACGTTGCCTAACGGTACATTACATTTTTAGGTATGTTAGTCTTATGAATTGTGTATTTGGTTAGTGAGTCAAGTAAATGCAAATAACATTTTCACTCAAATAATTCCTCTCATTGTAGCTCTAAACCTAATACTAACAACTGTAATTTCTGGCCACGCGGGAGTGCTTTCTTAGGCACCTTGCTGTGGAGTGCGCGTCTGCTCCCCGTCGGAGGTTCCAGTCCTCACTCGGGCATGGGTGTGTGTATAGTCCTTAGCATAAGTTAAAGTAGTTTGTAAGTCTAGGGACTGATGACCACAGCAGTTTGGTACCATAGATTTACAAACATTTGAATGTTTTTTGTGATGCACTAGTTTAAAATCTTTCATCGTACAAAATTTCACAGACCCACACATGCATCTTTTTACCTGGTGATGGCGTAATAGCCGAAAACTGGTTAATGGGAACAAATGAATATTGTAACATATTGCCGCCGCGCCGTATATGTTTTCATTCCTAATGTATACAGGGTGTTCCGAAATTCCCGTCACAAACTTCGAAGATTTGTAGAGTGCATAATACTCTTTGCTTGTCATATTTTGGAATACGACGTAGTAGGCCAATACACAAAACTGTTCTAATGTTTGTAAACCTGGGGTCATCAGTCCATAGACTTACAAGCTACTCAAACTAACTTACTCTAAGGACAACTCCCCCCCCTCCCCCCACATACACACACACTGACTGGCACGCGGCCAGCCGCGACGGTCGGGTGTTCGAATCCCCCCTCGGGCATGGATATTTGTGCCGTCCTTAGTCTTAGTTAGTTCATAAGTAGTTTGTAAGTTTAGGGACTGATGACCCCGTAGTTAAGTCCCATAGACTATACAAACATTTGAAAATTTCAACTAGCATGCGCCGCGACGGAGTGGCCGAGAGGATTGACGCGCTATGCTACGATGCGCGAGGCCGTTCCCCGTTGGGGGTTCCAATCCCTCATCGGGCAGGGATGTTTGTGCTGTCTTTAGTATAAGTTACTTCATAAGTAGTTTGTAAGTTTAGGGACTGATGGCCCTGCAGTTAAGTCCCAAAAGCTTTAAAACATTTGAACACGCACAACTATGTCCGAGTGAGGAGTCGATTCTCCGGCGGGAGCAATGACACAATCCGTAGCATGGCTACTATGAAGCAAAATAAGGAAAAAGAAATCTAGTGAACTATTACTATGAAATGCTTACTTCAAGAGCTATGAGCACCTGACCAGCAGAAAAGACATGTTCACCCAATCAACGATTAACACGTGTCATGAATTAATGTATGCATTTTAGAGCCCATGTTTACGATATTCTTTTCTCGGTTTGATCCAGCCTGCTTCCTCCCAAAATATTCGAAAATGTGTAGCACTGCTTATAACCACCAACGGCAGCAAAGCTCACCACTGATTTAATCATATTCCTCACTTCACGTGACTCACCTCATGTTTTCACTAACAATGCCTTATTTTCCAAATACATTTGGCCGTGACATCTCTGGTCCTTCTTGGTGCTGCATTTTCGCTGACGAACAATATACCAGGTGATCAAAAAGTCAGTACAAATTTAAAATCTTAATAAACCATGAAATAATGTAGATTGAGGGGTAATAATTGACACACATGCTTGGAATAACATGGGATTTTATTAGAACAAAAAAAAGTTCAACAAAAAATGTCCGACACATCGCGCTTCATTTGATCAGAGAAGAATAATTTGCATTACAAATTAATGCAAAGCAAAGATGATATTCTTTACAGGAAATGCTCAATATGTTCACCATCATTCCTCAACAACAGCTGTAGTTGAGGAATAATGTTGTGAACAGCACTGTAAAGTTCAAATGTTCAAATGTTTGTACAGCTTATGGGACTAAACTACGGGGTCATCAGTCCCTAAACTTACAAACTACTTATGAACTACTTACGAACTAGGACGCCACAAATATCCATGCCCGAGGGGGGATTCGAACCCCCGACCGTAGTGGCCGTGCAGACCGTGACTGGAGCGCCTTAGTCCCCTCGGCCACCGCGGCCGGCCAAAATATTCGAAGCAAAGCGCTTCCAGTAGATGAGATTTTTCACAGTGTCGGAGATAAAGAAGTGCTCATAGCGTCAGTGGACGACATTTCCGGGCTCTATTTCCTCATAAAAATATTATTAACCTGCTCACTATGGTCTATAACAGCTCGAAGTTTGTAACTGGAATTTCCGAGCACACTAGAATACTGTACGGAACACGTAGGCAACGTAAAATTTGAAATTATATAAATAATACAGTATATACAGCAATAGTATTTTATGCATTTATATTTTTAAAGTCACTAACGTTTTACGCGTTTCTTTTTCCGAGCACTCCGCTTTCTAATCTCATTGCTATAATTCAGTTTCCTCGATACCGAGTTACAAGACGACGCCGTACTGGGAAAATGTATATTCGAAAATGAAAAGCGATTTACTGTCTAGGAGCAGCACGCGAGGCAGCGGGCAGCCGGTGTGTGGAGGTGCGCGCGGCGCGGCCGCTTATCGCCTGGCTGCATCGCCTTATGAGCGCTTTGAGGAACGTGAACCCGCCGCCCGCGCCCGGGAAAGTCGCGCAACCCAACCAGCGCTTTTAGGGCTGTCTCCCAGCATTACTCCACACACGTTGCAAACGCGCTCTCCCTTCAGTGTGACCTGCAGGAATGCTCTTTTCAGCTCACTCCCGGTTCCGAGACATTAGTTTAGTAGCAGTGAAATTTTTGGTTGCGTAACTTTAAGCATTTACCGACGTTCGCGTTATGAGACAGAGGGAGGGAGTGCTTCGTGCTCGGTGCGAGGGCGTTGCAACACGTTCCTCGGATTTCACTGGTGATATAGGCGTTTAAGTCAAAGTAAGCAAGGTAGGAACGCCGTTTGTAGGACGTCTGAGTAACCTGTAGCGACCTTTAGCACTCCTAACTGTTGTGTCGGTACCATCTGTTGTCAGACTGCCGGCCGCGGTGGCCGAGGGGCTGAGGAGCTTCTGCACGGCCACTACGATCGGGGGTTCGAATCCCCCCTCGGGCATAGATATTTGTGCTGTCCTTAGGATTAGCTAGTTCATAAGTAGTTTGTAAATTTAGGGACTGATGACCCCGTAGTTAAGTCCCATAAGCTATACAAACATTTGAACTTTTTTTTTGCTGTCAGACTTTTGCACAAACTGAAGTTCATAGTTTATGTCATCAGAAACACCTTATACTCAATCATAGAAGCATTGGTGCGGCGTACTATTACATTTTCCTGCACGAAATATCCGCAAGTCTTTTCGTAAGTGGCCGAGGAGACTGTGGCGCTCCAGTCACGGTCTGCATGGCCACTACGGTCGGGGGTTCGAATCCCCCCTCGGGCATGGATATTTGTGCCGTATTTAGTATAAGGTAGTTGATAAATAGTTTGTAAGTTTAGGGACTGATGACCACGTAGTTAAGTCCCATAAGCTTAACAAACATTATCTTATCTTTTCGTAAGAAAGTGTAGTTATTTCCCTAAAAGGCAATGAACTATATTGTTGGTGTACCTATATCTACGGAAATGAAACGTGTTACACCATGACAGAACTCTATCAAACTAATACTTAATTATTTCAGTGTCTGTAACCTTATCTGAGCTTATTACCTGTACAGACGAAAGCCATTCCCACAATTAAAAGAGTCGTATTGGTATGTCTAACCTTACTGGGACTGTTCAGATGGAAATCGTGCTATATCTTGCTCAGAGCGCATGCGTGAGGCCGTTATGGTTATCTTTAATGACGTTGTGATAAGTCGAATCATTGGTATTCTTCAGAATATATTTCTGTGTCAAGAACCACTAAGGAATTTTTTATAATAACAATAATAATAATAAGTATTATTATTATCATCATCATTAGTAATAGTAGTATTATATAATCACTAGCCTTAACTCTCGGCGCTACCCAGATATTAATTCTATTCCTCTGTTGGTTCCTCTCGCCCCCCCCCCCCACCTCCCCCAGTACACCTCTTCCTCCCCCTGCTGTCAGTTTCCTCTTCTTTCCTCTTCTCTCTTCATCTCCCCCTCACCCCTGTTTGTTCATCTCCTCCTCCCCTCCATCGGCCGATCTGCCCCCTCCTTTCTCTCTCCATCTGCTCCCTCTCCATCCTCTCATCCTCTCTCTGTCCATCTCTTCCTCCCCCTCTTAGTCCACCTCCAGCCCCCTGCTGTCAGTCTCCTCTTCTTCCCTCTCCCTCTTCATCT
The DNA here is from genome assembly GCA_026315105.1 of Locusta migratoria. Taxonomy (NCBI): domain Eukaryota; kingdom Metazoa; phylum Arthropoda; class Insecta; order Orthoptera; family Acrididae; genus Locusta; species Locusta migratoria. The sequence goes on along the minus strand of CM048755.1, from coordinate 450,190,732 downwards.
ACCCCTCCTCCCCTCCCTCGACCGATCTCCCCCTCCTTTCTCTCTCCATCCGCTCCTCCTCTCTCTGTCCATGTCTTCCTCCCCCTCTTAGTCCACCTCCAGCCCCCTGCTGTCAGTCTCCTCTTCTTCCCTCTCTCTCTTCATCTCCCCCTCCTCCGTTTCCTCGGCCGATCTCCCCCTCCTTTCTCTATCCATCTCTCCTCCTCTCTCTGTCCATCTTCCCGCCGCCTCTCTCAGGCCATCTTCTCCTATCACTGATACGATATTTGTGGCTACTTTCATTCACCATACAGTGGCTAGCGGACTATTAGAAACTGTAGACTTATATAATTACAACCAAACTGCACTCTTCTTTGTAATACGAGTATCTTTATCTTCGAGTCTGTCTCGATTTTTACCTTTTTATCTTCGTTATCATAGTTAAAACTGACGAACATGCGCCTTGAAACTAAAAACGTATCTGTTTGATATTAGACAATGTTCTTAATGTGTGAATGACGAAACCACGCAATCATCGTATTATGTCGGATGAGAAATAATAAACCTTTTTTTATATATACTGTAAGATTCGTAAGTCACAGAGTATACAACTTTTCCTAAGAGTATTTATTGCCCAATATTCCACAGATTTTTGCTCGTCACAGTCACCCACTGCCACGCACCGTGGCCAAACTCCCTTATTAACAATTTGACAGCAATGGCTGTCTATCGCCAAAACCACGGAGAGGTCCAAATGGGTGGTCATGGGGAAAAGTCTATCTGTACGCACACAAAATGTTCAAATGTTTGTATAGCTTATGGGACTTAACTACGGGGTCATCAGCCCCTAAACTTAAAAACTACTTATGAACTAACTAATACTAAGGATGGCACAAATATCCATGCCCGAGGGGAGATTCGAACCCCCGACCGTAATGGCCGTGCAGACCGTGACTGGAGCGCCTCAGTCCCCTCGGCCACCGCGGCCGGCTGTACGCACAGATATATTATTATTATTACCATTATTATTTAGGATTTTTCTAACTATTTTGGAGTTTTCTAACCGAGCACCTTACTTGCGTCATAGAAGTTGCGCCGCGCGGTCTAAGGCGTCATACTATGGACTGGCCGGCCGTTCCCACCGGAGGTTGGAGTCCTCCGTCGGGTACGGGTGTGTGTGTGTGTTGTCTTTAGCTTTAGTTTAAGTAGTTTATAAATCTAGGGACTCAAGACCATAGCAATTTGGTCCAATAGGTTTACAAACATTTGAACATTTGAAGTTAGTTGCCGCACAAGGGGAAAATCGTGTATGCAAGAACTGTATTAGCTTTTTTCAGTGTTTATATATTTGCTATTTGTATATTTTGTTGATAAAACGGAAATGGGGATCAACCAGGCATTTGTGTTAGTAAACAGGTCGCCATCGGATGACCGAGTCCTCCCTCGGGAATACGTGTGTGTGTTGTCCTTAACATAAGTTAGATTAAGTAGTTTGTAAGTCTAGGGACTCAGTGCCTTAGATTTACAAATATTCGAACTTTTTTTTTGTGGCAAACCGACTAAACGCCATACTAGACTACAACAGTCAAATAGTTCTTAACTCTATGCGCAGACTCGATGTAGGTCTGATCCACTCTTTGCCTCACATTTGAGAGCACTAAGCGTTAAGTTACACTTATGTACTGCTGCACCAGAAAGTGTTTTTCTAAGGCAGTGATGCAGATCATTGGTTTTCAGTTACCAGCTGTTTGTCTTACCTTCGATCTTCTGAAGAAGGTAAGACGCGTCATTTAATCAAGTCTTCAATTTCTTTAATATTTCGTAAGGAAACTGCCATATAAATTTCTTGTGTCCACCTGCTTATTCTATATTTTCCGGCTTTTAACGGTCCTGTGACATTCTAAAATACTTGCTTCCTCGTATCTTCGTTTGTAATCCTTTGTTCCTTAAATAATATGATAGCCTCTAAGATAGGAAAATTTCGATTTGTAGTCGGTAACGATTAATATAAAAGTGTACAATACATGTTTATAAACGAATAAAAATTGTAAGATAAAAGAGTAAAAATCATCACAAATAACCATAACAGTATCCTAACAAAATGGAATGATACCATCTGTACAGGAAATAAATACTACCTGGTTTGAACAATGATATTATTTGAAAATAACAAGATAATAGGCATCATATTCGTAATTTTCTACTTTCATTGTGAGCGCAGTTTTGCCTCGAAGTGATTTTTAACAACGAAATACCACAAAGACGTTATTTCCAGGGTTTGGCGAAACACAGGAAATGTTCGTCACAGCCTAGTGCAAGGCCAATAATGAGTAACCACTCTGCAACGGGACTAATGTCTGACCTTAAAGACTTGAAATCCAACGATGTCTGCTAGACCGGCAGCTGGGATCCTGTAGCTGGTTCACAAGTTGCATTTTCATGACAGACTGTGTATCGATGGCTGACTGTTTCTGTTCAGCGTGACAGATGTTCGACAGTACGTGTTTGGCAGTCGGTTTTACAGAAGCAAGTCTGCAGGTATAATGTTGTCCATTATGCAAGACAGCCTTATTTCTTATATATTCTCGGATAAATATAACATGTTTTTAGGAAAAAAGGAGATGGACACAGAGAGAGAAGGGATAGGAGAAGAACTAACTCAAGGCAGGAATAAATAAATAAATACCCGGACAACGCCAGGTTTTCAGCTAGTGTAACAATCGCAAAGTTAAAGTCCAAGACGTCGTACATTAATTGTACACTGCGGTAGCGCCTCATTGTTTACACACCCGTTGAGCTGAAACTTGCAACAAGATGTAGTATACTGTATGCTGTTCATATTATTTTGACCACCACTTGCATAGGTTAAGGTGGTACAAATTCGATATAGGTACAATTCCGATCAACCTAATTTGTCAGTCTCGTGTTGTTGGTAGCACTTGCCTATGTGTGGCGTTGTAGTGTAGCAGGTTTCTACAGCTTCTCCTGTCTTTTCCAAGAATACACCACTTTGCGCTACGGAGATATAAATTTTTTCCTGTTACGTGGAGCAACTTCGTCGAAGGCGCTCTTATAAATTATCTAGTTTCCACGCGATTACAAATTCTATATTATGCAATGCTTGTTACCTGCCGTGCAAGCCGTGACTGGAGCGCCTCAGTCCCCTGGGCCACCGCGGCCGGCTGTTACCTAGAAGTATGCGTTGGTTCTCAAGGGAAAAAGTGCTTTTTATGTGGAAGAAGCCAATGATCAAAATTGTACGAGGAAGTGATCATAATTGTACCTAGTGTGGTACATTTTCGATCGATTTTTCACACTTCTGTAACCTTTTTTTGTGTTTATACCAACATTTATAATGGTCTAATATTTGTGTTACATATTCGTTAAACATCCAAGAACAAGTGCCATAGTTAAAATTATCTCTTTTCTCAACATATTTCCATTACGAACAACATTTGTCCGAAATGATCGGAATTGTACCACCTTACCCTATGGTTTCCACGTCAACCATATTTGTTGAAGTAACCATCCTGGTATTTGTCTTATGAGGTGAAGGTAAAATATGAAAACCTATAAATATGGGTGACCGTGCTAGGACGTGAAGAGTGAAAGTCGTGTCTTACCCACTGCGTTATCTCATTCGATAAAACGATTGCTGAAACATTGGTTGCAAAGCAGTCACGTTATAAAGACTGCATGCTGCCTTCTCCGCCCAGTGAGTCTCTTTCTCCCTATTTGCAATTTGTGTCTTGAGCGAGAACCTATTTATGAACACATTAAATCACTGTATTTTATTCGTATTACTCAGTATGTTTTGGACCTTTGCGCGCAAATTTGTATAAACTCTATAAAAGTAGCGGTCTGTTAGGATCGGAGCTGCTGCAAATATTGCAATTTTAAGCATAAATTACACTATGACACTGTGAATATTAAACAATAACAACTGCAGGATCAGAAGTGACGTCTGTTCTTTCGGAACAGACGCCACATGTATATATATAATATTCCGGTGACGGGCAATGATCCTATCGTTAGTGGGGAGGGGTGGGCAAGTTTGAAGCCCTTACTCTTACGGGAATTAGTTTCATAACTACGAGTTTGAGTACTGTGGGCAGGGCGAAGCTCGGAATTTGTATCTGACGGGAGGCGTGCTTAGGTAGTCCCTGCAGGTGCGGTGATCACTGTGTCCCCAGTGGTGTAGGGGTCAGCGCAACTGCCTAGAAAGCAGGAGACCCGGGTTCGAATCCTGGCTGGGTACACATTTTCAGCTTTGCCCAATCGCAGTTGATGTCATATATTCTGTGAATATTAAACAATAACAACTGCAGGATCAGAAGTGACGTCTGTTCTTTCGGAACAGACGCCACATGTGTGTATATATATATATGACAGAAGTATTTAGCGCCACTAAAAAGTGACAGGAGGTAATTGAATTACGAGATAGCTCCCTGGCGACCGAACTATCGCAACACGTTCAGACGACTTAATAAGTAACGAGTGAAGGCAGTAGACAAAACAGAATGCGCGCTGCCATTATCACTAGAATCGTTAATTGCGCGCGACCTAGCGGCCACAGACTGACAAGGGCTGACTGACAGGGACTCGCTCGCAGGCATGCCACCCGTCTCCGCAAAAAGCCACATCCGTGACGCTAGCGAAGTGATTGAGAAACCACGACACTCGCTACGTGTCTCGCATGGCACAGTTCCTCCAGTAATCGCTTCGCGGATTCAACAGAACAATGGAAACCTAAAACGGGGGATACGATGTCTGAGAATGAATTTCGGCACCCAATTTACGAATCGAGCTTCCAGTGGCACCGTATATCGGTACGAATCAACCGGCCCGGTCTTCCAGCTGACGGGCAAGAACAGTTCGACTTCCATTCCTGAGAGATCCGGTTTCCAAAAACGCTTTCTTTACATCAATGTCGGTAGAGACAACGACACTTCAAGTTCTATTTCATGGAGTATGCTTACTAACCACTCGCCGATTCCGATACAATTCGAAGGTATTGTTGACTATGTCAAAATATGATACAAATATTTTTTATTCGTGGCAATACGTCCGTTTGATTGGTGAAAGCCGGCCGCGGTGGCCGAGGGGACTGAGGCGCTTCAGTCACGGTCTGCACGGCCACTACGGTCGGGGGTTCGAATCCCCCCTCGGGCATGGATATTTGTGCCGTCCTAGTTCGTAAGTAGTTCATAAGTAGTTTGTAAGTTTAGGGACTGATGACCCCGTAGTTAAGTCCCTTAAGCTTAACAAACATTTGAATATTTGATTGGTGAAAATCCTGCCGAAGAGGGCATTACGTCGAAAGAGTAGGAGATATAACAAAAATGTTGAAACATAATTTCCATGATTCCTACAGTACTTTACAACGGTATAATAAAAATTTTAAACGTATTGATATATTTCGAAATCTTCCCTCACCACACAATTTTTGAAATGGTAAAAATATTATTTGTAGTAAATCTAATAATATATTTAACAAAAAACTGAAGCATATAAGATAAAGTAGCATCACGATGCCGCAGTATTCAGATGTAAGTCGGAAGTACCTCTGCATACCTCTATAGGCGCACTCTGTCCCCCGTACGACGCTTGTCAAATCCCTTTCAGGCCCTGCACGCACAATTGTGCGTTTCTAGTTTTGCTCGGTTTTTTTTTTTCCTTTGTGATTCACGTTAGGAAGTTTGGGTCCATAGTGGATGGACAGTGGTAACGTGCGCGACGTGTTAGAGTTCCGTATTTCTACACTGTGTGGTACCAGCAGTCGGTAAACCCAATGGCGGCAAGAAAGACTTGTTGTCAAGGTGTTGATATCCTTACACGTGTGAATGTCGTTCAGAGCAGTTTCAATAAATCATCTCTTCCTAAATCTCCGTAAGACGTTAGTACCCACTGACTCGTGGCGCTTAAGAGAAATGCCATTGCAGAGCTACTGGCGGTCTAGCCTGTTGCCAGAGAATTAACTGGCTATTTTTCGCATAACCTTGTATGCCACGTACCTCGTGCCACTATTACGTATGCTAATTGTGACGATAACACAGTAGAATTGCTCAGGGGCTAAGCAGGCGCTCTTAGACGGCTGACATATTGGCTCTACATGCTGACGGTTCACCACTCTCTGACGCACACATAAATAACCCTCTAACTCAAATATGTACAGCAAGGCATACCCCATAAGTACTTTCAAGTTTTCTGTATTTTCACAGTCTGTGCATACAATCATTAAAAATTCTTTAGATTCCGTTGCGAAACATTCTTTAAAGAAATCCAATATTATTGTTGTCCTTGAAAAAAACAAGGGGGAAGATTTATGTCGTAGACGACGAGGGAATCGACCACACACTCTTCATTCGAATCATCCTGGCATTCGTTTTAACTATTAGAAAAATTATGGAAACCCTAAATGTGGATGGGCTCCTTCATAATGCGAGTTCATTGTCTTATCCTCTCGTCATCTCGCTCAGTGCTTATCATTCAGTAACTGACACATTTGATCTAGAGGAGCCTGTTGCATTTTAGATTGGCAAGCACAGTAAATTCGATTATTTTACTAGAATTTATTTGAATAGTAATCAGCTTTACACCTATTAAACCTCCGTCTCTAATGACCACGCCGCGGTGGAGTAGCCGAGCGGTCTAACGCGTCTCGCTGCGGAGCGCGCGGTTGCTCGCCTTGGAGGTTCGAGTCCTCCCTGGGGCATGGGTGTGTGTATGTGTGTGTGTTGTCCTTAGGTTAGTTTACCTAGGTTTAAGTAGTTTGTAAGCTACGGACTATTGACCACGCAGTTTGGTCCGATAGATTTACAAACATTTGATTTTTCTAATGACCACGCTGTCGATGGGACGTTTAACTCTAATCTTTCTTTTTTGCTTACTTATTAAACCATAATCAGATAACAACTAACTAGAGTCCTCCTTGAAAACCTAACCTATTACTACGGGTACAGAATATATAGCCGGCCGCAGTGGCCGAGCGATCTGCGGCGCGCCAGTCACGCCCTGCACGGCCATTGCGGTCGGGGGGTTCGAGTCCTCCCTCGGGCATGAGTGTCCGTGTTGTGTTATCGTAAGTTAGTTATGAAATTAGTGTGTAAGTCTAGCGACTGATGACCACGAAGTTTCGTCGCATAAGACCTCACACACATGTGAACATTTTTTTAACAGAATATATTGCCGCGAGAGACCCCGAATACCAACTGCCGGCGTGGCGCAGGGGATAGCGTCACGGACTGCGGAGCAGAAGGTCGCCGGTTCAATCCCGCCCACCGGCATAAATTTATTTCTTTGTTCTTATGTTAACTGTTCTTCTCATTTCTGGTAAATTCTGTCTGTGTATAAATAGCAGAGCACTCTGCCTGAGAGGCAGTCAGTGCTGTGTGTATGTTGAGTTCGTAATAAACGTGCTTTCAGTATAAGTGCTGTGTTTAGTTGCCTTCGAAGTCAAGCCTGCTTCCATTGCAACGCGACAATATTGCTGCCATACTTACCAGGAAATGTATTCAGAGCTCTTTATTAGTGTTGCGTGTTACACTATTTTACAACTAAACTTTATTTAGTAGTTGGCCTTCCACAGTTTACTTATTTTGCTAAGATAAAAACATACCAGAAGATGCAGAAGGTAAGTGTCGATATCAGATTACAGTGGAAATATCGGTCAATGTGCTAACTTCACATGCTATACTAAATTAAAGTACAAACATCATGACCACTTCAACTTATTACACATGGTACACACAAATGCAGAGTATGCATGACCACTTAAACCCTACGTAAGAAAATATTGACATTGAATTGCAATTCAAAGATGGTACGGTATAAAAATAGAAGCAAATCTCAGCGTTACAGTTCCAAAAATTTATACTATGATCGCCGTATTATATTACGAGGGAAACATGTGGAAACATGTATCTCGTTAACAGTATGAGGTCTGCATCACTGTCGATTTTATTTATTTATTTTATTTTCTTTTTCTTTTTACATGCAACTAAATGTTGCAATATCAGAACGCAGAGAGTTAGGTCAAGATCTATACGTAAAATAAAGAAATAAATGAAATAAAAATAAAAAAACGCTTGCATCTAAGACTATGTTGCTCATTTTCAAACTTGCAGAATTACACATTCCACTCTCGCAAAAATATAATGGAAAAATATCCTCACGAATCAAGTGCAGGTGATAGCGTCAAAGAGTACACCTCTGTTATTGTATTACTCATCCAGAAAAGTTACCACGGCAGAAGACTGAAGAGGTATAACCTGGAAGAATAATATGACGATGGATGAGAATAGCAGAACAAATTGAAATATTTGAAAAGCAGAGTTGTTTTCAGTCGTTTCCACTAACATTATTTGAACAGCAACGCAGATCACCGTGTTCTGTCGGACAAAAATATATATTCAGAGGCATGACACCCACTCGAGACTACGTCACGTAAAGTCCCTAACAGAGTGAAGTTACGGAATTGGACACATCTGAGCAGTGGTAACACACTGGACTCGCATTCGGGAGGACGGTGGTTCAAACCCACCTCCATCCATTCATATTTAATTTTCCCGTGATTTTCTTTAATCACTCCAGACCTATGCCGGGATGGTTCCTTTGAAAGGACTCGGCCGATTTACTTCCGCATCCTTACCCAAAAATTCGAACGTGAACTCCGTTTCTAATAACCATCCTGCCGTCGGCACGTTAAACCCTAAGCTTCAGTGTCGGTCCCAAACGAGTGAGTGGGGAGGGGGGAGTTATTTCCCTCTCTCCACTCCGCCGAAATTCGAAAAATTCACGATAACGCAAGCTTTTATGAATTTATATGAGCATAGTAAAGTAAGAAATGAAAATGTTTTTCGCCGCGGTGGAGTAGCCGAGCGGTCTAAAGCGCCTCGCTGCGGAGATTCGAGTCCTCCCAGGGCCTGAGTGTTTGTGTTGTTCTTAGGTTAGTTTACCTTAGCTTAAGTAGTTTGTAAGCTACGGATTGATGACCACGCAGTTTAGTCCGATAGATTTACAAACATTTGAACTTTTTTTTTAACGTTTTTCACGCAATGTCACACTTAGTTGAACCCCCCACTACTTAATGTGTGACGTAATTTATGGATGGCCCCTTAGATCTAATTGTTTCATTAATGATCTCTCATCAGTTACACTACCAGAAGCAGAGTTCGTTTTGTTTGCAGATGATACAAGTATTGCAATAAAAAGTACGTCAAGCATAGTGATAGAAAGGTCTCCTAATGATATTTTCATGAACATTAATAAATGGTTTAAAGCCAACTCATTGTCAAATGTTCAAATGTTTGTAAAGCTTATGGGACTTAACTACGGGGTCATCAGTCCCTAAACTTACAAACTACTTATGAACTACTTACGAACTAGGACGGCACAAATATCCATGCCCGAGGGGGGATTCGAACCCCCGACCGTAGTGGCCGTTCAGACCGTGACTGAAGCGCCTCAGTCCCCTCGGCCACCGCGGCCGGCCCAAGTCATTGTCATTAAACTGTGAAAAGACGCACTACATGCAGTTCAGAACATGTAAGAGATTTCCTGACAGCATACGCATTAAGTATGAAGAAGAGCAGATAGAAGAGGTTGACAGTATTAAATTCCTGGGATTACAGCTTGATAATAAATTTAGTTGGGAGGAGCACACCACAGAACTGCAGAAACGACTCAACAAATCTGTATTTTCAATACAAGTGTTATCAGACATAGGAGACAAAAAATAACAAAGCTTGCATACTTTGCTTACTTTCATTCCCTAATGTCATATGGTATAATATTTTGGGGTAACTCTTCAAGTCAGTCAAAAGTCTTCAGAGTCCAAAAACGTGTAATACGTATTATTTGTGGAGTAAATTCACGGACGTCTTGTAGAAGCCTCTTCAAAGAACTGGGTATATTAACTACTGCCTCTCAGTATATTTATTCCTTAATGAAATTTGTCATAAATAATATATCCCTTTTCCCAACAAACAGCTGAGTTCATACATACAATACTAGGAATAAAAATAATCTACACAAGGACTTAAAATCACTTACTTTAGTTCAAAAAGGGGTCCACTACTCAGGAACACACATTTTCAATAATTTACCATCAAGTATAAAAATTTAGCTACAAATAAAGATCAGTTTAAGGGGAATCTAAAAGACTTTCTAGTGGGCAACTCCTTCTACTCCATTAGCGAATTTCTAAATTGTACCAAATGATGCATGCACTCATACTATATTAGTATTATTATATTATCAGCAAAAAAATTATTAGTATTATCTATTATTCAACTTGTAAATTTTGTTTCTTGACATACACTACGCTTGTCCGTCCATTTTTGGAGTATTGCAGCCCAGTGTGGGATCATTATCAGGTGGGTTTGACGGAGGACATCGAAAGAGTTCAAAGAAGGGCAGCTCGTTTCGTATTGTCACGATATAGGGGAGACAGCGTTACGGAAATGATACAGGATCTGGAATGGGAATCATTACAACAGCGGCTCTTATCGCTGCGGCGTGGGCTACTTGGGAAACTCCAATCGCCAATATTCTCCTCCGAATGCGAAAATATTTTGTTGACTCCCACTTACATAGGTAGAAATGATCATCAGAATAAAATACGAGAAATCAGAACTCGAACAGGGAGATTCAGGTGTTCTTTCTTCCCGCGCGCTATTCGAGAATGGAATGGGAGATAAATAGTATAATTGTGGTTCGATGAACCCTCTGCCAGGCACTTAAATGTGATTTGCAGAGTATCCCATGTAGATAGATGTAGATGTTCCACATCCACGAGGTTCCCCTCAACATGGATCTACGGAACGAATATCTAAATCTAATCTAATCTAATCATCAATTCCCCAAAATCGCCCAAAAATAAATAAATAAATAAATAAATCCTGCGTCCGCCCCTGTTAAGCTTTCTTCGTTTTTTCATTCATAATAGAGAAAGAGACCGGTCCAGATTCAGGCATCTCATAAATTCCCTAGATCGCTTGCGGGAAATGGCGGTATGGTTTCTCGGGAAAAAAAAAAAAAAAGACACGTTCGATTTTCATCTCTATCCCTACTCAATGTGAGGTTGTGCTCCTCCACCTGTAATGACCTCGTTGTCAACGAGACGTAAAATGGTAATGTTCTTTAGTTGGTGTTTTGTTATTGGCGTTGGTCGACGACCTAGAGAGGCGGCAGCCAGGGTGAGGAGAGTTTGCCATCAGCGGCGAGTAATTGGCCACGGGCTGTGCAGCGTGACGGCGGTGGAGGCCGCGGCCGGACCTTGGATCCACAAAGAGCGCGGCCGGCGACAAAAAGCGACGCGCGCGCCGCGCCGCGGTCACACCTGGCACTAACACTTCCGAACCGTCTCGCGGGCGCGTGCTGAAACACTGCTGCAGCGACTGCAGCCTTAAAATCAAACACCACAAGCAAACGGATTCCTCCTCTGAACAATCGCAAACACAAAATAATAATTTATAATTTTTACAGGTGTTGACGATTCTTACAGTGTCTTGAACAACGAACGCATCAAAGTTATGTCACCTTAGTATTTTTTTTTTTATATATTGCGCCTCGGTTGCACAGTGGTAGCGTGCCAGACTACAAATCCAATGGTCGCGAGTTCGATCCCTGCCTGGTCCTAGTATTTTTATCTGTCACTTTCCACTTCTTTCACCTCTGGCAGTACTGCTTATGTGAAAAATACCGAGTAGCACCGTGGTTCGGAACCCACGTTAAACTTTAGGTCCCCCTATAACTGGCTGGGTAAGTCAGCTCGAACGTCGGAGGAAGGCAACGGCATACCACCTCCAAACAGGACCATGCCTAGTAAAGCACTGTGGTGTTCAAACCAATCTTCGGACTGTTGACTGCTTTACCTTTTTTAGAATTTTTTTCTCGGAATTGGCTACTGATAGAAACATTTGGTTTGCTTTTAAAATACGGACGCATTCATTGTGAATGCGCGATAAAGATGGCAGCACTGTACGCCAGATAGAAATCTAGGCGTAGCGGAGAGAGTTAGGACAGTTATTGAGACGTAAATTCGCGACCTTCTCAGTCCAAGAACAGCATGTAATTATTCATTTTCTGCATTTGCGTGGAGTGCCACGATAGAAATTCGACGCCACTCGAGTGAGATATATGGTAATGGCGTCATGGATGTGTCCAATGTGCGTTCGTGGCTTCGACAGTCCAGAGAATGAAAAACGTAAGTCAACAGAGGATCAAAAGCAACTGCAAAGCGATTTAGACAAAATTTCTACTTGGTGCGACAGTTGGCAATTGAAACTAAATAAAGAAAAGTGTGAAGTAATACACATGACCACTAAAAGAAATCCGCTGAACTTCAATTACGCGATAAATCAGTCAAACCTTAACGTCGTAGATTCTACCAAATACCTAGGAGTTACAATTACGAACAACTTTGACTGGAGAGAACACATAGAAAATATTGTGGGGAAGGCGAACCAAAGGTTACGTTTCATCGGCAGAACGCTTCGAAGATGCACCAACTCCACCAAATACACTGGCTACATCACACTTGTGCGTCCTCTCCTGGAGTACTGTTGCCCCTTGTGGGACCCTCACCAGGTGGGATTGACGAAAGACATTGAGAAGGTTCAGAGAAGGGCAGCTCGTTTTGTTCTATCACGTTACGGGGGGGAAAGCATCACGGAAATGTTGCGCGAATTGGGGTGGAAATCATTAAAAGAAAGACGTTATTCATTGCGGCGTGATCTGTTTGCGAAGTTTCAATCACCGACTTTTAGTTCTGAATGTGAAAATATTTTGCTAGCACCCACCTACTTAGGGAGACATGACCATCCCAATAAAATAAGAGAAATCAGATCGAAAACGGAACGATTTAGGTGTTCTTTCTTCCCGTGCGCTATTACAGAATGGAACGGTAGAGAAAAGTTATGAAAGTAGTTAATAAACCCTCTGCCAGGCACTTGAATGTGATTTGCAGAGTATCTATGTAGATGTAGATGTAGAAAACGTCGTGCCATAACACACCAAGTCAATCCACAACCTCGTACCAGCCGGTTTGAAAGAGGTGACCGAGTGAGTGGAGCAAATTGTTTTGGATAATAGCCGAAGGAATGTGGAACACGTCGCCTCCAAAGTTGGCATTTCCTTGGGATCTGTGCACACAGGCCTGCACGAGGACCTGAAAATGCGAATGCTGGCGGATGACCACAAAGGTGCTTGCGTGGCATATTGTCGAGCATTGTTGACGCGTGAAACGGCGTGAATGGGACTTTCTTTTCATCGATTGTGACGATGGATGAGTAGTAGATGTCCTAATACGAAGCGCCAGTCAGCTCAGTGGAGGCACACGGACTCACCGCAACTCCAGTCGTCACAGCAGACTCCTACAAAAGCGATCGCGGCGGTCATGGGATCTGGGCATCGTCGAAGTGACAAATGTTTACAGCTGCAAGGAGATTATGTCGAGAAGTGACAGATGTTTCACAGTTTGCGAGTCGTTAGTTAGTAAGAAAAAACATCGTAAGTGTTATAACTTGAATGCACCTCGTATAGAAAGAACCAAAATGTTCAAATGTTCGTAGCACTTATGGGACTTAACTACGGGGTCATCAGTCCCTAAGCGTACAAACTATTTATGAACTAGCTAAGACTAAAGACGGCACAAATATCCATGCCCGAGGGGGGATTCGAACCCCCGACCGTAGTGGCCGTGCAGACCGTGATTGGAGCGCCTCAGTCCCCTCGGCCACCGCGGCCGGCTTGAAAGAACGCCAGCAGATTGGTGCTGTGATGCATTCCTGGGTAGACGGATAGGTAAGAATGGTTGTAGTCCTGTCTGGGTTCCAGACTTATGAACAATACTCAACAATCCGTCGAACAAGCGCCCTGTAAACCACGTATTTCTTGGATGACTGACATTTCCTTATGATATGCTTTATAAGAATATCAGTCTGCTATCTGATTTTCCTACTATTTCTTTTATGCGGTCGTTCAACTTAAGGTATCTTCGTATAGCTACTCCTCGGAATATTATAGTAGACAGTGCCCGATGGAGGATCCGAGCCTCCGGCGGGAACGGCCGCCCAGTCCGTAGCATGACGCCTTAGACCACGCGGCCATTCCACGCGACGTTAGTGTCAGACACTCTATAATAATTTAGTGATGTCTCTCTCTCTCTTTCTACCTCTGACACGCATATGCACTCGCAGGAGAGCTCGGAAGTACGCTTACACAGAGAATGAAGAAGTTGGAGCTCATTGCCGTGAGTATCACTGCGATGATACTTTTCTTAATTCCTTCACCGCAGTTGTTCCTATTTGCGAAATCCTTCCCTGAAAAAGTGTTTATTTCACTGACAAATTTTCACAAGCAAGCGCTGCACATTTTTTAAGAAATTCATTAACTTTTTTAATGTCAGTGTTACAGCGCATTTTCTTACATTACTATCCAATGTTTGCATTTGACTGTTGTTTGTGATTGTAAACAGTTGAGCTGAGAGCCTATTCGAAACTACGGCAAAGCGTTTGACGCTTAACTTCTTCGTTCAAGTGTATGACATTGTTCTACTGGAAAAAAATTCTCGCAGGGGAACTATGTACAGCTAATTTCAGTCCAACAGTGTGTGATGTTTTAGATGTAAAGCATCGGGCTTATGACATGTATTCTGCTAATTATACATTAATTGTGAGAATAAATGAGAAGTTATAAAGGACTAGAAGAAGATGACCTTAAGTTTAAAGAATTGTGTTAAAGAGACTGTTAAAAGAATGATAAACACTTGAAATGATTTATTCTGATTACATGTTTAGTTGACTTTATTCGCCCTACATTCAAACTACAGAATTAATATTTTCAAACTTTTTTAGATATAACCACAAACGTATTGTACTTCCATATCACCTAACACGCGAAATTACAAATAATCTTGGAAGATAAATTCATAGAATACATACATTAACGAAACATTTAAAACCCACATTAATTCGGGTGGTAGGATCTGAATCCACCACCTTCACTACAAAAGGAAGCAGTACTATCCGCGAGGTACAGAGAAGAGAGGAGAGAGTAGAGAGTTCGACAGAAAGGTATTATGTTCACATTAACAAGTATTTCCGCCACTGACCATTCCACGTAGAATTCACAGGTAATTTCCTGAACAGCTCCAATTGCAGCCTCTCTCTTTCTCTCAAACATCTACATTTACATAAATTCTCTGCACTCACATTAAAGTGCATGGCAGAGGGTTCATCGAACCGCAGGAATGTAAAAACTGGAAGGTCTTTAACTCATTAGTATAAAATTCACTTGAAAAAATTGACTCACTTTTCCTTGAAGAGCTCTGCAGCGTGGAACATAATGTTGTTACACGGTTTGTCGTATGCAACTCTCTCACAGAATGTGTGACAGAACATAGCAGTACGGTTACTTCAAAACGATTCACCTTTTCAACGAGCCGTTAAATGTACAGAGAGAGTGTACTATGGACATAGAGGAAGTACAACACAAGTTATCAAATAAATCTGTTCTAGACATATGTTCCTATACTGACTTCGCTCTGTTCCGCATAAAAGAAGAATGCATAAGTATTATACTTGGAAAACGGTAGGATCTCGCGTAGTTTCGTTAAGTTGTAACTGATATGATTAGCAGCGACGTTACGAAATACTATGCGCTTGCGCTTGAATTAGACGGGTTTAATCAGAATCGCAATATATTAGGAACAAGGTGGTCCATAAATTTCAATTGTATTCGCAGTTCTCCGTGGTAGGCGTCTGTATGGGTGGCTTACGATAGGGAAACGTCGGTTTAGCTTCCAGTATCATTTTGTAGCGTCGAATCTACGAGCAGTTGTTCCACCCGACCATACCCCTGTATATCATCATTAACATCAGAGGTCCCCAAGCGGCAACAATTCAAATGAATGGGATTTACGACGGGATTTAGTCTCTAAGCTGCATAATCAGGTCAATCACCACTAAATAAAAGTTTACGGGTGTGCCGGCTAAATTTACTAGCTGCTCCTTAAAACGTCGTAAGTTAGTCAGTATACGGTGGCTCTATTATCAGAAACAATATTTCAAACACTTATGAAAACTTAAGTAAATCCACAGTGTATTCACTTTCCAGATACACATAGGCTTCTAGAGGCATCAGACTAAGTCTAAGATTTTCATTTGAAGGAATGACCGTGATCCTTACCCTTGTAAACCCCCAGCTTCTTAACGAGAGGCAGCCTTGACTTTTCCTTCGGCATTCTCCTACGACCTAGTGGGTTTATGTTCTTACATTAATGTGTCCGGAGTTCTTGAAATACTAGCATTTCTGTTAGAGTTGTAATATAGACAGCCGGCCGCGGTGGCCGAGGGGACTGAGGCACTCCAGTCACGGTCTGCACGGCCACTACGGTCGGGGGTTCGAATCCCTCCTCGGGCATGGATATTTGTGCCGTCCTTAGTCTTAGCTAGTTCATAAGTAGTTTGTAAGCTTAGGGACTGATGACCCCTTAGTTAAGTCCCATAAGTTCTACAAACATTTGAACATTTTTAATATAGACAAAAATGCACCACGACGCGCGTAGCGAAGACCGTTTTATCCGTGTTTGGGCTGCTGTGTCGTAACCCCTCTCTAAAACACAGGGAGTGTAGCTATGAAGCGGACTGATTTATCTAAATACTGGATATCATCTCTCCTCGCCGGCCGCGGTGGCCAAGGGGACTGAGGCGCTTCACTCACGGTCTGCACGGCCACTACGGTCGGGGGTTCGAATCCCCCCTCGGGCATGGATATTTGTGCCGTCCTTAGTGTTAGCTAGTTCATAAGTAGTTTGTAAGTTTAGGAACTGATGACCCCGTAGTTAAGTCCCATAGACTATACAAACATTTGATTTCATCTCTCCTCGTCATGTTAAATCGTACTGATGCCTCCACATTTCGGTAAGGAATTTCTCTATTCGCACTGGGTCACCGTGACTACGCCGTAATGCAAATCCAAAACTAGATATCTTCTATGTAGATGGTTCTAAATATACTGATATGAAAATTTTAATTTCTGCTTTACCCAAAAAGTGCAAACGCTATCTCTTGTTTGTGGCCTTGTACTATTATATTCCTGAAAGTGAATGTCTATGACAGTTGCGGTGTTTAGATCATTTATTAGAGTAGATTATTACTTGTTCCATAGATCATGAATACAACACTTCATAATGATGTGGAACGTATCACCTTAATGAAAGGTGTCTTTACAAATTATTACTTTGTACTAAATATTACACGACACAATTTTTGTTTTTTCCCCAAATTTACTAATTTATATCTAAAAATTCATTTATAGTGTAGAAGGAGTTGCCATGCAGAAATAATTTTAATTTATTTTTAAATGTTTTTTGCCTCTATGTCAGGCTTTTGATGCTGTTTGGTAGGTGACCAAAGACTTTTGTGGCAGCATAATTCACCCCTTTCTGTGCCAAAGCTAGATTTAACCTTGAATAGTGAAGATCATTCTTTCTCCTAGTTGTGTTGTGTTCTTTCTCCTAGTTGTAGTTATGTACACTGCTATTGCTTTTGAATTCGGTGGGATTGGTAATAACAACTATCATAAGTGAATATATATACTTAGAAGCTACTGTGACGATTCCTAGCTCTTTAAATAAGTGTCCACAGGATGATCTTGGATGGGCTCCGGCAATTATTCTGATCAGACGCTTTTGTGCAATGAATACGTTTTTACTCAGTGATGAATTGCCCCAGAAAATTATGCCATACGAAAGCAGAGAATGAAAATAGGCGTAGTAAGCTAATTTACTGCTAATATCTCAGAGCCGCGGTGGAGTAGCCGAGCGGTCTAAGGCGTCTCGCTGCGGAGCGCGCGGTTGCTTGCTGTGGAGGCTCGAGTCCTCCCTGGGGCATGGGTGTGTGTGTTGTCCTTATGTTAGTTTACCTAGGTGTAAGTAGTTTGTAAGCTACGGACTGATGACCACGCAGTTTGGTCCGATAGACTTACAAACATTTGAACATTTTTTGAATATCTCAGACCACCCAGCGATAGATCAATTAAACACTTCAATAGTCATAGACTTAGTAATGTCTCAGATTACTCCCAAGACAACGTCAATGCGTTATAGGTAATACAGAAAACAAGCACCGAAAACCAGTTCTCGAGTCTGCTGTTGCTTGTGATAAGACAACATTAGACCTACGGCGGAGCGGCCGAGCGCATTGAGGCGCTATGCTGCGATGCGCGAGGCCGTTCTCCGTCGGGGGTTCGAATCCCTCCTCGGGCATGGATGTTTGTGTTGTTATAGTGTAAGTCAGTTCATAAGTAGTTTGTAAGTTTAGGGACTGATGACCCCGCAGTTAAGTCCCTTAAGCTTCACAAACAATTGAACATTTGAAAAGAAATAATTAGCATAACAAAGTAAGACAAAGCAAAGATGATGTTCTTTACAGGAAATACTCAATATGTTTACCATCATTCCTCAACAATAGCTGTAGTCGAGGAATAATGTTGTGAACAACACAGTAAAGCATGTCCGGAGTTATGGTGAGGCATTGGCGTCGGATGTTGTCTTTCAGCATCCGTAGAGATGTCGGTCGATCACGATACACTTGCGACTTCAAGTAACGCCAAAGCCAATAATCGCACGGACTGAAGTCTGGGGACCTGGGAGGCCAAGCATGACGAAAGTGGCGGCTGAGCACACGATCATCACCAAACGACGCGCGCAAGAGATTTTTCACGCGTCTAGCAATATGGGGTGGAGCGCCATCCTGCATAAAAATCGTACGTTCCAGCAGGTGTTTATCAGCCAGCCTGGGGATGATGCGATTCTGTAACATATCGGCGTACCTCTCACCCGTCACGGTAGCAGTTACAAAACCAGAATCACGCGCCATCTATCAGACATTTTTAAACTTTTCTTTTGTCTAATAAAACCCCATGTCATTCCAAGCATGTGTGTCAATTTTTACCTCTCTATTTACATTATCCCGTGATTTATTAAGTTTTCAAATTTACACTGACTTTTTTATCACCCGGTACTTTTAATATTTTTCAAGTTGCTAATAAGAATTATGGTAAATCTTATTTGACGAGTAACATGCCATTTGTTATTAGAACTATGAATCGACGCTAATTTTTTGAGATAGAGTGTGTTTCCATCTGGTATAAATGTTTTGTTGTCTTGTTAAAAAAAAAAAAAAAAAAAAAAAAAAAAAAAAAAAAAAAAAAAAAAAAAACGATGACTGGTGGTGTAACACATTAATGCAGATGATACATTTAATGTAACCTTATATTATCATTCTGAAATAAAAAAAATCCTTATCAGTTCCCATTTCCACATAAAACAACACCAAGAAAAACCACTTCTCGGCTTTTGGCAAAATCGATGTGTAGATATGGCATGTTACTCGTCAAATAAGATTTACCATAAGCCTTATTAGCAATTTCAGAACTATTAAAAGTACGATAAGCTATAGCGTCTCTCCTATTTGCTCTTTCCAAAACACCAAGTGTCTAACAGGGCTAACATTACAACGAAGAAATGTAACTGTCAACCACCCACTTCCTTGTTTCGGGGTTCCTTTGTTAAATATTCCGAAATTAACAACACATCCACAAAATGTCGTAGGGCCTTGCAATATCTCCGTGCGCCTACATTCGTGACAAAATCCATATTCAAATTGTCAAATGTTCAAATTGTCAGTCGCCTCTTACACAGGTAAGCGGGAACGCCTAAATCTCTTCCTATAACGCAGTATGCTCTCCGCAGTCTTCAATGCTGTTGCTCGCGCAGCTGCACGACGACTTCCTGGTGTTGTGGAAAATAAGAATAACAATTTTTTTCAAGTGTTTGTAAATCTGTCGGGCCAAACTGCGTGGTCATCAGTCCGTAGCTTACAAACTACTTACACCAAGATAAACTAACCTAAGGACAAACACACACACCCATGCCCTAGGGCGGACTTGAAGCCCCGACGGCGAGCAACCGCGCGCTCCGCAGCGAGGCGCCTTAGACCGCTCGGCTACTCCACCGCCCGAGAGGACTGAGGCGCTCCAGTCACGGTCTGCACGGCCACTACGGTCGGGGGTTCGAATCCCCCCTCGGGCATGGATATTTGTGCCGTCCTTAGGATTAGCTAGTTCATAAGTAGTTTGTAAACTTAGGGACTGATAACCCCGTAGCTAAGTCCCATAAGTGCTACAAACATCTGAACATTTGAATTTAGACCCGAAGAAAAAATGTTCAAATGTTTGTTAAGCTTATGGGACTTAACTATGGGGTCATCAGTCCCTAAACTTACAAACTACTTATCAACTACCTTATACTAAAGACGGCACAAATATCCGTGCGCGAGGGGGGATTCGAACTGCCGACCGTAGTGGCCGTGCAGACCGTGACTGGAGCGCCTCAGTCTCCTCGGCCACCGCGGCCGGCTTAGACCCGAAGAAATTGTGTCTAATAAAGAACTGGTAAAGGGACTCCTTACACTGTTCAAGGGCATTGGTTGGCTGTACTAGATATACAGGGAACGATACCGCGCAATAAACTTAGTTTCGGTGCGGGCAGTAGCGGGTTGGACCGAGACTGTTTTGGCTTCCCTGGAAAAATCAAATCAAATCGAAATCCCCCTAGGATACGGTGAGTTTGTGGGATGTAGATAATGAGCAGTGATTTGTAGGTGGATGCACGGCTAGGAGCGGGCTGTCAGTGGGAGGAGGGATTACTCAGCGGCGTGACTCATTAGTGATAAGCCAGCAGCGGCCTCGGCGCGCAGACGCGGCGCGGTGGGAGTGGCCGCGCACGCGCTGGCGCAGGCGCAGGCGCGGCCCTGGCTCCTCCCCTGCCGGGAGCCATGCCACCCCCACTGCACGCACATAGCAACTCCCGAGGCGGCGCGCCACCATCGAGCCAGGGCATGGGGGAGGCGAGGTGGGGATGCGGGTAACACGTGGAGTCAAATGACGACTTTCAAGTAGCAATAAACAGTTCCAGTTAGAATAATCACAGTATTGGAAAATGTACTCCTTTCCATCTACATCAACATCTACATAGATACTCTGCAAATCACATTTAAGTGCCTGGCAGAGGGTTCGTTAACCACTTTCATGCCGGCCGCGGTGGCCGAGGGGACTATGGCGCTTTAGTCACGGTCTGCACGGCCACTACGGTCAGGGGTTCGAATCCCGCCTCGGGCATGGATATTTGTGCCGTCCTGGTTCGTAAGTAGTTTGTAACTTTAGGGACCGATGACCCCGTAGTTAAGTCCCACAGACTATACAAAAAAAAAAAAAAAAAAAAAAAAAAAAAAAAAAAAAAATTGTTTATCACGATAATAACTCCAAAATCCAAACGTTCTGAAATTTCTCCAGTAAAATTACTCTTCCCATCTGGCGTATCTACATCTACATAGATACTCTGCAAATCACATTCAAGTGCCTGCAGAGGGTTCATTAACCACTTTCATAACTTTTCTCTACCGTTCCATTCTCTAATAGCGCGCGGGAAGAAAGAACACCTAAATCGTTCCGTTTTCGATATGATTTCTCTTATTTTATTGGGATGGTCATGTCTCCCTAAGTAGGTGGGTGCTAGCAAAATATTTCCACATTCAGAACTAAAAGTCGGTGAGTGAAACTTCGCAAACAGATCACGCCGCAATGAATATCGTCTTTCTTTTAATGATTTCCACCCCAATTCTTGCAACATTTCCGTGACACTCCCCCCCCCCCTAACATGATAAAACAAAACGAGCTGCCCTTTTCTGAACCTTCTCAATATCTTCCGTCAGTCCCACCTGGTGAGGGTCCCACAAGGGGCAACAGTACTCCAGGAGAGGACGCACAAGTGGGAAGTAGGCAGTCTCTTTGGTGGAGCTGGTGCATCTTCGAAGCGTTCTGCCGATGAAACGTAACCTTTGGTTCGCCTTCCCCACAATATTTTCTATATGTTCTCTCCAGTCAAAGTTGTTCGTAATTGTAACTCCTAGGTATTTGGTAGAATTTACGACCTTAAGGTTTGATTTATCGCGTAATTGAAGTTCAGCGGATTTCTTTTAGTGGTCATGTGTATTATTTCACACTTTTTTTTAATTTAGTGTCAATTGCCAATTTTCGCACCAAGTAGAAATTTTGTCTAAATCGCTTTGCATTTGCTTTTGATCCTGTGTTGACTTCACTAACCGATAAACGACAGCATCATCCGCGAACAGTCTAAGGGAGCTATTGAGATTGTCTCCTAAATCATATATAAACACGTGGAAGAATAGGGGACCTATAACGCTTCCCTGTGGAACGCCAGATATCACTTCTGTTTTAATCGATGACATACCGTCAATTACAACGAACTGTGTCCTTTCTGATAGGAAATCGTGAATCCATTCGCACAATTGGGAAGATATTCCATAAGAAGAAAGAAAAAAAAGTCGTAGTGTTTGTATAGCTATGGGATATAACTACAGTAGTCATCGGTCCCTAAACTCACAAACTGCTTAAATTATGCTAAGGACAACACAAACACCCATGCCCGAGGAAAGACTCGAACCTCTGTCGGGGAACGGCACATTCGTGGGAGGTTTGCTATTGCTAACGGATGTGGCGTGTTAATATTTTGGGGAGTGGCCGGATGCCCTTCTTGTCGCCATCCCATTACTCCCCAGCCGCGGTGGAGTAGCCGAGCGGTCTAAAGCGTCTCGCTGCGGAGCGTGCGGTTGCTCGCCGTGGAGGTTCGAGTCCTCCCTGGGCATGGGTGTGTGTGTTTGTCCGTAGGTTAGTTTACCTAGGTTTATGTAGTTTGTAAGCTACGGACTGATGACCACGCAGTTTGGTCCGATAGATTTACAAACATTTGAACATTTGAACTCCCCAGAAGGGAATTTGTGTAACCAAGATTGCTGCGTATTGTGTTATACGAGGCGTGTTCATAGGAAAAGGTACGAAACGTCTTAACAACCGAACCGAATGAAATATGAATATGCCGCTTTGGAGTAACTTACAAGGAAAGTTCTTAGGCTCGAACAAACATAAATACACCAAAATCGTATGATAGATAATGTAAAGGTCTCTTATTGCACTAGTGATACTCCTGCATCTGCAAAACTCCCATTAGAGGAATCTGCGTGTGCGGCCGGCCGCGGTGGCCGAGGGGACTGAGGCGCTCCAATCGTGGTCTGCACGACCACTGCAGTCGGGGGTTCGAATCCCCCCTCGGGCATGGATATTTGTGCCGTCCTTAGTCTTACCTAGTTCATAAGTAGTTTGTAAGCTTAGGGACTGATGACCCCGTAGTTAAGTCCCATAAGTTCTACAAACATTTGAACATTTGAACTCTGCGTGTGCCATGCCGCATTGCACTTTGACCTGCCGGTACGCCAGTAGTGACGGTGCAGTATGCCTCTGAAGTTGCTTTTTGTGACGTTATTTGTGTGGTGAAGTGTCGGATAGTTCGGCGATTGGTAATCAATCCTGCTAATATAGTGTGACTGGTTGAGGTGAAGTTACGAAGAAACCTTCTTCGTGTAGATGGTATTGGTGTAGAAGATGAATCATTCGCATGTTACCTATTATCTATTATAGTGTTTCTAATCTATTCTCATATATCTGCACTATAATAGATACCAGAAAACATGTCAATCATTCTTCTTCTACACCTGGACAGTATTCACGAAGTAGGGCTCTTCTGAATTTCACCTCAACCGATTGCAATACATTAGCAGGATTGATTACCAATCGGCGACCCATCTGAAGCTTCACTACACAAATATCGTCACAAAGCGCAACTTCAGAGGCACACTTCACCGTCACTACTGGCGTACCGGCAGGTCAAAGTGCAATGCGGCATGGCACACGCAGAGGCCTCTAATGGGCGACTGCAGAGTTTTGTAGATGTGGGAGTATCACTAGGGAGCTTTACATTATCTATCATACGATTTTGGTGTATTTCTGTTTGTTCGAACGTAAGTACTTTCCTTGTTAGTGTTAAATCTAGTGGCGTGAATGTAGAGTCCGTCACCTCCCCCTAAAAAATTCAAGTCTGTGACCTCAGCAGGCATGGTGATCTCACCGTCTTTTTCGACGTCCGAGGTTCCAATACTCATAGGATTTCTCGAGCACGGAAAAATCATTAACAATGACATGTACTGTGAGACACACCTTAGCCTACGCAAGTCCATCAAGAGTAAACGGCCTGTGCTGCTCACGGAGCGAGTCATTCTGCTCCATGATAACGTGTGTTCACACGTCTCCAATGTACTGACCAGATTCAAGTGGGAGCAGCTTGAGCATCCGCCCCACAGCCCGGATATGTCTCCCTCTGACTTCCATCTGTTTGGTGCGCTAAAAATCTTCTCAGAGGGATGCGCTTCAACTCGGACTGCCGGCCGCGGTGGCCGAGGAGACTAAGGCGCTCCAGTCACGGTCTGCACGGCCACTATGGTCGGGGGTTCGAATCACCCATCGGGCATGGATATTTGTGCCGTCCTTAGTTGGAGGTAGTTGATAAGTAGTTTGTAAGTTTAGGGACTGATGACCCCGTAGTTAAGTCCCATAGACTATACAAACATTTGAATTTGAACTCGGACTACGAAATGGGCACAGTAGAGGTCTGACTTTTGACACAGTTACAGGAATTCTGACAAAAGAGAATCGTTCAGCTTCACAATGGTGTAAAAATTGGCACTCGACTCTAAATAATAAGAAGTGTGAAGTCGTGCACATGAGTACGAAAAGAAATCCGTTAAACTTTGTTTACAAGATAAATCAATCAAAAGTGAAGGTCGTAAACTCCACAAAATACCTAGGAATTACTATTACTTCAGAGTTAAACTGGAAAGAACACGTAGATAATGTCGTGGGAAAGGCGAACCAGAGACTGCGTTTTATTGGCAGAACCCTTAAAAGATGCAACAGAACTACAAAAGAAACTGCATACACTACGCTTGTCCGTCCATTTTTGGAGTATTGGTGCCCAGTGTGGAATCCTTTTCAGGTGGGTTTGACGGAGGACATCGAAAGAGTCCAGAGAAGGGCAGCTCGTTTCGTATTATCACGATACAGGGGAGACAGCGTTACGGAAATGATATAGAATCTGGGATGGGAATCATTACAACAACGACGCTTATCGCTGCGGCGTGGGCTACTTACGAAACTCCAATCGCCAACATTCTCCTCCGAATGAAAAAATATATTGTTGACTCCCACTTACATAGGTAGAAATGACCATCAGAATAAAATACGAGAAATCAGACCTCGAACGGAGAGATTTAGGTGTTCTTTCATCCCGCGCGCTATTCGAAAATGGGATGGGAGATAATAGTATAATGGTGGTTTGATTAACCCTCTGCCAGGCACTTAAATGTGATTTGCAGAGTATCACATGTAGATGTAGATGTAGATGTTAAACAGTGGAATAGTTGGTCTCAGGCTTCTGGTAATTACCTTTAAATAATTATACCCACATTGTTATTTTGTATCTTTTTATTTGAACACCCCTCGTACATGTGAAAGAATACGAAAGTTTTCTAAATCGTTTCGAGTCATGTAACTCTGGTAACATCTGTACCACCCAGGTATTCACCTAGTGGAAGTGAAAACCCGCCTAAAAACATCTGGACTGTCCCGCTCCACCGACCAACGCCCTTAACCTGCAGACGATTTCGAACCGGGCCGGTACTAAAATTCTGTCTCTCTCTTTCTCTTGGCCATGTTCCGGCACATGCAGGGTCGGCTTGTTAAATTCGGATTTGGTGTGTGTTAATGTCTACGGCGTGGCCGGACGCCCTCCTGTCGCCGCCCCATATTTGGGTATCAGCCCAGTATTCACCTAGGGGGTGTGGAAAACCGCCTAAAAACGCATCCAGGCTGACTGGCACTCCGACCCATATCGTTAATCCGCCGTGCGGACTCGAATCGGGGCCAGTACGCCTCCCCATCTCGGTAAGTGGTACGTTAGACCACGCAGCTAACCGAGCGGGTCCGGGCAACACCATATAAAGAGAAGGCCGCGGTGCTGTCGTGTGACGCCACGCCGAATAGGCTACTGCTCGTAGCTGAGTGGCTGGCCGCTAGAGCCTGGTGGGCTGGAGCCTAGTGGACAGCCAGTCAGCTACGCGATCGCGACCTACGCTGCGTGACGTCACAATAGAGCGCCGCAGCCTTCTGTTTCGTGGTGGTGGTCCGGGCCGGTACGAAATACTGACTTTTAAATAATTTTCGTGTAAGAAAACCATGTGATTGCACTATTTTTTATTTCTTTCTTTGAGTGCCCGCCCTTGCTCATACATATGGACACCTTAGCCGTCGGCACGCAACAAGATCTATACTGTGTGGTATTCACATTATTTTGTCCACTTCCTGCATATAAACTCTCTTTATATCAAACCGTTATGACCACATCTCCTAGTGAGGCCGAATGCCACCTGGTGGCGTTGCGGGCACGGCAGTCTCAAAATGTTCAAATATTTGTAGAACTTTTGGGACTTAATTTCAGGATTATCAGTCCCTAAGCTTACAAACTACTTATGAACTAGCTACGACTAAGGACGGCACAAATATCCATGCCCGAGGGGGATTCGAACCCCCGACCGCAGTGGCCGTGCAGACCGTGACTGGAGCACCTCAGTCTCCTCGGCCACCGCTGCCGGCCACGGCAGTCTGTGATGAAAGTGTCAAATAAGCGGCGGATATACTAACTGGAAATATTTCTATCGACGGCACGCTCCGCAAATGACATGACTTCATTATAGTGCACATTCTTCTTGCCTGGCGTCTGGGAACGAACTTCGGGCGAGGCTTTTGGCGAGCTGCTATCGTTGATATCTATGGACGACGGCTGAAGGCGAAAGGTGTTGGACGTCGACACATCATCATAGATCGTGCAGGTCGGAGGCTTTGCCGCTCTCTGACGTAGGATAGGTGGCAATCTGTGGCAGATATGACGACAGAGACCAGCACTGGTGTAGGCACAAGTGTCAAGAGACACAACATTCAGCGCACATAATTCAACATGGAGCGCCATAGCAGATGATTCCTACGTGTTTCCGTGTTGACACAACGCCATCATCAGTTAGACTGAACTGTGAACTGACATTAATTTATGGCTCATCAGGCGTAGAGACATTATTACTGCTCGAAGTAGCCGCTCTATGTACTAAATTTCGCACCATGCATACTCCCAACTGTACAAGTATACGTTAATAAGTAAGATGTCTTTATTCGATATCCTTCCGCTTGTTGCTGTTTTATAGTCATCAATCTAGTTTCATTGCTGTATTTCAAAGTGATTTTTCTTTCACTCTCTGACAGGCTGCTACCTATGGCAACACGGTTTCGTTTCCAATAAACATTTACAAACAACTGATTACCTGATCCTTTCAAACTCTTCATGTACGTTTTCGGGTTCTTTTTAACAGACATATTTTAGACAGTTTCCAGGTTGTGTGCATATTACTTATTGGATGTGATTAACAGACTTTCTTTTTATTATCTGAAGTAATGACTGTACTTTTCATGGCAGTGTAATCTTGTCGACTGTTACCGTCCCAAGCGCATCTACATCTAACGTGAATTCAAACACGTACTGCCGCGGTGGAGTAGCCGAGCGGTCTAAAGCACCTCGCTGCGGAGCGCGCGGTTGCTCGCCGTGGAGGTTCGAGTCCTCCCTGGGGCACGGGTGTGTGTGTTTGTCCGTAGGTTAGTTTACCTAGGTTTAAGTAGTTTGTAAGCTGATGACCACGCAGTTTGGTCCGACAGATAAAAAAAAAAAAAAAAAAAAAAAAAAAGAAGTACACGCACTCTGGAGACAAGCACACAGTGGAGAAGAAAATGAATTTGACATAAAACTTTTCGATATTTTCACACATTTTGTTTCAGTACCAGTTGTAACGTCTCACTGACAGCGTTTTTAACAGATAGTAAGAACGCTTCAGGTGGTAATTAACAATAATGAGTTTCACGTTTGTAAACAAATGTTCCTAACCTAATACGTTTATTGTAACATATCAGTTACTTTCCATGAAAAATAACATAGGTAATATCCCAAAAGGCTAGTTAATGAAATCATTGCATCACGGAAATAATATCATAAACGAGACACAGGGGTTCCTAATGAAAGTATTAAAGACGAAGTATGCGACATATACGTATATTTAACGCAAGTCTGGCCCTTCAGAGCAGCCCTGCAGTCACAAAGCCGTTGCGTTCCAGAGGGTACCAGTAATTATAACTAAGGTAACGACACACAAGGCGCGTGCTTAAGCACGGAATATAACATGTTCATCATTACTTAGACTTTACCGTGGTGCCGTTAGTGCCCTACGACCACCGGCATTAATTTTTTACTACGCCAATAAAAGCGAGCGTTTCGGCTGACTCTTAATTTGGCCGAGAAGCAGTGCGCAGAAGGTGGCCATGTTCTGTGCTCGCTGGCTCTCCCGACTAGGTGAGTTTTTTTCGGGAGTTCTCCGCGTTTCTTCAAGGCTATCACTGTTTGTCTCGTGACGCAGGCAGTAAACATAATTCGAGCACATAAAATTTAAGCACGAAGCGTTTGAGACAGTTTAATGGTTCGGCTAACCGGGGAATTTCGGATGATAGCA
The DNA here is from genome assembly GCA_026315105.1 of Locusta migratoria. Lineage (NCBI taxonomy): Eukaryota > Metazoa > Arthropoda > Insecta > Orthoptera > Acrididae > Locusta > Locusta migratoria. The sequence goes on along the minus strand of CM048755.1, from coordinate 450,162,173 downwards.
ACGCGAGGATCGGCGAATAAGTGGTCTAGATTCATACGGAAGATAACCTCTACCTTCAGTCACAGGAAGGAGTAGTTATGCGATTCTGACACTAATTTATGGCTGAACAAAAGCGTGAGTCCTCACAAGTTGCGACGTTGGGCAAGTCGTGTTTGTCAGTGCATTTAAGTGTAAAGTAACGAACTGGCGGAAAGAAATCGTCTAGAAATATTAAGACAGTTTATGTGCAGTGATGATTCTTCAGATTCGTAATGAACGGTTTCCGTTTTTTTGCCCCGCTGCATTAAAGTAATCTCTTTTCAGTCTAGCAGCAAACGAGTCTGCACATTTCGGTAAATTCCTCTCGCGACTGAAGTAGTAAATTGAGAAAAAGAAAACATTACATTTCTTAAAACACAACCCTGAAAGCAATAACGTCCATCGATTCCTGCGACGTATAGTCACTAGTGTTAATAAATGATTCCATCGGTGCTTCATGAGGCCTGAACAAAACGAAGCACAAAATAATGTCAATGAAAAAGTGGATATAGCTGGACAGACACAAACACCAGTCTCATACTTTCTGTATGTTTTCTACAGACCTTTCAGAAGTTAGAACTGTGCAGTTTATTACAGCGCTCAATATTATTTTCCTGTTCTTCAGAATGGAGCAGTTCTCGCTTTCTCTTAAGGCTTTTTCTTATTAGAAATGGCACAGAATTAACCTGTATGATCCGTAAAAACTGTATTCCGTGTGATATAAACGTGATCTTCAGCATGATAGCTGGTTAATGTCCACATTAACTGACGAGGAAAAGTAATAGTTCAAAAGTTTGTAAAGCTTATGGGACATAACTACGGGGTCATCAGTCCCTAAACTTACAAACTACTTATGAACTACTTACGAACTAGGACGGCACAAATATCCATGCCCGAGGGGGGATTCGAACCCCCGACCGTAGTGGCCGTGACCGTGACTGGAGCGCCTCAGTCCTCTCGGCCACCGCGGCCGGCGAAAAGTAATAGTATTTGCTCTGATCAGAAGACTACTATGCAAAGAAATGCAACAACCGTAATGAAAAATGAAGACAGGAAAGGTGATACACCCAATTTTAATTTGTTGATTACGATCTCTATTGGTGAGTACGAAATAGTTGATCATATCGAAACTCGCGAGGAAAGCAAATGTACATACGGGGTCATTTCAAAGTAAGAACCGATAACGCATCGTCTCCGCGCATCCTGACGCGTGACATCTGTTCACGGTCGGCCCTTCTTTCACTACACCACCATACGTTTCACGTCTTTGCCGGTGTTGGTTGTATGGTTATATTGCTTCGTTTATCGCCATGTCGAACAGTATTTTTATAAGCTATGGGACGAAACTGCAGTGGTCATCAGTCCCTAGACTCACAAACTACTTATACTAACTTATGCTAAGGACAACATACACACTCGTGCCCGAGAGAGGACTCGAACCCCGACGGGGAGCAGTCGCGCACTTTCCAGCAAGGCGCCTTGGAGCGCACGGCCACTCCGGCGTGGGCAGTCAGTAGTCCCACCGCTTGTGAAGCGCACTCGGTCATTCGATTCTTAAGTGCAAAAGCAGTTCGTCCTACTGAAATTCAAATCAAATGTTCAAATGTCTGTAAAACTAAGGAATCAAACTGCTGAGGTAATCAGTCCCTAGACTTACAAAGTACTGTAACTTACGCTAAGGACAACAAACAGGCTTGAACCTCCGACGGTAACGGTTGAGCAAACCGTGACATGACGCATGAATTTCGCCGGCAGCTTGTCAAGGTATATGGTGCAGGTGTAATGAATGAGTGAGATGTGCGTAAATAGTGTAGGCTGTTTCATGAAGGAAGGACATATGTTCATGATGAAGTACGATCTGAACGGTCTACTGACATAAATAAATACTCCATGAAGTTAAGGAGACAATTCGCCAAGTCAGGCACTTCGCTGTTAACGAGATGCATCCAAAATTTTCACAACTTTCAAGATCAGTAGTTTATCACATTGTTACTGAAAAACTTCACTATAAAAAAATTGTGCCGAAAATGTTGACAGAAGATCACAAAACAAAGCAAATGGCAGTGGTTAAGTTTCATCGGGAATTCATGGATCATCCACCATACATTCCTGACTTAACACCATGAGACTTTCATATGATTCCAAAACGGAAGGAATTTCTTGGTGGAAAGCGCTTGGAAAACGATGACTTGTTGAAGCAAACTGTCACTAACTGGTTTAACGGTCATGCGGCAGAATACTTTGATGCTGGGATCCTGAAGCTGGCGCCAAGAGTTGACAAATGTTTAAATATTCAAGATGACTATGTTTGTACAATGTGCAAATTGTAGCCGGCCGTGGTGGCCGAGTGGTCTGCGGCGTACCAGTCACGGTCTGCACGGCCGCTGTGGTCGGGGGTTCGAATCCCCCCTCGGGCTTGGATGTTTGTGCTGTCTTTAGTATAAGCTAGTTTAGAAATAATTTGTAGGTTTAGGCACTGATGACCCCACAGTTAAGTCCCATAAGCTCCACAAACATTTGATTTTTTGCAAATTGTAGTTCATGATACAATTCAGGTTTATGAAAATTTACGGTAAAAAAAAACATGTAGCCACGTTGTACGTAGCTATATTTTGCATGGGCTTGATGGAAAGGTTAAAACTTACATTAGTCAAAACAGTGATCATAGCGGAGACGTCATGTAGAAGGAACGTAACGCACGTGATACAAAAATCATGTAGTGACTGCAGTGGAATGTTTTAAAGTTTAATGGCTTTGCGAAAGTAATAACTAGGAGACGACCTTGCGGTAAGAGACCACTACGGATGGAATTGCCGCAACGAGTAATGACAGGGGAGTTGATTCATACAGGAAATCGAAGCCATTACTCATTACGTGACGGCAGCCATGCGTGATGATAATCTGCAGTTACATTCGCATTTCGAAAGACAATGTGTAAAGCGTGGGAGAGTGCACGCACCTGGAGGAACGTGACGGACGTTTCTTTCATATATCGGTCACTGCTTGTATGGGAGGGCGGACACGAACTCCGCAGCTCAGATGAGGTCGAGATAGACCTCACTAATCCCCGCACACGAATTCCGCAACTTTCCCTTCAGGTAGACGCGCGCATACCTGGAGCTTCCTACCCAAAAGGGGCTACGAAAAGCAATTAAATACAAGTTTAAAATTTCCTTCTCCTCGAGTAAACAAAATTTAAATGGTGAAATGTTTGTAAACCTAGTGGATCAAACTGCTATGGTCATCAGTCCTTAGACTTACAAACTACCTACACTAATTTACAGTGTGGACAAGAGACACACCTATGCCCAAGGGAGGAGTCGAACCTCCGGCGGGATGACCACGCAGTACGTAGCATAATGCCTTAGCTAATATAGCCATTGCCGCGCGACCTCGAGAAAACTCCTCGACACAAACTATTAAGGAAAACAAATGGAAATCAGATTCAGATGTGTTGATGACTTACAGGTTGGCACGACCGCCAGTCCATGAATCGACACATTTGAAATGTGTATTTTCATTCTATTTATAATAGAACTCAGATGCAGATACCTCCCTCCTTTTTTTCAACAGGTAGTGTAACATTCAGACATTACGATTTTTGGCCAGTTAACTAGGATAATAAATGTGAAAGGGGGAAGTGGCTTCATACCCTGTTCTCTTTAACTTATTTGAAACATGAAGTGAGAAAATGTGCTTTTGATGTAATAAGCATCACTCCAGAAGATCCATCACTTACACAGTTCGTTGACAATCAGTTGCAAAATTATATGTTTCTCAAATCAAATGTTCAAGTGTTTTTAAAACTGTTATGGTCATTAGTCCCTAGACTTACAAACTGCTTAAACCAACTTACACTAAGGACAACAAACACATACACACACACACACACACACACACACACACACACACACACACACACACACACACACACACTCTGCCCGAAGGAGGGCTCGAACCTCCGGTGGGGACGGCCGCGCTGTCCGTAGCATGATGCCTTAGACCACGCGTCCATTCCGCACGGCCTAACATTCTCACCTTCTGTTGGAGCAGATGAGTCCTCTGCGCTTTGAAGAAACGTATGTGAGAGCTTTCATTCCCTAACTCCTTCATTGAATCCAGTCACCCCAACATTTATATTTTTGTGCCTACCCTTAGATAAACATTCGACAAAATAGTGCCAGGAGTAGTCCCTTACCAAAAACGGATAAGAAAACCAAAGAGAAAAATAGTTAACCAGAAACAATTCCTGAATTGAAAACGTCGAAATTGGCTGCTTGCAGTTTACTAAGTGTGTTTCTTAAAAAAATTATATGTTTCATTTAGCTTCATAGTATTTTGTGAATAAAAGTATCAGTTATTGAAGTTTTCTATTATATATTTTATTCCATCACCTTTCTTTCATTTCAGAAATGTAAGGTTTATGCCTTCACACATAATTTTTCGATTTGTACATTTTGTAGTAAAATGTAATAAAATCGTTACGCTTGTTGGATGTGACTAAAACCGCGAGTCTTCAGGTTGATTGTGGAGTTCGTGTAGTGTCAGTGAGAACCTTTTCGTTTAAGATGCGGAATTCATGTATTGAGTATGTAAACGTCGCGGAGTTCGTGTGAGCCGGTATGGGACACAAATACAACATTCCCTTTTCATCCTGTGCACTACAGGCGACCTGACTACTTTAGTCCGAACTAAGTGACGAAGTGGTTAAACAATGGACTCGTTTTCGAAAAGACCGGAGTACAGTTACCCGAGTTCATTTGAAAAAGCCACGGCTGGTTTTCTTCCTCATTACTCTTGTGTCGTGTCTAATGGCCCTGTCATTGAAGCAACATTAAAGTCTGACCTTTCCTCCTTTCCTTTGGATCATGTTGAACTAATTTTTTCCATCTTCATCGTCAAACACACCACGTGTTTGACGAATTGTCACACATCTTTGGTACCTATAGGTAGTATTATATGGCTTTGTGAACAATCTAAGAAAATATAATAGAGACATAAAATTTAATTCAAATAAAAATTGCACACTAAAGTGAGAGAAACTCAATCAAACATATCTTGCAATGAAACACTGATTTCTTGCAATATTGCTATTAAGCTTAAAGTATTATATGAATTTTAATCTTTGCTTTTCTTTTATTGTAAACACATAGTAAAGAAAGAGAGAAACATTCATTGACAGTTAATTATAACTGACTAGGTAAAACAGAAAGACAGCTTCGGAAAATACTCTTCCCACAAACATTAAAAAGTACAAAACCAAATTCAGAACTCTCATTGACCATCATTGTTTTATAGGCAAAACAAGCAGTTGGTCTACAATCCTAGCACACAAAGAGATGAAGAGAGTTTATGAGAAGAATAAAGTAACCAGTTTACTCAGTATCGTTACGATTCTTACTTTTGGCGTAACTTTGTAGGTTCCTATTTAGTATACTGTCAAAAATTACGTAATAATTGTCTAAGCTACTACAAGACTGAGTACAGAAACCTGGAGTAACGTTGTTGAGGGAAGCAACCCGGAAATGGCAGTAGATTCATGTGGGAATCACGAGAAACAGTCATCATCATGTCCGACGAGATACTCGCCTCTGCTTTCTTGGTTTGGTAGTTTAGTGTCACTTTGTAAGACAGACAATTAGTGTTGGCAAGAAAGAAGAACTTGCAACTTCCATCTCGACATAATGTTGTGTTTGTGAAAGATATGTAGTAGTTTCTCTTACGAATTCCTTGCAAAAAACGTAGTTTTCCCACAGTTCGCTGCATATGGGCACACCAGTTCCATTATTTGGAATCATTGGCAAAACTATCCAGAATGACCTTAAGATCAGATGTAAGTAGAACGGTTGAGTATTAGTCACTATACAGTTACTTCCCGCTTTTCCTATCGCAAAAGAAATAGATTTAATAATCACTTAAGTTGATCGGAGAGGGTGAGAGAACGTCAGAGTTGATCGCAAAGCGTCATACATTTGACATCGGTCGCCATTTATGTGAGTTTCTCGCCTGGACTGGGCAAACCGGTCACGAGGTGGCCTCGTGGTTCATTCCGGTTCGGCCAGCCTGACATTTTTTTCCGTTTTTCTTTGTAGCGTAACGTCGACGTAGAGATCATTCGAGATGTTACCCAACCCCTCCTGTCAGAGGGCAGAGAGTCATCCTTTGATGATGAACATAATAGGAAACATTTATTTAAATATACTCTATTACCTGCTTATTATAAGGATCTTAGATGTTATTTCGTGGTTCAAAAACATCTCTTTGGGAACAGGGATAAGTAAGCGTGGGGAAATCGTCGAGGATATTGCTTGCCTTTGATTCATTATTACAAAATTTGAATCCCGCAGTGCTGCCACATTTTGTACAGCTTATGGGACTTAACTGCAAGGTCATCAGTCCCTAAATTTACATATTACTTAGGAACTAAATTATGCTAAAGACTACACAAACATCCATGCCCGAAAGAGGATTGGAACCCCCGATGGGGAACGGCCTCGTGCATCGGAGCATAGCGCCTCAATGCGCTCGGCCACTCCACCGCGGCAATTTCAGGAAAATGAAGGAAGTTTCAACAGTAATGATTCAATCGCTAAACTCTTCAGTTGGTGTTCAAATGAAGTAGTTCTGCGGCTCCAAATATCTCTACGAGTTTGCGACTTCAGTTTATAACCTCCTTCGTTTCAGTCTCAATTATTCGACGTCTATTGCGTTCCGCTACAAATTGCAGCCTCTTTATGCCCATAATATGGTAATTTGTTTTATAATATAAATTTTACTTTCGAGTCAGATGAATTCGTGAAATAGGGCGTTGCTGTTACAAGGGGATTGTCTGTCAAATATCAGGAAATTGTGAATATAATGAAAGGAAAAAAGCAAACAGAAATGAGTATACTCTAGAATCATACCAGAGAAGATGTATAGAACATTCCTTGACTGTATATTCATGTTTTGTGTCAGGACTTGCACATTACAAATGTTCGTTACTTCGTTCTAGATGTACGTGTTATCTACAGATCAAAATGAGAGACTAAACAAATATGCTTATTAATTTTGCGTGTTAGACGAACTTCTAATTTTGTGGAGATGCGTTTTTATTTATTTATTTCGAGATATATAGGTTTTCTTCATTGAGTTGAGCATGCAGCACTGTCCATTTTGTTCAGTCAACGTTTTTAGTGTTGAGCGTTCGCAGCATATTGGCTGATTTTTCATCGCTCTGTACTGGTTCTTTAAACGTTTTAAGTAGCCTTTGATTATTCCTTCATACCTAGTTACGTATAGTCAAGTTGTGGCATAAATTAACTCCCGGATACGATTCAGTACCTTCTTAGGATTTATTCCATCTACCATCGGTATTCTTATATAACACCATATTTCAAAATTTTCCGTGCTCTTCTTGTCTCAATTTCTTAACCCCCACTTTCAGTCGCATACCCCCCCCCCCCCCCCCACACACACACACAAAACCCAAACACATTTATACAAGATATTAATAAATTCCTCTTTTCCAAAAGTACTTTTCTGGTTATTATCACTCCACATTTTATGTCCCTTCTACTTCGGGCATCGTAAGCTATTTTGCTGAGCATATACTAATTTTATTGTCTCATCTCCTAAACTAATTCCGTCAGTATCGCCTGATTTCATTTACTATAGTCCATTATAACTTTTTAGATATTCACTTTATAATCTCTTTTCAAGACATTGTCCAGTCTATCAATTATTATGACTGTAGGTTCAGCAGTCCTCAGACTTCTAAAATAAGGTGTAGAATCAGTTTGGACTCGTACATTTATCCGGTACTCATACTGATCTTCTCCGAGGTCGGCTTCTACTAGTTTAATACGTTCAGTGTACACTATAAGTTCTATTTGGCCCGATTCCAAACACTTGGGTAGTTTTTCAAGATGGGACACAATTTATTTGTAAGCAGTGTGTTGAGTAGATAGACATCATTGCCCACTATCCTTCAGGAGTCTGCTGCCTGCCCCACCTCTCACCGAGCCTGTGCTATCATTGCGCTTCACATCCCTATAAACTATTATACCCGAATATCTCTATGAGTTTACTAATAGAATTAAGATTTACTGATTTTTAGTCACAGTATTCTACGTCTGTTTCGCGCTGTGATGGGCACAAGTTAACGTTGATTTAAATTTTAAATATGTTGCCAGTCTTCGTCCCACTCTGTTATCAAGAACAGACTGGATATTCGTGCATCTTTATTTTAAATAACTAAATTGTTTTTTTAATCCTTGGTTATTATTAATATTGTCCACCAGATCATTAATATACAACATGAAGAACAATAAATTTCACACAGTATCCTGTGGCTCAATTAAAGTTACTTTTACTTCTGTCGAAGATTCGTCCAATTTTTACGTGAACACTACATTTACAATTAATTATAGGACTACTCATATTTATTTAATTTCTGAATATGTTATGCTAAAGGAATAAAAGTTCCCTTTCAGTTCTGAAGCTATAACGTCAATTAAAGAGGTCTGTGAAATAAGAAAAAACCTGAGATTCCTCGAAGATAACAAACTCGTGTAGCAATGCCAAAAAGAGCGATGTACGCGAAATGTCGAGAGCACATATTACTGATGGAGGGGGAAAACTAGACTCGATATGATTATTGTGTTACACACATAATACAGTGATAGAACACAGTGGCTGAAACCGTTAAGAGCTAAGTCAATTTGTTGTCGTAAAATTTCAAACACTATCTTAGAAGAAGCAATTTAATGAGCGAAAAAAGTGGGAGTGTAGCACTAATCAGACAGGTACGTATACTAAAGTGAGGGGAAGGGAAAAAAAGTTCAAATGTTTGTAATTCTAAAGGACCAAACTACTCTTCTCATCGGTCCCTAGACTTACAAACAACTTAAACTGACTTATACTAAGGAAAACACACATACTCCTTCCCGAGGGAGTACTCGAAACTCCGAGGCGAGCGACCACACGATCCGCAACGTGACGCTCCAGACCGTGCGGCCATGACTGCGCGACGGAAAACGACTCAAGTAATGCTTTTGCTTCCAATGTTTACAGATTACATATCTTCAAATGTTCAAATGTGTGTTAATCTATGGTACTTAACTACTCTGGTCATCGGTCCCTAGGCTTACAAACTACTGAAACTAACTTATGCTATGGACAACAAATACAGCCTGGCGGAGCGGCCGAGCGCATTGAGGCGCTATGCTCCGATGCCGTTCCCCGTCGGGTGCTCGAATCCCCCTCGGGCATGGATGTTTGTGTCGTCTTTAGTATAAGGTAGTTCATAAGTGGTTTGTAAGTTTAGGGACCGATGACACTGCAGTTAAGTCCCTTAAGCTTTACAAACATTTGAACATTTTTGAATAACAAATACACCCGTACCCGAGGGAGGACTCGAACCTTCGACGGCGAGCAGCGGCGCGCTCCGTAGCTCGGCGCCTTGGAACGCTCGGCCACTCCACCGCGGCACATATCTTTAGCTAAGGACTACTACAAAGTGCATTACGCGCAAATTCGTAAGTTACCGAAAAATTGTGAAAAACATTGTCATGTAAATACATGATTAAAATAACGAAAGATTGTTTTTGAACACTGACGCTCTTGTCATAAATTTATAAGAAGCACCAATTTATTTTACAATTGACGATTTATTATTAATTTTCGGCGACACTCGCAAAAGTTAGAAAATCAACAAAACATCACGATACCCACAAGCTTTGTCGCAAGAATTGAATGAATATACGACAATGATACGAACTGTAAACAATTACAATCAAGAACCTGTAATCAAAACTATGACACAGACATAGACACAGGTTCATACAAAGAACAAAACAGAAGTCGGTATACATAAATAAAGGTTCTAAGTGCACGTATCTTTTACGTAGCTAAATTTGTGACACCACCTGCAGCAGAATGCCATGGATGAACATCGAATCATCAATTTATCACAGGATAAATTGTGAAAATTGTGAAACACCAACGAAACACGTCTTCTGCTTGGAGCGGCGAAAAGAGCCTTCCTCACGGCAACGCTGTTCTCACTAACAGCACTCTCTGTGGATCAGTGGCGTAACTATGGGGGTGAGGGGATGAGGGGGACAGAACCCCCCCCCAGAACCCGAAAAGAGAGAGAGAGAAATAAGAAAAGAAAAAGAAATCGTATAACAGCAATCTGGTAAAGGTAAAGATTGGAAACTTGGGGTGTTTTACCTAAAGCTTTCATTGGAAGGGAGTGAATTAGTTTCTTCAACGGGAGTGGTAGTTGGTAGTCTGTCTGGAAACTGACTAAAATTTTGCTCGTCAAGCGGATCTATCCTCCCACAAAGCCAAGTCCTAGTTACGCCACTGCTGTGGAGCATGACACTAAACATATGCTTGCCTGTGAGGCGAAGAAAACATGAGGGCCTGTTATGTCAGTGTATGCGTGTTTTTAGCAACTATTGTACTGCTGTTTTGTTAGCATAATTGCAAGCCTTTTCGATCCATCGCCATAAACAGTGATAAATATTCCTTCCGTCTTTCCTTGTAACTTCCTCGCGCTTGATCACTTGCCTCCGTTTTCTAGACTTCTCTTTGATACGCGATTTTTTACAAACTCAGCATTTAATAATCACTTAGAAGGAACCAACTACTTCCGAGCAAGAGAATTGACTGAGGTGATGGGGCTACAAGGAACGAAGTGCTTACCGTAGCGCAATAAATGCTAATGTTAATGGCCGTACGGACCACGTTAAGTCCTTAGTGGACTTCCAGAGGTCCGGTTTCTTTGTTAGATGTTGTTAAGGCTCGGCCAGACTTTTCTCTCGTGCGAATGCAGAGATGCAGCGCGGGCGCACCCAGGTGCTTTCTCCTCGGATCGGTCGCCTTTCGGATCCCGGCGGGAAACTTGGCCGCGCCGTTCTTACGCAAGCGCTCTCGCTGTAATTACAAGTTTTAATAGCGATTCGGTCCGCTCTGCGACATACGTGAGCGTCTAGACCCTAGGCCGTCCCGTATTCGCTCGTGCCACTCGGAGCGCCACGGGAGTCGATTTCCTGAATTTTCCCATCATCTCAATTTTAGGCAAATTACAAATCTGGGGGGACGAAAATGCTCGCTGTTTCCCAAGCTCAAGGTCCACCGAACCACTGCAAAACTACCGACGGCAGTGGCAGTTCGGCATTACAGTCGAATTCTGTCGTCTGCAGTTAGAGTTGTAATGGTTTTATTTACATTACGTTGTTGGCGAGTCTTGCAGGATATAGGCCATCAAAGTGCGCCTCCTGGCATTCCGCCCACTGCTGCACCGGACATCTTCAAATGTTCAAATGTTTGTATAGTCTATGGGACTTAACTACGGGGTCATCAGTCCCTAAACTTACAAACTACTTACAAACTAGGACGGCACAAATATCCATGCCCGAGGGGGGATTCGAACCCCCGACCGTAGTGACCGTGCAGACCTTGACTGGAGCGCCTTAGTCCCCTCGGCCACCGCGGCCGGCCCGGACATCTTCGCAGCTGGTCCCGGCGATTCTGCATCTTGCCGACTGACGGAGCCGACATATACACCGTATCAAAACGCCGTGGCAGAGTTCAGTGTGATCAGTAGAGATAATCATCGACCCAGACGAAATTTCATTATCGATTGTCACCAGTCAATGATAAAGCCTTATCTACCGATTTTAAGGAGTCGCTGCCCTAAGTTTAATTGCTTCCTCGTATCTGTTAAAATTTTACTATGTTTAAATTTTCGTTCCCCAAAGCTTCCATATATGATTCACAGCATACTCTACTACAGCACTTTTTTTTTTTTTTTTTTTTTTTTTTTTGTTGAAGATTTCTTTTATGTGCTTCTGTTTTGTAATTCTCTCTTCCCTTATCAGTATCTTCCCGAGTGTTATGAACCTCATACCGACAGAGGAATTCGTTTATCCTCTACAGAACACAGTGCTTAAGCTATTTTCTAAGTTGGTCTAAAAGCAGGTCTAATGTCTTCGTTTTCCAAAACTCCCCTACCTGATCTTCTTTGACGAAGGGAAGAGAAACTTTGTTCTTCCATCGCTTTCATTTATCGTTATACTTTGGCGTACTGTTATTTGGTCGCGGAATCCTGTTAACTCCTTCACATGAATAGCCACTTTTATCGAAAGCTTGCTTCGGGTGACTTAATGCTGCTTCCACGTGTTGCGGCGTGTAAATTCTTCCGCCTATGTTAGCAAGGCTTTTAATTATACCTCCATTTTGTTGTGAATGATGGTTGGATCTGTTATACAGTTGCCGGCCGCGGTGGCCGAGGGGACTGCGGCACTCCAGTCACGGTCTGCACGGCCACTACGGTCGAGGGTTCAAATCCCCCCTCGGGCATGGATATTTGTGCCGTCCTTAGTGTTAGCTAGTTCGTAATTAGTTTGTAAGTTTAGGGACTGATGACCCCGTAGTTAAGTCCCATAAGCTATACAAACATGTGAACATTTTCGTTATACAGTTATTTACATTTTTCGCTATTGTCACTGTCACAAGAGCGTCTGTACTATACAAGTTATGGTTTGCCAAAAAAGGGTTTTTCGGGTACCACTAACATCTCGCTGTTTCAAGTTCAAGAAACACCGATAAACAAGATCGTTCTCTGAGAAGTTATGGAGTATAAAAGGTTAACGAACAAGTGTTTCCTCTATAAGCTATTCTCTAGAAATACGGCTGCGCGAAATGGCCGCGTGGTCTAGGAGACTCATAACAGGTACAAAAGAAATTCTTCCAGTAAACGTCAGGTTGATAGGTACCTTCCCTCCTACTATTTTTACATCATTGTTTCACCTCATATCGCCCCAGACTCACTGTCGTAGCAATTTAACGTTTGTAACTGTTCACAGTAATTAATCATCAAACAAGAACTGTAATAACACTTGGTACTTCCAACTGTATATGGGAAGTGCATTACTTCAGTTATTCATAAATGTAAAATTAATTTTCAGAATGTAGTTTTGTCTGTGGGAGTTACTATTTCTGTGCACAAACTGATTATTCAGTAATATACTATGTAGAAACGAGGCATAATTCTACAAAATGTTCAAATGTTTATAAACCTATTAGGCCAAATTGCTATGGTCATCAGTTCCTAGACATACAAAATATTTAAACTAACTTTCACTCCGGACAACACACACACTGATCTCTGAGGGAGGACTCGAACCTTTGACGGGAAAGGCCGCCCAATCCGTAGCGTTACGCCTTGATTTATTGATTTATCTACGTATGTTGCTACCATTATCGTCTGTGCTTTACGTCTGTTGTCCGTATTTACCACTCATGAGTTTAATTTTTGAAAATAATCCCATAACTGATTATGGTGTTTTGGAAGTAAATGCTCAACCTCTGTTTGCGGTAAATATGTAAAAAATAAAATACATACCAAAAATGTTTGTAAATCTATAGAACTTGACTGATCGGTTATTAGTCCATAGCTTACAAACTACTTAAACTAAGTTAAACTAACCTAAGGACAACACATACACCCCTGCCCTAAGGAGGAGTCGAACCTCCTACGGCGAACAGTAGCGCGCACCGCAGCACGGCGCCCCAGTGCCCACGGCTATTCCGCCGCGGCAATACATACAAATCGATATTTATATTGGCTTGTAATTAACACACAGAAATTACGATACACTAAAGAATGAAAGACATTTTAATTGTCAACATAAAATATACGTATTTCGAATAATTTTTGCAGAAACGTATGACCGGTGAAAGACGATCAAAACAGGAAATTACAGCCTTGGTTAACTATAGAAAGATTTATGCTGCCTTAAAGAGTTGTAAATGAAGTAAATACCATTTGACTTCTTTTTTATTAATTTATAATACCACAATCATGTTCAAATGCTCGTAAACTTAAGAGACCAAACTGCTGATACCATCGGTACCTAGACTAACAAACTTGTTAAACTAACTTATACTAAGGACAACAAACACACCCATAAGCGAGGGAGGACTCGAGCCTCCGACAGAAGTGGCCGCGCAATCAATCACAAGGGCAGCTCAAAGAAGGGCAGCTCGTTTCGTATTGTCTCGATACAGGGGAGACAGCGTTACGGAAATGATACAGGATCTGGGATGGGAATCATTACAACAACGGCGCTTATCGCTGCGGCGTGGGCTACTTGCGAAACTCCAATCACCAAGATTCTCCTCCGAATGCGAAAATGTTGACTCCCACTTACATAGGTAGAAATGATCATCAGAATAAAATACGAGAAATCAGAGCTCGAACAGAGAGATTCAGGTGTTCTTTCTTCCCGCGCGCTATTCGAGAATGGAATGGGAGATAATTAATAGTATAATTGTGGTTCGATGAACCCTCTGCCAGGCACTTAAATGTGATTTGCAGAGTATCCCATGTAGATGTAGATGTAGATGAATGACATGACGCCCTAGACCGCGCGGCCATTCCCACGCGGCGGATATGGACTACTATTGTACATTCTACCAGTTATATTAAGTAAATGGCACGACAACGTTATATATTCATTTGAGCTCTAATGACGAACGTTTCCATTCGACGATAAAACGAGTTCCATGCAAGGAGACGGAGCTCCGTTAAACCTCTCTGCTCCCATTTCCTTAGGCCACAACCTGCAACCGTCACAACTGAAATTTTCTGATACAAATGCCGGTAAAAAAAAGGCTAATCCTGATTCAATCCCACACCTTGTCCAGTCCGAATTGAGGCTCCAAGTCCAGTGTCCTCGATGCAGTTCAAACAAGATTAAAATTGTGTGGCGGAACCAGGACTCGAACCTGGGATCTTTGCCTTTCGCGGGCAAGTGCACTGCCGACTGTGCTATCCCGACACAGTCGGTAATGCGCTTGCCCGCGAAAGCAAAGGTCCCAGGTTCGAGTCCCGGTTCCGGCACACAATTTTAATCTGCCAGGAAGTTTCATATCAGCGCACACTCCGCTGTAGAGTGAAAATTTCATTCTGGAAACTCAAATCTGTTTTCACAGAAGCAATTTTTAAAGATGCTTTACATTATCATCTCGGCAACATGCTTATTATTTCGATAGCAATTCAATAAGCCGGCCGCGGTGGCCGAGGAGACTTAGGCGCTCCAGTCACGGTCTGCACGGCCACTACGGTCGGGGGTTCGAATCCCCCCTCGGGCTTGGATATTTGTGCCGTCCTAGTTCGTAAATAGTTCATAAGTAGTTTGTACGTTTAGGGACTGATGACCCCGTAGTTAAGTCCCATAGACTATAAAAACATTTGAACAATTCAATAAATAAAAAAGTTGTTCAGTAAGATATACGCTAACTTAGGAGTCAGTTTCTATCGCTAAAGGATTATCGACGCGGAATAAATTGCCGTGAACGTACGGCATATGTGACTCGGACGCGATGCTAGAACCCCTGCGATTCGGAAACTGCCAAGCGGCTACCACCATTACAGGCAACACGTTTCTCCCGCTAAGACAGTGTCTGAGCAAAAGGAAAGTGTTAGGAGGAGAGGCAAAACAAACAAGGTGGGATGTGAGCGGAAAAAGCGTGTCAGCGTGCGGCCGACTGCTATATCAGCTGTCTTCTTTGCGCCGGCAATCGGACACGGCCAATTAGAAATATTTTGGTGGGGCCGCGGCAACAAAAGGATCGCCGTGGAGCGCGGCCTTGGCGCGCCGCTCCGCGCGCCTCCTGCCGCCGGCTTCGAAAAACGTCTAACGGTTCCTCCACAGCCGCTCTATTTTGTTCATCTCATTTCGTCTGTTGCTCTTTAGCTTGCGCCGTAGAGCTAATTTATGTGTCCAGGCATTTGTTTGAAATTTAGCCCACCACTGTGCTTTGTAAGGCACGGTCCTAATTTGCTACGGCTTTGGCCACCTAGAGAGTTATGGAAACTGCTACAGTTAGACTTCGAGTGCAAACTGCGGACCGACTCAGTATTTTTCAACCACTCGCGGGCGAGAGGACATTCGCACACAAAGAGGTTTCAAAAATGAAGTGTCCAAACTCACAAATTTACGGCAGAGACAACGACAAGTATATTTACCAAGAGTCTTCAATTAAAATCACAGCCGCGGCGGAGCGGCCGAGCGCATTGAGGCGCTATGCTGCGATGTCCGAGGCCGTTCCCCGTCGGGGGTTCGAATCCCCCCTCGGGCATGGATGTTTGTGCCGTCTTTAGTATAAGCTAGTTCATAAGTAGTTTGTAAGTTTACGGACTCATGACCCCGTAGTTAAGTCTCATAAGCTTTACAAACATTTGAACATTTCCCTTAAGCTTAACAAACCTTTGAGCCGGCCGCAGTGGCCGAGGGGACTGAGGCGCTTCAGTCACGGTCTGCACGGCCACTACGGTCGCGGGGTTCGAATCCCCTCTCGGGCATGGATATTTGTGCCGTCCTTAGTTGTAGGTAGTCCATAAGTAGTTTGTAAGTTTAGGGACTGATGACCCCGTAGTTAAGTCCCATAAGCTATACAAACATTTGAACAAACATTTTTAAAATCACAATTTTGTATATTTTCTTCAAGTTTATTTTTATTTAGTTTACCGTTTTTCGGCTTACGAGGCCACCTTCAGATTTTATTGTTATGTTAATTTATTTAAAATGCTGTATAGGTAAAAGTTTTTCAGTTCCAAATTAAAGTTTATTCCCGGTTTTCTGTTACCTCCCACACTGTCTGGTCCTCTCACTCCATCCAGTTTGCCTATATTACATTCATTTTTAGTTGATTAAGTTTCCAACAGTATAATGTTTGCTAGAAAGATCTGTGTCTCATAATTGTACCGCATTCCACAAGTAATAAAGTCTAACGTTATTAATGCTAACTGAATATCTCAAATATTCTGCGCTTACAATTGTAAACTTTAAAATCTATTTCAAATGTTCTTCAGCAGTCTTGTCGAATAATTAATTATTTAAAATCTTATACATGCACATTTTCGAGTCTAGAGTTAAAGTTTATTCGTGGTCCCCTCTCTCTCCGCTGTATTTATTCGTATTTTTAAGTCATTAATTTTTTTTACATCTTTAACTGTACTACCAGAGTAAAGCCAAATATGTCATTTTACTATGATCTTTGTCCTAAGTGTAGACGAAAATCGTCTCTTACAAGTCTGGAACAAACTAATGTAACTTCTTTGACAATATAGTAAAATCTGAAGATGGATTTAAGCCAAAAATCGATTAAATAAATTGAAATAAACTAGTCGAACATACACAAAATTGTGTTTTTATTCAAAATGATGTTCTATCAAGAAACGTCGAAAGACTCAACCAAAATAGCCAAGTGTCGGAAATACTTATTCAAGTGATAATTAAGTACGAACATATGCGCTCGCAGACAAGATAAACAAAAAGTACCTTCTTCAAACAAAGTTAAACCAAAGATGTTGTTGGATATGTGACGTTGGTCCAAAATGGTGGGACACCCGTGTTTGCAACACTACAGGTCCTGATTCACCTGTAATTTCGGCAAGAAAGTGAATGCATTGCCCTGTGAGATCCCACGACTTCACCGCATCAGACTTCTTTTGCAGGAGCTATGTGGAAACCTAAGCGCTTCCTATTCCCGTGGACTCAAAGCAGGAATTGGGTTGGGTGTTTAAAAGGGACTAAACTGCTGGGTTATAAGTCAAAGCAGGAGTTAGTTTCAGGAGTTACTTCAACGGCCACACGCATTCCGAAAATACCAAATTTAGTTTAGAACATTTATTGTAACACTGATCAGAACAATAAAGAAATGAATCATATTCAACACTATTTTATTCTCAATCACAGAAAATGAACACTTGAGTACTAAACACAATCACTTACTATGCATTTTCGACACCTGGTTGCGTAAAGAAATATGTTTGATGCTGTCACCGTCATTCCAACTTCCAGTTGGGGCATATATATGTGAAATTCTTCATTATCTTCATAAGGGGCATTAATTTACATTTAAGAAACTGAATAATCATGTTAAACTACGCTTTTAAGGATGTTTCAAGTCTGTTTTATGCGACTATCTACGCATATCCAATCAACTTATGAAACGTTTCATAATAGTTATTATGCTCTGCATTTCACGCATGGCATTTTACTCCTAGCAACTCATAGAAAATGTTCGAAGTCTCCACGTTCTACCTCCCTGCATTCTCATATACATATCGTGCGAAAAGAGATGCTTCTACTGCAAGATTAAATTCAACCACATAAATGTAACAGTAGTCACAATTCGATATCTCGCAATTCTTAAAACCGTCTTCAGACCCACAGTGACAGATGTTTCTCATTAATACACCAGTATCTCGATTCTTATGACTCATGACTTTCGGTGCACCCTACGTATTCACGAGTTCACCAATCAGTAGGTTCCAACAGTGTCATCAAAGAGGTGTTCCACTGCTTGCCATTCCTGTAAATGTAGCTGAACTAGCTAGATAATCGTGAGTCAAAGTACTAAGGAAATATTTAACACGCTTCGTTTATAGCAGTCAGAGTAAAGCTGGTTATAAATTATGCCATACTATCACAGAAACCTTACTGTAAAATCTTCATGTCACCAGTTATATTTAACTTAGCTGAATGAGTTTGTATCGACAGGTCCATAAAGTAGTTCACCCGATGGCGACTAAGTCCTCTTTCTAATAAAATCTCACACGAGATGATAAATTAAAACCCCTAGAATATGGTTAAAATAGAACATCACCGTTAAGATGATCCATTAGTTCTATCGAGAAACACGAAGTTGGTTACGAAGAATATAGTAACTTCTTTCTCTTTGTCTTTCTATTGCTTTACCACTCTCTTGTGCCACTCGCGAATTGAAAATGTAATTAAAATTGAGCCAAATCGTTGTCACACTTACTTATTATGTTTCTTTGCGTTTCATACAAGAGGCCAGATGCGCATCCAGTTGTTTGCCTCATTTTCTTTACTTTTTTCAATGTCTCTTCATTAGCAATCACGTAATCTTCAGCTATGGTCTGTATGACCACATATCAGAAGCTTCTTTTTTACACTTGTCTTTAATATGTATCGTCATGTTTCTCCTGCGTAACAGGCTCCATAAATTACAGTGAAAACACTGGATTGCATGACAGAAAAATAAAAACCTATAGCGGACCTATACGCTCACGAGGAGTAAAACCAATGTCTGCAATTTTTATTGCAAACAAGAAAGATAAAAAAACAATAGTGGTGTTTACAACGAGTTTTCCTTAATCAACTAAATGGATAAGTCCGTGTTCAGATGCAGGGCTCTTGTCGTCAAAAAAATAATAACAACCAAAGAGACTCGTACATACGATTAAAGTCATTGATGTGGTTGCATAGTAAAAGATCTTACTACCAGCAGTAACTGTGGCATTTGTTGGCCAAAGGAACAGGATCTTCAGTTTAACAGCAAACGAAGTTAAGGGCTATTTTCAAGACATTATTAGAATTTGGAAAATGATCACCGATACTTGCGACGAAAATCGGTAAATGAAGAAATTAGCATTCGTACAAGAAGAGAGACGCTACTTTTTAGTCAGATAAATTCCATGTTCCAGAGACATGTTGAATGCCAACTGTATCTACAATAACAGAATTAATTCAATTCTTTGGCCTATAATCATTATCATACTACTTATTAGTGTTCGAATGTGGCGCTTTAGGGGAACTTGCGGCCATCAGATTCATGGGTTTTCCTGTAACGAAGACCGTTAACAAGTTTTCTAAATATATAGCGCTAGCAACAGAAAAGCACAGGTACGTCTGCTTGTTTCTATTTATTTAATTTTCATGTCAGCCATCTTTTATTAGCTACTGTAGAAGGTGTCATATTCAGTAACCATAATCTAGTGGCTAGTTTTTCGGTGGCAATGAAACGGAGAATCAGCTTGTGCTAAACAGTAACAATTTTCTGTCGTTTTCGGTAATAATGATTCCGTGTGGCACTGTTGGCCGCTAGACCTCACCTGGGATCGTGTTCGGCCTGCCTGGTACAAGTCTCTCGGTGACGCCACTTAACGATGAAATGATGATGAGGACAACTCAACACCCAGTCTCAGAGTGGAGAAAATCTCTGACCGTACCGGGAATCGAACCCGTGCCTCCTACGTGGCATACTACCACGCTGTACACTGTACTAAAAATGTACAAATGTTTGTTAAGCCTATGGGACTTAACTACGTGGTCATCAGTCCCTAAACTTACAAACTACTTATCAACTACCTTATACTAAGGACGGCACAAATATCCATGCCGGAGGGGGGATTCGAACCCCCGACCGTAGTGGCCGTGCAGACCGTGACTGGAGCGCCTCAGTCCCCTCGGCCACCGCGGCCAGCACCACTGGACTATGGAGGCGGAGGTTTTCTGCAATGAAACTTTGTAATAGTCTCTAACGAGAATTTTTTATTCCAGTAGTGGAGAATAGCACTGGGATTATGGTCAGAAGGGTCTACAGTACGTTATTTCTCTTGTGCCTTTAAATCTGCCAACCTAATACACGAGTTAACAATACTCTAAATCACTTGTAGGGATGCGTCTGAAACAAGCAACAACAACCTACTTTAATAGTCGTAATAGCGTGTTATTTTTACAAAGATCATTTTACCCAACAGCTTAATTTCAAATTATATAGCTGACGTTCGTGTTCTTTTCAACTCTTGGTCCATATTATGCCATTCGTTTTCTGCTCTGTTTCGATGACGTATTTTGTTAGTTCCTCCACATATTTCTGAGCTCCAAATTAGTTGTGAAAATACCGTGGAGAATAGCCGACAAAACCTGCTGATATTCAAGTTGAATATATGATTATCGTTAACTGTCTACATTTATAAGATTCTAAGTATTTTTTAACAAGGGAAGTGGAATATGATTTTTGAGAGAGTTTTATTTTGGTTGAATAAAACTTTGGAGGTAGTCGTGGGGGTGTGCAAAACTTACCCGTCAGCAGTTAAATAACCTATGTGAACATAAGGCAATAACATATTGCCTACAGTAGTGTATGATTTCCCATTCCTTAAAACTTACAAGACGATATATGGAAATCTATTTATAAGCACTCGGACATCGAATTACAATTTTTCCTTCTTGCGGGAAAATTCAAACGGTTGTGATTTGCTGCAGTTTAAATAATAAATACTGGTTGCCAATAGATACTACGTATGTTAACATTATCTGTTCCTAGCTACAATATTCATACTATTCAAAAAACAAATTTGTACCATAAAAATTAAATATTTCAAATATGACCAGAGTAACGCTAAAATTCAACGAAATTTCATCTATTAAATAAAACCTTCTAGATTTTGTGAGGAACCCCGTATAACTATTGTGTCTTTTTTTTTTTTTTTTTTTTTTTTTTTTTTTTTTTTTTTTTTTTTTTGCGCCCACACCTAGTACGGTTGTGCGTAACCAGAATTTTCACTCGCATGTGAGGAATATGTTACGCTGTATGAGTTTCAAATATTACCGTAATCTAGGCTGATAATTCACAGAGGACGGTGGGGAGAGGGTTAAATTAGCTAATCGTGAAATTGTAAAACAGCTTATACAGAAAAATTACTTTCCCTGAAATGTTGTAATCCTAAGAGACCAAACTACTAAGGTTATCAGTCCCTAGACTTATAAACTACTGAAATCAACTTATGTTAATGACAACTCTCACAATTATGCCCGATGGAGGACTTGAAACTCCGACGGGAGCGGCGGCGAAATCAGTGACACGAGGCCCTAGACCACACGGCCATACCTGCGCGGCTTTTTTTCTCCAACAAGTGCCCGGAAGCTTTCTGAATTATTGTCAGACGTACCGCCCATCTTCCCTCGTTTCCCCTTGTCTAACACTACTGTGCATATGAAATGCTTTTATCGCATTTAATTTTTATTGTTCCAAAAGACAATTACAGTCCTCGCATAGACGTAGACTAAGATGCTGCAGTGGACACCCGTACTCATTTATCAAATTAAATGAAGCTTTATTTACTGCATTTCCTATCCCATTTCTACTTTTCATTCCTTTTCCCTAGACTGTTACGTTAGATTGATCGCACAATTAGAATTTTTAATCGACACACATCAACAAACTTTGGAGGATTACTCGTTTGTAGCGAATTCAGGCTCTAGGAGGTACGCTGAGAGACTAACTGTATTTCTAGTTGCATGAAACACACAAGATATTTTTTTAATATTTCATTGTTTTTACAAATCCCTTTTCGGCTGTTACGCCATCATCAGGTAAACACTACAGGGATGTAGCAATTCAACTTGGAAGTTTACGGTTCAAAGTTCTGAAGATGCTGTGTAAATAGGATATATACATTAATTTTCTAAAAAGGCCAGCGCAACAATTATTTAACATTGATAAAATATGTCACACAATATATAAATTATAATTGTCCTAAGAACTTAAGCTGAAATAATAGAAATTGGTTGGCCAAATTGTCTTGAATTTAGCAGGTCAAATATATTAAATAAATATAGATGTTAAAATTTTAAATGGTTAAATGTAAAGCATACTTATTAAATAATTATTTAGATTAGAGCATGAATATAAGATTCTCACTGGCAATTCAAGTAAATATTGACTTACAAACCTCTTAACACGTTATAAGTATTTGTCGCGTATTTTTCCCCAAACTGGCTGCTTTCTCCGGCATTCTCAATCAATACATCGCGTAAATTCAAGAAAGTTTACATTTTGTTTCTTTTCTGAGAATTAAAACACTTTATTACGCCCATATAATAACAAAAAAATTATTCTGTAGTTGATACACATTGAGATATGTATTGAGCTAGATTACGTCCATTATCTCTTACTTAGTTCTTCCTTTAAATGCTATGCACTAGAGCCAGAAGCGGCTCCAACTGTTGCACTCATCTCTTAGTTGGTATTCCAACGTTCCTTTCCTTTCGTTAGAGCAACTCATTACAAATATAATGTTCGCCCCTACCTAAAAGAGAGAAGTAGTACAATGAAATTGAAAATACCTGTAGGAAGCTACCATGACAAAAGGCTTCTATCAAATAATTATCCACGGAGTAAGCTTGAATCTTAAAAACTTGTGGTAAGTCAAAACTTTTTTTAAGGCGTTACTAATGAGCAGTAGTTTCTAGCTAACATCAGCGAGCAGGGAAATAACTGGAGCAAGTCTGGAGATTTTACAACTGTCATAAAAGTTTCAGAATGTGCTCTAAGTGGAAATAAGTACTTGTGGAATGTTATGAAGTAAAACTCAGACATCTTCGTAAAGCGGCACATGGTCACTGATAGAGTTGGCAGAGGATAACATCATTTCTGTATACAGCGTGAGGTCATTTAAAGTGCGTTTCAGCCACATGAAGTAAAAGTAGAGTACCAACTGAGATAGAGAATATATTTACACAAGTAACACTTAGAAAATATTTATGCCCAGTTATTTATTTCAGTTTTAATAGTGATTATCATAAATTGTCACTATTCGGCTGGCGACAATGTCTGCCTTACGTTATTGCTAACGTAAATAAGAAGTAATGTTTCTACTACTCTTAAAATCATTTCCTTCGCCTTATAATAGTAAGCGTCTCTTTTTGGGAAAAAGGGTTGCTTTCGTAAACTTCAACCTGAGAAGTAAATTAGGCAAGCGGTAATGCAAGACGTGGAGATTAGAGTTGGGCCTCAGGTACGGTGTGACTATATAGGGTGCTTCACAATAACGTTGTAGAAGAAACTTAGACGATAAAGTTTCGGTAAGGAACCCATGCCAGTAAATATCATCCGTTATGAGCACTTCTTCACCTTGGAGACTGTGAAACACATATCTTTTATTGGTCAAGCGCTAATAGCTCTTAGGATAAGCATTTTACAGTGCACGCTTACCAGACATTTTTCTCGTTTTGTTCGTTACTACCTCTTTCCAAAATATGAAAAGCAAAGAGCTTGCAGTAGAAGAGATTTTTTTTCACAGTATCGAAGAAGCGCTCATAGTGTCTTTAGATGACATTTCCGGAAATGTGTTTCTTATCAATAGTTGATCTACTAAGTCCCTCTACATACCGCACACTCCGCAATGGAATGTGAGCTGTTGTGAAACATCATGGCAGATTAAAATTCTGCGGCGGACCGGGACTCGATCGCTGAACTTTGCCTTTCACGGACAACGCTCTTACCGCTAACAGCAAAGCAAACGTCCAGAGTTCGCGTCCCGGTCTGGTACACAGTTTTGGTACAATCTAACAACGTTTTGTTGAATGCTGTAGAACTAATCCTTGAGCATACACTAATGGAGTTGTCAACAGTTATATTAATATCCAGCTTTTTAGCAGATTACTGATGCTTACTATAACAGGCAATACTTTTTATGAAGTCCGTCAGAAGTAATGAGAAGTTTCGGAGCTAAAAAAAGAGTTGATATTCTTAAAAGACATTTAATGATTACGCGTACCCCTTGCATGACATCAGTGTAGGTCCTAATTATAGGCAGAGGAGTCTACACGCTGCTCTACATATGAATAATTACCATCGGCTGAATATGTTTTGAATTATTCCTGAAAGTACGGTTTATTGGGGGAAACAAAGTAGTACAATAAACGTATCCAAGCATTCTGTATCCGCTTGTGTATCTACTATCCCATCGCATGTCACTGACGACAGAGGTATCGTTATTAACAATGTAAGCGTATATTACCTTAAAATTTGTTTAAAAACTGCACGAGGAAAAAGCTTACTAGTAATTAATACAGCCCCACTATACACAGATTTCGCCATATTTCAGTTTTGCCTTTCTGTCACTGTAGTAACCCACAAAGCAGGCTTCTGCCGGGCGACAGTTGTCAGATTTCGACCGAATCAGCATTAAAAGAAAGAACGGGCTACTGAAAAGTGTCTGATCTCTTCGACGACTGTGTTATTTTCACTTTCGCTTAATCCAGTGACGAGAATAATTTCTGCATAACGCCGCTAATCACCAATGCGAAGACAGCGCGGAAACTACTTAATAGAATACAAGCAATTTAAAATAAAAATGAAACTACAGCTTAGTTTATAATGTCAATGTAAAGACCACGATAGAAACACAAAACCTATAAAACGGAAAACCGCGTGCATTTGACTGAATTAATCGAGGACATTTTAGAATCAATGGTTTATCAGAAGCTTCATTTTTTTTCTTCGTGCAACCATAGGTCGGGGTAAGAGTTACAGCTTAAAATATTGACAACGAATGGACGGAATTAGCTTCATGTTTGCTGCCAGGTACGTGAGACCATGATCTTATATCCCTATGTCTGTTTTCAATTAATATATGACCTGTTTACTATAGTTCTTTCTTAACCACTGGTAATGTCGCAAAAGTTACTCTACCATAAAGCATACAGAATTACTACTTTTCTATTGAAATGGAAACGTACATATCATTTATTCATTATGTAGTGATATCAGGGAAGCCGAAAAACTGACTGAAATCTCTGTGTTCCTATAGAAAACTTTTTCTGAAGTCCATCACACACATGCCACTGACACTATTGACTATATTTACTGCTGTGGAACTGAAAACGAACACAAACTTTCACATTAAATCCATAATATAAATTCTGAACACCATTTAGTTTGGGAAATCATTTTTCTTAATGTAATATCAAAAATGGCATTTTACGTATTCGCGGAGTCTGTCGATCGATTATAGATATTTTACTAGCGTTTATACACATCGTAAGGTAATGTTTGCGGGATATTCACTATAATGTTATTGTGTTAAGGCAACCTTATTCTTTAAGCGACCACATGCGATTTTCGCTTCACCGTTGCCCAAAACTAATAAAGCGGTGTTAATCTCTTTAAAGCATACAATGTAGGTGACTATTTCGGTCAGTCTTCACATTCAACTAAAGGTAACTAAAAATATTTAACGTTAGGTTCAATAAGGTGACAGAAAATTGCGTTTTTATAAGAAGTGATACACCCTTCTTTATTTCTTCCTTGAATCCCTTTCCCGTGAGCGACCATTCACTGGGTGTACATTTATAGTTCAGCGACCTACCACAAAGAGAATGACTATAACGATTAGTCATGAGACATACACAGCATCTAAATAACTGATTCTCACCGTTAGACTCGAACCTATGAGAAATTCAGTTTCACCACTTTTAAAGGACGAGTCAAATTTGTAACTTTGTAACGTTCACATAATCAAGAGAGTAATTTCGTGCGTATGTAATAAAGGCTACTGACAACTAGTTGTTTCGTAATGTGAAAAAGTCTTTTTCAATACGTAACGGAACGATGGCTGAATGTTATGTTCGTATAATAACGGAATCGGTTTTCTAGAGGCTGGTCCATAATTTTAATCAGTGGATTGACTTTTCCCTTGCAATATTATTAATGGGCAAACTTGGCGGGCGGTGCGCGGGTATTGGGTTTCACGGGGTGGCCGTTCGCTTACTGCTCGCGCTGGCTCCAAATATTCCGGGACCAAGCGAAGCGTCCTGAAAACCCACCAGTTTGACAGTTCGCGGTACAATTTGTCTCGAGTGATAATATGATCTCTGTATTTAATCTTTCCTCTTCTACTGGAGCAACAAAAGTTTATTCCCCAATGATGGTTGATTAAAAGTACTTTTTTTTTTTTTAAAGAAAATCAAAGGTCATCACTCGTAACTAGACTACTGATCAATGGATAAATATCTTACTGTTTCTTACGCACCTAAATGGTCGTTGCGGAATATTTCTCTGTACCGTAGCACAAAAATAACAATTAAGACCCGTCACTTTTCTGATGTGCATATATATTGTTTTGATGCTCTGTATGTTCTCGCACTATTCACAGCGCGCCGTACTTCAGTTACAGCTATGCCTCACAACAATGCACTATATTAAATTATTTGTCTAAAACTGATATCTATCGATACAAAAACTAACTTTAAAGTGCTCAAGATTATTATTGCTTTGCTTTTTGAATAGAAGTCATTTGTTGCAGAGAGAAACTAACGAAAGATTCGAAGCCGATCAGCGCATAGGAATTTCAGAGTTACTTTTGCAATGGGATACACTGGAATATGACGAACACAATACATAGTACTACGCAACTTCCGCGAGTAATGAGTGAAAGTTTAAGAAAGTAATTTGCATTTTTGTTGCAAGTACTGTCTTTGATGTCACTGTGTCTCCCTGAGTACGTCAAGGGCGCCGATTAAACGAAATTACTTGTACGCCTTTTATTTGTCAGTCTGCAATTACCTCCAGTGTCAGTTGTCAGAAAGCAAAAATAGTAAACGAATCATTCAGCAGTGTTGCAGCTTGGCCAAACTTAAAGTTCCTCGCGAGGGACCCTCCCCCGTTCTAGGCGGAGCGAGCTCTTGACAGTTGTTCTCTACCGACTACAGGCAATGAAGAACAATACTGACACACTAAAAGCGTTATCCGTAAAGAATCAGGGCTAGAAACATTGCCTGTTTCCTGATCGCACAAAACGATGAGGTGCACGGGCAGTTAAAAGACCAGATATGTTTTCCACGAAGTAATCGCCGTCGACGGCGATGTGCGGGATCTCGAGCCGAGGGTCGCTTACAGCGTGATACGATGGGTGACCAAATTACTCTTTCACCATCGACAGCTGGTAAGCAGTCCAATCCCGAGGCTCGAAATCACAAGTGTCCATTATCCGTTGCACTGATATAAGCGTCACAGAACAGATCTGGGCAAAAAAACAGCCGCCTACACGACAGCTCGCGTCTATTACACTTCACACCCCCACTCCCTGTACTGCTTTCTGTGGCACTCGTCCTCGTAGACAACTGTTATCGAACTCTCTGACACGGATATCTCCTGCCACCTCGAGGGGTCCACGTATCACTAGAACGCAATACAGCAAATTTCAGAGGCCTCCTACGCTTTTCGACATCTGACGCAATTGTTGTGTCAGTGTCGCACTGCTAACTTCCACTCGCGTCGTAAGCCTAGTCGTAAATAAACACGCACGTTAGGACCGGGAGGGAAGCGGCAATATTTTTTTTCGTTTGTCACATGGCGGCCACGGTGTCCTCTCGGAAGTGTCACAACAATGGGCGCAGCGCGAATCGCATTTTCGGTGACGACCCACAACACAGGCGCGAAACGTCACACACAGTCGGCGTCGGCAGCGTGGACGCAGCGAGGCTCGGCGCAAGTAAAGAGCCCAGTACTCACGTCGTGGAAGATCTCGGGCGACGCGGAAGACATGTTGTCGCGGCTGCGTCCGCGACGACGAGCGGCGTGCGGCAGGAAACGCGGCCACGCACGCGCACAGCCGCCTGCTTCACACACCGACAACTGTTCTCATTGGACTACTTTTCCGAATACCTGTAACACAGATCTCCCCTCCCCGGCCGCCTCCCCCCCCCCCCCACCGGCGCCGCCGGCCACTCTCCCCCCCCCCCCCCCCCCCTCCAGCGCGCCGGTCGGCCACGGCCTCAGCTTGCGTGCAACATAATTATTCTCCGTTACAAAGAGCTCCTTTTTTGTTATTTGCTATGTGTTGTTTCATTGTATTCTTTTCTAGCCTTATCCGCGGCCCTTTTTTCGTGCACGGCGTCTTCGCCGCTGTGCGCCACCTCTCGCCCGCTCCCTCCCGCGCCCCTCCTCTCTCCCTCTTCCTCTCTCTCTCCCTCTCTCTCTTTCTCTCTCCTCCTCTCCCCGTCTTTCGCCCCTCGCGACTCTGCTTTCTCATCGCGTGCGCGCGGGGGCGCGCGCACTGCCGCGCCAGTAGTACGGTAGTAACGTTTGCCCAATCGGCGGAGAGTTGCGCTGCGAACCCGGCCAATGAGCAGTTTTATCGGAGGTAATGCGTCTCTGGGAGCTCAGAGCTGTCTTAGGGTGACGGTGCGGCACGCAGCTGAACCGGTTCGTCTGAAACCGCGACACTGCAGTTTTGCCCGTCTAGTGCGTGTGCTTGTCCTTAGCTCTGCTCTGGCAAACGAGGCCCGAGAGTACTACAGAAAAGTTCGATCGCAGTTGAACTCTTAACCCTTTCCAGCCCAAATTTGATTAATAAAATGCATCTTTAACCATCAGCTGTTTATTAAATCCTTAAAATCGACTAGTTTCGGACCAAGACCATCATCATCGTCCATTCTCGTATTTTATGTTTGTTTTACTGCTAGGATAATCTAGTATGACCTTTGTAATTTTAGTAAAAGTGACTCCTGCTGTTTTCAGCCAGATTTATTTTCTTTAATGCTGTCGACTAACATGTTTTAATACCTTTTTATCTATGGTGATGATCCTGGACCGAAACTAATCCATTTTAAGGATTTAATAAACAGCTGATGGTTAAATCAAATGTTCAAATGTTTGTTAAGCTTAAGGGACTTAACTGTGGGGTCATCAGTCCCTAAACTTACAAACTACTTATGAGCTACTTACGAACTAGGACGGCACAAATATCCATGCCCGAGGGGGGATTCGAACCCCCGACCGTAGTAGCCGTGCAGACCGTGACTGGAGCGCCTCAGTCTCCTCGGCCACCGCGGCCGGCTCTGATGGTTAAAGATGCATTTTATTAAATACATGACGGCTGTTAGCACTCACCTTACTAATACTTTCAAATTTGATTACCTTGTGAACAAGAGTATTTCTTTG
Organism: Locusta migratoria; assembly: GCA_026315105.1. Classification (NCBI taxonomy): domain Eukaryota; kingdom Metazoa; phylum Arthropoda; class Insecta; order Orthoptera; family Acrididae; genus Locusta; species Locusta migratoria. The sequence continues at coordinate 450,132,614 of CM048755.1, read as the reverse complement.
CATATTTCTATCCATAATGATATATATCCGACACTTCACCACACAAATAACGTCGCAAAACGCAACTTCAGAGTCACACTGCACCGTCACTACTGGCGTACCGGCAGGTCAAAGTGCAATGCGGCATGGCACACACAGAGGCCTCTAACGGACGACTGCAGAGTTTTGCAGTGCGGGAGTATCAATAGTGCAATCATACGATTTTGGTGTATTTCTGTTTGTTCGAGCCTAAGTACTTTCCTTGTTAGACATTAAGCAACAATACATATCTTGTGCTGTTTCATGTTTTCCCGAAGTAACATATTCTTGAATGGTTCACGGGAGTACCGTCGGATACTATTGTAATAATCGCACAATATTTCTGCGAGACAGCTACTCGCCATCTTACTGCTAGGATAATCTAGTATGACCTTTGTAATTTTAGTAAAAGTGACTCCTGCTGTTTTCAGCCAGATTTGATTTATTTAATGCTGTTGACTAACATGTTTTAATACCTTTTTATCTATGATGATGGTCCTGGACCGAAACTAATTTTAAGGATTTAATAAACAGCTGATGGTTAAAGATGCATTTTATTAAATACATGACGGCTGTTAGCACTCACCTTACTAAAACTTTCAAATTTGATTACTTTGTGAACAAAAGTATTTCTTTGCATATTTCTATCCATAATGATTGGAATATATATATATATATATACTATAATAGATACCAGAAAACATGTCAATGATTCTTCTTCTACACCGAGACCGTATTCACGAAGAAGGGCTCTTCGGAATTCCATCTCAACCAATTGCAATACATTAGCAGGATTGATTACCAATCGGCGACCCATCTGACGCTTCACTACACAAATATCGTCACAAAACGCAATTTCAGAGGCACACTGCACCGTCACTACTGGCGTACCAGCAGGTCAAAGTGCAATGCGGCATGGCACACGCAGAGGCCTCTAATGGGCGACTGCAGAGTTTTGCAGATGCGGGAGTATCAATAGTGCAATAAGAGACCTATCTATCATACGACTGTGGTGTATTTCTATTTTTTCGAGTCTAAGTACTTTCCTCGTTAGACATTAAGCAACAATACATATCTTGTCAATGTGTTGTAGCGAAATACTCGTCTGTTTCCTGGAAGTAATGGTGGACGAGCTACCTGCAATCAATGTTGAAGAGTCTTTCACTGTTCTTTATAATTTTTGGTCAAATGGTTGGGTCGAGAGTAACACATAAGCATAATGATGCCATATGGCATCATCGGGCTGGAAATCGAGACCTGAATGTAGCATCATAGTACATACCTCTTGTTGATACTGTCGGAACCGGAAGCACTAGAAAACGTAATTCGTGAAATTTCCTACAGCAGAGGTTCCCACCCGTTTTTTCTAATGGGACCCACAATCTTTATCGACAATTTTTCGCGAGCGACTGCATGGGAATTAATAATAACGTAAAAAAATCTCACTGATGTGTTTTACTGCCCACTTTAGGTTTTCCTCAACTTGTATTACTTTTGCAAACATTTTCGGCAAAAAGTAATAAAAATACAAATTATATAAAACTAAATATATCATTTAAATAAAACAAAAAAAATAATATATAGATTAGATTACATTAGTTGTTCGTTCCATAGATAAATTTTGAGAAGGTCCCCATGGTGTGGAACCTGTCAATATATATATATATATATATATATATATATATATATATATATATATATATATATATTACAAACTGATATAGTAATACTAATAGTATAAATGAGATACATACGACATTTGGTTCTATTCAAAAATTCGAAAAAGGAAATAGAAGGAGTTGGTCACTAGTATGTCTTTCAGGCTCCTCTTAAACTGATCTTTGCCGGCCGCGGTGGCCGAGTGGTCTGCGGTGCACCAGTCACAGTCTGCACGGTCGCTACAGTCGGGGGTTCGAATACCCCCTCGGGCATGGATATTTGTGCCGTCCTAGTTCGTAAGTAGTTCATAAGTAGTTTGTAAGTTTAGGGACTGATGACCCCGTAGTTAAGTCCCATAGACTATACAAACATTTGAACATAAAATTTCGTTTGGTGCATGACAGACGGTACTTCACTTACGAAATTCAACAAAATACATAGTTTTATTCCGATCTTGATGAAATTTAGTACACTTAACCTTCAAAACAAGAGAAATATCATCTACCCACAGTCTAACACAGACAGTAGCGAAACTCTAGAGGAAAAAGTGCATCTGAAGCGGCCGGCCAATATGAAGTTGCTGAAGAATAGTATGATACAAAATGAGTAGTTGCCTCTCTTACTCTGTTACTTTCACATTTCCTAATCACTAAACATTTTTGTAACTTTTCTAATACAAATATGAAATCGTTATTCAATTAATACCACTGCTTCTGTTAATGGCAGTCTATAACAACAAAATGTCAGTGCAGTGTAAGTCATATGGCTCACGATAGCTGAGTCGTAATAGTACCGTACATAAACGTTTAGGCGCAGAAATGCATTGCAACCTTATGTTGTCAAGTACATAAGGTACTGATTATGATTATATTGGCGTGGTCGGTACGTACTTTCACGTTCATGAGCGTTCTTTCAAGCGCATTTCGGACATTGTAATAGGGTTGGTTGTTTTGTTGGGATATGCTTAAATGTTTGTAGAACTTATGGGACTTAACTACGGCGTCATCAGTCCCTAAGCTTACAAACTACTTATGAACTAGCTAAGACTAAGGACGGCACAAATATCCATGCCCGAGGGGGGATTCGAACCCCCGATCGTAGTGGCCGTGCAGACCGTGACTGAAGCGCCTCAGTCCCCTCGGCCACCGCGGCCGGCTTGTTGGGATAGAGGGAATAAACTGCTAAGGTTATCAGTCCCCCGGTGAGGAGGGGAAGGAGTGAGGATATGAAAGGAGGGAAAAGGAAAGGAAATGCAGTCCGGGAAGTAAAGAAGGAAGGAAGACTGCATGAGCTCGGGGCCCCATGCTCGCCACGCACGTACTCACGAAAGAACCGTGAGCCCCCTGGGGGCTAAGTCCTACATCTGTTTCTGAACGCTCTTTTCACTTTGTCCTAGCTTCTGTGCCTTGCGTGTACCTATCATGATTTTCTCAGCTACTTGGCAGATGTTAATAATGAGAGGTGCTAATATTAACAGTTTATACACGGAGATATTATTTGTAGCTAAGCATTCACTTTTTCAAACTAGTGAAGAACCGCAAAAATATGTAGATACATAGGCCTATAATTTTTGTGAAACTGAAGTACGAAACCAAGCAGGCTCTACTGAAATAGTTGATTAAATGCAATCGTAAACGTTCATACATCAGTTTTAGACAGCAGTAATATTATTATATTATGAAGTAGTGGTTAATCATTTCGCTTATCGTTAAGAACCGAACTTTCAAAAGGAATGAATTGTTAAAGGTTTTCTCCCATGCCTAAAAGTGTAACTGACTACCGTATATGAATACTTGTTATTCGTAACATTATTCTCTTACTTCCCAACAAATGAGATACTTCCGGATTATAGTTTTGATGGCTGCTACAGTTTTTAGCACTTCAAATGCTCCTAAATACTATGGTATTTTGAATGTGCTGCTGCACTCCAAATACACATTGAGTACTCAGTCGTTTCGCGGTATGGTTTTACGACCCAGCAGCTTGGCGGCGCTGCAGTTGCAGAAATTCACTGCGAGCTACGCGACTCTTGTGTTAGACTCTGGTCTACCCAGGATTTCATACGGTGGATGCCGGAGTGTACCTTGCACCAAACGTACACACCGCTTCACTAATAACCACGAATATTAACAGTTACATAATTTTTCACAGATGGAGGAGGCAATGGGCTGAGGAGGTGGGGGAGAAGTTGGACAGAGAGACGAGGAGGTGACTGGCAGAGAAAGGAAAGGTGAAGATGGACAGAGGGCAGTAGGAGAGGAACAGAGAGAGAGAGGAGATGAGGAGACGAAGAGAGAGAGAGAGAGTGGGCGAGTGGGAAATGGTCAGAGAAAATGTTCAAATGTTTGTAAAGCTTATGGGACTTAACTGCGGGGTCGTCAGTCCCTAAACTTACAAACTACTTATAAAATAACTTACACTAAACACTGTACAAACATCCATGCCCAGGGGGGATTAGAACCCCCGACGGGGACCCGTCTCGCCTCAATGCGCTCAGCCGCTCCGCCGCGGCAAATGGACAGAGAGAGAAGAAAAGACTACGTAAACAGAGAGAGATATGAACTAATTTAAGAGTGGAATAAACAAGTACCCGGGTGATACCGGGTATTGACCTAGTTTAATATGTAATGTTCGTATATAACTAATTAATTTATGTCATTATTATTATTGTCCGAAATATTTAAACTCTTCTAAATACGATTTTCAAAATTTCTATCTTTCTCTCGTATTTTTAATAATCTTTTGAATTCTCTATAAAAATGTATTTTACTGTGATATATTCATCTCTAGATGAAATATCAACCTCAACCCATTTTCGAACCTCTGTTAAATTACTTACAACAAAAGAATATTATAGCAAAGCAAGGTGAAGAATTATATCTTTATACGTGTGCACCAACCTTCAGAATCAAAATATCGAAAAAAATTCCAAGCAAAAGTTCTTGGATATTAAATTCTGAACAACTTTTACTTGAAAATGTTTTTGATCTGGCAAATGATAGTCGAAATACGGCATAGTGGGCCCTCTAGCGGCTTCCTCAGAAGGAGGTTCTGGTCACTGGCGACCAACAAACACGTCTGAAAATTTGGTGGCGATCGGTGAAACTTAGTGCCAACAGGTTACAGACAGAAACACAGATACCTCGGGAAAAACGTGACACAGCAGCGTTGTAAAGAATGTTGTCCTCTATAAGTCCGTTTATTCAATTTTTGTCTCAGCTGAACGGTTAAGGCATTATTTGCAATTAAATTTCGAGCTGTCAGTAGGTCTTCGCAAACTGTCCACTTTTAGTGTTACTAATCTCAAGTGAACCACATTATGTGTAATATAAAACTGAAATTATTATTAAACGTCAAAATTCTATCGAGTAAGTATTTTTAAAAGCGTGAAGGGATCATTGTTAAGTAACATATACAGCTTTTGCTCCAAAAAGAAATTTACTCTTGAAGCTTGTCGGTGTGAGGCGAAGTCAGTTTTTATATTTATATGTAAAATAAATAAAATAAAGTAAAAAAAAACTGGCGAAAATACACGCTCGCTTAAGTAAACAGTTGTTAGTAAAGCTATGGGACTAAACTGCAATGCTAAGCTTACAAATTACTTAAACTAACTTACGCTAAGAACGACACACATACTCCTGCCAAGGGAGGACTCTAACCTCCAACGGGGAGCAACCGCGCGCTCCGGCGCAAGGCGTCTAAAAGCGCACAGCCATTCCCACGCGGCTAAGAAGTCAGTTCCATTAAGTCCTTCAAAGTAATATTTGCAGGAACAACCGACCCTCTTTTTTATTATCAAAATGATATTCCGCTTCTGTCCTAAAGAAAGTTTTCAAAGACGAATCGCAAGATCTGTTATCCATAACAATTCATAATTAATTTCCTGAGATAAAATAGTGAAACAGGAACTAATTTTAAGTAATACTCTTGGATAAACAAAAAGTTTCACTGGACTTAATGTAAAACTGTAAGTTCGTAAAAAAATGTACACATTAACACATTATGATAACCACTATAAATGAAGAAGCTGCAGAACTTCTTGGTAAATTTTCTTTATGAGGTGAAAAGCAATATTGTAAATATAATAAGATATCTTACTTTCATATTTTGAAGTCGTCTGGCGACCGACCTCAAAAAGTAACGCGAGCCATAGTTTGCAGTGCCGGCCGCGGTGGCCCAGGGGACTGAGGCGCTCCGGTCACGTTCTGCACGGCCACTACGGTCGGGGGTTCGAATCCCCCCTCGGGCATGGATATTTGTGCCGTCCTTAGGATAAGCTATAGTCGAGCCGCCGAAAGAACGACTCTGACAGCTAGCGGCTATGTTGCCAATTCTGCTACGCGGCTGTTTGTTGTTGCGCCGTGTCGGTCGCCGGCATACGAATATCACGTCCGAAAATTTTGGGACCGTTGCTATGTACTACTAAAGCGTGAACGAACGAGAACAATCATGAAGTAATGAAAAACACTCTTTTTCAGTTAAAAAGAAAAGGTTCAGAAATATATGACGAGTTAAAGCTTCATATGTTCCAGTATTCCATTAAATATAATGTATCATTTAGTCTTTAGCCAAAGTTCGCTAGTTGAAGAATTTTGTTTATATATTTCATCTTCTATAACTATTTTCCACAGACTCGCTGTTAATACTCGGACACTGTATTGTGGCAGTCGGCCGAGAGGGTAAACAAATAAGGACTACCACTTTACAAGTAGTAAAACCGTCTCTTCCAGTGAAATGATTTGTCTTCTTACATAAAAAGAGTTTTCGTCTCATTCGTTTATGGTCGCTGTTGACTGCCATAGTATAGTGTCTGAGTAATATTATCAGATCAGTTTCGACAGCTAGTCTATTGGTCACAGAAGTAGAAATAAAATAACGTAATTTTTCAATAAATGATCTTTGGTTGCGAAACAAACTATACATTAAAAATCAGTCGCGGCCAGCATCATGTGCAATGCACCGCTGCTACTGCTACTATCGTCCCCTAATCTTATTATTAATTCTTCTACCCGTTATTCTAGTGTACCTTCTCGTTCCCATGCCACTTCTAAGATGTGCCACGTATGTGTGACAACATTGTTCCATTTTGTGGGAGTAATACTGCCCAGTGCTTTACGAACTAAGAATTCTACTTTTGTTAACGAAAAACGTTTATTATTTCTGCAACGTACGGTTTCACCTGAGCCCACGCGAGTTTTATTGCATTGAAATGGCAATGATATGGTGGAAGGCGCAACACTATGACCACTTTCTTCACGAATTGTATCAATTTCATAAAGGATTTTTCGGCTTTTGTTTTTGTAACACAACGAGACAAACGATGAACACGCGACAGATGCTTTGCAGCGACTGAAGCACGCCACCCTGTGCGACCTTGAGTGGCTGGGTGGCAACGCGGCACCGTTACCCCGGCAACGTTTACAAATTCCAGAGCTCCGGTTGGTGGTTGAGTGTCCCCCCCACCCTCTGCGGTCCACGTGCGCGAACTGTCAGGGTCGTTCTTTCGGCGGCCCTACTATAGTTGATAAGTAGTTTGTAAGTTTAGGGACTGATGACCCCGTAGTTAAGTCCCATAAGCTATACAAACATTTGAACATAGTTTGCAGTCCCCGTCCTAGAGCATCTTGTGCAAAATCCTTAAGTTTCAACATGCAAAATGTTACAGACATGAAATAAGCTTTATTGGGTGCTTAAAAATTCACTGTTGAAACTAACAGGGATGGTACAAGAGATAAAATCAAATCTCTATATACACTTAAGAGCCAAAGAAACTGGTACACTTACCTAATATTGTCTAGGGGCTCCGTGAGCGCTCAAAAGTGCCACAACACGATTTGGCATGGACTCGAATAATTGTCTGAAGTAGTGCTGGAGGGAAATGGCGCCACGCATCCCTTACTACTGTCCATAAATGCGTAGGAGTAAGAGGGGGTGGAGATCTCTTCTGAACAGAACCTTGCAAAGTGTCCCAGATATGCTCAATAATGTCTGGAATTTGGTGGTCAGCGGATGTGTTTAAACTCACAAGATTATTACTGGAGACACTCTGCAATTCTGTACGTGTTGAGTATCGCATTATCCTGTTGGAATTTCTAAAGTCCATCGGAATGCACAGTGGACATGAATGGATGCAGGTAATCAGCCAGGATGCGTACGTCCGTATCACCTGCCAGAGCCTCCACCAAAGTGATGTTCAAATGTTTGTTAAGCTTATGGGACTTAACTACGGGGTCATCAGTCCCTAAACTTACAAACTACTTATGAACTAACTAAGACTAAGGACGGCACAAATATCCATGCCCGAGGGGGGATTCGAACCCCCGACCGTAGTGGCCGTGCAGACCGTAAATGAAGCGCCTCAGTCCCCTCGGCCACCGCGGCCGGCCACCAAAGTGAACACAGCCCTTCTGAGATGCAGGGTCAATGGATTCATGAGGTTGCCTCCATATTCGAACACGTCCACCCGCTTGATACAATTGGAAGTGAGATTCGACAGGCATGGCGATATGTATCCTGTATTCAACAGTCCAACGTCTGTGTTCACGGGCCTGGGTGAGACGTAAAGCTTTATGTCGTGCAGTGAGCAAGTGAACTCCGAAAGCCCATATCGATAATGTTTCATTAATGGTTAACAGCCGGCCGCGGTGGCCAAGCGCTCTGCGGCGCGCCAGTCACGGTCTGCACGGCCACTACGGTCGGGGGTTAGAATCCTCCCTCGAGCATGGATATTTGTGCCGTTCTTAGTAATAGATAGTTCATAAGTAGTTTGTAAATTTAGGTACTGATGACCACGTAGTTAAGTCCCATAAGCTCTACAAACATTTGAACATTTGATTTGATAATGGTTAGCCGCGGTGGAGTAGCCGAGCGGTCTAAAGCGTCTCGCTGCATAGCACACCGTTGCTCGCCGTAGAGGTTCGAGTTCTCCCTGGGGCATGGGTGTGTGGGTTGTCCTTAGGTAAGTTTGCCTATGTTTAAGTAGTTCGTAAGCTACGGACTGATGAGCTCGTAGTTTGCTCCGATAGATTTACAAACATTTTTTTTTTTGATAATGGTAAACACGCTGGCACTTATTGATGGCCCAGCATTGAAATCTGCAGCAATTTGCGGAGGGGTTGCCCTTCAATCACGTTGAACGATTATCTTCAATTGTCGATGGTGCCGTTCTTGTAGGACCTTTTCCTGGCCGCAGCAATGTCGGAGATTTGATGTTTTACCGGCTTTCCGATATTCACGGTGCACGTGTAAAAAGGTCGTATGGGAAAACGCACACCTCATCGCTGCCTTGGAGATACTGTGTCCCACCCACTATAACACCACGTTCAAACTCACTCAAATCCTGATAACCTGCCATTGGATCAACAGTAACCAATCTAACGGCTGCACCAGACTCCTATTGTCTTATATAGGTGATGCCCACCGCAGCGCCGTCCTCCGTGTTTACATCGCTCTGTGTTTCCACATGCATACCTATACCAGTCTCTTTGGCCCTTCAGTGTATAAAACTGAATGTTTGTAGGTTTATTCACTATGCATTCTATAAACCCATTCATCCAATTGCGACGTAGCTTTGGTAGGTTGCTGTCTGTAGGCCCGTGAAGGTGCCTATCCCTAAAACAACAGAGTGCAACACATAGTTCAGGACATATGACGTCATAAAGAATGAGACGCCACCGCCTCAAAATATTCAGATTTATACGTCAACTATTTGCAAATAAGAGCACTAGGGGACCTGCAACAAATTTTACATATAATTTCAAACCTTTAAGAAAACATTTTTCATTCCCCTATCAAATGATGAAAAAAAATCAGTTATTACGTTTTGGATGTATTTGCCATAAAACTGCGACATCAGTCATATACAATGTGTCACATATGTCACTAAACGCGTCGGAAAATTTTATGACAGTACTATACATAATTCAGGACATATGATGCTATAAACATAGAGTTGGGCGAAAAGCTGACGGGTCAACCATGGCGTTTTGTCTCGATACTTCTTTACTGCTAAATCAAGTATATAAATATGTAACGTTCTATCAAAATTTCAAAGTAATCGGTCAAGAACTTTCGAAGATTTGAAATGAGGAACATTTACATTTTCTGTTCGTTTGTTCTTAACAGCAAATGTCGGAACGTTCTTCATCTGATTTGAAAATTTAATACAATGTTGCATTGCAATACGGGGAATGCGACGCATGCCGGATGCAGCTAGTATGATTATAGTTATGTTCTTCTGACATTTGACAACAGACGCCCGATCCCTTCCAGAATACAATTAAAGCTTCGATCAAGAGGAGGTAATAGTAAAGAGATACTAGAATCGTAGTGTGCGATAATTTGAGTATTTGGACAGGACGGGAGACGTGACTGATTGGTGACGGAGCGGAGCTCGGCGCGTTTGGTCATTGAGCTGCTGCCCCCTGCAACACAAGAATGCATCGATCAGTATAAAACAAACGTGAAAGACTCAAAGGAGGAGGAGGAGAAAAAGAAAGTGGGCGGGAGGGATAAAAGTCAAGACGACAGCTGGAGCAAATGGGAAATCCGGGGTTGCCTCCCGGTCTAGCACAAATTTTCAACTTCGTGATTGAATTTATTTCAGTGCCTTGCAACAGTCGAGATGTTTGAATATTTCTAATTCGTAAAAACATATATATTTCGTGAGACAGTCGTGTCGGAAACCCTCATTGCGTGAGCACTGAGCATGTGTTGATTACACTTGGATGGAGCAGTTGAAACACTTTTCGTCCAACGTTGTTACACCAGATGTTACTTTGAGTTACGTAGCATGTTGAGACGTCGTGGTCTTCGAGGCTTAGTAAACAGCAGTAAACACCAGCGCCTGTATGAGGGCAGCACTGCCGATATGGAGCGCTACACATGGCGAAAACGGCGAGATATGATTTGTGTTTATGACGCAGTCCTCATCCCACTAGACATTTTCCTCTGGGGCTACATGAAAGCTGAGGTGTATTCTAGCGTTGTGGGCTCGGAAGGTGAATTGGTTGCCAGAATTGTTGCAGTAGCCGCAGAAATTTTGAACACACCACGTATTTTCAAAAAAAAAAAAAAAAAGTTCAAATGTTTGTTAAGCTTATGGGACATAACTACGGGGTCATCAGTCCCTAAACTTACAAACTACTTATGAACTACCTACAACTAAGGACGAAACAAATATCCATGCCCGAGAGGGGATTCGAACCCCCGACCATAGTGGCCGTGCAGACCGTGACTGAAGCACCTCAGTCCCCTAGGTCACTGCGGCCGGCTCAAAGGTTTGTTAAGCTTAAGGGACATAACTGCGGGGTCATCAGTCCCTAAACTTACAAACTACTTATCTGCTACCTTATACTAAGGACGGCACAAATATCCATGCCCGGGGGGGGGATTCGAACCCCCGACCGTAGTGGCCGTGCAGACCGTGACTGGAGCGCCTCAGTCCCCTCGGCCACCGCGGCCGGCCACGTATTTTCCAACGAACCAGTGATTCACGGCTACTTCGACACGAAGGCTGTTTATAAAATATCAAAATTATATACTACTATCGATATATATCGACATTAACGTATTTCGTTATATCGATACCAAAATATTTTATGTTATGTTTTTTCGCAATTTTCGGTAAATATGTTAAATTGTTCTTTTGAAATTGTCTTGTTGTTGTTGTGACCTTCTGTCCGGAAACTGGTTTGATGCAACTCTCCACCCTACTCAGTGCTATGCAAGCCTCTTCATTTCCAAAGATGAACGGTAAGCCACCTCCATTTCAAATTGTAGAAGAACATAATTGTACTTTCACTGTATGAAAGAGTCTTACTTCTTCATGAGCTTTCAATGCCCAGTCTTTCTCTTTGACAGTGTAAAGAGAGTATACGTGGCAAAAAAAAAAAGCAAAAAAAAAAAAAAAAAAAAAAAATTCGCACTGACGTGTTTTTTGCGGCCTACTTTAGATTTGCTTGTAGTTTTATGATTTTTTTGGAAACATTTTGGACAAAAATAATAAAAATGTAAATAGTAAAAAATTATGGGCGATACGATCACGAATCTACTATTGTGATAATATCTATGCACCCAACACGTAATATTCTTTCTGACCGTATTTTAACAAAGAGCCAAAATTATTTGATATTTGACTTTAGCTTTGACAAACATATCCCTTTTTTAACTTTTCCCCATTTAAACTATTATTTTACTATTTCTCCCACATTTTCATTATATTTTTCCGTAAAAATATTATCACCTGTCTTGCCTTGGTAGTTCAAAGTTCATTTTCTTTGCCAGACTGTAGCCTGGAAGGAACGTAGTGTACATTTGGCGTTCGGACGAGTGACTATAGGCTGGATAGAACACAGGGTAGATTTGGCGTTCGGAAATTAGTCACGTCACATTCCTCATCCGAAACTCTTTTTTGCATACGCCATCTTGCTTTCTGTATTTGAGGATGTTCTTATTATAGCGCAAGCGTTGTCATTTCAGAGCAATGTTGCACTGAAAATTGTCAAAAACACGTCGTTCTTAGGACAATGAATTATAACATAATGTCTAAAAATGCCATGTTAGCAGTTAACACCTGCCATCGATGGTACGAGAATTACGGATTACTCTCGCAGCTGTTCGCCGTAGCGTAATGGGCGACGAATTAGTTTGTGATGTACGAACATGTTAGACGATGGTTCGAAACTTGATAGAGAGCGATGGCTCAGCGCGCCCGATCAGAGGGTTGTCAGCATGGTAACTCTACGCCCTCTGTGACGAAAAAATCTGAGTGAACGACTAAATATTCAAATAGAACAAAACAAACCAGCGTCAACAAAGTACTGATCAAACCGAAGAACCAATGCAAAGAGAGAAAAAGAAAGAAGGTTCAACGCCATCTGTAATTAAAAAAACCAAAATTCTCAACGAACAACCCAGAACGGACATGAACAAACGACCGCAAAGTATCGATCTCCCTGAAGACAAAAAATATATATTAAAAAAGAATATAACCACCACTGACAATTTTATTCCCCTCTTGCTTCCTAAAAGGTTTTGGCACACTCTTGTTGACTGAACACAACTGTATTCTTCAAGATACCGAATTGTTCAAAGGTAACAGCGCTTTCTCTGAGTAGTGCATTTTTTCTATTTCGAGAACATGCCATGAAATACATACCAACGAACTGTAAAATAGACTTCTTTATCATATGTACATAAACTGGGGAGGTACTGTTACAATGACTGTTGCAAATGATGTAAAGATAGTACTAACTTTTTATATACATTAAGTACTAGATTTATGTGGAATTCAGTATTATCACACTTATTCCGTTTGTGATTTTAGCTGCAAAAGGAAACGCAATCACGGTATGAAACAGAATATTTGCTCTTTATTTTAGCGCAGAACAAAGTAATATGAAGAAAGTCATATCTGAGCTACAAAAAAGGTAATATAATCTACATTAAAAGCGTCCGTAGCAACCATGTCAAAGACAAACATTTTAGTAGTTTCATTGATTCCAATTAATAACTTTCAATATATTCCATAAATGGTGAACAATAGCTTCGAAAAAAATAAAGAAGGTAATTTGTTGCAATGTATACACTTCCCTACCCTTTCATTAAGGAACAACAGTTACCACAGGAATCTAGCACTTCCTTTATAAATGAAACTACCAGTATCAGCACGTTGTGCCGAATATTCATTATTACAGTACCCTTCCACTTTACGTACATACGCTTCAGAAGACCATTGTTCAATTCGTTTTTACATATTTCACGGCATGTTCACTAAATAGAACAAACGAGTATTTTATAGGGAGCATTCTTACGTATGTACAACTCTCTATTTAATTAATAGGAATGATCGAAACCGTTTCAGAAAAAAATGCGAAAAAAAATTCGGTGGTGGCGGGTTTGGAACAACCGACAACGTGCATTGCGTTTACAATATAACGTGTTGCCCACTAAACTACGGTAAACATACAAGAAGCCGTGCCTTATTACTCTTACTGTTGATGGTAGTTGTTAACTGATGCTAATATGGCATTTTTGTTCACTAGATTACCATTTATCGCACGAAGAACGAAGTGTTTTTGTTAATTCTTCAGTATGCCATTGCTTTGAAATGACAACGCGTAAGTTATAATAAGAAAAGCATAAAATACAGGAAGCAAGATGGCGTATGCCTGAGAGAGTGCGGGGGCGAGGAATGTCACGTGACTATTCCTAAAGCCTTGCTTACGTAAAATCAAGAGGCGGTGTCAAATCGTTGATAGTTTTGCAAATAGCTCTGTAACGGCGGTAGTTACGAAAAAAATAATAGAGGAAAGTTGTAGAGAATTTTCTCCTCTACAAACATGGTTATTCGATTTTCGTGTCAGATGAACAGTTTGTTTGCAATATAATTATATTAAAAACGGCTTTTTCTAGTGTTACTAACGTATTTTTTCTCCGAAATATTTGAAAAGGGGAGGTTCAGGTCTCTGGCGGTTAACTGTTATGTGTGTAAAATTTGGTGTCGATCGGTTGAACGGTTGGACCTAAATTGTGGAAACACGTAACGGACAGACAGACGTCGTCAAATCACCGTTATTTTTGCAAATATCTCCGAAACGATGCAAAATATGAAAAACCATGACAGAGGAACGTTGTAGAGAATTTTCTCCTCTAAAAATCTGGTTATTCAGTTTTTGTGTCACATGAACGGTTTGTTTGTGATTAGAATTATATTACAAACGGTTTTTTAGTGTTACTAATGTATTTTTTGTCCGAAATATTTGAAAAGGGGAGGTTCAGGTCTCTGACGGTCAACTATTGTGTGTGTAAAATTTGGTGCCGATCGGTTGAACGGTTCAACTTAAAAAGTGGAAACACGTTACGAACAGACAGACAGACGGACAGACAGACAGACATGCCAAAATCGCAGTCATTTTTGTAAATATCTCTGAAATGATACGAGATACGAAAAAAAAAAAAAAAAAAAAAAAAAAAAAAAAAAAAAAAAAAAAAAAAAACGTAAGAGAGCAAAGCTGTACAGAATTTTCTCCTCTACAAATTCGGTTATTCAATTTTTGTGTCAAATGAACTGTTAAGCCGTTATTTTTATTTAAATTTCTAGCTGTCAAAAGACGATCGCAAAGGTTCACTTTTAGTGTTACTATCGTAACCTAAAGTGGGCCAAAAGAAGTCCGACTGCACCTGGCGTGTTGGTGTGTATGGAATAACAAGCTTTAAGAATGAAGAAACAGCACACCAGTCACGTTAAAAAACAATTTTCAACGCAAGTAATGTTCTCTCTCATCACTTGGTCATGCTTCAAACTAAGTTGCTGAAAATTATGAACAAAAATCTAAATGACAAGATTGGGCTTTGTGGTAAGCAGAGACTCGTGAGTGAAACTGCTGACGTAATCGGCGCTAGATGCTATGATTGCAGATTCCATCAATTTTTACACAACTGGCTTGTAACTATCTTTGGCAGGAATTATTAAACTGAACAGTCGATTGGTATTGTTCTGAACAAATCCGATATGTTAAGAAACCTCTGAAATTAGTTCAAATCAAATGTTTGTACAGCTTATGGGACTTAACTACGGGGTCATCAGTCCCTAAGCTTACAAACTACTTATGAAATAACTAAGACTAAGGACGGCACAAATATCCATGCCCGAGGGAGGATTCGAACCCCCGACCGTAGTGGCCGTGCAGACCGTGACTGGAGCGCCTCAGTCCCCTCGGCCACCGCAGCCGGCCTGAAGTTAGTAAACTCTTATCCCTTTCCGTTCCCATGGATATTTGTGCCGTCCTAGTTCGTAAGTAGTTCATAAATAGTTTGTAAGTTTAGGGACTGATGACCCTGTAGTTAAGTCCCATAGACTATACAAACAGTTGAACATTTTTGAGCAACAATACACAGCCATAAACATGTGTTGACATTCGTTGATAGGGTTCGTAGTCATACTGAAACATCGTGTTGCATGACGTGACGAATATCAACATCATGAACTAATAAAAAGCTAGAAAATATTGATAAAGAGATTCTTGGTGCTTACCGGATTCGAACTCGTTACCTTCAGATTACGAACTCAGTACACAACCCCTACGTCACGGAAAATTGCACTTACGGCAACTTATTTACTAACTTTTGTGAAAGCCTTCTTTTAATTTGCGTGGGGAAGGGGGGACGGAAAATACATACTTCACACAGAAAGGAATAACTGATTGATTTTCATGTCGCCTTTACTGTTCCCGCCTCCCGGTTAACTTTCTCCGCCCACTCTTTCCGTCTTTCTTCTTTCCTTGGGAATCCAAGTATCATATAGCCATCTTCACTTCGGTTTTTACAGTCCACAGCAGAACAACCAAGCATTTCTCTTGACTGTAATGCAATTACTAGTGAAACTCAGTAAATCACATCAAATCAGAATTATCTTAAAAACTGCGGCGAAGTTTCAAAATTATTGTAACAGACCGACCAGCAGCATGTTTATTGATGTTAAGTTAATTTACGAAAACAGAACCGACAGAAGACGTGAAAAAGTGCAACAGTGCCTACCGTAATACAACCTGTAAATAACTATACAGTGAAATGACTTTCAGAAACATTTAGGACAATCTAGAGAGCAGAAACGCACACAGTAACTATTAAGACAAATGCAAAGCCCACCAAGTTTGGTAAAAACATGGCGTCGTGGGCTCTCAGCCAATCAGATGCGGTACCACTCATGGATTTTTTTTCTTTATGGAATTTTTAATGCCCTAAGGCAGGCTGGCAGCAGCCAATGATGCAGCCGAGCGAACGGTAAACAATAGACAAAACAGAATATAAAATGAAAGGTGATAAAAAGGCGCTTTTAAAATTTCAAGATGAAAATTTGGGAGAAAGTTAAAAGACTATATGACAGCGGACAGAACATACATGGTTGTTAAAACAAGACATTGCCACGTTGGCTAAAAAACACTCACTGCAGACGACGAGACATAACAAGACGGCGACATTGAGGTAAAAAACACTGAACACCGGTGTACGCAACGTTAAAAAACACTGGGCGACGAAACACTATACACACGAAGCACTGATCACTTAAAACACAGCACTTTACTGGCCCTGCAGGGGAAGGGGGGGAGGATGGAGAAGGCGCGGGGGAAGGGGAAGGAGGTGGGGGAAGGGAGAGTGGGAGAAACCGGAAGGAGCTCCCGGGGAGGTGGAGAAAGGAGGGGGTGAGCCAAGCGGGAGACGGGAGTGGGAGGGAAGGGGGAGGGAGGAGAGGGCGGCAATCCACAGAGAGGGGTCAGAGTTGGAAGGAGGGATAGATGTCAGGACGGTTTTGGAGAACGTCGTCAGGGAGAGGTAGGTGGTGGAAGCCACCCTCGGAGAGGACGTAGAGGGTGTGGAGGTGAAGGGAGGGAGGGAGGGAGGGATGTGGCGGTAAAGGCGTGGCAGGGGCCCGGGATCCAGGAGGAGAGGAGATACCAGTGGGTTACGGGACTCTATCTTTCGGTGGATGTACTTGAGGCGGATGTGTTGAAGGAATTTGACCAGGTGTGGGAATGGGATGAGGTCGTAGAGGATCCGCGTGGGGGAGGGGAGGCGGATGCAGTAGGCGAGGCGAGGCGAAGGGCGTGGCGAGAGAGATTCATTGAGAGATTCATAATAGGAGGGGGGAGCGGATATCCAGGCGGGATGGAAGCAGCAAAGGATGGGATGCATGAGGGAACGATAGGTATACAGGATGGTGGAAGGATTTAGTCCCCATGTCCGGCCGGGGAGGCATTTTAAGAGGTTAAGGCGGGAGAGGGCTTTTTCTCGGACGGTTTTGAGGTGAGGGTCCACTCATGGCCACACTCTCTCTATATAAGCTATAAGCTCTCTAGTCTGGCAGTCCTCGTACTGCCCTCTAACGGACGCGAACTGGCAGCAAGGGGGTGCTGGAACTGGCCGCTGAGTGCTACGCGGCTCGGAGGCACTGAGCACTGCGGTGCGGACATTGACGACACCACAGTCAATCCGTTTACATGCAACACATCTTCCGGAAGACGAAAACCGATTTTCGCTGTCGTGTTTACATGGCACACCCTGAATCGGATTTCCTGTCCCACTTAATATGGCGGCTGAAAAACAGCTGATTCATTACCTGATTTAGTCAGCACAATCGCTATTTTTCTTTACTTAAATACCCAGTTTCATTCTCACTCCAATATTTATATTTTTATTTCATGGTAGAAAATGTCATTCTGTCCATATGTGTCGAAAATTCTTAACAAGAAAATACAATCTGACAAGCCAAGAACGCTTCAAAAACGGTTGCGTTTACATGGCAACGAAAATCGATTGCCGGCCGCGGTGGCCGAGGGGACTGAGGCGCTCCAATCACGGTCTGCACGGCCACTACGGTCGGGGGTTCGAATCCCCCCTCGGGCATGGATATTTGTGCCGTCCTTAGTTGTAAGTAGTTCATAAGTAGTTTGTAAGTTTAGGGACTGATAACCCTGTAGTTAAGTCCCATAGACTCTACAAACATTTGAACATTTGATTTTTGAAAATCGATTGTGGAACTGGAAAACCGCTTTACAGAAGTGGATTTATACAATCGATTTTGGAGTGTTTACATGACCAACCAAAAGCGGATTTGGGAAATCGGTTTACGAAATCCGGTTTTGGGAGCACATGTGAACGAGGTGAGTGACACCCCCGAGCCCACAAGAGATCGTGCTAGTCAGTCGTTAATAAGGATGCTTAAAAAGAATCCCATAATTTTGACAATGATAGACAGCGGTAGATTCTGCTCTTCGGCGACCTCACCTCTAAGGAGGGTCCCATCGTATAGTTTTCCAGGTTGCGTCGCCTAGGTGATCGGCTTGACCCCCTAAAAGCTGATGGAGACTTTAATCGTCGTGTTGGGGAGCGTCCTCTCCAGCTGCTAGCTTGCGACGATGGTGATCCACAGCGTCCTGTGAATAAAACCTCTTGGCCTTCTTCTTCGCCATGGGGTTGGCGTCGGCGTAGGTCTGACTGCATCTTGCCGGCACGGACATCGGTAAATAAACTCACCGCCTTTCTCGGCAGTTGTGTACCCCATGATGCGGTGATCCACAGTGAAAACATACTTGCTGGTTGTTCTAGGTTCTCTAAACGTCAGTCTACCTCGGGGCATAGACAGGTTAAAAAAAGTTCAAATGTTTGTAAATCTATGGGACTTAACTGCTTGATTATTAGTCCCTAACTTACAAACTACTTAAACTAAGTTAACCTAAGGATAACACATACACTCATGCCCGAGGGGGACTCAAACCCCCGACGGCGAACAGCCGCGCGAACCGCAGCACGGGGTCTCAGTGCGCACGGCTATTCCGCCGTAGCTATACAGGTTCCTCCCGCTGGTTTGTAGGAGTGTAAATCCGCCTCGGCCTCGACAGTTTTACCTTTTTGGTCGAACTGAACGGCGAGCGATTGGAGCCAGCGTTTGTTCCACGGCCTATCTCTAGAAGCGTCTCTATTTTTGGCTAGGCTCGCAATTCCAGTGCCTTTTGAACTTCTCTAATTCTTTGACGAATGATGTCTTCAAGATCGGTTTCTTCCTCCATGGCAGCCAACTATACAATGTTCAGAAGTCGTTCAAACTTGTTTCGTTCAATTCGTTTTCGATGCATCGTCTCAATGTACTGACACCATTTTATGAATTCATCCGCAGTCGAAATATCCTTCAGGAGTAGTCAGTGATACAGTTCCTCAGCCACACCTTTCATAAGACGGGTGGCCTTTTCTGCCTCTTTCATCTTATGGTCAAATATATTACACAGTCCCAGGACGTCTGAAGGTATGGTTCTGTCGTCTCGTCTTGACTTTGCCCTCTCCTTTTCCATTGTTCTTCTGTGCATCTCCAAAGAATTTCTGCACTTCCGTCTGGAATACTGCCCAGCTAGTCAGTTTCAAAAATGGTCAAATGTTTGTAGAGCTTATGGGAATTAACTATGGGGTCATCAGTCCCTAAACTTACAAACTACTTATGAACTACTTACGAACTAGGACGGCACAAATATCCATGCCCGAGGGGGGATTTGAACCCCCGTCTGTAGTGGCCGTGCAGACCGTGACTGACGCGCCTCAGTCCCCGCGGCCACAGCGACCGGCGAATTTAGAGAAAGTTCCTTATCCCTTTTACCACTTTATCGCTAGAGAACACTGAAGGATGTCTCACGTATTGGAAAAAACATTTACGTCGTGTTAGTCAAAATGTTCAAATGTTTGTAAGTCTTATGGGACTTAACTACGGGGTCATCAGTCCCTAAACTTACAAACTACTTATGAACTACGAACTAGGACGGCACAAATATCCATGCCCGATGGGGGATTCGAACCGCCGACCGTAGTGGCCGTGCAGACCGTGACTGAAGCGCCTCAGTCCCCTCGGCCACCGCGGCCGGCGTATTAGTCATCCCCTCTGCTTTAGTCTAAGATGCATTCCACTTAGTCCAGTATGGTCCCAACTCTGGCTTCTGCCCACGTACACGACGGCTCTGTACTGAAGATGATGCATACGATCAGAAGATAGCAGTACCCGGCGCCTCCTCCATAAAAATGTCACGTAGCAATATCGTAAAACGTTGCTAGTTGAACCTAGAACGCTGGTTTGAACTCTGAGCAAAGAATGACTTTGTTCAAATGTTTGTAAATCTATGGGACTTAACAGCTGTGGTTATTCGTCCCTAGACTTACAAACTACTTAAACTAACGTAAACTAAAAACACAGAGAGAGGACTCGATGTTACACATCCACGAGGATCTCCTCAACATGGATCTACGGAACGAACAAGTAATCTAATCTAATCGAACCACCGACGGGAAGCAACTTGCGCGCTCCACAACTAGGCGCCATACAGCTCCCGTGCATTCCACCGTGGTGAACTTATTCCGGCCGGAAGTTTACACACTATATACATACTAACAGGAACATCTGGAACATTAGTACTCAATACATCTAGAAGAAACTAGAACACTATTTAGAGATTAAAACGTGCAAACCAAGAATCTTCCCTTTAGAGTTCACGACCTTTTTTTTTTTTTTTTTTTTTTTTTTTTTTTTTTTTTTTTTTTTTTTTTTTTTTTTTTCTTTCGCTTTACTCACTACACCATCATTGTTGGTCTCTTCTAGCATCTATTTTGCGACAATATGGTTGACTTGGTAGTCCCACCTACTCTACCGCTAGATGTCTCTGGCGCTAGACCTGTACTAGAGACCTACATAGGGAGAGAGAGTGAGCGTGAATGATGCCGCTGCTCATTGGCTGAAAGCCCAGGACGCCATGTTTTTACCAAAGTAGCTACATTGTTCGTGTCAGTACTGTAGATTGCCACAAATGCTTCTGTCGGCAATTTCACTCTAAGATTATGTACAGGTTGTATTACGGTGAGCAGTGCTGTACTTTTGCACGTCTTCTGTTCTTTTTACGTAAATTAACTACATCAATAAACATGCTTTTGGTAGGTGTGTGACGATAAATATATAACGTCGCTGATATTCTCAAGATTAAATGTTGATATGAAGTGATTTACTGAGTGTAACTAATAATGTCCATTACATAATCATTAAGGGCGGTAAAGAGAAATACCTGGTTTTTCCGCTCTTGACTGTAAAAACCCAAATGAAGGTGGATATATGATGCTTGCATTCCCAAGGAATGAGGAATGATGGAAACAGTGGGCAGTCAAAGATAACCGATTAAGCGGGAACAGTAAAGGTGACTTATTGAAACAACGAATTATTCTTCTGTGTTTGTTATAGTTTCTGCTGCCCAAAATACAAGAAATGCCTTGATGAAAGTTAGTAAATAAATGGTCGTAACCATAATTTTCACGGGGCTAGGGGAGTGCGTGTTGAGTTCGTAATCTGAACGTAGTGAGTCCAATCCGATTGCCGGCAAGATATTTTTATCAAAAAATGTTCAAATGTTTGTAAATCTATCGGGCTCAACCGCTGGGTCATTAGTCCGTAGCTTACAAACTACTTAAACTAAGGTAAACTAACCTAAGGACAACATACACATCCATGCCCGAGGGAGGATTCGAACCTCCGACGCGGGAGGTATCACAATCCGTAACGTGGCGCTCCAGACCGCTCGGATACTCCCGCGCGGCATATTTTTATCAATATTTTCTTGATTTTTATTAGTTCGTTTTATTTTTGACACATCGTGCTACACAATATGTTTAAAGATGTCTACCAAACCGAAAGACAACGCATGTCCGACTAGTACCTTGGCCTTGGTTTTGTATTATTGGCTATTGACAATTCTGTAATATGAAAAAGAAGGGCTGCGTATTGTTGGCTGACAATCCTGTAAACATGAAAATGAGGGGAACAATGAGTCGTTGTAGGTATTCAGTAACCTATTTTGAGTCTGTTTCTGCTGTTTCACTAGAGAAAGTATTGACATATTTTCGATTTTCTGTGCTACAGTGACCACAAGTATGTATAGAATGACCTTTCCGGTATGTCCCAGAGTAGGCAAATTTATAAAGTCGACAGGAATTCACTTAAAATGCATTATATTGGGGCGGTAAGGGTAAGGGTAATTTCAGCGATGGATATCCGACAGAAAAATGTTAAATTGCATCATTTTATTTGAGATATATCACAAGGAAGATCCTATTTCTTATTCATCAACTGCCAATTGTCGATGTGACAAGAACATCGTAAAATATGGATATTAACATTCAATAAACATAGATAGTGCTTCCCCAGACTTTCATTCGCCCACAAATTTATTAGGCCTATATGAACATAGACGAAAGGCATTTGTTTTAACCACGTACCGAGTATTAAGTTAGAAGGTCTGCTTTGGTCTCATACGTCGAACTGGTGCCTTATTTTAATCGTAAAGTGGCTGCGTTTCTGCCTGGATTGCTATCTAAACGCACGTCCCACTCGCAATCATGGTGGACACCGACCGATTCAGCCAAATGTTTGTTAAGCTTATGGGACTTAACTGCGGGGTCATCAGTCCCTAAACTTACATTTAAACCAGATTATACTAAAGACAACACAAACATCCATACCCGGGGAAGGATTCGAAACCCCTACGGGGAACGGCGTCGCTTATGGGAGCATAGAGCCTCAATGCGCTCCGCCACTACGCCGCAGCCACCAGCCGATTAGCCACTCTCTCCATATATACGCTGTCTAATCTGCACTTCTCGCGTCGGGCCGTCGGCTAACACCTTCTTTTCATATAAAAACTCCTACTGCCTTCAGCCATTCTTAATGGTAACGTCACATATGATTTTTGTTTTGTGCAAATCTATGGCAAAGGTCCTTTCGAATTATATGTTTCTTTGGCCTCCTTGCATAATAAATGTTAAAAATCTGTACTTCAATTTTCGTGTTCGTATATACAGGGTGTTTCACTAAGTGTGTTTGCCTCTGTAACTTATAAAATAATAGGTGACGGGAAATTTTAATGCGGTAGGTCAACACAAGAAATGTTACACTTTCTGCGGAGCTATGAACATAGTTTATTGTATCATTTTCCAAAAAGTTACAGCACAT
Source organism: Locusta migratoria (assembly GCA_026315105.1). Taxonomy (NCBI): domain Eukaryota; kingdom Metazoa; phylum Arthropoda; class Insecta; order Orthoptera; family Acrididae; genus Locusta; species Locusta migratoria. The sequence continues at coordinate 450,109,408 of CM048755.1, read as the reverse complement.
AGATATATTTTTTAAATTGAACAATAGTTTTTTCTATCATGCATTGGATTCGTTGGAACCAGCTGTGTCCAAATCATTTTAAACTACATTCCTATCACTGTTAGTTTGGGAGCTACAACCCTTCAAAGTTTAGGGGGCGGAGGCTACGACAGCGTAGCTGACTGGCTGGTGGTCATGAGACAGTGGGCCGTGCCCCAGGGGATAGCCACTCGGCCAATCAGCTACGCTATCGCAGCCTCCGCCCCCGGAACTTTGAAGGGTTGTAGCTCCCAAACTAACAGTGATAGGAATGTAGTTTAAATTGATTTGGACGCAGCTGGTTTTAAACGAATCCAATACACGATAGAAAAAAACTATTGTTCCATTTAAAAAATTATATCTTTGTGGTGTAACTCTTTGGAAAATGATACAATGAACTATGCTCATAGCTCCGCAGAAAGTGTAACATTTCTTGTGTTGACCTACCGCATTAAAATTTCCCATCACCTATTATTTTGTAAGTTACAGAGGCAAACACACTTAGTGAAACACCCTTTATATACGTGGACGAATCAGTAAATAAGTAGCAAACTGGCGTAGACATGCCAGTACTTCGTTTGTAAGCCTGAAAATTGCTTTACTTTTCAACTGACTCCACCTGTAGATTAAAACACTCGTCCCATCGTTCAAGAAGGCTTTAAAAGCCTGGAGCTTGGGATTTTTGTGACAGGGTTTGCGTCCTATAAGTAACGCTCTTGAGCTGTAACCATATGGAGTACAAGAATTCATACATCCATTAAATGTATGTAATGAACTGAAAAATACGTACACATCAGTTTTCTGCTAGTTTCGATAGTTTCTGGATAGTATTCGAAGTTTTTGAAGTCTTCAGCTCCTTCCGAATCTGTTTAATGCCCGTGAAAAACCGGTATTCCATGTAATGAAAAATCAGCTTAGCAATGATGTCCATTACAGTATTTAATGTTCGTAATTTCAGTACTAATGTGACCGAAGACTATTTACACAACCATAAAAAATGTTTCCCCATAATCTTTTGAGACGGAGTTTTCCACCTGCATAAGAACTTTAAGGACGCCTTTCGATGACTAAGTAAGTAGTGTCTTTCCTATACAAGACCGATAATATATAATAGATGCAGCAGAGGAACAAACATAAACACCAGATCATGATTTCCAATCATCTGGACTACAATCGTCTGGACTATATTCACTTAAATTGACGAAACCATGAACTTTCAATTTAGTGTTGTTGAAATGCAGTTCTTCTTAGAGATTAACTTCACCAAAAATCAGCAGACCGAAGTGTTTGCTTTCGTATTATTCATCCCAAACTTAATTTTTAATTCCTTCCACAGCGTGTGCATTAAATCCATACGAGGATTTGAGACCCTTTACTAAATTTAGGAGATGTGTTTCGGAAGGAAGGGTCAACGAACCACAATGTCTGTTCCTTTGGGCGATTTCACTTTAACGAACTGGCTGTCCAGAAGAATCTCGTCATCGTAGCACAGTCCTTTCTTTTGTAATTTAGAATTTCTTTAACATAATGTCAACTATGATTGTCTGTTTCTTTCCGAGTTTACAATGATCTGGGAGATTTGGCTAAGTCGCCTTACGCTATTCATCTGATTGCTGCTGGAAAAGGTTTCATATACGTAGGCATAATTTCTCAGTACTTAATTACGACATATCTTACCTTAAAATACGCGTTTTGCAAATGTCTTTTAAGCGGCGTAACATTTAGGCTGCCAGCTTTTGTAATATTGAAATAAGAATAAAAAATCCACCAAATACGGCACATTTGCTTCAGATCGCCTGAATTGGAGGCTGCGCAACGCGATTTTCATTTGTTTTAGATCACGTGATTATGTGGCTAGCGAATTGCAGCACAAAGAAGAGTATCGTCGTCGGCCAATGTTAACCAAACCTCACCGCCGCGCAACATGCGAATAAGAATTTTTGACGTTTGAAATTAAATATGCGGTAATGTTTTTATATACGAAACCGCACAATGGTTACAGGATGTGAAAATTAACGTCTTAACATGAATTTTCAATTATTTCATTTTCGAAATCCCTTGATTACACTTTCAGACAGACGATAAAATAAATAAATAAAACAAGCTATACCTGCTCTATGGTTGACAGGTTCTTGTATGTACCCTTGTCCGGTCAGTAACAGTTAATGGCCTCGGAAAATGAAGATTAGGAATTAGTTGACAACTGTTTCGTACATATAAAATAAGTAAAACGTGCTACAGTACTTTGTAGTTGAGAGGATAAAGTGATTCTAAATCTTCATTTTACGAGGCCAATTACTGTTACTGACCGGACAAGGGTACATACAAGAACCTGTCAACCATAGAGCAGGTATAGCATGTTTTATTTACCCTGTAACCTGTGCGAAACAGTGATCAAGTAATTCTAAATCTTCATTTTACAAGGCCAGTTACTGTTCGGACAAGGGTACATACAAGAACCTGTCAACCATAGAGCAGGTATATCATGTTTTATTTACCCTATGATCTGTACGAAACAGTGATCACGTAATTCTAAATCTTCACTTTACGAGGCCAATTACTGTTACTGGCCGGACAAGGATACATACAAGAACCTGTCAACCATAGAGCAGGTATAGCTTGTTTCATTTATTTATTTTATCGTCGGTCTGAAATTGTAATCAAGGGATTTCGAAAATGAAATAATTGAAAATTCATGTTAAGACGTTAATTTTCACATCCTGTAACCATTGTGCGGTTTCGTATATAAAAACATTACCGCATATTTAATTTCAAACGTCAAAAATTCTTATTCGCATGTTGCGCGGCGGTGAGGTTTGGTTACCATTGGCCGAGGACGATACTCTTCTTTGTGCTGTGATTCGCTAGCCACATAATCACGTGGTCTACAACAAATGAAAATCGCATTGCGCAGCCTCCAATTCAGGCGATCGGAAGCAAATGTGCCGTATTTGGTGGATTTTTTATTCTTATTTCAATATTACAAAAGCTGGCAGCCTAAATGTTACGCCGCTTAAAAGACATTTGCAAAACGCGTATTTTAAGGTAAGGTATGTCGTAATTAAGTACTGAGAAATTATGCCTACGTATATGAAACCTTTACCTTGCTGCTTTAGCAGTATACTGATTTCGGCATTAGTTGTTCTTAATTTATTTGGTAATAGTGTAAAATCCCGATTTTTACATTTTAATGGACCTGGTTTTCCGTATATTTTCCGCGTAAGAAGAAACACTATCAGACATCGCAACTTCTATGTCGCAGCTTCTCTTTTGTGAATGTTTTACTGGCGATTTTATTTTGTGTGACATTTTCAAAACATTATTCGGCAAACTGTGAAATAAAAGAAGAACCGCTCTTGGCTTGGAATTTACCGTTGATAACGGACAAATCTACTTTCGTAGTAAATACTTCACGAAATGTGAATCGCACACATTACAATTTTGAGACAGAACTCTGTCTTTGCGAGTAATCACTCTAACCCATTTAAAAAAACTCTTTTAAGTTTTTTGGAGGTCTAAAATGTTGTCTTTATCTGTAAAACGATGTTATCTTAACAGGTGAGGATATTTTGTACTTTTTCAAAAGGAATGTAAATATAGCTCGGAACACCACTTTATTCCCACACAGATTTCAACTTCTCAACATTAACCCACAGCATCGTAAATCTCTCAAAATAAGCAGAGACAATCCGAACATACACCATCCGGTACATCTAAATAACGCCAACTTGAGTCTGAAGTGACAGTGCTGCTCGTAGTTGACGGATAAGTCACCGGTCCTATGCTACCTTTGTTAACCCGACTGCAGTCAGGACACTTCGTCTACTCGGTATGCAGTAACTTCTTTTGGTTCCTTAAACTGCTGCAACCCACAAGACGTAGGGGATGGTCGGGTAGCCACGGACACAAAAATGAATTGCTAATAAAACAACAATAAACAATTTTTGTGTGTTAACTTTCATCTTGCAATGAAACCAGTACCTTCTTTAGTCATATCACTTAGAACTAAGCATAGATAATAATTTTTTATGAACAATCTTAAATACACTTGTAAATCAGTTTACTGGCGCTACAAAATTTGGAGGGTAGCCCCGGACACAGCATTCAGTGGTACTCCACTTGTTTCTTGGACTTGAAAACAGCCGTCCTAGTTCGTAAGTAGTTCATAAGTATTTTGTAAGTTTAGAGACTGATGACCCCGTAGTTAAGTCCCATAACCTTTCCAAACATTTGAATTTGAACTTGAAAACATACAATTGTAATAAATATCTCAAGCATCTACATAAAATCAGTTTTCATGGTACCATTCCTTGCAGTTATAGCACTGAATAGTGTCTTCTTCGAAGATTTCTCCACATGTGACGCATTCTGTCTCTTTTCCTTGGCCGGGCGCGGTGGCCGAGGGGACTAAGGCGCTCCAGTCACGGTCTCCACGGCCACTACGGTCGGGGGTTCGAATCCCCCCTCGGGCATGGATATTTGTGCCGTCTTAGTTCGTAAGTAGTTCATAAGTAGTTTGTAAGTTTAGGGACTGATGACCCCGTAGTTGAGTCCCATAGACTATACAAACATTTGAAACATTTTTTTTCTTTTCCTTGATCCTCTTCGGAGAGACTGAATATTTCTCTTTGCCATGAACGTTTCTTTAGTGCATTTGCGTTTTTTGTTTTTTCGGCTTGTCCTTTTTATTGCATTTCCTTTTCTGTCTCTCTTCTAAACCTTTTTTTATATGGAGATGACTCTTCTCCTTATTAAATCTATGAGGGATTTTCAGAGCTTTTGCAACATCAAATGCTAATTTCAAAAACTCTTCTTATGGGTGAAAACCGCCAACGAAGTTAAACAGAAACGACGAAAAATTTTTGCGCGAACAAAATTCACCGTTGCGAGTAGCTCGCTCGGTGTCTATGTCACAACTGACTTGAATGTGTTTTTACTCCACAGGGCGCGCATTTCAAATGCAGTCTTGCCAGCGCAATGTGCTTGGTTTCTTAGAAATTGAAACGTCCGCGGTTACCCGCCGTCCGGGGCTACCCGACCTTCCCCTATGTGTCATTCATTGTGATAGAGAAATAACCCTACACAGCGCGCAATACTGGCGTGTCCACCTCAGCTGGTGCCTTATTTACTGATTCACCCTCCTATAATGACGATTCCGCCCTTGCAAGCCCATATTTAGTAATTTGTAATTTTTTTTCGTATTTACAATCTTTAAAAATGTATTAAAATCGGTAATAATTAATTTATATTCCCAATAAATCTGGATTTTCCTTTGCGATATGTAACTAGAAATGTTACATTTAAATTAGATAGATGTTCGTACTGAACGGAAAAGAAACAGACAATCTTCATTGGCATGCATGGTCTCCGAAATGAACCCTGGTCTTTCATGTGGCGCGCAAGCGTTGCACCACAAAGACCCAAGAACTACAAGATATATGGCTTGCTTTAGGGCATTAACGACGCTCAGGATCCTCAAAAGATTGAACCAGATGTTCTCGAGCATTTTAGAGCGTTTCATCAACCTCTTTTGGGAAAGTGACTGAGTTCTTAATTTCGTGTACCATAAATATGAAGAAACACAAAAATCTGATGGATGTGCAGTCGGGGTTGCGGCGGATTATCCGTGCGTACTGGATCGTCGTGTTGCGGTGCGCGCGCCAGTTCGCCGTTCCCCCCTCGGGCATGGATGTTTGTGCCGTCTTTAGTATAATGTAGTTTGTAAGTTTAAGGACTGATGACCCCGTAGTTAAGTCCCGTAAGCTCTACAAGCATTTGCACATTTTGATGTGCAGTCTCCTTGTGAGAGGTGGTTTGGTTGCCTGCCTGAAGGTGCCAGGTCTAACCCATTTGCTTTTTTTAATAAACCTTGAAAAATTCGAGAAACCCTAAGTATGAAGAATAAATCAGCCAATTAGAAGGAACATAGCTGATGTAAGAATTACAGCCAATACTTCAGCAGTGGGAGCACCCAGCGACCATGTCATAAAGAGTCAATTGAAGACCAGGTCTCCATGGTCATGGAACGAGACAGTATATCAAACTGAAATAAAATACTGGTAACAGATAAAGTGGAACACGACAGGCCTTAGCATAACTAAAAAGAACCAACATCGTAACACACAAATTAGCATATTTTTTTAATTTTTCCAGAAATTCTTTGACACAATAGAAAAAAGTGAGCCTTGGTCAAAAAATAAATAAAAAATATCAATAAATGGTGCAGCTCTTTGCGCAATACATCGGAACACACACACGTTGACATAGAGCAAAGATAGGACAAATACACATTCAATGATTGACAACATCAAACAAACAAAAAATCACAACACATACAAAATGGCATGTGACAAGTGGTCAAGGGCTAAAACGAAAAAGCCAATTTAATAAAAGACGGAAACAAAAAAACCTTAAGTCACCGCACCACATGTAGACCATCAAACACCAGAAATTGTTAGTAATAACATCAAAATATCATTAGCTATACTTAGATAACGCGCCAGAACTGTTTATAACCTAAGATACTAAAACCGTAAAAAACGAAATATTGTAAAACATAATCATGTACATATTACAGGCCACGGAAGATGCCTTACAAATAAAGGCGAAATGCAAACGGCGAAATAAACATGTATTATTCAGTTGCATAGACGGATTACATAAATATCTACATTATAATACAAAGGAGCAACTGTGGAAAGACGGGACAAAAAAGAACTAACAATGTTATTACAACCATGTCAAGCATTCCCTGTCCACGAGTACAACAGTTTCAAGAAAATATATCTAGGACTCCATAAAACGATACAGCACATAAAATTAAACCAAGCCTGCAAGATTAACAACTTAATTCCAGATTACATTAATGTAATGATTAAAAACAGTTCTACAGCGGCACAAAACTCTAAATTCTATGCAGAAAACGTTGGTTTCTATATGGAATGAAGATGTCATACTCTAAAAAGCAATACCTGAACATGATACTTCATTAAACCCACTTCCAGCTATCACGTAACATAGGAATGGCACAGTCCTCATAACACTGAAAAAAAATTGAACACAAAACATACACAGCAAAGAAAAACTTAAAAAATAGACAAGAATGTTCAAATGTTTGTAAATCGATCGGACTCAAATGCGTGGTTATTAGTCTGTAGCTTACAAACTACTTAAACTAAGGTAAACTAATCTAAGGACAACACAAACACCCATGCCCGAAGGAGGACTCGAACCCCCGGCGTCTTACGGCCGTGCGTACCGCAGCACGGCGCCCCAGTACACACGATAATCCGCCGCGGCAAAAATAGCCATGAACAGAAAATAATAAGTTTAAAAACGAAGAAGACACAAGCACACATATACATTTGGAATGAGAATTCAGAACACCAACACACATTGCAGCCACATTTAGTAAATCTCACTGACACAGAATTACACCCCAAACAAAAAAAAATGCTGTTAGAAAAAGGTTTGAAATATTGCACCGGTAGCAGATTGGACATTAGTACATACAAAATCTCATTATAGATAGTGTGATACTACAGATACAGGGGGAAGCTGATTGTTTCCATGTGAAAGGCGGGTTTTGCCAGGCTGTTGGGTTCCCCAGCCTGGTCGGCTAACAGTTTGGGGATACAGGTAGTCAGGGTTTTCCTAATAAGCTCGGAAACTGAAAGTGCTCTTGGCTGAGCTAGGGCGTCTATTCCAGATTGCAACTGAAATACAATATAGCCACAAACATTATTCTAAAATTCCATATAAAATCAGGGAATGATCATACGGCAAATATAATTACATGAATGAATTCAGGAGACTTGGAAGAATCAAACGCCGTAATTATAATTTAAATATCACTTACAGATAAAAAGCCAATAAATTTCAGTACTATAATAATAATATTATAAGAGTTATATTTACAATTATTGATACGTAGTGTTTATCAGTAACAATTTAAGAAGCAAATGGGCAGCATTGCACCATGCTACCTATCTTAAAAGACGTGCCGCAGTGGAGTAGCCGAGCGGTCTAAAGCATCTCGCTGCGGAGCGCGCGGTTGCTCGCCGTGGAGGTTCGAGTCCTCCCTGGGGCATGTGTGTGTGTGTGTGTGCGTGTATGTGTGTGTGTGTGTGTGTTTGTCCTTAGGTTAGTTTACCTAGGTTTAAGTAGTTTGTAAGCTACGGACTGATGACCACGCAGTTTGGTCCGATAGATTTACAAACATTTGAACATTTTTAAAAGACGTACCAAGTTATTCCCATATTCTTTCAATAAACTTTGTTTTATTCTTTTGTTCTGCTTTTCGTTGAAGTAGTAATATTCTTGTGTCACAACATAGATTCCATCAAAGAAACACAAAACATCAACCCAACAAAGCGCATTACATTTATATATGTATTTTATTAAATTTAATATTATTCTTAGTAACGTTCCTTTTCTATGTTGTAGACTGTCACTTAAATATTTCATGGCCGACTAAAAATAGTAGATATGAAGCAGATAATTTATAGATAAACAATTATAAGTATTTGTGGACAAGAACTGAATATATTTGTATAAAAAGCCATGATAAATTAAATATTAATTGTGTAACTATATTTCGACGGCGGCAGTATATTTGAACAGTGAGACGCCATGATTAAATGCTATCTGAGCAAAGAGCTTCAGTCTCAACCGTTTTTTAGTATTGTTAAATATATATTTGTTTGTTGAACGTAAACATTTGTAAGGAGGTGGTCAAAGCACTTAATTCTGTGATATTCAAATGTATAATATTTTGGAAGGGAAATTGTATTTTAAAGATGAGGCGTTAGTATACGCGGAAGGATACAATTTTGGAGAAGGGAGAGTATACATTCGAACGCTAGGTAGAGGACTCGTAACTTGAACGTGGTGGTGAAAGGTTGTGACGCTGGGCGGTCTGAAGCCGCGTTACGAACTTGTGATTTGAAGAGATAGGCACGTGTGGACTGGGACTGCAGAACTTAGTTTCTGCTTGAAAAGTGATAAACTATGAACGGTAATAGGATTGTGGAACTGTAATAATTCAGCAATCGTGTACTCGTGTGATTACAAACTATGTTTTAAAACAAATACTTTAATCGTGGATTTATTTGGAACTTTTACTCTCGAATGCGTGTGATACTTATTATGCCTCTCATGAACAATAGTTGGGGAAATATTTAGTTATTTACCGATGTATTAAGTAGAAGCACCTCCGCATTTTCATGTCAAGAAAGAGAAATAAACTCTATTTATAAAGAATTACTTCCTGATTGAACCACTTCTTTATATTAGAATCCATTTTCTTGGTTATTCAGGAGTTTAATTTATGTTTGTTTAAATATATTTTCACGTCATCCTATGCAGATTAAGAGACTGGCTAAACTATAGATTAATTATTGATCTTTTTTTAAACAGATTGGGGAGCTGTTTAGGGCGTAGAAGCTGATATACATAACTCACCCCTATGTACAGAGACAACGCGCCATAAACTTTTACTACCCTGAGTTATGTATTGCCCAATTATTATTGGTGAATACCGATAGGAAGGTCGCAGTGGATATACCCTCAAACGTGAAGAACATCAAAATAACAGTGAAACAAACATAGGGCTCACAAGAGAATTGGTAAAGAAAGAAATTAAAAAAAACCATGATAAAACAAAAACATCATGAACAAAACAAGAACAACCAGTCAGGCATAGGTATTACGAAATCGTTGAAATAAAAGTTAACATCTAACAACATTATAGTAACTAAGACAGACAAGGGAAATGCAACAGTACTGATGGACAAAGAACAATACACCACGGAAAACCAAAGGATATATAAAAGTCAACAACATGTTAACATTGAAATCAGACCCAACCACATTATTTCAGCCAAATGTAAAGAAAACACTAAAAAGTATTCAAAATATGTTCACTGACAAACAGAAATCTCACATAACACAGAAGAACCCTCAATCACTGACACTCAGCAGCCAAACATAGATACATAAACGGCAGATCCCTCTAAAACCAGTTATAAATTTCAGGAATGTGCCAACATATCACATAGCCTAACACCTCCAAAAATAATTTCAAAACACTACAAAATAGAAAAAAAAAACAAGACAGTAAAAAACACATGTGACCTAATAGAACAGGTACAGAATATACCGATACCACACACAGCATCACTGGTCTCATTTGACATAGAAAACATGTACACATCCATCCCCATCAAAGAAACAATAGAATTCCTACAACAAAATCTGACAGCCCACAGCAACTTCACTGCACAAGCAATATCAGAAATAACAAGTTTACTCAAACTAACTACTGAACAAGATTATTTCCAATTCGAGAAACAATATTACCTACAGGGTAAGGGACTACCTATGGGTTACCCAATATCAGATTAGATCAATACTTGTTCCATAGATCATACGACATTTCGTACTGACGTCGAACGTGTCAGTTTAGTAAATGGTGTCTATACATGACAATATGTTAGGATTTTATAATTTTCATTTTTTTAAATTCTTTTTTTTTTAAGTCTTTAAGTTTTCTCTAAAAATTAATCTAAAGTGTAGGAGTTACCATTCAGAAGTTCCTTTAATTTCCTTTTTAAATACCAGTTGGTCATCTGTCATATTTTTTATGCTACTTGGTAAGTGACCGAAGACTTTTGTGGCAGCATAATTCACTACTTTCTGTCATGAAACTTAGCTAACATTTTCATCAGTCACTTAGAAAAACAGATATTTGAAGCGGTAGAGACAGATGGAAGATTCAAAGTTATATATTGGCACAGATATGTAGATGACATTATCTGTCTGATAGGTGAGCCAAATGAAAAAAATAAATGAACTTCATTCTCAATCCGCGCGGGAGTAGCCGAGCGGTCTGGGGCGCTACGTTGCGGATCGCTCGGCCTCCCGCGTCGGAGTTTCGAATCCTCCATCGAGTATGGAAGTTGTGTTATCTTTAGTATAAGTTAGTTCATAAGTAGTTTGTACGTTTAGGGACTGATGACCCTGCAGTTAAGTCCCATAAGCTTTACAAACGAACATTTTTTTAACTCTGAAATAAACAAAGCCCACAAAAGCATTAAATTCACAATTGAAAAATAAAATCACAGCATAATAAATTTCTTGATATAACAGTAGAAAAAGAAAACGACAAACATTCGTTCAACATTAATCGAAAACCAACAACGATAGGCATTCTACTTCCGATCATCCACAAAACCAGAAACTTGCTGCAGAAACTTTAGGCATGTTACATAGACTAAACAGAATGCATCTCAACAAGAAAAACTATCAAAAAGAAATGAACACAGTTACACAAATAGCACAGAACAATGTTACGACACACAAGTAGTACAGAAACTCAACCAGAAAATTAAAAGAGAAATACGAAAGAAACACATTTCAAACACAGCCAAGACACAGCAAAATACATAACACACAAACTCATAAATACTAACAACAAACACACACAATGACAACACCGCACAGAAACAAACCATATGGAACACCAAGACATACACACACAAATTAACAAAATTCAAATGTATGTAAATCTATCGGACCAAACTGCGTGGTCATCAGTCCGTAGCTTACAAACTACTTAAACTAAGGTAAACTAACTTAAGGACAACACACACACACCCATGCCCAAGAGAGGACTCGAAACCCCGACGGCGAGCAACCGCGCGCTCCTCAGCGAGGCGCCTTAGACCGCTCGGCTACTTCACCGGGGCACAAAGTAACATACAGAATGACATACATACTGAAGAAACAAGGACTCCACATAGCATATAAGACTGCCCAACTTCTACAAACAAATCTACAGCCAAAATTCAATAAATACATTTCCCAAGGATCACGAAAACACAAACTTGAATGCTAAAGTTGTGATGCAGAGTACATAGGAATCACAAACATTTCAAAATGCGATACAAAGACCACATCAGAGGTTGGCAATATGAAACAAACCACTCCATATTTGCTGAACACTTAAAACGACACAACTATAACTCAATCAATATAGACCAAGACATGAAATTTATCAGGACAAACAACCACAACAAACACCTCATACAAACACAAGAAAACTAACACATCCAGAAAACCATAGCCGAGAAAAAAAATAATAAATGACCAGGCAAACATCAATGAAAACTCACTGCTAAACAAAATGTTCAAATGTTTGTAAATCTATCGGACCAAACTGCGTGGTCATCAGTCCATAGCTTACAAACTACTTAAACCTATGTACACTAATCTAAGGACAATACATACACCCGTGCCTCAGGGAGGACTCGAACCTCCGACGGCGAGCAACCGCATGCTCCGCAGCGAAGCGCCTTAGACCGCTCGGCTACTCAACCGCGGCCACTGCTAAATCTAACTAAAGAAATCAGAAGAGTAATTAAAGAGAAAATTCACTCGCACGCACATACACACAAACACAAATACACCTTTTCATAATGAGAAAAAAATTGAAAATAAAAATTTTAAATAAGCAGACCTCAGATAAACACACAAATTCATATCTCACATCTCTCTCTATTTCTCCAGACTCTCTCTCTCTTTTTCTCTCTCTATCTATCTATCTCACTATATCTCTCTCCTTCACCCCCCTCTCTCTCTCCCCTCACAAATAAAATGGCATGTACCTAGCGCTGAAGTGCTAAAATGAAAAAGTCAATGGAATAAAAGACGGAAACAAAACAACATAAAGTCACCAAACGACACCAACATCCACCAAAATGGTAAGTAATGACATCAAAATAGCATTAGCTACACTTAGACAACGAGCTATAACTCTTTATAACCTAAGATACTAAAAACATAAAAAAGAAATATGGTAAAAGACAATCGTGTATATATTTCAGGTCACTGAAGATGCCTTACAAATAAAGGCGAAATGCATATGAAAGTAAAACTGAATTATTCAGTTGCATAGACGAATTATATAAATATCTACATTATAATATAAAAAAGCAACTGTGAGAAGACAGGGAAAAAAGAACTAGCAATGAGGAAACACTTCCGTTTCGTCTTGAAAATACGTGGAGTACTACTAAGCATTTTGAGTTGTTGTGTCAGCTCATTAAAAATGGATGCGGCAGAATACTACAGACCTTTCTGCTCAAGGGTCGAGGAGGAGTGATCCAAATGCTGATTCTTTTTCTGTTAAATTTCAACTGTGTGAAAGCAGCTAACTCTTGGGAATCAAAAAATATTCTTAACAACAAACGACATTAATGAAAATATGTATAGGGAGGCCAATATCAAAATTGCTAGGCTACTAAACAGGGGTCCACAAGAGTTTCGCAAGCTTAAACCACCAATTGCTCAAACCACCCGTTTTTGCGCAAAAAATACCATTTTTGAGTAAGAGGAGTTATCCCAAAAAATAACGCCATATGTCATAAACGAATAAAAACGGGCAAAGTAGACTACTTTTCATGCTGAAATATCACTTATTTCAAATACTGTTCTAATGGTAAGTAACGCAGCATTTAGTTCTTGAACGAGATCCAGAACATGGGCTTTGCATGGCAGCTTATTCTGTACCTGAACTCCTACATATCTCAACTATTAAGTCTCACTTATCGTGTGCCCATTCTGTGTAATAAATATGAGGCTTACTGTGCTTTAGCACCAATTTATTTCTACAAGCCATAAACTTATCTCCTTCACTGTATTATTTGATACTGTAACTCCGCCTGCAACAGATATCGAGTGGATTGAGTAGCTCGTTAACTGTTGTTGCCGGCCCCAAGCCCGGATAAAGGCGGAGGGTTGGCGTCAGGAAGGGCATCCGGCCAGAAAAAAAACCTTAAAAAACAAAAACAATTACGGATACTTCTCAAAGTAAATGTTCCCGAGTAATAAATAGTCTTCTAATCGGATCTCCGGGGGAGACGTTTTGTGAAGACTCCAAAGAAAGAAGAGGGTGCGAAAGAAGGAATGAGGTGCAAAATCAGAGTCGGAACACTAAACATTGGGACATTGAAATGAAAGAGTATAGAAATTGTAGACATTATGCAAAAAAGGAAGGTAAATATCCTGTGCTTGCAAGAGACCAGGTGGAAGGATGACAAAGCGAAACTGTTGGCAGAAGGATACAAGTTGTTCTATAGCAGTGGATAAATATCTAAAAGAGGAAGTATGTAGAGTGCACAGAATCAACGAGAGAAACATGAGCATCAGTTCTAAGTTCAGGGTGTTCAGAGGAAGAGAAGGACGAATTTTGGAAAAGCCTAGATGGCGCAAAAATGGAAATACCAGACAATGAAAGGGTGATAATTGGGGGATAATGGACATGTTGGTGTGAAGAGGAGTGGGGAAGATAGAATTCATGGTGGATGGAGTTATGGAGAAAGAAATGCAGCCGGGCACAAGATTGCAGAATACGCTGTATCTTTTGACCTAAAGATCGCCAATACCTACTTCAATCGTAGAAGAGAACAACTTATAACGTACAAGAGCGGAGACAATAAAAGTCAGTTAGACAACTTGTTGTACAGAAGGAAACACATAAAGGAAATAAAGAATACCAAGGTTCAATACAGTGAAAGTGTGGCTGTTCATCACAAACTCGTAATGGTAATGTGAAAAAGACGTAAAAATGTGTCAAGCGAGGAGAACAAAGAATAAAGTGGTGGAAAGTGAAAGACGCGATGTTGTGAGAAAAATTCAAGGAAAGAGTATTAAGAGAAGTGAAATTACCAAAGGATGTACGGGAGTGGTGGATTTATAATAGCAATGTAATTACAAAAGCGGGAAAAGACGAGCTGCGTGAAACAGCAGGAAAGACAGCATCAGAAGATAAGGAAGCATGTTGGTGGAATAAGGAGATGCAAAAAGCGATAAAACTGAAGAAAGATGTAAAAAAAAACAATGGGGCTTAACAGGAAGACAGAAGGATAAGGAAGTCGACTGCAAAAAAGATGGCAAAAAGAGCAGTGGCAAAAGGAAAGGTTGAAGCAATGTAAGAGGCGTATGAAGAGCTGGAAAGAAGATAGGACGACAGGCAGCTCATAAGGATTGCTAAAGCAAGAGATAAGACATACCCAGGACATAACATCAGTGAGGCAGATAAAGGATGAATGAGATGCAGTATTACACGACCTTGAGAAAATCCTGAAAAGTTCGTGAGAGCAATTTTAAAGGCTACTGAATGAGGAAAATGTACGAGAGAAGTATGAGAATGGAGATATAAATGAAGGAATGACCCAAAGTATAAGTAGGGAAGAAGTCGAACATTTGATAAAGAAAATGAAGAATGGCAAGGCCCTAGGGGCAGACCAAATTCCAATAGAACCATGGAAAAGTCTGGGAAAAAAGGGAACAGATATTGTCTGGGATTTAATGCAGAAGATCTGGAAAAGAGAAAGAATGCCGCATGCGTGGAGAAGCAGTATACTGGTTCCCATATATAAGGGGAAAGGGATTATCCAAAACTGCGGCAATTATAGAGGGATTAAACTGTTGTCCCACACAATGAAGATAACTGAGAAGAGGTTGCGTCTAGAAACTGAAGTATATGAAGACCAGTTTGGAATTATGCCGGGAAGAGGAACAACCGACGCAATATTTGCACCAAGTAAACTGATGGAGAGGCACAGCGAAGTACAAGTCGAACTGCATATGGCCTTTATCTATCTTGTGTAGGCATATGACAGAGTGCCGACGCAAGAGATGTGGAGATGTCTGAGAAGTAAATAGGTGCCAGAAAAAAGTATAAGGGTGGTAGAAGAAATGTAGGAAGATGCAATGACAAAAGTCAGGAGCAGTGCAGGCGCAACAAAGGCATTTCCAGTAAGAGTAGGACTACGCAGGAATCTGTTCTCAGCCCATATCTCTTGTCGTGGGCCGCGGTGGAGTAGCCGAGCGGTCTAAAGCGCCTCGCTGCGGAGCGCGCGGTTGCTCGCCGTGGAGGTTCGAGTCCCTGGGGCATGGGTGTGTGTGTTGTCCTTAGGTTAGTTTACCTAGGTTTAAGTAGTTTGTAAGCTACGGACTGATGACCATGTAGTTTGGTTCGATAGAATTACAAACAAACATCTTGTCGTGGATGTACTGGTCAAAACGTGAAAAAAGAGGCACCTTGGAGCATGATATTTGCCGATGATGTAATCTGTGAACCCACCCAGGAGGCACTTCTTGAACATTGGAGAAAAGCTCTAGAGGAAAGGGTAATGAGAATTATCATGGTGAAAACAGAGTATATGTGTACAAAGGATGCCAAAGATCTATATATTAACCTTCAAGAAGAACAACTTACGCTGCTCAAGAAATACCTGGGCCCTTACATGCAAAGTGATGGAGGACTAGAGGACGAAATACAGCACGGGATAAATAGTGGATGGATGAAGTGGAGGAAACTGAGCGGAGTACTGTGTGATAAGGAGGTTAGCTGTAGAATGAAAGGAAAAATTTACAAGTCTGTGGTGAGACCTGCGATGATGCGTAGTGCAGAAACTTGGCAATTACAAAAGCCCAAAAAAAATGGAAGTGGCAGAAATGAGAATGTGAAGGTGGATGATTGGACTGACACGAAAGGGTAGTCTAAGAAATGAGTGCATGAGGGAAACAGTGAAACTGGAGCCCATAGGGCGGCGGAGACCATGGCTGCGGTTACATTTGACGCTGCATCCACAGTCAGGAGCGCATGCGATGGTGTACGCAATGACGAACCTGGGTGTACGAATGGCAAAACGTCATTTTTTTTTCGGATGAATCCAGGTTCTGTTTACAGCATCATAGTGGTCGCATCCGTGTTTGGCGACATCGCGGTGAACGCACATTGGAAGCGTGTATTCCTCATCGCCATACTGGCGTATAACCCAGCGTGATGGTATAGGGTGCCAGTGGTTACACGTCTCGGTCACCTCTTGTTCGCATCGCTGGCACTTTGAACAGTGGCCGTTACATTTCAGATGTTTTATGACCCGTGGCTCTACCCTCCATTCGATCCCTGCGAAACCCTGCATTTCAGCAGGATAATGCACGACCGAATGTTGCAGGTCCTGTACGGGCCTTTCTGGATACGGAAAATGTTCGACTGCTGCCCTGGCCAGCACATTCACCAGATCTCTCAATTGAAAACGTCTGGTCAATGGTGGCCGAGCAACTGGCTCGTCACAATACGACAGTCACTACTCTTGAACAACTGTGGTGTCGTGTTGAAGCTGCATGGGCATCCACGCCATCCAAGCTCTGTTTGACTCAGTGCCCAGGCGTATCAAGGCCGTTATTACGACCAGAGTTGCTTGTTCCTGGTACTGATTTCTCAGGATCTATGCACCCAAATTGAGTGAAAATGTAATCACATGTCAGTTTTAGTATATTTGTCCAATGATTACCCGTTTATCATCTGCGTTTCTTCTTGGTATAGCAAATTTAATGGTCAGTAGTGTATTTTTGTATTTTTTGCCAGGCGGAATGGACGCGTGGTCTAAGACATCATGCTACAGATTGAGCGACCGTTCCCGCTTAGGTTCGAGGTCTCCCTCGGGCATGGGTTTGTGTTGCCCGTAGTATAATTTAGTGTAAGTAGTTTGTAAGTCTAAGGACTGATGACATAGCAATGTGGTTCAATAGTTTTACGAGCATTTGAACATTTATTATTTTGTTATGACTGCCGGCAGTTGCTTACTGCTCCTGGGAAAAGCAGCGGACGGTATGTCGCTGTGACTGCTCGGCAGTCGACGGTTGTGACGTCATCGTGACTGCCGCGTCTTGGACTCGGCTGCTGCTGAAGCAGTCTGCGCAGTGTCGAAGAAAGATTTTCACGATGACAATTAACTGTAGCTGGAGTATGCAAACAGATACTCTGTTTTGTATTACCATAAGCATACAGATTTTATAAATCTGATGGCAAAGAGTAAGGTGTGGCTCATAGGAGAAACAGTTTTTCAATATTGAAGCTACATTATTTCCTTTATCTGAGATGTAGTTCTTTTCCCGACTGGAATCATTGTTTTGTACGAGGGCTGTTCAGTAAGAATGATCATATTTTTGTTGACAACATACCTTTACTCATCCTCATAATTTTGATGGTCCTCCTCAAAATAGTCTCCCATGAATGCGTTGCACTTGTTCCAGCGTTTCTGCCAGTCTTCAAATACATGCTGGAGACCATTTTTTGAGAGGTTCTTCAAAATCGCCTCCCCAGCCTTCACCATAGCTTTTGATGATGGATAATGCCTCCCACGAAGGCGTTTCCTTCAAGTTAGGGATTAGAAAAATGTAACATGGGTCTAAATTGGGGCTATAGGGTGGGTGAGGGATGCACTTCTCATTGATTTTTGCAAGATATTCAACAACAAAATTGACAATATGCGGCCGCGCATCCACCCTGCTACCACGGAAATGTGGTCTTTTGCTAATGAAATGTTTGTATAGCTTATGGGGCTTGACTACGGGGTCATCAGTCCCTAAACTTACAAACTACTTATGAACTAGCTAAGACTAAGGACGGCACAAATATCCATGCCCGAGGGAGGATTCGAACCCCGACCGTAGTGGCCGTGCAGACCGTGACTGGAGCGCCTCAGTCCCCTCGGCCACCGCGGCCGGCTTTTGCTAATGTTTTCAGGACATCCCTGTAGTATTGTCCAGTTACAGATGTGTGTGCAGGTATGACATGCTGATAAACCATTCCATAAATGAATAAGATGACTATAACTTTCTCAACAGAAGCAACCACTTTTGCTCTTTGGGGGGTTGGTGATGAAGGAGATTTTCACACTGAACTTTGATACTTCCTCTCGTGATCAAAGTAGTTTAGACAAGTTTCAGCAGCAGTAATTACATTTGAAAGAAACTCCGGATCTTCATCTAACATAAACTTGAACTGTATGCAGATCTGTACGCGAATGTCCTTGTGTTCGGGAATCAACAGTCTCGGAACCCATCGCGCACAAAAACGTCTCACGTGTAATGTTTCTGGCGCCAACGTGTGGGTGGCATCCTATGAAATATTCAGTATTTCAGAAAGTGATCTTAGGGTAATTCGTCGATCCTCTTTCAGAATGACCGCAGCAGTGTTTATGTTTTCTTCCATAAGAGTTAAGCTTAAGGGACTTAACTGCGGGGTCATCAGTCCAAAAATGTTCAAATGTTTGTATAGTCTATGGGACTTAACTACGGGGTCATCAGTCCCTAAACTTACAAACTACTTATGAACTAGCTAAGAGTAAAGACGGCACAAATATCCATGCCCCAGGGGGAATTCGAACCCCAGACCGTAGCGACCGTGTGTTCCATAAGAGTAGTAACTTGAGTATTGGGTCCACCTTCCATTGCAATTGATTGTCTCCCCTCTTGAAACATTTTAAACCACCTTCAAACTGTGATGTAGGAAAGCACAGACTTTCCGTTTGCCTCCTGTAACATTGCATACGCCCAGCTAAAGAGTTGTTGAGACGAAAATCAGAGTTTGAGCCGCGTATTGTTACTCGCGTGTTACCTCCATTGCAGCTATAGGAGATTCTGAACATGTTCTGAACTTGCCTGCCTCTCACAGGCATGAACCGGAAGTTCCAACAAGGAAACTACTACGGCCTGATTATTTCACATTAAGTTTACAGAATATCATAAGATTAATTTGTTGTGCGGGAAATTATGAACATAAAAATTATGATCATTCTTTATTGAACAACTCTCGTAGGTTCACAGAAGGCATTTCTGCAGCTGACAAGGATCCCCAAGCGATTCAAAACAAGTATCGCAGCGTCCATCATGAAACTGATACGTTACCTCATTATTAAACGAAAAATGACATTTTCAGGTAATTTTCGAGACTTGAGTTTTCTGCCACCCTGAGTTTTTCCAGTTCTTCTTCCCTTCAGTCTCCACTCCAACGAACTACACAGCCATTACACGTTTCTCTACATGTTTCGTCGGTTGGAGACGATGGTTACATTTTCATCCCATTAATAAATGACAGCCAGCCGCGGTGGCCGAGGGGACTGAGGCGCTCCAGTCACGGTCTGCACGGCCACTACTGTCGGGGGTTCGAATCCCCCATCGGGCATGGATATTTGTGCCGTCCTTAGAATTAGCTAGTTGATAAGTAGTTTGTAAGTTTAGGGACTGATGACCCCGTAGTTAAGTCCCATAATCTATATAAATATTTGAAACATTTGAATAAATCACAGATGATACTGTTTCAGCCGCGCGGGAATCGCCGAGCGGTCTGGAGCGCCACGTTGCGGTTCGCACGGCCTCCCGCTTCGAAGGTTCGAATCCTCCCTCGGGCATGGATGTTTGTGTTGTTTTTATTATAAGTTAGTTCATAATTAGTTTGTAAGTTTAGGGACTGATGAACCCGCAGTAAAGTCCCATAAGCTGTACAAACATTTGAACACTTTGGATACTATTACTACTTTTGAAAATAATTAGTAATTGTAATGTAAAAATACTGTAAAATAATGTAAAAAAATTATCAAAAAACTGTGAAATCACTGAGTCATATAAACCTACTATCATCAAAAAAATTTATCTCACTTCATACAAATTCAAAATTACCCTTTTTTAGTGACGTTGATGAATAGGTACATAAATTTTTATACAGCTACTTATCGTAAAATGAGATCCGTTTTTCATCAGCTTGTATTGGTGTTTGCACTGCACCAATAGCCGTTCCCGCTGTATCTCCTTTCACAAGGTTTAGCATAAAATCGAACTGCGATAGATTTAGCCCGAAAAAAATTGTGAACTTCTCTTCATCGTTTCGTAAGCGGCCAGTTACTAAATGTTCAAATGTTTGTTAAGCTTATGGGACTTAACTACGGGGTCATCAGTCCCTAAACTTACAAACTACTTATCAACTACCTTATACTAAGGACGGCACAAATATCCATGTCCGAGGGGGGATTCGAACCCCCGACCGTAGTGGCCGTGCAGACCGTGACTGGAGCGCCTCAGTCTCCTCGGCCACCGCGGCCAGTTACTAACTTACTATAAATTCCTTCACTTTCCCATGTTTGGAAAACGTTGTGGTGGGCGAATCCTCTACTTCCTCGTCTACCAGGAAACCTAGAAGGGTATTAGCATGGTTGCATGCGTCTTCCTCTGACAGAATCAGTACGACGATTGGCGCGGCCGCTGCAACGAGCAGTCGCAGCGAAATAACTCGGGCAGTGACGGCAGCTTTTATTGCTGGCAGCTACTGCCGGCACTATGAGGGCAGTCGCAACGAAATTGTACCTTAAAAACAGATGCTCCCCATGGAGTCATCCATCACACTTATACGGCGGATGCAAGGGTTTGAAACACTGTGTGAATATATACAGAGTGATTCCGCTCTCCCAGTAATGTGGTTTTATACAACCACGCTGTGCGCAACCCTACACTGCTGGGAACGTTCTTGTACTACGAAGAATACTTATTCAAATGTTTCAGATGTTTGTAGAGCTTAGGGGACTTAACTACGGGGTCATTAGCCCCTAAACTTACAAACTACTTATGAAGTAATTAATCCTAAGGACGGCACAAATATCCATGCCCGAGGGGGGATTCGAACCCCCGACCGTAGGGGCCGTGCAGACTGTGACTGGAGCTCCTCAGTCCCCTCAGCCACTGCGGCCGGCCGTGCAGAACGTGACTGGCGCGCCGCAGACCCCTCGGCCACCGCAGCCGGCAATACTTATTCCATCAGTTTGGTGTCACATATATTACTTACTTCACTGTTACCTACATTTATGCATTAATTTCTCTCTTTGTCACACCCACCCATCAAACATGACACATACATGGTGTTTCACTAAGTGTGTTTGCCTCTGTAACTTAGAAAATAATAGGTGACGGGAAATTTTAATACGGTAGGTCAACACAAGAAATGTTACACTTTCTGCGGAGCTATGAACATAGTTTATTGTATCATTTTCCAAAGAGTTACAGCACAAAGATATAATTTTTTAAATGGAACAATAGTTTTTTCTATCGTGCATTGGATTCGTTGAAACCAGCTACGTCCAAATCAATTTAAACTACATTCCTATCACTGTTAGTTTGGGAGCTACAACCCTTCAAAGTTTAGTGGGCGGAGGCTACGACAGCGTATCTGAGTGGCTGGTGGTCATGAGACAGTGGGCCGTGCCCCTGGGGCTATCCACTCGGCCAGTGAGCTACGCTATCGCAGCCTCCGCGCCCGGAACTATGAAGGGTTGTAGCTTCCAAACTAACAGTGATAGGAATATAGTTTAAATTCATTTGGACGCAGCTGGTTTAAATGAATCCAATACACGATAGAAAAAACTATTGTTCCATTTAAAAAATTATATCTTTGGGGTGTAAATCTTTGGAAAATGATACAACAAACAATGTTCATAGGTCCGCAGAAAGTGTAACATTTCTTGTGTTGACCTACCGCATTAAAATTTCCCGTCACCTATTATTTTACAAGTTACAGAGGTAAACACAGTTAGTGAAACGCCCTGTATATTTCGAAATAGTTACATGGTAATAGGACCTAGATAAATGATTTAAAATATTGATATTTTAAGATCGGCCTATACAGCTTGTCATGTATGTTTAGAATCGTGTCCAAGATCAGCGTACTGCTCACTGACAATGCAGTTTTGTTTAGCCTATTTCTTTCTCTGCCTGCTCGCAAAACGTCCTTTCTTAGGGTCACAAACACTTTCATTCCCATACAATTTGCGTAGAAAGAGAAGAGGATAATTCACATTCATTAAGCGCGTTAAAAACCAAAGAAACAAAAAAAAATACGTGGAATATTCAAGTCCGATTCGTACTTGGCACATTACACGTAAGACGTCTCCGTGACGCTCGATCTGCGCGTGTCAACTACGCTACAGCAGGTCCGGCGCAAGCTGAACTGCCGCCCCGTATGCGAGACTCAAAATTGCCGCCCCCCTCATAAAAAATTTGTTAATGTTAGAATAAGTTATTTTTATGGGAGTTTTCTTCAGATGTTATTATAACAAAATATGTGTTTAACGGTTTTCTAAAAGACATAACAGTATTTATGTAGGCCTAATATACAAAGCAGGACTCGCTTTTACCGAAAACCTTGAAAGTTCTTGACCGAATTATTACAAATTTTTAAACAAATTAATGAAGAATATTCGTAAGAACATTAGCTGTATAAGTTTCTAAATATAAACAGTTTTCATAACTTCCCATTATTAATTTCTAGGACTTGTACAGAATTGTCAGTACATATTCTGATAAGCACCTCATCTGCATAAATTTCATCCATCGACACTATGAGTACTTCTTTATCTCTGCCACTGAAAAACAAATCTTTTCCAACACAAGCTCTCTGATTTCCATATTTTGGGAGGAGTTAACATGGACCAAAGCAAGAATAAAACTCTTCTAAATATGGAGTCTACAACGAATAACTGACGAGTAAATCATTAAGTGGTTCTCAGCAAATGGACTCTCATTAAATTTTGATAAAACACAGTACATATAGTTCCGTATACATCTGTATCAAAGGTAGAATATTCAAAATTTATAGGTGTATGCACTGATGAGGGGTTGAGCTGGAAAAAACACATTGAAGATCTGCTGAAACGTTTGAGTTCAGCTACTTATGCTGTAAGGGTAATTGCAAATTTTGGTGATATACGTCTTAGTAAATTAGGTTACTATGCCTATTTTCATTCTCTGCTTTCGTATGGCATCATTTTATGGGGTAATTCATCATTGAGTAAAAATGTATTCATTGCACAAAAGGGTATAATCAGAATAATTGCTGGAGTCCATTCAAGATCATCCTGCAGACACTTATTTAAAGAGCTAGGGATCTCCACAGTAGCTTCACAGTATATATATTCACTTATGAAATTTGTTATTACCAATCCCACCGAATTCAAAAGCAATAGCAGTGTACATAACTACAACACTAGGAGAAAGAATGATCTTCACTATTCAAGGTTAAATCTAGCTTTGGCACAGAAAGGGGTGAATTATGCTGCCACAAACGACTTTGGTCACCTACCAAACAGCATCAAAAGCCTGACAGATAGCCAACTAGCATTTAGAAATAAATTAAAAGAAATTCTGTATGGCAACTCCTTCTACACTACAGATGAATTTTTAGATATAAATTAGTAAATCTGAAAAAAAATATTGTATCATGTAATATTTAGTACAAAGTAATAATTTGTAAAGACACCTTTCATTAACCTGACACGTTCCACATCATTACGAAGTGTCGTATTCATGATCTATGGAACAAGTACTAATCTAATCTAATCTAGTTATGATCAAAAATGTTCAAATGTTTGTAAATCTATCGGACCAAACTGCGTGGTCATCAGTCCGTAGCTTACAAACTACTTAAACCTAGGTAAACTAACCTAAGGACAACACACATACCCATGCCCCAGGGAGGACTCGAACCTCCACGGCGAGCAACCGCGCGCTCCGCAGCGAGACGCTTTAGACCGCTCGGCTACTCCACCGCGGCCCCCTAGTTATGAGCACTTGGCCAGTATAAGAGACGTGTAAACACTAGACAACAGAATATGAAGACGTCGCTCAAAGCTCTAATGTTTGCATTTCAGAGCCCATGTTTACTAGACTTTTAGTTCTTGTTTTGGTCCGTATTAATTTCTTCTAAAATATGAAAAACAATGAACTTGCAGTAATCCTGATTTGATTCACAGTGTCAAAAAGTAAGGAAATGCTCGTAGCGTCAATGGATGACAACCTCAGACATGAGTTCCTTATCAAATTAATATATATTTATTTCCCTGTCTACAAGCGCTCAAATTTTGTAAGGAGAATTTATGAAACCCTGTATATAATGGCAGAGTAGTCACCACAAATCTTTATAAGTACTCAATCGTATTAGTTGGAATTATACATGATATTCTACTGAGCATAGAAATAGACAGAGGAGGGGGGAGATTATTCCCAGCCAGGTGAGGGGAGGAGGAGATGAACAGAGCGAGGGAGGTGCGGCTGAAACACTGCTGTCACTTCAGCAAGCTATATTCTACATTAGTTGCTGGTAGAACTTCCGGGTTATAAGGCCGTGGTCCATAAAACTTTCCAGTTTCACCTAACGTTTCGTCCAGAGCTGCGCCGGATATCCTCAGAGGTCTTCTTACTTGCTGTTGAGTCTTGCCGACTGTAGAGTCGGGTGTCTGAGAGCGCCATATATACTGTGAAAAGTGGGCGTGGTCAAGCTGTTACGTTATCAGCAAAGATAGTCCTTGTCAAAAATAAAACATCACTGTCGATTGCAATCGGTCAGAGATAAAACCTGTCGATCTTTCAAAGCTACTGTCCACATGTCGCTAAGTTTCATAGCTTCTTCTTTCCTGTTAAAATTATCCTTACGTTTGTATATTTCAATAGCTTCCCTGTATTGTCGTGGATAATAATTAGTCATTGTAGATAAAACTGATGTTTCGGAAAACCTCACTATATGACTTCCAGATTGAAGAGCATGCTCTGCCACAGCCGATTTCTCTGTTTTTCCTAGTCGGCAAAGACTTTTGTGTTCCTTCAGCCTGGTTTCTATACTTCTTTTTGTGGTTCCAATATAAACTTTACCACATGTACACGGAATTTTATAAACGCCACAAGCAGAAAGAGTAGGTCGTTTATCTTTCACAGAACGGAGTACCTGACATATTTTCTTAGTTGGTCTGAAAACCGGTCTGATGCTGTGTTTGCGTAATATTTTTCCTATTTGACCAATTACTTTTCCGATAAATGGCAGGGAAACTGTGTTCTTCAAAATGTTCAAATGTTTGTATAGCTTATGGGACTTAACTATGGGGTCATCAGTCCCTAAACTTACAAACTACTTACGAACTAGCTAATCCTAAGGACGGCACAAATATCCATGCCCGAGGGGGGATTCGAACCCCCGACCGTAGTGGCTGTGCGGACCGTGACTGGAGCGCCTCAGTCCCCTCGGCCACCGCGACCGGCCTGTGTTCTTCCCTCGTTTTATGGACCACGGCCTTATAACCCGGAAGCTCTACCAGCATCTATGACATCCGGTCGTGAAAGCCTTCATTGTATATTCTACATTGCTTGTACATTGAATTTGCAATCCAAAATGTTTACTATTGTTATGTTACAAATATTCTTAAACCCTTCTTTCTAGTTGCACTTTTTTGCACCTTACACGCTTTAATATTCGTATACAACAACGAAAAAAGCATTACAGAAAACTGCAACCCCATGAAAGGGTCCGGGTTCATGCGTCAATTAGACTCAACTCTGTAAATTTTCATCACTTTCTTCGGAATTTGCTGTAGCGCGTTGCAGAAACTATTATTAGTAGTAATACCTAGAACTGTAAGGAGAGGATTTCTCGTGACTGAAAGCAAAAGGGATGATATTCTTTTCCATTTTCGTAACGTTTTGTTTTATAATGCTAAAATTAATGACGTTATGGAAGGTAAATAGAAAAATACTACCGAACTGAAGAACAGGCACTTGGACGAATGTCATCTTTATCGTACAACTGTTTCGTGACTGATTATTCAGTAAGTGCTAACAGACTAGTATCCATAGCCCTTTATTCTCCATTCTAGCTATACGTAAGACGCGTGCCTTTTTCCAATCTTACCAGTTTGTCAAAAAATATTTTGGAAAAATTTTCCTGCCTTCAACCTTGGAGAAGAAAATCGCATTGAATTGTTTTACGGCCCACTTTAGATTTGTAGTTTTATACGTTTTCGCAAACATTTTGGACCAAAATAATAATCTAAATAATAATACATTAATTAATAAGAGTGTCTGAAACACTTTCAGGAAAAAGATTTTAGGTAGTGGCGGGTTCCGATCCACTCACCTTTAGCGTCACAGTCCAACGCGTCGCTTACTCCTCTATAAATTTGTTTATTCAATTTTCGCGTCAGATGAACGGTTTATTTCCAATTAAAATTATATTACAAACGGCTTTTTTTTTTGTATTACTAACGTATTTCTTATCCGAAATATTTCAAAAAGCGAAGTTCTGGTCTCTGGTAGCCAACAATTATGTCTGTAAAATTTGGTGCCGATCGGTTGAACGGTTCGATCTAAAAAGTGAGACCACGTTACAGCCAGACAGACATCGTCAAATCGCCGTTATTTTTGCAAATATCTCTGCAATGATGCAAGATATGAAAAAACATAATAGAGCGAAGTTGTAGAGAATTTTCCCCACTACCAATCAGGTTATTCAATTTTCGTGTCAGATGAACGGTTCGTTTGCAATTACAATTATATTACAAACGGCTTTTTTTTATTACTACTATATGTTTTGTACGAAAAATTTGTAAAAGGGAGGTTCTGGTCTCTGGCGGACTACAATTATGTCTGTAAAATTTGGTGCCGATCGGTTGAACGGTTCGTCTTAAAAACAGGGAACACGTTAAGGACAGACAGACAGACATCCCAAAATCGCCGTTATTTCTGCAAATATCTCTGAAACGATACGAGATATGAAAAACACATGACGAAGCAAAGTTGTAGAGAATTTTCTCCTCTACAAATTCGGTTATTCAATTTTCATGTCAGATGAATGGTTAAGCCGTTATTTGCATTTAAAGTTCGAGCTGTCAAAAGAGAATCGCTTTTAGTGTTACTACCGTAACCTAGAGTGGGCCAAAAAGTGTGACATTTGAGCAACGTGTATGAACTATTCTCATTGTTCTTAGGCTTGACTGATGGTCGGGATTCGTGTCCCGACATTTCATGTAATGTCCAGAATCCAGACAAAATACAGAATGTCGCGACAAAAAATATTCTGGCAAAGAAATTATGTCATTGTTTTGTATTGCTCGTCAGTAGTGTGCGGATAAGTTGGAAACTGGGACTGGCAGGAACGTGCTAGGGTAGTCGGTGCAGAAGCGCCCACCGAGTGCGGAAGGTGCAGTGGGCAGCTCGAAAATGTTCAAATGTTTGTAGAGCTTATGGGACTTGACTACGGTGTCATCAGTCCCTAAAGTTACAAACTACTTATGAACTAGCTACGACTAAGGACGGCACAAATATCCATGCCCGAGGGGAGATTCGAACCCCCGACCGTAGTGGCCGTGCAGACCGTGACTGAAGCGCCTCAGTCCCCTCGGCCACCGCGGCCGGCGCAGTGGGCAGCGCGACCGCCTAGTAAGCAGAGTAATTAGGTTCGTAACGCCGCCTAGCACAAATTTTCATGTTTCCCTATTTGCTTAAATCAAAGCCTAGTGGCACCAAACGTCGAGAATTCCTTCCTGTCTTGCTTCAATAAAGGCCGAGTTCATAATTAGGTTGAAATTTTATGCAAATTGTGTGAACTTTAAAAGTTTTCTGAATTCTATTATAGGGTCCATATCGACTGGCTCTGTAACACCCATAATCAAGTACTAATGGGAACGTAGAAATTAAATGCAAATTAATTATCTGCCAGTAGTGTTAACATTTTCTGTAGGAAGTTGATTTGAAAAGTAAAAATTAACAGTTTAATTTACAAAAATTTGTTTATCACGATAATAATTCCAAAATCCAAACGTTCTGAAATTTTTCCAGTAAAATTACTCTTCCCATCTGGCGTATCTACATCTACATAGATACTCTGCAAATCACATTCAAGTGCCTGGTAGAGGGTTCATTAACCACATTCATAACTTTTCTCTATCGTTCCATTCTCTAATAGCGCGCGGGAAGAAAGAACACCTAAATCGTTCCGTTTTCGATCTGATTTCTCTTATTTTATTGGAATGGTCATGTCTCCCTAAGTAGGTGGGTGCTAGTAAAATATTTTCACATTCAGAACTAAAAGTCGGAGATTGAAACTTCGCAAACAGATCACGCCGCAATGAATAACGTCTTTCTTTTAATGATTTCCACCCCAATTCGTGCAACATTTCCGTGACGCTTCCCCCCCCCCCCGTAACGTGATAGAACAAAACTAGCTGCCCTTCTCTGAACCTTCTCAATGTCTTCCGTCAGTCCCACCTGGTGAGGGTCCTACAAGGGGCAACAGTACTCCAGGAGAGGACGCTCAAGTGTGATGTAGGCAGTCTCTTTGGTGGAGCTGGTGCATCTTCGAAGCGTTCTGCCGATGAAACGTAACCTTTGGTTCGCCTTCCCCACAATATTTTCAATGTGTTCTCTCCAGGCAAAGTTGTTCGTATTTGTAAGTCCTAGGTATTTGGTAGAATCTACGACCTTAAGATTTGACTGATTTATCACGTAATTGAAGTTCAGCGGATTTCTTTTAGTGGTCATGTGTATCACTTCACACTTTTCTTTATTTAGTGTCAATTGCCAATTTTCGCACCATGCAGAAATTTTGTCTAAATCGCTTTGCAATTGCTTTTGATCCTCTGTTGACTTCACTAACCGATAAACGACAGCATCATCCGCGAACAATCTTAGGTTGCTATTCAGATTGTCTCCTAAATCGTTTATAAACACGAGGAAGAGTAGGGGACCTATAACGCTTCCCTGTGGAACGCCAGATATCACTTCTGTTTTACTCGATGACTTACCGTCAATTACAGCGAACTGTGTTCTTTCTGATAGGAAATCGTGAATCCAACTGCATAATTGGGGGGATATTACATAAGCACGTAATTTTATAAGAAGCCGCTTGTGGGGTACAGTGTCAAAAGCCTTCCTGAAATCCAGAAATATGGAATCGATTTGAGATCCCTTGTCGATGGCACTTAACACTTCATGTGAATTATGTAACACTTCCCTATTACATGAGTTATAGCCTATAATCGCGAGTTACAACAAATTATTACGCGCCTCTTTTTCAAAGATTAGGAAAAGCAATGAAATCGGCCTCGACTCCATCAACCAATTGTCATTACGAACTCCGTATTTTTTTATTTGTAAAGAAATCAACAATGGCTAGAATGGCCTTTCGAAAAATAAAGACATCGGTTTAAAAAATATATTTCATTCTCAGCGACCACACAAACACGATAATGGCTACTTATAAAACAGAGAAGCGAGATGTGACAGAACTCCCCTGCCGGAGCTACCACTGCCGCCCCGCTGATGTGCACCACGTGCCTTGCACCCGCCCTGCGCTACAGTACGGGACAGCCTAATTTGTGTATATTACAATGAAGTAAACAGTGTATTTAACCCCTAACGGATGGTGTAAGCACTCTTAATCTATTCGTAATACAGCCATGTTCCCTGCTGTGGAACGTGGAGGTAAAAGTCTCGACCGGCGGCATTGCCTAATGTACTTACGTGACATAGTGCGCTGGTGTTGGCAACAGTCGCTGTGGTTATTGAGATGAATGGCGGTACACAATCCTTACAAGATGTGAAAATGAATGTGTTAATATCGCGTTTCTCTGATTTTATTTTCGAATCACAGGATTGGAATGTTGAACATTGCACATGCAATGTCTTTCTGTTCACATGTAACACTTATGCATACGCATTTCAATTTACGTAACAACCATCTCTAAAATGCTAATTTTAATGTCATTATGTGGTAGAACGAAAGCAACAATTTAATTTGTACTCTTCGATTCCTGCCTAACGACATCCGTTACAATCACGACATGTTCGTACAAATCATAACATTCGCTCACATCAATTGAAGCTGTACTCTTAGGTTGCTGCCTAACCACATCCTTTAATATCATGACCTATTCGTAGCCGGCCGCGGTGGCCGAGGTGACTGAGGCGCTCCAGTCACGCTCAGCACGGCCACTACGGTCGGGGGTTCGAATCCCCCCTCGGGCATGGATATTTGTGCCGTCCTAGTTCGTAAGTAGTTCGTAAGTAGTTCATAAGTAGTTTGTAAGTTTAGGGTCTGATGATCCCGTAGTTAAGTCCCATAAGCTTAACAAACATTTGAACATTTTTGAACCTATTCGTAAAAATCATAACACTCGCTACAATTTAAGCTGTACTCTTAGGTTCCTGCCTAACCACAACCTTGAAAATCGTGACATATTCGTAAAAATAATAAGATTCGTCGATGTACCCTAGTCCATTCGTTCGTTTACTCGCATCAATTTAAGCTGTACTCTTAGATTCCTGCCTAACCACAACCTTGAAAATCACGACATTTTCGTAAAAATAATATTTTTCAACGTACTCCTGTCCAGTCAGTAAAAGAAATTGGCCTCGTAAAAGGAAGGTTAAAACGCACTTCAGTACTGTTTCGTACAGATCATATATTGCAAACCTAACGCTACCTCGGACGCACCGAGACGCTTCTCATGCCGCTGAGTGAGACTTTAGCCGAACGTGGCGCATAGTGTGGTTGCATAAAACATGGGTAGAAAGGATGGAAAGGAAGGAAGCTTATGGTATAAGGTCCCGTCGACAGTGTGGATTTAGGGAAATCACGTAAAACACGTAAAACGTGGATTTGAACCATGATCCTTCCGAATGAGAGTCGAGTATGATGCAACATTGGTAGAGGCAGCTAAATCGCCCTGTATACGGTGTGCCTCTCCTAACAGTCATCACACGTATTTTCTTTGATATTTCGACAGATACTTACAATTTTGTTTATGCAGTGTGTAGCAGAAGTAAGAGCAACTAAATAACGGTAATAATGTCTTCCATGCGACGCTCAGTATGGACGAAAACCGACGGTTTGTTTCTTGTTACAAACAAAATTATTTTTAAGTCGAGATTCACACGAATATTCGGTAAAGCTACCCCAAACTAGGGTAATGGAATACTTAGTTTAGCGGTTTGTATTACCAGGGACAGTAAAACACGAATAATAATCAGTATTTTAGCAGCGACAATACCGCCCTCACTGCTACCGCCTTGTAACTACGCTTCTAAATTACTGATTATTCTTCACGTTTTACTTTCTTTGGTAACCTGGCCTGCAAGCAGGGATAGGGGGTGGACTTACACCAGATACAGTAGAATCTTTCTACCTTCATATGATTTTTTTATGATATTCATTCGTGGTTATGACTCAACTCGATTGAAGAAGTAGAAAAACAGCAGAGGAAGGGTTCAGCTATTGTAAAGCAGAGAAGATTGGTAAACGGTTCATAACATTTCTAAATCTGTATTTCTATAAAGATTTACGTGTGGTTGAAAGTAGATCACCCAAGTACAGTGACATATTTATCCCTTTCAGCCCTGATTTTTTGTATGAAAAACAAGAAATGTAAAACCTCGTATTCTTCATTACAATGAATGTATGTATAATAAAATATACAAAAAATAAATCATCGCATTTAGTTAGAAATTATGGTGCGTGTTATAAATAGCCAACCAGGTGTTAAATAGAGTAAATCGTTAGACATAAGCATTTTTTCTGTATTGTCAAAGCTTTATATCTCTTGTATTTATGAACAAAAATATTGCCAATTAAAAGTACATATACGTCTGTATACGCTAGAAACAATATTCTTAGCCGCGCCCGAGCGCATTGAGGCGCTATGCTACTTTGTTGCCGGCCGCGGTGGCCGCGGGGACTGAGGCGCTTCAGTCACGGTATGCACGGCCACTACGGTCGGGGGTTCGAATCCCCCTCGGGCATGGATATTTGTGTCGTCCTAGTTCGTAAGTAGTTCATAAGTAGTTTGTAAGTTTAGGGACTGATGACCCCGTAGTTAAGTCCCATAAGCTTAACAAACATTTGAACAATTTTTTGCTACTTTGTTTACAAGATAAATCAATCAAATGTGAAGGCCGTAAACTCCACAAAATATCTAGGAATTACTATTACTTCAGACGTAAACTGGAAAGAACACATAGATAATGTCGTGGGAAAGGCGAACTGCGAGACTGCGTTTATCGGCAGAACCCTTAAAACATGCAACAGAACTACAAAAGAAACTGCGTACACTACTCTTGTCCGTCCATTTTTGGAGTATTGCTGCCCAGTGTGGGATCCTTATCAGGTGGGTTTGACGGAGGACATCGAAGGAGTCTAGAGAAGGGCAGCTCGTTTCGTATTGTCACGATACAGGGGAGACAGCATTACGGAAATGATACAGGATCTGGGATGGTAATCATCACAACAGCGCTTATCGCTGCGCCGTGAGCCACTTACAAAACTCCAATCGCCAACATTCTCCTCCGAATACGAAAATATATTGTTGACTCCCACTTACATAGGTAGAAATTATCATCAGAATAAAATACGAGAAATCAGAGCTCGAACGGAGAGATTCAGGTGTTCTTTCTTCCCGCGCGCTATTCGAGAATGGAATGAGACATAAATAGTATAATGGTGGTTCAAAGTGTTCAAATGTTTGTAGAGCTTATGGGACTTAACTACGGGGTCATCAGTCACTAAACTTACAAACTACTTATGAACTAGCTAATACTAAGGACGGCACAAATATCCATGCCCGAGGGGGGATTCGAACACCCGACCGTAGTGGCCGTGCAGACCGTGACTGGCGCGACGCAGTCCCCTCGGCCACCGCGGCCGGCAATGGTGGTTCGATGAACCCTCTGCCAGGCACTTAAATGTAATTTGCAGAGTATCCCATGTAAATGTAGATGCGCTAGGTCGTTCCCCGTCGGAGGTTCGAATACCTCCTCGGGCATGGATGATTGTGTCGTCTTTATTATGAGGTAGTTCATACGTAGTTTGTAAGTTTAGGGACTGATGACCCCGCAGTTAAGTCCGTTAAGCTTAACAAACATTTGAACATTTTGAACAATATGCTTACCACGGACAGCTACATGTCTGACCACCATCTTGACTTCTACCAGAGTAGTGTGTAGCTACTACGCACTAAGTGGTAGCGGCTGTTACTCTCAGAATGTCAAATGGAAATGATGCTATATTTAAAACACTAGAGCTCAAGTGTTTCACACTGTTTCATGAAGAAATAAGGATGTGTAAAACTGATGTACTTTGTTTAGTACGCCAGGGCTGAAAGGGTTATACATAAAAGCAAAAACTTTGGTGCAGTATGGATGTGTCTAGGCTATTTTTCCGCATAAAAGAATACTCCCAAGGCTAGTATCTTTACACAAAAACTTATGAAAGTAGACAGATCCATTGCAAGTGGAAAGCCGGTCGCGGTGGCCGAGGAGACTGAGGCGCTCCAGTCACGGTCTGCACGGCCACTACGGTCGGGGGTTCGAATCCCCCCTCGGGCATGGATATTTGTGTCGTCCTTAGTCTTAGGTAGTTCATAAGTAGTTTGTAAGTTTAGGGACTGATGACCCCGTAGTTAAGTCCCATAGACTTTACAAACATTTGAACATTTTTCAAGTGGAAAAAACATCGTATGACTGAAGCAGGATAGGTCACATGGAGTGGAGTAGTCCCAAGGCCGGCTTCAAGGTTTGATAAGAACCGCAGCTGCTGAGGGCACCGAGACTGAGAGGGGCCACAGGTTGAGGGAGGGGGACCAGACTGAGTGCTGCCCATATTTGACTTAACCGCCAGGTTCTTCTTAAACAAAAAAAATTTAATAGGCTCATAACTGTTGATTCTACTTTTCTTTAAACCGGGCAGCTTTGACGAATACCGGGGAAGTCGCCCTCGAAGTGAACTGGTGACAATAGATATTTGCATTTCCCTCCAACAACTAAGTGCGGCGTATGGTCCTAGATAGGAAGGTAACATTTGGTGATAGCCCTCAGTCGTTGCAATATCTGTAGTAATCTGTTTTCTCTCTACTGAAAGTGGTTTGTAATACATTATAAAATCGTGACATACTTGTTTAGTGTTAAATTTACGACATTTTATTAGACGTTATAAGTCTACTTTTGTGAATAATTTTACACAGATTATTGCAACAATGACCTTAATACTTCATAACATGAGGTGAGGGATAGGGAAAGATCTGGAAAAATATTTAGTACTTTTCTGTAACAGATAAAAATCATATCAGTTCACAAATGGAGTAGTATTACCGAAATGTTAGAAACGTCTAATAACTTGTTAGATCCCTATTTTTACGATTCTAAATGTTCAAATGTTTGTAGAGTCTATGGGACTTAACTACGGGGTCGTCAGTCCCTAAACTTACAAACTACTTACAAACTAGCTAATACTAAGGACGGCACAAATATCCATGCCCTAGGGGGGATTCGAACACCCGACCGTAGTGGCCGTGCAGACCGTGACTGGAGCACCTCAGTCCCCTCGGCCACCGCGGCCGGCTTTTACGATTCTGTTTTGAATTTAGGTGCATATTCGTTCATTTTTAGCGAATTTCCCATATTTCTGGTGCATGTTACTTTGTTTTAATACAGGCCTACATTTTCTGTACAGTACTTTTGTAGATAACTTAATGAACACGTTTAACGTGGCTAAAACAACTGGCAACTCAGGAACCGCCATAGTGTTCAGATCAACGAAAAAAAAAAAATTAAAAAAAAAAGGGAAATGAAGGTATTATGAAACCTACACTATAGAGTACTCTTATAACTCGGCCTTAACACATTACACTCTATACATATCACCGAATTAAACGACAAGCAAACTGGGAAGCGGCTGTAAAGTCACGTGGCGCCGCGGTGGAGTGGCAGAGCACTCTAAGGCGTCTTGCTGCGGAGAGCGCGGTTGCTCGCCATTGGAGGTTCGAGTCCTCCCTCGGGCATGTGTGTGTGTGTGTGTGTGTGTGTGTGTGTGTTTGTTTTGTCCGAAGTATAAGTTAGTTTAAGCAGTTTGTAAGCCTAGGGACAGATAACCTCAGCAGTTAAATTCCTTAGATTTACAAACATTTGAACATTTTTTGTCACATGACGTGCTTAGTTTGCTTTGTCAAGCTGTACTCTGGTAATGTTAACGCATTTAAACCCTTACACCACCTAAGACATACAATTGGCGCCAATAGTGGCGTTGGTTGAGCCTCCCAAACTTCGCCATACATCTTGAATCCAACGCAAATGAACTTGGTTTTCTCGAATGAAATTTCTTGCCTAGTATTTCCTGCGCATTCCTCGATAACCTCTCTGTCTGTTTGATAGCTATGATTCCGCTGTCTACAAGTATCGCTATATTGTCTACCGAGGCCCGGCAAACTGATCTTGAGTTTTTCTTTCAGTTGTCCAAGTCGTGCAGGTTTGTAGTAGTTCTGATTTTTACTTCTTTCTTGCATTCTCTAACGACTTCATCAAGATTGAAGATCAGTGGCGATAATCCTTCACCTTGTCGCACGACGGTATTTATCTCGAAAGGCTTTGCGATACCACAAATAAATTTCATCAAGAAGAGAGTGATTGTTTTGTGTAACATATATGATCTTCTAGGACATTAAAGAGGGACTGTCGATTCATGGAATCATACTCCTTTTTAAAGTCAACAAACATACAAAGGAGCGGATAGCTACTATTTAACTTACATATTTGTTTCCACATTGAAAATGTGCTCTGCGCCGTATAACTCTGGTCAGAAGTGCGTTTTATATTACCCAATCTTGTGTTCGAGCTGCCCTTCGGTTCGCTGGTGAACACAAGCTGAGAAGATTTCGTAAATAACCTAAATTATAGTCTGCAGTTATTAACGTCGAACTTCTCGTCTCTTTATAAGTTGGATCAATTTTGTTTGCCTAATTAATTTTCTTTCATCCATACAGTGTTTCTTCAAATTCAGAATTCCACCAAGGATGTTTCGTATTTTCCGTGCTGAACTTGTGACCGACAATGGTGCAGTATACATATAGTCATAACTACTGCAGAGTGTGTAAACAAAATTATATTCTACAAAAAAAGTAAAGGGACACCAAAATCAGACTTCTTGGGAGGCCCTGAAACTCCTTTAAAGTGCCCTGAATAGAGTTATCATAGTGACAGTGATACTTAAGTCTCTGTCCTGCTAAAGTAAGTATTTCCAACGACATAAAAAGTGAAGGCGCTAGGTCGGAGTCACTTAACTAAAAAAAATTCATGAGACAACTTATAAGACCGCTGTCGACACAGTTAGCTATTGGAAGTAAATTTTCAGTTTGTTTGTATGACATCAATAAAGAATGCAGATTGATAAGCAACCACATTAAATAATTTACATACGTTCTTTAACTGTACTGTCGATGCATAGCATCTACAATCATTGGGATTATTGCGGTTGATGCGAATCATTTAATTATTTATTTCAATTCATCATAGGTGAAGTGTCATTAAGCATTTCATCCACACTATAAACAATTCGAAGTCAGAAAAAAGTAGTTTACCAGATGATGATGATGATGATGATTCCGTGTGGAATTTATGGCCGTTAGACACCAACTGGTGTCGTGTTCGACTTGCCTACTGCAAGTCTTTTGAGCTGACGCCACTTCGGCGACGTGCGTGTCAAAATTTACGAGATACAATGCTACTTCTGTTCCAAAGACAACAAAAATACAATCATAACTTAATATTGATGCTAAGAATAAAATGCGTATCACAGATCTGAGTTCACCCTGGAACACAGAATTTTCAAGTTTAGAGGTAGCTGGTTACTCTAAATTATAGTAAATTGACACTAAATAAAGAAAACTGTGAAGTAATACACATGACCACTAAAAGAAATCCGCTGAACTTCAATTACGCGATAAATCAGTCAAACCTTAAGGTCGTAGATTCTACCAAATACCTATGAGTTACAATTACGAACAACTATGACTGGAGAGAACACATAGAAAATATTGTGGGGAAGGCGAACCAAAGGTTACGTTTCATCGGCAGAACGCTTCGAAGATGCACCAGCTCCACCAAAGGGACTGGCTACATCACACTTGTGCGTCCTCTCCTGGAGTACTGTTGCCCCTTGTGGGACTCTGGCCGGCCGCGGTGGCCGAGGTGAAATGTTCAAATGTTTGTTAAGCTTAAGGGACTTAACTACGGGGTCATCAGTCCCTAAACATACAAACTACTTATGAACTACCTACAACTAAGGACGGCACAAATATCCATGCCCGAGGGGGGATTCAAACCCCCGACCGTAGTGGCCATGCAGACCGTGACTGAAGCGTCTCAGTCCCCTCGGCCACCGCGGCCGGCGGCCGAGGTGACTGAGGCGCTGTAGTCACGGTCAGCACGGCCACTACGGTCGGGGGTTCGAATCCCCCCTCGGGCATGGATATTTGTGCTGTCTTTAGTCTTAGCTAGTTCATAAGTAGTTTGTAAGCTTAGGGACTGATGACCCCCGTAGTTAAGTCCCATAAGTTGTACAAACATTTGAACATTTTTTTGGGACCCTCACCAGGTGGGATTGACGGAAGACATTGAGAAGGTACAGAGAAGAGCAGCTCGTTTTGTTCTATCGCGTTACCGGGGGAAAGCGTCACGGAAATGTTGCACGAATTGGGGTGGAAATTATTAAAAGAAAGACGTTATTCGTTGCGGCGTGATCTGTTTGCGAAGTTTATTGGAAGAATACTTAGAAGATGGTACATTTCTACTAAAGAAACTGCCTACACGAGGCTTGTGCGTATACTGGCAAAAGTGAAGTTGTGTGGACGAACCGTGAAGCGTGTCGGGATAGCTCAGGCGGTAGAGCGCTAGCCCGCGAAAGGTAACGGTACCAGGTTCGAATCCCGGTTCTGGCACAAACTTTTAATCTGACAGGAAGTTTCAGATCAGCGCAGACTCCGCTGCAGACTGAAAGTTTCATTCTGGAAACATCCGGTAGGCTCTGGCTAAGCCGTGTCTTCACTATATCCTTTCTTCCAGGAGTGTTAGTCCTGCAAGGGTCGTAGAAGAACTTCTGTGAAGTTTGGAATGTAGGAGGCGAGGTACTGGCAGAGGTAAAGTTCTGAGGTCGGACCGTGGTTCAAATCCACCTCCGGCCATCCAGATTTAGGTTTTCCGTGATTTCCCTAAATCACTCCAGGCAAATGCCGGGATGGTTCCTTTCAAAGGGCGCGGCCGATATCCTTTCCCATCCTCACCTAAAAACTCCGAGCATTAGCTCCGTCTCTAATGACCAAGCTGTCGACCGGACGTTAAACCCTAAGCTTCCTTCCGTAAAGCGTGCCGGGATAGCTCAGACGGTAGAGCGCTGGCCCGCGAAAGGCAAAGGTCCCAGATTCGAATCCCGGTTTCGGCACACAATTACAGTCTGCCAGGAAGTTTCAATTACGAACATAATACAATAAATCCAACCAATTCTAGCACGTTGTTGTCAAGTAATGGTCTTTCAAAAATGAGGGAACTGATTTTTATTTTATGTAAATATAATTCTGTGAGGTTGCGACTCGCTGTAAAGACGACTGCTGAGGCGCAGATAAGCACATAGAAAAGATCTTACTGTCACAACTTAGCGCTTGGCTACAGCCTTCGTCATCACTAGTCTCAAGTCGGAGCGCGACAGTCGGAGGTGATGGTCATTTGTGGGTGAGTTGTGCCTGTGTGAGTGTTTGTGTGCTCTGTTTCTGATGAAGGTGCCAGCTGAAAGATAACTTGTTTGTGTAATTTATATGTGCTTCACTTTGGCATTGAGTTTTAGGTTATCCTCATTATATTTATATACCGTAACTAAAAATCGATCCCCGTATGTAAGAAATATTAATACCTGAGAAGACCGTGACAGAATTGACTGGGTTTAGTTTGTTATGTTCGTAATTCTCAGGTTTATATGGAACAAAAATTTTGGAAATCTTTCTCTAATAATTTTAAATTAGGGAAAAACCAGCGTATTCATGTAAAATGTAAACTTTCACGGCCGGAATGGTCAAAATTACTAAAAATTTCCGGGCTGTTATGCCGTGGTCTAGTGGATTTATTATTAAAACCCAACGTTTCGTCCCCGACTGCGGAGGACATTCTCAAGGGGGATCGTGGCACTTTTGGATGTCCGATTCACACCCTGGCTCGCTACTGACTGAAGCCAAATTCCGTTTACAGGAGGTCGCGCGCAGTGGTGTGACGTCAGATGTTTTTGACGTGCGCGCAATTCGTCGTTGCCGATTGCCTCCGTCCGTTAATGTCGTCCCATGGTGGAAGACTGTTACATTTCTTCTTCAAAATCGGAATCCAGATATCATTTAGTTTCACGCCCTCCTCCATCCTATTGAAATTATTGGGGTGTTTTACAATTTCTGTAGCCTCTCTGTACAGTCTTTCGTGGTATCCATTTGTGGCTGCTAAAAATTGAGTCTTACCAAATTGAATAAGGTGGTCCCCTGGTTGAAAAACATGTTCAGCAACAGCTGATCTGTCAATCTCTCCCCTTCTATTTACTTATAAAATGTTTCGAATTCTTGATATATGAATCTGAGCGCCCCACATGCGGTCGTAATAGTGTTGTCAAGAACTTGGAAATCAAATAGGTAGGTGAAGCAATTGCACTAACAATTGGTCTCAGAGGAGGAACATTTTCCTTTTCTTTGTGGACTTTAGGCAACCCATAAAGTCTTGGCGGTAGTGCAACTGAATTGAACAGCTGTATAGAAATTGTAAAACACCCCAATAATTTCAATAGGATGGAGGAGGGTGTGAAACTAAATGATATCTGGATTCCGGTTTTGAAGAAGAAATGTAACAGTCTTCCACCATGGGACGACATTAACGGACGGAGGCAATCGGCAACGACGAATTGCGCGCGCACGTCAAAAACATCTAACGTCACACCACTGCGCGCGACCCCCTGTAAACGGAATTTGGCGTCAGTCAGTAGCGAGCCAGGGTGTGAATCGGACATCCAAAAGTGCCGCGATCCCCCTTGAGAATGTCCTCCGCAGTCGGGGACGAAACGTTGGGTTTTAATAATAAATCAACTAGACCACGACATAGCGTATTCATACATATATGTATATAGTAAAAGACTAGTTTCCTGGAATTTTTAACACCAGTTTTGGACAGTTCTGTCAAATGGACACGTATAATTCTGCTTTAAAAATAATTTTGTTTTAGTGGAAAGCCAACCGACGATTACCGTCAACAATGGGTATCGCATGATAGACGTATTGAGGAGTATTTGTCTGGGCTGACTACAGCTACACAAGGCTGAAACAAA
Source organism: Locusta migratoria (assembly GCA_026315105.1). Taxonomy (NCBI): domain Eukaryota; kingdom Metazoa; phylum Arthropoda; class Insecta; order Orthoptera; family Acrididae; genus Locusta; species Locusta migratoria. The sequence continues at coordinate 450,068,562 of CM048755.1, read as the reverse complement.
ATTATGAATACCGGCCAAAACACCGGAGAAAATACTCCTGACAAATCATAGCAGAGATACACACATATATTATTTATTTTATACATTTATTCCAATGGCATTTTTACAGAGCACGTTAAATCGATACATTAATTCTTGCTTTCTTGCTTCTTCTTCCTTTCTGCCCACATTAATTTCATGCGTTCTGAGTTCTGCCTTCGAATCTCCTCGATGTTGTGAGGCTGCTTTCTTTTTCTTTCTTCTTCTTCCCCGAAGATCGCTTTCTGAATTTTGTTCCTGTATAAGTTTCTGTTGTGTGTGTCCATTATGTCGATGTTTGCTTCTTTGAGGTCATTTAAAGTCTGTGTAAACCACACTGGTTGTCCTTTAAGCTTCATATATATAAGTAAAAATTATTTATTCCAAAATCGCTGCTTTTAACTAAATCATTTACTGCGACAGGTCTGTTGCGGCGTGAACGCCATCGTCAGGTTGAGTGTAAAATAAATGGCTGGGTATACTGTTAAATTTAACTGGATAATTGGAATCATAAATATACTCTTTTACATACCCTTACATTGGTAGCTCTTCTTCTCACTGTCATTATCGCTGTTTATCTATTCTGTTTATTTGTTATAATAATAGATACATTAGAACTGTATTTGGTGTAGCACTTTAGCCGCGGTTGTGTAGCCGAGCGGTCTAAAGCGTCTCGCTGCGGAGCGCGCGGTTGCTTGCCGTGGAGGTTCGAGTCCTCCCTGGGGCATGGGTGTGTGTGTGTGTTGTCCTTAGGTTAGTTTACCTAGGTTTAAGTAGTTTGTAAGTTACGGACTGATGACCACGCAATTTGGTCCGAGAGATTTACAAACATTTGAACATTTATTTATTTTGCACTTTATTTAGCTATTCATAAATCAAATTAATTCTTATGTTTTTGTCATGTGACAGCGATTTTCACAGATGAGTCAGCGATATTACAGGAGTACATGCAGTCATTTATTTGCTATTATCTATAGCATATCTTGTCCTCATTGGTATGTTACGAGTATAAATGTTGTTTCTGCATTTGCATGTAATTGAGTTGTCATATATTAATTTGAAGTATTAATTCTGATGTAATTTTGTGATGTACAAGGTTCGTAACAATTTATGACTTTTTCATTCCTAACTGCATGTTTCCCAGTGGTTACTTACAGTTTCGTGACCTTTTTTTTTCATTTACAACAACAATTAGGTCTGTTACCTGGGTAACTAAAACAGGCCTTTACAATCAAGTATTATGAATTACAAGTTATTTGGTTTCAGTGGCGGCGCTAGACGAAAAGTGGGCGTCCTCGAACTCGTCTTTGCGAGGCCCCTCTCAATTTTTTCATTAATGAAGAAAACGTTAAATGAGCTGAATCACACATCAATAATCATTATACTAAAATTCTATTAGTATAATATACGGGTATTATTGCAATGAAAAAAATTACAATAAACAAACACAAATTAGAGAAACTTTTCAGCTTTTCGTCTCAGAGAGTTATATTAGATCACATCTTAATACTAGCCGCTATTTCGGCTTCAGTTGATAGTACTGACAACGCAGATAGGCTTTCTTGGCTCACTGTGCTTTTCAAGTGAGTCTTAATCAATTTTAACTTTGTGAAGCTTCTCTCGGCCGAAGATGTACTGACTGGAACTGAGCATGATTATGATTGTTATATAAACATTTGGATATACTTCTTCCAAATCGTTTTCTAAATTGTACTGAAGAAATTGTTTGGAAGTATTTAACTAAAAATTGCATCACTGCTGCACTCATACGGAAATAAATACGGACAACTAAATAGCTGCCGGCCGGGAATGGCCGAGCGCAATAAGACGTAATACCACGGTGAGCGAGGTCGCTCTCGTCGGGGGTCTAACCCCACCCTCGGGTGGTCCATTGGTTAAGCTAGTGTGAGCTAGATGTAGGTCGTCGCTACATAACCTAGCAGTTGGAAAGCGCCGTTGAACATCTAATATAAAAAAAAAGAAAATTTTAACAATGTTTGGCGAGGCCCCCACAAGCGTGAGGCCGTCGGCGGTGACCGACGTCGCCGACGCCTAGCGCCGCCACTGTTTGGTTTGTTAGTAATATGTTAATAACAATTCAAGTTTTGATTCCCGCCTCTTAGCAAGCTTCCTGAAGGGAGGCCAGTACCCATCCCTACGACGTGGACGTGGGCGCGGCCTACTTACTAACGTAGCCACTGCTACTCTTATTAGTTTCGTGACAGTAGTATCTCTTACGTGTTTGTAAATTCCGTTTATCTCTTTGGTAGGATGCTAATAAAATTTGCTAAGTAACATTTGTGATTCGTGCCGATTCGTTCATTTAAAATTAGTTGAAAGTAAATTTATGCGTGTGAATAAATTTCACCATTCTCAAGAACGTCCTTTAGTGGTCCCTTTTGTGTAATATGCAAAATTTCCATGGCTTGTTCTACATCGTCTGCTATGTTTTTTATCTCTCTAAGTGTTGGAAGAAAGTCGACGATTATGCTGACGAATACTTCACATACATCCGTACCGAGTGTCTTGTTCTTGCATTAAAACCGCCAGTTGCTTCTCAGCGTCTCCAGATTTGTGACTGGATGTTCACTGAGATAATGAATGGCTTGGGCACGGATCTGTTCCTTATGTCTCATGAAGCCTGGTTTCACCTGAGTAGTTACGCCGACTCATAAGATCTCAGGTTCTGGGCAGTTTAGAATCGGCGTAACTTTCAGGAAACACCGCTGCATGATCAGAAGGTTGGAGTTTGAGGCGCAGTGTCAGCACGCCGTATTATTGGTTCTTTCATTAGTCGTTGACTTCGTTGCATTACATTGACAACATTTTGAAACCATTTGTGGCAGTTGCACTTTTACACGATATCTCAACAGTTTTAGTAGCTACCTTCTTCAGGCGTAACTGAAGAGGAAAAAGAGCTACAGTTACTTACAACAGGATAGAAGCAACTTCACATACAGCCGGCCGATTCTTGGAACACATTTACACGATATTCACATCTGACAGAGTTAACAACAGGGGTCAGTCTGGTCGCGGTCTATTTGTTTGTAAAGCTTAAAGGACTTAACTGCGAGGTCATCACTCCATAAACTTATAAACTACTTATGAACTAGCTTATACTAAAGACAGCACAAACATCCATGCCCGAGGGGGGATTCGAACCCCCGACGGGGAACGACCTTGCGCATCGTAGCATAGCGCCTCAATGCGCATGAGTAGAAAAAAACATCCCATAATGTTCGAATACAGCATTAGTAGTGAGCTTCTTGATGCTGTCGCGTCGTTCAAATATCTAGGCGTAACATTGCAGAGCGATATGAAATGGAACGAGCATGTAAGGACAGTTGTGAGTAAGGCGGACAGACGACTTCGGTTTATTGGGAGAATTTTGGGAAGATGTACTTCACCTGTAAAGGAGACCGCGTATAAAACGCTTGTACGACCACGTCTTGAGTATTGCTCAAGTGTTTGGGACCCGCAGCAGATCAGTTTAAAGGAAGACATAGAGGCGGTTCAGAGGCGAGCAGCTAGATTTGTTACCGGTAGGTTCGACCAATGCGCGAGTGTCACGGAAATGCTCCGGCAACTCAATTGGGGAGCGCTGGAAGAAAGACGACGTTCTTTTCGTGAATTTCTGTTAAGTAAATTTAGAGGGCCGGAATTTGAAGCTGAGTGTAGTACGATCTTGCTGCCGCCTACTTACATTTCGCGTAAAGATCACAAAGACAAGATAAGAGAAATTAGGGCTCGTACGGAGGCATATAGGCATTCTATTTTTCCTCGTTCAATTTGGGAGTGGAATAGGAAAGGAAGTGGTACAGTGTACCCTCCGCCACGCACCTTACGGTGAATTGCGGAGCATGTATGTAGATGTAGATGCGCTCGGCCGCTCCGCCGCGGCGGTCGCGGTGCTAGCTGGTCATCCAGTGTGTGAGTACTTTGTGTGGAGATCCCTCAAGTAACAAGTAGACCACATGGATATTGGATTTTAGAATTTCTCTATATTTATGGCACGTGAAGTTCAGAACTTAAGTACCATTCAGCCTAAGCCATTCGACGCAACTCTCAAAAATTCTCGAGAAAGTCGAATTTGAAGTTTTGCAAATACTCGCAAGTACCACCAAGTAAAGCAGCTGCAGCATCTGTCGGTATAGTAAAGGTAGCAGCGTTCTGGTCTTGCAACCATAGGGTCGATGGTTCGACTCCTGCTGTAAACTTTTTTTACTATTATTATTTTCGTGTGTTCGAATACTTAAACAATTTTAATACCTAATGTTAATTTTTCCAACAAATGCGCGTTTTTTATGCATAATTTTCTATATTTTATAAATAGTCCTCAATAATTATGGTTTAAATCGAGAAAACGTGTTACATTTTCACAGTATTGACTTCACTTTTAGTTGATGACGGTAGTCGTTGATTGTTCAGTTTGTGTGGGATTCGAACCACCGACTCTACGGTTGTGAGGCCAGAGCGCTACCACCTGATCTACACCGACAGATACTACAGCTGTTTTAATTATTGATACTTACGTGTACTTGCAAAACTGCAAATTCTATTTTCTCGAGAATTTTTGAGAGTTGCGACGAATGGCTTTGGCTCATTGTTATTTGAGTTCTCAACTTCACGTACCATAAATATATAAATAAATTCTAAAATCCGATACCCATGTGGTCTCCTTTTACGGCGTGCCGCAACAACCTGCAGTGTCTTCATGAACTGTAGAACATTTTGGATGAGATTGCAGCAATTCTAGCACTCCTGCTTCGGTTGCTAGCTGACCAGGGCCCCAAAGTGCCAAGAGATGAATGGTGCCAACGTTAAACAAGACAGCATATTAAAATAAACAAAAATAATATATTCTAAACAGGTCATAATGTGTGTTTACGATGAGTCCTTTCATTTGAGCCTTTGCTCGTTACTGTACTTCAATTAGTTTAGATTGGATGTTTCCAAGTGAATAAATTTAGTTCAAAAATGTTCAAATGTTTGTAAATCTATCGAACCAAACTGCGTGGTCATCAGTGTAAGGTAAACTAACCTAAGGACAACACACACACACCCATGCCCAGGGAGGACTCGAACCTTTGACGGCGTGCAACCGCGCTCTCTGCAGCGAGGCGCCTTAGACCGCTCGGCTACTCCACCGCGGCTAAATTTAGTTCTCTGAATAACGTTTGCTATAAAATTAATATAAATTATGTCAACACATCATCTTGGCACGTATAACAAGTCTAAAAGAAGTAAAGTCAATAGTTGTGTGTTTTAACCGCCCCCCCCCCCCCCCCCCAGTGCTGCTGTATCAGTTTTAGAGTCATTCAAAGAAAGTCTGCACCAAGTAGTGCGTAGGTGTCCGGGCCATGTAATATTAGGTGGGGGCGACTTCAGCCTTAAGAGTATAGATTGGGACCTTTCTAGTTGCATTTCAGGCGGTAGAGACAAGCAGTCTTGCGAGTTACTTTTGGACACATTCTCCAAAAACTGTCTTTAGCGGTTAAACCAGCAACCCACACACTATGGAAATATTTTAGACCTTATATCTACCAACAGGCCTGACATTATTAACGATGTCTGCGTAGAGACAGGAGTTAGTGATGTTGATATCGTCATGGCGTCAATGGTGACCAAAGTTCATAAACCAATCAAGAAGGCTAGGGGCGTGTTTTTGTTAGGAAGAACCGATAAGCAATTGTTAGGATCGCACTTAGAAAATGAATGGACATCGTTTAGTTCAGGAAATTTAGAGGGGAGGAATTTGAAGCTGAGTGAAGAACGACAAAGACAAACGTACGGAGGCATATAGGCGTTCTTTTTTTTCCGTTCTATTTGGATTACGGAGTATGTATGTAGATGTAGATGTAAAAGGCGTTCAGCGCTTCTTCCGTATGCAACGCCTTAATTTTTTTCCTGGGCGGCTTTTTGAAGCTTGTAAAGTGGTATTACAATGGTCTCTATGTACTTGAAAATTATGTAGAAAAATAAAGATATGTCTTCTCTTTAATGTCTCATTCTATTTTTTCCTTTCATACGCAGTTCTGACCACAGTCGACAGGGGAAACTTATTTTCCAACGCCCTCTAGTAGAATACCAGGCATTCCAAAACTTCACAATAATATCTATCAGATATTTACTCACACGTAAAAATTTCATCAACACAATGTATGTAGAAAATAGTGCGTAGCTGAATCATTTCACTCATGTCAATTACAATATTTCTTGAAAAAATACTTAACAGTGAAATAAAATATAAAAATTTCTGTACCATGAATTACATATGCAGTGCTCGTTGTTCAAAAATCAAATGTTTGTTTATCTATGGGACATGGATATTAGTCACTAGCTTACAAACTACTTAAACTAAGTTAAACTAACCTAAGGACAAAACATACACCCCAGGCACTATGGAGGATTCGAAAATCCGACGGCGAACGGCCGCGCGCACCGCACCACGGCGCCTTAGTACGCACTGCTATTCCGCCGTGGCGTGCTCGTTGCAAAAAGAAAATCTTATTGTCAACACACAGTATTAAACTTAATCCTTCAAGGAACAGCTTCTTGGTGTTGCGCTGTGTTCTCGATGAATTGTGCTCGAACATACAGTCAGCAAGATTCGAGAGGCTCTACATAATCCATTTAAAATTTTGTATCGCTGCAAGAGTCCTCTTGACATATGCATTTTTTTTTAAGTTAAGTGAGTAAGATGATGCCAGTGCCGAGTGTTGACATCATTAGGATTGGAATGACGTTGTTCTTACCGAAAAATACCAATTATGCCTCAACCGTAACAATGGTCAGATCAGACGCGACGGTCCGGTGACGGGCAGTGTGAATTGGTCTGAAGCCTCCTTCACACAGTAAAAGTAAAATTATGTTCTCATACCATTTCAAATATTTACCGAAAATTTCGAAAAAAATATAAAAATCTGCATTCGATATTGTCATTTTGATATCAATACACCGCAAAAATAAAATTACCGATACATATATATAAACAAAACGATAATATCAGCCGCGGTGGAATGGCCGAGCGCTCTAAGGCGCCTTGCTGCGGAGCGCACTGTTGCTCCCCGTCGGAGGTTCGGGTCCTCTCCCGAACATGGGTATGTGTGTTGTCCTTAGGTTCGATTACGTTAGTTTAAGCAGTTTGTAAGCCTAGAGACTGATAACCACAGTAGTTACGTCCCACAGTTTTACAAACATATGAATATTTTTTATAATATCTCCATATCTGAATATTTCATCAACAGTCCTATCCCAAACCTTCGGAGCTTTTCAACAGCTGCATTGCAGCAGGATATTGCACCATCACACGTGGCACACAATGTTCCAGACTTCTTTCTCGCCCATCGGATTGTATTGCTGCCTTTGCTTCATTCTTCTCCCTGTCTCTCTCCTATCGAAAACGTCTGATTGATTATTGCAGAATGACTGACCCAAGATACGCCACCCGCTACAATATGTGATCAACTTTAGCAATATGTGGTTGCAGCATGAAATGCTACACCGCAACAAATCATCCAGTGCCTGTTTGAATCATTGCCGACGCTTTTAGCAGTGGTTACAGTTAGCAATTACAACGAAACTCAAAACTTACTTCATCATCTTCCTTATTTCACATGTCGCCGTATTTTCTATAATGTGATCGTTGTACACTGTGTTACCTCCCAAATAAATTTTCCTGTAATATCTCCGGCCTCTATTTCGGATGGCCAGCAGTGTAATCAGTGAGTGGAAAAAATGTGCGGAGCAATTTGTAAGCCACTGAACAGTCGCGTGTGCAGAGATGGGTACCAACCAAAAACTGCCAATTGTTTTCTTTGTTCACAATGTTATTTCTGCAAATCACACGCGTTTAAGATACCAGAAATGTGTTGCTCTAAGATATGAATTCTTGTGATGATGATGATCGTGTGGCATTTTTGACGCCACTTCGGCGACTTGCGTGTCAATGATGATGGAATGATGATGAGGACGACCGGGAATCGAATCCGGGCCCCCTGCGTGGCAACCAACCACGCTGTCCACTGGACTACGGAGGCGGACTATGAAGTCTTGTAACACTGGGGTACTGATGATCTCCGCAATTTTGTCCCCCTAAAACACGAAACCAACCAATCTTGTAACACTGCATTTCTGATAAGTAATGTGTAGGGGTTTGCTGCTCCGAGACTGTGAAAATAAATCAAGTGTAACGGTTACTTTTCATACAAAAGTTTCAGATAATCATTGTATTAGTACTATGTTCACACTTCCCTTCTGGCAATTTGTTTTACCTACTTTCATTTCAGTTCTACTTTTCTGTCATCTGGAAATTATCATAAACAAATATGAATAATCGTTTACTAATGCAAACGGCATTTTATTTTAACCTCTCAAGCATGTAGGATATCATATGCCGTCCACCCTTTTTTATCCCATTTTTCATTTCTGCCTATGCACTTTCATACAGGAATTTCATACATTCCTTAAAAAAAAAAAGTTCAAAAGTTTGTATAGTCTATGGGACTTAACTACGGGGTCATCAGTCCCTAAACTTACAAACTACTTATGAACTAACTAAGACTAAGGACGGCACAAATATCCATGACCGAGGGGGGATTCGAACCCCCGACCGTAGTGGCCGTGCAGACCGTGACTGAAGCGCCTCAGTCCCCTCGGCCACCGCAGCCGGCCATACATTTCTTAGCTTCATGTTGATGGGGATTACATTATTTGCATTGGCTACAACTTTACGAACGTTTTTCTCTTTGTGTGCAGGCCGATTTTCTAAGGTTGTTCGCCGGCCGCGGTGGCCGAGGGGACTGAGGCGCTCCAGTCACGGTCTGCACGGCCACTACTGTCGGAGGTTTGAATCCCCCCTCGGGCATGGATATTTGTGCCGTCATTAGTATTAGCTAGTTCATAAGTAGTTTGTAAGTTTAGGGACTGATGACCCCGTAGTTAAGTCCCATCGACTATACAAACATTTGAAATTTTTTTTTCTAAGGTTGTTCGCAACAACTGGGCTGACTGAAGATGATGTTCTGCGAATTTTGATGGATGCTTATATTGAGGAAGATAAGTTTTTATTTGTCATCTGATAATTATTCAGAAGACGAATTGACAGTCTCACCTGACTGCAAAGAATGTGACTATTTCTACCCCAACTGCATTTACATTTAGAGTTCCTAAAGGAAGGCTAAAACTGTGACTTCTCACTAACACACGGCCATTAGCTTACATTGAATTGTTATTTGAAACTGAAATGGTAGAAGTGATAGACAAAGAAAAAAATAAATATGTGGAACACTTTCAAGCAAAGAAAATGAATAATATTTTCTCTGAAGATGTCGAGATTTGCAAGGTGATGTAGAGGAAATTAGAATTCTTTTAGATTTTTTTGTACTAATGTGAATAGTGTCTAAAACATCGTTTAGAAACTATTCAGCGCTGCTATGAGCTTTTCAACTTTCTTATAAATTTTGTTAGTAATTAATTTTTATACCTTGATTAAAACTCTTTCTGCCTAAAGTGATTTAGCCTATTAAATCTTTATACATTTAGGTGTTCATACTATTTTTTCAGAATTTTATTTCCATTACTTCAATAGATATTGCATTTGCAGTATTGGTGGGACATGTGCAATAGGTGTCATGCTGCAGGTGCCGTCAGATAGAAGGCAAACACTTGAGGGGTTAAATTGTGGATTGTATGAAACTGTTTTAACATTTTGATAATAGTTACTCCAGAATTAATTCCCACTTTTCATTTTCGGCTGACTGTATGCTGAAATGAAATATCCTTGAAGGTTAAAATGAAATTAATCTGCCAGGAAGCTTCATCAATAACACTAGTGCAATTGGTATATGCTCATTTCTCCCAGAAAAATGCTTTTGCAGTTGAGGTTTCTGCAGATACTGTCCAATACTTTGACTATTTATGTACAGTCAAAGTCCAGCATTTTGAATTTTTACATTTCGTATCTGTAGAAATCTCGGCTAATCAACTGCAAATGCATTTTTCCTCGATATTTTATATCTCCTCAGAGTTCTGATAATGCTCCAAAATCTCTTCTTTCTTCATTCCTTCCTTCTGTGAAGAAACAATGATGTAGGAATTTCACCAGTATTTTTGACGAACTTTCCTGGGAGATAGATCTGATTTCAATCTGCAACGAAATTTCGTTTCAACACATACTCCAGGGTGCAGATTCACATTTGTTTATTATAATTTCCAATTGACCGAAAAAGTAGAATTGAAATAAAATTAAGTAAAATAATTAATTCCTGATGGCTAAGTTCAGAAACTGTGACTGTGTGAAGCAAAAAAAGGTTTTCCCGGCGTAATAACTGTTTGTAATCTTCTCGGGTCTGCATCCGGATACTAAGTCGACTTGACACAATATTTCAGCGGCGCAACTGCCCGCCATCCTCAGGTGAGCTTGCTGATAGACAATCTCCGGCGAGATTGTCTATCAGCAAGCTCACCTGAGTATGGCGGGCAGTTGCGCCGCTTGACTTTAGTATCCGGCTGCAGACCCGAGAAGATTACAGTCAATTTATTTGTTAGTGTTTAATCTAACATAGCACAACATATTTTGCTCATCATCAGGTGTTTATATACATACATAAATGCTTATGTTACTTATAATTTACTTATGTAAAGTCAATTTGTTATAATTGGTGGTTGGAGATAGTTGGGGGATGGGGAGGGCATTTGATAGCCATAAACTAAGACATAGTGCTGTCTTCTGCTAGTCTTCCTGTATGGTGCGATTTGTTTCACCACCTGTGTGGGATGTAGACAGGAATGCATCAGCTGTTGTGATGGAATGGTCGTGTGATTCACTTATCTGGATAGTCAGTTGCACACTTATATTGATCTACTTATACACAGCTTCAATGAATCACAAGACTATTCCATCAGCCCACCTGATGTATTCCTGTCTACTTTGAAGATGGCGTCGAGTGCAGTTGAGTGTAGTGATCCAGCGAGTAAAAGTTACAGTTCTGTGCTAAAAACTGGAATCTATGATAATCGTAATAGTAAAATTGTGTAAATGCAAGAACGCTTTCTAAGTTTTCTAAAATCTGTGGACATATTAAGACGTGATATTTCGCATTTAAGAAATGAACATTCTTAGCTGCTGAGCGTACCTTTCAACAGTGTAAATAATTCGAATTGCTCGACAAATAAAAGTAAAGTTTCCACAAACATATGTGAAATGTCCGAAAAATCCAATGTATTTCGTGACATAACATATTTAGCTTGCAAAATAATAGCGAAAATTACGGAAATGAGACAGTAAGATTTAAAGAAAATCGAGTGTGTGCCAATTTCATATCACGATCAAAGTTAGGCCGAAAATTTTCAGGTATGTGCTACTGTGCAAATCGTGTCTTCAAAGGAACTACAGTGTTAGAAAGATACAATAATCTACAAAACATCACAGAAGATAAAACAACTGTCATCTGGGGAGGTTCAAATGATCTGGCCAAAAATTAAGCTAATAAGGCATTAAACACTTTAATATCAACATTAATGCACCTTGAACACACAAATGTAATTTTAATTGGGATTGCCCTCAGATATGATCTTGAAAACAGGCCCTGTGTGAATGAAGAAACAAGGAGGACAAACAGATAAATAGCTAAAATAGTGAAATCTTTTCAAAATACCCAATTCATAAGAGCCCCAGAGAATAGAGAATGGTACACTTCTCTGCAAAGAGCAAAGTAAAGCCTGCAATACCACTTACATTGAAGACTTCAGTTGAAACTGACCATATGCCAAAGAACCAACCAACAGCAGCCCTAGAAACTAATAACAATGATGTCAAGAGATCAGGGATGAGCAATGAAGTAAGAACGTTAGTATGCAGCAACAATATATACAAAAATCCAATCTCAAGTGCTCTGAGATGATGTAATAGACCAAAAAAAATCAAGAATACAGAGTGACTTTTTTGTGTAGCACAGCAAATAAAATTACAAACTCCCAAGCACCTATGAGCAGATTGCCATGTCAGTCAGTGAGAACAACAGACGTCAGAACATCAATAACTTCAGAAACTGCAGCAACACTGACCCACTCAACTGGTGGACATTCCACAGCTTCAGCTTCTCCAACACCAGTGAGCTCTGAAACTTCTTTATCTGTGCAAAGAAGGAAGACAAGTCAGCATCCTCTATGACTACTAGACAGATAGATGCTGTGTGAGGAAGCAGCTCCAGAAATGCAACATGGTCAGAGAACAGGTAGAAACTTTCCCTTAGCTCCTAGACCCAGTACCTATGTTAGCGATCCAATTAAGTGCTCAACAGAGGAAGATAAGCAGTCACCAATCTTAAACACCACTAAAACTTGTGTACGTAATATACAGTACCTTAGAAATAAGCTTAATATATTACAAATTTTTGTAAATGAAAATACACTTCATATATTAGTGTTAACTTAGCATGGATTAAAATCAGATGAAATTATTTACTGTAAACTAGAGGGCTACAACATATCAAATAGTTATTGTAGACAACAACATAAGGGTGGTGGAGTAGCAGTTTATATCAGTGATAATTTTGAGTGTAAGATACTGCAGTATCTAGAGCAGTACAGTTAAAATAGGATTTATTGAAGGGTCGGGCATTGTACTATACCCAACAGATGCAGAAAACTTTTGAGAAAGCGTAAAATTATTGGGATTTATCACCCACCAAAGGCTGAGGTATCGAGTTTTCTTGACATATTGAGTAAAATATTGGGATGTTTAGGTCCCAGTGAACTCACTATACTTGGTAATGTGAATATTGAGGCAAAAGCATGCAATATTACTAAAATGAGGTTAATAGATACTCTTAAGTCATATAATCTTATGAATGTAGTCAACTCTGATGCTAGAATAGCAAAGTCCTCATCTAGCTGAATAGATTATGTTACAGTTGATAAACATATTAAAGACAATGTTACATGCAGAAATGTGCATTACCACTAATCTGACCATAAATGTCAGCTTGTTGAGTATGAAAACACAAGCATCCCAAATATAACAATAATCACAGAAAATAGATGAACTCTAAAAGAGTGTAACATCTATGACCTAAAAAATAAACTAGCCATTGAGGATTGGGAACAAGTTTATCAGACAAAAGGGTCAGAATACAAATGAACCACATTCTATAATATTATACTGAGGCATTTTGACTCTTGCTGCTCTGTGAGGAAAATACAGAGAGAACTAACCCATGGCCAAAATGGAAAAAGCACCAAATTGAAACTCTCAGCTAATATGATCAAACTTAGCAAAAGATCCATGACCTGGATGTATTACATAAGTCAACAAAGCCGCATATTTCCAAAGATAAGTTCAAAGAAACCGAGAAAATCTTTCTTCAAGAGCTTTCAAACCTCATAAAACAGTTGTACAGTAGTCAAATGGTGAAATCATCCAATATAGCCAATGTGTCATGGAAAAATAAACAAATTCCGAAAAGCCATCCCTGAGTCAGAAACTGGAGATATAAACATCAGACATGAAGGGAAGATAGTTAAAAATCCCAATGAGGTCTGTAATACTTTTAATAAATATTTTATATCTGCCACTATCAATCCAGTGAATCCCACAAAAGTAAATAATAAGAAAAATCTGTGCCCCATTGAAGATGCATCCTTTGAATTCAAAGAAGTGACAAAATAGAAATAGGCAGGATCATAAAAAACCTAACGAATAAATACTCATCAGGTTGGGATGATTTGTGCAGTGTTGTAATTAAAAAATGTGTTATAGAATTAGGTCAAGTAATAACACATCTCATTAACTGAAGTATAAGAGAACACACGATTCCAGATGTAGTGAAATGGGACACAGTTAAACCAGAGCAGTATGTCGTTAATACCAGTCTTCAGCAAAGTATTTGAAATGATGCTGCTAACGCAACTTAGTGACCATTTCTCAAAAAATAACTTACTGACAGAGAGTCAGCATGGCTTCTGCAAGAATCGCAGCACTGCCACAGCAATTACAACGTTTATCCACATAGTGTATAATGACCTTCATCAAGGAATTCAAACAGCAGGTATATTTCTAGACCTCACTAAAGCTTTTGATTCAGTAAACCATGAGTTACTTTTAAAAAAACGTGAGTCATATAACGTAAATGTAACATCTGTTCAAATGCTGACAACATACATAATTAACTATGAAATGTGTGCAAAGTTGACCTACAGAATCAATGATCAGATCGTAAATAGCCAATCCAGATTTGAAACAGTCACACAAGGTAAACCCGAGGGCTCAGATTTAGGACCTTTTCTTTTTCTAGTGTACATAAGAGACATAGAGCCACCTCGCAAATCCTACTTAGTGACATACGCAGATGATACCTCACTGTTATTTGTCATCATCATCATCATCATCATCATCATTAGAGACTGATTATGCCTTTCAGCGTTCAGTCTGGAGCATAGTACCTCTAATAAAATTCCTCCATGATCCCTTATTCAATGCTAACATTGATACCTCATCTGATGTTATGCCTTTTACTTCAAAATCATTCTGCACCGAAGCTAAGTACTTTCTTCTTGGTCTACCTCGACTCCTCTTACCCTCCACTGACAAGCTCATGAGTCTCTTAGGTAACCTTGCTTCTCCCATGTGTGAAACATGACCCCACCATCTCAGTCTGTTCGCTCTAACTGCTTCATCTATGGTGTTCATTCCCAGCTTTTCTTTGATTTCCTCATTATGGATACCCTCCTGCCATTGTTCCCATCTATTGGTACCTGCAATCATTCCTGCTACTTTCATATCTGTAACCTCTATCTTATGAATAAGGTAACCTATATCCACCCAACTTTCACTCCCATACAACAAAGTTGGTCGAAAGATAGAGCGGTGCACTGCTAACTTAGTCTTGGTACTTACTTCCTTCTTACAGAAGAGAGTAGATCTTAGCTGAGCACTCACTGCATTAGCTTTGCTGCACCTCGATTTCAGTTCTTTCACTATGTTGCCATCCTGTGAGAAAATACATCCGAGGTACTTGAAACTGTCTACCTGTTCTAACTTTGTTCCTCTTATTTGGCACTCAATCTGTTTGAAACTCTTTCCCACAGACACTACTTTCGTTTTGGAGATGCTGATCTTCATATCATAATCCTTGCACCTCTGCTCGAGCTCTGAAATACTGGTTTGCAACCTTTAAATCGAATCGGCCATTACAACTAAGTCATCCGCATATGCGAGACTGCTTATTTTGTTTTCACCTACTTTAATCCTGCCCTGCCAGTCGACTGTTTTCAACATATGATCCGTGAATAGTATGAACAACAGTGGTGACAGGTTACAGCCTTGTCTTACCCCCTGAAACTACCCTGAACCATGAGCTTAATTTGCCATCTACTCTAACTGCTGCCTGACAGTCTACGTAAAGCCCTTTAATTACCTGGAGAAGTTTGCCTCCTCTACCATAATCTTGAAGAACTGACAGTAGCTTCCTCCTAGGAACACGGTCATAAGCCTTTTCCAGATCTATGAAACATAGATACAATTCCCTGTTCCTCTCATAGCACTTTTCCATTACCTGCCGTAAGATCTGGTCCTGACAGCCTCTAAGAAGCCTGAACCCACACTGATTTTCATCTAACATGTCCTCAATTACTACTCGCACTCTCTTTTCAACAATAGCTGAAAATATTTTGCCTACAACGCTAATTAAAGAGATACCTCGATAGTTGTTGCAATCTTTTCTGTTTCCATGTTTGAAAATTGGTGTGATTACCGCTTTCGTCCAGTCAGACGGAACCTGTCCCGATTCCCACGCCTTTTCAGTTATCCTGTGTAACCATTTGAGACCTGGTATTCCACTGTATTTGACGAGTTCCGGCTTAATTTCATCCACCCCAGTCGTTTTATTGCACTGTAATCTACTGACCATTTTCTCCACTTCCTCAAATGAGATCCTGTTTCCATCGTCGTTCCTATCCCATTCTACCTGAAAATCTGATACATCATTGAACGTTTCACCTACATTGAGCAATTCTTCAAAATATTCCCTCCATCTGCTCAAGGCATCCACAGGATTGACTAGCAGCTTTCCTGACCTGTCTAAAAACTTGTTAATTCCTTCTCCCCTCCCTTTCGAAGATTGCTAATTACGCTCCAAAATGGTTTTCCCGCGGCTTGGCCCAGAGATTCTACCTTGTTTCCAAAGTCTTCCCATGATTTCTGCTTGGATTCTGTAATTATCCGTTTGGCTTTGTTTCTTTCTTCAACATAACTTTCTCTGTCTGCCTGATTTCTAGTATGGAGCCATTTTGATATGCCTTCTTTTTCTTTTTACAGGCTACCTTCACTGTGTCATTCCACCAGGCTGTCTGCTTCTTCCTACCTTTACACACTACTGTCCCAAGACATTCTCTAGCTGCTTCCAGTAGTGTGTCCCTGTACCTTGACCATTCCTCTTCCAGTTACTGTAAATCATTACATTCAACTAACTGGTACCTTTCTGAGATCATTGTTATGTATTTGTGCTTAATTTCCTTGTCTTGAAGCTTCTCCACTCGTATCCTTCTACATATGGACCTGACTTACTTCTCTTTTGGCGTCACAAAACCAATTTCGCTGCAGATTAAATAATGATCAGTATCATCAAAGAATCCCCTAAAAACACGTGTGTCCTTGACTGTCTTCCTGAATTCCTGGTCTGTTATTATATGGTCAATGATAGATCTGGTTCCCCTTCCGTCCCACGTATAGCGGTGAAAGTCCTTATGCTTAAAAAAGGAGTTTGTGATAACTAAGCCCATACTGGAACAGAAATCCAAGAGCTGTTTTCCGTTCCCGTTGGCCTCCATATCCTCTCCAAACTTACCCATAACCTTTTCATAACCTTCTGTTTGATTTCCTATCCTGGTGTTGAAATCACCCATGAGTAAAACACTATCCTTATCCTTCACCCCAACAACTACATCACTAAGTGCATTGTAAAATCCGTCCATCTCATCTTGATCTGTCCCTTCACAGGGTGAAAACACTGCCACAATCCTAATTTTTGTTACTGGAGATGGCCAAATCTATCCACATCAGTCGTTCATTTACATACCTTATTGCAATTATGCTGGGTTCGATTGCTTTCCTGATGTAAAACCCTACACCCCACTTTGCTCTTTCTACTTTAACTCCTGACAGGTAGACCTTGTATTCTCCGACTTCGTCCTCTTTCTCTCCCCTCACTCTAACATCACTAACAGCTAAAACATCTAACCCCATCTTACTTGAAGCCTCCGCCAGCTCTACCTTCTTCCCATTGTAATCCCCACTGATATTAACCAGCTCCCCATCTCATTCCACATCGTTTGCCAAGTCGTATCTGAGGAGTCCCTGGTCTGTCAATTAGAGGTGGGATTCCATCACCTCCAAAGGTCTGAGGCATTTTGCTCTGATTGTTGCCAGCATGATATTGAAGTACCTGGGAAGCAGGTTGGTAGCCTTACTTGCCCAGGGCCCCACTGGGTTTTAGCCCTAACGGTTGAGGGACTAACCGGTGGATTTGGTAGTCTTCGCCGTCTGAGCACAAAGGTGGCCACGACTCAGAATATGTCCGACATGCCCAACCTTTTTCCAAAGTAACTGGTATCCCAACTGTCAGGACCACTTACTTGGCCACTCATACGTTGCCCATGGTTCATGAACTAGGACATGACTACAGGAACCCACACCTGTTAGTTGCAATGGAAGGACTATGCCAAATAACAAATTATATTCAGGATCAACGTTTGAAGGTCAACATTAGCAAATTAGAGTTAATGCCATTTATACTAGCACAATCACACCAAATCGCTATCTGTAATATAGGTGGAATTGAAGCAGTAGACACAGAAGACTGTATATTTCTAGGGATCTACCTATATACAAATCTTCACTGGGTTAACCCATAATTATATATGTATTAAAATCAGAAGTGCACTATATCTAATTAGCCAATTGTCAGAAATAATCTCAAGTCAGATATTAAAAACAATTTATTATGGGACAATATTTCCTCACGTGAATTATGAAATAGAAATATGAGGATGTGCTGCAGGTATACACATGGACAGAATATTAACCCTACAGAAAAAGACAGTAAGAATTATCCATGGAATTGGATATAGAGACTCACGTAGATAAATATTTGTGCAACATAAATACCTGACTCTCGACTCATTATATCTTTATAAATTAATTACAGTTTTGTGGCACTGAAAAAGAAAGCAAACAAATACTCAGATATTCATGTTCATAATATAAGAAATAAGGACTGCTATTATAGACAACAAAAATCTAAAAACAACAGACCATAGCCCATATATAAATGGCCTGATATTATACAACAAACTGCCAAGCTCTATAAGGAGCCACAAAGGAAATACATTCAAAATAAAACTGAAATGATTCCTGATTGAAAAGTGCCTATACTTCTTAAATGAATATTAACATGAAACAAACTTATACCTATATTTTTGTGTAACTTTTGAATATATATAATAATTATTTATTTTTGTGTAACTTTTGACTATATGTAGTAACTATTTCTGTTGTATTAGCCTATTGGGATACTGATATTTGAATCATCTACTTGTAATCATTCACGATCATTTTTTGTATCGATTTTCTGTGTAAAAATATTATGGCGTTCGCAAAAGTCACCAGTTGGTGGCTCCATGCAAAAAAAATAAAAATAAATAAATAAAATAAATAGATAAATAAAAATAAATAAACATTACACACAGGATACAAATGGTACCATATAGGAAGATCAAAGAAAACAGCATTACCTCCTAGTTTATGGCCATCCAATGCCCCCCCCCCCAATTACATTGAACCACCAATTTAACAAATGGACATTACATAAGTAAATTAAAAGTAAAATAAGCAGTTCTGTATGTATAAAAACGCCAGATGATGAGCAAAACATACTCGAAACTGTGCTATGTTAAACACTAACAAATAAAGTAATTGGTATCAGAAATACGAATATTTATCTGTTAAGTAAACTAAATTGCAAGATTGTAAGTTTCAACACAGGCCTGATTTATTGGTAATCTCTCATTCTCGTTATTCACCCAAAATCACATGATGTAATGAGGGGAAGGTAGCAGGGCCATAGATAGAGAGGGGAGGGGGCATTGTGGGGCAATGCCCTACTTTAAAATACCTATGCCATACCTTTCGAAGCATCATCAACTAAGGTGATATACTAAGGAAATTATTTGTTCATATGATGGAAATTAAAAAATAATTAACACTGTCCACAGATGGCATTCGAAGTATATGTGCCAGTTCTGCTCATTTTCAAACTATGGTACAGGGACTCTCATTTTATACTAAAATAAGCAAATTAGAGTTGTGGAAGCTGCACCGCAAAATGAATGACCTGCAGACACACCTGTCACAGGCTATAGGATGGCCAAGTGTTCGCCAGCACACCCGCAGGGTTAGTGTTAGATCAGAGTTTGGCAACAAGGTCACCTAGGCGTGGGGGAAACAAATCGGAATGCACAGGATGCACAGATACGGTCTTATAAAAAAGAGGACAAACAGCTTCAAACAGGAGGATAACGTAAGAAAAAAAGAGGACGCTCAATACATATCCTCAAATGTAGTAAGTGATTTTACTATTAAGAAAAAACATACAGTCTTTAACAATTACTGATACTTCTCTGAAAATCCAAATTTAATCAGATGTTTACGGTTGCTTAACAGATAATTGTAAAAACATACACACGAAAATTCTTTTAAATTGTATTGGACCATGAACTTATACCTGTCCTCAGTCCACTCTGTGGAAATTAGTGAAAATACCTTGTCCCATCTGCATTGTACCCTGATATACTCAAAAAACAGTTTTGCAATATTGTCACAAGTCTTCCGATGGAACACGTGGTGCAGTGTTTATCATTGCCGATCACTGTGCTTGCGGTCACCAATTCAAATCCCGCCTTAGGAAGAAAAAAATATATTTGTTTGTATTTACTATTTCTAGAATGTTCTACATGTTTCTTATGTTTGATGTACTTGAAAGTTGCAGAAATTCTTTCTATGTATAAATAGTGAAGCACTCCAAGCAGGAGGCAGTCTGTACTGAGTGTACGCTTGTTTTAGCAATAAACGTGTCTAAGTATAAAGTGTTGTGTTCTATAAAGACCAGCCTTAGAATTCCGGACCACCTACAGTTTTCAACGTGACATTTTCTGTTAGAAGCGCCAGGTATCCTGCAATACATCTGCATCATCGTGGCTCTGATTAAGCAGCATAAAAGCCGTCCCCTGCATGGACAAGAACCGGAATACAAAGGGTATACTGACTACCTCCGTTCCAAGGTCCGTGTTATCAAAAGAACCATGGATACGAAAACAGCGGTCAGCCAGCTGCACATCAGACACCCATCGGTGTTCTCTGGAGACACTGGACAGTACTCAAACAAGTGGCTCAAAGGATTCGCCAAATATAATAGGTGGGACCACATTATGTGCTTCGCAACCATATATTTCTACCTGGATGGGACGGCTCAGCAGTGGTTTGAAAATAACGAGGACAGGCTCGATAGCTGGGAAAAATTCCAGATAGAACTTACGAAGACGTTTGGAGACCACCAGCAACAATACGTTATCAGAAGAGCAATTAAATAACAGGGCCCAACGACATGGTGAGTCAACGCAGTGGTATATACAGAGTGTTTTGGCCCTATGTCACATAGTTAACCCAGATAAGACAGAGGCCGATAAAATTTCACGCCTCATGAAGAGCGTTGCAGAAGACATGTATCGAGCTCTGCTGTTAAAAAACGTTTCAGCGACACAATAATTTATCCAATGGCGTCAAAAAATTGAGGAGATGCAACAGAAAAGAGTTGGACGAAAGAAGTATGCCAGACTCCTAAATGTAGTCCCTAAGGCCGTTGTGCAGGATGAGAATGATTTTGCTTCTCTCGGACGACAAATTGTGAGAGAATTACAACAGTTTATGGCAGCCAGGACTGTTGGACCAAGCGAGCACCACATTATGGCCATGGATGTCGGTCCTGTACGTCATGAGGGAGCCGATGCTGCTGAGGAGGAGGTATTTCAAATATTAGGCCTGTCAACCCCGCCAGTCGTACCCAACGTGAAGAACTGCCCCGCCTTACTGTGACTTGCACCACAGTCACCAAACAGCAGCCTAGGAAGCCACCGACGCGGCCACAACCAAATCCTCCGGCAACTATGACGCCCTGGAGGACATATATTATAAGGACAGAAGAAAACACGCCATTGTGTTTGCACTGTGGTCTTCCTGGACATGACGTACGATACTGTAGGGAGAGAATTCGAGTATTTGCAACTGCAGATGATTACTGTCGACCTATGGGGCGAAGCCCGTCGCCGTATCCTGGACGTGGTCACTCTCCAATACGCCGCCGTCGTTCGCCGTCGCCTTATAGAGATGCCAGCCACCCCGCCTAGCCGCCGCACCCAGGAAAACTAGGGGAGGCGACGATCTACGGAGGTGAGGCCGCCGCAGATGAAAATCATCCATGGACGACAATCGCTAAGATGTCAAGAAATCTCATTGACGCCATCATCGATCGCCAACCTGTCCAGGCACTAGTCCATTCTGGGGCTTTCTTCTCTATAGTGCCAAATGACCACTGCCCGCAAACTAAAGAAGATAATGTTCTGTGATAGAAGCCAATTGTGCTTAAAGTCGCAAATGGTAAGTATGTCCAGCCAGCAGGAACTTTTGTCGCAAGAATAACCATCAACATCAGAACCCAGCCGTTTGAATTTGTCGTTTTAACAGAATGTAGCCATAACGCCATCCTCAGATGGGACTTCCTTCAGGCAACCCAGGCTCTCATTGCCTGTGGACGATCCAAACTAAATATTGAAGAACCTGTTCCAACGAGTATGCATAACACATAGCCCCCTGGGAGGTTATTTCCTACCGAATGTTGAGATCCCGCCATTAACAATGAGAAGAGTTTCAGTCAGCAGCCTAGATGACCGGCTGAACTGTGAAGTGCTTGTTGATCGCAAAAGTTAATCAGTATAACGAAGGAAATCTACACAGCTGCTGCTATCATAAGCATCACATGTGGTTGAGGAGAACTTTGGATCAATAATTTCCACGGGCAATCGCAACTCATTCCTAAAGGAATGTGTAATGGAACAGTTGAACCAGTCCAGGATGGTGAGCTCAATGTCATCGACGAAGACTCATGCTCTGCTGTTAATCCTGCACACTAGAGGAAACTACTATGGAATTTCATATAGGGCCCAGTCTAACTGAGGAACAACGTCAGCAGATGTTAACCATACTACACCAATTTTCAGGTGTATTCCAGGCCAGGCAGGAGAAGTGCCAAATGAAACAACCCACGATAAAACACCGTATCGATACTGGGGATCATTCACCAACTAGCCAGCGTTCGTACATAGTGGCGCCAGCTGAAAGACGGATAATTGGGGAAGAAGCGGAGAAGATGTTGCACAATGACATTATTCAACCTTCCGATAGTCGCTGGTCGTCTCTGGAGGTCCTCGTGAAGAAGGAGGTTGGCATATGGCGTTTCTGTGTCGACTATCGGCGGCTCAACAAAATCACAAAGAAAGATGTCTATTCATTACCATGCATTGACGACACCTTAGACTACTTGAAAGGAGCTAAATACTTCCCAACCATGGACATGCAGACAGGTTACTGGCAAATCGAGTTGACGAAGACTGCTTTTATTACATCTGATGGCCTCTATGAATTCAAAGTCATTCCGTTTGTACTATTTAATGCCCCGGTCACATTCTAACACATGATGGACAACTTGCTTCGACACCTTAGATTGACGACATGTCTTTGTTATCTAGATGACATTGTCGTTTTCTCAAGGACATTTGCAGAACATCTATGCCGCCTGTCAACTGTGTTGAACTGTGTTCAGACAGCAAGACTCCACATCGACCCAAAGAATTGCCTCTTTCTAGCCAAAGAGATAAAAACCTTGGGACACCTAGTGAACGGAGATGGTGTCTATCCCAATCCAGATAAAATAAGGGCAGTCATAGAATTTCCAATTTCTCAGCACATCTGCGATGTGAGAAGTTCCCTCAGGCTGTGCTCATACTATCACCGTTTCATAGACGGTCCTTGTATCAAGGCACGTCCATTGCAAGAACTTCTGCAGTGAGACGCCAAGTTTTGCTGGGAAGAGACGAAAGAAAGAGCTTTCTGAGCACTTAAGTAGGCTCTGATTTCCCCACCAGTTCTAGCCTTATACAATGAGAATGCGGAAAACGAACTTCACACAGATGCTAGCGGGTATGGGTTTGGTGCAGTGCTTGTGCAAATTCAGGAAGGTGTTGAAAAGATGGTAGCCTATGCATCAAGAGATCTCTCGAAGTCCAAGATAAACTACTCTACAACCGAGAAGGAGTGTCTCGCCATTATCTGGGCTATCAACAAGTTCCGGCCGTATTTATACGGTAAACCATTCACCGTCGTGACAGTCTACCATTCTTTATATTGGCTAACCAATTTGAAGGATACAACAGGTCGACTAGCAAGATGGGCAATAAGACTCCAACAGTACGTTGTCACAGTGGTATTCAAAGACGGGTCCAAACACAAGGACGCCGAATGCCTTTTGAGGAATCCATTAGCTGAAGACAAGAACATGGATGAAATTTCAGCCTTCAATTCGTTAGGTGACATTACAGCTGAAAAGAAGGAAGAACAGGCATTAATACAAACCATAGAGGCCTTGGAGAAAGTAGAGCCGAGCAATGGAGAGTTTCAACTAATAAACAGGCATTGTGTAAGAGCAACTACGATCCACTGGGCCCCAAATGGCTACTGGTTATTCCAGCTCATCTCCAGCCAGCTATTCTCAAGTATTCCGATTCCCCCATATCCGGTCATTTGGGATTCGTGAAGACCCTAGACAGAATCAGACGCAGTTATTACTGTCAAGGTCTTTACTGATCTGTCACGCACTATGTGAGTCACTGTAAGGAGTGCCAGAGACGGAAGCATGTTCCGCAATTACCTCCAGGTCATCTGGTACCAATTCCTCCTGCAGCATCTCCATTCCACCGGATCGGAATCGACCTTTTAGGTAGGTTCCCAACGTCGACAACCGGTAACCGTTGGATAATAGTCTGTAATGAGCATCTTACCCGCTACACTGTCACCAAAGCTGTGCCAACTGCAGAAGTTACAGAGATCGCAAAATTCCTGGTAGAAGACATTATTTTGAAGCATTGTGCACCACATGTGATGATATATGATTGAGGAAAAGTATTCATGTCTAAACTAGTATCAGAGGTAATGTCACATTGCGACATTGTCCACAGGATAACAACTGCCTACCATCCCCAGACTAATGGTCTTAAAGAAAATTTTAACAGGATGTTAGCAGATATGCTGTCGATTTACATCGACGTTGAGCAGAAGGATAGGGATAAAATACTGCCAGTCTTGTCATTTGCTTATAATACACCAAGGCAAGACACCAGAGGCTTTACGCCGTTTTTCCTGCTCCATGGTCGTGATGCTGAGACGGCAAAGGATACGCTGTTCCCATTCCAACCGGACGACACTCAGTATGACTATGTGAAACAGCTCATCACCAGGTCTAAGAAGCAAGTTAGCTGGGTCGCATACGTACACTAGACGCCCAGGAGAAGGACCGCCAGCGGTATAACGACAAGCACCGTCCAGTTATGTACAGCACAGGAGCTCTGGTATGGATTTCTTGGATTTTTACCTGTATGGATAGTGGGGCTGTCGGAAAAGTTACTGAAGCAATACTTTGGTCCATATCGTGTCATATGCCATCTCTCATACGTTTTATACGAAGTCGAGGATTATGAGCCGTCATCAAAACGACAAAAACGAAGATACATTCTCCACGTCCTACGATCCAAAAGAACAGATAGACAGAAACGACCTCTTGTTCAACGACTCTGAAGACTGTTGTGATAATGATGAAGCAACGACGGGAAGGTCTGACGCCAGCCATCGTCACTGTAAGAAAGGCGTGCAGACAGAATGGAAGGATTCTCCAGAACTGACATACAGAGGACCCATGACAAGATCCTCGACACTGCAGCTGTCTCCAGAGGGAATCTAACAGGTGGTCGCTGTTCTTTCAGGAAGAGGAGCAATGCGGCGACTGTTCTGAGGGAATGTGTGGGGTAGTGGTTAGCACCACAGATCGCTGTTCAAATCCCGCCACCGGCAAAAAAGTTTAATAATTTGTTTGTATTTACTATTTCTGTAAAGTTTTACATGTTTCTTATTTTTAATGTACTTGTAAGCTCCAGAAAATTCTTTAAATGTATAAATAGTGAAGCACAGCAAGCAGAAGGCAGTCTGTACTGAGTGTACGCTTGTGTTAGCAATAAGCGTGTTCTGAGTGTAAAGTATTGTTCTCTATTAAAGACCGGCCCTTGAATTCCGGACCACCTGCAGTTTGCAACGTGACAAGGTCACTAGTAAAAAGTAATTATGTCCACAACACTGAACAGTTTAGAAATTGAAAAATGTTAAGACGAGTCACCTTCCACCATCCATCGCGCCGTTACCAGCATCTACAAGGTGATCAATCCTCAGTGCAACCACCTTTCCGGCGTGCGACTTGCCGGCGATGACAGCTGCGGTGCCCAGTCAGCGATCTGCCCATCGTCTGCACTAAATTTAATATGGGTTGGCGCGCAAGTTATTTCTCACATAAATAACACAAACACGTAGAAAGAAAAGTTTATTACTCCCCTGCATTACACAAGGAGGTGCTGTAACTGCCTCCCTTCGTTGTTCCATCATTTCTGACACCTGCTGAGGAAGTTGCTCATTACACTCTTGAAGTTCCCTCTCAGAAATTCCAGTGATTCCATGATGAACGTTTGTTTTAAGTTCATCTAAAGTGTGGGGATTTGATTTGTACAGTTTCTCTTTTAATGCGCCCCACACTTTAGATGAACTAAAAACAAACATTCGTCATGAAATCACTGCAATTTCTGAGAGGGAACTTCAGAGTTTAATGAGCAACTTCCTCAGCAGGCTTCAGAAATACTTGAACAACGAAGGGAGGCAGTTGCAGCACATCCTTGAGTAATACAGGTGAGAAATAAACTTTTCTTTCTACGTGTTTGTATTGTGTATGTCAGAAATAACTTGCGCGCCAACCCGTATTAAATTTAGTGCGGACAGCTAAGCGGGCACCACAGCTGCCAACGCCGGCAAGTAGCACACCGCAAAGGTGGTTGCGCTGAGGATTGATCACACTGTACAAATAAATTGAATAACTAAGAAACCATGAAATAAAATAACGACAGTAAAACAACCTGTTGAACTGTTTCTTATCTATTGGCCACTGAGACGTTAGTTCCAGATCTGCATATTTTACATTCTTCTTAGAATTCATTTCCCCCTTTTTTGAAGGCAGGATTTTTGCACGAAAGAACATCAGACACACTTTCGTATAGGCATTGCCATATAAATCATGTTACTCACTTGGTTACAATGAACAGTAATTTACACTCACAAATCACCCAACATGAAACCTATAATGCCAACTGCCAAACCGAGCCAATGTGAATCGGCAACTGAAAATACAGTGCAAAAATTTTAAATAATCGATATTTTGCACTCGCTTACTCGTCGATCCACGATAAAATCGACAATCCTGCTGCCACATGTAGCACCGCCTTCGTGCATATTTATGACGAAAACAGTGCCTATGGGCACTGTATAAAGTATTTTAAAATGAGCAATAGAACGGGACTAATAATAAATTTAATTTTATTACGCTCAACTCTGCGAAAAGGACAATGTAAAAATTTGTCCGAATGAAGTGACAAGTGTGGAACGGGACTAGCTAGACGTTTCTCTGAGAGTCTCGTTTCGCCACAGGCCTCAGGCTCAAGCTTAAAGCCAGCTCCTCCCCAACATGGACGGAAGTTGTAGTTTTCTGTCGCCAGTTCGCCCGTTTCGTTTTATCGCTACCCGGAAGCATACATCGTTCTGCAGATCAGGAAGACTTATTTGTTTTCTCTGGACACGTTGAAAGACGGCTCTCTGCCTCTTTTCATTTATTTCAATGTTTGCTCACCTCCCTTTGAAGTTATAGAGGCTTTGCACTTGTTAGATTCTATTTTATTGATTTTTTTACTATAAGTTAAAGTATTAGCCTGCATTGACATGTTGTCATGCTACCCACCCTGTGTGTGAGTGATACACTTCTACTGCATGCTGCGCTTGCCTCGTTTCGCCGCAGGGATCTCTGCTGTGCATCGCTCACTTATGCCTTGTTTCCACTAACTAACGCTAGAGGCATTGGTGTGCGCTCCGCGCTTGCCTCGTTCAGCCACTTCCCACTAGGGGCGCTGCTATTAGTCGCGTGTGCACCGATCGACCTCGCGCAGGCAGCTAGACTCTTTGCGCTTATACGGTATGTCTCTGCCATGCTCTTTGGGAACTTTGGCGCGAGGATTCGTATGTATCGGAGTGGCGTATTCCTCTCTTGTATGTTTTCTTGTGTGACTTTGATTTCTGTTAAAACGGTAAATGATGACTAGTGAGTTTTAGTTTGGTGTCCGTTATGGCATGTGGAACTTACTATTTCCGTAATATCTTTCCATGTTCTTCTGGCTTCTTATCAGTTCACTCGTGTGTAAGGTTTGTGCTAAATTTAGTGGCCCCTTCCAGGTATTGGAAGTGGAACAGAGTGCACGTGGTTATGAATATCGTAACTTGGCTGCTTCGGCTTTTCTGCCTGCTTGTGCATTGTGCTGTATTTCATGTCGCAGTCTTCTGTGAGAGTAAGTGTCGCAGCTACGTGCTAGTGAATGATTGTGTCCCATGTCCTACCAATCCTCCTGTGTGTTTTACATCCATGTTTTTGATTATCTGACCCATCTTGGTGTGTGAACAAAATTAGTACTTAATAAATTACAGTGGGATGCACTTTTATTGTGTATTTAAAATCGGTGTTGCCCCCATTTTCATGTGAACTGGCAATAAACCAGCTTCGTTAATTTTCCCTTGTTTGTAATTTAACCTCAGATCCATTTTATTATTATGGTTTCCCTCTGCTTCCCGGAGGAAACATCATGTATTCCGTTACGCAAATCTCATATCTTGGATTCCTTTTGCTAGGACTTGTTAGTTTTAAAGAACTGCAGCTCTTTTATCTGGCGGTTTCCAGCCAGGATTCGTTATTTGAAATTTAACAAACGTCTTTTATCTAGCAGTTCCCTGCCAGGATCAGTTATTTGAAATTAACAAGCCGCTTTTAACGTGTCCATAATTTTCTCACGGTTACTCGATCGGATATATCTCTCGATCACTTTTGAAGTGTATACCTTCCAGGATCAGAGTGTGATGTCTGTTTCTTTTATTTCTTTCTCTAGATGTTTGTTATATGTTGTCAAAGTAGCTTTCATTTGTCCAGATCTTGAAGCACAAACCACATACTCTTAAATGAATAAATGTTGCGACAATACAAGCACAAGATGTTGGTAGTAATAAATACAGCGACTCTGCAACATTTATTTCTGATTAATACTGAATAAGTTGAAAAATTATTTTACTTGTCCGTATCTGATTTGTAAAGTAATGATTTGATATCCTTTGGGTTGTCTTTTAGCATGAGACTCAATTTTGAATTGCTTCTGTGCGGCTGATGTCTGTTTGTTTCTTGGAGATCTCAAGAGATTATGACTATTAAACATTTTTTTTCTAGCAGAATGCTTTTATTTCGTAAGGTTTTTGATTCTGAGACTCTTTAACTTTTTAGTTTATTTTATTATGGCTATATTTGGACAATAATTTATTATTTTTAATAAATATTGACCTGGTGATGGCTTTGTGCCATCCAGTATATTAATAAGCATAGCTGGTGTAGAGAATCAGTGCAGAGAGAGGAAAACAAACAAATCGCCAGGTACAGGTCAGCTACCAATACGGTTTTCCAAAGAGTAGTCAGAGGCATTGGCCCCTCATTTAGCTTGCATTTATCCTGAATCTTTGAACCATCGCAAAGTTCCAAATGACTGGAAAAAGGCGCAGGTAACCCCCATGTATAAGAAAGGAAAAAGAATGGATCCATGCAATTTCAGACATATTTCATTAACATCAGTTTGCTGTAGAATTCTTGAACATATTCTCAGTTCTAATAGAGTAAATGTACTTGGGACGGGAAAGCTTCTGTCCATGCATCAGCACGGCTTTAGGAAGCATCGATCGTGCGAAACCCAGCTTGTCCTTTTCTCTGATGAGATCTCGCATGCTGAAGCACAACAGACAGACTGCATATTTCTCCATTTCCGAAAGGTATTTGCCACAGTGCTGCACTACAGACTGCTACGAAAGCACGAGCTCCTGGAATAGGTATGCAAATATGTGAGTGGCTCGAAGACTACTTAAATAATAGAACCCAGTACATAGGCCTCAATGGCGAGTGTTCATCAGAGACTATGGTATCGTCAGTGGTGCCCCACGGAAGTGTGATGGGACCGCTATTATTTTCTATTTATATAAATGATCTGATGGACAGAGTGAGTTGCCATCTGCTGCTGTTTGCTGTGATGCTGTGGTATACAGCAAGGATGACTTGGACCAAATATCTAGGTAGCATGAGGAATGATAACTCACACTAAATGTAGAAAAATGTAAGGTGAGACAGATGAGGCCGACTAGGATTTTAACAAGTAGATTCGATCAATGTGCAAATGATACTGAGATGCTTTGGAAACTCAAATGGGAGTCGCTGGAGGAAAGGTAACATTATTTTCAAGAAATACTGCTGAAGAAATTTTGAGGGCCGGAATTTGAGGCAGACTGCAGAACGATTCTACTGCCACCAACCAACATTTCATGTAAATACCTCAAAGATAAGATCAGCGAGATTAGGGCCTGTAAGGCTGCATGAACCACTCCCATGAACCACAGACATTGTCGAATTGTGGTGGCTTGCGCACCTCATAGGTGCAACCACAGTGGAGAGGTATCTGTGGAGTGGTCAGACAAACGTATGGTTCCTGAAGAGGGCCAGCAGCCTTTTCAGTACTTACAGGAGCAACAGTCTGGATGATTGACTGAGCTGACCCTGTAACATTAGCTAACATGGCTTTGCCATGCATTTACTGTGAACATGCAGCTCTGCTGTATCAATATATGATGATGACATCCACTTGGGTAAAATATTCCGGAGGTAAAATAGCCCCCATTCGAATTTCTGGGTGGGGTCTACTCAGGAGGATGTAGTCATCAGGAAAGACAACACTGGCATTCTATGGATTGGAGTGTGAAATGTCAGATCACTTAATCGGGTGGGGAGGTTAGAAAATTTGAAAAGAACAATGGATAGGTTGAAGTTGGATATGGTGGGGATTAGTGAAGTTTGGTGGAAAGAGGAACAAGATTTCTGGTTGGGTGAATACAGGATTATAAATACAAAATCAGTTGGGCGTATTACAGGAGTAGGTCTGATAATGAATAAGGAAATAGGAATGCGGGTAAACTACTATGAGCAGTACAGTGATTGCATTATTGTACTCAAGAAAGATACGAACCTAACACTGGCCACAGTAATACAGGTTTATATGCCAACTAGCTCTGCCAATGATGAGGAGTTCGAAGAAATATATGAGGAGGTAAAGGTGTATTCCATAGATATTCTTGTTTATTTTTAAAACTGCTGGACTCATTTTCATTGTTTTGACAGTGTACTTACCACTGACCACAGTTCAGTAAGCTGCCAGCCGCCTTTATTAAAGTACTAGGCTACTTAAAAGTTGATTATTTAGTTTTCTACTTTCTACAGTTAATTCTATCGATAGGATGGACAGGATGTGTGCCTGCTGTGTGCGGACACAGGAGGAGTTGGCCGCAGTTTGCGAACAGCTGAGCGTGTTGTTGGCTATGGTCAGCCATCTTCAGGCTGCTGTCTCGGGGTGTAGCAAAGGTGAGGACTCTGGTGCGTCGATCGGGACACCTCAGGTGTCTCATGCTTCGCTCTCTGTCCCTGCTACCAAGGCACCTTCAGGTGTACCGCACGTGGTCGAGCCGCCCTCTCTGCAAGGGGAGTGGCGGGTTGTATACTGTTCACATCGCTCAAGACGGAAGGCCAATGTGGAGGCTGGACGTCCGTCCATGCCCGTTCGCCCTGTGAGTGAAGGTGTGGCCACTCCTTCAGCAGGGTCCGAACAGGTGCATGGGGGGAGGGGATTATTAGTTATTGGGAGCTCCAATGTTAGGCGTGTGATGGAGACCCTTAGGCAGATAGCGTCGACAGCCGGAAAGAATTCCAACCTGCACTGCCAAGAGGCCGCGTCCGAGATGTGGAGGCGGCCTTGCTGGCGCCTATTGAGGGTGCGGGGTGCGGTTGACTGCAAGTCGTAGCGAGGCGTGGAATGTCTATCGGAAAGATAGATTGGATACAACTAGAGGAGGAGTGTTCATCGCTGTGGACAAAGATATTGTTTCTACTGAGATCAAGGTTGAAAGTAACTGTGAAGTTATCTGGGCACGTATAACAGGTCTAAAAGAAGTAAAGTTAATAGTTGGGTGTTTTCACCGGCCCCCCAGTGCTGCTGTAGCAGTTTTAGAATCATTCAAAGAAAGTCTACACCAGGTAGTGCGTAGGTATCCGGGCCATGTAATATTAGTCAGGGGAGACTTCAAACTGAATGGGCATCGTTTAATTCCGGGACTATGGCTGTAGAGGAATTGTGGACTAAATTTAAGTGCATTGTAAATAAAGAGTTAAAGAAATACGTGCCAGTAAAGACGATTAAGGATTTAAAAGATCCTCCGTCGTACAATAATAATGTTAGAAAGCTGCTGAGAAAGCACTCTCGATTCAAAAAAGAACACGCAAATGATGACAAGCAAAAGTTAGTACAGATTCGTGCGTCTATAAAAAGATCGATGCGCGAAGCATACAATAGCTATCACAGCCATACCTTAGCAAAAGATCTTTCCGAGAACCCGAAAAAATTCTCGTCCTATGTAAAATCAATAAGCGGGTCAAAGCGCACTGTCCAGTCACTCGTTGATCACTCTGGGGCAGTAGTAGAAGAAAGCAAACGGAAAGCTGAAGTTCAAAATTTAACCTTTAAGAAATCTTTCACGCAGGAGGACCATACAAATGTACCATCATTTGATCAACGTACTAATTCCGGAATTGAGGACATAGTACTAGGTATTTCCGGTGTAGAGAAGCATCTGAGAGAGCTAAATACGAAAAAGTCTGCTGGTCCGGATGGAATACCAGTTTGGTTTTACAAAGAGTATTCTGCGGCGCCGGCCGCGGTGGCCAAGGGGACTGAGGCGCTCCAGTCACGGTCTGCACGGCCACTACAGTCGGGGGTTCGAATTCGGGCATGCATATTTGTGCTGTGCTTAGGATAAGCTAGTTGATAAGTAGTTTGTAAGTTTAGGGACTGATAACCCCGTAGTTAAGTCCCATAAACTATACAAACATTTGAAACATTTTTTTTATTCTGCGGCATTGGCCCCCTACTTAGCTTCCATTTATCGCGAATCTTTAATTCAGCGCAAAGTTCCTAGTGATTAACATTGCAGAGCGATATGAAATGGAACAAACATGTAAGGACAGTTGTGAGTAAGGTGGACAGCCGACTTAGGTTTATTCGGAGAATTTTGGGAACATGTACTTCATCTGTAAAGGACACCACGTATAAAACGCTTGTGCCACCACATCTTGAGTATTGCTCAAGTGTTTGGGACCCGCAGCAGATCAGTTTATAGGAAGACATAGAAGCAGTTCAGAGGCGAGCAGCTTGGTTTGTTACTGGTAGGTTCGACCAATGCGCGAGTGTCACGGAAATGTTCCGGCAACTCAATTGGGGATCACTGGACGAAAGACGACGTTCTTTTCGTGAAATTCTGTTGAGGAAATTTACAGTGCCGGAATTTGAAGCTGAGTGTAGCACGATCTTGCTGCCACCTACTTACATTTCGCGTAGTGATCACAAAGACAAAATAAGAGAAATTAGGGAGGCATGTAGGCATTCTTTTTTTCCTCGTTCTATTTGGGAGTGGAATAGGAAAGGAAATGCCTAGTAGTGGTACAGTGTATCCTCCGCCACACACCTTAGAGCGGATTGCGGAGTATGTATGTAGATGTAGATATAGATGTTAAAATCTTTCCTTGGAAATAGAGTACAGTCTGTCACAGTAAAACATAAATATCAAAATAAAGTCATTAAAGTTTCCTCTGACTTTCAAGAAGTATGGTGTGCCACAAGCGACTGTACTGGGCCTGATACTTTTCATCTTGAATAGAATAAATTGGTGCACAAATGGCACAGACCATAGAAAAGGCAGATAAATATTTAAGAGAGAACAACTTATTTATAAATTGCAGAAAAACTAAGTACATGCAGTTACAGGCTAAAAAACAGCTTCAGTTGAAAACCTGAACCTCAAGTTACATGACTCATCACTGGAGGACGTTGGCAGCTACAAATTTCTAGGTGTTGAAATAGATAGGTTTATGACTTGGGAACATCATATACAAAAATTATGCTGAAAAATAACCTCTAATTTTTTAAGAGGTAATTGCCGACCACTGTATGTAAAAATACTTTATTAAAAATGTACCATGGGTTGATCTTCCCATATTTATCTTACTGCATTCCAATATGGGGAGGTGCTGGTGATGTGCATATGAATAGTCTTTTAATACCTCAAACGAAGGCCACAGTATGTATTGCTGGAATCTCCATAAGGTAATCCTGCAGAAGCAAATTTAAAGAACTAAATATAATGACAGTGCCAGAAACTATAATGTTTGTAAAGTAAAAATGTAGCATTTTACTAAATAGGAACATGCACGGTTTAATACAAGAAAAAGAGATGATTACCACATAGACAGCAGAAGGTTACAATTAGTGACAAAGATCCAATAACAGCAGGTAAAATGTTTTACAACAATTTGCCACAGTGTGTGAAAAATATAGTCAAAACACAAGACTTTAGAAAGGGAACTCTACAAGTCCATATACTGTTAAGGAATTCAATGAAACCCAACATGGAGACTACCAGATGATGGTACAATGGAACAAAAAGATATTGTTGCATATGGAACTGACATAGACTTGAAAATTGAAAGAAATATGATGTAAAGTGTTTATACTGTATATGTTTGTTGCAGAGCCTTAAGAATGGCATATATTGTAATATCTGTTTATATGTACTCTAGTATTAAGTAATACATTAATATTACAAGTATGTATTATACTATGGAATGAAAACCTATACTTTATGAAATGACTTTCAGGCAATGTAAAATAAATGTCTATTCAAATTTGTCTTTAATAATAAAGCATGTAAGATGCCTTATGCAACTAGTAAGCTGTCGACAGGCTAATGAACAATAAAAAAAAGAATCATTTTCTCAGTCATCTTGCTTCATTAATTGCTTACTGCACTCAGGCCTCAGTTTGGTTGAAAATTAAAAGACAAATGGAAATTAATAACTGAGTGAATTAAGAGGTTACTACTGGAATAAAGTTTTGATTAGTCAATTGTCTAACACCACCCATTCTGTTAGATGAGGTATTAGATGTAGCATGAAACAGTTTTCTCATGTGGTGTTCAGGGTATAAAATTCATGGAGTAACACTGTGAAATAATCACAACTGTTCCTTTGCTCATGCTCACACAACATGTATCCAATAGTTGACTACACAACAAGTTCATTTTATTTAACAAACTTCACTAGTAAAGTTTTGTTACCTTTCCTAAATAGATCCTTAATCAGTATTAAAAGTGCACACAAACTACAGGAACAAACTATTATGTCCACCTGAATTTGTCTTACTTGAACAAAATTAAATTCTCCTTCAAATACAGCTATCTATGTCACATGAACAATTTATGATAATTGGTAAATAGTACAAAAAATTTCATAAGTGAATCATGTCAATTATCATAAAATGGTTGATCATTCACATTCATTTAAGGGAAAAAACATCTGAGTTACCACATTTCTCAATTCTGTCAATCCTATCTATAAGAAGGACTGTAAAAACAGCGCTCACACTAAGCAACAACATTTAAAATATGTTGACGTAGAATAAGCACAATGGGAGGTTCCCCCACCTCCCCCATGAAGCTTCATTCCAACATGAAAGAACTAACTTTTGTGCAAACATATTAATAACTAATAAATCATCCAGTTCATTTACCTCCTTCTAGATTCCCTCATAATCATTATTTTTTAGTTTCATTGCCTAGCTTTTAGACACAAATTGCTCACGGACACAAGAAATGATAATCTATATTAAAAAAATCTAACTTATGTAGAAATGTATAACATTCCTTTTTACCTCATATGTGAAACTCATAAAACTACTATGTATAACTTATATGATACTGATCATCAGAATGAAATCAACAGCTCACAAACAGTCTGTTGGTCTGAACATGTCTTTGAATCTCAATCTTCTTTCTCCATAAGATAACCTTCCGCATTTAAATGGGTGCACCCTAATTGATCAGCAACTAATGACCATACATACTATAAATAAGACATACTTAAATCAATTACGGTATAAATATTCTGAAACTTAGTCTGCAGAAATGTACTTTTTTATATTCAATGAGAATACAACCCTTTAATTCAATGAGTCTCCAATTACAACAACAGATAACTACCATCAAGTGGTTTCTGTACAAAATGGTAAGGTCTGGAATACAGAATCCGCCATTTTCCTAGCTACTTACACAATAATAAAGCTTTGAAGTGATTTCGTAGAGGCACATTTTCACCAATTTTATATCTTTGAATCTTACCCAACTTTTTGTCAAATTTCTGTTTCATAAGTTGAGCAGTATGCTCCAATCTCTTAGCTATTTTTTCAATCAGTTCCTCCTGGCAAGAGAAGTGGATGAAATTTTAGTAAGAGGATCCAACCACTCATTTTTATTCAGAACAGTAAACAATACATCATGTGGAGTGAATTTTGTTGGAGAATGATATAAATTATTATAAATATTTTAAAATAGACGAATCAATTCAACCAGTTTTCCTCATGTATCCGCAGCATAAATGCGGATGGAACGAGTTTTTACAGGATTCGATTGGGGACTAAACAGAGAAATAAGAATGTGTTTTATGCTCTGTTCATGTAAGAAGGATCTCCATTTATAGTCTGTGAAATATAATGCATTGTCAGAGAAGGTGGTGTTGGGTTTTCTGACAGATGGAATATAATCATACAGCATCCTCTGAATTATAGAAGTAGCTATAGCTGTCTTGCTGGCATATAATTTAATATATTTAATGAAATATCAGATATTACTATTAAACACTTGATTCCCTCTCTTTCAACAGGATGAGCTTCACTGATACCAATAAATACTAGTTTCCATGGTGGATTCTGAATTATTGGATGTAAATCAATCTCAGTACATTTATTACTGTGTTTGTCCCTCTGAGAAATGCCACAGGTTCATGTAGTTTTACAAACACGTTTCTTGAGGTTGGGATAATAGCAATGTTTGGAAATTATTCATCACGTTTATTAGAACCAAAGTAGCCCCAGGTATTATTGGTATAGTAAACCATATCTTTTCGAGATTCCTGTGGAATACACAGTCTCCATACTTAACAATTAATATTGCTCCTATAGAACAAAATTTTTGATTTAATTTATAATGAAGTAAAATTGGATCACTAGGATCTTGATGAAATAATTTTCTGAAGTGTTTCCACAAAGATCTTGTTCCTGAAACTCCACTAAATTTTTACAAATTTGCCAACACTTCGGTCTATAAGTTGAATCCTTAATTAACATGACTTTAAATTCAGTGGACTGTTCAGTAAATTCTGAGTAATCTGTTAGACCTTGGGGTAATATGAATAATGCATTGGCTAAGATGTTACTTTTCCTATTTATGTGAAATATTTCCAGGTCATATTCCTGAATCACAATAACCCAGCATACAAGTCATTAATGTAACAACTTACATGACATCAGAAAGCGTAATGCTTGGTGTTCAGAAAAAAATCTTTATGTGTTTACCACACAGCTAATAATGAAATTCCTTCAAGGACCAAACCACAGGATGGGATTCCAACTCAGTAGTCGAATAAGATCTCTCACAAGGAGATAATACATGACTTGTGAACGCTATTATTTTTATATAATCTAGTCCATCTCTATTGTTGATTGAAAAATGTTCCAAGACCATAATTACTAGCATCAGTCAATGGACAAAACTCTTGAGACATATTTGTATGATAAAGTATATTTGCATTCAACAGAGTCTATTTGATTTTCTGAAGTGCCTTTTCACATTGCTGTGACCAGTACCAAATGCTGTGTTTTTGCAACAAACTAAGCAAGTTATCGTCATTCAATAATTGATCCAGTATAGAGCTCCTGAAGAATAAGACTACCCCAAGAGACCTTTTCATCTGTTTCTTGAACTTTGGAGATGGAAATTCGTGGATAGCCATCAGCTTCTTTGGATCAGGTACAATACCCTCCTCTGATATAATATGTCCAAGAAACTTTACTGTTTCTCAAGCGAATTTAGATTTAGCCAAGTTTGCAGTTACACCAAATTCTTGAAAGTTACTGATTACTTGAATGAGTAACTCCAGATGTCCATCCCAAGTTTGTGTTGTGATCAGCAAATCATTGACATTGTTGGAAATTGATCCAACATCTAGTATCCTAAAACTGAGTCCAAAGCAGACATAAACACACACCCACTAACATTTAATCCAAATTACATCACTTTCATGAGCCCTCACTTGAAAGTACTTTCCATTAACTAGATCTTAGGTCCAAACTTCAAAGAAATTTCACTCTGTGGAACCTCTGAAGCAACTCCTCTACATTTTCAGGTCTTGTACAAACTGGAACAATTATTTTGTTCAAGTCTCGAACATCAAGAAGTAATGTGATACCCTCCCCCCCCCCCCCCCTGGTTTAGAATTGGCCAAACAGGGATTGTGAGAAGCTTCAATTATATACCAGTCGAGCATCTTTCGAATTTCTTTAGTGACTGCCTCTAGTTTCATCCAAGGTACTGTATAGACGACTCAATCATATGCCTGGTGTGCATAAACCTCTAAATTATATTGACACATCTTGATGACACTGGGTTTCTCCCCAAAAACCTTCACAAATCTTTGCAACGGTTCTGAGAGTTATTGCCTCTGAAATTCATCTAAACCCTGTGATTCAGAAATGTTTTCCTGTATCACATCATTATTCTCATGGTCATATGTGCCAAGCTGAGGCCTCTGATTCCAACTAGGAGATATTTCGTCATTTAAATATAAAACTTTGTTATAAATTCCAGATATTTGTAATCTGTTACAATAGCTTCATGTAACCGAATAGTTTTGACCAGTGGTACTATTATTCTCTTTGATTCAATGATAAATTTAGTGTACCTGAGGAGAGGTTGATAATTGCATACCACTTAGACTGTCTAATCCAAGTATACAGTCTACACTTAGGTTTTAGCTACGAGAAATGTCGCCATTCTCTAACCTAGGGGAATGCATTACTTGAGTGTTCATTATCGTGGTCCCTGCCACTGCAGAACTTTTATCACACTACTTAATCCCTTCTAAAAGTCCAAACTTATAACGTTCACTTTTGATCCACTATCAACTATTACTTGTGTCAGAACTGATCCTATTTCAGCAGAAATTACAGTTTTTATGGCTTCATTGTATTATTTATGACATTCCTTTGGTTAGAAGAGTAATTCTTTCCTAATATCCTCTCCATCATTATACCTCAAAGGTCTACCTCATGACCAACATAATTGCCAGAATTATTTGATGGATATTCGATATACTCACCCATATATAAATGGTCATCTTCCTTCTCGTGACAAGTTTCATGTTTGGTATTTTGATGATTGTTGCTCACCAATGCCCAGCACAACCAGCTTCTGAGAGGTCAAAGTGGTTGAAATTACTATGTTGACTGCTGTGTGGAACCAGATTGCTGATCCTCATGCAGTTCAATAAACCTGACATGTTGCTGTTGTTATTGTTGTGGATCATTAGTTACTCTGTTGTTATTTACCCAGTTTCCAGCACTTGGACTGAACTGTTGAGGAACCTGACTATTTGGAACCTAAACAGATGATGGGAGAGGAATAGGCAATTTCCATGATTGTGGATGAATGTTCTGGTTTTGCCAATTAGAATTTTCCATTTCATAGTTCAAAGTTCAAATTTGTCCTTGATTTTCATCAATCTTTCCTTTTTTCGATACCTCACTATTTGGTGCATTCAATAAATTCCTAGGAACAATCTGTGAAACACCATATTGAAAATTTAGAAGTCGATTCTGCCATTGTCGTTTAACACATGGAGTTGGCACATAACCATTGACGTTATTAGACTGCATGTGGTTGTTATTGTTATTGCGCCTGTCGTTTCTTTTTCCATTTTCGTTTACATTATTATATCTTTTATCATGTCCATTGTCTTCCTTTTTGTTTTCTCCAGGTACCATTGTTGTTATTACCATACATGTACTGATTACCATACTGTTCACCATCACGTATTTCCTCCTGAAATAAATCACAATTTCGTCATTTTGACGAGCAGTGCATGTTTTGACATTACAAGTGGTCGAGTACTACTATTTGTGCACTGTGGTCCAATATTATTATTGTCAAGTGAAACAATTGTTTGTTGTGTGGTTTAGTCTAGTCTATGTACAGTGTTCCTTAGTTAGCAGCAGAGTTGTTCGTCTGTTGCTGTGAAATGAAAATTAGTTGATTTCAGGATGGATATACGACTTTTCTATTTATTTATTTTATTTTAGCAGAAAACGACGAATTGAAGAGGAAATTGACCACAAAGAGCCTGAATCCTCAAAACAGATTTAAGCACAAGATGCAACTGTTGAACCTATTCTTAAGGAAACGAGTTCAGTGAAATATGTTGTTGCCAGCTGTGGTGGCCGAGCCATCTGCGGAGCGTCAGTCACAGGCTGCACGGCCACTACGGTCGGGGGTTCGAATCCCCCCCTCGGGCATGGATATTTATGCCGTCTTTAGTATTAGCTAGTTCATAAGTAGTTTGTAAGTTTAGGAACTGATAACCCCGTAGATAAGTCCAAAAAAATGTTGGTAATGTTGGCTATGGCGTTTCTTGTCATATTGCAGAAATTGGAAAACTGATAACTGAATTTAGTTTACAGGCATATCCAAAGCAAAATAACAGGCTATTTGTAGCAGACTGTTTCAAGAGATTTAATTCATTGTTGTATCCTAAGGAGAAATATGCTGCTTTTTGCTATCCTTACCAACAATTTTTACCTCGTGGAAGCAAACAGACTTAATCCACTTCCATGGGATTCATAAACTGGAAGAAATGCCACAGATTCCAAAATTGGTTTTCCAAATGATGAAAAATCAGTTTTTCATACACAAGCTATGGCAATGTGGTAGAACAAATTACACAGAATATCCACAACTGGCAGTGTTGAAACTTAGATACCTAAATCAATTAAAAAACAGGTATTACATGAAGTAATACAGTTTCTAGTTGTTAACGAATTAGCTTTGCCTGGAAATCATGTTTTGGAGCCGGCCGCGGTGGCTGAGGAGACTGAGGCGCTCCAGCCACGGTCTGCACGGCCACTACGGTCGGGGGTTCGAATCCCCCCTCGGGCATGGATATTTGTGCTGTCCTAGTTCGTAAGTAGTTCATCAGTAGTTTGTAAGTTTAGTGACTGATGACCCCGTAGTTAAGTCCCATAAGCTGTACAAACATTTGAACATTTGAACATGTTTTGGAGGAATAAAAAGAAGGACTATTTCAGGAATTGTTTGAATACACATACATGAAAGATCCAGATTTAAAGAAGGCTGTCAGTCACATCCCACAACAGGCAACATGTTCAGCTGAAATTCAAAATCAGATAATTCAGGCAATGGTTGAAGCAGTATGATGTTCCATTGTCAAAGATTAAGAAATCTGACATGAACTGAATTACTCTAATGGGAGATGGGACGATAAAAATAGCCGCGAAAATATTGCAATAGCAATGTGTTATGTTAAGGATGGAATGGTCACTGAGTCATAGCTGACAGAAACCATGGTCGAAAATCTTGATGCAGCCACTTTCATGGAATTGATATTAAATGACCTAAATGAAAACAACATTGACAGCTCTCATATATTAAGCCAGTGTTATGATGGTGCAAGTGCAATGAGTGGGAAAGTTTTAGGAGAAAATAAAGTGGGTAAAAAATTTCTGATGTGCACTGCTATAACCATCTCTTGCAATTGATAGTCGTCAGGACTGTCTCAGAAATGACTTTCATTCGTTTTCTTTTTCTTTTTTTAATGAGTCATGTTCCACGAATTCCTTCACCATGGGAAAATAGCTGCCTAGTATGGTGGAAAAAGGATTGAAGGATTGACCAGCTCCTCTAACAGTGTTGGTCAAGACACTTGGCAATTACAAAAGTTTTAAAAAACAATTATTTGTAGATTTTGAAGCCCTTTAATGAAATTTAAAATGTCAGTGATGACATTGCTAAAAGTGTCAGCATTAAGAAGTCATGTTTAGTTTTGATTTGGCTATTGCCAAAAACATATTATCAGTGTTTCAGCCTGCATACACAGCTTCACAAGCCCAAAGCACAGAATTTAAAGAGTCCATAACAATAATAAAGTCCATCCTAAATGAATTGATGAACTAAGTTCAAATGAAATGTTTCATCAAATCTTGGTAGAAGCTAAACTTTTGGCAAGCGACATTTCCGAAAATATAACCTATATGCAGAGGAGGGAAGTTAAGAAATCAAGTCAGATGGTTGTCTACATAGTGGATGGCAATTCCTGTTCCTCCATGAGACAAAATATGGAAGATCAAAAGACAAACAGGAATAGCCGTATGGTCTAAGACATCATGGTACAGATGGGATGGCCACTACTGCTGGAGCTTCGAGTTCCCCATCTAACATGTGTGTGTGTGTGTGTGTGTGTGTGTGTGTGTGTGTTGTCCTTAGTTTAAGTAGTTTGTAAGTCTAAAGACTGATGATCTCAGCCGTTTGGTCCATTAGGCTTAAAAACATTTTTTCGAAGATCAGGATACTCAGCCATTTAAATCTGAATACCTTGAATTGTTGAACTCCACCAAATAGCTGAAATACATAGAAAGTTTTTAGACAATAACAATCTACTAGATTCAAACCGAGTCTTGATGAATTGGATGGAGAGAAATGGTACCACTGAAAAATTTAGGTAAGTGTCAGAAAATGAAATAAATTACATAGCTACTTGCAAAATATTTTATATATTATTTCTAAATTTCAACAGATTTTTCAAGTCTAATAATTCCATGAAGAGAAGAGGCTACTGTGGCCAAAATATACTTGAGTTGTCATCAGGATAAAAGGAAAAACATAATGCAAATTGTGTGCAACGACGAGAGTTATTCAAAGATACCTAAGAACTACTTATTTCTGTGGCGAATCTACTTTTCCACTTTGTCTGCAGTCAGTAGGCCTCAGACACTGTCAATGAGTCAGAAAGAATGGCAGGCATGGTATTTCTGGCCTTTGAGAAGAAAAGAACGACATCAGTTGATCTGAATGATGTCCTTTGAATTTTCAATAATATGGCGAACTGTTTTAAGGAAGGACTTCTACACTGCCTTCCTGAAATCAAGGCAATATCATTGTTTTTGATGATGTCATTCATTGATTCGATGCCTAGGCACCAGATTGGTAGGCAGACTTACATCCAGTTATTTTAAAGCCATTTCATAAGTCTACCTAACAATTAGGTGGTCTGCACTGACTCAATGTATGATATCATCACAGTTATGCTACATCCTTGATAACATGAAGGCAATCACTTTTACCAAGATCGCTTTTTGCAATCTTTTAGTTTTTGATTGCTAGTTTCAATGAAGTAAGTCGTTATCTTCAGATCAAAATATTGGTAATTCACTTGCACATGTTTGGAGTAATGTTAAATTATTCATGTGCTAACATTGCATGAAGTCGTAAAAGAAAATTAAAATTTTCATCCTACAGCACTGGCTGAAGGTTACTTATATATCATAAATGTAACTTGTAATTTATAGCAACTAGAATGAGAAGAACAGTGTTCTTGAACTAAAGTTAGCTGCCCAAGGGAAACACTTTGAGCTATTAATGGATTACCAGTTAAAGATACATTTGTTAATAATGAAAAATAATTCAAATTCGCATATAATCTGAATGATCAAGAACTTCTTTGGTAACAAACTTTAAAAAAATATTTATGATTCCCCATGTGGTATTCTTTGAATAATTCATGTAGTATCTATTGAACATAAATGTATTCAGTGGATGTGGTGTATAAAACATTATTTCATTGACAAATAAAGTAAAATAACATCTTTGCTATTCATTACTCTATCATCTTCTTCTTCCTCTTCTTGCTGTCTTAAGTTAACCTTGCAAGATTCCAGCAGTTCTTCGTAAAACTTAAGCTATGAATAAGTGTCCCATTTGGTGCTATAGTGAATATTTATTGGGCTCAAAAGTCTTTCATTTTTAACATTTAGGTTCAACACCCAAATGCAGGTATTCAATAAGCATATACCTAATGCTTTCTCTGCAAACAACCCTCGTACTCCAAAGTCGATGAGATATCTTGTTTCACCATCTAGGATACAGTTATTACTGCAATTCTGTGAATATTTTAATCCTTTTGTAGGATCCAATATGAATTGCCAATTTACTTGGCTTTCAGTACATCAATCACTGCCTTTTCTCAAATACAGAATTTGTGCAGATAGATCATAGTACTGGTCCAAATTTCTGAAATGTAAATATGTAGTCCCATGAATTTCGAATTAAATTCCATCTTTGAATTCTTTTCTTGATGTGACCAAAATATTGATCTGGAGGCAAATAAGCGTTGACAGGCGCCAGAAAAATTACCAATGGAGTTTTAAAATCAGGTTGATGTCTCACTTTGCAAGCACTCACTTAAAATACATGTCATGTTTTGATTTTCGTCCCCCTCCTCCAAACCATTGGCAAATAGGCATTATATCCACTGTTTGAGGGGGAAAAGCAACTTCACAGGAAACTGTTTGATTTTGTTTTAGTACACTGTGACTATCATAACCGACATTTCTTTAAAAAAATGCAATTAAAATTGACATAGAACGTGATACATTACATAGCACATAGTGGTGTGAACATAAAAAGTTTTTTT
Source organism: Locusta migratoria (assembly GCA_026315105.1). Lineage (NCBI taxonomy): Eukaryota > Metazoa > Arthropoda > Insecta > Orthoptera > Acrididae > Locusta > Locusta migratoria. The sequence goes on along the minus strand of CM048755.1, from coordinate 450,024,316 downwards.
TAATAGAATGCTAAGTTCATTGCTTAAAATCCTTTAGATATGAGGAGTTATGGATTAAAATCTTTTACATCACAAAGAATACTAATGAATTCAGGAATATCTGGAGTGGCGATCTGTTACGTAGAATTTCATAGTTTAATACTGGAATTGAGGAAACAACAACATTAAATTTTATTGACACCCAAAGAAAACTTTACAATGTCTGTTTTAGTCAACTTAACGTGCTGGGAAGTGAAGCAACATTTAAAAACATCAACATCAATTTGAAGCGAAAATATAAGCAGACGAACACATCAAATAATATTTACAAGAGCATAAACAGAGCCTGTTTACTTTACCCATTACAAGTTCCCCACTGACATTGTTAATACTATCTTAAACAACTGAATTTTTGTCTTTCATTAGCACTGACCTTTTTAATTTAAAATTGTATTTACTGAAAATGATATCATCAAATTTCAATATTATTCAAATAAACAGTTTGTTTTAGTGTTTTTTTACGATATTGCAAAACAGAAACAATTTTTCGGTCTGAGATATCCGACATCTAATTTAGTAGGACACTCAAATTGGGAAAAAAATCAAGTTGTAATGAACCAGTTGCAATTTACCGCAAAAACAAAGTATAATAGTAAAATAAAGATTAATAAGGCATGTTTGCGTGTAATCTTTGTAATCGTCTAGTACAACATTAAAATCGCGTGACGTAAATAGGTCAACTTCCGATGTTAGCAAACAACCGTTCTGTCAAAACTTTCTTCTCGAGAAAGCTTGACGTAACATGACATGGCGGTCTGCTGACGGACAGTGTGACTGCCGCCATTAGAAATTGATTTTGGAATGTTATGGCATAACATGATGTGACGGACAGCGTGAATTGGGCTTGAACTACCAGATCGACTGTCTCACATTAGGCAGAATAAAAATCAATTGATAAGAGTAGATCAAGTAAAATTTTTATTGCTGCCCCATCTGTAATCATTATTGCCCTACCTTAAATTCAACTCTACCTACAGTCCTGAAAGTTAGAGATACTAAAAAAATTTTCAAATGTTTGTAGAAATGTTTGTAAATCTTATGGGACTTAACTATGGGGTCATCAGTCCCTAAACTTACAAACTACTTACGAACTAGGACGGCACAAATATCCATGCCCGAGGGGGGATTCGAGCCCCCCGACCGTGCAGACCGTGACTGAAGTGCCTCAGTCCCCTCGGCCCCGCTGCCGGCCGTTTGTAGAACTTATGGGACTTAACTACAGGGTCATCAGTCCCTAAGCTTACAAACTACTTATGGACTAGCTAAGACTAAGGACGGCACAATTATCCATGCTCGAGGGGGGATTCGAACCCCCGACTGTAGTGGTCGTGCAGACCATGACTGGAGCGCCTCAATCCCCTCGGCCGCCTAGAGATACTCAGTAAGGTGATATTGATATATAATTGCTTATTTTTACGATAATTGAAGTAAAATTCACACAATGTGTTGTCTGACTAGAGAACAAAGACATATAGTGTGTGTAAGAAACCCAACAATTCCTCAAGTACATTTATTTTCATATCTCGAAAACAACTCGTTATGTCTGACATCTACTGGCAGCACTACATATTTGCGATGCCACCCAAGGAAGCCCAAGAAATAACGTGTAGTTTTGTTTTAAAATCAACAGATGGCGATAGTTATCGTCTGGCATGTGTAACGAGCTTTTTGGGTATGCTTTTTTATGTTAAGCTGTGCTGCTGCAAGACACAGTCCATCTACTCACTCGAGTCTCTCTCGCGGAAGTACGCACTTGGCTTTTCTGACGTTTAGCTGCCAGAAGCTTACGTCACATGAGTGCCTCAAATGTAAACACAAGGTTGCGCTCCTGACAGAATTTGTTGTTGGAACTATTGAAGGATTCAGTTTAGTACGAGCTGTGGTATTGCCATCTCATGTTGTATTCGTTCATCTACAATAAAGAAAATTGGATAAAAGTTAAGCAGTAGGCCGTCATTGAAATTTACTTAGTTTGTATTACATGTGCAAAGGACGCACCAAAATACTAAACGGAAACGTGTATATTGTTTTGTTTCTCCTTGTGATTACCTAGAAATTCTAATTCTTATAATGAAACTAATTTCAAACTAACGTTGACGATTTGCTATACTGCACATCAGTTTACCACTATGATTTATTTCGTATTCACACTGGCTGATTTCGCCAACTCAAAATAGCTGTCAACTGGTCAATATAACCTGCACTAGCGATGACTGTCAATGCATTCAAGATTTCAGATGTAAGCTGTGCACTGTTACATTTTGGCCAAAACAGGCAATATCCTTAATTGAGCAACAAGTACGCGTTTAACTGTTCTGTTGTGCCTAACATGGGTAAATTCGCACATTTAGTGATTGTACTTAATGAAGTATAGCAATTTATTTTCCGAATACACAATCGCGAATCGTGTATGTAAGTATTTAGGATACCTGTAACAAAATTAACAGTTAAACAGCGAAAAAATTTGACTACTTCTATTATTTAGACGAAAATTCCATAGCATGACATAATCATCTAATTTTTCGAACTTGGTTCTCATGCGCTGCAGTAAAAATATGACAGAAATCCCATTACTTTATTTGTCATATTTTATTCAAATACTATACCAAAACTATGTAGACAAACGGGACTATTTCGTTGTGCAGTGCAGATTCATGTCAAGTCATTAGATGTCTCAGAATTATCGGATAGGAAGTAACTTGAATGGAGCATAGTGTGTTAACATTTTATTTGGTGGCGTTTTAACGAACTGCATCTTGATAATGAATTCCACACTATGGACACTACATTTTCCATTTTTCGACACACGAATGTTCTGATTTAAATGAACTTTTTTTCTCGTGTAAGTGTAAAAGTTCTTCCGCATATTGAACTCGGAACTGCATTCTTCACACTTTTGTAACGTTTTGTGCGAATCACTCATGTTCACCTAAAGACAGCAACATCGAAATAATAGAAAACGCCAATAACGAAATAAAGAAGCAGCAACGAAGTTAAACGGAGCACACAGTGTGGGAGCTGAGAGCAGAATGGAATATGGAAGACATCTTCAAACAAGTTGACAGGTCACGTGTTATCCATCTCCACTAAAAATGTCAAAATATCAAAAATATCAACGTGCATACTGCCGCGAGACAGTCTCATCCCCACTCTGTGAGTTTTTAATCTTTGGTATAGCCATTGCATACTCTTTGACTACACTGCAGACTTCGGTTTGAGTATATCTTTGCTCATTGTCAAATGTGTGATGTTTTTGGCATGAAATGCTTTGTCGTAACAACGAGTTCGCCGGGAATTGTGAACCAGTTTGCGATTGTTAGATTTGTGTGTATGTAGTGCTCACATAAATATGGAACAGCAGGCGCCAGAAAATCCGCCGGTAAGTTATAGTAGTAAATAGCTGTTAGGAAACACAAGTTTTGTCTGTAATTATTGTTGGCGCCGTTGACTGTTTAAATGCCGGTATTCTTGTTATTGGTGTTTAGGATATTTGATTTTATACAATTGGAGAAGGCCAATATAGCATGTAGTCCGCTTCATGGTACTTTGATGCACAAAGCAAAAACACATGCCGACGTCTAGTTAAACTGACGTATTGGCGAAAGTCCCTTTAGAGTGTACCAGTTCTGTTGGATGTAGAGACGCTGAAACCTACCGTCTGTACTTATAATTTACCAAATCATCACCCAGATGTGCCCCTCCCATCACACTCGATCTCAAGTTATATCTAAAACTGCTGTGTTAGACTTGAGGCACTGTGCTAGCAATACGTAAAATTTGTAACACAATTGTCTCTTTAAGTTCGTTGTCTTGCTGCGAACTGGTGAAGTAAAATAAGTGAAATTAGAAAATCATTCGATAATAGTGTTTAAGATATAATTCAACCACCACATTGGGGCACAAAACAAAAAAGAATAAACTGGGCGCGTTGTTTACATGGTTCTTAAATTATGCTCCTGACATCAGACGAATACCTATGGCCTTACACAAAAATCTGTAAGAGGAAGAACTAAGTGTCAATCACATCATACTTCAGTAACTTCCATTCTTTGACATGTAAGTTTTGATTACCAGTTAATTGTTTGACAGTACGCGGTATACTGCCTTCTATGGTCAGTTGAAGACCAGGATACCACCCGCAGGCTCTGCAGAATGTCATACCTTTCGCACAGTCAAGTTCACAAAATACATTTGGGAATACAAATTGCTACCAGGTTGTGACTTGAAGTACAATGTACGGACTGATGACCACGCAGTTTGGTCCGATAGATTTACAGACATTTGAACATTTTGAAGTACAATGTGAATCAGTCACTACATGGATGTAACAGTTTGCTTTAGGTAATGTAAATTGACCTCATTTATTCACTAATAACTTCCATTACTGTGACGTCATTGGTCCAAGAGGACTGGTGGTATCCCCGTCTTCAATTATGCCACTTTCAACTATACTCTGCAATAACCTGAAAGTGTCTTATGTTGGTAGACTACCAATTTACTTTATTGTAGAATTCATCCAAGTGGCAAATTCACACTAATGATAAAGTGATTGCGACTGACCATTCAGCTGACTAAACACTCCCATAGGACTAGAATTGTGTGTTAGTGTCATAGACGTACATTAAAAAACTGAAAGGTATCTACAACCAATGGTAGCTACCAATTTGTTGTTAGATATAAAAACTTGCAGCAATAGTGCTATATCATTCTATATTTTTATCATGTTGTGATATTTTTTTCTTCTAGGCCCAATAATTAATCTTATAGTAGCATAGTGTGGAGATATTCTTCCTATGATGCTTCACAAGGCCTTTAATACAAATGGCAAGTATTATTTTGCACTCCGTTGTGTAGTGGAGTACACACACTTTAAAGGGGCAGTTTGACAGCTTTGGTGGATGATATTCTCCAACAATGCAGTATGATGTGAACAGTTTTTTTAATTGATAAATTTGTTTATTGTATATGGCATACATAATTAACTTTGCATGAAGACACATCCAAATATTCAAAGAAAGATTATTAAATGGCAATACGTCAACTTTTCAGCACAGCTTTTCAGTATTATATAGGTACTATGCAGCTATAGTCTTAATCAAGAGCTATTATATAATAATGTATTGCATCACTCATTGCTGTCAGGAAGTCTCTAAAAGGATTCTTGGAGTTATGTGTGAGGCATTCTGACACCATGTGTGCAATTGTCATTCTGCACCGCAGTCACAATATTTTGAAGAAGATGTGCCTAGTTGTGGAGAGCATCTGCACATCTCTACTGGCCTGTTTGTGTGGGGTTCAAGGTAGTCCAAATTGTCAAGGTTGATCAAATCCAGGGGATCTCTCTTGGATGCTGGGTAGTTAAATGCACTGTGAAAAGCAATTATCCTGCCAGTTGAATTTCCATCCATCTGTGCCTTTGAATTCATTTTGCGCCAGAGTGCTGGCTGTAATGAGGGTGGAAGTCTTGATATTAATCTTTTTCACTCTGTGGGAAACACATCTTCAGTATTGGGAAGTTGGGATTATCAATCTTCTGTATTCTCATAGTATCATGCCCTTCTGTCTGATATCAAGAGATGATGGGTGGCTAAAGAGAGGTAACCAGTATGTGGGTGTTGATCAATACCAATGTGTATGGCCTCTTTAAGTTGGGTGTCACCCTTTATTACATAAGGGCCATTAAGTCATTCTGTTGTTGTGGTCTTCAATCTGCAGACTGGTTTGATGCAGCTCTCCATGCTACCCTGTCCTGTGAAAGTCTCTTCATCTGAGAATATGTTTGGCAACCTACATCCTTTTGAATCTGCTTACTATATTCGTCCCTCTGTCTCCCTCTACAATTTTTACCCCACACACTTCCTTCCAATGCTAAGTTGATGATTCCTTGATGTGTCCAACCAACCTATCCCTTCTCTTAGTCAGGATATGCCAGAAACTCCTTTTTTCCCGATTTGGTTTAGCACCTCCTCATTAATTACATGATCTTCCCATCAAATTTTCATCATTCGTCTGTAGCACCACATTTCAAAAGCTTCTATCATCTTTTTATCTGAACTCCTTATCGTCCACATTTCACTCCCATACAATGCTACACTCCAGACATATGCTTTCAGAAAGGACTTCCTAACATTTAAATTAATATTGGATGTTAACAAGTTTTGCTTCTTTGGAAACGCTTTTCTTCCCATAGCCATTCTGCATTTTATATCTTCTTTACTTCGGCCATCAGAAGTTCTTTCTACCCAAATAACAAAATTCATCTACTACTTTTATGTCTCATTACCTAATCTAATTCCTTCAGCATCGCCTGATTTTCTGACATTGCATTCCATTACCTTCGTTTTACTCTTGTTAATTTTCATCTTATATCTTCCTTTCAAGACACTGTCCATCCCATTCAATTGCTCTTCCAGATATTTTGCGGTCTCTGACAGAAGTACTATGTCATCAGCAAAGCGCAATGTTTTTATGTATTCTCCCTGCACTTTAATGCCCTTATATCCTCTGTAATGTTACCATCGTGCAGTTATTTTACTACCCAAGTAACAAAACTCATCTACCACCTTTGCTATTTCATTATTTAATCCTAATTCCTTCAGTGTCACCTGATTTTCTTAGACTGCACTCCATTACTCTTGTTAATGTTCATCTTGTATGCGCCTTACAACACACTGCCCATCCTATTCAATTGCTCTTCCAGGTCCTTTGCTAGCTCTGGCAAAATTACAATGTCATGGGCAAAACACAATGATTTTATTTCTTCACCCTGAACTTTAATTCCTTCTCCAAATTTCTCCTTGCTTTCATTTATAGCTTGCTCCATGTAAAAATTGAATAACATTGGAATAATGCTACAACCCGGTCTTACTCCCTTCCCAACCTCTGCATCCCTTTCATGCTCTTCAGCTCTGGTAACTGCTGTCTTGTTTTTGTGCAAGTTGTAAATAACCCTCCGTTCCCTATATTTTACTCCTGAGAATTTGAAATAGTCTATTCCAATCAATAGTGTCAAAAGCTTTTTCCAAACCTACAAAAGCTAGAAATGTAGGTTTGCCTTGCCTTAATGTATCTTTTAAGATAAGCTTTAAAATGAGTATTGCCTTCCATGTTCCTACATTTCTCCTGAATCCAAAATGATGTACAGCATACAGCACCATCTGTTAGCAGCTTTTGTAACTATTATTTCAAACTGCTTTATAAACTTCTTAAAGCTTTCGCAATAAACATACTGTTTACTGCATTCCTCTATCAATCTTTGTTTTCGAGATATTTAATTTTGAAATTAGGGAGCTGTTTTCTGGACACCCTGTAGATTATAAGTAATCTATGATTACCTTTGTAAATTACAGACTACCACAACAGAATGTACCATCAATCACAGGTCTCAGCCCAAAAATTCATGCCTTCGGCGCTCACATGCGGGGGGGATACTTTGTTCACCTATAGCTAACCATTGGAGAGAAGTTACAGATCACTTTTTAAACATAATCTATAAGCCATGTTCTGCATGTAAACAATCTATTGTCTTTAACTCAGCCAACAGGTTATATTGCAGACTTCAATTGACTCGCTTTTATTGTAGCATAGCCTGAAGTCTGTCTAGTATGGAGTTAAGTCTGGTTGAGTGTTGCCGAAGCCAACAAATGTGAGAAGCAAAAAACTGATTGTGGTGTCACACTGAGCTGTAGCGTAGCAAAAGGTCCACCTTAGATTGGTAGGCAACAATTTGGTTGAGAGTTGGTGAAACCAACGAATGTGAAAATACAAGTGTGTTTTTAATGAAGAAGATAATGTTAGAATGGAACATTTGAAATATCTGAAGTGTTTGATACTATTTTTTTTCTTTTTGGGGTGGGTGGGGGATAACCTATGCTGCCTTCATTTGAATAAAGGAAACTAATTTCCTGCATTGATCTGAATTGAGCTATTCAGTTCTGTCCAGTTTTTTGGTCATTTTCAATTTATATTTTGTGTTTTCAATTGGCTTTTTGTCATTTTATACCCACTTTAAATGTCCCTGCAAAAAAAGAAAACACATTCTTGCGCTTGTTCCATTATTTTCATTTTATTGGTTTTACATTAACTGTCGTGTGTTTATTGCATTTTTTGTTCATGAATTTTTTTATTTATCTATTTTTTCCATATATTGGCTATTAGTATTTCTGCCATGTTGACAATGTCACGGTACAAAACCGATGGGTAGTATCACAGTCTTAATTTGACCCACTCGTCGGCTTTGACCAGTGACATCATAGGAATGGAAGTTGTTACTGAATAAATGTGGTCACTTTAGGTAATCAAAAGGTTACTGTTACACCCATGTAGTCCCCCCAGGGGGCTCACCGCTCTGTGGTGAGTACGTGCGTGGCGAGCACGGGGCCCCAGCCTTTGTAGCACTCTTTCCTTTCCGTGCTACACGACGATTCTTCTACTGTCCTTTTTCCCCCTCTTGGGGACCGAGTCGGTGCATTCTTCGGGGAACCGAAGTTCTGACCTTGTGGATTAAGCTCTTCTCTCACTTCTTTATTTGCCTCCGCGTCTGCGTTTGAGGCTTCTCCTCCTACTATTTCTCTCTTCCTCCTCCCTGTACGCACTTGAAGGCCACCCATATGGGTGACTGGGTAATGCGTAAGTCCCAGCCCCGGGCTGGCATGTAGGGTGCGTGCGTACCCCCTGGTTAAGGCCAGGCGAGGGAGGGGCGATTGCCTGCGCTGATACCTTCCCGATTCGCCGATTGGTCCCTCCGTCTGTAGATCGGGAGGTGTGACCTGGGGTGTGAACAATCACCCAAGGCGGGTGTGCTTCCGTTGGGGGCCCCCAGCAGGAAGGAGCATGCCATCGGAGACACTGGCAGTCGTGGGGGATACAACCGCGATGGTTATAAAAAAAAGAAAATGGAAAGAGCCTTTAGAAATTGATGTACTAGACAATAGTGTGTCTGAACAGAAAAATTTACAGACATCAAAGTTCCTTGTGGTGACCCGTACTGAGGAAGGACAATCCTTTTCGTCGGTGAACCCATTTATTATTCAAAAAGGGGTTGATGCCATTGCCGGCCCAGTTAAGACCTGCAACCTCCTGCGTAATGGAACACTACTGTTAGAAACAGAAAGTGGCTCCCAGGCACAGTGGCTGCTTAAGGCTACTCTGCTCCACAGCTACCCGGTTTGTATTGAGCTCCATCCAACCCTCAATTATTCCCGAGGGGTAGTCTTCTCGGTCAGTCTGGCCGGTCTGACTGAGGATGAACTGAAAGAATATCTGGCAGCTCAAGGCGTCGTCGCAGTACACAGAGTGACAAAAAAAGAGAACAATGTTGTAGTCCCCACTCGCACAGTGTTTCTGACCTTCGACCGAGTGGCTCTGCCGCCGAAGATCAAGGCAGGGTATGAGGTCATCACAGTACGACCTTATATCCCTAACCCTACTTGGTGTTATCAGTGCCATCGATTTAACCACACAAGCCAGTCTTGCAAGAACCCGGTCATATGTGTCACCTGTGGTAAAGAGGCCCATGAGGGGATTTGTCCACCACCGTCCCCTCATTGCATCAATTGTAACGGGAATCATGCTGCTTCCTCCCGGGAATGTCCCGTGTTTGCCGATGAACGAGCCATCCAGGAAATCCGTGTAAAGGAAAAGGTTCCCATACAAGTTGCACGTAAGATGTACGCCAGTCGTAAGCCCAAGACCCCGCCGCGTGGTAACTACAGTACTGTAGTTGCAACGCCTCCACCAACACGGGATATGGCCACACAGACTTGTGACCTACAGTTTACGACAGTAGTTGTCAAACGGTCTACATCGACAACAGTGTCACTTTCAACGAAAAGTGTGAGTACCTCTTCCAAATCTTCATCTTCAGCTGTGAAACCACAGATAGAGACGCAAAAGTCTAAGAAAGAGCATTCGCGCGAGGATTTCCTCCGCACCCCTACCAAAACATCTGAGCCAACCAAAGAGCTTCACCAGGGCTCCAAGAAATCGAATAGGGGGTAAACTCTCCCCCCTCCTAACTCACAATGTGACGATGGCATCCCCTGGAAGCCTATAGTCTCTCCAGGTGCATCAGCCAAAGATGGGGCTGCCGACCACACTCGCGCAGCTCATGTGGTAACCTCTGAGAATATGGAGCAAGACCCTCCTGTCTCAGGCACCACCAGTTGCGAACATTCGCACTGTGGCCCGCCGCCTTCGTCGGGCTGATGTCCACCTTCATCTCATTTTATCCTATTATGGATATTCTTCAATGGAACATTCGTGGTATCCGGTCGAATTGGACATCATCCAATTATCTTCTCTCTACAGGAGACAAAATTGCTACCTGGTACTCGAATTACTTTCCCACGCTACACTACCGTTCGCTTTGACCTTCCTCCAGTGGCAGGAATTCCAGCCCACGGGGGCGTAATGTTGCTTATTCGGGATGACGTACACAGTACACCGGTCCCTTTGTGTACTCCAATACAAGCTGTTGCTGTCCAGATATACCTTCCTGGATTTGTCTTCACACTGTGCAATATTTACGCTCCTTCCTCTTTTCCCGTCCTAGATCCGATCTCCTAGATCTTATTGACCAGCTTCCGCGTCCGTTTTTGTTGGTGGGAGATTTCAATGCCCACCACACCCTTTGGGGCTCCCCACGACCATGTCCACGGGGCTCCCTCCTGGCAGATGTACTGAACCACCTTCAGCTCATCTGCCTTAACACTGGTGAACCAACTTATCTTTCGGACACCACAAATACTTTCAGCCATATAGATCTAGCTATCTGCACTGCTCAGCTGGCACGGTGTCTTGAATGGTCTGCTCTCTGACACACATTCGAGCGATCATTTTCCGTGTGTAATTCACCTAATGATGCCTGACACCCTTGAGCATCCACACCGCTGGCAGTTAACCAAAGCGGACTGGGAGCTCTACACGTCACTGGTGGATTTTGGTACTTACCATTATCCTAGTATAGACGACCAAGTGGAACACATTACCACAGTTATTCTGACAGCCGCAGAATGTTCCATCCCCTGCAAGACTTCCCACGCACGTCGTCCCCTTGTCCCGTGGTGGACCGCGGAATGCCGTGACGCTCTGCGAGCACGGCGACGTGCCCTTAGAATCTTCAAACAACGGCCCACGCTCGACAACTGCATCCGATACAAACGGCTGCGGGCCTATTGTCGTCGCCTCTTTCGCGACTGTAAACGCGCCAGTTGGTGCTCATTCACGAGCTCTTTTAATAGGTCTACCCCTTCCTCCATCATTTGGGGTAACCTTCGAAAAATTTCGGGCACTATGGCTCGTTCCCTGATTCCCGGTCTGTGTGTCGCAACTGACACCGTCGTCGATCCTCCTCAAATAGCCAACGCACTGGGTCGACATTTTGCAGAGGTCTCTAGCTCTTCACATTACACTGACGCTTTCCTAGCTAGGAAACGGATGGTGGAGGCGACTCCATTGCCCTTTACCTCTCAGAACCGTGAATGCTACAATACCGAGTTTACTGTACGAGAGCTTCACCACGCACTCTCGTCTTCGCGGTCCTCCGCTCCAGGACCAGATGGCATTCACGTGGCGATGCTGCAACACCTTTCACCAACGAGCTTGCACTTCCTACTGGCCACCTACAACCGCGTATGGATAGAAGGCACCTTTCCGCGACGCTGGCGTGAAGCCATAGTCATTCCCGTACCAAAGCCTGGGAAGGACAAATGTCTCCCTTCCAGCTACCGCCCCATTTCCCTCACCAGTAGCGTATGCAAGGTAATGGAACGCATGATTCACGGGCACCTGGTACGGTGGCTTGAAACGCGACATCTCCTGTCTAATGTCCAATGTGGGTTTCGCAAGCACCGTTCTGCGATGGATCATCTTGTTGCCCTATCTACCTCAGTAATGAATAACTTTTTACGGAAGCGCCAGACAGTAGCGGTGTTCTTTGATCTGGAAAAGGCATACGACACCTGCTGGAGGATTGGCATCCTCCGCCGTCTGCATACATGGGGTTTTCGGGGTCGCCTGCCAATTTTTATCCGCGAATTTTTAACAGACCGTGTTTTTAAAGTGCGTGTTGGTTCGGTTTTATCGAGCATTTTTATTCAGGAGAACGGAGTCCCCCAGGGCTCGGTCCTGAGCGTTGTTTTATTTGCAGTGGCAATCAATTCTATAGCCGATCACCTTCCACTGGGAGTGTCGGCGTCCCTATTTGTTGATGACTTCTCGATCTACAGCAGCTCTGAGCAAACGGGTCTCCTGGAGCGGCGCCTTCAGCGGTGCCTAGACACTCTCCACGTGTGGAGTATGGACACTGGCTTTCGATTCTCAGCTGACAAGACAGTCTGCATGAACTTCTGGCGGCGGAAGGAGTTCCTTCCCCCGTCCCTTCGTCGGGGTCCCATAGTACTTCCATTTGTGGATACCACGACGTTCTTGGGACTTGTTTTCGACAGGAAGTTAAGTTGGTCTCCCCACATATCCCGTTTGGCAGCTCGCTGTACCCGCTCTCTCAATGTGCTGCGGGTGTTAAATGGCACCTCGTGGGGAGCTGACAGGTCTACTCTCCTCCATTTCTATTGCACCATAGTTCGGTCCAAACTGGACTATGGTAGCATCGTTTATTCTTCGGCTCGACCGTCCATACTGCGCCGCCTTAATACAATCCACCACCAAGGTCTCCGTCTAGCGACAGGAGCGTTTTACACTAGCCCCATTGAGAGCCTCTATGCTGAGGCCGCCGAACTACCCCTTTCTTACCGTCGGGAACTCCTGCTTAGCCGTTACGCTAGTCATTTGTCGTCCATACAAGGACACCCGACGTATGCAGTTTTTTTTAACGACTCACTTGACAGTCTCTTCGCTATGCGCCCGTCTGCTCTGCTACCGCCGGGAGTACGCTTGCGTTTGCTACTCAGCCAGCTTGGCGTTACAATGCCTGCTATCTTCTCGACTGGAGAGAGCACCTCTCCACCGTGGCGAAGCCCCGAAGTCCGTGTTAACTTTGATCTTCATTCTCTTCCAAAGAACTCCACACCTAGTTTCGTCTACCAGAGAGAATTTCACACACTCCGGTTTAAATTTGATGACAATTTGTTCATTTACACTGATGGCTCAAGGACAGACCAGGGTGTTGGGTGTGCTTTTGTACTTGGCAACGTCTCTTTTAAATATCGTCTTCCTGAGTGGAGTTCCATTTTTACAGCTGAGCTGTATGCATTATATCAAGCCACACAATACGTCCGGCGAAACTCGCTCAGTAAGACTGTCATTTGCTCGGACTCTATGAGTGCTTTGTTGAGCCTTCGCATGCTATATCCGGCCCATCCCCTGGTACAAAGCATCCGCAATTGCCTTACTTCTCTTTCAACGAGCGGAACTACGGTGACATTTCTGTGGGTCCCTGGCCACGTGGGAGTGTTGGGGAATGAGGCTGTGGATACGGCTGCCAAGGAGGCAGTTCTCCTTCCTCGGCTATCTACCTTTTCCACCAGCTCTGATGACCTTCGCGCTGGTATCTCCCAGCGTATTATCTCCCGTTGGTATCTACATTGGTCATCCCTGTCAGGGAACAAATTGCGAGCCATTAAACCTGTGCCTGATCTCTGGTCAACGTCATCTCGACCCTCCCGCTGAGAGGAGATTGTTTTGGCCCGGCTTTGTATTGGTCACTGCCGTTATAGCCACCAGCATTTATTACGTGGTGGTCCTGCTCCCTTATGTGAGCACTGTGATGCACCTTTTACTGTGAACCATCTTTTAGTGCAATGTCCGTTTTTTAATCGTCTCCGTCATGATCTGTGTTTACCATTTGAAATGTCTGACATTTTAGCTGATGACCCGCAATCAGTTAACAGAGTTTTACTTTTTATACATCGTGCAAATATGGCGAAAGCCATTTAATTTCTAACCCCGTTTCTTTTTTACTATGGGCAGTGTTGGGCGCTAATGACCACAGCAGTTGTGCGCCCTAAAACCAAAAAAAAAAAAAAACCCATGTAGTGACTGGTTCTCAATGCCCTTCTCTTAATCACGATCTGGTAGCTATTTGTATCCTCAAATTGTATGAACTTGACTGCGACTAAAATATGATGTCATTTGACAATGCCGGCAGGTGGTATCCCAGTCCTCATTTGACCTCGTCCAATGGTATTACCTTCTTAAACTATGACGATAATATGTAAGGGTCAGTTAATGACAGGGAAATGCACTCCAGACCATAATAGAGATCTCAGTGCCTTGGATCACAGCTTATCAAGGCTACTTTCATTTGGTATGTGCCACACACACACACACACACACACACACACACACACACACACACTGCTTCCCATCTACATACATATTCTGCAATCCACTATAATCTCCATGACAGACTTCCATGAACCACCACTAGTCATTTTCCTTTCTGTTCCACTCCCAACTAGTACAAGGGAAAAATGAATGCTTCTGCAAGAGTCCTAATTTCTGTTATGGTTGTGGCCTTTATGTGAAAAGTAATTTGGTTGAAGTATTGTTATTCTGCAGCTGGTCTCAAATTCTAGCTCTCTTCAGATTTCTACAATAATGTTTTCCGAAAATAATGTTGCCTCGTGTCCAGTTATTCACATTAAAGTTCCTGAAGCATCCCTGTAACATTTTCCCAATGATTGGCTCTACCAGTAGCGAATGTAGCAGTCCACCTGTGAATTGCTTCTGTGTCTTCCTTTAAACCAAAACCACATCTCCCCAAAATTCTGTAGTTTCTTCAGTTTTTATCTACAGTTCATAATGATACTCTATATTTGCCTAAGGATATTTTTGCAGTTTAAAACCTTGTTCCAAATTGTGTGTTTTTATAAAAACGATCTAGTACCTTTCGGTGTCTCGTGGTTTCTACCACATATACAATCTTCTTTCATGATTCTTAAACTGTTGTTGCTGTTTATAACCCTGCACTACTCAACCCGGAGGTACTGTTCATCTTTCAACTGAATTTCACTAATCCCCTCTCTATCTGACTTCCACCTATCCATGTCCCTTTCAAATTTTCTAACTTATTTACCCAATTAAGCGATCAAAGTTCCATGCATTTGATTCATAAAATTCTCCTGAGTAGCCCTTATTCAGAGATCCAAATTGGTGACTGTCTTACCTGCAGAATATTTAAGTCAAGGATGCCATAATCCAGGGAGCAAAAATTCAGTTCTGAATCCACCAGCCAGCGTAACCATTTTGGTCACCACAACTGCTTTATCTGACTATGAAATAATTCCTCCTCCTCCCCCCGTCACTTTTTGAACATTATCTTCACAGATAATACCATATCAAATGGTTTAGCGAAAAATACATACCAGTACCATAGTCTAGGAGTGTAGCAATTCATTTTTGTGTAGCTTTGTCTTTCTGCAGTGAAGTACCTTTGGATCAAATTATCCAGTGTATCTGCCTTCAGCCAAGTCCTGTACACTGCTTTTAATATGTAGTATTTGGTGCTTGTTTTGTTAATGTTTTTCACACCATTTATGTTTGAATTCTCATGGATGAATCAGCTGAGGTTGTATGAAGGTGTTTTATAGGATTAAAAACAATACTTACTGTACACATGACTATAAGACATAAATATGAAATAGTCAAATGTGGGAACTGCAATAGCTTTCAAGACTTCAGAACCCGCCACAAATAAAAACATGAATCACATGAGTAGCCGCAATGTCAAAACAACTTTTCAAAGAGATCTGTGATTTGCACTGATACTGAGAAAGGGTGATAAAAAAATACTGATACAGCTACCTGGAAAGGCTCCTTCAGCGAACATGTGCTCAGAGCTACTAAAGCCTCTTGGAGAGCCAGCCCTGAGAAAAATAATTGATTTAAAACATCCATGGTTGAGGCAAGTGACCATTCAGAATTGGAACTTATTTAATATGTAGCAAGGTCTTGGTTGCAGAATTTTGTATTGTGTATGGCACATTTTTATTTTTTATCTTCTGATACAAACTGTGGAAGAAATTTTTTAAGAAAAATTAGTACATGTAGGCTCAAAATGAGGTAGAAAAAACATTACAAAAACAATAAAGACAACATGATCATACTTACAATTTTGGTATAACAGAATGAGCAACAAAGTAAATTACTATTGATAGATCTACATGTATAGTTACACGTAACTATCCAGGTAACATGTGCCAAACTGGCTTTGACATATTAGCCGGTTGTAAGTAAACAAGGCCGACAGGAGGTGCTAGTTTAGGTGTACACACACGTCAACATATATTTTACAAAAAGCGTTAAAATGCCATAAAATTCTTCTTTAAAATAACTGTGGTAACAAGCTACGTCAAAAGATAAAATGTCATATTGTGACTCCAGTATCATCTGTGTTTATAATAAGTAAGCTTTCCAATGTCAAATGGGTAATGAAGCCTCTTATAGAGATGGCTGCCACCTGCAGGTGGTGGCTCACATCAGTACCAATGATGTGTGTCACTTTGGATCGGAAGAGGTTCTCTCTGTTTTTGAGTGGCTATCTGAAGTGGTAAAGATTGCCAGTCTTGCTTGCAAGATGAAAGCAGAGCTTACTGTCTGCAGCATAGTTCACTGGACCGAGTGTGGACCTCTGGTACAGAGCCGAGTGGAGGATCTGAATCAGAGGCTCAGATGCGTCTGCGACTGTGTAGGCTGCAGACTCCTCAACATGCGCCATCTGGTGGTGGGGTTCTGGGTTCCACTGTATAGGTCAGGAGTCCACAACACGCAGGAAGTGGCTACACAGATAGCAGGAGCTGTGTGGCGTTGACTGTACAGTTTTTTAGGTTAGAGGGCCTCGGGAACACACAGAAATGGTTTCAATCTCAAAGGTTACAGGTCAAAGGTAGGACAAACACAGATCTAAAAACCATTGGTCTAACAGTTTAAATTGTTGTAGCTGTGTGGGGAAAGTACCAGAGCTCTAAGCACTAATAGAAAGTACTGAATGACAAATCCTTAAATGTAGCAAAAGCTGACTAAAGCTGGAGATAAGTTCAGCTCAAATTTTTACAAAGGGACAAATGGTGTTCAGAAAGAGTAGATTGAATAAAATAGGTGGCAGTGTATTTATTGCTGTCACAGGCAGTTTATACTGTAGCAAAATTGAAGTAATTGCTACAACCAGAATAAATTAATAATTGGTTCTTTTTACTGACCCCCTAACTCAGACGATTAGAGTGCAGAAATGTTCAGACAGCTTGGATCAAATTTCAAAACCGTACCTAAAGCATACAATTTTAATTATTTAATAATCAATACTTTTTTTCTTTAGAAAGCTTTCAGTCGAAAAAAGTGGTCCTCCTCGCCTGTCAATGAAAAGGATGATCTAGACCCATCCATTAAAAGGTAACTACTAGACATTGCTGTGTTTTGTGTTGGAATAGAAAGAAAATGATAAATCTACTTAAACCAGTTGTTGATCTTATCACATCCATTGAATCAAATGGCCCACAAATACATAGCGTGGTGAGGAAGTTAAACGAAATAGAGAAAATGATGCAGGAAAACTTATCAAAATCACCCATGCAAAAATCCTAAAAAAAAGAGTCATGGAGAAGTTCATTGAGAGAAAAAAACTTTTCCATTGAAGTAATCCATCTCGCAGCATTTATGCTGGACGCTGAAATGTAGGGAACTACACGCCATAGGTTTTGTTTGTGAATGTGCTCAGCAGATTGGCTTGAATGTCTTAAAAGTAAGAGACAGTTTAGCTGACTGTAGAGAGAGAAGGAAGTGTCTTTGGGAGGGGATGGATGATAAAGGCCTCTGTTGCGATGGAGGGGGTTGAGAGCTACTTGCTTTTGTGTCCCGACTTCGTCGCCGCTTTTGTGTCCCAGCCTCGTTGTAGGTGTCGGTGGCCGAGTGGAATGAGTCCGACACGCTGGTGCAGGTACGGAGGGGGAGCAGCCAGAAACTATAAACACTCGAGTAAATTAGAAAGAGATATATTGCACAGAATGTAACAATACTTAACTTTTACATAGTACTGCAGAATGTTGATACATAGTTGTTAGAGGCCTGCCTAGTGCCTGTACAATAGCAAAGTCTTCACTGGTGCCTATCTGATTACGAAGGTCCTAACTCGTTGCTATCTCAGTCCGAAGTGCGAAGTGCCCGGTGTTCTTCAGTGGTGGCCACGAGCGGCGTTGTCGCAGAGGGCGCTCGTGGCTGTCGTCGTGAGAACGCCGCGCCGTGCGTGCATGCCGGCGCGCGGCGAAAGTAAGTGGCGCGCACTTTGTACTTGTGCGACACCACACTTGCCACTTGGCAGATGTAGCCATAAGAATATTGAGGGCACCAGTAACTTCAGCTGCCACAGAGTGTACATCTAGTACGTTTCCTTGGTTGCATTCCAAGAAAAGAAACTGTCTTTCTTCTGAGCGAGCAGCAAAACTGACATTTCTTTCGTACAACTGGAAACTTATGAATGCTCCACATCCAAAAAAGAACATAAAGAAATAAGAAAGCAAGCAGAAGCCAGCCCAGAGGAAGCATGAATACAGGAAGAAGACGAAAAGTCCTCGATCAGATCAACTGTAACGATAATGATGACTTTTTTGGAGTTGGAAATGTAGGAGATGATTTGATGGGCATTGAGAGTGAGACTGACTAGTCGACTTAAAAAAGACTGAATATGAAAAGTTGGTGTATTAAACCTTATGCCTTTTAGTAGTTTTGATTTTTATATTATTTCCATTCTGACCATTTTTCTGATATTTTTGTTCAATTATAATATTTCTTCAATGTAGTGTTTGTGTTTTAATAACACAAGTTACTTCACTGACATATTAATTTGAGCAATTTTGTTTTTATAGTTATAAATTCCAGAGAAATTTATTTAATTATAATTTATCTTAATATATTTCAGTTTTTGTGTTTAACTATATAATTACTGTCTTGAACCTGTTAATTAAGTTTTATTGAGTTATCTGCCAAATTAATCATAAATTCCAGAGAAATTTATGAATTTTGGGAATATATCCTCGATTTTAAATTTCCAGGAATTTCACTATAGTAGGTAGATCACAAAACTAATGAGGTACTGGGCATATCTTGAGTGTAAAAAGGGGCTCAATTGGTAGGACACACACTGAGACATAATGTAATCTTCAATTTAGCATTTGAGGGAGTGGAGGAGGGGGATGAAAAATTCAGAGGGATACTAAGAGACAAATACAATAAGCAGATTCAAGAAGAGGAGGCTTGCACGGGGTAGAGTAGCATGGAGAGCTGCATCAGACCAGTCTTCATCAACCACGAACATCTGCTTTTACTTTCCATTCATTTTTGTTGTTCAGTGTTTGTATGATTGACTCATTTTGTGTTGTCTCTTGCTGCCTTTATTGTCCTTTTACTGACTAGGGGGGATCTTCCTCCCCTTTGTCATTTTAATCCCTGGGCTCTTTTCCACATTTATGCTTTTTCTTGTGATACCCAGTGATGGAATGGGGGACTGATGACCTTTCAGTTTTGTCCCCCCCCCCCCCCCCTAAAACATGCAAACAATAACGACAACCAGTCTTCAGACTGACAACCTCAATAAAAACATAAAAAACTACTGTATCAGAAGGACTAAGTTTCTAAATTAATGAAATTGCTGAGTCATCACTTTAAAAATGCTGATATGTTCATTTTTCTTTTACACAATGAAATGTCAAATACTATAACTAAATGTTATGCATCTGCAACAAACTAATATATTTCCATTCCTATCATTCCCTCGCACTACACAATTCTAAAATAATGCTCTGGAGCATATCTAACTTAAAAGGTTTAGGCATCCACAAGCTCCAGACATTATCATCTCTGATGGCTGCTTTCAAGTCCTTATGCACACACTCATCAGTAATTACAACCGTCAGTCTGCAGTGTTTACGGAACTACAAGGTGCATCTAAATGTTAAAAGGAAGGGGGTGGTTCTCTGCAGAATATCTCACATTTTAGAAAAGTGTGTACTTAACTGAGTTGCAGTAGTTGGGTAAGACTTCACTGCACAGTTCATGTGGCCATCCAAGATAAATCATTGCTGCAAATCTTTGAATCAAAAATTTGATGTTGACAAACACACAATGAAGTTGTTTAGTGTCACAATATGAGTATTTCGCACACATACACTACTGGCAATTCAAAGTGCAACACCAAGAAAGACCAGAGATATAACAGATAAATTAATTTGAGAGATAAAAATTTTTACATGATTGGAAATAGTCCCATGCCAAGTGAGGAAGTTGATGAAGTCAGTATTAAGTCTGGTGCCATTGCTGTTTATAACCTGTGCTACATGCCTCAACATTGAATGAGACTGACTCTGGATGTGTTGATGCATAGGAGTCCGTGGGGAAAAAGTTTGTCTTGTTGTGGTAATGTTAGCAACAACTTCTGCAGGTGATATTAGCCAATCAGGTGATAGTATAAGGTAGCCAATGACATTTGGTGATTTGTTTTCAAGGGATATTCATATGTATTAAATTCACAGAATTCCTTACTTCATTGTTAGTGAAAATAGAAAACCCATCCTCCATGTCTATCTCTGTAGTAACAAATACAGAATATAATATAGATATGTGCCAATCCCATGAGGTTGGTTTTTATTTTTTACAACACATTGATCTGAGCCCATCTGCAAATGGAATAAAACATGAATCTTCAAATCTGAGAGTTTTTTACTATAGCAAAATAATATTGTTTATTGTAAAGACAGAACATCTGTTATGGGCCATTATCTGATTGGATGTCTCCATCTGAACCACAATTGGTTGGCTCCAGCCATTTCCAATATCACCACACCACACTATATCACAACACAGCAAGTAAACTTTCACCACGTTTTGTGAAGTTGATTTAGTGTAGCAGTTGGTGGTGTATCGTGGGCCACTCGTTCCACTATCATTGAGTTTTTCTTTTTCCCCGATGCGTGAGAAATCAGAAGAACAGAGAGACCAAGATGAAGTTTTGACCAGTGTTTGCCATGTGTAATAACATTATTTTGTTTTAGTGTAGCCATCAACAAGTTCCAAAAGTATAGGCTTACAGCAGGATCCAATACATCAGAGATCAGAAATGCATTGTACACATAATACGTATGAGGGGAGTGTCATTCCACATCAGATCAACAAATATAATTTTCAACCTGAACCCCTTGGATTTATTTAAATTAAGTATGCCTGTGGTACATATAAAATACTGCTTTGAAATGGATGGCAATAGGAATGTAAATATGAAAAATCAGACATACTTTTACTTGGAGCAGCTCTACAAGCTGAAACAGTTTTTAAAAGTGCAATGGCAGTAATAAGACTCATTTATGGAGTAAATTCAAGAATAATATGGGAAATCCTTTTCCAAGAACTGGATATACTAATTGCTGCTCAGCTGTACATTTATTCCTTAAGTCTCCTTTCACTGCTAAGATCTCAGTTAACACATCAATTCTAGGAATAAAAACTATGTACAGAAGACTTAGTCACTTACTTTGATCAAAAGAGGTCCATTAATCGTATAATCTTTATTTTTATCTTTGTTAATTTTTTTAATTTCTGGAGTAACCAACTAAGTGGTCATAAAGAGTTTAACTTTCAACAAAGCACAGTTTAAACAATTATATGATTTTTTTATTGGTCAACTCCATCTACTCCACAATTTTATATATACTAATAGTTTCCTGACTGAAATGTGTTATACTGGTGTCTTAAATTTGTTTGTTAAGTTTTCTGATATGTTCAACACACACAAGTATATTTCAGTACAGGTTCTTTTGAAGCATTGTGAAATGTTGTATTATGTGAGTCATTTGAGAAATAACCAATGATACTCTTATGTTTAAACATCGTGTCTGTAATATGTCATATGTAGTTACTTGCAAGTGTTTTTATGGTATGAAAATTTTAACTTCTGACAGGTACGACGCTAGCACATCCTTGAGTTGGCAGTATTGATCAAGAAAAAACATTTACCTCACAGCACCATGCATTTCAAAGGCCTTAGAAACACAAGTTATGTAGAATAGTATCAATTATTATAAGCACAGTTTTAGAATAATCTCGACTAGAAAATTTCAACTATTGATAGTACCTCAAGCGTTTCGTGTAATAACAGTGCTCACTGACCGAAATGTATGGGTGAAATAGGCAGATAATAAGGTAAACGGAAGGCCTGAAAATAAAGTGCTAAAATAGGGGAGAAGCCGAATAATATGGGAGAGTTGGTCACCCTAGGTTACAAAGTGAAGTGTTTTCAATCATGAAAAAAATTAGAAATTTTGACTTGTGGTACACTATTGATTTGTGCGCAACTTGTGTTCCATTTGAGGTTGTACAGTGAATGAAAGTTCATTTGAAAGTTCTTTCATGGGTTTAAATAATGTAAAATATAATAAGATCAAAATTGAATTTACTGAATTTTGAAGAGCGCTATTTGTAAAGATCTTGGAAAATTATATGTAAAAGATATTTTGAAAGTTTCAAGTTGGGATGAGCATGGGATCATTCTCAAATGTTTTTTTGTGTTTATGGTGGTGCCTGTAAAGAAACCTTCAAAAGTATTTTAAAAACTGGACCTACTTTGCTGGCCGTTATTTCACTGTTAAGTGGACATCAAAATAAAATATTATCTATTATAAAACAATATTTGTCTTAGCACTGTTAAATTAACACACATAACAAGATTCAAACATAAAAAAATGACAACAGGTGAATATTGACACATTGAAATGGAAGCAGGCTTGACTTTGAAGGCAGGGTTGTCAACTGAACACAGCACTTGTACTGAAAGCAGGTTTATTGTGAACTGAGACTTACACGTAGCACTGACTGCCTCTCGAGCAGAGTGCTCTGCTATTTATACACAGACAGAATGAACCAGAAATTAGAAAAATAGTTAACATAAGGAACATGCAGAACATTGTACAAATGATAAATACAAAGAAATAAATTTTTGCTAGTAGACGGGATTGAACCAGCTACCTTCGTCACCGCAATCAGTGACGCTATCCATTCCCCATGCCGGCAGTTGGATAACTTGTGGTCTTGCGGCATTGCTCCCTGTCCTGAAAAAACAGTGACCCACTGTTCGGTTCGCTATGGAGTCAGCTGCAAATTCCTGGATCTTGATGTTGTCATGGGTCCTCTGTATCAAAGCCATTTTCACCTATCTGCTCTTCAGGATCATAGTAAGGCTTCATGCAGAGGACGTGAACAATGTCTCTTAGTTTTTGTTGTTTCAATGAGCTTGTAATCCTCGACTTCGTATGTGACGTCTGACAGGCAGCGTATGACACGATACAGACCAAAGCATCACTTCAATAACTTTTCTGATAGCCCAACTTTCTGTAGAGGGATAAAAATCCATACCAGATCTCCCGGGCTGTATAAAACAAGTCGGTGCTTGTCGTTATACCGCTGACGGTCCTCCTGGGCTTCCAGTACCTGTATGCGAGCCAGCTGTCTTGCTTCTTCGACCCTGGTGGTGATCTGTTTCACATAGTCATCCCGAGTGTTGTCTGGCTGGAACAGTAACAGCATATCCATTGTCATTTCAGCTTCATGGCCATGGGAAAACTGTGTGAATCCTCTGGTGTCTTGTCTTGCGGTATTACAGGCAAATGTCATGACTGGCAGTATTGTATCTCAATCCTTCTGCTCAACATTGACATACATTGACAGCATATCGGCTAACGTCTTGTTAAGATGTTCCGTACGACCATTTGTCTGAGGATGGTATGCAGTTGTCATTGTGTGGACAATGTCGCCATGTGACATTACCTCTGATACTAATTTTGACTGGAATACTTTCCCACGAACAATCAGATATCACACATGGTGCTCCATGCTTCAAAATAATGTCTTCTTCTAGGAATTTTGAAATATCTTGAGCTTCTGCAGTCAGCACAGGTTTGGTGACAGTGTAGCAAGTGAGGTAGTCAGTGCAGACTATTAAGCATACGTTACTGGTTGTTGACTTCGGGAACCTCTCTAAATGGTTGATTCCAGTTCAGTGGAATGAAGCTGCTGCAGGTGGAATTTGTAAGAGACGCCCTGGGGGTAATTGCGCCACATACTTCTATTGCTGGCACTCTTTACAGTAACTCACATAGTGCTTGACAGATCGGTAGAGACCTTTTCAGTAATACCTGCGTCTGATTCTGTCTAGGGTATTCATGAATCCCAGATGACAGGATATTGGAGCATCATGGAAATACTTGAGAATAGTTGGCTGGAGATGAGCTGGAATGACCAGTAGCCATTTGGGGCCCAGTGGATTGTAGTTGCTCTTATACAAGTTCTAGTTATAAGTTGAAACTCTCCATTGCTTGGTTCTCCTTTCTCCAAGGTCTCTATGGTTTTTAATAGTGCTGTATCTTCCCTCTGTTCAGCTGTAACATCACCTAATTCAGTGAGTGCTGAAATTTCATTCATTCCACTAATGGATTCCTCGAAAGACAGTCGGCATCCTTGTGTTTGCGCCCGTTCTTGAGTACCACTGTGATGTACTCTTGGAGTCTTGGTGCCCATCTTGCTAGTCGACCTGATGGATCCTTCAAACTAGTCAGAATGGTGGTCTGTCACGACAGTTAATGGTTTGCCGAATAAATATGGATGGAACTTGTTGATAGCCCAGATAACTGTGAGACATTCTTTCTCAGTTGTAAAGTAGTTTCTCAGACTTTGAGAGTACTCTTGATGCATAGCCTATCATGTTTTCAGCAACTTCCTGAATTTGCACAAGCACTGCACAATTCCAGTACTTGCTAGTGTCAGTGTGAAGTTTGGTTTCCACATTCTTGTTGTATAATGTGGGGGAGTTAGAGCCTCCTCAAGTGCTCGGAAAGCTCTTTCTTTTGTCTCATCTCAGTAAAACTTGGCGTCTCCCTGCAGAATTTCTTGCAATGGACGTGCCTTGTTATAAAACCCTTTTGTGGAACTTGATAGTATGAGCACAGCCTTAGAACTTCTCACATCATGGATTTGCTGAAGAGTTGGACATTCTGTGACTGCCCTTACTTCATGTGGATCAGGACGGACACCATCTCCGTTGACTAGGTGCCCCAGGATTACTCTCTCTTTGGCCACAAAGAGGCACTTCTTTGGATTAAGGCATACTGTCTGCAGTCTGAACACAATTGACAGATGACTCAGATGTTCTTCAAATGTTTTCGAGAAAACAACAGTATCATCTATATAGCAAAGACACGTCATCCACTTAAGGTGTTGAAGCAAGTTGTCCATCATGCTTTCAAATGTGGCTGTAGCATTACATAATCCAAATGGCGTTACTTTGAATTCATAGAGGCTGTCAGGTGTAATAAAAGCTGTCTTTTCCCTGACAGCTTAGTCATTCCATGTCAACTCAACACAGTTTACATTAAAATTTTACTTCACCATCTCAGATTACAATGAAATTTGGTAGACTGGTACCCCCATATAGAGAAATAAAAATATCAAATCTCAACTCAATATCTCAAATGGTTTCAAAATTACGCCTTGTTAAAGTTTCCAAAAAAGCTAAAAATCGACCTCTGTCTGAAACTTTAAACTGCTATAGCGACTCTCAGAATCAAGCTAGAAAGATAAGAGAGGTGTCATTTTGCAGCATTTTTCAAGCCCTTTCCATAAATATATAACACTACAAGGGGCATAATATATTTTTTTTTTTTTACTAATTTCAAAATAAAAAATGTATTTTTAAATTTCTCAAAATGTACCACTTTTAAAATTTTGAAAAAATTCTCAAATAGTCCTTGTATAGTGCTTAACTGATGGTATAAATTTCATAATGGGATCATAATGGGTTCGTATAGAAAAATGCATTTGAAAATATGCTTACATTAGAATCTTCACTATAATAATGACTAATTGAGCTAATGTCACATTATACATTATGACATATGCATAGTTAACAATGTGCTGTAAACAATGTAGTATAACAATGTAGTGTTACAATATGCTACTACAATACTGCAAGTGCTGGACTGTAATTGATGGTGTGACAAGTATTGTGTTTAGGTTTGATATGTGAGTAGAGTGGAAGTGTTTGTGTGTTGCATAAGTGTTTGTGCAGTAATGGAAAGCACAAGGCATAAAACATTTCAGTGATTCAATTCTTTTTTCCAAAAAATCATAGAATTAGAAATAAAAAAACACTTAGAAGAGTAACACAATGGATGGTTGAACATTTTCTAACACCTAATGATGCTAAAGTATGTGACTCTTGCAGAAAGAGTTATCAACTCTAAAGAACAACAAAGAAACAAATCAAGCCAGTGCTACACTAAACCTAGAGCTTGAAATTTTAAAGACTTCTGATTCTGAAAATGACCCTGATTTCAACTCTAAGTGGGATGTCGTTGAGACACTTAATGCTTCTCTTCACGAACTGGGCGAATCACCCCTTGATTCAAGACAAATGAAATTAGAGAGATATGCTTCACATGAAAATTTAAAAAAAATAATTCAGCCATGGAGCGTAAACTTTTTACTTCTATTCAAGACTCCTCCTCTGATGAAGCTCTTGAAACCCTTGATGATTCAATTTTGAAAAATCCAAAATACCACTTCTCACACTGCACTTAAAGGGACAAAAAGATTATGATACTAACTTGTTTGCCTGATTCATGGAGTGTAAGAAAAACAATGCAAGAATTTAATGCTCCAAATTACATGGTCAGGCAGTCTAAGAAAATACTTAAAGTTGTATTAGAGGGCCCTCACCAAAAACCTGGCAAGAGCCTGCCAATAGAAGTAGTAAGAGCAGTGCCTGATTTCTATGAGAGTTATGAAATCAGCAGGGTTTTAACTGGTAAAAAAGACTGTGTTTCTGTTAAGTCTGGAACTGGAGAAAAGTTCACACTGCCAAAGAGACTAGTTTTATGCAATTTAATGGAGGCATTCTTATATTTTAAAGACAAAAATCCTATGTTAAAAACAGGGTTTTCTAAGTTCACAGAACTAAGACCGAAAAACTGTGTCCTGACAGGTTCTAGTGGTACACACTCAGTAAGTGTCTGCACAAGCCATCAAAATGTAAAACTTATGTTAGAAAATGCAAAAATTAGCTCAATGACAAATGGTGAACTGCATACGTATAAACACTGTATTGCTAAAGCACTGTGCAACCCTGCCTCCATTAAATGTTATTTTGGGAAATGTTCAACCTGTCCAGGTACAGATTACATCAAAAATTTGTTGGAAGAAAAATTCGAAGAAAAAAGGCATTGAAAAAATAACTTTTCGGCAATGGATATCGGTCGATAGATGCAACCTGGCGACAATAGAAAAATCAACTTCAGATTTTATTGAATTGTTCATCCAACTTTGGTCTGCATTAATCAGACGTGACTTTATTGCCACACAGCAAAGCTCCTTTTTGAACAACATAAAAGAAGTGAAGATCTCTCGGGCATGCAGCCGGATGGATTGATCGTTGTAGAACGAATTTTCGATAGCGTAACGTGCCATCATCATCAGATTACTCCCGCTGACTGAGGCGCTGGACCGGCGGCTGTGCTATATATACCTGCGGTCACCCCCTTCCACTGACCTCGAGTGCGGACACCGGGATGCTGCGGTGGTGGGGGTAGCTCCTGCTCTGGACTCGAGTGGCGGACCTCAGTTTGCGCTCTGCCTTCGCTGTGCTCGGTGTTCTGCTTGCGCCGTGATTGAAGAAATTTTAGTGCCGGATTCCATGCGTGGCTTAATTGAAATCCACTGTCCTTGTTTATGAGGTTCTCGCGTAGCCGGATTTCGATGGCCTCCTTATACAGACAGTCCCAGTACCGCGATGTATTGTGGAGAACCTCTGTGTCTTCATATTTCATCTTGTGTGTTGTTTCCAGACAATGTTCAGCAATTGCTGATTTTGTGGGCTGTTGGAGTTCGGTGTGGCGCTTATGCTCAGTGCACCTTTCTTCAATTGTTCGAATGTTTGGCCAATGTACGCTTTCCCGCACTCGCATGGAATGTGATAAACTCCCGATTTCCGGAGTCCCAGATCGTCCTTCACTGTCCCTAGAAGAGATTTGATCTTTGCCGGCGGGCGGTACACGCATTTGATGTTTTGTCGTCGTAAGATTCTGCCGATTTTTCCGGATACGTTGCCTGCGTATGGAATGTAGGCAATTTTTGCCGGCGGATCCTCCTCGGGTGTTGGTTGTGGTGTGCTCTTATGTTTGAAAGCACGTCGGATTTGTCGATCGCTATACCCGTTTTCCTGGAATACTTCCTTGAGATGGTCAAGTTCTGGTTTCAGGCTTTCTTCGTCGGAGATCACACGAGCTCTGTGGGCCAGCGTAGTTGCAAGAACACCTGAAGTTCATCTTCGCCGTGAGGCCAAATGACGAACGTGTCGTCGACGTATCGGTAGAATATCGTCGGTTTTAGTGGCGCTGTGTTTAGTGCCTTGTCCTCAAATTCCTCCATGTACATGTTGGCAATCACAGGTGACAGGGGACTGCCCATGGGCACGCCATCAGTCTGTTCGTAGTACTCTCCGTCAAAGAGAAAATAGGTGGACGTGAGCACGAAATTAAATACTTTTGTGAAGGAGGGCCCAAATTTCTTCTCTATGAGTTCCAACGACTCCTTCAGTGGTACCCTGGTGAAAAGGGAGACAACATCGAAACTGACCATGAGATCTGAGTTGGACAGTCTGAGTTGCCGTATTCGTTCCACCAACTGAGCCGAGTTTTTGATGTGGTGCTCACATTTTCCAACCTGCGGACTCAAAACTGACATCAAGTGCTTTGCGAGTTGGTACGTTGGCGCTCCTATTGTGCTCACAATCGGTCTCAGAGGTATACCCATCTTGTGTACCTTTGGAAGCCCGTATAGTCTTGGTGGTGCGGCCGCACGAGGACGGAGTTTCTTAGCTGTTTCGTCTGTGAAAGTACTCCGAAGAAGTTCAATTGTCTTGCGCTGTATTCGGCTGGTTGGATCCGTCGTGATCTTCCTGTAAGCAGGGTCATCTAGGAGCTTATACATTTTCTCCTTATATTCCGCAGCTGTTAGCAGAACGGTTATGTTCCCCTTATCCGCCTGCAGGACGACGACGTCTGGATCCTCACGCAGCGACCGCAGCGCGGCCCTTTCACGTCTGGTAATGTTGTGCCTGGGCGGCGCAGGCGCGGCTAGAGCGCGGCACGTTTCCCTCCGTATCTCCTCGGCAGTATCCGGCGGTAGAGTGGAGGCCACTTGTTCCACACCGCTGATGAATTCTGCGACAGGTAATGCTGCTGGTGTTTCCCTGTAAGATTCAGGACGGTGCGCCTCGGCTCCTGATTAGGCTGCTTTGATGCTAGCCTGTTGATGTTGTCTCCCTTTTCACCAGGGTACCACTGAAGGAGTCGTTGGAACTCATAGAGAAGAAATTTGGGCCCTCCTTCACAAAAGTATTTAATTTCGTGCTCACGTCCACCTATTTTCTCTTTGACGGAGAGTACTACGAACAGACTGATGGCGTGCCCATGGGCAGTCCCCTGTCACCTGTGATTGCCAACATGTACATGGAGGAATTTGAGGACAAGGCACTAAACACAGCGCCACTAAAACCGACGATATTCTACCGATACGTCGACGACACGTTCGTCATTTGGCCTCACGGCGAAGATGAACTTCAGGTGTTCTTGCAACACCTGAATTCCATACACAGCCAGATCCAGTTCACAATGGAAGTTGAACAAAACGGTCAGCTACCTTTCTTGGACGTTCTGGTTCGCAGAAAACCGGACGGAACGTTGGGACACAGTGTCTATCGGAAGGAAACCCACACGGACCAGTACCTCCATGCCTCTAGCTGTCATCACCCGTCCCAAAGAGAAGGGGTTCTAACTACGCTGGTCCACAGAGCTCGTGTGATCTCCGACGAAGAAAGCCTGAAACCAGAACTTGACCATCTCAAGGAAGTATTCCAGGAAAACGGGTATAGCGATCGACAAATCCGACGTGCTTTCAAACATAAGAGCACACCACAACCAACACCCGAGGAGGATCCGCCGGCAAAAATTGCCTACATTCCATACGCAGGCAACGTATCCGGAAAAATCGGCAGAATCTTACGACGACAAAACATCAAATGCGTGTACCGCCCGCCGGCAAAGATCAAATCTCTTCTAGGGACAGTGAAGGACGATCTGGGACTCCGGAAATCGGGAATTTATCACATTCCATGCGAGTGCGGGAAAGCGTACATTGGCCAAACAATTCGAACAATTGAAGAAAGGTGCACTGAGCATAAGCGCCACACCGAACTCCAACAGCCCACAAAATCAGCAATTGCTGAACATTGTCTGGAAACAACACACAAGATGAAATATGAAGACACAGAGGTTCTCCACAATACATCGCGGTA
Source organism: Locusta migratoria (assembly GCA_026315105.1). Classification (NCBI taxonomy): domain Eukaryota; kingdom Metazoa; phylum Arthropoda; class Insecta; order Orthoptera; family Acrididae; genus Locusta; species Locusta migratoria. Next base: position 449,993,937 of record CM048755.1, on the reverse strand, counting down.
CTGGGACTGTCTGTATAAGGAGGCCATCGAAATCCGGATACACGAGAACCTCATAAACAAGGACAGAGGATTTCAATTAAGCCACGCATGGAATCCGGCACTAAAATTTCTTCGATCGCGGCGCAAGCAGAACACCGAGCACAGCGAAGGCAGAGCGCAAACTGAGGTCCGCCACTCGAGTCCAGAGCAGGAGCTACCCCCACCACCGCAGCATCCCGGTGTCCGCACTCGAGGTCAGTGGAGGGGGGTGACCGCAGGTATATATAGCACAGCCGCCGGTCCAGCGCCTCAGTCAGCGGGAGTAACCTGATGATGATGGCACGTTACGCTATCGAAAATTCGTTCTACAACGATCAATCCATCCGGCTGCACGCCCGAGAGATCTTCACTCAGCATATTCGCCAGGAAAACCTACGAACACACAACATAAAAGAAAATCTTGAAATCTCAGAGTATCTTGTCATGTGTGACATCTCTGAGAACTACACTTTTGTGATTCAAGATGAAGGACAAAGCCACCACTGGAACAGTGGACAAGCAACAGTACATCCATTTGTGATCTACTATAAAAGAGAGGAAGAAACCAAACATGTAAGCTTTGTTATCATTTCTGAGGTTCTAGAGCACAATACTATAGCAGTGTATTGTATTCAAAGGAAACTGATTGAATTCATGAAACAGAAATTTGGAGACAGTATATCAAAAATATATTACTTTTCTGATGGGTGCGTCGCACAGTACAAAAACCAGAAAAACTTCACCAATCTAAGCTTTCATTCAGAAGACTTTAAAATAAATGCTCAGTGGCATTTTTCAGCCACCGCCCATGGGAAAAGTGCTTGTCATGCTGTTACAGGAACTGTGAAGAGATTAGCCGCCAGAGCCAGCTTGCAAAGGACCTATAAAGACCAGATTCAAACACCATTCCACCTGTATGAGTGGGCGATGCTAAATATTTTTGCAGCAAATTTTGTTTACGTTACACGACAGGAATACATTGAAACTTAGAAGCACTTGGAGAAACAGCTGAAAAAATCTGTGACATAAAAGGCACTCAGAAACTTCATGCATTCATTCCTATCTCTTTTAGTAACAGCAAAATGAAAGTAAAAGTTTTCTCAGAAACCACCAAGTTCAAAATTGAAGTTGTTACAATGATTCAGGATTGTTTAAGTTTAGCAGAAGTCAGTGGGTATGTGACTGTCTATGACAATAACTGGTGATTGGCCTATGTACTTAAAAAAGATGAAATCAATGATGAAGTGAAAGTTTCTTTTTTACCTTCAGCCGGTCCATCATCTAGCTTTTCTTTCCCTACAAAGCAAGATATCCTTCAGCTTCCTGTGACACTTGTGCTAAGTTAAGTTAACCCAATAACTCCAACAGGCCGAAGTTACAATTTGTCAAATGAAGAACTGCAGAAAACCACTGGTCTTCACCGACTTTAGTAATTTAACCTTCTGAAAATATTTTTAAAAAAGGCTGCAAGTTAATTACGAAAGTTTTTTTTTCTGTTATGTACATAGACTTTATTAAAATGTTAACCCAGTTACAACACATTAAATGTTTTTACCAAACTTCATGTGTATATTATCTTCAATTTCACCCAACTAAAATTTTTCAGTTTTAAAACTACCTAGTTTTAGTGCATAGGCTTCTTTTTCTATTAGTGATATGTCTAAAGCTTTGTAATGATTACATTTATCTTTTAAAAACAGGTTGTAAAAATTGAATATCATTGATCAAATTTATAGACATATTTCTGTTGTTAAGTCTCTTATATAAATTTTTCATAAATCTAAGAGACTATTAGACCTTCCGGGACCAATGAGTCATTATTATAGTGAAAATGCTAATGTAAGCATATTTTCAAATGCATTTTTCTATACGAACCCATTATGATCCCATTATGAAATTTATATCACCAGTTAAGCACTATACAAGGACTATTTGAGAATTTTTTCAAAATTTTAAAAGTGGCGCATTTTGAGAAATTTAAAATACTTTTTTTTTTTTAAATTAGTAAAAAAAAATATATTATGCCCCTTGTAGTGTTATATATTTTTGGAAAGGGCTTGAAAAATGCTGCAAAAGGACACCTCTTATCTTTCTAGCTTGATTTTGAGAGTCGCTATAGCAGTTTAAAGTTTCAGACACAGGTCGATTTTTAGCATATTTTGGAAACTTTAACAAGACGTAATTTTGAAACCATTTGAGATATTGAGTTGATATTTGGTATTTTTATTTCTCTATATGGGGGGTACCAGTATACCAAATTTCATTGAAATCAAAGATGGTGAGGTAAAATGACTGTGTTGATTTCACATGGAATGACTCAGCTTCGCCAACCTCGATTTGCCAGTAACCTGCCTGCGTGTCCATAGTTGAGAAGTATGTAGCTCCTTTCAACCAGTCGTCAATGTGCGGCAATGGGTAGACATCTTTCTTCGTGATTTTCTGAATTGTGAATTGGGTCTAGAATCAAGAAACCAGAGACAGGATAACGCGGTTTGTGCTGGTGCAACTGATGTGCGTGGTGCCAGAGCTCTGACCCTGTGGAACAATGTACTACATACATATTGCGACTGAGCACACAACATCCATCACTTGTTTCCAGCAAACACCTTGTACAGCACCAGCATAGAAACCTGCAAACGCGAACAGTCATACAAACTGACTCAGTGCATTGGTTGCTGCAGCAGGTGAAGGAGAGTGCAGTGACAGCGGCCGTGTAGCATCTCGGCAGGAGACGGGCCATCAAGTGGCATGCACCAATACATAGACAGGAAAATTTTAAGAGCTTGCTGCCTGGAGTACTGACCTTTCATCTTTTTCACTTGAGACAAGTGTTCGAATGAAATGGTCTACTTCACAATTGGACTCAGGGTGAAAAGGTGCGGTGGTGATGTGCAGAATGCCATAAACATGACAAAACTGTTGAAATTCTGCACTAACAGACTGAGGTCCATTGTCACTGATGATATTTTCAGGCAAACCTTCGATGCAAAACACTGATGTTAAGGCATTGATTGCCATGAACTCAACAATGACATCTAGTACAATCACAAAAGAAAACTTGCTGCAAGCATCTGCAATGAATTTGCCAGACCTTTCTGAATATGCGCTGATTAATCAATGCGTAAACGTTGCCATGGTCCCTTGGGGCATGGCCAGTCTGAGAAACTTTGCGGAGAAGCTGCCTGATGCTCTGCACAAACAGTACACTGTGACATCATGCACTCTATCTGGACATCCATACCAACCCAGGTACAATGATTTCTGGCCAGTTGCTTTTCTGAACAATACTCCAATGTCCTTGATGCAGGAGTTGTAAGACTTCTCGTTGCAGGGAACGAGGAACAATTACCCTTGTTTGGTTGTCGGTATGTAAACAACAGAACACCCAGACTTAGAAAATGCAATAACATCGAACCAAAGGCTGCTCAATGTCTTTGGCTCTGGCAGGCCACCCAGTGTGAACAAAACGTGCTACCACACTTAGGCCCGCGTCCAAAGCTGTTTCCTGTGTAACCTAAAGAGAGTTCAAAGGGAAGTCTGTGACAGTAGAAGCATCTCTGGAGTCTGACAACATGCCAATTCTGAAGAGTCAAACAACACAGCCTTGCCAACCGGAAGTCAGGAAAGTGTTTCTGCATTGGCATGTTTATTGGTAGGTCAGTACAAAATCTTATACTGATAACTGGGCAGTATCGAGAACCATCTCTGAAGTTTTTGTGCCGTTCATGGCGGAATTGACTTTGTGGGTGAGAACGATGACATGAGAGGCTTGTGGTCTGTCAACAAATAGAATTTTCTACCATAGAGATAATGATTAAACTTTGTGATGCTGTAAATGATTGCTAAGGCCTCCTTTATATTTGACTCTTTGTTGTGTCAGCATCAGTAGCTTGGATGCAAAGGCAATAGGACAATCATGATACCCAGTACAATGTGACAATACTGCGTCCAGACTGTAAGAGCAGCATCCACTTCTAGCACTAGAGGCTTCTTTGGTTCAAAGAAAATCAAACATGCATCACTGATTAGTGCAGACTTTGTCAACAGCAACCTGGCATTCTTTAGACCATAAGCGATGCAGTGGAGTTGCAATCTGAGAAACATTCATAATAAATCTGAAATAATAGTCAAGTTTTCCCATTACTACTTGAGTTTTGTGCTCATTCTTAGGAGGAGCAAGTCTTTGATTGCTTGAAGATGTGGTGACTGTAAGAGATGGATTCATTGCGCATTAAACACATAGCCTAGGTACTCTTTCAATCTGAAAAAACTGGCACTTTGCTTTATTGCAATGTAGACCTGCTTCAGTCAACAGACAAACGGCAATCCAGGTTTGATAAATGTTCTTCAACTGTGCTCCCCGAGGCCACAATATCATCTAAATAGTTCGAACAGCATGGTACAGAAACCGTCAGCTGTTATCAAAAATGCTGAAACATGGCAGGGGCAGAAGAACTGCCAAAGGGTAGGCGTTGAAATTGAAAAAGCCCCATGTAAGTGTTAATGACAAAAAACTTTTTTGACTCATCGAGAAGAATCTTTAAGTATGCCTCTGCTAAATCAATCTTGGAAAAGATGCAGGTCTGTCCTAATGTGTCCATCAGTTCCTCAGGTCGGGGCAGGTGGTAAGTGTCTAAAATTGTTTTACTGTTCACTGTTGATTTAAAGTTTGCACAGAGACGAAGTTTTCCTTGCAGCTTGATTAGAATCACAAGGGGAGGCCCACTGACTTGCAGAAACAGGAGAAATCACCCCCTCTATCCTGGCAACATTGAAGTTCTTCAGCAACTTTATTATGAAGGGCGATAGGCACTAGTTTAACTTTACAAAATTTTGGTACTGCAGATTCTTTTAATGTTACAGGTGCCACAAAGTCTTATGCACAACCTAGTTCTGGCGAAAACAATTCACTATATTTGTCACACAAGGCATTTATTTTGTCCTTGCGCACTACCGATGAATGTGAAGCACATCTCTTTGAATTGATAAGCCAAACAAGTCGAATGCATAGAGTCCAAAAATGTTCTGAGAAGATTTGGCCTTCAGAACTACAAAAGTGACTGTTTTGGTAATGCCTGGAAAAGGCTACACGTTCCCAGCATGAGAATATTTTGTCTTGTATATGCTTTTAGCACTTATTGAGATGGCGACAATTTTGGGACACCCAGACGTTCATACGTGTCTTTATTCATTATGGCAGCGGAACCAGTGTCGAGTTGAAATTGTGCAGTCTTATTTGCCATGGAAAGAGTCAGAGTTTTTGCTTGTGGCACACGAATGTGGGTGATGTTGGATACAGTTTACTGCACTAGCGCATGTGCGGGCCACATACTGAAGGAAGAGGCGCAGAATCGGCACACAGCAGGTTAACAACACTGTCCGTAGATGGCACCTGCGCTAAACTGTCTTGCTACATATCAGAATCACAAGTATGTGATTGCATGCGCGAGAAACGCTTTTGCTGCAAGTCACTGTCACTACTGGTAGATAGCACTACCGCCGGATCGGCTCCACACAACTGTGCAAGGCTACCTCAGATTCACCAACTACTGCACTAATTACTTTGAGTAGCTACATCAAATTTACTGTCGCTAGCTACACAGTACTGGGCACTTTTACAAGGAGAGGTTGCAGGAGGCACTACGTTCACTACAGGATTGCACTTTACATTATCATGTTGCTTGTCCCAAACCCTTGCAAAGTTTGATGTGCTCGATGGGGCTTGCGGCATGGCTCACTACATATTTTTGCCATCGGCACAGAAGAACTTTATTGTATGTTCAAGTCAAGATAAGCACTATTAAAGTTCATCGCGTGTATGACATTTACTGCATGAACTGTTATCGCACTCTGCAAAGCACGGTTTCTAACAGCACCGATCATGGATTTTTTGTTCTGCATACACACTGCCCATACATGTCCTGATTTGCCACATTGATAACAGATGGCATTGTGACTTGGGCATTGTGCACGTATGTGGCGAGATACACACTGGGGGGCAAGATTTACAAACGTTTTTCTGAAAAGAGCCTTGGCGCCCGTTATTCACATTAGTCTAACACGGCGGAGCAACTTTAGTATCGCGCTTTTACTCTGGCTACTGTTCACTGAATGTTCGGCATTCGGCACGGCTGGTAGAATTGTAGGAATCACTAGGGCTAGACTGAGAACTGCAACTAGGAAAGCGTCAGTTGCGGCACACTGAATTAACGCTGTGGCTTTGCATTTCTACATCTACAAAGTTAAAGGTGCCATGAGCTTCAATAAGCTGCAGTACACTATCTAATGAGGTGTCAGACTGTTTCAGAATCACTGCCCTTATTCTGGTGTCTGGAATGTTCTGCATTATAGCATCTCGTAACATGTCAGTATAAGAAAGCCTACAAGAGCAAGTAAATTTACATTTGCGTGTTAAGCCTTTCAACTCCGTGATCCATTGCTGATGTGTCTGATCCCGTGATGTTTTTCAGTCTGAAAAATCAGCACCGTGCATTGGCTATGAGAACTTTTCACTCATAATGAGCTGTCAGTGCATCTAAGTGTTGATTAAAGTCTACGTCACAAGGAGATGAGTGGGGGAAAAGTTTGTGCAGCAATACGAAGGCCTTGGTGGCCACCACAGCTAAGAATAAGTGCTTGACCGTCTGACCTGTAAGTTAATGAGCCACGGCGAGCTCTTGAAACTGTGCCAAGAAATCACTCCATTCTTCATCCTGTTCATCGTACTTGCGAAACGTAGGGAGCGGTGGGGTGACAGGTGTGGCCAGCTGATGTGACAGCGGTTGTTGCTGAGCTGCTTGTGCCATTAACTGGGGTACCACTTGGAGTAGTTGAGTGATTTGCGCAGTGTGTAAGTGAATAAGTACCATTAAGTTTGGGTCCAGGGTAGTGGCCATGCCGACAGATTAGGAGCTGCGCATTCAAGAAAATTAGAACAAAAGTGAACACAGATGCAATGTGAAGGACTCTTTCCAACAAAATAGTCCTCCAAATACGTAACAGAATATATTCACCCAAAAATAAGATAATGAAGGTGGGTGGGAAGGAGGAATTTCTGCGTGCTCAGACTGCTGCTGTCTGCCTGCTGCAAGCAGGCTGGACCAAGGTTCTTCTGTTGCTCCTAGGCACCACTTTTGTGTTTCGTCACCGCCGGTTGTCCTGGGTGTCGGTGGCAAAGTGGTGAGGGACGGACACAGGGAAGTAGGATGCACGTGTGTGCGGGTACGAAGTCTGAGATGGCCAACCAGTGGGACAGCAGAAACTAGAAACACTAAGCTAGATTAGTACAAGATATATATTTTGTAGAAATATTTAGATACTTAACTTTCATAGCTGCAGACTAGTGGAGTGCTGTCCCAACATAAAGATACATAATTATCTTGAAGACTAGGTATAAGCCTGCCTATTGACGAGTCTTTTCTAGTTCCTGCCTATTGCCAAGTGGCCGATACAGTTCAGTGGTGCCCACGAGAAGGGTTGCAGCAAAGGGTGCTCGCGGCTGGTCTTCAGATCGATGCGCCATGCTTGCAGGGCACGCACTTCGAACTTGTGCGACACCACAGATTTATTCGGAATAGAGCTTCTGGGAGGAGCCAAATTATTTCAGTAGGGATTGGTGATCTTGTTGCACACCAACTCCTTCCATTACTTACTCTCCGCCATCCAGACCCCTTAAACTCTTACCGAGCGATGTGGCACAGTGCTAACACACTGGTCTCACATTTGGAAAGATAGTGGTTCAAATCCACCTCCAGCCATCCAGATTTAGGTTTTTCGTGATTTCCGTAAATCACTCCAGGCAAATTCCCGGATGGTTCCTTTGACTGGGCACAGCCGATTTCCCTCCATATCCTCCCCCAAATATTCCGGAGCGTGAGCTCTGTCTCTAATGACCACGCTGTTGATGGGGCATTAAACCCTAAGCTTCCTTCCTTCCTTCCTTCCTTCCTTCCTTCCTTCCTTCCTTTCTTTCTTTCTTCCTTCACTCCCTTTACCTTTTGAATCCTTACTCGTCACTATTGATGCCAGTTCCCTGTGCACCAACATATCATATGCCCATGCACTTGCTGCTCTCAGACATTAACTCTCGCAATGCCCTTCAGAATCCAAACCCAAGACCTCATTCCTCATAACTAGGGATGGGTCGAATCCCAATTTTAGCGAATCGAATCCGAATACCGAATCTTAAATATAACATGTGCCGAATCCCAAACCCGAATCGAATCTCGAACCCAAATAATCTGTCAACTGAAGTATATGTATTTAAAAAGAATTACTACCCTATAACAGCCAGTGATGGAGATAAAGCCTTCTGTGATGGATCTCAAATGACAATATTACAGTAAAATTTAAGAAATTAAAATTTAATTTGAGTTTTTATTTTAAATTTTAAGAATTTTTTAATACCCCTTATCCTCTTAAAAGAAATTTTTATGAAACATTTTGAGATATATGTTGTTTAGATGCTCTAAATGATAATAAGACACTTTCTTCACTCTATTACCAACTGTTTCAATTTGATGAAATAAAAAATAATTGCATAATGAAGTCTTACAAAGGAAAGAATTACTTTTTTCCCCCTTTTTCAAAGGTGAAGAATCAAAAATAAAACCTGAAAATGTGAGTAGATATTTTGGAAGTTTGAAAAATAGGTTCTTAAAAAAATAGGATGTGTAAATGTTTAATGATTTTATAGTCACTTATATAAGATGTCATAAAATTTATTATACATGCAAAGCTAATTTATTTTGTTGTTTAAATTGTACGACGCTTCTCGCCGGGCTGCAGTGGTTATGTTGGTACCAAAGGTAATGACGGCAACTCAGATGACCAATAAATGTTTTTTTCGTGGCAACTACAATTTAAAAAAAAATATTTTTTTCTGAATGGGCAAGGGTACATACAAGAACCTGTCAACCACAGAGCAGGTACAGTATTAATTTAGCTGCGAGTGAAACTAGCAGCAATAACACTTACACTGTACTTCGTGAAAAATATTAACGCAATTCTACATTTCATTGTTCATCTGTTGCCAACATAAGAACTGAAGCCCGGCGAGAAGCGTCGTAAAATTTTACCGAATGAAGTGTAGAATTGTCCATTAAGAAAAAAATAATTTGTTTTAATTGAAGTTGTCACGAAAAAACATTTATTGGTCATCTGAGTTGCCGTCATTACCGTTGGTGCCAACATAACCACTGCAGCCCTGCGAGAAGCGTCGTACAATTTCACCAGATTTATTTAAACAGACGTCAGATGTTTATTGAATTGACGTTATCAAGCCTGAATGGCGCACGATTAGAACTTTTTTTCCGCATACGGTAGTAAATAACTTTCTTCTTGAAATCGTAGTGCTTCTCTAAGGTTCACATACCCCAGCACTTCACAAAATTCGACGAAAGAATACGCGAAATTAGAATGAGACAACTCATGCAAGAATCGTAGGTGATGTCCTAGGAGCCGTGTACACCGAATGAAGCGGCAGTGCGATCGATATATATCGGATAGTGTTTCATATAGAAACAATAGGTCTGTGCGATAGATATCGACGAAGCGAATGTTATGATTTTTACGAATATGTCATGATTTTAAAGGATGCAACCAGTCAGGAACCTAAGAGTACAACGTAACTTGTGAGTGAACAAGTTGTACTCTTAGGTTCCTGCCTAGCCACATCCTTTAAAATCATGACATATTCGTAAAAATCATAACATTCGCTTGTTCGAATACTGGTACCTATAGTTTAGTCTAACGACCATAGTTTTGACTGAAAAGTCCATTGACAACGAATTAAGGCAGATTCACACTCTCCGTCACGTCAACGTCACGGATCCGTCACATCAAGTTGTATTCACACTGTCCGTCACGATAATTTGCTTTTTCCAGTACTTCATGTTGAAAGTGAGGTTATGAGTGGCGACGTGTTATGTAGAAAGTCATATTATAATACTGTAATAGAAGAAACAACAACGCTAAATGTTATTGATTGCCAAAATCAACTTTACAATGTATGTTTTGGGCTAACTTAATGTGGTAAAGTGCAGGGAACTGAAACATGTCAAAACATCGACATCTATTTTAAAGCGAAAAAAATAGTTTCTTGCTACTGCTAGCGGAACGAGAGTTGAATGTGTGATATTTATCGATTGTATTGCCGTTTCATTCGATGTATACTGTTCCTAGGAAATTACCCGTTACCAACGTGACCTGCTACATTTGAAGTTGAGCAATACTAAAGTTCTATTTCCTTCGTTGAATGGTGTGTTAAAATTCAATAGTCGAAAATAAAGTGGAAATTAGACTCGACTTCCTTCTTTTTATTTTTACGAGTGCAAAAGTTTTAGCGCCGGTATTTACATTTGCGCCTACGAAGCAAGCCACTCGCTACGTTTACATGTAACACGTCTTCCGGAAGACGAAAACCAATTTTCGTAAACCGTTTTCCGCTTTTGGAGTGTTTACATGACCAACCAAAAGCGGAATTGGGAAATCTGTTTACGAAATCCGGTTTTGGGAGCCCTTGTAAGAGGGGTGTGTGTAGCACTGCTTAGACGAGACGGAAAACTTACTTGTGGCGGCTCCTAGTGCCATTTTTACAGAACTTCGTTCGTTTTGTACTCGATTTAACCCCGTTTTATGACGTCACGTCTTTCTGCGGATCTATGAAACAATAATGTAAATAACGCAAACGAAAGAGCACTGTTATGTAAAGTTAACTACAACATTCGTAACTGAAGGTTTCCATATAAACTTTGGATTTGGGATTCGGTAGTATTCGGTCATTATGCATCGAATCTCGAATCTGAACCTAGTATGCTAGATTCGGCGAATCTGGATTCGGCCGAACCACTCGGACACAACTCTACTCATAACCCTAACCAATTTCATCATAACAAACTATTTCAGCTGAATCCAGATATTTTCATGATCTGAACTTTAGGCCAGAACACCCTATCCTCCTCCTTTCACAATCTGAACTTCTTCCCTCCCATCCCCCATCTCCTTGTCTACCTCAGCCCACCATGCCACATTCCTGGATGTTAATATCCACACTTCTATTGGCATTAAAACTATCAACCACCAACAGTAACTACTCTTTGACAGATGCCATCCCTTCCAAATTAAAAAATCCCTCGCTTAAACTGTACACATATGATTAGGTTGTATCTGCAGTAACAAGAACTCCCTCACTCAACTCCTCAAGGAGCTCAACATTTACATGCTGAGTACAGCTTTGGTGAACCTGGGTCCCTGAACTGGGAACTGGAAAGCTCTGCCAATCCTTTGACATTATAACCTCTGGGCAAGCTTCAACAACCATCTTGTGGTGCAATGGTTGAATGTTGTGTGTCTCAGGGAATGGGTATCTTGGCTTGACCACCCAGGTCATAAGGAAGAAATATACTTCTATAAAAAAAAAAAAAAAAAAAAAAAAAAAAAAAAAAAAAAAAAAAAAAAAAAAAAAAAATCCCAAGATGTAAAACGTGCTGACCAGATGCATGGCTATTGAGGTGGGTCTCTAGTGGGTGACCAATGAGGATTTTACTGCACCTCAATTTTATAAGGCTTGTCAAGGTATGTGGGGCTCTGGCTGGGTGGACACTTTAGCTGCTTGTGGGAACAGCATGGATTCTTTGACTGCTTCTTTTACAAATCCCAGTTGAATGGGTGTTGCACTGGGGATTTTCAACGCCCAACCAAATAAGAGGACTCAGATAGCAAGCCATAATTTGGTGAGTAAATCAAAAGTTTTTGGATAGTTTAACAGAACACAGGCTGCTAGCTTTGAATGTGTTTTTGATAATTAAGCGATGTGAAAGATGTCACTTTTGATCATGCATCACATTCTAAATTCCAAAGGGTCTTGAACAGAATGCTGGAAAATGAAAATCAGCAAAACAATTATGAAAGAACACACTGTTAGTTGAGACATTGAGTTCTCAACAAATAGTGAACTTGTAGAAAGGAACATCCCTTGGAGAATTAGCCAATGAGACGGAACTATACAGCACCCTCAATTACAGTACAGCTGTCATTACATCTAGGGATCTAGTTGACATTCCCAATGACAAAGATGAGTGGGCTCAGGATGCCATTGATTATCAAAAGATTTTGAAGAGGTTGGATGGGGAGTTAATGAAATCATGATCCTCACCTTCAATAGCCCACAATTTCCAGAATATGTCACGGCAGGGTTCCTTCGCTTGAAAGTAAGGCCTTGTGTTCTCAACCCAATGTGCTGCTTTAAGTGCCAGCACTTTGGAAGTACTACTCAGGGATGTAATGGTGAACATACTTGTTGCAAATGCAGTAAAGCAGCCCATGATGGAGTTGCTTGTTTACCACCTCCCATGTGTGTAAATTACTCTGGGGAACACACAGTTTGAAGTAGGGAGTGCATCATCTACTTGGAGGAAAAGAAAATTGAGAATTTTGAAACAACTAAGCGTATTTTCTATGCAAAAGCCAATGAGATCTTTAAGACCATGCAACCTCCTATACTGCCATATCTTTTGCAGCTGTTATTCAAAAGCCAGAGGATTTCAGTTGCTTGCCTGTAGTAGCTATATTGATACATGGGTGTCTTCAAACAATGTCTGGAGACATCACCCAGACAATGACAGGGCATTTTGCAAGTACTACTGCTAGGGATAGCCAGGGTCTAACATTCCAAAGATTTTGTGTGACAATGGAGAGGGGCAAGTTGGACTTACGGTCAGTCAACTGAGTCTTATAATTGTCTTCTCTCTGTGGGACCTGTATTCTGCACTCTGTGGCTTATGATACTACATGACATTCATGACCGTATACAGTACAGCATGCCTTGACACTTGTCAGAAGTATCAAAGGAAATCATTCTTGAATGCTTTAATTCATTATGTCAGGCTGACCATTACTCCCAACTCGTGGACGGAAGTGATTTTAAACCTCTTATCATACCAGCAAATGACCTAACACTTACCAGTAGTTACTGAAGTGTCAAACTAGCAAGCTATATAAGAAAGGCTCTGGAATGAATGGTTAATCATAGCTTGGTCTGGATGTTAGAGACCAGGCAGTTACTTAACAGCTCTCTTAGTGGATTCTGGAGAAACCACTCCACTATCAAAAACCTGACCCTATTAGTCACCTATCCAGCAGGCTTTCTTACATAAATAGTATTTTATAGGTATAGGACATCAGAAGCACTTTTTTAGGTACTCTTAGTGACAGATGGTTTTGAGCAGCAGAACAGTGTTCCTCAGGGTAGTGTTTTGCTACCCTCTCTGTTATGACCATCAACACTATCATGCCCACCGTATGGAGTGCTGTACAATGTTCCTTATTTAAGACCAATTTGCGGGTTTTCGTTCTTCCGCAGGTACTGCTGCCAATACTTGTTAGGTACAGCTGAACGTGTAGAGGCTAGAGGAGTGGACTGCAAAAATGGGTTTCAAGGTTTCTGGTGATTGTGTGTGAAGGGTGGTTGGGACAGTATTCTCCCTTTTAAAGACTCGGTGAGGTGTCTGGGCCTCACTTTTGACTCTAAACTTCCAGCTGTATTCATAGTGGGGTCCTAACATGATGTCTCTGTTGGTTGCTGTATTATCTTCCCTGATTGGGTTATCAAGATCCGACTGCCTCAGGAGTTTGTCTTCACTGCAGAATTCTGTGGGCACTGCAGCAGATGGGATGAGACAAGACATGTTTCAAGTGCAAAATTTCTTTTTTTTTTTTTTTTTTTTTTTCTTCAGATTCAGAATGGCTGTCTCTTTAAACCCCAAATGCCAGTGGCTGAAGTGGTCCACAAAGTCAAAGTTTACCCTTTTTCACCTACAAAGATAGAGGGAGGAGATGTCTCTCTGCTATGTACCAGGGTGTAAGGTTTTAGTAGTGAACGAAAGGGCAGATGTACCAGCCAAAGAGGCATGTTGTGATCCACAGATATGTCATTGTTCCATCCCCCTGCATGCTGTAACCTCGCAGTTGAGGTACAAAGTAATATGTTGATGGGAAGATGAGTTGTAAGAAATTACAAACGTTAAGTTGGGAGCCATGACATCCACCAGATGGCCATGGCACAACCATTTCCAACTACACAGATGGGATGAGTACATCCTCACTCATCTTTGTATAGGTCACGTCTCATGATGGGCAGTGTTTGTTGCTTTGGATCAGAAAAGATTCTCCTCAGTTTATAGTGGCTGTCTGAAGTGGTATAGACTGCCAGTCTTGCTTGCAAGTTGGAGGCAGAGCTCCCCATCTGCAGCATAGTTGACAGGACCGACTGTGGACCTCTGGTACAGAGCCGAGTGGAGGTTCTGAATCACAGGCTCAGAAGGTTCTGTGACTTTCTGGTGGGGTTCCTGGTTCCACTGAATAGGTCAGGTGTCCCCAACATGCAGGAAGCAGCTATGCCCTCAGGGGGCTCGGTATTCATTTGCTTGGTACGGGCTTGGCAAACCTGGGGACCCCCCCAGGGGCTAACAGCTCTTTTGTGGGTACGTGTGTGGCGCGCACAGGGCCTCGAGCCGAAGCGACCTTTCTTCTGTCCCAGGCCAATTCCCTCTTTCCCCCCGGTTTGTGCCTTCACCCGGAGACGGGCGTTTTCAGTCAGTCCAAGGTTTCTTTTTTTTCGCTTCCTCTCAGTCTTCTCCTTTTCTTGGTCCTCTTCCTTTCCTGTTCTTTCGCCTTCCCCTCTTTCTCCTTTCTTCTTGTCCTCGACCAGCCCTTTCTCTCCTTCCTCTCTCCTTTTCTCCCTGTGTGTGTCTGAAGTTCAACCCACGCTCTGCGTAGCCGGTGACGGGGTAAGGCGTAACTCCCCGCCCCGGGTAGACATTTAGGGCACGTACGTACCACCCCCCCCCCCCCCCGGTAAAGGCCGGGTCCAGGGAGGGGTGATTACCTGAGCTGGTACCTTCCGAACATGCCGATTGGTCCCTCCGTCCGTTCTCAGGAGGTGTGAACAGTCAAGTAAGGCGGGTGTGCCCTCAGTGAGGGCCCCCACGAGGAAGGAGCGCACCATCGGAGATGCCGGTAATCATGGGAGATGCTTCCGCTATGAAACCTTCAAAATCTGTTCTGACCCTGACCCAAAAAAGAAAACCCGGTGAATCTCAGTCCAAGAAAGTCTTACCCGACATTCCAAAGTTCCTTGTAGTATCGCATACAGATGATTAGGATTTTTCTTCTGTGAATACTTTTCTTATTCAGAAGGGTGTTGATGCGATTGCAGGTCCCTTGAAGACCTGCTCCAGACAGCGTAATGAGACCTTGTTGCTTGATATTGAGAATGCCTTCCAGGCACAGAAACTACTCCGGGCTATGCTAGTGCGTGCCTTTCCTGTGAAAGTGGAGGCTCACCGCACCCTCAACTCTTTGCGGGGGGGGGGGGGGGGGTAGTCTTCACTAGATCGCTGGATGGGTTATCGGACGAGGATATACTGAACTATACGTCCGATCACGGAGTTATGGCTGTTCATCGTGTAATGAAAACAGTTAACAATGATCTCATGCCGACTCGTACTGTCTTGTTGACTTTCGACAGGGTTGACCTACAATCTAAAGTAAAAGCGGGCTACGAAGTCATCTCCATTCACCTGTATATACCCAATCCTACGCGCTGCTACCATTGCCAGTGATATAATCATATTAGTAACTCTTGTCCTAATGCAGCCAAGTGCGCCACCTGTGGCAGGGACGCCCATGAGGGTGAATGTCCACCTCCATCCCCTCACTGCATTAATTGCATGGGGGACCATGCTGCTTCTTCACGGGACTGCCCCATATATAAAGAAGAGTGGGTCATCCACGAGATTCGCTGTACTCCCAGCAGGTACTTACAGCCAGGTCCTCACCTCCCCTCGACCAACTAAGGAGGTAGACACTCAGACCTGTGATTTCACCTTCTGTGACACGGTTGTCAGATCGGCTAGCCCGAAAATTGCTCGTTCCACCTCTCCAATCCCTTCTGCCCGTTCTACAGTGCATTCGTCGACCAGTTCCCACATATCCCGGGCACCTAAATCCGCTGCCCGGAGTTCCAAAAAAGAACCTGTTCACGACGATTTTCTCAGAACTCCGACTTCTCAACCGTTCTCCACTTCTTCTACTCGTCATGGCTCTAAAAAGGCTCACAAAAAGAACAGCCCCCCCCCCTTCCCCTCCGTGGCGTGCTTCTTCGGTCACGCCATCCAACAGTTGCCGGCCTCGGCCGTCTTCTGTTTCACCGGGACGCTCTGTCTGCTGGGCACCCGGCCCTTTACCGGCGGTGGAAGCTGCCCCTCATGATCAACTCAGGGAGGTGGCAGACGCGTCGGTCGAAACTATGGAACACAATCCTCTGCGATAGCAGTGCTACCTCAAAGTCCGGTCCTCAGTGGCCGTAGAGGTGAACCTGCTTGCTTGTTCCCTTTTATCTTCTTTTCTTCTCTCATTTTTTATCATGGCACTCCTTCAATGGAATATTCGCGGCATTTGTTCCCATTGGGAGGAATTAAAACTACTCCTTAGATTGCACTGCCTGCTTCTAGTCTATCTCCAAGAAACTAAGTTACGTCCATGTGATCATGCAGGCTTCCCCCACTACACCTCTCTGCGTTTCGACCTGCCCCCTGTGGAAGGTATTCCAGTCCATGGAGGTGTTCTGATGCTCATTCGGGACGACGTGTATTACCATCCTATTTCATTGCATACTCACCTACAGGCAGTTGCCGTACGCATCACTCTCTCCACCTTTTCTTTTCCCCTCTGTAATATCTATCCGCTATCGTCGTCTGCCCTTACTAGGGCAGATGTGCTTCACCTCGTTGACAAGCTCCCTTTACCTTTCGTGTTGGTAGGCGACTTCAATGCCCACCACCCCCTATGGGGTTCTCCAGCACCTTGCCCCAGAGGCTCCCTTCTAGCAGACCTCTTCAACCACCTCAATCTTGTCTCCCTCAACACCGGTGCGCTGACCTTCCTTTCCGACACAACACATACTTACCCCCCACTTAGACCTCGCAATATGCAGTCCTCAGCTTTCGCGACGGTTCTTGTAGTATGCACTTTCTGAAACGTACTCGAGTGATCATTTTCCTTGTGTAATCCACTTCCTGCTTCATACCCCATCTCCTCGTCCCACCAGTTTGAACATACCTTAAGCCGACTGGGGGCTTTATTCTTCCATGGCTGTTTTTCAGACTTTTCTCAGCTGTGATTGGTCGAATACCTCACAGAGGTTATTCTCACCGCTGCCGTACATTCCATACCTCGTACATTCTCTTCTCCACGTCGCATCCCGGTCCCCTGGTGGACTGCGGCCTGCTGTGATGCTGTTAGAGCCCAGTGCCATGCTTTACGCACCTTCTGCCGCCACCCAACGTTGGAGAATAGCGTCAACTGTAAACGCCTGCGAGCGCAATGTCGTCGAGTTATAAACAGCAGCAAAAAGGCTTGCTGGATTGCTTTTACCAGTTCTTTTAACCGCTTTACTCCCTCCTCGGCTGTCTGGGGTGGCCTACGCCGTTTATCCGGCATCAAGGTCCACTCCCCGAGTTCTGGCCTGACTGTCGAGAACGCAGTCCTTGTGGACCCCGTTGATGTTTCCAACGCACTAGGCTGTTCCTTTGTGGAGGTTTCGAGCTCTGCCCATTACCACCCTGCCTTCCTCCCTCGCAAACAGGCAGAGGAGGCATGGCTGCCTTCTTTCCACTCTTTTAATCGTGAAAATTATAATGTCTCCTTCACCATGCAGGAGCTAGACCGTGCTCTCGCCCTGTCCCGATCTTCTGCTCCCGGCCCCGATCCATCCATATTGAAATGCTGAAGAACCTCTCTCCTGCGGGAAAGTGTTTCCTTCTTAGTACCTATAATCGCATATTGTTGTCCCTATCCCGAAACCAGGGAAGGACAGACATCTTCCTTCTAGTTATCGCTCCATTTCTCTGACGAGCTGCATCTGTAAGGTGATGGAACGCATGGTTAACGCTCAGTTGGTCTGGCTCCTCGAATCTTGACGCCTCCTGACTATGTGGTTTTCGTAGACACCGCTCTGCTAGTGATCACCTCTTTACCTTGTTGACCTTCATTATGAATATCTTTCTAAGGAAGTGACAAACAGTAGCAGTGTTCTTTGACTTGGAGAAGGCTTACGATACCTGTTGGAGAGCGGGCATTCTCCGCACATTGCACACATGGGGCCTTCGTGGCTGCCTCCCTCTCTTTATTAAAGCGTTTTTGGCGCATCGCAAGTTCAGAGTACGGGTGGGCTCTGTTTTGTCAGATACCTTTCGCCAGGAGAATGGGGTGCCAGAGGGCTCCGTCTTGAGTGTGGCTTTTTTTGCCTTTGCAATCAATCTGATCGTAGACTGCCTTTCAGCCGACGTTTCCGGATCCCCTTTTTTAGATGATTTTGCAATTTATTGCCACGCTCAGCAGACATGTCTCTTGGAGCATTGTTTTCAACGCTGTCTTGACGCCTATATTCCTGGAGCATTGTGAACGGCTTCATCTTCTCCACTGAGAAAACAGTGTGCATAAACTTCTGGAGATACAAGGAATTTTTTCCACCATATCTACGTCTAGGAATTTCTTCCACCATATCTACGTCTCGGCCCCCTTGCTCTCTTTCGTGGAGACAACAAAATTCTTGGGGTTAATGTTGGATCGGAAACATTGCTGGTCCCCACACGTCCTACCTGGCTGCCTGTTGTGCCCGATCCCTCAATGTTCTTTGTGTCCTTAGCGGTGCATTATGGGGAGCGGATCGAGCCATCCTGCTTCACCTTTACCAGGTCATTGTTCAGTCCAAGCTCGACTACGGAAGCCTTGTATACTCTTCTGCACGGCCATCACTTCTCCGCCGTCTCAACACTATTCACCATCGGGGATTACACCTGGCGACCAGTGCATTTTATACCAGCCCTGTTGAAAGTCTTTCAAGCTGCTGTATTACCCTTGACTACTCGGCGTGACATACTCTTGTGTTAGTACGCATGCCGACTGCGGTCGATGCCCAAACATCCATCTTACCCATTATTTTTTGACAACTCACTCGATCACCAATATCAGTTGTCTGCAGCCAAGGCAGCAGCTCTTTTGCCTCGCATGGCTACTTTTTGCGTCCCAGCAGACGATGTTCACAGGTCTCTCCGCCGGAGTATTGTGTCGTCCTGGCACAGTGCGTGGTTCTCACTCCAGGACAATAAACTGAGAACCGTAAAACCGATCCCGACCGCTTGGAGGACCTCCTCACGCCCCTCTCGGTGAGAGGAAGTCATCCTGGCCCGGTTGCGGATCGGTCACTGCCAATTCAGCCACCGCCATTTGCTAATTGCCGACCCTGCACCGCTGTGCTCCTGCGGTGAATTGCTGACGGTGCGTCATGTTTTACTGTCTTGTGTTAATTTTAATCATCTTCGTGTTGCCCTTCACTTTCCGTCTACTCTGGAGGAACTTTTAGCTGATGACACACGAGCAGCTGCTAGAGTTTTGCGTTTTATCAACATGGCTAATTTATCAAAGGATATTTAACCCTTCTATTTGTTTCTTTTTATCCTTCTTTTTTTAGCCTTCTCTTGATACTCTCCTTTCTGGCAGGTATAACTTTTCTCGAGATCTAGCGAATCTTTGTTCTGATCTGGGCGCTTATGACCTGAGAAGTTGTGCGCCCTAAAACCACAAAAAAAAAAAAAAAAAAATCCCTGGGGACCCTGAGCTGGGGGACTGGTAAGCGCCGCCAGTCCTTGAGACACTGTAACCTCTGGGCCACTTAAGTGACCACCGTGTGGCACAGCAGTTGAATGTTGTGTGTACCAGGAAATGGGGATTTTGGCTTAATGGCCCGGATCGCAAGGAAGGACAAAAGAAAAAAAAAAAAACAACCCTCAATCCTAAGGTGTGCTAAGTGCTGATGGGATGTGTGGCTTTTGAGGTGGAACAGTCACTAGCGAGATCCCTCTGGGGATACTGCTGCACCTCAGCTGTATAAGGCTTACATAGGCATGATGGGTTCTGTCCAGGTTGACATTTAGTTCCCTAGATGCTCGTTGGATCAGCATCGATCTATTGAGTAATTTTAAACCTCCTGGTTGGATGGGTGTACCACTGAGGGGTACCAACACCCAATCCAAAAAGAGAGCTCAGGTTTCCAGTCCTCCAGACATAGTAGCTGCCAGAAAAAGTTTTGAAATGAGTAACAGAACACAAGCTGTGAATCGGAATAAGTTTCTTGTAATAAAAAGAAATGATGGTTCATTTGAGAAAACAAGGCTTTAGAAGGAATTGCAGGTACTCTGAAATTAGTAAAATGGTTGCGGAATGGTACCCTGTTAGTGGAAACATCTAATTCACAACAGGTATCTAAACTTCAATCTGCTACGTATCTTGGGGAATGTAATGTTGAAACAGAGCTACATAGTACCCTGAACTACAGTAAGGGAGTAGTCTTCTGTAGAGATATAGTCGACATTCCAGTAGGTGAATTAAAGCAAGAATGTGCTGCAGAAGGAATAGTTAATCTTCAGAACATTAAGAAAAGGGTGGAAGGAGAAATTGTCCATTCCGAGTCCTTCATCCTTACTGTTAATAGACTTTGACTACCCGAGTACGTGAAGGCAGGTTTTCTGTGTTTACATGTACGGCCCTACGACCCCATGCACTGTTTAAAGTGTCCGTGCTTTGGGCACACCACCTTGGGATGCAAGGGAGAGGCCACTTGTGGCAAATGTGGCAAAGCTGCACATGATAGGTTCAACTGGACGCCACCTGCAAAGTGGGTTAATTTCTTAGGGGATCATCCAGTCTGGAGTAAGGACTGTGGTATTTATAACCAGGAGAAAAAGATAAAGGAGATCAAAACAACTAAACCTATCTCCTATGCCGAAGCCAGAAAGACCTTCAAAGCAATGCAACCTTCTCCATTCGCCCCACAGGGGGCCCACAGCTCTTTTGTGGGCACGTGTATGGCATGCACGGGGCCCCGAGCCGAAGCAGCCTTCTTCCCGCCCCAGGCTGCTTCACTTTCCCTCCCGGTTCATGCCTTCGCCCGGAGACGGGTGTCCTTTGCGAGTCAAGGTGGTTTCCTGTCCTAGTTTTCTTTTTCCTTGGTTTCTTCCTTTACTAACCTTTGCTTTCCATCTTTCTCTCCTTGCTGTACCTTCCTAGCCTTCCTCTCTTCCTCATTAGTCTCCGCTTCGGCGTTTGAGACACTTCTTTCTCTTCACTTCCTCTATTATTCTTCTTTCCTCCCTGTGCGTGTCTGAAGGCTGACCCATGCATTACCATGCATAGCAGATGATGGGGTAATGTGTAATTCCCTGCCCCGGGTAGACAAGTAGGGCACATATGTACCCCCTGGTAAAGGCCAGGCCCAGGGAGGGGCGATTACCCGAGCTGGTAACTTCTGTACATGCCAATTGGTCCCTCTGTCCGTTTTTGGGAGGTGTGACGTGAGATGTGAACAATCACCTAAGGCGGGCAATCCCTCAGTGAGGATCCACAAGGAACGAGCACGCCATTGGAGACGCCGGTAACCACGGTGGATACTTTTGCAATGACTTTCTTCTCTTCTACTGTGACTTTGACCCAAAAAAGAAAGATCGATTCACCTCAGCATAAGAAAACTTTGCCCAATCTTCCAAAATTGCTAGTTGTCTCTTGAACTGACGGTAAAGATTTTACTTCTGTAAATCCTTTCGTCATTCAGAAAGGTGTTGATGCGATTGCTGGCCCTGTTAAGACCTGTTCACGTCAGTGCAATGGAACATTGTTGCTGGAAGCGGACAGTGCCTTCCAGGTGCAAAAACTAATATGGACTACCTTGCTACACAAGTTTCCTGTCCAGGTAGAAGCGCATTGCACGCTCGTCTCGCCGGGACGCACTACTGTTAGCCGGGCAACCAGCATTTTACTGCCGGCGGAAGCTGCCCCCTCCTGATCAACTCGGGAAGGTGGCACATGCGTCAGTTGAACCCACAGAACACGATTCTCTTCTTCTAGATGGCGAAAGAAGTGCTCACTCGAAGTCCGGTCCTCGGCGACCGTCAAGGTAACCTCTTCTGCTTGTTACTGTATATCCTCTTTTCTTCTTCTCATTTTTTATCATGGTGCTCCTTCAATGGAATATTCGCGGCATTTGTTCCAATCTGGAGGAATTAAAACTACTCCTTCAATTGCACTGCCCGCTTCTAGTTTGTCTCCAAGAAACTAAGTTATGTCCATGTCATCATGCAGATTTCCCCCCACTACACCTCTGTGTGTTTCAACCTGCCACCTGTGGAAGGTACCCCAGCCCATGGAGGGGTTCTGATGCTCATTCGGGACATCTATTACCATCCCATTTCATTGCATACTCACCTACAGGCAGTTGCCATCTACATCACTCTATCCACCTTTTTCTTTTCAGTCTGTAATATCTATTCGCCATCGTCGTCTGCCCTTACTAGGGCACATGTGCTAAACCTCGTTAACCAGCTCCCTTCACCTTTCGTGTTGGTAGGCGACTTCAATTTCCACCACCCCCGTATGGGGCTCTCCAGCACCTTGTCAGAGAGGCTCCATTTTAGTGGATCTTTTCCACCACCTCAATCTTGTCTGCCTCAACACCAGTGCACCGACATTCCTTTCCGACAGAACACATACTTATTCCCATATAGACCTCGCGATATGCACTCCTCAACTTGCCGATCGGTTTGAGTGGTATGCACTTTCTAACACGTACTCGAGTGAACATTTCCCTTGTGTCATCCACTTCCTGCATCATTCCCCATCTCCTCGTCCCACCAGTTGGAACATCTCTAAAGCTGACTGGGGGCTTTATTCATCCATGGCTCTTTTTCATGATCAGAACTTTTCCAGCTGTGACAGTCATATCGAATACCTCACAGAGGTTATTCTCACAGCTGCTGAACATTCCACACATCTTACATCCTCTCCTCCACGTCGCCTCCCGGTCCCTTGGTGAACTGCAGCCTGCCGCGACACTCTTAGCGCCCGGCGCCGTGCTTTACGCACCTTCCGCCGCCACCCAACATTGGAAAATAGTATCAATTATAAACGACTGCAAGCGCAATGTCGTCGTGTTATAAACGACAGCAAAAAAGCATGCTCAACTGCTTTTACCAGTTCTTTTAACAGCTTTACTCCCTCCTCGGCTGTCTGGGGTGGCCTACGCCCTTTATCTGGCATCATGATAAATTGAGAACCGTAAAACCGATCCCGACCACTTGGAGGACCTCCTCACGCCCCTCTCGGTGAGAGGTGGTCATCCTGGCCCGGTTGCGGATCGGTCACTGCCGATTCAGCCACTGTCATTTGCTAACCGCTGTGCTCCTGTGGTGAATTGCTGAACCCCTCCATGGGGTGGGGTACCTTCCACAGGTGGCAGGTTGAAACACACAGAGGTGTAGTGGGGGAAGTCTGCATGATGACATGGACATAACTTAGTTTCTTGGAGACAAACTAGAAGCGGGCAGTGCAATTGAAGGAGTAGTTTTAATTCCTTCTTTACTGTCTTGTCCTAATTTTAATCATCTCCGTGTAGCCCTTAACTTGCCGTCTACTCTCGAGGAACTTTTAGCTGATGACACACGAGCCGTTGCTCGAGTTTTCCGTTTTATCAACATGACCAATTTATCAAAGGATATTTAACCCTTCTAATTATTTTTCTCGTGTTTTTAGCTTTCCCTTGATACTCTGTCAGTTATAAATTTTTTTGGGATCTAGCAAATCTCTGTTCTGATCTGGGCGCTAATGACCAGAAAAGTTGTCTGCCCTAAAACCACAAAAAAAAGAGAAAGAAAAAAATCCCTCCATTCACTACTTCCTTCGCATCTGCCCTGCAAAAGCTTGTTGCCAAAGCTGATGCCTCAACACACAGAGGTTGTTAGTGTAGGTATGAACACTTGCTCCTATTACTGTACTTGTGAAGCAGCAGAATCATCAGCATAGGTAGTCCCCCCAAAGACATCTGACAAAGGAACAGCTACCAGCCTTGTACAGCCCCTATTACCTTCTTCTGCAGAACCTGCTCACTCATCCAGCGCCACTGCTGTCACATCCACTGCAGCTGCTACAAAACCACCCAAGAACAAAAAAGCAACTGACAGAGCCAAACAACAGGCAGAAACAGGAACCAAACCATCCGACCATGTTGAATTTGTTATAGCAGATGCTTCCTCTGACTCCTCTCCAGTGCCCATGGAGATTGATGGGTGTTTGCAGCAATCATCTCGCCCCAAAACTGAACTTCATTCAGTATCCCCGAATTGGCGGAAGGAAAGAGTGACTTCACCTTCAGGTGAAATCTCCATAATCCATGGCTTCCATATTGCAGTGGAACATGAATGAGTTCAGGACCCATCTAGAAGACCTGTGTTTGTATTTACAAGAAACACATTTTAAGGCTTCTGACACCCCCATACTTAGGGGCTATATCATTTACCGCAAGGATGACCTTAGCAGCGAGAGGGCCACGGGAGGGGTTGCTATGTTTATCCGTGATGCACATCGCTCCTCGGGCATTCCTTTTGTTACTGACCTCCAAGCTGTGGCAGTGGAAGTTATGTGGGTCTCAGGATTACAGTGTGTTCCTTGTATTTACATCCCCAGGAACTGATTGACTCTGAGGCTCTCATCAGTCTCATTGAGCAACTCCCCCATCCATATCTTCTACTCGGTGACTTCAATGGCAACAATGTGCTATGGGGCTCACACTCCACTTGCCCAAGGGGTCGGGCTGTAGATTGCCTTATGACATCACAGGAACTCTGCGTGCTCAACATGGACAATCCCATGCATTTTTGTGCTGCCATGGGGACATTTTCAGTTATAGACCTTTCTTTCTGCCCTCCAGCTCTTGCAGACTCGGCTCAGTGGGAAGCCACTGATGACCTCCACAACACTGGCCACTTTCCACTGTGGATCCTCTTACCGGATGGCCCATCATTGGGGCAGCAGCCACCGAGATGGATAAGTAGCAGGGCAAACTGGTGTATGTTCAGTTCTCTGGCTGTACTAGAACACGGAGATATCACTGATTTGGTGGACCACATAACACAAGTGCCCCACCATGCTGCTGATATTTCTGTTTGTAGGTCATCAGGTGAACTTCGCAGGCATCCTGTCCCTTGGTGGTCAGATGAGTGCCACATGGCAATTAGAGCCAGGCGTGCTGCCCCACAATGGTTTAAGGGTGCACCAACAACTGACAACCTTACGGCCTTCAGAGTCGCAAGAGCCAAGGCTCGACACATTATTAAGGAGAGCAAGAAACGGGCTTTACAAGAATTCCTGAGCTCTGTCAACCACTCAACTTGTTCCACGAAAGTATGGGAAGCCATCTAGAGGATTTCTGGTAAACACAGTTGTTCACCTATGCTGAAACTGGGGTGTCTACAAACAACACCTGGCGACATTGCCCGGACAGTGGCAGAGCATTTTGCAAACATTACTTCCACAGCTAGCCAGGGTACAGTGTTCCAGCAATATCATGTGACTGTGGAGGGGGGCAAGTTGGACTTCAGATCCAAATACTCCATAATTAGTATCAAGAACAACTGTCAGCATGTGTAACTTGGAAGTAGATACCCCTGGGGTATGAAAGCAACTTAAATCACTTAACGAAAGTCTCCCAGTCTTGATTGCCTACCAATTAGGTTCCTGTCTGAGTATGCTGATTTAATAGCTCCATACCTAGCTATGATTTACAACCACTTGATCAACAAAAAAATCTGTATCCAAAGAATGAAAAGTGGCACAGGTCACTTCAATATTCAACAAAGGCAATAGGAGTGATCCAAAAAATTACAGGCCTATATCATTGGTGTCAGTTTGCAGCAGCATTTTAGAACGTACTTTCCTCAAACATTATGAACTACTCTGAAGAGAACGACTTATTTGACCCATAGTCAACATAGATTCAGAGAGTATCATTCTTGTGAAACACACCTAGTGTTTTACTCCTATGATGTAAGTGCTATTGACAAGGGATCTCAAATATTCTGAATTTTTAGATTTCCAGAAGGCTTTTGGCACTGTACCTCCTAAGTGTCTTCTAATCAAATTGCGTGCTTATAGAATAATGGCAGAGTTGTGCTATTGGATTCGTGAATTCCTGTTAGAAAGGATACAGTATGTTGTAACTGATGGTAAGTCACTGAGTAAAAGTGAAGTGATGTCTAGCAAGCACTAGGGAAGTGTTATAGAGCACCTCCTGTCCTTTATTTTTATAAACCATTTAGGAGATAATGTGAGGAGCTCTCTGACTGTTCCCGGATAATGCTGTCATTTATCAGTTAATAGTCACCAGGAGTTCAAAACAAACTGCAAAATAATTTCAATAATATATCTGCTTGCTGCTAAAAATTGGCAATTGACCCTTAATAATGTTGTGTGAAGTTATCCATATGAGTGCCAAAAGAAATCTGCTAAACTTTATTTACACCACAAATCAGTCAATTCTACAGGACATAAATCCAACTAAATACCTAGGAATAAGTTATAAACAACTATATATGCTGAAAGTCCTACAAAGGCCTTCACATACAAACTACCCCCTAGAACTAATCTGCAAACAGATTTTCGGTGCCATATCCACACACCCCCACATCCTCCCTCTAATACCAATAACCAGCCACAAAAAGCACTCCCCTTGTGGCCCGATACTATCCTGGACTGGAACGATGAAAGGACATCTTTCACCAAGATTCTGATTTTCTGTCATGGTCAGAAATGAGAGATCCTGCTGAAAGAACCCTCCCCACATCTCCATAAGTGGTGGTCCCTTGCCTGCCCAAAATCCACAAAATCCTATTCCATCCCTATCACTCTTCAACCTCAGTCCCATGCCTAGGGTACCCATCCATCCAGATTTTTCCGGGACAGTCCTGGATTTTAGTATAATGTCCAGGTGTCCCCAAGACTTCTCTGGGGACAGTTAAATGTCCCGGATTTTTGTCATATATAGTGTGGTCTTTCTTTTCGTACTAAAATAAAAGTGTGTCATCATACATTGCTTTGTTGACCTTACGTTTTGGTATGCTGGAACAATGTTACATTCACATGAAAAGTCTTTATCACTCTTCAAGTTCAATATATTGTACCATCATCGATTTTTGCTGAGACTGTAACAACAGTTTTATGAGTTTATAGGTGAAAGAAAAATCTTCGGTTGACAGAAGGCAAATACCTTCAGCCAGAAACAGTGTCACATTCTTGATGTTTACGAAGTACAAGTTGTTCATTGCACGCTCACAGTTCGATATTTTGAGTGCTTGGAGCAGTGACGGTAGTTAATTATAATTTAGTTTTAATCAAATGTCGATTATGAGGCTATTCAAGTGCAGGATGTGTAAAATATGGGTATTTACTAATGTATCATAATGTACAAATACATTTTTTTTACTAGAAATCTACCGATAACAAAGAAGTTACTTCACTCACGAGATAAGTAAATTCAGATATTTACTAATGTATCATAATGTACAAATACATTTTATTACTGGAAATCTACCGATAAAAAATGAGTAATGATCGAAATATTCGTCTTGAAGTACTCTACTAGTTGCACTTGCACTTTCTTAATTAGAAGATCTAATGAAATATGTTCTCCAAACTTAATAAGTAGCATGCCAATACTGACATAATCGAGTTGTGCTAAATATCAATTTCGGCCGCGCAATTTAGAGTGTAAGCTTTGTTTGAAATTACTGAGTATTTTCAATAATAAATGCTATGTGGGCAGATTAAAAAAATAGATTAAAGTTAGAAACAGTGAAAGCACTAACAATGATAAAAACAACTTTTGCTAACCTCCGTTGTATGGGTTTCTACAATTTGATACCTAAGGAAGATAAACTCCTAAAACAGTTGCACAGCACTAAAACATAGCATACATTTGAGCCTCTTCTGTCAACTTGAACAGAATGTGTTTAAAGCTTGTGTTTATATATAATTTGTAAATGCTATAGCTTTTGACCTGCCATCACTAGTATGGTATATTTTGTGAAACTATATCATTACTCTGCTTATGTGAATGTTATATCCTTTTGTAATCTGGAACACTCAATAAAGTCCTAAAGCAATTAATACTACTTAAAAGTGCTACTAATTTACCTCTGAACCTCTATCATCAACTTCAAAGAAATGTTTGAAATTTGTGTTTATATTTGAATTTAAGTTCTGTATGATCTGTTAATAACCTGCCATCAGTAGTACAGAATGTTACGTGAAAATAGAAACTTTTTATTAGTTTCACTTTTATTGTCTTCAATTTTCTACACTGCACAATGAAAAGTACTAAAGCAAACCAACTTCAAACTGAAAGTATATGAAATTTGCCTTAATATCTACATAAAATTGTGTGTGCTATACTACTACAATCTGCAACCAATAGTATGGTAGATTAAAATTTTTATAAATTACTGGAAATAGTATTTTTAATGTCCCATAATAATGGAAAACTTTGATACATTTCCAAAAGTTTGGAAATTTGATTACAATTTCACTTCAAATTTTATTTGGTAGGAAACAGAACTGTTTGGTATCACCTAATCTCCAAAACAATGTCATATGCTACGCCTTGTTTAAATTGTTTTTGGAAAGGTGGTAGCATCTGAAGTCTCTGCTTGTCATTGCGTCAATGTATTCATTCGCTATTCGCCTATACGCCAAGTGACAAAAGACGCCACCGACTAGCGACGAAATACTCTCTGTGTAATATACCCTTAATGAAGTGTGCCTCTATGATTGTACGAATGTGTGCTTCAAATTTTGTGCATATAAGTGTCATTTATGTTTCTGTCTCAGCTTGATAAGTGTAT
The DNA here is from genome assembly GCA_026315105.1 of Locusta migratoria. NCBI lineage: Eukaryota > Metazoa > Arthropoda > Insecta > Orthoptera > Acrididae > Locusta > Locusta migratoria. Next base: position 449,965,138 of record CM048755.1, on the reverse strand, counting down.
TTGCAGTGAGTTGTAAACTATCCTCAACACTGAATTTCAACTTGGACTTTCCAGTGGTAGATAATGCTGTGATATTTTTGTTATTTTTAAACCTTATATACTACTACTACTACTACTACTACTACTCTCTCTCTCTCTCTCTCTCTCTCTCTCTCTCTCTTCTACTACTACTACTACTACTACTACTCTCTCTCTCTCTCTCTCTCTCTCTCTCTCTCTCTCTCTCTCTCTTTCTCTCTCCCCAAATGAAATTTATATTCTATACCACCTCCATTGTTAATAGAGATTAACTGCTGCAGTAATGAAATCTACCTATTGATTTGTTCCAGCATGAATACCCTCGTAATAATGAGGAAATAACAATAGTAATGGGTAATGAAACCTGTGACTTTGACTCTGTGATATCATCACTTGTTTATGCTTATGTGAAACAGTGTCACAGTGACATACTGCAAGAAAACAAGCGCTATATTCCTTTGCTTAATATGAACAGAGAAGATAAAGCTCTAAAGGCTGAGGTGTTCTATTTTCTGGAAAAATATGGTGCAAACGTTGAATCACTGGTATTCAGGTAACTATATTTTATTCTCCTTTAATGCTGCTTTAGTGTAGTTTTGTGTGATCTATGTATCAAATGGTTGTTTCTTTGACCACATTAAGACTGGTGTTTGCACAAGCATATTTCCTGCAATGATGTGCATTTTGGATCTGATATCTTGTCAAGGTGTGAAATTTTGTGTGTTCTTGTGAGTTTTCAGTACTGATTGCTGCCACCATGTATAGCTACAACTGATGCTGATGCTACATGCCATGGATAGGCTGTAGATGTGTGCCTGGAATACAACAGTCTTTGTTGCTGCCATGTATTGACAAAGTTGATCTGATGTAGCACCAGATGACGTATTCCAGACCAGTTGTTCAACAATTGTCAACGAGAGTTTTTGATAGACAAGTGACGTAGAAGTTTTGAACATTTTGGGCTGTGTTTTGTTGCACATTATATATGGCTGTTTGACACGTACATATAAAATAGATTCACGTGCCAGTTAGTCATTTTATCTTTTATTTTGATCTGACAATCCATTTTGGAGATGTATATTTTAACATGTTACCCATGCATCTTTTCTCATTTTACATTTCGACAAGAAACCTTTTATTTCATATGTTCTCCTAAGTGAAGATGGTTAAACCATCCTGAAGATGATGAAATAAATCATTGAAACCGCTTAAGAGAAAACACTCCCTGTTTCATAACCCAATTTCTATATTTGCACACTTCGTATTTAGCTGATACATTTTTTATAAAAACTGCAACATATACTCGGTTGCATTTATACAATAGACAAAACTTTGAAGATTATTGTGTGCATTTTGTGTAGATAAAGCACAGAAAATGCAATTGGAAGTATGTAATTTTATTCTACCTTTAGGACAACGTAATTTTTTTTTTTTTTTTTTTTTTTTTTTTTTTTTTTACATATCAAAATAATCTTCCTCTAGTATGCATAGTAATGTAAAACAGTTGGCATATACATTTTTAAAACTGATTCATTATCTAATCACTTTTAATTACAAGCAAAGAACTAAATAGCAACTCATGACTTGGACATGTAGTAATGACATACCTCCAAATAATATAAACCAATACTTTCTTGTTGAGGCCACTACATTGGCCACAGATAACCATTCTTTATCAATAACATATGTATTTTGGTAATGTTGTATTCCCACATTCTACAAAAGTCACCTCTTGCTTATGTCTGATATTAAAAGTTCTGTGAAATCAGACATGCTGCCAGTGTTTAATAACACACAATATTCTTGAGAATGGTAGTGATATTGTACATGCTACAGATAAGATTCAAACACATTTTAATTCATACATCACCAGTTTTAGCAGAATACAAACAAGCAGTGACAAGGATGTCGCATACATACGGCACTTCCCTAACTACACGTGTGGTTGTGTTTTGTTGCTGTAAGGTCTCTTGTGTTGTTGTTTGCTCCTGTCGCTCACTTACAACACAGCCTAACTCTAGCCTTATTTAGTGTCATGTCAGCAAGAAGGAACCTAAATTCTGTCTTCCTTTTATGGTTGAAACTAATCCAAGTTCATTGTGTACTTGGAAGAAGCTGAAAGCTATTGAGTTTTCTTTTCTGTTATGCGTGTATCTGTCATAGATTCAGTGCTTCTGCTTTTTGAAGTGTGGTCTCCTTTATTCCTACCTATTTACCATAGCTTTCTAGTTAAAATGGTGATTTTCCTGCCCAGGATGGAATTTGAGACATTGCAATTGTGTAACTTGTTAATGTTAATACACCCCATCACTTTGCTGTTTGAGTGTCCATACCCTATTAGACAGTTAATGTACACAATGGCATGACTGCATTGTTACCTATACCACTAACTGCATCATCCTCAGGGCTGATATAAGTACCATAAACGATGTGTTTCTATTCTTCTAATCAGGTATGAAAAAATACATAATTATCTCATTTGCTATTTGAAATTTGTATTTGATCAAATGAACTACTTTGTTGAAACACTTCCAAATATTGCACCTTACCTTAGTCCAAGTACTTTCTGTAGCCAAGACATTTGAAGCCACCAAATTAGAAGTCCAGCAAATTCATTCTCAGAATATTAGATTTTAGATCCACCACAGTATAATCTGTCTGCCCAGGTTTGTTGGAAATTTTTTTGATTAATAAGTGATAGTAAATGAAGTTATAAATAATACTAAAACGGAACAACTTCCTGAAGTCCTGAAAATAATTCAGTGCACAGTATGAACATGTAAGTCCACAGGAGACATCTTCTATGTGTTTCCATGTTGCCCAACAACATTGCCAACTATAATAATGTAGGCAAGGGACCACCCAATTGGAACTGTAAATCATTGTAAATTTGACATCTGGTTTGATTAACCACATTTATTAACAGACTTGGTTGATATTCTTCTATGCTATGGGAACTTCCATGGGTCCAATAGTAGTACTTTACAGCCCTTCATGCTTGATATATTCACTAATGGTGTTGATAAATATGATAACTTCCCGTTTCATGAGGCAAATCCAACTGAAGGGGAGTATACCCTGGCTATTAATAACATGACCTAAGTATTGAATTTTGGTCTGAAAAAAGACACTCTTGTCCTGGCAGCACTTCAAATCTGCAGCCGAAAGTACTTGAGAGAGTGTACATAAATTGTTCATGTGTTCTTCTGGTGTACATCCTGATACCACTATTCTGTACAAGTAATTTGAACAGAAAAGAACTGTTGCAGTAAGTTGTTCTAAATAGCATTGTAAAATCGCAGGAGTGGAATCGCTGCCAAATGGTGAATGCAAGAACGAGTATTCACTACAAACACTTTCTGAAACACTTCATCTAGCGGAATTTGCAAATGTGTGGTCACACAAGTAGATTTTTGAAAAAAATACCTGCCCACACCAAGCCTATCCATTAATTCCTTGGGGTAAGACAATTGATGAGTGTGAATAATTGTTTCTACATTCATTGTGCATTTAAAATCAGCACAAACACAGTCTGCCAGAAGGTTTAACTAAAATCACTGTTGTTGAAGCCCATTGACTTGCTGGAATAGTAACAAGGACACCATTGCCCTGTAACTACTGAATTTGTTTTGCAAATTTGTCCCTAAGTGCATGAAGAACAGGCTGTTTGTGGAAAAACTTAGGTTTTGCATTGTCCTTCAGCATCATATGCACTACGAAATTTATTGCATTGCTTAGGCATTCAGAAACATGTGCGGAAACTTGGCGAGCAGTTGAGAAACGCTGTCCTTTGGATCAAATGCAGAAACAGCAATTACATTGTCCTGAATATGAAGGCCAAATAGATCTAAAACATAAATATTTTCACTGTCTCATGCATGCAAAATTGTAAATGACACTGTACTGGTGTGAGACTGGAATGTTGCAGGCAAGCAACAAGTACCAAGTTCTGGAATGCTTTGTCTTTATATGCTGTAAATTGCATACTAGATTTTGTCAGTTGTGGTGAAACTAACAGTTTATAACCGGCACAATTACGCAAAGTATGACATGTGCCAGTGTTTAATTGAAGATGCACGTGACACTCTGCAAATCTAAGGGCACAAACAGTTAATTTGTCTGTTTTCACTGCACTGCACTAGGCTCGCTCATCGACTTTGAAAAAACAGTTTGCATAGAATAAGAAAGTGCTCGGCACCTACAATAGCAAGTTAATTTAGAGTTCTGTGTATGTTGCAAACACACAGACTGCACATAACCAGTCTTTCTGCAAGAAAAGAAATTTTTATGCCACGAAGGACAATGCTCTCTTATGCTTGGAAAAACAATGGGGCACGATTTCACATACAGTGTGTCTTGTTTGCATTTATGCAGCGTGGTGACAGCTGTAACCTGTACCTGATCCTTGTGATATTAAGGATCCTAATTATTTCATCAAACTGAAGCAACTCGGGGCGTAAAGTCGGAAACAATTTCTGTACAAGCCTGTAAATGGTTGTGCCTGCTGTAGATAAAAGGTAATGTAATTTCATAGTACTTTGAACATGATACGTAATGCAATGGGCATCAAATTGCAGGTACCACTCATTGAAGTCTCCCTGTTGGTCGTTAAAAGCTCAGGTTTGATTGAAATTGAATAAACTGCATTAGATCAGAGCCAGCAGCCACCTGAAGCTGTGGAGGAGGTGTAATAGTCATGGTAATAAGATTCCACAAAGTAAACAAGAATATAATAAAACTGCAAAGCACACCTCTGTAAAAATGGAAAGAAAGGTTAATGCCATGCTGCGACTTAGGGGGAGGGCAAATGCTGCTTCTGTCCGCTATAACTTACCTCTAGTGTTGTCAGCTATTGGAAGATAAACCGGCAGCTGGCACACAAATAAGGATGAGGATGTGGAAGCAAATCTACAACACACACATTAAGGGAACACTTTTAACACACACACACACACACACACACACACACACACACACACACACACGCACAACCTTAGAAGTGCGTTTTTGCCTACCAAAATTATTTTTAACATAAACGAATGTTATTTTCATTATATATTTAAAAATATTACTAAAGTCTTTGTCATAGTTGTACTTTTGTATCTTGTGGGTTGAAAGTGAAAATTTTGTTTTATTGCAGGAACAACGTGGACCTCGAACTTATGAAGTTATCTTCAAATCTGGAAGTAATATTGATTGATCACCACACAATACCGGAGGAGGATTTGTGGCTTAAGTCACGTGTGGTAGAAGTAATTGACCATAGGCCTTTGGACCCAGACTGGAGTTGGGTAGACACCTTGAAAACAATAGAACCAGTAGCATCTTGTGCTACACTGATCGCAGAGAAAGTTATAAATCAAGATCTAGTTCCTATTTCAAGGAATTTGCTCATACTGTTATATGGTAAAAAATTTTGTTTTAATATACACAAGTACTGCTCTGTAACCAATGAAATTATTGGATACTCTGTTTCATTTGGAATTTGAAGGTCTTTTGTATATGCCAGTGATTCCTAAGTATTATTGTAGGGGTTGACCATACATTTAATAATTATTTTGCAGTAGAGAAGAAAACTTTGACATTGGTGATAGTTCTAGTTACATTTTACACAGAAGAAAATTGGCATAGATTTATAACTTGACTTTCTATGTAATAAAGTTAGCCACTGTAGCAGCTGTAACTGCCAAAGTGTGTCCCATATTTTGTATTTAGTGTCAAAAATTTGTCAGCAGGCCAATGGCTATGAAAAATCTCTTGAATTGCGCCAGTGTTAACCACACAAGTGTTCCATAAGAAAAAGTAAATAGAAAAATTATAATATATTCACATAACTTAGTAGAGTAACTTTAAGAGGACTAGGGATTGTAATTTAGTTGTGTTGTTGTTGTTGTGGTCTTCAGTCCGGAGACTGGTTTGATGCAGCTCTCCACAATACCCTATCCTTCGCAAGCCTTCTTCATCTCCACATACGAACGACAACCTAAATCTGTCTGAATCTGCTTACTGTATCCATCTCTTGGTCTTCCCCTGCGATTTTTTCCCCATACACTTCCCTCCAATGCTAAATTCACAATTCCTTGATGTCTAAGAATGTGTCCTACCAATCTATCCCTTCTTTTAGTTAAGGTATGCCAGAAATTCCTTTTCTCCCCAATTATGTTCAGTACCTCTTCATTAGTTACGCGATCCACCCACCTAATCTTCAGCATTCTTCTGTAGCACCATATTTCAAAAGCCTCAATCCTCTTCCTGTCCGCACTGTTTATCGTCCATGTCTCACTCCCATACAAGGCAACACTCCATATGTTTTACACTGAAGAACCTGGTTTCGAAATCTATGTCTTACCATTATAAAATCTATCTGGTATCTTCCGGTGTCTCTTGGTCTCTTCCACATATACAACCTTCTTTTGTGATTCTTGAACCAGGTGTTTGTTATAACTAAATTATCTTCCGCGCAAAATTCTACCAGGCGGCTTCCTCTTTCATTCCTTCTGCCCAGACCATATTCACCTACTATCCTCCCTTCCCTTCCTTGTCCTACTACAGAGTACCAGTCTCCCATAACAATTAAGTTTTCGTCTCCCTTAATTGTCTGAATAATTTCCTGTAGCTCCTCATATATTTCTTCGATTTCCTCATCATCGGCAGAGCTAGTTGGCATATAAACATGTACTACTGTTGTCGGTGTTGGCTTCGTATCTATCTTGATAATGATAATGCGATCACTGTGCTGGTCATAGTAGTTTACCCGCATTCCTATTTTCTTATTCATTATCAATCCTACTCCTGTGATACCCCCAATTGATTTTGTATTTATAATCCTGTACTCACCTGACCAGAAATACTGTTCTTCCTACCACCGAACTTCACTAAGCCCTTTTATATCTAACTTCAGCCTATCCATTTCCTTTTTTAAATTTTTTAATTTTCCTATTCAATTAAGGGATCTAACATTCCACGCTCCGATCCGTAGAATGCCAACCAGTGTTGTCTTTCCTGATGATCACATCCTCCTGAGTAGTCCCCACCCGGAGATCCGAATGGGGGACTATTTTACCTCCAGAATATTTTACCCGAGAGGATGCCATCATCATATGTTCATACAGTAGAGCTGCATGTCCTCGGGAAAGGTAACGGCTGTAGTTTCCCCTTGCTTTCAGCTATTCGCAGTAGCTGTGTGGCAAAGCCACATTAGCTGATGTTACAAGGCCAGCTCAGTCAGTCATCCAGACTTGCCCCTGTAACTACTGAAAAGGCTGCTGCCCCTCTTCATGATCCACACATTTGTCTGGCCTCTCCACAGATACCCCTCTGCTGTGGTTGCACCTACGGTACGGCTATCTGTATCGTTGAGGCACGCAAGCCACCCCACTTCGACGATGTCTGTGGTTCATGGGAGTGGGTTATTTAGTTAGTTATAACTATGAAAATCAGTACTTCTGCTTCTATCGAAGTTGTAAAATTTTATACAGTGCATTCTTGGAACATATAAGAATTGGATGATATTGAAATGGTCAGAATTCCTTAGATTTACAAGTGCTGTTAGAACTGCGCATCACGCAGATGTAACCCCATCTCTAATCAACTGGTATCCAAGATAAATGGAATAAAGCAAGTCCATCAGTGTCCCCCCTCTAAGAGCTCACAGCTGTACCGGGTGTTGAGTGTCAGAAGTGGCTGAACAGAAGTTGTGGGCTAGATGGGACGGTTAAATGAGAAATGTGGGCTTACATGCAGACTTGTAGGTTTATTACGACAGATAACCATTACAGGAAATGGGGGCCTACGAAGGATTGGCGCCCGTCACGGAGCAACATGGAGGTAAAGAAGAAGAGGGGGGAAGTGGAGAAGGCAGGAAAAGACGTGTGAACGCAATGGCAGCTTGCTTGGAAGAGAGCGGCGGCCAGGATCGCCGGCGCCGCGAGGCCTGATGTCCAGCCCACGGGACAGAATGTGGTCGCTCCTGATTGGCCACAATGCATTGCTGAGTGGCGGGAGTCGGCCTCGCCACGACAGCCGTGCACTGTGGCGACCAGGGAGCCGAATGTCAAGTCAGCGGTTTGCAACTTAGTAGGGCGATGGTTAAAGTCGGAGGGGAAAAACTAAAGATTTGGAAACTTTTTAAAAAATAAATTAATTTTCCTACGATGTGACTAGGGTAGGAGCGCAGATCCGTACAAGCCCTCCCCGTTCCGAAGAAAGGTGGTTGGGGGGGTTGAGATGATTATTGGTTTCGTTAAATGCTAATTAAGAGGGCCAGTACATTCCATTAACACAAATTTCAGAAAATTATAACAAACAAAATTGAATCAACAAGAAGTGTTTAACAGAAACTGCTATCAAAACACAAGGCAAATAACATAACATGTATATATTCAATTAACAACATATCAGCTTAAGATTTCTTGATATACTACTGTATATGGTTTTTAGTTCTTTTTAGTTTCACACACAAGTTCTACGCTAATGGTTCCTGTCATTAAAATCAGTGCAATTTCTTTAGTGAATAATTGCGGAGTATTTGTTGGAGGTAGTTGTTGAAGTTGGTTAAGGATTGTATAATGTGCGGTTACTAGATTTGATGCACAAGGCCGTAAGGCCAGAATACATGGGTTGAGTGTACATTACTGGTCGGTGCCCGTCCCTGTCACGACACACGACGGCGTCGACGTGGCGGGGTGAGGGCGTGGTCCAGGGGCATGTCAGAGCGTCCCGGAAGGTGCAGGTGTCGGACTTCCCAGAATGCGTCCCGTGGGAAGAGCCTGGCTCCGCAGGGGTGGTTGTACATGGCTGAAACTCACCCGCGGGCATCAAATAGGGCTTATGGTGGGGTGGTGGCCCATTCATCCACCAACCCTTACAATGGGGTGCTCATAGCACGTTACACATTTAGGAGTCACGCTCCTAAAGGATACAACAATTAACACATACGGGTTGATTTGATTCAATACATAACATTGAGTGGCACTAGCTAGACTCGGTAGTATTAAGTATTATAACGTTACTGATTATGTGTTGTTTATGACGTATAATGAATGTAGGTGTAACAATATAGTAAAATTGTAGTTATCAAGGTGCATCATGATAATGAAACGGAGTGTGGTGTAGCAATATAGTTTTTACTAGAGTCACGAATTATTAACGGAGTTGGCAATAACAACATCCAATCAAATAAATGAGCAATGTGTGACATATCACTTAAGTGTATACAAAGTGAGTTACATTGGTTTCATAATTGCCGTGTGAAACAAAAAAGATACATTGGTGTAGAGTGAGAGTGTATTACAATATATTTGGTTGATGATAAGTCTACGCAATACAAGTGTGAAAGTGGTAACATTTGAGTGGCGTTAAGTAAAGGTGAACATTGGTACTTAATTGAGGTGAATAATGATGTGATTTACAGAGTACATTCAATTGGGGGGTGTGTGTGTGTGTGTGTGTGTGTGTGTGTGTGTGTGTGTGTGACGTCAGTACTGCTTCATGACTAAGATATGCTTAGATGTGAACAGGGGAAATGAGTGGGCTAGAGCTGGCAAATTCCAGCAGATTAGGGGTCTGGAATTTCGCGAGCGGGATCCCGACTTTTCCAGGGCTTCTTCTTTATGAGGAAGAACGCGATGATTACTATTATAAAGATCAGAACAGGAAGGGAAATAGAGGGCGCCAAAACCTTTATTTGAAATTGTTTTTGGTTCCACGCATTTATGTGCGCTAAGGCTCGGTCGAGGGAAATTGTATTTTGTTCCCTACGGATCAATTGTTGCAATGAGTGTACCAACCCGGTAGAATTCCATTTTGGTAATTCTGTCCAGTCTTCGTGCAAGGGAGCATGGTAAGGTATTTCTGGCAGATATAAAACAGGTGGGGGTAGCTTCAAGGATGCATAAGTGCGATGGGATGTGACAATACGCCGAGCAGGTGTGGATACATCCCAGCGAGTAATATTATATACTAAAGCAGTTCCTTGTGATGTAATACGATAAGTGTGAGGTCCTTTTAGTGGATCACAACACAAAAAGGTAAACGCCGTGGCGTTTGGTACGGCATACAATAAAGTATTTCCTACTGGTTTAAGTATGGAGGTTAAAACAGGAGTAACCAACTGAGTACATGACGATGAAACGTCTTCTGATAGAAATAGAGAAATTTCACAGTAATCTGTACGGGTATCCATGATTAGATTTGGACATAAATATGTACTGACAAAACGACATTGATGGAACTCATCACTCCGGAGGGTGGTATGAAATTGTCTATCTGCACTGAGTACAAGGTAATCATTTGTTTGCCACCTGATATACGTCGAAACGGAGTCCAAATGGTAGGGAAAACATGCAGTTTATAACATTCATAATTGCAGTTGGTACATGACACTGGAACCGAGATGGGTGCTCTTAATTGCGTTTCTGTTCGGGTAAGTGTTACTGTGGCAGCGGCATAATATAGGGAGAGACTCTGTTCAGTTACTGGGGCAAGCATTTGTTGGGGGGCTGATAACTGAATGGAAATATTATGTAGAAGATGAAGAAACAATTCAGCGGGTAGCAACTGAGGGCTTAATCGCCTTTTTGGACCTGTCTGAATGACATTGTGTAGCATTTGTAGGTGTGACTGTGCAGTGTTGACATTGAATAGTAAAATTTGTATACTTCGAGAGAGTTGGATGGTGTTCGTCAAGTTGGTGACGGCGTGATGAAGTGAGGAAAGTTTCTGTTGCACAATATTTGTTAAAGATTGATAATGCTGTGACAACTCATTAGCAGTTACTTGTATTCTTCTAGTAGCTGCAAGTAAATTATTCTCTAAGTGCGTTAAGCGAATCTGCTGGTGAGTGACCATAGTATGTAGTCATTAAGTGTTGACAGTTCACTTGTAGCATGATTCCAATATTTTGCATCTCTGTGGTCCGGTGTTCCGAAAACAGTTTTCAAGAGAGTGCTGCCTGCATTAAACCATGCACGTTTTACTCGCATAGGTGGGACAGCGTCAGTTATACTGCGTAATTGCACATGTAAATGGGATATAAGGTGATTTACTTCCTTCATTTGTATTAATTTAGTTAGGGGTTCATAGGACATTAATTGGCGAACGGTTTGCTGAAGTGCCAAGTCCTCCTCTTGAAGCATGGCGATGCTAAATTCTGCGGAGATTTCGACGGAGTGTGGTGTGTGCACTACTGCTGACAATTTTTCAATAAGAACGCCTGTAGAAGTAGGGTGTATCCGAATAGGCGACTCTCCCATAACCGAGGCGCCAAGTAGCATCACAATTGCGAAGAACATTTTTAAGCCAAAGTTCACTAGCGGGGAAACCTAGAAAAAGGAAATATCTACTAGGACTGATGTCCATTAGAATGATTGTACAACGCAGCAAAGGAGTTCATTACATACCTTAGTTACGAGGAAATGTGAAGTTGGTAAACTTTTAACCACTGTGAATATCCGAAGTTCACTGAAGCACGTTAACTGAACAACGTGACTGCTGAAGCTGATTAGGCAGCGCGCTCCACGGAACGTGTCTGCTTGCCAAGGTATTGCTGAATCTCCGGTATTTGCTTGCATTGTTCACGTGCGAATTGCTGACCGGGTGGCCGGTTGTGGCCGGTGGTCGATCACTGGGGAGCGGAAGGATATGGAATTTGCAAGGAAGGTGGTTTCTGGAATTCTTGAAAGTTCGGGAAAGGGTCAAAACGGACTGCGCGGTCATCTGCTGCGTCGGCGTGATTGGCAATCTCCACGCATTGTACACTACGCGAAGAAAGCCTTCCTACACTTTTCACAACAGATTTACCGCACATTAAGGTTATGTGGAATTGTAGGTACGGGTCTAGGCATTTTTAGATATGCAGCACCGTTATGGCGCAAATACTTCTTGAGTGCGGAACTTTCAGTTCACTTGAGAATGTGCTCGAGCGACACATTAGAGTTTTGTGGTTGCAAAGGAGTTGGAATTATATTGAGTGGAAAGTAGTAAAAATGGAAACCGTAACTGATGTCAGTGCATTTGCCAACATGAAAACAGTTCCTGTGTTACCAATGCCCTATGATCTTAACATTACATCTTTTGATCAAGTAACATGATTTGATCCGAACACAGACAAGATTGTAAACATATTTTTACAAGTGCAGTGCGAATTCAGCTTATTAACATGTGAAAGTAGTAAAGTGTATAATTTGCATTGTTTGACTAAAACTGAGCAGTTACCTGTGGAGACCGGTATTACACCTCAGAGAGAAGAATGCCATAGGAAGGTATCGGAATCAGTGGATTTGTCACTTAAAAATGTACGTGTGACCTTCAAACCAGACTCGGAAGCGTGAAGATAATGCTAATATTAGTATTTGTGTTTTTTCTGCAAATATTGTGTATTCTCCCCCCTCTTGCAATGAAGCTTGCACGAGCACAGTACAATTATGTCGGCTTGTGAGGCCGCGCCTGCGGCGGAAAGTAAATCAGTGAGGTCAATAAACTGGAGAAGCTAATTGGAAACACAAAAATGTGGGTAAAGTAGAGACTGTTTCTTATGTGGTGTGTAAACATGAAATTGTTATAATCAGTGTTAGTGGAAGATATATATAGTGTAGATGAAATGTGATGAATTACGACATGGCAGTATTTGCTGCGAGAAGAGGTTTGCCTGGTTACTGTTGTGTAACACGGACAGGTTGCAGAAAATCATTGATTGAAAATTGAAGTAACAAGAGTTGTCTGCATTGTCGAACCCGTGCTAGTGACATAATAAATTTGCAACAACGAAAAAGGACAAAATGAGCGGCGGTTAAATGCACACGACGTCTTTTGTGGATATCGCTAGATGTTGGAGGAATAATGTGGTTTGAGGGAAATTCAGTGGACGCATTGTAGCAAAACGTGTTTGACTGTGGCGTTATGGCGGCGTCTTCCAATGCGGCGCCGTAAGCGTGGGCTGGGTGGAATGCAGGCTTAGCAGTGTCGCGTTGCAGACGCGTTATCTGCGGCGCGACTGGGTGCGTTGCACCAGCGCTGTTGCTTCACGAGAATGAAACTCATTTACGATGTGCAGTCAATGATGTGGAAAAGAATCGCTGGCAATTCGTGGTTTAGGTGCGAACTAGATATTGGATAGTCTTAGAGGACGGCCGTGGTGTTGATTGGTGCTGATTTGAAATCAATCACGTAGTAATACGAACGACTAATCAGGGGCATGTCTCCTTTGGTGAATCTGTGGGAGAAGAACTGCAACAAGGGAGTAGCAATAACTCAGTGTAAAGTGGATGGAAAGAATGATAGAGCCGGTACTGCTGGAGGCGGAAGGAGAAATATAGTATAGCGTTGGTAACTCAGCAGAGGGTAAAATGTGGTATAAGAACAGGGGTCTTCTCAAAAATTAACTCCGTAGCAGCCGACACTATCCACCCACCATAATTTGCAGCCCGGACAAATAGGTTCGTGCCCCGCGAGTAGCATAAAAAACTGCGTTACCAAAGTTTCTCCGACCCACCCTGTACAATGCCACTGTCATAGTACGTTTGTATATTGATGGAATTAATCGTCATTAGGTGTAATAGGAAATAGTGAAAGGAGCCGTGAGGTTCCTTGTCTTTCACTTGTGCCGTCAGTTCGACCTAGCTCTGTTAATGAAACTGGGGTGTGAAGGTGCGTTTAGTTTACTGTGTGTAACGTGAAGTTTTATCAGACGTCGCGATGTTTGTATTGCAAGTGGGGAAGGGGTTCGTTTGGAGATGGTTGCTCGGCTACAACAACATACTCTGTAGTGTTGGTGTGACGACTGCTTCTTTACCATAATACGCAATGGCGGGTGATTCATTGGCAAATTTCTTTACAATAATTAATTCGTATGGAAGGGGTTGTTTGTTGAGAATGTTGAACATACAGCATTGTGTAAACTTGCAAACAGTGTTATTAAGTAAAGGCTGAATCTAGAATGCAAATATTTCCCCAAATTAAAGCAACATGATGATATACTGTAGCGATAAAATAAGGGACACATAAGGCTTGATGTTTTAGCCTAGTGGCTAGTGAAATGTTATTGTGGTTACAAAATATTTCTCAAAATTCTACCAATGTGTAAAAAACATTGTTAATATATGTAAAACTGTTAAATTGAGAGGAGTAAACAAGTCAAATGAAATGTGATGTAATTTGACCTGTTAGTGAAGTGTAACTAGACGTTCCTGGGCCTTCAGCTAATGCCTGATTACTTACAAATTAGCTAGTATTTCTTAAACAAGGGGTAATGACACTGGGGTACTTAGTAGGCTTCTACTAAACCCCTTAACCATTTCCACAAAAGAATCAATTGTTAATATGCTAAGGTAGTAATTGAAAAGCATAAGGACAATAATTAATTACCTAACTTAACCACAGAAAGCTATGAAGCAATCTGTTGAGTGTCAAAAGTAATAGAAACTTGCTCTTAATTATGCCTTAACTATACCATAAACATAACACAATGAAAGATGATGGCTGAGTGCAGCCGGCAGTGCACAATTAATACTAAAAAACTTATTACATTGAGAGAATAAACAATAACTAAACAAATGATGTATGCTCTAAACTAATTGTTGGAGTGTAAAGATATACTATTGTTTAAATGCTTTGATACTTGTTTAGTGACGGTTACGTTGAGGGAACAGCAGTGCCGTTCCGGTGGGGTCTCTCTCTCTCTCTCTCTCTCTCTCTCTCTCTCTCTCTCTCTCTCTCTCTCTCTCTCTCTCTCTCTCTCTCTCTATTTACCATAGCGAGAAGGCTCTTCAGCCGTAATTGAAATGTATGTATCGGTTCTTTTACCGTGATTTTGCTCTGAGCAGATTTCTTTATTGTATAAGGGCGTTTGCTAGACGCCAATAAGTGCGCACGGTGAATAGGGTCCCACTGAGCAGGGAACAGTGAAACATATGGTATACCATGGTAGATTGATTCGTTTAATAGTTGTGTGACTAGTCACGTGAACGTAAGGAATATTTATGTTTTGACCGCAATGGGTACTTGTGAGACGAATAAGAAGGTGTTTGCTTTTTTCGGCGCCTTCTGACAGGGCGCGGATTAGGTGGTGCAGTTGGTTCTGCTGATGCGGGTTGCGGTTGTCGCCCATAATAAGGACGCAACCTGTCAAAATGCACTATTGAAGTCTGGTCTGCTAACTGCAGTTCTGCATTGACGGGAGAGGTCAACCGCAGAATTTCATATGGACCTTCAAAATTTAGCGTGAACTTTTTAGCTCGGCCTGGTATAACAATTGTATTTTTGAATAGAACTAGGTCGCCCGGTTTGTAACTAGGTGCGACAGTGTTGCGGTTCTTTTGGCGTTGTTGATTGGCGGTGGCCTTGGCGTTATTAGCTTGGAGATTCCGCCAAATCTCTTTAAATCGCCTCGCCAAATGTTGCTTCCCTGATCGGTGAGAATAGCTTCGGGACTGCCATAGGGAAGAATGAGTCGTTGAACGAATTGTCTGGCTATTGTTTCTGCAGATTGGTCCGGAATAGGTACCATGATTAAGAAACGCAAGAAATGATCTATGATGGATAATATATATTTGTTACCTTGTGCAGTTTGAGGCAAGGGTTCTATAATGACAAGGGAAACGTAATCAAATGGTTTCTTGGCTTGCGGTAGACTTTGCAAAGGAATATGTTGTGATCTGTTTTGGGCGTGCAGAGCGCAAGATAAACAAGCTCTTACGTAATTAGCTACATCTTTCTGTAGGGTTTCCCACCAATACTTGGTGGCGACGCGGACATTGGTGGCATTTCTGCCGTTGTGGCAAGCCTGAAGTGAGTCATGACATTGCTTAATAATTCTTTCTTGGTGGGGTGCCGGAATTACTATTTGACTGCCGTGTGGGGGTTTTTCTGTAAAGGATACCATCTTGCTCTTCGAATTCCAGGAGGGTCTTATAATTGTGGCAAACGGGATCTTGTTCTTGTGCCTCCTGAAGTTCGTCTATTAGAATGTCCTCTGTTTGAATTATTCTAACCTTTCGGCTAAGGGCGTCGCGTTTTGGTGGAGTTTGCCAAGTTTATGACGAACTTCGTAGTCGTATTCCGACAGTCGGAGGGTTCACCGCATTAGGCGGCTGCTTGGGTCTTTTAAATTTAATAGCCACTGTAGGGCAGAGTGGTCGGTGTATACTGTGAATTTTCTACCAAACAGATAGCACCGAAAATGGGTAATCCCGAAAAGGAGCGCGAGACATTCTTTTTTGGTGGTGGTATAGTTACATTCTGCTTGATTCAGTTGGCGGAACGCATAGCCTATGGGGTGCTCTACCCCATCGATCTCTTGACTTAATACACAGCCAAGGGCGTAATTTTAAGCCTCGCAGGACAGAATATAGGGTTTATTGAAATCTGGATATATTAGCAGGGGAGCGTGTGAGAGCATGTGTTTGATTTTGTGGAAAGCTATGTCACAATCTTTTGACCAATTAAATTGAGAATCTTTCTTTATCAAGGCAGTCAGGGGTTTGGCTATCTCTGCATAGTTTTCTGCAAATCTACGGTAGTAATTACTGAGACCTAAGAAACTTTGAAGTTCTTTGACATTATTAGGAATGGGGAAGGTGCTGACTGCTTTGGTGAGCTGTGGATCCGGTTTGACCCCAGAATCACTGATAATATGGCCTAAATACTTTACTTGTTTTTGAGCAAAATGACATTTTTCATAATTTTAAACTAAGGTTAGCATCTTTAAGCCTGGCAAACACACTGCGGAGATGTTCTACACGTTCCTGAATGGTTTTAGAGAAGATTATAATATCGTCAAGGTAAACTAAACAAAAAATAGGTTTTAGTCCTCTTAACAGTAGATCAGCGAAACGCTGAAAGGTGGCAGGTGCGTTTTGCAGCCCGAATGGCATTCTGATGAACTCATAGAGCCCACTGGGGACTACAAAGGCGGTTTTAGGCCGATCTTGCGGCGCTATGGGGATCTGGTGATATCCGCTTTTAAGATCTAGTGTGGTAAAGAACTTACAGTTCAGTGATCCGGTGTTGTCACCTTGTTCACTGCTCACATGTCCACACACATTCTGTAGCTTACCTCGCCATTCAGAGACATGTTTCTTACCATAATTATGGGACTGGACCAAGGAGAAGAGGATGGTTGGATGATGCCTGCGGCGAGCTGTTGTTGGATGGATTCTTCTACCACTGATTAAAGATTGTATGGTATTCTGTACGGCTTTTGCCGGATTGGATGAGCGTCACCAGTGGGAATCTCATGTTCTACTAAATTTGTGGCTGGCAAATAATCCCTATCTACGAAGAGCCAAGAAAATTCGTTTAAAACTGCATTAATTGAGTATTGATCTGATGGGGATAAATGTTGCAATTTGTCAGTAAACATTTGTTGTAGGCGGGAGCTGAGTGAACGAATCTGTTTTTTCGGTAACCCTTTGGTAGACTTTTGCTGTTTTGTCGGTGCGGGAGGTATATCTGAGGCTTCCATTATTGAAACACTTGCTAACACAGTACCACGCACTGGACAGTGGTGTCGATTGTGCCAAAGTTGTCAACTGCAATAGGTATATAATATCGTCTATTGCGTTGTTCTGGACGACATAGACTGCAGCGTACATGCACTTGCAGCCTGTCAAGCACCTCATTTTGGCGCAGGGGTTCTACTAAAAGGGTGGCGTCTTTGCGCCCTTTTGTTGTTGTAGGAACCCGCAAAATCCTGCCGGTTCCTGCGGGAAGTTCCAGGGTTCTATTCACTTTCAGCGCAGACTCACCCACACTTTTGTCAGAGGAAACTGGCCAGGCTTCCTTAACTTTGTGTGGCTGTTCCGAACTGATTTCGGAGCTGGATCGGCTGAAACAGTGTTCATTACCACCGAATCGCACGGTTGCAGTTCCGTAATCGATTAGCCCCCTATACTTCCGCAAGAAATCATCCCCTAGTATAATATCATAGTCTGCGTGCTTCCAGTTCACCACCTCCATGGCGAACCGGTAATGAATGTTATTGACTTGAAATTTAATTTTACAACTACCAATTGGCTCGATTGTACCTGCCCCAATGCCCGACAGACGGCATCGCGGGCATTGTAATTTTTTATCTTTACAATGAGCAAGAAAAACAAGACTAATTTGTGCACCTGTGTCTACCAAAAATGGTAACCACTTTGTTGCCTATTCTTCCTTCTAGCACAACACTCGCCACCTCGGTTACGCCTGAGTACTTCAGGGGTGTAATTTGTTTTAATGGGGGTGAGGAGGGGCGGCTACACCTACCCCCTAGACGTTTCCCTGTTTCGGGCCTGAGTTCTTACCTTCATACTTTCCCCTGTTTTGCTGATTTGTGGTGTTGGTATTGAATTTAGAGGGCATGGTGCAATTTCGAAGCAGGTGTCCTATTTTGTGGCAATTAGTACAGAAGGGGGCGCGACACCATTCAGCAGAGTGCCCATGTTTGTGACAACGACCACAACTTATGTCGTTGGCGAAAATATTTTTATTTTCGGGCGGCCGGCTAGACTCGGCAACAAATCTGTCGGCCTCCTCTCTGAGGAGTGCTAGTCGTACCACCTTGTGTAAGGTGTTTGGGGATGCGATTTTAATTTTGCCCCCGTATTTCGGGTCAATGCCCCTGATAAAAACTTCAATTGCACGAATCTCTGCTTCCTCTAATACCACCGCGTTTCTAACGGGGTCCCCACTAAGGGTGTAAGTTTTACAGACAATAGATCGAATTCTGTCAGCAAAAGCCTCGAAATCTTCTTGCGGTTTTTGCCTCAAGGTGGACAACTGGTCATGGTAATAGCTGACAGACCTTTTGTCAGAGTAACGCTCCGTTAATCCGGCCACAAGGACCTCAAAACGTGATGTGTTTTTAAGAGATTCTACAGATTCTATGTATACCCGCGCATCACCTGCGAGTTTCATACGTAGTACATTTAGTAACATATCGTTCCCCCATTCACAGAGACAACCGGTATCTTTAATATTTTGAACAAAAGATTCCACACTTTCCCGGGGTTTGCCGGAAAAGGAGGGCAAAAATGTGATAGCAGGCAAGGTAGTGGCAACAGAAGGAACGGCAGTTACAATGCTAGAACTGGGTGTAGGCGGAGTGCCTACCGTGATGGAATTCTGCGAAGCAGGAATTTGTCTCTGCTCTACTTCACGCAATTTATTTTTTAACTCATAGTTTTCTAGTAAGAGACGATTTAGTCGTTCTTGCAGAGCAGCAATGGGGTCGCTATCAGTTGTAGCACCCGGTTGCTGGTCATGCGACCTAGTGGTCGGCATTTTTAATGGTCACGAAAGGGATTTTTTTTTTAGAACTGAGATAAAGATGTTAGTAGGTATAGGGGAAGTTAATATAAAAAAAAAAAAAAAAAAAAAAAAAAAAAATCAGTCTGACGTCACACTCACATGATCTTGGTGTGGTGCGGCGTCGACGGCGGCGTTGGTGGTGGGTGACGGCTAACGGTGGCGTTGCGCCGACACGTGAAGTGACGAGGCGTCGTGAAGGCGCGTTGAGCGTTGACATCAGGACCCCTGGTTGGGACCCCGGAACGGACCCTCAGGTGTCGAGTTGTCCATCATCGGGATGTGGTGTCGGGTGTGGCGGCGGGGACCGCCGCACCTGGTAGCGTCCGCCGGCTCCGACCAGAGGAACGGAACTGACTGTTACACAGTGAGGCCCGCCAGGCAGCTACGCAGCGCGCCGTGGTGCCATGTAAGGCACGCGCTCAGGCGTGCCGAGTTCAGGTGCGCCACCACCGCGTTCGGAATAATTCCCCCTATTACTTCATGTTTCTCATAGCTGACCGTAAGGTGGGCCGATCACGCGGCTGACACCAATTTGTACTAGGTGTCGAGTGTCAGGAGTGTCTGAACAGAAGTTGTGGGCTAGATGGGGCCGCTAAATGAGAAATGCGGGCTTACATGCAGACTTGTAGGTTTATTAAGACAGATAACCATTACAGGAAATGGGGCCTATGAAGGATTGGCGCCCGTCACGGAGCAACATGGTGGTATAGAAGAAGAGGGGGGAAGCGGAGAAGGCAGGAAAAGACGTGTGAACGCGGTGGCGGCTTGCTTGGAAGAGAGCGGCGGCCCGGATTGCCGGCGCCGGTAGGCCTGATGTCCGCCCCACGGGACGGAACGTGGTCGCTCCTGATTGGCCACGATGCTTTGCCGAGTGGCAGGAGTCGGCTTCCCCACGACAGCCGTGCATTGTGGCGACCAGGGAGCCGAATGTCAAGTCAGCGGTTTGCAACTTAGTCGGGCGATGGTTAAAGTCGGAGGGAAAAAACTAAAGATTTGGAAACTTTTTAAAAAATAATTTCCCTACCATGTTGCTAGGGGAGGAGCACCGATCCGTACACAGTATTTGCTTGCTAGGTATGAGCTTGGCAAACCAGGGGTCCCCGAGCTGGGAGGAACGTCGGGCGAAATATAAGGATGAAATCAGTCACTCATCAAATTCCTTGAGTGCAGCAGAACTGATGGGGAACCATTCATGGCAACAAAGCCTCTTTCTTTGTTGAACATCTTAGGCATAAGTATGAGGAAGCCGCAGGTATGTCCAAGATTCAAAGTGGTTCAGTTCTGATAGCAGCAGCAACCCCTACCCAGTCGTGAATTCTATTCACCTGCGACAAGCTGGTAGATGTTTCTTTCTCTATCACTTTGCATAAGAGCCTTAAGATGTCCTCATGATCTCCTCCTGCAGTCCGACAATGAGTTACCCGCCAACCTCAAATGACTGGGTTTTCACTTCATCTAGCTAATCTTCAGGGGACCTATGTACAATAAGGTTGCTACCAGCACACCGAGCAAGGTGGCGCAGTGGTAACACACTGGACTCACATTCGGAAGGATGGTGGTTCAAATCCACCTCCGGCTATCCTGATTTAGAATTTCTGTGATTTCCCTAAATCACTCCAGACAAATGCTGGGATGGTTCCTTTGAAAGGGCACGGTCGACTTCCTTCCACTTCCTTTCCCAATCAATCAGTGGAGCCTCCATCTCTAAGGACCACACTGTCAATGGGATGTTAAACTCCAAGCTTCCTTCCTTCCATCCTTCACGTTGCTACTAGTGCATTCATCTTGGCCTTTGAGGGCAATTCTTTGCCTGAAAAGATTAAGATGATGATATATTGGTGCAATGAGAAACTTTACCTTCCTCATCCAGTGCTGTGCTTAAAGTGATGGAAATTCATGTTCATGTCCTCCTAGTGTAATTCCTGCCCCCACATGCAGAGTTTGTGGGCATCCCATCACTTCCAGATGCACCTTGTACTCCACCCCGTCTGTATCATCTGTGGACAGCACCACCCCTTCACCTACAAGACTGCATTATACTTCATAAAGAGAGGAAAATCATAGAGTATAAGACCATGGAAAACTTTCATAAACAGAGGCAAAAAAGAAGTAAGAGTGGCTTCATCCTGTACCGTTTAAAACACTGTTTGCTTCTGTCATTTCTTCACAACTTTCTTTGGGGTGATGGTAACAAAACCTTTGCCTATTACTGTGGGCCCTCAGAGCCATCAAGCCTCAATCTGCCCCCTTGATTGTCACGGGCTTTCCTTCCTCTCCTTCTCCCCTAGCAGTTATTTTGAGAGCAACTAACCCCAAGCCTTTGGGAACACTGGTCCCCAGCCATGCCAGAAAAGCAACATCTCCCTCTGGCTCTCTTGCGAGGAAGCAGTCTGTAAGGATACTACCTTCCGAACTTTCTTCAAATGTAAATCTGGATCCCAGCCAGTTTCTGAAGGAAATAAAAGCTACTGTTCGAAGGGCTTCCAAATCTTAGTCAGTCCCTGAAGTCAATTGAGAGAACAACTCCTCCTACCGTATAAAACTGAAAGAAAAGCAAGAGAATAAAAAGAAGTAGTCAGCAGAAAAAAATAGCAACTTCAGATTTTGATGGTATGGTGGAAATATTAGCATCCCCTGAGGACATAAAACTCACCAAAAACTTAAGAAACGATGGACGTTAATGGCTCATAAGCATAACTTGCCCTTTCATTTAATTCATGGCATCTCAGAACACCAGTAGCATACGTGATGTATTTCCACATTATTTTGGAATGGGGACTGCGGCTGGTCTAGTTTTGTGGTAATGCGCAGCGCGTGTGTTTGAACGGCGCACTGCCCGTTACCAGGACTGGTCGCTGTGTGCCGCTGGCTGCACTACCGCACTGCATCCTGCCGGCCGCGTGGTGTTTTGAGAGAGGCACTGGGGCAGCCGTAAACTTCGCCTCAATTATATGCTTACTGTGCTCGCGAACGTGTCTCTGGACCATACTACTAGATAGGACAGTGGGTGTGTACGGACGTATCTTGTGTTGGACTTCGATGGGACAGTTCAGGATACTAACGACACTTAGCTGGTGTAACATGCATAGGTGTGTTATTAGTCATAAGGCTGGTGGCTAAGTGCTCGTTCTGCGCTTTGCAGCAGGTGGCGCCTCAGACGTCTCTCTCTTCTTGGTCGCAGCCCCGACAACTGTGGGAACGGGTGCATATCGGTTTCGTGGGCCTGTTCCTGAACTCGTATTGGTTTTTTTCTTGTGGATGCTTATTCAAACTTTCCATACATTTTTCGTCGCCATACCATGTACACTGCTGTAACTATTCAATCACTGTCTAAAGTTTTTGCTTTGGAGGGGTTTCCACACACACTTGTTTCAGATAATGGCACCCCTTTCACTTCTGTTTTTCAAGATTTTTGTGCTCATCTAGGCATTCACCATATTAAGGCCCCTCCATTTCATCCCCAGTCTAATGGCGAAGTGGAAAGGTTTGTGCGTACTTTTAAAGCTCAAATGCGCAAATATGTGACCTCTTGCTCTGTGGACGATGCCATTATCCGTTTCTTGATGTCACTCCAGCGGGGGAATGCAGCCCGGCGGAATTGCTTCATGGCCGGCAACCTCGCACTCTTTCATTTTTGTTGCCTCAGCCACTGAGTGTGCCCACACGGCCATCAGGTCGGTATGTTCCAGGTTCACTCATGTGGGCGAGCGGGTTTGGCCGGCATCCTCGTTGGCTGCCGGGTAAGGTGAAAACATGTCTCGGCTGCCGCCTCTGCACTGTGGACACTGCTGTGGACACTCTTTGTTGACACTGGGATCAGTTGCGCTCGCGACTCCCGACAGATTCACAGGTGCAACCTCTACCCCCGACTCCTCCGGGGCCTGTTTCACTGACATGCTCGTGTCAATATCTTCGGGGGAGGGGGGGGGGCGACTTCTGCACTGCATGCTGTGTCCGCCTGAGCTCTGTCGGCGGTATGGGCACCTTCCCCAGCACTGGCACTGGTCCTACATCCCTGAGCACCGGGTCACCGCCAGTGTCACTAACACCGTTGAGCACTAGGACAGATGTTGTGAGAGAGCTGGCGAGTGGACGGCAAAATTTGTAGTGCTGCCAACCATGAGAATGTATCCTGCATACTTTTTTTTTTAATGAACACTGCAGTTCACTGAAATTGATTGTAGTGGCAATCTAAGTCAATTTACAGAGGGACAAATACTCAACAGAAGCACTCTCTTTTATAGACGACAAATTAATGCTAACAAAACTATTTTTTGATACAGAATATTTGAAATGTGGTGCAAATGTTAAAATCTGAGCTTCAGTAATACTGGTTATAGTTGCTACTACTCCACAACACTATTGAATTTCAAGGTTGGCAACAAATGAAGTAAACTGTTAACCTGAAATGGTACAATTTGTACCGATGGAGCCATAGGAAGACAATATGTTAGCATACTGCTCTCATTGTTTGCTTTGATTGTTACTTTTGTAGAAGAGAATCTTTACTGTCAAATCACGTCATCTATAATCATTCTATTGAAACAGATGACTCATCAGTTATTGCCGTTGTATGCCTAAATTAAGTATAAAGTATAGCAACATTTGGAAGAATGTGCTTACATAAATTAGTACATTAAATATAACTAGCTACATATACATCTCAGGGGGCTCAGCATTAATTTGCTGGGTATGGGCTTGTCGAACCCGATGTCCCTGAGCTGGAGACTGCGTCACACCAACATGCTGTAAACTCTGTACGTGTCTCAGTGAGCATCATATGGCACTATGGTGGAACGTTGTATGTTACAGAGCCTGGGATCTTGACTTAATTGATTAGGTTGCGAGGAGAGTATAATCCTCTGTAAAAATCTCAGTCCGAAAGGCACGGCTGTTGTGGTGGAACAGTTGCTAGCAGGTATACTCTGTGGAACCTGCCACACCTCAGTTGTATCAGGCTTACCCAGGCAAGTGAGGTTCTGCCTGGGTGGATGTCTATCACTCTAGCGGCTCATGGGACCACAATGAAACACGCAAAGACTATTGTTGGCAGATGCCAAACCTCTGTCTCTAAGTGTGGTTAAGTTGAAACTTGAATTTAATGCAAAAATTTTAAACCCCCAATCATTCCCTTTCCTATTTGCACCATGGGAGGAATATAGGGCCCACAATCAAGGTGAGGTTCATGCCCCTCAATATGTGGGATACATGGTCAGTAATAGAACAAATGGGGACTCCTTTATGTGAACAAAACCTACTTTTTTTGTTCAAACAGAATTTAGAGGACTAGTTTGCAGAGGTGGACAGTGGGATTCACCGTCATTAAACTGAAACGCGCACAGTGCAAGTTGTTCTTTGGGCGAAACGTGTTTAACAGCTTTGTTACCCTTTGGTTTATATAATTTCCATTACTGTTTATCTGTTAGATGTGCTTCTTGATTCGATTAATAAAGTTTGGTGTGTTATAGTTTGAGTATCCAGTCTTTAATTACACAGAAGATCATAGTCTTTAAGGCTATAATGTCATCCCCAGCCCAGTCACAGGCATTGTTCACCTCTGACAAGCTGGTGATGTTTCTGTTCCAATAACACAGAGACCATAGAGACCTTCAGTTGTAATTTGATAATGAACTGCAGAACAACCTAGAGTGGTGAGGTGTGCACTTCCCCCTTGAGCATCTATAGTGGTCCAGAGGACAAGAGGGTTGCCACCACTGCCTTCATCTTGGCTTATGAGGGTGATTCGTTGCCTGAGAAAGTCAAGGTGATGATTTACTGGTGTAACATAAAACTCTACATTCCTGCTCGAGGTTTAGGCATACATCCTCCCGGTGTGATGCCAACCCCACCTGTCGCGAGTGCGGACATACATCGCATCCAATGTCCCTGGTACCCCTTCTGTCTGCGTTAACAGTGGCCAACACCACTTCTCCTGCTCACCAGATTGCACAATCCTACATAAGGAACGAAAAATTATGGAGTACTAAGCCCTGGACTGGCTGACTTATTCAGAGTCAAAGCGAAAATATCAGAAGCTCCATCCTGTGAGCATAGTCACATCTTGCGCCACAGCAGTTTCACCATCACCATCCCTGGTGACAAGTTCCCCATCTGTACAGTCCATCTCAATGGGCCCCCAGGCCCAGTCATCCACACCAACCCCCTTGATGGTTGGGGACAGCTCCTCTTCTTTTGCTCCCAAACCCTCTACTTTCGGAGCCATAACACCCCAACCCACTGAGACATTGGTCCCCACAGCTGAACTAGAGATGCAACAGCCTGCTCTGCCCCCTCTCACAAGGATGGGATCGCTTGGCTCCCTTTTGTAAATGGTTTCTCCTACTGGTACAGTGGATACCAGTGTGAGGCTGAAAGAGCCACTAACTGCTGGTCAGAGGGCCTCTAGGGCATCCTCAGTCCCTGAGACTGAGCCAGCAAAACTCTCACAGCAAGTGAAACTGAAAACCAGCGACATAGAAAAAAGAAAAGGAATTCAAAGAAGGAACCCCTGATGGCTACTATGCCACCAACCCGCACATCTGTGTCTGAGGATGAGATGGAGCTTCTCGCATCCCCTGGTGACTTAGCAGTTACCAGGACTTTGGAAGCCATGGATGATGAAGCTCAACCTCCACAGCCAGTAACGACAAATGGCTCTGTGTGAATGTCTCCACCTTCTTCTCCAGCATGCCCTATAATGTGGGAGTTGTCAGAGTTGCAACATTTATTCTGCCAATTCCCTGCTTTCTGTGTAGCTCTACAGAAAACCTGGATTCCTGTCCATCAGACCCCTGCCCTTCATGGCTGTTGGGGCTACTATAAAAACCACCCAGCCTATGACAGGGTATTCGGTGGTGTGTGTGTCTATGTCTTTGCCACTGTCCCCAGTGCTGCTGTGCCTCTCCACATGACTCTCGGGGCAGATGCTGTTAAAATTCAGGCCATGCAGGAATTTACCTTCTGTTACATTTTTCTTTCCCCAGATGAGTCTCTCTCTCTCTCTCTCTCTCTCTCTCTCTCTCTCTCTCTCTCTCTCTCTCTCTCTCTCTCTCAAATTGCTGCATTGGTCGCCACCGAGCGAGATGGCACAGTAGTAACACACTGGATTTGCATTCAGGAGGATGGTGGTTAATATCCACCTCCACCCATCCAGATTTGTTTTATGTGATTTTCCTAAATCACTCCAGGCAAGTGCCAGGATGGTTCCTTTTAAAGACCATGGCCGATTTCCTTCCCCATCCTTAGCCACACAACCCCAGTGTAAGTTCCGCCTCTAATGATCATGTTGTCAGTGGGGCACTAAACACTAATCTTCCTCCTTCCTCCCTGCCATTGGTCGCCGAACTTTCCCCACCGTTTCACCATTTGTGGAACTTCAATGCCAACTACCCTTTGTGGGGTGGAACCCAGACAACTGGCCGTGGTAGGAACATTGAGATCCTTTTGGTGCAACAGGATGTTTGCCTTATGTACACTGGTGCCCATTTTAGTGTGGCACATGGTACTTACTCTGCCTTAGAACTGTCCCTTGGTAGCCCAAGCATCCTCTCGCATCTTAGTTGTAAATTCCATGATGACCTTTGTGGAAGTGGCCATTTTCTCATCTTTTTGCCACTCCTGCAGTTTCAACATGCAGAGTGCCCCGATGGTCTCTCCGCAGAGTTGCACCTAAGCTGCTACGGTTCCTCTTCCACTACCAGCTGACATTGATTATTACTGTACCTCTATTTTTAGTCACAATTAATGGTCTTGCTGCACCTTGTTTGCCAATGACTTATTTATTTATTTCAGATTTGCTAGCATTGGTGTCACTGAACTTTGGTTGTGGGGAGCTGTTCGGAAGGGGCAGTCATGAAAGTTTGCTCATGGTTTTTAATTCTCTGCCTCTAAAACCTGAGTGATGCACTTCTGTCACTGTTGGGCAGTTCACATCGATCCAGAGCTTTACTTGGCTGAGTCCCTCAGTCAAATAATTGCATCGCTTCCTAGGCATGCTCTTAAAGACCTGACTCACTTGGGTGGCACACCGTCAAATTAAATGAGAATACTGGCGATATCTGAATATCCTTTGCTGCCCCAACCATACTGCACGTCCAGCACTTTTCCAGCTCTACAAGGCCCTCATACAATCGTGCCTTAACTACGGGAGCTTAGTGTACAATTCAGCTGCACCTTCAGCAGTGCAGGTCCTGCACCCAATTCTACATATTGGTGACAGGAGCTTTTTGCACAAGTTCGGTGACCTGCTTCCTAGTCAAAGCTGGGGTCCCTCCCCTGTGGTTTCATTGTGCAAAAGCTGTTTACACAGATTGTTCTCTAGTAGATGGTTGTGCTGGTTATCCCTTTATCCATTGTGAACATATTGAACAGCGGTTCTTACTTTGTGGGAACAGTGTCTTGACCGTGGATCTGGTCACCATATCTCAAGCTCTTGAACATCTCTGAGCCTGTTCTGGGGAGTGGGGAGTCACTTATCATTTGTACTGACTTCCTGAGTGACTTGCAAGCACTTGACCAGTGTTTCTCTAAACATCCATTAGTACAGTCTATTCAAGACCCTCTACCCTCTCTCGGCATGTCAGGTCATTCTGTGTTCTTTGTCTGGATCCTGGTCTACATTGGCATACCAGGGAATGTACATGTTGATCAGTTGGCCAAGCAGGCCACTATCTCATAATCTCATAACCTCCGGAAATTGATGGCATCAAAACAGACATCCAGTTGGCACTTCACTGGGTGGTGCATAAAGCTTGATGCTCCGAATGGTCTACCTCGGGTGTGTTGAATAAGCTTTGTGTGATAAAGCTAAGCATGGGCGTATGGAAATCTTCATTGAGGTCCACATGTCAGTACTTAGTTGTCCTCTGCCGCCCCTGTATTAGCCACATATGGTTGACTCGAGACTATCTACTTCCCTGTGACGTCCTGCCCATGTGTTTCTGTAGTTCAGTGTTGACAGTGGTCTATCACCTGATGAACTGTCCCATTTAAGCCCACTTAGGTGCCATGTGTGCTGTCTTTAGTTCTAGGTGACATTGCCTACATGGCTAATTCTGTTTTACATTTTATTTTCATTGCTGGTTTTAATCATTCCATTTAGTGGTGGGTGCTATAGTCTGGTCTCTCATGTCCCAACCCCTCCAGCACTTTTATATAGTTGTCAGTCTTTTGGGTTAACTAACTAGAGGGTTGTTGTCTTTTTTTATGTATGCAGCGTGGCTGGCTCATCTTTTATTATCTTTGTGATCATTCAGTCATGGTACTCTACTGTAAAATTTTAGTTTGCTTAAACACTTTGTCTATCCCTTTTGTGTTTTCTCCTTTGTGTTGTCAAAGCAATGTTATTTGTCGCTTTGTACACCCTGTGTGTGTTGAGCACCATATTTTGTTTTGTGTAGCATTAAGATGAACATTACAGCCAGGAACAGGAGACTGATGGCCTAGCAGTTTAGTCCCCTTTAAAATATCAACAACAACAAAGGACATACATTTTTTCTATGTACTTTTTTACTGTATATATTTGAAAGTATATAAAAATATTTATCCATAACAGAGAATGCATACAAAATACAGAACAAAAAGGATAAAGACATTATAACTACCAACAAAACAAGACAATTTCTCATATTATTTATAGTGCCATGAGTCTTCTGATGGAATGCGTGGTTAGTGTCGCAGATCACTGTGCTGGTGGTTCCCGATTCGAATCAGGCCACTGGCAGAAAAAAATTTATTTCTTTGTGTTTACTATTTCTAGAGAGTTCTACATGTTTCTTATGTTTGATGTTTTTGTAAGTTCCAGAAAATTCTATGTATTAAATAGCGGAGCACTACAAGCAGGAGACATTCGGTACTGAGAGTACACTTGTATTAGCAATAAACCTGTTCTAAGTGTAAAGTGTGTTGCTCTATTAATGGCCAGCCTTTAAATTCCGGACCACCTGCAGTTTTCAACGTGACACTTTTTGGTGGAGGTGCCGGGTATCCCGCAAAACACCTGCATCACTGGTTCCAATTAGGCAGCGTAAGAGCTATCACTTGCAATGGCAAGAACTGAAAGGGTGTATTCACTACCTCCTTTCAAAGGATTGTGTCATCAAGAGACCCATGGATATGAAAACAGCAATAAGCCAGCTGCACATCAGACACGCATCTGTGTTCTTGGGAGACGCTGGACAGGACCCATACAAATGGCTGAAAGGATTCAACCAAGTTGCCAAGTATAATAGGTGGCATCACACAATGTGCTTGGCAAACATGTATTTCTACCTGGATGGTACAGTCCAGCAGTGGTTTGAAAACTAGGACAAGTTCGATAGTTAGGACAAATTTCAGACAGAACATAAGAACACGTTTGGAGACCACCAGTGGCATGTTTATCTGAAAAGCAATTGAAGAATAGGGTCCGGTGACATGGTAGTCAACGCAGTCGTATATACAGTGTGTTTTGGTCCTATGTCAGATAGTTGACCTGTATATGACGGAGGCCGATATATTTCACGCCTGATGAAGGGCCTTGTGGAAGGCATGTATCAAGCTCTTCTGTTAAGATGTTTCAACAACACATCAGTTATCCAATGGTATCGGAAAATTGAAGAGATGCAACAGAGGAGGGCTGAACGAAAGAAGTACAACAGGCTCCCAAATGTAGTCACTATGGCCATTCTTCTCTCATATGACAAATTGTGAGAGAAGAATTACAACAGTTTATGACAGTCAGGACTGTTGGTCCAAGCAAGCACCAGATTATGGCCATGGAGGTCAGTCGTGTACATCATGCGGGAGCCGACACTGCTGAGGGAGAGGTATTTCAAACATAAGCGCCTGTCAGCCACGCCAGTCACACCTGACATGAAGAATGACCTCGCCCTACTAGGACTTACGCTATAGCTGCCAAGTGGCAGCCTAGGAACCAACCGAAGCAGCCACAACCAACTTCTCCAGCAACTATGACACCTCGCAGGACGACATATTTCAAGGACAGAAGACAACACGCCATTTTGTTTTCACTGTGGGCTTCCTGGACATTTGATACGATACTGTAGGGAGAGAAGACGAGCATTTGCCAAATATTTTGCCGCAAAATGCTATCGGAGCAATCTTTTCAACGGCAATCAACTGCAGATGATTACAGGCGACCTATGGGGGCGAAGCCCTTCGCCATATCCTGGACATGGTCTCTCTACAATATGCCGCCGCCTCTCACCAACACCCTATAGAGATACCAGCCCCTAACCTAGCCGCCTTATTCAGGAAAACTAGGTGAGGCAATGATCAATGGAGATAAGTCTACCACAGATGAAAATCCTGCATGGATGGCAGTCACTAAGATGTTCGGAAATTTCATTGACATCATCGACGGCTAACCTGTCCAGGTACTTGCCGATTCAGGAGCTTGCTTCTTTATATTGTCAAATGAATGCCGCTACAAACTAAAGATGATAATGTTCTGTGATACAAGAGCAACTACGCTGAAGGTCGCAAATGGAAAATACATCCGGCCGGCAGGAACATATGTCACAAGAATAACTATCAATAACAGGACACGGCCATTTGAATTTGTTGTTCTAACAGGATGTAGCCAGAATTCCATCCTCGTATGGGACTTCCTTCAGGCATCTCAGGCTGTCATTGACTGTGGAAAATCCTAGCTACAAATTGAGGAATCCATTCCAATGGTAACACATACTGCCCTGGGAGGTTGTTTGCCATCGAGGATGTTGAGATCCCGCCGTTAATGTCTTTTCTGGTGATCCTCATGCAGGAGGAGGGTGGCATATGGCATTTCTGTGTCAACTATCAGCGGCTGAACAAAATCGCAAAGAAAGATGTGTACAAATTGCCACACATTGATGACACATTAGACTGCTTGAAAAGAGCTACGTACTTCCAACCATGGACTTGCAGACAGGGTACTGGGAAATTGAGGTTGACGAAAACGACAGGGTGAAGACTGTGTTCATTACACCTGATGGCCTCTAAGAATTCAAAGTTAGGTTGTTTGAACTATGTAAACATCTAAGCCACCTGTCAACTGTGTTGAAGTGTGTTCAGACTGCAGGACTTGGCCTCAATCCTCTTCGCAGCCAAAGAGAGAAAAATACTGGGGCACCTAGTGAATGTAGATGGTGTTAGTCCTGATCCATGATGTGAGAAATTTTATCGGGCTGTGCTCATACTACCATCATTTCATAAATGTTTTTGTAACATGGCTTGTCCATTGCAAAAAACTTCTGTAGGGAGACGCCAAGTTTTACTGGCCAAGTTTTACTGGGATGAGACAAAAGAAAGATCTTTCCAGGCACCTACGGAGGGTGTAACTTCCACACCATTTCTATCCTTATACGACAAGAGTACGGAAGTCAAACTTCAGACTGATGCTAGCGGGTATTGGATTAGTGCAGTGCTTTTGCAAATTCAGGAAGGTGCTGAAAAGTTGATAGCATATGCATCAAGAGTTCTCTCGAATTCTGAGATAAACTACTCTACAACCAAGAAGGAATGTCTTGCCATTAACTGGGCTATCAACAAGTTCCAGCCATATTTATTTAGTAAACCATTCACCATCATGACAGACCACCAGTATTTGTTTTCTGACCAGTTTGAAGGCTCCATCAGGTCGACTTGCAAGATGGGCACAAAGACTCCAAGAGCATTATGTTACAGTCGTATTCAAAAATGAAAAGGAGGACCAACCAAAGGAGAGTTTAAACTTATAAACAGACATTGTATAAGAGTAACTAAAATCCACTAGGCCCCAAATGGCTACTGCTTGTTCCAGTTCATCTCCGGCCAGGTATTCTCAAGTATTTCCACAACTCTCCAATATCCAGTCATCTGGGATTTGTGAAGACCCTAGACAGTATCAGATGCAGGTATTACTGACTAGGTCTCTACCGATATTTTAAGCACTATGTGAGTCACTGTAAGGAATGCCAGAGACGGAAGCTTGTGCTGCAGTTACCTCCAGGTCACCTGCAGAAGCTCCATTCCACCGGATTGGAATCGACCTTTAGGTAGGTTCCTAAGTCAACAACCGGTAACTGATGGATAATAGTCTGCACTGACTACCTAACCCGTTACCCTGTCACGAAACCTGTGCCGACTGAAGAAGTCACAGAGATCACAAAATTCCTTGTAGAAGACATTATTTTAAAGCATGGTGCACCACGTTTGATATCTGATATAGGAAAAGTATTCCAGTCAAAACTAGTGTCAGAGACAATGTCACATTGTGATATTATTCACAGAATAACAACTGCCTACCATTCTCAGACAAATGGTCTTATAGAAAGTTTCAACAAGATGTTAGCAGATATATTGTTGATGTTGAACAGAAGGATTGGGATACAATACTGCCAGTCATGACATTTGCTTATAATACAGCATGATAAGACACCATACTCTTCACACCGTTCTTCCTGCTCAGTGGTTGTGCAGCTGAGACGATAATAGATACACTGTTTCCATTCCAACCAGACGACACTCAGGATGACTATGTGAAACAGCTCATCACCAGGATTGGAGAAGCCAGACAACTGGCTCGCATACGGACACTGTGGATGCCCAGGAGAAGGACCATCAGTGGTATAACGACAAGCACCAACCTGCTTTGTACAGGCCAGGAGATCTGGTACAGATTTTTACCCCTGTACGGAAAGTTGGGCTATCGGAAAAGTTACTAAAGTGATGCTTTGGTCCGTATCGTGTCATATGCCGCCTGTCAGACATCCCATACGAAGTTGAGCATTATGAGCTGTCCTCAAAATGACAAAAATGAAGAGACATTGTGCACGTCCTCCATATGAAGCCATATCATGATCCCAAAAAGCAGATATATAGAAACGCCTTCTTGTTCAAGAACTCTGAAGATTATTATGATAATGACGAAGCCACAACAAGGGGTCTGCTGTTGGTCGTTGTCACTGTAAGGAAGGCATGCAGGCAAAATGGAAGGATTCTCCAAAACTGCCATACAGAGGACCCATGACAAGATTCAGGAAATTGCAGCTGGCACCGAAAGGAAACTAACATTGTTCATAAGGAAGGGGAGCAATGCTAGGAGTATTCCAACAGTATGCGCAGTGCACTGGTTAGTGTCACAGATTGCAATTCTCGCAGTCCCTGGTTCAAATTCTGCCACTGGCAAAAAAAAAATGACCTTACCTCGGCGACCTCCACCAGCCAAAAGACCGCGAGTTCCGGGAAAAAACTCTTAGGCCCACTTGTCATCTTATAACCTGAAGTTTTCAGTGTGACACTTTCTGGTGGAGGCACCAGGTATCCAACAATACAATTGAATCACTGTTGCTCCGATAAGGCAATGTAAGAGCCGTCACTTACACAGACAAGAAATGGAATACAAAGGGTACATTGACTATCACTGTCCAAAGGTCCATGCCATCAGAAGACCCATGGCTGTCAAAACAATGGTAAGCCAACTCCACATCAGACATCCGTCTGTGTTCTCGGGAGGCGCTGGACAGGACCCAAATAAATGGGTGAAAGGATTTGACTGAATCACCAAGTATAATAGGTGGGATCACATTATGTGCTTGGCAAACATATATTTCTACCTGGATGGGATGGACCAACAGTGGTTTGAAAATAATGAGGACAAACTTGATAACTGGGAAAAACTGCAGAAAGACGTTTGGAGACAAAGTCCGTTTATCAGAAGATCAAATAAAAAACAGTGTGTTTTGGCCCTATGTCACGTAGTTAACCTGAACATGATGGAGACCGATAAAGTTTCACACCTGATGAAGGGCACTCTGAAAGACATGTATCAAGCTCTTCTGTTAAAAGACGTTTCGACAACACGAGTTTATCCAGTGGTACAAGAAAATTGAAGAGATGTGCAACAGAGGAGGGTTGAACGAAAGAAGTACAACAGACTCCCCAATGTAGTCCCTATGGCCATTGGGGAAGATCAGCTTGACTTTGCTTCTCTCATACGACAAACGGCAGCTTAGGAACTGAACGACATTGCCCAGATGAAAAACCTCACATTTGTGGAAAAAATATTCCACCTACTCTGCACTCTTAGTCTACTGGTAACCTTAATGCCACATGGAGATCGATCGGCTGGTGTGCACCTGATCGAACCCATCTTGACATCCTGGTAGATATACCCCTTAAAAAAGTTTCAAGAGGTCTCTGCTCTGCTTCCTGTAACAAAACTCTGTTCGCTTCGCCGCTATTTCCTAACTCATAAGTATTTACATCTATTCATCTATTGCTATCTGCAAAGTCCTCCATACTTTCATTGGACCTTTTTCCTGTAGATTTTAACTTTTCCCAAAATAAACCTAGTGGTATTCTGCATCTTATAGCATTCCAACAAACTCTGTTCCCACTCTTTGAAGGTTTTCGTGTTCCTTAATGCCTCTGTTCAACGTAAAAAAAGTTTTAGCTACCCCTGATAACCTTCCTTCAGGGGCTCAGCATTTATTTGCTGAGTACGGGCTTGGCGAACCCGGGGTCCTGAGCCGTGTGCTGTGTCGCACCAACAGTCCGCTACACCGTAAGCTCTGTGCGTGCTTAAACGACCATCGTTCGGCAAGACAGTGGAACGTTGTACGTTTCAGAGCCCGGGGATCGTGGCTTAATCGCCTGAATCGCCCGGGTTGCGAGGACAGTACAAACCTCTATTAAAAAAAAAAAAAAAAAAAAAAAAAAAAAACTCAAGGTGTGCTACATGCTGAGGAGATGCATGGCTGTTGAGGTTGAACATTCACTAGCGAGCAGCCTCTGAGGAACCTGCCATACCTCAGTTGCATAAGGCTTATCCAGGCAAGTAGGGCTCTGCCTGGATGGATCCTTATTTCCCTAGCTGCTCGTGGGAACACCATGAAATGGCCTATAAATGTTGCCGGACATACAACTGGTGTCTCTAATCATGTCAAAACTGAGTTCAATGCGTCAACCTATGAGCCTAAGACGTTTGCTTCCCTAGCCACCCCATGGGAGGAACCAAGGGCCCTTAATAGGTCAGAGCCATACTCCCCACAATATCTTGTATGTGTGCATTTAGATGGTGAATCATTCATGACCACTAAGCCTCAGTTCTTTTTTGAGCAGCTCGAGGATAAGTTTGGTGAAGTGGAATCGCTCTCGAAAATGCGAAGTGGGGCTGTGCTGATACAGACGGTGTCCCCAGCCCAGTCGAAGGCATTACTTGCCTGTGATAAGCTGGGTGATGTTCCAGTTAGTATCACGCCCCATAAGTCACTAAACATAGTCCAGGGTTTAATCTACCACAGAGATCTCTCTCAGACCTATGAAGAGTTGCCAGCAAACTTGGAACGTTGGGGGGTTCACTTCATCCAGCATGTGTACAGGGGACCTAAAGATAATAGGATTGCCACCAGTGCTTTTATCTTGGCCTTTGAAGGCGATACACTGCCTGAGAAGGTCAAGATCATGATATACCGGTTTGATGTAAAGCCATATGTCCTTCCCCCTGATGCAGTGTTTCTGGTACTGGAAGTTCGGGCACATTTCCGATGTACTTCCAGCCCAAACTGCAGTAAATGTGGGCAGCCATCACACCCGGACACCCCTTGTACCCCACCTCCCGTTTGTGTAAATTGTGGGCAACATCATCCGCCATGCTCGCTGAATTGTACTGTTCTTCACCGGGAAAGGAAAATAATGGAAATAAATACCCTGGACTGGCTCACTTTCTCTGAGGCATGCAAAAAGTACGAGTGGCTCCATCCTGTAAAGATGACATCTTTTGCCACAGTCACAGCGGCACCAGTTCCATTGAGATTGACAGTACCACTGTTCTCTCCATCCGTGGGCCCTGCGGGCCAACAACCTTCTACTGCCCCTCAATGGGTGTGGGACGATCTTCGCCCATTGCTCCCCCAACACCTGTGGGAGCAACATCCACTCCATCATCGGGGACTACAGTCCCCACTCCCCCCACCTGGGGAAGCAACATTCTTCCCCGGCCCCTCTCGCCCAGAAGGGGTCCCTTGTGGCACCCTCTCCCGAGGCTTCCACAGGTAGATTGGAGGATCCTAGCCAGAAGCTGCAGAATCCTTCTGCTCCCAGTCGACGGGTTTCCTGATCGACATCGGGCCCAGAAACCACTTGTGAGAAGTCCTCCCAGCCCTTAAGACCAAAAGGGCAGCGAGAGGCAAAGAAGAGTCTCCTCAGTGACTTCAAAGTCACAGATCCCTACATCATCTACCTCAGAAGATGAGGTGCAGATCTTCGCATCTCTAGAGGACCTGGCCCTCACTAAGACGCTTGAGCCAATGCTCCTTGATGATGTAGATGGGCAATGCCTAGCAGTCTGCAGATCTTTGCAGTGATGATCTTCAGTCCTACATCATGGCCTTCCACCAAAGAGCGAATCAAATTCTTCAATGGAATTGCGGAGGGTATTCCAACCATCCAACTGAGCTGCAGCAGTTGTTGTGCCGATTGCCTGTGCTGTGTATGGCCTTGCAGCAAACTTGGTTTCCTGCTCAGCGGACCACAGCCCTTCGTGGCTATCGGGGATACTTCAACAATTGTGCCGACTGTGACAGAGCCTCTGGTGGTGTCTGTATATACACCCGTGCCACTGTCCCCAGTATTGCTGCACACCTCTTGAGGCCGTTGCTGTTCGCCTTCGGGCCATGCAAGAATTCGCTGTCTGTTCCATATACCTTCCTCCAGACAGGGATGTTTTGCCCGCTGACCTTTCTGCCTTGGTCGCACACCTCCCCCCACCATTTCTTCTTTTGGGGGACTTTAATACCCATCTCCTTTTATGGGGCGGAACAGAGACGACTCAACATGGTAGGGATGTGGAAACTTTTCTTGCACAAGACATCTGCCTTCTAAATACTGGTTCCCCTGCACACTTCAGTGTTGCACATGGCATGTTTTCAGCCATAGATCTATCAGTCTGTAGCCCGATCCTTCTTCCACACCTCACTTGGAGGGCCCATGATGACCTCTGTGGAAGCAACCATTTTCCTATCTTTTCGTCACTCACTGTCACAACAGGCGGAACACATGCCACATTGGTCCCTCCATAGAGCTGATTGGCAGCTTTTCAGCTCCGCTCTTGTCAATCCTGCCCAACTGCCAGCCGATGTGGATGTGGCGGTCCAACAGGTCACTGCCGCCATAGTTTCCGTCAATGAGGCCACTGTTCCAACCACCACAGGCTCCCCTCGGCGCAAATCTGTGCCTTGGTGATCACAAGAGATCGCTGAAGCCATTTGGAATCGGTGTAGGGCACTGCAGTGCTAACGGCAACATCCCACCATAGATCACCTGATTGCTTGCAAACGCCTCCGGGTCCGAGCTCGACGGCTTATCCGGCAAAGTAAGCAAGATTGTTTGGAGAGATACGTCGCCTCTATTGGATCTCGTGCCTCACCTTCTTGGGTGTGGACCCAGCTTCGACGACTTTTCGGGTACCGCCCACCAGCAGGAATCCCCTGTCTTCGCGTACAGGGTACTGTCTGTGGAGACCTGATTGCTGTTGCCGAGCACATGGCACAGCATTATGCAGGCATCAATTCGACTGAAGCTTACGGTGCAGCCTTCCGCACCCTAAAAGAATGAGTTGAGCAGAAGCCACTGTCGTTTCACACACGTTGCCAGGAGCCATACAATGCACTTTAGTGAGTGGGAGTTTCAATGTGCCCTTGTTGCATGCCTCGATACTTGTCCAGGACCAGATCGTATCCATAGCCAGTTCCTTCGACATCTTCCTATGGACGCTCAGAACCAATTGCTCGCCTTGTTTAACCATCTCTGGGCAGGTATTTTTCCCTCACAGTGGCAGGAAAGCACCATCATCCCAGTGATAAAATGTGGCTCTGACCCACAGGTGGCTGATAGTTACTGTCCAATCAGCCTCACAAATGTTCTATGCAAACTCGTTGAACGTATGGTGAGTTAGTGGCTTATGTGGATCCTCGAAGACCGGGGTCTCTTGGTTGCACAACAAGTGGGTCTCCGTCAGGGCCACTCTGCAATTGACAATCTTGTGTCATTGGAGTCGGCTACACGTACAGCTTTTATCCGATGTGAACACCTTGTTGATGTATTTTTTTTATCTCCAGAAAGCATACAACACAACCTGACGCCGCCACATACTGGCTACACTGTATGACTGGGGCTTATGGGGCCTACTTCCGGTCTTTATCGGGAATTTCCCTTCCCACCGCTATTTTAGGATTAGGGTGGGTGCCACTCTTAGTTCATTACACATTCAAGAGAACAGTGTCCCACAGGGCTCCGTCTTCAGCGTGCCTCTATTTTCAGGCTTGCCACAGCTGTGGGATCATCTGTCTGTTCCATCTTGTTTTCTGACAACTTTAGTTTTGCTAGTATTAGCGTTGCTGAGCGGCGGCTGCAGGGAGCCCTTCAGAAAAGCCATTTTGTGGGCTTTTGGTTTTCAGTTTTCACTGCAGAAATCCACTGTGATGCACTTCTGTCACCGTGGGGCAGTTCACATGGATCACGAGCTATATCTGGGTGGTGAATTGCTCCTCGTTTAAGAGACGCATTGGTTTCTTGGGATGATTTTTGACAACATGCTTACTTGGGGGATCACATCTGCGTTAGCTGCGACAAAAATGCCAGTGACACCTCAACATCCTCCACTGCTTGAGCCATACTGCCTGGAGCGCTGCTCTTTACACTCTCCTGCAGCTGTAAAAGTCCTTGATACAATCAAGGCTTGATCTCGGGAGCCTGGTATATGGCTCGGCAGCACCGTCCTCATTGAGGATCCTTGATCCCATCCACCATAGTGGTAGGTCTGGCAACTGGGGCTTTCTACACCAGCCCTGTGCCAAGTCTTCTTGCCGAAGCAGGGATCCCTCCGTTAGACTTTTGCCGGCAGCAGCTTCTCGCTAGCTATGTTGCTAGAGTCCATGCCACGCCACACCATCCGAATCACAGGATTTTGTTTCTGACTGTTACCCCTCCTTCTCCACCACGTCGACCTAGATGAGGTCTTCAGATTGCAATCCAGGTTCGTATGCTCCTTTCCTCACTTCAGTCCCTACCTCTCCCTGATGCTTTTTACTGTCCATCCCAAATCCCACCTTGGTTCATCACCCGTTTGAAGCTCCACCTGCAATTGTCCTGCGACCCAACGGCGTTGGTTTCACCACTGACACTCCGTTGGAAGTTTCTGGCACTCCTTGACACTCACCGTGATGCAGAAGTCCTCTGTACTGATGCCTCCCTTGTAGATGGAGAGAGGGTTACACCTTTGTTCATGGCGACCACACAGAACAACGGTCACTGCCACCTGGCTGTCGTATTTTTACAGCTGAACTGATTGCCATATCTCATGCTCTTGACCACCTAAAAACATGCCTCCGGGAGTTGTATGTCGTGTAAGCGACTCCCTTAGTGGCCTGCAAACCTTTGACAAGTATTTATCTTCCCATCCGTTGGTGCAATCCATTCAGAATGTCATTGCTTCACGCGGCAAGTCTGGCTGTTCGGTGGACTTTATTTCGACCCCCGGCCACACTGGCATCCCGGGGAACGAGCGTATCGAACAGCTGACTAAGCTGGCCACCACTGTTCCTCCCCTGGATATTGATATTCCAGAACGGGATATCCGATTGCATTTGCACCACAAGGTTTTTGAGGCTTGTAGTAAGTATTTTCATGGGGGGGAGTGCAGTGGGGAAGACAGTGGGCATTGTGGTGAGGTTCTCTCCTGGAACTGTAGGATTTGCAGCAGGAATAAGTTGATAGAGGAGCAGAAGCATTTGATCTGCGCCCTTCAGGTGCAGTTGAAAAACGCTGAAGAGGAACTAGGTAGGTTGAGGAGGGGAAGTGGGGCTGGGGAATGGGAACTGGCAGTTGGCAAGAAGGTAGCTAGGAGAAGGTATTCAGATTGCTTTACATTGCAAGTTGCAAATAGGTTTGACCAACTGTCAGAGTTGAGTGGAGATGAACCTCCTGTAGCTGTAGGTGTAGGAAGTACGCAGCAGACCTCAGCTTTTGGTAAGCCAAAATCTGTAGAGAGGTCTCTTAGGAAGAAGGTGGTTCTGCTGCTAGGTAGTTCTCATGGCAGAGGTGTTGGCCAACAGTTGCAGGAAGTACTTGGGAGTGAGTACCAGGTCACCAGCATAGTGAAGCCTAGTGCAGGGTTAGCTCAGGTCACTTGTAACATAGGGGACTTATGTAGGAATTTTTCAAAAGAGGATCAGGTAGTTATAGTGGGTGGGGCCGGGAATAGTCTTGATAGGGACGGGGAATATGATATAGGTGGTGATCTGGAAAGGATAGCAACTGAAACTGGTGGCACTGTCAGCCGTGTTAACGTGGGGCTTGGGAAGGCGCTGATGACGGAGGGCATGGATCACATTGCAGTGGTGCCAGTTGAGACTATCCAAAGGTCGGATTTTACTAGGCACGGTCTGCACCTCAATAGGTATGGGAAGGGGAGGTTGGCGAAGCTCATAGGTAACAGTGTAGTAGGGGGTGGGGGTTTCACTCATGGAAAAATTCCTGTAGTAGTTGGTGTTAGGGCTGCACCTTTTTTTAGACTGAAGACAGCTGATAGATATTCCTGCTTAAAGGAAATCCGTCTAAGAAATGAACCACCTTTGACAAAGTCTAAGAATATAAGTAATAAGGAAATTACTGTTTTTCATCAAAATATACAGGGTATCAGAGATAAAGTTAATGAAATGCTTATTGATACTGATTCTGACATTATTGGAATTTCAGAGCACTTTTTAAGTGGTGTGCCAATTAAGAGACTTCCTTTGCAAGGATACAGGTTAGCTGCCTTCTACTCTAGGAGTTCCTTGCAGTGTGGGGGAGTGGCCATGTATGTAAAAAACGATTTTTCATCAGAGTCAATCGATTTTTCTAAATACTGCACAGAACAGATATTTGAATGTTGTGCAGGAGTTGTTAATGTTAATGGAACTAAACTAGTAATAGTTGTTATTCATAGATCCCCTGACTCAGATTTTAAAATGTTTCTGCCCAAGCTGGAATTGGTTCTGGGTTCACTGTATAGGAAGTATAAAAATTTAATTGTGTGTGGAGATTTCAACATTAATTGTGTAGGTGATAGCTCAAGGAAAAGTTAGCTGTTAGATCTATTTAATTCCTATAACATGATGCAAACAGTATTTTTTCCAACGAGAGTGCAAGGAAATAGCAGTTCTACCATTGACAATATTTTTGTTCATTCTTCATTATTAGAGGGGCACTCTGTCAGCAGAATAGTAAATGGCCTATCAGACCACGATGCCCAACTTTTAATTATAAAAAGTATTTGTTTTCAAACAAATGTTAAACATAAATATCAACTACTCAGAAAAGTTAATCCAGTTGCAATTGAGACCTTTTTAAGCCTAATTAAGGAACAAGAATGGCAGGATGTTTATAGTGCTGATAATGCAGATGATAAATATAATGCTTTTCTGAACACATTTATTATGCTGTTTGAAAGTTGCTTTCCGCTAGAACGCTCAAAACAGGGTACTTTCAGTAACAGACAGCCAGGGTGGCTGACAAAGGGGATAAGAGTATCATGTAGAACTAAGCGGGAGTTGTATCAAAATGTTAGAAGCGGTCAGAATGAAGATGCAGTAGCTCATTACAAACAGTACTGTAAGGTTCTGAAAAATGTCATTAAGAATGCGAAAAGTATGTGGCACGCAAAAAGAATAGCAAACTCTAGGGATAAAATTAAAACTATCTGGTCAGTCGTGAAGGAAGTGTCTGGTCAGGAGCAGCAGGTAGAAGATATAACGTCAGTGCGTAGTAGGAATGTTTCTGTTACTGACAAGTTAGATATATGTGCAATATTCAATAATCACTTTCTGAATATAGTAGAGGAACTAAACAAAACTCTACAGGTAATCATATAACGTTTTTAGAAAATGCGTTTCCGAGGCTGTTACCTGAAATGATCCTTCATGATACTTCCATAGGTGAGATTGAGTCAATAATTAAATCACTAAAGACTAAGGACTCTTGTGGATATGGTGGGGTATCTAGCAGAATTCTAAAGTACTGTTCTCCATATGTTAGCCCAGTACTAAGCCATATTTGTAATTTTTCCTTTCAGAATGGTCAGTTTGCTAACAGATTAAAGTACTCAGTAGTGAAACCGCTTTATAAAAAAGGAGAAAGGGATAATGTAGACAACTATAGACCTATTTCTATGCCATCGGTTTTTTCTAAAGTTATTGAAAAGGCTGTATATTCAAGATTAATTGATCATTTCAGTTCACAATAATTTGTCAAATGTACAGTTTGGTTTTAGAAGTGGTTTAACGACTGAGAACGCTATATTTTTGTTTCTCTGTGAGGCACTTGATGGGTTAAATAAGAGGCTACGGACATTAGGTGTCTTCTTTGATTTAACAAAAGCGTTTGATTGTGTTGATCACAAAATATTGTTGCAGAAGTTGGAACATTATGGAATACGGGGAGTAGCCCACAACTGGTTCACCTCTTACTTTAATAATAGACAACAGAAGGTAATTCTCCGCAGTGTAGAAAATGGCTATGACGTGCAATCCCAATGGTGCACAATTAAGTATGGGGTGCCCCAGGGGTCTGTTTTGGGACAATTGCTGTTTCTTATTTATGTAAATGATATGCCTTCGAGTATAACAGGTGATTGTAAAATATTTTTGTTTGCTGATGATACCAGCTTGGTAGTGAAGGATGTTGCTCGTAATATTGACACAGTATCAAATAATGCAGTTCAAGAGATAAGTTCATGGCTAATAGAAAACAAGTTGATGTTAAATCACAGTAAAACTCAGTTTTTACAATTTCTAACACATAATTTGACGAAATCTGACATTATGATTACACATAATGGGCATGTGATAAGTGAGACTGAACAGTTCAAATTTCTAGGTGTTCATATAGACAGTAAGCTGTCATGGAAAGCCCATGTTCAGGATCTTGTTCCAAAACTAAATTCTGCTATATTTACCATTAGAACAATATCTGAGATAAGTGATTTTTCAACACGAAAAGTAGTCTATTTCGCTTACTTTCACTCACTTATGACATACGGCATTGTTTTTTGGGGTAACTCGCCTGATGCAAAAAGGATATTTCTGGCTCAAAAACGGGCGGTTCGAGCAATATGTGGTGTAAGTTCGCGAACGTCATGTCGACCCCTTTTCAGTAGTCTGGGAATTTTGATTCTGGCGTCACAATACGTTTTTTCTTTAATGTCGTTTGTTGTTAATAATATCAGCTTATTCCCACGAGTTAGTAGCTTTCACTCGGTGAATACTAGACAGATGTCTAATCTACATTTGCACCACACCACCTTAACACTTGTGCAGAAAGGGGTGCAGTATTCTGCGGCATCCATTTTCAATAAGCTGCCACAAGAACTAAAGAATCTTAGCACTAATCCACATGCTTTCAAATCTAAATTGAAGAGTTACCTCGTGGCTCACTCCTTTTATTCTGTCGAGGAACTCCTAGAAAAGTTAAACAATTAAGTTAATTCATTTTTTCTTTATTGATTCTTTTCACTTTGTCTTAAGATTGTCGTGTGCAAAGGACTACTTAAAATTTTTTC
The DNA here is from genome assembly GCA_026315105.1 of Locusta migratoria. Taxonomy (NCBI): domain Eukaryota; kingdom Metazoa; phylum Arthropoda; class Insecta; order Orthoptera; family Acrididae; genus Locusta; species Locusta migratoria. The sequence continues at coordinate 449,921,274 of CM048755.1, read as the reverse complement.
TATTACCGTTCTTGTGTAACAATGTATTGACTTGTTCCATGACCATGGAGTCTTGCTCCTCAAGTGGGTCCTATGGAACAGAAAAAACAAATAAAATAAAACAATGGGCAACACTGATCACTCCCAACAAGCTCCGTGCAATTAAGTCCTCTATGGCCACCTGGAAGTAAGTCCTCTTTCAGGCCTTCCCATAGGGACTCTGTTGTTCTGTGTCGCTTACATATTGGCCATACATGGTTGATGCATGGCTACCTTTTACATCAACAGGACCCACTGAATTGCCATTGTGGAAATTTGTTGACAGTGGTCCACATCCTGTCGGACTGTCCGCTTTTGGCGGCCTTGCGGCAGTGTTTTAACCTATCTACTGCACCTGCCTTGATTTTAGCTGACAATGCCTCAATAGCTGACTGTGTTTTAGGTTTTATATGCGCAGCTGGATTTTATCGTTCTGTTTAGTGGTGGGCTCATTGCCTGGTGTCTCAGGTCCCCACCCTGAACCTTTTAATCTGATGTCTCTCTTACTTCTACTCTGTTTTTTACCTCCAGGTTTTTAGTCTGTGCAGAGTGACTGGCTCCTCTTGTATTTGTTTGTGATAGCCTGCCACTGTTCCCTGCTCTATTTTAGCTTAGTTCAACAATTGGTCTCTCCTATTCCTGCCTTCTTCAGTGGTGTTAAGAGTGTCTGGTTCACTGGCACTGTGTGCCCCTTATGCCTCTCTTCTGGGTGTTGAGCTCTATTTTACCTTTTTCCTACTTGGATGTCTTGTCTTCGGTAGGAACAGGGGACTGATAACCATTTAGTGCCCTCAAAACCCCAAAACAACAAAACACTGATAACCTCAATTTTGCCACCTGCAGTAATTGCGAATCTGACCAACCTCCCATTTCAGCAGCTGTGTACAAATCTTCTAAAAAGGATGCTACAGCTTCCAAAACTTTACCTGAAAAAGGAACAATCAACCCTGCTGCCATGGATCTACCCCATGGTTGGGCAGTTTGGTCTGATTTCCCAAACCATCCCTTTCGCTTACTCAATTACGTAAATCATTGTTATCAGTGGTCAACTGCTCTACCTTCTCCAATAATAATCGTACTGCCCCTGATTCAGCTACACCTCTCCTCTCTTGTTCAGCCATTGCACCACCTTTGTGACCTATTATCAAAAAATTAATGAACTAGAGATGCCTATGACACTTCCTACCGAAATAAATGGCACACATACCTCGCATAACACATTGCCTGCATGCTTCTAACACTAGCTCCCACTACCACTTTACACATACTACCAAAAACAATAATGATGCTCTCTGACCATCATGAATAAAAACAATGTTCAACTCACCAAACGAGTAAGGACGATACTTGGGCACGGTTCCAACACTTCTGCCACAAATTGAAGTGATTGTGGGGTGGATTGTGGCAGTTTAGTGAGTCCAAGCAAGAGTCAAATGGTTTTATTGCTTCTCAATGTACATGGTGTCAGGATCTACCGAAGTTAGTTCTGGTCATGCTTCTGCTGCGTCACTGTGGATGGTGGTGTGCTGTTGTGCTTCGGTGGCATAACACTTCTCGCTGACACTGATGCCTTTGGCTGTCAGGCCAGTTGCCTTCAAAGGACGATGACACAACCACACCGCCTGCGCACTCGTTCATCGCCGCCTGCTGATGTCTCGCTGCCAGATGAGAGGCGACGAGGCCCCTTCGATGCTTCTACTGTGCCCATGGAGAATGGTTCAAACCCTGGTGCTGTCCTCCGGCCAGGAACTTCTCCCCATATCGTCGCGTCGATATTGCTGCCAGTGGCTGGTGAGATGGCTAGCCCCCTCAATGCGACATGACATCACGCCGCCCTTTCGAGTGGCCCATTGTCGGGACTCGGAAGATGAACCACGAACCGCTGACAATGACCACCAAGCTGTAACTACTAGTTGCTTGCTCGCTGCCGCACTGGTGTCCTCCGAGCATAGCTGCGGACTGCAAACTCCGAACTCGAACTCCAACTGCAACTGCTCTGGAACACATGCTTTATATTTCACTCGGTTTGGCCGTGTTTCCCAAAAAGCCCCATTTCATGTCACATACAAGTCAAAAACTTCGACACACGCCTGGTGTATTGACTGGTTATTACATGTCTGCAGGTGTTGCTGTGTTTGCAGTTCTGGCCAGCTGTGGCCCAAGAGTCATGTATTTCGTACACAAAGCTGTTGAGGTATCGGTATGTGAGTCTTGCCTCAACCACCGGCTCTGAACTATCGCCTTACTGCCTGCTTCTTTCACACCGTAACTTTTCCGTTCATTTACCTTATATTTCTTCAAAATACTCTAGCAGCGCTACACTTATCTGTATTTTCAAATGACTACAGCTGCAAGCTAAAGAAGATAATGTTCTGTGATATAACAGTAACTGTGCTGAAGGTCGCAAATGGAAAATACATCTAGCCAGCAGGAACATGTCACATGAATAACTATCAACAACAGGGCACAGCTATTTTAATTTGTTGTTATAACAGGATGTAGCCATAATTCTATCCTCAGCTGGAACTTCCGGCATCCCAAGCTGTCATTGACTGTGGAAGATCTAAGCTACAAATTGAGGAAGCCGTTCCAGTGAGTACACAAACTCTCCTGGGAGGTTGTTTGCTGTTGATAATGTTGAGAGCCCACCGTTATCAATAACGAGAGTTAGAAGCCGAGATGACCAGCTGAACAGCAAAGTGCTTGTTGATCGCAAAACGCTAATCAGTATAACAAAGGAAATCTAAATACCAGGGGATATAAGTATTACAGGTGGTAGAGGAGAACTTTGGATCACTAATTTTCACGAGTAATCTCAACTCATTCCTAAAGGAATGTGTATTGGAGCAGCTGAACCAGTCCAGGATTGGTGAGCTCAATGTCATCGATGAAGTCTCGTGCTCTGCTGTTACTGCTGACAGTGCACTAGAGAAAACTACTATGGAATTGCATATAGGGACCAGTCTGACCCAGGAACAATGTCAGCAGGTGTTAACCACACTATAAAAATTTTCAGATGTATTCTGGGCCAGGCAGGAGAAGAACCAGATGAAACGGCCCACGATAAAACACCATATCAATACTGGCGATCGTCCACCAATTAGCCAACATTCATACAGAGTATCACCAGCTGAATGACGGATAATCCAGAGAGAAATAGAGATGTTGCATGATGACATTATTCAACCTTCAGAGTGTCCCTGGTCACATCCGTTGGTCCTCATGGAGGAAGATGGCATGTGGCATTTATGTGTTGACTATCGGTGGCTGACCACAATCACAAAGAAAGATTTATACCCATTGCAACGCATTGACCACACAAAAGGCAGCTTGAAAGGAGCTACATACTTCTCACCCATGGACATGCAGACAGGTTACTGGCAAATCTAGGTTGACGAAGCTGACAGAGAGAAGACTGTTTTTATTACACTTGATGGCCCTATGAATTCAGACACATCCCGTTTGGACTATGTAATGCCATGGCCACATTTGAACGCATGATGGACAACTTGCTTCGGCACCTTAAATGGATGGCATGTCTTTGTTATCTAGATGACATTGTCATTTTTCAAGGACATTAGCGGAACATCTAAGTCGCCTATCAACTGTGTTGAAGTGTGTTCAGACAGCAGGAGTACACCTCAATTCAAAGAAGTGTCTCTTCATTGCCAGAGACACAAATCCTGGGGCACCTAGTGAAAGGAGCTGGTGTACGTCCTGAACCAGATGAAGGAAGGGCAGTCCCAGAAATTCCAACTCCTCGGCACATCCATGATGCAAGAAGTTTCCTTGGCCTGTGCTCATACTACTGTCATTTCATAAAAGGTTTTTGTAACAAGGCACGTCCATTGCAAGAATTTCTACAGGGAGATGCCAAGTTTTACTGGGATGAGACGAAAGAGCTTCCAGGCAGTTAAGGAGGCTTTAACTTCCTTACCAATCGACCAAAGCAGAGTTTAAACTTATAAATGGGATATTGCATAAGAGCAACTACAATCCACTTGACTCCAAATGGCTACTGGTTGTTCCAGCTTGTCTCCGGCCAGCTATTTTCAGTTATTTCCATGATTCTGATATCCGGTCATCTGGGATTCGTGAAGACCCTAGACAGAATTAGATGCAGGTATTACTGGCAAGGTATCTACTGATCTGTCAAACACTATGTGAGTCATTGTAAGGAGTGCCAGAGATGGAAGCATGTGCTGCAGTTACCAATTCCACGTGCAGCAGCTCCATTCCACCGGATTGGAGTGGACCTTTTAGGTAGGTTCCCGAAGTCAAAAACCAGTAACCCAGTAACCGATGGATAATAGTCTGCACTGACTACCTAACCCTTTACCCTGTCTCAAAACCTGTGCCAACTGCAGAAGCCCAAGAGATCAGAAAATTCCTAGTAGAAGACATTATTTTGAAGTGTGGTGCACCACATGTGATGATAGCTGATTGAGGAAAAGTATTAATGTCAAAACTAGTATCAGACGTAATGTCATGTTGCAACATTGTCCACAGAATCACAACTGCCTACAATCCTCAAACAAATGGTCTTACAGAACATTTCAACAAGATGTTACCAGATATGCTGTCTATGTATCTCGATGTTGAGCAGGAGGATTGGGATACAACACTGCCAGTCTTGACATCAGGCCCGAGCCTGGCTACTTATTTGACGAAGCAAGCAGGACTGTTGGGACAGGTATGTTGCCTCCATTGGTTCTCAAGCCTCCCTTTCTTGTGTCTGGTCTCAAGTAAGGTGCCTTTTCGGGTACCGACCAGTGGCGGGAATCCCATCTCTCAACATCGAGGGCACCCTCTGTACTGACCTGGCTGTAGTAGCCGAGTGCCTGGCATAGCATTATGCACATTGCTCCACAACGGCAAACTATAGTGTGTCCTTCCACTCCCTCAAACTGCAGGTAAAGCGGACTCGGTTATCTTTCTATACGCGCCGCTGGGACCAGTACAATACCCCGTTTACAGAGTGGGAGTTCCAAATTGCTCTCAATGCATGCCCTGATACCTCCCCAGGGCCAGACCGCATACACAGCCAGTTCATTTGTCACCTGTCAGAATTTCAAAACAAATTGCTCACCTTGTTTAATAGTGTATGGGCAGGGGGTGTTTGCCCATCGCAGTGTAGGGATAGTATCATGGTCCCCGTGATGAAACCAGGTGGAGATCTGCTGGCAGTTGACAGTTACTGCCCCATCAGCTTAACTAATGTACTGTGTAAGCTGCTTGAGCGCATTGTGTGTCATCGGCTTATGTGGGTACTCGAAGAGTGACGTCTCCTGGCCCCACAACAGGGGGGTTTCTGTCAGGGTCGCTCCAGTATTGAAAATCTAATGTCACTGGAGTCTACCTTCCAAACAGCCTTCTCTAGGCAAGAGCACCTAGTTGCGGTCTTTTTTGACTTCCGGAAGGTGTATGACACTACCTGGCACCACCACATTCTTGTGACATTATAGGACTGGGGCTTACGGAGTCCACTCCCCATTTTTATCCAGAATTTCCTTTCACTACGCACTTTCAGGGTTTCTCGGCATGTTGTTTGACAACCGGCTGACTTGGGGGCCGGACATTCGTCAGTTGAAGCAGAGAAGTGCTGGGGGCATTTAAATATACTGCGATGTCTCAGGCACAATACCTGGGGAGCTGGCCGCCAAACTCTCATGCACCTCTAGAAGGCCCTAATCCGATCACGCCTGGATTATGGGAGCCAGATGTATGACTCTGCAGCACCTTCCGCATTATGGATCTTGGATCAGATTCTTCATGGTGGTGTACGTTTAGTGCCAGGAGCTTTCCGCACCAGCCCTGTGCCAAGCCTCCTCGCTGAAGTTGGCATCCCTCCCTTGAGGTACCACCAGCAACAGTTGTTGGCTTCCTACATTGCCCACATCCGCGCTACTCTGCACCATCCTAATTGCAGGCTTTTGATTCCAAATACTGCCCTTCCCTCTCCACAGCATCGACCCAGATCGGGTCATCCGATCGCGGTCCGCATTCGTGGTCTTTCCTCACTCAAGTTCCTACCTCTCCCTATCGCATTCTCCTGCCACTTCGATATCCCTCCTTGGTCCATCCCTCGCCTACAGCTCCACCTACAATTGTCCTGTGATCCAAAGGCCTCGGTTCCACCACACCAGTTTCTGGATATACTTGGTGCTTTCTGTGATGCAGAAGTACTATATACTGATGGCTCCCAGGTAGATGGCAGATTGGGTTACGCCTACGTTCATGGTGACCACAGTGAACAATGCTCCCTGCCTCCTGGTTGCACAGTCTTTATGGCAGAGCTGATCACGACCACCTCTGTGTATGCCCCAGGAAGTCGTATATCATGCAGTGACTCCCTGAGTGGCTTGCAAGCTCTTGACCAGTGTTTCCCCAAACACCATTTGGTGCGGTCCATCCAAGACTCCGTGTTCACTCTTGGCAAGTCCGACTGTTCTGTGGCCTTTATCTGGAGCCCGGGCCACATTGGCATTCAGGGGAATGAACGTGCTGATCAGCTGGCGAAGCAGGCCATTGCCTGCCGGCACCTGAAAATCTGTACCCCAGAAAGGGATATTTGATTGGGTCTACACTACACTACACTACAAGATCTCCATGGCATGGAACTGTGAATGGTCAACATTGAGCACGCCAAATAAGCTCCGTGCGATTAAACCCTCAACAGCAGCTTGGAAGACCTCCCTCATGCCTTCTCGAAGGGACTTGGTCGTCCTCTGTCGCCTGTGTATAGGCCATACATGGCTAACACAGGGCCACCTCTTAGGACACACCGGACTGCCGTTGTGGCGCTCTGCTAACTGTGGTCCACAGCCTGTTGAATTGTCTGCTTTTAGCTGCATTGTGGCAGTCTTTTACCCTGACTTCTGCACTTCCTTTGATTTTAGCCGACAATGGCTCCTTGGTTGTCCATGTTTTAGGTTTTATTCGCACAGCTGGTTTTTATTATATGATTTAATGGTGGCTCCCCAAGCTTGATCTTTCAGACACGCACCATTCAAACAGTTTTAATCTGTTGTCACTTTAGTCTCGCTGGTCATATTTTGATTGGCAGTTTTAGTAAGTGCCGAATGGCTGGCTCATCGATTACTATCCTAGTGATCAGCCACACTCTTCTGCTGTGATGTTTTAGAGCATCGTTGTTCATTTGATCCACAACTTTTATGGTTTTCCTTTTTTATGTTGCCATTTTAGCACTCCTTGTTCCTTCATCATCCTGTTGAATGGGCTATGAAGTGCTTGTTTTTCAACGGTTAACTATATGAAGTAAACTCTTCGCTAGGAATGGGGGACTGATAACCCAGTCTTTTTAGCCCCCCCCCCCCAACAACAACAACAACAACAACAACACTTCACTATAGAGTAGGCTGTTCCAGCTCGAATGCTCCCCCACGACCTAGGGAGCGCTCACCCACTCACAGGGCACCGCATCTGTGGCCGTGAGCCGCTGTTGAATGCGGCACACCACACGGCTGAGTCTGCATCGAGCGTGTGTGCAGGCGAGGCAGCCGGCTGGCTTGTGACGTCACGAGGAACTGCAGTTCCCGCCATGGGCACAACTGTTTCTGAAATAGCTAGCCTTCAACTGAGACTGCCACGTTTTCCAAGGAAAATGTGGTACACGTGACACCTGGTCAATCCTCATAGATGATTTTGCTTTGTTATAAATAATATAAAAGCTACATGATCCTAAGTGTCAATGGTCTGATTCCATGAATGGAATTTAGTAAAACATTTTATGGTAGCTTATTTTATATTTTTTCCTACCTTGGTTTCATGTAACCAAGGTAAGAGTATTTCTTATGAATTGTATAAAACAATTCCATTATTAGTTAATGAAGATGTCATTTATTTTAGAAGTTGTTGCTAGATTAGTGAAATAAGTCAGATTATGATTGATTTATCATGCTGAACTCCATGCCAGTTTCAACTATGTTAATCGTAAAATGGCGATAGGAATTTTACAATGAACTTCATAACTAATACCTGTCTTTGAGAAAAGTATGTTTTTCATTTAAGGTCAAAGCCCTTTCCACAGGGGCTCCCTCTTGGTGGATATCTTCAATCACCTCAACCTCATCTGTATTAACACTGGTGAACCTACATTCTTATTGGACTCAACACATACCTTCTCTCATCTAGATCTCTCAATCTGTACTACTCAGCTTGCTTGTCGGCTTGAGTGGTCTGTTCTTGCAGATACACAATTCAGTGACCACTTCCCATGTGTCGTTCGCCTGCTGACACCCAACCAAACAGGCTGTCCTTGCGACTGGCAGCATTCTAAAGCTAACTGGCAGCTCTTTTCCTCGTTAGCAGCCTTCAGGGAGTACCATTCCCCTAGCATCGACGAACAGGTTGACCATCTCACTAACACTGTTCTCTTTGCCGCCGAATGTTCCATTCCTCGCACCTCCAATTCACCACGACATACACCTGTTCCTTGGTGGAATGAGGCATGCCGTGAGGCAATCAGAGCTCAGAGAAGTGCTCTCCGCATTTTTAAACGTCATCCCACACTGGAGAATAGTATTCGGTACAAACGATTGCATGGGCAATGTTGCTTTCATTAGTGAAAGCAAACAAGCTAGCTGGCTTTCATTCATAAAGTCTTTTAACAGTTCCACCCCCTGTTCCATCGTTTGGGGCAACCTCCATCACCTTTCTGGGACCCTTGCTCATTCCTCGATATCCGACCCTACCGTTGCAAACGATGTCATAGTAGACCCCACTGCCGTCTCGAACACCATGGGCCACTACTTCGCCTAGATTTCCAGCTCCACTAATTACTATGCAACTTTCCTGTCCAGAAAGCAGGCAGCAGAAGAAAGGACACTCTCTTTCTCATCCGAAAACAACACATACTAAAACACCCAATTTACCGTGAGGAAGCTTCAACGTGCACTCTCCTAATCACGGTCCACCTCCCCAGGACCAGATGGCATCCATATGCAGATGTTGCAACACCTGTCTCTGGAGGGATGGGACGTGTCCTAGACAGTGGCGTGAAGCCATAGTTATTCCTATATCTAAGCCTATAAAGGACAAACATCTCCTTTCCAGCTACCGTCCAATCTCCCCCACCAGTTGCATTTGCAAGGTGATGGAACGCATGATCAATGCTTGGCTCGTATGGTGGCTCGAATCTAGGAACATGCTCACAGACGCACAGTGTGGATTTCGTAAGCACTGTTCTGCTGTGGACCATCTCGTCACCCTATCCAGTCACATCTTAAACAACTTTCTACGGAAGTGTCAAACATTAGCCTTTTTTTTTTACTTGGTAAAGGCATATGATACCTGTTGGAGGGTAGGAATTCTCCAAACTTTGTATGCCTGGAGAATCCGAGGTTGTATGCTTATTTTTATTCAGGCATTTCTAAAAGATTTAAAGTGCGTGTAGGTTCGACCCTGTCAGTTTTATTCAAGAGAATGGTGTCCCCCAAGGCTCAGTGTTGAGTGTTGTCCTCTTTGCCATTGCAATCAACCCAATCGTGGGTTGTCTCCCACCAGGCATTTTGGCTTCTCTGTTTGTAGATGACTTTGTCATCTACTGAAGTTCCCAATGAATGTGCTCTCTCGAGCAAGCAGCGGAGTCTTGACAATCTCTACTCGTGGAGCACCAACAATGGGTTCCACTTGTCCGTGGATAAGACAGTCTGCATGAACTTCTGGCAGCACACAGAATTTCTTCCACTGACTCTTCATCGTGTCCCAGATGTTCTTCCATTTGTCGAGACAAAACACTTCTTGGGACTCGCGTTTGACAGGAAACTTTGTTGGTCCTCCCACGTCTCCTCTTTGGTTCCCCAGTGTACCCGCTCACTTCATGTTCTCAGAGTGCTGTATGGCACTTCATGGTGTGTGGAATGGTCTACTCTCCTTCGACTGTACTACTCCCTTGTCCGCTCGAAACTGGACTATGGGTGTATTGTGTACTCCTCTGCCCGATCGTCAGCTTTACACCGTCTCAACTCGATACATCACCAAGGGATACGTTTAGCAACGGGAGCCTTCTATACCAGTCCTGTGGCAAGTCTTCATGCTGAAGCCGCTGAATTACAGCTATCGTACCGGAGGGATGTCCTACTCAGTCGATATGTGAGCCAGTTGTATCTGTGTGGCCACCCAACACATGCTTTCATTTTTGACGATCCCCCCAACCGTCTATTTGCATCGCATCCATCATCTCTATTACCACCTGGAGTCCACTTTCTTGCTTCGGCAACTAGACTTTACGCTCACTGCCACATTCCTGATGGATGTTGGCTCCTTCTAACCGTGGCTCTATCCGGAGATATGTCTCAACCTCAAACTACACTCACTCCCCAAGGACACTATTTCTGGTCCAGTCTACCGCAACAAGTTTCTTGCACTCTTCACACAACTTTCCGATCATATTTTCCTCTACACCGGTGGTTCAAAGACCAACCACGGTGTTGGGTGTGCCATGGTACTCGGTGAGTACCTCCAATATTGTCTGCCTGACCAGTGCTGGATCTTCACTGCGGAGCTCTTTGCTCTATATCAGTCCACCCAGCACCTTAGACACCCTCACCTTCTCACGGTGTCATCTGCTCAGATTCACTGAGTGCTCTTCAGAGCCTCTGCGCTCTATATCCACTCCACCCCATAGTACAGCTGATTCAGAAATGCCTCCACTCGCTAACAGTCAGGGGGATAACAGAGATGCTTCTGTGGGTTCCTTGCCATGATGGAGTGCTGGGAAATGAAATTGCGGATGCTGCTGCAAAGGCAGCCATTTCCCTCCCTGAGCTTCCTATCCATTCCATTCCATCAGAAGACCTCCGTGCTGTAGTCTCCAGGCGAGTGATATCGCTCTCGTATTCGCATTGGTCTTGCCTTCAAGACGACAAACTCTGGGAGGACAAACCCGTTCCTTCTGTGTGGTCTCCTTCCTCACAGCCCTCTTGCCGCAAGGTCATAATAGCTCACCTGCGTATAGGACACTGTCGCTTTAGCCGCCGCCACTTACTATGTGGCGATCCTGCCCCATTTTGCGGACACTGTTCCAAATAGTTGACTGTGCGCCACCCCCTGGTGCAGTGCCTGTTTTTTAACCGTCTACATCAAACTTTGTGTTTTCCGTCTGATTTGTCTGATGTTTTAGCCGATGACCCGCACTCTGTTATCGTGTCTTTTTATTCACCACACTAACGTGGTAAAGGAAATTTCATTCTGTCCATTCTAAATATGGCCAGTCATATTTCATCATGGGTGCTTATGACCATAGTAGTTTTGCACCCCTAAACAAAAAGCAAAAGAAAATTAAGCTCAAAGAAATGGTAATTTTGCGTTTAGATGTAATAGCTTACTTTAGGCAAATTAGTAACACAACATCTTAATTGCCAATAACGAGACTTACTCGCCAGTCATAAATGTTCACGTGAAGTATCTCGCTAAACAGTGGCAACAATAAGTGGTACAATGGCCGATCCAGAATTTATCACAAGAAATGGCACAAATACTAAGGTTTTCCAATTTAGGGAAACAGTACTAGAAAATACGGAACCTATTTGCTTCCTCATAAAAGTTGTGAGACACGCACATGAAGAAAGGGGCTTGAATGATGAGTAATGTTTGTACAACTAACAAAACATTTATTGACGTTTTTGTCTCTTACAAATTTATTTTGTGACTCAAGTCAACAGATATCAGGTGTTACCTTGCTTGCTGCAGCAATGCACAGCATACACATCATTCCAGGGTTCTGGAGCAATGACTTTTCCTTCTTGTTTATTCTTTTCATTGCAGAGAATAACTATTCGCTACAGTACATTGAACTGTGTGGGCTGGCTCTAAAGTAGTAGGCACTGTGCTTTTGCTATTAGACACTTTCGTTGCTGTCACAACTACACATTAGAGTGAACTAAACGAAGCCGTCTGTTTCCTTTTGGCCGCCGAGTAGCATGCATGATGTGAGCTTCCCCCTCCCCCCCTCCCTCCCTACCGCAGCTCTGAGCTGAAGTAGTGAGTGCTCGTGTGCGCTCCTGCTTGGGGAGCAGCCTGTTGGAACAACCTGCTCTAGAGCTATGGGTTCTTGTATTAATTGGGAGAGGAGTTGTTGGAAATGATGAAAAAGAAGCTGCAACTGATAAAATCAGTTATTAATCAGTGGATAGTACACAATCTTATGGTGCATGACTTTCTGCTTTTACAAGAGGACCTTATAATATATAATCCTTCTGCTTCTGGCATGGTTGTGTGTTGTCCTTAGCATAAGTGAAAATAGTTTGTAAGTCTGGGGACTGATGACATCGGCAGTTTGGTTCTTCAGCTTACAAATGTTTGAACATTTTGAAGGATGATGTAAGAATTTAAATAATTCAAAAAATGTTCTACCTGCTGCTAAAGTATTAGGGAGAAAATTTATCATGGTAGTTTGCTTTTCCCAGTTTTAGGTATGTGAACAATCATGTATTTCTGAATTGCTATTTTAATCTTTCTATAGTAATTCTGTCAGTTGTTAATGGAATATAATTGTAGACTTAGAAAGCAGTTGAAATCGAATCTGTTTTTTTTTTTTTTTTTTTTTTTTTTTTTTTTTTTTTTTTTTTTTGGGGGGGGGGGGGGTGGAAATTGAACTTTTAGGACAAGCATAGCAGATTATTCAAATGTGATTTTTTTTTTACAATAATGTTGCTTATTGAAATTAATTTTTTTTCTTGTCAAATCAACATTTTGTTTATATATAAATGTGCATCTTGTGTGTTGCACCAGATCAGTTATGAGATAATTATGGCAGTGAATTACTTATTTGTTCTGAGTAAAACTGAACTTAACATTTTCTGCAACTTTCCAATTTATTTATTTATTTAATTAATTTTTTTTCAGGTGCAATATTGATTGATACGTGGTGTTTGGCAGAAAATCCCAAGTTGTACACTGAAAAGGATAAGCTAATTGTAGAACAGCTAGAGAGAAGAATCAACTATCCAATTTCTGAAGGTCTTATTGGAGCTGAAGCAATAATTAATCGTGATGATTTATTTAACGACCTTCTGTCTGTCAGTTGTGATGTATCACACTTGACAGTTCACCAAATATTGAAGAAAGACCTAAAAATTGCATCTGGAATACCAATTTCGGTACTTCCCATGTTAGTACAGGTCAGTCTCTTCTGATTTACACTACAGAATTTTACCTTAAATATGTCAATGAAATGTGAGTTCTACTTACGTTACATTAATTATTCATTTTAAAATAATTCATGCTCTACAGTCTTCTTCTATGCCATGTTATTTCTTGCTTAATAAATGTAAATAGCTGAAGATGGCCCAATGAAAATGTTAACCTTTATTGGTACATGGAAACTGTTCATGTAAATGATGACCTATGAGATTTAGAAATGGGTTTAGAGATGGGTTGAAATTGTTATGGTTTGTGCTAGTCATATTCCACAGTGAACTTCTTACATGTGGCAGTCTAGTGTACAGTGGACATTGTTATAGGCTCTGTTGTTTTAGTAAAACTGTCGGGATACCACTATTATAATAATCTGAGAGAGGGAAAGTATTCAGTATTTGAAAGTATTTGAACTAAGTAAACTTATGCCATTTTCAAAAAAAACTGTTAAATGATGATTTCTGTTATTGGGAGACACTAGTGGAACTTTATAAAGTTTATGTAAAAGAAATTATTGTAGATAGTAAAAATCTATGTAGTTTTTTCTGTACCATATACAAATACTTCAGGCTGCAGATTATTGACAATTGAGAAAAGCTGATAAAAGGCCACTATTATAGCCCATAACACTCTAGTGCACTAAGTAGCATAATTTAATTTGTGTGCATTTTCGTTACCAGTCAATTTCTTAAATTCTATTAGTGCTTCTGTTTTTGAGAGCTTTATTCTCACGTATTTGACAAATACTGTTAAGTGTCATCCTAACTACCGCCTTCTTCACATCTCCAGTGCAACAAGCTACATAATTTAAGTATTAACTATATTTTTCTTACTTGTCACTTACTTATTTTGTGTGTTTTCACTTTTAGAAAGCTTTTATTCTCACAGATTTGATATTAGTGTGGTCCATAGATTTTATTGGTTATTTTCAAAACAGCCACACCCCCCCAGGGGTCCACAGCTCTTTTGTGGGTAGGTTTGTGGCACGCACGGGGCCCCAGCTGCCTCATTTCCCCTCCCGGTTCATGCATTAGCCCGAGATGGGCATCCATTGCGAGTCAAGGTGGTCTCCTGTAATTGATTTTCTCTTTCCTTGGTTTCACCCTTTCCTAACATTTGCTTCTGTCTTTCACTCCTTGCTGTACTCTTCTAGTCTTCCTGTCCTCCTCATTTAGTCTCCGCTTCGGTGTTTGAGGCACTTCCTCTTGCCCCCAGGGGGCTCACGGTTCTTTCGTGAGTACATGCGTGGCGAGCACGGGGGCCCCGAGCTAATGCAGTCTTCCTCCCTTTTTTACTTCTCGGATTGCATTTCCTTTCCCCTTTCCTATTTCATATCCTGACCTCTTCCCTCCCCACCGGGGGACTGATAACCTCAGTAGTTCAGTCCCCCCATCCCAAACAAACAACCCAACCCAACAACCCCTCTTCTACGTGCCAGCTTGGAACGCCAGGGAGTACATTTTATTCGGCAAGTCCATAGGGGTCCGAAGGACAACACGGTTCCCACCAGTGCCTTCATTTTGGCTTTCGAAGGTGATTCATTGCCCGAGAAGGTCAAGGTGATGGTCTACCGGTGTGACGTAAACCCCTACGTTCCTCCCCCTATGCGTTGTTTTAAGTGCTGGAGGTTTGGGCATATGTCCTCCCGATGTGATGCCAACCCTACATGTCGGGAGTGTGGACGTGCAGTACATCCGAACGTCCCTTGCACCCCTCCTCCAGTATGTGTAAACTGCAGCCAGCATCACTCCCCTTGCTCACCTACGTGCTCAGTATTGCAGCATGAGCGGAAGATTATGGAATATAAGACCCGGGACAGACTGACCTACTCAGAGGCAAAATGGAAGTATCAAAAGCTCCATCCCGTACATCTGACAAATTCCTATGCCACAGCAGCCTCATCGGCATCTACAGTGCCTCGCTTACCGTGTACTCAACCACTGCCAGTGGGATCCCACGCCCAATCAACTACTCCTGCCCCCCTTACCAGCTGGGGGCATTTCTTCTTCAGTGGCTCCCACTCTTTTCACAGTTGGGGCAAAAACCACTCAACCATCAGGGACACCAGTCCCCACCTCTAAGTCGGAGAAGGAGAAGCCTTCTCCGGCCCCTTTCGCTCGGAAGGGGTCCATTGGGAAACACCCTTCCGAGGCTTCTCCACATGACAAAGAGGATCCCAGCAAATTGCTGCAGGATCCTCTTGTTGCTGACCAAAGGGCCTCTTGCTCTTCGTCAGCCCCCGAGACCATGCCTGAGAAGCCCTCCCGGCCCTTAAAACCCAAGAGCCAGCGAGAGGCTAAGAAAAAAACCACAAGAAAAAAAAAACTCTTGGTGGCTCCAAAGCCACATCCTCTGGTTCAGAGGATGAAGTCAAGATCCTCGCTTCCCCCGAGGATCTTGCACTTACTGATCCAATAGAACCTATGGATCATGACACTATTGATGCTGAACACAAGGCAGACGGCGATGCAATGGAATAATCTGCTCCTCAGCTACTATTTATGGCTTCTCAGCTAGAAGACAAAGTTATTATCCAATGGAATATTGGCGGTTTCTTCAACCGCTTAGCTGAGATGCAGCAGTTGTTATGCCACACCTCGGTGTTTTCTCGCACTGCAGGAAACGTGGTTTCCTGTTCAGAGGACCCCAGCCCTGCGAGGCTATCGGGGCTTTTACCGTAACCGGGATATATGCGATAGGGCTTCAGGTGGTGTCGCTGTTTACGTCCTTGCAACTGTCCCTAGTGATGCTGTGCCTCTCCAAACGACCCTAGAGGCAGTTGCTGTTCGCATCCGAGCGGGGCAGGAATTCACCGTCTGTTCCATTTACCTTCCCCCGGATGCAACCGTCTCCACTACTGATGTTGCTGCAGTGATAGCGCAACTGCCCCCACCATTTCTCCTCTTGGGGGATTTTAATGCCCACCACCCATTATGGGGTGGGACGCAGACGACGGTTCGTGGTAGGGACTTCGAGACACTCCTGTCACAGCAGGACATCTGTCTTTTAAACACTGGGGCCCCCACGCATGTCTGTGTGGCGCGAGGCACTTACTCGGCAATCAACCTCTCTTTATGTAGTCCGAGTTTGCTCCCACATTTTCGCTGGAGGACCCATCATGACCTCTGCGGTAGCGACCATTTTCCTATCCTTGTGTCGCATCTGCACTTCCAACCTGCAGGCAGCCCACCTCGATGGTCCCTCTGTCGCGCTAATTGGCAGGATTACACCTCCACCGCTACTTTTCCTGTACCAGTGCCTGCCAATGTGGACATGGCGGTTGGTCACGTCACTGCTGCTATCGTTCTGCCGCTGAGGCCACTGTTCCCACCACTTCTGGCACCCCTCGGCACAAGTCTGTACCCTGGTGGACGCCAGAGATTGCTGCAGCCATTCGGGAGCATCGGCGGGCACTACAGCGCCATCGATGCCACCCCCCACCTTGGACAACCTGATAGCCTACAAACGGCTTCGGGCCCGAGCTCGACAGCTCGTTCGCCAGAACAAACAGGACAGCTGGGAGAGGTATGTAGCCAGCATCGGCTCTCGTGCTTCACCATCTCAGGTGTGGTCCCACGTTAGACGTCTCTTTGGGTATCGCACGTCAGCAGCAATCCCCAGCTTACGGATCCAGGGTACTGTATGCACTGACGCCACTGCTATTGCTGAGCATATGGCGGAGCATTATGCTCGCAATTCCGCAACTGCGGCATACAGTGCAGACTTTCATGCACTGAAAGAGTGGGTAGAACAGCAACGGCTGTTGTTTCACACACGTCGAGCAGAATCATACAACTCTGCTTTTAGCGAATGGGAATTCGAAACTGCCCTTGGTGCGTGCCCCGATACCTCTCCAGGTCCGGACAGGATCCACAGCCAGTTCATTCGGCACCTTTCCGTGGAGTTTCAACACCAGCTTCTCGCCCTGTTTAACCATTTATGGGTGGAGGGGGCTTTCGCGTCACAATGGCGAGAAGGCATCATTATTCCGGTGATGAAACCTGGTGCTGATCCACAGGTGGCTGATAGTTACCGCCCGATCAGCCTCACCAATGTTCTGTGCAAACTATTCGAACGTATGGTGAGCCGGCGGCTTATGTGGGTACTTGAACATCGGGGTCCGCTGTCCCCACGTCAAGGGGTTTCCGCCAAAGCCGCTCCACTGTTGACAACTTAGTGACTCTGGAGTCCGCCATTCGTACGGCATTTCACAGTCGTGAGCACCTCGTTGCCGTCTTTTTCGACCTCAGAAAGGCATATGACACCACTTGGCGCCACCATATTTTGACTACACTGCATGGTTGGAGCTTAAGAGGTGCGCTCCTACTTTTTATTCGAAACTTTCTGTCCTTCCGAACTTTTCGGGTACGCGTCGGTACTTCCCTCAGCTCCCCTCACGTCCAGGAGAACGGTGTCCCGCAGGGCTCTGTCCTTAGTGTACCCCTCTTTTTAATTGCCATCAATGGACTTGCTGAGGCAGTGGGGTCATCGGTTTCTTCCTCTTTGTTCACTGATGACTTCTGCCTATACTTCAGCTCAGCTAGCATTGGGGTAGCTGAAAGGCGTCTACAGGGAGCCATTCGAAAGGCGCAGTCGTGGGCCTCAACCCATGGGTTCCAGTTTTCTCCATCGAAAACCTGGGTTATGCACTTCTGCCGCCGTCGAGCTGTCCATTTGGACCCAGAGCTATATTTATATGATGAACTTCTTCGTGTCGAAGACACTCACCGATTTCTTGGCATGCTCTTTGACAGATGGCTCACATGGGTGCCCCATCTTCGCCAGCTCAAGCAGAAGTCCGTGAGGTACCTCAATATTCTACGCTGCCTCAGCCACACTAGTTGGGGAACCGCCCGTACGAGTCTTTTGCAACTCTACAGGGCGCTGATTCAATCGCGATTGGATTACGGGAGCTTTGTGTATGGTTCAGCAACCCCATCAGCATTGCAGGCCTTGGACCCTGTACTCCACAGTGGTGTCCGTTTAGCGACAGGGGCCTTTCGGACAAGTCCAGTGGCCAGCCTACTTGCTGAAGCTGGAGTCCTTCCCCTGCAATTTTGGCGGCGGCAGCTGTTGGCCTCCTATGCTGCCCATGTTCATGCGATACCGCACCATCCGAATCGCAGGCTTCTTTTTCCAGCTGCTGCACTTCCATCTCCACAACACCGACCGAGGTCGGGTCTTCCGATCGCGGTCCGTGTTCGTTCTGTCCTGTCGTCTCTTGAGTCCCTTCCTATCCCTCCTGCTTTTCACTGGCCTTACCGTATCGCTCCTTGGACACTTTCACGTCCACAGCTTCGGCTGGACTTGGCGCATATCTCGAAAGCTTCTGTAGCGCCACTGAGTCTCCGTCGCCAGTTTCAGGCGGTTTTAGAGTCGTTCTGTGGTGCCGAAGTCGTGTACACGGATGGTTCTGTGGTAGACGGCCGTACTGGCTATGCATACGTCCATGGTGAGCATATCGAACAACATTCACTGCCCTGTGGAAGTAGCGTGTTCACTGCGGAACTGGTTGCCATCCATCGGGCACTTGAACATCTCAGAGGGTTCCCTGGGGAGTCTCTGGTCATCTGTTCTGACTCCCTTAGTGGCTTGCAAGCCCTCGCCAAATGTTTCCCGAAACACCCTTTAGTGCAATCCACACAGGAGTCTGTTTCCAGGCTTGTTCGGTCTGGTCGCTCGGTGGTCTTTGTTTGGACCCCCAGGCCACATCGGCATTCCTGGAAATGAACGTGTGGATCAGCTGGCTAAGCATGCTACTTCCTCCGGTCCATTGGCTATTGGTCTTCCGGAGAGCGATCTCCAAATGGAGTTCCATCAGAGGATCCTTGGCCTGTGGGATTCCTTGTGGGCTGACTCCGCTCAACCCAACAAGCTTCGTGCAGTGAAGCTCTCTACGGTTGCATGGAAGTCCTCACTGCGGTCGTCTCGTAGGGAATCGGTTGTTCTCTGTCGCCTACGAATCGGCCACACACGGCTGATGCATGGCCACCTTCTTCGGCGGGAGGACGCACCACGGTGCGACTGTGGTACCCCCTTGACAGTGGTCCACATTCTGGTGGACTGTCCACTTTTAGTTGCCTTGTGACAATCTTTTAATCTACTTATCTTTTCTCCCCGTATTCTTAATATGCCACTCCTTCAGTGGAATATTCGAGGCATTCGTTCCAATCAAGAGGAATTAAAAATTACTCCTTCGATTGCACTGTCCACTCATAGATAGCCTCCAAGAAACAAAGTTACGCCCACATGATCGTATAGTCTTCCCTCAATATACCTCTGTGCATTATGACCTACCTCCTGTGGATGATATTCCAGCCCATGGAGGGGTTATGTTGCTCGTTTGGGACAACATCTATTACCATCCCATCACTTTGCACACTCACATACAGGCATCACTCTTCCCACCCTTTCCTTCTCTCTCTGCAATAGTTATACCCCATCATCGTATGCCTTTACTACGGCAGATGTGATGCAACTTGTTACCCAGCTTCCTCCACCTTTTGTTTTGCTTGGTGACTTCAACGCCCACCACACCCTATGTGGTTCTCCAGCATCTTACCAAAGAGGCTCCCTTCTAGCGGACTTTGTCAACCATCTGTATCTTGTCTGCCTAAACACCGCTTCACCAACCTTCCTTTCAGACACAATGCACACCTATTCCCACTTGGACTTTGTGATATGCACTCCTCAGCTAGTGCATCAGTTAAAGTGGTATGCTTTTTCTGATACGTACTCGAGTGACCATTTCCCTTGTGTAATCCACCTACTGCATCTTACCCCATCTCCACATTCCACCTGGAACATCTCCAAAGCCGACTGGGGGCTGTATTCTTCCATGACGGTTTTCCACAATCTGAATTCCCCCAGCTACAACAGTCAGGTCCAGTACCTCACAGAGGTTATTCTCACTGCTGCTGAACATTCCATACCTCGTACTTCCTCTTCTCCACGTCGCGTCCGTCCCCTAGTGGACTGCAGCATGCAGAGACGCCATTAGAGCCCAGCAACGTGTTCTATGCACCTTTAAATGCCTCCCTACGATGGAGGATTTCATCCATTTGCAATCGACTGCGAGCACAATGCCGTTGTGTTATAAAAGAAAGCAAAGAAGCCTGTTGGACTGCCTTCGCTAGTTCTTTTAACAAATTCATTCTCTCCTCGATTGTCTGCAGTAGTCTGTGCCGATTATCTGGCACTAAGGTCCACTCCCCAATTTCAGGCCTGACAGTGGCGAACACAGTCCTTGTGGACCCCATTGACGTATCCAATGCCTTAGGCCACTCCTTTGCGAAGGTTTAGAGCTCTGCTCATTACCACCCTGCCTTCCTCCCTCGCAAACAGGCTGAGGAGGTACGGACACCTTCTTTCCAATATTTAAATCGTGAAAGTTACAATGCCACTTTCACTATGCAGGATCTAGACCGTGTTCTGGCCATGTCCCGCTCCTCTGCTCCGGGGCCCGATGCCATTCATATTAAGATGTTGAAGCACCTTTCTCCTGCGGGTAAATGTTTCCTTCTTCCCATCTATAATCGCATATAGACTGAAGGTCAGGTCCACACAAGGTGGCGTGAAGCCATTGTTGTCCCCATCCCCAAACCAGGGAAGGACAAACATCTTCCTTCCAGTTATCGCGCCATTTCTCTTACCAGCTGTATCTGTAAGGTGATGGAACACATGGTTAATGCTCATTTGGTTTGGCTCCTTGAATCCCGACACCTCCTTACCAATGTCAAATGTGGTTTTCGTCGGCACCACTCTGCAATTGACCACCTCATCACATTGTCGACTTTTATTATGAATAAGTTTTTGAAAAAGCGCCAGACGCTGGCTGTGTTCTTTGATTTGGAGTAAGCCTACAACACCTGTTGGAGGGCAGGAATTCTCCTAACCATGCATACTTGGGGCTTTCTTGGCCGTCTCCCCCTCTTTATCCGTGCATTTTTAATGGACTGATGTTTTCGGGTAAGAGTGGGCTCTGTTTTGACAGACCCTTTTTGCCAGGAGAATGGGGTGCCACTGGGCTCTGTTGTGAGTGTAGTACTCTTCGCCATAGCAATTAACCCAATTATGGACCGCCTCCCACCCGACATTTCTGGTTCCCTCTTTGTGGACGATTTCACAATCTACTGCAGCGCTCAAAGAACGTGTCTATTGGAGTGCTTTCTCCAGCATTGTCTTGACCGTCTTTATTCTTGGAGCATCGCAAATGGATTCCGTTTCTCCAATGAGAAAAGAGTGTACATCAACTTCTGGTGGTACAAGGAGTTCCTTTCACCATCTCTACATCTACGCCCCGTCACTCTCCCATTCGTGGAGACAACGAAATTCTTTGGACTAACATTGGTTAGGAAACTTTGTTGGTCTCCACACACGTGTATTCTCTGGCTGACCGTTGTACACATTCACTTAATGTCCTCCGTGTTCTTTGCGGTACGTCATGGGGAGCTGATACAACCGTCCTTCTTCACCTTTATCGGTCCATAGTCCAGTCGACGCTGGATTACGGAAGCATTGTTTACGCATCGGCTCGGCCATCCATTTTGCAGCGTCTTACCTCTATTCACCATCGGGGGTTACACCTAGCGATTCGAGCCTTCTATGCCAGCCCTATTGAAAGCCTCTATGCAGAAGCTGCTGAATTACCATTGCACTAGCAGCATGATATATTACTCTGTCGTTATGCATGCTGGCTGCTGTCAGTATCCAAACACCCATCCTACCCATCATTTTTCATTGACTCCCTTGATCCCCAATATGGGGTGTCTGCATCTGCAGTGTTGCCTTCCGGAGTTTTTCATCACCTGCTTCAGCAACTCGATTTCACCCTTCCTGACACCCTTCGAATGGATGTGAGCCCAACACCACCATGGCTTCAGGCACAGGTTCGCGTCCACCTTGAACTCAGTTCGCTCCCGAAGGAGAGTACCCCGGATTCGGTGTATTGCTCAAGGTTTGTCGAATTTCGTTCTCAGCTTGATGATAACATTTTCATCTATACAGATGGCTCTAAGAACACTGTTGTTGTCAGATCCGCCATTGTCGTCGGGTTCAACAGCTTTCAATACAAGCTCATCGACCAATGCTCAAATTTCACAGCTGAGCTTTCTACTCTCTTTTGGGCAGTCCAATATGTTCGCCGCCGCTACCACCCTTCTTATGTCATCTGCTCAGATTCACTCAATGCCATTCAGAGTCTTAAAGACCTGTATCTGGTACATTCCTGTTACACACCAAATCCAATGCTCCCTTCAGTTGGTAGCTGAAGACGGCTTTCGCCTTCACTTCCTGTTGGTACCTGGCCACGTAGGTGTGCCGGGGAACGAGGCCGCTGACGCTGTGGCCAGAGCTGCCACTCTCCTACCTCGGACAGCTACCACTTGTGTCTAGTCAAACAACATTCAAGGGGCTATTTGCCAGCACATTATCGCATCATGGCATAGGCTGTGGTCCTCGCTTCATGACAGTAAGCTTAGAATCATAAAACCGATCCTGATGGCTTGGAAGACCTCCTTCCGCCCCTCTTGGGTGAGGCAATCATCTTGGCCTGGCTGAGAATCGGTCATTGCCAGTTCAGCCACTGACACTTAATAACAGGCGATCCCCCACCATTGTGTTCCTGCAGTCACCCGATGATGGTGCGCCATGTTTTAATGTTCTGCCCCAGTTTTCATCATGTTCGTGTTGCAGTAAATATGCCGTCCACTTTGGAGGAAAATTTAGCTGATGACGCACGGGCAGCTGCTAGAGTTTTGCATTTTATACATATGACTAATTTGTCCGACATTTAATTCCTTCTATTGCTATTTTTTATTCCTCGTTTGGGATTTTCTGAAATTACCATTGTCAGCGCCTTTTTTAACCTTGTTTTTTTTTCTTAAGTCAATCTAGGGTCAGAATCGGGTGCTAATGACAATGCATTTGTGTCCCCCAAAATCACAAAACAAACAAACAAAACAGCCACACACTTTCGTTGTTTTTAACAGTATAGTTACCACTGACCACAGTTCAGTCAGCTGCCAGCTGCCTTATCAAAGTGCTAGACTAGTTAAAAGTTGATTATTTAGTTTCCTACTATTCACAGTTAATTGTATCAATATGACGGATAGGATGTGTGCCTGCTGTGTGTAGAGGCAGGAGTAGTTGGCTGCATTTCACTAACAGCTGTACTCGCTGCTGGCTATGCTCAGCAGTCTTTAGGCTGCTGGCTATGCTCAGCAGTCTTTAGGCTGCTGGCTATGCTCAGCAGTCTTTAGGCTGCTGCCTATGGTCAGCAGTCTTTAGGCTGCTGCCTTGGGGTGCAGCGGCAGTGGCGAGTCTGGTGCGTTGCGTGGGACACCTCACATGTCACATGCTTTGCCTTCTTCCCTGCTGTCGAGGCACCATAATTGTACCAGACATGGTCGAGCCACCTTCTGTGCAAGGGGAGTGGTGGGTTGAATGGTGTTCGCGCCGCTTGAGGTGGAAGGCCAATGTGGAGGCTGGCCATCCAGCTATGGCTGTTTATCCTGTGGGTGGACATGCAGGGTCTGAGCAGGTGCATGGGGGGGGGGGGGGGGGGAGATCATTTGTTATTGGGAACTCCAATGTTAGGCACATGATGGAACCCATTAGGCAGATAGCGACGAGATCCGGAATTGAATTCCAATGTGCATTCTGTGTGTCTGCCAGAAGGCCTCATATGAGATGTTGAGGCGGCCTTGCCGGTGGCAGTCGAACGTAGGGGGTGTGTTCAGTTGCAAGTTTTGGCTCACGTCGGCACCAATGACTCCTGTTGCTCGGGTTCTGAGGACATCCTCTGTTCCTACAGGTAACTGGCAGAATTGGTTAAGGCTTCTGGCCTCACATGCAGGGTGTGAGCAAGGTTGTCGATGTCTAGCATTGTTCCCAGGGTTGATGAGGGTCTTTTAGTTTGGATCAGAGTGGAGAGTCTGAACTGGAGGCTTTGCCGACTCTGAGTCAGTCATGGCTGCAAATTTCTGGATCTGCATTATCAGGTGAGTTGTAGGATCCCCCTAGAGAGAGAGCAGGGGTGCGCTAGAGCAAGGAAGCAGCTACTCGGGTGGCTGAGTACTTGTGGGGTGCACATGGGGGTTTCTTAGGCTAGGCGCTAGCTCTGATGAGCACTCACCAGTCAACATTCAGACAGCAAATTCAGGCTGTGTTCAGAACAATAATTAGGCTATCAAAATATTAGCTGTAAACTTTCAAAGTATTAACAACGAAGGTCCCGAATTCTGCTGGGAAATTATTGCGCTCAGATAGTTTCAGGCACCAGAAGCTGGCTTAATCATGATGTGGGAAGCTCGGAAATCTTTAGTGATGCGTGTAATGTATATTTGAGAGAGATCAGACACAACTGGAGGGGGAGTGTTCATTGCAGTGGACAGAGTTATTTTTTCTACCAAGGTCAAGTTTGAGAGTAACTGAAGTTATTTGGACTTGTATAACAGGGCTAAGATCAGTAAAGTTTGTATTTGGGTGTTGTTACCGGGCCCCAAGTTCTACTGTTGCTGTTTCATTGCCATTTAGTATATGCCAGGTAGAGAGTAGGTATCTGGGCCATGTAATATTACTCAGGGGGGAGGCTTCAAACTTAAGAGTATAAATTGGGACCCCTCTAGTTTCATTTCAGGTTGTACAGACAAGCAGGCTTATTGCACATGTTTTCCGAAAACTGTCTTGAGCAGTTAAACCGACATACCACACGCGATGGAAATATTTGAGACCTTATAGCTACAAACAGGCCTGACCTTATTAACAATGTCCATCTAGAGACAGGAGTTAGTGATCATGATGATACTGTAGCGTCAATGGTGACCAAAGTTAACACACCAACTTAGAAAATGAATGTACATCTTGTAGTTCCAGTACAATGGATGTAGAGGAATAATAATAATAATAATAATAATAAGAAGAAGAAGAAGAAGAAGAAGGAGGAGGAGGAGGAGGAGGAGGAGGAGGAAGAAGAAGCAGCAGCAGCAGCTACCGAGAGAGCAAAGGTTGTTGCACTCTTGGTTTGAAAAATAACACACAACTGATGACAGTCAACACTTAGTAGAAATTTGTGCATATGTAAAAAAAAATAACTGCCACACAATAACTGCCACAGCCATGCCTTAGCAAAAGATCTTTCAGAGAACCCAAAAAAATTTTGGTATTATGTAAAATCGATTAGTAGATCAAAGGCCACTATCAAGTCACATTGTTGATTATTCAGGGTCAGTAATAGAAGAAAGGAAACGGAAAGCCAAAGTTCTAAATTTAACTTTTGAGAAACCATTCACACAGGGACCATACAAACGTGACATTGTTTGATCAATGCACTAACTCCCATATGGAGGACATAGTAGTATGTATTTCCGGTGTAGAGAAGCAGCTGAGAGAGCTGAAGACAAAAAGTCTACTTGCCCGGATGGATTACCAGTTTGGTATTACAAAAAGTATTCTGCGGCATTGACCCCTTACTTAGCTTGCATTTATCACAAATCTTTTTCAGCGCAAAGTTCCTAGTGAATATAAAAAAATGCAGATGTTTATATCCACACAAGCACCCACACAGTTACAACATGTGAGGAATTTTACTGTTACCATGAACAGTCCCACCAATCTTTGGGAGCCTGGGTTGCTGAACTTCACAGCTTCTGTCACAGATGTCACTTACTGACACGCATTGTAAATTTATGCCAATTCAATGGTTCATAACACTATTACTTGGTTGGTTCCCAACAAGGAAGTTTGTCAGTTTGCCATTCCATTGGACAATCCACCTTTATCTTAAGTTTTGACTGTTGCTCAGTCATTAAAGATTTCTTGTACTATGGACAATCAAATTGATGGGTGGGGTGGTGATAGGGCAGTTCTCATGAACACAGACCAAAGTGCATCAGCAGTTTTGTATAGAGAGGATGATGTAGCATCCATTTAAACACAACTCCAGACTGCAAAGGGTAGCAATGTATTAAACAACTACTGTGAACCTGCCTGAATGCCTTCCTTCCTATCCTGAATGTTTTATTCAACATGACAGAGCTATGTGTCCGAAGCACTGTGCTGTATGTAATGTCAGTCTCAGCCTTTGAATGGGGAACCAGATGCAGACGCAACCATGGACATTAATTGTAAGCTTACTAATACACGCAAACTTGTTACTGAAGTAAAAGTATTTATCAAGGATGTGTACATGAAAGTAGATGCTGGTGCAGCAGTGGCGTCGATAATCTCCCAAACGTCTCCATCTACATACGTACTCCACAATCCACTGTAAGTTGTGTGGCAGAGGGTACACTGTATCACTACTAGGCATTTCCTTTCTTATTCCACTCCCAAATAGAATGAGGGAAAAAAGAATGCCTATATGCCTCCGTACGAGCCCTAATTTCTCTTATCTTGTCTTTGTGATTACTACGCGAAATGTAAGTAGGCAGCAGGAAGATTGTTCTACACTCAGCTTCAAATTCTGGCCCTCTAAATTTCTCAACAGAATTTCTCAAAAAGAACGTGGTCTTTCCTCCAGCGATCCCCATTTAAATTCCCGGAGCATTTCCGTGACACTCGCACATTAGTCAAACCTACCAGTAACAAACCTAGCTGCTCGCCTCTGAACTGCTTCTATGTCTTCCTTTAAACTGATCTGCGGATCCAAAACACATGAGCAATACTAAAGATGCAGTCATACAAGCATTTTATGTGTGTTCTCCTTTACAAATGAAATACATCTTCCCAAAATTCTCCCAATAAACTGAAGTCAGCTGTCTGATTTTCTCATAACTGTTCTCACATGTTCATTCCATTTCATATCGTTCTGCAATGTTATGTCTAGATATTAGAATGACGCTACTGCATCAAGAAGCCCACTACTAATGCTGCATTCGAACATTATGGGATTGTTTTACCTACTCATTCGCATCACCTTACATTTACATTTAGAACTATCTGCCATTCTTCACACCAACTAGAAATTTTGTCTAAGTCATACTGTATGCTATTACAGCCAATTAAAGACTACACCTTCCCATACACCACAGTATCATCAGCAAACAGCTGCAAATTAAAAATTACTATGCCCATCAGATCATTTATATAGATAGAAAATAATAGCGGTCCTATCACACTTCCCTGGGGCATGCCTGATGATACACTCATCTCTGCCCCCCAGGGAGCCCACAGCTCTTTTGTGGTTACGTGTGTGGCATGAAGGGGCCCCAGCTGAAGCAGCCTTCCTTCCCACCCCAGGCTGCTTCATTTCCCCTTCCAAATCATGCCTTAGCCCAGAGAAGGGCATCCATCTGGCCCGGCTGAGAATCGGTCATTGCCAGTTCAGCCACTGACACTTAATAACAGGCGATCCCCCACCATTGTGTTCCTGCGGTCACCCGATGATGGTGCGCCATGTTTTAATGTTATGCCCCAGTTTTCATCATGTTCGTGTTGCAGTAAATATGCCGTCCACTTTGGAGGAAAATTTAGCTGATGATGCACGGGCAGCTGCTAGCGTACACAGCAGTCAGGGTTCCTAGCCATTCTAAAAACCTATGTGTGTTCCAGATAAGTATGACTGCTGTGATTTAAACTGTGGAAGAATTCACTAAACTGTTCCTTTGACAGAAAGCTGACTAAATACATGATTCAGGACACAAAAGTTTGATAAACTGTGAGCTTCGAAAAATATGTACCTAACACTAAACTGTTTACTGAAGGCGAATCTGAAAAATATATACGCAAGCTAATAAATCAAAATATCAACACTGGTTTGTGAATTAAATGCGATTCTGAATAAATAAACATGCGAGCACACGAAAGTTTGATGAACTGTAAGAGAAAGCACGCAAATAAGAACATAATTCGCTTCTAGTAAGTAGCTGGTTAACTTAGTGATAAGCTGCTGCTGTACTGCACGACACGTGTACTCACTATGTAACCACATAAAGCACTAGTAAAATTATCACAGTTGTCAGAGCAAAGTAAACACTCAGCTGAGGTGGTCTGCCAGGTGCAGCATTCACTTAAATGTCCCCACTTTGTCATGGTGGCACTGCACTTGGCTTCTGCACTACCTTTAGTACCTCTATTGGCCCTGGTGCAGCTAGGCCCAGCGGCTCTTTTGAATTCGTGGCACATTACATTTCAACAAACTGGGTTATCTTTGATAATGAATATAGGCTGAAGCATAGAATTAAAATTTGTACCAGGGCCAGCTTTCATACACAGGACCTTCTGCTCACTAGACAGATGCGTTTACCAACTGCACCACCCTGGCTCATTGATAAATACAGCTGTGCAAAAATACCCAAATACATCTCCCTCCCCAGCACAAACACTTATTCACGTCTGGAGTGAATGTATTTGGGCATTCCATGCTGCTGTATTTGCCAATGAGCCAGGGTGGTGCAATTGGTAACTGTACTTGAATAGTGAGCAGGATGTCTCATTTTGAATCCCAGCCATGGAAGTAGTTTTGATTGCAGTGCTATGCTTCAGCCTGTATTCAATATCATTGATAAAGTATGTCTCAAGGAACGTATAATTATTTTGGCAATGATTTTGACTGGACTAATCTGACTGATTTAGAAGCACTCACAAAAGACAGACTTTCTAATGAGAGGGAAATTAAGAGGAAAACAAAATTGTGAAACAAATGAAAGATGTAATGTATTGGTGTAGGTGTCACAATCTAACCTGATCACCTTTTTAGAAATTAAGATTTAGTGAGTCAGAAGCATTTAACAGGTCTAAAATAGTTTATGGAAGAACTATGTAATTGCTGTAATCAAATATAATTATTTTCTAAAATAATGCTGAAAATTAATAAGCAGTTCATTTTCAGAGAATATAGCACTAAGCTGGGTCAGGATCATACTTGTGAATAATTTATTACAGGTGGAAGTTTATTATATTGGTCTATATTTGGAGTTGACTTGCTCATTTTCCTTTTGTTACACTAATTTCATAACATTTCTAGAACAGTGGGATACATGTTTCTCTAATGCTGCAGTTATGTAATCAGGTTCATAAGATGTTTTTCACATTTCTTTTAAACACACCTTAATAATTGCACTGATTATGCAATCCCATCCAGATGAATAAATAGTGTACAGTTCTTAATATTTTACAAAATTGTATTTGTTTGGACATAACCAGTTTCAGATTATTAGACCATTGCAAGGTGTCGCCTAATGTATCATATGTATTACCTTGGGTACTACCTGCTTAAGCACCTTCATAAATTCATACTTGATGCATTGCGTTATAAAGACATGATTCAGTTGTTTGATTCTGATATGGTATTGGGTTACAGAGCAGACACTACTGACAGAAGATTGGAGTTGTGTGGAGATATGGCATTGGAAATCTTTTTGATGACTACCGTATTTACCCAAATGTAAACCACAGTTATTTTCCAATTTTCGCAGTCCAAAAATGAGAACTTGATGCATTGCCCTTGCGAAACAGCTGATATTGTCATCAATTACCGAAGTGATGTGCTTGCAAAAAACAACTCAGATAGTAATAGAATCATGTTGTTATTAGATGAAATAGTAGAAAATACTTAAATAAGGTTTTACATTTTCTAATTGCACTTAAGTCTAGGCTTAACATAATGTCAATTTTAAGAAATGTCTGTTGAGAAGTGTCCCATTTCCGGCTTCAGAAAATACAGCCACATTACCTTGCGTTTCCTCAGTTTCTGGTACCTGGTAAATCAATGTATTATGTGCCTGTGGATAAACTCGGTGCATTAAAACAATATGAAAATTTTATTCAAGATCATTCTATTAATTATCCTGTCACTTTTCCCAAGGTAAAGACTGGCTCCTGACTGACTTATTTGTATTGAAAAATCAACATTTTAAATTAATTATTTCAAGGATCAACCACACATCACTGTACTGTGCAAGACTATGTTAAATTGTTCATTAAAAGGCTATCAGTTTGGGAAATATAAATTTTTGTCAAAATGAGTGCTTAGATACCCACGACTTCAGGTACAATTCATCATTCTTTAAAAGAAAATGTCAAGAACATATGGAGGAACTTCAAAACCTTTCAAATATTGCTTCCCTGCTTTGTCCAGTAGGGATTCTCAATCTTTCTTAGAAGAGTCAATAATTTTAGAATCCACATGAATTGTAAGTTAATGTGAGCAGCTTCTGGAAAGTCCAGTTACTTTCTCACATTACAATCATAGCTAAATATTGCTCATGAATAAGCAGTAATGCCTTTATTGCATGCTCATCCACATATTTGTACGAAAAGACTTGTAACACTTGCATATGAAATAAATACTGGAACATATTAACTTGGTCGCTTGAACATCTGTGATTCCTGACTTAAAATTAATGAGTCAAGCAAATCAGGTGGATCCTCCTCATTTAATTACAAGAAAGGGTTTGGTCAGTTAATTCCATGACAAAAATTTACAGGTTAACAGACAAGTGTAAAATACTTTAATATTGTATACCAGACCCACCCATTGTGCAAAAGCCTTCATCAGTCATTTTGATATGATACCATTGAAGTGTAAACCATAAAAACTATTAGCACCTTTAAACAATTTGCTTGGAATCAAGTTACTTATACATTAAAGTAAGTAGCTTTCCATTTATTATTTTTGAGTTCATTTTTATTATATTTAAGGAGATATGGTTTCAAACTATTATATACTTATGAAAGGGAGTCACAGGACAAAAAATTTTAAGTAACACTGTGCTTAGGTATCTGTGAAAATATCTACATCACATCAGAACCTAGTTATCTTTTTGGTGCAATTGTATGTGTTAAAATTAAAAGCTGAAATAATGAAAGAATATTAGAAATTTACTTGCTTCAAGTATTAAAATTATTACTTGTTCTTCTCATATTGCTATGATTACCTTGTACAGGTATGGCACAAACAGGAAAAGGCTGTGGGCATTTTCCAGATGGGGTTTGGCAGGACCAGCAAATCATACTCACAAGTGTGTTTCAGAGCAACAAAGCGTTTATATTTCAGAAAATGGGATACAGTTTCTGAGATAATGGCCTGAGGAGGGCCACCAGTGGTACAACTAAGGTAATCATTATGATGGTGCAAGTAGGAGAATGAGCCCAAGTGGGCTGCAGAGCGAGGATCATGCTATCGGGTCGCAAGCTGCTCGCAGAGAGAGCTTTACTGTCAGTAATTATCTATCGGATAGCCAGTGCTGAAACTGCGTAATTGCATGTTTCATGCTCCGTTTGGCTACAATCTGTGATAAGGACTTTGACGCAGGTGACCTGATCAGCAGGTTCTGCACACACACATACTTGCAGGGGTAATCGAAACGTGCCGGTTACCAAGCACAAATCAACTCAGGCCAGTGAATCAGAAATGCGCATGGTAGTGAAAATGTGGCACGTGTCATGGAAACGTATGACAGGAGCCATCATCCTCTCACTGTCCTAAGGAAGGTGGGGCAAGACATGGCAAATTGTGTCGAAAGTCATGAAAAAAATAAAAATAGAATACTGCTATTTCCCACTGGTGTACAATCCTCCCGCTTCCATGGGAATGGTTTACTGTATGTAAAAAATAGTTAAATGACAATATAAACTTCCATGGTTAGTGACAACGGATAAAAAGGGTCTATTACAGGGTTATGACTTCAACTTACATTCACAATTTTACATATAAATGATTAGGTAGAAAAGTAAAAACTGCTTCTCTTTAGTTGTGGCGTAAGGCATGGGTGCCTAGGTCTGCTCGCAAAGGTTCGGGTGGGATGGCCAATAGTGGAGCCCCAGTAGTGTGGTGGTTGGTGGAGTTAGAAGGTGCTCTCTGCTGGCAGTCAGCTGACGACCAGAATAGCAAGGTGCTGAAACACTTTTACACTTACCTTAGTAGCAAGGTGCCCATTCGTGCACCAGCATGCCTCCTCAGGTTGTTTTAATGAGCACAGCATGGGTGGGCAATTCCAAATAAGAACTAACAGAGTTAAGATAGGGTTAGATAAAGTTATACATAATAGTAATACTGCTCCGTTTACAGTCTTGTTAAGTCTTTGAAACTTTTAACAACATAAGAGTAACTACATTTGCATCAGACAACATAAAACAATAAATGCAACTAAGGTGTACGTACCTAACTGAAAAATATACACACTGTTACAATATTAATATCAATTACTGAAGAGGAATTTTCCAATGTGTTTGGTTATTGAATAAATGCAAAACAGTAACTTTCTTGACAGGAGATATGCACAAATATGACAACATTTTGTGGGTCTAAATAAATCTCTCTGGAGATATGAAGTGGGTTACAAAAAATCTATATTCTTAGCACTAATGTGTCTTAAAAATAAGGAAGGACCATATCTTTATACAGGATTTAACTTGTGGAATGTGCCATGCGGCTGGCATTCAGGAACCTCTGCAGGGGTGATCCGTCAGAACCGGCTGCAGCATCCCTTTTGATATAATACTCATACAGTTAGGGCAACCATGACCAAGGTAAGAGATATCACAGTCCTGTCATAAATCTGGTCATGGCAGTCATCTGTGTGTACGATGGCTCAGTTCATGCTAATTTGGCCTTTCTCACAGTCTAGTATCTTGTTTAGCGAGTGGTGGAGATAGGAATTATAGAAGTGAGAATGTTCAAGCAGTTGGTGGACGCAGGCTATGGGTAACTCTGGAACAGGAATGGTTTCATTCTCATTTTGTAGTGTTAGTGCAAAGTGCAGGCACTTTGCTCCCCTACATCCAATGTCGCAATGTGAACTGTTGACCAGCAATCCGTGTTCTGAGAGCTTGACATTGTAAGTCTGTGATACGAGGTGTAAGTTGTAACATTATACGGAAACAGTGGTCAGTTCTGATACAGCATACAGTCGGCTAGTGGCAACAGTGCTGAATTCAGGTTATGTTAATTTAATTTGTCACATTATGAAGAGACCCTTGTTTGCCAATCCCTATAATAGGTCCAGACGAACTGTGTCTGTATTGCAAGACACAGCTCTATTAACAGGACACGGGGGATAGTGAGGTGCCCTACCTTATAAAAGAAAAACTACTTAGCTTGAAATGGAAGCAGGCTTGCTTCAAAGGCAACTGAACACAGCACTTATACAGAAAGCTGGTTTATTACGAACTCAACATACACCCAGCACTAACTGCCTCTCGGGCAGAGTGCTCTGCTATTTATACATAGACAGAATTTACTGGAAATTAGAAGAACAGTTAACATAAAAAACAAGTAGAATTTACAAGTGAACATAAGGAAGATGCAGAACATTATGGAATTGTTGGTTACAAAGAAATAAGTTTTTGCCGTTTGGCAGGATTGAACCGGTGACCTTCAGTACCGCAGTCCGTGACGCTATCCCCTGCACCACGCCGGCAGTCGGTGTTCGGGTGTCTCGCAGCATTGTTCCCTCTCCTGGAAAAGCAGCATCCCGCTGTTATGTTCCCTGTGGAGCCAGCTGCAATGTCCTGGATCTTGAGCGTGTCATGGGTCCTCTGTATGGCAGTTCAAGGGAATCCTTCCCTTCTCCACGATTATCGACGACAGACGTTCCTGTCATGGCTTTATCAGTAACATTACCATCCTTAGAGTCCTTGAACAAGAAGCCATTGTCGCCTACCTGCTCTTCAGGATTGTAGCAAGGGTTCATGCGCAGTACGTGAACAATGTCTCTTCATTTTTGTTGATTCGACGACGGCTCATGATCCTCAACTTCGTATGTGACGTCTGACAGGCGTATGACATGATACGGACCAAAGTATCGCTTCAATAACTTTTTTGATAGTCCAACCTTGCGTACAGGGGTAAAAATTCATACCAGATCTCCTGGGCTGTACAGAACAGGTCGGTGCTTGTTGTTATACTGCTGACGGTCCTTCTCTTGGGCGTCCAGTGTCCGTATGCGACCAGCTGTCTACCTTCATCGACCCTGGTGATGAGCTGTTTAACATAGTCATCCTGAGTGTCGTCCAGTTGGAAAGGGAACAGCGTATACATTGTCGTCTCAGCTTCACGGCCATGGAGCAGGAAAAATGGTATGAAGCCTGTGGTGTGGTGTCTTGTCTTGCGGTATTGTAAGCAAATGTCACGACTGGCAGAATTGTATCCCAATCCTTCTGCTCAACATAGACGTACATCGACAGCATGTCAGCTAACATCTCGTTAAAACGTTCTGTAAGACCATTTGTCTGAGCATGGTATGCAGTTGTCATTCTGTGAACGTCGCCACACCGTTACATTACCTCTGATACTAGTTTTGACTGGTATACTTTTCCACGATCAGATATCATAACACGTGATGCTCCATGCTTCAAAATAATGTCTTCTACGAGGAATTTTGCGATCTATGCAGCTTCTGCCGTTGGCACTGGTTTGGTGACAGCGTAGCTTGTGAGGTAGTCAGTGCAGACTATTATCCAACGGTTACCAGTTGTCGACTTCGGGAACCTCCCTAAAAGATCGATCCCAACTCTGTGGAATGGAGCTGCTGCCAGCGGAATCGGTACGAGATGCCCTGGAGGTAATTGCGGCACATGCTTCCTTCGCTAGCACTCTTTACAGTGGCTCACATAGTTCTTGACAGATCGGTAGAGACCTTTCCAGTAATACCTGCGTCTGATTCTGTCTAGGGTCTTCACGAATCCCAGGTGACCGGATATTGGAGCATCGTGGAAATATTTGAGAATAGCTGGCTGGAGATGAGCTGGAACGACCAGTAGCCATTTGGGACCCAGTGGATCGTAGTTGCTCTTATAGAATGTTCCGTTTATAAGTTAGAACTCTCCATTGGTCGGTTTTCCTTTCTGCAAGGCCTGTATCGTTTTTAATAGTGCTGGATCTTCCCTCTGTTCAGCTGTAACGTCATCTAATTCAGTGATGACTGAAATTTCATTAATGCTCTTGTGTTCCACTTATTGATTCCTCGAAAGGCAGTCGGCAACCTTGTGTTTGCACCCGTTCTTGAATACCACTGTGACATCGTACTCTTGGAGTCTTAGTGCCCATCTTGCTAGTCGATTTGATGTATCCTTCACGCTAGTCAGCCAACACATAGAATGGTGGTCTGTCACGACTGTGAATGGTTTGCCGACTAATACAGCTGGAACTTGATAGCCCAGATAACTGCGAGACATTCTTTTTCAGTTGTAGAGTAGTATATCTCGGACTTTGAGAGTACTCTTGATGCATAGGCTATCACTTTTTCAGCACCTTCTTGAACTTGTACAAGCACTGCACCAATCCCATAGCCACTGTCATCTGTGTGAAGTTCCATTTCCGCATTCTCGTCGTACAAGGCTAGCACTGGTGCGCAAGTTAGAGCCTCCTTAAGTGCCCGGAAATCTCTTTGTTTTGTCTCGTCTCAGTAAAACTTGGTGTCTCCCTGCAGAAGTTCTTGTAATGGCTGTGCCTTGTTACAAAATACTTTTATGAAACGTCAGTAGTATGAGTACAGCCCGAGAAAACTTCTCACATCACGAATGTGCCGAGGGCTTGGAAATTCTGTGACTGCCCTTACTTTATCTGGGTCAGGACGGACACCATCTCCGTTGACTAGTTGCCCTAGGGTTTTTATCTCTTTGGTGATGAAGAGACACTTCTTTGGATTGAGGCGGAGACCTGCAGTCCGAACACACTTCAACACAGTTGACAGGTGACTCAGATGTTCTTCAAATGTTTTTGTGAAAACGAGAATGTCATTTAAATAGCAAAGGCACATTGTTCACTTAGAGTGTTGAAGCAAGTTGTCCATCATGTGTTAGAATGTGGCCGGAGCATTACATAATCCAAATTGCGTTACTTTAAATTCATAGAGGCCGTCAGTTGTAATAAATGCCATCTTCTCCCTGTCAGCTTCGTCAACCTCGATTTGCCAATAACCTTCATAGTTTCTTCGGGTTTGCTGCCGAATTTTGAAGTAAAACTGACTCTCTATTTCGGCTGTACACATGTCCCCATCCTCAGGAGAACTGCTGCTGCTGCTGCTGCTGCTGAAACTCGCCGACAACTGATGCTTAGGGCATGGAACGCCGTCCTATATAGGCCTGCGAGTGGTGCATGTGCGGTCTGCCACAGGTATTGCACACACAGGTCTTGCAGCAGCGCCGGTGGCGGAAAGGCGGTGCTTGCGATATATCTCAGTCATGGGTTGTCTTCCAGCAATTTGGTGTGTAGCATAACAGATCGATGTTTTTTCATATTCGATAAAACCGGGTTACACGCACTGCTAAGCGGAAAACCCTTGTCTCTAGAAATTAAATTTTCTGACAGCCTTATTTCAATGGACTCTTTATAAACATTGTCCAAAAAACCAGACATGCTGGCCAGAATATGAGTTTCATCCAACAACATCCTATGTTCCTCGTTAAGACAATGTCCCGCAACTGCTGATTTTTTGGACTGTAGAAGCCTGATGTGACGGCGATGTTCTACGCATCTGTCATGAACTGTGCGGATCGACCTCCCAATGTACGCCTTCCCACACTCACATGGAATCCCATACACACCCTGTTTGTTAAGGCCCAAGTCGTCTTTAACGGATCCTAAAAGTGTCCCGATCTTGGGTGGTGGACGGAACACACTCTGGATTTTAAATTTACTTAGGATTCTGCTAATTTTGTGAGATATGCCCTCTGCATATGGAATAAAAGCAACAGATCTGTCTTCCTCTTCATGTACTTCCCGGGATGGTCCAAACTGCATAGCTCGAAGAATCTGCTTCTCGGAGTACCCATTTTCCTGTGGTAGGCTGTCTGCATCGGAAACTGCATAAGCTCTCCGTACCAGAGTCTTAAGGACGCCACTGCGTTGTTGTGGTGGGTGGCAGCTTCTTGCATTGAGGTACAGATCTGTATGCGTGGGTTTCCGGTGAACACTGTGTCCCAGGGTACCATCATGTTTCTTGTACACCATGACATCCAGGGATGGAAGTTCCCATCGCTTTCAACCTCCATGGTGAATTTGATATTGGTATGGAGACAGTTGAAGTACTCAAGGAATCGATTCAGATCCTCCATAAACAAATTGGCAAAAATCCTCCATGGACGACAGTCGCTAAGATGTCAGGAAATCTCATAGTCGTCGTCATCGACGGCCAACCTGTCCGGGCACTTGTTGATCCAGGAGCGTCTTTCTCTGTGTAGTCGGATAATTACCGCCGCACACTAAAGAAGACAATGTTCTATGATACCAGGGCAACTGTGCTGAAGGTTGCAAATGGAAAGTACATCCAGCCAGAAGGAACTTGTCGCAAGAATAACCATCAACAACAGGACCCAGCCGTTTGAATTCATCGTGTAAACAGAATGTAATCACAATGTCATCCTCGGATGGGACTTCCTTCAGGCATCGCAAGCTATCATTGACTGTGGAAGCTCTGAGCTGCAAATTGAAGTAGTTGTTCCGACGGGTACACGTAATACAGAATTTTCTGCGAAGTTATTTGCCGTTGACAATGTGACGATCACGCCATTGATGATAGGAGTTGCAGTTACAAACACAGATGAGCGATTAAACTGTGAAGTTCTTGTTGATAGCAAAACGTTTATCAGGCTCACAAAAGAAATTTACATACCAGTGGCTATCATAAGCATTACCGGTGGTCAAGGAGAGATTTGGATCACAAATTGTCACAAGCAGTCACAACTTATCCCCAAAGGAATGTGTATCAGGACAGCTGAACCAATCCAGGACAGTGAGCTCAACGTCATCGAGGACCCATGCTCTGCTGTTAGTACAGACAACACTCTGGAGGAAACAAACGTGACCAAGGAACAACGCCAGCGGGTGTTAGCTATAGTATGTCAATTTTCGGGTGCATTCACACGTCGGCAGGGAAAAAGTCAGACGAAACGGCCCACGATAAAGCACCGTATCAATACTGGGATCATCCACAAATTAGCCAGCATTCATATAGTGTGTCGCCAGCTGAAACACAGATAATTCAGGAGGAAGTGGAGATGACATTATTCAACCTTCTGAGAGTCCTTGGTCGTCTCAGGTGGTCCTCGTAAAGAAGAATGATAGCACGTGTTGATTCTGTGTTGACTATCGGCGGCTGAACAGAATCACAAAGAAAGATTTCTACCCATTGCCACTCATTGCCGATACCTTAGACTGCTTGAAAGGAGCTACATACTTCTCACCTATGGACATGCAGACAGGTTACTAGCAAATCAAGGTTGACAAAGCTGACAGGGATAAGACGGCTTTTATTACACTTGACGGTCTCTATGAATTTAAAGTAATGACATTTGGATTATGTAATGCACCAGCCACATTCGAACACATGATGGACAACTTGCTTCGACACCTTAAGTGGACGACGTGTCTCTGCTATTTAGATGACATTGTCGTTTTCTCAAAAACATTTGAAGAACATCTAAGTCGCCTGTCAACTGTGTTGAAGTGTGTTCAGACTGCAGGTCTCCGCCTCAATCCAAAGAAGTGCCTCTTCATCACTTAAGAGATAAAAATCCTGGGGCACCTAGTCAACAGAGATGGTGTCCGTACTGATCCAGATAAAGTAAGGGTAGTCACAGAATTTTCAACTCCTCAGCACATTCGTGATGATAGAAGTTTTCTCGGGCTGTGCTGGTACTACCAACGTTTCATAAAAGGATTTTGTAACAAGGCACGTCCATTACAAAAACTTCTGCAGGGAGGCGCCAAATTTTACTGCGATGAGACAAAAGAAAGAGCTTTCCGGTCACTTAAGGAGGCTCTAACTTCAGCATCAGTGGTAGCCTTGTACGACGAGAATGCAGAAACGGAACTTCACACAGATGACAGTGGCTATGGGATTGGTGCAGTGCTTGTACAAGTTCAAGAAGGTGCTGAAAAAGTGGTAGCCTATGCAACAAGAGTATGCTTGAAGGATCCATCAGGTCAACTAGCAAGATGGGCACTAAGATTCCAAGAGTACGATGTCACAGTGGTATTCAAGAACGGGCGCAAACACAAGGATGCCAACTGCCTTTTGAGGAATCCATTAGTGGAACACAACAGCGTTAATGAAATTTCAGCCCTCACTGAATTAGGTGACGTTACAGCTGGACAGAGGGAAGATCCAGCACTATTAAAAACGATAGAAGCCTTCGAGAAAGGAGAACCGACCAATGGAGAGTTCTAACTTATAAACGGAACATTGTATAAGAGCAACTACGATCCACTGGGCCCCAAATGGCTACTGGTCATTCCAGCTCATCTCCAGCCAGCTATTATCAAATATTTCCATGATGCTCCACTATCCGGTCATCTGGGATTTGTGAGGACCCTAGACATAATTAGACGCAGGTGTTACTGGAAAGGTCTCTACCAATCTATCAAGAACTATGTGAGTCACAGTAAAGAGTGCCAGCGACGGAAGCATGTGCCTCAATTACCTCCATTGCATCTCGTACCGATTCCACCAGCAGCATCTCCATTCCACCAAGTTGGGATCGATCTTTTAGGGAGGTTCCTGAAGTCGACAACCGGTAACCGATCCACTGACTACCTCACACACTACGCTGTCACCAAACCTGTGCCAACTGCAGAAGCTCCATAGATCGCAAAATTCCTTGTAGAAGACATTATTTTGAAGCATGGAGCACCACGTGTCATGATGTCTGATCGTGGAAAAGTATTCCAGTCAAAACTAGTATCAGAGGTAATGTCACAATGTAACATTGTCCACAGAATGACAACTGCATACCATCCTCAGACAAATGGTCTTATGGACCGTTTTAACAAAACGTTAGCCGACATGGTGTCGATGTACGTCGATGTTGAGCAGAAGGATTGGGATACAATTATGCCAGTCGTGACATTTGCTTACAATACCGCAAGACAAGACACCACAGGCTTCACTCCGTTTTTACTGCTCCATGGCCGTGAAGCTGAGACGACAATGGATACACTGTTCCCGTTCCAACCA
Organism: Locusta migratoria; assembly: GCA_026315105.1. Taxonomy (NCBI): domain Eukaryota; kingdom Metazoa; phylum Arthropoda; class Insecta; order Orthoptera; family Acrididae; genus Locusta; species Locusta migratoria. The sequence goes on along the minus strand of CM048755.1, from coordinate 449,881,201 downwards.
CACGACACTCAGGATGACTATGTTAAACAACTCATCACCAGGGTCGAAGAAGCAAGACAGCTGGCTCACATACGGACACTGGACGCCCAGGAGAAGGACCGTCAGCGGTATAACGACAAGCACCGACCTGTTTTGTACAGCCCAGGAGATCTGGTATGGATTTTTACCCCTGTACGGGAGGTTGGACTGTCAGAAAAGTTATTGAAGCGATACTTTGGCCCGTATCGTGTCATACGCCGCCTGTCAGACGTCACATACGAAGTTGAGGATTATGAGCCGTCGTCGAAACGTCAAAAACGAAGAGACATTGTTCACGTCCTGCGCATGAACCCTTACTACAATCCTGAAGAGCAGGTAGGCGACAATGGCTTCTTGTTCAAGGACTCTAAGGATGGTAATGTTACTGATAAAGCCATGACAGGAACGTATGTCATCGATAATCGTGGAGAAGAGGATGATTCTCTAGAACTGCCATACAGAGGACCCATGACAAGGTCAAGATCCAGGACATCGCAGCTGGCTCCAGAGGGAACATAAGAGCGGCTCACTATTTTTACAGGAGATGGAGCAATGCCGCCAGACATCACATAAACAGACAGCCGGCGTGGCGCAGGGGATAGCGTCACCGACTGCTTTGCTGAAGGTTGCCGGTTCAATCTCGTCCACCGGCAAAAATTTATTTCTTTGTAATTAACAATTGCATAATGTTCTACATCTTTCTTATGTTCACTTGTAAATTCTACTTGTTTCTTATGTTAACCGTTCTTCTAATTTCTGGTACATTCTGTCTGTGTATAAATAGCAGAGCGCTCTGCCCGAGAGGCAGTTAGTGCAACATGTATGTGAAGTTTGTAATAAACTAACTTTCAGTATGTGCTGTGTTCAGTTGCCTTCGAAGTCAAGCCTGCTTCCATTTCAACACGACAATATTCTGAATGGTGTCTTGGAAAAGGTCTGCTGGTACCAGATATGGACTAAGTGTATGTTAGTCCTAGTTGGAGGGCAGTAGACTCATTCACATGTAAATGAATGGCTTGGTCGTCATGCATTAGGATTTGGGACATTCTTGTACTTTCTAGAGAAGGTGCAGGTTAATTACCTAATTTTTCTAGTATCAGGGTTATATCCTGGTTCAAAACACCACTGAACTGATCTAACTGAATGCTAAATCGGTGGCAGTAACCAGAATTGTTGGGTACTGGCATGTAAGGTATCCTCCATATGGCTCAACCGGAGTTGTTGGTGACCCAGGGTAGTCTCTACATCATGAGCTAAGGATGTAGCTTTTTTGAATGGCAACATTGCACCTGTTTGCATCCTTGTGCTCAGGGGTACCGAACACCGTCTTTAGAGTATTGCCACCTTTGTTTTCCTGATAAGCTTAATGCAGTCTTGTAGGCAGTGGACGGGACATAAAAGGTCAATATCTCGCACCGGGTGACAAGTTTTAGGTTATTCAGATGATTAGCCGCCTCCTAATCCTCCTCCTCCTTCTCCATAAAGTGCGTGAAATTTATGCAAGCGTTTGTTGTAGTACTGTGAGGATTGTAGATCAGGTTGCCTGTTCTTCAAAAAGCACTTCAGAATCGGAAGGCTGAACTTGGAAAGGCGGTAGCCCCCAGGCGTACTCAAATACAGATAATAAGACATACCAATTCATTGTTGCCAAAATATCTGTGCCAACAATCACCAATGCTAGTGCAACACAGGAATGGTAACAATGCCAAACCCAGACAGAGTCCATCAGCTCCACACAGGTCCTTAATATTTGTTCAAGTCACACCAAGGATGAGTCTGTGTACACCAAGTCTGGTTACATCAAATGGGAATTAATCTGTCAGCACCAGTAGTTGGGAATGGCAGTAAACTTCCAAATTATCGGCGAAAAGAAAAGTATTACCTTGAATGAGCAGAGGCTCGTAGATGATGACAAATTTACAAGTCGCGTGCAGCTAGAGTGTAAGTTGCTATTCATTAGAAGTTCACTGGCAACTACGATCATAGTGTACATTTACAGGGTGGCAGAGCATTGTCCACCTGGAATTAGCTGCCGAGTGCGGGTAGCTGTCTGGCTGAGCTGACTGAGCTGACTGAGTAGGCTGATTGAGCAATAATCCAACCTTTGCGGACTGGTGCGGTGTAAAATTTATACGGCGAAAGCAATGATCAACTACACAAAAAGGCGACCAATGCCTCAATTCTGGTAAGTATTTATTTTACAATTATTGGTAAACAGGAATTCTACCTTCAGCACATTGAGCATTCATAGGTGACAAGGGAGCCACACCTGTGTTGTTGACTATAAAGTTAGAGACTTAAAGTTGGAATGCCTACTGTCGTGAAAAATATCTTCTGGTTAGAGAAAAGGGTGCAAACACAAAATAGATTTGTGCAATATCGAACATAGCAATAGTACTCGGTATATCAGTGGCTGTAGTAGATGTTCCACTAATCCACGTAAACTTCGTATGAAATAGGCTCAGGTACGAAGCATTACATGGAATGGTTTGATATTTACAAGAGCTGTTATGTATGTGTTACAGTTACAGTGATGATTTTCCAAAGTAGTAGTTTAGTACGGAGGGACTAATGCCAGATGTTCACGGTGTGGCAGGTGTGGGCCACGTGAGCTACACAGCTGACTGTCAAATACAGTGGCGACAGGCGAAGAGCAGTGCGGGGGCATAGGGGTGGGAGAGGTGGTGGACAATGCCCCAGTGACATCATGTGGCCTTGTAACCATATGGCACATTTAGGGCTGTCTGCTGAGTCTGTGAGGTACCCCATTTAAACATTTGCTACTTCTGTGTTGCAGATCATGTTCCTTCCATGTCCACAATTGCAACAATGAAATTTCTAATGGCAAATTGAGGAATAATGGTTAAAATTAAAGGAAGAGGTATATTGACTTCATTTTTCAGTCTGAAACATCCTAGCTTACATACTGCAAGAAACTTAAATCTAATCATAAGCAAAATATATGCCGCGGGCAGTGGTATTACTACAAACAAAAAGGAATGTGAAATAGCACATGTGTACTGGCTTAAATATTTCTATACCAATCAGAAGTTTCTATTTGTGTGTAGATCAAAGAGAACACAGCACCATCAATCCTTGGAATATAGTCCTAGTAATGTTTGGGCCTTAATGCGTATTTAATACGTGTAGGAGGAAGTTGGGGGTTTCTTTTTACCAATTTTTCTTGAACGATGGGCCGATCTAGGTGTGGTTTAAAATTCAGCCGGCGGGTTTGGAGTCACTTGCCTATGATAAGATTTTAATGTGTCAAATAGTTCAACAATGGTACAGCCAGATAAGTGCAATTCTGCATTAATGGTAGACATAAAATATATGATCTGTTATGGTCCCTCGAAAAAGTGAATTTTTTAGTTCGTCCCTTTGTAGTGACTGAGTTTCTCAACAACACCCAGCCCCGGGGCAGTAAGTTGATAAGGTTGCTCTTTTTTTCCATGTCACAATTGATGAGCAGTGGCTCTTTTATTCTTTTGCACCTTTTTCTGAATGGCTTTTAAGTGATGGGCCAAGTTCAACTCTTGAGCATCTACACCAAGAGGTAACTTATCTAATTCGAAAAGAGAATTCATAGGGTGTCCATAAATGATCTCATATGGGGTATGCTCTGTTGTTTCATATATTTTGCGGTTATACGCTGACACTATAAAGGCTATATACTTATCCCAGTTGGTGTGCTCGCTATTCACATAGTGAGATTACATTTTGACTATGGTTTTATTGCCCCCTCTCTACCCTATCGTTGGTTTTAGATTGGAAGGGCGATGGTCGCTATTTCTTAATTCTCAGTGGTTCAAAAACTTGAACGAATAAAGTGGACATAAAATTTGATCCTCTATCCATAAAAATGGCTTCCAGACTTCCAAAATGCAGTATCATATGGTTAACAAGTGCTTGGGCTATAGTCTCTGCAGTCATGTCTGTGATAGGCACCAATATTAGATATCTGTAGAAACAGCCAATGATAGAGAGGATGTATCTATTGCTTTTCTGGGATTGTGGGAATGGCCCGACAACATACAAAGCAACGAGCTGACATGGCCTAGAAGTTTCTGGTACAATTTGTAGGAGTTAGGGGTCTGGCACTTTGCATTCTCTGAGCAAGTAGAAGACACATATATACTGGTATACATCTCGCTGGCTTGTCCTCCACCAATAATGAGTTGCAATTAGGGCATTAGTGGCTTTTTTACCACTGTGAAAGGCTTGTATACTATCATGTCACTGTGCTAAGATCTGGGGTCACAAAACTTTTGGTGTGATGATACAGTTTCCTAAGGGGGTCTTTCTGCACAATACATAGTTCATAAGCACGAAATCTGGGTGGTTTACATATCCCTGACATTCCCCATCTGCTTTTTGTTCCTATATTAAATCATCAACAATTACATCTTCCACATTTATGATTCTTATTTTGTGGCTAAGGGCATCAGCATTCTGGTGCAGTTTTCTGGGTTTGTGTCTGACAGTGTAATCAAATTCGCTAAGTCTCAGAGCCCACCTGGTTAAACGGCTACTCGGATCCTTAAGGCTTAGCATGCAGTGTGAAGCAGCATGATCAGTTACAATTGTAAACTGTCTGCCATATAGTTAACATCTGAAATAGTTGATACCGAAAACCACAGCTAATGATTCCTTTTTGGTGGTGCTGTAATTTTGTTCATCCTTGTTAAGCTGACAAGAAGCATAACCAATAGGTTTTTCTTCACCAACATGCTCTTGGCTCAGGATTCATCCCACAGCAAAATCCAAAGCATCATATGACAGAATCAATGGCTTTTCAAAATTCGGATAAATTAGCAAAGGGAACCTAGTTCAAAACATCCTTAACCTGCTTCACGGCACTATCACATTCAGGACTCCAATGAAAGGCTATTACTTTCTTCAACAGGTTGGTAAATGGTTTGGTGACTGTAACATAATCCTTCATAAAGTGACGTAGTAATTACATAATTCCAAAAATACTTTGTAGTTCTACAACATTGGTAGGGACTTTAAAGGTTCTCACAGCTTTGATCAAATGGGTATCTAGTTTCACTCTATCAAAACTAATAATGTGACATAGGTACTGGACCTGTGATTCTGCAAAGAAGCACTTGTTTAATTTTAGACTTACATGTGTATCCTAGAGCCTTGTTACAACATTCTTCAAATGTTCAGCATGCTCTTCAATAGTTTTCGAAATACTATAGTATGTCAAGATATACAACACAGGTGATGTGTTTCAACTCGCGTAATAGTAAACTGGCGAAATGTTGGAAGGTAGCAGGGGCATTTCTCAGTCCGAAAGGCATTCTAAAAAAATTGTTCAACCCAGAGGGAACAAGAAATGCATTTTTAGATTAATCTTGTGGTGCTATTTCAATTTGGTGGTAGCCCAGTATTTACAGTTCCTCAGTCCGTCCAAGGTTTTATCAATTCTTGGCAGTGGTTAGCTATCAGGTGTGGTAACCTTATTTGTGGCCCTCAAGTCCATACACATACAATACGATTTCTCTCCATTCGCTGATTTTTATATGCACAAGGATGGTTGGTGATGACAAAGGACTAGCTGAAGGCTGAATGATTCCTGCCTCTAGCTGCTTTTGTATGATTTCATCAACCACAGATTGCAGGTTATAACGGAGTCGATACGCTTTTTGTGCAGTCAGTCTGGCATTCCCAGTTGGAATTTTATGAGATACCAAGTCAGTGGCAGGGAGGTAATTTCAGTCTGCAAATAACCAGGCATACTCTCTTATCACTGAGTATATAACAGTTTCTGACCTCCCTCATCCAAATGGGTTAACTTCCTCTTTAAACACTCCTCTTTACCTCGTGTCATATAAGAACGTGCTTCCGCGCATAGAGGCGGAGCGATATGGGAACCGTGGAGGGGAGTAGCTACGGCCGAGAGCCAACAGTTGAGCCTGCAGTAGAAACATTGTGTAACTTGCGGCCAGCCACATGCCTACAGAATGAACATTATTGGCTGTCATTGCGTTAATGGAGGGGGGAGCGCAGAACGGCTGTAAACTGGGTCTCCTTCATAGCTGAAGCTGAGTATAATTGTGGCATGATGGCAGGCTCTTCAATATGAAAAACTCACTTCTTTCTTCAGATATTTCTTACTCTGAACAGGCGGCACTTCACCTCTTCCCACACATTGCACACTGGCTAAAACAGTCCCTTGTGGTCTTACAGCTACTTTCATTCTGAAATTATCCAAGCTCACCGGTACTCTCAATTTTCCACCCTCTTTTTCAGCAGGCTTCTCTTAACATGGAATTGCATTTTTATCCAGTACTTCATTTTGCGCAAACGGATCTATCAAAAGTGAGGTTGGACTCAGCTCTCGAGTTTCAAATGGTACTCAAAGGATCTTTCCCATTCCACCGTTTATTGTTACAGGGGTTGTTGCCTATGCCACTGCAGTGCACGGCTTATCGGAGTTCAGAAAAATGGCGCCATTCTCCGGACCTCCTCACATTTATCTCAGTGTGAGCACTGCCAAACCGATGAATTGCTTCACCAAGTTGTACAGTTTGCGATTGGTAACCAATAACACATGTAACAAAGCATGTTGGGATTTATTCCCATCTGCTTGCATTGTGAAACCTCCCGTTACCACTGTTGCATAATAATATATATTAATGTAATTAGTTTATTATCATTTTCTTTTCCAAAACTTTTGTTGTTCTTTTTTCCAACATAACTAGCTGAAGTTATTTTCTATTATTTGGTGTCACAGAAGTTCATTTAATTAACAAATGTTAATTAATTCATGCCAGAGGCATATTGTTAGAGTTCTGTTAGTATGTTAATTAGTATTTGCGATAAAACTAAGTAAATTCTTTTCTCATAATATTAAAGTAGCTATTACTGTGTTTCACAAGTAATGTTAGAAAAGTTATGTCCTCATTAGTTCCTGTATAATTACCTTTTATTCTAAAAGCTTTGTTTAGAAATATACTTAATTATATTAATAGGTATAGCAATATTAATATAACCAAGACTTTTATATCAATTTACTTAGTATTATTTATGCTACATTTTACTCTAGCTAGTTTGTATGTAATTATTAACTTTTTCATTATAATTAATTTAATGTACATTATTAACAATATGTAATTTTCAGTGACATTGTTTGGTTGATATAAATAGGATGCTTTTGTGTTGTGTAATTGAGTCTGGTTACTTCTTTGTTTGGAGGCACAATCCACACCACTAGGGGGTCTAATTTGAACAATATGTTAAACGTTCTTCAATGTTAGGTATGTAGAAAGTGTATCTACAGTGATTAATCCATATTTGTGCCACACTGTACACCTCGAACTTTAGTATTCCACACACGAAGTGTGTAAATTTGTATTATTGACATGTGAAATGTAACTACTGGGTTGTAGTGATTGTAATTAATGAGACTTGTATGCTGGCCATAAATGGGATGATTGGGCACTTAAGATAAATCGTTGAAATGTCAATGAACTGCAATCGTACGTATTGCCTACATCATTTGTAGTGGATTAGTTTTGCCCCATGAAATTTCAGCCAGACGCTACCGAGATCACTTATCAACGAGATCAACAATCAACAACCCGGTAAGTTACATACCCTGAAACTGGCAGAGAAAATTGTTCCCTAGTATTACATCAACTCTCATCCCCTCTTACGTAATACTTCAATCTCAAACTTTTCCTACTTCCAGGTTAACATAACAGGATGCCAATGGCCAAATTAAATTATTGCATAATCCACGGATATAGCAAAGGGGCGGTCTTAACGGGCTTTTGTCTTTGAACAAAAACAAAATGCTCACTTGAGCTCTGGTATCAGCTAACAACTTAACACATTTCTCTCCTATACCTGCCCCCATGACCATACTTGCTTCAGCTCACGGCTACGCATCGGCACAGCTACAGATCTACTGGCCTTTTTCCGTAACATGACCAATCTGACAGCCTCGTGCAATGTAGTGGGGAAAACACCTTCATACACCTCCAATGTGCGGATCTATACCTCTGATAAAGACTTCCACTTCCCTGGCCTCAACCTCCTCGAGGAATATCTTATTCCTTACTGCATCTTCGGTTAAGGTGTACGTTTTACATAAAATAGATCTAATCTGGTCCGCATATGCATCGTTTTCCCTTCCGGCCTTATGCCTCATTGTAGAAAGTTGGTCCCAGTAATAACTCTTACCACTCTTATCGGTAAATCTTTGAATCAATCCTTGCACCAGTACCTTGAAATGTGTGGCGTCAATCAAAATGGCTACTGATTCCACAAATGTGTATGCATTCCCCATTAATTTGATCCTCAGAACATTCAAAAGGATTCTGTCTGACCACTGGAACAAAAGGCCAATGCCACGGAAATCCTGAAGAAAACTTTTGACATTCTCATTATTCTTTCCAGAAAAGGAAATAGTAAAATTCACAGCTGGAAAAACTGTTGGTTAAACTAACAACCAAATTTACTACCGGAGTGGTGGCTACCTCTCCCAGCTTGTTCGGTGACTCATGTGCAACTCCTCCTTTTCCTTTACTCACTAATCCTTCAGTATGCTTCAGTATGCCTCCACTTCATACTCAGGTCTTTGTGTCTTGGCTTCCATAATATCTACCACAAGGCAGTCATATCTGCTAAATCCTCACATTGCACATCTGAGTAATCCTTTCCACAAAGGCAAGGTTTTTCTCTAGCAACAATGTAATTTGCTCCCTTTGCAAGTTTACAGTTTCCTCTCAGGATCCTAAAGGCTGTACTTACCTCAATATCCATTTGAACATCAACATTTCTTGCTTCTTGCTCAAATAACTGCTTCTGAAGGCATGCATACTGCCTCTCAAACTCTGCTTGCCCCACCACAAGGTTAGAAATTTTTTGTTGTGAGGAGTCTACAATGTCACCCTCATCATTTTCAGTGACTATGTCCCATGGGAATCCTTCATGTAGCATTGTTTCAAGTTAACGGCCAAAACATAGTTAAGAAATCATGTTGCTGGCCCCAGAAAACACTTTACAAGGAAGGTTTTAAACATGTCTGACAGCACTTACTTCAACTAGTCATTGATGCAGTGACAGCAAGACGGAATGCAGGCAGCAGAAGGTGGCAACAGACGGCGATATCATCAGCGGCAGATGAATGAATGTCGGATTATTGCTCCAAATCCTGGATCCTCGGCTGTTACGGTGGCATAAGAGGGTAGATGCTGCATTGGCTACCCAGCTGGTGGCTGCATGACAATGCACATCTGGGTAACACAGTGCTACGGCTGTGTGCAGCTCAAGGTCACACAGCCAGGCAGGCAGCTCATTAAACAAAGTGTAGCCGCATGCATTGCATTTCTGGCAATTAGCTCTTGCCCAAAACAAGCATCCAAATCGTGTAAAAATGGACTGCGGGTGTCTAAAATTGGAATGCTGATTATTAATAGAGCACAACACTTTCACTAAGTAACAAGTGTATTGCGACACTGATACAGACTGATTCCTGCTTTGAGTGCTCCACTATTTATACATAGAAAGAATTTTCTGGAACTTGCAAGTACATCAAACATAAAAGAACATATATATGGGTGCATGTTTTCGTGGCGATATCCATTAATGAAATCTTCTCAGGTTACAAGCCGCGTCATGTGGTTTACTGCCCATGAGCTTTTGACAGAGAACTTTTCTGCCATTGTCAGTTACTTCCTGGCCCAGTTGTTTGATGACACCATCGTGGATTTATTTAAGCACACTCTGACGTCGTCATATTTCTTACATGGTGGAGATTATTTTAACCAGACAGACGACGTTGCGATGGGAAGCCCTTTAGCCCCAGTTGTAGCCAACCTCTTCGTGGAGCATTTTGAAGAAATTGCCTCGGACACAGCTCCTGCAAAGCCTAGCCGCTTTTACTGTTACGTCGACGACATCTTCGTTATCTGGTCTCATAGACAGAAAAAACTAGAAGAGTTTCTAGAGTACATCAACAGTATCCATGGCCACATTAAATTCACAATGGAAGTGGAAAAGGGCAGTTCCCTGCCATTCCTGAACGTTCTTGTCCGTCATAAGCCCGATGGAAGTCTGAGTCACAGCGTTTACCGCAAGCCCACTCACACGGACCGGTATTTGCACGCCACCAGCTACCATCACCCAGCACAGAAACAATCTGTTCTGAAGACCTTAGTACACAGAGCCGTAACCGTATCAGATGCTGATAACCTGTCAAAGCAGCCTAGCCACTTACGCAAAGTTTTTAAGGATAACGGCTACAGCAAGAGACAAATATCTCAAGCAGTGTCACTTAAAGCACGAAATCAGAAGACACCTGAAGAAGAAGTTAAGACGACCACATCTTTGCCGTTTTGTGGCTCCACAACAGGGAAAATTTGCCGGCTCCTGAAGAGACATAAAATTGACTCAATCTTCAGGCTTCCAGCAAAGATCAGACAATTAATGAAGCCTGTGAAAGATGATGTAGGTCTCAGAACACCAGGCATTTATAAAATTCCATGTGAATGTGGGCAGTTTTATGTCGGCCAGACTGTTCACACTATAGAACAGCGACGCATAGAACACGAGCGGTGCTTTCGATTACGCTATCCCGAAAAATGAGCTGTGGTGGAACATGCTTTAGAAAACGGACACCGAATTGTTTTCGATGAGACTTCTATTATTAAAAGGACCAACAGCTTCTGGGACAGCGTAATAAACGAGGCAGTAGAGATCAGAATTTCAGAAAACACCCTCAATAAAGACGGCGGTTTGCAGCTCATATGGCTTGGGATCCCATAGTTGCGGAGTTGAAGTGGGCGCGGCGTACGCGCGACCAAAACATTGCCTTATATGGTCATGGAACTGGGCACTAGTGACGTCACTGGCGGCGGCGCAGCTATATAAGCACGGCAGCGGCCGCGAAACGACAGTCATCCACTTGACAATGGCAGAGGAGTTCTCTGTCGAAAGCTCGTAGGCAGTAAACCACATGATGCGGCTTGTAACCCGAGAAGATTTCATTAATAAAACAAATAGTAAATACAAAGAAAAAACCCCTTCCTGAAAGATCAGCGGCCTGCTGTTAGTTTCCCTTTTCTGCCAGCTGCAGTGTTCTGGATCTTGTCATGGTTCCTTTGTAAGGCAGGTCCCAAGAATCCTTCCCTTCTGTCTGCACACCTTCCTTGCAGTGATGGTGACTGGCACCAGACTCTCCTGTCATGGCTTTATCATTACTATAATGGTCTTAAAGAGTCCTTGAACAAGAGTCCGTTCCTCTCTGTGTGTTCTTTGGGATCGTGCTAAGGCTTCATATGGAGGACGTACACAATGTCTCTTCGTTTTGGCGTTTAGAGGATGGCTCATAATCCTAGACTTCGTATGTGACGTCCGACAGGCGGCGTATGACACATTAGGGACCAAAGTATCATTTTAGTAACTTTCATGAGCCCAACTTTCCGTATATGGGTAAAAATCCATACCAGATCTCGTGAGCTGTACACAATAGGTAGGTGCTTGTCGTTATATCGCTGGCGGTCCTTCTCCTGGGCGTCCCGTGTCCTTATGCAAGCCAGCTGTCTTGCTTCTTTGACCTGGTGATGAGCTGTTTCACGTAGTCATCCTGAGTATTATCTCCCCCCCCCCCCCCCCCAAGGGGCCCACAGCTCTTTTGTGGGTACATGTGTGGCGCGCACGGTGCCCCGAGACGAAGCGACCTTTCTTCTGTCCCAGGCCGCTTCCTAATTTCCTCCCCGGTTTGTGCCTTCACCCGGAGATGGGCGTTTTCATTCAGTCAAGGTTTTTTTTTTTTTTTTTTTTTTTTCTCCTTCCTTCCTTCCTTTGTCCAAGACTTCTCCTTTTCTTGGTCGTCTTCCTTTCCTGTTCTGTCGGCTTCCCCTCTTGCTCCTTTCTCCTTGTCTTTGACCCACCATTTTAATCTCTGCCTCGGCGTTTGAGATTCTCCCTCCTTCATCCCTTTCTCTCCTTCATCCGTTTCTCTCCTTCATCCGTTTCTCTCCTCCCTGTGCGTGTCTGAAGGTCAACCCACGCTCTGCGTAGCCGGTGACATGGTAAGGTGTAGCTCCCCGCCCCGGGTAGACATGTAGGGCATGTACATACCCCCGGTAAAGGCCGGGCCCAGGGAGGGATGATTACCCGAGCATGGTATCTTCTGACCATGCCAATTGGTCCCTCTGTCTGTTTTTCGGGGGGGGGGGGGGGGGGGGTGACATGAGGTGTGAACAGTCACCTAAGGCGGGTGTGCCCTCAGTGAGGCTCCCCACAAGGAAGGAGCGCGCCATCGGAAACGGCGGTAATCATGGGGGACACTTCCGCTATGAAACCTTCCAAATCTACTATAAGCCTGACCAAAAACTGAAACATGATGAATCTCTGTCAATGAAAGTCTTGCCTAACATTCCTAAGTTCCTCGTAGTATCTCGTACTGATGATCAGGATTTTTCTTCTGTAAATCCTTTCCTCGTTCAGAAGGGTGTCGATGCGATCGCAGGTCCCTTGAAGACCTGCTCCAGACAGCAGAATGGGACCTTGTTGCTTGAAATTGAGAATGCCTTTCAGGCACAGAAATTACTCCAGGCTACGCTTGTGCGTAGTTTTCCTGTGAAAGTGGAGGCTCACCGCACCCTCAACTCCTCGCGCGGGTAGTCTTCACAAGATCGCTGGATAGGTTATCGGACAAGGATATACTCACCTATATGTCTGATCAGGAAGTTACGGTTGTTCATCGTGTTATGAAAAAAGTTGACAATGATCTCGTGCCGACTCGTACTGTCTTCTTAATTTTCGACAGGATTGACCTACCATCGAAGGTAAAAGCGGGCTACGAAATCATTTCAGTTCGTCCGTATATACCCAATCCTATGCGCTGCTACCATTGCCAGAGATTTAATCACACTAGTAAATCTTGTCCTAATGCAGCCAAATGTGCCACCTGTGGCAGGGACGCCCATGAGGGTGAATGTCCACCTCCATCCCCTCGCTGTATTAACCTTCCTACTGTGTTCGAAACAGACACACACACATTGTGAATGGGTCAGTTAGACCCGCAGTTTAAAAAAATATATATTCTTCGATATTACTTCAAAATATATTTTATACATAGTTTTTTCTTGTGTAAAAATAGATATTGAAGCTTTCCAGCATTTGTTGTTGTTATGGTCTTCAGTCCGGAGACTGGTTTGATGCAGCTCTCCACCCTACTCTATCCTGAGCAAGCCTTTTCATCTCCTCATAAGAACGACAACCCACATCCACTTGAATCTGCTTACTATACGCGTCTCTTGGTCTCCCTCTGCGATTTTTACCCCACACACTTCCCTCCAACGCTAAATTCACAATTCCTTGATGTCTAAGAATGTGTCCTACCAATCTATCCCTTCTTTTAGTCAAGGTATGCCAGAAATTTCTTTTCTCCCCAATTCGGTTCAGTACCTCCTCATTAGTTACGCGATCCACCCACCTAATCTTCAGCATTCTTCTGTAGCACCACATTTCAAAAGCCTCTATCCTCTTTCTGTCCACACTGCTTATCGTCCATGTTTCACTCCCATACAAGGCAACACTCCATACAAATGCCTTCAGAAAGGACTTCCTTAGGCTTAAATCAATATTCGATGTTAACAAATTTCTCTTTTTCAAAAACGCCTTTCTACCCATTGCCATTCTGCATTTTATATCATCTGTACTGCGACCATCATTTGTTATTTTACTGCCCAAGTAACAAAACTCATCTACCTCCTTTATTGTTTCGTTACCTAATCTAATTCCTTCAGCATCACCTGATTTTCTTACACTGCACTCCATTACCCTAGTTTTACTCTTGTTAATGTTCATCTTATATGCACCTTTCAGCACACTGTCCATTCCGTTCAATTGCTCTTCCAGGTCCTTTGCTGTATCTGACAGAATCACTATGTCGTCGGCAAAACACAATGTTTTTAATTCTTCCCCCTGAACTTTTATTCCTTCACCAAATTTCTCCTTGCTTTCCTTTATAGCTTGTTCAATGTACAAATTGAATAACATTGGAGAAAGGCTACAACCCTGTCTCACTCCCTTCCCAACCACTGCATCCCTTTCATGCCCTTCAACTCTGACAACCGCTGTCTGGTTTTTGTAAAAGTTGTAAATAACCTTACGCTCCCTATAATTTACTCCTGCTTGCTTCAGAACTTGAAAGAGTTTATTCCAATCAACATTGTCAAAAGCCTTCTCCAAATCTACAAAAGCTAGAAATGTAGGTTTGCCTTTTCTTAATCTATCTTCTAGGATAAGCCGTAAAGTGAGTATTGCCTCCCGTGTTCCTACATTTCTCCTGAACCCAAACTGATCTTCCCCGAGGTCGGCTTCTACCAGCTTTTCCATCCTTCTGTATATAATTCGTGTTAATATTTTGCAACCATGACTTATCAAACTGATGGTTCTGTAGTTTTCACACCTGTCTGCACCCGCTTTCTTTGGAATGGGGATTATAACATTTATCTTAAAGTCTGAGGGTACTTCACCTGTCTCATACATCTTACACACAATGTGAAACAATTTTGTCATGGCTGGTTCTCCCAGAGACTTCAGTAGCTCTGACGGGATATCATCTACCCCAGGGGCCTTGTTTCGACTTAGGTCTTTCAGTGCTCTGTCAAATTCTTCTCTCAGTACAGTATCTCCTATTTCATCTTCATCTACATCCTCTTCCCTTCCTACAATAGTGTCTCGAAGTTCTTGTCCTTTGTAGAGTCCCTCTATATACTCTTTCCACCTTTCAGCTTTCCCTTCTTTGCTGAGAACTGGTTTTCCATCAGTGTCCTTGATATTCATAGAGCTGTTTTTCTTATCTCCAAATGTTTCTTTTATTTTTCTGTAGGCTGTATCTATTTTTCCCCTATTTATACATTCTTCTACATCCTTGCATTTGCCTTCTAGCCATTCCTGCTTAGCCATTTTGCACTTCCTGTCAATCTCATTTCTTAGTCGTCTGTACTCCATTTTGCCTGTTTCATTTACTGCATTTTTATACTTTCTCCTTTCATCGATTAAATTTAGTATCTCCTGTGATATCCAAGGATTCTTTGTAGGTCTTGCCTTCCTACCTATTTTGTCCTCTGCTGCCTTCACTATTTCATCTCTCAATTTTACCCATTCCTCCTCAACTGTTTTATTTTCCCCTGTTTCTGTCAATTGTTGCCTGAAGCTCCCTCTGAAATTCTTAAGAACTTCAGGTTCCTTCAATTTATCTAGGTCCCATCGCCTTATTTTCTTACCTTTCTGTAGTTTCTTCAGTTTCAGCCTACAGTTCATAACCAACAAGTTATGGTCAGAGTCTATGTCTGCCCCTGGGTATGTCCTACACTTCAAAACCTGGTTCCGAAATCTATGTCTTACCATTATAAAATCTACCTGGTATCTCCCGGTGTCTCCTGGTCTCTTCCACGTATACAACCTTCTTTTGTGATTCTTAAACCAGGTGTTTGTTATAACTAAATTATGTTCCGTGCAAAATTCTACCAGGCGGCTTCCTCTTTCATTCCTTTTGCCCAGACCATATTCACCCACTATCTTCCCTTCCCTTCCTTGTCCTACTACCGAATTCCAGTCTCCCATAACAATTAAGTTTTCCTCTCCCTTAATTGACTGAATAATTTCCTTTAGCTCCTCATATATTTCTTCGATCTCCTCATCATCGGCAGAGCTAGTTGGCATATAAACCTGTACTACTGTTGTCGGTGTTGGCTTCGTATCTATCTTGACAATGATAATGCGATCGCTGTGCTGGTCATAGTACCTTACCCGCATTCCTATTTTCTTATTCATTATCAGTCCTACTCCTGTAATACCCCCAATTGATTTTGTATTTATAATCCTGTACGCACCTGACCAGAAATCCTGTTCATCCTGCCACCGAACTTCACTAATCCCCACTATATCCAACTTCAACCTATCCATTTCCCTTTTTAAATTTTCTAATTTTCCTACTCGATTAAGGGATCTAACATTCCACGCTCCGACCCGTAGAATGCCAGTATTGTCTTTCCTGATGATCACATCCTCCTGAGTAGTCCCCGCCCGGAGATCCGAATGGGGGACTATTTTACCTCCGGAATATTTTACCCGAGAGGATGCCATCATCATATGTTCATACAGTAGAGCTGCATGTCCTCGGGAAAAATAACGGCTGTAGTTTCCCCTTGCTTTCAGCCGTTCGCAGTAGCTGTGTGGCAAAGCCACATTAGCTGATGTTACAAGGCCAGCTCAGTCAATCATCCAGACTGTTGCCCCTGTAACTACTGAAAAGGCTGCTGCCCCTCTTCAGGAACCACACGTTTGTCTGGCCTCTCCACAGATACCCCTCCGCTGTGGTTGCACCTACGGTACGGCTATCTGTATCGTTGAGGCACGCAAGCCACCCCACCTCGGCAATGTCTGTGGTTCATGGGAGTGGTTCCAGCATTTATTGAACGTAATTAGTGCAAAAAATTATTGAATTTTAGATTGTGAAACAATGATCATACAAGTTTTTATAAAAGTGCAAGCTAAAGCTTAAATTTTGTCACTTATTGCAAACATTAATTAACCTAAAATTACATTGAAATATGATAATTAATTCTGAAGAACAATATTTAGCTTCAATATATGCGTGTTGTATTAGCTTACACAATTATTGCAGTAAATATTTGCATGATCTTGGAATAGGAATGATTGACAAATGTAACATTTCTTATTAGTCTTTCGATCTTTCTTCGGTCCATGCTCTTTGTACTGTCTCCTTTTCTGTTCCTTTTCTCCAGAACTCGTTCCAGCAATATTTCGAAATTTATTTTTATCTTTTTAGGAATATTTTTGGACATTCTGTTTTCTTGCATTGTTCTTTTTAGCTCTCTTAGAAAAAGGCGTCTTTTGTACAATTTGTTTCAATAGTATAATTTATTGCAGCAATGTCTAGCATGTTATAAACAGGCCTTCGCTTAGTACACCTTTTACAGGAATACATACTAGCGAGTGTATCTGTCATGTCAACTCCTCCTTTCGTTTTGTTGTTATGCAGTATTACCTCCAGCTTCTTATGCTCTTCTGCAGACACGGTAGAGTCATGGAGCATGGTAGAGAGTATTACGAAGCTTTATTCTTTTTTGGCACATACGAATCCCGTGGTATACAGTTCTGAAATCCAAAGATGATTGAAAACACTTGTCTACTGTTGTTTGTCAGCATTTCTTTCGGAATCTCAGCTTTGTTCTTTCTCAGGATTCAACTAATGTTAGAATTTTCTGCAGAAGTTGTTTGGCCAGAGTGTAGTCCGTAAAGAAATTATCAGTGGTAATGTTTCGCCCAGTTTTCTCAATTCTTTCCACAAGCCTCAATACAACATTTCTACCTTGATTTACTTCTCGTGGTCCATTTTCCAGCTTTCCTGTATAGACTTATGCTGCACAAACATATGCTGTTTTCACATCAGATTGCCATATTTTCCTCTTGGTTTTGAAATCGTGTACTGACGGAAGGGACACCTACCTCTGATTGGAACCTGTAACTCGTCCACTGTGACATTTTCATAAAGAATGAACATTTTAGGAAACTGTTCCACAAACATTTCAAAGACAGCCAGTTTATCAAGGCGTTGCCTAGCTGGTTGATCTTCTTTGTTGTCTTGTCTGAGAATTCTGATTTTATAGAAACGCTGAAGTGACACTGTTACGAGAAAAACTGGCCCACCATTCATGTTGTCCCATGGCTATTGGAGAGATTCTCCAGCAGATCTCTATGCACCAGCTAATATAAGAAGTCTCAAATAAGCCTTCATTTCCTGATTTGTAATAGAAATTTATTATGCTCACCTTGGTTTTGACACAGCTGGAGGATTTGTAGACCACTATGTACCATTGCGCGACGAACGTACATTTCCAGTTACGCTGGTTTCTTTAGACAACAAAACCA
Source organism: Locusta migratoria (assembly GCA_026315105.1). Classification (NCBI taxonomy): domain Eukaryota; kingdom Metazoa; phylum Arthropoda; class Insecta; order Orthoptera; family Acrididae; genus Locusta; species Locusta migratoria. The sequence goes on along the minus strand of CM048755.1, from coordinate 449,863,255 downwards.
CGCTTTCGTCTCCTTCGATCACATCACTCTCCTCACTTCTAATCGATACATTAGCAACATCACTTGAAATGTCAACAGAATCTTGATCACTGACAGTATAATCTTCTGTTTCATCTTATGACTCATTTACAAGCTTTTCTAACTGTTTATCACTTGGAAACCGACTAACAAAATCAGACTGTAGGCCTATATGCTTTCGTTATACAGAGTCCCACAACAATGTGAATGCCTCTGAGACATTTTAGACCAATCACAATTATTTCTAACAATTTATTTGTATAAACTAAATAAAAATTTCCGCCTGGGTCTAAAAGACCCATTTACAATAAGTGTGTCAAAGTTACGTATCTCCTAAAGTATTTTAGTTTTTGAAAAGAAAATTGAGGATAACATAAATAATGACGTATTTGAGGAATACATAATGCCATGTTGCAAAATAAATAACATTTAGGGGTTACGTTAATTTTAGTAAATGAACTGGGTCAGTTAGACCCATTCACAATAGGAAGGTTAATTGCATGGGTGACCATGCTGCTTCTTCACAGGACTGCCCGTCTATAAAGACGAGCGGGTCATCCAGGAGATTCGTGTCAAGGAAAAGGTTTCAATCTCTGCCGCTCGGAAGTTATTAGCGAGTACGAAGCCCACTGTACTCCCAGCAGATACTTACAGCCAGGTCATCACCTCCCCTCGACCAACTAAGGAGGTAGGCACTCAAACCTGCGATTTCATCTTGTGTGACACTGTTGTCAGATCAGCTAGCCCAAAAATTGTTCGTTCCACCTCTCTATTCCCTTCTGCCAATTCTACAGTGCATTCGTCAACCAGTTCCCACACATCCCGGCACCTAAATCCGCTGCCCGGAGTTCTAAAAAAGAACCTGTTCATGAAGATTTAATAAAAACTCCATTTTCTCAACTGTCAACCACTTCTTTTACTCGTCATGCCTCTAAGAAGGCGCACAAAAAGGACAGCTGCCGCAGCGTGACTCTTCGGTCGCGCCATCCAACAGTTGCCGACCTCGGCAGTCTTCTTTTTTACCGGGACGCTCTGTCAGCCAGGCACCCGACCCCCTTGATGGCGGTGGAAGCTGCCCCTCATGATCAGCTCAGGAAGGTGGCAGACGCATCAGTCGAACCAATGAAACAAGATTCTCTGCCTCTAGATAGCGATAGCAGTGCTCCCTCGAAGTCCGGTCCTCAGCGGCCGTCGAGGTGACCCCGCTTGCTTGTTCCTTCTTTTCTTCTCTCATTTTTTATCATGCTGCTCCTTCAATGGAATATTCGCAGCATTCTTTCCAGTTGGGAGGAATTAAAACCAATCCTTCTATTGCACTGCCTGCTTCTAGTTTGTCTCCAAGAAACTAAGTTACGTCCATGTGATCATGCAGACTTCCTCCACTACACCACTGTCCGTTTCGACCTGCCCCCTGTGGAAGGTACTCCAGCCCATGGAGGGGTTCTGATGCTCATTCGGGATGACATCTATTACCATCCCATTTCATTGCATACTCACCTACATGCAGTTGCCGTCTGCATCACTCTCTCCACCTTTTCCTTTTCCCTTTGTAATATCTATTCGCCATTGTTGTTTGCCATTACTAGGGCAGATGTGCTACACCTCGTTAACCAGCTCCCTTCACCTTTCGTGTTGGTAGGCGACTTCAATTTCCACCACCCCCCTACAGGGCTCTCCAGCACCTTGTCAGAGAGCTCCCTTTTAGTGGATCTTTTCCACCACCTCAATCTTGTCTGCCTCAACACCAGTGCACCGACATTCCTTTCCGACACAACACATACTTATTCCCACTTAGACCTCGTGATATGGACTCTTCAGCTTGCGCATTGGTTCGAGTGGTATGCACTTTCTGACACGTACTCAAGTGATCATTTCCCTTGTGTAATCCACCTCCTGCATCATACCCCATCTCCTTGTTCCACCAGTTGGAACATCTCGAAAGCCGAATGGGGACTTTATTCTTCCATGGCTGTTTTTCACAATCAGAATTTTCCCATCTGTGACAGTCATGTTGAATACCTCACAGAGGTTATTCTCACCGCTGCCAAACATTCCATATCTCGTACATCCTCTTCTCCACGTCGCGTCGTGGTCCCTTGGTGGACTGCAGCCTGCCGCGACGCTCTTAGAGCCCGGTGAAATGCTTTACACACCTTCCATCGCCACCCAACGTTGGAGAATTGTATCAATTATAACCGACTGTGAGCGCAATGTCGTCGTGGTGTAAAAGACAGCAAAAAAGCTTGCTGGACTGCTTTTACCAGTTCTTTTAACTGCTTTACTCCCTCTTCGGCTATCTGGGGTGGCCTACACCGTTTATCCGCCGAGAACGCAGCCCTTGTGGACCCCGCTGATGTTTCCAACGTTTTGGGCCACTCCTTTGCGGAGGTTTCGAGCTCTGCCCGTTACCACCCTGCCTTCCTCCCTCGCAAACAGGCAGAGGAGGCACGGCCACCTTCTTTCCAGTCTTTTAATCGTGAAAGCTATAATGTCTCCTTCACCATGCAGGAGCTAGACTGTGCTCTTGCCCTGTCCCGATCTTCTGCTCCTGGGCCCGATTCCATTCATATTGAGATGCTGAAGAACCTTTCTCCTGCGGGCAAGTGTTTCCTTCTTAGCACCTATAATCGCATATGGACTGAAGGGCAGGTTCCCCAACTTGGCGTGAAGGCATTGTTGTCCCGGTCCCCAAACCAGGTAAGGACAAACATCTTCCTTCCAGTTATTGCCCCATTTCGCTCATGAGCTGCATCTGTAAGGTAATGGAACGCATGGTTAACGCTCGGTTGGTCTGGCTCCTTGAATCTCGACGCCTCCTGACTAATGTACAATGTTGTTTTTGTAGACACCGCTCTACTGCTGATCACCTCGTTACCTTGTCGACCTTCATTATGAATAACATTCTAAGGAAGCGTCAGATGGTAGCAGTGTTCTTCGACTTACCTGATACCTGGCTTAAGATACCTGTTGGAGGGCGGACATTCTCTGCACATTGCACACATGGGGCCTTTGTGGCCACATCCCTCTATTTATTCAAGCGTTTTTGGCGGATTGCAAGTTCGGGGTACGGGTGGGCTCTGTTTTGTTAGATACTTTTCGCCAGGAGAATGGGGTGCCAGAGGGCTCTCCATCTTGAGTGTGGCTCTCTTTGCCATTGCAATCAATCCGATCATGGATTGCCTTTCAGCCACCATTTCTGGATCCCTTTTTGTTAGACGATTTTGCAATTTATTGCTGCGCCCACCAAACATGTATCTTGGAGCATTGTCTTGAACACTGTCTTGGCCGTCTATATTCCTGCAGCATTGCGAACAGCTGCCGCCTCTCTACTGAGAAAACGGTGTGTATAAATTTCTGGAGATACAAGAAATTTCTTCCACCGTATCTACGTCTAGGAGTTTCTTCCACCATATCTACATCTCCGGCCCCGTTGCTCTCTCATTCATGGAGACAACAAAATTCTTGGGGTTAATGTTGGATCGGAAACTTTGCTGGTCCTACACGTCCACCTGGCTGCCTGTTGTGCCCGATCCCTTAATGTTCTTCGTGTCCTTAGCGGTGCATTATGGGGAGCGGATCGAATCTTCCTGCTTCACCTATACCGGGCCATTGTTCAGTCGAAGCTGAACTACAGCAGCTTTGTATACTCTTCTGCACGGCCGTCCCTTCTCCACCGTCTCAACTGCATTCACCATCAGGGATTACACCTGACGAACGGTGCATTTTATACCAGTCTTGTTGAATGTCGTTATGACAAAGCTGCTGTATTACCCTTGACCTATTGGCATGACATACTCTTGTGTCGGTACGCATGCCGACTGCTGTCGATGCCCAACCCATCCGTCTTACCCATTATTCTTTGATGACTCCCTCGATCGCCAATATCGGTTGTCTGCAATAGCCTTGCTTCCACCTGGAGTCTGGTTTTGCTGCCTGCTTCAGTGACTCGGTTTCACCCTTCCTTCCCCCTTTCAATTGAGCGAGAGCCCATTGCCACTGTGCATCAGGCCCAGGTTCCCAACCACCTTGAACTTAGTTCACTCCCCAAGGAGTGCACTCCGGATTTGGTATATCGCTCAAGGCTTTTCGAACTCCGTTCGTGGTTCGATAATGCCATATTTATCTACACTGATGGTTCCAAGAGTACCGATGGTGTCAGATCTGCCTTCGGTGTCAGGGAGACCTGTTCCAATACAAGCTCCCTGACCGGTGCTATAATTTCACGGCTGAGCTTTTTGCCCTCCACCAGGCTCTTTTGTACATCCGCCGTCGTTCCCATCCCTTTTATACCATCTACTCTGACTCCCTTAGTGCCCTGCAGAGTCTTGGGGACCCTTTCTCGACCCATCCTGTCGTGTACCAAATCCAATGCTCCATTTAGTTGCTAGCAGATAACGGCTGTCACGTTTGTTTTCTGTGGGTCCCTGGCCACGTGGGTGTGCCCGGGAATGAGACTGCCAACATTGCGGCCAAGGCAGCAGCTCTTTTACCTCGCATGGCTACCTTTTGCCTCGCATAGCTACCTTTTGCGTCCCATCAGACGATATTCAATGGGCTCTTCGCCGGTGTATTGTATCATCCTGGCACAGTTCGTGCTTCTCACGCTACGACAATAAACTGAGAACCGTCAAACCGATCCCAACCTCTTTGAGGACCACCTCATGCCCCTCTCGGCAAGAGGTGGTCATCCTGGCCTGGTTGCGGATCTGTCACTGCCGATTCAGCCACCGTCATTTGCTAACAGCTGGCCCTGCACCGCTGTGCTCCTGTGGTGAATTGCTGACGGTGCAACATGTTTTACTGTCTTGTCTTAATTTTAATCATCTTCGTGTAGCCCTTAATTTGCTGTCTACTCTGGAGGAACTTTTAGCTGATGACACACGAGGAGCTGCTAGAGTTTTGTTTTTTATCAACATGGCTAATTTATCCAAGGATATTTAACCCTTTTATTTGATATTTTTTATTCTTCTGTTTTAGCGTTCTCTTGAGACTTTTCGAGATCTAGCGAATCTCTGGTCCGATCCAGGTGCTAATGACCTGAGAAGTTGTGCGCCCTAAAACCACAAAAAAAAGTAGTATCATCTGGTTGAAATGGAAACAGCATATTCATTGTCGTCTCAGCTTCATGACAATGGAGCAAGAAAACGGCCTAAAGCCAGTGGTGTCTTGTCTTGCTGTATTATAAGCAAATGTCATGGCTGGTAGTATTGTATCCCAATCCTTCTGCTCAACATCCACGTACATCGACAGCATATCTGCTAATGTCCTATTAAAACGTTCTGTGAGACCATTTGTCAGAGGATGGTAGGCAGTTGTGATTCTGTGGACTATTTCACAATGTGACAGTACCTCTGATACTAGTTCTGACTGGAAAATGTTTTCTCGGTCAGATATCACCACACTTGATGCACCATGCTTCAAAATAATGTCTCCTACTAGGAATTTTGCGATTTCTGGGGCTTCTGCAGTCGGCACAGGTTTGGTGACAGTGTGGTGGATGAGGTAGTCAGTGTAGACTATTATCCATCGTTTACTGGCTGTCGACTTGCAATGGAGCTGCTGCAGGTGTAATTGGTACCAGATGACCTGGAGGTAATTGTGGCACATGCTTCCAGCATTGGCACTCTTTACAGTGACTCACGTAGTGCTTGACAGATCATTAGAGACCTTGCCAGTAATACCTGCGTCTGATTCTGTCTAGGGTCTTCAGGAATCCCAGATGACTCGATATTGGATAATCGTGGAAATACTTGAGAACAGCTGCCCAGAGATGAGATGAAACAACCAGTAGCCATTTGAGGCCCAGTGAATCTTAGTGGCTCTTATACAATGTTTATAAGTTGAAACTTTCCTTTGGTTGGTTCTCCTGTTTCCAAGGCCTCTATGGTTTGTAATAATGCTGGGTCTTTCCTCTGTTCTGCTGTAATGTCGTCTAACTTATTGAGAGCTGAAACTTCATCCATGCTAATGTATTTCTCGAAAGGCAGTTGGCGTCCTTCTGTTTGCACACGTTTTTGAATACCACTGTGACATCATACTCTTAAAGTCTTACTGCACATCTTGCTAGTCGACCTGATGGATCCTTCAAATTCGTCAACCAACATAAAGAATGGTGGTCTGTCACAACGGTGAATGATTTACCGAATAAATACTGCTGGAATTAGTTGATAGCGCAGGTAACGGCGAGACACTAGTTCTCGGTTGTAGAGTAGTTTATCTCGGTCTTTGAGAGTACTCTTGATGCATAGGCTATCACCTATTCAGCACCTTCCTGAATTTGTACAAGCCCTGCAAAATCTCATAACCACTAGTGTCTGTGTGAAGTTCAGTTTCCACATTCTCGTCATATATGGCTAGAACTGGTGCGGAAGTTAGAGCCTCTTTAAGTTCACGGAAAGCTCTTTTTGTCTCATCCCAGTAAAACTTGGCACCTTCCTGCAGAAGTTCTTGTAATGGATGTGCCTTGTTACAAAAACCTTCTATGAAATGACGATAGTAGGAGCACAACCCGAGAAAACTTCTCACATCATGAATGTGCTGTGGAGTTGGAAATGCTGCGACTGCCCTTACTGTGTGTGGATCAGGACGCACACAATTTCCATTCACTAGGTGCCCCAGGACTTTTATTTCTTTGGCAATGAAGAGGCACTTCTTTGGGTTGAGGCAGAGTCCTGCTGTCTGAACACACTTCAACACAGTTTACAGGGGGCTTAGATTTTCCCCAAATGTCCTTGAGAAATCAACAATGTCATCGAGATAACAAAGGCATATCGTCCATTTAAGATGTCGAAGCAAGTTGTCCGTCATGCGTTTGAATGTGGTTGGGGTATTACATAGTCCAAACACCATGACCTTGAATTCATAGAGGTCGTCAGGTGTAATAAAAGCAGTCTTTTCCCTGTCAGCTTCGTCAACCTCGATTTCCCATTAACCTTTCTGCGTGTCCATAGTTGAAACGTATGTAGCTCCTTTCAAGCAGTCTAAGGTGTCGTCACTGCATGGTAATGGATAGACATCTTTCCTTGTGATTTTGTTCAACTGTCAGTAGTCGACAGAGAAACGCCACATGCCACCCTTCTTCTTCGTGAGGACCACCCGAGACGACCAGGGACTCTCTGAAGGTTGAATAATGTCATTGTGCAACATTTTCTCCACTTCCTCGTGAATTATCCGTCTTTCAGTTGACGACACTCTGTAATAACGATGGCTAATTGGTGGATGATCCCCAGTATTGATATGGTGCTTTATCGTGGATCATTTCATCTGGCTCTTCTCATGCCTGGCCTGGAATACACCTGAAAATAGGTGTAGTATTGTTAACACCTGCTGGCGTTGTCCTGCATCAGATCGGGCCCTGTATGCAATGCCATAGTAGTTTCCTTCAGTGCATTGTCGGCAGTAACAGCAAAGCATCAGACTTTGTCGATCAGCTCACCGTCCTGGACTGGTTCAGCTAATCAGCTAATTTTCTTTGTTATACTGCTTAGCTTTTTGTGATTGACAAGCACTCCACCATCCAACTGGTCCTCCCGGCTTCTGACTGGAACTCTTGTCATTGTTAACAGCGGGATCTCATCATTCTCGACAGCAAACTACCTCCCAGGGAAGTGTGTTATGTGTGATCGATGGAATGGCTTCCTCACTTTGTAGCTCAGATCTTCCACAGTCCATGACAGCCTGGGATGCCTGAAGGAAGTCCCATCAGAGGATGGTGTCATGGCTACATTCTGTTAAAATGACAAATTCAAAAGGCTGTGTCCTGTTGTTGGTAGTTAATCTTGCAACACATGTTCCAGCTGGCCGGACATATTTTCCATTTGCAACCTTCAGCACAGTTGCTCTTGTATCACAGAACAATATCTTCTTTAGTTTGCAGAGGTTGTCATTCGACAATACAGAGGAAGAAGCTCATGAATCGACTAGTGGTCGGACAGGTCTATAAGATATCCAGACATCTTAGCGACTGTCGTTCATGGAGGATGGCTGGTATCTCTGTAAGGCGGCGGTGAACGGCGGCGTCATGTTGGATAGCGACCACATCCAGGATATGGTGACGGGCTTCATCCCATAGGTCGACAGTAATCGTCATCAGTTAACTGCCGTTGAGAGGACTGCTTCGATGGTTGGTGTCTTGCGGCATAATAATTCTCAAATACTCGTCTTCACTGCCTACAGTATCGTAATACATGTCCGGGAAGGCCACACATTGGTGTGTTTTCATCTGCCCTCCTTTGAGGCTTTGCAGTTGCTGGAGGAGTTGTTTGTGGTTATGTCAGTCGGCTACTAAGCTGCTGTTTGGTGACTGCGGCATAAGTCGTAGTAGGGTGAGGGCATTCTTCATGTCGGGCGCGATTGGTGGGGCTAATGTTTGAAATACCTGTTTCTCAGCAGCATCGACTCCCTCATAACATACAGGACTGACATCCATGGCCATAAACTGTTGCAATTCTTCTCTCACAATTTCTCGTATGAGAGAAGCAAAGTCATGCTGATCTTCTACATTCTGGAGTCTGTCATACTTCTTTTGTACAACCCTCCTCTGTTCCATCTCTTCAATTTTCTGGCACCATTGGATAAACTCCGGTATTGTTGAAACCTCTTTTAACAGAAGAGCTTGATACATGTCTTCTGCAATGCCCTTCATCAGGTGTGAAACTTTACCGGCCTCCGGGTTAACTATGTGACATAGGGCCATAACACTCTTTATATATGACTGTGTTGACTCACCATATCGCTGGGCCCTGTTTTTGAGTTGCTCTTCTGATAAACGAACTTGCTGTTGGTGGTCTCCAAACGTCGTCTTTAGTTCTGACTGGATTTTTTCCAGCTATCTAGCTTGCCCTCATTATTTTTAAACCACTGGTGGCCCATCCCATCCAGTTACAAATATAAGCTTGCTTAGCACATAATGTCATCCCAACTATTATACTTGGCAACTTAGTCAAATCCTTTCTGCCATTTGTTTGGATCCTGTCCAGCATCTCCAGAGAACACTGATGGGTGTGTGATGTGCAGCTGGCTTACTGCTGTTTTGGCATCCATGGGTCTTTCGATGACACAGACCTTCGGACAGAGGTAGTCGGTATACCCCTTGTATACAGGTTATTGTCAGTGTAGGCAACAGCTCTTACGCTGTCTAATCGGAGCCATGATGATTCAGATGTATTGCAGGATACCTGGCGCCTCCACCAAAAAGTGTCACGTTACAAACTGCAGGTGCTCTGGAATTCAAAGGCTGGTTGTTAATATAGCACAACACTTTTGCTAAGAAACACGTTTATTGCAAACACAAGTGTACAGTCAGCACAGACTGACTCCTGCTTGGAGTGCTCCAGTATTTATACATAGGAAGAATTTTTCTGGAACTTGCAAGTACATCAAACATAAGAAACGTGTAGAACATTCTAGAAATGGTGAATACAAAGAATTTTTTCTGCCCGTCGTGGGACTTGAACTGGGGACCGCAATCACAGTGACCTGCGATGCTAACCACTGCACCATGAGTGCTGTCAGAAGACTCACGGCAATATATACAACCTTCAGGAAGAATTTATTTATGAAACAAGTGTTTAAAACATTAAAGATTTACAATAACAAAAACAAGAGGTAATGGGAATGTATCGTAAACATGCAATGATACGGAAGTGCACTATAAGTAGGTCATTCACATTTTCCATAGATTTTCCATCACATTTACTGGTAATGACTAGCCCAGCTCTAGTAAGTAGAGTCTGCGCAAGAAGTCGTGGCCTGTGCGCAGGAACGTATTCTCGAGCCTTGCTCACGGATAGTCCATTCCATTGTTTCGGAGGTGCAGCCAGCTCCGTTGCTTGTTGCCTGCCGAGCCATATACTTCATCTGTCAGTCAGCTTTTAATTGCACCCTGCGACCAGCAGGAAACACACAACAGGGGCGGCTGCCGCTCCAAAGTTGAGGAATGGACTCGCCCAGCGCACAATCCAAAAAATAAGGGGCTATGATTCAGTAATGACACTAGAGGCAGGTGTACAAAAAAACTTCTCATGCCATGTTGATAGGCAGGGATAAGTTGTTGCTCTTGATTTCCACCACTCCAGAACTGACTGTCCCTCATCTGGTTTTCCCATCAACAGGTACAGGGAAACTTCGACAGTTTCCCCTTCTTCCAACCACGACACAAAGACACTCTTTGCATATTTTGAATGTGTCGATGCTGTGACTTCATCCTCTGTGTGACATACTGTAAGTAATAAAACTTTTCTGCATGGAGGTAGCTGCTAATAAACATTTCACTATCCATATTGAGAAATTATATGCACACAACCTAGCATTTACCTTGAAGTGCAGGACATTTGTAACGTGCTGCAACATAAATGTCTCTCTAAGGTACCAAAAGTTCCCGTACATGACACACCTGTGCTACTAGAAATAATGCAAGCAGATGCACTGGATTTATTTAAGTTTTTTTCACTTACCAGTAAAGCACATGCTTTCAGCAGTGATATTTCCTGTAAATAATTGAAAATATTGAGACACACCATGTTCTTTTAAATATGACAACTTATCCAGTTGATGGCATTTAACATACTTTCAAAACATTTCATTTTTTTCTGTTTATAAATAATTTCACTTGTGGGAGTGCTTACCTCACTGTCCATCGCATGCTGCTTTGTGGTAAAATGCAACTGCGAGTCTTTGATATGTCAATTTCTTTTTAAAAAAGTTACAACAAGTTTCACTGCTTCCATGGGTGTGGTGCAGAACAGTGCTAATGGAGTGGATTTTAAATGGAATATGATGATACCTTTCAAGGGACTTTTTCACATTTGCCCCCTTGTCAGATGGCTTTTCAACTTCCTCAACCCCCTCCCTCTGTCTCCTCTCCCTCCCCCCCCCCCCCCCAATTGATGATGTAGTCAGACACCAGCAGCTGTAAACAGCATGTCTGTCAGCTTTTTTCGAAAAAGGCTGAGGCCAAAAATGTAAGAAACTTGAGTGTGAATTTCCTTTTTGACATGTTTGGGTGCAGCTTAGCGATCAAATTAATGGTGAGTTGCAATCTCTCTCTTTATATTAACAGCTGAAAAATGCTTCTGTGAGGGCACAAAAGAGGCAAATATGTTCCTGTTTAAAAGACTCTGGCAGAAAAGTGAAAAACCAGCTGCCTGAATCCTCATTCTTCCTTCCTCGCCAAAATCTTTGGCGTGTGAACATACTTGCACTCTTTCAACTCTCTTTATGAAGCCTACATAATGCACCATCCCTAGAAACCATGCTAATTTGCCAATATTTTAATAAAATCACTGCATCAATCTACTGTTTGGATTGTGGAAAGTTTAATACCATTTTGTAGCTACACTTTCCTGCTTTAACACATTGTGAATGGCGCCCGAGCTAGACACGTTTAGCAGCAGTTAGTCAGTGGACAGCGCCCGAGTCTGACTCGTGCAATGCTAAAAAATTTGTAGCTGCCATTCACAATGTGCCCTCTGTTGGTAACCACATAAAATGAAGGAAGGAAGGATCTCTGCATTGTGCTGCCACATAGTAGAGTTTTAACTATTTGTATGCAACAAAGGAGCTTTGTATTTCCTGCTCTCTGTTGATCCCAACTCTGCATTCGTCTGATATCTATGTTGCTGTCTCCCAAGTGTTTTTGCCCTGCATATTCTCAACATTGGCAAATTTAGATGAAAGTGTTGTTTTCAACATCCTAGAAGAGGGAAAAAGTAATTGCTAAGAATTTTAATATGCACCTAGTAAATTAGTAAGTAGTAATAAGTTTTGTGTCCTTTAAAATGTAAATATTTTGAGATAATTGTTTTTCCTGGCCAATTCCACATCCACAAAGGCAATTACATTTGGGGTCTGTGGAAGGTACATTAACACACATGCTCTCTTTTTGTAAGTATATATTGTGTATTCTGTATTTTGTTCCGACATGTTCTACATCCAAGAGGATTCCCTCAATTCGGATCTACTGGAATGAAAAGTACATCTAATCTAAGGAAACAGACTATTCTGGTTCAGAAGGAGAAGCTGATTATCTGTAAGAAACATATGTACTAGTTTTGTTGTGTTTTTTTTTGGGGGGGGGGATACAAACATGATTTACTAAAAAAAAAAAAAAAAAAAATGTGTATCTGCAAATTCATTGTTTCAAATGAGACAGCAAACTCAATTATTGCTCTCATACTTAGAATGCTGTAATTTTCGAAAAACGTGTTACGAACAGCAGTCCGGCTGCCCCATCCAGGGTGACTTAGCCAATCATGAACGTGTTAATTCTATACAAAAGAATTTACTATGCAATGCACAACTTTAAATCATGTACAGTTCCTTCATTTTCTTGTATTACTTAAAATGAGTCATCTTCAACAAGTTGAGCTGCAAGCACTGTTATAAAGTCTGCTATTGTGAGTTTCTTGTTGTTCTCTTCATTGTATGACCAAAATGAATCTGACATTTCCATCAGCAACAGATGGAAATATAATTTTCACCACCATTTCACAGTTCACAATGGATTATACTGCAAGCACAGGGCTCTAATATCCACTCCAATTTTATTCATATTGTAATCCACTACCTGAATTGTTTTCATTACTACAGTCCCCCCCCCCCCCCCCCTATTATGCATACCAAATGTGATCTGATGCCTCATATACAATACACACACATCCCTCTTACCCCCCAGTGGGCTCATCGCTCTTAGGTGTGTACGTGCTTTGCTACCACAGGACCTCAACCTTCCTTTTTTAATGTTTCCTTTTCTCTCTCTCTCTCTCTCTCTCTCTCCTTTCTTATTCCTCATTTTCCTTTTTCCCTGCACTTCAGCATTTCAGGCCTCTCTTTCCTTCTCCTTTTACCCTCCCTGTGCATTCATGATGCCTGCCCACGTGTTTGTGAAAAGTACACCAAATCTTGGACAAAAAAATAAGAACCAAGGCTGAACTCTAAAACTGGAAAGTGCATACTTGGTAGAAAGAATGGGACAACAGTGATACCTGGTGAAGAGAATATAAACTACTCTTGTGTATTCGAGAACACCTAATGTTTGATCACCTAAATCCCAGTAAGGGCATGATTCATTACCTAAGGGGCCATGACATGTACCCAGTTTACTTGCATAGGTTCAACAGAAAATCTAATAATTTCTGCAAGTGTGGTGTATTGGTTACACCAGACCACATTTTCCTTAACTGCATTACTTACAATGGGGTTAGGGGACCAAGAGACACTAACCTACGACTGTATGAACTTATTAGAAGCAAAGAACGCTGGACCAAAATTAACAGTATAGCGAACACCATTTCCCAGCATGAAAAAGACAAATTTGTTAGGACATGGTAGATTGTAAATCCCTTTCAACCTGCACAGCATTACCATAGGGGAGCCAACACAAAAAAATGAAGTGCAACTGAGTACATCTACTGATGTAGAACACATGAGTGAGAGTGATATGTTACAGAACATACTTATGCAGCCAAGGTCTCACCAACATACGAGGCAGAACCTGCAGTACCACATGAGCCACACATTACCACAGCATCCAATTCCACCTCAGTGATGTAGACAAGATGTGTGTCAAAGGGAGGTGAACAAGACATGACCGAGTGACAGTAATATGCATATAGTCCTGATCTTATTCCAAGACTATAACAAAATAAAAACAGTACAAACTACACACTGACAGAGAGTGTGGGATCATGCTCTGATGCCATCCTAGATCACATTAACCTTCATACACACATTTACATTTAAAGTAGTTATTCATACACTTCTCTCTACCATTACCTCCTTATTGGTATGTTACTACTGTTTTTTACTATTTTGCTAAAAATAATATTGTCCTCAATTAACTAGTGTAAAAAATAAATAAATAAAAAATTGAAGAGGGGTGTAGGCAGAAAAAGGTTAAAACATGGCTATTATATAAATAGAGAGAATAGGTCAAAAGTCAGCAATAAATAAACTTAAGAAGAGGTGATAACTAAAAGGATATGAATGGGCTACGTACATGTAAGTCATCCTGCACTCTGGAGATGATGACCAAGACCTGAACAAGTGGTTAAGGGAACACGAACACATCAGCAAATTCAACAACTTGGATGAAACAGTATGGTTGACTAATGTATTTTCCTACTTTTAGGGGACTCTCAAGCAATAGTATCAAAACGAGTACGAGTAGTTAACATGCTGGAGAGTATTCCTGTTGGAACTGCATAAGTATTTTGGAAGTACACAGGCTGAAGAAAAATTAAAATGCAGAATGCAGCTTCAAAGACAGTGTGGAAAATCATCCATTCAAGTCATCTTGGTATCTGTCTAAAAATAGTGAAATCTAAACTGGAGGAGGAGGAAATTGTACATCTTATGAAAGAGGAAGTTGAGGGTATGTAAAAGGTACGTCTATGGATAATTTCCACAGCAAATGAGTTCAGAAATGGTGGAAGTACAATGAGATGCTGCATCAAAAAGTCAGTAATTAAATGTATAAAATACAGAATTAAGAAATTAAAAAAAAAAAAAATAAAGAAAATTTGAATTACTTCTGAACATTGTATCAGTGGTGGTAATGTAGGAAGAAACAGATCTTACAGACGTCATTCATCAGATACTGTGAGAGAGATCAGGCAAAAGACAGTGGAAGAGCATGTCAAACAAAAATCTGAGATCATAAGAAAAGAAGTGGAATAGATGGTGCTTCCAATCTCTTATTGTCCAGTTTGTTAAAAACAGTGAAACAGTTTAGGTGAGGGTAAATTTACATTCCTAAAATAATGGTCTATATTTGGAGACTAGAACATAGAGTAAATTTTTGAAATTTCTGCTTTACAGAATGACGGCAGTTTCATGACATAGGAAACACTGTCTTTTTTATAAGTGAACTATGCCCCACTTACATGGAAACCACATGCCTTTTTCTTCTGAAACAAATGAAAAGTGATCAGAAATTTATCTACTTTCTTGTGAAAAATAATGCTTACAAAAATTTATGTTGAGCCACTTAATACTATGCTCAATGAGCATTTTGACGGATACCTGGTCTTTTGTGTGACAAGCAAAACACAGTGTAATTAACTTGCTCATTTAATGTACAGTGTTTTGCATAACAAAAGTAACTCCAACTTACTGCACAATGACAACAAAAACATTTAGCTCCAAGCACACTTGGTACTTCGACATTAGTGCTTTGGCTGTTATGGTGTGTCAATGCCATCAATTCACTTACACAAAACTAGTGCACTGTGAGCTCAGTGTGGCATAATGATCATCCTGATGTTGTTAAAGAGTGTTGTACACATGTTCATGTGATGTGATGGATATTTCAATGTTGTATCTCATAGGTAGATTCCAACAATGACAACTTCTGACTTAAATCTACAAGTACTGTTCACAGGACTTTCCTTAACAAGAGTCCAAGTCATCACGCCGAACTGTTGTTCGTTTTGTGACCACTACATTACACATCCCTCACCAAACCACGCATGTGTCAAACCAGCATTTAGGCATTGAGCCCATAATCACATATGTGAATCTGTGTTACATAACCACAGACAAGGTGTCAAACTGACTCCATATATTTCCTTTGTCATTCAATTCTTTCTATTGCAACTTTTATTTGTTTAATGTGTAATTAAGGGGTTTTTGAACAATTACGGATGGCAATCACCATGTTTAGTAAATCAGAATTATATTTAACAGTAAAGAATTCACAAAACATAAAACCTGCTAGACGAGTTATAAAATTAAACTGTTTTCAAAGAGTTTCTTAAATTATTGACTTGTTCATATCTTAGAAAGTAATAAACAATGTTTTTCACTATAATTTCAGAAAATATAAAATACGACTCTTTTACAAAGTAAAGTTACTTTATATACAATTATCCGCAGAGTGGACAATTACAATGTCTGCATAATGTGATAGTTTTTTTAGAGCATATATGCCATACTTTCTAGTTGTCAGCTTGTCTCCACCGGATACTGTTTGCTTCTCTTCTTAACCAAGAACCTTCTTCTTAACAATAAGATTAGAAAGTATAATGAACCCTAGTTGCATTTATATAAATAAAAACTTTTCCCAAGTATATAATTTGAGGAAAAAGCTTACCAATTTTGTTTCACACTAACACAGATGTATAGTCAAGTTGACTCTGTAATGTGCTTCAGTAAATTCAGAAACAAATGGGTGACAAAGAAACGTGTGGTCTTGACATTGCATGTGCAGACAGAGAATAGATTAGTTTGAAGGTACTGAGAGCACAGTTCGGTTAGCAGAAGTACAATAATGTGCAACGGATGAGTATCTACCAATGCAGAGTCAGTCTAACTGACGTCAGTTGTTGGGGGTTGTTACCAGTGACTGAACATTGAACAGCTAATTGGAGGGTAAACCAAGTGAGGTAAATGTTGTAACTTTCCTTCTCACAATCAAGCTGTAGCACTTTATTGCTCTGTGGTTCACCTGTCACTAACTGCTGTGACACGGCATGCCTGTTGTAACTTCTGCAGTACCATGGTGTTTTGAGCTCACCGACACTGCTACACATGGCACATCCATGAATACTGGTGCAAACTATGCTTAGCGGCTTCCTTGAATTTACAATGTGGTGCGCTATAACACTTTTCTCCCCTATGAGAAAAGCAGGCACTGCACTAACACTTAGTGATACTGTTGACACATCCATAGGCTCTCCCGGTGAAGTTAGGAATTCTGTGGGAGGTACTGGTAAGTAGGGTCATAAGTGCCACAGACGTGGACACAAACATCTGCTGGGTCACCTTGAGTAGATCACTGGTGACATTGAGGGTGAGGAGATTTCTGGTGACTCACCATCAATGACTGGTGACTCACCATCAATGTCTGCCGATGATCCAGACGTGGGTGCCAAGTTGGCTGGTGATGAAGCCACAGGTGGCGACACTTAAGATGAATGTTCTGCGATGGCTGTAACAGTGCCGGATGCTGTGGGCTTTGCAGGTGGTGACAACATCCACAGAGATGGGGGCTCCAGCTAACTTGCAGTATCACCCTTTGGAACTTGAGGTGGGGTGAACTGAAGTAAACAAGGGGTTGGGCCGAGACATAGGTACGTAGCTGGTCATTGTGGCACATAACCAATCAGTCATTGGCACTCATCATACAGACACAATGACCAAAATTATCTTTCACAGTAACCTGAACCCATTTTGGGCGGCAGCCGTATTCATGTGCCCCCATCTTAGCTCCAGGAACAAACAAACCACTGAGAAAGTAGAACCAGCATGTGAGACCTTCTTGGCATGCCGAGATATTTATGGTTCTGCTGGCACAGCCAGTTCCCTTCCCCAACCAAAATAATCAGAGCTTGTGATCCATCTTAAATGACCACACGGTTGATGGAATGTTAAACCCTCTTCCTCAGGGGCTCAGCATTAATTTGCTGAGTATGGGCTTGGCGAACCCGGGGTCCTGAGCTGGGGACTGGTAAGCGCTGCCAGTCCTCTAGACACTGTAACCTCTGGGCACGCTTCAGCGACCACCGTGTTGCGTGGCAGTGAAACGTTGTGTGTACCAGGGAATGGGGATATTCACTTGACCACCCGGGTTGCGAGGATGGTATCAACCTCTATAAAAAAAATATATAAAAATAACCTTCAATCCTAAGGTGTGCTATGTGCTGATGGGATGTATGGCTGTTGAAGTCGAATAATCCCTAGCGAGCAACCTCTGGGGATACTGCCACACCTCAGTTTACATAGGCACGCGGGGCTCTGTCTAG
The DNA here is from genome assembly GCA_026315105.1 of Locusta migratoria. Classification (NCBI taxonomy): domain Eukaryota; kingdom Metazoa; phylum Arthropoda; class Insecta; order Orthoptera; family Acrididae; genus Locusta; species Locusta migratoria. Next base: position 449,845,496 of record CM048755.1, on the reverse strand, counting down.
GTGAACGCATACTTCCCTAGCTACTCGTGGGACCGAAATGAGCAACTTCAATTTGTCCCTCGAACCTTCCAGTGGGATGGGTGTACCAGTGGGGGGAACAAACACCCGCTCCAACAAAAGGGTTCGCTTAGGCAGTCCTCCAGATACAGGTCTCTGATATACGAGTAGGTCAAAGAGTAACAGAGCACATTCTGCTGTACAGAATGTGTTTTTAGAGCGCGCGCCACGTAACTTGGTGGGTGGACTGGCTCTTCTGCGCAGGTAGCTGTGTAGTGGTGGGGGGACCAGCTGTCGCAGCGTAGCCGGACTGTGCGTTAGCTGCGCTCCGTTCCATTCCGCAGTCAGCTGCTGACTGCCGCTTAGCTTTAAAGTTATGGCCGCATACAAGCCCAAGGAAATGTCAAGCTGCGACTTTTGAACACACAAGGCTGTATAAAAAGTGTAATGCAGAAAAACAACGCTCGTTTGATTGTTGGGAAAACTGTGGCGCATTCACGAGTATTTATGAGTCTTTTTATCTTGTACCTAACATGTTTACACGGCAGGGCATAATTTTCTGAGCGGCATAGAAATTCCTTTCGTCGCTCACTCGATTAACACGAAATATCTGTACATTATATACACAGTTCTTCTAGGGAGATCACTCTATCCATTATCACTGAAGAACCGCATTAGACGTTCACGACAGATTACGAATTCAAAGTAAATTTGTGAACATAAAAAAGTTGTAAATTAGAAATTGACAAATTTTAGATTTTCCCTTAATTGTATCTCGAAATCTGGATTTTTCGAAGCAGTTATTAAAATAGTCTATCAATGACTTAAGTGACATATATGAAATGATAGAATAATTGTATATGTATGACATTGTACAAGACAAGGTGACTATCTAAAAACGTTACAAGCGACACATGTTCAGTCTTCGTACTGATGCCCATCAAGCAAGTGCTTACTGATCAAAGCAAGGTGTTTCACATTTCCTGATTTATTTTTTGTAAAATTGATTCTGTACAGGTAAATGAAAAATACTGAAATCCATGCAAAAAAGATCAGATGATGGCAACCAAGAACTGTCGAAATCGTCCATGAATAATAGCTCTTGTAAAACATTTTTGTCTAGCGATTTTCGTACAATTTTTCCAAAAGTGAAAATAGATGTCCCATGTGCATAAATAAAACAAAGAGATATTTTGCAGTGGAATGTTCAGCTTGTAATAACAATAAAATAATGAGGATTTCTTGCGCACACCGCAAAGACAGATAGGAAACGGATAATACTCAACGTTAATAGAGTTCATAACAAAATCGTCAAAGCTGTCGAAACCGGAAAGCAAGCTTTAAACAAAATCCACAACGAAACAGCACAAGTAAGAACAAAAATCGTGTTACAATTCCTTTGCCAGGGAAGCACACATAGTATAAAGTTACACAATACTAGCTTAACTGCCACAAAATAATTTTTACCGTGGTAATAAGTAGAGGCTTTGTGATCAGCCGCTTCAGACTCCCGTCGAAAGAATTGATATACGCGAAACACTATTTCTCTTGCCTGTTTGTGTAATACAGGTTGAGATTTGCTGTTGCTACTCATAGTCAACTGAATGCTCCGAAGTAACTCGCGAAAAAACACAACGCACAATGCCAAAACCAGTTGTTGCTGCGCACAGTACGGCACGCACTCGACCGCGTGCAGCGGCTGACTGACGGCTATTGGCCAGCAGGTCACGTGGCGTGACGTAGGAGGCCTACCTGTGCTTCTGCGCATCCAGACCTCACCCGCCAAGTTATGTGGCGCGCGCTCTAGTAATTAAAAGGAAAGAGGGAAGTTTTGAAAAGATTTTGCCCTTCTACATTCAAAAGGGTTTAGAGGGCATTGCAGGAGATTTGAATTCCGTGAAACAGTTGCAAAATGGTACCCTGTTGGTTGAAACTTCTTGTTCCCAACAAGCAGTAAAACTTAAAAATGCCAAGTGCCTTGGGCTGTATGAGATAGAGACAGAGCTCCATAATACCCTACATTACAGCAAAGGTGTGGTCTCTTGTCGTGAGCTTGTTGATATTCCAACTGAAGAACTTAAGGAGGAATGGGTCTCTGAAGGAATTGTGGATGTGCAGAACATCATGAAAAGGGTGGATGGGACACTTGTAAAATCTGAGACCTTCATTCTCACCTTTAATAATCCAAAGCTGCCGAAGTATGTAAAAGCAGGATGCCTTAGATTAAAGGTGTGGCTCTATGTACCCAACCCTATGTGATGTTTTAAATGTCAGTGGTTCGGGCATACTACTCTAGCATGTAAAGGGGAAGCCACTTGTCGTAAATGCGGAAAGGCTGCCCTTGAGGGAGCTTAATGCATGCCACCTCCAAAGTGAGTCAACTTCTCTGGGAAACATCCAGTGTGGAGCAGAGACTGCGCAGTGTATTTGCAGGAGAAAAAAGTGCAGGAAATCAAAACCACCAAGCGAATTTCCTATGGTGAAGCAAAAAAGATCTTTAAGGCCATGCAACCTGCTTCCTTTGTCACGTCCTTTGCTGCTGTTGTCCAAAAGCCAGCAACCAAAGTTGATGTCTCCACCCAGAAGGACGTCACTAGTGTTGGTACCAACACCTGTACCTGTGAGTGCACCTGTAAGGCTGCAGTTGTTCCAGAATGAACCCCTGCCATGCACATCAGAAAAAGCTAAAAGCTACTGGAGTCAACATTACAGAGCTTTCGTCACCCTCCCTGGCAGAGGCCATTGGCCAGGCCCTGGCACCTTCAAAGCCAGAGGCTCTTCCGAAGGTCATCCCTGAACTTTCCACTCCTGCTGTTGTGAACATAAAGGTTGCAAAGCCGAAAAAGACACCAGGAAAGTGTCAAGAAAAGAATAAAGCAAATACTAAATCATCAGATTCCGTAGAGGTCATTCTACCTGACCTCCCTTCTGACTCCGCTCCAGAGCTTATGGAGCTAGATGTCCCTCAGGGGCAAACATCACGCCCCCAGACTGAACCTCCAGCCTGGTCAGTCTCCCCTCCTAAACGGAAAGAGAGATACAGCCTCCGTGAAGGTGGCTCCCATACTGCAGTGGAACGTGCAAAGCTTTAGGACCCATGTGGAGGAACTTTAAGCCGTCATCCAACCCTGAGATATGTGGCGATGACGTATATAGAAAGGATGACCTTAGTGGTGAGAGAGCTGAAGGCTGAGTGGCTGTTTTCGTAGACACATCCTGCCACTCATCTTTACTCGCCATTCAAACCCCGTTACAAGCTGTTGCAGTGTATGTTCAGATGCGTCATCGATTGACTGTCTGTGCCATGTATCTGCCCCCACATGACACATTTAATGAAGACGCCCTTCATGACCTTATTATGCAGATCCCCCACACTTTCATCCTTTGTGGTGATATTAATGCACATAATGTGCTTTGGAAGTTTGAAACTACCTGCCCCCGGGGTCGAGCAATTGAGAGGCTTCTTCTGACATCCTCTGTCCATTTACTTAACACCGGACAGCCCACACACTTCTGTACTGCATCAGGGTCGTTCTCTGCTATGGACCTCACGCTTTGCTCTCCAGCCCTTGCCCCTAATGATTCAATGGGAAGTGGATGCTGACCTTCACGGAAGTGATCACTTCCCAATGTGGCTCACCCAGCCTTATGGACAGGAGCCTGTTAGGCGGCCGCCACAATGGGTGCTTAGTAGGGCGGACTGGACCCTTTACGGCAGACTGGCTGTACTTGATTGTCATGCTAACGTGCAGGAATGGGTGGGCAATGTCAGCCAAACAATCCACCACGCCGCTGCTGCTTCTATTCCGCTGTTTTCAGGTGAGCCAGAAGTCACCCCGTCCCATGGTGGAGTGACGACTGCCACCTTGTAATACGCTCGCGGCGAGCAGCTCTGCGTAGGTTCAAAAGCCGGCCAACTACAGAGAACCTCGCAGCCTTTCGGGTGGCGAGGGTAAGGTGTCTACAAACGATTCATGAGAGCAAGAAATGTTCATGGCAGCAGTTCAATACCGTTACTCGTTCCACTAAAAGTTCGGAGGTATGCGAGACCATCAAGAGAATATCCGGGAGAGGAGAAAGACGTCCAATTGCTGTTGTAATGGGAAATGGCACCCTACAGACGAACCCACGAGTGATTGCGCAGACAATGGCGGAACATTTCGCCGCAGTCACTTCTACTGCCAGTCAGAATCCAGCTTTCAGATGCCACAGACTGTCTGTGGAGAGTAGTAGTTTGGATTTTAAGTCCACCATTGATGAAGAATACAATTGCCCCTTTTCCATGTGGGAACTCAATTCTGCACTTATTTCAACTTGTGACACATGCCCTTGTTATAACAGGATACATTACAGCATGCTACAGCACCTTACCGACAGAAATAAAGAAATTCTCCTCGACCTTTTTAATGAAATTTGGCAGTCGGGCCACTTCCCCGACTCCTGGCATGAAGCGCTTATGATTACTCTTTTAAAGCGTGGAAAGGACTCTACATGCCCGAGTAGCTATCGTATTGTTGCCCTCACTAGCTGTGTGGGAAAGACATTGGAGCGGATGGTCAACCGCCGCCTCGTCTGGATGCTAGAATCCAGGCAGCTCCTTAGTCGCTTCCAGTGTGGTTTCAGGAGATATCGTTCCACCTTCGATAACCTAGCGTTACTGCAGGCAGCAATACAACAGGCTTTCCTACAAAGGCATCACCTTTTGGCTATATTTTTAGACATTGAGAAGGCCTACGACACTACCTGGCGGTATCTTATTCTCAGACAGCTCCATGATTGGAGTTTCCATGGATGCCTTCCCACTTTTATCAAGTCCTTTCTTTCTCCACGCTATTTTAGATACAGAATCGGTGACACCCTTTCTGATTGTTTTGAACAGGAGAACGGTGACCCTCTGGACAGCATTTTAAGTGTGACTTTGTTTGCCATAGCTATTAACAGTATTACATCCATTGTTAAATGTCCATGAAGTGTTCCTTATTTGTTAACGACTTCTCCCTCTTTTGCTCTTCATCCAACCTAGCAACGACAACACGCCAGTTGCAGCTCACACTTCGCCGTTTGAATGAATGGGCAGAAAAGACTGGCTTAAAGTTTTCAACCGAGAAGTCTGTCTGTGTTCTCTTTAATGGTACTCTTTCCATTTTTAATTTGCCTGAACTGCGACTGAGGGACGCCGTTTTACATTTTAAAGATACAGTGAGATATCTGGGTCTCATATTTGACACGAAACTTTCGTGGCTGCCACACCTGAAAGATTTGAAAAGACGGTGCCTCAAACCTCTAAGCATTTTAAAATGTATTAGTCATATGTCATGGGGAGCAGACAGGACTTGCCTGCTCCAATTTTATAGAACCTTTGTGCGATTGCGGCGTGATTAAGGATGAACGATTTATGGGTCTGCATGGCCATCCTATTTGAAGATGCTGGACGCGGTTCACAATACAGGGATTAGACCTGCCACTGGGGCATTCAGAACAAGCCCCCATACCAAGTTTCTGTACTGAGGCTGCCGAGCCACCGCTAAATATCATTTGACGGCTGCTCATGGTGTGCCAGGCGTGCAAAACACTGTCCAAACCTTTCACACCTGCATACCACACCGTAGCTGATTCTCTGTTGGAAAGGCTTTTTCATAATCGACACCGAGCTGCAAGGCCTTTTGGGATCCATACAAAGGATTGCCTTTTAGAGATGGGAATGGCAGATCTTAGTGTTTCACATCGAGGTTGGGGAAGGCTTCGATCTTGGCTTCTCTGGAATCCCCGTATCTTAGGACTATTAAGAAAGGTGAAACTTCAGATTTTACCTTTCGGTCAGTGTTTTTTAATATTTGAGACATGCATCACACTTATACAGTAGTTTACACTGACGGTTCGAAACAGGATAATACCGTCGTATTCCCCGACTGTGTCATCCGGATTCGACTTCCTGAGAATTATTCTGTTTTCTCAGCAGAGTTTTATGTGATTCTGAAAGCACTGGAGTAGATCAGAAGTGATCGGCGTAAATGGTTTCTTCTCTGTTCTGACACTCTTAGTGCGCTGCGAGCCTTACATCAGCTCTATCCAGTTGTGACGTTATTGCAAGATATACAGGACACACTGACCCTTCTCGAACGACGGGGGAAAGAGATCATATTTTGTTGGGTGCCGGGACATGTTGGAATTCCGGGAAACGAGGAAGCCGATCGGGCCGCCAAAGAGGTCGCCATTACCTGCCTGCGAATCGGGCACTGTCCGTTTACCCACAAACTTCTCCTACGATGAGAGGAGACCCGATGTGTGATGCCTGTGGCGTACAGATAACATTCCGCTACATCTTAATAGAGTGTACCTTATATCGGGCACAGGGAACAGAGTCAGATCTTGGTGCAGATTTGCCACATATTTTAGGCGTGACGAGGCAAGTGTGTTCAAACTTTTACACTTTTGTGAAATTTCTGGACTCTGGCCTAAGCTTTTAGGCTGGAGGTTTTATTGTATTTTAGATTGGTAGGTTGATATCTTTTCTTCCTGCAGGCACTCAGCTTTCATCCTGTCATTTTAACTACTTCATCCACGTTCTACTTTTTAGACAAAATACGATGGTGGCTCTTGAGTTACCTACCTTGATTCATGCTGCACCCAGGTTTTATCTCCAGTTGTTGAATTGTGTATTCTATATTGTGTTTCCCTCATCTTAAAAAGAACATTCCTCACTCTCGCCTCAACTAAATTATGCCTGGGCGCTGAAAACCTCATTGTTGAGCACCCTCCATTCATCATCATCATCATATTAAACCTTAATCTTCCTTTTACAAATTGTAAAATATTCTAAATATGTGTGGTGAGTTACTTAATTTTGAGGTAACACAATAAATTTGAGCAACAACAAAAAGGGAGCCAGTTCATTAGCATGCTCAAAAATGGGACAATAAGATGCAAGACAATCATTTTTAATCAAATAATTTCCTAAAAATCTAATGAGGGCAATTGCACAGAGTTGAACACATGGAAATCAAAGACCAGTGATTTTTATGCAAAAAGTAAAGGTTTTACTAAGATTCGCCAACAGGGATGGTTATAGCATTGCTTCATTTTCATGAAACTTTTTTTTTTTTTTTTTTAGGAGGGGGGGGGAGACTTTTCATTTTACTGGAGTACATCTTCAATTATAGAAACAGCCTGTTTGTGTGGCACCAACATTGAGCTACTGTACAAGTACAGCAATCCTTGCATTTTATGGATTAGCCACAGAAATTCAAATATAAATTAACCACTTCATTCACGAAGAGCTTGTTCTACCACTGTAGTTAGATATCAACCTAAATTTTCTACCAGTGGCATCGAATAATATGCACACATTGCTTAATTGCCTATCTATTTGTTTCTGATAGTAATGCTCTTTATTTTGCATAATATGCATACAGAATTTAAAGTATGTTGTGTCTTTATACTTACTTAATCTTATTCTGTTACAGGAATTTGCCCAGGTAAATGTTATTGAGGAGCTTCATAGGTTCACAGATGATCTTGCATTTAAAGGCATTGTCTTAATTGGAGTGAAATTCACAAATCGCGTATATGCTCAAGACATTGCAATATTTTCAAGGGACAAGGTGTTCTTAGAAGCGGTATGTAATTTTCAAACACACTCACTCTGATTATAGGAGAGAGTCGCATTCCACTGATCTGTAGAAACTTGAAATCTTTAAGATGATACATGTATTTTTGTTGAGATCAACAGAAATCAAATACAAATTATAAAGCATTATTTTGCTAGCAACAGGCAACACATTTGATGCAAATGTTTTACAAAAGACACATTCAGATAATATGAATTTATCGATTCTACAATGAACAACCTTATGAATATTGTCGCGTTGAAATGGGAGCAGGCTTGACTTTGAAGGCAACTGAACACAGCACTTATACTCAAAGCACGTTTATTATGAACTCAACATACATGCAGCACTGACTGCGTCTCAGGCAGAGTGCTCTGCTATTTATACACAGACAGGATTTACCAGAAATTAGAACAACAGTTAACATAAGAAACAAGTAGTATTTACAAGTGAACATAAGAAAGATATAGAACATTCTGCAATTGTTTATTTCTTTGTAATTAATTTTTGCCGGTGGGCGGGATTGAACCAGGGACCTTCAGCACCGCAGTCCGTGACGCTATCCCCTGCGCCACGCCGGCAGTCGGTGTTCGTGGTCTCTCGCGACATTGCTCCCTCTCCTGGAGAAACAGCGACCCGATGTTATGATCCCTGTGGAGCCAGCTGCAATGTCCTGGATCTTGACAGTGTCGTGGGTCCTCTCTATGGCAGTTCAAGAGAATCCTTCCCTTCTCCACAATTATTGACTACAGACATTGCTGTCGTGGCTTCATCAGGAACATTACCGTCCTTAGAGTCCTTGAACAAGAAGCCATTGTTGTCTGCCTGCTCTTCAGGATCGTAGTAAGGCTTCATGTGCAGCACATGAACAATGTCTCTTCGTTTTTGTTGTTTCGACGATGGCTCATAATCCTCAACTTCGTATGTGACGTCTGACAGGCGGCGTATGACATGATACGGACCAAAGTATCACTTCAATAACTTTTCTGACAGTCCAACCTTCCGTACAGGGGTAAAAATCCATACCAGATCTCCCAGGCTGTACACAACAGGTCGGTGCTTGTCGTTATACTGCTGACGGTCCTTCTCCTGGGCGTCCAGTGTCCGTATGTGAGCCAGCTGTCTTGCTTCATCAACCCTGGTGATGAGCTGTTTAACATAGTCCTCCTGAGTGTCGTCCGGTTGGAATGGAAACATTTTATCCATTGTCGTCTCAGCTCCACGGCCATGGAGCAGGAAAAAAGGAGTGAAGCCTGTGGTGTCTTGTCTTGCGGTATTGTAAGCAAATGTCATGACTGGCAGAATTGAATCCCAATCCTTCTGCTAAACATCGACAGCATGTCGGCTAACGGCTTGTTAAAACATTCTGTAAGACCATTTGTCTGAGGATAGTATGCAGTTGTCATTCTGTCGACAATGTCGCACTGACATTACCTCCGATACTAGTTTTGACTGGAATACTTTTCCACAATCAGATATCACGACACGTGGTGCTCCATGCTTCAAAATAATGTTTTCTACAAGGAATTTTGCGATCTCTGGAGCCTCTGCAGTCCGCACAGGTTTGGTGACAGCGTAGCATGTGAGGTAGTCAGTGCAGACTACTATCCAACGGTTACCGGTTGTCAACTTCGGGAACCTCCCTAAAAGATCGATTCCAACTCTGTGGAACATAGCTACTGCTGGTGGAATCGGTACGAAATGCCGTGGAGGTAATTGTGGCACATGCTTCCGTTGCTGGCACTCTTCACAGTGACTCACACAGTGCTTGACAGATTGGTAGAGACCTTTCCAGTAATACCTGCGTCTGATTCTGTCTAGGGTCTTCACGAATCCCAGGTGACCGGATATTGGAGCATCGTGGAAATATTTGAGAATAGCTGGCTGGAGATGAGCTGGAACGACCAGTAGCCATTTGGGACCCAGTGGATCGTAGTTGTTCTTATACAATGTTCCGTTTATAAGTTGGAACTCTCCATTGGTTGGTTCTCCTTTCTGCAAGGGCTCTATCGTTTTTTAATAGTGTTGGATCTTCCCTCTGTTCAGCTGTAACGTCATGTAATTCAGTGGGGACTGAAATTTCATTAATGCTCTTGTGTTCCACTTATTGATTCCTCGAAAGGCAGTTGGCATCCTTGTGTTTGCGCCCGTTCTTGAATACCACTGTGACATCATACTCTTGGAATCTTAGTGCCCACCTTGCTAGTCGACCTGATGGATCCTTCAAGCTAGTCAGCCAACACAAAGAATGGTGCTCTGTCACGACGGTGAATGGTTTGCCGAATAAATATGGCCGGAACTTGTTGATAGCCCAGATAACTGCGAGACATTCTTTTTCATTTCTAGATTAGTTTATCTCGGACTTTGTGAGTACTCTTGACACATAGGCTATCACTTTTTCAGCACCTTATTGAAGTTGTACAAGCACTGCACCAATCCCATAACCACTGGCGTCTGTATGAAGTTCCGTTTCCGCATTCTCATCGTACAAGGCTAGCACTGGTGCGGACGTTAGAGCCTCCTTAAGTGCCAGGAAAGCTCTTTCTTACGTCTCCTCCCAGTAAAACGTGGCATCTCCCTGGAGAAGGTAGTATGAGCACAGCCCGAGAAAACTTCTCACATCACGAATGTGCTGAGGACTTGAAAATTCTTTGACTGCCCTTACTTTATCTGGATCAGTACGGACACCATCTCCGTTGACTAGGTGCCCCAGGATTTTTATTTCCTTGGCGACGAAGAGGCACTTCTTTGGATTGAGGCGGAGACCTACAGTCTGAACACACTTCAACACATTTGACACGCGACTTAGATGTTCTTCAAATGTTTTCAAGAAAACAACAATGTCATCTAAATAGCAGAGACACGTCGTCCACTTAAGGTGTCAAAGCAAGTTGTCCATCATGTGTTCGAATGTGGCTGGTGCATTACATAATCCAAATGTCATTACTTTAAATTCATAGAGACCGTCAAGTGTAATAAAAGCCGTCTTATCCCTGTCAGCTTTGTCAACCTTGATTTGCTAGTAACCTGTCTGCATGTCCATAGGTGAGAAGTATGTAGCTCCTTTCAAGCAGTCTAAGGTATCGTCAATGCGCGGCAAAGGGTAGACATGTGTCTTTGTGATTCTGTTCAGCCGCCGATAGTCGACACAGAATCACCACGTGCTATCCTTTTTCTTTACGAGGACCTCCGGAGACGACCAAGGACTTTCCGAAGGTTGAATAATGTCATCTCGCAACATCTTCTCCACTTCCTCCTGAATTATACGTCTTTCAGCTGGCGACACGCTATACGAACGCTGGCTAATTGGCGGATGATCCCCAGTATTGATACAGTGCTTTATCGTGGCTCGTTTCGTTGGACTTTTGCCCTGCTGAGGTGTGAATGCACCCGAAAATTGATGTAGTATAGCTAACACCAGCTGGCGTTGTTCCTTGGTCAGTCCAGGCCCTATTGGCAGTTCCACGTTTGTTTCCTCCAGTGTGTTGTTTGTACTAACAGCAGGGCATGGGTCTTCATTGATGACGTTGAGCTCAACATCCTGCATTGGTTCAGCTTTCCCAATACACATTCCCTTGGGGATAAGTTGTGACTGCTCGTGACAATTTGTGATCCAAATCTCTCCTTGACCACTGGTAATGCTTATGATAGCTGCTGGTATGTAAATTTCTTTTATGAGCCTGATAAACTTTTTGCTATCAACAAGAACTTCACAGTTTAACCAGTAATCTATGTTTGTGACTGCAACTCTTCTCATCAACGGCTGGATCGTCACATTGTCAAGGGCAAATAACTTCCCAGATAATTCTGTATTACGTGCATCTGGCGGAACAACTTCCTCTATTTGCAGCTCAGATCTTCCACAGTCAATGATAACTTGGGATGCCTGAAGAAAGTCCCATCCGAGGATGACATTGTGACTACATTCTGTTAACACGACAAATTCAAACGGCTAGGTCCTGTTGTTGATGCTTATTTTGCGACTCAAGTTCTTGCTGGATGGACGTACTTTCCATTCGCAACCTTCAGCACAGTAACCCTCGAATCGCTGAACATTGTCTTCTTTAGTGTGTGGCGGTAATTACCCGACAATACAGAAAAAGACGCTCCGTCGATTATGACGTCAATGAGATTTCCCGACTTCTTAGCGACTGTTGTCCATGGAGGATTTTCATCTGCGGCGGCCACACCTCCAAAGATGGTCGCCTCGCTTAGTTTTCCTGGGCGCGGCAGCTAGGGGAGCAGCTGGTACCTCTGTACGGTGATGGTGAACGGCTGCGGCGCGTTGGGGAGTGACCTTGTCTAGGGTATAGCGATGGGCTTCTACCCATAGGTTGACTGAACTCATCAGCAGGTGATTGCCTGGGATAGAACTGCTCTGATGGCTGACGTCTTGCAGCAAAATAATCGTCGAATACTCGCGTTCTCTCTCTGCAGTAGCGTGTCACATGTCCAGGGCGCCCACAGTGGAAACACAGTGGTGTCTTGTCTTCTGTCCTCCAGACGTCTGTTCTTCTGCAGGTTGTGATTTTTGCTCGGGGAGTTGGTTGTGGCCGTGTCGTCCAGATTATAGGCTGCCGTTTGGCAGCTGCAGCATATGTCATAGCAGGACGACGCCATTCTTCATGTCAGGTGCGTCTGGCGGGGCAGACAGGAGGTAATGTCTGAAATACTTCTTCCTCAGCGGCATCGCCTCCCTCGTGACTTACATGGCTTACATCTATGGCCATAATCTGATGCTCAGTCGGTCTAATAGTCCCAGCTGCCATGCACTGTTGTAATTCTTCTCTCACAATTTGTTGTTTGAGAGAAGCAAAGTCATGCTGGTATTCCACAACGGCCATAGGGACTACATTGGGGAGTCGGTCGTACTTCTTGCATCCAACTCTGCTTTGTTGCATCTCTTCAATACATTGGCACCACTTGATGAACTCTTCTGTCGTAGCGACGTCTTTTATCAGAAGGGCTTGGTACATGTCTTCTGCTATACCCTTCATCTGGTGCGTGATTTTGTCGGCCTCAGTCATGTTCGGATTGACAGTGTTACACAGGGCCAAAACATTCTGTATGTAAGACTGTGTCGGCTCACCGTGTTCTTGGGACCGGTTCTTCAGTTGTTCTTCCGTCAAGCGGATTTGTCGCTGTCAGTCTCCAAACGTCGTCTTAAGTTCCGCCTGGAACGTTTCCCAGTCATTCAGTTTGCCTTTGTTGTTTTCGAACCATTGCTGGGGTGTTCTGTCCAGTTAGAAATAAACGTTGGCCAAGCTCATTGTATGATCCCACCTGTTGTACTTGGCGACTCAGTCGAATCCTTTTTGCCATTTATTGGGCTCCTGTCCAGCGTCTCCAAAGAACACCAACGGGTGTCTGATGTGCAGCTGGCCTACAGTTGATTTCGTGTACTTGGTATATCCCTTGTATTCCGGTTCTAGTCTGTGTAAGCGACGGATTCTACGTTGCCTAATCGGAGCCACAGTGATGCAGCTGTTGCACAGGGTACCCGGCGCCTCCACCAAACCATGTTGCGTTGAAATGGGGGCAGGCTTGACTTCGAAGGCATCTGAACACAACACTTATACTCAAAGCACGTTTATTACGAACTCAACATACACGCAGCACTGACTGCCTCTTAGGCAGAGTGCTCTCCTATTTATACACAGACAGAATTTACCAGAAATTAGAAGAACAGTTAACATAAGAAACAAGTAGTATTTACAAGTGAAGATAAGAAAGATATAGAACATTCTGTAATTGTTAATTACAAAGAAATAAATTTTTGCTGGTGGGCGGGATTGAACCAGGGACCTTCAGCACCGCAGTCCGTGACGCTATCCCCTGCGCCACGCTGGCAGTCAGTGTTCGTGGTCTCTCGCGGCAATATGTTCATTCAGTATATGTTGCATTACTGAAGTTATAATTTGTGTAATAGAGTATTTCTTTTGTGGATGATCTTTCCTTAATATTGTGCTCGTAACTTGTCTTAAATCATTTAAAATAATTAATAGGTCATTGAGCAAAGGTATATAATAGTTGTCCAATACCATAAGAAAGATTTTTACAAATCATAAATTTTTCTGCACACTGCCCGCCAAAAATGTTAAACAGACAGAAAGGAAGGACACAAAATTAAAAATAACTATTTGAGATGGTATCCCAGTACTGAGTCGAACCCTCCCAGGGCACACTGCCTTATAGTAGGTACTTTCAGTGATGGGCGGGAGGGTGTGCGTTCTTTGATGAAGCTGAGAGCTATGCCGGTAGCAGTGTAGTTACTGGCAGGGTCACCTAAACCCGATTGGTCTCAACTGAGGAGCCGGACGAATTGTGTCCCACAACATAGGTCAGGAGGGGCCCAATAGTTGTAGGGAAGCCAAACTTACTAGGGGGGCAAATCCTAAAATAAGGTTCATCCACCCTATTAAAGAAGTTACATTATGGAACAACAACATGGGCCTTGGATGATATACGAGACACACAGGACACGGCCTTGACAAAGAAAAAGGACAAAAGATTTGGCATAGTGACATAGAATATACGAACAATGTTGAAACCTGGAAAAATGAAAGGAATAGTTGATGAGATTGAGAAATTTAAATACATTAGTTGCATTACAAGAAATAAGATTGCAAGGATAAGGCCATATAGACATGCCTCAGAATTTCATGCTGTATAGTGAACCAGGCAGAACAACATACCAAGCTGGAACAGGGCTCATAATAACAAAAGAGGTTGGTAAAAGTGTTTTGCAATTTGATCCCATAAATGAAATCCTTCAGGGGGCTCAGAATTAGTTTCCTGTGTACGGGCTTGGCGAACCTGGGATCCCTAGCCAGGGACTGCATCACGCTAACAGTCCTCCAAACTGTTAAGCTCTGTGCATGCTTCAGCGACCACCGTAGGGTGCAACAATATGATGTTGTATGTTGCATAGCTTGGGGATCTTGGTTTAATTGCCCGGGTCGCAAGAACGGTAAAAACCTCTATAAAAAAAAAAAAAAAAAAAAAAAAAAAACCCTCACAATTTCAAAGTGTGCTATTTGCTGAGGAGGTGCATGGCTGTTGAGGTGGAACAGTCACTAGCGAGCAACGTCTAGGGAACCTGCCACACCTTAGTTGTATAAGGCTTACACAGGCAAGTGACGCCCTGTCTGGGTGGACTTTCACATCCCTAGCTTCTCATGGGACGGAGATGAAATGAGCTAAGACTAGCATTGGTGGCTGTACAACCACCATCTCTAAGTGAGGGACACACGACCCTAAGTTGTTCCCTTCCCTGGTTATGCCATTAAAGGCACATAGGTTGTCTAACCGGTCAGAGCTGTGCTCGCCCCGGTACCTTGTCTGCACAAATACTGATGGTGAAGCCTTCCAGTCAACCAAGCCACAATTCTTTGTTGAACAGCTCCAAGATAAGTTTTGTTTGGTAATGTCATTCTTAAAGATGAGAAGTGGCACTGTTTTGATAAAAATGTCATCCGCAGCCCATTCAAAGGCATTACTTTCCTGTGACAAGCTGGGTGATGTTCCCATGAGTATCACACCCCACAAGACACTAAATATGGTACAGGGTCTAATATACCACAATGATCTCCTGTCACATTTAAATGAGGAGTTGTGTGCCAACGTACAGTGATGAGGTCTCCACTTCATCCAGCGTGTGTATAGGGGACCAAAAGATTGCAGAGTTGCCCTTCAAAGCTGATTCACTGCCTGAGATGGTCAAGATAATGATGTACCGGTGTGATATCAAGCCATATGTTCTTCCCCTTATGCATTGTTTCAAGTGCTGGAAATTCGACAACGTCCTGCTGATGCACTTACAACCCCACATGTAGGGATTGATGGATTGCGGGTGGCCAGCACATCCAGATGTTCCATGTATCCCGCCTCCCGTCTGTGTGAACTGTGGGAAGTATCATCCACCTGCTCGCCAAGTGTCCAATTTTGCATAAGGAAAGGAAAATAATGAAGATAAAGAGCCTGGATAGGTTGACATGCATGGGGGCATGGAAAAACTAAGAGCATGTCAGGGTCTATGGAGGTGCAGTCACATAACCAATCTCCTTGGGGTGACAGCATCACAAATGCAGTATCCATCTCTGGGCCCAATGGCCCGTCAATCTCACACTGCCTCCTTGATGCGTGGGGGGGGGGGGGGGCCTTCCTTCATCCATTGCTCCCCCACCACATCCTGTGGGAGCAATTCCCCCCCCCTTTCCCACCCCCACCCCCCATTCGGAGAGTCTAAAACTTCCTCCGACTCCTCTTGCCAGGAAGAGGTTCTTCGGGATTTTCCCTTCTGAGGCTCACAGCAAATACACCTGAGGATCCCAGGCAGTGGCTGAAGAATCCACAACATTCTGGTCAGAGGGCTGCCAGATCTTCATAGGCCTCTGAAGACACTTCAGAGAAACCCTCCTAGCCCACGTCACCAAAACGTCTGCAAGAGAACTGAAAAATGAAGCAGCAGCATGAAAAAGGAATGTTTGGTGGCTCTAGTGCCACTGCCTCCTACTTCTTCTGTGGAGATCCTCGCATCTACTGAGAATCTGGTCCTCACTGCATCCATAGAATCAATGGCCCTAGATTCTATTGGTTTAGATCACTTGACAGCAAATGATCCAGTAGAATAGTACTTACACTCATTACTCAGATCATGGCCTTTCAGAATGATACAAGCATCACTCTCCAGTAGAATTGCGGCAGTTTTTCCACCGTCTTTCTGAGCTGCAACAGTTACTGTGCCACTTTCCTACACTCTGTCTAGTCCTACAGGAAACCTGGTTTCTTGCCTAGTGGCCCCCAGCCCTTCTTGACTATCGGGGCTATTTTAAGTTTAAGAACCATGCTGACTGTCAGGGTCTATGAAGGTGTCTGCCTTATACATCCGTGCACTGTCCCTCGTGCTGCCGTGCCTCTTCACACAATTCTTAGAGGCAGTGGCCATTAGAATGTGAGCAAAGCAGCATCTCACAGTCTCTTCCATTTACATTCTCTTGGGTGAGGTTCTCTCTCTGACATTGCTGCCTTGGTTGCCCAATTTCCCCTGCCATTTCTCCTTTTGGGGAACTTCAGTGCCCACCACCATTTGCCCCTCAGGGGCTCAGCATTAATTTACTAAGTATGGGCTTGGCGAACCCGGGGTCCTGAGCAGTGGGCTGTCACGCCAACAATCCGCTACACGGTAAGCTCTGTGCGTGCTTAAACGATCATTGTTCGGTGGAACGTTGTACGTTTCAGACCCCAGGGATCTTGGCTTAATCGCCTGGGTCGCAAGGGTGGTACAAACCTCTATATAAAAAAAAAAATATAAAAAACTCAATCTCAAAGTGTGCTACATGCCAAGGAGATGCATGGCTGTTTAGGTTGAACGGTCGCTAGTGAGCAACCTCGGAGGAACCTGCCGCACCTCAGTTATGTAAGGATTAACCAGGCAAGCGGGGCTCTGTACAGACGGTGAATTGTTCACCAACAATAGGCCGCCTTTTTTTTAAGAGAATCTAGAGGGTAAATTCGACGAGGTGGAAGGCATGTTGAAGATGCGATCTGGCTCTGTCCTTATTACGACGTCATCACCAGCACAGTCATGAGCATCGCTTTCCTGTGACACGCTGGGTGATGTTCCCCTAACGGTCACTCCTCATAAGAGCCTCAACATGGTACAGGGAGTTATATTCCATAAAGATCTTCTGTTACAGACTGATGATGAGCTTCGTAAGAACTTGGAGTGGAGCGGAGTCCACTTTATACGGCGAGTCCATAGGGGTCCGAAGGACAATAGGTTCACTACCGATGCATTCATCTTGGCCTTCGAGGGCGATTCCTTGCCTGAGAAGGTTAAGGAGATGATATACTGTTCCTCCCCCTATGCGCTGTTTTTAAGTGCTGGAGTTTTGGGCACATGTCCTCCAGATGTACTGCCAACTCCACCTGTCGAGAGTGTGGACTTGCGGAACACCCCAACGTACCTTGTGCACCTCCTCCAGTCTGTGTGAACTGTGGACAACACCACCGTCCTTGCTCCTCGTCCACCTGCTCTGTTCTGAATGAAGAAAGAAAGATCGTGGAATATAAACCCCGGATAGGCTGTCTTACTCGGAGGCAAAGAGGAAGTATGAAAAACTTCATCCCATCAGCATGAAGTCATCCTTTGCTGTAGCTGCATCTTCGTCTACAGTCATACCACCCGTACAGTCGGTCCTAGTGGGCTGCCAGGTCCAAACATCCACCTCTGCCCTCTTGACCGAAGGGGGGCGCCTGAACTTACATCGCCCCCAAAGACCCTGCTTTAGGAGCGGTAACCCCCCAACCAACAGGGACATCGGTCCCCACCCCATAGCCAGAGTCACAACAGCCTGCTCTGGCTCCTCGCACCAGGAAAGGGTTCCTTGGATCCCTTCCCTCTAAGGTTTCTCCCGCTGAATCAGCGGATGCCAGTGGATGACGGAAAGTACCGCCAGCTGGTCGTAGGGCTTCACGCCGCTCCTCAGTCTTGGGGACTGAGCTGGCAGGGCCTCCCCCAGCACGAGAAACCTTAAGAGAAGCTCGAAACAAAAAAGAAAAAGACAAGAAACCACCCAAGCAGGAGGACACCCCGGTGGCCACCGTACCACCACCCCCCTCCACCTCTTCTTCTGAGGATGAGATAGAGATCCTCGCGTCCCCCAAAGACTTGGCAATTGCCAAGTCTTCGGAAGCCATGGACGTTGAGGCTCTGCCTCAAAAATCGGCAACAGCAGAAGATACTGTGACCCCTACTGTGCCGTCCAAATCAGCATGTCCCAGCGACCAGGAGTCTCTCTGATCCTCCAGTGGAACTGTGGCGGCTTTTTCTGCCATTTGCCATAGTTGCAGTAATTGTTGTGCTGCTTCCCAGCGTTTTGTGTAGCCCTGCAGGAAACCTGGTTTTCTGCTCGTAGGACCCCAGCCCTTTGTGGCTATCGAGGCTATTACAAAAATTGTTCCATATATGACAGAGTCTCTGGAGGTGT
The DNA here is from genome assembly GCA_026315105.1 of Locusta migratoria. NCBI lineage: Eukaryota > Metazoa > Arthropoda > Insecta > Orthoptera > Acrididae > Locusta > Locusta migratoria. The sequence continues at coordinate 449,826,901 of CM048755.1, read as the reverse complement.
ATGTATCTATGTCCTTGCCGCTGTGCCCCTCCACACATCTCTTGAGGCCGTTGTTGTTCGCCTTTGGGCCATGCAAGACTTCTCTGTCTGTTCCTTATACCTTCCTCCAGACAGGTATGTTTTGCCCGCTGATCTTGCTGCCCTGATCACACAGCTCCCCCCACCATTTCTTCTTTTGGTGGACTTTAAAGCCCATCACCCTTTATGGGGCGGAACAGAGACGACTCGGCGTGGTAGGCATGTTGAAACTCTTCTTGCACAACAGGACATCTGCCTCCTCAATACTGGTACCCATATACACTTCAGTGTTGCACATGACACTTTTTCAGCCATAGATCTATCAGTCTGTAGCCCAATCCTCCTCCCACACCTCACTTGGAGGACCCATGATGACCTTTGCAGGAGCGACCATTTTCCTATCATTTTGTCACTCCCGCAGTCTCGACTGGCAGAACGCCTGCCACGATGGTCCCTCCACAGGGCTGATTGGGATTGGCAGCGTTACACCTCCACTGTTGTCATTCCTGTCCAACTGCCAGCCGATGTGGATGTGGTGGTCCAACGGGTCACTGCCACCATAGTTTCCGCCACTGAGCCCACTGTTCCAACCACCACAGATTACCCTTGGTGCAAATCTGTGCCTTGATTGGCACAAAAGATCGCTGAAGCCATTTGGAATCGGCGTAGGGCACTCCAGCGCTACTGGCGGCATCCCACCATAGATCACCTGATTGCTTTCAAGCGCCTCCGGGCCCGATATCGGTGGCTTATCCGGAAAAGTAAGCAAGTTTATGCAGTCCTCAGTTCAACTGAAGCTTAGTACAGCCTTCCGCACCCTAAGAGAACGAGTTGAGCGGAACCCACTGTCATTTCACATACAATGCACCCGTTAGGGAGTGAGAGTTTCAATGTGCCCATGCTGCATGCCCCCAATACCTGTCCAGGACCAGATCGTATCCATAGCCAGTTCCTTCGACATCTTCCTGTGGACGCTCAGACCCAACTACTCGCCTTTTTTAACCGTCTCTGGGCAGAGGGTGTTTTTCCCTCACAAGTGCGGGAAATCACCATCATCCCAGTGATAAAACCTGGTGCTGACCTACAGGTGGCTGATAGTTACTGTCCGATCAGCCTCACGAACGTTCTATGCAAACTCATTGAACATATGGTTTTTCGGCGGCTTATGTGGATCCTTGAGGAACGGGGGCTCTTGGTTGCACAACAAGGGTGTTTCCGTCAGGGCCACTCCACAATTGAAAATCTTGTGTCATTGGAGTCGGCTATACGTACGGCTTTTACTCGACCGTGAACACCTTGTTGCTATATTTTTCGATCTCTGGAAAGCGTATGAAACAACCTGGCGCCACCACATACTGGCTATATTATACGACTGGGGCTTCCAAGGCCCACTTCCAGTCTTTATCAGGAATTTTCTCTCACACCGCTCTTTTAGGATTAGGGTCTGTGCCACTCTTAGTTCATCACATATTCAAGAGAATGGTGTCCCACAGGGCTCCGTCCTCAGTGTGCCACTATTTTTAGTCAGCATAAACGGGCTTGCCAAGCCTTGGTCTCATCTGTCTGTTCCAGCTTGTTTGCTGATGTCTTTTGTCTTTATTTTAGTTCTGCTAGTATTAGCGTCACTGAGCGGCGGCTACAGGGAGCCATCCGAAAAGCCGAATCATGGGCCTCTGCCCATGGTTTTCAGTTTTCAGCGCAGAAAACCCGCACGATGCATTTTTGTAGCCGCCGGGCACTTGGATCCCGAGTTATACCTGGGTGGTGAATTGCTCCTCGTCGAAGAGACGCATCGGTTTCTTGGGATGGTCTTTGACAACAGGCTTAGTTGGGTGCCATATCTGCGTCAGCTGCGACAAAAATGCTCACGACATCTTAATATTCTCTGCTGCTTGAGCCATACTGCTTGGGGCACTGCCCGTTCCACCCTCCTGCAGCTGTAAAAGTCCTTGATACAATCAAGGCTTGATTGCGAGAGCCTGGTGTATGGCTCAGCAGCACCGTCCGCATTGAGGATCCTTGATCCCATCCACCATAGTGGTACCCGGCTGGCAACTGGGGCTTTCCGCACCAGCCCTGTGCCAAGTCTTCTTGCCGAAGCAGGGATCCCTCCGTTACACTTTCGCCGGCAGCAGCTTCTTGCTAGCTCTGTTGCTAGAGTCCATGCCACGCTACACCATCCGAATTGCAGGCTTTTGTTTCCGGCTGTTACCCCCCCCCCACCTCCTCTACCAAGTCTACCTCCCTCTACTTCAGTCCATACCTCTCCCCGACGTTTTCCTGCCCATCCCGTATCCTTCCTTGGTCCATCCCCCATTTGTAGCTCCACCTGCAATTGTCCTGCGACCCAAAGGCGTTGCTTTTCGAATCCTGGCTTACTTGGGTGCCACAGGTTCGTCAGCTGAGACAAAACTGCTGGTGACATAATATTCTTTGCTGCCTCAGCTGGAGAGCTGCCCATCCTCCACCCTCCTGTAGCTTAAGGCTCTGATTTAGTCATGGCTTGATTATGGGAGCCTGGTTTATGATTTTGTGTCTCATTGTCTTCGGTTGTCCTACGTGTCGGTGGCCGAGTAGAGAGAGACTGACACATGGAAATAGGATGCATGCATGTGTAGGTACGGAACCTGAGGTGACCAACCAGTGGGACAGCAGAAAATAGAAACACTAAGCTAGATTAGAACAAGATATATATTTCATAGTGATAGTACAATACTTAACTTTGTTAACTGAAGACTAGTGGAATGCAGATACATAGTTTAACTATGTAGAGGCCTGCCTACTGATAAGAGTTCTTGTGCCTGTCCCATTGCCAAGTGACCAATCGAGTTCAGTGGTGTCCACGAGCGGGGTTGCAGCAGAGGGCGCTCGTGTCTGACATCGTAAGAAAGTCGCACTGTGCTTGCATGGCGGCGCGCGGCGAAAGTACGTGGCGCACAACTCAGACTTGTGCAACCACACCCCTCCCCTCCAAACCCCCGTGCCGTCGTGGCGTAGGGGTGAGGGCCACGGCGGCGGCAGCACTGGGAGGAGGGCCTGGGCGGGGCCGTTACTGGGGGACGGGCGTCGTAGCTGAGGCTGGGATCGAGCGCCATAGAAACCTGAAAACGCGAAGCGCCATACAAACCGACTCGGTGTGTGGGAGGCTGCAGCAGGTGAAGGAGAGTGCAGTGACGGCAGCCATGGAGCATCTCAGCAGGAGACGGGCCGTCATGTGGCATGCACTGATGCATAGACAGGAAAATTTGAAGAGCTTGCTGCCTGGAGTGCTGGTCTTTCATCTTTTCCATGTGAGACTTGAATGTTCAAACGAAACGTTCTGCTTCACCATTAGACTGAGGGTGAAAAGGTGCGGTGGTGATGTGTTGAATGCCATTCACACGACAAAACTGTTGAAATTCCGCACTAACAAACTGAAGTTCATTGTCACTGACAATAGTTTCAGCCAAACCTTCGATGCAAAACACTGATGTTAAGGCACTGATTGTACTAGATACTGTCGTTGAGTTCATGGCAATCACAAAAGGAAAGTTGCTGAAAGCGTCTACAATGATTAACCAGCTCGTATTCCAGAAAGGTCCGGCAAAATCAACATCTAAACGTTGCCACGGTCCTTTGGGGTGTGGCCAGTCCGAGAAAGTTTGCGGAGGAGCTGCCTGATGCTCCTCACAAACCATACACTGTGACGTCATGCTCTCTATCTGGGCGTCCATACGAACCCAGGTACAATGACGTCTGGCCAGTTGCTTTGTCAGAACAATACCCGAAGGTCCTTGATGCAGGAGGCATAAGATTTCTCATTCTCTGGCAACATGCCATTTTTGAAGAATCTAACGACACATTCTGGCCAACCGGAAGTCGGGGAAAGTGTGTCCTCATTGGCATGTTGAGTGGTAGGTCGGTACAAAATCTCATACTGATAATTGTTCAGTATCAGGGACCATCTCTGAAGCTTTTGTGCCGTTCGTGGTGGAATTGGCTTTGTGGGTGAGAACGACGACGTGAGAGGCTTGTGGTCTGTCAACAAATAGAATTTTCTACCATAGAGATAATGATGAAACTTTGTGACGCCTTAAATGATTGCTAAGGCCTCCTTTTCAATCTGACTGTAATTCTGTTGCTTTGGCGTCAGTAGCTTGGATGCAAAGGCAGTAGGACGATCGTGAGATCAGATACGATGTGACAATACTGCACCAAGACTGTAAGACAAGGCATTCACTGCTAGCGCTACGGGCTTCTGAGAGTCAAAGGGAATCAAACAGGCATCACTGAGTAGTGCAGACTTTAATTTGCAAAAGGCAACCTGGTAATCTTTAGACCATACAAAAGGAACATTTTTCCTACGTAAGCGATGTAGTGGAGCTGCAATCTGAGAGGCATTTAGAATAAATCTGAAATAATAGTTCAGCTTTCCCATTACTGCTTGCAGTTCATGCACATTCTTAGGAGGAGGCAAGTCTTTGATTGCTCGAAGATGTGATTGTAATGGATGGATTCCTTGGGCATTAATCACATAGCCTAGGTACTCTATTTCTGTCTGGAAAATTGAACACTTTGCTTTATTGCAACATAGACCTGCTGTAGTCAACACTTTGAAAAGGCACTCCAGGTTTGATAACTGTTCAAGTGTGCGCCCTGAGACCACAATATCATCTCAATAGTTCAAGCAGCATGGTACAGAAACTGTCAGCTGTTCCAAAAATCGCTGAAAAATAGCTGGGGTGGAAGAACTGCCAAAGGGTAGGTGATGAAATTGAAAAAGGCCCATGTGAGTATTAATGATGTAAAACGTTTGTGACTCATCATCGAGCAGGATCTGTAAGTATGCCTCTGATAAATCAATCTTAGAAAAGGAGCGAGACTGTCCTAATTTGTCCTTAAGTTCTCCAGGTCTGGGAAGCGGGTAAGTGTCTACAATTGTTTCACTGTGGATTTGAAGTCCACACAGATATGAAGTTTTCCTGTCGGGTTGATTAGAATTACTAAAGTCGAGGCCCACTGACTCGCGGAAACAGGAGAAATCACCCCACTATCCTGCCAACGTTTAAGTTCTTCAGCAACTTTATCCCGAAGGGCGAAAGGCACTGGTCTATTTTAACGAAATTTTGGTACTGTAGATTCTTTTAAAGTTACATGTGCCACAAAGTCTTTTGCACAACCTAGTTTCGACGAAAACAAGTCACCGTATTTTTTACACAATGCACTGCTTTTGTCCTGAGGCACTACTGACAAAATTTGAAGCACATCTCTTTGAATTGATAATCCATACAAGTCGAATGCATTTAGTCCAAAAATGTTTTGTGTAGATTTGGCCTGAACAAAAAAAGCGACAGTTTTGGTAACACCTTGAAAACAGGCGGGCAGGCTAAACGTTCCCAGCACGGGAATATTTTGTCCTGTGTACGCTGTGAGCACTTGTTGAGACGGCAACCGTTTTGGCGAACCCAGAAGTTCATATGTGTCTTTATTCATTAATGTGACAGCGGAACCAGTGTTGAGCTGAAATTCAACAGTCTTATTTTCTATAGAAAGAGTCACAAAAAGTTTTTGCTTGTGGCGCTCGACAGGTGCGCGATTGTGGGCAACGTCTGCTACAGTTTGTTTGCTGCACTTGTGCATGCATGGCCCGTGTAGTGAAGGAAGCGGTGCAGAATCAGCACGCAGCAGATTAATAACACTGTCCCTAGATGGCACCACTGCCGGATCGGCTTCCGCGCAAGCATGCGGAGCTACGCCAGATTTACCATCTACTGCACTAAACTTACTTTGAGTAGCTACATCAAGTCTACTGTCAATATCTGCACAGTACTGGACACTTTTACCAGGAGAAGCTGCAGAAGGCACTAGGTTCACTACAGGATTGCACTGTACATAGTCATTTTGCTTGTCCCGAACCTGTTTCCGTTGCACAGTTTTACGCGCTCGTCAGTGCTTGCGACGTGGCTCACTACATGGTTTTGCCGTAGGTACATAAGAACTTTCTTGCATTTGAGAATCAACAGAGGCACTGTTCATGTCCACAGAGTGTATGACATGTACTGCATGAACTGTTCTTGCATTTTAATCTGAAGGCGAACCAAAAGCTAAGTTTCATTGGCAGAACACTTACAAGATGAAACTGTTCTGCTAAAGAAATACACTTGTGCTTCCTATTTTGGAATATTGCTGCACATTGTGGGATTCACACCAGGTGGGACTGACGGATGTGTTAGAGAAGGTTCAGAGAAAGGCAGCTTGTTTTGTATTATCGTTATATAGGGAAGAGAGAGTCACAGAAATGATGCATGAGTTAGGGTGGAAATCAGTAAAATAAAGGCATTATTTGTTGTGGCAAGATCTATTTGCAAAATTTCTTTGGCCAAATTTCTCTTCAGAATGGGAACATATATAGTTAGCATGCAGAGTCCAGCTTGCCTGGGTAAGGAACGTAGGGCCCGTCAACAAGGTGAGGCTTATGCCCCTAAATACCTTGTCTGTAGCAGAACAGTTGGAGACTCCTTCCAGTCGACGAAGCCTTTATTCTTTTTGGAGCACTTTTAGGGCAAGTTTGGAGAGGTTGAGAGCATGTCCAAAATGTGATCAGGGACAGTCCTCATAACGTCATCCCCAGTGCAGTCACGGAACATTGCTGGCCTGTGACAAGCTGGGTGACGTTCCCGTTTCAGTAACATCTCACAAGATTTTGAACATGGTCCAGGGCATTATATTCCATAAAGACCTCCTGTTGCAATCTGATGAGGAACTAAGAGCAAACCTGGAACCACGAGGCGTTCATTTTATTTGACGTTTTTATTGGGGTCTGAAGGCGAACAGGGGTGCCACCGGTGCCTTTATCTTAGCTTTTGAGGGTGATTCATTACCTGAGGTCAAGGTGATGATCTACCAGTGTGATATTAAACCGTATGTCCTCTCCCTCCCTATGCGTTGTTTCAAGTACTGGAAGTTTGGGCGTATGTCCTTACGGTGTGATGCCAATCCCATCTGCTGGGAGTGCAGACATGCATCTCATCCTGATGTCCTGTGTGCCCCTCCTCTGCATCACCTGCAGCAAGCATCATGCGCCTAGCTCATCAAATTGCACAGTTTTGCACAAAGTGAGGACAATTATGGAATATAAGACCTTGGACAGGCTGACACTCAGAGGCTAAACCTTAAGTACCTTAAGCTTCACCCAGTAAGCATGCTCACTTCATATGCTACAGCCACTTCATCACTATGGCGACAAGGCCGCAAACTGTTCAGCCAGTTGTAGTAGGCCAACAGGCCCTCCCGTCTTCACCTGCCTCCCAGATGATTGGGGGCACCTCTTCCTGCGTTGCTCCCAAAACCTCAACCTTGGGAGCAATTACCCCCCAAACATCAGGGACACTGGTCACCACCCCCAAGCTCAACAAGGATAAGCCTTCTCTGGCTCTTCTCCCAAGAAGGGGATCGCTTGTATCCCGTCGTTCCTTGGCTTCTACCGCTGGAAAAGCGGACACCGTGATTGGCAAACAGTGCCAGCGAAGGCTGGTTGTCAGGCTTAGAGGTCTTCCTCAGTCCCCGAAACTAAGGCCGCGAAGCCCTCTTGACGGGAGAAGCTGAAGGAGCAGTGAGAAGCTCAAAAGGAGGACATTGGGAAAAAGAGAGATACCACCGTGGTTGTCATACCACCTCACCGTCCCTCCGCGTCAAAGGATGAGGCGAAGATTCTAGTGTCCACTGAGGACCTAGCTCTCGAGGGTATCTCAGAAACGATAGATATCGATGCAACAGCCTATCCAGCAGTTCCTGCAAGTGATCCTGAGGTATAGAAAGCCCTCATTAGTACCTTATGTCTTCCCAGACCATCCTTCAGTGGAATTGCGGTGGATTTTTCCTACACCTGGCTGAATTACGCCAACTCTTAAGCACAACACCTGCTTTCTACATTGCTCTCCAGGAGACCTGGTTTCCTGCACTGCAAACCCCTACCCTTCGTGGCTACAGGGGTTATCATTGTAATCGGAGTCTGTATAACAGTGTTTCAGGTGGTGTCTGTGTGTATATCCTTAACTCCGTTTATAGTGAACCTGTGGCCCTTCAGACACCATTAGAAGCTGTGGCTGTCAGGGTAAAGATACCACATGACATAACCATCTGCAGCCTATATCTTCTGCCAGATGGTGATGTACCACCACACACAGTGGCTGCACTGATCTCCCAACTCCCTCCTCCTTTTCTGCTACTGGACGATTTTAACACCCATAATACCTTGTAGGGTGGTGCAATAGTCAGTGGCCGTGGCAGAGTTGTTGAGAACGTACTATCCCAACTCGACCTCTTTCTTCTAAACCCAGAGCCCCCACACATTTCAGTGTGGTGCATGGTACTTTCTCGGCTATTGACCTGTCAGTTTGCAGCCCTGCCTCTTACCATCTGTCCATTGGAGCACACATGACGATTTGTGTGGTAGTGATCATTTTCTTGTCTTTCTATCGCTACCCCATCGTCACTGCCCTGCATGACCACCCCGGTGGGCTTTAAATAAGGCAAACTCGGATGACTTTGTTCCTGCTGTCACTATGGGACCACTCCCAGACGACACTTAACGACATAGTGGTTGAGAGTGTCACCTAAAACATTTTATCTGCTGTGGAGCACGCAATCCCCCGTTCATCCTGGTGCCCCCGGCGAAAGACAGTACCTTGGTGGTTGTCGGAAGTTGTGGAAGCCATCCGCAACCGTAGATGTGCTCTTCAGCAACATAAGCGCCACCTGTCGCTAGACAATATAATCGTGTTTAAGCAACTCCGAGCTCATGCTCTCCAGATAATACAGAGGCGCAAACTGGAATGTTGGGAAAGGTACGTCTCAACCGTAGGGTCGCGTACCAGCCCTTCCCAAGTCTGAACGAAGATCCGGTGCATGTATGGCTACCAGGCCCAGACAGAAATTCCTGGGATCTCTCTACATGGAGCTGTCTGTACGGATCAACGCACCAATTCTGAGGCCTTTGCCGAGCATTACGCCCATGCTGCTGCACAATTATCAGCCCGCCTTCCGTTTATTAAAGCAGTGGACGGAATGCAAAAGCTCTCATTTACCTCACGTCACCCTGAGGTATATAACGCTCCATTTAGCGAGTGGAAGCTTCTCAGTGTCCTTGCCCACTGCCCTGACACCACTCCTGGGCCAGACAGAATTCACAATCAGATGTTAAAACATCTGTCTGATGTCTCCAAGTGACATATTTTTGCATTGTTTAATCACATCTGAACTGATGGTGTCTTCCCATCACAGTGTGAGTTGTTCCAACGGCCATTACTGATTAAGTCCAACGCCAACCGTGTGTGTCGAAAACAAACTCATTACCATTTCTTGATGGTACTGTCTCTTGATAAAAATTGTTCAAATAAATTACTGTTCATCTCTGTAGGAGGACGAGCTAGTCCGTGCCTCTTAATAGAACAACTGATTCTGATGACTTTCTCTTGATGATACTTTCATTTCCCAATCATGATAATAAATATCATTTGCAATTACCTTTTATTCGGATAAGTTTGAATTCAAGTAAACAGTAACTTTAAAGTAACACAAATAACCTTTTATTCCATCACTGAATTACATGCTTATTTGAATTCAACTCACAGAAGAAATGTTCTTTCAACCAATCAAGACTAAAGGTAATTAATAACAATGTCATTTTCCATAGAATATACATAAGAAACATAGAACTTTCCATCATGGAGTAATCACATCACTGGAACAGTATCCCACTCTTCATTTATTCTTTTCTGCTGCACAAAAACTGTACAGAGAAAAACTGGAGCCAGAATACACTCTCCTACCCTTTCGTAAATAAAATAAGATTTTATTTAATTTTTATACTCGAATTTCTTGAGCCTCTAGCTGGAAACGTGCAGTGTAAACTGTTACACTACAAGTGGTGAGAAAGCACCATCATCCCAGTACTTAAGCCAGGTAAAGATCCTCTACATGTGGACAGCTATCGGCCCATCAGCCTTACAAACATTCTCTGCAAACTGCTAGAACACATGGTGAGCCAGCAGTTGTATTGGCTCCTTGAATCTTAGGGCCTGCTAGCTGAATGCGAAGATGGTTTCTGCAAGGGGTGTTAGACCTTGGGTAACTTGGTCTATCTTGAGTCTGCCATTCAGACAGCATTTTCTCGACAACACCATCTGGTAGCCATATTTTTTTACTTGTCAAAGGTGTACGAAACGACCTGGCGATACCACATTTTAACCACATTACATGTGTGGGGTCTCCAGGGCTCACTTCCACTTTTTATCCAAAACTTTTTAGCTGTCCATACCTTTCATGTTCATGTTGGTGCATCCTGTAGCACCCCTCATGTCCAGGAGAATGGGATCCCTCAGGGCTCTGTTTTAAGCATTCCACTGTTTTTAGTGGCCACTAACGGCTTAGCAACAGCAGTTGGGTCATCAGTACCCACTTAATTGTATGCTGTCGACTTCTGCATATATTTTAGCTGCTGCTTTTCTAAAGATGGACAAACGATCTGCAACACATGAAAATCTGTGCCAGACCGGGACTCGAACCCGGATCTCCCGCTTTTCGCGAGCGGTTGCCTTAACCACTCGGCCACATGTCCACACTCCTCGGCAAGACCCAAACTTCCATGTGTTACACTTGTCTCTATCCCTCAAATGCTCGTACACATTATAGTGTAAGTCCCATGAGAGGGAGAGACACCATGCTACCACCTTAACGCCCGTCATGGTTTTGATGTTTATTATTAATTGTTTTGTGTCCCAGCCTCGTCGCCGCTTTTGTGTCTCGATTCCGTCGTAAGTGTCAGTGGCCGAATAGGAAGACCGACACAGGAATAAAGGTAGAACGCTTGTGCAGGTACGGAGGGGAGCAGCCAGTGGGACAGAAGAAACTAGAAACACTAGAGTAAATTAGAATGAGATATATATTGCACAGAATTTATACAATACTTAACTTTTACATAGCTCAGTACTGCAGAATGCTGATACATAGTTGAGCTAGAGGCCTGCCTAGTGCCTGTCCGATAGCCAAGTCTTCACTGGTGCCTATCTGATTCCGAAGTGTTAACTGGTTCCTATCTCAGTCCCAAGTGAACGATGTCGTTCAGTGGTGGCCACGAGCGGAGTTGTAGCAGAGGGCGCTCGTGGCTGAAGTCATAAGAACGCCGCGCCGTGCGTGCATGGCGGCGCGCGGCGAAAGTAGGTGGCGCGCACTTTGGACTTGTGCGACACCACAAATTGTCTGTTCCAAAGAAACATATGTTGGCGGTGGTGTGCAGCAGTGGTTAATATTTAAATATATATATCGCAAATCTCTAAATTTTCCGACATCTTCTGCTCTTCTAAAGGTTATCACTGGGCCCCATATGTTCTACCTCTGTAAGGTACAATTCCTGGTCATCTCTGAGGTGCAAGATATCCGCACATGACTCAATTCAGAACCAGTTTGTGTTGATACTGTATCCCTTCAGCTGTTGGTGGCAGGAAATCTTGTGGCATGACGTGCCCCTTTGGTCCCTTTACACCCCATATGATATTGATTACAGGATTCCCCAGTGGAATTGTAATGGTACTTTGTACCGTCTGGCTCAGCTACCACTCTTACTCTGCTCTTTGCATTGTCCTCTAGGAATCTTGGTTTCCAGCAATGTATATCCTTGTCCTTGGGGCTATTTTATCAATTTTGCTGTCTGACAAAAAATTGGAGTTGGCACATACGTTCTGGACACTCTTTACATTGAACATGTGCCACTCAATACAACTTTGGAGGCTGCAGCTGTTTGTGTAAGGGTATCTCTGGGTTTTACCATCTGTAATGTGTATAACCCACCCAATGGTGAAGTGTCTCAAAACATATAATGTGCAGTTATTCCTCAGCTCCCTTCATATTTGCTAATCTCTTACAACCACCTCTTTCCAGTTTTCCTGTCCCTCACTCAGCAGCACTCCCCTGGTGCCCAACCAGATGCTGAGTGGGATGCCTTCATCTTCCCAGGGTCCTTAGTGCATCGCCCCACAGAAGTGTTGATATGGCTGTGCAGAGTACAGCCGCAGCCATTCTATCAGCAGCTGGCTTGTCACTCCCCTATTCCTTGGTATCCCTCCACTGGAAGCCAGTATGTTGATAGACCTCAGAAATCATGTTGGCCATTAGAGATGATGGATGAGCTCTACAAAAACATAACAATCATCCATCAAGAGAACACCTCATTACCTTTAAATGGGTTTGTTGCTGGGTCTGCCTGACAGAAGCAAGATTGCTGGGAATGGTATGTTATTGCCCTTGGATAACGTACCCTTCCTTCTCCGAAAACTGTCTTGAGCAGTTAAACTGGCAACCCACGCGCAATGGAAATATTCTAGACCTAATAGCCACAAACAGGCTTGACCTTATTAACGATGTCTGTGTAGAGACAGGAATTAGTGATCATGATATCGTCATAGCGTCGATGGTGACCAAAGTTCATAAACCAATCAAGAAGGCTAGGAGTGTGTTTTTGTTGGGAAGAGCCGATAAGCAAATGTTACGATCGCACTTAGAAATTGAATGGGCATCGTTTAATTCCGGGACTATGGATGTAGAGGAATTGTGGACTAAATTTAAGTGCATTGTTAATAAAGGGTTAGAGAAATATGTGCCAGTAAAGACGATTAAGGATGGAAAAGATCCACCGTGGTATAATAATAATGATAGAAAGCTGCTGAGAAAGCAAAGGCTGTTGCACTCTCGATTCAAAAAAAGAACACGCAAATGATGACAGGCAAAAGTTAGTAGAGATTCGTGCGTCTATAAAAAGATCGATGCGCGAAGCATACAATAATTATCACAGCCATACCTTAGCAAAAGATCTTTCCGAGAACCCGAAAAAATTCTGGTCCTACGTAAAATCGATAAGCGGGTAAAACTCAATGTCCAGTCACTCGTTGATCATTCCGGGGCAGTAATAGAAGAAAGCAAACGGAAAGCTGAAGTTCTAAATTTAACCTTTAAGAAATCTATCACGCAGGAGGACCGCACAAATGTACCATCCTTTGATCAACATACTAATTCCGAAATGGGGGACATAGCAATAGGTATTTCTGGTGTAGAGAAGCAGCTGAGAGAGCTAAATACGAAAAAGTCTGCTGGTCCGGATGGAATACCAGTTCGATTTTACAAAGACTATTCTGTGGCGCTGGCCCCCTACTTAGCTTGCATTTATAGCGAATCTTTAATTCAGCGCAAAGTTCCTAGTGATTGGAATAAAACACAGGTGACTCCTGTGTATAAGAAAGGAAAGAGAACTGACCCATACAATTACAGGCCAATATCGTTGACATCAGTTTCATGTAGAATTTTGGACCATATTCTCAGTTCGAATATAGTAAATTTCCTTGTAACGGAAAAGCTACTTTCCATGAATCAGCACGGGTTTAGGTAACATCGTTCATGTGAAACTCAGCTTGCCCTTCTCTCACATGACATCTTGCGAGCCATGGACGAAGGGCAACAGGCGGATTGTGTTTTTCTCAACTTCAAAAAGGCGTTCGACGCGGTGCCACACTGCAGACTGCTAACGAAGATACGAGCTTATGGAATAGGTTCACAGATTTGTGACTGGCTGGAAGACTTCCTAAATAATAGAACTTAGTACGTTGTTCTCGGCGGCGAGTGTTCATCAGAGACGAGTGTATCGTCAGGCATGCCCCAGGGGAATGTGATAGGACCGCTATTATTTTCTATCTATATAAATGATCTGATGGACAGAGTAAGTTGTAAGTTGCAGCTGTTTGCTGATGATGCTGTGGTGTATGGGAGGGTGTCGTCTGTAACTGACTGTAATAGCATACAGGATGACTTAGACAAAATTTCTAGTTGGTGCGAAGATTGGAAGCTAGCTCTCAATGTAGAAAAATGTAAGGTGATGCGCATGAGTAGAAAAAGCAATCCCATAATGTTTGAATACAGCATTAGTAGTGAGCTTCTTGATGCTGTCGCGTCGTTCAAATATCTAGACATAACATTGCAGAGCGATATGAAATGGAACAAGCATGTAAGGACAGTTGTGAGTAAGGCGGACAGCCGACTTCGGTTTATTGGGAGAATTTTGGGAAGATGTACTTCTCCTGTAAAGGAGACCGCGTATAAAATGCTTGCACGACCACGTCTTGAGTTGGGAAGCGATTGTGCTCATCCATTCTTGGATCTGCCTCATCTTAATGCTTTGGAGTGAAGGACACTTGTCACTGTCCTTGTAAGTGTTGTACATGTACAGTGATGGCTCAATGGTCAACCTCAAACCACTTTCATTTATAAACATCCAAGGTGTTGTGAACTATGCTCTCTGCCAGATGGTTGCAGTGTATTCAATACTGAATTTATTATTGTTAGTTGAGTGCTCAGCCATTGTTTTTCTTAATCTTGTGATGCATTCTAAATTAACCACGAGTCCCTTCAATGCCCTGTGGTTTCCAAGGATCTTCTTTCTGACCTCCATCAAGCCGGATAGTCTGTAGTCATCATCTGGATGCACTGTCACATTGGGATACCAAGGAATGAACTTGTAGATCAGTTGAGCAAGTCAGTTATCAGCATGCTGATTTTGGAGGTGGATGTATTCGAACCAGACCTTTCATCGATTCTGTGTCATAAGATGATAGTTTTCTTTAAAATAAGGTCATTATCGATATACTTTCATCAGGGATGGATGTAGATACTCAGACGTCCAGGGCAACATTGTGATTCTGTGTCTTTGCCTTCCATCACTTAGTACCACAGTGACAAAAGTATGAAATTTGATATAAGCAAAACATTTGTGTTTATGTGAAGTTCTTTTATTAACAAACAGGGGAACAGTCAGAATACAAATTAAATCATACAATAAAGTAGATACAAAAGTAAATAGATTAGTTATAAAAGCCTATATTTAACTTAAAAATAACGCAGTTTTCTCAATATAAGGGTGGTTTTTTGGTTGTTTATATATATATAAAAAATAAATAATATCAAAAGTTAGACTTAATGCTGTAGGTAAATTTACTTTGTAAAACTCTCCTTTGAGTAGTTGATTCTACTGATGATAAAAAAATAAAATTGTACTGACACAGTAACAAAGAAATACTTAAAATATATATTTTATAATATCTAATTTTACTAACATTCCTCTAAGTAACATATTTAAAGAAATAAAAAAACTAGATAGCAAGGAAAACTATGACCTAGAACATAATTTTATGATCATTTAGTTTAATAATAATAATAATAATAATTTTTAAAAAAGCATCATATGAGATCTATATGATAACTGATCTTCAGTCCTGATACTAAAATTTGTTTGGCAAGGCAGCGACTCTAAATGCAATGAAGAACAAAAGATCACCAGTTTTATTACAATTGTAGGAATTGATAGTACACACAAAAAGAATTTACAGTTCATGTTCCTACCATTTTGATGTGGGAGTTAAAATAGTACAGCATTAACAAATGTAACGGTGCAAGGACCTCGGAAAACTAGGATCTCAGCCATTACTTGCTGTCTAAGTAGCACGGACACAACTAAGACATTATGTATTTAAAAGTTGTAAAATTAGCAGGACTGTATTGATTCATCAGTAGCTTTCATGTGGCAGTCTTTCCTTCATGCTTCAGGAAATCCTATGTTTTCTTTCAGCTTTGACCACACTTAGTTGACCTATAGCCACAGCCTATGGCATGATGATCCACCTCACTGTTGGCATGGTACCCATCTTACTTTAGCCTTGTGAGTACCTTAATTAGGATACTTTACAGCAAAGTCTTAAACTTTCTGACAGACTACCTCTGGTACTAGAAGACTATAAAAAAAGCAACTAATCTGCTTTATCTCTGTGAGGGAGAGTACCTCAACCTCATAAAT
This sequence comes from Locusta migratoria, assembly GCA_026315105.1. NCBI lineage: Eukaryota > Metazoa > Arthropoda > Insecta > Orthoptera > Acrididae > Locusta > Locusta migratoria. Next base: position 449,811,012 of record CM048755.1, on the reverse strand, counting down.
TACCTTAGGGTCTGCAGGGGCATTTTGTCATTTGCTCTACCTAAGGGCCCATGCCCTCACTCAGTGGTTTGGCCTGAATCTTACCCTTCACGCCTTTTATTCCTCTCTTTTTTTTATTGTCATTGTGTTTAAAGTCTTGTTGTAGTTGTTCTCTTTTATGATATTTTATCACCTTGTTTGTGTTGCTAGTTTTCTTGTGGTATTGGAAGGGAAGGAGCCATCATTTGAATGCAAATGGTGTGTCTTTCTCTATAACTTGTCACTGGGGCCTCCAGCTGCATTTTGGATGAAGTAAATTACCCACCTTACACTCCTTTATCATTTCTACTTGCTTGTATTTCTTAGATTTATTGATTCTTGGTTACTGTGGGGTTCTACAGAATTTTTCTTCTGTGCTATATTGCACTTTGTGGACTATTCCCTGTTCACTGCATATAGGATGGAGGAACCAATGACCTCATAGTGTAGTCCTTTTAAACCCCAGTTACCCCAATCCAGTCTTCAAGGCTTCTATTGTTTCTAGCAATACTTGGTCCTCCCTGTTTGGTATCAATGTCATTTAATTCAGTCTTGACTAGGATTTCATCCATACTGCTCTGTTCCTCCACAGGATTACTTGAAAAACAGTTGACATAAACAGTTCCTTGTAATACAGTTGACATAAACTCAGACCATAACTTATTGGTCATGAATTGTGGGCTGAAACTGAAAAAACTGCAGAAAGGTAGGAAAATAAGGAGATGGGAACTGGATAAACTGAAGGAACCTGAAGTTCTTGATAATTTCCGAGGGAGCTTTAGGCAACAATTGACAGAAACGGGGGAGGCGGAATGGATAGCATTGAGAGATGAAATTGTGAAGGCAGCAGAGGACAAAATAGGTAGGAAGGCAAGACCTACAAAACATCCTTGGATATCACAGGATGTATTAAATTTAATCGATGAAAGGAGAAAATATAAAAATGCAGTAAATGAAAGAGGCAGTACAGGCGACTAAGAAATGAGATTGGCAGGAAGTGCAAAATGGCTAAGCAGGAGTGGCTAGAAGGCAAATGCAAGGATGTAGAAGAATGTATAAATAGGGGAAAAATAGATACTGCCTACAGGAAAATAAAAGAGATATTTGGAGATAAGAAAAACAGCTCTATGAATATCAAGAACGCAGATGGAAAGCCAGTTCTCAGCAAAGAAGGGAAAGCTGAAAGGTGGAAAGAGTATATAGAGGGGCTCTACAAAGGAAATGAACTCCGAGACAATATTGTAGGAAGGGAGGAGGATGTAGATGAAGATGAAATAGGAGATACTGTATTGAGAGAAGAATTTGACAGAGCCCTGAAAGACCTAAGTCGAAACAAGGCCCCTGCAGTAGATGACATTCCCTCAGAGCTACTGAAGTCTCTGGGAGAACCAGCCATGACAAACCTGTTTCACCTGGTGTGAAAGATGTATGAGACAGGCGAAGTACCCCCAGACTTTAAGAAAAATGTTATAATCCCCATTCCAAAGAAAGCAGGTGCAGACAGGTGTAAAAACTACAGAACCATCAGTTTAATAAGTCATGGTTGCAAAATATTAACATGAATTATTTACAGAAGGATGGAAAAGCTGGTAGAAGCAGAGCTTAGGGAAGATCAGTTTGGGTTCAGGAGAAATATAGGAACATGCGAGGCAATACTCACTTTACGGCTTATCCTAGAAGATAGATTAAGGAAAGGCAAACCTACATTTCTAGCTTTTGAAGATTTGGAGAAGGCTTTTGACAATGTTGATTGGAATAAACTCTTTGAAGTTCTGAAGCAATCAGGTGTAAAATATAGGGAGCATAAGGTTATTTACAACTTGTACAAAACCCAGACAGCAGTTGTGGGAGTTGAAGGGCATGAAAGGGGTGCAGTGGTTGAGAAGGGAGTAAGACAGGGTTGTAGCCTTTCTCCAATGTTATTCAATTTGTACATTGAGCAAGCAATAAAGGAAAGCAAGGAGAAATTTGGAGAAGGAATTAAAGTTCAGGGGGAAGAATTAAAAACATTGTGTTTTGCTGATGACATAGTAATTCTGTCAGAGACAGCAAAGGACCTGGAAAATCAATTGAAAGGAATGGACAGTGTGCTGAAAGGTGCATATTAGGTGGGTGGATCGCGTTACTAATGAGGAGGTACTGAACAGAATTGGATAGAAAAGGAATTTCTGCCATACCTTGACTAAAGGAAGGGATCAATTGGCAGGACACATTCTTAGACATCTAGGAATTGCGAATTTAGCATTGGAGGGAAGAATGTGTGGGGTAAAAACCGCAGAGGAAGACCAAGAGATGGATACAGTAAGCAGATTGAAACAGATGTAGGTTGCCGTTCTTATGTGTAGTTGAAGAGGCTTGCTCAGGATAGGGTATTATGGAGAGCTGCATCCAACAAGTCTCTAGACTGAAGACCACAACAACAACAGTTGACATCCTAGTGTTTTCATAAATTTTTGTATTTCACTGTGACTTTGAATTTCTGAAACTCTATGCAAATCTCAGCAGTCAACCAAAACAATCCTTCAGGCTAATCAGCCAGCATGGAGAACATTGGCTTGTCGCAGCAGCAATGAATGTTTTGCCAAACCTCTTTGACCAGAATTTTATGATACCACAGAAAACTGCAAGACGGTCTGTCTTAGTTGTGGAGTGGTTCTCTTGGATTTGGAGAATTCTCAGTAAGCATAAGTTATCAATTTTTAAGCACCTTCTGCAGTTTGTTGTAGAATTGCACCTATCCCATAACAGCTAATGTGTGACATTCTGTCTTGGCATTCTTACCATACAATACTAGGACTGGGGGAGATACTAGAGCCTCCTTAAGAACATAGAAATATATTCTTGCACCCCATTCCAGGAAAATAGTAACTCTTAAGTTCTTTCAAAGATGTGCTTTCGTACATAAGTCCTTTATGATTTGGGTGTGGAATGAGCACATTGCAAGAAAAATGTATTGTATCCTGAATCAGGCAAAAAGTCAACATATCTGTTGCTATTCCCATTTTCTCTGGATTGGGGTGTAATTCTCAGGCATTCACTAGGTGTCTTAAGATCTTACTTTACTGTAGAACAAAGATGTCCATTTTCAGATTCAGGTCTAAATAAACTTATATAAGATTGTGGGTGGTTCAGATGTTCCTCAGGTGTCTTCAAAAAATCAGTGAGGTAATCCACATAGCAAGTACACAATCAAATTAAGGTGATAAAGCAGGCTGCTTGTCATATGCTTGAAGGTGGTTTAAGGTTACATAATCCAAATTGCATTCAGTTTAAATTCATAGAGGTCACCAGAAGTTATGGCAAAAATATTTTTCCAGTCAGTTTTGTCAGTATCTATTTTCCAGTAGCCTTTCTATAAATCCATAGTTGAGGAATACGATGCTCCTTTCAAGCAGTCCAGGGTTTTATCATTGTGTGGTGGAGGATAGAAATTGCTTTTCATGATTTTTTTCAATAATTATTAGTCAGTGTAGAAATGTCGTGTGCCATCCTTGTCCTTTACAAGGACCATTGGATAGGACCCAGAGATACACTGAAAGTTTAGTGATGTCATCTCATCCACTTCTTCCCAGGTTATCCATCATTCAGCCTGTGACACCCTATATGAGCATGCATGTAGTTGCACAAGTGCCACTAAAAAATTTAACACTGATCATGAATACATATCCCGTAATCTGTCTGTCTCCAAAATGCTTTGATAACCAAATTGTTCAAATGATCTGTGAAACATGTTACTGACCAACCAAACAGGGCTACTTGGTCCTTCTTCTCTCCACACTGGGTTTGAAAACAATGGAAAATTGGAGCAGAATGTCTAATCATACATAAATGCTCCCCCCCCCCCCTCTTTTTCCCTGTATCAGGCCAAATCCTGTTGGCAGTTTGACAAGATGATAATCTGCCTTGGACGGTATAGGTCTATCACAACAGCCACCTGGTGGTAGAGCAAGTGGAAGTAAGAGATTTACCTGACAGTTCATCCACCTTTTTAAATAAGCAGCTGCTGTAAACTTCTATAAATCTGTGCATGTGCTTTCTGCTTATTGTTGTTTATGGTGAACTGTAATATATCACATCTGTGGCTGGCAGCTAACTTCAGAACTTTATATTTGGGATTTTGTACATTTTTCAGTGAGCTGATTCTCATGACTTAGTTATTACACAAAAGTAATATATTTTGCCAGAACCCTTTCATTTTTACAATGTGTTTGAAAAAAACATTCTTGAAACCAACTGCTCAGTATTCTACAAATTGAAGAGACCAAACAAGCAGTAAGCATCCTAATCCAGGCTTATAGCGATGAAAGGCGTCTGTATGATAACACTCTGTTTCGTAATAAGATACCATGGCAGACTTTTAATGTGTGATTTTAGAGTCTTGTATGTGGCACCTTAATTGATGAAAATTTGAATTTGATTTCATCATTTGCTTTATTTTAAGAAACAAGAAAAGAGAAACTGGCTGTAGTCACCAGAGGAATCTGATCACAAGATAAAATCACTTAATTCTCACTTACAATTAGATGAAATTGCTTCCTGCACTTCAGTATCACTGGAGCCAAATTTCTCCAGTATCATTGACAGCAGTGTGTTAATACAAATAACTATCATTGTTGTGAAATTGCCAAACTACTACAGATTTCCGAGCCATGATTCCTTCATTAATAAAGACTGCATCCCCGCTGCCTTCATCACTTCATCCTAACCAAAGTCTTCTTTTCATCATTTTACACTAATCCTAAGGGTAATGTTGCATAAATGTAAATTTACAGAGAAATTTGCTTGTGCAAACAAGTGTCGAAATACAAAATGAACAGTTGAGTCCACAATTTAGAACAGTAATAACACAATTCTGGAATAAGGTGACAACAGGTAGTAGTAGTAGTAGTAGTAGTAGTAATAATAATAATAATAATAATAATAATAATAATAATAATGAAAAATGACATAATAAATTGTAACCATGGTCTCCCAGAAACTTCTAATTTGAATGAACAATTCTATAAGATTCAATTACTGATGGCACTTCTCCAATGAGGTGCTAAAATATTCTTAGAAAGAGATAGACTGGCAGGCTAGTATTTACCTCAGTTCTGTACTGCTGATAGTCACACAAAAAATGCAAATGTAGATGAAAAAAATAGGACACTAGCTTTCAGAACTGTGTTCCTTTATCAGGTAAGAGAGGAAGGAAGAAGGAGGGTACAGAAGGGAAAGATTACTTGTGACCTCGGCCTTGAGGTGGTAATGGGTGATACAGTTCCAAAAGTTACTGTCCTAATTTTTCATCTCCATTTAGTTTTTTGAGAGATTATGAGCAGTACAAAACTAAGGTAAGTACTGTCTAGCCAATCTCTCTCTTTTGAAAAACTTTAATAGATAACAGCCCATCATATATGACTTTAAATGTTATTGGGATATAGAGTGGATGCATGGATTCGCACCAGAAGTATTCTGTGTGTTGTGTAATTACGTGACGTGAACCAGTTAGCAGTTAAAAACATTCACTTGGTACTGCTAGATTGGTGTACACCTTAAGTGAATTCTGTAATAGGGACTATAGGGATAACTTGTGGCTGATTTTCGCAATTAGTGATCCAAAGTTCTTTGGGACCAGATACAAGGTTCATAATTGTTATTGGCATGTAATTTCTTTTGTTAATCTGAGTAGTGTTTTGCAGTTGACAAAAGCTTCACAGATTAACCAAGCATTTAAATTGGTGACTGAAATTGTTCTTGTTGATAACTGGATAACATATTTGGTGGCAAACAACTCCCCCAGATCAATCGTTGTTCCATGTGCTTGTTTAAACAGGTTCATCGTTCTGGAGGTTCAGCCTAATCCTTCAAAGTCTGTGACCATTTGTGAAGCCTGCAAGAATTTCCATCTGTGAATAACATTTATCACAACATTTTTATAAAATGACTAATTCAAATGTCTTACGTTCTGTCACTGATAATTATTCTAGCAATACATGTTGCTGTTAGCTGGACGTATTTCCTATTTTCAACCTTCAGCTTAGTCATTTCATATCACAGAACATAGTGTTCTTCAGTTAGAACAGTAACCTTTCAATACTGCAGAAATCGAAGCTTGTCAATTACCACCTTGATGATGATGATGATGATGATTGTGTGATTTCCTGACATCTTGGTTACTGTAGTCCGTAGAGTATTTTAATCTGTGGTGGCTTCATCTCCATAGATGGTTGCCTCATGAAGTTTTCATTTAGGCTGCTAGGCGAACTGATGGTACCTCTGTACAGCAATGAGCAATGGCTGCAGCATGTTGTGGAGCAATGTCACAGGGTACTATAGTTGGCTTTTTCCCACAGGCCACCTATAATAGTCTTCAGTTGAATTGTGAGGAATATAACTTGTGGTAGTTGATGTGTGACAGTGTAGTAGTAATTGAAAATGTGCCTTCTTACCATTCAGTAGCAGATAGCATGTCTAAGGCATCTACAGTAAAACATACTAGAAAGTTGTCCTCTGTCCTACAAGTGTGTGGTCCTTTGCTGAGTGCTGTGCTTCGTGAAGGAGATGGTTATACCTGTTTTGGTCCGGTTTCTGGGCTATTTTATGATGTTTACGAAATGGCTCAGGTGGCAAAGTCCATCCTTCCTAATATATTTGATTGGTAGCAGAGATTGGTGCTAAAGGTCTATACACCTATTCTTCAGCGTAATTTATTACATCCTGACGTACGGTATTGATAGTCATGTCAGCTGTATTTTACTTTCATAGTCTGACAGTTCCAGATGCCATTGAAGAAATTGCGCTTACCTCTTTCGCCTGTCTCTTCTCTGCCGTCCTTCCTCATCACATGGGCACCTCTGGATGAATTTCTAATTTTCTTTTTTATTAATTTTATCTATTAATTTACTTACTTATTTTAGCATCCTTTTATGTGTTTCTTGTCAATCCTTTCATCAAGTGTTACATTTATTAGCTTCTGGCATATTCAGATTTTCAGTGGTTCACAGAGCCAAAACATTATATATGTAGGACTGTCATTTCCCCATTATGCCGAGCACAGGTGTTCATTTATTCTTCCACCATGTCGAATTGCTGATGATTGTTCACAAACATTTTTCTTCGTTGAAGCCTGGAATTTTCCTTGCTATTAAGCTTGTCTTCATTGTTCTCAAACCACGTATGTGCTCGGTTATCCAAATAAAAATATATATTTGCCAGACATATCCCACCTGTTATATCAGGCTACTTGGTTGAATCCTAAGGACATTTCATTTGGTCCTGACCATCATTTCTGAAAAACACTGACAGCTCTTGATGTTCTGTTGATTTACTGTTGTTTTGGAATCAATTGCTTTCCTGCATAAAATCAGAAGTGTCTCATGGATGGAAAGTACTACTGTTTATACAAACACCATAAACATATTAAATTTTGAGAACCGTCTAGAAATTTTAGGCACTGAATAACAAATAATTGCTGGTGGTCAGGTTTCAACTGCTGGTCCACAGCACTCCAGCCTGCATGACTAATCACTTTGTGAAACTGCACACTATACAGGTAACAGCAGTGTATGACAATCAGGGCTGGCATATAACTTCTTCTTGTTTCTCTATTTTTGAATGAATGTAAAGTAGAGTACCATGCAAAATTTGAACTAAATTGATAAAGAACTTTTCCATATTTGTGGTAACTACTCTTCCCTTATGTACAGGATGTTCGGAAAGTCCCATTACAATATTTGCGCATTTATACAGGGGCTGAATACATAATAATTTGACAAGAAACTTTTGTCAGCAGATGTCATCCATTGAAGCTATGAGCAATAATTTTTATTTATTTATTTATTTTTTTTTTTTAATACTGTGAAACAAATATATGCTAATACAAGGTCTTTGCTTTCCACAGTTTACAAGGACGTAATATGTACCAAAACAAGAACAAGATGTCTGGTAAACATGAGCTGTAAATGTATACCTTCCAGTTTTGAGCATGTCTTCATATTCGGTTGTCTACTGTTTACAAGTCTCTTCTACTAGTCACGTTCTTGTATGGTATTCATACTAGAGTCCACATTTAATAGATTTTTTATCTTGATTTGATCCATGCTATCTCCTCTTAAAATATGAAAAGCAAAGAGAATGCAGTAGAAAAGAACTGTTTCACGGTGACAGTGATAAAGAAGTGCTCATGCAGTCAATGCAGTCAATGGATGTCATTTCCAGACGTGAGGTCCTTATCAAAATGTGTACTCACTCTCCTGTACAAGTCCTCGAAATTTACAAAGGCATTTCTGGAATCCCTTCGTATTTCAAAAATAAACAGCCCATGTCCTTCTGAATGTTCATCTGAGTGTAAAAATTTGTAATAAACCGGTCAAGAACTTTTCAAGTTTCCAGTAAAACATTTACCCTTCATATTTTAGGTCTACTTGTATACCTCTTTTATATAACTATGAAACATTTTTGTGTTTGCTATGAAGACATGTGACAGGAGAACTGTCATAAAAAAGGATTGATATTAACATTAGATGAATTTTTTCTACTTTAAAAAGGGATGGGGGGGGCGGCAATTTCTCACCTCGCACGGAGTGGCAGTTTCACTTAGGCCGGCCCTGGTGACAATTAAGGGTAAACATGTACAGGCAGGAAAGCAGACTCACATTCAAATGACTGTAGGATTACTCTGGCTGTAGACAGGGACGCAGCAGCTGCTACTTTCCACGATATTCCTAGTAGCTCTGTATGGAGAATTAATCATTCACACTAAGAGTCCTGCGCAGTTTCTCCAATTTTGTTGTTACACCATTCATCAAGGTGTAAATTCACTTGTACTGTCACTCTGTTTGTTAAACTATTATCATCAACATGTTACCATTATGGGAGCATTTTTGTAGGAAAGGAGGGAGATTGCGATTTATCATCCTGCTGGGATAATGTGTGCTGAGCACTCTTAGGAGTGTTATTTGTACATAATCAGGAGTTTCATATCTAGGTTATTAAAATGTCTTGCTTTCGCATACGTGTAATGCTTTTGGATTCTCGGTAACAGAAGAGGTCGATCTGATACATGCCATTGTATGTGTTGATTCTGAGCATTTTTCTTCCCATATAGTAATGAGTGCGGTAAGATTCAAAACTGAAAAGTTTAAACTCTTGATACTGCATTGCTTGTCCAGCAAGAAACCAATACTTCCATTTATTAGGAACAATGTGAAGTCCTTATTGCAGCTCTTTGTATTCCTTGGTACTGTTCACTCTAGCGTGTGGACCTGTCCTCTCATTATTAAGAAAGCTGATTGGAACTGTGTGTAGTTCAGTGAAGGAAATTTTATGATCTGCTACTGCTTAGAATAACTACTACAAAAGCAACTCGCATCTTGTGGCAGCCATTTTTTAGGGTAGATCAATTGAGGTTAGAGATAATTGCAACAGACTCATAGGGTCTCAGTAAAGACTATATAGGTTAATTTGGGTTATATTGAGAAGGCCAGTTCTGTTTTAAATTTGGAAGTTAGCTCTCAACATTGTGCAACAAATAATTTAGGGAACTCGCATCATATATAGTGTATACTTCAAAGGAAAATTTCTGTTGTTTATCTGGAATAGAAAACAATTTTTCGGGTGTTTTTAACTCTCAAAATAGTTATTTCATGCTCTAGTTTTGAAATAGCTTAATTTCTGTTTATAGAAAATAGTTATTTCATGCTCTAGTTTTGAAATAGCTTAATTTCTGTTTATAGTTTAATGAATTACATCTAAAAATTACTATAAATACCTAAGTTGAAAGTCTGCTCATATAAATTCTTTTTTCTTTGTATTTCTTCCTTATTGTAATTTGTCATTATTTTTTACCAATTCTTGTTGTTCTTCATTGTTGTTTTTCTCTATATATCAGCTGAAAGAAACATTGGCTGCATCACGAGACCCTTATCTCCAACTGAATGAAGTGCCAGTGTGTACTGACATTGATTGCATAAAAGTTTTCAATCAACTAAACCATAATGCAACGAGGAAGCAAATACTTCCTCTGATCAAGGAATTTATGAGGCAATTCACAACCTCTCGAACAGGTTGAGCCTCCTGCTACAATTATTGATATAATTTCGCAGTTTTGTCTTGATTTTGTTGTCATGTGTCAACTAATTGTACAAATTTATTTTTAAGTGAAATTACAGTTTTATGTTAAGTTGTTTAAATTTTATATTATTGTCTTACATGTGTTATCTAAAACACATGTCAATAAGTACAAAACATACAAATATTTTAAATAATAACTTTGTAACTGGGAACTGTAAAAGAATGTGTGTTGACACAAGATAGTAAAATCTGTAAAATTGCAATTTTTTTAAAGTACAAAGAAGAAAATAAATACTTGTATTGTTTTACTTATTTTATGTTGTTATGTTGTTTAAATTAAGATTTATGTCAGCTTTCATGTGTGAAATGAACTGCTTGTTAATGAATGAAAGTACAAGACATCCAGATATTTTAAATAATAATTTTGTAACTAAAACCTGTAACAGAATGTAGCTGAACAAAGTGACATAGTGTACTGACATTGATTGTATCAAAGGAATCAAATTCTTCCCATTTTAAAGCAATTCAGGAGACAGTTCACAACCTCTCAAACAGGTTGAGTCTGCTGCTTCAATTACTGGTAGAAGTCCACAATTTTGTCCTGTTTCTCCGCTTAAGAGATGATATGTTGATTTTCTTGTCATGTTTGAACTAATTGTTCAAATTTATTTTAAAGTGAAATTACAGTTGTATATTATGTTGTTTAAATTAAATTATATGTTATCATATTTCGTGTCTGAGCTAAACCGCATGTTAAGGAATATTTAAGTACAAAACATCCAAATGTTTTAAATAATAATTTTCAAACTAGTAACTGCAATAGAATTTATGTTGGCAGAAAATTGTGAAATCTGTGCTACTGCAACTTTCTTTTAAGTACAAAGAAGAAAATAAATACTTGTTTTACATATTTATAAAACATAGACAGCAGCTTGAATTATTCAACCATTCCTGAGCTATCCCGCATGCTAACCATCTACCAGGAAATACAGTATGTTGTTCACTTCTTGAAACATCATGTGAAGACAAGTCATTGTTTCAGATCCACATATCACTTTAAATTATATAACAACATTTTGAAGGAGAACACCTAAATTGTTTGTGATAAAACATGTCACGTGTCAGAGTTCCTATGTAGGTATGTGGGCTGATAGTCTCATCACTCCACACAATATGTTACGTTGGCTGCCGTGATGATGTCAGAGGCACGTCAGAGCCGCATGCTGTGGCTGCCGGTGGCCACACAGCAGCCAACGTGTTAATTGGCCTTCTCCTTTGACAGTGAATAAGACAAACATGTGATTTTATATGACTTAATAGTCATTATTATTATTGTCACTAAACCGTAACTTGTGATTGTGGATTCATCAGAGCATATTGTAAGGCATCCAGAGATAAAATATTTAAGGGCCATTCACAGACAGTAACCCCTCACCCCCATTTGAAATTGTTCTCCTGCAGCTTTTGTGGTGTGGGTGATACTTGTGATGATATACTAATCGTTATACAGATGTAATAAAGATTCTACAACTTCTTGTAAGTATACATGAGGCTTATGGTGTATTGCAACTTAACCAAATATGCCCAGCATCTTACTTCTTGGCCTTAGTCTTTTACTGCCACGTCTTTTAAGAAATACTGATCGATGGTGCTTATCAACCAGCATATGTGTGAATTTGTCATAACTGCATCACTGTCATTGGGTTGACATTCTCCGAGCATCAGTAATAGGCCAGTGACTCGTTAAATATGTTTACAATGGTATTTCCACAACAAGAAATTGTATCAACTGAACCTAGCTTTTTTGTATATTCCTACCTGCTTTGTATACAGCAGTCAAAGGATGAAGGATACATTTTACAATCTAATCAAACATGATTTCAAATAGAGCATGTGAAGAACTTCTTACTCCATGACATCAGAAAAGTTAGTCATAGTAAGCAGTTTCTTTCTGAGAACAGTGAATATTCATTCAGTTACCCAATTAGTGAGGGTAATGATAGAAACAGTTGAATACCATGATATAGATGCCAAAATCATGATATAATCTCCCCCGTGCTTGTGTAAGACTGTTGGTTTTGTGATTCATAAACTCATTTGTTTTTGGAAAGCAGTGTAAATGATGATTCTTAAGTTCATCGGCATTTTTTAATTAACTGTAGGTTTCACCCACTTTTCCTCTTTGCCAATGATGATCCTTGTTTTGTGTACAATGTCATTACTGAGGTATTGTCACTAGTGAAACATTTAACAGTGCAGCCATTTTCATACTAACTGAAAAACAAATTGACCTCTTTGGAAATGTGAGAGATCATGTATTACAGATGTGTCCACAGGGAGGGGGGGTCATAATGAAAATTGTGTCATTGAAATTTCTGAGGGGGAGGGGTATAAAACAACTTAGAAAATGTGAAATAACAGATATTTAATTTCAATATTAAATCACAAAACCATATTTATCAAGGACCTAATATCTCAGGTTGGGGGGGGGGGGAGTTTGGTCACAGTTTGGGTGGTTGGGGAGGTGAGTCATTGGTCAAGGGGTGGGGGGGGGGCACCTCTGATGTATTACACCATTATGTTGACCATAGCAGAACAAAATGTATAATATAGTGCAAGGCAAAGCACTGTGTACATAAGTTGTGCACTGTGATTACATATCGTTGTCAACATGTATGCAGTGATGCCAACTCGTAACAAGATCTACTATGCTGCATGGTGTTCATATTATTTTGTCCACCACCTGTATGTGCACATGTATTTTTGCTTGTATTGTTAATTTACTACATATTCAAGTCTGAATTTCAGTTTTATGGCCGATTATATAAACTGCTTACTTTTAATTTGTGTTGTTGTATTCATGCTTTTCATACATTGCTTAAAGAAGTAGTGCTCGCTAGGTAGTTTCAAACTTTAACTGAAATTAAAATATTAATGTTTGGTCTAATGGTGTATTTGGTTTATGTCATAGGTTTGCAAGTTTTCTTTGTGAAGTCTATTTTGAATTGTCAATTAAGTCATCTAATTGATACAAATAAAAATAGGTGTTTGTATTTTTTATCATTAATGGTACTTTCAGAATTTAGTTCTTGCTGGTTACAATGGCCAGCACTTCTACAAACTGCATCCATCAATGCCTAAAGATATCTTTAAAGTATCAGTGTTAATGACAGGTTAAGATGATAAGATCATAATTATGCTGCAATTTCTCACGTTATGCCTGGTCACCCCCCTCCACCTCCTGCAGTCCACTGTTTGACTGCGAAGTGACTGTGACAGAAGAACAACCAGACTTGTTTTATCCATTCATCCAACAATTCCATAGCCATTTATTCTCTCCATCTGTTCCACACCACTGCTCAATTGCAAGTTGTACTTGCTGAACAACTGAGTGGTCACCTGCTCCATTTCACTGCTCGACAGCAAGGTGGATAAATTTACAGAATGACCAGAGTCTGTAGACCCCATATACCAAACAGTGCAGTGATCATTCCTCATCTACTAAATAGTATTCTCACTCCTGTCACCTAGTCCATTAAATCGCTCAACTGATACCTATCTGGTTCTCCAAGGTTGTGTTCCCCATTGATAATTCACTTCAACTACAAGGTGACTATTTGCAGACTTGAACTAAAAGATATCTGTATCCAATATAAATACATTCCTCACCAACCAAAGAGGGTTCAGCAGTTGTTCCTTTCATTTACTCCACTCACCTGCAATTTGGTTGTATCCATAGATTAACCAAACTTGTAAACCTTGTCCGCCCCACTTCTTGACAGAGAGAACCATTCAAGCATACATTCACATCCTCTGTCAATATTTCAGGGTGCCATTGTCATACCCTTCATCTGCTCCATTTCGCAGCTCTTCTGCGAGGGGACTGTATCGCCAGAGAAACAAAATTTACATTCTCTCTACACTATTTCACTGCTCAACTGTGAAAGGAGAGATTTGTGTGACGTGTGATCTGTACTGTTCCATGGTCGTTCCCTCTGCCTGCTCCATTCCATTGCTTTCCTGAGAGGTGCTCGTATCTGCATAATAACCAGAATCATATTCTGCACCCATTCTACCCTTGAACAATAAGGGTGCCATTTTTGTGGAGCGGCTACTTTAGTATTCCCACTCCACCTACCAACGCCCATGGTCATACCCGTCAGTACCTTCATTTCACTGCTTTTACTTAGAGAATTTGCAAATCCTCAAGGTGTCAAAATCTTTCAAACTACACTGCAGTTCCATATTTTAATGCCTATGTGCCCTCTCATGTCATATACACTGATGAGCCTAAACATTAAGATCACTTATTTAGTAATTTCTTGATAACACTACACCATAGGCCTATATCGGAAGCAGCCATTTATTTGGATGATGGCATATCTGAATATGAATGGTATAACAAGAACCAAGCAACATCTTTTCATTGATCTAAGGTCCTATCTCTATGATCCCTTGTCCACTGTAAACATAATGATTTTGTTAGATTAACATTAGAACAGATACTGATCATCTGCTGCAAAGTCCTAGCTTGAACAGTATAGGCTGAATATTGAGCTCTGAAATACACTTACCTACATCATCATTTTTACTCTGTAGTCAGATCTGCTACTTATCCTGCTTTACAGGGTAAGCAAACTTCCGACCTCAACATTCCTTGATCCATCACTAAAGACCATGTTGTCAACTTGATACTTAAGCCTAATCTTCCTTGATTTTGGACATTCAAAACATCGTTGCCAACTAGTGTTATTACTATCTTTCAACCGTTTTCCATAGCACATAAACAATCAACAACCTTTTCGTTTCTGAGACACCAGTCTGTAGACGCTTTGCAGTAGCAATCTAAACACCCAAAGCTTTTGTTTACACATTTGCAATTTGGAATCACGTAAACTGTTTGTTTTTATTCCTGATTCATCTACAACAGATGTCCCCTCAGGGGCTCAGCATTAATTTGCTGAGTACGGGCTTGGTGAACCCAGGGTCCTGAGCTGGGGACTAGTAAGCGCCACCAGTCCTCTGACACCACAACTTATGGGCACCCTTCAGCGACCACCTTGTGGCGCGACGGTTGAATGTTGTGTGTACCAGGGAATGGAGATCTTCGCTTGACCGCCCGTGTCACGAGGATGGTATAAACCTCTATTAAAAGAAGCACCTCAATCTTAAATAGTGCTCTATGCGCTGATGGAATGCATGGCTGTTGAGGTGGAATAGTCACTAGCGAGCAACCTCTGAGGAAACTGCCACACCTCAGTTGTATAAGGCTTACCTAGGCACGCGGCCCTCTGTCTAGGTGAACATTTACTTCCCTAGCTACTCGTGGGACCAAGATGAATAACTCTAATTTGTCCCTCAAACCTTCCAGTGTGTACCACTGGGGGGGGGTACTAACACCCGCTCCAAAAAGAGGGCTCGCTTAGGCAGTCCTCTGCATAAAGCACTTTCTGGAAAGAGTCTAGAAATGAGTAACAGAGCACATGGTGCTAACCAAAATGTCTTTCTGATTATTAAATGGAAAGAAGAATCATTTGAAAAATTGTCACCGTTTTATATTCAAAAGGATTCTTTAGGGCATAGCTGGAAACTCAAATCTGTGAAAAGGTTGTGTAACGGAACTTTGTTGGTTGAGGCAGCTACCTCCCAACAGGCCCGCTAATCTTACTAACACCAAGAAACTTGCAGAATATGCCATCGAAACGGAACTCCACAATACATTAAATTATAATAAGGGCGTGGTTACATGCCACAACCTCGTTGAAATTCCTATCGAGGTATTGAAAGCTGAATGGGCCTCTGAAGGTATTGTGGATGTTCAGAACATTATGAAGAAGGTGGATGGCGTATTGGTTAAGTTGGAGTCATCTTGACCTTCAACAATCTGAAGCTGTCAGACCTTGTTAAGCAAGTTTTCTTAGACTAAATATATGGACTTTTACCCCAATCCAGTGCACTCCTTCAAATGCCAGCGCTTTGGGCACACCACCTTGGGTTGTAATGTACAGCAAACCTGTGGAAAGGTTGGTGAGGCTGCTCATGAAGGGGACGACTATTCGCTGCCCTTTAAGTGTGTCAACTGTTCAGGGGACTACCCCGTCTGGAGTAGAGCCTGTGCAGTGTACCTTGAAGATTGTAAGGTACAGGAGATAGAAACGTCAAAGCGCATTTCGTATGGTGAGGGGAAATAGATGTACAGGGCCATGCAACCACCATCATGTGCCACCTCTTTCATGGCGGTTCTTCAAATGCCAGCTCCAAAAACTGATGCGTCTACACGAACTGCAGTCACTAGTGTCGGCACTAACACTTGCTCCTGCCAGTGCATATGCAATGTGTCAGATATTTCAGCATCTATGGTCCCCCCCCCCCCCCCCAAAAAAAAATTGTGGACCAAGGTACGGCTACTAACAATAGCAAGCCCCTGCCATCTTCAATGCCAGAACCAACTCCTAAGATAAATGTCGCTACCACTACCTCAGTGGAAACGCCCAAAAAGCAAGCCAAGCTCAAGAATGACAAGGAAAAGGCTGAGTTGAAGAGTGTAAGCAAAGAGACAGGCCAGGTTGACATCATTATGCTTGACGTGCCAACCGAATGAGCTCCAGAGCCCATAGAATTCGATCTTTCTCTGGGGAAATCAACTCGCCCCAAGACTGACCTTCCACGGGGGCAAACACCTCACTCCAAGGGTGATCCTCCACCTGTTATGGGCTGCCAGTCCCGTCAGGAAGAGAGGATGAAAATTAAACCACCAAGATATAGATATTTGCAACGGAACTTGCAGGGATTTAGGACATGTGGAGGAACTACGTTATCATCTCAGCGACAACCTCTGTGTGTTTGTCTCCAGGAGACGAATTTTAAATCTTCTGATACCCCTGAGATACGTGGGTACGTTCTCGACAGAAAGGACGAAGTTAGTGGAGAGAGAGCGGTTGAAGAGGAGTGGCTGTTTTCATCGACACAGCCTACTACTCTGAACCCAACTCTCTCATCACTAAACTACAAGCAGTTGCAGTGTCAGTGTATATGCGCCACCAATTAACTATATGCTCCCGGTATTTGCCACATGATGCACTTAATGAAGAGGCTCTGAAAGACCTTCTTACACAGCCCCCCCCCCCCCATTCATCTTCCGTGATGATTTTAATGCACATAATATGGTTTGGGGCTCTGTCCCTCCCTGCCCCAGGGGTAGAGCAGTTGAGAGGCTTTTCTTGTCTTGAAGTGCCAACTTCCTAAATACAGGTCAGAGCACCCACTTCTGCACTGCAACAGGGTCGTTCTCTCCCATTGACCTGTCGCTCTGCTCTCCAGTCCTTACTGACTCTACACAATGGGAAGTGGGTGACTACTTGCATGGTAGTGATCACTTCCCCATTTGGATTCACCATCCAGGTAGAGTAGAAAGACAGTTACCTCTATGGATTCTTTGCAGGGCAGACTGGACACATTATGGTTGACTTGTCGAATTTGAACCCTATGACAACGTCCGGGAATGGGTGGATAATATTACCACTAAGATCCACTACAGTATGTTACGACATGTCACTATGCAGAACAAACAAATCCTCCTCAATATCTTTAATTCCATCTCGGCATCAGGCCAGTTCCCTGACTCATGAAGAGAGGCCATTTTAATTCCTATTTTAAAACCCGGGAAAGACCGCACCAGCCCAAGTAGTTATCATAGTGTTGCTCTCACTAGCTTCGTGGGAACAATCTTAGAGCGGATGATTAACCACTGCCTTGTCTGGATGTTGGAGTCCAGCCAGCTACTAAGCCGCTTTCAGTGTGGGTTCAGGAGATATCGCTGCACCTTTGATAACCTGGTCTTCCTGGATACAGCTATACAAACAGGCTTTCCTGTGCCGGCAACACCTTTTGGGTATATTTTCTGATCTTGAGAAAGCCTATGATACTACTTGGCAGCATCTTATCCTTAGGCAGCTCCACGAATGGGGTTTTCGTGGTTGTCTTCCCTGTTTTATTTAATCCTTCCTTTCTCCACGTTATTTTAGAAATCTGGTCAGTGACGCCCTCTCTGATTGATTTGAGCAGGAGAATGGAGTCCCTCAGGGTAGTGTTTTAATTGTGACCTTGTTTGCTAAAGCCATTAACAGTATTACTTTTGTCATGAAACGTCCTGTCCAGTGTTCTTTATTTGTGGATGATTTCTCTGTCTTTTGCTCTTCATCTAATCTGGCAACGACTACATGTCACTTGCAGTTAACTCTTCAGTGGTTGGATGAATGGGCAGGGACGACTACTTTTAAGTTTTCAACCGAGAAGTCTGTTTGTGTTCTTTTTAACCGTTCACGTACTGTTTTTATTCTACCTCAAATGCAGATGAAGGGCTCTGTTCTGCATTTTAAAGACAGTGAGGTTTCTGGGCCTCCCCTTCGATTCTAAACTCACATGGTTGTCCCACCTTAAGGACTTGAAGACACGGTGCCTCAAAGCAATGGCGATTTTAAAATGTCTTAGCCACACTTCTAGGGGAGCATACAAAACTGTTTGCTCCGGTTTTACAGAGCCTTTGTGTGGTCTCTTCTCGATTATGGGTGCACAGTGTAAGAGTCTCCACGCCCCTCTTATTTAAAGATGTTGGACACGGTACACCATGCAGGGATTCGGCTGGCCACTGGGGCCTTTAGGACGAGGCCCATACTAAGTCTTTGTGCTGAGGCTACGGAGCTGCCACTGTACATCAGGTGACGGCTACTCATGGTGTGCCAGGAATATAAAAGGCTGTCCACATCTTTCACACCAGCATACCTCACTGTTGCTCAGCTTCCGATGGAAACGCTGTTTCATACTCAATGAGCGACAAGACCATACGGGATTCACACAAAGGATTTCCTTTTAGAAATGGGAGAGGCTGATTTTAATGTGTTCAATAGGGGTAGGGGCAGGGTCCCACCTCGGACTCTCCAGAGGCCTAGGATCATTTTAAACTTGGCGAGTCTGAGGAAGTAACAAACTTCGGATTTTACATATCAGTTGCTTTTACCTGTTTTAGATAGGCATCACGATTTTACAGTTCTGTACACAGATGGATCCAAGCATGGGGACTCAGTTGTTGTTGTTGTTGAACGAGCTATATTCATCTGAGACCTTACTGCAGCATATACGCGACAAACTGTCCTTCCTTCAATGTCGCGGGAAGGAGGTGTCGTTTTGCTGGTGGTTGCAGTCCCTGCAGTTGTGGGACAAGGACTGGCTCTCAGTGACTCACAATAAGCTGCGTTACCTGAAGCCCATTGTCCGTCCGTGGTGTTCCTCCTACCGACCTCTTAGGCAGGATGAAGTCGCCATTACATGCCTCCGCATTGGACACTGTCCACTGATACCCGGTTTCCTACTTCGACGTGAAGAGCCCCGGATCTATGATGCCAGTGGCGTGCAGCTTACTGTCCGCCACATTCTAATTGAGTGTGATTTATATTGTGCACAAGAGGGTTGTGGTGAATCTTGGTGCAGATTTGTCCTCTATTTTAGGTATTGACAAAGCGAGTGTGAGCAAAGTTTTAAAATTTTGTGATTTGTCTCAACTCTGGCCTAATCTTTTAGACTGGAGGTTTTAATATGTTGCAGGGTGGCTCACCCTTTTTATCGCTGTGGTCAGCCAGCCATGCTCCTCTGCTTAGTTGTTTTAACTCTTTCTCCAGCTTCTCCAATGGGGTACTTTTCCCATCTTCATCTGTAATTTTCAGCTTTTGTATTTCACTTCAGCTGCAAGTGTTACTTGCTGGATTGCTCTCCTTTATTTTATCGGTTTCTTTACTGTTCCCACTCCTTGGATCTTAACTTCTTTAATTTGATCGGGTGCTGAGGACCTAGATGTTGAGCGCCCAAAACCGCCCATCATCATCTACAAAAGAGGTGCACAACTCAACAGTAGTAACGGATTTTATGACTTCAAATTCTTTTATTGGCTACAAAATACAGGTTTGCATGCGTACAGCAACTGTGTGAGCTGCTCAGCCGCCCGGCTTAGAACATGCGTTTTCCCGTCAGGTGACGACCTGGTGGCATCGTCCCGCTTCCTCGTACATTGTCTCGCGGCGGTCGGCCCCCATGATTCCCATGTGGCCTCTGGCGGCGCGCCGCGAATTGTGGAGTGCACGAATTGTGAATTACATCAATTTCCAAGTATTCCATATGTTCCCCCTCCTCGGGGGGGGGGGGGGGGATGTCCGCTGGTCTGGTGAGAAGGTGCACGGAGTACACCGGAACAGGGGCGGCGAATGGCGGTGCCACCGGGTCTCCCGCCCTATTGTCGGAGAGGACGGGGCGACTCCCACCGGCAGAGCGGAGGTATGGGTCTACCCCCAACATCGATGCCATCGTCATCGTGGGGCTCGCGGCAGGGGTGGGGGGATCGACCCCAGCCGGGCTAGACTCGCCCCTCGCCGTCCCGGCAGGAGCAGCAGGACTGGGCGGAGCAACACGCACGACGCAGTGTCAGAGATGGTCCTGATGGCGCATGGAGCTGTCCGAGGCGTGTGCAGGTCTAGGAGGCATCGGCCGCAGTGTGGCCCGATAAGTCGTCAGAAATCGTAACACGGCATCATCGACTGATGCGAAGGATGTATATTTGCACATCTGCGCCTTAAATTTCCGTGCGAGACGCTCCACCTCCCCATTAGATCGCAGATGGAATGGCGGAGCCTGCACGTACCAAATGCCGTGGCGCACGCAAAAAGTCCGGAAAATGTCCACACAGAATTGAGGGCCATTATCTGTCACGATCGTGTGTGGAAGACCTTCAATACAGAATATCGTAGTTCACGCTTCAACAGTGGCCTCTGCCGAAGTGGAAACGACCAGAACGATGTACGGAAAGTTGGAGGGGCCGGCAACTACCGAGAGCCAATAAGAACTCAGAAACGGCACTGCAAAATCGACGTGTATGTGGTCCCGCGATTGCGAAGGGACAAGCAACTCGACACCAGATGTTCGATTTCCCAGGCAAAAGATGTGGCGTCAGGCCAGGGCCTTAGTGCGGGAAACTAGCCAGTGCCCTTCATATAGTAAACTTACTATTCGCGGTGGGAGAGTCAAAGAATTACGACCCGCGGATTGCTGGCTTCCGTGGCTAATAAGAGTACCCTGGCTGCTACTGAGAGCCGGTGGCGGAGGAAAACATAGCTACGGAATGGGTCCGACACCTGCCCAGGCGGGCGTTCCAGTCACCCTTGCTCCACACGTGACTTCACTATTCTGAAAACAGCACCGCTGTGGCTGCCACTAGGACTTTACTAGTTAGAGGAATTAATTGTTTCTTCTGTATCATGTGATCTACTTATTTCAACTTTCTGCACTCTTCCAGTTAAGTATGATTTAAACCATTTGTGCACTGTCCCACTCATGCCACAATACTTAGGCTTATCTAGAAGAATCCCATGATTTACACAATCAAACGCTTTTTAGAGATCACAAAAATCTCAACTGGTGATGTCCGGATATTCAAAGCATTTAATATTTTATCAGTGAAGGTATTATAGCATTTTCTGTTGAAAAGTGTTTTTGAAAACCAAACTGACCTTTTGTTAGAACTTTATTTTTACTAATATGTGATGCTACTCGAGAATACATAACTTTCTCAAAAATTTTGGATAAAGCTGTCGGAAGTGAGAAGTGGCAACAGTTTTTGACATCTAGACGTACACCCTTTTTTATGCAAAGGTTTAACGATAGCATATTTCAGTCTATCTGGGAAAATACCCTGCTTTAATGAGCTATTACATATATGAAAGAATCCTTCTTATCTCTTGGAAACAAGCTTTTAATACCCTGCGGGAAACGCCATCAATTCCATGTGACCTTTTACTCAAATTGTGTAGCTATGGCCTCTTCCATTTACTGCCTTGCTACTTCTAATGATCATTTAGATCCTATTTTCTTTACAACATTAAAAAAGTAATCATTAAAAATCTTTTCAGCTTCTGAATTTTTGTTACTAAAGTTTCCATTTGTTTCGACGGTAATACCCTCTTACTGTTCCCTTGGTTGCCCTGTCTCCCTTTTAATAATATTCCAAATTCTTTTAATTTTACTATCAGAGGAACTAATCTCAGGTATGATGCACATGTGTCTGGATTTTTTAATAACTATTCTTTATGTAGCACAGTAGTTTTTTTTATAAATTTGATTGGTTTTGGGTTATTACTCTCTCTTGCAGAGAGATAGAGTTCCTATTTTGGTTATGAGATATTTTTATTCGTTTTGTAACCCATGGGTTTTTTTTTTTTTTTTTTCATTGTTTCTTACAATTATATTTAACTAATTTCTTGGGAAACAGTTTCCAAATACACTTAAAATGTATCATGAAATAAGTTATATTTTAAATTGACATCAGGTTCCTTATAAACCTCATCCCAGTCTAACTGCTGTAGACTTTCTTTGAAATTTCTGGTTGTTAGGTCATTAACATAGCACACTACTCTGAACGACTGTTTTGAATTACTGAATGGAGCTATGTCATATATTGTCACTAGCTGTGCACCATGATCAGAAAGACCATTCTCAACAGGACAAGCATTAAGTTGTTAAACTTATCTTGGTCTACAAAAAAGTTATCTATCATTGTACTGCTGTCCTTTACTACACAAGTAGGAAAATCAATAACGGATGTCAGATTGAACGAGCCAATTAAGACTTCCAGGTCATTCTTCCTATTACACTCTTTCAGTGAATCAAAACTGAAATTACCACAAACAATAATTTGCTTCCCTCTATATGACAGATAGCACAACAAGGCATCCACGTTTTCCAGAAATAACTGGAAGTTTCCTAAAGGGAAACAATTATAAGAGTGTCATCATTGAGTTTAAGCAGATAGGCACATGCTTCAATATGTTGCTCTACACAAAACTTTTTTGTTTCTAAATTTTTTACACTTGTGATAGCTTTTGACATACCTTATTATATCTTCTTACATTTGCAGCTAATTTATATCCACTGATATTCACATTTTCCACACCAGTGACAAGGTGATGCTCAGACAGGCATAGTATATCTATTACATTATCAGTTTCTATATCATGTAAACAAACCAAAAGCTCATCTATTTTATTCTTTAGTCTCCCAATATTCTGGTAAAAACTGCTAACATTTTTTATTTTATTTTTGTGAGAAACATTTGATTTTTCAACATCCGGAGAATACGTGACATGTTCAAGACAACAATAATTGTTAAAGGCATTCAAAAGAGAGCATTCAGACATGACATCTTTGTGCAACTAGTCATGAAGAGATTTAGCAATGGAGGCTGCATGCAGAAGAAACTGATGATAATATTCCAATTTTCCAAGGAAGGCTTTTAGTTCCTTGCATGCCGTGGGGCAGGCATGGAGGCTACCGCTTCCACATATTCCTTTACAGGTGTAACACCTTTTGGGGACACTTCCAGCACAAGGTATACTATACTCGGCTGGAAAAACTGAGATTTCTCCAAGTTACATTTGAGACCGGCGTCGGCCTAGATGTGAAAAACCTGCCTAAGGTTGGCGATATGAGCCGCGGGGGAGTTTCCCACGACCACAGTGTTGTCTAAGTAATTTACATAAGCAACTACTGGTTACAAAAGCTGCTCTAAGTACCTCTGAAATATTACGGGCACGCTGGAAACCCCGAACAGCAGCCACAGATATTTATAGTGTCCGAGAGGGATGTTCGACACCAAGCAACGTTGAGCTTTTTGACTCAGAGGTAACTGAAAATACGCTTCAGCTAGGTCTAACTTGGAGAAGAAGGCCCCTCCCGCCAGCTTAGAAATCAGATCTTCCGGGCAAGGCATGGGGTGCGTATCCAACTAACAATATGCATTAACTGTTTGTTTGAAATCCCCATATAGCCGTAACTATCCACTACACTTGCGCACGACCACCAAGGAAGAGGCCTACTCGCTAGATCTGGCTGGGAACAGAACCCCTTCACTGACTAATCTCTCAAGTTCCTGTTTGACCGCGGAATGCGTATTGACCCGAAGAGGTTGAGCTCTTTTAAATAGTGGTATGGTCCCCGGTTTGAAAGAGATTTATCTCAAAGTCGAGCACCTGACCCAGTCCAGGAGAAAATAGGGGAGCAAATTCGTTGAAAAGAGTGGAAACTGCATCGAACAGAACCATCTCGGACACAAAGTGAATAGAGTTGTCCACTGTAAACCCAAAGCTTCAAAAAAATGTTCAAATGTTTGTAAATCTATCGGACCAAATTGCGTGGTCATCAGTTCGTAGCTTACTAGCTACTTAAACCTAGGTAAACTAACCTACGGACAAACACACACACCCATGCCCCAGGGAGGACTCGAACCTCCACGGCGAGCAACCGCACGCTCCGCAGCGAGGTGCTTTATACCGCTCAGCTACTCCACCGTGGCAAACCCAAAGCTTGTGAAGGCGTCTAGCACCAACAAATTTGCCGCATCTGTGGACACGACAATGAAAGTTAACAGCCGGGAAACTGATTTGTATTCGGCGGTAGCTTATATTACCCCCGAACGGGGATCTGTTGATTGCCATACCGTCGCAACTTACGTGGTACCGGTATGAGCTGAGGGAACCTGATTCGTTGTACGTGGCAGTACGCAAAAGAGTAGCCGCCACACTGGTATCGATTTGCAAGAACACGTTGCGGCCCAGAATTTTGGTTGATAGGTGGATGGGACCAAACAGCTAGGTCATCAGTCCAATGACCTCTGTATGAAATGCAAGCGAGGGTGTGATCAGCTAAGGCCACACCGAAAGTAAAATAGAGGAATTAAAAGGGGGGTTAAAATCAAGTAGAACAGAACTAAAACCAACAGAAAAAGTGGAGTTCTGCAAGGAACGTCGCGACAGATCTGGAATCCCCGCTTAATGACGACAAGCAGATACAGGAGAAAAGTGTATGCTCCTAGATTAGAAGCCTTAAAATGTAAAAAAAAAAGGAAATAACATGAATCAGAACCAAGTTTAAAGGAGAAACGGAAGCCGTCAGAGGGAGGGGAGGGGAGAGCTCCAAACCCTGCTGCTCACAGGGAGGGCCACAGACCCACCCATCCTGTCCAAGCGTCAGAGATAAAATCTTATAGCCGAGAGTAAAAACTGCTTTCACGGAGAAATCCAAGGACTCTCAGCAATCCATGAATCATTTGCCAACACCGAGGGCAATGAGTGCGGAATTCCGTATTTGGCACGTAGCGCCAAGAGGAGCAGACATTTCACTAAGATATGTGCCACAGATATTAGGCCCCCGCAACCACAATGCGGGGGAGGCTCATTACGCAAAAGAACACCATGGGTCAGCCTAGAGTGACTGATACATAGACACCAAAGGACAGTGGATTCCCTTCGAGAAGGACGTAATGAACTTCAAGCTGCAGTGGTCTACTTTATGGAGCATAGTTTATTAGATGGAGCCGTAGCCTTCCAGTTGGTGTTCCAGTCCTGTATGAGTAGCGATCTCATCTGCGCCCAGGATTGCCCAGGGGAAGGGGTAGGGAGTTACGGCTACTCTAGCCAACTGGTCTGCCTGTTCATTTCCTAGGATACCCACATGACTGGGGACCCAGAGAAAAGCAACGGAGCAAGCGATGTGACGAAGATCAGCGAGGAGATCGTGAATACCAATGACCAAAGGATGTGAGGAGTAGTATCAGTCTATGGCCTGCAGGCTGTTCATTGAGTCAGAACAGATTAAACACGGTCCAAGGCTACCTGTTTGGTAAAATGAAGTGCCTTACTAATACCCTTTAGTTCTGCTGTAAACACACTGTATGGATGTGGCAGAGAATCGCATTCAACATCAATGGTAGATGTAAATGCATATCCCGTATGAACAGCAAATTTAGATCCATCAGTGTAGAAAATCGTGGCACTCTGAAACTCTGCAAGTACTGTGTGCTACAAACGCCGGAAGATTATGGGGGAGACAGAAGCTTTCGAGGATTGGTAGAGATCCAGTCGGATTTGCAGTCGAGGCACCATCCTAGGGAGGGTGCGCGGTATAGCACGACGAATACAGGCAAGGGAAGGGAGGTTGAAGTCCTACAAATGGAAGCGAGCCACAATCCAACAGGTAAATCCACCGGAGGGCGAGTATCAGTAGTTTTAAAACCGTCGCCCTCAAAGAGAACGTGATCTGTGGGATGACCAGGAAATGGATGAATGGTAATGGCATAGGACACCTAAAGCTGATGACACCTAGTCTGAAGAGGGGGGGATTCCCACTTCAGCAAGGAGACTGTCAACAGGGCTGGCCCAGAAGGCACCCGTAGCCAAGCGGATCCCACATTGGTGAATGGGGTCCAACAATTTCAGGGCAGAAGAAGCTGCCGACCCATCCCATAAACCTAGCACCCATAATCTAATCGGGACTGAATCAGAGCCCAATAGATATGAATTAGTGTTGTACGATCTGCACCCCAGGATGAGTGAGCTAGGAAAAGGAGAGCATTAAGTTTCCATTTACAGCTGCCGAATATGAGGCAGCCAAGTCAGTTTTTTTAATCAAAAATAAGGCCCAAGAAACGGTGCTGTACCACAACTTCCAGGCGTTGAGTACCCAAGAAGAGATCTGAGTCAGGGTGGACTGTAGTACGAAGGTAGAAATGCCTGAAACTCGTTTTTGAAGGGGAAAACAGAAAGCCATGCGAGAGAGCCCAAGTGAAAGCCCGCCGAATAGCACCTTGGAGCTGGCATTCAGCCGAGGCTACCGAGTGGGACCTGTACCAAGTTCTGCCACTAAGATTCAAGTGTAATTTTGTTGATCGAGAAAGTTTTCTTGAAAACTTATCTCGTTTTGCTTAGCAACTTTACAAAGCATGAAGAAGAAATTGATTCAGTATAACTCAAACAAAGGAACTCTGATTGTAGGTTTTAAGGGAATATCAAACTTAGCGCGTTTGCTTCTGACCCGTAATTGGGCGACCTTTTAGGATAAGCTGTTTTTCCAATGTCTTCTGCATTGTTTGGTAATGACACAGTTACTCTGGATAATCTACCGTTCGTCCACGGTAAGTTAACGATTCGTGCGGTGGCTGTTGTTAGTAGCAGGAGGCATGTACCAGGGCTGCCGGGGGAGGAGGGGGGCGGGCTATCAGCGAGCAGTAGGCAGCGTCGCAGCGGTGGAAACGTTACCTGTAACAATCTATACAGTAATATTTCGCGTCTGGGGCAGCGTAGCGTCAGCAACGCTCCGAAATAAATGGATGTCCTCCAAATAGAGCTGATGTTTTCTGCTGCTGGAATCGTTGTTGTTGTTTGTATGTTCTTCAGCCTGCAGATTGGTCTGATGCAGCTCTCCACGCTACCCTGTCTTGTGCAAGTCTCTTCACCTGAGAATACGTTCAGCACCCTACATCCTTTTGAATCTCGTCCCTCTGTCTCCATCCACGATTTTTACCCCACACACTTTCTTCTAATGCTAAGTTGATGATTCCTTGATGTCTCAGAATGTGTCCCACCAACCTATCCCTTCTCTTAGTCAGGATATGCCAGAAACTCCTTTTCTCCCCAATTCGGTTAAGCGCCTCCTCATTAGTTACGTGGTCTACCCATCTAATTTTCATCATTCGTCTGTAGCACCATAATTCAGAAGCTTCTATCATCATATATTCATACAGTAGAGCTTCATGCCCTCGGGAAAAGTAATGATTGTAGTTTTCCCTTGCTTTCAGCCGTTCACAGTTAAATGCCTAGCAAAACCATGCTAGCCGATGTTACAAGACCAGCTCAGTCAATCATCCAGGCTTTTGCCCCTGTAACTATTGAAAAGGCTGATTCCCCTCTTCAGGAAACACACGTTTGTTTGGCCTCTCCACAGATACCCCTCCGTTGTGGTTGCATGTACGGTACGCTGTCTGTATCGTTGAGGCACGCAAGCCACCCCACCTCGACAATGTCTGTGGTCCATGGCGGTGGGCTGCTGGCATTACCAGGTAAAATCGTTGGCATCTAATTATCAATGCACTACTAGTTTCCTCGCACTGTGGAGTCATTCTCAAGTTCCTATGATTACAAAAAATATTAGAAGATTCAACCACATTGGACAGTGAAAAGTATAGCAATTTACCACAAAATAATAGAGTATTGGAACACTATATTTACCACAATGACAATCAAACGATGTGCGCCGCACAGGAATGGCCGCGTGATCTGGGGCGCAACGTCTCTGAGTACGCGGTCACTCCCATCAGAGGTTGACGTCCTTACTCGGTCATGGGTGTGTGTGTCACCCTTAGAATAAATTAGTTTAAGTAGTTCAGCAGTTTGGTCGCTTCGGATTACAAACTTCTTAAAAAAAAAGTTAACCATATGCTCTAGGTTTGTTTATAGTCACCATTAAGTCATTTGACTCATTTAAGATCATAATCCTGTGGGCATCATTGTACAAAACTGTTATTTTTCGACCATATTGTAGAATTGTTTGAATTTTCAAGTGGTCATTATTATAGTCCAATTATTCGAAAGTTGCAAATATGTAGAAAAACCTATGACAAGTTTGCATGGCTTCCTCTGTATAGGGATTCGCATATACCCATCTGGCAATGCTCAGAAACAGTTACATATGATATTCAGAGACTGAATGCACTGTGTTCAGCTGTGGGCAAGTACTTCATCCTTTATGTAGATGAAGGATGAAACAAGTGTGCCCACAGAATTCAGGCTATAAATTCTATGGCTGTTTTTATTTTGTAGTAAATTTCGAAAATTTACACTGTTTAATGTGATTAAATGATTGCAATATTTTTGTGATCATGAGCATTTTAAAATGACACTATAGTGCGCAGAAACTAATAGTGCATTTCTAGTTAGATGAAAGTATATTAAACCGTTTTTTTTTTTTTTTTCAAGAAGTGACTGTGGCTTTGAAACACATTTTGTGTGCTTCCGCCGGCCGCGGTGGCCGAGGGAACTGAGGCGCTCCAGTCACGGTCTGCCCGGCCTCTACGGTCGGGGGTTCGAATTCCCCCTCGGGCATGGATATTTGTCTCGTCCTTAGTATTAGCTAGTTTGTAAGTAGTTTGTAAATTTAGGGACTGATGACCCCGTAGTTAAGTCCCATAAGCTATACAAACATTTGAACATTTTTGTGTTTCCTATAGCAGTTATATGTGACAATGACTGTAATATATGGGGGTGTTTTAAAATTAGTCTCACAAAGCTCTTAAGGACATGTTTACCCTGTCAGTCGTCAAACCTTGCGCCCTCCCCCCCCTCCATCCCCCCCCCCCCCCCCCCGAAAAAAAATCTGTATCCGCTACTGAGCTGTACCACATGCAAAAGTTGTGTATCTACAATGCAGGGATGACCCAACAGAGCTCACCAACCCATTAATGGCGATTAAGAAGAGTGCAACACTTAACACAGAACCTTGTGGAACGCCGTTCTCTGGGATCTGTGTGGAACTGGAGGAAGAGTCAACCCTCACATGGAACATGTGGTGGGATAAAAATTGACTGATAAAAATTGGTAGAGAGCCTTTTAGGCCCCAGTCATGGTGGGTACATAAAATATGATGATGCCAAGTTGTGTTGTATGCCTTATGTAAATCAAAGAAAACAGCAACAAGATGTTGACGTTTTGAGAAGACCGTTCTGACTGCCGTTTCCAGTCGAAGTAGATGGTCGGTAGTAGACCTGCTCTCCCAGAACCCACATTGATAAGGTGACAGAATTCCACGTGTTTCAAGTACCCACCATAGTCTTCGGGCAATCATTCGTTCGATAAGTTTACGTGGCACATTTGTTACGATAATTGGCCGGTAACTGTCCAGGGATGATGGATCCTTGCCAGGCTTAATAACAGGAACCACTATACTGTCTCCCCACTGCGAGGGGAAAACCCCTTGCAGTCAAATGCGGTTAAACACTTGGAGAAGATATTGCCATTGATTGGGGTGGGGGTGGGGGGGTGCTGAGATGTTTGAGAAGTTAATTATGGATGGAATCAGGCCCAGGTGCAGGATCATGAGAAGAGGAAAGAGCCAGACGTAGTTCCCATTCCGTGAAGGGTTTGTTATAAGGTTCCTCCCAGTGAGTGGTGAAACATAAATTTGAGGCTTCAGCCTATTGTTTCTTGAGAAGAAAAGCCACCGGGTAGGAAGCCGTCACAGATGCCTTCACAAAGTGAGCCGCAAGGTGCTCTGCAAGAACCAATGGGTCAGTACAGACTCAATCCGGTAAGGCAAGGCCAGGGATTGAAGACGGCTGTTCCTGCAACCTTGGATGGAGCGGAGCATAGCCCACTTGCTCTGTTTGATTATATAACGAGCCTTGGCAAGAAGGCTTTTAAAGCTGACAAGGACATCATGGGACGGGTGGCACTTAAGATGTTGCAAAACTCGACGGCACTCACGATTCGCCGAGGCAATGGCGCATTCCACCACGGAACTGGGCGGTGGCGAGGAGGGTCTGTCGACCGGGGGACAGCAATGCTAACAGCTCGAGTAATCACATTAGACATATCACTGATGACATCATCTATACAGTCAGATGGGGATGGTGTGAAAACCACCTAGGATGTATACAAAGGCCAATCAGCATGTCTGAAAACCCATTGAGGTATCCTGTCCCTCGTCCAGTGTGAGGGGCGTGAAATAATCAACAGAAAATGGTCACTGTTGCTAAGGTCATCATGCAGTGACCAACGAAATAAAGGGAAAAGGGGAGGAGAAGTGAGTGACAGGTCTATGGAAGAAAAAGTGCCGTGAATGGTACTAAAATGGGTTGGGGAACCATCATTGAGGAGGCACAGGTAGTGGTCGGCAATGAATTGGTCTACGAGGCGGCCCCGACTAGTTGTATAAGAACTGCCCCATGAAAGATGATGGGCATTGAAGTCCCCAAGAATGAGGAAGGGAGGAGAAAGTTGCTAAAAGAGTGCTGTGAGGCCAGCAGATGTAGGTGGCCTGTCAGGAAGGAGAAATAGATTACAAATGGTTAATGGAGTGTGTAAGTGGACCCTAACAGCAACCACTTCCAGTGTGGTATGGAGAGGTATCCATGAACTACCAATGTCTGTACGAACTAGGGTGCAGACTCCACCAGATGCTTGTAGGGGGCGAATACGGTTTCGACAGAAAGCACAGAACCCACGGATTGCTGGTGAATGGCCATCAGTGAAATGCGATTCCTGCAAAACAACACAAGCTGCTGAGTAAGAGGCAATAAGACGTTTCAACTCCAGGAGGCGAGATGTGAACACATCGAGGATCCATATGGAAGGCGAATGGACTGATGCATTTCACAAAGCTGGTTCAACGTCCATCACTGACAAGGTAAAAACAACATCCCTGAACAGTGGATTAGACACAAGTTTAGTGGGGTTATTTGGCTGTGAGGACAAACGTGGCGCCTTTAGGACTACCGGAGGGGCCTTGTCCTGTGACTTTTGCTTCTTTTTCCTCTTCTCCTTTTCTTTCTCTCTTACAGGTCGGGAAGGACATGTCTCAGAGAGTGAATGGTGTCAGTAAGGTCTGGCACTGATGGGGATCAGGTGACTTTGGTATTATCAGACTGGGTGTCCAGATGCCGGCTTGAGGCAGAGGACCTACTGTCTGGTGGACGCTGAGGAGTCCTGGGAGGGGGCACCGTCACTGGCAAGTGCCAGAGAAGGGGAGCACTTCTCTGGCCAAGAAGGAGAAGGGGGACACTGAGGAGGGGGGCAAGGGAGGTGCAGGAGGTGGAGGGGGAAGAATAGGGTGAGAATGGTATGAGGAGTGGGGAGGGGTAGAGAATGTAACCGTGACAAAACTAGTAGACATTTGCACAGGGTGCAGATGCGCAAATTTTCGGCGGGCCTCCTGCTACATAAGGCGGTCAAGGGCCTGTACTCTTGAATCTTCTTCTCCTTTTTATACACAGGGCAATTCGGAGAGCGAGAAGAGTAGTGTTCGTGACAGTTAACACATACAGGAGATGTAACACAGGGGTTTCCCTCATGGTGGACATCCACATTTACTGCATACAGGAATTGCTGTGCAACGAGAAGACATATACCCAAACCGCATACATCGAAAACATTGCATGGGAGGTGGAACATACGGCTTCACATTACAATGATAGATCATTACCTTGACCTTCTCTGGGAGAGTATCCCCTTCGAAGGCCAAGATAAATGTGCCAGTATCCACTTGATGATCCTTAGGGCCTCACTACACACGGCTAACAAAATGAACACGTCGCTGTTCGAGGTTGGCCTGGAGTTCATCAGTTTGGAGGAGGAGGTCGCAATGGAAGAGAACTCCCTGCATGATGTTCAACGATTGATGAGTGGTTACTGACACTGCAACGTCGCCAAGATGGTCGCAGGCACACAGAGTTGCAGATTGGGCAGCAGAGGCCGTTTTAATGATTAGTGATCCAGAACGCATCTTGCTCATTGTTTCAACTTCCCCAAACTTATCTTCTATATGTTCAACAAAGAACAATGGTTTGGTGGCGGTGAACGTCCCTCCATCCATCCTAGTGGACACCAGGTAACGTGGAAAGGGTTTCACCCCAAGCTGACATGCCTGGCCCTCCTCCCAGGGGGTAGACAGAGAGAGAAAGGTCCTCTTATAATAGCTAGTGACTTCTGAGATGGCTGTATCACGACCATTATCTAATTTGACTCGTTTCATCGTGCGAAACGTCTGCCCTGGTACCACCCACTCCAATCAGGGGCTCTCCCCACGGGCGCCATCTAGCCGCAGCAAAGGCCACCTGGCACGACGGCCATTGCCGGGAGCCCTGATACCCCACGAGGATGGGTATCGACTCCTTGGCCTGCATGGGGAGCTTGCAGCTCTGGTACCAGTAGTGTGATCCCTGCGTTGTCATGGGGCTTAGCCATAAGGGTGCAGAGCAGCCCCCCCATACGGACTGGCTACACGTGCTGGGGACCAAGTGGGGGAGGGGGCTATGGCAAAGAAGGCAATGGGGAAGTAAAGGATTGGGATCCACGCCATAGGGACTAGTCGGGAGTCCTTCCCCAAATGGCTCACACTGGTAATTGTGAATTTTTGTGGAGGTCAAACCCCAAGGGGGACCAAATTGTTCCGAAAACAGAAGAAAATGAGAAAGATGAAAATCGCTACAACCATCATCAGAACCATAGGAATAGCCATGCCGTTTTGAAGGAAACCACAAAGAGAGGGGCGATGAGAGGGACGGAGAGGAATTAGGATGGGGAGGAGAGGAACTGGGGGAGGTAATACAGCCCAGGAAAGTAAGACGAAAGGCTGCAATGGCTCGGTGAGCCGTGCACACCACACACACCTACCCACAAAAGAGCTGTGGGCCCCCTGGGGGGCCCAGACTTTTAAACTGAATCGGAATTTTGGAGGACTCAGGGGAAATGTCTATAACTTCGTGGAGAGTCGCGGGAAATTTGTCAACATCAGATGTATCCTCAACCACTGGCTGTATACGGTTTTTTGCACGACAGACCGTCGCGATATAACCCCGTTTTTTACAATTTCGACAAATTGCCCGCCACTGAGGGCAGTGAGTGGTGTCATGTTTAACTCCGGGTTAGTAACATCTGTCAAAACGACAGATGCGTTCAAATTGTCAGTGAGCTGCGACGTTTTGAGGAACAATTGATGAACAAATGTGCACGGGTAGAGTGTCGGTTTGGAATCACTCGTCGAATTGACAGGTGTTACTAACAAAAGTTCAAAACCCCCTGGAAGATGAGTGTTAGTAGCGAGGGTTAAAACCAGATGTTAGTAACGCAGGGTTAATAAAACGACTGGGGCAAGACGGCCAGTTGCCCGGCACTACCCTGCCGCGCTGGGTTAGTAAACATGGCGCGCGGTGTTGTCCTGCTTTGCGGAGCAGACGGAGCCACGACCGGTGGCCCGCCTACCTGTACTGGCGAAATTCCAGCCCATTAATCTTAGAATTGACAGCAGAAGATGTTCAAATGTTTGTTAAGCTTATGGGACTTAACTACGGGGTCATCAGTCCCTAAACTTACAAACTACTTATCAACTACCTTATACTAAGGACGGCACAAATATCCATGCCCGAGGGGGGATTCGAACCCCGACCGTAGTGGCCGTAAAGACCGTGACTGGAGCCTCTCAATCTCCTCGGCCACCGCAGCCGGCACAGCGGAAGACATTTCACACGCCGTGTCTGCAATGCGAGCGATACGGAATGTGGCGGCAGCGCCACCTGTCGCCGTATACATGCTCCGGCGACCATCCGGTCCCGAACCAGTGGTGTCGCCGACCCCCCGCCGGAGACCAGTTTTATGACAACACCCAAGGGAAATAAGTTCTTCAGACTTTGACGAGCCGCGACGGAGTGGCCGAGCGCATTGAGCCGCTATTCTACGATACACGAGGCTGTTCCCCGACGGGGTTTCGAATCCCTACTCGGGCATGGCTGTTTGTGCCGTCTTTATTATAAGCTAGTTCATAAGTAGTTTGTAAATTTTTGACGTGGCATATCAATGAAGACTCAGAGGAAGCTACACTCATTAATATCTTGTAACACGTTTTGCTTCATTTTTGTAGCAACTTAGTGCAGTTTCCTCAGTACTTAACTATTAATGTTAAAACTAAACACAAATGGTGGTTTACGTACAAAAGAATTAAGAAATTGTTAACTATCGGTAATTACATAAATGGTGTTCTTAAAAATGATAATGTACAGTAATAAAGCCTTTTGTGTGAAATACGGTCAGGCCAGGTTTATTTACTTCATGTTACACGAGATGTGACAATCGATTAATTTTATGTACCAAGACAGAAAAGAAAACGGAATAAAACTATGGTACAATATTAAAAGTGTGAAAGGAAAGGGATGAAAAGAGCCAAAGTTACTAAAGGCCTTTATGCGACGCAAATATGATGATACTGAATTATTTTGTGGACATATCAGTGCAGTTTCGGAGTTCATTTCCAATATATAAAGGAGAATCGAAAGAAAGATAATAGGCGCATTGTTTCTGATTACAAAATGATGGGTCCACAGTGCAAAACAAATCAGCAATCAAGAGCTAATAACACACCTTCAACATCCATATCGCTGGTACAGTATTCCGTACCAGTTCTTGAGCAGATTGTAAATAATGCTCGAGTTTTTGCTCACTTCTCAGTGTAAAATGTAATTGTTCTTTAGTTATTGCATTTCTTAGGCACTGTGTTTTTATGTCATCCGAAATAGAACTCAGTACGAAGTTGAACTGTCTTTTATTTAAACCACAATAGCTCCTGTATAAATTCGCCACTAAACCCTTTTTTTCTTTTTCTTTTTTATTTTTTATTTTCTGTAACTTCCATCGGCAGCTGTACGTTTACATAAAGGCATTACCAGCTTTGGTGTTTTCTTAGTATGGAACAAAGCAACGTCATCGTCTTCCCCCTCCAACGACAGCGCAACAGCCACGTCAGTCGGCAGACACCTCAGCTCGCCTCTCACCGGCGACCGCGCTGCTCGCCTGCCGCTGTGTTCCGCAGCGGGTCGACAGCAGGCAGAGGCGGCGCTGTCGTCGGCAGTCGCGGCGGGTCGCTGTCGCCGTGTCACAGAATAGGGGTACTCCTTATTCTGTGGCCGTGTTCGGACACGCGCCTCGCTGCGGAGCGCGCGGTTGCTCGCCGTCGGAGGTTCGAGTCCTCCCTGGGGCATGTGTGTGTGTGTGTGTGTGTGTGTGTGTGTGTGTGTGTGTTGTCCTTAGGTTAGTTTCCCTTGGTTTAGTAGTTTGTAAACTACGGACTGATTACCACGCAGTTTGGTCCGATATATTTACAAACATTTGAACATTTTGAACAAAAAGTCAAATGTCATGCGTGAGATAATGGAATCCTAAGTTTCCATTCGCTTAAAATATTGATGAATTTTTCCAGTTTATTGTACCAAGAAGGATTATTGTTGTTTTACTTAGTGGTGATATCTCACAATAAATAACTTGTAACTGGCACTAAATGCACTCACATCAGAAATTTAAAGTAATGGCGCCTGGCCTAATGAGGCATAACGCAGTGCGAATAACGTAAAGAGAGACCAAAAAATTACACTTGATGAAACTATAGAAAATTTATTTTTGAACTCCTGCGTAGATACATTTACAAAATATTTTTAATAAGACACAATTAATGACAGTGAAGAATGAATAATAATAATTTCGTGTTGGATGTTTTAACAGCATACTAGAATGACAAATTATTATTTATGAAAGCTGTACAAAAAAATGGTAGATTGAAAGAAAGTTTCACTCTGAGACACTGCATTTCATGTCAGCTACAAGTTTCTCAAAGTCTGGAGTCATACTCGACGCTGAAGTTTTCAGTATGTGTTCAAAATTTTCGTCAGTTAAACAAGAGCGAAATTTGCTTTTATTTAAGTTGAGAACGGAGAAATTTAAGTTGAGAACTGTTTGTTAAGCTTAAGGGACTTAACTACGGGGTCATCAGTCCCTAAACTTACAAATTACTTATGAACTACCTACAACTAAGGACGGTACAAATATCCATGCCCGACGGGGGATTCGAACCCCCGACCGTAGTGGCCGTGTAGACCGTGACTGAAGCGCCTCAGTCCCCTCGGCCACCGCGGCCGGCTAAGTTGAGAACGGAGAATGTTTGTTCACATAAGTAAATGCTACCAAACATGCTGAACACTTTTATTGCTGCGTCTTGTAGGTTACTGAATTTATTTTTGGCCAAGCTTTTATAGAAATCAAGAAGATAACATTTATACGACTTCCAGTTGTAAGTCCACAGGTATCTCTTCTGAAAGTACAGATAAAGGATCTTCAATCACCTTGAACATTATTTCCTCCACTTTTGACAATACAAATCTCTTCTCGAATTCTTCGATTAGCCAATTATGACTTATATTCTAAGTTGTGAAGCTTTTCAACATAAGTTGAACTAAAGACGCAGCTGTATTTCAGTTGAGACAATATTAAATTATATTGAATACAAATCTCTAAGGAGCAACTTGAGCATTCTTTTGAATTACTTTATCAGGAATTAGGTGAATAGTGAGGCTTTTCGGGGGACGGGGGAATTGATCCCCTTCATCCCTCCCCCCCCCCCCTGGCTACGGCCCTGGGTCACAGTAAGCTCTAGTTTAGCTTAATAGAACACTTGTTCGTACTTCTGGCAGACGCTGCGCCTGGTAAGGAGGAATTACTGTACACACATGAAAATCTCGTCTTCACAGGAATTTGGCGAAAAGAAAAAAAATCTGTTACTACATTACACCGATAGCCGATCCATCAATTCCTTTTCAAGCCACGATAGAAGTAACGTAAAACTGCTCCGCCAACGGATGACTTGAGAACGAATCCTTAAGCGGTATGACAACCAGAGTAAAATGGGCAAAGAAACTAATTATATCAGGTTTTTATAGCTTCTATCTAGTATTCTTGGCATTTAATACTAGAAGGATCGCATTCAAGCTACTACGTATAAGAACATCTGGGTCAAACTGGCCCCCATGTGGTTTTATTGTAAAACCATCATATGTACTTTTATTGATTTTTAACACTGGAAAGTCCATATTGGAATTTTGGTAATATGAGGCTCGCTAGAAACTCGCCATAAAGATGATGAGCTGCCAACGAACTCATAATCACATTCACACAACTTATAAATTTTCGGCCATGACCTTCCTTAGAAAAGATCATACTCACTCACACAATAAATCACTCAGGCATAGCTCATCCATACATGACCGCCATCCCCAGCTGCCCTACCGCAATCAGTGCTGGAATGTATGGCGCTGTTGACGCATATTGAAACAACGAGACAACAGTTGGTTTTATTTCAGACAATATTACGAGGAAACAAGCAGGAAACACAGAGAAACGCTATGAGGGGCCAAATTCAAAAATGTTCAAATGTTTGTAAATCTATCGGACCAAACTTCGTGGTCATCAGTCCGTAGCTTACAAACTACTTGAACCTAGGTAAATTAACCTACGGACAAACACACACACCCATGCCCCAGGGAGGACTCGAACCTCCATGGCGAGCAACCACGCGCTCCGCAGCGAGACGCTTTAGACCGCTCGGCTACTCCACCGCGGGAGGGGCCAAATTGGTCCTGCGGTCCTTCTAGGTAGTAATCTTATTATTTAGGAATCTATTTGAAGTAGAACACTATAAAAGAGGGTGCACAATACTTTATATAAAAGATGAAAAAAATCTCAGAAGTCTACTCATTTCATTTACCGGTTTGATCAGGACACATGGGAAAAATTGGTAAAGGGGCCAATTCGACCTCTCGATCCTTCCAGTGTAAAATGATTTTTAAATGGTGTATAACGTGTTAAGCTGTACTTTTCAGAATACATGGCAGATTAATTGCGTATCACCTCCGTTTATCTTTCTTATGCATTTAATCACGACAGTACTACCGCCTGGATAGTTCACCAGTTGGCTTTGCCAAGTGAAATGTGTGTGTTTAAGTATGCACAAAATGCGGGAAATTTAAGCTAAAACAAGGAAAATATTCAACAAAATATACCAATATGAGCTTCATAACAACGAAATTGTAACTAAAACTAACACAACATAAAACTGGAGAAATAGGAATGTAACAATCTATTAAGTGTTTTTAATATTACAGTGACACTAAAACTATCCTGTATTTATCTTATTTATGGCTTTATAGTAAAATGATAAATGTTTTTACAAATTTTTAAGAAAGGCCTTCCTAACATCAGGTATAATATTTTTCGCATATTTCTAGAGTCCCCTCTGGCTGACGAAATAGAAATTCATTATTGCAATACCCGGTATCGTAATGTCTGATGTGGTGTTTCTATAAGTTGATAATTTCACAGCAAATATGAATATGCAGACTTTTCCATCTAATCAAAAAAGTTTACTTACAAATGATTCGTAGAATCGGAGGGAACTGCAGATTACTGCAGGTGTTGCATCGGCTGAGGGCAGGGTCTGCAGACACTACCCACTGCTGTGGGCCTAAAGCGCCTCTTGTACGTAAAAGGCGAACTACGCCTGTCGGCGACGTCAACGTTTCTCGTGTTTCGACACAAATCGGCGGTCGACTGGGCGACAAATCCAAATGTGTATTGTCGCTGGTTCACGTAAAGTAAGATTGCCATGGTATTCAATACTACTGTCCCGTTAAAAGAAACGTAGTGCCAATAATAAAGGTGCTCTCGATGGCGGGATTAGCGTGAATGCAGCATGTTAATACTCTAAATTCGGTGATTTTTTTCCTTTTAATAGGAAACAAGACTCTTCCTTAAATAGTGAGAAATTTCGAAGGCGACCATAGCGGGGCCCCTCTAGTTCGGCGGCCACGGTACTTGCGATTGTCTTAATCCGACCCCGAATCGTTCTACTCAGTACCAAAAAGTTCTTGAAGCTTTCCTAATAAACGCGCTGAGAACCTTCATTGGATCTTTTTATGGTTGACATACTGCAGACCTACTGAAGACGGTCTACATGGGTAGAATTTCAAAGAAGCTGTCAGTATTTGCAAAATCTGAAGGATACTTTCAAATGGGATTGGTGATTTTAACTTTCATTTCATTACTTTTTAGGTCCACGAAAGACAAAACTGGTGAAGATAGATGAAAAAATTGTTCATAGCTCGAGAATATTGTTTCAAATCTAGTATTACAAAATTAAAAACAGGAAAGACAAAAAAAGATCTGAATTAATGTGATGCTTACAGCTGAAGTTCTACAGCTGTCCTTTCATTTGCATCAGGTTTTCTGTTGATAATCTCTGATGAAATACCAACTGCCTCAGCAACTACTTTTTCTTCATTCAAAGTGATATCATAATGTCTTTAAGTTACTCACCGGAATTAGATTAGATTAGTTGGTTCATTCCATAGATCCATGTTGAGGTGATCCTAGTGGATGTGGAACATGTCATCGCTACATTGAGGGAAAAATGTTCAAATTTCAATAATCTTCAAATGTTTGTAAAGTTTATGGTACTTAACTGCGGGGACATCAGTCCCTAAATTTAAAAACTACTTATGAACTACCTTATACTAAAGGCGACACAAACAGCCATGCCTGAGGGGGATTCAAATCCCCGACAGGGAACGGCCCCGAACATCGGAGCATAGCGCCTCAATGCGCTCAGCAACTCCGCCAGGGCCTTAAACTTACAAACTACTTATGAATTAACTCATACTAAAGACAACACAAACATCCATGCCCGAGGGAGGATTCGAACAACCGACGCAGGAGGCCGTGCGATCCGCAACGTGGCGTTCCAGTCCTTTCGGCTACTCCCACGTGGCCACATTTTCTACATCCAAAATCGGGACACATTACAAATTTTGTAATTTGTATTTATATTTTCATTATATTAGAAGTAGATTTTAGTGAAAGTAATAACAAAATATCAGTTTAAGTTGTTACAAAAAGTACATTAATTAACACTTTATTATTACTTTATACGATAAAGGAATGCGATCAAAACAACTGTATTTAACAGTACAGTGAATTTTCTTCTGCAAGTCATTTTCAACATGTGAAAAATTCTACACAAGTTTCATAATAATTGACTCTAGTTACTAATATTGATTTGACAGTTTCTACGACAAGCTGTGTTTGTCACTTGTCCATATATTATTCATCTGCGGAAATACCCTTTCAGATAACATTATTTCCGCAAAGGCAGAAGAGAAACTGCACTAGCTTAACCACATTTGAGAATGGCACATGATTCTGTCTGAAATGAGGAATAATATCAATCCATCTTTGACCTGGAAAAGTAGTGTTAGGAGTCCATTCACTGACTTTCTCACTGGTACAGTTTGTGTGCGTATACTCAGTGGAAACAGTTTGAAACGGTTTCGACAATATGTGATAAGTACTGAAAGTAGCCTGTTAAATTATTTAAGATCTCGGGCAGATGATATCTGCAAATGCAAGTTAAAACGCTCACTGCTGCTCTAAATTACTTTACAAGAGGCCACAGTACTTGCGGAATGGAAATTTATCTAACTGCTCACTCCTGAAGGGAACAGCCAACGTTTTAACAAACACAAAATTGATTTTAAAAATAAATTAATAGACAATTAAACATGAGACGGGGAGCATGAAATTATAAAGCAGAGGTTTGATACTTGAAACCATCATCTATTCAATAAAGTGAACAAGTAAATAAATGTGGGGAGACCAAATGAAGCACACACCTTGTACAAAAGTCAGTGGCGGCTGGTGACCAGAAAAGATGGTAGTGCACTTTTTCACCAATAAAAAGTTCGGCCTTTCCATTGTGGCATCTCAACGCATTCGGGAAAAAATGCTATTAACTCAAGATATCATAGATGTATATGGATCAGAAACAATCACTCGAGCACAAACACAATATCTACCCGAGGCATTTAAAAAAAATAAATTGACGACTTTTCGTTTTAACTGTCTGTGAAATTGTCATACTTGGAATCGGTCTACCTAGCCTCTTGATTTATAATTTCTCTTCAAACCTGCCTAAATTGAAGGGTTCAGAAAGCAAGGAAATTACCTGATTCATTACTTCACCTGTTCCTTGAGACTCAAAATTAACTATAAAACACGCTGAACAACGGACACAACGCACAGTTACTTCGCTCGCAGCTACACGTGAACTGGTAAGAAGGCACGAAAAGCCCGCATTTTTTAAGGGCCGACGACTCCGGTTGTCTTCGGGAGAGTTCGGACTCTGTTTCTGCGGCTGACAGGGTGGCTCGGCCGCGATGCGTATACACTCAAGGCGCCTATGCGGAAACACTGTTGCCAAGCGTTGTCCCCACACCCCGCACACCCCCTGAGACACCCTAGTCGGCGTTTGCAGGACGGCTGCAAACCCAGCCACTGTCGGCGAAGTTCCTTCCACTCGGGAGCGGTCGGTGCGTAACAGCCCGGGCGTTTCGAAAGAGATAAATGGAGTGCTACTTCTCCCATTTCATAGAATCTCTAACAGTAAATGGATTTTAAGAATATTGTTATTCCTGGGGTAGCGCAAACCTGCAAACGTATGCAGGAGCCACCCCTGACAAAAGTGAATTAATTCATAAAGTTACTGCCCGTAGAAAAATTGTTTCTGCCCTTTGTGAATATGGAGGTAATGTGGGAGGAAATTTGCAAATACACAATGGGAAGAGGAAAGCACACTCATACATTCACAGACATGCACATAATGCTTGTGACACTTTACCCATGCGAGATCACTTGATAGCAGCAACAAACGATGCGGCGGCGGCATTTTTGACGAAATGTCAGGTGTCTTGAAGCACAAATTTAAAATCACTTTGCACTAAACCAACTCATGTTCGGGGAGGCAGTGGCATATTATTCTTAAGTACCACGTGGCTTGTGACCATGTGGAATTACATAGAATTTACAAAAGAAATTAATTTAGAATAAGCAAGTAAAGCACACGTGAGAATTCATATCGAAGAAAGCTAGTATTAATAAAAGCATGGCTGAAGGCCGAGGTAATGTGCGTTACAAAAGCAAATGGTGCAATCGGTTATACAAGACAGGAAAGACGGAATCAAACTAGAAAATCTGAGAAACATTTAGCATACTCATGGATATAGATGCGACCCGAAAACGGTGGTTACAAAAAAAAGAAAAAAAAATTTAAACATACTAAGTTACACAAGAGCTGAAGACCACACACAAGTATTCTAACTTGAGAAAAACCAGACACAAAATCATCATCAGAATGAAAATGCAAATACTAAATTTACACTGAATTACTCGAGTCCTGTAAATTAAGAAACACTTTGCCTCGCATAGCGAAAGAATTACTCAGGAAAACTATCACTGATGAACCAAGAATGGCTGATCACAAAGAATGCGAAGTTCTAACAGCACGCCTTCTGCTCAGCATGATTCGATGAAGTACTTACTTCCACGGTCGCAGCAAGAGTGTGAAGTTCTAAGGCCATGCCGAAACCTTCCCCACCACACACCGGATGTAGAGCGAGCTAACAATTCCATACAGAGCGCGTTCAGAGCATATTGTCTACCAACCCTCTCTACCTGAGGAAGATAATACCCTCTTCAACGGCTCCCAGAGAGGTCTCTTGTCACCTCTTTTGTGCAAGATTAGATTGGCACCTCATAAAGAACAAGACCACCTCGCCATCTTGCCAAGT
This sequence comes from Locusta migratoria, assembly GCA_026315105.1. NCBI lineage: Eukaryota > Metazoa > Arthropoda > Insecta > Orthoptera > Acrididae > Locusta > Locusta migratoria. The sequence continues at coordinate 449,767,865 of CM048755.1, read as the reverse complement.
AAGTTTGTCTCTGGCCACCCACCCATATTGTGTCAATGAAATAATTATAAATAAGCAACATTCAAACAGTTATCATGAACTTACATTTTAAATTATTTAAACAATTTTTTAAAAAAAATAGTAAAGAAGGTGGTGTGCCAAAAAAAGAGTGGTCAACAATTGGAGGGTAACAATACATGCATAAAAAAATTTTTACAAATTGGAACAATTAAAAAAAATTCTCGAAGCATACACAAGAGAATTTTTTAATGATCTTTCCACTCCTGGAAGTGTCTTTAAAAAATTTAGTTCGATTCACTATGGTGAGTGTTCACTTTCTTGAAACAAAAGTTATGACTAAAGTTTCGCCACATACTTTGATAAAAAAAATAAAGCGTAGGGGCATCGACGGTGAGGAGGTACTCTTTGGGATAACTGAGTGGAAACTACAACCCGCACTTATTTAACATTTTACTACTGCCAAGTTGTCGTTCAGTGTCCACGGTCGTAGTCGATTGTCCCTCTTTCCCGCTCCAGGTGCATCTCGCCTCGCCAACGTCTCTCCCTCACTGTCTCAGCACCAATGGTCGGATCAGTCATCATCTTGCATTAGGCACAGAAGAAGAGGAACTTTGTGAGCACCCTCGATGGCAAGCGATCACAAGCGGCAGTGCCACGCCTTCGTGGCATAGGATCGAGTAAAACAGAAGTGATATCTGGCGTTCCACAGGGAAGCGTTATTGGTCCCCTACTCTTCCTCGTGTTTATAAACGATTTAGGAGATAATCTGAATAGCTCCCTTAGACTGTTCGCGGATGATGCTGTCGTTTATCGGTTAGTGAAGTCAACAGAGGATCAAAAGCAACTGCAAAGCGATTTAGACAAAATTTCTACTTGGTGCGAAAATTGGCAATTGACACTAAATAAAGAAAAGTGTGAAGTAATACACATGACCACTAAAAGAAATCCGCTGAACTTCAATTACGCGATAAATCAGTCAAACCTTAAGGTCGTAAATTCTACCAAATACCTAGGAGTTACAATTACGAACAACTTTGACTGGAGAGAACACATAGAAAATATTGTGGGGAAGGCGAACCAAAGGTTACGTTTCATTGGCAGAACGCTTAGACGATGCACCAGCTCCACCAAAGAGACTGCCTACATCACACTTGTGCGTCCTCTCTTGGAGTACTGTTGCCCCTTGTGGGACCCTCACCAGGTGGGACTGACGGAAGATATTGAGAAGGTTCAGAGAAGGGCAGCTCGTTTTGTTTTATCACGTTACGGGGGGGAAAGCGTCACGGAAATGTTGCACGAATTGGGGTGGAAATCATTAAAAGAAAGACGTTATTCATTGCGGCTTGATCTGTTTGCGAAGTTTCAATCACCGACTTTTAGTTCTGAATGTGAAAATATTTTGCTAGCACCCACCTACTTAGGTAACATGACCATCCCAATAAAATAAGAGAAATCAGATCGAAAACGGAACGATTTAGGTGTTCTTTCTTCCCGCGCGCTATTAGAGAATGGAACGGTAGAGAAAAGTTATGAAGGTGGTTAATGAACCCTCTGCCAGGCACTTAAATGTGATTTGCAGAGTATCGATGTAGATGTAGATGTAGATTTGTGAGGTTCTGACATCCGAGCAGGACCCGAGGATGTGGAATGCCTAAGTGCCAAAGCACAGAAGTGTGTTAAGCAAGGTGTTTCATAAGTCTTTCAATGTCCTGGTACACATAACAACTGATCTGGTCGTGACAGACGCCAGACATCTGCGTTTTGCCCCTGCTGCTCTCATTGAGTGGCGAGTTGCAGGGGGCGTTGCCTGCGCGCTGACAGTAGCGCACGTCATCTGCGCCCACTGCCATCGGTGCACACGTGGAGAGGCGCGCAGGACACGCCCTCTTCTGCTGCAGCACGTGGACCACTGCCAGCCGGCGTGGACAGTGACAGCGCCTGTAGCAGCCGCTCATAGGTGTGTTGGGGCACAGAGAAATATATACAGATGGGAAACCTCCGTAAGGGCCCGGTCATACTCTCAGGGGTGTGGGGAGGGAGGGTTTCCAGCAGTTCCGTAAGATGTCCCATGATGGCGCTGCGGTCAGAAGCAGCTCTTTAAACTGGCCAGAGCAGGCGGCAGGTAGCGCCTGACCCCACCACCACCTCCCCTCAAACGCCAGCAAGCCGGACACAGCCGTGGTCTCGTGGCAGGCGGCATGTGCTCTCCCCTCAGCCTCCCCTCCACGCTACTCTGTGACGCGCGAGAGGCACCCTAAGCCTGGGAACCGCCTAACACCTGCCAGCACCTTACGGAACTACGAGGGGAGCGTAGGACAGTGGTTTAGGGGGGGTCTTCTCCTCTGTATATGTTACTCTGCGGTTGGGGCGGGCCGGTTGACAGCCGGCTGGGGTGCGGACGCGTGCTAGTTCCCCCTCCCCTCGCTGGGTGCAGTACCAGCTGGCAACCAGCGGCATGCTGTCTCGTGGCCGCTTTTTAATAATTTTAATCATTTCATTCCCATCTCTGAAGGAGAAGGGCGGGCTGTTTGAGAGCTTGCATGCTCTATTCAGCCTAAGTTGTTCGACATATTTATAGTTTTCAACAATTTTTATTTGGTCATTTACAATACATTTATTTTGGTGGGTTATAAAATTATTACATTTTTCATATCTAAGTTACATATCCCACTGCTGTGTGCGGTGGCTGGGTGCTAAAATGTTTATAGTTTGTTTTTGTGATCTATGTTTAGTTTCTTGGGTGTCTTCTTCTTGGTTGTTCTTCACTGAGGTGAGCAATGTTCAAATGTTTGTAAATCTATCGGACCAAACTGCGTGGTCATCAGTCCGTAGCTTACAAACTTCTTAAACCTAGGTAAACTAACCTAAGGACAACACACACACCCATGCCCCAGGGAGGACTCGAACCTCCATGGAGAGCAACCGCGCGCTCCGCAGAGAGACGCTTTAGACCACACACCTACTCCTCCGCGGCATTGAGGTGAGCCGGGGTTTCTTCTCCATCTGTTAGAGGTGTCATTGTCATTGCTAGGTTTGGGAATAGAGATGTGGTGTTTTGAGCTATTGTTCGGTTCGGATGTATATATTTGTATTTTGGTTTTCTTGTTTTTCGTATTGCAGGTGTTAGGATGTGTTCCATTTCAGGGTGGGTTTCTATTATCCTTTTGCCATATCTGCCCCTTAGAATCGCTAGTCTTGTTTGTAGTGGTGTTATCCTCGCACTGTTGTATACCTGTTCCCTAGGTGTAATTCGGTGAACTTTAAGGAAGCTACGAAGTAGTCTTCTTTCAGTGGAGTACATTTTGTTTGCGATCGTTTCACACATACCTCCTAGGGCTGGGGCACTGTACTTGAGTATTGGTCTTATAAAGTTTGTTGTTCGGGTCTTGCACCCGTTTATTCTTCACTGTACCAGGTGTACTAGATTAGATTAGATTAGATTAATACTTGTACTAACCCCTGTGTTGTCCTAATTCTGTTGAGGACTTCTTTCTGGTGTGTCTTCCAATTTAGGTATTTGTCCAAGTGTAGTCCTAGGTATTTCGCTGTATTGCTTAGGTGTAGTGTGGTATTCCAGAGTGTTAAATTTATGTCTGCTTCATCCTGGTTTTTCTTTTTTGTAAGGTTTCTGAGCCTAAATAAGAACATTTGTGTTTTTGTGGGGTTTGGCTTTGTTCTGTTGACAGCCATCCATTTTTCTAGCTTTTTCATGTAAGAGCTGGCCTTCCGTTGTATGGTTTGTGTGGTGCCTCCTGTTATCCAATATGCAGTGTCATCTGCATATAATACCACTGCTTCTTTGTCGTCGTTTGTGGTAGGAGTGTCTGATGTGTACAAGGTGTATAGAATTGGGGAGATTATGGCGCCTTGTGGTACGCCTACCTCTGGTGTGAAAGGTTCAGATTTTTCAGTGCCTACATGTACTCTGCATTGTCTCCCACTAATTTGTCCTTGGATGATCCTAACCATTTTTGGGCGGAATCCCAGGTCTAGTAGTTTTGTTAGGAGGCCTGTATGCCATATTTTGTCGAAGGCACTCTTGATATCTAGGAAGATACCGAGTGTGCAGTGGCTGCTGTTGAAACCTTTGATAATGTCACTCGATAATCTTATAAGTGGGTCATTCGTGGAGTGGTTTTTCCTAAACCCGGCCTGGATTGTGGGTATTATTTGTTTGTCTTCGACGTATTTTCTTATTCTGTCTGTTATTATTCTTTCGTATGTTTTCCCTATTACGTTGAGTAGTGTGATGGGTCTGTATGAGGTCGCATTTGTTTTTGGTTATCGCGGGCGCTGGCTGGCCATTATGGCTCGGTGTGGGTTGCCGCGTGACGTAGAAGGCAGTGGCGGCTACTCCTTGAGGACTCTGGGGCGTCGCCCTCCCAAAAATATCCAACTCGGAATACGTACCAATCGTTAATCACAAATCGACTCGCATAATTTTCGTGTAGCAGCAGCCTGTGTATGTGAATGATCAATGTTTTTAGACTAGGTAGTCTGCCAGCCAGGGTCACCGAATGTTTTCGGAATGGGCTGACTGTCGGACTCTACGCGATCCATCTGCACCGTGTAAAGGCTGGCAACGGGCGCTGGAGTGGGGATACTGAGGGTTTGGTGGGGGTAGCGTGCTTCGGACGGCGTCCGCGCCAAAGGCGCCAAATATATAGGCGCACCGGCACCGGTCAGGCAGTTTCTAACAGGTGCAGTGCGTCTGATACTAGTGTCGTTGTTGTGAAGGTGCGTGTTATTGCCTGCTTTTCTAGTTTCATATTTAGAATGAATAATATAAATAGCGTAAACTACATGGCAGAACTGGATTCCAGTTGAAGGGACATACTGAAAGAAACCAATAATCGTGTTTTTTTGGGGCTTTTCAAAACAACTCAGAACGAACTGCTGGACTCTATATGCTGTGTGCCATCATTCTATATGACGTTACAAAATATAATTTATACACTACAAGTTGTAGCCGCAGGAAATTTTACAGACGGTATACATGTATATACCTGAGTGTATCTTCTAAACTGTATCACAGTAGGACACGTAGTTCATGAGATATGAGCGCATAAACAGTAATGTTCATCTGAAACAGCCCCGTCACACACGAAGTTTTAGTCTATTACTTCTTCAGCACTAATTGTATTCCCAAGAGATTTTACAGACATACAGCCCTCATAAAAATAAATATATACCTGAAAAATGACAGGAATAAATAAATAAATACCTGGGCAACGCCGGGTTTTCAGCTAGTTCATTTTATAAGTTAACTAGATGAAGAAAATCCATTCTGGAATGTCTCATAACATGCTATCAAAGGCTCTGCTTACATTCGAAGAGACGACTGATAATAGAAATAACATCATCGGAATAGTAGTTACAGAACTTGAAATCGGTAATGGATGTAACCTACATGTGCCTCTTGTAGTGCATATCTTTTTACTTGACATACATTAAAGCCACATTTTTAATACATCACCTGTTATATATGTTCAGTGGTAGAATGCTCGTAGATCTTGTTGCTCGCCTGCCAATAGTACATCACAAAATAATAAGACGTCGGGTTCTTATACGTCATGGAATGAACCAACAATGTGACACGTTTCATTTTTATACAAATTTATTTATCCATTCTTGATGAAACACAAAAATAATGCAAGAGTAAGACTGGTTCACAACACACTTCCATACTAAGATGTTACTCCTCTCAGACTGTCTTAAGACTCTCCATTAGTAACTTCATACTTCATACTACTACTCCAGACTGACTTAATACTACTCACTTCATTCTGAATGCGTTCGCGCTAATTCGCGCGTATTAATATCTGTTATAGTTTTTCTAGAACATTCTAGAACACGGAAGATACAAAGTTTTACATTTAATAATTTATTTATAAAACATAAGTAAATCTTGCTTTACGTGGAGATAAACAGTATTATGACAAATGTAATAATAAGTTTTTTTTTATATCAAACAATAAAAAAGATCGTAAGTAAGCAACAATTAGCGCAGTGTTAATATATATGTTTCCATTATTGTTCGACATTGGTATCGTATACTTCAGTTATTCAAACAAACGGGACCCTCCTGGCTAAATATATTACACTCTTCTCGGCGATGGGCAGGGGAAATAAGTAACTGTTCGTTACATTTAGGGACTCTAATTGTCAGAATCCGTAATTTACCTTTCAAAGTATGTAACAAAAAGCAGTCTCCGTAGTGATATTCCTGTTGAGCGTAGATATCCACTCATCTACAAACGATAATGTTCCACCTAATACTCACACTACGGCTTATCCTAGAAGACAGATTAAGAAAAGGCAAACCTACATTTCTAGCTTTTGTAGATTTGGAGAAGGCTTTTGACAATATTGATTGGAATAAACTCTTTCAAGTCCTGAAGCAAGCAGGAGTAAAATATAGGGAACGTAAGGTTATTTACAACTTGTACAAAAATCAGACAGCGGTTGTCAGAGTTGAAGGGCATGAAAGGGATGCAGTGGTTGGAAAGGGAGTAAGACAGGGTTGTAGTCTATCTCCATTGTTGTTCAATTTGTACATTGAGCAAGCTATAAAGGAAAGCAAGCAGAGATTTGGAGAAGGAATTAAAGTTCAGGGTGAAGAATTAAAAACATTGCGTTTTGCCGACGACATAGTAATTCTATCAGAGACAGCAAAGGACCTGGAAGAACAATTGAACGGAATGGACAGTGTGCTGAAAGGTGCATATAAGATGAACATTAACAATAGCAAAACTAGGGTAATGGAGTGCAGTGTAAGAAAATCAGGTGATACTGTAGGAATTAGATTGGGAAACGAAGCAATAAAGGAGGTAGATGAGTTTTGTTACTTGGGCAGTAAAATAACAAATGATGGTCGCTGAACAGAGGATATAAAATGCAGAATGGCAATGGGTAGAAAAGCGTTCTTGAAAAAGAGAAATTTGTTAACATCGAATATTGATTTAAACCTAAGGAAGTCCTTTCTGAAGGCATTTGTATGGAATGTTGCCTTGTATGGGAGTGAGACATGGACGATAAACAGTGCGGACAGGAAGAGGATTGAGGCTTTTGAAATGTGGTGCTACAGAAGAATGCTGAAGATTAGGTGGGTGGATCGCGTAACTAATGAGGAGGTACTGAACAGAATTGGGGAGAAAAGAAATTTCTGGCATACCTTGGCTAAAAGAAGGGATAGATTGGTAGGACACATTCTTAGACATCAAGGAATTGTGAATTTAGCGTTGGAGGGAAGTGTGTGGGGAAAAAATCGCAGGGGAAGACCAAGAGATGGATACAGTAAGCAGATTCAGACAGATGTAGGTTGTCGTTCTTATGTGGAGATGAAAAAGCTTGCTCAGGATAGGGTATTGTGGAGAGCTGCATCAAACCAGTCTCCGGACTGAAGACCACAACAACAACAAATACGAAGAGATGACCGATAATAACACAAAGCATCGGACTAGTGGTTATACTACACGAAATCGGTAATGGATACTGTAAATGAACATATGTGTGCTACATTTAGGGACTATAATCGATAGCATCCGTAATTTACCTTTCTAAGATTGTAATAAAAAGTAGTCACGGTAGGGGCATACAGAATTCGGATGTATATACAGGGTGTTTCTAAATGATACCGACAACCTGTGTGGGGTGGTAGAGGACGGCTTGAGGAACAAAATGAGGCAGGGAACCCATGTCTAGAAACGTCACCAAACGGCGCTATCGAGCGCGAAAATTGTAGGTGCTGGTGTACGGCAAGAAAGCATTGCATTCATAGGGGACGGCCTGCCCAAACAGCTGCTAGCTTCATCTTCTCCTCCGGCGATCGATGCAATCACTCGCAAACCCCGAATATCAAAAACCACCTGCCCGCCGTCTGTGTGTGCGCGGATCAAGGGCGGCCTGCTGGTGTGTGTGTGAATCAAAGAATTCTCATCGTCAGCTAAACTCTGGCTCAGCAGAAAGACTGTAGTCAACCCCTTTTTTCCCCATGCCCAATAAAACAAAAGTCTTGCAGTTTTGAAGACTCAGTGCAGTGATAGCACACTAGCTTCGCATTCTTTAAATAAAATAAAAAAAATGGAGGTCCTGGGAGGGGGGGGGACCCTCCTTGGACCCTTGGATCCGCCTATGCCGAGGGGTGACCTAGGGCAGGCGCCAGCACATGTAATTTTGACGCTCGGTCGCGCCGTTGGGTGACTTTTCCGGACACAGGTTACCTACCTCATTTTGTTCCTCAAGCCATCCTCTACCACCCCAGTAGATGTGTGAAGCAAATGGAGAAACACCCTGTAGATGTGGGAAGCAAACGGTGCCTGGTTAATCTAGGGCGAAGATCTCTCTGTAACAGAACGAGGCGATACGGAGACTCCTCGCGGAAATATAAACAAATGGCGCTAAACAAAATAAAAATAAATAGATAAATAAATAAAAAATACGAGGAATGTATGAAGGACGAAGGTGTCTCCTCAAAATCTCACAGGAGGAGGAAATGGAGAAAAATAGGAGATATAGGAGAACAGTGCTAGTGGAAGCCTACTATGTACAAGGAGAATACCGCCTCTAGTTATCGGTAACTGCGCCAGGTATGCTAGAGAAAGTGTTAGCATTTCGCTAGCGATGTCAACATGCTGGCGCCCAGAACCAAAAGCTCGGCCACGTTTTGGATTCAGATTTCGTCAGTTTTTTGGATGGCCAAGTAACGAGAACCATTAGGGTGTGTGTTTTTCGACTGAGAGGAGAGGCAGTCTTTCCCGACCAATTGAGGGTTCAATGACTCAAAGTGTGTTAGTATCTACTAGTGGGTGGCGAGCAAGGGGTGTAAGCCTATCCCTTTATTAAAAAATGTTCAAATGTTTGTAAATCTACGGACCAAACTGCGTGGTCATCAGTCCGTAGCTTACAAACTACTTAAACCTGGGTAAACTAACCTAAGGACAAACACACACACCCATGCCCCAGGGTGGCAACCTCCACGGCAAGCAACCGTGTGCTCCGCAGCGAGACGCTTTAGACCGCTCGGCTACTCCTCCACGGCTATCCCTTTATTACTTAGAACATCCAAGTATAGGGTAAATTTTCGTTTACTCCTACAGCTAGTTTCGAGTGTAAAAGTTCGATAGTTGGTTTTCATCGAGCAGACGGATGGCTAATGGAACAAGGATTTCAGGAATTATTAATTCGATAGTTGGGTTTTCAACGGGTAAAGGCAGATCATGACGGGAGTTGACAACTTGCTTCGAATTCGTCTTAGAATTGGAAGGAATGACTTGCACGCTACTGTTCGTTAAAAATACGAGGTAAGATGTATGTAGGAGAGACATGTCACAATAGGGTAAAGGAAAACACTAGTTGATACACTGATGCGAAATATAGCTGAATACAGGCATGGAGCTGTTCCGAACCAAAGGTGTCCACCGAGACTGATGGGAAACATTTGCTTACGAACAGCATATACATTACAGGTGGTTAATATATATATATATGTGGCAGGAAACGGTGATCACATAGTGGACGACATGCAGGGATTCAAAAGCATCTGCATTTTAGCGCATGCCGTAATAGCGCTTATTTATTTTATTTTTCGGTAAGTACGTATGTTCCCTGGTCGCGCACATAGGAAATGCACTCGCGAAAAGAGCAGAAATATATAAAATAATGGCCGCTTGGTCTAACGCGTCACGCTAAGGACTGGGCGGGCGTCCCGCCGGAGGTTCGAGTGCTCACTCGGGCATGGGTGTGTGTGTGCTGTCCTTAGCGTATGTTAGTTTAAGTAGTCTGTAAGTCTAGGGACTGGTGACCATAGCAGTTTTGTCTAATTTTGTAAAATAATTCAAAAATGTTCAAATGTTTGTAGAGTCTATGGGACTTAACTACGGGGTCATCAGTCCCTAAACTTACAAACTACTTATAAACTACTTACAAATAAGGACGGCACAAATATCCATGCCCGAGAGGGGGATTCGAACCCCCGACCGTTGTGGCCGTGCAGACCGTGACTGGAGCGCCTCAGTCGGCCACCGCGGCCGGCGAAAAATAATTCGCAAAAGTGGAATAAATACGTTTGCAGCCATCAAAACACTCTCGTCTGTCGTAGGGAAAATTCTAATCGAAGGGATACTGTAGAATAACAATTCCGCAAAGCGCTGCAGTAGTTTAAGCGGTCGATCCGGTGCATGAAGTAGCGGCCGTAGTCTGTGGCAGGCGGCTAATGGAATGGGAAGCCGGTAGTCGGTAGCCCTGCACGGCGTGACTCATAGCCCGATTCCACAGCCCGGAGCTTCGGGGACTTTTAGTATGTTAACTAGCACATCAAACTGAGACTATTACAAAAAGTGTCATCTCCAAATCTTCCCTATTTTTTTACTATACTGGCCTTTTTATTGTATAAAGTTACTGGACTAATATACGAATGCCCGTCCTGTCAGAAAAATAAGCACACACAACCAAAAATAAGAACGCCTTTAGTAATTACAGACGAAGCTGAAACAGTATTTATGAAATAGTCAATGGATATTGTAGTTCCTCTAGATGTCTCAAGTACATGCAGGATATACATGCCGACATTCCAAGATGATTTAAGCGGGTTTACTTTAGGAGTTCCAATCCAAAAGCAAGATGGAGGTACTGTTGCTGAAGCGTTTGTAGGACGTATAATTTACTGGTAGGGAATCCCATCAATTCTCTTAATGGAACAAGGTTTAAATTCCTTAAGTGACATGTTTAAAAAGAGTATGTAAATTATTACAGATGAAATGTACTTATACAGGCTATTTAGAATCCAATGGTGCCTTAGAGAGAAGCCATAGAACACTTGTAAGATACCTGAAACATTTTATAACAGATCATCAAAGTTCATGGAATAAGTAAGTACAATAGGAAATCTTTGTGTTAAATTGTACAGCTCAGGGTACACACTGTATGGAAGGAAAGTAAATATACCAGGAATCCTGCAAAAGAAAGCCACACAGGTAAGTTATGATTATGAATCGTACGTCAATAGGTTGAAAGCGAGAATGCAAGAAGACAGAATAGCCCGAGAATCAACAGTGAAACATAAGAAAACCATTAAGTAACAGTATGACAGAAAACAAAATGTAAAGACATTCATTGTAGGCGACAGGGTATTGCCGTATGACGAATCAGTGAGACGAGGCTGGTCCAGAAAATTAGATTCATAATGTAGAGATTCATTTGAAATTGTAAAAGTTGAGAGCCCAAATGTAATAAAACGAATTTAAAGAAATAAAGAAACAAAAGTTTATGCCAAAAGGCTGAAACAGTTCTTTTAAATTTCCGGTAGAAAATAGTCCAACTTCTCATAGTCATAGCTACATACTTACAATGCACATCAATATCATATTCGTTGAATTATTTTCAAGCAACACAATTTCCAACTTCTTCAAGATTATATTGTGATAATTACGTACGGCAATCAGAAATATACAGCTCAATGTGGAAACATGGATTCTATAACAGAAAGGTTTCAGAAAGTAGTTGAAACGTGTATGTTGTGTCCAGTGGCGGCTGGTGGGCTGTTTATTAGGAGGGGCGGCATGTCTCTTCAATTATACACGACATTTTGTCCCTTCACAACATTTCTTGAACAGGGTGAATGTAGCATTAATTTTATTAGCTAGTTACGTAATTTAACCCTTCATCTAACACGACTTTTTCCGCCAATACTAAAATACGAACAAATTTACGCACAAATATGTCGTTTTTAATATTTTCTGCAGGCAATGGAAACTTTGTAACTCCATTTTATTAGATTTCACAAGAGACCCAAAACTGTACCTTAAAATAATATAAAGTAAGAAGTAAATTCGTTGTGTGCGTAACTATATGAGTAAGTGTTCAGAGAACACAAATACTTCGTCAGCGACAAACATATGTTACGGAAATTTGAAGACTGTAACCAACAAATGTAGTAATACCATTGGTATGCTTATATTTTGGTATGTTTATATAAAGCAGGATTAAAGTTCCTAGTGAAACTACTTTTGCTTTTGCACGCATTTTGTGTCTGTACAATGTTCAAATCAGGTCTCGGTGGTCCTAACCTTTTTAATTCCAACTTTCCTTCAAAAGTCAATTTTTCACTACCAAATGTTGAAATGTAGTTTACGCTATTTATATTATTCATTCTAAATAGGGAACTAGAGAAACAGGCAACAACATGCACCTTCACAACAACGACACTAGTATCATACGCACTGCACCTGTTAGAAACTGCCTGACCTGTGCCGACGCGCCTTTGTATATTTCGTACCCTTGGCTCGGACGCAGTCCTCAGCGGCCCGGTTCAGCACACTACCCCCACCCAAACCCCAGTACCCCCACTCACCCCAAGCGCCCGTTGCCAGCCTTTACACGGCGCGGACGGATCGCGTAGAGTCCGACAATCAGCCCATTCTGAAAACATTCGCTGACCCTGGCTGGCAGACTACCTAGACTAAAAACATTGATCATTCACTTACACGGGCTGCTGCTACACGAAAATTATTCGAGTCGATTTGTGATTAACGATTGGTACGTATTCCGTGTTAGATATTTTTGGGAGGGCGCCGCCCCAAAGTCCTCAAGGAGTAGCCGCCACTGGTTGTGTGTGAGGGTCCGCACGTAATAGTAATTTTAATAATTACTATCCAAAGCAAAATGACTTCTTGCTTCACTAGGCCCTGTACTCTCGTACGGACACTCACTTATTTAAATATATATATATATATATGTTTTCTCTTACTGATTTATTACGTAATGACTTCTCAGTAACACAGTTAATCTTTAGTTCATTAACAAATTTATTACAAAGTTTTAAACAATATTTCTACATCCGTCTTACCTCACGACCATTTCAAGACTATCTCAAGAGTGCCTAATCGTTGTCTTATTTGCAAAGTAACTCTATATTCATAACTGTTCACTTCTTTGTTCTCGGTGCTCATGGGAACCCAGTACGATAAGAAAATTCTCTTTGCTGCACCTTGTGCCGCCGCACCGAGCCCAGAAGAACACCTTGAACAAGAAAAAAACCAACACACACAACATAATATATTTAAAATTAAAATAATACATTAAACATCCCTTGTAACCGATACATTTGATCGTTTATTATTTACTTATTTGATGGATTTTAGTAATCCGTTCCCTTACAGTGTGACTGTTCATTGCTCATTAAACATGACATCTGATAATTAAAACAAAACACCTAATCCTGCACCGTAATTTGCATACCTGCAGATTTATTTTAGTATCTAACAAGTTATTTTTTATGTAAATTTGTCTTTATCATGGGTCGCCACTGTATTTTATATAAAAACACAGAAAAATTAACTGACCTATCCTACCCGTCGAATGGCGACAAGTTAGGATCTCAACATGACATACAATTTTTTTTTTAATTCTGTGAATCTGTATTAATAAAATAAAACTCAAGTCAATCTGAGCTAACAATTTTCCGTTATTTCTATACATAAAAACATAACCCACTAAAATGAGTGAGAGGGTTTTAATGAGGTACAACAATTAAAAACAAATGATTATATTTAACAATAAAGATAATACAGCCTAACAAAAAATCAAAGTTTGTGACCAGTTGTCACTGTCAACATATACAAAGTTCGAAAGTTCCTAAGTAATAGAACGCAGTACGTTGTTCTCGACGGCGAGTGTTCATCAGAGACGAGCGTATCGTCAGGCGTGCCCCAGGGGAGTGTGATAGGACCGCTATTATTTTCTATCTATATAAATGATCTGATGGACAGAGTAAGTTGTAATTTGCGGCTGTTTGCTGATGATGCTGTGGTGTATGGGAGGGTGTCGTCTGTAACTGACTGTAATAGCATACAGGATGACTTAGACAAAATTTCTAGTTGGTACGAAGAATGGCAGCTAGCTTTCAATGTAGAAAAATGTAAGGTGATGCGCATGAGTAGAAAAAACAATCCCATAATTTTTTATTACAGCATTAGTAGTGAGGTTCTTGATGCTGTCGCGTCGTTCAAATATCTAGGCATAACATTGCAGAGCGATATGAAATGGAACGAGCATGTAAGGACAGTTGTGAGTAAGGCGGACAGCCGATTTCGGTTTATTGCGAGAATTTTGGGAAGATGTACTTCACCTGTAAAGGAGACCGCGTATAAAATGCTTGTACAACCATGTCTTGAGTATTGCTCAAGTGTTTGGGACCCGCAGCAGATCAGTTTAAAGGAAGACATAGAGGCGGTTCAGAGGCGAGCAGCTAGATTTGTTACCGGTAGGTTCGACCTATGCGCGAGTCACGGAAATGCTTCGGAAACTCAATTGGGGATCGCTGGAAGAAAGACGACGTTCTTTTCGTGAATTTCTGTTAAGTAAATTTAGAGGACCGGAATTTGAAGCTGAGTGTAGTACGATCTTGCTGCCGCCTACTTACATTTCGCGTAAAGATCACAAAGACAAGATAAGAGAAATTAGGGCTCGTACGGAGGCATATAGGCATTCTTTTTTTCCTCGTTCAATTTGGGAGTGGAATAGGAAAGGAAATGCCTTATAGTAGTACAGTGTACCCTCCGCCACGCACCGTGAATTGCGGAGTATGTATGTAGATGTAGATCTAGAATAGAACACTTAATACAATTACTTAAACAATACTGAAAATGACTGGCTATATCTATAGATAGCGATCATGAATGCAACTAGTTGGCAGCCGAAACAAGTCACGGATTATAAAACAAGACGATTACTGACGAGTGCCCTATCAGGGGTCGGGGTTGCACAAGCAATATACTATACCCAAATAGGAGTCATGCAGAACTCGCAGCAGCAGCGTCGTTGGCAGTCACCAGGGTCAGCGGCGGCCGGCGCTAAACGTGAAGTACAAACTGCGCGAAAGACGCGGAGTGGCGCCATTTACCTCTATGCGCTTGTGGGAGCGACACACCATGAGCAAATAACCGTGTCTACGGTAAGCTACACTAACTGTGGTCGCAGATGGCGATGCCACACAAGATGAAAGTTCAAAGTGTGGTACCAACAGACCAACACTTTGAAAATTAATCAAAGTTCCCGACCGACCAAAGCAGTGGAAAATACAAGACCAAACTGAACACTTAGAAAAATTTCGCGACACGACGGCTAGTTAGCACCTCGCCGTAGGACCTTCCCGATCGCCGGTACTCATAAAGAGTCCGTTCTCGCCCTCACTCTGCTCCTCGCCAAAAAACACTGTAGCCGCGAGTACAGCCACAGACAATGGCGCGCTTTCCCGCCAACTAAAGGCACGTTCCTCGCTCAACCTGCCGGAGTACCTACGCTTGGTCACGTAGTCCAGCTAGATTCTTAGAAAATCTGCAGTAAAATAATCAGCTGCCGCCATCAGGGCACCACTGTATCACAGACAAATATATACAGACCGGAAACCTCCGTAAGGGCCCCGTCCTACGCTCAGGAGTGCGGGGCGGGGGGTGCTGAAGCAGTTCCGTAAGATGTCCCATGATGGCGCTGCGGTCAGAAGCAGCCCTTTAAACTGGCCAGAGCAGGCGGCAGGTAGCGGCTGTCCCCACCACCACCTCCCCTCAAACGCCAGCAAGCCGGACACAGCCGTGGCCTCGTGGCAGGCGGTGCGAGCTCTCCCCTCAGCCTCCCCTCCACGCTACCCAGTGACATGCGAGAGGCACCCTCAGAAGTGCCTCTAGTCTGGTCTACTGGTACTAAGCCAGGGAACCGCCTGACACTTACTATCATCTTACGGAACTACGAGGAGAGCGTAGGACAGTGGTTTAGGGGGGGCTGCTTCTCTGTATATGTTACTCTGTGACTATACAGCTCTCTGTGGGACCCACCCACTGTGTGGGGCGCACTCTGCTTTCCTTTCTCACCCACCCTAGTGGTCCCAGCAATTTAACTAATGTCCAAATTCTCGGTATGCCACCATGCTAACAGACGGGAGATACAAAGTTCCCGTGAAGATCAAACGGCGTCACCGCCTCAGCGCCCGCTGCATTTTGTTAAACCTAAGGCGCCTGACCCGTCGCAGGCGGACAGCCACAAACGCCCATTGTGAAGCTTCCGCTGGCGGACGAGGAAGGTAACGCGCGGAGCCCGGCATACGGGCACTGACAAATGTTACTCCGTGATACGGGCACTGACCCGATCGGTAGTGGGAGGACCTCCCCCAACCTTCCCTTGTAGAGAGCCGCGGACTCAAGGCTGACCTCTCGTACGTCGCCCCCAAGTAACGGTAACATGGACGACGTCCCTTATGCTCACAGCCAAGTTTCGCCAGTAAGCCAGGCAGCAGATAAATGAAATGTGATTTCTATAAGAACTGAATTTAATAAAATAAATTTAAAACACCCATTCCCCCTATCAGAGGTAAAAGTACAGGCAATAATAAGATATAGCAGCAATAAAATTAAATACTGGTAGATATAATGATATGTAATTAAGTGTAAAACATGATACTAGAGAGAGGACAGACACAGGAAGTCGGAAAAATAACCAACACCTATCAGAGTAAGGTGTGCAAAAACGGCAGTTCAGATGTACTGAGACACACTACTACAATTCAATGTAGTGTTAACAGAGTGTCACTTACTAGATCAGCAGATAACACTCCACATAGAAAAAATCATAGGTTCGCACCAACTAATATAACAATTGGCAAGCACGAGACAACATCAAAAAGCAGAGTCCTTAATTTTGTGGACAAGGTAAGATACTTTTTGGCTTGAAAATCTCCAGATATCTTACCAATTATTCAATTTCTACCTATGTAAGTGTAACCTTAATTTACCAATCATAGTAACTTGCTGTTGTAAGCAGTGTAAATGCTGTAAGGAATTTTTTAAGAGTATATGGAAATATTTTGATGGTAATGATTATTGTGGAACTATATGTGTGAGAACTACTGTCGTGAATGTCCCGAGAGCAGACAATAAATAGACTAATGAAATAGTTAAATGTTGAAATGTGTGTCAAACTGTGGGACCAAACAACTGTGCTCATCAATCCCTAGGCTTACAAACTACTTAAACTGAACTAAGAACAACACACACACACACACACACACTAAAGACTAAGGGAGGACTCGTACCTCCAGCAGGGGCAGCTTTGCAGTCTCTGGCAAGGGGCCTAGACTCGCTCGGTATTCCCGCGCGGCAAGTGCAAAAGACTAAGGTGAGTCAGTATCGTTTAGAAAGAAACGTTAATATGAAAAGAAAATTTTAAAAGTGCTCTACTAGAAGTGAATTGTTTAACAGTAAAATTAAACGCAAAGCAAAAGTGAAAATTGATGAATGTAATGGTAAAATAATGAAATGTAATTATGAAATAATATTTAATGTAGCTATGTCAAAATAATAATGTAAATGTGTTGCAGTGATGTCAGTTGCTCAGTGACCGGCGGCCAGTGCACACGTGACCAGCAGCAGCTCTACATTGTACGGTAACCGGCTTCTTAATAGAAGCGACTTATTTTCATTTCGTGTGTGCTTTCTTTTGCAGCTCTTTATACTTTAGTGTGCTCGCGTGTTTATCTATTAAGAATCGCGTTTAGTTGTCAGTTCAGTTGTTGATCTTTTGATTTATTAGCTCTCGTATATATTTTTTAGATTCGCCGGTAATAAACAGTTTAGTGTTAGGTTTATATTTTCCGACGCTCACTGTTTATCAAACTTCTGTGTCCTCAGACGTACTTACTGCGGAGTGACATAGGTTTTTAGAATGGCTAGGAACTGTGACTGCTGCGAACGGATGGAGGCAGAGTTGGTGACTCTTCGCTCGCAGCTTCAGGTGGCGTTGGCTTCGCTGGCAACGCTTGAGACTGCGGTGGGTGGGCGCCGCTGTTGTGGACCGCTAGCGGGGGAGCAGCAGACGCCCTGTGCGTCTGTTGTGCCCTCCGATCGGCCTGCAGCTGTGGCCAACCCGCTCACTGCCCGCGAGGAGGTCGCCTCCAAATCCGTGCTGGATTGGGAGGTCTCCTCAGCGCATGTCAGGCGGCGTAAGACTTCCCGAGGGACCCAAGTGGAGGCCTCCCCGGTTAGTCTTGCCAACAGATTCGAGGCGCTGTCTGTGGCAGAGGATGTTCCTAACGCAGATGGTGTCGCTTGTCCTGTACTCGCCCCTCTGCCTTCAAGATTCGGGCACTCACAGAGGGTGGGTTTGTTAGTAGTTGGGAGCTCCAACGTTAGGCAGGTAATGGAGCCCCTGAGAAAAATGGTTGCTAGGGAGGGGAAGAAGTCCAATGTGCACTCCGTGTGCATACTGGGGGGAGTCATTCCAGATGTGGAACAGGTCCTTCCGGATGCCATGAAGAGCACCGGGTGCAGCCAGCTGCAGGTGGTGGCTCATGTCGGGACCAATGATGTGTCTCGTTTTGGATCGGAAGAGATCCTATCTGGTTTTGAGCGGCTATCAGAAGTGGTAAAGACTGCCAGTCTTGCTTGCAAGATGAAAGCGAAGCTCACCATCTGCAGCATTGTCGACAGGACTGACTGCGGACCTTTGGTTCAGACCCGAGTGAAGAGTCTGAATCAGAGGCTCAGACGGTTCTGCGACCGTGTGGGCTGCAGATTCCTCGACTTGTGCCGAAGGGTGGTGGGTTTTCGGGTTCCGCTAAATAGGTCAGGAGTCCACTATACTCAGGAAGCGGCTACACGGGTAGCGGAGGCTGTGTGGCGTGGACTGGGCGGTTTTTTTTTTTAGGTCAGAGGGCCTCGGGAATACACAAAATGGGTTTCAGTCTAAAAGGAGACAGGTCAGACACAGGAAGAAAGCAGATCTACAAACCATTGGTTTAACAGTTGTAAATTGTCGTAGCTGTATTGGGAAAGTTCCAGAGCTCCAAGCGCTGATAGAAAGTACTGAGACACATATCGTTATAGGTTCTGAAAGCTGGCTGACGCCTGAGATAAGTTCGGCCGAAATTTTTTCAAAGGGCCAAATGGTCTTCAGAAAGGATAGAATAAATAAAAAAAAGGGGTTGTCGTGTTTATTGCTGTTACAAACGGTTTCAAATGTTCAAATGTTTGAATAGATTATAGGACTTAACTACGGGGTCATCAGTCCCTAAACTTATAAACTACTTACGAACTAGCTAACACTAAGGACGGCACAAATATCCATGCCCGAGGGGGGATTCGAACCCCTGACCGTAGTAGCCGTGGAGACCGTGACTGGAGCGCCTCAGTCACCTCGACCACCGCGGCCGGCTACAAACGGTTTATCCTGTAGCGAAATTGAGGCAGATACTTCCTGTAAGTTGGTCTGGGTAGAGGTTATACCTGACAATCAGAACAAATTAATAATTGGATCTTTTTATCGGCCCCCTGACTCAGACGATGCGGTTGCAGAAATGTTCAAAGAAAGCATGAATCACATTTCAAATAGGTATCCAAAGCATATTGTTATAATCGGTGGCGACTTTAATTTTCCCTCGATATGTTGGCATAATTACGTATTCAAAACCGGCGGCAAATATAAAACATCGTTCGAACTAGTTCTGAATGCTTTTTCTGAAAACTACTTCGAACAGTTAGTTCATGAACCCACTAGAATAGTAAGTGGTTGCGAAAATACCCTTGATCTCCTAGCAACAAATAATCCGGAGATAGTAAAGAGCATCAAAACAGATACAGGGATTAGCGAACATCGAGTTGTAGTATCGAGACTGAATGTCGAAATTCCCAAATGCACCAAAAATAAAAGAAAAATATATCTGTACAATAAAGCAGATAAACATTCGCTTCACGCTTTCCTGAGTGATAGTCTCCAGTCTTTCAAAACTAAAAATGCGAGTGTAGATCAGTTGTGGCTTACTTTCAAAGACATAATATCAGTAGCAATCGAGAGATTTATACCAAATAAATTAATAAAAGAGGGGGCTGACCCTCCGTGGTACACGAAACAGGTCAGATCACTGTTGCAGAAACAAAGAAAAACGCATGCAAAATTTAAAAAGACACAGAATCCACAAGACTGGCAATCTTTTACTTCAACTCGCAACCTAGCGTGTACTTCAATGCGAGAATCTTATAGTAGTTACCACAACGAAATCCTGTCTCGTAATCTTGCAGAAAATCCAAAGAAATTCTGGTCATATGTGAAGTACACTAGCGGCAAAACACAAACAATACCTTCACTACGCGATAGCAATGGTAATACTACCGATGACAGTACTGCTAAGGCAGAATTACTAAACACAGCTTTCCGAAATTCGTCCACCAAAGAAGACGAAGTGAACACTCTAGTATTCAATCCAAGAACAGATGCCAGCATGCGAAACTTAGAAGTAGATGTTCCTGGAGTAGTAAAAAAATTTAAGTCACTAAACAAAAACAAATCTTCCGGGCCAGATTGTATACCAACTAGATTCCTCTCCGAGTATGCTGATGCAATAGCTCCGAACTTAGCTATAATTTACAAATGATCACTCAGCGAAAGATTCGTACCCAAAGACTGGACAGTTGCCCAAGTTACTCCAATATTCAAGAAAGGCGATAGGAGTGATCCCCAAAATTACAGGCCAATCTCATTGACGTCGATTTGCAGTAGGATTTTGGAACATATACTTTTTTCTAATATTATGACTACCTCAAAGAGAACGACCTATTAACCAATAATCAACACGGATTCAGAAAGTATCGCTCTTGCGAAACACAGCTTGCCCTTTATTCACATGAAGTGTTAAGTACCATCGACAAGGGATATCAAATCGATTCCATATTTCTGGTTTTCCGGGAGGCTTTTGACACTGTACCCCACAAGCGGCTTCTAATGAAATTGCGTGCTTATGGAATATCTCCCCAATTGTGCGATTGGATTCAAGATTTTCTATCAGAAAGGACACAGTTCGTTGTAACTGACGGTTAGTCATCGAGTAAAAGAGAAGTGATATCTGGCGTTCCACAGGGAAGCGTTATAAGTCCCCTACTCTTCCTCATGTTTATAAACGATTTAGGAGACAATCTGAATAGCTCCCTTAGACTGTTCGCGGATGATGCTGTCGTTTATCGGTTAGTGAAGTCAACAGAGGATCAAAAGCAACTGCAAAGCGATTTAGACAAAATTTCTACATGGTGCGAAAATTGGCAATTGACACTAAATAAGGAAAAGTGTGAAGTAATACACATGACCATTAAAAGAAATCCGCTGAACTTCAATTACGCGATAAATCAGTCAAACCTTAAGGTCGTAAATTCTACCAAATACCTAGGAGTTACAATTACGAACAACTTTGACTGGAGAGAACACACAGAAAATATTGTGGGGAAGGGAACCAAAGGTTACGTTTCATTGGCAGGACGCTTCGAAGATGCACCAGCTCCACCAAAGAGAATGCCTACGTCACACTTGTGCGTCCTCTCCTGGAGTACTGTTGCCCCTTGTGGGGCCCTCACCAGGTGGGACTGACGGAAGACATTGAGAAGGTTCAGAGAAGGGCAGCTCGTTTTGTTTTATCACGTTACGGAGGGAAAGCGTCACGGAAATGTTGCACGAATTGGGGTGGAAATCATTAAAAGAAAGACGTTATTCATTGCGGCGTGATCTGTTTGCGAAGTTTCAATCACGGACTTTTACTTCTGAATGTGAAAATATTTTGCTAGCACCCACCTACTTAGGGAGACATGACCATCCCAATAAAATAAGAGAAATCAGATCGAAAACGGAACGATTTAGGTGTTCTTTCTTCCCGCGCGCTATTAGAGAATGGAACGGTAGAGAAAAGTTATGAAAGTGGTTAATAAACCCTCTGCCAGGCACTTAAATGTGATTTGCAGAGTATCTATGTAGATGCAGAATATAAATGTGTTAATAATCATTGTAATGACGCCAATGTTTTAATGTCAAAGTTTTGATATGGAAGAAATAATGTCAGTGTATTCAAGCAAATGGACAAAGTGAAGTTCAGTCAACAAATGTTTAAAGTGAAAGAAAGTGTAACTTGTAATAGAATTGTATCTCATGTAAATTAAAGAATCAGAATTAACGCAAAATGACCTTGTGGGGAACGAGTTACATCCATGAGGCAAGCCAAGAATGACAGTAGAGAGCTAAGAGAAGCTGGAGAACACTGGGCAGAAATTCAGTCGTAAAACGTAACGACAGAAGCCATATCGCTGAAGCTGGGCGGTCACATGCCAGGCAAATGCTCAGCTGACAGATAAACGCACAAAAGTGGCCTTGTGCATTCCAAAGACGGGGCCGTTTGACATGGACCGCAATTAAAAATAATAGGAGACAGCAGAGAGCGTGGACGTGACGGAGAACGAGAGCCTCCTGTTGGAACTGCACGGCACCATTAAAAGCCATCCAAGAGCTCAGGACGAAATGTGCAACCATTTTGAAACAGGCTCTCTACCCACCCACCCAGCTTCTGAAGAACTACTGAACAACATACAACATTACATTCAATAAGGAGGCGAGGGTCGAAGGAAGAAAGGTAACAAAATTCGTGAGCACGACGCTCCGACACAGGAAGCCTCCCAGCCAAAGAGGGTTAGGAAGTTCTTTTGCTTTTATGAATAAATCTCAGATTGTTAAACGTGATTGAGAGTTATTTCTATCTTCTACCTTGTGACATCTTAGCCAGGTCAAAAGACTCCCTCTCTTTTAGGCCAACCGGCTAAATTTCGTGTCAGTTAATCCTGATTAATAGTTGTTCCATAGATCATATATACGACATTTCGTAAAGATGTGGAACGTGTCAGTTTAGTAAATGTTGTCTATACTTGACAATCAATATTTTAAGGATTTTTTTAAATTTTTTAAAAAGTTTTATCTAAAAATTCATCTACATTGTAGAAGGAGTTGCCATTCAGAAATTCCTTTAATTTCTTTTTAAATACTACGTGGCTATCTGTCACACTTTTGATGCTACTTGTTAAGTGACCAAAGACTTTTGTGGCAGCATAGTTCACCCCTTTCTGAGCCAAAGTTATATTTAACCTTGAATAGTGAATATCATCCTTTCTCCTAGTGTTGTAGCATATTGTCCTCTTACCTTGTGTTTCTTACTTCATTCGCTTAAATGCCCCAAGTCCTTACAGCCGACCGTTGTTCACAATACTTCGCCACTACAAACCCAAAACAGAAAAAATGTTTCTTTTCGCTCACTTTTAACCGATACTTTTGCGGAACCATGTACTGCAGAAAGTTCTCTTCTTCTTTTCAACGAATTGAGACATGATACATCTCTTAAACTGATGAGGCCGAACCGCTTAATTTCTAGCTTCTCTTCCCTTCTTAACCTACGCAATAGCAAGGTATTTTTCGTGATGCGAATTACCGACGGGGGTGGGAAGGAGTACTTTGAGCCCACCATTAAAACAAATCCGAAAATAATTCAACATTTATAATTGTTCTTGACTTATCATAACAACATATTTCTTTAAGATTACTGATGTGAAAGTGTGGTCTAGAACCTGAAAATATTTTTTTGCACGCTCGTAGCCATACCAACACGTGAACTACAAAGAGGAGGAAACCTAACGATCACCATAAAAAAAAATTTAATACAATTTCCGTTAATTGTTGGAGATTTTTACGCACAATATACTGTTTAAAGATATACTGATGTGTAACTACGCCCGTGAACCTAAAACTACTGTATATGACCAAAGGCGTCCGCAGGGGGGGGGGGGGGTGGCAAGAGGGGGCATTTCCCTGCCCCCCTCCCCATGGAAAATGGTGTGCAAAAGTTTCATTCCCTACTCTGCGTTAGAGAGGTTAATTATCCGAGTGACACTTTATAATGCTATTTGATTTTCCACCAGCAATATTTCAGCACTGCCCCACAGCCAAGTCAAACGCAAAGCTTTGCAGAAGAGTGCGGAAATGGAGTCCACAAAGAATTTTCTGTTGCTTGCTCGTACCTGCCTTTGCTGGGCTACAGAATACGGCCAGTCCACTACCCGGTTCGCGGAGGTCATCACGAATTCCCAGAACCGCAAGAAACCTTGGTGCCCTTCCCACACCCCTACCATCTAGACTGCAGCGGGTTAGTGGCATCCGTCGGTAATTCTCAAAGGGCCACTTCCGCCTCCTCCTTCTCGGACAAGACACAACCGCTACTGTACGAGCAAACTGCCCCTGCCGTAGCTTTCTGATGCAGCATTCAGTTTTGTGTAAAAGTGCGACGGCAGTGCACGCCCAAGAGCGGAATACACTGCAGCGCCCAGTTCCACATCGGCAAGACTTTCGCATGAAACCATACAGTAAATAAAAGGTAAGACATGTTTACAAAAAATTTTACTCAACCCTTTTATGGTGAAATTTTCCAAGCCTCACAATCGTAGGAGAAATTAACACGCTATAATGAAAAGTATTTTTATAGCGGAATTATTAATCCTTGCAGAATGCAGATTCGGATGCATTGCATTTAGTATTCTTTCACCCCTATTGAAGTTTCATTATCTGAAGTCAGTTCTGCATGCGGCAGAAGACAACATCTTAGATATCGTTCTATAGGCTCATTTACTGTTAGTTAATATCTTTTCGCACGGTGCTCCACTCATAGTAAATTTTACAGATGACAACTTTTTTTCGAATACCACACTACCGTGTGACTCAGTGCGGATACCCCAGGATTCTGGCATTTTGTTTCTCACAACTATTCCGTCGACATATCTGCTTGTGAAGGCTGTGTTTATGGTGCTACCAACTTTGAATCTGTTTGTAAAACTTGTAAATGCAACATCATATACAATACGAGGTCTTTTCCTTTTTGATCCAAAAGGCAGCATTTCCCCGTGTGAGAATTTATGTCATTGTGGCATGTGCGGTTCCAGTAAAGAGATTCATTTGATAACTGACTTACAGGCATGATTTTTTGCGTATTAACGATAATCGCGACAGAATATATTTTGAAGCGATTTTGTGATATCTTTCCGAATCATTTGTTTCCGGTTAGGAAAATAATTATCTCATTTGTATGAATTAACGCGATAAGGTCGTTTTATAGTGAAATGCACTTATTTCACAGAAAAGACGATATTACAGAGTCTAGGGATATTATAACACTATTTAACTAGCTTCAAATTCTGTCCCACGCTCGTATGTCGGAACGGAAAGGGAAATGAAAACAAATATTCTGAACAGGACAAAAAGTACCTGTTATCTTTCATATTCCGGAAAATCTCTATGTAATTATGCTAGCGAGTGGAAATGTTTAGAGAGGACACAAATATTGCACTCCAGAATTTTTTTCTCAGGATGGCTCGAAATCCCACCTCTGGCTGCCTTCTCACGCTCACATTGTGCTTCACTGTCACTGCAGTACAGGGAAAATGATGCAGGTGTGCTGCCCAAGGTAGTCTACAGACTTCACGTAGCTACACTAAGGGGAGGGCAAGGGAAACAGCTTGGTGACGTCACTGCAACTATACCGCTTTTTTATGGGTCTCCAACCTCCCCTTTAACCCTGCCTAACACACACCATTAGAACATTAAAGAAAACCTCCCTAACTTAATAACTCCAGTGTCAAACAACGAAAATAAAGTGCACTCTGCATCGAAGTTAAATCAAAATAATATCCTTGTAACAGGTGAATATTGAGAAGTCTTTACAACTTACATAAAGAAATTTAAAGCTACAGCAGGATCTCTATCTACTAGAACGAAAGGAACAGGTGAACGTTGACAGATCCTTGAAACCCATATAAGGAAACTTAAAGGACATCTCTACCTACTAGATTTTTTTTCGAAAATGAAGGAAAACCATCTAGAACTGAATGACATCATTCTCTAAACAAAGCGAAAATGAAAGGCAGATTTAAAAATAGAGCGATATCCTTTCGGAACAGCTTGAGACACTATAAAAACACACAGAAAATATTCTGAGGTAGAACAGGATCTCGAACAACTATAAGGAACTACACAGAAACTCAATCAGGGGCAAGAACAGAGGAAGATGATCAATTCTGTTAAACAATTGGGAGTCCGGTGTGTTTGTGTGTGTGTGGGGGGGGGGGGGGGGGAGTACTGACTGTCCACTGCTGGCCCCACAGAATCTTCAGGTGGTCTGTCTCGTGGTCCATGCTAGGAGCCTTCAGCTATGCTATGGTGAGGTGGAGTAATGAATACAGAAAGGACCCCCCCCCCCCCCCCAAGCCGGCCGCGGTAGCCGAGGAGACTGAGGCGCTCCAGTCACGGTCTGCACGGCCACTACGGTCGGGGGTTCGAATCCCCCCTCGGGCATGGATATTTGTGCCGTCTTAGTTCGTAAGTAGTTTGTAAGTTTAGGAACTGATGACCCCTTAGTTAAGTCCCATAAGCGTTACAAACATTTGAACATTTTTTTAACCCCCCCCCCCCCCCCCCCCCAAAAAAAAAAAAAGAAAAAAAAACCACTGTCCCATGGTTTTGCTCACAGTTCGGCCAGACGACAGGAGATGGCCTGCTCAGTTTCGGTATACTGCAGCAGAGGCACTTCTGAAAATGGCTGGCCGTGGTGGAGTAGCCGAGCGGTCTAAAGCGTTTCGCTGCGGAGCGCGCGGTTGCTCGCCGTGGAGGTTCGAGTCCTCCCTGGGGCATGAGTGTGTGTGTGTTTGTCCTTAGGTTAGTTTACCTAGGTTTAAGTAGTTTGTAAGCTACGGACTGATGACCACGCAGTTTGGTTCGATAGATTTACAAACATTTGCTTTGAAAATGGCTGGTAGTAGCGTGGTGGGGAAGCAGACGAATATTCTCCCTAATCACATGTTTAACGCCGAAATTTGGGGGAAAGCGGTGGTGGTGACGTCCACTGCTTGCTGACAAAGTTTCTCGCACCAGTGCTATAATATGTAGTATGACGGAACTGCTGGAAAACCACCGCCCCACAGCCCTGCTCGCGTCAACAGGCCCTTAGAGATTTCCCGTCTTTATACTGTATCTTTGTCTGTGCTCTGGAAGCCATCGTGTGACAGGACGTTGGGCCTCATACCACTGGCTCGCTGCTCTGCATGAATAGGATGGAGAAGGGTAAGTATTGTGACTGTCCACAACACAGCAAAAAAAAAAAAAAAAAAAAAAAAAAAAAAAAAAAAATTTCAAATGTTTGTTAAGCTTACAGGACTTAACTACGGGGTCATCAGTCCCTAAACTTACAAACTACTTATCAACTACCTTATACTAAAGACGGCACAAATATACATGCCCGAGGGGGGATTCGGGCCCCCGACCGTAGGGGCCGTGCAGACCTTGACTGGAGCGCCTCAGTCTCCTCGGCCACTGCGGCCGGCCACAATACAGCAGCGTCACTCTGCTATACCAGATTGGTGCCATTTTTGGCCGTTTAGAACGAGCCGGCCCTACTAAAACGCCAGTGGCGGGTGGTGCTTCATATGACTGGGGGTTCACTATTTTGAGCGACGCCCCCTCCCCCACCCTCCAACCCGCACGGCGCATCGATGTTTTGGCGCCACGCACCGGTTTGCCCCTCTCCCCCCTCTTTTAGATATATTTTCGGTAAAAGATCTGCAGAAAGTCTTATCTCGGCTTGTTTGCGCTTGCTTCAGTCAGCTCAAACTGAGGCATCTACCTACCAAGCGTCTTTATTTCCAGTGGCGGCTCGTACAAAATTTGACCAGTGTGCTACAATATTACAAAAATAAACAGGAAACAAAATATACTAAAATAAAAAGTCAACCTTTGTATGATTGCCTTTAATTAAATATCAACTAATACTGTATTGACAGTAAGACCTTCAGGGGAATCTATAACAGCGCTGTCAACTGCATGTATTCACTGCAGGTAGTAAATATAACGTTTAAAAATATATTAATTTTCTTTACAGAAATAAAAAAATTAGACTCAGAGGTATTTGAATACGGCCCCGGTGGAGTAGCCGAACGGTCTAAAGCGCCTCGCTGCGGAGCGTGCAGTTGCTCGCCGTGGAGGTTCGAGTCCTCCCTGGGGCATGGGTGTTTGTGTTGTCCGTAGATTAGTTTACCTAGGTTTTAGTAGTTTGTAAGCTACGGAATGATGACCACGCAGTTTGGTCGGATAGTTTTACAGACAGACAGATTTGAATACGAGCCTCACACAGGAATTGAGAGACAACGTGCAAGTGCCTGAGTCAGCGCGCTATTTGACTCTGTAAGCCGCAATATTCGTCATATACTATTTTTCCGCAGCCGTCACACGCAGCGCGAAGAGAAATATTGATCTGGTGCTACAGTCGGTCTCAGACAAACATGAGTCGCGAGGCCTGACGTCACGTCTGCGCATGCGCACTAGCGAACAGACGACTGCGCCGCATCTCTGCGCACGTACCAGTGCGGCTGAATCCCACTTCAAGCAGACGGAGCTGGTTTCCACCTATCGCGGCGAGAGCGCTCCAAAATGCGTTTTCATCCTTATTACTAGCATTCTAATACGCATTGGAAGGGGATTGGCATAATTTTATTGTGATATCTGGCTCGTATTCCAAGAGAAAGGATGTAATTTTACAGCGATTTCACGCTTGCATTCGAAGAGAAATGGCATAATTTTAGTAATATATTTACAGTGTGCTGCAGCACATTAGTACATTATCACCAGCCACCACTGTTTATTTCTCACTTTTGTTCCAAGCTTAAAGCTAAGCAATTTGTTTCTAAAAGCTACAGAACGTTGTTCATTTTTCTTTGATAATAAACACCAAGAACATATGAATAAGAACATGAACACTAAAACACAGTAACTGATAACACTGTAACAAAATGAATCTATTACAATGAAGAGACAAGCTACCTTCTGGCCACATGAAGCTGTAAGCAGCACCCCCTCCTAACCTTACACATGCGCAAAGGCTGCTCTCCCCGACATCTTTTAAAACAGTTAAATATTTGTTACAACAAAGAGTATAAATGTCATTTACCTTCAAAATCTCGACACATTTGCTAAAACGTCCAAAGGTATGTGACAAGTAACACTACAAAAGTCATTATTGTTCCCGTCAGTTGTAGACTAAGTCTGTCGGAGGCCCGGGGCGGCGGAGAAACAAAATGAGGCCCCCTGTCCACTTGTATTACTATACAAAAGTAACTTTTGAGATTTGGAGGCCCGCGCAGGACCAGATTCACGGGCTAGTCTAGAAGTACTTTGGAGGCATTTGGAGCCCCCTCCGCCCCCCAAGAGGCCCGGGGTGGTTCGCCCCCTCCGCTCCCTTAGGCAGCCACTGGTTCACGTATCTGTTAAAAAGAAGATTGGGTTTAAAAAAAATTCCTTGCAGTTGGCCTCGAACCCATTACCTTCGACGGCGTGGTGCGATGCCGCTAACCACGTGGCTATTCTTGCTAGGTTCATTATTATTCATGATCGGATCTTCTGAAGGCTTTTACAGTTGATGCGACTTTAATTTGTAGTTAAAATATATTTTACCAAATATGACGTGTTTTGGTGAATCTTCAATGCGACAAAAAACAAATATGAAGGGCGGATGTTGCCTTCATGGAGGATTTGCGCATGTGCAAGGCGAGGTGCGCAGTAGCACCATTGTCTTGCTTCGCGACCATTCATGCGTAACTGTCAGAGCTCGAGCAGCCAGGAGCTGGTACGTCTGCCAGCTCCAACGTCAATGTTAAAAGCAGCGTTTCCCCTCGCCGTTCCTTGCCGCGTGAGCACCCATATGCTGCTACCAAAGGGTTCTGAAGAGAATTTGAACCTCAGCCGCGCATGCGCATTGCAACGTGCGGCCACTGCCGCCTGTATTAATCGGCTGCTCTAGATTCGTACACATGCTGTCTCCGCGACGTAAAACGTTTCTCACACGAAAAAATACTTTGAATGTGCAATAAAATGATCTGATGAAAGAGCGAAAAAAAGAATGATAGTTTAAAAACACTTTTTTTTTTTTTTTTTTTTTTTTTCAAATGAATGATAAAGGAGAGGAAGGAACAAGAATTAGGAAGGAAAGGATTGACAGAGGCTGCTGTAGGTCATTGAAATGAAACAATGGCGACACGCCAAAATGCGAGCCGGACAGGGAATCGAACCGGGGTCTCCCGCTTTGGACCATGGGCCAGCAGTCGCCTTAACCAGTTTTTTCTTTCTTTTTTGTCTATGGGTAGTTCTCTTTGTTGCGGACGCTGATCGTTTCTGTTCGTTCTTGTTCGATGCGTTATTGGTACGTCCTCTTCTGCTTGCGACAAGTACCACTCATCAGAAAGCAGATACTGTTATGTAGCACAAAAGAGGATGATACGGTCAACTGAAAATGCAACACCCAGGAAATCTTGCAAACCACTTTTTAAAGTGCTGCAAATACTACCTTTGCCATGTCTGTACATCCTTGAGATAGTTACTAATATTAAGAAGACTTCAGTAGCACAAAACAATTTAGTATATAGAAACAAATCAGTTCACACACAAGACAAACACTTGACCTTCATAGTGAGCACCTATGAACAACTCTCCGACAAAATGGACCTCCTCAAATGGGGAAAACATTGTACAACAAACTTCCTCACTATATCAAAACAATCAAAGAACACCAGAAGTTCAAATTGGCTGTAAAAATTATTTACAAGATAAATGTTATTACACTGTCAGTGAATATCTGTCAACTTGTCACGTTTTCTCACATATAACTACTGTAACTTTTGTCACCTATTGTATGATGTTGATTATATGATTATTTAGCCATGCTAAAAACTACTTAATAAATGTAATACAGTAATGACTCATTTTTGTTGTGATGTGCTATATATATGTATGTGTATATATAAATCTGTATACTTATGTAAAAAACTTGTAAGCACTATCCTATATCAATAATTTGATGAAGTGGATGCTTAAATAAATAAATAAATCTTCCACTGCCACTACAGCATCAACGTGCACGATTCACGACTGTTGCCGTCAGAGGATCACTTGGAGAATGGAATGCGAGGCGTAGTCTTCAGCGATGAAAGCAAATTCTTTCCGCGCCCAAGTGATGGTCGTTTGACGTAGACGTGGTGGGCGCTGTTTCGTGGCAGTGGCGTAACTATGGGGGGGGGGGGATGAGGGGGATAGAACCCCCCCCCCCCACAACCTGAAAAGAAAAAAAAAAAAAGAAAAAGAAATCGTATAACAGCAATCTGGTAAAGGCAAAGATTGGAAACTTGGGTTGTTTAACCATAAGCATTCATTGGAAGGGAGAGAATTAGTTTCTTCAACGGGAGTGGTAGATGGTACTCTGTCTGGAAACTGACTAAAATTTTGCTCGTCAAGCAGATCTATCCCCCCCCCCCCCCCAAAAGCCAAGTCCTAGTTACGTCACTGTTTCGTGGCGTGCATTTGCCAAGACACACTGGTCCCAACCGAGCCTAACGGTCTGAGGTGCATTAAGCTACGTCTCTCGTTCGCCTTTGGAGTTTGTAGAGGCAACGCTGACCAATGCTCGGTGCACGCACAATGTTGTATGATCCGTTCTTTTGCCATTCTTGCAACAGGAATGTGATGAGTTGTTTCAGCAGGATAATGCTCGGCCGCACTTTGCGTGTGAAACTCAACGCGCTCTTAAAGATGTACAGAAACTGGCTTGGCCAGCACCATCTCCGGACTTATCTCCACCTCAGTACATGTGGCACATGATGAGGTGACAGCTGACAGATCTAACCTGTCAACCCACAACTCTTGCATAACTACGTGTATAGGTGGAGCAGGTGTGGAACAATGTATCCAGTATCTGCCACCTGTAGAGTGAAACAGAGTATGCATTGCAGCCCGTGGTGCCTACACCACGTACTAACATGTATATCTCATCTGTGATCTACTCCTAGTATTGATCTGTAAATGTAATCACTTCGTGTACTCCATATGCAGTGTTTTAGCAAAAAACCTTGAATGAATTGGAAAATTCAAAGAGGGCGCACTAATTCTTTATCTCTACATGGCCTTGCTGTTTTAGTGACTCGGTACCTAACTAACTTGGCGTTCTCGGACAACTGACTGGAACGAGCCAAAACGCGTGCGCCTATAACGACTACCAACCACTGTTTTCATCTTCACGCCTCTCTCGTGGCAAATCTGGCCGCACCACCATGCACAGTTTGATTTTTCTATCAGTATCGTTATATATCAATAGAAATATAATTAAATACGTTTTCAATGAAATCGCTAACATAATTCATGATTGTCCTGTCGTATGATTTATTTATTTGTTAATTGGAAAGGGATTGTTACTCGTAAGAGAAGTGGAGGACTAGTCTGCTAGATGCAGAATTTGGCGACAGAGTTCTGACAGACTGTTTGCTGTCAATGCTGCTGCAATAAAAACAACTTCACTGCATTCATGTATGTAAATTCCGTAAAAAAAAATCGCTTAGCCGATAAAAATGTTTTTTCCCGTTTTGCATGACCGTAATCCGTCAGATCTGAAGGAACGGAAAATCCATTTGTTGGCAACGTGGTTTGAACGTCTCCTTTCATATGCAATGGTTGTACAGTACTACCAACCTAGCGTTATAAGGAAGTTTTATTTCGTTGATGCCACATAACGTGAATCATGAACTGGTAACAGCGACCACTCCTTAATGAAAGGTATATACCCGAAGCTAAACGATGTAAAATGAATGCAGGCAGCCGCATAATGTCAATACTTGTTGCATTATATTTTCTTGTAACATCACTGCCTTAACCCACGAGTGCACGTAGTAACCAAAGGTTCTTCTTAATTGGCGGCTAAGTAAATAGTTGAGAAGTTCATAAAAGTGTGAGGGAATTTTAAAAGAAGAAAGGGACAAACTTCTGGAAAGTACAAAAGGTATATATTTCTGTGTTTAATAAGTAATCTATTTTCTGCCGGCTTACAAGAGAAACTAGCATCTCATCTTTTGTCGAAACCATGAAGCAAATGGTAACAAAGTAGAATGTAAAATTTATGCGACAATACAACCGTAAACGATTTAGTACCAGCAGTAATTTCTGAGTGAACTGTATACGATGTTGTAACACCAGTGATGTCTGAATTGTTAACAAGGCACATTCTTGAAACAAGTACATGATTAATGGCAAAGGATCATGACATGGCAGTTAATGGGATTTGTATATGACGCTGTAGTGTTTTGTAATACGGTTACAATGGCTTTTGACATTCATTGATTCGTGTGTAATTTTCGTATGCTAAAATACTGTGTCACAAAACAATGGAAAATGCGCTCCTTGCTGTCACGTCGTTTAGCAAAAAAAGTAATATACTGGTTATTCCAGATCTTAATTGTCATACCCGTGTGCAATCAGCCGTACGTATAACGTCGCTTAAATAATTTCGCGAAATCCCCGTTTTGGACCCCCCCCCCCCCCCCCCCCCCACATTATTCAGTTTAGCACGGGCGTAATCATCAGGTTATTCAATTGATCCGTTTATTACAACCAATTTTATTTTACTTTAACATTAGCTTAGTTCGCAAACTCACAAGCAAACTGTCACCTTTCACTGCAACACAGACGTTAGGCTGCGTTACTTATCAGTCTGTCACGACAACTAATTTTTAACAGGGGGTCCAGTACCATAATTAAACCTATAATTTTAGTTATTGGGTAGTTCTCTGAAGACTATGTACCGGAAATGAAAGTTATTTACTAAAACTATGTATCAGTTTATAGTGAGAGTTATAAACCATAAGCATGTTATATTATTTCGTAAATGTCAATATTAAAACAATGCAAAAACAGTGTACACGTATAGCCTATAACCTACAAGAAAAATTAGTTTTTCTTCTTTATAGAAACAAGGTGGAGTGTTAAATAACTTAATTAATATGCTTATTTCCATAGGAACTAAGTCCCACAAATCCTTAAGCAAGTCTGAGGGGCATTTCGTGGTCCATCCTTTTTAGACTGTATTGGTGTACAGCCTGTGATTTCCTCAACACACTGAGATGGTTGATTCTATCCTTTTTTCTTTCACAGTAGCTATAATTCACTCTTGTTTGTCGAACAATAGTGTTAGTAAGAAGCCTTGGAAACCTGTCTGAAAAGTATTATCTTTAAAAGTTAATTTTGTCATGTCTGTGTTCCACTGAAGTGAACAGTAACAGTCAGAGGTTTATTGTCCTGTGACATGTTCAATTTTTGTACCCATTGCTATTATTACAGCAATACCATGATCATCTGATATTGTGTGTATCCTCTGATGCCACATTAATCTACTCTGAAAGAACTGTAGGTCAATATAGAACCAAGACGGAGGAGGAGGGGTCCTGAAGTGTGTTATAGTTCACCAAGTTTACTTCACTGTTGGAGGAGACTTCAGAATAGGGTGACAATTATGTTGAGATAGGCCTACTTGTATTGAAGACTAGTTGTCACAAAACAAAGTTTCATAGCTGAACATCTTGTTCATAACGGCTCTCCTAAGACTAGTGTTAATGGTGTTTTGGCTTGTGTACATATAATATAAACAGAAATTTGCTGAACGCATATCTCAGTCATACTTGGTTCCATATCTTAATGTTCTCCAAAAGCTATCCTAAGATACAATAAAGTATTAATAATCTGTTTCTATTTTGACAAGATATGTTTCTATTGTACTATTGTGTATGAATACTTTCTATGAGAAACATGTCCACTAGTTTTTCAGTATAGTGGAGGTATCAGATATACAGCTTGAATGAATTCGCAGGAGAACTTCTGTGAAGTTTGGAAAGTAGGAGGCGAGGTACTGGTAAAAGTAAAGCTGTGAGGATACACCATGAAGCGTGCTTGGATAGCTCAGCTGGTAGGGGAGCTTGCCCACGAAAGGCAAAGGTCCTAGGTTGGAATCCTAGTTCTGGCACACAGTTTTAATCTGTCAGGAAGTTTTAGATTTACAACCTATGTAATTATGGAAAAAGCAGGCTTCTTGCTATTGACAGAGCTATGATGCAATTATGTAACAGATGTAGGAACCGGATTAAGGTGGTATCTGACTGTCTCTTTGGATTGGTGTGGAGAATCTACAGCCATCCTTCATAGTAAGAACTCATGAAGATTGAATATCCTGTTACACCAAGTTGTACTTTTATTCTCAAATATTGCATTGTGCTAGGTGTGTGTGTATGTGTGCGTGCATGTGTGTGTGTGTGTGTGTGTTTTTTTTTTTTTTAAAGATAAAGATATGTCAATCAAATTTATGTATGCATACCTGCAATTGCTTACTGATTTTATTACATCATCCTTTGTAGTAAGAACTCATGAAGATAGAATATCCTGTCAAATCAAGTTGTACTTTTATTCGCAAATGTTGCCTAGCTGTTCTGGTGTGTGTGTGTTTGTTTGTTTTAGAGAGAAAGACACGTGTGTACATCTGTTGCTTACTGACATTATTACATATAGCAAGAATGATAATATCTGTCAAGTAGATTGTATTCAGTTCTGGATCCTTCCATTAATATTGTCACTGGGGAACCACAATCTGTCTTTTCCAGTCAGTTGATACAACTCCCTCTAGATACATCCTCTCAAAACTTCATGTCTCATACTTCAACTTCTCACAATCTCAGTTTCAGAACATCTCTTTAGTTTCATTATCTCTCGCTGAAGCATTTCGTTTACTATCATGTCTTCATATACATGTTTTGCCCCATTAAGAGTATTTTCCCTGCCATCAGCTCAGTTCCTGTCCATCTAATTATATGATACCTTGTAATTCAGCTACATTTGTTCCTTTATTCTGAAACCTTTCTTTCTACCTAACAGCTTTTTTCAATACAGTAGAGTCCCGAAAACTTGGCACTCGGTACCCGACAATCTCGATAACACTGCCACACCCCACACAAACCCTGAAATTATTCCATGCTCCCATAGAGCAGGATAGAATTGAAATGGTAGCATGTAGCAGTTACAGGCTGTGTATGGGCTTCGTGTGCCATCTACATTCTATTTATGAATCCTCAGTTTCATTAATGCAGTATGTAGATGCTGTTTCATACTAAAAAGAGTCTTGATCAAAACTATGGAAGTACATTTTTTCACGGTGTCATTTAAACTGAACTTATGCATGATGGACAATAATGAACTTTGTTATAGAAGGCAACAATAAAACTCATGTGATGCGGCTGCGTACGCTCTGCCTAAAGCCTTTGTCTTTTCTTAACTGCGTTTTGTGAAGTCCATGTGAATGTAAGTAACGAATATCATTTTGTAAGATATTGTCTTACATTTATTTTGTGTTACTGTATTCCATCATTTGTATTGTAAATTAACAATAGAAAAATTTTATAACAAGAATGTTACCTATACTTTTTTTAAAACCATTCCCAATAACCCGACATTTTACAAACTTGGCCAACCTTCGGTCCACATTAAACTGAGGTTTCGGGACTCTACTGTATTTGTTTCTTTTGCCTTCAACCCCATGGAATGTAATGTTGGTGATTTGAGTTTTGCACTTTCATTTTCTCTCTGTGTTCTTTTGCTGCTATTTCAGTTGAGCATAGCGCAATCTGAACATTACTTTCAACTTTTTTGTATGAAGTAAAGTTAAAAATCTTGCATGTTTGTTTCAAAGTCCATAATGTTGTAACTAATACAGCAGTGCATAATTGTTTATTTAAAAACCACTTTTAAGTCACATTCTGATATAACGCAGTCATATTAATACTTTAGCTCATTCTATTTAAAACTAAATTTATTAGTTTTCCTACCCAATGAAAAATTTATCTTAAAAGTAGTTTTTCATATATGTTGATAACTAACAAACTTGAACCAAGGATTAATGTTGGATGTTACTTGTTTAGTTGTCTTTGTAAACCTAAACAATAATTATATTCCTTAGTAGTTGCCCGACTCACTGTTTATATAACCATATTTCAGTCAATTGTACTGTATGTCTGGAAAATGACACATCACACAGAGAGAAAATGAAGTGTTTATGTCTATGACTTTTTGCAAATCTGTTTGATATGCTTTATAACATATTACATAATGTTCATGCTTGTTGATTCCAATAAAATTATTTTCTTTCACATTAAAACCTGTTACATGAATAGTTTGTAAACAAGATTGAAGTAATGAAATTTTGAGTTTAACAAATAATTCTGGTTTTTAAAATCTCCTATCATGACCATGCTGTAATTTTGTAAGAGATAAATGCAATGTTTGTGATTTAAGGTGATTTTGAAGAATGTTCCAAAGTTGGGCTCATTGTTGACAGGAGACGGAGGAGGTGGGCAAGAAAGGCTACCACATTCCATTCAGTCTTTTGTTTTATAATTTGATGGTTTTAACTGCTCACTCACAAACCATTACAAAATATTGTTCATTCCAGATACTCAGTCTTTGAAGGGATACCTTGTCCAGTTTGTTTTCCACTGAAAAAAAAAAAAAAAAAAAAAAAAAAAAATCCACGAGTCTGCAATCCTAGATATATTTGAAATCCTTTGTTTTCAGGCTACTATAGTCTCTAAATGTTAGCTGAAAAATTTGGAATGTAATATATGCAAAAATATACATGCTTTTAGTAAACTGTTCTTTGCCTCGGTTATAAACACTATGATTTTGCTTTAGGTTCCACTTCTGCTTTCAGTGTTCCTTTAACTGTTTCTACCACTCACTGTTTCATTATTGTATCTTCTAGTTATATATATATATATATATATATATATATATATATTTTTTTTTTTTAATTTTTTTTTTTTTTTAAGAAGGCTATCTTTGTCCTTAACTTGCAAGTATCCCCTGGCCATCTATATACTTTTCCAATTGTCTACAAAATGATGGTGCTTTCGACTTATACATTCTTCAACTATGCAGATGTCATACAGAGTGCTGATAAATGTGTGTAAAGTCAGCAAATCAGACACACAATTGAAAGTAGTAAATTGAGAATTATCACAATAGGCCTATAAATTATTGGGAAAAAAATAGTATCTGTGAGAAGACTGTCAATTGTGACCCAATGATGGCAGAGGCCAACTGGAGCGTAGAAGATGTTCTGATAATGGTTTTTAATTTCATCCACCAACAGATATCATAGTGAAATAGCTGCTACACTGCCATCTGTATGTGACCTTTAATATGTTTACACCCATAAAGCTCAGTGTAATATCAATGTGTGAAGCAAACAGTTGCCATGACCTGCAGACGCACTCATGCTTTCTACTGTGTGATTTTAAAAGTGATCAAATGTTGGTCTTCTGTGTGGCAGGATGGTCCTTTAGGAAAATTGCCACACAAGTTGGATGTGTTGCATCAGTTGTGCACCAATGCTGGTTGCAATAGTCACATGGACATTCTCACACCCATAGACAAGTTCTGGATGTCCACTACACTCAGAGGTCTCCCAAGAGGTTTGTATTTTAAGGGCAGCTGTGGCATATCGCACAGAACAGTTAAGAGGGTTGTGGGCCCAGAAACGTCAACACAAACTGTTGTCAACCAGTTACTAGCAGTGGGACTACAAATATAAATACCTCTGTCACATCTTCCTCTCCTACCACAGGATCAATGTGCACAGCTCAAGTTGTATTATCAGAAGATCACTTGGATTGGTAGGCCGTAGTTTTGAGTAATGAAAGCCAATCCTGCCTGTTCTCAAGTTGTGGTCAATTGTGTGTACGATGTAACTCAGGCAAGCACTGTCATGCAGAGTGCATTTGTCCAAGACACGTTGGACCTTCCTCAGATCTTATTGTCAGGGGTGCGATAAACTGCAACTCTCGTTCACCTTTGGTGTTTGTGAAGAAAATGCGACCGGCAATTAGTATGTGCAGGATGTTGTAAGACCTGCTAGTTTGCCAGCCTTGCAACAGGAATATAATGTGTTGTTCCAACAACATAATGCTCATCCACATGTTCTGCAATACATGCAGCAACTTCCCTGGCAAAAACGATCTTTGGACTTGTCTCCAATCAAATACATATGGGATATGATGGGATGGCAACTGTGAGTCAACAACCCACAACTTTTGCAGTACTACTTGAACAGGTCAAACAGGTGGAGATCAATGTATCCGAAGACAGTATTTGCCACCTGAATGATTGAGCGGATGCCAAATGTAGTGCCTGCATTGCCACCTGTGGAAGCTACACCACATAAAATGTTCAAATGTTTGTAGAGCATAAGGGACTTAACTGCGGGGTCATCAGCCCTTAAACTTACAAACTACTTATGAACTACCTTAGGTCTATACAAAAGACGGCACAAACATCCATGTCCGAGAGGGGATTCAAATCCTTGGTGGGGAATGGCCTTGCGTATCATAGTATAGCGCCTCAATGCACTCTGCCGCTCCGCCGCAGCTACACCACATACTAATTTGGGTGTTTTAGCATGAATTGACACCTTCTACCTTAGATATGAGATTGAGCTATTGATCTGTAAATGTCATCATTTCATGCACTTCATATGAACTCTTTCAACAATAAATCCTGAGTGAACTGAAAAACTGGCAGTTTAAAAAAGTTAAGCACTTGTTACATCTATGGAATTATTATAAACAGTTTTATTAAGAAGCAAAGGCAATAACTTTGTCAGGCTGTGATTCATAGCTTAAGTAAACTTAAATGTAGAAAGATGCATGATTTGCCTCCTTCATTTGCAGTTCACTTTAAATTTTTGTGCTTTCATTTATCATTAACAAAGTTGATAGTGTTTACATTGTGGTCTGAACACCCGTGAAATATAGATTTATATAGAGCTTAGCTCTTCTTAATATGTGAAGAGTTGCTTAGGTCCCACAGACTTAAGTTATTACACTTAAATATTATGAGCTTATTTAAAAAAATGGATAAAACATTTCTGAAACATGCGATAGATATACTGAATCATTATTGTTCTGGCTGGCTGGTTGCATGTGGCCTGTCTGCCTGCCACAGTAACACTTGCTCCTAACATCAGCTCTTGCACACAACATCCTCAATTATTTATTGGATGTATTCCAGTCTCTGCCCTCTATAGCTACCTCTAGTGTCCTGGAAGTGATTTGTTGAAGTCTTATCATATCATGTCCCTTCTTGTTTTCAGTGCTTTCCAAATGCCCCTTTCTTTGCTGAATCTGTGGATAACCACCTCATTCCTTACCTGCCTAATTTTCAATGTTCTTTTGTAGCATCACATCGCAAATGCTTTCTTTTCTGTTACAGTTTTCCCACAAACCATAACTCACTACAAAACAAGTGTGTGCTCCAAACATATGTTCTCAGACATTTCCTCAAGTTTTAAAAGATGAGAATAACAGTCAAGTTCGCAAAAGGTTTTAACAATTTATTAGATAAGGTGACTGGTTTCGATCTCTTCTGAGATCATTCTCAGATCTAGTCGTCTCGCTGTTGATGTTGAGGCGATGAGCATGCGGCAACTGCTCAACGCATGCTCATCGCCTTGACATCAACAGCAAGATGACTCGTTCTGAGAATGATCTTAGAAGAGAGAAAAACTGGTCACCTTATCTAATTAATTGTTAAAACCTTTTGCAAACTTGACTGTTATTCTCATATTTTAAGACATTTACCAGTTTGCTGTTTTCCAAAAGGAAACTGTGTTTTCCAGACTTATTAATTTCCTCAGGTTGTTACTAATAACATTTTTTAGCAGAAATGCCCTCGTTGACTGTACTATTCCACTGTATATGTCCTCTTTGTTTTGGCTGTTGTGGGTGATTTTGCTTCCAAGGTAACACAATCCCTTAACTTTGTCTACTTCTTCATCACCAATTTCCATTTTACACAAATTACTATTTATACCTTACAGTTTATGAACTATTGTCAATTGAAATTCATTATAAATAAGGTTTCTTCTTTTGATGCTACTATTTTTTAATTTTTTTTTATTAAATTAAGAACAAACAACTACTTCCCCACAACAGGTGTAACACAGATCACACACAATGTTCAACTGAACTACCATGGGAACAGGCTGTCAACACTGGCCACTATGTAGGTGTAGCATTATAATTTGCTAGTGATGCCTAATCGACCATTTTGATGCCATTCACTGAACTTTATTATCAGAATTTGTATATCAGTTCATTTTGTGTGGTGTTTAGACTTCAGCATAAGCTTTAGGGCTGGAAGTTTTAGTGTATCACAGAATGGCTGGCTCATTCTTTTTTATTCATGCAGTCAGCCAACCACAGCCCCTGCTATATTGTTAACTCCTTCTCCCATGTTCTTTTGTACATCTGTGTTCCTCTCTTTTTTGTGGTGTGCTTTCCAACCCTCATTGCTTTTCTGTAGGTTTTACATTGTGCAGTGGCATATCCAGGATCATGGTCTGGTGGAGGCTGAGGTGAGTCACCGAGATTTCTTTTTTAAAAAAAGGGGGGGGGGGGGCTTCACCTTGAGTCATATTGGGAGGATTGTTCCATTTCATTTTTTCTTCCTCTCCCCCTCCCTCTCTAGGGGATGCTGCAGCAAGGTTGGGGGGAAGGGGGCTGCAAGGATGTCATCTAAGTGGACATAGGCCAAGGGAAGGTCAAACAGTAGGGAGTCTATGAAATATTGCCATGTCTGTGTGGTATTTTGAGGACATACAGCATGGAGTGGTATTAGAAAAGGCCAAATGGGCTGACAATGGCTGTCTTGAGAATATCATCAGGGAACATGGGGAACTGATGATATGCCTTACTGCAATCAAGAATGGAGACTGTCTGGGAACTGTCAGTGGAAGCACAGATAGGTGGTATATTTTGGGAGTGTGGGATGATGGGATAACACCAATGTCTATCCCAGTGTACACTAAGAAGTGAAGTCCAGTGCTGATAACCTCAATGAAGAGGTGTCAAGCCGGTGATGGTGCAGCAGGCATGGGATGAGATACCGGTTAGTACCACGAAGCACTGTGGTGGGACATGGCGCCGAGAGATGTCTGCCAAAAGCGTTTGGGAAAGCGCACAGTGGTCTTCAGTTATGGTCCACACCATCAAAGGTCACGTGTAACCAACAATATGGAGTGGTATCATGGGGTATAGAAGCAGTCAGTGTTGTAGTGACCGGCAGTGCAGCCCAGGTGTTGTCGGGCGCTCTCTCGGTAGTCTCCGGCGACCTTAGGGGTGGTGGCACAAAAGCAGGTTGTGCGGTTGGGCGACTGCAAGATTGCGGGGCTAGCGCTGATGCTGGCAGTGACCCACCAGTCTTGTTGCAGCTGCATGTGGGCGTGACTTCTGCTGTTACGTCATGCACGGGGGTGATAGATGACTAGAGATGCCGATGCTTAACAATGCTGTAGGTGAGGTCGGCAAGGCTGAGTTGTGTGTTGAGCGACTCAGTACCAGTGGACAGTAGTTGCAATTGCAGCTCAGGAGGGAGTTTAAATAACGAAATTGTCCAAAGTGCTACATCTGGTAGAAAGTCTGTGTCCATCAGGGCACATAGGCAACACCACAGTTGTGACGGACTACTATCACCAATGTATTCCTCACGAATAATGGATTGACATACCATGGCAGCAGGATAGCCATTCAATATACACGTCTTAGCTGATTCATACTTATTGTAAGCGGGAGGTGAAAGTAGCAGGTAACTGATAAGATTGACATGGTCATGCAGGTGGCTGACACACAAATCGGGCACTGTCATCTAGTATGTCATTTATGACCAACATTTTTACCACTAATATGAACCGTGTCGTAGAGTTATCAGTTTGTAAGGCTGGTAATTTTGGTAATCTGACAGGTGCTAGGTGCTGTGGCATGACCGGTGCAGCAAGCACACTACTCTGAGATGTGGGTGGTGTAGCTGTGGCGAGTGGTGCCAAATCAGGATTGTAGATGCCAGCGAGTTGTTGCACTGCAGCTATGTGATGCTGGTTAATCAGAGCAAAACCACACAATTTAAAGCGGTGGGAACACAATGAGAGAACTCGGTTTTGATACTTGAGCACATTTGCATAGCATAGGAGGTATAGTTTCTGCGGCCCTGGCCAGGGCTGGTGTGGGTATGGGCAGGTATGGCAACTTTCCAGTACAGTGGTAACAGGTGCAGTTGGAACTGTTGAGTGCCCAGCAGGAGCTTACAGAGTGGAAGCTAATGATATATTGTAGACTAACGCAGCAGATGCGACTGGTGCCACCAGGGGAGCATGTGGCACACGTGCGTATTCCGGTTATAACTGTTGCGGTAGTGCTGTAACTTATGTTGCAGAGGTGGATGTAACCATTGGGGAAAACTGTGGAAGACAGGCAGCAGTGATGGGATGCAGTGTAGGTGGCACTGCTGCACCATATCTGAGAAATTGCGAATAGTCTGCGGGCAGCTGTATTGGCTGTGGCTGTCGAGCAGGCAAGATGTGTAGATACAACAGACGAGCAGGAACAGCAGCTGATGACACCACAGGGTCATCTCTAACTGCAGAGCAAAGATGGTAATGAGGCAAATGGAGGATGGGTGTAGTGGCCGGCCTGTGGAGACACGTGCTGTGGTGACCACACGACAACCACTGAGGTTGACTCAGGCCCGCAACGGTTAGGATAAGTTGAACACCGAAGTTCAATTTGACACGTTCTCTGTGGTGTGGATGCTAGTACCAGTTCATTTTCCACTTTGCGGCTGTGTAACTGGAGTAGATAGGATGCGTGACTGTTGATTCATTGTTCATTGCACAATACAAATCACTGTGAAGAACACTCACAAATTGAACAATAAATCTGTTTCTGGGTCACTAATATGGTTATTCCTGATTCACGGGGTGGTGATCACAAAATAACACACCAATATACTTAATTAACATACATTTATTACAAATCGGTATTTACATGTTACACATTTGCAAGCAAGATACAGACTGGCTGGCAATATGGTAGCACATGAGAGTGACCCGCATGAGCCAGAGAGTCTACTATGGGAAAGATTTGTCACTCACACAGTCGATAATCACCACAAATATTAAGTTGTGAGCCATCTTCTCAATTTTTTTGAGAATACAGATAGGAGGCAGATGAGTTTACCAACAGAAGAAATTCACTACTTTTTCAGGACATATACTTTGACTCACCTCACCAACTAATTACAAAAATTATTCAAGAAATATAAATATCGGAAAAAAATATCTGTATTGCGTTTGTAGGCTTACAGAAAACTTAGCATATATGATGTTGGTGTAAAAACAGAGTACCTCAGCAACGTAACAGTATAGATATTCACATCCTCATTAACTAGGTTAGAAAGTGATCTTATAGTGAATACAAATGGTGGCAAATAAGGGAAACTTATAAAAAAGGATGTGGGGGATATAAAAAAGAATTCAGATGTCCTGAAGTTGGCATCTCATGTTATACTAAAATTGTAAAAAAATCA
Source organism: Locusta migratoria (assembly GCA_026315105.1). Classification (NCBI taxonomy): domain Eukaryota; kingdom Metazoa; phylum Arthropoda; class Insecta; order Orthoptera; family Acrididae; genus Locusta; species Locusta migratoria. The sequence continues at coordinate 449,723,720 of CM048755.1, read as the reverse complement.
TCAAAGTATTACATAAGTATCCACTCTTAATGAGCATACATAACAAAACTTGAATGGCAAAGGGTGAAATGGGAGAGTGCGGAAATAAGCTGTTAGGTATGCACATTTTCATAGAATAGCTATTGTCAAAGGCACCATCCCTTCTATTGATAGCATGTTTATATTATGTAAGTTTACATGTAAGAAAGATTCTCTGTGTTATAGGCTTGAAACTGTGTAACATCACTCAAGGTGGATATAAAAATAGTCACTACTAACAGTAAGGTTACTTAGATAAAACATAAGGTACTGTATTAAGGTGTAAAACAGAAGCTAGTCAAACCTGATTCCAGTATTTAAAATTTAAAGCCAAATCAGTCTAAAACATGACCGTTGTACCATACCAGTGTGTGATGACATGGACTTGCTTAGGAACTGTGAAGGTAAAGTGAAATGGATGTAAAACCACACTAACAACAAGAAGAACCACCTTGTCACCAACCATGATTGGTATATCCCAACCACAGTGCTCTTCTGAACACTGATTATGTATTTGAAAGTTACAATGGTTGTATGCTTCATTTTTGTGATCGCCCAAAGACATTTGATTGTGTAAATCATGGGATTCTTCTAGATAAGCTTAGGTATTGTGGTATGAGTGGGACAGTGCACAAATGGTTTAAATCATTTTCAACTGGGTGTAGAAAGTTGAAATAAGCAGTTTATATGATATAGAAGAAATAATTAATTCCTCTAACTGGGGAGTTATCAAAAATGGGGTCCCACAAGGTTCGGTCTTGGCTCCTTTGCTGTTCTTAATATACATGGTGTCCCACTCAACTTTTTCACCCCAAATATCTCTGGAACTAAAATAGATATCGAAAAACTACTTTCAGAGTCATGAACATATGGTCTGGGCCTATAAAATTAAATACTGTGAGACAGTGTAAAACATAAACAAATATTGTTTTTAATTCAAACTTATGTTTTTCTTAATGAATACCCCATATTATTTCTTATGCAATTAATTGCATGAAAATTCACAAAAAGAATGGCATTGGTTGCATCGCAATGCGTCAGTTACATTTGGAGAATTTGTGAAGCAAAGTTGATGTTTGAAATACATGAAGAGCACAGCTAGCGCAGCCCAAGACTCAAGCGAGATTCGCGGTTGAGTGTCGGCACATGTACTAGCAGTGCTCTTCATGTATTTCAAACCTCAACTTCGCTTCACAAATTCTTTGGATATAATTGACACATTGCAATGCAACCAATGACATTATTTTTGTGATTTATCATGCAATTGATTGCATAAGAAATAATATTGGGTATCCATTAAAAATGCATAAGTTCGTGTTAAAAACAATATTTGTTTATGTTTTACACTGTATTATAGTATTTTTTTCATAAGCCCCTGTCATGTGTTCATGACCATGAAAGTCGGTTTTCAATACCTATTGTAGTTCCAGAGATAACTGGAGTGAATAAGTTGTGTGGTACACCCTGTATATTAATGACTTGCCATTATATATTAACAAAGATGCTAAGCTGCTTCTTTTACTGAGAATACAGTTAAAACTATCGCACCTGAGAAACAGGAATTAACTGATGAAATTGCAAATGATGTCTTTCAGAAAATTATTAAGTGTTTCTCTACAAATGGACTCTCACTAAACTTTGATAAAACACAGTATATACAGTTTCATACATTAAATGGCATGACACCATAAATAAATTTAGACTTTGAACAGAAATCTGTAGCTAAGGTAGAATGTTCAAAAATTTTAGGTGTTTGCATTGACGAGGGATTGAATTGGAAGAAACACGTTGAAGATCTGCTGAAATGTTTGAGTTCAGCTACTTATGCTGTCAGGGTCATTGCAAAATTTGGTGATCTACATCTCAGTAAATTAGCTTACATTGCCTATTTTCATTCACTGCTTTCATATGGGATCATATTCTGGGGCAATTCAACATTGAGTAAAAAAGTAATCATTGCATGAAAGTGTGTAATCAGAATAATTGCTGGAGCCCATCCAAGATCATCCTGTAGACATTTATTTAAGGATCTAGGGATTTTCACTGTAGCTTCACAATATATATATATATATATATATATATATATATATATATATATATATATATATATATATATATATATATATATATTCACTTATTAAATTTGTTATTAACAATCCAATCCAATTCAAAAGTAATAGCAGTGTGCATAGCTACAACACTAGGAGAAAGGGTGATATTCACTATTCAAGTTTAAATCAAACTTTGGCAGAGAAAGGGGTGAATTATGCTGCCACAAAAGCTGATGTGGACTAAGGCTGTTGGAAATACATGTATTAATATAAAAAAAGTAACTTTTGAGATTTGGAGGCCCCCAGGATGAGAGGCATGGGACAGTCGAAAAAAAGAAGAAAAAATAGCTTTCGAGATTTGGAGGCTCCAGAACAAGAGGGTAAGGATGGTCCACCCCCTCTGTCCCTCCTTAGTCCGCCACTGCATGAAAGTCTTCAGTCACTTACCAAGTAGCATCAAAAGTCTGACAGATTGCCAACTGGTATTTATAAGGAAATTAAAAGAATGACTGGCAACTCCTTCTACTCTTTAGAATAATTTTTAGATAAAACTTTGTAATTTTGCTAAAAAAATAATAATAATAATAAAATAAGAAAAAAATTAAAAATAAAAATCCTTGAAATATTGAGTGTCATGTTTTTATTATAATGAGACATTCCATGTTATTGCAAAATGTCGTATTTATGATCTATGGAACAAACAAGTATTAATCTAATCTAATACTTTATGTCACATCTGATGCTCAGAAGAGGTCTGCCTTTTAGGTACTAAATGATTTCTTGACCTATGTAACATTTGATTTTGACAAGTCTAAGTAAAATGTAAAGGTTCTTCTTCTGATAGTTTTTTTCCTCCCTTCATTTTCAGCCAGTTCCCAATCATCTGACGTACAGATATTGACATTAGGGAGTCTTAACATCATTTGTCTTTCTAAGTTTATATACTCCATTATGAACAATGTTTCCATTTGCCATTTCTTTGAGCCTAGAATTTTCAATTTTTTATGTGTGGTGCATGACTTTCGCAAAATCACTCCCTGTACCTCCCCCTCCCCCTCCGCCACCACCCTCTCGATCTAGTCTGCAAACAGATTTAACATGCCATATCCTCATACACCACCATACTTTCCATAACCCTCCAGAACAATCTACAAAAGAGTGCCTGCCCCCACTCTCCTCGATTCATCACCCAATCCCATCCTGAGCTGGAACAACTGAACCACTTACTATGCCATGAAATGAGGTATGTTTTATTCAAGAACGTTCCCAGCCCTCCGTAACTAGTGGTCCATCACCCACTTCACCACAACACCCTAGTCCATTCCACTGTTACCCCTACATCCAACCTCTTGGCACAGGGGTCTTATGCCCCCTGTGGCAGACGCAAGTGCAAGAACTGCCCAATCCTCTGACCCAACACTTGCTAACCAGTCCTGACACAGCTTATCCTTCCCCATCAAAGCTGGGATGACCTGTGAAGGCAGCCGTGTCATACACCAGCTTAGCAGCAACCATTGCCCAGATTTTTATATTGGTATTACTGCCAACCATACTAAATGGCTACATTGGTTTAATTTTCTTTTATTTCCCCATTACCTTTTCTGACAGACTCTTGCTGACATCTTCAGACCTTGTGAAATAATTTTATGGAATATGTATCTCACTTACATAATGAGAGCAAATCTCATTAATAAAACAACAGTGCCACATAAACTTGTCATTAATATATATGTTGTATTGATATGGTGTATGTTCATTTGGACATGTCACTATATCTGGTTCACAGTCACATTGTATTTGCAAACTTTTTATTGATGGGAGGAACTGCAAAGGATGATGAAGGAGAGGAATGACTTTACTTTGTAGTAGTCCATTGAAATTACTCAATAGCAACAAATGAAAATGTGAGCCGGGCCGGGATTCAAACCCGGGTCTCTAATTTTGGGCCAAAAATTGCCTTAATCACTTGGCTACCCAAATTCACCTTCCATTTGTCTCAAACTTCCACAGATTTCAGGCTATGGCCAAAGCACCCAGCGAGCACAGAATAACTGGCCATTGTATATGCAGTCTTCAAATTTCAAGCTCTCTTGTACAGCACTAAGTTCTAGTTACTTATGGGCCATAAGCCTTTAATCTCATTGTAATACCAGTTGCAGGCCCAGTATTGCAATGCACAAAGCAAGAATTGAACAGTCTCTCTCCACGGTGTCTTTAGTGAACTTTGAATATGAGATAAATCCACATTTTTTAATTTGAAAAACTTTATTCAGATGCCAAAATATTTCATGTATACTTCATGGGTGGGGCTACAGTCAAGTAGTAATGTTTAGTATTTGACAAATTTTAATTAAAACTTAACTTCTCTTAGCTTCAGGTTCATAGTCATTTAAAATTTTATAAATACCATGGTGGTAGGAATTTGACTGCAGACTTATTTATTTGTAATTTTGACTATGTGACCATTGTATGAAGGATAGGAATTTGACTGCAGAAACATTTATTTGTGATTTTGACTAGGTGGCCATTTATTGTCACATTGAAATGGAAGCAGGTTTGACTTCGAAGGCAGGGTTGCAGACTGAACACAGCACTTATACTGAAAGCAGGTTTATTGCGAACTGAAATGTACTTGCAGCACTGACTGCCTCTCGGGCAGAGTGCTCTGCTATTTATACACAGACAGAATGTACCAGAAATTCGAACAATAGTTAACATAAGAAACAAGTAGAAATTACAAGTGAACATAAGAAACATATAGAACATTCTGGAAATGTTAATTTTTGTTGTTGTTGTTGTTGTTGTGATTTTCAGTCCGTAGACTGGTTTGATCCAGCTCTCCACGTTACCCTGTCCTGTGCAAGTCTCTTCATCTGAGAATACGTTCAGCAACCTACATCTTTTTGAATCTGCTTACTATATTTGTCCCTCAGTCTCCCTCTATGATTTTAACCCCACATGCTTCCTTCTAATGACAATTCCTTGATGTCTCAGAATGTGTTCAACCAATCTATCCCTTCTCTTAGTCAGGATATGTCAGAAACTCCTTTTCTCCCCAATTTGGTTAAGCACCTCCTCATTAGTTAAGTGATCTACCCATCTAATCTTCATCATTCGTCTGTAGCACCACATTTCAAAAGCTTCTATCATCTTTTTATCTGAAGTCCTTATCGTCCACATTTCACTCCCATACAATGCTACACTCCAGACAAATGCTTTCAGAAAGAACTTTCTAACATTTAAATTAATATTGGATGTTAACAAGTTCCGCTTCTTTAGAAATGCCTTTCTTCCTATAGCCATTCTGCATTTTATATCTTCTTTACTTCAGCCATCAGAAGTAATCTTGCTACCCAAATAACAAAATTCATCTACTACTTTTATTGTCACATTACCTAATCTAATTCCTTCAGCATCGCCTGATTTTCTGATATTGCATTCAATTACCTTTGTTTTACTCTTGTTAATGTTCATCTTATATCTTCCTTTCAAGACACTGTCCATTCCATTCCATTGCTCTTCCAGATCTTTCGCGGTCTCTGTCATCAGCAAACCACAATGTTTTTATTTCTTCTCCATGCACTTTAATGCCTTCTCCAAATTTCTCCTTCCATTCCTTCACTGCCTGCTCATTGTACAGATTGAACAACATCTGGGAAAGGCTACAACCCTGTCTTACTCCCTTCCCAACCTCTGCATCCCTTTCTTGCCCTTCAACTCTAATAACCGTTGTCTGGTTTTTGTATAGGTTGAATATAACTCTTCACTCCTTATATTTTACCCCTGCTACCTAACAGGGGCAGATATAGACTCTGACCATAACTTGTTACTCATGAACTGTAGGCTGAAAATGAAAAAACTGCAGAAAGGTAGGAAAATAAGAAGAAGGGGCCTAGATAAATTGAAGTTACGTGAAGTCCTGAAGAATTTCAGAGGAATATTTAGGCAACAATTGACAGAAACAGGGGGAAATAAAACAGTAGAAGAGGAATGGGTAGCATTGAGAGATTAAATAGTGAAGGCAGCAGAGGACAAAATAGGTAGAAAGGCAAGACCTACAAAAAATCCTTGGATATCACAGGAAATACTAAATTTAATTGATGAAAGGAGAAAATATAAAAATGCAGTAAATGAAACAGGCAAAATGGAGTACAGACGACTAAGAAATGAGATTGACAGGAAGTGCAAAATGGGTAAGCAGGAGTGGCTAGAAGCCAAATGCAAATCTGTAGAAGAATGTATAAGAAGGGGAAAAGTAGATACCGCCTACAGGAAAATAATAGAGACATTTGGGGACAAGAAAAGCAACTCCATTAATATCAAGAACTCAGATGGGAAACCAATTCTCAGCAAAGAAGGGAAAGCTGAAAGGTGGAAAGGGTACATAGAGCAGCTCTACAAAGGAAATGAACTTAGAGACAATGTTGTAGGTACGGAAGAGGAAGTCGATCAAGATGAAATAGGAGATACTATACTGAGAGATGAATTTTACAGAGCCCTGAAAGACCTAGGTCGGAACAAGGCCTCAGGAGTAGATGACATACCCTCAGAACTGCTAAATTCTCTGGGAGAGCCAGCCATGAGAAAACTATTTGAACTGGTGTTTAGGATGTATGAGACAGGCGAAATACCCTCAGACTTTAAGAAAAATGTAATAATCCTCATTCCAAAGAAATCAGGCACAGACAGGTGTGAAAATTACAGAACCATCAGTTTGATAAGTCATGGTTGCAAAATTTTAAAACGAATTATCTACAGGAGAATGGAAAAGCTGGTAGAAGCTGACCTCGGGGAAGATCAGTTTGGATTCAGGAGGAACGTAGGAACCCGGGAGGCAATTCTCACTTTACATCTTATCTTAGAAGATAGGCTAAGGAAAGGCAAACCTTCATTTTTAGCTTTTGTATATTTGGAGAAAGTGTTTGACAATGTTGACTGGAATACACTCTTTCAAATTCTGAAGTCAGCATGGGTAAAATACAGGGAAAGGAGAGTTATTTACTACTTGTACAAAAGCCAGACAGCAATTATTAGACTCGAAGGGCATGAAAGGGAAGCATTAGTTGGGAAGGGAGAAAGACAGGGTTGTAGCCTTTCTCTGATGATATTCAATTTGTACATCGAGCAGGCGGTGAAGGAAAGCAAGGAAAAATTTGGAATAGGGATTAAAGTTCAGGGGGAAGAAATAAAAGCATTGCGTTTTGCTGATGACATTGCAATTCTGTCAGAGACAGCAAAGGACCTGGAAGAGCAGTTGAATGGAATGTACAGTGTGTTGAAGGGAGCGTACAAAATGAACATTAATAAGAGCAAAACAAAAATAATGGAATGCGGTCTTAGAAAATCAGGCGATGCTGAAGGAATTAGATTAGGTAACTTAACAATGAAGGTGGTAGATGAGTTTTTTTACTTGGGTAGCAAAATAACATGCGATGGTTGCAGTGCAGAGGATATAAAATGCAGAATGGCAATGGGAAGAAAAGCATTTTTGAAAAAGAGAAATTTGCTAACATCGAATATTAACTTAAGTGTAAGGAAGTCTTTTCTGAAGGAATTTGTGTGGAGTGTTGCCTTGTATGGGAGTGAAACATGGACGATAAGCAGTGTGGACAGAAAGAGAAAAGAGGCTTTTGAAATGTGTTGCTACAGAAGAATGCTGAAGATTAGGTGGGTAGATCGCATAACTAACGAAGAGGTACTGAACAGAATTGTGAGAAAAGGAATTTTTGGCATACCCTGACTAAAAGAAGGGATCGCTTGGTAGGACACATTCTTAGACATCGAGGAATCATGAATTTAGCATTGGAGGGAAGTGTGTGGGGTAAAAATCGCAGAGGGAGACCAAGAGACGCTTATAGTAAGCAGATTCAAGTGGATTTGGGTTGCCGTTCCTATGAGGAGATGAAAAGGCTTGTTCAGGATAGAGTAGGGTGGAGAGCTGCATCAAATCAGTCTCCGGACTGAAGACCCTAACAACAACAACAACCTTCAGAATTTGGAATAGTGTATTCCAGTCGACATTGTCCAAAGCTTTCTCCAAATTGACAAATGCTAAAAATGTAGGTTTCCCTTTCCTTAGCCTATCTTCTAAGATAAGTCATAATGTGAGTATTGCCTCGCGTGTCCCTACATTTCTCCTAAATCCAAACTGATCTTCCCCGAGGTTGGATTCCACAGGTATTTCCATTCGTCTGTAAATAACTCGTGTTAATATTTTGCAACCATGACTTATTAAACTGATAGTTCTGTAATTTTCACATTTGTCTGCACCTGCTTTCTTTGGAATTGGAATTACTATATTCTTCTTGAAGTCGGAGGGTATTTTCCCTGTCTCATACATCTTGGATACCAGGTGGTACAATTTTTTTCTCGACTGGCTCTCCTAACGATATCAGCAGTTCAGACGGAATATCATCCACTCCAGGGGCCTTGTTTTGACTCAAGTCCTTCAGCGTCTTGTCAAATTCTTCTCGCATTATCATATCTTCCATCTCATCTTCCTCCACTTCGTCTTCCATTTCTAGAATACTGCCTTCAAGTTTATTTCCTTTGTATAGGACCTCTATATATTCCTTCCACAGTTCAGCTTTCCCCTCTTTGCTTAGTACTGGTTTTCAGTCTTGAGTTCTTGATATTCATACAGCTGCTTTTCTTGTCTCCAAATATCTCTTTTATTTTTCTGTAGGCAGTATCTATCTTTCCCCTAGTTATGCATTCTTCTATGGTCCTACATTTGTCCTCTAACCATTCCTGCTTAGCCAGTCTGCACTTCCTGTCAATGTCATTTTTCAGACTTTTGTACTTCGTTTTTCCTGTTTCACTTGCTGAATTTTTATATTTTCTCCTCTCATCAATTAAATTCAGTACATCCTGTTTTATCCAGGGATTTCTGTTAGGCCTTGTCCTTCTGCCTATATGGTCTTCTGCTGCCTTCACTACCCTATCTCTCAGAGCTACCCATTCTTCTTCTACTGTATTACTTTCCCCTGTTTCAGCCAGTCCTTGCCTAACGCTCCCTCTGAAACTCTCAACCACCTCTCGTTCCTTCAATTTGTCCAGGTTCCATCTCCTAACCTTTCTACCTTTCTGCAGTCTCTTCAGTTTTAATCTGCAGTTCATAACCAATAACTTATGGTCAGTCTATATCTGCCCCTAGATATGTCTTACAGTTTAGAACCTGGCTTCGAAATCTATTCCTTACCATTATAAAGTCAATCTGGTATCTTCCAGTGTCTCCTGGTCTCTTCCACGTACACAGCCTTCTTTCATGATGATTAAACCAAGTTTTGGTGATCATTAAATTGTGCTCTGCGCAAAATTCTACCAAGCGATCTCCTCTTTCATTCCTTTTTCCCAGTCCATATTCACCTACTACATTTCCTCCTCTTCCCTTTCCTACTACCGAGTTCCAGTCCCCCATCACAATCAAGTGTTCGTCTCCCTTATCTTTCTGAACGATTTCCTTATCTCCTCATACTTTTTTTCGATATCCTCATCATTGGCTATGCAAGTTGGCATATAAACTTACACTACTGTGGTCGGTGTTGGGTTCATGTCTATCTTTACTACGATAATGCTTTCACTATGCTGTTCATAGTAACTTATCCGCATTCCTATTTTCTTATTCATTATCAGACCTACTCCTGCGTTACCACTAACTGATTTTGTATTGATAACCCTGTACTCACTTGACCAGAAATCCTGTTCATCCTGCCACCGAACTTCACTAATCCCTACCATATCTAACATTAACCTATCCATTTCTCTTTTCAAATTTTCTAGCTTACCTACTCGACTAAGGGTTAGAACATTCCATGCACCGATGCATAGAATGCCTGTTATGTTTTTCTTGATGACGACAACCTCCTGAGTAGTCCCCGCTCAGAGATCCGAATGGGGGACTATTTTATCTCTGGAATATTTTACCCAAGAAGACGCCATCATCATATAGTCATAATGTAGAGCTGCATGTCCTCGGGAGAAGTAACGACTGTAGTTTCCCCTCGCTTTCAGCCATTCGCAGTAACTGCATGGCAAAGCCATGGTAGCTGATGTTACAAGGGCAGCTCAGTCAATCATCCAGACTGTTGCCCCTGTAACTACTGAAAGGGCTGCTGTCCCTCTTCAGGAATGATACTTTTGTCTGGCCTCTCCACATATACCCCTCCACTGTGGTTGCACCTATTGGTACGGCAATCTGCATTGTTGAGGCATGCAAGCCATCCCACCTCAGCAATGTCTGTGGTTCATAATGTTAATTACAAAGTAATAAATTTTTGCCAGTGGATAGAATTGAACCGACGACCTTCAGCACCGCAGTCAGTGATGCTATCCCCTGTGCCACGCCAGCAGTCGGTTTACATGGGGTCTCATGGCAATATGAAGGATATGAGAACAAGAACCAACCTGTGCAACACTGTAGGACTTAAGCAAAATCTTTGTGTTGCTCATACATGAAATAATGTTAAAAAGGTTAGAAAATTATTGTGTTATTGATAAGTCACCACAATTATTTCAGTCTTACTTAAACAACAGGGTACAGTTGGTAAAAACTAATAATCAAAAGTCAACACCCAGGAAAGTAGTAAGAGGAATCATTTAAGGCTCAGTTCGTGGGCCTTTCCTATTCATTGTTTACATCAGTGACTTTCCATGTTCATGCCCTGTGATGATGTACTGTATGCTAATGACATGACACCATGTACTAGATATCATAGAGCATAACAAAATACTAATTGAAATGAGCAACAGCTGGTGCAGGGCAAAAATTTTATCCATAAATAATATGGAAATTGAAGTAATTTACTTCACCCTAAAAGCATTAAAACATGACTCAAAAATGTCAAATTACTGGGGATATACATAGACCAAAAAGTACATGCGAGAAGCACACAAATTATCTATGTGCCAAACCTGCTCGCACACACTGTTACGCAAACTGAAACACAATACAAGTACAAAATTATGAACCTCCACACACTTTGCTCGTTTTCATTCACAACTGCAATATGGATTACTGTTTCGGGAAACTCAGTGGGTACACGTGCCATCTTCAAATGGCAGAAGAAAGAAGTTAGATGCATCTTAGGACTACCATGAAGACAAAGCTGCAGACCTTACTTTAAATAACTAAAGATAATGATACTATCTAATATATACATCTACAACTGTTTAATGGAAATACTCTTAGGGATTTTTATTTTTATTTATTTATTTCTTTTCTGTCTGATTCCACATCCACAAGAGCAATTACTTTTGGGAACTGAGGAAGGTACATTAACACATCTGATGTCATTTTGTAAGTATTTATTAGTGTATCCTCTTTCCTCACGTGTTCTATATTGGAAACGATCTCCTCAGCTTGGATCAACTGATATGAGAAGTACACCTAATCTAATTGTTATTGTTTTAAATCAAACAACTGTTTTAATGTGTACAACACATTGCTAAAGCCAAATGTATGGAAAACATACTGATCGTCATATAAAGATTATATTCTATTCTGTTCTGGTTTATTCTGTTACAGCAAATGGAAATAACTGAAGGAGTCAGGGATATATAAGCCCCATCAAAATAGTTTCGAGGTACAGAAAGTTTAAAGTTCCACGGAATCAACCCCATAGTCCCTGACATGGCACTTAGAAACACATGACCGTTTCCACCAAGGCTTTGTTTTTGATGACATACTTCTGCCTGGCATTTCATCGATGTTTTGTCTTAATTTTTATTGATCAATAATTAGCATTCTTTTCATTGAAAGCTTTAGTTTTTCAGGCAATTCTTCATTTACTCTACTTATTTCAAGCTGCTGCATGAAGAGAAAAATTGTCTCAGAAATTGTGGGAGATATATTCATAAGCCACATAAAAAAATTAAATACTGCCAAAACGGCATTCATGTGAAAAATATTTTTACATATCACTTGCCACCAAAACAACATTCTCACAGCATTCAGCAGTCAAAGAAATATGGCCATAAAGTTTCATCACTGCCACACAGCATGGTCATTAAATTTGTTAGCAAATTTAAGAGAGAGAAAGTCACAAGCCAAGGTTAGTCATCATAATAAACTCTTTTTCATACTTATCAAAACATCATATGAGTAGGAATTGTTGCTTGATATATGCCAAGATTCTGTCTGACGCAAATATTTGTTGAAGATGCAAAGATGGTCCTGAGCCAACCGTTATTTTGCTGTGGCTTGTGACTATATACCCTTTGAAAATATCACCTGATGGCAGAGTATAGAACTGCACTTGGTCATAGCCTGCCGTCCGTTGCAAAAAGATTTTTTTTTTTTTTTTTATTTTTATTTTTTTTTTTTTTTTTTCCAATGAATACTATGAAGGCTTTGTAAGAATGTCATAGTGTGAAAAACTCAATTTCAAAAAAGTTGTGGTTTGTGACTATATCTCTCCAGCCCCTTCAATTGTGCCTTAGCACCATCTCAAATCACCTGGCATGGCATGACACAGATGCAAGGGCATTGTCAGCCAGCAGACTATTGGGGGGCGGGGAGGGGGGAGTTTCAGAATGGGAAAGACAGAAAGGAAACTAAGAAATAATGATTAGAGTAGGATAATTGGTTAATGGCAAGAAAAGTTATAAAAAATTAAATTTAATTTTATAACTTCTTTATATGTAAATAATTTTAGTCAAAACATAATATCCTCAGATTTTTTGTAGATTCTTCCAACAGTTTATTAATATCTTTGTTTTCATGTGGGAGAGGGGGGGGGCTCATCCCCTCTGGTAATGCCCTTGCACTGTAGCTGGTTTCGTAGCATTGTAATACAGATAATGGCAGAGTGTGTGTGTTACCAGATATCCCCATATTGGATTGCATTGTGTATATATCATGTCTTATTTTTGCACTAACATGTTATCACATATTGAAGTAAATGAAAACAAATATAGAATCTGAACGGTAAGAAACCAAGATGATAGGCATATATTAACTTGCGTGCACTAAAATGCTAACCAGGTACATCTCCAGGGCCGGATCTAGGGGGGAGCAAAGGCGGCAGATTTTAGAGGGCGGCAAATTTTGAACGACTCTCTCTCTCTCTCTCTCTCTCTCTCTTTTTATTTTATTTTTTATGTATCTGGGCAGCAAGACTAGATAAAACAGGAGGAATCTTACTGTATTATTGATGCTGTCCTTTTTCTAGCTAAGCAAGGAAGTCCTTTTAGAGGAACAAAAGAAGATGGTGATTTTGTTGATCCACATAAATTTCTAAATACAATTGATATCATATTATAGTGTCCCCCTTCGTCTGCGTATCGAGTGCCACAAGAAAGGCAAGATTAGCTATTTTTACAAAAATATACAAGATGAGTTCCGTGACTTGATTCCTGACAAAACAAAACAAGATATAATTGAAGATATTTTAGCTGCTAAATACTTTCCACTGATGTTTGACTGCACTCCAGATATCAGCCACAATGCGCAGATGACACAAGTAATTCGATGTGTCAAGTCGAATGACTCAGAGGTTGTGGAAAGTTTTACTGACTTTTTTACAGTTACAGACAAAACAGGAGAAGGCCTTAGTCAAGAGATACTGCAAAAATTGGAACAAGATGGGTTGAACATTAAGTACTGCCAGGGGCAGTCTTATGACAATGGGGCAAACATGGCTGGAAAGTACAAAGGGGTCCAGTCAAGAATACTTCATAAGAATGAACTGGCCTATTTCGTACCATATGCTGCTCACTCTTTAAATTTAGTGGGAGCAAATTCAGCAGACATTCAGCAAGACTAGGTGATCTGCAAGAGTAGATGCGGTTGAAGCTGTTTACAAGCATTTTCATAAAGTTTTGAAGGCCCTGGAAGAAACTGAAACTTATAAATTGTCAACACCAGAAACAGAATAAGACAAGATCTATTTTAAAAAATATGAGAAAACTCAAATTCATTACTTTAACTTGTTTCTGGTATGCAATATTAAAATAAATTGCTCATGTTAATCAGTTTCTGCAAAGTTAATACTTTACAATTGATAAAGCTGTTCGAAACATTCAAGGACTTTTGGGCTTTCTCAAAACTTCCCGGGATTCTTGTACCTCTGAAGTTATTTCTGAGACCAAAGTGCTAGCAGAAGATAATGACGTATCAATGGTATTCTCCGAAAAAAGGATTCGAAGAAAGAAGAAAATGGCCGATGAGCTTTGTGAGGATGAAGTATCGAACAATCACAGAAAAAATAACGAATAATTGACAGAGCTTAGTACCAGGTTCACCGCACTTGAGAAAATTGGTGCAAAAATTAGTTTTCTGTGTGGTGTGCAAATTCGAGAAATGGAAGTAGAGGACTTGATGGCCAAAGCAGTGGAACTGGCAGATGATCTTAGCGAGGAAAAACTTGAAGTTGAAAGTTTCAGACAACATGTGCTGGCAGTAGATAGAGCCTTGCAAGATTCCACTGCATCATCAACATTTATAAAAATAAATTGGTAGAGGGGTATCGCAACCTTACTACAGCGTTAAAATACATCTTACCATTCTAGTTTCTGTTTCGTCTGGTGAAAGAAGTTTCAGCAAGCTGAAACTAATTAAATACACTTGAGGAACACAACTGCTTAACAAATCTGAGTATAATATCCATAGAGCACAAATGAGCTGCTTCTCTAAACTATGATGATATCAAAAACAGTTTTGCAGCAAAAAAATTCGAAAAGCGAAATTTTGAATTGATTTTTGTATGATGAGTAATCTTGTAATATTTTTGTATGTATTAAAATTGTTCTGTTTTCCTTTGATCTTAATTCAGTCAATAAAATAAGTTCATGTTGTGAGATTGTGACATTTATTTAGAAATATGTAACCCAATTAGCGTCAAAAAGTCGATTCTTGCGCGGGGGGGGGGGGGGTGGTACAAGAAGGGGTGGCAAATTTAACCTTGCCCTCCTTGGCAAGTGTCCTAGATCCGGCCCTGACATCTCTCATTGTATCAAATGCATGCTGAAAATTTTACCTGATGTGGGTGCTTGCTTATAGTGTTGCATTTTGGGTAGCCATCACTGCATATCAAAATGTGAAAGTAATTGACATGTGTCTGCATTTCCTTCCAGCCTGGTATGATAACCAGTCAGAGGACATATTGATCAAATGAAGACACCATCTAGCTGATGAGACAAAATTCTTGTTAATTGTCTGTCTGATTTTATATTTGACTTCCAATTAATGCCTGAAAAGCAAGTTTCTTCATCCTCTGATATCACTACAGAATTATTAATGGATATATTTTAAATGCTGTGTTTGAAGAACTTTTTATGTTTTTAAAGAGAGATTAAAGTATTATTACTGCCAGAATGTCTCTTTTGGAATTTGTGATTATATATTTGATAACAATATGTTATGTCCTAATTACGTTCTGGCTTTCAACAATAGTACGTCCCATCCTGACCTTCTTTTCAAGAAAATAAACTTAATTAATTTTTGTACTGTCTGATAACAACAATTTAATGGTATAACTTGTAAGAAATGATACATAAAATAAATCACTTATTAAAAAATATTATCATTCAGAAATTTGTAACAAAGCCAGTAAGAGATTTTGTTTGCACTTGTTTTGATTTCATTTTTCCCATTTTTTCTCCTGGCTATGAGAAACTCTGTACATATATTTAACCACATCGTAAATAATTTGAGCCTTCATATTCTACATCTATATTGACTAGGATATAAGCTTATATGTTACAGTAAGTTTGAAGAAAAGATGAGAAATTTATAGGGGAACTTGTTTTTCAGTCAGCAACTACTAACATTTAGCTGCATTTGTTAGAAATTGTATATGTGGATGTGTTGATTTCTTCTGGAGACTCATTATACTTACAACATCTCTTCATAAAGTTTTAAAATGACTAAAATCCAAGCTAAATATATTGTATGTATTACTGTTTGTAAACCAATAAAAATTGTAAAACTATTGTGACTACTTCAATTCTTATCGCTCTTATTCTCACAGTTGACTGGTTATCAACTTCTGGAGAAAAATTGCAGTTGAAACATATGCCATAGAAGTTTCAAAGATTTGGAAGAATATTTATTTATTTAGCCCTTGAGACATCTTTCAGGCTACATAAGGCAACATCCATAGTTACATATAAGTGTTATCTCTTTGACATACAGGTTGAAAAGCATAGTATAAGATTTTATGATTCTACTACAAAGAACTGATGTACAGTTAAATTTAATTTGTGGTAAACATCCCACAGATACATATATATGTATTATACCTGTTGACATACAATGTGAACTGCGCTGCTGACATACTGGCCAGTATACCATTATAATTCTACCATAACTTTAATTTAATTTATGGTACACATAAATGGATTATATAAATTCTTAAGATTAAAACATACAGTCTTCTTGTTTAGCTTGTATTAAAATAACACCTCTCTGATATAACTGTTTTGAATTCCTCAACAGTGTAGAAGACCTTTTCTTTCAACCAGGATTCTATAGTTTTTCTAAATTTACTGGTTTTCATCTGTCTTATCTCACTGGGTAATTTGTTAAAGAAAGGTTTTACCGCACACAGAAAGTGGCTCAATTTTGTGAAACAAATGAAGTATAATTATGGAGTGATGTTCTAGGGTAATCCTTCAACCGCCCTCAGCACATTCTGAATCCAGAAGAATGTCATAAGGATCATAAACGGCACCAAAGCCAAAGACTCCTGCAAACCCATCTTCAGGAAGCTTGAGATCCTACCATGGCCATGTCTATACATACTCGAGACCTTGAAATTCTTAAAAAACCACATAATTCCAACCAAACCTAGACTAAAAATAAATAAAGAAATACATGAACATGACACAAGAACAAAATCAAACTTGCCTGTGTTAAATACTGTCACACAATTATGCAAAAAGGAACATTCCACATAGGTCTTCAACTTTTCAACAAGTTGCCTACAAATATAAAATCTATTAATGACAACCCACATTTTATTAAAACTTTGAAGTCCTATCTACTGTATCATTGCTTTTACTTGGTAAAAGAATATCTAGAACAATAACCCAACAGCCTGTGTTAATGAAGTATTCAGAAAAAAGTTACTACATACCACAATGTATGAAGCTACACTTAAGCTGCTGTATACTATATATCATGTCCAAC
Source organism: Locusta migratoria (assembly GCA_026315105.1). Classification (NCBI taxonomy): domain Eukaryota; kingdom Metazoa; phylum Arthropoda; class Insecta; order Orthoptera; family Acrididae; genus Locusta; species Locusta migratoria. The sequence goes on along the minus strand of CM048755.1, from coordinate 449,706,521 downwards.
ATTCAACAAATTGTGTAATACCAGATCATATTGGTTAAATAAATAAATAAACTTGCTTTGTTTGGTGATATAAATAGGTACCCAAAACTACTTGAAAATTCTGGAAAACAAGCTGAGATACTAGGGAGTCAAGAAAGTATGGCTGTCTGGGAGAATGGAGTCAGAAACAGGAGACTGGCAGTAATGTTTGGTATGTGTCAGTGCAGTAGAACTGAGATTCAAAAGTATATCAAAAGTAAATAAAAACCAGTTGACTTACTAGTCACACCACAAGACCTGACTTGCAGCAATCCTGCCTGAACAAACGAATCTGGTGCTTTTTCCTTCAGTGCCACACCATTTCTACAAAACATACATTCTTATAGGTTATCTAAACATCCCCATGACAACACAGAAAATTTGTTGATTGGTAGAATGTAGCAAACTATACCAGGTAGGGAGTGGGAATGGAAGTACTACCTGGTACACCCCAAGGAAGTGTACAGAACAATATGACGACAATGCTATACTTTAATGACGACATAGCAGATAATTTTAGTTGCAAATTTAAAGTTTCCATAGATGATATGGTGAAATATAAGTTTCTCTGGTTACAATAACTACTACCAATAACCAGTAGGATACATACCAGTTCTTAATCAAGTAAAGTGTAGACTTGTGGATTTCAGAAAACATTTTAAAAAAGGCAGTGTCTTTGACTGCAAGGTATATGGGATTAATAAATGTTTGCAAGGAATTTTGTTTTTAAACTACCCATTAACATTTTGGAGAAGCTGTTACTAATACACTAACTTGTCAGTACTAGTATTTTGTATTTGATAAATGAAATAATGTTTCTTTACATACAGTTTTACAAAAACCTACTATGTTTTCGTGCTCATCTGGATGAATGTTGTTATGCTTTTGTGGTCATAATTTTAGTGTATCAATTCAATATTAAATTTGTCAAATGAAATTGACTTAACATTAGTACTATTGCTACATTGCTCTGATATATGAACTAAATTGATGCTATTGCAACACTAAATTAGCTTTGAAATTTAAAAACAATTATTAGGCGTACAACTTATTTTCCTTCCTATATTGTTTGACAGGTCTACCAATGCTATATTCACATTCAACATTGGAAAATTATCTTTGACTTGCCAGCTTTGGTGCCATAAGTTGCAACCCTCTGCTGATAAAGGGCTCTGAAATGTAGCATGTACAAGGGCTGGATAAAAGTAGTGAGAACTATTAGTTTACTCTGAAATGACTTCACTGACAAAGATATTATTACACACCTTCAATATAATCATCCCCATCATTTATGACCTTTTACTAAATATCCAGAAGGTGTATGTCTGTGTGTGTGTCGATGTTCCATATTAACCATAATGTTATCTCTAGTGTCATACCAGAGCCATTACAGTGTTTCTTTCATATGAACAAGGCGCTCATAATCATGTGGACTGGGTGGGTATGGTGGATGCCCTTTACCAGCATTGCAAGAGGTCCTGGACAGCAGCAGTGGTGTGGCATCATGAACTTTCATACAGAATGGTGGAGTGTTCTTCCATGAAATGTCATTGCACTACTTATTCAGGCAAAAATGTGACATCTCATGGAACAGCACCCCTGCATTGAGCATAACAATGCATAGTACCACACTACTGTTGTTGTCCAAGACCTCTTGTGCCACTTGCAATGGGAGATTCTGGAACTTTTACCAGACTCATACAACATGAGCGCTTGTGATTACGATCTCTTTGCAGAAAAGAAAAAGTTACTTTGAAATATCTGGTACAACACAAGATCTGACTTTATTCATGGTACAGTAGTAAAATGGAGTAGTAAAACAACATTAATCACTTCAGATAAGTAAGTCCTCTGGTCCAGATTGTATACCAATTAGGTTCCTTTCAGAGTATGCTGATACAATAGCTCCATACTTAGCTATCATATACAAGTTGCAACTGCTCACTCAGTGAAAGATCTGAGCCTAAAGACTGGAAAGTTGCACAGGTCACTCCAATATTCAAGAGAGACAATAGGGGTGATTCCAAATATTACAGCCCTATATCATTATGCCCGTTTACACCAAGACTTTGGAACACATAATTTTTTAAAACATTATAACTACCTTGTAGGCAATGTCCTATTGACCCATAGTCAACATGGATTTAGAATGTATCATTCTTGTGATTCACAGCTAGCTCTTTATTCACATAAAATGCTATGAGGAAGGGATCTCCAATTGATTCCATATTTCAGGATTTTCAAAAGGCTTTTGACACTGTACCTTACACATAGCATCTAATCAATTTGCATGCTTCTGGAATGTCACCACAGTTGTGAGATTAGTTTTGTGATTTCCTCTCAAAAAGGACACAGTACATTGTAATTTATGGAAAGTCATTGAGTAAAACAGAAGTGATATCTGGCATTCCCCAGGGAAGTGTTTAGGGCCTCTACTGTTCCTTATCTTTATAAACGATTTGCATCTACATACATACTCTGCAATCCACCGTAAGGTGCATGGCAGAGGGTACACTGTACCACTACTAGGCATTTCCTTTCCTATTCCACTTCCAAATAGAACGAGGAAAAAAAGAATGCCTATATGCCTCTGTTTGAGCCCTAATTTCTCTTACCTTATCTTTGTGATCATTACGTGAAATGTAAGTAGGAATCAGCAAGATTGTACTACACTCAGTTTCAAATTCCAGGCCTCTAAATTTCCTCATCAGAAATTCATGAAAAGAACATTGTCTTTCCTCCAGCAATCCCCAGTTGAGTTCCCAGAGCATTTCTGTGACACTCGTGCATTGGTTGGTTGAAGCTACCAGTAACAAACCCAGATGCTCGCCTCTGAACTGCTTCTATGTCTTCCTTTGAAATGATCTTCTGCGGGTTCCAAACACTTGAGCAATACTCAAGACATGGTCATATAAGTGTTTTAAACATGGTCTCCTTTACAGATGAAGTACATCCTTCCAAAATTCTCCCAATAAACTGAAGTTGGCTGACCACCTTACTCACAACTGTCCTTACATGTTTGTTCCAATTCGTATCACTCTGCAATGTTACTCCTAGATATTTGAAGGATGTGACTGCATCAAGAAGCTCACTACTAATGCTGTATTCAAACATTATGGGATTGTTTTTTTTGTGTCCCAACTTCGTCGCCGCTTTTGTGTCCCAGCCTCGTCGTAGGTGTCGGTGGCCGAGTGGAACGAGACCGACACAGTAACAAAGATAGCACGCCGGTGCAGGTACGGAGGGGAGCAGCCAGAAACTACAAACACTAGAGTAAATTAGAAAGAGATATATATTGCACAGAATGTAACAATACTTAACTTTTACATAGTACTGCATAATGTTGATACATAGTTGTTAGAGGCCTGCCTAGTGCCTGTACAATAGCAAAGTCTTCACTGGTGCCTATCTGATTACGAAGGTCCTAACTGGTTGCTATCTCAGTCCCAAGTGGCCAGTGTCTTCCCGTGGTGGCCACGAGCGGGGTTGCAGCAGAGGGCGCTCGTGGCTGTCGTCGTGAGAACGCCGCGCCGTGCGTGCATGGCGGCGCGCGGCGAAAGTAGGTGGCGCGCACTTTGTACTTGTGCGACACCACACCCCTCCCCCCCAAACCGCCGCGCCGTCGTGGCGTAGGGCTGACGGCCACGGCGACGGCACTGGGAGGAGGGCCTGGGCAGGGGCGTTACTGGTGGGACGGGCGTCGTAGCTGAGGCTGGGATCGAGACGCCGTCCGCGCCCCGGCATCCGCCTTGCGATCCTCCAGGGAACCCACCGAAACCTGGGGAAGGGCGCACCCCCCCGCCCAGAGGGAGCAGGTCATCTTCTTCTGAGGTGCGTGGCCCAGGCGGCGGTGGCACGCACGGTCCCGGAGTCCCTCTCGGTGACGCTGTCATCTGCGGCGGCGACAGCGGCGGCGTCGCGTCGATCTCCATCGGGACGATCTCGTAGTCCAGGGACGCTGGACCCGTTGACGAACGATGTGTCTGTGCTCCCTGGCGGTGAACTGGGTCTGGAATCAAGAAACCGGAGACAGGATCGCGCAGCCTATGCAGACGCAATTGGTTTGCGTGGCGCCGCAGCTCCGACCCTGTGGAAGAACGTACATCATACATATTGCCACCGAGCACGCGCTGAATGATGTCCGGCGTCCATAGTTTCTTCTTGTTTCCAGCAAACACCCTGTACAGCACCGGCGTGGAAACCTGAAAACGCGTAGCGCCATACGAACCGAATCGGTGCGTGGGAGGCTGCAGCAGGTGAAGGAGAGTGTGGTGACGGCGGCCGTGTAGCAGCTCGGCAGGAGACGGGCCGTCACGTGGCATGCACCGATACGTAGACAGGAAAATTTGAAGAGCTTGCTGCCTGGAGTGCTGACCTTTCATCTTCTCCATGTGAGACCAGAATGTTCGAACGAAACGTTCTGCTTCACCATTGGACTGAGGGTGAAAAGGTGCGGTGGTGATATGCTGAATGCCATTCACACGACAAAACTGTTGAAATTCCGCACTAACAAACTGAGGTCCATTGTCACTGACGATAGTTTCAGGCAAACCTTCGATGCAAAACACTGATGTTAAGGCACTGATTGTACTAGAAGCTGTCGTTGAGTTCATGGCAATCACAAAAGGAAACGTGCTGAAAGCGTCTACAACAATTAACCAGCGCGTATTCCAGAAAGGTCCGGCAAAGTCAATATGTATAAACGTTGCCATGGTCCCTTGGGGCGTGGCCAGTCTGAGAAACGCTGTGGAGGAGCCGCCTGATGCTCCGCACAAACAGTACACTGTGACGTCATGTTCTCTATCTGAGTGTCCATACCAACCCAGGTACAATGACGTCTGGCCAGTTGCTTTGTCCTAACAATGCCCCAATGTCCTTGATGCAGGAGGCGTAACACTTCTCGGTGCAGGGAACGAGGAACAATCACTCTTGTTTGGTTGTTGTCGGTATGCAACAACAGTACACCCTGACTTAAAGATAATGCATGACGTTGTGCAAAATAACGTCGAACCAGAGGCCGATCAATGTCTTTGGCTCTGGCAGGCCAACCAAAGCGAACAAAACGTGCTACCACACTTAAGTCTGCATCCACAGCTGTTTCCTGTGCAACCTGACGAGAGTTCAAAGGGAAATCTGCGACAGCGGTAGCATCTCTGGAGTCTATCTGACAACATGCCATTTCCGAAGAATCAAACGACACATCCTGGCCAACCGGAAGTCGGGAAAGTGTGTCCGCGTTGGCATGTTTAGTGGTAGGTCGGTACAAAATCTCATACTGATAATTTGACAATATCAAGGACCATCTCTGAAGCTTTTGTGCCGTTCGTGGCGGAATTGGCTTTGTGGGTGAGAACAACGACGTGAGAGGCTTGTGGTCTGTCAACAAATAGAATTTTCTGCCATAGAGATAATGATGAAACTTTGTGACGCCGTAAATGATTGCTAAGGCCTCCTTTTCTATCTGACTGTAATTCTGTTGCGTTGGCGTCAGTAGCTTGGATGCAAAGGCAATAGGACCATCGTAAGAACCAATACGATGCGACAGAACGGCACCCACACCGTACGATGAGTCGTCAACTGCTAACACTACAGGCTTCTGTGGGTCAAAGGGAATCAAACATGCATCACTGAGTAGTGCAGACTTTAGTTTGTCAAAGGCAACCTGACAATCTTTAGACCATACAAAAGGAACATTTTTCCTACGTAAGTGATGCAGTGGAGCTGCAATCTGAGAGGCATTGGGAATAAATCTGAAATAATAGTTCAGCTTCCCCATCACTGCTTGCAATTCATGCACATTCTTAGGAGGAGGCAAGTCTTTGATTGCTCGAAGATGTGACTGTAAGGGATGTATTCCTTGGGCATTAATCACATGGCCTAGGTACTCTATTTCAGTTTGAATAAACGAACACTTTGCTTTATTACAGGGTAGACGTGCTGCAGTCAACACTTTGAAAAGACACTCCAGGTTTGCTAAATGTTCTTCAACTGTACGTCCGGATACCACAATATCATCTAAATAGTTCGAGCAACAAGGTACCGAAACTGTCAGCTGTTCCAAAAAGCGCTGAAAAATAGCGGGAGCGGAAGAACTGCTAAAGGGTAGGCGTTGAAATTGAAAAAGGCCCATGTGAGTATTAATGACGAAAAACTTTTTGGACTCGTCATCAAGTGGAATCTGTAAGTATGCCTCTGCTAAATCAATCTTAGAAAAGAAACGAGACTGTCCTAATTTGTCCATTAGTTCGTCAGGTCTGGGCAGGGGATAAGTGTCTACAATTGTTTGACTGTTCACTGTTGATTTGACGTCCGCACAGAGACGAAGTTTTCCTGACGGCTTGGGTATAATTACTATAGGCGAGGCCCACTGACTCGCAGAAACAGGAGAAATCACCCCACTATCTTGCCAACGTTTAAGTTCTTCGGCAACTGTATCACGCATTGCGATAGGCACTGGTCTAGCTTTACGAAATTTTGGAACTGTAGATTCTTTTAAAGTCACATGTGCCACGAAGTCTTTTGCACAACCTAGTTCCGGCGAAAACAAGTCACTATATTTGTCACACAATGCATTGATTTTATCCTGAGGCACTATTGACGAAATGTGAAGCACATCTCTTTGAATTGATAAACCAAACAAGTCAAAAGCATCTAGTCCAAAAATGTTCTGTGTCGATTTGGCCTGAAGAACTACAAAAGCAACTGTTTTTGTTACACCTTGAAAAGAGGCGGGCATGCTACACGTTCCTAGCACGGGAATATTTTGACCTGTGTACGCTGTTAGCACTTGCTGTGACGGCGACAATTTTGGCGAACCCAGAAGTTCATAAGTATCTTTATTTATTAATGTGACAGCGGAACCAGTATCAAGCTGAAATTGCACCGTCTTATTTTCTATGAAGAGAGTCACAAACAGTTTTTGCTTGCGGCGCTCGACAGGTGCGCGAATGTGGGCAACGTCTGCTACGGTTAGTTTACTGCGCTTGCGCGGGCCGCGTAGTGAAGTAAGCGGCGCAGACTCGGCACGCAGCGGATTAACAACACTGTCACTAGATGGCACTACCGCCGGATCGGCGTCCGCGCAATGCGAGGCTACTACAGAGTCACTAACTACTGTACTAAACTTTTGAGTAGCTACTCCAAGTCTACTGTCACCATCTACACAGTACTGGGAACTAGTACAATGAGCAGTTCCAGAAGGCTCTAGTTTCACTACGGGATTGCACTGTACATAACTATTTTGCTTGTCCCGAACCCTTTTCCGTTGCACAGATTTACGCGCTCGTCGGCGCTTGCGGCGTGGCGCACTACATAGTTTTGCCGTAGGCACAGAAATATTGTCTTGCATTTTAGAATCAAGAGAAGCACTGTTCAAGTCCACAGCGTGTATAACATTGACTGTATGCACTGCTCTCGCAATTTGCGAAGCACTGTTTCTAACGTTACTGTTCGAGTTTTTAATTTGCATACACACAGACTGCACATGTCCCGCTTTGCCACATTGATAACAGGTTGCGTTGCGACTAGGGCAATGAGCACGCTTGTGGCGAGAGACACACTGGGGGCAAGATTTACGTACATTTTTCTGAAATGAGCGTTGGCGCCCTTTATTCAAATCACTGTTTCTAATACGACGGGGCGATCTTTGTGTCGCACTTTTACACTGTCTACTGTTCACTGTCTGTACAGAACGGCCGGTAGAAAAATAAGAATCACTAGTGCTATACTGAGAACTACAGCTACGAAAGCGTCCGTTACGGCACACTGAATTTACACTGTGGCTTTGCATTTCTACATCTGCTAAGTCAAAAGTATCATGCGCTTCTATAATCTGCAGTACACTGTCTAATGAGGGGTCAGACTGTTTCAGAATTGCTGCTCTAATTCTGGGATCCTGAATGTTCTGCGTAATCGCATCCCTCAACATCACGTCACTATACGAAAGTCCACAAGAGCAAGTAAATTTACATTGGCGGGTTAAGCCCTTCAATTCCGTAATCCACTCTTGGTGTGATTGCTGCGGTAATTTTTTAAGTCTGAAAAATCGGTATCGTGCAGCGGCTACAAGAACTTTTCTCTCATAATGAGCATTCAGTGCATCTACAATTTGTTCAAAGTCTACATCACGAGGAGATGCGAGAGGGAAAAGTTTTTGCAATAGTACAAAGGTCTGGAGGCCCACAATCGATAAGAAAAGGTTCTTCACTCTCTGACCTGTAATTTGATGAGCCGCGACGAGTTCTTGAAACTGTGCGAAATAGTCGCTCCATTCTTCCTCACGTTCGTTGTACTGGCGGAACGTCGGAAGCGGTGCGGCGGCAGGTGTGGGCTGCTGATGCGACGGCTGTTGTTGAGTTGTCAACTGCGCCACCGCCTGGAGAAGTTGTGTTATTTTCGCCGTCTGTAACTGAATAATTTCCATTAAGTTTGGGTTCGGGGTAGTGGCCATGCTGACCGATTAGGCGCCGCGTATACAAGTAAATTAGTACAAAACACAAATGCAAGATAAATAAGGACGCTCTGCAACAAAAAAGTCCACAAAATACGTAACTGAAAATGTTCCCCCAAAATTCTTATAATAAGGGTGGGTGGGCGGGAGCAATTTCTGCGTGCTCCGACTGCTGCTGTCTGGCTGCTTCAAGCGAGCTGGTCCATGGTTCGTCTATCACTCCTCGTCGCCACTTTTGTGTCCCAACTTCGTCGCCGCTTTTGTGTCCCAGCCTCGTCGTAGGTGTCGGTGGCCGAGTGGAACGAGACCGACACAGTAACAAAGATAGCACGCCGGTGCAGGTATGGAGGGGAGCAGCCAGAAACTACAAACACTAGAGTAAATTAGAAAGAGATATATATTGCACAGAATGTAACAATACTTAACTTTTACATAGTACTGCATAATGTTGATACATAGTTGTTAGAGGCCTGCCTAGTGCCTGTACAATAGCAAAGTCTTCACTGGTGCCTATCTGATTACGAAGGTCCTAACTGGTTGCTATCTCAGTCCCAAGTGGCCAGTGTCTTCCCGTGGTGGCCACGAGCGGGGTTGCAGCAGAGGGCGCTCGTGGCTGTCGTCGTGAGAACGCCGCGCCGTGCGTGCATGGCGGCGCGCGGCGAAAGTAGGTGGTGCGCACTTTGTACTTGTGCGACACCACAGTTTTTCCTACTCATGGGCATCACCTTACATTTTTCTACATTGAGAGCTAGCTGCCATACTTTGCACCAACTAGAAATTTTGTCTAAGTCAACCTGTATGCTATTACAGTCAATTAAAGACTAAACCCTTCCATAAACCTCAGCATCATCAGCAAACAGTTACAAGTTACTCTGTCCATCAGATCATTTATATAGATAGAAAATAATAGCGGTCCTAGCAAACTCCCCAGGGGCATGCCTGATGATACACTCATTTCTGATGAACACTCACCTCAAGAATGACATACTGCATTCTATTACTTAGGAAGTCTTCCAGCCAGTCACAAATCTGTGAACTTATTCCATATGATCATATCTTTGTTAGCAGTCTGCAGTGTGGCACAGCTTTAAAGGCCTTTTTGAAATTGAGAAAAACACAGTCCGCCTGTTGCCCTTCATCCATGGCTAGCAAGGTGTCATCTGAGAAAAGGGCAAGCTGAGTTTCACATGAATGATGTTTCCTAAACCCGTGCTGATTTGTAGAAAGAATCTTTTCTGTCTCAAGGAAATTTACTATATTCAAACTGAGAATATGCTCCGAAATTCTATAGGAAACTGATGTTAACGATATTGGCCTTTAATTATGTGGGTCAGTTCTCTTTCCTTTCTTATAAACTGGAGTCACCTGCGCTTTTTTCCAGTCACTAGGAACATTGCACTGAATTAAAGATGCATGATAAATGCAAGCTAATTAAGGGGCCAATGCCACAGAATACTTGTAAAACCAAAATGGAATTCCATCTAGACCAGGAGACTTTTTTGTATTTATCTTTCTCAGCTGCTTCTCTACCTATTACTATGTCCTCCATTTCAGAGTTAATATGTTGATCAAATCATGGTACATTTGTGCCGTCCTCCTGCGTGAAAGATTTCTTAAAGGTTAAATTTAGAACTTCAGCTTTTCGTTTGCTTTCTTCTATTACTGCCCCGGAATGATCAACGAGTGACTGGATAGTGGGCTTGACCCACTTATCGATTTTACATAGGAGCAGAATTTTTTTGGGTTCTTGGAAAGATCTTTTGTTAAGGTATGGCTGTGGTAATTATTGTATGCTTCGCGTATCGAACTTTTTATAGACACACGAATCTCTACTAATTTTTGCCTGTCATCATCATTTGTGTGTTCTTTTTTGAACTGAGAGTACAACAGTCTTTGCTTTCTTAGTAGCTTTCTAACATTACTATTATACCACGGTGAAACATTTCCATCCTTAATCAACTTTACAGACACATATTTCTATAAACCTTTATTTACAATGCGTTTAAATTTTGTCCACAATTCCTCTACATCCATTGTACCAGAACTAAACAATGTCCATTCATTTTCTAAGTGTGATCTTAACAATTTCTTATTGGCTCTTCCTCACAAAAATATGCTCCTACCCATTTTGATTGGATTATGAACTGTGGTCACCATCGACGCTATGACAATATCATGATCACTAACTCCTGTCTCTACACAGACTTCGTTAATAAGGTAAGGCCTATTCGTAGCTATAAGGTCTAAAATATTTCCATTGTGTGTGGGTTGCCAGTTTAACTGCTCAAGACAGTGTTAGGAGAATGTGTCCAAAAGTAGCTCGCAAGACTGCTTGTCTGTATCACCTGAAATGTAACTAGAGAGGTCCCAATCTACTCTCTTAAGGTTGAAATCTCCCCTAACTAATATTGCATGGCTCAGATACATATGCACTAACTGGTGTAGACTTTCTTTGAATGACTCTAAAACTGCTACAACAGCACTGGGAGTCCGGTAAAAACACGCAGCAGCTCCCTTAGACTTTTACAGACAATGCTGTCATTTATCAGTTAGTAAAGTCACCATGAGATCAAAAGAAACTGCAAAACAATTTAGATAATACACTCCAGGCCATTAAAATTACTAAACCTCGAAGATGACATGCTACAGACACGAAATTTAACCGACAGGAAGAAGATGCTGTGATATGCAAATGGTTAGTTTTTCAGAGCATTCAAACACGGTGTCAACACCTACAATGTGCTACCATGAGGCAAGTTTCCAACCGATTTCTCATACACAAACAACAGTAGAGTGGCATTGCCTGGTGAAACGTTGTTGTGATGCCTCGTGTAAGGAGGAGAAATGTGTACCATCATGTTTCCGACTTTGATAAAGGTGGAATTGTAGCCTATAGCGATTGTGATTTATCGTATCGTGACATTGCTACTCATGTTGGTCGCAATCCAATGACTGTTAGTAGAATATGGAATCGGTTGGTTCAGGAGGGCAATACAGAATGCCGTGCTGGATCGCAACGGCCTCGTATCACTAGCAGTCGAGATGACAGGCATCTTATCTGCATGGATGTAATGGATTGTGCAGCCACGTCTCGATCCCTGAGTCAACAGATGGGGACATTTGCAAGACAACAACCATCTGCAGGAACAGATCGATGATGTTTGCAGCAGCATGTACTATGAGCTTGGAGACTATGGCTGCGGTTACCCTTGACGATACATGACAGACAGGAGCGCCTACAATGGTGTACGCTATGACATACCTGGGTGCACGAATGGCAAAAATTCATTTTTTGGGGTGAATCCAGGTTCTGTTTACAGCATAATGATGGGCTCAGCCATATTTTGCGACATCGCGGTGAACACACATTGGAAGCGTGTATTCGTCATTGCCATACTGGCGTATCAGCTGGCGTGATGGTATGGGGTGCCATTGGTTACACGTCTCGGTCACCTCTTGTTCGCATCAATGGCACTTTGAACAGTGGCTGTTACATTTCAGATGTGTTGCGACCCGTGGCTCTACCCTTTATTTGATCCCTGTGAAACCCTACATTTCAGCAGGATAGTGCATGACCACATATTGCAGGTCGTGTACGGGCCTTTCTGGATATGGAAAACGTACTACTGCTACCCTGGCAATCACATTCTCCAGATCTCTCACCAACTGAAAATGTCTGGTCAATGGCGGCCAAGCATCTAGCTCGTCACAATACATGTCATTAACTACTCTTGATGAACTGTGGTATCGTGTTGAAGCTGCATGGGCATCTGTACCTATACATATCATCCAAGCTCTGTTTGACCCAATGCCCAGGTGTATCAAGGCCGTTATTATGGCCAGAGGTGGTTGTTCTGGGTACTGATTTCTCAGGATCTATGCACCCAAATTGTGTGAAAATGTAATCACATGTCAGTTCTAGTATAATATATTTGTCCAATGAATACCCGTTTATCATCTGCATTTCTTCTTGGTGTAGCAATTTTAATGGCCAGTAGTGTATTTGTCCAATGAATACTTGTTTATCATCTGCATTTCTCCTTGGTGTAGCAATTTTAATGGCCAGTAGTGTATATCTGTAAGGGAAAAGGCAATTAATCCTAAATAATGAAAAATGTTAATTCATCCATGAAAGTACTGAAATAAATTCAACTAAACACCTAGGAATTATGATTACAAACAACTTAAATTAGAAAGAAAATATCGTAGAGAAGGTGAACCAAAGTCTACATTTCATTTGGAAAGTTCAGACAATGTCAGCTCACTTTTTATTATCTCAATACAGATACAGAGTTCAAAAAACCCTCTGCCAAGCATTTAAATGTGATCCGCAGAGTAATTATGTGTGGATGGGCCAGTCATTATAGGATATCAATGGAAATACAGGCTCCATCCAGACATTTGGCAAAAGATCATAAAAGTAGTGTGATTATTTTGAAGGTGTGTAACTATAAGTGTCTCAAAGAAAATCAGTTAAGTTATTTCAGAGGAAAATAATAATTCTCTTTACTTTTTACCGAGCCCTTGTTGCATGGGGGCGGATAACATACCTATGTCACTGCATGAGAAACAGCTTGCTGTAAATGAGTTTTTAACCACAGAAACTGTACCTCCAATTGAAATCAATAGAAGAATTACAGTTGTGTATACTGATGATTGTAGTATCATCAGTAATGTACAATGTTGAGTTATTTGTGGTCATAATTAAGGCAGTGCTAATTTCCATGTATGTGGCAGAACTTGGAGTGGATTACCACACACAACAGCCAACAAAACTCATAGAAATTGATTTAATGAACTCACTAGAGGAAATTGTTAAATAACACAGACATAGCTCTCAGGTAAATGTGACATATTGTCAGTGCTGAACATCTACAGAACTGTGGTACAAAAATGGTAATGGCCTGAAACAGGCTCAAAATGTATTTTGCATTTGGAGCACGAAGCTGGCAGCTTTCTTAACAAGAATTTTATGTGCAATGGAAGCTGTATTCACCATTTTGATCACAAAACAAGAAAATATCAATGGATTTCCAATACAAAGTTTCACCAATGCCAAAAATATTGAAGACCACGTCATCAGCGGACAGTACCACGCTCATAGTATTCTCGGATGTTGAAGGTGTGGTATATTTCGAATTCTAACCTTAAGACACCAGCATGAACTGTGAAAGGTACTGTAAGACCCTCAGAAAACTGAAAGCACAAATTCAAAAAGTTCATCCTCCCATGGGTCTCCCTCTCTCCATCACCATGATAATGCTGGACCACAAACACAACAATTTGATGTCATTCGTTTAAAATGATCAATCATCCTACATAAAGCCTCAGCTTGGTTCCATCTTCGATTGTGATGAAGCAGTGCAAACAGAAGTAAAGTTGTACCTCCATCACTAAAATTAAAAAAAAATCTACAATAGTAGTATGAACAAACTGGTATCGAATTGGGAGAAATATATTTGTGCCCAGGGTGACAATGTTAGGAAATAAATGCATCCACCTGAAGAATGAAGGTTTAGAATATTAACATTTTATATAAAAATTTTAAGAGTTTTCTCATAAAAATTCAGAGCCATTACTTTTGAGAAAACCTTTTTATATGTCTTGTTACAGTGGGCTGTTTTATTAAGGTAGCTAACCACTTCAAGAGAGTGTCTCTCAAGGTGGTCAGATATTTAGCTGCCCTCTTAAGGTAGCCAAATTCCTCTTCACTTGTTCTGCTGTGCACCATAATAAATTGGTGTGCATGTCTAAAATTTTTGAGGTGTTCATCAAGTGAGCTGAGACCCAAGGAGGCCTGCTGGAGTCCAGTGTGGTAATTGGTGTGTCGTCAACACAGCATACTGCTCTACAACTAAGTTCCAGAGCATCATTGCAGAAAGACCTAAGCTTGGCAACCTACACAATTAATGAAGCACCACAAGGAGGAAAGGTGTGCTGATGAGACTAATAAACCAGGGGAAATATGCTTATCCTAAAGTGTACACTTAGTTGCTTAAATAACTGGACTTTTACATATTCACATTCAGTATTCCTGTTATTCTGCCCATCTCACCACAATCAGATAATATAAGTCTATTGAGTGTCAGTGAAATCATGACCAGATAGGGCTGCCTGTCATCTGCTTGTTGACTTCAACAATGAGAAGTTGCCCATCTGGTGTAGGCCACAGCTGTGGTTTGCTTTCACAGAGTACTTGTACTTCATGAATGAGTAGAAACCTGGCAGGCTGCCAGCCCTCCTCCTACTTGAGAATCAAACATGAACAATTTACAGCCTGTCTCCCCCACACTGTCCAGACATGGCACTTTTCATTTGTTTTCTTTTGATTGTCTCTGTTGTTGTTAGAGCACAGGAAGTGTCTATTTAGCTGCCAGCTGATTCACAGCAGTAAGCGAAACTGGCTTCTGATTAGAAGCGACATATAGTATTTTGACTTTTGTCTGTGTATTTTTGTTTCATTTTCTAAATTCATACTGTGCTCTCCTGCACATTGGATTCAAATTCTCATTTTAACAAACAGTGTAGTCTTTCTTTGAGTGCATCACGACAGTAGTTTTTGCTTTCTCGGTAATGTAATCATGAATAGGGACTGACTGCTGTGTGCAGATGTGGTCTGAGCTGGTGACACTTTTCTCCCAGCTTCAAGCTTTGTTAACCTCAGTTGCACAGCTCAAGGCCGCAATCGAAGGGCCTCATTGTTGGCCGGTAGTGGGACTCCAAACGGACTCTTGTCCTCTCCACCGATCGGCCTGCGGCATCGGCTTGCCCTGATACTGCCAGCAATGAGGTAGACACCACACCCATGGTTGTGTGGGAGGTTGCTCCAGTGCATGGCAGGCGGCGCAAGACATTCCGGGAGACCGATCATGAGCCCTCCCCTGTTCGTCTTGCGAACAGGTTTGAGGCGCTATCTGTTCAGGACAAAGTTCCTGAGCTAGATGGTGTCTCTCATCCTAAGGTCACCACTCAGCCTGCAAGATCCGGGCTTTCTCAGAGGGTGGGTTTGCTTGTAGTTGGGAGCTCCAACATTAGGCTGGTGATGGAGCCCCTTAGAGAGATGGCTGCCAACGAGGGGAAGAAGGCCAACGTGCACTCTGTGTGCATACTGGGTGGGGTCATTCCAGATGTGGAACGGGTCCTTCTGGATGCCATGAAGGGTATGGGGTGCAGCCAACTGCAGGTAGTGGTTCACGTTGGTACCAATGATGTGTGTCACTTCAGATCTGAAGAGATTCTCTCAGGTTTTGAGCAGCTATATGAAAAGACTGCCAGTCTTGCAAGATGAAAGCAGTGCACACCAACTGCAGCATAGTTGACAGGACCGACTGTGGACCGAAGGGACAGAGCTGAGTAACTAGAGAGTCTACGAGTGGTTATGTGACTGTGTAGACTGCAGATTCCTTGACTTGTGCCATTGGGTGGTGGGGTTCCAGGTTCCGCTGAATAGGTCAGGAGTCCAGTACACGCAGGAAGTCGCTACGTGGATAGCGGGGCTGTGTGGCATGGACTGGGCAGTTTTTTTAGGGTAGAGGGCTTTGCTGAAACACTAAATGGGCTGTCTCAAAGGGTGCAGGTCGA
Organism: Locusta migratoria; assembly: GCA_026315105.1. Classification (NCBI taxonomy): domain Eukaryota; kingdom Metazoa; phylum Arthropoda; class Insecta; order Orthoptera; family Acrididae; genus Locusta; species Locusta migratoria. The sequence goes on along the minus strand of CM048755.1, from coordinate 449,690,473 downwards.
TCACACGTGAAATATAGATTATAAACTATCAGTATAAAAGTTGTTAATTGTTGTAGCTGTGTCGGGAAAGTACCAGAACTCCAAATTAAATAGAAAGCACCAAAACACATATCATTATATGTAGTGAAAGTTGAATTAAGCTGGAAATAAGTTCAGCAGAAGTATTTGAAAAAGATCTAACTGTATTCAGAAAGGATAGATTAAACAAAATAGGTGGAGGCAGGCATGTTTGTCACCATCAAAAGTAGTCTATCGTGTAGTGATGTTGAAGTTGATAGTTCCTGTGAGTTGTTATGTGTAAAGGTAAAACTGTAAATAGTAAAAAGTTAATAATTGGTTCCTTTTACCGGTCCCCTGATTCTGACGATACAATAGCAGAAAGGTTCAAAGAAAAGCTGTGTCTAATTGCAAACACATACCCGACTCACACAATAATAGTAGGCAGTGATTTTAATTTACCCTCAGTCTGTTGGTGAAATTATATTTTCAAATCAGAAGGTATGCATAAAACATCGTGCAAAATTGTACTCAACGCATTCTTTGAGAATTACTTCGAACAATTAGTTCATGAGCCAACTAGAATTGTAAATGGATGTCAAAACACTCTCGATCTCTTAGCATCAAATAATTTTGAGTTCATAACAAGCATCAAAACCGATACAGGTATTAGTGAACACAGAGCTGTCGTAGCAAGATTGAATATCGAAAGTTCCTAAGTTACCAAAAATAGATGAAAAGTATATGTGTTCAGGAAAGATGATAGAACTATAATACATTGTTTCTTGAAAGACAGTTTCCACTCATTCCTAACACTAAACATAAGAGTAGACCAGATGTGGCTCAAATTCAAATAAGTGGTACTGACAACAATTGACAGTTTTATAACAAATAAATTAATAAAAGAAGGAGGTGATTCCCCCTGATACACAAAACAGGTCAGGATAGTGTTGCAAAAGCAATGGAAAAGGCATGCTAAATTTAAACCAACACAAAGTCCCCAGGATTGGCGATCCTACATACAAGCTTGAAATTTAGTGAGGACTTCAATGCGAGATGCCTACAATACTTTTCACAGCAATACTCTTTCTCAAAATTTGACCCCAAACCAAAGAGATTTTGGTCATACAATAAATATACTAGGGGCAAAACACAAACAATACCCTCAGTATGTGTTAGTAATGGTGATCCTGCTGATTATAGCACTACTAAAGCAGATTTACTAAACATAGATTTTAGAAACTCATTCACCAAAGAAGAAAAAACCAATATCCCAGATTTCGAATTACAAATAGAGGCCAGAATGGGTAAAATTGAAGTAGATATCCTCAGAGTAGTGAAGCAACTTAAATCACTTAACAAGAACAAATCTTCAGGTCCAGACTCTCACAAAGAAGGATCTGTACCAAAAGATTGGAAAGTTGCACAGGTCACACCTATATTCAAGAAATGCAATAGGAGTAACCCACTAAACTACCGGCCTATTTTATTGACATCAATTTGCAGCAGGGTTTTGGAACATATCCTGCATTCAAATGTTATAAATTATCTCAAACAGAATGATCTATTGACCCAAGGTCAACACGGATTTAGAAAATATCATTCATGCGAAACACAACTAGGTATAAACTCACACGAAGTGATGAGTGGTATCAACAAGGGATCTCAAATTGATTCTGTATGTCTTTTTTCCAGAAGGTTTTTGACACCGTACTTCACCAATGGCTTTTAATCAAACTGCATGGTTATGGTATATCACCCCAAATTTGCGACTGGATAGGGGATTTCTTGTCAGAGAGGACACAGTTTGTAGTATTCGATGGTAAGTCATTGACTAACACAGAGGTGATATCAGGCATTCCACAGGGTATTGTTATTGGTCCTCTGCTGTTCCTTATTTACATAAATGATTTGGGAAAAAATCTAAGCAGCTTTCTTAGGTTGTTTGCAGATGACGCCATCATTTACCATCAAGTAAAATCATCTGAAGATCAAAATTAACTGCAGAGCGATGTAAATAAGATATCATTATGGTGTAAAAATTGGCAATTGACTCTAAATAATGCGAAGGGTGAAGTTGTCCACATGAGTACGAAAAGAAATCTGTTAAACTTTGCTTACAAGGTAAATCAGTCACAAGTGAAGGCCGTAAACTCTGCAAAATACCTAGGAATATTGCTGCCCAGTGTGGGATCCTTATCAGGTGGGTTTCATAGACAACATTGAAAGAGTCCAAAGAAGGGCAGCTCGTTCTGTAATGTCACAATACAGGGGAGACAGCTTTATGGAAATGATACAGGATTTGGGATGGGAATCATTACAACAACAGTGCTTTTCGCTGCGACGTGGTCTACTTATGAAACTCCAATTGCCAACATTCTCCTCCAAACGCAAAAAATAAAATAAATAAATAAATAAAAATTGTCGACTCCCACTTACACAGGTGGAAAAGGTCATCAGAATAAAATACGAGAAATAAGAGCTCAAATGGAGAGATTCAGGTGGTCTTTCTTCCCACATGCTGTTTGAGTATGAAATGGGAAATAAATAGTATAAAGGTGGTTCGATGATCCCTCTGCCAGGCACTTAAATGTGATTTGCAAAGTATCCCATGTAGATGTAGATGGAGCCCCCTGTCTGACTTGTAAGCAGCCTGTTCTTCATGATAACCAGCATCTTGAGCCATGCAGTCAACAATTCTCAACTGAGTGAGTGACAGACTGAAGTGTAGTCATCCTAAACTGCAGAACATACAGAGTGGACAACACCTGTCCCCCTCTACAGTGCTGTTCGCGTGCTGCCACTCCACCCACAGGGTCATGACCTGAGTCACCAATTTCACATTGCACTGATGAGATGTAACATTGGCAGTGGCGGGGGGGGGGGGGGCAGCAGAGGGGGTGTACTGTCCTGAGCCTCTCTCATCCTGGGGGAGGCCTCCAATTCTTTTTTATAGTAATACATGTATTTTCAAGTGGACAGCGGGGGGACCTCTTTTTTTTTTTTTTTTTTTTTTCTTTTTTTTTTTTTTTTTCCCATGACAGCCCCGGGCGTCCAACACCCTTAGTCCACCACTGATCATTGGTTCTACATAACAGTTGCAGAAGTTGCCCACAGTATGCTGCAAAAGGCCAACACATTGTCCTGTATATTCATCTTGGCCAATAAATTCCTGACACCACTCTCCTGCACTCCATACGTCTTGTATGGAATTGTAAAGACATCAACAGGACTGTTAAATTCATATGTCCAGGTGCAGGAGCAGACAATATGTCAGAAGAATGTAGTTAACGTTAGTTTTACATTAGTTTTATAACCTGTCATGACATTAACTGCCATTTACCAGAGCTGTGCTACTCGCATGTAGTATGTGTTGACAGTTTTTACTTTTGGCACAGGATTGTAGTTCCATTGTGCAGTGATAAGGCTGAAGGACTAGTGCATTATTATTATTTGTGCATTTTAATTGCAGTTTTTTTTTTTTTTGCTCTTGTTTGGTATTGTAAACAACACTTGTCAACTGGAAAAAATTGTAGAGGTACATGATACTGCTACAATTGGTAAGAATGTTGCCACTTTGACAAAGTAAGAACAGGAAACAGCAGGAAAATGTTAAACTACATAGACAGGTTGAAGCTTTACAACCCGCCATGCAGCAAATTGCAGACAGGATCCAGTCAAGGTAATGTGAAGTTGAGTGTATGATTCCTTCCTCTTAAAGCAACACTACCTACTTAGAAAATGCCTTTCTCTGGCATGTCAACAGAGGATGTAACAGTTTTTATTAAAGATGTTAAAGCGGTGTTTGATTATATGAGACCGCAATTTGTGTGGTTAATTTATGATTGACAGGCAAAGCTAAAGCATACATTTTCTATCATGAAGTTGTTAGTAAGGCACATATGTTTTAACACATTCTGGATGGTGCCCGAGCCAGACTCGTTCAGCGGTAATTAGTCAGGTGGATGGCACCCAAGTCTGATTCATGCAACACTTAAAAATTAGTAACTGCCATAGCACAACCTGCCCTCTGTTGGGAATCTCTGCATTATGCTGCCACATAGTGAGTGGAGATTTAACTATTTGCAATGACAGAGGATGCTCCAGTTTAACTATTTCCTACTCTCTGCCAAGTCCTACACTACTTTCATGTGATATCTGCATTGCTCGCACTCTGCTTATTCTCAGTATGGTGAATTTACATGAGAGCGATGTTTTCAAAGCCCTGGAAGAGAAAATAGACGATTCTGATGCAGAAGAAGAAGGTGATTATCTGTAAGAATCATATGTGCAAGGGTTCTTTTTTTTGGGGGGGGGGGGATGGGGAATAAGAATAAGATTTACTAAAAGTTTTTGTGCATCTGTTACTTTTAACATTTAATAATAATTATTTTGAATATATAAATAATATTTCATTGTTTCAAATGAGACAGCAAACTCAGTTAGAAAGCTGTAATTTAAAAAAAAAAAAAAAAAAAAAAAAAAAAAAAAAAAAAAATCTTGTTAAAACAGCAGTGCATCTGCCCCATCCAGGGTCACTTACACCAGTTGTGAGTGTGTTAACAGTTGACTGATAGTTTGCATAATAAAATTAAATAGTATAATGAGAAACTTTAGTTTCTCCTGGCATATACAATGTTCAAACAACTTACAGGAATGCAGCTGGGTAATGTCTTCAACTGGAGCACCCTCTGGCATTACATGAAAACGAGAGGGTGTGCTTCTGTAGAAATATTGGCAGCTGTTGAAGACATTATCTGGCGGCATTCCTGTAAGTTGTCTGAACAAAATAGTTCAAGGTTCTTCTGTAAAAATTGAGTACTAAAGCATAAGGAATCAGTGGAGAACTTTTCAGATAGAATCCAGAAGATCAATGCAGAGAGTGAAGTTCCAAAAGTTTTCTATGTGGTATTCTGCCAAGATTTGACGTAAGCTGACATAGCCATGTCTCTTAAGTTCACTATTTTTTAAAAAATATCTTTGTCACAAAATTATATACCGATGACTTTGTTTTTTCTTCACTTTAGATGTGAACTTAAAAGTCATGCACATTAGCAGTGTCAGCAAGTAGAATACTTAAGCTGTGAAATAATTGTACACTGAGCACAGAATTGTGGGAAGGAAAGTACAGAAAGCATTGATAATGGAAGTAGCTGTTAAATACAAACAGGAAAATTTCAACCACTGTGAAGCATAACTGGATGTAATGCTACACAAATTGATGTACAGACAAAATACAGTGTAATAGGCATAGTGGAGGACAAATAACATAAAATTTTGGTAAAAACAGATGTGCATGTATCACTCTTCATTCTGGACCTTGTAGGCAGGAGGTGACTTTGGACTCCCTGATGTAAATTACGTGGAGTTGGTGAAAACTGGGTACAATGCTGCTCGTTTTTAGTATTGTAGCTAAAAAATATTTATGAGTGTTTGGAAGTTTTACTAAATGTGTGAAAGGAGACAGAGATTCTTGGACCAGATTTCCTTTACGGATACCATGCTAAAACAGAACTTTTGCTGTATACAGCAGAGCTCAGTAGGACCCTTTTTTCCATGGGGGGATAAAGCTGCAAGCAAGCCAATTTCACAAGCTGTTGCTGGCTAAATTATAAATGCATACACTAATGGTTGATTCTCATGATACAATATCACCAGTACACCTGCAGTGCAAACCAATGACAGAACACCTAGCCACCACATACAGCCATAAATAATGGTATGAATGAAAATCAGAATACTTGTCAAGTATAATGTCAAGAGTGTAGTTGGTTCACCAGCCAAGATTAAGGTCCTCTTACAGAGTATAAAGTGTGATCTGGGCCTACAGAAACCAGCAATTTACCACATACCATGTCAATGTGGTATGTCATATATTGGCCAGACCACCAGGACTGTCGAGATCTGGTGTAAGGAGCACCAATGGCACACCAGACTCAAGCAAGCCACTAAGTCAGCTATAAATGAACACTGTTTGGAATTAATTCATTTGATGAATTATGATGATGTCAAGATACTGACACAAACACCCAGATACTAGGATAGTGGTATTAAAAAATCCATTGAAATAAAGGTTAAACAGAATCTAATCAACTGTGACATGGGATATCAGCTTAGTTGCACCTAGAACCCAGTACTCAATCTACTTAATACACAATGGTTGTAACATACATACTGCAGATGGAATAACTCTGCATATGGTGACAGAGTGAATAACCCAGCACAAATAACACAGATGGTGCTGAATCAGACAACAAATTAAGTACTTGAGGATCGTCATATAGAGAATGAATGGAAATTTCAACACCAGGAAACAGAGAGTAATTCGGCAGCCACCTCTAGTGGGCACAGACATCAAATGGAGGACTTGACACAGCTGACAATGGTAACAGAACAGACTAGTCCATATAAAAGCTTAAATGACAGCAATCAGAAGGCTGAACACACAATACAACTTGGGAGGTGGAACAGAATGTCATACTATTAAATTATTAACTGACAAGTGCCAAAAATTATGCACACAACACTTCGAAACAGCCATGCCTAGGAAATACTACGGTTGCAGCTGTTGACCAGCATGGACATCGGATGGAACACTTTTGTGAACCAATGACAGAACGCTAAGCTATCACACACAGTTATAAATAGTGGACCCATTCCACACTGGATTCAATCTCAGGAAGAACTTGTTTTAAGTACTGATAATGATCAACAGTGGTTGAAATCTGGATCTGAATAAACAAAATATTTACTACTGATTGCTGAAAAAAATTTCTACAAGATCACTAGTAATGTGATCAAAATATTGTGCTGATACAATGCAGTTTGCCATCAGAAAACTCAATTCTCCATGATAACAGGATATTTATAGGCATGCCATCAATGTATCAGCATTACATAGGAAAATTGTTCACTTGCAAGGCAAACAATGGAAGCTTTGCTACTATGGTTGTTGACTTTAATGTAAATGATCCTTTACCAGTAACATCTGTAACCCAGTACCATATATCTAAGAGTTGTAATGTGCCAGTTCACAGAAAACCATACCACACAATGAAACATCTCAAATCTTAATAAAGACATTCATTGGCCAACAATTGCCAGGAGGGATAACACAGCATTGTGATAGAACATAGTGGGCAAGTGTTATCTTTGCTTCAAAAACATCACCAGATGGTAATATGAAATACAGATTCCATTACAGTAACCATTAGGTGGATGCAAAGAATATCACTGTTGCATAATCACATCCTCAATATTATAAAACATTAAATAGCTTAGGACATTGCCAGGAATTTACAAAAATGGATATAAGAATCCAGATTTCCTGTAAGTTAAAAAGGAAGTATATCTTTCAGCCAAGAATAGCTCCAATGCTGATGATTTACCTATATACAAGTAATACCATGAAATATTAAGTAAAGTAATTCAAATATCTAAACAAGTCCACTATGAGAAGAAGATAGCAATGTCAGGCTACAAAATAGAAACAATATGGTACATACAGAAAGAGGAGACTTGTAGAACCAGATAGTGACAGTAACAAATAGCATTAGGAGCAGATGAGACATTAGTGACCTAAGGGCATAGTGTAGCAAGATTATATTAGGTTATGAATACCTGCATGGACTACTCAAGCATACCTCCCATCAGATAGAAATTCTCAACTTTACCTTGCCCACTATTACTCAAATTCGCATTTTTTTTTTTTTCAAACTGATTCCCATAACAGTAAGGGCCTAGGAGTGCCTCTGCACTGAATAAAGGATCATTGCCCATCATTGGTATAATGTATACATTATATACAGTATATGTGTGGCATTTTTTTTTCCCAGACATTTCAGAAAGGACAGACACCACTTTTGATTCTGCAATTATTTCAGATTTCTGAAGGGTTTCTATCCCTTTCCAACGTGACCCACAAGATCATGCGAGTTTGGTTTTAATAATGCTGTTGCTCAACAATGTAGCTTTTGTGTTTAATTCTGGGCGGCAACAATTACGGAAGTTCCTGCATTGTGATTGTTAGATGTTGCATTGGGTAGCATTCACATCGAAGAGAAGCATATCATTATAAACTTGCACAAGAAGATAGAACCATGCAGTCATGTTGTAAATGCGTTGTAATTTCTTACATTTAATTATTTTACAACACTGCTGCAGTATTTTAGATAGAGAATGTTTCATTTTACATATTTAGACTGCCTAAGCAAATTTACAAAGCATCAGTTGCATGTTAGACACGTTTTTGTTTTGAGCAGCATGATCATGCGGGTAACTTTTTGAAAACAGTTTGATATTGAAATTTTTTTAAATTATTTTTACCTGAATCTAGAGGTCTAAATACATGGAAACTGCTACATTTTGAGTGGAGATTGATTTTTTTTTTCTCAGGTCAGAAAGGGTTAAATCAAGGCGGCTATTTACACCTACAGTGAGAATGCACTTAATTGATTAGATAATAGATTACAAGCAGTGAGTATTTTCTGTGATTTGTCAAACGCAACATCCTTTTAAGCAAATTAGAATTCTATGGTGTCACAGGCAATGCTGTAAAATGGTTCAAGTCATACTTCGCCAAGAGGAAACAAAGGCTGTTAGAGCAAGGGACTAGTGAATTAAGCCATCCGTCATAGTGAGATTTGGAAGAAATTACATGTGGTGTCCCAACAAGGATCCCTCTTACGGCCATTGTTCTAGAAATTTCTGAGAATGGTATTTTCATGGACATTAATGAATGGTTTAAAGCCAACTGATTGACAATAAACTTTGAAAAGACACACTAGATGCAGTTGGGAACATGTAAGAGGTATCCATCCAACATATGCATAAAGTATGAAGAAGAGCAGATAGAAGAGAGTGACAGTATTACATTTCTGTGGTCAGGGGCATATATAAGGGGGAGGCATGGTGCCTCCCCCCTCCCAAAAAATAGCCATATTTTTATGATTCTATATCAACAATAGGAGGCGGGATACTCTGCAAATCACATTTAAGTGCCTGGCAGAGGGTTCATCGAACCACAATTATACTATTTATCTCCCATTCCATTCTCGAATAGCGCACGGTAAAAAAAAACACTTGAATCTCTCTGTTCGAGCTCTCATTTCTCGTATTTCATTCTGATGATCATTTCTACCTATGTAAGTGGGAGTCAACAATATATTTTCGCATTTGGAGCAGAATATTGGCAATTGGAGTTTCGCAAGTAGCCACGCCGCAGCGATAAGTGCCATTGTTGTAATGATTCCCATCCCAGATCCTGTTTAATTTCCGTAACGCTGTCTCCGCTGTATCGTGACAATACGAAACGAACAGCCCTTCTTTGGACTCTTTCAATGTCCTCTGTCAAACCCATCTGATAAGGATCCCACACTGGGCTGCAATACTCCAAAAATGGATGGACAAGCGTAGTGTATGCAGTTTCTTTTGTAGTTCTGTTGCATGTTTTAAGGGTTCTGCCAATAAAACGCAGTCTCTGGTTCGCCTTTCCTACGATATTATCTACGTGTTCTTTTCAATTTAAATCTGAAGTAATAGTAATTCCTAGGTATTTTGCGGAGTTTATGGCCTTCACATTTGATTGATTTATCTTGTAAACGAAGTTTAATGGATTTCTTTTCGTACTCATGTGGACGACTTCACACTTCTCATTATTTAGAATCAATTGCCAATTTTCACACAATAGTGATATCTTATTCAGATTGTTCTGCAGTTGATTTTGATCTTCAGCTGATTCTACTAGACGGTAGATGATGGCGTCATCTGCAAACAACCTAAGAGAGCTACGTAGATTATCCCCTAAATTGTTTATGTAAATAAGGAACAGCAGAGGACCAATAACACTACCCTTTGGAACGCCCGATATCACCTCTGTTTTAGTCAATGCCTTACCATCGATTACTATGAACTGTGTCCTCTCTGACAAGAAATCCCCTATCCAATCGCAAATTTGGGGCGATATACCATAACCACGCAATTTGATTAAAAGCCATTTGTGAGGTACGGTGTCAAAAGCTTTCTGGAAATCAAGAAATACGGAATCGATTTGCATACCTTTGTCGATAGCACCCATCACTTCGTGTGAATAAAGAGCTAGTTGTGTTTCGCATAAACGATATTTTCTAAATCCGTGTTGATCTTGGGTCAATAGATCATTCTGTTTGAGATAATTCATAATAATTGAATACAGGATATGTTCCAAAACCCTGCTGCAAATTGACATCAATGAAATAGGCCTGTAGTTTAGTGGGTTACTCCTACTGCCTTTCTTGAATATAGGTGTGACCTGTGCAACTTTCCAATCTTTTGGTACAGATCCTTCTATGAGAGAGCGGTTGTATATGACTGTTAAGTAAGGAGCTATCGCTTCAGCATAATCAGATAGAAATCTAATGGGTATACAATCCGGACCAGAAGACTTGTTCTTGTTAAGTGATTTTAGTTGCTGCACTACTCCGATGATATCTACTTCTACGTTACTACACAATACAAAGATGTTGATAATTATACATTTTGTTCTTAACATTACTTGGTGATATTCATTTAGATCACAAGAACTGCATAAAATGGAAATTTTTTAATTAAATCAATTAATGTAATTTTGGTTTTAGAATCTGTTATAACATTAACCCAATACTTGCCAAAACTTCATTAATTTTTTTGCAATGTAATTTACATTAATATGATGCCTTGGCTTACAAATGGAAAGAAAATCTGTTTTACAAGATTTCAGTATATTACAAGAAAATTTAGAGACTATCGCATTTTGGGACATAGGAAAAATAACTTATCAAAAGGCATAAAATAATTGTCAACGTATAAAACTGTAAGAAATGTCGTGAGGAAAATAAAAACACTTATTATATTGTTATTGACTGTTTATTAACTATGAAGTGAAACAAAACACTTGCCATGTTCATGAACATTACACCTATCATGCATTTATGCAGTATGCATATTTCATCTGTGTTTTCCTCTCTTCAGTCTACTTCCTTGTGGGGTTCTGCATTTTCGATTTGATGCAATGTTCTTTTAAAGATACAACATCACGTGGCTGTTGAACATCCAAAACTGAGCACTTCTCTTTTGGATTAGCAATTTGGTATACACAACATGTGTTTACCATGCAGATATCAATCACCTGAGCAAGTAACAGATACCTTCACTTCTTTGACCTTATCCTTGTTCTATAAAGCGATATCTAAATGTCCAATAAATCAACACCACCAATATTGGCACTATATTCTTCAATGAGATGTAACACTGAGAAGAGTAACAGCACCATAATTTGTGGATAAATTTACTTTTATCCCATAAAACTCGTTTATTTTTGTTAAATATGTAGTCATAGATCCCTCATTCACTTTCTTTCACTATTTTTCGGTATGAATGTAGGGATATGCGTTGTCCCAGTAGCTTTCATTTTTGTCTTTCCCTATGCACGTCAACACTGGTTACAAAAGATGTGAAAGAAAAGCTTATGATTCAGGTACTGATTCTTGAATCAAACAAATCAGATCATTTATTACCTTTGCTTTTAAAGGCTCCTGTTTCTTGTCAATTTTGCCAAAGTATGGTAAAAAGCTGTAAGTTAATTGAAAATGTGAATCTCAGAAAATCTCCTGCAACATAAAGAAACCAGACCGCAGCAATTTTTGTATAAAATATGTGCTTAAAATAAAATAATAAATAAAAAAAATGTAAAATATCATTGTCCCATTATATGTCTTTTGTTAGTGTGTCCTATTATTTTAAGCACATCTTTTATATTGTAGGAGATTTACTGTCCCATGTAGCTTGGTAGCACAGAGATGCAATGTCAGACTATAAATCCAAGGTCATGGGTTTGATCCCCATTAGGTCATAGGATTTTTATCTGCCCCTTTCCACTTCTTTCACCTCTGGCAAATTTGCTGATGTGAAAATATGGAGTAGCACCATGACTTGGAACCCACATTAAAGTGTAAGTCCCCCTATAACAAACTTTGTAAATCAGTTCGAAGGTCAGAGGAAGGCAATGGCATACCACCTCCAAAAAGGGACTATTCCTAGTAAAGTGTTCAAACCAATCTTCAGATTGTTGACTGCTTTACTTTATCATTGTTCCATTATTGGTATGCAAAAAAAAAAAAAAAAAAAAAAAAAAAAAAAAAAAAAAAAAAAAAAAAAAAAAAAAAAAAAATTGATATTGCACTTACTTCATGAAATATGAATCACTGAATGTTAGATGGACATCTGTAACTTCATAACAGATACACTCAGACAACTAAATCATTGTTCATGAACTACCAGCAGACATACAATTCTAGCTAAGTCTGAAGATAGAAAATAGGCAAATTAATATCTTTACTAAAATAAACTAATTAGAGAAAAACTATTTATTTTCAATTTTCAGGCATTATAGCAGTCAGTTCTTCTTCAGATACAACAATCAGAGCTAAAAGTTTAATTGCATAGTTAGAAATAAATACCATATTCTATTCCCAAAAAGAGACAATGGTCAGTAAGGGGTTAGTATCAGACATATTAGCAGTAGTAAAAATAATACATGTCATATTCAGAAAATGAAATAATGGAACTAATGAATAAAAATTTACTTTTAAAACACAGAATAATTGAAGTTATCAATGATTCATTAGTTGATTTACCAGCACCCACAATTATTTTATTATGATGAAATTTTGAATCACTATTTGGGTTCTGTTTAATAATTCAAATTTTAACAGCATTATTTGTAACTACACATTACAGTCTAAATATTGAAATAGCATTTACAAGAGTGATTCATATTTCCTGAGATTTAAATACTGGTTGGATTATCTGAGTATTGCAACCAAATGGAGCATCAGTATTTTTCATTTGTATATATTTGCATGCATGATGAGGAATTTATTATGGATCTAACATACATGAATAATTGGAAGAATAATTCTGTTTTTATAGTAATAGCAACACCAATTATAGAATATATACTACCTTGAGGACAAATGTCATTTTGAGGGGAAATAGTAATAACTTATTTATTGTCATACCCTATATCAGACAGAACTTGTCCATTGAGTGCGATTACAATTTGCAGCTGATAATGCAACATTTAATCAATTCCATACATTTCACTTTGTATTATATTTTATAATTTCTTCTGTAGCAGTAATCATTAAAAAAACATCAAACAGGGTGAAATGACCCAGTTGAACTAAATAGTTACATTGAAACAAAATCCCTTTCCATCCTTATATTACATAAAAGGATATAATTACATTTGTAATTATAACACTTATACTATAATAATAGAAAGTCCAGGTTGTAGTTAATAATATAATAGGACAGTTTACAACTATCCACAAAGACGTGGAGACGAGTTACTACAGGCACACACAATAGACACTCATATAAAACACTATCAGCTATCGGCCATGGCCTTCTTCTGAAAATAGAACACTCATGCAATCACACAGGCACACAACACAGTCATACAACCATCACCTCCGGCTGACACAGTGCGTGAGTGTTCTATTTTCTGAAGAAGGCCATGGCCGATAGCTTAAAGTGTTGTATGTGTTTGACTTTTGTATGTGCCTGCCGCAGCTCATCGCCACGTCTTTGCAGTGAGTTGTAAACTGTCCTACAATATTATTACCACTAATACTAGTTATATTACCATATATTGTGATACAGATAACTTTGTACCAGCTAACCTTCTAGTACCACCAGTCGGTATTCAACCATAATAATACTTTCTATTTACTAATGCAATTCTGTGATCAATTTCCAATAAATTGGGCAGTGTTATTGCACTATTTATATAAGTTAAAATTCTAATAATGATACCACTATACAAAAAACCATATTTTGAGGAATTCAGTTTCACCGATCAACCAAATTATATTCTGAATTATAATAAGCCACGTCTCCACCATATCCTTCCTTCCAGGAGTGCTAGTCTTGCATGGTTCGCAGGAGAGCTTCTGTGAAGTTTGGAAAGTATGAGGCGAGGTACTGGCGGAAGTAAAGTTGTGAGGCGGCATCGTGAGTCGTGTCGGGATAGCACAGTCGGTAGTGCGCTTGCCCGCGAAAGGCAAAGGTCCCAGGTTCGAGTCCCGGTTCCAGCACACAATTTTAATCTGCCAGGAAGTTTCATATCAGCACACACTCCACTGCAGAGTGAAAGTTTCATTCTATAATAATTGTCATTTGCTTAACAACACAAATCGAAAATGACTAGTAGAAGAGCCATAAATAATAACATGAAAAATCCTAAGAATTATTTATTTTTCACACTTACTAATTAATGTATGTTTTGCAAAAATATGAGACACATTAATTGGAAAATAATTTAATTCGCTTAAGAAAAACGTATGTTTTGAAAAGAAAAGATTAGAATTTTAATTCTGCTATTAAATTTCAAGTTCTTAAAAACATTAAGGAAATAAATGAAAAAAGCACAATCCTTAAACCAACAAAAAAATCAAATCTAGAGGTAAAATACTCTTACAAGCCAAGTTTGTAATAACAAAATCGAGGTAAGGATCCACAAACCCAAATAAATAAATAAATAAATAAAACCTCATAACATTATTGAGCATTAATCCATCAATGTTGGTTAACAGAGTTTATCACTAACATTTCCTGATGTCTTTTGTTGTTGTTGTTGGTTGAATGTTTAAGGGGGACAAAACTGCAATGGTCATCAGTCCCCCATTCCATCACTAAGCGTCACAAGTAAAACCGTGGATGTGAAGGAAAAACGCCTAGAGTTTAAAATTGCAAAGTGAGAGGAGAATCTCACGGAGTCCATAAAACATCAACAAAGTTGACAAGAGACAAAGAGAAACGAGACGATCACACAAAGACACCTAACAGCAGAAGCTGATGTCAGTGGTTGGCCGACCATAATAGTAAAAAAGGAAAAGTCAACCACTTGGCAGCACAAGAAAGCCTCCAACTTGAGAGAATGATAAAAAAAAAAACCTGCTCGAATAAAACTTAAAACTGAATCAGCCATCATAGCATTGTCATATAAAACATCTGATAAAACGTCATGGAGGTCAAAAGTCTGCTGCAAGGCAGCTGAAACAGGGCAGTCCACCAAGATGTGGACCATTGTCAAACGGAAGCCACACACTGACATGGGGGTGGGTCCTCACCACGAAGGAGATGTCCATGGGTGAGCCACATATGGCCAATGTGGAGTCTACCTAGCACCACAGAGTCCTGGCGAGAGGCCCGCTTGGAGGAATGCCACACTACTGTGGTCTCCTTGACAAGCCGAAGGTTGAAGGGAGTGGTCAGGCTACGCCACTCAGCATCCCAAAGCAGAAGTACCCGGTGGCGGAACAATGAATGGAGATGAGAAGCCGGGATGCCGATCTCCAGAATGGACGCACCGACAGCCTGCTCGGCAAGCTTGTCAACACGTTTATTGCCTGGGATACCCACATGACCTGGAGACCAGATGAACACCACTGATCGCCCAGAGAGTTCAAGGGCACCAAGTGTCTCCTGTATGGCCAACACCAGTGTAAATTGCGGATCCCATGCGAACATCGACCACAGAACCATCCGTGAATATCAGGTCATAACCAGGGAACTCTGCAATGACTGCTGAGAACTGACAGTGGAGAGCCTCCAAGTGAACTGCATCTTTGGGCCCGTGGGTCAAGTCCATCCGAGTAGACAGCCTTGGCAAGCACCATGGAGGAGTACTTGCACTAATCCGATATGGAGATGGAAGGGGAAAAGACTTAAGCCCCAACAGGAGGGACTGAACTCGAAAGGCAATCATATGACCTGATTGAGGGTGATGTTGGTGTAGGTGGACGACCACATCAGAAGAGAGGAGACAGCGGTTTGGGTGGCCTGGGGAACAATGCACATTGGCTGCATATGCTGCGAGCAGGTGTTGGCGGCGAACCTCCAAAGGTGGGATCCCAGCCTTCACTAGTAATCTGTTCACAAGGCTGGTGTGGAAGGTACCCGTCATGATGCGAACCCCCACAGTTGTGAATGGGGTCCAGTAGACGCAGTTCCGAAAGTGACGCAGACCCATAGGAAATGCACACAAAATCGAGACAGGACTGCACCAGTCCTGTGTGGAGCCGCAACAGTGTGGAGCAATCAGCATCCCAGGTCGTATGACCCAGGTGTCGGAGAATGTTGAGACGGCGCCAGCACTCCTGTTTCAGCTGAGAAATGTTTCCCAGTTAACCCTGCTTAAAGCCGACCTGGGTAGGCTTCCTGGGGACTGATGCTGTGGGAGTGACAGAAAAAGAGGAAAATGGTCACTGCCACACAAGTCATTGTGGGCTCTCCAGTGGACAGATGGTGGAAAGCTGCAGATCGATAAATCAATGGCCAAGAACGTTCCATGAGCCACACTAAAGTGTGTGGGTGCACCAGTATTTAAGAGGCAGAGGTCGCGTTAAGATAGTAAGGTCTCGATTACTCTGCCTTAGCTAGAAACTGTAGCACCACCGCATAAAGGATTATGGGCGTTGAAGTCGGCCAATTGGAAGAAAGGTGAGGGGAGTTGCGATATAAGTGCAGCCAAAACATTCAAAGAGATATCACCATCTGCAGGGAGATAGAGGCTGCACATGGAAAACTCTTATGTTGTCCTTACCCAATAAGCCACTACTTCTAACGGTGTATGAAGGGGTACAGGTTCACTATAAACAGAGGTAAGGACATACATGCACACACCACCCGAGACCCTGTTATATGAGCTACAATTACAGTAATATCCCCTGTATCCATGACGGGCTAGAGTCCGCATTGCTGGAAACCAAGTTTCCTGTAAGGCAAAGCAGAAAGCAGGCATATGCTTGAAAGTTGTTGTAGCTCAGCCAGGTGGGGGAAGAAACCACCGCAGTTCCACTGGAGGATGATGCTATCCAAACTGGGAAGACATGAATGATAAGAGAGGGCAAATTACACCTGGTATTCTTCGTCTTGTCACTTACAGCATTTTTCCTCCGATCCTTCTTGTTCCTCGGGGGCTTCGCCGGCAGGGCGGGCTTTTCAGACTCAGCCGCTGGGACGGAGGAGGAGTGTGAGGCCCTGCGTCCAGAGCCTTCAATTTTTCCTGCTGCTGGCTTGTGTCGGCAGCGACACTGGCGAAACCCTCGGAATGGAGTGTCTCTAGGGACCCCTTCTGAACGAGGTATGCTGGAGAGAGGGTTGGTTTTTCTCTGGCAGAGAGGTGGAGGTTGCTCAAGAGGCAATCACCTTGGGAGCAGAGGAAGGAAGGGAGCGCCCAACCACCTTGGGAGCAGGTGTACGTTTATGGCCGTGAAGGCCCACAGAAAAAGAAGTAGTGGGGAAGACGGGTGTCGCCACAGACAATGGTGACAATGTGATTGCCGTAAAAGAGATAGCCATGGTAACTGGGTATAAGTGCGCAAACATCTTCTTGACCTCAGTATAAGTCAATCAGTCCAAGGTCTTATATTCAATGATTTATCTTTCCTTTTGGAGAATAGGGCATTGCGACGAGCAGGGAGGATGCTCTTCACCGCAGTTCACGCAGCTGGGCACTAGAGTACATGGGGCGTCCGGGTGGGCTGGACGTCCACAATCCCAGCAAGTGGCGCTGGAAGGGCATTGGGATGACACATCACACCAGCAGCACATCACTGTCAACTTCTACGGCAGTGTATTGCCTTCAAAGTCTAAGATGAAGGCACCAGTAGCAACCCTGTTATCGTTAGATCCCCTATGGATGCACCGGACGAAGTGAACACCCCGCTGTTCGAGGTTGGCGCGCAACTCCTCATCGTACTGTAAGAGGAGATCCCTGTGAAAGATAATGCCCTGGACCAGATTAACTGACTTGTGTGGCGTAATGTTTACTGCAATATCTCCGAGCTTGTCGCAAGCAAGCAATGCTCGCTACTGGGCAGGGGATGCGGTGTGGATTAACACGGAACAATTACGCATTTTGGAGAGGGACTCTATGTCTCCAAACTTCTCCTGCAGATGGTCCACGAAGAACTGAGGCTTAGTTGTAAATGATTCCCCATCAGTCCTTGTACAAACCAAATACTTGGTGAAAATGGCTCGTTTCTTTCAGCAGCCCTACGTCATACGAAGTGGCATTGAACTTCCCCCCCTCGGGGATGGTGGTTATACATCCACCAACGCTATCTTTGGCTCGTTTCATTTTGTTCCCACTTATATATATATAGAGCTTTGTACCATACTCGCGACCAGGGTGATTAAGCCAAGATCCCCGGGCTCTGAAACATACAACGTTCCACCGTCGCGCCAAACGATGGTCGTTGAAGCACGCACAGAGCATACAGTGTAGCGGACTGTTGGCGTGACACAGCCCATGGCTCAGGACCCTGGGTTCGCCAAGCCTGTACTCAGCATATTAATGCTGAGCCCCTGAGGGGATGTCTTTTGTAATTCACTAACCCATATTTCATGGTTTGCTTACCTCAAAGTTTTGTTATTGTTACAAATTGTCCAATTTAATTTTGTAAACAATTCTGGCAATGCTTAAGCAACAAAAACAAACAACCAAAACATTCTCTTGGTCAAAAATCACCGCATCAAGGTTAATCGAGTCTATAAATAAATCCCAAAAATTCAAAAACAGAGGATTACTATGGGTTTAGTAACAGTATTATCATAGCCATTGCAATTATTATGCCACTAAGATACTTTGCAAATCACTTACTTGATGAAGGTATATTCCCTGATTGATAATGATGGTTACTCTACCAATCTACAAGAAAGGGGACAAAAAGTTGCCAAACAATTACAGGCCCATATATATAGTACCCATTATATCAAAATTCTTGGAAAATACCATCCATATGCAGATTTACCATTACTTTGTAAGCAATAATCTCTTGCGTAATAGCCAGTATGGCTTTAGATCTCAACAGTCGACAACAAAAGCAGTTCAATGTCTCCTTAGTGACATACTTGATGGATATCAGAAGAGGAAACTCACTTGTGCAACCCTGCTAGATTCAAGCAAAGCCTTTGACTCTGTCACACATGATATAATGATGAAAAAGTTAGAACATTATGGTGTAGTAGATAGACCATTACAGCTATTTGAGTAATACTTAACCAACAGGGTACATTTAGTAAAGGTAAATAACCAAATGTAGAAATAAAGAGAGGAATTCCACAGGCCTTTCTTGTTCATTGCATACATCAATGGCTTCCCAAATAACATGCCATGTAACAATGGCTTTATGCTGATGACATGACGCTAATTACAAATGGTGAAAATCTACAGAATGTTGTAGAATACAACAAAGTAGCAACTGAAATGGGCAGTTATTGGTGCACGGCAAACTTTTTAACTATAAATAAGATGAAAGCTGATTGGGACTTTATGTACATCAAAAGTTGACATGGGATAGACATACAGATAACTTGTGCAGCAAGCTTTCTCATACTCTCTTTCTGCTACAGAAGCTGAAACATGTGGTTAGCAAAAATCTACTGATCTCCGTATACTTTGCTTTCTTCCACACACAGCTCCAATATGGAGTACTACTGTGGGGTAACTCTGTGGGCTCCAAACCCATATTCAAATGGCAGAAGAAAACAATTAGATGTATTTTACGTCTTGCATCTAGGCAATGCTGTAAACAACATTTCAGAGACCTGAAAATAATGACACTCCTCAGCATGTTCAAATTAGAAAACATAAAGAATTTTAACTTTATATTTGAAGTGCATTCCCACAATACTTGGCATAACAGTAACCTAGATCTTCCATATTCAAGGCTGACATTGAAACACAAGGGTCATCAGTACCTAAGTCTGAAACTCTACAACAAACTCCTCAAGGCATTAAGAGATCTGCCAATGAATAAATTTAAACAGACCTTAGAAGGGTGGTTCAAATGTATGCCATACTACTCAACTGATGAGTTCATAAACAGTGGCATACAAAATATTTGCAATAAGCCGCCAATAATAGACAGCAATGTCCACATGAACATTATATATACACTATTGGAAATGTGAGCATTGTGTTGTACTCCTAATACTAGTATAAGTGTATAAGCTTTGTACTATCATATTAAGATGCCATTTTGTAAAATAATAACTTTTTATATGATATATGTATTATACTATAGTAAACATGAGGATTTATTGTGTTACTAATACTATTGTATAAAGATGCACTCATTTACTGGATATGAAGGCAGTGGACAATAAGTGAAATAATTTGAAAGGAAAAGTACTGGATGCTGAAGACTGTGTTACTAAGTTTTTTTCAGTTTTAGTGACTTGAGTGCATTTGTTATTCAACCTGGATAAGAGAAATAGATTTGAAGACAGTGATAATGGGAAAGAAAATCTTATGGCATCAAATGTAAAAGGGGAGCTTTCGGTGGTTAACACTGAACAAAAACAAGACAAAAATACTTTGGACATGTATCAAATTATGGTAGGAAAATGGGAGAATTAAATCAGCAACAGCAGATTATGAAGTAGGAAATAATTGAACAGTTAAGACAAGCACAGTCAAATACATTAAAAGTCAGGGGTGAAGTTATTGATTCTACAATCAATAACATTAAGGACAGTGTAGTTAGAAATACTGATTCGAAACATGAAATAAACAGCTATGTGAAGAACAGATTTCAAAACAGTGGAAAAGAGTGTAGAGTTAGTTGAAGGAGAAATTAATAGAGAAAGGGAAAAAGCAAAAAAATCTTAGAGGTAGTGGACTCCGAAATAGGAATGTTAAATGAGAGAATTAATAACACAAAAAAAAAAAAAAATGTAACTGATGGTATTAATAGTGGACATGCATCAGATAATTTTGTGGGTAATAATGTTACAGCAAGTGTAATTTCCAGTTTTGGTATGTGGTCTAAAATTCCTATTAAAAGCTTTCCAGATAAAGAATTACGCCCTGTAGATTTTATTACATATTGTGAAAATAATTTTGTAAATTAAATATCTTATGAATTAAACATTAAATTTGTAAAAAATCTCTAGATTGGGAAAGCTTTCTTTCGGGTAAGCAAATTCCAGGACATTGGGTATCATTTAGTCAATCTGCACATAAATTTTTAAATAAATTTTGGTCAGAAACGAACAGGCTAGAATCAAAAGTGAAAACTTTAATGGTCCTGTATACAATGGCAGACCAGGGGGAATGTATGAATTTTGTAAAAAGCAATTAAAGAATCTAATGCAAATGGAGAGGCTATTTGATGATATGATAAAAACTGATGCTTTAAAAATGAGATTACCAGAAAAATTACAATGGGATTTATTTCATGCACTTGATCAGTTGTTAGATAACTTTTTAAATTTTGTTGCTGAAAGACAACATTCTAATTATAGTAATGAACAGGGTGGGGATAGCAAATAAGTCATGTTGATAATAGAAATAATTAAATGGAATGAGGAGGTGGGAGGGATAATGTTAATTATGGTAATGAACATTATTATGCAAATAATAAATACAGAGGTAATTATTTGAAAAACTGAGGGTCGCTCCAATTAGGGTCCATAAATTTGGGGCACGAAAACCTATACAATGGACCACCTATAATAATTATTCTAAGCAAGACAATTTGGATAACAGGCAACTTGGGTTACAGGACACAAATGTAATAGGCGAGTTGTTGAGTATGAAAAACATAGTATACCAATCAGAGATAATGATGTTACATTGTAAATCAAGACACATGTGAGACAGAGATTTTGGGCAATGTTGTACAAGAGACTATTTCTGTTAAATGTCTTGAAATTGCTGAGGATAATTATTCTGAATATAATACAACTAAGACCAACATTTGTAATTTGGATAATGTATCTGTAGCTGAATGTAATGATAGTATGCCTGACTATGACAATGAAGTAAATTATGAAATAGGAAGATATATTGTCTTGATATCACGAACAAGCTAGAAACATTGCGTGTGAATAATAATGAAACAAGTAATATTGGAGAAGTTGTGGATCATAGGATTTATGTTAACAGTATTAATGATGTAATTAGTGAATTTTGTAGAGAGCAATGCGTTGAAAATGGAAATATTGTAAGTAGGGAATATGTTGATGCTAATTATAAAGGATTTGACAGGTTATATAAAGATATTTGTACTGAAAATGAAAATGTCAAGAGCAGCAAATAGGTTGATGTTAAAAAAGAAGAATTTAATAATCTGTGTAAACATATTTGTATTCAGAATGAAAATTTTGAAAGTATGGAGTATATTGATAACAGCAATGAAGTATTCAGTGGATTGTGTAGAAAGAATTGTATTGAAAATTTAAAACTAGATTGTAATGTCTTAAGTACAATTGACTGTATCTTACCTGACTTGACAAACAAAAATGAAGTATTTCTTAAATTTTTCAGGGAAAATTGTAAAAAGAATGATGAACTTTCTAATTACTGGAAAATTTTAGAGATTAGTCCTAAAAACAGTTTCATGAGTGGTTGGAAACACCATAAAATAAAAAGATGAAGGAAGAGATATCAGGGAATGGTTGGTTGGGGGTATAAAGGGACCAAACTACTATGGTCATCAGTTCCTTGTTCCAATCAAAGAGATCACATGAAAGATCGTTAAAAGTTGAAATAAAGAGTTAAAATACAGCAATCCATAGATGGAAGATATCTTAAATAAAAGAAGCAAATAAAAGGGGGAGAAAGAAGAGATTTAAAAGAGAATACCAGAGTGTCTAGGCGGCGAGGTGGTGGAAATAAAAGAACCCCCAGACATGCTAACACATTAAAATCACCTGCCTAAACAGAAATTCAGCAGGTACAGAGCAAACAGTGGCGTAGCTATCATAGGGCTAGGTGGGGCAGTGCCCCGGGGCCCCCAAGATCAAGGGGCCCCTCGGCCTCCGTGAGCAATGTTCGGAAGAAGTTACAATAGAGCATCGTTTTTATTTTTTATTTTTATTTATTTATTTTTTTACCTTCCCATCCTACTGTCCACCAATTCTCCCTCCCGTCAAACTAAGCTGCCCACAGTAGCCGCACTGGGTCACAGGGTGACGGAACATTGCTTCTAGTGGGGGCCTGTTGACAGGCCAAGCCAACAGTCACTGAGTACAACAATCGGCACACTCCAGTCGGCAGAAGTAGCTGCAGCATCAAAGCTGTTCAGAGCAACAGCTGTGCCTTCCAAGTGTTGCGGCGTGCCGTTCGGCGCAATGTCAAGGATCGCGCGACTCCCAAATACTGTATAAATACATTTACTGTACAGTAATTCTTATTGGCAAGTAGAAGTGTACAGTTCGATTATACGAATAATCAGTTTTCCGAACATGCATGTCCCCCATTTACACTTCGGATAAACGACGTTCTACTGTATATAATATTTTAGCTGAATGAAGGATTTTCGACTTTTAACTTTTTGAACACCACCAACAATCTTCAAATGCACAAAGTGAAATCCAAAAATTATTCCCATCTCAGAATATAAACATAAAAATGTATTGCTTGTCCGCTCAGACGTGCACCCTGCCACCTGCTGAATTACTAGCAGTGTGTGACAATACTGTTCATGGTTTGATTAGCGGCAGGGGGCCATATTTTCTTGGTTGAGTAAAACTTCATTGTTTATTTTTACTAGCTTCTGCCTGCGACTTCATTCACCGAGTATCGAGCAACTTCGAAAACTATTTCATGGTAGTTTCATCTGTATGTCCTACCCAGAAGCAACTCTATCCATCTCCAAAATTTCATCCAAATCCATCCAGTAGTTTCTGCTTGAAACCATAATTAACTTTCACAGTTATAACTATATTAGAGAGTACGATTAAATATTATCTGCTGTGTGACACACAGTAATTTACTTAAGAGTAGGTTTGCCTTATTATGTCTTCCAGTAAGCGGTAAGGACCTGATGAAGTAGTATTGCATCTGTATAGTTCATAGGCTCCGATTATGGGTATGCTCGGTCACTCAAGCATACCCCATAATTTGAGTGTGTATGCTCGCCATACCCCACTGAAAATTTTGGTATTAATTTTTTTCTTTACGTTATATTTCTTGATTGTTAATTAAATTTGACTCTCTCATTCTATTGATGGGTGGCTGGCTTTTGTAATACACAGCTGTAAAAAGATGATCTAAAACAAACAGGTAATTGAATTCGTAGGCATTAAAATTCAGGTTTACATGTGAGTGAAGTGATCATTTTCTAAATAGTCCAAATGTTAACGGAATGCTGCTTGTAAGCTCAATATCGTAAACTGAAGGCGGTAACCTTTAATTGTTGTATCAAAAAATTAAAAAATGAAGTGGGTTTGGTATGATACGATGAAAATGGGTATACTATTAATTTAACATTTATGTATTCTCTTAGAAGTCAATTGTCTTAAAGGAATCATGTTAGTGTTAAGTCATGACATTTTTTATCCTGTTTACTGAAGTGATGTGTGATGTAACAATGGGTTGTGAACCTATTGGTATCGACAGACATGGTATAACAGCAGAAGTGATTATGGGCTATTTTCGTAATACTGTATAGAAAATAAATCTGCAGAACAAAGAAGGCAGGAAGACAATTTGATGTTTGTTTTTGCGATAATGAACACAGTATTCACAATACAGGCACATCATTATCTGATATACATGTCTAAGAAGACGAAAACTCTGAAAATGACTTCAGACGGGAAAAACAGGTTCAAAGGGTCGCAAAAGCCGCCCAGTAGTTCTGAAACGTGAAATTGAAATTAATGGCTGTTAATTTCTTTCATGTATGTTAAAAAAATACTTTTCTCATTTCAGATATTAAAATGGTCCTAAATTAACACCAGATGAAGCAAAAAAGAAGAAATACTTCTAAAATAAAACAAAATTATTACTTTATTTTTGTACCTGGAATTGGAAAATATAATAAAGATTTTTTTTAGAAATACTTGTAAAGCAACCACCTCTCCTATTGGATACGCCACTGAGCATACCCCAAGATTTTCAAAAGTCGGCGCCTGAGGTATAGTTATAGTTTAGAGAGGGCCCCAACATCATTTTTGCCCCGGGGCCCTTGGTGTAGTAGCTATGCCACTGAGAGCAAATAGATAAATCAGTCAATAAACATCAGATGGAGTTATATAATACACTGTTACAAATAAAATTTAAAACAGCATCAGCCACAGAGGCATTGTCACGTAAAATTAGGTTTAAGGAGTCAGGGAGGTTAAAACAGTGCCTTTGAGTGGTGAAATGATAGCAGTACTTCAAGATATGAGCTACTGTCAAATGTTCACCACATTAACAACAAGGAGGGTCCTCGCGACGCAGAAGGTAACTGTGTGTCAGCCAAGCATGACCGATACGGAGTCGGCAGAGGACAATAGAGTCCGTATAGAGGACCTCCACACATGCGTTGTGTCCTTTATCACCAGTAACTTGTTGGGTGTTTGGAGGGAACGCCAATCTGCATTCCACAGCCCAAGAACTCGGCTGTGCAACTGCGAGCGGAAGTCATTAACTGGGATACCTATAGCCAAGGTAGGTTTATGGATAGCCTCCTTTGCTAACCTATCAACTAGCTCGTTTCCGTCGATCCCAACGTGTCCTGGAGTCCAGAGAAAGACCACTGACTGCCCATGTTGGTCGATGGCATAGAAGGATTCTTGGATGGCCTGAAGCAAAGTATGGTGAGGGAAGCACTGATCAAGAGCCTGTAGACCACTCAGAGAGTCACTGCAAATGAGGAAGGACTCGCCGGGGCAGGTAGAAATATGCTCGAGTGCCTGAAGGATGGCCACCAGCTCTGCTGTGAACACACTGCAGCCCTCCAGGAGGGAGCACTGTTCGTTGTGTCCTGCATGCATATAGGCAAAGCCACGTCTTCAACATGGCAGAGGAAGAGACTCCAGGTCACTCAGGAGAGACTGGACACGGGCACTAACAGCCAAACCTGACCTCGGCCGCTGTTGTGGGATATGGAGTACCCCATTCGAAAAAAGGAGGCGGTAGTTGGGGTGAGTGGGCATACCATAAACGTGGGCTGCGTAATTTGCCAGCAGATATTGCCGCCTCATTCGCAAAGGAGGCACCCCAGCCTCCACAAGGAGACTTTCTACAAGGCTGGTTCGGAAAGCTCCCATTGTGAGCCTTACTCCACAGTGGTGGATAGGATCCAACATCTGCAGTGCCGAGGGTGATGCAGAACCATATACTACACTCCCTTAGTCCAAACGCAACAGAATAAGGGCTTTGTAACAACGCAGCAGGGTAATCGATCTGCACCCCAAGTGGTACTGCTAAGGCAGCAGAGGGCGTTGAGGTGCCGCCAGCACTTCTGTTTCAACTGCTGGCTGCGGTGGCCGCGGGGACTGACGCGCTCCAGTCATGGTCTGCACGGCCACTATGGTCGGGGGTTCGAATCCCCCCTCGGGCATGGATATTTGTGCTGTCCTTAGTATAAGGTAGTTCGTAAGTAGTTTGTAAGTTTAGGGACTGATGAACCCATAGTTAAGTCCCATAAGCTTAACAAACATTTGAACATTTCTGTTTCGGCTGGCAAATATATGGGTGCCATGTGAACCATTCATCTAATACCAGTCCTAGAAATCGATGCCTTTTAACTATATTCAGTAGTAGGCCGTCAAGATACAACTCTGGATGTGGGTGGACTGGCCGTCGATGACAGAAGTGCATAACACACGTTTTGGAAGCAGAAAATTGGAACCCATGAGAGAGAGCCCATGTCTGCGCCTTACATATGGCTCCTGCTGCTGTCGTTCTGCAACACACATGCTAGACGAGCTAAAATAGATGCAGAAGTCGTCAGCATACAATGTAGGGGATACTGACGACCCAACTGCTGCCGCTAAGCCGTTAATGGCCACTAAAAACAATGGAACGCTTAAAATAGAGCCGTGATGAACCCCATTCTCCTGGACATGCAGGGTGCTAGAGGACGCACAACTTGAACATGAAAGGTACGGCCAGCTAAAAAGTTTTGGATAAAAATTGGGAGTGAGCCCCGGAGACCCTACCCATGTAATGTGGTTAAAATGTGGTGTCGCCAGGTCGTATCATTCGCCTTCGACAAGTCAAAAAACACTGCTACCAGATAGTGACATCGAGAGAACGCTGTCCGGATGGCAGACTCAAGATGGACTAAATTATCCAAGGTCGAGCGCCACTTGCAGAAACCACCTTGGCATGGAGCCAGCAGGCCCCGAGATTCAAGGACACAATACAACCGCCAGCTCACCATGCGTTCTAGCAGTTTGCAGATAACGTTCGTAAGTCTAATGGGCTGATAACTGTCTACAACTAGCAGGTCTTTACCTGGTTTGAGCACTGGGACGATGGTGCTTGTACACCGCTGTAATGGAAAGACACCGTCGCTCCAGATGCGGTTAAACAGTACAAGAACTTGGCGCTTGGAATCATCAGATAGATGTTTTAACATCGAATCTTTGACCAGACTTGTGAAGTAGAGGTACATGACCCTAAGGTGGACAGGTAACATTCCCCACATTCCCGTTTTTTCCTCCATATTATCTGGCGAGCATGAGCACGGAGATGTTTAAAAGCGATAAAATTCTCGAGTGATGGGTGTTGCTTATAGCGCTTAAGAGCACACCGGCGATCTCGAATGGTGTCTGCGACTTCTGACAACTACCAAGGCACTGGCTTTCGCCGGGAGCAACCCAATGAAAAGGGGGATTGTGTGCTCTGCAGCAGCTAAAATGTTATGAGTCACAGTCGCAACCACCATGTCAATAGAGTCATCTGGGAGAGGTCCAAGAGTGGCAGCAGGAATGAATTGATCCCAATTTGCCCTGTTTAAAGCCCATCTGGTAAGGCATCCAGGGCAGTGACGACAGAGTAGTGATACGAAGTTAGGAAAGTGATCACTACCACACAAATCGTCATGCATACTCCAATGTACAGATGGCAAGAGAGCAGGGTTACAGACTAACAGGTCAATAGCCAAAAAAGAACCGCGTGGGGGCTCCAGTGTTTCGAAGACTGAGGTCGAGCTGGGATATCACGTTCTCGACCTCTCTGCCGAGGCCACTGACTATTGCATCACCCCACAAGGTTTTATGGGCGTTAAAATCACCCAGAAGTAGAAAAGGTGGCGGGAGCTGTGAGATCAGTGTAGCCATTGTGTGTGGTGGTACATCGCCATCTGGTGGAAGATACAGGCTGCAGATGGTTATGTCTTGTGGTATCCTTAACCTGATAGCCACAGCTTCTAATGGCGTCTGAAGGGGCACATGTTGACTATACACAGAGTTGAGGATATACACACAGAGGCCACCTGAGACTCTGTTATAGACACACCGATTACAATAATATCCCCTGTACCCACGAAGGGCAGGGGTCCGCATTGCTGAAAACCAGGTCACCTGGAGAGCAATGCAGAGAGCAGGTGTTATGCTCAAAAGTTGACGCAGCTCAGCCAGGTGGAAGAAAAAACTGCCGCAGTTCCACTGGAGAATGACAGTGTCTTTGAGCTGATGGACCATGATAAAAATATAGAGCAGGTTATTCCACAGGGACATCTGCTGCCAACCGTTCTGCCTCTGCTGAATCATAGAATCCGGTGCATCAGTCAGTGCAAGATCCTCAGGTGATGTGAGGATCTCTAACTCATCTTCTGAAGTAGAAGATGAAGGAAGCTGTGGCTTTGCAGCCACCACAGATTCCTTCTTTCTATGTGGCTTTGGCTTCTTACCCTCTTGCTGCCCTTTTGGTTTGATGGGCTTCTATGTGGCGTCAGGAGTGGAGGATAAGCGAGGAGCCCTTCAACTGGCAGTTTGGGGATCCCTGAGCCTCCGGCCAGGATCCTCGGAAGCACTGTGAGAAGTCTTGGAAGGGGCTGTCCTGAGGGACCCCTTCCGAGCGAGAGGTGCCGGAGGAGACTGTTCCTTCTCCAGCTGGGAGGTGGGTACTGGTGTCCCCGTTGGTTGTGTGTGTGTGGGGGGGGGGGGGATTACCCCCACAGCAGGCGGTACAGGGGCAGATGGAGGAGTGCCCCCACCCATCTATTGAACAGTGGCAGATTGATGGCCCCTAGGGCCTGTAGAAGGAGGCAGTATTTTGGGAGTCATACTCTGTGGAAGTGGGGAAGATGCAATGGCGGCAAAAGATGTAGTTAGGCGCACTGGGTGGAGCTGCTCATACTTTCTCCTCGCCTCAGCATATGCAAGTCAGTCTAGAGTCTTGAGCTCCATGATCTTCCGTTCCTTATGCAGGATAGTACAGTCAGGTGAGCAAGGCCGATGTAATTGCCTACAGTTCTCACATACGGGAGGTGGGGTGCATGGAGTGTCCAGATGTGATGGACGCCCACATTCTCTGCATGTAGGACTGGAAGTACATTGGGAGGACATATGCCTGAACTTCCAGCACCTGAAGCACATCATAGAGGGCGGGATGTACGGCTTGACGTCACTCCGGTTGATCATTACCTTGACCTTCTTGGGCAGTGTATCGCCTTTGAAGACCAGGATGAATGCACCGTTGGCAACCCTATGATCTTTTGGTCCCTTATAAATGCCCTTAACAAAGTGAACACCTCTCCATTCCAAGTTTCCACACAACTTGTCATCTGACTGAGACAGGAGATCACCTTTGTGACTCGAGAACTAGTGATTGGGGAGCTATCCACTGCTTGGAGGAAAGTGCCATCCAAATGAAAACACATTATCTCCTTCCCAATCAAACTGTGCATCTGGGCCCACCGGAAGTCTGGAGAGAGCATTGGGATTGGCATGCTGGCCAGTGGGGTGAAAATGAATGTCATACTGTCACTTTGAAAGGAACAGAGCCGAACACTGTAGTCAGTGGGCAGCCCTGTGCGGAATTTTGGAAGATGGATTAAACAAGGATATTAAAGGTTTATGGTCTGTGATTAACTGAAACTTTGTGCCATGCAAGAAGTGGTGAAACTTGGTCATGGTATAGACTATGGCCATGAGCTCCTGCTGCTAAACCAACAGTTGAATTAAAGCCTCCATACCTAGATGACTTCGCGTAACCTGACAAACAAAATAACACACGCAAGAAGGATCCTACTCATTGCCACTTGTGTAGTACACAACACACGATAGTATGTAGCAATGCGCAGTGCTTACACGAGTGTGACCTAGGACGCGGCCCACATCGTACTGATGCGGCTGGGCCGTGCTGGCGGAGTTGCTGTTAATCTGCTGGTAGAGTGTGCTGCCGAGTCTACACGCTCGCTCTTGTGGTCGAGCCTTACTCTTGCTGTTTCTGCTGTCCGGGGTGCACCGTGCCAGTGCGTGCCTTGCGCGATCTTTCTGCAACTATTACATCAGTGTGTAATGTGTGTTACACCCTGTTTTAAAAACCATAGCAGGTATGGTATAATTTGTAATGACCACTCAAAACTGGTGTGTCCTACATCATAGGTACAATTAATGTACTGATTTGAGATTAACAGGATCAATACAAAACTTGAACTTGAACTTAAACAAATTACTTAATGATACACGATTGGTGTGGAGACAAATTACATATACTTGCACACATGATGCACAGGCACACATAGTGTTTACACAATTAAAATTACCACTCACACAAGGCACATAAACAAATTACATAAGAATACACACATGGTATGAAGAGATATTGTATCAGTATGTACAAATGGTATGCAGACAAATTACATACGAGAAACATTGTGTGCAGCCAAATGAAACATTTATCATACATGGCAGTAAGACAAATTACATGACCACTGGCACCTTGTGTGGAGACTTATTATGTAGGTATGCACAAATTTTGTGCATAAAACTCAGACAACACCCACATGGTGTGCAGACATATAAATTAAGACATCACAAACTGCAATAAAACAAATGACATAAGGATAGACACATGGTGTGGAGACAAATTACATGAGAAAGCACACATCTTGTGCACACAAATTAAATAAGGCACATATGGCATGTAAACAAGTATAATAACCCCACACACAATGTAGTGAATGAAATTACATAAGGATACACATATGGTATGGTGACAAATTATATAAAAAAAAGCACACATATTGTGCAGATAAATGAGATAAGACACACTTTGTGGAAAGACATATAAATGAACCATATCACATAGCAGTAAAACAAATTGCATAAGGATGCGCACATGGGTTGGAAACAAATTACATGAGCGTGCACACATATTAGATAAGACACACATTGTGTGTAGACAATAAAATAATTGCTCACATTGGCAGTGAGACAAATTACATAAGGATACACACTTGGTGCACAGACAAATAACATTAATATGCACACATGTTGTGAAGATAAATTCAATAACACACACATTTTGTGCAGAAAAATAAAATATCCATTCACATGTGACAGGGTCTGAATTACATAAGGACACACACGGGGTGTGATCCAAATTACTAAAGCATTTTCACATGTAGAGAACTTAAATAAGATACACATGGTGTGCAGACAAATAAATTAACCTCTCCTCCATAGCATGGAAAAACATTGCATGAGAAAATTCATATGATGTGCATTGGTTCATTGGCTGTTTGCAACATGAGGACCAAATGGCTAAGTGTATAATTCCCCCAGGCAGGAAGGGAAACAATTGTGATCCAGAAAAGAAAGAAAGAAGAAAGTCTGCATTAGCTCAGGGCCCCATGGTTGCCATGCATGTAGTCATGATAGAACTGTGAGCCCCTGGGGCGAAAGGTTTGGTGTGGAGACAAATTACATAGGCATGTACAAATGTTGTGCACACAAATTAAACAACTATGCTGTGCAGATGAAATAACACCTCACACTTGGCAGTGAAACATATTACATAACGATACATACATGGTCTTTAGACAACATACAATAGCAAGCATACATCTTGTGCGGACAATTTAGATAAGACAATGCATAGCGTATAGAAATATATAAAAAAATACCTCACATATGGTAGGGAAAAAAAATATTTTATGATATACACATGGTGTTGTGACAAATTATACAAACATGCACACATGTTGTGCAGTCAAATTAGATAAGACACACATAGCATGCAGACATAAAATAACATCTCACACAAGGCAGTTAAACAAATTATATAAGAACACACACACAGTGTATAGATAAATTATATAAGCATACACACATGGTATGCAGTCAAATTACATAAGACAAACATAGTGAGCAGACAAATAAAATGAGCCATGACACAAGGCAGTGAGAAAAATTCCAGAAGAATACATACATGGTGTGGAGACAAGTAATATATATATTACAAAAGAGGGGGCTGACCCACCATGGTACACAAAACAGATTAGACCACTCTTCCAAATGGAAAGAAAAGATTATGCCAAACTTAGCCAAAAAATCTGTCTAGACTCGAAATCTTTTACAGAAACTCAAAATTTATATTAAACTTCAAAGTGAGAAGCTTACAATAATTTCTCCAAAAACACCCTGGCACATAATTTGATGGAAAATACTAAGAAATTCTGGTCATATCTAAAGTATACCAGCAGCAAAACACAATGAATACCTTCACTATGCAATAGCAATGATGATGCTACTGATGACAGTTGTGCTAATGCAAAATTGCTTAGCACAGCATTCAGAAATTGTCTCAACAAAGAGGACGAAGCAAATGCTCCAGAATTTGAATGAAGAACAGCTGTCAGCATGTGTAATTTAGAAGTACACATCCTTCGAGTACAGTATTAAAGCAACTTAAATCACCAAACTAACTCTCCCAGACCAGATTGTATATAAATCACATTCCATTCAGAGTATGCTGATGCCATAGCCCCATACCTAACTATCATATACAACCACTCGGTCAGCGAACGTTCCACAGGTCACTCTAATATTTAAGATAGGGAATAATAGTGATCCTCAAAATTACAGGCCAATATCACTTATGTTGGTTTGGAGTAGGATTTTACAACAACATACTTTCCTCAAACATTATGAACTATCGTACCTCAAAGAGAACGACCTATTGTCCCATAGTCAACATAGATTCAGAAAGTAACATTCTTGCAAAACACAACTATCTCTTTAATCACACAAAGTGATGAGTGCTAACAACAAGGAATCTCAAATAGATTCCATATTTCTAGATTTCTGTGGGGCTTTTGACACTGTACCTCACAAGCATGAGCGTCACTGACGGGGGAGGCAGTGGGGATGTGTCCCCCCCAAAATTTTTCGAAAAACAGTTTTAAGTCTTTTGTCATAGTTGACAAATAATGACATTGTTGAACGAATGTCTTAATGCTTAACTAATAATACGCGCTGAATGTTGTTACGCAGTATGACTTAATTATTTACATGATTTATTAAATGCTAATAAAACAATAGTGAACATTATGAGGCACAAATACAAGCATTGACACAAGACAGTGTTACAGACTGTCTGAGGGTCAAGCGCAGACCCCTGTCAAGAGAGCTGTCAGCCGGCACGGCTGTACACGGCCTGCGAACACACCTCACCTCACTTCACCACAGCCACCAGTCTTACTGAAATACACCGTGTGCTCAAATGTTCAAATGTTTAAGCTTAAGGGACTTAACTGCAGGGCTATCAGTCCCTAAACTGACAAACTACTTATGAACTAGCTTATACTAAAGGCGGCACAAACATCCATGCCCCAGGGGGGATTCGAACCCCCCGACCGTAGCGGCCGTGCAGAATGTAACTGGCGTGCCACAGACCGCTCGGCCACTGCGGCCGGCACACCGTGTGCACGCTGCTTAGTAACGGTGCTGTAGTCAGTTCATTCACCACGTGTTAGGGCAAAGTTACAGTTAGGAATAGCTATGAAGAGAGTAAAAGGCAGTCCATCAATATTGTCTTTCTTTAAAAAGAAAAGAAATTATAGTAAGCAAATATTTATTACAAAACTAGTTTCAGCAACCGGCACTGTATTTTATCCATTGTTTTCTTATATATCTCCTTCTTTCCATTTTGTCCGTTGTCTACTGTCCCATTCTATTTCACGTGTATCTGTAGTGGATATTGGTCTCTAGTTTCCTTTTCCACATCTCAATCCTTACAACGTGATCTCCAGAACAAAATACTATACAATAATAAGTTTTTCTAGGTTCCTTCATTAGAATATTAGGAAAGTATCTTCCAAACGTGTTGCGAATATACAAGGCGCGTCCAGAAAGTAAATTCCGTTTGGTTATATAAAACGAACGGGTACAGATAAAGAAAAAATATTGATTGTACAAAAATCTGCAACTGTTAAACAACTTTTCTACATAGCTTCCGAAATTTTGTAGGCAATTGTCATAGCATGGCACAAAGTTTTGTGTGCCTTTTTCATAAAATGTTGCCGCCTGTGTATTCAACCATGTGGTAACATGTTCCATTAACTCGTCATCATCGTTGAAGTGTTGTCCACCAAGGACAGATTTTAGGTGTAAGAAGAGGATTACTGTCAAAAGATTTTTTTTTTTTTTTTTTCCACGATAATGCCTGACCTCACACACCGAATGTGACCAAACAATTCTTACAGAAATTTCAATGGGACCTGTTTGATCATCCTCCATACAGCTCGGACCTCTCTCCTAGCGACTTTCATCTCTTCTCACACCTAAAATCTGTCCTTGGTGGTCAACACTTCAACGATGATGACGAGCTAATAGAACATGTTACCACCTGGTTGAATACACAGGCGGCAACATTTTATGAAAAAGGCACACAAAACCTTGTGCCATGCTATGACAATTGCCTAAAAAATTTCGGAAGCTATGTAGAAAAGTTGTTTAACAGTTGCAGATGTTTGTTACCACATCGTTGAATACACAGGCGGCAACCTTCTGTGAAGGATGCATGCAAAAACTTGTGGCATGCTATGACAAGTGCCTACAAAATTTCGGCAGTTATGTGGAAAAGTAGTTTAAGAGTTGTAGAATTTTGTGCAATAAAAATTTCTTCTGTATCTGTGTACGATTTCATTTTATTACAAAACGGAACTTACTTTCTGGATGCGCCTTGTACTTAGTAGTAAAGATGTAGGTAACGAATTAAAATCCTTGAGCTTGATGGGGCGTTATTTAATGCATCTTATTGTTTATGATCTCATATCTCATGAACTGTGCGTCCTAACATGAAATAATTTAAAAGATAAATTTAGTGATACACCTATATTTGCATACTGTATGTCATAAATGTCGAGAATACAGTTTGTAGTATCTAAATAATAAACTTTAATGTCATGCCGATGCCATACTTTTACTTCAAGAAGAGTGTAAAGTTACTATGCGATAATATTTTTCCTTTGCAGGCGTTGTCAACGACAGCTTTCTTAAACATTTATCATTGTGTCTAAAGTTTGTCACAGTAATGTAACCACACCCTTTCTCAAACTGTGGATAAATAGTTGTTTCTCATGCATCGCGCACTAATCTACCCTCACAGATTCTATTATTTGAAACGAAATGACAGATAAATGTATATATGACACAGTCTGCAAATATAGTACATCTGTGCAGATTTGAGCAACAAAAATGGCTTTGGAAGCATTGACAATCATGATTAGCAGTGTTAAATAAATTATCAGACAAGGATTGGCTATTAGAGTACAGACAAACTATTACGGAAATTTCATGGAACTGTTGAAACTCCGTAGTGGAGACAAACCAACTCTGAAATTGTGCCACCAAAGAGAACAAAGTTAAGCCCATCCAATGATACAAATGAATTAATTGAAATCCTTGGTAAAGAAATTATTAACAGCATAGTTGAAAAATTAGGCCAGTGAATCCTTTGATTTATTCAGTGATCTGTGATGGCACAAGGGATATTTCCAGCAATGAACAAATTACTTTCTAAGTAAGATGGTGTGATGACCACTTAGATGCTCATGAAAGCTTTTTGGGCTTCTATCAAACTAGTTATGTATGTGGAGCATATAGCTGTACTCATTTGTGATGTTCTGCTCAGATTGCAGCTTTAAGTAACCTTCGTGGACAGAAATATGATGGAGCAGGTAACATGAGTGTAATGCATAAAGGGACTCAATCAATTGTAATTGACAAACAGCTTTTGATCCATTTCATTCACTGTGCTGCTTACTGCTGTCATTTCATTATTGATGCAAGCAGCAAAATTTCAAGAACTGTTAAAAACTCCATGGAATCAACTCACCCATTAGGAAAACGGTTTTCAAATATAAAAGTAAAAGATACCTGTATACATAATATTGAAAATGTGACTGAAGGACATGTCATTAATGTTGCAAATATCAAGCCTTTATGTCCTACTAGATGGCTGTACCGACAATCACAAATCAATGAAATTTTGTTAAAAAATATGCTTTGGTTATCAAGGCACTGAATGAACTAACAGAAAAGGTATACGAAGGAGCCATTGGCCTACTTAATGTTTCTGAGTCTGGCGAAACGTACCTTGGTTTCCTAATGGTGAAAGAAGTATTTCAGCTTTTAGAAATCTCGAACAGGAGTTTCCAAGGAGAAAAAAGAATGGTCTCGGGACTTTATTCTGCAGTTGAAATTAGAACAGAGTTCCTTAAAAATCTCGGGACAAATGAAAAGTTTTCTTCTATGTACAAAGAATGTAATATTAAGATATCCAAGCTTGGCTTAGAACAGCTGCAATTTCGAAGGACAAAAGCAATTCCCAAGCGATTGTCTGAGGGCATAGATCCACATCAATTTCTGTCACTTGAAGAACTTTACAGGCAGGAATATTTTGAAATCAGTGATTCAGCTGTCCAAGGGCTTAGACATAGGATTCATGACCAACCCGGTATGAAGAAACAGGTTTCCTCGGAGAAAGTGTTGTTGGAGAAAAAACGATACGATGAGGTAGCTCCATACCTGGAAATAGATGATCAGTCTTTTAAAATAGAACATGAACTCTTTCATCTACAATACAATGTAAAATGCCTGAAAGAGGCAAAAGCTGTTTTGGTTTCTATGAAAAAAAGAAGTCCATGGATTATTTTCTAATGTTGAAGCGTTGGTCAGACTTTTGCTTGTGTGTCCAGCGTCAACCTGTGAAGCAGGACGCAGTTTTTCAGCTCTACGACGACTGAAGAACTATCTGCGTTCGACAGTGACGCAGTAGAGGCTCGATCATGTAGCAGTCTCCAATGTGCACAAGTTGGTGCTTAATGAAATAGAATTGCAAGAATACTTACATGTAATTGTGACAACAGAAAAATTGTTTGCATCAGTGTAGGAGGAACTTTGAATGATTATTTCACCTAATGCTTCTGATACTGCAGTTAATTATTGTTTATGACTGTTTTGATACTTACTTGTTTATTCCTGTGTGTATATTTGTTCATTTTATGTTGTGGTGTAAAGTCAGTGCCACATGCCAGACGTAAGAGAATGATCGTGCAGAAGGCAGTGATAGACCAAACCCAATCACAAGCAGGTCCCGCGCATCCTGGAGGGAGTAGCCAAAGATGCGCGCCCTCTACAAGCGGCTGTATCTAGGCCGACATACGTCTGGACGGCCCGACAGTTATTAGTCAGTACTCAGTCAGCTACAAAGTCATAAATAGGACAGTACTAAATCAGAATGTGGCTATGAAATTAGCAGTAACTAGTTCTCAGTGCAGGTTGCATCATACAGATGACACCGCGAGAAACGAGAAGAGAGAAGGAACAAACATACATTCTAAAGATGAGTATTATAATTTTCAGTCAATAAAACTTGTATCATTAATCTGAATAGTTGTTACAGTTGACATCAATTCCTGCACCAGTACCTTTCCTGACAACTAGACCGGGACGAGTAGCAAACAACAATAGGCGATGAGGTCACAACATTTTATAATGTAATTTAATGAATGAAAAACAAAATGTTTTGGTAATTGGTTTTTGGTCAAATTTCCAATCAGAATCAAGCACAATATCGTTTTAAGAACTGTTCAGTTTGCAATACTTCACAGTTGTTTTAAACAGTGCGTAATAATGATACAATCGAAAAATGTAAATGTAAGCATTATGCATTTTTTTTTTTTTTTTTTTTTTTTTTAACTCCAGAATACGTTTCAATCCAGGATGAAATTGGCATGCTTTAGGAACTTTAACTGAAACAGTACTGGGGCAGGTACTTGATATTACCAATGACCCCTCTCCCCCACCCCCTAAAATTGGTGTCTGATGCATCAGAATGTTCGAAAATGTCCCGGTTGAGTCGTCCCCCCCAATAATTTAGTACTGGTGACGCCTATGCTCACAAGTGTCTTCTAATCAAATTGTGTGCTTATGGAATATTGCCACATTTGTTCAATTGGCTTCATGATTTCCTGTCAGAAATTATAATTGATGAATACATTATAATTGATGAAAAATCATTGAGTAAAACAGAAATAATACCTGTTGTTCTCCAGGATAATGTCATAGAGCCTCTACTGTTCATTATATTTATAAACGATTCAGGAGACAATGTGACTACTCTCTTAGACTGTTTGCAGATGATACTCTCATTTATCAGTCAGTAAAGTCACCAGAAGATCAAAAGAAACTGCAAAATGATTTAGATATCATCATGGTGGTGTAATAGGCAACAGTGAAGAGTGTGAAGTCATTCATATGAGCAATAAAAGAAAAGCACTAAACTTCATTTATGCCATAAGTCAGTCAAATCTACAGGCCATAAACCCAACTAAATACTTGGTAATAGCAATTATGAACAACTTAAATTGGAAAGAGCACAAAGAATATATTCTAGGGATGGCGAACCAAAGCCGACATTTCATTGGCAGAACACTTAGAAGTTGCAACAGTTCTATTAAGGAAATAGTCTACAAAACACTTGTGCATCAAATTTTGGACTATTGATGCCCACTGTGGGACCCGAACCTAGTGGGACTGATAGATGATTTAGAGAAAGTTCAGAGAAGGGCTGCTCGTTTAGTACTTTCACAATATAGGGGTGACACTGTCATGGAAATGGTGTACGAGTTGACATGGAAATCATTAAAAGAAAGGCATTATTCATTGCTGCAAGATTAATTTGAGAAATCTATTTCACCAACTTTCTCTTCGAAATATGAAGATAAATTACTATCAACCAATTACAAAGAGAGAGAGAGATGATCATTAAATAAATTAACAGAAATCAGATCGAAAACAGAATATAAGGGTAGAGAAATATCATATGAATATTTCGATGAACCCTCTGCCATGCCCTTCAATGTGACTTGCAGTGTATTTATGTACATGAAGATGCAAAAGTTGTGTAGAAAAATTAGACATTGCACACATGATGTCCAGATCAATAAATTAACGCCTGATATATTGAAAGGAAAAAAATTACATAACAATACACACACTGTATGGAGACAAATTACATGAACAAGCACACGTCTGGTGCACACAATTAAGAAAAGACACACATGGTGTATGCCAATGAAGCAACTTACATAAGAATCTACACATGGTGTGCAGGCAAATATAATACACATCACACATGGCACTAAGACAAATTATATGCCCACTGACACATTGTGTGAAGACTTATAATGTAAATATGCATAAACGTGCAGACAACTCAGACAACACACACACATGGTGTGTGGACATATACATTAAGCCATCACACATGCCAATGAAAAAAAAATGACACAAGGATACACAAATGGTATGGATACAAATTATATAAGCAAGCAAATATCTTGTGCAGGAAAATTAGATAAGACACACATGGTGTGCAAAACGATACCTTAAGGCTTCCCACGTAGCAGAGAAAAAAATTACATGAGAAAGCACATATGAGGAGCATTGGTGCATTAGTTCTTCGCACATGAGGATGTGTGTAATTCCCCCAGACAGCAGGGGATAGACTAGGAAAACAAAACGATGGGAAGAGAAAGGAAATGCAGTCCAGGAAAGAAAAAAGAAACACTGCTTTAGCTTGAGGCCTCATGTTCTCCATGCAAATGCTAACGAAAGAACCGTTATCCCCCTGAGGGGCAAAGGTTTGGGGTGGAGATAAATTTTACAGGCATGCTAAAATGTTGTGCTCATATACTAGAGTACTATGGTGTGAAGATACAATAACACCTCACACTTGGCAGTGAAACAAATTACATAAGAATACGCAGTATGTGAAGACAAATTATATGAACTAACACACATCTTGTGCACATAAATTTGATAAGACACACGTGATGTCTTGACAATAAATTAATCACTCACACTTACCAATAAAACAGATTACATAATTATACATACATGGTGAGGAGAGAAATTGCAATAGAGGGCAATGCAGTCCAGAACAGAAGAAAGAAACACTGCTTTGGCTTTGGGCCTCATGCTCACCATGCACATGCTCACGAAAGAACTGTGATCCCCCTGGGGGGACAAAAGTTTTATGTGGACATAAATTTTACAGTGTAATGTATTTAGCCAGGAGAGTCTCGTTTGTTTGTAATATTGAAGTATACGATACCATATTTGATCACGGTATTGTGCCCTAATATTCCATATTTATGTTATATAAGTCTCTTATGGTGCTTATATCTGGTTAAATTGATTATCACTTTCATTACTTGGGTCTTTTAATGAACAAAATAAATTAATTAATTATTGTAAGTCATAAGTTAAAAAGGTTGGTAATAACTTAGCCTAAGGTTAGTTGCGGAGTTGTAAAGTCTTGAGTCAGTAGGAAGGTGAGTTGTGAAGCAGTCTTAAAGATGTATCATTACCGTTAATTGCATCAAGAAAATAAAT
Organism: Locusta migratoria; assembly: GCA_026315105.1. Classification (NCBI taxonomy): domain Eukaryota; kingdom Metazoa; phylum Arthropoda; class Insecta; order Orthoptera; family Acrididae; genus Locusta; species Locusta migratoria. The sequence continues at coordinate 449,649,814 of CM048755.1, read as the reverse complement.
AAATTCACGTATAAATTGAAATGTGTCGCATGTGTAGTTTCCTGGACACCCAAGAATCTGACGTCCTAATATAATTCTGTGATGTGTTAATGGCAGGCAAGCTATGAGATCTACGAGATCACTGAACAACCGACAGATAAAGGACAAGTATTAAAAATGTGGCTTTAATATTTTTGTCCATTAAAAAGCACCACAACATGCATGCTCAAATTTTGTGCTCATATACTAGAGTGCTATGGTGTGAAGATACAATAACACCTCACACTTGGCAGTGAAAAAAATTACATAACAATTCACATAGTGTGTGAAGACGAATTATATGAGCTAACACATATCTTGTGCACATAAATTTGATAGGACATACATGATGTGTTGACAATAAAATAAACATTCACACTTACCAATAAAAAGGAAAACACTGCTTTGGCTCGGACCTCATGCTTCCCATGCACATACTCATGAAAGAACCATGATTCGCCTGGGGGGCAAAGGTTTGGTGTGGAGATAAATTTCACAGGCATGCTCAAATTACATAAGAATCCACAGAGTGCGTGAAGACGAATTATATGAGCTAACACACATCTTGTACACATAAATTTGATAGGACACACATGATGTGTTGACAATAAAATAATCACACACATACCAATATAACAAATTACATAATTATACATACATGGTGAGGATAGAAATTACAATAGCAGGTAATGCAGAGCAGGAAAGAAAAAAGGAACACTGCTTTGGCTTGTGGCCTCCTGTTCGCCACGCACATGCTCACTAAAAGTACTATGTTTCCCCTGGGGAACAAAGGTTTGCTATGGAGATAAATTTCACAGGAATACTCAAATGTTGTGCTCATATACTAGAGTACTATGGGGTGAAGATACAATAACCCCTCACACTTGGAAATGAAACAAATTACATAAGAATCCACATAGTGAGTGAATACGAATTATATGAGCTAACACACATCTTGTGCTAATAAATTTGATACGACACTGTAATATATTTAGCCAGGAGGGTTCCGCTTGTTTAAATAACTGAAGTATTCTATACCATAATTGGTCGTAGTATTGTAACCTAATATTCGGTGTTTATAATATATAAGTATCTTATGGCACTTCTGTCAAGTCTCAATATTATTTGCATTACTAGGGTTTTCTAACAAACTAAATTAATTAATTATTTAAGCTTAATGATGAACAAAAATGGATACGTGTATTAACACTGCGCTAATTGTTGTTTACTTATGATCTTTTCTAATGTTTATTTTTATGTAAAAAACTTATTATTACATTTGTCATAATATTGTGTATCTCCATGTAAAGCAAAATATGCGAATGTTTCATGAACAAATTGTTAAATATTTAAATGTTGTACTTCCGTGTTCTAGAAGGTTCTAGAAATATGATTATGTATTTTTATGCGCATATTGGCTTGAACTAGGGGAGTCTTATGGCAATCTTAGTGGAGTAACATCTTAGTTAGTATGGAAGTGTGTTGTGAACAGTCTTACTCTTGCACCACTTTTGTGCTTTATCAGGAATGGATAAATAAACATACTTAAAAAATGAAAGTGTCACAAATGTAGTTTACTGAAAACCCAAGAACCCGTCGGCATAACATAATTTTGTAATGTTTTAATGGCAGGCGAGCTACAAGATCTTCGAGACCACTGAACATCTGCAACAGGTGATGTAAAGAAAAATGTGGCTTTAATGTATGTCAAGTAAAAAGAAATGCACCACATATGGTGCATAATACCGAGTAGCACCGTGGTTCGGAACCCACCTTAAACTGTAGGTCCCCCTATAACTGGCTGGGTAAGTCAGTTCGAAGGTCGGAGGAAGGCAATAGCTTACCACCTCCAAATAGGACCATGCCTGTAAAGCACTGTGGTGTTCAAACCAATCTTCGGATTGTTGACTGCTTTACCTTATGGTGCATCGTCGTGGGAAAATGCTGTTGATTTTCGGAAACCTACAAATGTGACCTGTTTCAGAAACATAACAAGACGTATATGGAAGAAGAAACCACATGTATGTGTTTTATCTAATCAAGACTGTTATGAAAGTGAGTGGACTGGATCTCAAAATGAAATGAAGAAAGGTGGATTAAGCAAGAAGTTTGATGAACTAAAAAGTTTTAATCTGGAAAAGGACTGGACGCCAACAACTGTAAGTGTTTTATAAAGTTTTCTTATCATATTCTTTTTGTGACTGAAGTAACGTGCTTATGCAATATGAGTTTACGTAATCAGGAAAAAATGGGGGGGAAAGAAGGAATTGAGACTAAACCTGAAAAGGAAACATTAGACATGCGTCAGAAACTCATAAATCAAATGGGGGATGACTTAGTTAGTAAGATCACAGACCAACAAGTTTTGATTAGGCAAGAATTAAAAGATCAATTAGCTCAAATAGAAAATAGAACTTTCAAAACAGCCTGTGAAGTCGTTGATGCAAAGTTAAAAAGTGTTCAAGGAGAAGTAGACAAAAATAGTGCTGCGATTTGTTTAGTAAATAGTTACATCAGATCTCAATTTGAAGAAACAAACTTATCAATTAAGGAAATGAAAAGGAAAAGGTTCAAAATTCATTTAAAATTGTCAATTCGGACCTCAACAAGGTAGTACAAAAGTTAGAAAAAATAGAAAAATCAAATCAGAATAATTTGTGTTCAAGTAATTTGGTATGTACTAATAATGCTGTAGCCAACATTGGCTTATGGTCTAACATTCCAATTAAGAGTTTTCCAAGTAATGATTTGCATCCTGTAGACTTCCTTCAACACTGCAAAGACAGTTTTGTTGAAGGAATGTCTGAGGAATCTAAAATAAAAGTAGTTAAAATTTTTGGTTGGAGAGGCATTGTCATGGTCAAATCAAAATGTTGAGCATTGGGTGAATTTTCAAGGATTTGAAATAAGTTTTTTTTAAAAAGTTCTGGTCAGAGAGTGAACAGGCCAGAATTAAAAGTGAATTTTTGAATGGACCAAATTTTATGGGAAAACGAGGGGAAATGAAAGAATTTTGTAGAAACCAGATACAGAAATTAATACATTTGGAGCAACCTTTTGATATAATGACGCAAATTGAAGCATTAAAAGAAGATTACCTGAACAATTATACTGGGAACTAGTACATGCACCACATCACAATTTAGAGCAATTTTTAACATATGTTGACAAGTTGGATAGAGCAGTGGAAAGAGAATTTAGTCAATACCTGAGGCAAGGTCATGATCAGAGTAGGGGGTGGCAGCAAAATTTTTATGAAAACCAACATAGAATAAGGAGTTACTTTGATGGTAGGCGAGACAATGGGAATTTTGGTAATGAAAATCAGAATAGGTACAATAGGAGAGACAATGGGAATTTTGGTAATGAAAATCAGAATAGGTATGGTAGGAGAGAATTTGACAATAGAAACAGAAATCAAGGTGAAAACAATGGGTCTAATCAATACAGGGGGAACCGACCAGAAAAATGAAACTCGCGCCAATGAGGGTCCGTAAATTAGGGGCGAGAAAAGATTTAAGACGGAGCAAATTTAACAATAGTAAAGAAAATAGGGAGAATGATGTGATAGAATCCAAAGCTTACAAAACACATGGAGAAAGACTAGTTTTAGATTCAAACTTCTGGAATTCAACTTTAGGCACCATTGAGAACAACAAAAATATATATATATATATATATATATATATATATATATATATATATATATATATATATATATATATATATATATATATATATATATATAAAATATTATAGAAGGAGACCTTCCAGGTACGAAAATGGTATAAAATAAAGATTTTTGACTTACCTAAAGTACAGGCTGGTCAATAGGAACACTAAACACACACAAAAACACACAACCATTCGAGCTTTCGCCACCAGTGGTGGCTTCTTCGGGAAAAAGAGGGAGGAAGGAGAGGAGAAAGGGAAGGATACGGGTTTTAAGGAAGTGGAAAAGGAGCCATTCCAATCCCAGGAGTGGAAGGACTTACCTTAGGGGACAAAAAGGAAGGTAAACAAATACACACACACTCACACATATCCACATCCAAACACACTTAGGCAGACATTTTTAGAAACCCTTTTTTAGATTGGGGGTTATGCCAAATGTTAGGCATGCCTGAATAAACAAAATGTGGGACCGTAATCTGGCGAGGATGAAAGCATGCTTGCGGAGGGAATGTATGTAAAACTTGATGGGGTCCAGGTAGGGTAACATAATGTATGGAATGGAAAAGTGAGAACTATGCGTTGAATAAATGACTTCAAAGTATTTAGAAAGGAAAGAAAAATTTTTGAAGGTGGATAGATAGCGAAAGGATTCAGCAAAGAAAATAGAAATCTATAAAGTTGTTCAAGAGAGTTGTTGAAGTTGAACCTGGTGGAAACAGAGGTCAACTACAGTTGGTTAACAACGTAATGCACAATAGTGTTGGCGTCCAAAACAAGTTACAGGGAGGAGAAAATCAAAGGAAAGCGTATTATAATGACTGATTAGTAGTGGCAGATTACGACTACGAGGTAGACAATAATCTGAGGAAGGAATAATAGGGTTAAAAACGTATGAAAGTTACTGAAAAATGAACGGGAATGTCGGAAGAATGAACGGAAATGTGGAAAAATGGGGTTCGGCAATAATAATAATAAGCTGGCGAAGGAATAATAGGGTTAAAACGTTATTGAAAAATGAACGGGAATGTCGGAAAAATGAACGGAAATGTGAAAAAACGGGAATCGGAAATAATAATAATAATAATCTGACGAAGGAATAATGGGATTAAAACGGATAGAAAGTTATTGAAAAATGAACGGGAATGTCGGAAGAATGAACGGAAATGTGGAAAAACGGAAATCGGAAGTAATAGTAATAATAAGCTGACGAAAGAATAATTGGGTTAAAACGTATAGAAAGTTTAGAAAAATGATCGCGAATGTCAGAAGAATGAATGGAAATGTGGAAAAACGAGAATCGGAAATAATCGCGAAGTTTCTAGGAAAAGCCGAAAATGGTTATTATAGGTTATTGTAAAATGGAGTTGTGAAATAGTATTACCACAGTAAATGTGGATAACGGGTAGATATTATACAGGAGATGCAGTGATGAAAGCGGTAAATAACAAAAAATAATAAATAAAATAATAATGATGAAAAGCGTACATGAAAAGTCGTTAGTCGTATTATTAGTGAAGGTTCAGAAGTCAATACTGATTGTTGTATGTGGCTAATTTGGCCAGGAGAAAAATGAACTTTAATGAGAGCGAATGAGAGCGAAATGAACTTAAATGAGAGTGAATATAGGGTGAGAATATAATGTAAAATTAAAAACAGAAGGAGAAAGTAAGAGGACAGAAAAGATTTCGAAAGGCAACAGAGCAATAATGAACGTAAGTAATTGTTAGGTTCAAAAGGATGAAACTAATATTATAGAAGGAGACCTTCCAGGTACGAAAATGGTATAAAATAAAGATTTTTGACTTACCTAAAGTACAGGCTGGTCGATAGGAACACTAAACACACACAAAAACACTCAACCATTCGAGCTTTCGCCACCAGTGGTGGCTTCTTCGGGAAAAAGAGGGAGGAAGGAGAGGAGAAAGGGAAGGATACGGGTTTTAAGGAAGTGGAAAAGGAGCCATTCCAATCCCAGGAGTGGAAGGACTTACCTTAGGGGACAAAAAGAAAGGTAAACAAATACACACACACTCACACATATCCACATCCAAACACACTTAGGCAGACATTTTTAGGGTTTCTAAAAATGTCTGCCTAAGTGTGTTTGGATGTGGATATGTGTGAGTGTGTGTGTATTTGTTTACCTTACCTTAGGGGACAAAAAGGAAGGTAAACAAATACACACACACTCACACATATCCACATCCAAACACACTTAGGCAGACATTTTTAGAAACCCTAAAAATGTCTGCCTAAGTGTGTTTGGATGTGGATATGTGTGAGTGTGTGTGTATTTGTTTACCTTTCTTTTTGTCCCCTAAGGTAAGTCCTTCCACTCCTGGGATTGGAATGGCTCCTTTTCCACTTCCTTAAAACCCGTATCCTTCCCTTTCTCCTCTCCTTCCTCCCTCTTTTTCCCGAAGAAGCCACCACTGGTGGCGAAAGCTCGAATGGTTGTGTGTTTTTGTGTGTGTTTAGTGTTCCTATCGACCAGCCTGTACTTTAGGTAAGTCAAAAATCTTTATTTTATACCATATATATATATATATATATATATATATATATATATATATATATATATATATATATATAAAATAAAAATAGAAAAGAGATGACTTACCAAAAGGACCGGCTCGTCGAGAGAAACAAATAAAAAACAAATAAAATCACACACAAACACACATACAAGCTTTCGCCACCACTGGCAGCTTCTTCAGGAAAAAGAGGGAAAAAGGGGAGGAAAAGGGAAGGATATGGGTTTTAAGGAAGTGGAAAAGGAGTCATTCCAATCCCAGGAGTGGAAGGACTTACCTTAGGGGACAAAGAGGAAGGTAAACAAATACACACACACTCAGACATATCGAAACGCAAACACACCTAGACAGACAGACTTACCTTAGGGGACAAAGAGGAAGGTAAACAAATACACACACACTCAGACATATCGAAACGCAAACACACCTAGACAGACATGTCTGTCTAGGTGTGTTTGCGTTTCGATATGTCTGAGTGTGTGTGTATTTGTTTACCTTCCTCTTTGTCCCCTAAGGTAAGTCCTTCCACTCCTGGGATTGGAATGACTCCTTTTCCACTTCCTTAAAACCCATATCCTTCCCTTTTCCTCCCCTTTTTCCCTCTTTTTCCTGAAGAAGCTGCCAGTGGTGGCGAAAGCTTGTATGTGTGTTTGTGTGTGATTTTATTTGTTTTTTATTTGTTTCTCTCGACGAGCCGGTCCTTTTGGTAAGTCATCTCTTTTCTATTTTTATTTTTGTTTATCCCACCGGGAAAGTTTCCCTCTATAATTTATATATATATATATATATATATATATATATATATATATATATATATATATATATATATATATATATATATATATATAAAAAAAATCATGATCTGTTATCTCAGGGGGTAGTAAGTGACTTTTATAAATGGGCAAACAACAAAGACACATCTGAAAACACAAATTTAGGCATAGAGACATTATTTCCATGTGAGAATAATTATAGCAATCAAGGTACATGTAACAACACTAACAGTCAATATAGAAATCCTGAAGCCTCATTAAATGGCAATAGTAATACAGAACTTAAACATAATCTAGCACATATTGAACTTGACAATGTATCCTTTGTTAATGAAAGTAATGAAGTTTCTGATCAAACTAACTCTGAATGTCAAAATGATTACATAGTAATAGAGGTAAGTAATAAGAATTTTAATGATTCAATTTAAACCGAAGTTGACATTTTTGTAGATATAAATAATGAAGAATTTAACAAACTGAGTAAGGAAGTATTGCATAGGAAACATGATGATCAATATTTAGTGTATATCAAAGATAGGACTGAAAATGATTTGACTAAAGTGAACAGTAATAATGAAATGTTTCTTACAAATTTGTGGGGTAAGTACAGTAATGATAAAAAATTCAGTAACTTTAGGAAAAGACTTGAAATAGTTTGTGACAAAGTAAATCCAGATTCTTGAATGGTTCACGGGAGTAACGTCGGATACTATTGTAATAATCGCACAATATTTCTGCGAGACAGCTGCTCGCCATCTTCAGGTGAACTGAAGAAAGATTGGTGGAAATACAAAAAAGTAAGTAAAGGTAGGGGAAGATACAATGGCCAAGGTAATCTGATTGTTGAGACTCAGACTCAGGAAGGTTCTGATGTTGTTATTAATTCTATGAAAGCTGTAAGTAAAAGTAATAACCAAGGAATAGTCCACAAGATTTTAATTTTAAAGAAATTGAAAAAGATTTATTATGTGAGGAAGATAAAGATTCTAAAGAAGAAAATTGTGTTGGGTGTCCTTATATAAATGTCAAAATTTTTGGATGGCAAGGTAAGTGTTTGATTGATACTGGAAGTCCAGTCTCGGCTATTACTGCAAAATTGAGGGATAAATTGAAAGATATGGGGGGGGGGGGGGTAAACAATTTGTTGAAATGCCTGTTAGTGGATTAAAAATTAGGAATGCAACTAGTAAACAAAGTAAATATGTCAAAAGTCAAGTATTATTAAATTTTGTAATTGAAGGAGAAGAATTTGATCATGGGTGTTTAGTGGTTCCAGATTTAAGTGAAAACTTTATTCTTGGTATGGATTGGATTCTTAAGTGGAATGTGAGTTTTAACTGGGGTGGTAAAAAATTAATTATTACGGGAGTTAATGATGATTACTTACTCTTGTCAAACATTTATATACTTAACTGTAGTGATGCATGCAACCATATTAAGAATGTAGAGCATATAGACAATGTATATCAGGAGGATGACGACTTTGAGCAAATTCTTGAATTTAAAGACTTAGTTTAACTTAAAGTTAGGGAAGCTGATAGTCTTAATAATTCACAAAAAGAAAATTTGAGTCAATTATTATGGAAATATAAGGAAGTTTTTGACAAACGACCCAGTCAAGTAAAAGGGTATTTCTGTAAACTGAACTTAAAACAAGTGAATACAATAATCCGTTCGTTGTCATTATGAAAAAAGGGGGGGGGGGGCTGTGAGACTTGTACTTCATTCTAGACATCTAAATAAATTTGTGTTGAGAGGAAATGATCATCCTGAAAATATGGATGAACTTTTGTATAAATTTGAAGAGATTAAATTCATGTCAAGTTTAGATCTAACATCTGGTTTTCATCAAATTCCTTTGGAATATGAATCCAGAAAATATACTGCTTTTTTGTACTGTGGAAAGTCTTACCAATATTGTGTGGTATCCTTTGGTCTTAATGTTTCTGTGGCTGAATTCATTAGAGCTCCAGATAAAGTGTTGGAACATGATTAATATACAAAATTGATAGTGTATGTTGATGACATTCTTGTAACTGGGAAAATGTGGGAAGAACATTGTAAACTTTTAGAAGAAATATTCATTAAGTTAAAGAAAGGTGGTATGACATTGAAATTAGAAAAAATGCAAATTTGGGGTTAAAGAGTTGAGGTTTTTGGGTCACATTATCAATGAAAAGGGTATTTTACCTGATAAAGACAAAATCAAAGTGATAAAGGATTTTCCTATTCCAAAAAAAAAAAAAAAAAATAAGAAACAACTGAAATATTTCTATGGACTTGCAGGATTTTACAGTACATATTTAAATAGTCAAGCATTAAATGCACCTTGCCTTAACAATTTGCTAAAGAAGAATACCATTTGGGAGTGGAATCAGTATTGTCAAAATGCCTTCCAATACATCAAAGATCAACTATGTCAAAATAAAATTTTATATAGACCAGACATGTCTTTACCTTTTTGTATTATGACAGACAGTAGCGAAATTGGTTTAGGAGCACATTTATTTCAGGAAGTTGTATCGGATGGAAAACTTGAACACAGATCAGTTACATTTGCCAGTAGAGTATTTCAAAAACATGAGAAGCTATACACTGTAACTGAAAAGGAACTTTTGGCTATTCATTGGGCATTTACAAAATTTACCTTTTTGTATTATGACAGACAGTAGCGAAATTGGTTTAGGAGCACATTTATTTCAGGAAGTTGTATCTGATGGGAAACTTGAACACAGATCAATTACATTTGCCAGTAGAGTATTTCAAAAACATGAGAAGCTACACACTGTAACTGAAAATGAACTTTTTGGCTATTCATTGGGCATTTACGAAATTTAGAAACTCTCTCTTGGGACATAAAGTAATTGTTTATTCTGATCACAAGGCATTAAGTTATTTACATGAGTGCAAACTTTATCACAGCAGAATTACTAGATGGGCCATGTTTTTACAAGAATTTAATTATGAAATCAGGTACATAAAAGGGGAGAAAAATGTAACTGCAGACGCACTTAGTAGATTACCAGTGAGGGGTGATGCTGAAAATTCTGGTTTTGATAGTAGGGTATTCAAAATTATGTTTCTTAGGGGGATTCAAGAGGAATCTGAAATTTTAAAAATTTGCAATGACATTCGATGATTTCAAAATCATGATCAAAATTGGAAACTAGTGAAAAGTTATTTAGGGAGAAAGGGCCATGAAAAGGTTTTTGAATACTACAAGGTTCACAAAGGGGTATTATTTAGGAGAATGAGACCTGATTTTGATGACTGGAAATTATGTTGGCCTGAACAATGTATTGACACACTTATTAAATATATTCATGAAAGCTTTGGACATTGTGGCATCACTAAATGTATCCAGAAAATTCAAGAAAACATTTATTTCTACAATATTGGTAAGAAGGTAAAAGAAATTATATTCAGATGTGACAGATGCCAAAGAGTAAAGGTAAGTAATCAAACTTGTAGAGGACAAATGCAAAGCATCCTGACCAACAAGAAACTGGACTTGATTGCTATTGACATTTATGGTGCTTTACCTAAAACACGAGGAGGATTTAGTTACAATCTGGTGGTCCTTGATGTCTTTTCTAAGTTTATAAAATTATACCCACTGAAAAAGGCTACTAGTAAACAAATTATTTCAAAATTTATAAACAATTATTTCAATGTTGTTGGTCAACCTCAGGCAATCTTATCTGATAATGGTACTCAGTTTACTTCAAACTCATGGAAAAGGTTTGTTAGTGACGAAAATATTAAACATATATTAATTTCTGTTTACCATCCAGCAAGCAATCCTGCAGAAAGGTATATGAGAGAACTTGGGAGATTGTTCAGAACTTACTGTAATAAAAATCATGCTAGCTGGATTGACTATCTTAAAGACTTTGAAGAAGTCATGAACAGTCTTCAACATACTTCAACAGGATTTTCACCATTTGAGATTATGTTTGATAGAAAACCTGATAGCCTTATTTCTCAACACATTGAATTCCTAATTTGTAAACCTATAGCTTCACAAGAAAGGGAGGAAATAATTAGGCAAACTATGAAGAAACAAGGGGACTTCTCGAAAAAAGAGACATGATGCAAATGGTAAATTTACTGAGTTTAGTCCAGGAAATTTGGTTCTCGTTAAGACACAGGAAAAATCTAAACCTTTAACTGCAGAACTTAATTTATATATATATAAATATACATATATAAAAATAGACGAAGATTACTCACCAGGCGAAGGAGCACAGGTGTGACAGCATCACAAATAAATAAATGAATACACACACACACACACACACACACACACACACAACACACACACACAAACAAACAAACAATCGCAAGCTTTCGCAACCCAGTTGCGTCTTCAGGCAGTAGGGAAGGAGAGGGAAAAGGAAATGATGAGGGTTTTAAGGAAGGGGGTAAGGAGCCATTCCAATCCCGGGAGAGGAAAGACTTACCTTGGGAAAAATGGAGAGTAAACAAATGCACACATGCCCACACATTCACACAGACACAAGTACACCTAGGCAGACATACTGTTGAAAGCAAAGAAGTTTAAGTTATTGAAGTTAAGAAGTTAGACAGAGATACCACTTGAGGCAGAGGCTCTGTCCAGAGAACCGATCAAGAGTAAAGGTGAGGAGAGAAATTACAATAGAAGGCAATGCAGTCCATTAAAGAAAAAGGAAACACAGCTTTGGCTTGGGACCTCATGCTCGCCATGCACATACTCACGAAAGAACCGTGATCACCCTGGGTGGCATACGTTTGATGTGGAGATAAATTTCACAGGCATGCTCAAATTTTGTGCTCATATACTAGAGTACTATGGTGTGAAGATACAATAACACCTCACTCTCAGCAGTGAAAAAAATTACAGAAGAATCCACATAGTGTGTGAAGAATGTACACAGTGTGTGAAGAAAAATTGTATGAGCTAACACACATCTTGTGCACATATAATAGATAAGACACACATGATGTGTAGACAATAAAATAATCACTAACACTTAGCAATAGAATATATTACATAATTATACATACATGGTGAGGAGAGAAATCACAATAGAAGGCAATGCAGTCCAGAATAGAAAAAAGAAACACTACTTTGGCTTGGGCCCTCATGCTCGCCATGCACATGCTCATGAGAGAACCGTGATCCCCCTGGGAAGGGGGGGGGAGGGGCAAAAGTATGGTGTAGAGGTAAATCTCAAAGGCATTCTCATATTTTGTGCTCATATACTAGAGTACTATGGTGCGAAGATACAATAACACCTCACTGTTGGCAGTGAAAAAAATTACAGAAGAATAAGCATAGTGTGCGAAGAATGTACATAGTGTGTGAAGACGAATTACATGAGCTAACACCCATCTTGTGCACATAAAATTGATAAGACACACATGATGTGTTGACAATAAAATAATCACTCACACTCAGCAATAGAACATACTACATCATTATACGTACATAGTGAGGAGAGAAGTTACAATAGAAGGAAATGCAGTCCCAGATAGAAAAAAGGTACACTGCTTGGGCTTGGGCCCTCATGCTCACCATGCACATGCTAACAAAAGAACCGTGATCCTCCTGGGGGGGGGGGGGGAAGTTTGGTGTGGAGATAAATTTCACAGGCATTCTCATATTTTGTACTTATATACTACAGTCCTATGGTGTGGAGATAGAATGACACCTCACACTTGGCAGTGAAACAAATTACATGAGAATCCACATAGTGTATGAAGAAGAATTATATGAGCTAACACATCTCTTGCACACAATGTACCAGGTGTCGTTTGTTAGGAGTGGCTGAGCAGAAGTTGTGGGCTAGATAGGGCGGCTAAATGAGAAATGACGGGCTTACTGGCAGACTTGAACGTTTATTACGACAGATAACAGTTACAGGAAATGGGGCCTACGAAGGATTGGCGCCCGTTACGGAGCAACATGGTGGTATAGGAGAAGTGGGGGGAAGTGGAGAAGACAGGAAAAGACGTCTGAATGCGGTGGCGGCTTTTGTGGAAGAGAGCGGCGGCCGGGATCGCTGGAGACGTAAGGCCTGATGTCCGGCCCACAGGACGGAACATGGTCGCTCCTGATTGGCCATGATGCACTGCTGAGTGGCAGGAGTCAGCCTCCCCATGACAGCCGTGCATTGTGGCGACCAGGGAGCTGAATGTCAAGTCAGTGGTTTGCAACTTACTCGGGCAATGGTTAAAGTCAGAGGGAAAAAGCTAAAGCTTTGGAAAACTTTTTAAAAAATACATTAATTTCCCTACCATGTTGCTAGGGGAGGGACGCCGATCCGTCAATCCCTCTCCGTTCCGAAGAAGGGTGGTTGGGGGGGGTGTTGAGATGATTATTGGTTTCGTTAAATACTAAATCAGAGGGCCAGAACATTCCATTAACACAAATTTCAGAAAATTATAACAAACAAAATTGAACCAACAAGACGTGTTTAACAGAGACTGCTATCAAAACACAAGGCCAATAACATAACACATATTCGATTAACAACATATCACCTTAATATTTCTTAATATACTACTGTATATGGTTTTTAGTTCTTTTTAGTTTCACACACAAGTTCTATGCTAATTGTTCCTGTCACTAAAATCAGTGCAATTTCTATAGTGAATAAGTTGGGAGTATTGGTTGGAGGTAGTTGTTGAAGTTGCTGGTATAACAAGCAGTTACTAGATTTGATGCACAAGGCCGTACAGCCGAAATACATGGTTTGAGAGTACATTACTGGTTGGTGCCCGACCCTGTCACGACACACGACAGCATCGGCGCGGCGGGGTGAGGGCGTGGTCCAGGGGCATGTCAGAGCGTCCCGGAAGGTGCAGGTGTCCGACTTCCCGGAATCCGTCCCGTGGGAAGAGCCTGGCTCCACAGGGGTGGTTGTACATGGCTGAAACTCACCCGCGTGGGCATCAAATAGGGCTTATGGTGGGGTGGTGGCCCATTTTCGTCCACTGACACTTACAATGGAGTGCTCATAGCACATTACACATTTAGGAGTCACACTCCTAAAGGATACAACAATTAACACATAAGGGTTGATTCGATACAATACATAACATTGAGTAGCACTAGCTAGACTCGTTAGTATTGAGTATTATAACGTTTCTGATTGCGTGTTGTTTATGAAGTATAATGAATGTAGGTGTAACAATATAGTAAAACTGTAGTTATCAAGGTGTTTCATGATAATGAAATGGAATGTGGTGTAGCAATCTAGTTTTTACTAGAGTCACGAATTATTAACTGAGTTAGCACTAACAACATCCAATCAAATAAATGAGCAATGTGTGACATATTACTTAAGTATATACGAAGTGAGTTACATTGGTTTCATAATTGACGTGTGAAACAAAGATACATTGTTGTAGAGTGAGAATGTATTTCAATATATCTGGTTGATGATAATTCTACGCAATAGAAGTGTGAAATGGTAACATTTGAGTGGCATTAAGTAAAGGTGAACATTGGTACTTAATTGAGGCGAATAATGATGTGATTTACAGAGTACATTCAATTGGTGTGAGTGTGGTGTCAGTACTGCTTCATGACTAAGATATGCTTAGATGTGAACAGGGGAAATGAGTGGACTAGAGCTGGCAAATTCCAGCAGATTACGGGTCTGGAATTTTGCGAGCGGGATCCCGACTTTTCCAGGGCTTCTTCTTTATGAGGAAGAACGTGATGATTACTATTATAAAGATCAGAACAGGAGCGAAAATAGAGGGCACCAAAACCTTTATTTGAAATTGTTTTTGGTTCCACGGATCTATGTGCGCTAAGGCTCAGTCGAGGGAAATTGTATTTTGTTCCCTACGGACCAATTGTTGTAATGAGTGTACCAACCCGGTAGAATTCCATCTTGGTAATTCTGTCCAGTTTTCGTGCAAGGGAGCATGGTAAGGTATTTCTGGCAGATATAAAACAGGTGGGGGTAGCTTCAAGGATGCATGGGATGTGACAATACGCCGAGCAGGTGTGGATACATCACAGCGGGTAATATTATATACTAAAGCAGTTCCTTGTAATGTAATACGATAAGTGTGAGGTCCTTTTAGTGGATCATAACACAAAAAGGTAAATGCCGTGGCGTTTGGTATGGCATACAATAAAGTATTTCCTATGGGTTTAAGTATAGAGGTTAAAACAGGAGTAACCAAGCGAGTACATGATGATTAAACGTCTTCTGATAGAAATAGAGAAATTTCACAGTAATCTGTATGTGTATGCATGATTAGATTCGGACATAAATATGTACTGACAAAACGACATTGATGGAACTCATCACTCCGGAGGGTGGTATGAAATTGTCTATCTGCACTGACTACGAGGTAATCATTAGTTTGCCACGTGATATACTGTCGAAACGGAGTCCAAATGGTACGGAAAACATGCAGTTTATAACATTCATAATTGCAGTTGGTACATGACACTGGAACCGAGATATGTGCTCTTAATTGTGTTTCTGTTCGTGTAAGTGTTACTGTGGCGGCGGCATAATATAGGGAGAGACTCTGATCAGTTACTGGGACAAGCATTTGTTCGGGGGATGGTGTTCGTCAAGTTGGTGACGGCGTGATGAAGTGAGGAAAGTTCCTGTTGCACAATATTTGTTAAAGATTGATAATGCTGTGACAACTCATTAGTAGTTACTTGTATTCTTCTAGTAGCTGCAAGTAAATTATTCTCTAAGTGTGTTAAGCGAATCTGCTAGTGAGTGACCTCAGTATGTAGTCCTTGAGCAAGTGTTGACATTTCACTTATAGCATGATTCCAATGTTTTGCATCTCTGTGGTCCGGTGTTCCGAAAACAGTTTTCAAGAGAGTGCTGCCTGCATTAAACCATGCACGTTTTACTCACATAGGCGGGACAGCGTCAGTTATACTGCACATGTAAATGGGATATAATGTGATTTACTTCCTTCATTTCTATTCATTTAGTTAGGGGTTCATATGACATTAATTGGCGAACGGTTGGCTGAAGTGCCAAGTCCTCCTCTTGAAGCATGGCGAAGCTAAATTCTGCGGAGATTTCGATGGAGTGTGGTGTGTGCACTACTGCTGGCAATTTTTCAAAAAGGACGCCCATAGAAGTAGGGTGTACCGAATAGGCGACTCTCCCATAACCGAGGCACCAAATAGCATCACAATTGCGAAGAACATTTTTAAGCCAAAGTTCACTAGCGCGGAAACCTAGAAAAAGGAAACATCTACTAGGACTGATGTCCATTAGAACGATTGTACAACGTAGCAAAGGACTTCATTACATACCTTAGTTATGAGGAAATGTGAAGTTAGTAAACTTTTAACCACTGTGAATATCCAAAGTTCACTGAAGCACATTGACTGAACAACGTGACTGCTGAAGCTGATTAGGCAGCGCGTTCCACAGAACGTGTCTGCTTGCCAAGGTATTGCTGAATCTCTGGTATTTGCTTGCATTGTTCACGTGCGAATTGCTGACCGGATGGTATCGCCAACGGTTGTGGCCGGTGGTCGATCACCGGGGAGCGGAAGGGACTGGAATTTGCAAGGAAGGTGGTTTCTAGAATTCTTGAAAGTTCGGCGTGATTGGCAATCTCCACGCATTGTACTCTACATGAAGAAAGCATTCCTACACTTTTCACAACAGATTTACCGCACATTAAAGTTATGTGGAATTGTACGTACGGGTCTAGGCATTTTTAGATATGCAGCACCGTTATGGCAGAAAATACTTCTTGAGTGCGGAACATTCAGTTCACTTGAGAATGTGCTCGAGCGACACATTAGAGTGTAGCGGTTGCAAAAGGAGTTCGAATTATAGTGAGTGGAAAGTAGTAAAAATGAAAACTGTAACTGATGTCAGTGCATTTGCTAACATGGAAACAGTTCCTGTGTTACCAATGCCCTATGATCTTAACATTACATCTGTTGATCAAGTAGTGTGATACGATAGTTGCGTTGCAAATAATAGGATGTGTTGGAGGAGTAAAAGTGTATGTGTAACCTTCAAACCCGAATCGGAAGCATGGAGATAATGACAATATTAGTACTTTTTTGTTTTCCGCAAATATTGTGTCTTCTCCCCCCTCTTGCAATGAAGGGATGGTTACACTGAGCTTGCAACAAGAGCACAGTACAATTATGGCAGCTTGTGAGGCCGCGCCTGCGGCGGAAAGTGAATCAGCAAGGTTGTAACGTTTCTGCTATGTTGCGAACTCCTAAAAATCAGTTGCCAACATTGAAACACGAAATATCTGACACCTAAAGTAAAACTTCATTACCGGACATGTGATATTTCATATTTTCGCCTTCTGTTTGAAATTCTATTAACACTATTAGTAAAATACCTTTAAGAAATAGTACATTGATTTAAATATAACTTCAACTGTCCTTTTACGTAATTTTCAGTTTTTAATACTTTCATAAATAATAGCTGCAAACACTAAAAATGCATTACACTTAGTTTCGGAAATTGCTGAACCTATATAGATACTAATTTGTATAAAAACAATAATGCTACATGTTATAAACTATTGCACAACATGATTTCATGTATACATTTTGTTTAAATAAATTAGGGCAGACCATGTTTTATATATCACTAGATCCTAAATTAAATACTGATAATTTTTCATGCACTAAAATTAATAATCCGTTTGGTACTAAGAAACTATCTTCAAAATTAACAAAACTACGACAACCATATACAAATCCGTATTAATAAATAATTTGACCGCAAACTGAAACACATTAAAATTCCTTGTCACAATAATATTACACCTACACAATATTGGCAAAACAAATATGTGTGCATTTCGAAAACACACATAATGTAAATAATTTGAGCACAGTAAACACTAGTCAAAAGGGTGACGTTAAATTTGTGTACTACATTAAATACGAATTTCATGAAAGACGTACATACATTGACATAAATAGTCAAAGCTTAAATGTAATGTTTTAATTTCTGTATTTTGGCATATTTAATGTAAAAGAATATTGTTTAATTGTGAATTACAAAATTTTGTTATCAATATTATTACGCGGTTATGTAGAAAGATGTTTGAGAGAAATCATTGTTTAGTCAGTCTACTTTGGAGTATGCTAGTGGCCAGAAACCTGTGAGCAGCTCTGTTGGCTTGCTGCTGCATTTCTTGATTGTGCAATGTTTAAGTGGAAATAAAATCGTTTCCATATCAACTGAGATGGTTTTAATTTATGAAAAGATCCTGTAAAATCAATTTCTTTAGTGAATGCCGAAGATAACTCACAACGCAATGGACTTCAGCCAGCATATAAGATAAGTTCAACTTCACCTACAGTGGAATGACTTTGTTTTAGACTGTGAACTAACAAAACTTTCCGTAATTCAGGAAAACGTTAGGGCTCAGTTTGAGTCATTCCGAAAAGAGGTGATGGACGTTAGAAGGTCAATAAGCTGGAGTAGCAAATTGGAAACACAAAAATGTGGGTAAAATAGAGACGGTTTCTTACATGGTGTGTAAACATGAAATTGTTAATCAGTGTTAGTGGAAGATATTTATAGTGTAGATGAAATGTGATGAATTACGACATGGCAGCAATTGCTGCGAGAAGAGGTTTGCCTGGTTGCTGTTGTGTAACACGGACATGTTGCGGAAAATCATTGATTGACAATTGAAGTAACAAGAGTTGTGTCTGCATTGTCAAACCTGTGCTAGTGACATAATAAATTTGCAACAACAAAAAAGAACAACATGAGCGGCAGTTAATTGCACCCGACGTCTTTTGTGGACGTTAGATATCGCTAGATGTTGGAGGAATAATGTGGTTTGAGGGAAATTCAGTGGACGCATTGTAGCAAAACGTGTTTGACTGTGGCGTTATAGCGGCATCTTCCAATGCGGCTTGCAGCGCCGGAAGAGTTGGCTGGGTGGAATGCTGGCTTAGCAGTGTCGCGTTGCAGACACGTTATCTGCGGCGCGGCTGGGTGCATCGCACTGGCACTGTTGCTTCAGAAGAATGAGAATCATTTACGATGTGTAGTGAATGATGTGGAAAAGAATCTCTGGGCAATTCGTGGTATAGATGCGAACTAGATATTGGGTAGTCTTAGAGGATGGCCGTGGTGTTGATTGGTGCTGATTGGAAATCAATCACGTAGTAATACGAACGACTAATCAGGGACATGTCTCCTTTGGTGAATCTGTGGTAGAAGAACTGCAACAAGGGAGCAGCAATAACTCAGTGTAAAGTGGATGGAAAGAATGATAGAGCCGGTACCACCGGAGGCGGAAGGAGAAATATAGAATAGCGTTGGTAACTCAGTAGAGGGTAAAATGTGGTATAAGGACCAACACTATCCACCCATCATAATTGGCAGCCCACACGAATAGGTTCGTGCCCCGCGAGTAGCGTAAAAAACTTCGTTACCAAGGTTTCTCCGACCCACCCTGTACAATGCCACTGTCATAATACGTTTGTATATTTATGGAATTAATTGTCATTAGGTGTAATAGGAAATAGTGAAAGGAGCCATGAGGTTCCTTGTCTTTCACTTGTGCCTTCAGTTCGACCTAGCTCTGTTAATGAAACTGGGGTGTGAAGGTGTGTTTAGTTTACTGTGTGTAACGTGAAATTTTATCAGACGTCGTGATGTTTGTATTGCAAGTGGGAAAGGGGTTCGTTTGGAGATGGTTGCTCAGCTACAACAACATACTCTGTAGCGTTGGTTTGACGACTGCTTTTTTACCAAAATACGCACTGGGGGGGTGATTCATTGGCAAATTTTGTTTACAATAACCAATTCGTATGGAAGGAGTTGTTTGATGAGAATGTTGAACATACTACATAATGTAAACTTGCAACCAGTGTTAATAAGTAAAGGCTGAATCGGGAATGCAAATATTTCCCCAAATTAAAGCAACATAATGATATACTGTAGCGATAAAATAAGGGGCACATAACGCTTGATGTTATAGCATAGTGGCTAGTGAAATGTTATTGTGGTTACAAAATATTTCTCAAAATTCTACCGATGTGTAAAAAAACATTGTTAATATATGTAAAACTGTTAAGTTTAGGGGAATAAACAAGTCAAATAAAATGTTATGTAATTTGGCCTGTTAGTGAAGTGTAACTAGATGTTCCTGGGCCTTCAGCTAATGCCTGATTACTTTCAAATTAGCTAGTATTTCTTAAACAAGGGGTAATGACACTGGGGTACTTAGTAGGCTTCTACTAAACCTTAACCATTTCCACAAAAGAATCAATTGTTAATATGCTAGGGTAGTAATCATTGTGGTCGCAAAATTAGTTTGGTTGTCGCTCTGGCAACCGCACTGTCGAAAAGCATAAGCAGAATAATTAATTACCTAACTTATCTTAACCACAGAAAGCTATGAAGCAATCTGTTGAGTGTCAAAAGTAATAGAAACTTGCTCTTAACTATGCCTTAACTATACCATACACATAACACAATGAAAGTTGATGGCTGAGCGCAGCCGACAATGCATACCTAATACTAAAACACTTATGACATTGAGAGAATAAACAATAACTAAACAAATTATGTATGCTCTAAGTTAATTGTTGGAGTGTAAAGATATACTAGTGTTTAAATGCTCTGGGCAATTGATACTTGTTTAGTGGCAGTTATGTTGCAGGAACAGCAGTGCCATCCCGGTGTTTCTTTCTATATACTATAGCAAGAAGGCTCTTCGGCCCTAATTGAAATGTATGTATTGGTTCTTTGACCTTGATTTTGCTCTAAGCAGATTTATTTATTGTATAAGGGCGTTAGCTAGATGCCAGTAAGTGCGCACGGTGAATAGGGTCCCACTGAGCAGGGAACAGTGAAAAATATGGCATACCATGGTAGACTGATTTGTTGAATAGAGATGTGACTAGTCACGTGAACGTAAGGAATATTTATGTTTTGACCACAATGGGTACTTGTGAGACGAATGAGGAGGTGTTGGCTTTTTTCGGCGCCTTCTGACAGGGCGCGGATTAGGTGGTGCAGTTGGTCCTGCTGATGCGGGTTGCAGTTGTCGCCCATAATAAGGATGCAACCTGTCAAAATGCACTATTGAGGTCTGGTCTGCTAACTGCAGTTCTGCATTGACGGGAGAGGTCAACCGCAGAATTTCATATGGACCTTCAAAATTTGGCGTGAACTTTTTAGCTCGGCCTGGTTTAACAATTGTATTTTTGAGTAGAACTAGGTCGCCCGGTTTGTAACTAGGTGCGACAGTGTTGCGGTTCTTTTGACGTTGTTGATTGGTGGTGGCCTTGGCGTTATTAGCTTGGACCTTCCACCAAACCTCTCTAAATCGCCTCGCCATATGTTTTACATGCTGGTTGTCTAAGTCTGAAGGCAGTTTTTCCAGCTCGAAGGGCGAGTTCATTTTTTGACCGAACACGACTTCATAAGGGGTGTGGCCTGTGGACTCGTGAATTCGGGTGTTATATGCGGAGGTAGCGAAAGGGATATACCTTTCCCAATCGGAGTGCGATTTGTTTGTGTAATGCGAGACCATCTTCATTATTGTACGATGGACACGCTCTACACAGCCGTTATATTGTGGGTGGAAGGGAGTGGTTCTCCACCTCCGGATTTTGAGCAATTTGCACACCTGAGAGAACAATTGGCTCATAAAGTTGCTTCCTTGATCGGTAAGAATGGCTTCGGGACTGCCATAGGGAAGAATGAGTCGTTCAACAAATTGTCTGGCTATTGTTTCTGCAGATTGGTCCGGAATAGGTACCATGATTAAGAAACGAGAGAAATGATCTATGATGGATAATATATATTTGTTACCTTGTGCAGTTTGAGGCAAGGGTCCATCAATGTCAAGGGAAACGTAATGAAATGGTTTCTTGGCTTGTGGTAGGCTTTGCAAAGGAATATGTTGTGATCTGTTTTGGGCACGCAGAGCGCATGATAAACAAGATCTTACGTAATTAGCTACATCTTTCTGTCGGGTCGCCCACCAGCACTTGGTGGCGACGTGAACATTGGTGGCATTTCTGCCGTTGTGGCAAGCCTGTAGTGAGTCATGACATTGCTTAATAATTCTTTCTTGGAGGGGTGCCGGAATTACTATTCAGTTGCCATGTGGGGTTTTTCTGTAAAGGATACCATCTTGCTCTTCGAATTCCAGGAGGGTCTTATAATTGTGGCAAACGGGATCTTGTTCTTGTGCCTCCCAAAGTTCGTCTATTAGAATGTCCTCTGTTTGAATTATTGTAACCTTTCAGCTAAGGGCGTCGGCGTTTTGGTGGAGTTTGCAAGCTTTATGACGAACTTTGTAGTCGTACTCTGACAGTCGGAGGGTCCACCACATTAGGCGGCTGCTTGGGTCTTTTAAATTTAATAGCCGCTGTAGGGCACAGTGGTCAGTGAATACTGTGAATTTTCTACCAAACAGATAGCACTGAAAATGGGTAATCCCGAAAAGGAGCGCGAGGCATTCTTTTTCGGTTGTGCTATAGTTACATTCTGCTTGATTCAGTTGGCGGGACACGTAGCCTATGGGGTGCTCTACCCCATCGACCTCTTGACTTAATACACAGCCAAGGGCGTAATTGGAAGCACCGCAGGACAGGATAAAGAGTTTATTGAAATCGGAATATATTAGCAGGGGAGTATGTGTGAGCATGTGTTTGATTTTGTGGAAAGCTATGTCACAATATTTGGACCAATTACAGTGAGCATCTTTCTTTAGCAAGGCAGTCAGGGGTTTGGCTATCTCTGCATAGTTTTCTACAAATCTACGGTAATAATTACTGAGACCTAAGAAACTTTTAAGTTCTTTGACATTATTAGGAATGGGGAAGGTGCTGACTGCTTCGGTGAGCTGTGGATCAGGTTTGACCCCAGCATCACTGATAATATGGCCTAAATACTTTACTTGTTTTTGAGCAAAATGACATTTTTCTAATTTTAAACTAAGGTTAGCATCTTTAAGCCTGTCAAACACACTGCAGAGATGTTCTACATGTTCCTGAACGGTTTTAGAGAAGATTATAATATCGTCAAGGTAAACTAAACAAATAGTAGGTTTTAGTCCTCTTAACAGCAGATCAGCGAAATGCAGAAAGGTGGCAGGTGCGTTTCGCAGGCCGAATGGCATCCTGATGAACTCATAGAGCCCACTGGGGACTAGAAAGGAGGTTTTAGGCTGATCTTGCGGCGCTATGGGGAACTGGTGATATCCACTTTTAAGATCTAGAATGGTAAAGAACTTACAGTCCCCAAGTCGGTCTATAGTTTCGTCAATGCGTGGAAGCGGGTAGTGATCCGGTGTTGTCAAGTTGTTCACTGCTCGCATGTCCACACACATTCTGTAGCTTACCTCGCCATTCAGAGACTTTTTTCTTACCATAATTATGGGACTGGACCAACGAGAAGAGGACGGTTGGATGATGCCTGCTGCGAGCTGTTGTTGGATGGATTCATATACCACTGATTGAAGATGGTATGGTATTCTGTATGGCTTTTGCCGGATTGGACGAGCGTCACCAGTCGGAATCTCATGTTCTACTAAATTTGTGGCTGGCAAATAATCCCTATCTTCGAAGAGCCAAGAAAATTCATTTAAAACTGCATTAATTGAGTGTTGATCTGATGGGGGTAAATGTTGCAATTTGTCAGTAAACATTTGTTGTAGGCGGGAGCTGAGTGAGCGAATCTGTGTTTTCGGTAACCTTTTGTTAGACTTTTGCTGTTTTGTCAGTGCGGGAGGTATATCTGAGGCTTCCATTATTGAAAAACTTGCTAACAAAGTACCACGCTGGACAGTGGCATCGATTGTGCCACAGTTGTCAACTGCAATAGGTATATAATACCGTCTATTGCGTTGCACTGGACGACATAGACTGCGGCGTACATGCACTTGCAGCCTGTCAAGCACCTCATTTTGGCGCAGGGGTTCTACAAAAAGGGTGGCGTCTTTGCGCCCTTTTGTTGTTGTAGGAACCCACAAAATCCTGCCAGTTTCTGTGGGAAGTTCCAGGGTTCTATTCGCTTTCAGCGCAGACTCACCCACACTTTTGTCAGAGGAAACTGACCAGGCTTCCTTGACTTTGTGTGGCCGTTCTGAACTGATTTCAGAGCTGGATCGGCTGAAACGGTGTTCATGACCACCGAATCGCACGGTCGCAGTTCCGTAATCGATTAGCCCCCTATACTTCCGCAAGAAATCATCCCCTAGTATAATATCATAGTCCGCATGCTTCCAGTTTACCACCTCCATGGCGAACCGGTAATGAATGTTATTGACTTGAAACTTAATTTTGAAACTACCAATTGTTTCGATTGTACCTGCCCCAATGCCCAACAGACGACAACGCGGGGGTTGTAATTTTTTATCTTTACAATGAGCAAGAAAAACAAGACTAATTTGCGCACCCGTGTCTACCAAAATGGTAACCGTTTTGTTGCCTATTCTTCCCTTTAGCACAACACTCGCAACCTTGGTTACGCCTGAGTACTTCAGGGTGTAATATGTTTTAATGGGGGTGAGGAGGGGTGGCTATACCTACCCCCTAAGCGTTTCCCTGTTTCGGGCCTGAGTTCTTACCTTCATACTTTCCCCTGTTTTGCTGATTTGTGGTGTTGGTATTAAATTTAGAGGGCATGGTGCAATTTCGAAGCAGGTGTCCTATTTTGTGGCAATTAGTACAGAAGGGGGCATGACACCGTTCAGCAGAGTGCCCATGTTTGTGACAACGACCACAACTTATGTCGTTGGCGAAAACATTTTTATTTTTGGGCAGCCGGCTAGACCAGGCAACAAATCTGTCGGCCTCCTCTCTGAGGAGTGTTAGTCATACCGCCTCGTGTAAGGTGTTTGGGGACGCGATTTTAATTTTTCCCCCGTATTTCGGGTCAATTCCCCTGATAAAAACTTCAATTGCACGAATCTCTGCATCCTCTAAAACCACTGGGTTTCTAATGGGGTCCCCACTAAGGGTGTAAGTTTTGCAGACAATAGATCGAATTCTGTCGGCAAAAGCCTCGAAATCTTCTTGCGGCTTTTGCCTCAAGGTGGACAACTGGTCACGATAATAGCTGACAGACCTTTTCTCAGAGTAACGCTCCATTAATCCGGCCACAAGGACCTCAAAACGTGATGTGTTTTTAAGAGATTCAACGTATACCCGCGCATCACCTGCGAGTTTCATACGTAGTACATTTAGTAACATACCGTTCCTCCATTCACAGAGACGACCGGTATCTTTCATATTTTGAATGAACAATTACACACTTTAACGGGGTTTGCCGGAAAAAGAGGGTAAAAATGTGATAGCAGTCAAGGTAGTAGCAACAGAAGGAGCGGCAGTTACAATGCTATAACTGGGGGTAGACGGAGTGCCTACCGCGATGGAATTCTGCGAAGAAGGAATTTGTCCCTGCTATGCTACATGCAATTTATTTTTTAACTCATCGTTCTCTAATAAGAGTCGATTTAGTCGTTCTTGTAGAGCAGCAATGGGGTCGCTATCAGTTGTAGCACCCGGTTCCTGGTCATGGGACCTAGTGGTACGCATTTTAATGGTCACGAAAGGGATTTTTTTAGGACTGAGATAATGAGGTTAAGAGGTATAGGAGAAGTTAATATAAAAAAAATAGTCTGACGTCACACTCACATGATGTTGGTGTGGTGCGGCGTCGACGACAGTGTTGGTGGCGGCGTAGGTGGCGGCTGACGGCTGACGGCGGCGTTGCGTCGACATGTGAAGGTGACGAGGCATCGTAAAGGCGCGATGACCGTTGGCCTCAGGAGCCCTGGTTGGGATTCCAGGACGGACCCTCAGGTGTAGTGATGACCATCATCAGGATGTGGCGTCGGGTGTGGCAGCGGGGACCGCTGCACCTGGTAGCATGCGCCGGCTACGCAGTCAGGCCTGCCAGGCAGATACGCAACGCGCCGTGGCGCCACGTAAGGCACGCACTCAGGCGTACCGAGTTCAGGTGCGCCACCACCGCGTTCGGAATAATACCCCTATTACTTAATCTTTCTCATAGCCGACCGTAAGGTGGGCCGATCACGCGGATGACACCAATTTATACCGGGTGTCGTTTGTCAGGAGTGGCTGAGCAGAAGTTGTGGGCCAGATAGGGTGGCTAAATGACAAATGCCGGGCTTACTGGCAGATTTATAGGTTTATTATGACAGATAACAGTTACCGAAAATGGAGCCTACGAAGGATTGGCACCCATCACGGAGCAACATGGTGGTATAGAAGAAGAGGGGGGAACAGAGAAGACAGGAAAAGATTTCTGAACGCGGTGGCAGCTTGCTTGGATGAGAGCGGCGGCCCGGATCGCCAAAGCCGCGAGGACTGATGTCCGGCCAATGGGACGGTACGTGGTCGCTCCTGATTGGCCATGATGCATTGCTGAGTGGCAGGAGTCGGCCTCACCACGACAGCCGACAGCCGTGCATTGTGGCGACCAGGGAGCCGAATGTCAAGTCAGCAGTTTGCAACTTTCTGGGGTGATGGTTAAAATCACAGGGAAAAAGCTAAAGATTTGGAAAACATTTTAAAGAATAAATTAATTACCCTACCATGTTGCTAGGGGAGGAGCACCGATACATACAGGAAAGAAAAAGGAAACACTGCTTTGGCATGGGGCCTCATGCTCACCATGCACATACGAAAGATCCGTGATACCCCTGGGGAGCTAAGGTTTGATGTGGACATAAATTGCACAGGCATTCTCATATTTTGTGCTCATATACTAGCATACTATGGTGTGAAGAAACAGTAACACCTCACACTTGGCAGTGAAATAAATTACATAAGAATCCATAGAGTGAGTGAAGACGAATTATTCGAGCTAACACACATCTTGTGCAAATAAAATTGATAAGACCCACATGATGTGTTGACAATAAAATAATCACTTTACTTACGAATAAAACAAATTACATAATTATACATACATGGTGAGGAGAGAAATTGCAATAGAAGGCAATGCAGTCCATGACAGAAGAAGGAAACACTGTTTTGGCTTAGGAATTCATGCTCGCCAAGCACATAATCACGAAAGAACCGTGATTCTCCTGGGGGGGGGGGGGGGGGGGGCGGGGGGCAAAGGTTTGATGTGGAGATAAATTGCACAGGCATCCTCATATTTTGTGGACTATGCCTGAATGGTACAGCGTGAATGATACAGCGTACTATGGTGTGAAGAAACAGTAACACCTCACACTTGGCAGTGAAATAAATTACATAAGAATCCATAGAGTGAGTGAAGACTAATTATATGAGCTAACACACATCTTGTGCACATAAATTTGATAAGACACACATGCTGTGTTGACAATAAAATAATCACTCACACTTACCAATAAAACAAATTACATAACTATACATACATGGTGAGGAGAGAAATTACAATAGAAGACAATGAGGTCCATGAATGAAAAAGGAAACACTGTTTTGGCTTAGGAATTCATGCTCGCCAAGCACATTCTCACGAAAGATCCGTGATTACCCTTGGGGGGCAAGGTTTGATGTGGAGATAAATTGCACAGGCATCCTCATATTTTGTGCTCATATACTAGAGTACTATGGTGTGAAAATACAATAACACCTAAAAATTTGCAGTGAAACAAATTACATGAGAATCCACATAGTGTGTGAAGATGAATTATATGAGCTAACACACATCTTGTGCACATAAATTTGATAAGACACACATGATGTGTTGACAATAAAATAATCACTCACATTTACCAATAAAACAAATTACATTATTATGCATACATAGTGAGGAGAGAAATTACAATAGAAGGCAATGCAGTCCATGAAAGAAAAAGGAAACACCGTTTTGGCTTAGGAACTCATGCTCACCATGCACATACTCACAAAAGAACCATGAACCCCCTGCGGGGCAAAAGTTTGGAATGGTGATAAATTGCATATGCATTCTCATATTTGGGGCTCATATACTAGTGTACTATGGTGTGTAGATACAATAACACCTCACACTTGGCAGTGAAAAGAATTACATGAGAATCCACATAGTGTGTAAAGATGAATTATATGAGCTAACACACATCTTTTGCACATAAATTTTATAAGACAAACATGCTGTGTTGACAATAAAATAATCACTCACACTTACCAATAAAACAAAGTACATAACTGTACATACATGGTGAGGAGAGAGGTTACAAAAGAAGGCAATGCAGTCCAGGAAAGAAAAAACATCCACTACTTTGGCTTGGGGCCTCATGCTCACCATGCACATACTAACAAAAGAACCGTGATCCTCCTGTGGGGCAAAAGTTTGATGTGGAGATAAATTGCACAGGCATTCTCATATTTTGTGCTCATATACTAGAGTACGATGGTGTGAAAATACAATAACACCTAAAAATTTGCAGTGAAACAAATTACATAAGAATCCATAGGCAATGCAAACCATGAAAGAAAAAGGAAACACTGTTTTGGCTTGGGAACTCATGCTCCCCATGCACATATTCACGAAAGATCCATGATACCCATGGGTAGCAAAGGTTTGGTGTGGACATAAATTGCACAGGCATTCTCATATATTGTGCTCATATACTAAAGAACTATGATGTGAAGATACAGTAACACCTCAAACTTGGCAGTGAAATAAATTACATAAGAATCCATAGAGTGTGTGAAGACGAATTATATGAGCTAACAAACATTTTTTGCACATAAATTTGATAAGACACACATGATGTGTTGACAATAAAATAACCACTCACACTTACCAATGAAACAATTTACATAATTATGCATACATAGTGAGGAGAGAAATTGCAATAGAAGGCAATGCAGTCCATGAAAGAAAAAGGAAACACCGTTTTGGCTTAGGAACTCATGCTCACCATGCACATACTCACAAAAGAACCATGAACCCCCTGCGGGGGAAAAGTTTGGAGTGGAGATAAATTGCATATGCATTCTCATATTTGGGGCTCATATACTAGTGTACTATGGTGTGTAGATACAATAACACCTCACACTTGGCAGTGAAAAGAATTACATGAGAATCCACATAGTGTGTAAAAATGAATTATATGAGCTAACACACATCTTTTGCACATAAATTTTATAAGACAAACATGCTGTGTTGACAATAAAATAATCACTCACACTTACCAATAAAACAAAGTACATAACTGTACATACATGGTGAGGAGAGAGGTTACAAAAGAAGGCAATGCAGTCCAGGAAAGAAAAAACATACACTACTTTGGCTTGGGGCCTCATGCTCACCATGTACATACTAACAAAAGAACCGTGATCCTCCTGTGGGGCAAAAGTTTGATGTGGAGATAAATTGCACAGGCATTCTCATATTTTGTATTCATATACTAGAGTACTATGGTGTGAAGATACAATAACACTTCACACTTGGCAGTGAAATAAATTACATAAGAATCCATAGCGTGTGTGAAGACGAACTATATGAGCTAACAAACATTTTTTGCACATAAATTTGATAAGACACACATGTTGTGTTGACAATAAAATAATCACTCACACTTACCAATAAAAGAAATTACATAATTATGCATACATGTTGAGGACAGAAATTGCAATAGAAGGCAATGCAGTCCATGACAGAAGAAGGAAACACTGTTTTGGCTTAGGAATTCATGCTCGCCAAGCACATTCTCACGAAAGAACCGTGATTCTCCTGGGGGGGGGGGGGGGGGGGGGCAAAGGTATGATGTGGAGATAAATTGCACAGGCATCCTCATATTTTGTGGACTATGCATGAATGGTACAGCGTGAATGATACAGCGTACTATGGTGTGAAGAAACAGTAACACCTCACACTTGGCAGTGAAATAAATTACATAAGAATCCATAGAGTGAGTGAAGACGAATTATATGAGCTAACACACATATTGTGCACATAAAATTGATAAGACCCACATGATGTGTTGACAATAAAATAATCACTTTACTTACGAATAAAACAAATTACATAATTATACATACATGGTGAGGAGAGAAATTACAATGGAAGACAATGCAGTCCATGAATGAAAAAGGAAACACTGTTTTGGCTTAGGAATTCATGCTCGCCAAGCACATTCACACGAAAGAAACGGGATTCCCCTGGGGGACAAAGGTTTGATGTGGAGATAAATTGCACAGGCATCCTCATATTTTGTGCTCATATACTAGAGTACTATGGTGTGAAAATACAATAACACCTCACACTTGGCAGTGAAAAGAATTACATGAGAATCCACATAGTGTGTAAAGATGAATTATATGAGCTAACACACATCTTTTGCACATAAATTTTATAAGACAAACATGCTGTGTTGACAATAAAATAATCACTCACACTTACCAATAAAACGAAGTACATAACTATACATACATGGTGAGGAGAGAGGTTACAAAAGAAGGCAATGCAGTCCAGGAAAGAAAAAAGATACACTACTTTGGCTTGGGGCCTCATGCTCACCATGCACATACTAACAAAAGAACCGTGATCCTCCTGTGGGGCAAAAGTTTGATGTGGAGATAAATTGCACAGGCATTCTCATATTTTGTGCTCATATACTAGAGTACTATGGTGTGAAAATACAATAACACCTAAAAATTTGCAGTGAAACAAATTACATAAGAATCCATAGGCAATGCAAACCATGAAAGAAAAAGGAAACACTGTTTTGGCTTGGGAACTCATGCTCCCCATGCACATATTCACGAAAGATCCATGATACCCATGGGTAGCAAAGGTTTGGAGTGGACATAAATTGCACAGGCATTCTCATATATTGTGCTCATATACTAAAGAACTATGATGTGAAGATACAGTAACACCTCAAACTTGGCAGTGAAATAAATTACATAAGAATCCATAGAGTGCGTGAAGACGAATTATATGAGCTAACAAACATTTTTTGCACATAAATTTGATAAGACACACATGATGTGTTGACAATAAAATAACCACTCACACTTACCAATAAAACAAATTACATAATTATGCATACACGGTGAGGAGAGAAATTGCAATAGAAGGCAATGCAGTCCATGAAAGAAAAAGAAAACATTGCTTTGGCATAGGAATTCATGCTCGCCAAGAACATTCTCACGAAAGATCCATGATTCCCCTTGGGGGGCAAGGTTTGATGTGGAGATAAATTGCACAGGCATCCTCATATTTTGTGCTCATATACTAGAGTACTATGGTGTGAAAATACAATTACACCTAAAAATTTGCAGTGAAACAAATTACATGAGAATCCACATAGTGTGTGAAGATGAATTATATGAGCTAACACACATCTTGTGCACATAAATTTGATAAGACACACATGATGTGTTCACAATAAAATAATCACTCACATTTACCAATAAAACAAATTACATTATTATGCATACATAGTGAGGAGAGAAATTACAATAGAAGGCTATGCAGTCCATGAAAGAAAAAGGAAACACCGTTTTGGCTTAGGAACTCATGCTCACCATGCACATACTCACAAAAGAACCATGTACCCCCTGCGGGGCAAAAGTTTGGAGTGGAGATAAATTGCACATGCATTCTCATATTTGGGGCTCATATACTAGAGTACTATGGTGTGTAGATACAATAACACCTCACACTTGGCAGTGAAAAGAATTACATGAGAATCCACATAGCGTGTAAAGATGAATTATATGAGCTAACACACATCTTTTGCACATAAATTTTATAAGACAAACATGCTGTGTTGACAATAAAATAATCACTCACACTTACCAATAAAACAAAGTACATAACTGTACATACATGGTGAGGAGAGAGGTTACAAAAGAAGGCAATGCAGTCCAGGAAAGAAAAAAGATACACTACTTTGGCTTGGGGCCTCATGCTCACCATGCACATACTAACAAAAGAACCGTGATCCTCCTGTGGGGCAAACGTTTGATGTGGAGATAAATTGCACAGGCATTCTCATATTTTGTGCTCATATACTAGAGTACTATGGTGTGAAGATACAATAACACTTCACACTTGGCAGTGAAATAAATTACATAAGAATCCATAGGCAATGCAAACCATGAAAGAAAAAGGGAACACTGTTTTGGCTTGGGAACTCATGCTCCCCATGCACATATTCACGAAAGATCCATGATACCCATGGGTAGCAAAGGTTTGGTGTGGGCATAAATTGCACAGGCATTCTCATATTTTGTGCTCATATACTAAAGAACTATGATGTGAAGATACAGTAACACCTCAAACTTGGCAGCGAAATAAATTACATAAGAATCCATAGAGTGCGTGAAGACGAATTATATGAGCTAACAAACATTTTTTGCACATAAATTTGATAAGACACACATGATGTGTTGACAATAAAATAACCACTCACACTTACCAATAAAACAAATTGCATAATTATGCATACACGGTGAGGAGAGAAATTGCAATAGAAGGCAATGCAGTCCATGAAAGAAAAGGAAAACACTGCTTTGGCATAGGAATTCATGCTCGCCAAGCACATTCTCACGAAAGATCCATGATTCCCCTTGGGGGGCAAGGTTTGATGTGGAGATAAATTGCACAGGCATCCTCATATTTTGTGCTCATATACTAGAGTACTATGGTGTGTAGATACAATAACACCTCACACTTGGCAGTGAAAAGAATTACATGAGAATCCACATAGCGTGTAAAGATGAATTATATGAGCTAACACACATCTTTTGCACATAAATTTGATAAGATACACATGATGTGTTGACAATAAAATAATCACTCACAGTTGCCAATAAAACAAATTACATAATTATGCATACGTGGTGAGGAAAGAAATTACAATAGAAGGCAATGCAGTCCATGAAAGAAAAAGGAAACACCATTTTGGCTTAGGAACTCATGCTTGCCATGCACATACTCACAAAAAAACCATTATCCCCCTGTGGGGCAAAAGTTTGGTGTGGAGATAAATTGCACATGCATTCTCATATTTTGTGCTCATATACTAGAGTACTATGGTGTGAAAATACAATAACACCTCAGACTTGGTAGTGAAATAAATTACATAAGAATCCATAGACAATGAAAACTATGAAAGAATAAGGAAACACTGTTTCGGCTTGGGAACTCATGCTCCCCATGCACATACTCACCATAGATCCGTGATACCCCTGGGGGGCAAAGGTTTGGTATGGACATAAATTGCACAAGCATTCTCATATTTTGTGCTCATATACTAGAGTGCTGTGGTGTGAAGATACAGTAACACCTCACACGCGGTAGTGAAATAAATTACATAAGTATCCATTTTATAAGACACACATGATGTGATGACAATAAAATAATCACATTCACTTACCAATAAAACAAATTACATAATTATACATACATGGTGAGGAGCGAAATTATAATAGAAGGTAATGCAGTCCATGAAAGAAAAATCAAACACTGTTTTGGCTTAGGAATTCATGCTCACCAAGCACATTCTCACGAAAGAACTGTGATTTCCCTGGGAGGGCAAAGGTTTCATGTGGAGATAAATTGCACAGACATTCACATATTTTGTGCTCATATACTAGAGAACTATGGTGTGAAGATACAATAACACCTAAAAATTGGCAGTGAAACAAATTACATGAGAATCCACATAGTGTGTGAAGATGAATTATATGAGCTAACACACATCTTGTGCACATAAATTTGATAAGACACACATGATGTGTTCACAATAAAATAATCACTCACATTTACCAATAAAACAAATTACATTATTATGCATAAAAGGAAAACACTGCTTTGGCATAGGAATTCATGCTCGCCAAGCACATTCTCACGAAAGATCCGTGATTCCCCTTGGGGGGCAAGGTTTGATGTGGAGATAAATTGCACAGGCATCCTCATATTTTGTGCTCATATACTAGAGTACTATGGTGTGAAAATACAATAACACCTAAAAATTTGCAGTGAAACAAATTACATGAGAATCCACATAGTGTGTGAAGATGAATTATATGAGCTAACACACATATTGTGCATATAAATTTGATAAGACACACATGATGTGTTCACAATAAAATAATCACTCACATTTACCAATAAAACAAATTACATTATTATGCATACATAGTGAGGAGAGAAATTACAATAGAAGGCTATGCAGTCCATGAAAGAAAAAGGAAACACCGTTTTGGCTTAGGAACTCATGCTCACCATGCACATACTCACAAAAGAACCATGTACCCCCTGCGGGGCAAAAGTTTGGAGTGGAGATAAATTGCACATGCATTCTCATATTTGGGGCTCATATACTAGAGTACTATGGTGTGTAGATACAATAACACCTCACACTTGGCAGTGAAAAGAATTGCATGAGAATCCACATAGCGTGTAAAGATGAATTATATGAGCTAACACACATCTTTTGCACATAAATTTTATAAGACAAACATGCTGTGTTGACAATAAAATAATCACTCACACTTACCAATAAAACAAAGTACATAACTGTACATACATGGTGAGGAGAGAGGTTACAAAAGAAGGCAATGCAGTCCAGGAAAGAAAAAAGATACACTACTTTGGCTTGGGGCCTCATGCTCACCATGCACATACTAACAAAAGAACCGTGATCCTCCTGTGGGGCAAACGTTTGATGTGGAGATAAATTGCACAGGCATTCTCATATTTTGTGCTCATATACTAGAGTACTATGGTGTGAAGATACAATAACACTTCACACTTGGCAGTGAAATAAATTACATAAGAATCCATAGGCAATGCAAACCATGAAAGAAAAAGGGAACACTGTTTTGGCTTGGGAACTCATGCTCCCCATGCACATATTCACGAAAGATCCATGATACCCATGGGTAGCAAAGGTTTGGTGTGGGCATAAATTGCACAGGCATTCTCATATTTTGTGCTCATATACTAAAGAACTATGATGTGAAGATACAGTAACACCTCAAACTTGGCAGCGAAATAAATTACATAAGAATCCATAGAGTGCGTGAAGACGAATTATATGAGCTAACAAACATTTTTTGCACATAAATTTGATAAGACACACATGATGTGTTGACAATAAAATAACCACTCACACTTACCAATAAAACAAATTGCATAATTATGCATACACGGTGAGGAGAGAAATTGCAATAGAAGGCAATGCAGTCCATGAAAGAAAAGGAAAACACTGCTTTGGCATAGGAATTCATGCTCGCCAAGCACATTCTCACGAAAGATCCATGATTCCCCTTGGGGGGCAAGGTTTGATGTGGAGATAAATTGCACAGGCATCCTCATATTTTGTGCTCATATACTAGAGTACTATGGTGTGTAGATACAATAACACCTCACACTTGGCAGTGAAAAGAATTACATGAGAATCCACATAGCGTGTAAAGATGAATTATATGAGCTAACACACATCTTTTGCACATAAATTTGATAAGATACACATGATGTGTTGACAATAAAATAATCACTCACAGTTGCCAATAAAACAAATTACATAATTATGCATACGTGGTGAGGAAAGAAATTACAATAGAAGGCAATGCAGTCCATGAAAGAAAAAGGAAACACCATTTTGGCTTAGGAACTCATGCTTGCCATGCACATACTCACAAAAAAACCATTATCCCCCTGTGGGGCAAAAGTTTGGTGTGGAGATAAATTGCACATGCATTCTCATATTTTGTGCTCATATACTAGAGTACTATGGTGTGAAAATACAATAACACCTCAGACTTGGTAGTGAAATAAATTACATAAGAATCCATAGACAATGAAAACTATGAAAGAATAAGGAAACACTGTTTCGGCTTGGGAACTCATGCTCCCCATGCACATACTCACCATAGATCCGTGATACCCCTGGGGGGCAAAGGTTTGGTATGGACATAAATTGCACAAGCATTCTCATATTTTGTGCTCATATACTAGAGTGCTGTGGTGTGAAGATACAGTAACACCTCACACGCGGTAGTGAAATAAATTACATAAGTATCCATTTTATAAGACACACATGATGTGATGACAATAAAATAATCACATTCACTTACCAATAAAACAAATTACATAATTATACATACATGGTGAGGAGCGAAATTATAATAGAAGGTAATGCAGTCCATGAAAGAAAAATCAAACACTGTTTTGGCTTAGGAATTCATGCTCACCAAGCACATTCTCACGAAAGAACTGTGATTTCCCTGGGAGGGCAAAGGTTTCATGTGGAGATAAATTGCACAGACATCCTCATATTTTGTGCTCATATACTAGAGAACTATGGTGTGAAGATACAATAACACCTAAAAATTGGCAGTGAAACAAATTACATGAGAATCCACATAGTGTGTGAAGATGAATTATATGAGCTAACACACATCTTGTGCACATAAATTTGATAAGACACACATGATGTGTTCACAATAAAATAATCACTCACATTTACCAATAAAACAAATTACATTATTATGCATAAAAGGAAAACACTGCTTTGGCATAGGAATTCATGCTCGCCAAGCACATTCTCACGAAAGATCCGTGATTCCCCTTGGGGGGCAAGGTTTGATGTGGAGATAAATTGCACAGGCATCCTCATATTTTGTGCTCATATACTAGAGTACTATGGTGTGAAAATACAATAACACCTAAAAATTTGCAGTGAAACAAATTACATGAGAATCCACATAGTGTGTGAAGATGAATTATATGAGCTAACACACATATTGTGCACATAAATTTGATAAGACACACATGATGTGTTCACAATAAAATAATCACTCACATTTACCAATAAAACAAATTACATTATTATGCATACATAGTGAGGAGAGAAATTACAATAGAAGGCTATGCAGTCCATGAAAGAAAAAGGAAACACCGTTTTGGCTTAGGAACTCATGCTCACCATGCACATACTCACAAAAGAACCATGTACCCCCTGCGGGGCAAAAGTTTGGAGTGGAGATAAATTGCACATGCATTCTCATATTTGGGGCTCATATACTAGAGTACTATGGTGTGTAGATACAATAACACCTCACACTTGGCAGTGAAAAGAATTGCATGAGAATCCACATAGCGTGTAAAGATGAATTATATGAGCTAACACACATCTTTTGCACATAAATTTTATAAGACAAACATGCTGTGTTGACAATAAAATAATCACTCACACTTACCAATAAAACAAAGTACATAACTGTACATACATGGTGAGGAGAGAGGTTACAAAAGAAGGCAATGCAGTCCAGGAAAGAAAAAAGATACACTACTTTGGCTTGGGGCCTCATGCTCACCATGCACATACTAACAAAAGAACCGTGATCCTCCTGTGGGGCAAACGTTTGATGTGGAGATAAATTGCACAGGCATTCTCATATTTTGTGCTCATATACTAGAGTACTATGGTGTGAAGATACAATAACACTTCACACTTGGCAGTGAAATAAATTACATAAGAATCCATAGGCAATGCAAACCATGAAAGAAAAAGGGAACACTGTTTTGGCTTGGGAACTCATGCTCCCCATGCACATATTCACGAAAGATCCATGATACCCATGGGTAGCAAAGGTTTGGTGTGGGCATAAATTGCACAGGCATTCTCATATTTTGTGCTCATATACTAAAGAACTATGATGTGAAGATACAGTAACACCTCAAACTTGGCAGCGAAATAAATTACATAAGAATCCATAGAGTGCGTGAAGACGAATTATATGAGCTAACAAACATTTTTTGCACATAAATTTGATAAGACACACATGATGTGTTGACAATAAAATAACCACTCACACTTACCAATAAAACAAATTGCATAATTATGCATACACGGTGAGGAGAGAAATTGCAATAGAAGGCAATGCAGTCCATGAAAGAAAAGGAAAACACTGCTTTGGCATAGGAATTCATGCTCGCCAAGCACATTCTCACGAAAGATCCATGATTCCCCTTGGGGGGCAAGGTTTGATGTGGAGATAAATTGCACAGGCATCCTCATATTTTGTGCTCATATACTAGAGTACTATGGTGTGTAGATACAATAACACCTCACACTTGGCAGTGAAAAGAATTACATGAGAATCCACATAGCGTGTAAAGATGAATTATATGAGCTAACACACATCTTTTGCACATAAATTTGATAAGATACACATGATGTGTTGACAATAAAATAATCACTCACAGTTGCCAATAAAACAAATTACATAATTATGCATACGTGGTGAGGAAAGAAATTACAATAGAAGGCAATGCAGTCCATGAAAGAAAAAGGAAACACCATTTTGGCTTAGGAACTCATGCTTGCCATGCACATACTCACAAAAAAACCATTATCCCCCTGTGGGGCAAAAGTTTGGTGTGGAGATAAATTGCACATGCATTCTCATATTTTGTGCTCATATACTAGAGTACTATGGTGTGAAGATACAATAACACCTCAGACTTGGTAGTGAAATAAATTACATAAGAATCCATAGACAATGAAAACTATGAAAGAATAAGGAAACACTGTTTCGGCTTGGGAACTCATGCTCCCCATGCACATACTCACCATAGATCCGTGATACCCCTGGGGGGCAAAGGTTTGGTATGGACATAAATTGCACAAGTATTCTCATATTTTGTGCTCATATACTAGAGTGCTGTGGTGTGAAGATACAGTAACACCTCACACACGGTAGTGAAATAAATTACATAAGTATCCATTTTATAAGACACACATGATGTGATGACAATAAAATAATCACATTCACTTACCAATAAAACAAATTACATAATTATACATACATGGTGAGGAGCGAAATTATAATAGAAGGTAATGCAGTCCATGAAAGAAAAATCAAACACTGTTTTGGCTTAGGAATTCATGCTCACCAAGCACATTCTCACGAAAGAACTGTGATTTCCCTGGGAGGGCAAAGGTTTCATGTGGAGATAAATTGCACAGACATCCTCATATTTTGTGCTCATATACTAGAGAACTATGGTGTGAAGATACAATAACACCTAAAAATTGGCAGTGAAACAAATTACATGAGAATCCACATAGTGTGTGAAGATAAATTATATGAGCTAACACACAACTTGTGCACATAAATATGACAAGACACACATGATGTGTCGTTAAAATACAATAATCACTCACACTTACCAATAAAACAAATTACAAAATTATACATACATGATGAGGAGAAAAAATAACAATAGAAGGCAATGCAGTCCAGGAAAGAAAAAAGAAACACTTCTTTGGCTTGTGGCATTATGTTCGTCACGCACATGCCCAAAAGAGAACTGTGATGCCCCTGGGGGGCAAAGGTTTGCCGTGGAGATAAATTTCACAGGCATTCTCATATTTTGTGCTCATATACTAGAGTACTATTGTGTGAATATACAATAACACCTCACACATGGCAGTGAGACAAATTACATAAGACTCCACATAGTCTGTGAATATGAATTATGTGAGGTAACACACATCTTGTGCAGATAACTTTGAGAAGAAACACATGATGTGATGACAATAAAATAATCACTCACATTTACCAATAAAACAAATAACAAAATTATACATACATGGTGAGAAGAGAAAATACAATAAAATGCAATGTAGTCCAGAATAGAAAAAAAGGAACACTGCTTTGGCTTGGGGCCTCATGCTCACCATGCTAACAAAACAACCATGATACCCCTGGGGGCAAAAGTTTGGTGTGGAGATAAATTGCACAGGCATTCTCGTATTTTGTCCTCATACACTAGAGTACCATGGTGTTAAGATTCAATAACACCTCACACTTGGCTGTGAAAAAAAAAACAAAAGATTCCGCATAGTGTGTGAAGAATGTACATAGTGTGTGAAGACAGATTGTATGAGCTAACACACATCTTGTGCACATAAATTTGATAAGACACACATCTTACAATAGAGATCTTACAATAGAGGGCAATGCAGTCCAGCAAAGCGGAGTCTGTTCTTTATGCACCTTTGGGAGTCCATAGAGCCTTGGTGGATACGCTTCCGTTTTGCAGAGCAACTTCTTGTCGTCAGAAGAGAAGGCCATTTGTGAGTACCATTGGGTCACCCACTCACGAGTTAGCTAGACATCTGGCCCCGTTGTTGCAATCCTCTGTTGGAAAAACTGACAACCATATAAAAAATTCAGGTTATTTCATTGAAAAACTAAAAGAGATGAATGTTGCCCATAGTGATATTCTTGTTAGCTTTGACGTAGTGTCTCTATTTACGATGATTCCAGTAAACGAAGCTATCTCTTGCTTAGCGGATATTTTTCCATCTGACATAGTATCATTGTTTAGACACTGCCTCACCACTACTTATTTTCAGTACAATAGCGAGTTCTATGAACAGATTGACGGAGTGGCTATGGGCAGTCCACTGAGTCCAGCGGTGGCCAATCAATTTATGGAGTCGTTCGAACAACAGGCATTGCAGACTGCTAATAAAAAGCCATCTAGGTGGTATCGATATGTTGATGACACTTTTGTGCTATGGAAACACGGTGCAGAGGAATTAGATGCCTTCTTAACACATCTGAATAGTATCAACCCCAGAATACAATTTACGATGGAAACAGAGAGCAATGGGCAGCTGAATTTTCTCGATGTTTCTGTAATCAAGCACGTGGACGAAACGTTGGGCCACAAGGTCTACAGGAAGGCTACTCATACTGACCGTTACCTGTATAAAGACTCTAACCACCATCCCAGACAAAAAAGAGGTGTGGTTAAAACTTTGGTTGACAGGGCGCATAAAATTTGTGAACCTACTTATTTAAAAGATGAGTTAGAGCATTTACGATCCACCTTTCAGAAGAACGGTTATTCTACCAAAGAAATACACAGAGCCCTTCGTCCCAGGGAGAAAGTTAATGTTAACAAGGAACAACAACCGCCTAAGGGGAAAGTTTTTCTTCCATTCATAAATAAGGTTACAGACCGTATTGGAAAAGTGCTGGACAAGTATGGGGTAGAAACCATTTTCAGACCTACAAGGAAGATAAAAGAATATTTAAGATCTGCAAAAGATGTAAGACATCCGTTGAATACACCAGGTGTATATAAAATTCCCTGCAGCTGCGGTTCAGTCTACATTGGAACTACAAAAAGGAGCGTCAATACTCGTCTGGTCGAACACAAAAGGAATTGCCGCCTGGGGCACACGGAGAAATCGGCGGTAGCGGAACATGTATACCAAGATGGCAATCATGAAATTAAATTTAATGAGACTAGTGTCATCTCAAAAACTACGCACTATTGTGCATGCACATATAGAGAAGCAATCGAGATCTATAAACATCGTAATAACTTTAACAGGAAAGACACTGTTAAATTAGACAGAATTTGGACTTCTGCTTTACACCAGCGAAATGACAATCGATTCTTCTCTGCCAAGAATGTAGGCAATACCAGGGATAGTGTCGTAGCAGACATCACGTGATGTCTTGTGGTGCCCTCTACATTGCCTATATATACGGCGCTCCCTCAAGTTCTCATCGCAGTTCGGGCAAGGGTTTGCTGTGGATATAAATTTCACAGAAATGCTCAAACGTTGTGCTCATTTACTAGTGTATTATGTTGTGAATATAAAATAACACCTTACACTTGGCAGTGAAACAAATTACAGAAGAATAAGCATAGTGTGTGAAGAATGTAAATAGTGTGAGAAGACGAATTATATGAGCTAACACACATCCTGTGCACATACAATTGATAAGACAAACATGATGTTTTGACAATAAAATAATCACTCACACTTAGCAATAAAACATATTACATAGTTTTACATACATGGTGAGGAGAGAAATTACAACAGAAGGCAATGAAGTACAGGAAAGAAAAAAGAAACCCTGCTTTGGCTTGGGGCCTCATGCTCACCATGCACATACTCTCGAAAGAACTGTGATCTCACGTGGAGGGCGAAAGTTTGCTGTGGAGATAATTTACACAGGCATTCTCATATTTTGTGCTAATATACCAGAGTACTATGGTGTGAAGATACAATTACACCTCACACTTGGCAATGAAACAAATTACATAAGAATCCACATAGTGTGTGAAGACGAATTATATGAGCTAATATACATCTTGTGCACATAAATTTGATAAGACACA
This sequence comes from Locusta migratoria, assembly GCA_026315105.1. Classification (NCBI taxonomy): domain Eukaryota; kingdom Metazoa; phylum Arthropoda; class Insecta; order Orthoptera; family Acrididae; genus Locusta; species Locusta migratoria. The sequence continues at coordinate 449,607,685 of CM048755.1, read as the reverse complement.
GGTGATGTGTTAACAATAAAAAGAATGACACACACTTAACAGAAAAGCAAATTTCATAATTATCCATACATGGTGAGGAGAGAAATTACAATAGAAGGTAATTCAGTCCAGGAAAGAAGAAAGTAACATGGCTTTGGCTTGTGGCCTCATGTTTGCCATGCACATGCTTACAAAGGAACTGTCATTCCCCTGGTGACAAAGGTTTGCTGTGGAGATAAATTTCACAGGCATGCTCAAATGGTGTACTCATATACTAGAGTACTATGGTGTGAAGATACAATAACACATCACACTTTGCAGTGAAACCAATTACATAAGAATTCACATAGTGTATGAAGACAAATTATATGAGCTATCACACATCTTGTACACATAAATTTGATAAGACACACATGATGTGCTGACAATAAAATAATCACTCACACTTACAAATAAAACAAATTACATAATTATACATACACGGAGAAAAATTACAATAGAAGGCAATGCTGTCCCGGAAAGAGAAAAAAAACACTGCTTTGGCTTGGGGCCTCATGCTCGCCATCCACACACTCATGAAAGAACCCTGCAGGGGAAAGGTTTGGTGTGGAGATAAATTGCACAGGCATTCTCAAATTTTGTGTTCATATACTAGAGTAACTAGAGTACTATAGTGAGAAGATACAATAACACCTCACACGTAGTAGTGAAAAAAATTACAGAAGGATCCACATAGTGTGTGAGGAGGAATTATATGGGCTATAAAACATCTTGTGCACATAAAATTAAGAAGACTCACATGATGTGTTGACAATAAAATAATCACTCACACTTATTAATAAAACAAATTACATAATAATACATACATGGTGAGGAGAGAAATTACAATAGAAGGCAATGCATTCAGGAAAGAAGAAAGATTCACTGCTTTGGCTTGGGACCTCATGCTCACCATGCACATACTAACAAAAGAACCGTGATCCGCCTGGGGGACATACGTTTGGTGTGGAGATAAATTTCACAGGCATGCTCAAATTTTGTCCTCATATTCTAGAGTACTGTGGTGTGAAGATACAATAACACGTCAGTGTTGGCAGTGAAAAAAATTACAGAAGAATCCGCATAGTGTGTGAAGTATGTACATAGTGTGTGAAGATGAATTGTATGAGCTAACACACATCTTGTGCATATAAAATTGATAAGACACACATGATGTGTTTACAATAAAATAATCACTCACACTTACCAATAAAACATATTACATAATTATACATACATGGTGAGGAGATAAATTACAATAGAAGGCAATGCAGTCTAGGAAAGAAAAAATACAGTGCCTTGGCTTGGGACCTAATGCTCACCATGCGCATGTCCACAAAAGAAATGTGTTCCCCCTGGGGGGCAGACTTTTGGTGTGGAGATACATTTCACAGGCATGCTCAAATTTTGTGCTCATATACTAAAGAACTATAGTGTGAAGATACAATAAAACCTCACTCTTGGCTGTGAAAAAAATTACAGAAAAATCCACAGTATGTACATTGTGTGAAGACGAGTTATATGAGCTAACACACATGTTGTGCATATAAATTTGATAACACACACATGATGTGTTTACAATAAAATAATCACTCACACTTACTAATAAAACAAAATACATAATTATACATACATGGTGGGAGAGAAGTTATAATAGAACGCAATGCAGTTCAGGAAACAAAAAAGACACACTGCTTTGTCTTGGGGCCTCATGCACACCATGCACATACTAACTAAAGCACCGTGATCCCCTGGGGGGCAAAAGTTTCGTGTGGAGATAAATTGAACAGGCATTCTCATATTTTGTGCTCATATACTAGAGTACTATCGTGTGAAGATACAATAAGACCACATACTTGCCAGTGAAAAAATTACAGACAAATCCACCGTTCACAAAGAAACATATACAACATTCAAGTTGGAATTTAAAGCTTTTCAATGAAGCACTACCGGTGAAGGGGACAGTGAAATATCTAGGGGTTACCCTAGATGAGAAACTGACATGGACCCCTCACATCAGGAATATTTGCTCCAAGGCAAAAGGTACTCTTGTGAGTACCAGGAGAGCTTGTGGCAAAAATTGGGGCCTGAGCCCCAAGGGTATGCACTGGTTATACACCACAGTGATTAGACCCAGGATCACCTATGGGGCGGTCGTGTGGTGGAAGAAGGTAGAACAGCAGGTTGCTGCTAAGGAGCTTGGTAACGTGCAGAGATTACCCTGCTTAGCCATAACAGGCGGAATTAGCAGCACACCAACTGCTGGGATGGAAACCATGCTGGATATGCCCCCATTACACCTTTGGGTCAGGCTGGTGCATACAGACTCAAATCTGACAACAACTGGAACTATTTGGGATATCCAGAATCACACACTAAAATAGTGAGTGAGGTAAATATAGGAAAGGTTGGGGAAATGCCAGCCGACTATATTATAACCCCATACTGCTTCAACAAGCCTTTCAATATAACAATTGGAAGTAGGGAGCAGTGGGAGAAAATAGTTTGACACTGTACAGGGGATATTGTCTGGTTCACTGACGGGTCAAAATCGGACCAAGGTGTTGGGGCCAGGATATATAAGGTGCAGCCAAGACTGGAGGGCGTCATCTCTCTAGGAAAACTGGCCTCAGTATTCCAGGCCGAAATCACTGCCATCAGGGTGTGTGTGGAGGAGAATTTGCGTAGGTGCTACAAAGATCGTAGCATCTATATCTATTCAGACAGCCAGACAGCCCTGAGATCACTGGCAGCTCCTGCAACAAGGTATAAAATTGTTGCAGAATGTCACAGGGTTCTGGTGGAGCTAGGGTAAAGCAATAGAGTAAACCTATTGTGGGTCCCTTTCCACTCAGGGATCAGTGGCAACGAACATGCTGACAGATTAGCCAGGATGGGGGCAGAGACTCCATTTCTTGGATGGGAACCTGTCCTGACAATCACCAAGGCAATGATCAAATTGGAGCTACGTAACTGGCTCAGAAGACAGCACGTAGAATATTGGACCAAAGTCCATCAACAAAAACATGGCAAGGTAATGATGCCAAAGCCATGTTTTAAAAGAAGCTCTGCAATCCTGGGTCTGAACAGGAGAGAGATTAGACTCATGGTTGGATTGCTGACAGGCCATGGGAATTTCAAAAAACACCTACGTACAATGGGAATAACAGAAGAGGACCATAAATGGATCTGTGATGACAGTGATGAAACTGCATCACATCTAATCTTCGAATGCATTGCATTGGAGAATAAAAGGCACAGAATATTTGGGACAACCAGACCCGAAGAAATTTTGTCTAATAAAGAACTGGTAAAGGGACTCCTTGCACTGTTCAAGGGCATTGGTTGGCTTTACTAGATACACAGGGAGCGATACCGCACAATGAACTTAGTTTTGGTGAGGGGAGTGGCGGGTTGGTCCAAGACTGTTTTGGCTTCCCTGGAAAAATCAAATCAATGGTGTGAAGATACAATAACACCTCACTGTTGGCAGTGAAACAAATTACAGAAGAATCCACATAGTGTGGGAAGAATGTGCATAGTGTGTGAAGACGACTTATATGAGCTAACACACATCTTGTGCACATAAAATTGATAAGATACACATGATGTGTTGACAATACAAAAATCCTCACAATTACCATTAAAACAAATTACATAATGATACATACATGGTGAGGAGAGAAATTACAATAGATAGCAATGCAGTCCAGGAAAGAGAAAAAGGACTCTGCTTTGGCTTGGGGCCTCATGCTCACCATGCACATGCTAACAAAAGAACTGTGATCCCCCTGGGGGACAAAAGTGTGGTGTGGAGATAAATTGCACAGGCATTCTCATATTTTGTGCTCAGATATTAGAGTACTATGGTGTGAAGATACAATAACACCTCACACTTGGCAGTGAAATAAATTACATAAGAATCCATAGAGTGCGTGAAGGCGAATTATATGAGCTATCATACAATTTCTGCACATAAAATTGATAAGACACACATGATGTGTTGACATTACAATAATCACTCTCACTTACCAATAAAACAAATTACAAAATTATACATAGATGGGGAGGAGAGAAATTACAGTAGAAGGCAATGCTTTCCCGGAAAGAGAAAGAAACACTGCTTTGGGTTGGGGCCTCATGCTCGCCATGCACACACTCATGAAAGAACCGTGAATCCCCTGGGGGGAAAGGTTTGGTGTGGAGATAAATGTCACTGGCATGCTCAAATGTGGTGTGCACAAAGATTACTTAATCACAAACACATGTTGTCCATACATAGCATACAAGTACACTCATATTCTGCAGAGATATTAAATATAGTCCTACCTACAGTTCTGTATCATATAACTAAACACAAACTTTGCTGAAACAAACTTTGCTGCTGTCAGATTACATAAATAGACACACACGTATGCCAACAAATAAACACTTGCACATGGTATATAAACAAATTACAGTATCATGCTCAGTTGATGAGGAGACAAATGACACAAGCACACATAAATGCTGTGGACACAAATTACATATTCATATCACATGATGTGCAGATTAAATACATTAACAGGTACACCAATTGTAATGCATTCACATATGGTAATGCGACAAATTACATTACGATGCTCACATTGTGTGCAGACGTTACATAACCACATACACATTGTGGGCACAGACAAATTACATAAATTACACACAGACACACACACACAATGGGTATGGTGCATGCATCAATCAATGCCATCAAATTATATAAGCATGTACACATGCTCCACAGGCACATTATATAAGACATAAACATGCTTGCAGGCAAATTGCATAAGCATGCACACAAGTTAAGCAGACAAACCACATAAGTATGGATATATGGTTTCCAAAATAATTACTGAAAATAGTGTATTAACCCATGGAGTACAATGAAGTTATACAAACATACACATACATGTTGTGCAGGTAAATTAGATAAGAGACTCATATAGTGTATAGACTGTGGTGTCGCACAAGTACAAAGTGCGCGCCACTTACTTTCGCCGCGCGCCGCCATGCACGCACGGCGCGGCGTTCTCACGACGACAGCCACGAGCGCCCTCTGCGACAACGCCGCTCGTGGCCACCACTGAAGGACATCGGCCACTTCGGACTGAGATAGCAACGAGTTAGGACCTTCGTAATCAGATAGGCACCATTGAAGACTTTGCTATCGTACAGGCACTAGGCAGGCCTCTAACAACTATGTATCAACATTCTGCAGTACTATGTAAAAGTTAAGTATTGTTACATTCTGTGCAATATATATCTCTTCCTAATTTACTCTAGTGTTTATAGTTTCTGGCTGCTCCCCTCCGTACCTGCACCAGCGTGCTATTTTTGTTACTGTGTCGGTCTCGTTCCACTCGGCCACCGACACCTACGACGAGGCTGGGACACAAAAGCGGCGATGAAGTTGGGACACAAAATAGAGAAATAACATAAAATAACATAAAATTAGAAGAGTATGCACACATGGTATGCAGACAATTTACATAAGCACAATCACATTTTCTGCACACAAATTATATAAACACACACAAAGTGTGCAGACCTATTATATATGTACACACGTATTGTACCGACCAGATACATGTACTTGGACATGGTATCCATTTTTTAAAAGCATCACATACTCATGGTACACTGGCAAATTACATTGCTTTAACACAAGGTGTGCATGGATTTCAGACAAAAGTACAAAGACTTCCACATTTTGCATAGAAATTCCAAAAGTTCTCATACTTGGGATGAAGACAAACTAAATTGGTACACAGATATGGTGTGCAGAGAAATTAAACATGCCCACAGATCATCTTTAAATTACATTTACATATACATTTAGACGTGGTGGGCAGACAAATCACTTAAAATCACAGGCAGACACACACTGTGTGCAGACAAATTACATAGTTACACATACATGTTGTGCAGACAAATTACATGTGGACACTCATGGTGTGCAGAAAATTACATAAGCACAAATACATGTCTGCAGACATAGTACATTAGCACAAATACTGCAAAACAATATTATAATCACAGATACATCATGTGGAGATAAATTACGGTGAAAGCACAACATATGGATGGTGTGCAGAAAAATTACATAAGCAGACACACAGGTTGTGAAGACAATTTATGGACACAAGCACATGTGGAATACAGACAAATTACATATGCACACTCATATGTTGTGCAGTCAATTTACATAAGGCCACACTCATGATGTGCACTCCAGTTACATAATCTCACACTAATTATGTACAGATAAATTACATAAACACACACATATGGTACGCAGGCAACCTACAAAGGCATGCACACATGGTGTGCAAACAGATTACATAAGCACACACACATTGACTCCAGATAAATTACATTAGCAAGCACATATTTGGTGCAGATAAATCAGTTATGTGTAACTACACAGTGTGTACACAAATTACATTTGCACAAACATATGTTGTACGGACAATTTACATAAGCCTACTCACAGACAAATAACATGGCACTCATATAAATTACATAACCTTGCACACCATACTTTTGCATGCACACCTTGCAGGTATAGGCATTTTATTAGCACTTAAATATGGCGTACAGACATTGTTCAGAAGAATAAAATATGTATCACATAAATGAGTGCAAATTTTAACTCGTCATATTATATAAGTACACACACAACACTGCAGCAAATGACTTGTCCAACCACGTATGATATGCAAACAAATTAGATAAACACACACATTGTTTTTACGCAACTTGCATAAACCCAAACACATGGTCTGCAGACAAATTACATAAAAATTCACATGTCTCCCAACTAATTTGATAAACAGAAACACAATCAAAATCTACTCTGATAGCATTGGAAGAGGATTAGTTACAAAAATGAAAACCTTTTACATAGGTAAGCACACATCTTGTGCTGACAATTTCGATAAACAGATATGATGTGCCAAAAAATGAAATTACTCCTCAGACATGTTTGCATGGTATGCATACATGGATGGAATTAAATTTCATATACAACCATATGCAGTGTGCAGAGAATTTACATACACACAATCACATTGTTTGCACACAAATTACATAAACACACACAATGAGCAGACCAATTATATATGCACACTCATATTGTGCAGACCAGTTACATGTACTGGAACATGCTATCCATTTTAAAAAAAATTGGCACATACTCATGGTGCAGTGGTAAACTACATATGCATAATCACAAGCTGTGCATGGTCTTCAGACAAAAGTACAAAATCTTGCACATGGTATGTTCTGCATAGAAATTCCAAAAGTACTCATATTTGCCACGAACACAATGTAAATACATACACAGATATGGTGTGCAGAGTAATTAAAGATGCCCACAGATCATCTTTAAATTGAAGAGACTTATGAAAGAAGAATTTGTTGCAGAAATAACACATTGCAAAATAGTCATGAAGACTGTGTAACATTTTGAATATCATTTCTGTCAACTACTTTCAGTCATGAACTTTCTGTCCAAAATTACTTTTTGCTGTGTGCTCCCGCCGCTGTTGTATAATTTCGACCTTACAGTCCCCTACTGTGTTTTCACATTTTCGTGAACATGTTTGAAAAAAACGGTGGTATTCTAACATAAGAAATTTTTATTTATAATTTAAAATATAAGAAAAAAACAACAATAAAATATGTAATACTGACGAGAAATCATATAAAAATAGCAGCAGTAGATGATTTTTATGTATCACTATGAATCACTATATCAAAACTGAATGTGCTTAGTACGTGTGGACAGAATTTGGACATGTTGTTCATACCTTAATTGCAAATATTCAAGCTCTGTAAATTACTGAGTGTACTTTCATTTTGACCAATATCAATGAAACTTGTCAATTTTTATCCAGTAATGTGTGTCCGTATAGTTACAAAACAGGTTGTACCTAGTGTGACACACTGGTACATCTTTTGTAAGAGTAGTTACAGAAATCATTCTGTGAGAGAAATAATGTCCATAAACACATAGGACCATTATTTGAAGTATAAACCCTTCTGCTTTCAGTTCTGTATTACCAAATACATTTTCTGGTTATAATGGCCTATTTGTCTAGGAAGAGAAAGAGAGAGATTCATGTGTGGATGTATCTAGAGTACATTGTGTCTGCCTGTATGTATTCACAGTGGCTTCCATTATTCCAGCACTTCCTCTTGTGCAATTGGATTTTGTCTTCTCAGATGTAAAAATTATCTATAACCACATTATGTTACAAATAAGGATGGTGAGGCAAATGAGTATAATAGAGGCAAATTACGTATTTCATACAAGCAGACTGTAACAGGTTACATAAACATGCACACGTTGCATGTAGATAAAATTACATAAGTCCAATCACATGACCCTGTAAATAAGTTAGATAAGAATGCATAAATCAGCTGCAGAAAAATTACTGAAGCACATACACATTCACACACAGTGTTCACAGAACAATTTACATAAACACCCACCCATTGACTGCATACCAACTACCTAAGCACACACACTGCACATAATAGCTACATCAATATGCTTCCATTGTCTTCAAAGAAATTACATATGCTTATATGATGTGTAGAGAAATTATATTTCCTTATACATGTGGTAAGCACACAAAAGACATAGGCATGCACACAAAGTTTGCAGACAAATTATATATTCACAGACATATTGTGCAGGCCAGTTAATACAGTTGGACATGGTAACATGTAAAAAACATTGGCAAATTGTTATGGTGCACTGGCAAATTACAAGTGCATAATCGCAAGGTGTGCATGGTTGTCAGACAAATTTACAAAAACCTCCAAAAAGTACATTCTGCATAGAAATTCCAAAAGTACTCATTTTTGCCATGAAGGCAAAGTAAATAAATACTCAGATATAGTGTTCAAAGAAATTAAACATGCCCGCAAATTATCTTTAAATTGAGGAGACTTGTGAAAGAAGAACTTGTTGTTGAAATAGTGCATTACAGATTAGTCAGGAAGACTATGTAACATTTTGAATATCATTTATATCAAGTACTTTCGGTCAAGCCTTTTCTGTCCCAAATTATCATTGTTGTATAATTCAGAACTTACAGTTCTTCACTGTATTTTCACATTTTAGTGAAATGTTGAAAAAATCGTGGTATTGTCGTCATATGATTTTTTTAAATATAAGAACAAAAAACATTAAAATGTGAAATATTGATGAGAAATTGTTTAAGAATGGCAGCAGTAGATGTTATTTACATGCCACAATGCATCACCATATCAAAGCCAAATGTGCATAATACGTATGTGCAGTGTCTGTCCATGTTGTTCATAGTCTTCAGTGCAAATTTTCAAGCTCTGTAAATTACTGAGTGTACTTTCATTTTGGCCCATCAATGAAACTTGTCAATTTTTATCCAGTAATGTGCTGTCATATAGTTACAAAACAGGTTGTACCTAGTGAGACACACTGGTACATCAGTTACAGAAATCATTGTGCAAGAGAAATAATGCCCATAAACACATAGAACTGTTATTACAAGTGTATACTCTTCTGATTTCAGATCTGTATTACCAAATAAATTTTCTGGTAAGTAATGACCTATTTGTCTCTAGGAAGAGGAAGAGAGAGATTTTGATGTAGATGTTTCTAGAGTACATTGTGTCTGCCTGTCTGTATTCACAATGGCTTCCACTGTTCCAGCACTTCCTCTTGTGCAAGTGGATTTTGTGTTCTCAAATGTAAAAATGATCTGTAACCACATAATGTTATAAATGAGGATGGTGCTGCAAAGGCCTATAATAAAGACAAATCAAAGTAATTCATACAAGCAGAATGTAATGATATAACTTATTCTGTTGAAGCTTTCACAGAGACAAACCTCAGGGTGGATAAATTGTTCACACATAAACTTCTAATAAATATATTTAAGATATGTATCATACAATCAAGTGAAAATTTTCGGTTGTCAGATTACATAAGTACACATACAAGGTATGAAGACAAATAACATAACCACACAGACATGATGAGCAGAGAAATTACATAATCACAATGACATTCTGTGCAGACAGATTACATAATCATGCACACATTGCATGCAAGTAAAATTACATAAGTACAACCACGTGACCCTTAAACAAATTAGATAAGCTAGCATATATGATCAGCAGACAAATTACCTAAGCAAATAAATTTGATGTGCACAGTCAAAATACATACACGTTCACACAGAGCGCTCACACCCAAGGTGTGCTGACAAATTACATATACACTAAGGCATGGTTTGCAAACAAATAACTTAAAACACACATAGACACACATTGTGTGCAGACAAATTACATAGTTACACATATATGTTGTGCAGACAAATTACATGGGGACACACACATGGTGTGCAGAAAAGTACATAAGCACAAATACATGTCTGCAGACATATTACATGAGCACACTCACATGGGAGAAAAAATATTATGAACACAGATACATCAGGTGAAGATAAATTATCTAAGCAAGCACATTTGGTGTGAACAGGCAAATTATATAATCATACATAGATGGTGTACAGAGAAATGACATAAACATTTGGAAATCGTAACTTGTCAGGTTATATAAGTACACACACAATGGTGCAGCAAATGACATGTACAACAACATATGTTATGCAAACAAATTAGATAAACACACACACATTGTGTTTAGGCAACTTGCATGAACATAAACACATGGTCTGCAGACAAATTACATAAAAATTCACAAGTCTGCAAATAAATTAGATAAACAGTAACACAATCACAATCTACTCTGATAGCATTGTATGAGGATTAGTTACAAAAATGAAAACATTTTACATAAGTAACTACACATCCTGTGCAGACAAATTTCAATAAACAGATATGGTGTGCCGACAAATAAAAAAACTCCTCAGACATTTTTGCATGGAATGGAACTATATATCAGATACAAGCATACACAGTGTGCAAAGAGTTTTCATAAGTGTGCCCAAGTTGCATAAGAAAGCTCTACTCATGTCCAAAGACATTCCATATCACTGGGCACATGGTATGCAGACACCTCACATAAGAATGAACATGTAGTGTGCACAAATGGCATGGCAACAAACTACATACGCTAAAAAGAGTGGTGTGCACAAAGACTATTAAGTCACAAACATGTGGACACACTCATGGTGTGCAGAAAATTACACAAGCACAAATACATGTCTGCAGACATAGTACATTAGCACAAATACTGCAAAACAATATTATAATCACAGATACATCATGTGGAGATAAATTACCTGAGAAAGCACACAAGGTGTGCACAGACAAATGATATAACGACATATGGATGGTGTGCACAAAAATGACATAAGCAGACACACAGGTTGTGAAGACAATTTATGGACACAAGCACATGTGGAATACAAACAAATTACATACACACACCCATACATTGTGCAGGCAATTTACAAAAGGCCACATTCATGATGTGCACTCCAGTTACATAATCTCACACTAATTGTGTGCAGATAAATTAGATAAACACACACATATGGTATGCAGGAAATCTACAAAGGCATACACACATGGTGTGCAAACAGATTACATAAGCACACACACATTGACTCCAGATAAATTACATTAGCAAGCACATATTTGGTGAAGATAAATCAGTTATGTGTAACTACACGGTGTGTAGACAAATTACATAAGCCTACCCACAGACAAATAACATAAAAAGGCACACATGGCACTCATATAAATTACATAACCTTGCACACCATACATTTGCATGCACACATTGCAGGCATAGGCATTTTATAAGCACTTAAATATGGCATACAGACACTGTTCAGAAGAATAAAATATGTATCACATAAATGAGTGCAAATTTTAACTCATCAGATTATATAAGTACACACACAATACTGCTGCGAATGACATGTACCACCACATATGGTATCCAAACAAATCAGATAAACACACATTGTTTTAGGCAACTTGCATAAACACAAATACATGGTCTGCAGACAAATTACATAAAAATTCACATGTCTCCCAACTAATTTGATAAACAGAAACACAATAAAAATCTACTCTGATAGCATTGGAAGAGGATTAGTTACAAAAATGAAAACCTTTTACATAGGTAAGCACACATCTTGTGCTGACAATTTCGATAAACAGATACGATGTGCCAAAAAATGAAATTACTCCTCAGACATGTTTGCATGGTATGCATACATGGATGGAATTAAATTTCATATACAACCATATGCAGTGTGCAGAGAATTTACATACACACAATCACATTTTTTGCACACAAATTACATTTTTTGCACACAAATCACAAGCTGTGCATGGTCTTCAGACAAAAGTACAAAAACTTGCACATGATATGTTCTGCATAGAAATTCGAAAAGTACTCATATTTGCCATGAACACAATATAAATACGTACACAGATATGGTGTGCAGAGTAATTAAAGATGCCCACAGATCATCTTTAAATTGAAGAGACTTATGAATGAAGAAATTGTTGCAGAAATAACACATTGCAAAATAGTCATGAAGACTGTGTAACATTTTGAATATCATTTGTGTCAACTACTTTCAGTCATGAACTTTCTGTCAAAAAAAAATTTTTGCTGCATTCTCCCGCCGCTGTTGTATAACTTAGAACTTACAGTCCCTTATTGTCTTTTCACATTTTGGTGAACATGTTTCAAAAAACTGTGGTATACTAACATAAGAAATTTTTATTCATAATTTAAAATATAAGAAAAAAAAAACAACAATAAAATGTGTAATATTGTTGAGAAATCATATAAAAATAGCAACAGTAGATGATATTTATGTATCACTATGAATCACCATATCAAAGCTACATGTGCTTAGTAAGTGTGGACAGAATTTGTCCATGTTGTTCTTACCTTAATTGCAAATATTCAAGCTCTGTAAATTACTGAGTGTACCTTCATTTTGACCAATATCAATGAAACTTGACAATTTTTATCCAGTAATGTGTGTCCGTATAGTTACAAAACAGGTTGTACCTAGTGTGACATACTAGCACATCTTTTGTAAGATTAGTTACAGATATCATTCTGTGAGAGAAATAATGTCCATAAACACATAGAACCGTTATTTCAAGTATAAACTCTTCTGCTTTCAGTTCTGTATTACCAAATATATTTTCTGGTTAGTAATGACCTATTTGTCTCTAGGAAGAGGAAGAGAGAGATTTTGATGTAGATCTTTTTAGAGTACATTGTGTCTGCCTCTATGTATTCACAATGGCTTCCATTGTTCCAGCACTTCCTCTTGTGCAATTGGATTTTGTCTTCTCAGATGTAAAAATGATCTATAACCACATTATGTTGCAAATAAGGATGGTGAGGCAAATGGGTATAATAGAGGCAAATTACGTATTTCATACAAGCAGACTGTAACAGGTTACATAAACATGAACACATTGCATGCAGATAAAATTACATAAGTCCAATCACATGACCCTGTAAATAAGTTAGATAAGAATGCATACAACATTTGCAGACAAATTACTGAAGCACATACACATTCACACACAGTGTTCACAGAATAATTTACATAAACACCCACCCATTGACTTCATACAAACTACCTAAGCACACACACTGCACATAATAGCTACATCAATATGCTTCCATTGTATTCAGAGAAATTACATATGCTTATATGATGTCTAGAGAAGTTACATATCCTTGTACATGTGGTAAGACATATTGTGCAGACCAGTTATATATAGTTGGACATGGTAACATGTAAAAAACATTGGCAAATTGTTATGGTGCACTGGCAAATTACATATGCATAATCGCAAGGTGTGCATGGTTGTCAGACAAATTTACAAAAAAACTCCAAATGGTACATTCTGCATAGAAATTCCAAAAGTACTCATTTTTGCAACGAAGGGTAAGTAAATAAATATGCAGATACAGTGTTCAAAGAAGTTAAACATGCCCACAGATTACCTTTAAATTGAGGAGACTTATGAAAGAAGAACTCGTTGTTGAAATAGTGCATTGCAGAATAGTCAGGAAGACTATGTAACATTTTGAATATCATTTATATCGAGTACTTTCAGTCAAGAATTTTCCGTCCAAAATTATCATTGTTGTATAATTCGGAACTTACAGTCCCTTACTGTATTTTCACATTTTAGTGAAATGTTGACAAAATCGTGGTATTGTCATCATATGATTTTTTTTTTAAAATATAAGAACAAAAAACATTAAAATGTGAAATATTGATGAGAAATTGTTTAAGAATGGCAGCAGTAGTTGTTATTTACATGTCACAATGCATCACCATATCAAAGCTAAATGTGCATAATACGTATGTGCAGTGTCTGTCCATGTTGTTCACAGTCTTCAGTGCAAATTTTCAAGCTCTGTAAATTACTGAGTGTACTTTCATTTTGGCCCATCAATGAAACTTGTCAATTTTTATCCAGTAATGTGCTGCCATATAGTTACAAAACAGGTTGTACCTAGTGACACACACTGGTACATCTTTTGTAAGAGTAGTTACAGAAATCATTCTGCAAGAGAAATAATGCCCATAAACACATAGAACTGTTATTACAAGTGTATACTCTTCTGATTTCAGGTCTGTATTACCAAATAAATTTTCTGGTTAATAATGACCTATTTGTCTCTAGGAAGAGGAAGAGAGAGATTTTGATGTAGATGTTTCCAGAGTACATTGTGTCTGCCTGTATGTATTCACAATGGCTTCCATTGTTCCAGCACTTCCTCTTGTGCAAGTGGATTTTGTCTTCTCAAGTGTAAAAATGATCCATAACCACATTATGTTATAAATGACTATTTTGCTGCAAATGGCTATAATAGAGCATATCAATCTAATTCATACAAGCAAAATGTAATGAAATAACTTATTTTGTTGAAGCTTTCACAGAGACAAACTTCAGGGTGGATAATTTCTTCAGACATGAACTTCAGATAAATATATTTAAGATATGTATTACATAATCAAGTGCAAATTTTGGGTTGTCAGATTACATAAGTATACATGTAAGGTGTGGAGTCAAATTACATGTAAATGCACATATGCTATGCAGACAAATTACATAAGAACACACACATAGTGTGCAGACAAATTACATAACCACACAGACATGGTGTGCAGTCAAATTACATAAACACAATAACATTGTGTGCAGACAGGTTACATAAACTTGTACATAATGAATGAAGGTAAAATTAGATAAGCACAATCATATGACCTTGTAAACATATTAGATAAGCATGTATTCATGATGTACAGATAAATTACCTAAGCACATAAATATGATGTGCACAAACAAAATACATACACTTCACACTCAGTGTCCACGGAACAATTTACATAAACACCCACCCATTGACTGCATACAATTTACCGAAGCACACATGCTGCACATAATAGCTACATAAATATTCTTCCATTGTGTTCAGAGAAATTACATACACTCATATGATGTGCAGACAAATGACATATTCTTGTGCATGTGGTAAGAACACAAAAAACATAGGCATTCACAAAAGGTGTGCACACAAATTACACATTTATTTAGACATGGTGGGTAGACAAAACACTTAAAAACACACACAAGCACACATTGTGTGCAGACAAATTACATAATTACACATGTATGTTGTGCAGACAAATTACATAGTTACACATACATGTTGTGCAGACAAATTACATGTGGACACACACATGGTGTGCAGAAAATTACATAAGCACAAATACACATCTGCAGACATATTACATAAACACACAGGCACAGGTGAGAAGAAACATTATAAACACTGTTACATATGTGTAGACAAATTACCTAATCAAATGCACATGGTGTGCACAGACTAGAGGTCAGAAACGGGCTGAGTATGAGTCCGGTCTTGCGGGTTGCATACACTAAAAATGCCTCCCTTCAACCCGGCTGTAATTGCACGAGTACAGCGAGCCTGTGTGCACTGGTGCAGCCGCCCCATCGTACTTGTGGGCTCGTAGCCATCAGACATGAGCTCTGCGGGTTCTCTGATGCCATATCCATACTCGCTGTGTCCATGAGCTTGACGACCATATGTTTGTAATTCATACAAATCTACAGTTTTATTCCGATCTTGATGAAATGTTGCATACTTGATCTTCAAAATAAGAGGAATACCACTACATAAAATTCCACATGGTGCATGGTGAAGGCTACTTTACTCATAGAATTCGACAAAATCAACAGTTTTCTTACGATTCTGATGAAATTTTGCACGCTTGATCTTCAGATCAAGTATTCATCAGTTTTTTTCTGCAATGTGTCAAGACAACTTCGTACCATTGTACTGAAAATCATTTCCACACATTCATGCTATACTCTCAACTCATTCAATAAATTTAATAATTCTCTCAGGTCACTACAATGTTCTTGCAGATCAAGTGAAACATTTGTCACTCAATATTAAGAAAACAATTCGCAGAAGATTTTACAAATATTATAGTTCGATGTAATAAAGACCTAAATTTATTTTCATTACTGTGTAGCATCGAAAATTAAGAATGTGCTTTGGTAAAAACACATTGCATAGAGTTTTTGGTACAGTTGATTTCTGATCAAAAGTTGCTGTGTTTGAAATGCAGACAATATTCTGACTTTTCATTTGAAACAGAGCAGAACGATAAATGTTTATTCGTTTTCAAGGCACTGGTGCTCCCATTGCTATCCCTGCTCAGATTACGTAGCTGCACTGTGACAATAGCGTGAGTGTAAAATGCGGCCAGCCACATTGGCCGAGCGGTCTGCGGTGTGCCAGTCATGGTCTGCACGGTCGCTGCAGTCGGGGGTTCGAATCCCCCCTCGGGCATGGATGTTTGTGCCATCTTTAGTATAAGCTAGTTCATAAGTAGTTTGTAACTTTAGGGACTGATGACCCTGTAGTTAAGTCCAGTAAGCTCTACAAACATTTGAACATTTTTGTAGAATGCGGAGCCATGTGCGTCAAACGTGTACTGTCGCATGTTGTCGGATGCATTCGGCCCTCTCTGGCCATAAACAAAGTTTGGTTCAGCGCGTTGCAATCGACAATTGTAAAGTGAACAGGAAGTACTAGTCGCAACGTAACACGGCGGTTGAGTGCCCGATCTCAGTTTGTTGCGTAAGCCTATCACTGGCAGAGCGAAAATGACCGACTCTAGCGATGACGTAACCTCTAATGAATCTGTAAGTTGTGAGACCGTAGAGGATGCGAAAAGAAAATTAAATGATGGAGTGTACATACTTGCAAATATGCTGAAGAAGAGAAAGAGTGGTGCCTGGGAAAAGTTTGACGCTGTAGTGAACGCAGAAGATGGAAAATAGATGAAGTATGTACATTACAGAGAAAACGGTTGTATTCTTGTCTATTCTACCTCTTCCAGGACAAGACATAGATGCTCTGTTGAACAAAAACACAGGCCACAGAACGAAGTGTGGTGTAAGCTACCCCCGTCCCCCTTAATAAAACAAAATCTTATACATTATGGTACCCCTGTTATGATTTAGTAGAATTCGTAAGTGAAGTACTTTCTGCCATGTACCAGACACATCTTATGTAGACAGTTCTTCTGCTAGGATTCTTAAGTACCCTCTACCATGTACCACACGAATCTTACGTAGACAGTGACCTTCCCTAGTTTTGAATGTCAAGTGTGAGAAATTTCATCAATATCGTAATAAAACTTTAGATTTTATAGAATTCTTAACTGAAGTACCCTCCGCCATGTACCACACGAATCTTACATAGCCGGTAACCTTACACTAGTTTTGAATGTCGAGTGTGTGAAATTTCATGAAGATCGTAATAAAACTTTAGATTTTATAGAATTCT
This sequence comes from Locusta migratoria, assembly GCA_026315105.1. NCBI lineage: Eukaryota > Metazoa > Arthropoda > Insecta > Orthoptera > Acrididae > Locusta > Locusta migratoria. The sequence continues at coordinate 449,589,732 of CM048755.1, read as the reverse complement.
TAACTGAAGTACCCTCCGCCATGTACCACACGAATCTTACGTAGACAGTGACCTTCCGCTAGTCTTGACGTAAAGTGCGTGAAATTTCATCAGGTTAGAAATAATACTGTAAATTTTGTAAACTATATATGTGAAGTATCCTCCGCCATCCACCACATAAATCTTATGTAGGCCGTGACCTTTATTTTGAATTTCAAGTGTGCAAATTTCATCAAGATCAGGATAAAAACGTAGATTGTAAGAAATTCTGTAACTGAATCACCCTCTACCATGCACTACACGAATCCCTGCAAGAGTGACCTTTCTCTTGTTTTGAAAGTGATGAGTGATCATTTCATCAAGTTTGGAATGAAGCAGGTGTACGTAATACACAATCATAGGTAATTACCACGTGTATCAGCCGCTAAAATTCTGCACATCTTCTCTTAAGAGTCACAGGTTAGGCGTGGCTCTCCAGGCTCATCACGGCTCGTCTCACCAGGCTCGCTGTACCCATTGTGCCTGCCACCTAAGCTCATTGTACCCGTTGCGCCCACCAGCTCGGCTCACTGTACCCCTTGTGCCCACCGGCTTGGCTTGTTGTACCCGTAGGCTCACCGGCTTAGCTTGTTGTACCCGTTGTGCCTGCCACCTAAGCTCATTGTACCTGTTGCGCCCGCCGGCTCGGCACGCTGTACCCCTCGTGCCCGCCGGCTTGGCTTGTTGTACCCGTAGGCTCACTGGCTCAGCTTGTTGTACCCTTTGTGCCCACCGACCCGACCCACCAGGCTCCGTGCGTTCCGTGTAACTGACAACGCGGCTCGTGATTCTGCTGTGGGTACCGCCAGGCCCACCACAGTCGGCATGCCACGTTGGCAAGCACACGAGTGCAGCAGGCCGAGCCAGTGACGTCATAATACCCGCTAGAAGGTTTTAAGCAACATTTGGGAGCCCATTTCGGATCTCTAGCACAGACAAATTATATAATCACACACAGATTGCGTGCAGAAAAATGACATAAGCAGACACACAGTTTGTAAAGACAATTTATGTACACAAGCACATGTGGTACACAGACAAATTACATAGGCACACCCATATGTTGTGGATTCCATTTATATAAGCCCACACTCATAATGTGCAGTCAAATTACATAGTGGCACATTAACTGTGTGCAGATAAATTACATAAACACATACATGTGGTATGCAAGCAACCTACAAAGGCATGCACACTTGGTGTGCAAACAGATTATATAAGCCAACACAAATGTTCTCCAGATAAATTACATTAGCTCATACTGGGTGCAGACAAATCATTTATGTGCAACTACATGGTGTGCCGACATATTACATTTGCACAAACACATGTTGTGCAAACAAATTACATAAACCCACCCACATATAAATTACATAAAAAGGTACATGTTTGTAAATAAATTTGATAAACTGAAACACAATCGGAATCTACTCTGATAGCTTGTAAGAGGATTAGTTACAAAAATGGAGACCTTGGCAACACCAGGAAACTTCCAAATTGGAGGGATTGTGAAACCTGCCACCAGATTCAACCACATCCTCACCAGCACTGAAGATTCAAACAAATCCTCACCAGCACTGAAGATTCCAAAAATCTATCAACAAATGACTTCCCATTTCCGATAGGTGACTCCTGTTATGTGTAACATAATGAGACAGCTGCAGCAACATCAGTGTTGCAGACAACATTGGGCATGTTGACAGAAACTAATGTTGTAGTACTACAAACACCACAACAATATGACTTGATGCAACTGTCATGTACAAATAGTGAAATAAGTAGAGCTAATAAACTAGAAGTTTGAGTGCTCCCTTGGGCATGGGTGTATTTACTGTCCATGGCATAAGTTAGTTTAAGTTGTTTGTAAGCCTTGGGACTGAGTACCAGAGTAGCTAAGTCCCATAGACTTACAACATTTGAACATAATATAATCATTCACACATACTGTGCACAGAAATTACATAAATACACATACATGGTGTGCAAAAGAAGTAAATTAACAAGCCCACTGTACACAATGCGTGCACACATGGCCTGCTGAAAAAGTACCTAAGCTGGTGTGCAGACTATTACATAAAGCTCAGTTTCCAGTGAGACTTACAATACTCCAAATTTAGTTAAGCTGACACCATAAAAGAACTGTAAGACTGGTCCACACTGACTTAATAGCATTAAGAATAATTTAAATTATGGGCACAGGTAAAGATTACATTTCATGTTAAATTTTGAATACACAAAACAGCCTGGGCATAATCAATACACAAGTTTACATTATAATTACAGACCACTTCTGTACAGCACTCCTGATAATGGGCACAAATGCTCCCCACTTTTGTTTCCCAACCACGCTTCCTCCTGAGTGCAGGAAACATAGATCTGAGTCAACAGAGTTCAACATAGACCCACAACAAGTCACCTGGTGATATTGATGGCCAAGTGGAACGATCAGCATATGTACAATGGTGGTGTACTTAACCAAATGCAAACATCCTTCAATACAGCCAGGGTGCAAATGTACCAAGCAGAGTCATAACCACTGGGAGACTGGATATCAACTAAATTTGCGGATGATAGTGGTCAGAACAAACACAGCCCAAAGGAATTGTGGCTAACAACACACAATTAAATGTTACTGGAAACCTTGCTATTTTCCACTATTTGCACATGCTAATATCAGCAAGATGAAACCAGAGAAAGAAAGTGACACCAATTAAACAACACATAACTACAATAGGAAAATCTGCTATTTTCATATTACTCTCCAACTCTTAATAGCAGTAATGCTATGAGAGAGTACAAATTAGAAAGAATAAATTGTTACAAATTAAGTAGCATTAAAATTCACTCATGCAAGCCAAGCTATAACAGTGTTGTAAGAGAATAAATGAACCATGCCTCGGTACCAGCAACACCAGAACCAAGTTCCAAGATGAGAGGAAGAACTCACTCAAGAGGCTTGAATGATGTTATGTCCAACAGAGGCATTTAACTTGCCAGATGTTTAGCAGAGAACCTCTGTCACACTTCTGGACATGCTTTCATGACCACAAATAGTGCACCACTTTGTGCCTGGGATTGCGCTATCTATAGCATGTAGGCACACATCGCTCAGAAACATGGTTCACAGCTCCAGTCAGACTTCTCGTTTTGACTTAGTCGTCCATCCAACAGCTTTTTAGACAACTACCCTCCATATCGCTCCACTTTTATATATATATATATATATATATATATATATATATATATATATATATATGACTATATCTCATTGAAGACTCAAAAGTGCTACAGTTGTAGAGTTGCACATCACTAATATGGACAGGCGCACAAGAAAATTTTCAATCCATAAGAGGCCATGGGCCTAGAAGACAAGCAAGAACAACAAAGAGAAGAAAGTAGAAAACAACGGAGCCAATAAAGCTCATACATGGTGGACAGACAAACTACATAAGCATGCTCACACATGCTCAAGTAAGCACTAACACATGGTGGGTAGAAAGACTGTATTACCATTCACAAGTAGTGTGCAAACAGATTATATTACGTACCTATTCATGCATATATAGTGGGCAGACATACTTCAAAGCATTCACACCTGGTGCGGAAATAAATTACAGAAACACACACACACTTTACAGGAATAATGCACAATTTTTAGACAGCAAAATTAAGTGAACCTGCATATGTGGTATACAGAGAAATTACATAAGCATTACAAAAACACACACATATGGTTTGCAGACAAATTACATCAACTTATAACCTTAGCAGTTTAGCCCCCCTATCCAAACCAAACAAATTACATAAGTACATACATATGCTGTGGAAATAAAATAAAGAAACTTGCATACTCTGCATGGTTAAAGCACACATGGTATGCACAAAACTTACATATGACCACACATATGATATGCAGAAAAATTACATAGGAATATACACATTGTGTGCAGACAAATTCCATAAGAACACACATACAGTGTCCAAATGAAATTACAGAAACACACACACTGTAGGTGATGAAACCAACATGATGTGCAGACAAATGACATAATCACCCACACATGGTGTGCAAATAAAGTACAGAAATGTGCACACTGAACATGGTTTAGAAACACTTGATGTGCAAACAATTTACATATGAATGCAGGAGGTGTGCAAATAAATTACATCATAAATATGCACACATTATGCAAATAAATTAAATTAGTACAAACATAAGTTGTGCAAATAAATTACAGTTTCACGAACACTCAATGTAGTGCACTCACAGATTGAATGTATGGATATTTCATCAGCACTAACATGTGCCATGCAGACAGAGTATATATTCACAAACAAATAACATAAATATGTACACATGACAAACAGAATAATTACATAAGCATGCACATATGATGTTTAGACCAACTGCATGAACATGTACACAAGGTGTGCAAAAACATGTACACTATACATGGTTCACACACCCATGATGTGCAGAAAATTACATAAGCATGCAAATATGGTGTGCTGACAAACTGCATAATCACACACATGGCAGACAAATTACATCAACTTATAACCTTAGCAGTTTAGTCCCCCTATCCAAACCAAACAAATTACATCAGTACATACATATGCTGTGGAAATAAAATAAAGAAACTTGCATACTCTGCATGGTTAAAGCACACATGGTATGCACAAAACTTACATATGACCACACATATGATATGCAGAAAAATTACATAGGAATATACACATTGTGTGCAGACAAATTCCATAAGAACACACATACAGTGTCCAAATGAAATTACAGAAACACACACACTGTAGGTGATGAAACCAACATGATGTGCAGACAAATGACATAATCACCCACACATGGTGTGCAAATAAAGTACAGAAATGTGCACACTGAACATGGTTTAGAAACACTTGATGTGCAAACAATTTACATATGAATGCAGAAGGTGTGCAAATAAATTACATTATAAATATGCACATGTTCTGCAAATAAATTAAATTAGTACAAACATAAGATGTGCAAATAAATTACAGTATCACGAACACTCAATGTAGTGCACTCACAGATTGAATGTATGGATATTTCATCAGCACTAACATGTGCCATGCAGACATAGTATATATTCGCAAACAAATAACATAAGTATGTACACATGACAAACAGAATAATTACATAAGCATGCACATATGATGTTTAGACCAACTGCATGAACATGTACATAAGGTGTGCAAAAACATGTACACTATACATGGTTCACACACCCATGATGTGCAGAAAATTACATAAGCATGCAAATATGGTGTGCTGACAAACTGCATAATCACACACATGGCAGACAAATTACATCAACTTATAACCTTAGCAGTTTAGCCCCCCTATCCAAACTAAAAAAATTACATCAGTACATACATATGCTGTGCAAATAAAATAAAGAAACTTGCATACTCTGCATGGTTAAAGCACACATGGTATGCACAAAACTTACATACAACCACACATATGATATGCAGAAAAATTACATAGGAATATACACATTGTGTGCAGACAAATTCCATAAGAACACACATACAGTGTCCAAATGAAATTACAGAAACACACACACTGTAGGTGATGAAACCAACATGATGTGCAGACAAATGACATAATCACCCACACATGGTGTGCAAATAAAGTACAGAAATGTGCACACTGAACATGGTTTAGAAACACTTGATGTGCAAACAATTTACATATGAATGCAGATGGTGTGCAAATAAATTACATCATAAATATGCACACGTTATGCAAATAATTTAAATTAGTATAAACATAAGTTGTGCAAATAAATTACAGTTTCACGAACACTCAATGTAGTGCACTCACAGATTGAATGTTTGGATATTTCATCAGCACTAACATGTGCCATGCAGACATAGTATATATTCACAAACAAATAACATAAATATGTACACATGACAAACAGAATAATTACATAAGCATGCACATATGATGTTTAGACCAACTGCATGAACATGTACACAAGGTGTGCAAAAACATGTACACTATACATGGTTCACACACCCATGATGTGCAGAAAATTACATAAGCATGCAAATATGGTGTGCTGACAAACTGCATAATCACACACATGGCAGACAAATTACATCAACTTATAACCTTAGCAGTTTAGCCCCCCTATCCAAACCAAACAAATTACATCAGTACATACATATGCTGTGGAAATAAAATAAAGAAACTTGCATACTCTGCATGGTTAAAGCACACATGGTATGCACAAAACTTACATATGACCACACATATGATATGCAGAAAAATTACATAGGAATATACACATTGTGTGCAGACAAATTCCATAAGAACACACATACAGTGTCCAAATGAAATTACAGAAACACACACACTGTAGGTGATGAAACCAACATGATGTGCAGACAAATGACATAATCACCCACACATGGTGTGCAAATAAAGTACAGAAATGTGCACACTGAACATGGTTTAGAAACACTTGATGTGCAAACAATTTACATATGAATGCAGAAGGTGTGCAAATAAATTACATTATAAATATGCACACGTTATGCAAATAAATTAAATTAGTACAAACATAAGTTGTGCAAATAAATTACAGTTTCACGAACACTCAATGTAGTGCACTCACAGCTTGAATGTATGGATATTTCATCAGCACTAACATGTGCCATGCAGACATAGTATATATTCGCAAACAAATAACATAAATATGTACACATGACAAACAGAATAATTACATAAGCATGCACATATGATGTTTAGACCAACTGCATGAACATGTACATAAGGTGTGCAAAAACATGTACACTATACATGGTTCACACACCCATGATGTGCAGAAAATTACATAAGCATGCAAATATGGTGTGCTGACAAACTGCATAACCACACACATGGCAGACAAATTACATCAACTTATAACCTTAGCAGTTTAGCCCCCCTATCCAAACCAAACAAATTACATCAGTACATACATACGCCGTGGAAATAAAATAAAGAAACTTGCATACTCTGCATGGTTAAAGCACACATGGTATGCACAAAACTTACATATGACCACACATATGATATGCAGAAAAATTACATAGGAATATACACATTGTGTGCAGACAAATTCCATAAGAACACACATACAGTGTCCAAATGAAATTACAGAAACACACACACTGTAGGTGATGAAACCAACATGATGTGCAGACAAATGACATAATCACCCACACATGGTGTGCAAATAAAGTACAGAAATGTGCACACTGAACATGGTTTAGAAACACTTGATGTGCAAACAATTTACATATGAATGCAGAAGGTGTGCAAATAAATTACATTATAAATATGCACACATTATGCAAATAAATTAAATTAGTACAAACATAAGTTGTGCAAATAAATTACAGTTTCACGAACACTCAATGTAGTGCACTCACAGCTTGAATGTATGGATATTTCATCAGCACTAACATGTGCCATGCAGACATAGTATATATTCGCAAACAAATAACATAAATATGTACACATGACAAACAGAATAATTACATAAGCATGCACATATGATGTTTAGACCAACTGCATGAACATGTACATAAGGTGTGCAAAAACATGTACACTATACAAGGTTCACACACCCATGATGTGCAGAAAATTACATAAGCATGCAAATATGGTGTGCTGACAAACTGCATAAGCACACACATGGCAGACAAATTACATCAACTTATAACCTTAGCAGTTTAGCCCCCCTATCCAAACTAAACAAATTACATCAGTACATACATATGCTGTGCAAATAAAATAAAGAAACTTGCATACTCTGCATGGTTAAAGCACACATGGTATGCACAAAAATTACATATGACCACACATATGATATGCAGAAAAATTACATAGGAATATACACATTGTGTGCAGACAAATTCCATAAGAACACACATACAGTGTCCAAATGAAATTACAGAAACACACACAGTGTAGGCGATGAAACCAACATGATGTGCAGACAAATGACATAATCACCCACACATGGTGTGCAAATAAAGTACAGAAATGTGCACACTGAACATGGTTTAGAAACACTTGATGTGCAAACAATTTACATATGAATGCAGATGGTGTGCAAATAAATTACATCATAAATATGCACATGTTATGCAAATAAATTAAATTAGTACAAACATAAGTTGTGCAAATAAATTACAGTTTCACGAACACTCAATGTAGTGCACTCACAGATTGAATGTATGGATATTTCATCAGCACTAACATGTGCCATGCAGACATAGTATATATTCGCAAACAAATAACATAAATATGTACACATGACAAACAGAATAATTACATAAGCATGCACATATGATGTTTAGACCAACTGCATGAACATGTACATAAGGTGTGCAAAAACATGTACACTATACATGGTTCACACACCCATGATGTGCAGAAAATTACATAAGCATGAAAATATGGTGTGCTGACAAACTGCATAATCACACACATGGCAGACAAATTACATCAACTTATAACCTTAGCAGTTTAGCCCCCCTATCCAAACCAAACAAATTACATCAGTACATACATATGCTGTGGAAATAAAATAAAGAAACTTGCATACTCTGCATGGTTAAAGCACACATGGTATGCACAAAACTTACATATGACCACACATATGATATGCAGAAAAATTACATAGGAATATACACATTGTGTGCAGACAAATTCCATAAGAACACACATACAGTGTCCAAATGAAATTACAGAAACACACACACTGTAGGCGATGAAACCAACATGATGTGCAGACAAATGACATAATCACCCACACATGGTGTGCAAATAAAGTACAGAAATGTGCACACTGAACATGGTTTAGAAACACTTGATGTGCAAACAATTTACATATGAATGCAGATGGTGTGCAAATAAATTACATCATAAATATGCACACGTTATGCAAATAAATTAAATTAGTACAAACATAAGTTGTGTAAATAAATTGCAGTTTCACGAACACTCAATGTAGTGCACTCACAGATTGAATGTATGGATATTTCATCAGCACTAACATGTGCCATGCAGACATAGTATATATTCGCAAACAAATAACATAAATATGTACACATGACAAACAGAATAATTACATAAGCATGCACATATGATGTTTAGACCAACTGCATGAACATGTACATAAGGTGTGCAAAAACATGTACACCATACATGGTTCACACACCCATGATGTGCAGAAAATTACATAAGCATGCAAATATGGTGTGCTGACAAACTGCATAATCACACACATGGCAGACAAATTACATCAACTTATAACCTTAGCAGTTTAGCCCCCCTATCCAAACCAAACAAATTACATCAGTACATACATATGCTGTGGAAATAAAATAAAGAAACTTGCATACTCTGCATGGTTAAAGCACACATGGTATGCACAAAACTTACATATGACCACACATATGATATGCAGAAAAATTACATAGGAATATACACATTGTGTGCAGACAAATTCCATAAGAACACACATACAGTGTCCAAATGAAATTACAGAAACACACACACTGTAGGTGATGAAACCAACATGATGTGCAGACAAATGACATAATCACCCACACATGGTGTGCAAATAAAGTACAGAAATGTGCACACTGAACATGGTTTAGAAACACTTGATGTGCAAACAATTTACATATGAATGCAGAAGGTGTGCAAATAAATTACATTATAAATATGCACACGTTATGCAAATAAATTAAATTAGTACAAACATAAGTTGTGCAAATAAATTACAGTTTCACGAACACTCAATGTAGTGCACTCACAGATTGAATGTATGGATATTTCATCAGCACTAACATGTGCCATGCAGACATAGTATATATTCGCAAACAAATAACATAAATATGTACACATGACAAACAGAATAATTACATAAGCATGCACATATGATGTTTAGACCAACTGCATGAACATGTACATAAGGTGTGCAAAAACATGTACACTATACATGGTTCACACACCCATGATGTGCAGAAAATTACATAAGCATGCAAATATGGTGTGCTGACAAACTGCATAACCACACACATGGCAGACAAATTACATCAACTTATAACCTTAGCAGTTTAGCCCCACTATCCAAACTAAACAAATTACATCAGTACACACATATGCTGTGGAAATAAAATAAAGAAACTTGCATACTCTGCATGGTTAAAGCACACATGGTATGCACAAAAATTACATATGACCACACATATGATATGCAGAAAAATTACATAGGAATATACACATTGTGTGCAGACAAATTCCATAAGAACACACATACAGTGTCCAAATGAAATTACAGAAACACACACACTGTAGGCGATGAAACCAACATGATGTGCAGACAAATGACATAATCACCCACACATGGTGTACAAATAAAGTACAGAAATGTGCACACTGAACATGGTTTAGAAACACTTGATGTGCAAACAATTTACATATGAATGCAGAAGGTGTGCAAATAAATTACATTATAAATATGCACACATTATGCAAATAAATTAAATTAGTACAAACATAAGTTGTGCAAATAAATTACAGTTTCACGAACACTCAATGTAGTGCACTCACAGATTGAATGTATGGATATTTCATCAGCACTAACATGTGCCATGCAGACATAGTATATATTCGCAAACAAATAACATAAATATGTACACATGACAAACAGAATAATTACATAAGCATGCACATATGATGTTTAGACCAACTGCATGAACATGTACATAAGGTGTGCAAAAACATGTACACTATACATGGTTCACACACCCATGATGTGCAGAAAATTACATAAGCATGCAAATATGGTGTGCTGACAAACTGCATAACCACACACATGGCAGACAAATTACATCAACTTATAACCTTAGCAGTTTAGCCCCCCTATCCAAACTAAACAAATTACATCAGTACATACATATGCTGTGCAAATAAAATAAAGAAACTTGCATACTCTGCATGGTTAAAGCACACATGGTATGCACAAAAATTACATATGACCACACATATGATATGCAGAAAAATTACATAGGAATATACACATTGTGTGCAGACAAATTCCATAAGAACACACATACAGTGTCCAAATGAAATTACAGAAACACACACACTGTAGGCGATGAAACCAACATGATGTGCAGACAAATGACATAATCACCCACACATGGTGTGCAAATAAAGTACAGAAATGTGCACACTGAACATGGTTTAGAAACACTTGATGTGCAAACAATTTACATATGAATGCAGATGGTGTGCAAATAAATTACATCATAAATATGCACACGTTATGCAAATAAATTAAATTAGTACAAACATAAGTTGTACAAATAAATTACAGTTTCACGAACACTCAATGTAGTGCACTCACAGATTGAATGTATGGATATTTCATCAGCACTAACATGTGCCATGCAGACATAGTATATATTCGCAAACAAATAACATAAATATGTACACATGACAAACAGAATAATTACATAAGCATGCACATATGATGTTTAGACCAACTGCATGAACATGTACATAAGGTGTGCAAAAACATGTACACTATACATGGTTCACACGCCCATGATGTGCAGAAAATTACATAAGCATGCAAATATGGTGTGCTGACAAACTGCATAACCACACACATGGCAGACAAATTACATCAACTTATAACCTTAGCAGTTTAGCCCCCCTATCCAAACTAAACAAATTACATCAGTACATACATATGCTGTGGAAATAAAATAAAGAAACTTGCATACTCTGCATGGTTAAAGCACACATGGTATGCACAAAAATTACATATGACCACACATATGATATGCAGAAAAATTACATAGGAATATACACATTGTGTGCAGACAAATTCCATAAGAACACACATACAGTGTCCAAATGAAATTACAGAAACACACACACTGTAGGCGATGAAACCAACATGATGTGCAGACAAATGACATAATCACCCACACATGGTGTACAAATAAAGTACAGAAATGTGCACACTGAACATGGTTTAGAAACACTTGATGTGCAAACAATTTACATATGAATGCAGAAGGTGTGCAAATAAATTACATTATAAATATGCACACGTTATGCAAATAAATTAAATTAGTACAAACATAAGTTGTGCAAATAAATTACAGTTTCACGAACACTCAATGTAGTGCACACACAGATTGAATGTATGGATATTTCATCAGCACTAACATGTGCCATGCAGACATAGTATATATTCGCAAACAAATAACATAAATATGTACACATGACAAACAGAATAATTACATAAGCATGCACATATGATGTTTAGACCAACTGCATGAACATGTACATAAGGTGTGCAAAAACATGTACACTATACATGGTTCACACGCCCATGATGTGCAGAAAATTACATAAGCATGCAAATATGGTGTGCTGACAAACTGCATAACCACACACATGGCAGACAAATTACATCAACTTATAACCTTAGCAGTTTAGCCCCCCTATCCAAACTAAACAAATTACATCAGTACATACATATGCTGTGGAAATAAAATAAAGAAACTTGCATACTCTGCATGGTTAAAGCACACATGGTATGCACAAAAATTACATATGACCACACATATGATATGCAGAAAAATTACATAGGAATATACACATTGTGTGCAGACAAATTCCATAAGAACACACATACAGTGTCCAAATGAAATTACAGAAACACACACACTGTAGGTGATGAAACCAACATGATGTGCAGACAAATGACATAATCACCCACACATGGTGTGCAAATAAAGTACAGAAATGTGCACACTGAACATGGTTTAGAAAAAACTTGATGTGCAAACAATTTACATATGAATGCAGATGGTGTGCAAATAAATTACATCATAAATATGCACACATTATGCAAATAAATTAAATTAGTACAAACATAAGTTGTACAAATAAATTACAGTTTCACGAACACTCAATGTAGTGCACTCACAGATTGAATGTATGGATATTTCATCAGCACTAACATGTGCCATGCAGACATAGTATATATTCGCAAACAAATAACATAAATATGTACACATGACAAACAGAATAATTACATAAGCATGCACATATGATGTTTAGACCAACTGCATGAACATGTACATAAGGTGTGCAAAAACATGTACACTATACATGGTTCACACACCCATGATGTGCAGAAAATTACATAAGCATGCAAATATGGTGTGCTGACAAACTGCATAATCACACACATGGCAGACAAATTACATCAACTTATAACCTTAGCAGTTTAGCCCCCCTATCCAAACCAAACAAATTACATCAGTACATACATATGCTGTGGAAATAAAATAAAGAAACTTGCATACTCTGCATGGTTAAAGCACACATGGTATGCACAAAACTTACATATGACCACACATATGATATGCAGAAAAATTACATAGGAATATACACATTGTGTGCAGACAAATTCCATAAGAACACACATACAGTGTCCAAATGAAATTACAGAAACACACACACTGTAGGCGATGAAACCAACATGATGTGCAGACAAATGACATAATCACCCACACATGGTGTACAAATAAAGTACAGAAATGTGCACACTGAACATGGTTTAGAAACACTTGATGTGCAAACAATTTACATATGAATGCAGAAGGTGTGCAAATAAATTACATTATAAATATGCACACGTTATGCAAATAAATTAAATTAGTACAAACATAAGTTGTACAAATAAATTACAGTTTCACGAACACTCAATGTAGTGCACTCACAGATTGAATGGATGGATATTTCATCAGCACTAACATGTGCCATGCAGACATAGTATATATTCGCAAACAAATAACATAAATATGTACACATGACAAACAGAATAATTACATAAGCATGCACATATGATGTTTAGACCAACTGCATGAACATGTACATAAGGTGTGCAAAAACATGTACACTATACATGGTTCACACACCCATGATGTGCAGAAAATTACATAAGCATGCAAATATGGTGTGCTGACAAACTGCATAATCACACACATGGCAGACAAATTAAATCAACTTATAACCTTAGCAGTTTAGCCCCCCTATCCAAACCAAACAAATTACATCAGTACATACATATGCTGTGGAAATAAAATAAAGAAACTTGCATACTCTGCATGCTTAAAGCACACATGGTATGCACAAAAATTACATATGACCACACATATGATATGCAGAAAAATTACATAGGAATATACACATTGTGTGCAGACAAATTCCATAAGAACACACATACAGTGTCCAAATGAAATTACAGAAACACACACACTGTAGGTGATGAAACCAACATGATGTGCAGACAAATGACATAATCACCCACACATGGTGTGCAAATAAAGTACAGAAATGTGCACACTGAACATGGTTTAGAAACACTTGATGTGCAAACAATTTACATATGAATGCAGAAGGTGTGCAAATAAATTACATTATAAATATGCACATGGTATGCAAATAAATTAAATTAGTACAAACATAAGTTGTGCAAATAAATTACAGTTTCACGAACACTCAATGTAGTGCACTCACAGATTGAATGGATGGATATTTCATCAGCACTAACATGTGCCATGCAGACAGAGTATATATTCGCAAACAAATAACATAAATATGTACACATGACAAACAGAATAATTACATAAGCATGCACATATGATGTTTAGACCAACTGCATGAACATGTACATAAGGTGTGCAAAAACATGTACACTATACATGGTTCACACACCCATGATGTGCAGAAAATTACATAAGCATGCAAATATGGTGTGCTGACAAACTGCATAATCACACACATGGCAGACAAATTACATCAACTTATAACCTTAGCAGTTTAGCCCCCCTATCCAAACTAAACAAATTACATCAGTACATACATATGCTGTGCAAATAAAATAAAGAAACTTGCATACTCTGCATGGTTAAAGCACACATGGTATGCACAAAAATTACATATGACCACACATATGATATGCAGAAAAATTACATAGGAATATACACATTGTGTGCAGACAAATTCCATAAGAACACACATACAGTGTCCAAATGAAATTACAGAAACACACACACTGTAGGCGATGAAACCAACATGATGTGCAGACAAATGACATAATCACCCACACATGGTGTGCAAATAAAGTACAGAAATGTGCACACTGAACATGGTTTAGAAACACTTGATGTGCAAACAATTTACATATGAATGCAGATGGTGTGCAAATAAATTACATCATAAATATGCACACGTTATGCAAATAAATTAAATTAGTACAAACATAAGTTGTGCAAATAAATTACAGTTTCACGAACACTCAATGTAGTGCACTCACAGATTGAATGTATGGATATTTCATCAGCACTAACATCTGCCATGCAGACATAGTATATATTCGCAAACAAATTACATAAATATGTACACATGACAAACAGAATAATTACATAAGCATGCACATATGATGTTTAGACCTACTGCATGAACATGTACACAAGGTGTGCAAAAACATGTACACTATACATGGTTCACACACCCATGATGCGCAGAAAATTACATAAGCATGCAAATATGGTGTGCTGACAAACTGCATAATCACACACACATGGCGTGCAGACAAATTAATTAAGGCCACAAGCATGCACACATTGTTCTCATAAATTACATTAGAACACACATGGTGTGCAAACAAATTACAAATACATATACATTTTGCGTTTATACAGAAATGCATTATACCACAGTAGTAATTCAGTTGAGAAGATTAAATTCAATGACTTTTGGTTGATCAAAATGTAATGATAATCATCCTTACCATCTCCAAATAGGAGCAGGTTTACATGCTGTGTGGAATGACTGGAAAATTTTAAAAAAAAATACAGGGGCCTTGTTACTGTATGTTCCTCGTTTCTAATCATTCTGTAGTTACCATGTTCTATTTTCTTGTTCTGACCATCTGTCTTATATATCACTTTCTCAACTTCAAAGATGTGAGCCAATACTCTGCAGTTCAAATTTTGTTATGGCATGGATTTGACAGGACATTCAATAATATCAACAGTATAATAAGCACAAATGGCATTACCAACATTGTATGTATCAGGACACTGTGGATTATCTTTGTATTTGCAGTTTTATTTGCAGTCCAGGATTGAACACATAAAGAAACCTTGACCATTTTCAATAATAAGACATGCCCTTTTCTCTGCTATTTCTTCATGAAGGTCCATCTAGCAAGACACTAAATTTAGTGGTTCAAACAGAGGTTTGCAAATGTCAAGATACTCTACTATGCTGAGTGCATGACCTGATGCAGTATGTCGGATCTGCAAGCTGCACAGGATGTGTTTTTGAAACTGCTCAGCAACTGATGTGCTATCACACTCCCAGGCTTTCCCCAAAGATGGAACAAAGACGTCTCTTCACAATCTCCGTCTTTTCAAGGATGTGATAGCTCACAAACTAACAATCTCCTGTACTAGATGGAGGCTGTAATCTATCCTCTTGAGTGCTCTAATAATATTTTGAAAGTTATGTTCCAATGCTTTTTTCTTGTCCACTAATAAAAATTTAGCATTTGAGGACAGCGAACAGTAGTGTACAATTACCAAAATTACTATTGAAACATTAAGGTTTATCACTTACACCAGATCTTAAAGCTGCATCTTGATGATCTTGTTGTCTGTAAGATATGATTTTTTAAAATTTTTATGATCCAGGTTTCCACCAGTCCATTCAAAATCAATTTACATCATATCATTAATAACTGTCTATTAATTCACTTTAAACACTGTCTTCAGGATCTTATACAAAACATTAAATGGCAGTCGTATTGCCTCAAAAACACTCCACATTCTACAACAGTTGATTCCCAAATCCTAGCTTGCATGTGTGACATTGCATACATAAAACTGGACTGACTTGTGAGCAACTTGTTCAGTCACTTTTATAGAAGTGCTAAAATAAGGGGTAGCATCGTGAAAATTTAAGACCAAATAATATAAAGAAATACTTATTTAACATGATACATTGTAAGATGTGGATATTTGATTTAAACATAGTTGTTTACATATGTGTTTGAAATTTGACATTAACATTGCTAGTGATATATTTAAATGATGAGCATTACTCCACACTGCAGGGAAGGGTAGTTGCTGCACAGGTTGCAACGGGAGCCTTCGTGGAGCTGCCAACTACGAGCTCGGTGGGATGAGCTGTCTCGCTGTTGCGGCACTCTACCTGAGACCACAACAGAGCAGAGAGTGAGGCAGTCCGGCAACGACTGCACGTTAGGGATTGACCCACGTGTATGAGCCAGGGTAGGAGAGAACAGCTGGTGAGGTGAGGAACCAGCTACAAATGAACCAGCAGTCGCTGTTGGCAGTGTGTACTGGAGGGGGGAGGGGACTTCAAGGCTCACCCTCCTTCAGCTCCACTCCGCAAACCTAATGCACCCCACCTGCCAGGATCAGCATGATTAGCAGCACGTTCGAAGGCTCCTAGAATGGCTGTTCAGTGGCTGGGGCGGCAGCAGTAATGGCAGTAGCAGTTGTGGCACGTCGCGCAGCCAGCGGCGTGGCCACAGGAGAGACAGGTCTCTCCAGACCGCAACGATGCCCCGGCAGTGAAAGTGATGTTCTCAAAGCTCTGGCAACCTCGTATGTTGCAGCACATCATCTGTGAACATAGAGAGTAATGAAATCCTAACTACAATGTTTTGAGCAACAACATTGGTTATATTTCCATGAATATAGAAAAAGTCACTGAGAGAAATAAACCGCCCTCCACTCATTCATCAAGAAATTTATATTCTCGGGATTTGTAATTGTCAACTCAGTCAACTAGTGGTCATGCACCCACTGGGAAATGCTGCCTGAATGATGTACTCATGTGTTAGGATATCCTTGAGGAGACAGTTATCCAAATCCGCGAAAGTATCTGTAATAACATTTGGAATAGGACAATCATTGGGAAAACTACAATACTATAAGGATTAAAAACATTCCATGATATATGGACAGGGTGATTATCGATGTTCACCTCATTGACTTTGGATAGGTCATCCAATAATTATATAACGGAATACCTACGCTGAAGTATCAAGGAAGAGGTCAGGCAATTCTACATAATTGTAGTATGTAATAGTTAGGTTGAAGTATCATAGATTAGCCCTGGTTAGTATAAAGCACTGAGGGAAAATTGCCCCTCCAGGCATGCTTCCCTTGCTGCCCAAATTCTTAACTTACAGCACACTACGATCATAGCCCCCCCCCCCCCCTCAAATTAGTTCCTCTTGCTCATTGCAGCCTGTTCTGAACTCCAATTATTGATATGGTGTCTCTTATTTTAGACAAGTCCTAAAAAGCAGACACCTTATTAATAATTGAGGGGTCTAGTGAGAGAGGGAGCTATGCCACTCTGAGGAGAAATGGAGATAAATTAGTTTTCTAAAGTGCTGTGTTAAGGCATTATTTATACAGAAAAGGGGTCACTTTTTCATCTTAACTTATTGTTATGCTAATTATGCAAAAGGAAAAATATCAATTTTACTATAAATAGCACTGATTATGACCTTGTAGGCTTTAATTAACTAAAGTTTCCACTTATTTGAAAATGCTGTCAAAATAACACCACCCATCAGAATGTTGTCAAATTCCAACAGAGTATTATTGGTGATGGGGGGAAACTTATGGCAGAAGAAAAATAAATAGTAGCAATAGATGGCCTTGTAAGAACTATAATTTAATCCTCTCATACCTGAATTATAAATAGTCTGAGTATTGACACCTGGAGGATAGGCAACCATCACTGCCCCTCATCCCCGCTGGTTAGCTACTCATGTACACTAACACGTAGGGAAGTCTACAAGTAAGTGGCATAGCTCCTCCTCTCACTTAAAATAATCACAAGGACACATTCAAGAACTTACAACAAATGCTCCAGAAAGAGTAGGAGCCATGCCATGTGATTCTATTTAACAGGATAGATGCAAGATGGCACAAGATTATTGAAAATGGACAAAGCTCAATATTTCATGTAATGTGGCATAGTCCCCTCTCTTGCTAGACCCCAAAATTGTCTATTTTAAAGAGTTTGAAGAGGTAAACTACACTGCGTAGATTTTGCATATGATTTATTTCAGCTCATACACAGCAATGTATGAGGTCCAACCGAGATATCAAAATTTTATTTAAAACTAGGTGAAAACCCGCCGTCGCCTGGGTACTTATATATTACAGTCTTAAGTTAATCCATCACTGCTTCCCTTTTCTCTCTCTGTCCACCTTCTCTTTCCTGCTCTCTCTGTCCATCTCCTCCTCTCCTCTTCCTCTCTCTCTCTCTCTCTCTCCATTCACCTGCCTGTCACCATCTCCCCTCTCTCATTCTCCTCTTCTCCCCTCTCTCTGTCCGCTTCCTCCCTCCCCTTTCTTTTTGTCTCCTCCTCTACCTACGCCTCTGCCCCTCGTGTATGAAAACATACATATATGCACCAAGTTTCATCGTGACTGGTCAAATGGTGTCAAAGTCGCATGGTACTCTCTGCCATGCTAAATTCACTGGCTTGCGCATAATTAAAATCCCTTCATGTAAAATACATTTATGTGCTGACTTTCATGGTGACCAGTCAAACAATTTGTATGTTCATTTTAAAGTACCCTCCAACATGCACCTACGAAGACATACGAAATGTAGTCCATGTATTAAATAGTGGTACAAGCTATCTCCATTCCAAAGCTCATTCTAATCTGTCCATACCTTTCAGCATGAAGGAGTAGCAAATATATAACCCATTGTAGGGCACCCTCCACCACGCACCATACAGAAGCTTACGAAAAGTACCTATGTATTAATCAGGGAATAAGGTAACTCTGTTCCAAATTTCATTCATATCCATCCACCCAGTTCAGCGTGAAGGCATAAGAAACGAATGAACTAATTGTAAAGCACTATCTGCCGTGCACCACACGAAGTTAATATTAGTACGCCTATAACGTTCATGCGAGTGCAAGCAATGAGTTGACAAAAAGACAAACAAACGATTTTTTTAGATTAGGTGTCCCAAATATCATCCCAGGACCTAATATGGCCTATTCGTATTCTGAAACTGCTATGCATGCGACCTACGAGTTTCTGTTGTAAGATTGAGCTTCTGCGGATTTGTCACAGCCAGTACTAGTTGCCAGTTTCCTAAGGGTGAAAGCGGAAACATGATGTCATTTGAAGTGTTGGAGGTTGTGACAGTCATTTTTACTGGCTGCAATGAATCCAGGAAACACCCAGGTAAGTCATTACATATAATAATTTCATTTACACCACTGGAATGTATGTTAAATAAGGATTCCAACAGTGTTATTAATAGTAACAAAAGGTGATTTGAAGTACTACTATCTGAGTGTTTGTGATAATTGAACTGTGTTCTCAATAATGCCCATCAAAGGCATCTAATATCGCCTCCAGGCAACATTGGGAACACCTCTTCAATTTGTTGACCAATCTATCCCGCAGTTATTACAAACTTATTTTCATCTGAAACTGATTATTTTTAATCAACTCCTTGACGCAGAGGATACCATGCTGTGCGTGCAGTTCCTCTAGGGAGACGCTTGTCTATTGTTATTTGGTCGAGGTGATTCCTGTGAGTTTACGAGAGTAACTCGGGCGTCCAGCTCTTGGTTGACGGGAAAGCACTTGTGCTCAACTGATAATCCATTTTTAGTCTGGGGCAATGTCCCAGAAATAAATTTGTAATGTTATAAAACTTTGTATCTCTAGATTATGAATTACTTGTCCTATATCAAGTGTATTATATGTACAATATATGATCCACAGGATAAATAAATTAATTAATTAAATTGGTTCCAATCCCCCGGCTCCGACCAAGGTTTTCGGGAGGTTTCCTTGGTTGTGAGGTGTATGGCTGAACTGGTAAGCCCGTCCAACTTATTCCCAATTGAGATCTCCCTTTGCCCCACTATCAGCTTGTCAGTCCTTGGAGTGGAGAAGGAAAAGAAGAGAAGAAATCAACTCCTCATTTGCATTGTTGTAGGGTTTGTGAGCAAGGTGCCAAGTAAAGAGAAGAAGAGTCAGACATGGAGCACATCAAATCTTGAGGCTGCAGGTTGAGCTGTCCAGAAAAAAGAAATGGGAATGCTGAGAGCATCAAAGACATTTTAATTACCCAGATTGAGAGTATAAAAGAAAAGGGGACAATGAACATGAAACCATAGTAATAAGTCAGAAACTTGGAAGAAAACATGTGCTCACGCCTGAGGTAGAGAAAGAGTTGGTTGAGTGCAGTACAGAAATGGAAAATAATTTCTTTGGTTTGACTCAAAATGATGTAAAGCAGATGGCATTTCAAGTTGTTTCAAGGAACAATATGCCCTGTCCCCTTTTCTAAACAGCGAAAACATCAGGTTGAATGTGGTTTAATTTGTTATTGATAAGAAATTGTTCCCAGTTACTAATAGGAACATAATAATCATTGTCAAGATCTAGGTGCTCCTAATTTTGCTGGGTGGGCAATAATAGGAACAGGACTGGACGGTATTACGAACCCACTCTTGGAAAATTTCCTGTCAACACTTTCTAAGTTTTTGTAAATAACTCAATGTAGCTTAGCTTTAGAAGCCCTTTGGCTTATTTAAACCAAAGGAGTATAGTTTGTAGTAATGTTCATGAAGTTTCAAGTTTGATTTCATAAACAACGAAGCTGATAAACAGGGAAACAAGAATAAGAATGGTAGGCCATATTTGGGGCCATTATTCTATATTAGATTAAGAACACAACACTATGTCATTACATTCTCGAGATACTGGTTTCATATCTAGTGGGCGAACCTGCATGGTTTGTCCACTTTTGTCCAAGCAGAGCTGCCGGCTGGTGCGAGATACTTATCACTCCATTTTAAATTTTATTTTGGCCATCATACAGTCTGAATTCTTCTCTCGATAAATGGCAGTTTACATCTGTTATACATCATACCTTGTACATAAATGTCTCAAAGCATATAAAGAAAGCGTCAAATCTTTACATATTTACACAATTTGCTTTACCCTCCTGTAGCAATAAAAAGAATGGAACCAACTGACAAATGCTGCTGTTGGAGTACAGAAAAGGAAATGACATTCCTCACTCTGACAGGGAAGTGGCCAACAGCTGCCTAGGTCCTCATACCACCTGCCTCGCCAAAAAGTTTCTCATGCAAACATAGAGCAGGTATCCCAAGTATCACCCCTGCACCTAATGTCGTCTATTCGTATTCTGAAACTGCTATACATGTGATGCATGAGTTTCTGTTGTAAGACTGAGCTTCTGTGAGTTGGGCACAGCCAGCATGGCTACAAGTATTCTAAGAGTGACAGTGGAAACAGGATGCCAACAGAAGTGGAGTTCATGTCAATCGTTTTTACTGCTCGCAATGAATCAAGGGAACAACCAGGTAAGTGTTTACATACAATAATTTTGTTTATACCACTGAAAGGTATGTTAAATAAGGATTCCAGTCATACTAATAATAGTAAGAAAAGGTGCTTTGAAGTACTGTCATCTGAGTGTTTGTGATAATTGAACTGTGTTCCCAATATCGCCCATCAACCGAATCCTAGGCCACTAGGTGACATTGGGAGCAAATATTGTTAACCAATCTACCTCGCAGTTATTACAAACTTATTTTCATTTTAAAAATAATTTTATTTAAATAAACTCTTCATTTTTACTGTTGTAGAGCGCATACATATGATGGCAAGGGGAAAGCAAAAGATACAGATTTAGAGCAAGTCAAATATTGAGGCTGCATTTCATGCTGTCCAGAAAAAAAAAAAAAATGGGAACGCTGAGGGTGTGAAAGATGACTGAATTACGCAGTTCAATGATGAGAGAGTACATTAAAAGATGTGCGAAAATGTTCAATGAACAGGAAACTGCAGATGTACGACATAAACATCAACTCCTGGCCATTAAAATTGTTACACCATGAAGATGACGTGCTACAGACGCGAAATTTAACCGACAAAAAGAAGATGCTGTGATATGCAAATGATTAGCTTTTCAGAGCATTCACACAAGGTTGGCACCGGTGGCGACACCTACAACATGCTGACATGAGGAAAGTTTCCAACCAATTTCTCATACACAAACAGCAATTGACTGGTGTTGCTTGGTGAAGCGCTGTTGTGATGCCTCGTGTAAGGAGGAGAAATGCGTACCATCATGTTTCTAACTTTGATAAAATTCGGATTGTAGCCTATCGCGATTGCGGTTTATCGTATAGCGACATTGCTGTTCGCGTTGGTCGCGATCCAATGACTATTAGCAGAATATGGAATTGGTAGGTGTAATGGATCATGAAGCCACACCTCAATCCATGAGTCAACAGATGGGGATGTTTGCAAGACAACAACCATCTGCATGAACAGTTTGACGACATTTGCAGCAGCACGGACTATCAGCTCGGAGCCCATGGCTGCGGTTACCCTTGACGCTGCATCACAGACAGGAGTGCCTGCGATGGTGTAGGCAACGACGAACCTGGATACATGTGTTGTGATCTCTTCGCCTTTTGTTGTTTCATACTCATCTCGATATAGTTGTCAGGAAAGGTACTGGGGAAGGAATCAATGGTCAACTATAACATTTCTATAGATATTAGGATTACAAGTTTGACTGAAAATTACAATGATAATAAACTTTAGAACAGGTGTCTTTCTTCTCTCTTCTTGCTTCTCACGTCATCATCTGTATGATGCTATCTACACTGAGATCTAGTGACTGCTTGGTTCATAGCCAAGTTCTAACCTAGTAACTGCCTGAGTTCTGACTAATAACTGATGGGCTGTGCAGATGTATGTCGGCCTAGATATAGCTGCTTGTAGAGGATGCGCATCTTCGGTTACTCCCTCCAGGATGCGCGGCGCCTGCTTGTGATTGGCTTTCGGTTGATCACTGCCTTCTCCACAATCATTCTCTTACGTCTGCCATGTGGCGCTGACTTTACACCACAACAGCATGAATGGCAAAACATCATTTTTTGGATGAATCCAGGTTCTGTTTACAGCATCATGATGGTCGCATCCATGTTTGGTAACATTGCGGTGAACGCACATTGGAGGCGTGTATTCATCATCTCCATACTGGCATATCACCCATCGTGATGGTACGGGGTGCCAATGGTTACACGTCTCGGTCACCTCTTGTTCACATCAAAGACACTTTGAACAGTCGCCGTTGCGTTTTAGACATGTTATGACCCATGGCTCTACCCTTCATTCGATCATTGCAAAACTCTACATTTCAGCAGGATAATGCACGAGCGCATGTTTCAGGTCCTGCACAGGCCTTGCTGCATACGGAAAATGTTCGACTGCTGCCCTGGCCAGCACATTCTCCAGATCTCTCACCAATTGAAAATGTCTGGTCAATGGTGTATGAGCAACTTGTTCGTCACAATACGCCAGTCACTACTCTTGATGAACTGTGGTATCATGATGAAGCTACATGGGCATGTGTATCTGTACATGCCATCCATGCTCTGACTCAATGCCCAGGCGTGGTGGTTGTTCTGGGTACCGATTTCTGTTGTTCTGGGTACTGATTTCTCAGGGTCTATGCAGCCAAATTGCGTGAAAATGCAATCACATGTCAGTTCTAGTATAATATATTTGTCCTATAAATAGCCTTTTATCATCTGCATTTCTTCTTGGTATAGCAATTTTAATGGCCAGTAGTGTGTAAGGAAACCTGTGTTGACGCCTGAGGTAGAGAAGTAGCTGGTTGAATTCTGTATGTAAATGAAAAAAATTTCTTTGGTTTGATTCAAAATGATGTAAAGCACATGGCATTTCAAGTTGCCTTAAAGAACAGTCTGTCCCATCCTTTTTCTAATACAGCAAACACTGCAGGTCGAAAATGGTAGAAATTTATTTATTTATTTATTTATTTATTTTTAAAGAAAAGAAAATGTTCCAAGTTAACTATAGGAACATCACAATCACTGTAAAGAGCTAGGTGCTCCTAATTTTGCTGGGTGGGCGATAATAGGAACAGGGATAGGCAGTGTTTAGGAACCTACTCTTGGACAATTTCCTTTCAACACTTTCTAAGTTTTCTTAAGTAACTCAAAGCAGCTTAGCTTTAGAAGCAGTTTGGCCTATGGAAGTCAAAGGAGGACAGTTTCCAGTAATATTCACGGTAGTTTCACATTTGATTTCACAAATCACGAGGCTGATAAATAGGGAAATAATTGTGGTAGGTGATATTTGGGCCCCTGACCCTATTCGCTCTTCTTTTGTACTGAAGCAGAATATCTACATCTACATCTACATACATACTCCGCAATTCACCGTAAGGTGCGTGGCGGAGGGTACACTGTACCACTACTAGGCATTTCCTTTCCTATTCCACTCCCAAATTGAACGAGGAAAAAAAGAATGCCTATATGCCTCCGTACGAGCCCTAATTTCTCTTATCTTGTCTTTGTGATCTTTACGCGAAATGTAAGTAGGCGGCAGCAAGATCGTACTACACTCAGCTTCAAATTCCGGCCCTCTAAATTCACTTAACAGAAATTCACGAAAAGAACATCGTCTTTCTTCCAGGGATCCCCAATTGAGTTGCCGGAGCATTTCCGTGACACTCGCGCATTGGTCGAACCTACCGGTAACAAATCTAGCTGCTCGCCTCTGAACCGCCTCTATGTCTTCCTTCAAACCGATCTGCTGCGGGTCCCAAATACTTGATCAATACTCAAGACGTGGTCATACAAGCGTTTTATACGCGGTCTCCTTTACAGTTGAAGTACATCTTCCCAAAATTCTCCCAATAAACCGAAGTCGGCTGTCTGCCTTACTCACAACTGTCCTTACATGCTCGTTCCATTTCATATCGCTCTGCAATGTTACGCCTAGATATTTGAACGACGCGACCGCATCAAGAAGCTCACTACTGATGCTGTATTCGAACATTATAGGATTGCTTTTTCTACTCATGCGCATCACCTTACATTTTTCTACATTGAGAGCTAGCTGCCATTCTTCGCACCAACTAGAAATTTTGTCTAAGTCAACCTGTATGCTATTACAGTCAGTTACAGACGACACCCTCCCATACACCACAGCATCATCAGCAAACAGCCGCAAATTACAACTTACTCTGTCCATCAGATCATTTATATAGATAGAAAATAATAGCGGTCCTATCACACTCCCCTGGGGCACGCCTGACGATACACTCGTCTCTGATGAACACTCGCCGTCGAGAACAACGTACTGTGTTCTATTACTTAGGAAGTCTTCCAGCCAGTCACAAATCTGTGAACCTATTCCATAAGCTCGTATCTTCGTTAGCAGTCTGCAGTGTGGCACCGTGTCGAACGCCTTTTTGAAGTCGAGAAAAACACAATCCGCCTGTTGCCCTTCGTCCATGGCTCGCAAGATGTCATGTGAGAAAAGGGCAAGCTGAGTTTCACATGAACGATGTTTCCTAAACCCGTGCTGATTCATGGAAAGAAGCTTTTTCGTTTCAAGGAAATTTACTATATTCGAACTGAGAATATGCTCCAAAATTCTACATGAAACCGATGTCAACGATATTGACCTGTAATTGTATGGGTCAGTTCTCTTTCCTTTCTTATACACGGGATCTTATAGCAGTGATGGAAGAAGAGACACGAGACAGTGGAAGTGGTAGAAAAATAGATTGCACACAGTCATGATGAAAGAGAGACAGTGGCAGTGAACAAGATAAATGGATGGAGACGGTATCAAAAGAGAGAGGAAACCATTGTAGTGAGAAAGAGAGACAAGTGGCGTCCATGCATAAGCTATGAGGGTTAGAAAAATTTGTCAACATACCACTGTCCGCCCTCTATACCAATGTGTCTAGGGTTTACAAGCTTGAACTAGTCCATCCGTTCAAATGTTTGAAAAACGTATTGCCCCAAATTGCGATGGTCATAAGTTCCAAGACTTACAAACTACTTTAACTAACCTAAGGACAGCAACAACAACAACAACAACAACAACACACACACACACACACACACACACACACACACACTCATGCCCCAGGGAGGACTCGAATCACCAACAGCAAGCAACCGCACACTCCGCAGCATGGAAATTTAGGACGTTTATAGCCCGCGGTTGCTCCACGGCAGAGGAATCGTGGTGGTTTGGCAGAGCGCCATTTCTCATAAGGCAGTGTGGGATCTGTCTATAGTCACGGCTGTGGCAGCAGCCCCCAGGACTATGTACAGAGCGGCCCTTCCGCTCTTCCACTGCGGTGACAAAATACCAGCGGCTGCACTTCCAAACCGCTTACACGGCGGCTAATTGGGCTGTTCGGTGCACCATACATCTGGCCGCCAGGTGGGAACAGCGTGCTCATGGTCACTGGGGCTGAAACACCTGCTGCGTAAGTGACAAGCGGTGCCTCTGCAAAATCACAAAGAATGCTCCATGCCAGAGGGCCGCCTCCGGAGCCACGCCTATAAACAGATCCCACGCTGCAATATGAGAAACAGCGCACTGCCAAACTACCACGATTCCACCACCGTGAAGCAACCGTAGGCTATAAACACAGCTTTAGGCCATCTTTATAGCCCGTGGGGGTGGAATCTCGGTGGTTTGGCAGTGCACTTTCTCTCATAAGGCAGCGTGGGACCTATTTATAGGCACGGCTGCGGTAGCAGCCCCTCCTCTCCTGCACTTCCAAACCGCCTTGGTTGAGCAGACCGCAGTGGCGTCCGCTTACATGGCGGCTAATGGGCCTGTTTGGTGCATGCAGTGGAACTGTATGCCATATGGCAGTACTTCCTTTGTCTGGCCACCAGGTGACAAGTGACAACAGGTTGCTCAAGGTCACTGCGGCTGAACCACATGCTGTGTGAGAGACAAGTGGTGCCTCCAGAAAATGACAGCGGTTGCTCTGTTGTGGTAGAACCGCTGTCTATAAACACAGCCTTAGACTGCTCGACTACTCCACTGCGGCTATTCCATATGCAAGGACATCGATAGAGAAGAGATAATGGTGGCCGAAGGAACAGGCAGCAGACTGTGAGAAAGAGAGAGACAGTGACTCTGAGAGGAAAAGAATGTGTAAAGATAATGGCAAAGAGACGGTGAAAGAGGCAAGGAATATCAGGAGACAGGTATGAAGACAATGACAATGGGAGAGACAGACAGGAGGAAGTACTAATGGGAGAAAAAGGAGACTCTAGGAGACAGGCATATGTAAGAAGTGGCAGTGAAAGGGACATGCTATGTGTGGGAATTCCTTTACACAGGGAGACTGGGTAAAAGGATTTCGCATGAATATGTTCGCATGCCAAAATTCAGTGAAACATGAGACAGTGGGTTGCCCACTTTTCTGTCAAAGCAGTGGCAGACTAAGTCTGTTGGAGGTCCGGGGCGGTGGCAAAACAAAATGAGGCCCCCGTCCACTTGGAAATACAAAATAACTTTTGAGATTTGGAGCACCCCCCCCCCCTCAAAAAGTACATAAATAAATTAAATAAAAATCCACACACACCACATGCCTTCAAGGTATTTTGAGGCCCCCCAAGACGAGAGGCTCAGGGCGGTCTGCCCCCTCACCCTGTAATGTATTTGGCCTGGAAAGTCTCGTTTATTTATAATAATGGAGTGTACAATACCACATTTGATTGTGGTATTGTACCCTAATATTACATGTTTATATTATATAAGCATTTTATGGTGCCTCTGGCTGGTCACATTGATTTGGTCGCTTCTTTTCTTGGGTCTTCTAATAAACTTAATTAATTAATTATTAAAAGTTGCAATGTTAGACAATAATGTGTTTGTTAATGAATTTAATAACTAACATAATCTAATGTTTTCTGTAATGTATTGACCATAATGTAATACTTTTCTGACCATAAAATTACATAATAACTTTAACTTAATCATTTTTAAATTATGTAAACATATATTAATACTGCACTAATTGTTATTTACTTACGATCTTTTGTATTGATTTGATTTGATATGAAAATCCTATAATGACATTTGTCATAATTTTGTGTATCTTTACTTGAGGCAAGATTCATTTATGTTCCACAAACAAATTATTAAAACTGTATTTAACTATTTCCGTGTTCTAGAATGTACTCGAAACTATAATATGTATTAATACACACGAATTGGCACAAACGCAAGTTAGTCTTAAAGCAGTCATGAGTCAGTAATAAGTTGGTCTCAGTCAGTTAATATCCTGTCAGCTTCTATTTGTGTGTTTTATCAAGAATATAAATAAATATACATAAAATGAAACATGTCATATTACTGGTCCCAAGACGTCCAAGAATCCTTCGTCCTGATGTTTTCATAATTATTTAAAGGCAGGCAAGCTATTAAAACAATGAGATCTACCACTGAACAACCAAGACAACAAGGTGATGTATACAAAATGTGGTTTTAGTGTAATATAAAAAAACTATTACAACCGCCTTTAGTCCGCCACTATGTCAGAATTTTTTAAAGAGGAACATATTTCCCTTTTTTGTGTTCCGATAGGGGCGTTCTGCAGCTAGCTGTGTCTCACTAGTATCAGCTGGAGTCATCCACTGGCTCTGGAGGTTTTGACGCCCTACTGACCAACATAAACAGTAAATATCAGCGTGGAGAAAGGCACATGTAAAGCCTCTGGAGCAGCCCTTCAAGACTCCACTGGGCAGGCGAGTGATGCCCAGCCTGCAGCACTCAGTACCACATCAACGGCTACTGTCGTGACTGAGCATCAAACCCAGGACCTACAACTAGGATAACTGTTTGTAATGTATATGAATGAATATCGACAACAGTCTTTACTTCATTTCCTCGTTTAAACCTTTTAAAAGCGCCGTGTTGCTTTTGTGGTGTTCAAGACTGATACGATGCAGTTCAACCCCTCATCATCTCCTCATAAGAATGGGAACTCATATCTCTTTGGACCTGCTTACTGTATTCATCTCTTGGTCTCCCTCAGCCTAAGGGCTTTGGCTAAGCCATGTCTCCACCATATCCTTTCTTCCAGGAGTGCTAGTCTTGCAACATTCGCAGGAGAAAGTTTGGAAAGTAGGAGGCAAGGTACTGGCAGAAGTAAACTTGTGAGGGTGGACCATGAGTCGTGTCGCGATAGATCAGTGTTAGAGTGCTTGCCTGCAAAAGGCAAAGGTCCCAGGTTCGAGTCCTGGTTCTAGCACACAATCTGCCAGGAAGTTTCATAGCAGAGCACACTCCACTCCAGAGTGAAAGTTTCATTCTGGAACTAGAGGATTGTTCAACAATTTTCTGGGTATAAAGATACTGCAAAATGAAGACAGGTGAACCAAGAGGAGTATACCAAAGAAATTCAGGAAAGATTTGGAATGGCAGAGTGTAATTGAGTTTTTACTCCAACTGGGCATGAAGATGGTAATATCTTAGAGAAGGTCACAGCAAAATTTCCTTATCAAGAACTGGTGGGTTGCCTGATGTACTTAACTACAGCTTCACATCCAGATATCCCTTATGCTGTCAACAAAGCAGCTCAAGTCATGGAAGATCCTACAAATTCAAGACTGGAATCAAGTGAAACGAATTTTTAGATACCTAAAAAATACTGTGGATTATGGCATCATCTAATAGAACAAAGAAGGATTGAAGGTTATAGTGATGCTGATTATGCTGGTGACAAGGACACAAGACGTTCAACAACAGGTGTTGTTGCAACTCTAAGTTGTGGGGCTATATTGTGGCTCAGTCAGTTACAAAAGACAGTGGCTATATCCACTATGGAAGCAGAATTAATATCAGCAAGTGAAGGAGCAAAGGAACTAGTCTGGCTAAAAAGGTTGTTGTGTGAACTGACTGAAACTTCTCAGCAAGTGACACCTCCTACACTGTACACTGACACTGCAAGTACAGTGAAACTGTCTAAAAATCCAACATACCATCAAAGATCACAGTACATAGAAGTCTGTCACTTCTTCACATTTCACAAGTGTGTTGTTTTTTTGTGTATTATGTATGTTTTTTGTGAACCATTGTGTAGTATGTAGTCAATTTCAAATAAATAATATTAACAGCCAATACCAAAGATTACATTCTAGGGATGTTATATCCGAGCCTTGCCATCAATCTGCACAAGTATTTACCTGTGCTCAACCACCAACAAAACTCCTAACTTCTAAATGTTATAAAGGAAGTTCGGTGTGGAAGCCTGAAGATCAAATAAAGATTTTTTCAATGTTCAACTTGTGAGATAAGAATCAGATGGTCTAATGCACCTGGAAGTGAAGATGGTTTGCCTGAAGAAGGCATAAACCATTTCCACATAGCACCACCAGCTTGGAGCTGGAAGGGAAATAGTTGGATGAGCGAAAGACTGGTGAAGAGTCTGGAACAGCAAGCATATGTTAGCAGAGGCTTGATTCATTAAACAATTGATACTACTTTGTCCATTTACAATGAATAATGAAAAGCATTTTTTAAAATTCATGTTATATTTAATGAGGCAGTATATAGTTCCAAGATATTGACCCTATTATCTTAGTTATGTAGTAAATAATATGACAATAATCATTATTTTAATACAGAAAAACATATTTTCTGCTATATAAAATAAATAAATCAATTTTATTACTTCACCTCTCTTAAAAATGTAACTGTGAATTCGAACATGAAAATACACTGATCAGCCAAAACATTATGACCACTTACCCACTATCGATATAAACCCATCCAGGCGATAGCAGTGTCACCTGACTTGGAATATATACACATGGTATAAGGAGTTGAGTTCTCCTTACTTTCATTTCCTGTATATTCTGACCTTAGAATCACATTCTACTCATCGAGACCAATCGTTGAATGGAAACTCGATGGGGTACAAGCATTTTTAAGGAGAATGATTACAGTTTAATATGCATATTACGAGTTCATGTCACAAGCAAGGTATTTAAATCGAGACTGGAGCTATTACTCATAGACACACACTGGAGCAGTTAACTGTTTCGTAAAGCTGGTCACTTTGACAGCTACGAGGCAGGTAGACAGACAAAGCAGGTGGCGAGGCACAGTGGGTTCCCTACTCCACTGTGTCGCCTCTAGGACAAAACCCACTTAAAAATCCCCCTCCCAATCGAGAAATACTGAACCTTTAAATACTTTTAAAAGTGAAACACAATGCAATTCCAAACAAAAGATGTTTACTTGCAACTTTTAGCCAGAGGCAGAAAGCCGGAGAGAATTCTGACGCAATTCCAAGTTGGCGCCAGCAAGACAGGAAGAGACGCCTAAAGGAGACATTAGCCGACTCAGTATTGGGTGGCGAGTCATATGGCATTTTAAGATGCACCATCTCATTGGTAGGCGAGGGACTGATGTGGAAATGCTAGTGACATCACCTGTGCAGTACTTTGCGCATAGGCTTGCAGTGCAACTCTCTCGCAACGACTTCTTGTGTGGAGAGGCGATAAAGACTCCTGTACAGTATTGTACTGTAAGAAGCTCTTCTGTTGTGGAGTGGATTTTAGTAAATCTCCAGTGGAGAATATTAAGAATTACGCACTGTTCATAGTGTTGACCGAGATACCTAATATGTGATGTGTACATACAGTGAATTTGATAACACTTGTGAGAGCATTTTTTGAGTGGCAACATGGTGGGTTGGTTTGTGACCAATGTACCATGCTAATATATATTTTGAAATTGTTTACACCTTTCCTCAGGCTTTGATCTATCTGGAACTTGGAAATATAAATTCAATTTGTTTTTAACAACTGGAGACTTTTTTGAAAAAAATTATCTATCTCCAGACTATGGCTGACAGACCGTTCTTGACTTCATCAACATGCAGGGAAAGTGTGATCGGCAGCAGTTGATTAAGGCAGAAGAAGTTTAGTTTTGATTGCAGTGGAGACACAGCTAGCAGCCCTCGGGGCAGTTAATGGTATTGTGTGCGAACGCTTTAGGCGAACTCCACCCATCTACAAGTAGTAATTACAGACACATTTTTCAATATTGTATAATGTTTCTGACATCGCGACAGCCTCATCATAGACTGGCGAAATTGTATTATTTTTAAAGTCAAGTAGGCATGGTTCTTCAGCCATTCTACCAAATTTTATTTCTTTTGAAATTGTTTACACCTTTCCTCAGGCTTTGATCTATCTGGAACTTGGAAATATAAATTCAATTTGTTTTTAACAACTTGAGATTTTTTTGAAAAAAATTATCTTCAATAAACATAAAATTTGCAATCAGTTTTTTACTTCAGTAACTAGCGACATCACTTTAGTACCTGAACTGATTCTCACTAGTTACGCATTGTTATTTTTAAGATTTTTCTTACAGGAGATGTCATCTATATTTACCTTTACATAAGTGATAATGTTTGACCGATTGTAAGTAGACGAGGAGCAACTTTTTGCATCCTGCGTGACGTGCTATTGATGTCTTCCTTCAGGATCCAAGGGTGCATCATTAGTCAGATCATTCCATTGCACACTACAAATAGTTGTAAAAGTAGTATTAAAATTACAGCAGCATATATTTCACGTCAGAATGGTGCAGATTGTATCAGTGAACGAGCTGTATGTGTGTTGAATGGAGAAGTCGCACACTCTATCAGAGTTTGACCAAGGGCAGATTGTGATGGTCCAGAGGTTGGGCATGCATATTTCAGGAACTGCATGACTTGCAGGGTTTTGGAGCACCTTCAGCAAGTGGCAAAATCAAGGTGAAACCACCGACAAAAAGTCGAGAACCATGGGGTCCATCCCTCACTATAGATGTCCGGCATCGTAGGCTGGGCAGACTGCTAAAACAAGGCAAGTGGCCAACTGCGGTGGAACTAACATCCAACTTTATTGCTGGCTAGAGTCCAAGTGTGTCTGGACACAGTGCACTGAGAACTCCTGACATCCCTCCGAGCACAAGTTGTTGGTAGAACTGTCCTTACTGGTTAAAATGGCAGACATCTCGAAAAAAGAGCTGAGCAAGAATATTGCCGCTATCCTTAAGGATGGTGATCTTATATCGACACCATCAAAAAAGGTCCGTCAGCAGATTGAAGAGAAGCTGGATGTTGACTAAAATTATATCTGCAGATTATTTTAATGAGAAGAAATTGTAATACAGTTTCCAATGTGGAATAAGACTTGCCGTTTTCTGCATTAGCACTTGCCAGTTGATTTGAAGAAAATGAGTGGAAATGAAAACATCTTGTAACAGAAGTTGCTAATACACAACTGGGATGACATAATTTAGTAGTTCATATACATTTGTGTTAACGGAAGTTAAGACAGTGGCAAGTGATATTACATGATTTAATAGTGACAGAATATGCCACATGTGGTTTTACATTAATTTCAGTACAAAAATATTTTTTCATTAATAACTTGGATTTGTAATAACTGTAATTTTAAAACAATATTGTGGATACATATGTATAAAAAAAAGAGAATGGGCCTCCGCAGCCAACGGCTGATGCATTTGCCCATATTAACAGCACAGCTTGGACACTAGGATGAAAATGGGCATGTGACCATCATCACTGGATGTTGGAGCAGTGATAGAGCGTTGCCTGGTGTGACAACTCCCGCTAGTCTCTTCATTAAGCTGATGGAAGGGAGCGAATCAGTCATCTTCCCAGGTAATAACTCATTGACAGCTATACTGGCAGCAGCTATACCATGCTCCGGGAACGTTCAAGTGGGCTACACGGGTCTGGTGTAGCTCATGAAAGGTGCTATGACAGTTAAGATGTATTGTACACCAGTTGCAGACCACATATGCCCCTTCGGGACGATCGTGTTTTGCAAAGACGAAATGGATGTTTGCATAAACTGCAAAGGTGAAATCACCAAGTTAAATGACTGGATAGAAAGCCTGCAGCAATGTGTTGATACTCTGAGACAGGACATGAGTGTACTGAGAAATGAAAATCACAAGTTACAATCATTAGTTTCACGCACTCTCAGAAGCAATGTTCATACTATTTAATCAGATTCCATGCGATAAAACTGTTATACTGCAACAGATACAAATGGCAAGAAGTGCTGAAGAAATCCAAATTCTGTGTGTCCAAATAGTTATACTTTGATAGGAGGTAATTGTTAGAATTGCTCAAGTAATCCAAACTCACCTCACAGAAAACCTGAAACTAGAAGTGACGTGAAAAACAAGGTGTCACAATCACAAGAAAATGTATTAAAGGGACATAAAATCGTATGTACAAACAGATACAGTGTATTACTAGAAAATACTGATGTACAAAGTGTTTTAAGAGATGAAGTTTGCAATTCAGATCAAGAATGTCAATCTGAGTGTCTAGAAAGTAACTGAACATTGTGAAATACTGCTTTAAAATATGACCCAACACTACAAACAAAACTGCAACCACATGAACAAAAACTCACAAGACTGTGTCAATACTGTCTTACTTGCTGATAGTCATGGAAGAGGTCTAGCCAAAATTCTTCGTTCCCAGCATGATGTCAGTGTTAGAGTGCACACAGGATAAACTGACCAGTAGAAGCGCAGACTGCAGGGCAAATGTGGGGAGAGCGGTAGTGGTGGGAGCAGTGATTGAGCACTGGAGGGGAAGCGCCCAGCTCGCTGTCTCACATGCGGAAGTGGACTGATGTGCCCTCCCCTTCTTTACGAAGGAATCAACTCGCCTGGCGCTTTGAATGAAAACTCGTCTCTGCGTATCATCCACATTATCCTGCGCAGACTCTACTAGCATTGTGAAACTAGGAGCTGGTTTAAAAGATGTGCTAAAAACCATACAAATAATGTGTTGCTAAATCAGTGTATGATAATATTAGACAGCTCAAATGATGTTTATAAAAAGGAACTGAAAGCAGCAAATAGTCATGAGTGAGGCATGCTACAAAAAAACAATTGTAGTAGGTGTACCACAAAGACCTGACCTCATCAAATCATCCTATGTAAACAAAGACATTCAGAAAGCGAACAAGACTTTCAGTGAAATTTGCAAGTCTTCTTCAAACGTCTTTTTTCTCAATATTGATGATTTAGAGAGAGAACATTTTACAACACATGGAATGCACTTAAATAAAATTGGGAAATTGCTGCTCATCCAGAGACTCAACAGAATAGTGCAACGTGTATTTTTCAAAGGAGAAAAAAGAGACACGATTTCATTACCATATGTAAAAGGTAACAACGAAGTGACTACCTTGTCAACTAATCCGTTAGCAGCAGCAATAGCACATACAATGTATGTCACTGAAGCATATGATGAGAGACACATACCTGCTACAACAACTGAAACTACTTCAGTATCAGAAAGTCCTACCTCCAACTCCACAGCAGCAGTACTCTCAACACTCCCAGCTTCAGATTCAACCCCTCCAATAGCAACAAGGTCAGCACTCAGAGTTAAAACAAATGTCAAACAGCCCATTCAACTGAAGGATTTTTTACAGTCAAAAAGCCTCAAGCAAAAACTAAGGTAAGAAATCAAGATATTGCCAGTTCAAATACTGGGTCACTCACAGGGCTAGCCAATAACCCTCAGATTAATAAGCACATCACCATGCATCATAACATGGAATCGTCCACAGTTTTAAGATTCATGCATCAGAATATTCAGTCAATTAGGAACAAAGTACAACAACTAAAGGTTGAACTTTTAGTTTTAAACAACACAGTGGTGTGCATCACAGAACATTGGTGACAACAATCTCAAATTGTATGTGTAGCTTTGCCCTCATATGAAACAGCTAGCTACTCTGTATGACTAATTCTGTTGGTGGGGGAGTTTGTATTTTTGTGAAACTATTTAAAGTCAGAAATGACCTTTTCAGTGTTGAATGACATTTTGAAGTGCTAGCAATTGAACTGTCAGAACTCAATATATACATATAAGAAATTAATTGTAGTATGCATCTACAGGCCTCCTAGTGGAATTTGGATATTTTCTTGGAAAAACTAACAGATATGCTGAATAAAGTTTCTATCTTAAATTGTAACATTATTTTGTGTTGTGACATACAAGTACATATAAAAACAGATAAAATTAACAGAATAAGTAGTTCCTACTTAAATATCCTGAGCAGCTTTGGAATTTCTCCACTGATTAATTGTGCAGCTAGGGTTACTAAGACTTCAGCAACAGCTTTACACCATGTAATGACAAACATAACCAGTGACAGCTGTCAGCTTTACAGTTATTCTACCTGATCTTGGGCTTTCTCATCACTCCCATCAAATAATAAATTGAAAGTACTTGCAGAAAGTTCTTCTAAGTCACATATTTACAAAAGAAGTTTCACTAAATCAAATATAGATCAGTTTGTGAGGAAGATGACTCTCCAAAAATAGGATGAAGTGTATTGTGAACAATCTGCAGATAAAAATACTGCAGATTTTCCACAATATTTGAGGTAAAATTTCCTAAAGTGCTAACTTCCATAAGACCATCCTCTAATAAATGGATTACTGTAGAATAATATTTAACTCACAAAATAAAAGCAAAGCCATTTGAAACATAGTCCAGCAGAAAACTGGGAAAGGCATAAGAGGAAACAAAGACATTTAAATCAGTGAAGAGGGTAGGCTGATAAATAACCCCAAAAAGTTAGTTAATGTTATAAATGACCACTTTTCTAGTATTGCAAAAAAATTACAAAATAAATTTGCTGGCAAAATTACTGCATCTATAAATTATAATACAGCAAATTCAATGTTGTTGTTTTCTACTACAGAACAGGAAATAAAACATTTTGTATTGAAATTGAACTATAAAAATTCAACTGGAGATGATGAAGTACCTAGATGTGTGGTTAAGGCATGCATAGATGGTTTAAAAGCTCCTTTATCTGATATAATAAATGAGTCTTTATGTCAGGTAAGTTTCCAAAATAACTGAAACATGCAAAAATCGTACCCCTGCTAAAAAAAAAAAAAAAAGGATGACCCCGAAGACATAAGAGAACTACAGACCACTTTCTTGTTTATCAACATTTTCCTAAACAATTGAAACCATCATGAAAAACCGACTAACGAATTATCTGGATAAATATAACAACTTGGTAAAATCGCAGTTTGGTTTTAGAAGTGATAGAGGCACTGTATCTGCCATAGCAGAATTCCAAAAAATTATTCTGGAGGCTCTCGACAAGGTGACCATGTGACAGGTATCTTTTTAGACCTGTACAAGGCCTTTGACACATTGACCATAAGATACTACTGAATAAATTAGAGGCTGTATGCAGGGCCGTATTTAAGCAGGTGTTAACATGTGCAGCTGCACAGGGTGGCAAACTTTTGCATCAGAAAAAAAAGTAATTATTTTTTTTATTACAACAATAAATTTTGTTGTGTTGATTAGCAGTGGCGTATCCGTAGAGGTTTTTTTTAAATTTTTTTTTAATTACTTTGAATACTGGGGGGGGGGGGGCGTAAAATAAATTACTTCACAGGCATGTCGCTTACCCTAAATACGGCCCTGGCTGTAGGCATAAGAGGTATAGCAAATGAACGGTTTTGATCATATTTAAAAACAGAGTGCAGAGAGTAGAAGTAACACAGACCATTAACGAGTCCCAATTTATTGTCAAGTATTTATCAGATATGAAATACATTAACATAGGAGTCCTACAGGGGAGCATATTAGGTGCAATATTATTTGTGATATACATTAAAAACTTCCCAGACAATGTTAATCACAGAGATAAAATTTTATATGTGGATGACAGAAATGTGATAATTGGGCGTTAAAAGATAATGATCACTGGTCAAAAACCAACAAATTAACACTAAACCTAAAGAAAACAAACAGCATTAACTTCTTCATAAATAAAGAAAAGAAAACAGTATGTCTCAATTTGAAAGGTTCCACCATAATATGTGTATCAAGCACCAAGTTCTTAGGACTGAAGAGGAGCATACAAAGGTTCTAGGTAAAAGAATGTCATCAGATTGTTATGCTCTCAGACTATTAGGTGACAGTGCTTGCTTGGAAGCTGCATACCATGCATATGTACACTCAATACTTAGTTATGGCATCAGTTTTTGGGAAACAAATCCAAAATACATGGAGACTAGAGTGAAACTTCCACTCTGCAGCAGATTAAAATTGTGTGCCGGAACCGGGACTCGAACCTGGGACCTTTGACTTACGCGGGCAAGTGCTCTACCGACTGAGCTATCCCAACACGACTCACGACGCCATCCCACAACTTCACTTCCACCAGTACCTCGCCTCCTACTTTCCAAACTTCACAGAAGCTCTCTTGCGAAACATGCAAGACTAGCACTCCTGGAAGAAAGGATATGATGGAGACATGGGTTAGCCACAGCCTAAGGGATGTTTCCAGAATGAAACTTTCACTCTGCAGCAGAGTGTGCGCTGATATGAAACTTCCTGGCAGATTAAAATTGTGTGCCGGAACCAGGACTCGAACCTGGGAGATTCAAGTCCCAGTTCTGGCACACAATTTTAATCTGCCAGGAAGTTTAACATGGAGACTATTTTTAAGATTCAGAAGAAAGCAGTAAGAATTATCTCAAACAGCAGTAAACAGGCACACTGTACAGAATTATTTAAAAAGTTGACAATCTTAACTGCACCAAGTGAGTACATATTAAAACTGTACTGTTTATCAAGAAAAATATAACTCATTATGCTACAAACAGATCCATACATTTTTATGTTACTAGAAACAGAGAGAAATTACATTTAGAAAGAAAGAATAAGTGCATGACACAAAACAGTGTTCTATATCAAGGCATAAAGCTCTATAATAAATTGCCAGATCATATTATAGAAACATCTGACATAGGCGTGTTCAATAAAACTCTTAAAACACACCTTCTAGGTATGAGCTATTGTACTGTAAATGAATACCTACTAAATGATAAACTAATGTATAGGTATAGCAAGATATATGTCATGCAGTGTGAGCCCTTCCTGTAATACAAGAAATTTCTATACATTCAAAGAGAATAAGCATTTCCCTATTCTTGTACCTAGGGTAGTACTGTGTTTTTTTCTCAGTGTATGAAATCATGTTTTAAAATATGTGTTTAAAACAATTATGGGCCTTTCTTTTATATGCTTTCCAGTAGTTTACTTACATTTATGTTTATATTCTGTATATATATCTGTGTTTAAGTGACTATGTGTCATTAAAAGGTTTTTCAAACACACACATAATAAATTACACAGAGCCACCTCGCAAATCGCAGTTAGTGACATATGCAACGGACACTAATGTGGTTTATGTAGCACCAGAACGCTCGCTTCACATAGCTGTCACCTGCACAGCTCACTCATGTTCTACCGTGACATTGTTTTTTCTGCTTGGCTTAGGTCTCAAAGGTTGATGAGTGCATGGTGAGCCATACAAGCTGTTTGACCGAAGGCTACCGATTTTCTTCGATTTCCTCCGACTGAGATCTGGGGCGAGGTGCGTTAGTACAGGTGGAGGAAAGAAGCAAAAAATTATACAGCACATTGTGGCCAACACTGTCCTGCTCAGGAGCAGCAGATCGTAGTGACTTTTCCCTGTTGGTTGGGTTGTGAAGGTTTGCATGACAGCACTGCTATTACGCCATGCGCCTCCCTTCCACATCATTTACTTTATCGTAGTTCATCGTCTTTGTTTACTAGAGGTCAGATTTGGAAAGTGTTTTCGCTGTTATGATGAAAATTTGGCTGTGCAGTGTTGAAATCCTGATAACCTTATTTTTAATTTATGAGATGGAAGGAAGTCATTGGTGATCCTTTTTAATTTTACAGGTAAGCTTTCCAGTTATAAATAAGGTACATGTACCAAATAAGGCCCGGTTCATAATAATGCCCAGCCTCATTTTTTGGCATTAACAGTTTGAAAATGCACTAAATGTTTTCAGTAGTGATAGTGTGTGTCATGTAGGGATCAAAACCACAACTATATCCACCCACAGCCGCTCTTGTGTCAGCCGTTTTACATTCAGTTGTGTTAATGGGGTCGATGAAGGAAGGGCTTCTTCTTACTTTCAAGCTACGTTATATCTAATGCAGTCGTTATGGTTATGAAACGTTTTTGCAAGAAAATATATACAATACAATAAGACTGTGATAATCCGGGACTCAATAATCTGTCAGACCCAATAGTGCGGCACATACCAGAAATTTTCCCGTATTTGAAACTAGGTGTGGTTGCGGTACTTTCAGGACATCTTTGAGTAACATCGGAACCATTACCTCGTCAGTAAAAATTGGCTGCCTTGGCTAAATGAGTGTGTTCTCACCAATATAAGTCAGAACATTGTTAGCTTCTTGTTAGTATCAAGAATTGTTAGTTGAAAAGACCCCAGCATACAGTACCACCGTCGGTGGTACATGTCAGTACGATAATTATATTCCACACTCTCCACTATGACAGATATGTGTGCAATACCAAAACATGACTAAACTGCACAATATTCTTTGTAAAAAAAATTACTTTAATTAGCTTTTCCCTGATCTTTTCAAATCAGTAGTGCTTATTTTATTTCGTAACTGCCATAGAAAATAATATTAATGTCTTTTTAAGTTTTCTAAGGATTCGCGCTATAAACTTAATACTACAATACAGTATTTGAATATTAATTCAGTTTTTTTAATAGAAAAGTAATTTTAATTTTTCACACTGTAATGTCTCCCTTCGATGTTAATACCATTATATTTTGTTCATATACCTTGTTTATATCAGGTTTTTAAACATGACCAGTGGAGAATACAGAATTTTTTCTGGGGTGGGGGTCGGGGGGGGGGGGAGACAAGGCCGAGGAGGGTGAAAATGTCCTTAATGGCTTTGTGACACTGATTTTAAGACACACACACACACACACACACACACACACACACACACACACACACACAGGTAAGCAGGCAGAAACATAAATAAAAACACACACAAATGCTGAGCTATCACAACCCTGGGTTGCTTCTTCAGAAAGGAGAGGGAAAAGGAAAGGATGCGGGTTTAAAGGAGTGGATGAGGAGTCATTCAAATCCAGGAAGTGGAAGGACTTACCTTAGGGGAAAAAAGAAAAGGTAAACACACATACCCACACATGTACACATGCAAACACACCAATCACAGAGCACCTGACTCGGCGCGGACCGCATATGGAACGCCTAATGCCTAGGCATAAATACT
Source organism: Locusta migratoria (assembly GCA_026315105.1). Lineage (NCBI taxonomy): Eukaryota > Metazoa > Arthropoda > Insecta > Orthoptera > Acrididae > Locusta > Locusta migratoria. The sequence goes on along the minus strand of CM048755.1, from coordinate 449,547,456 downwards.
GGACGCGTTCCAAACAGGGACAAGTCCCAGGAAGCACCTGAGGAAGACAGTGAGGCACACTGACGAAATATTGTGCAAGTTTGACACAAAGATCCGGCAGAACACCCGACTACTCCAGAATGTCAGCATTTCGCCGGGAAAGCATGAAATCATACATCCAAAGACTCTACGGGGAGGAGATGTTACAAAAGATCAAGAAGCTGGACAAGCTCCGACAAAAGAAGGGGAGAATGTTGAGCTCCCTTAGTTTCCTGCTGAGATGTAGAGAACAAGACGTGGTACTAGTTTTTGCCAAGATAAAACATCACGTTAATTCCAGAGCGGCCAACAGAATTAAACGCCGGGCCAGCCTTGCATTGGTAAGGGAGAGAGTGCACAATTTACGCCACAGACTAGATGAGACATCCAGGGAGCTGTTACATCTTCACCTGTCTATAGCAACATCCCTTACTAACCAAGAGTGGGACCAGGTGGATGGAGCCTCATGGGCGTTAGCGGAGTGCACCAGGAAGAAATCAAGAACTTGCCAACAATCTAAGTTCAGCGCCTCAACAACAAGTCACAGCAGGAAGAGGACAGGCGCACAGTGGTCAACTTAAGTGGTCAGCAATTTGATGAGGAGACACTTCAAGCACTCAGCAAGGGTCTAAACTTTGCAGTGACTCCCAGAAATGTGCCAGTGGCGGCCTTTATCAGTGCAGTTGAGCAGGCATCCAACACACTTCCTTCTAGTATGGCGGAAGAAATCCGACGAGAAACCTGCAGGGCACTCACCAGGACCAGGATGCCCAAGTCTAACATCTCAAGTGCAGAAAAGAGGGCACTCAGGCAACTCCGGGAAGATGAAAACATCTTGGTGATGCCAGCTGACAAAGGTAACGCCTCCGTAATCCTATTGAAGGCAGATTATGATAGGAAGATGGGAAGATGCAACAACTCCTGGAAGATCTTGCCTACACGCCAATAAGGAGTGACCCCACCGACAAAGTGGACAAGAAGACAAGGACGCTACTGAAGAAGACAGGCCTACCTGACAACGTCATCAAGAAACTACTATCAAAAGCGCCAGTACTACCAAGGATGTACGGGCTACCCAAAGTCCACAAGGAGGGGGTGCCACTTCGACCTATTGTTAGCAATATTGGGGCAACCACCTACCCCACAGCAGCTTATTTGAAGAAGATGTTGTCACCTTATGTGGGGAAGTGCTCACACCACATTCGAAACTCGGAGGATTTTTTACAGCGCCTTCAACAGCTACGCATCTCGGACTCAGACATCATGGTTAGCTTTGATGTGGTGTCCTTGTTCACCCGGGTCCCACTGAATGACTCGCTTACGCTCATTGGGGAACAATTCGATGGTGCCATCTTGGATCTGTTCAAGGATGTACTGACCTCGACATACTTCCTTTACGGAGGTCAATTTTATGAGCAGACAGAAGGGGTGGCGATGGGTAGTCCCCTTTCACCAGTAGTAGCCAACCTATTTATGGAGAAATTCGAGGAAGAGGCACTAACATCAGCCACACATCAACCAAAATGTTTCTACAGATATGTCGATGACACCTTTGTCATCTGGCCCCATGGTAAGGAGGAGCTGGACAACTTCCTGGAGCACCTGAACTCACGCCACCCTAATATAAAGTTCACCATGGAACTGGAGAAGGATGGACTACTCCCTTTCCTGGATGTGCTGGTTAAGAGGAAGGCAGATGGCACCTTTGGGCACAGTGTTTATCGCAAGCCCACGCATACACATTTGTATCTACAACCCAACAGTTGTCACCATCCAGCACAAAAGAATGATGTGCTCAAAACTCTTATCCATCGGGCACAGGCGCTCTCTGATGCTGTCAGTCTGATGACAGAGATGGCACACTTGCGTTCAGTATTCAACAGGAATGTATATTCTGCCAGAGACATCCAGAGGGCGTTTCACTCAGTAAGTGCAGTGAAGGAACCGGAAGAGGAACAGGAAGAGGCCAAGAGGGTGGCATACCTACCATATGCAGGGCCAGTATCTGCCAAAATCAGCAGAATTTTGTCTAAACACGACAGTAAGAGCATATTCTGCCCACCCACGAAGATCAGTGCACTATTGGGCAACACCAAGGACGACCTGGGACTACAGAGGCCAGGAATTTACATCATACCGTGCCAGTGTGGGTTGGCATACATAGGCCAGACCACCAGGACGGTTCCAATCAGGTGCAAGGAACACCAAAGGCACACCAGACTGGGACAAGCTACGAAATCAGCAGTGGCTGAACACTGCCTAGAACTTGGCCACTCCATGGACTACAACAACACCAGAATAGTAACACAGACGCCGAGATTCTGGGTCAGTGTCATAAAAGAATCCATTGAGATTAAAATCAGTGAAAACCTTATCAACCGTGACACTGGATATCAACTCAGTGCAGCATGGAACCCAGCACTGGAGCTTCTAAAATCGCAACGAAAAACGACTAGGAGAGCACCTGGCACGTCGCAGACGGCAGAGGGAACGCCCAGCGCGGCGCAGACGGCGGAGGGAGCGCTTGGCGCGGCGTGGACGGCGGAGGGAGCGCCTGGCGCGGCGCGGATGGCGGAGGGAGCACCAGACAGCAATCAGACACCCCCTCTCGGGAATGGACCAATCACAGAGCACCTGACTCGGCGCGGACCGCATATGGAACGCCTAACGCCTAGGCATAAATACTGGACGCGTTCCAAACAGGGACAAGTCCCATGGAAGCACCTGAGGAAGACAGTGAGGCACACTGTCGAAATATTGTGCAAGTTTGACACAAAGATCCGGCAGAACACCCGACTACTCCAGAATGTCATTCATATTATTACTTGTCATAAATATTTATCCATTTTTACCGCATATGTCAGGACTTCCGAGGTCGAGGTGAAGCAAGAACCTAACAATAAATCTTAAGTAATAATTCATCACTTGTCATAAATACATCCTCTTTATTTCTGAAAATAATGTGATAATATTGAAATGAAAGGGAACAGCCACTGTATTGTCTAAATCAGAAATCCGAGCAGCTAATTTCCAGATGCTGTTTCAAACGATCCAGCAAAACCGTATCTGGCTCTGACATCTACCCACGACAGCGGAAAACGGTTTCCGAAATTCAATTTTCGTGTTTCAGAAGTTGAGTCGCATGTAGAAGAAGCAAGTATTACTATGTGAGCTAGGCATTGTTGTCTGCGGTGTTACTCTGTTGTACATCTCCGTAGTTCCTAATGTTTCCTTTTCTTGTGACAAGTGTATGTAATTGTTGCAGACAGGATCAACATTAAACATGTCAGTGCACACAAGGATTTCAATTTCATTTACAAAACATTTAAGCAATATGTTATTTCTGCCCTCCCCCCCCCTAGAACCATCTAAATTCCACCATATGTATTTATATTTGTGAAAAGGTGTCATGCAAAACTGAAAGCTATAAAAGGGTATCGCCATGAGGGAAAGCTTGGAAAGCACTGCCCTAGTCCTACAAACTACTGAACTAACTCATTCTAAGGACAACACACACACAAACACACACACACACACACACACACACACACACACACACACACACACACACACACATGCCCGAGGAAGGACTCGAACTTCTGGTGGGAGTGGCCCCGTACTCCGCGACATTGCGCCCCAGATCTGCACCATCTTAGCTGCCAAACAGCCGCTAATGTGGTTTATGTAGCAGCAGAACGCTCGCTTCACATACCTGTCACCTGCACAGCTCACTCATGTTCTACCGTGACATTGTTTTTTCTGCTTGGCTTAGGTCTCAAAGGTTGACGTGTGCGTGGTGAGCGATACGAGCTGTTTGACCGAAGGCTACAGATTTTTTTCAATTTCTTCGATACAGCACATTGTGGCCAACCCGCTCCTGCTCAGGAGCAGCAGATCGTTGTGACTTTTCCCTATTGGTGGGGTTGTGAAGGTTTTCATGACTGCATTGCTATTACGCCGTGCGCCTCCCCTCCACATCATTTACTCTATCGTAGTTCATCGCCTTTGTTTATAAAAAGGTCAGATTTGGCAAGTGTTTTCACTGTTATGATGAAAATTTGGCTAAGCAGTGTTGAATGTTCTGATAACCGTATTTTTAATTTATGAAGTGGAAGGAAGTCATCGGTGATTCTTTTTAATTTTACAGGTAAGCTTTCCAGTTATAAATAAGGTACATGTACCAAATAAGGCCCGGTTCATAATAAGGCCCACCCTCATTTTGTGGCATTAACAGTTTGAAAATGCACTAAATGTCTTCAGTAGTGATAACGTGTGTCATGTAGGGGTCGAAACCACAACTATATCCACCCACAGCCGCTCTTGTGTCGGCTATTTTACATTTAGTTGTTTTAATGCGGTCGATGAAGGAAGGGCTTCTTCTTACTTTCGAGCTACGTTATATCTAATGCAGCCGCTATGGTTATGAAACGTTTTTGCAATAAAATATACACAGTACAATAAGACCGCGGTAATCTGGCACTCGATAATCTGGCACTCAATAATCTGGCAGTCCCATAGTCCGGCACGTATCAGAAATTTTCCCACATTTGAATTAGGTACTCTCAGGACATCTTTGAGTAACATCGGAACTGTTGCCTCGCCAGTAAAATTTGTCTGCCTCATTGAATGAGTGTATTCTCACTAGTATAAGTCAGAACGATGTAAGCTTCATGTTAGTATCAAGAATTGTTATTTCAAAAGACCCCAGCATACAATACCACCGTCAATGGTACATGTCAGTACGATAATTATATTCCACACCCTCCACAATGTCAGATATGTGTGCAATACCAAAACACACCTAAATTGCACAATATTATTTGTAAAAAATTACATTAATTATCTTTTCCCTGATCTTTTCAAATCAGTAGTGCTTATTTTATTTCGTAACTGCCATAGAAAATGATGTTTACGTATTTTCCAGTTTTCTAAAGATTCGCACTATAAACTTAATACTACAGTACAGTATTTGAATATTAATTCAGTTTTTATATATATAGAAAAGTAATTTTAATATTATACACTGTAATCTCTCCCTTTGAGGTTAATAAATAACAGTTATTTATATTTGTATGTTAAACCGTTATATTTTGTTGATATACCTTGTTTATATCAGGTTTTTAAACATGACCAGTAGATGATACAGAATTTTTTCTGAGGGGGGGGGGACACTAGGCCGAGGGGGGGAAAATGTCCTTAATGGCTTTGTGACACTGATTTTAAGATACACACACACACACACACACACACACACACACACACACACACACACAAAGGTACGCAGACAGAAACATAAATAAAAACACACACAAATGCTAAGCTTTCCCAACCCTGGGTTGCTTCTTCAGAAAGGAGAGGGAAAAGGAAAGGATGTGGGTTTATAGGAGTGGATGAGGAGTTATTCCAATCCTGGGAGTGGAAGGACTTACAGTACCTTAGGAGAAAAAAGAAAAGGTAAACAAGTGCACACAATCACCCACACATGTATACATGCAAACACACCAAGGCAGGCATTTGTAGAAATGCGAAAGCTTGAATGTATGTGTGTGTTTTTATTTGTATTTTTGTGTCTATCAACGAGCCTGTGCTTTGGGTAAGTTAAACGATCTCTATATTTTTATAGATATTTATCCCACCAGGAAAGTTTCCTTTATATATATATATATATATAATAAATTTTATTACAGTGATTGTGACATATAACCCCTAAAGGAAAGACACAAAATATGTTTTAAATCCACAGTCACTTCTTAGAAAAAAAACTTTTTAATATACTTCCATCGAACTACCAATGCCCTGTTAGTTTCTGTGGACTATTACAATGATTCAATCACTTTAAAGAGTGTAAGTTTTCTTAATGTACCGCAAAATTTAAAAAAAAAGAATAGTGTCGCGTTGCAATGGAAGCAGGCTTGACTTCTAAGGCAACTGAACACAGCACTTATACTGAAAGCACGTTTATTACGAACTCAACATACACACAACACTGACTGCCTCTCAGGCAGAGTGCTCTGCTATTTATACACAGACAGAATATACCAGAAATTAGAAGAACAGTTAACATATGAAACAAGTAGAACTTACAAGTGAACAAAAGAAAAATGTAGAACCTTCTGGAATTGTTAATTACAAAGAAATAAGTTTTTGCCGGTGGGCGGGATGGAACCGGCGACCTTCAGCACCACAGTCCGTGACGCTATCCCCTGCGCCACGCCGGCAGTCGGTGTTCGTGGTCTCTCGCGGCATTGCTCCATCTCCTGGAGAAACAGCGACCCGCTGTTATGATTCCTGTGGAGCCAGCTGCAATGTCCTGGATCTTGACCGTGTCATGGGCCCTCTGTATGACAGTTCAAGAGAATCCTTCCCTTCTCCACGATTATCGACGACAGAAGTTCCTGTCGTGGCTTCATCAGGAACATTACCATCCTTAGAGTCCTTGAACAAGAAGCCATTGTTGTCTACCTGCTCTTCAGACTCGTAGTAAGGCTTCATGCGCAGGACGTGAACAATGTCGCTTCGTTTTTGACGTTTCGACAACGGCTCATAATCCTCAACTTCGTAGGTGACGTCTGACAGGTGGCGTATGACACGATACGGACCAAAGTATTTCTTCAATAACTTTTCTGACAGTCCAACCTTCCGTACAGGGGTAAAAATCCATACCAGATCTCCTGGACTGTACACAACAGGTCGGTGTTTATCGTTATACCGCTGGCGGTCCTTCTCCTGGGCGTCCAGTGTCCGTATGCGAGCCAGCTGTCTTGCTTCTTCGACCCTGGTGATGAGCTGTTTAACATAGTCATCCTGAGTGTCGTCTGGTTGGAATGGGAACAGCGTATCCATTGTCGTCTCAGTTTCACGGCCATGCAGCAGGAAAAACGGAGTGAAGCCTGTGGTGTCTTGTCTTGCGGTATTGTAAGCAAATGTCACGACTGGCAGAATTGTATCCCAATCCTTCTGCTACAACATCGACAGCATGTCGGCTAACGTCTTGTTAAAACGTTACGTAAGACCATTTGTCTGAGGATGGTATACAATTGTCATTTTGTGGACAATTTCATACCGTGACATTACCTCTGATACTAGTTTTGACTGATATCATGACACGTGGTGCTCCATGCTTCAAAATAATGTCTTCTACAAGGAATTTTGCGATCTCTGGAGCTTCTGCAGTTGGCACAGGTTTAGTGACAGCGTAGCGTGTGATGTAGTCAGGGCAGACTATTATCCAACGGTTACCGGTTGTCGACTTCGGGAACCTCCCTAAAAGATCGATCCCATCTCGGTGGAATGGAGCTGCTGCTGGCGGAATCGGTACGAGATGTCCTGGAGGTAATTGCGGCACATGCTTCCGCTCGCTGGCACTCTTTACAGTGACTCACATAGTGCTTGACAGATCGGTAGAGACCTTTCCAGTAATACCTGCGTCTGATTCTATCTAGGGTCTTCACGAATCCCAGGTGACCGGATATTGGAGCATCGTGGAAATATTTGAGAATGGCTAGCTGGAGATGAGCTGGAACAACCAGTAGCCATTTGGGGCCCAGTGAATCGTAGTTGCTCTTATACAATGTTCCAGTTTATAAGTTGGAACACTCCATTGGTCGGTTCTCCTTTCTCCAAGGCCTGTATCGTTTTTAATAGTGCTGGATTTTCCCTCTGTTCAGCTGTTGTTGTTGTGGTCTTCAGTCCGGAGACTGGTTTGATGCAGCTCTCCACAATACCCTATCCTGAGCAAGCCTCTTCATCTCCACATAAGAGCGACAACCTACATCTGTCTGAATCTGCTTACTGTATCCATCTCTTGGTCTTCCCCTGCGATTTTTTTCCCATACACTTCCCTCCAACGCTAAATTCACAATTCCTTGATGTCTAAGAATGTGTCCTACCAATCTATCCCTTCTTTTAGTCAAGGTATGCCAGAAATTCCTTTTCTCCCCAATTCTATTCAGTACCTCCTCATTAGTTACGCGATCCACCCACCTAATCTTCAGCATTCTTCTGTAACACCATATTTCAAAAGCCTCAATCCTCTTCCTGTTCGCACTGTTTATCGTCCATGTCTCACTCCCATACAAGGCAACACTCCATACAAATGCCTTCAGAAAGGACTTCCTTAGGCTTAAATCAATATTCGATGTTAACAAATTTCTCTTTTTCAAGAATGCTTTTCTACCCATTGCCATTCTGCATTTTATATCCTCTGTACTGCGACCATCATTTGTTATTTTACTGCCCAAGTAACAAAACTCATCTACCTCCTTTATTGCTTCGTTTCCCAATCTAATTCCTTCAGCATCACCTGATTTTCTTACACTGCACTCCATTACCCTAGTTTTGCTCTTGTTAATGTTCATCTTATATGCACCTTTCAGCACACTGTCCATTCCCTTCAACTGCTCTTCCAGGTCTCTTGCTGTCTCTGAGATTATTACTATGTCGTCGGCAAAACGTAATGTTTTTAATTCTTCCCCCTGAACTTTAATTCCTTCACCAAATTTCTCCTTGCTTTCCTTTATAGCTTGCTCAATGTACAAATTGAACAACATTGGAGAAAGACTACAACCCTGTCTTACTCCCTTTCCAACTACTGCATCCCTTTCATGCCCTTCAACTCTGACAACCGCTGTCTGGTTTTTGTACAAGTTGTAAATAACCTTACGCTCCCTATATTTTACTCCTGCTTGCTTCAGAACTTGAAAGAGCTTATTCCAATCAACATTGTCAGAAGCCTTCTCCAAATCTACAAAAGCTAGAAATGTAGGTTTGCCTTTTCTTAATCTATCTTCTAGGATAAGCCGTAAAGTGAGTATTGCCTCCCGAGTTCCTACATTTCTCCTGAACCCAAACTGATCTTCCCCGAGTTCGGCTTCTACCAGCTTTTCCATCCTTCTGTATATAATTCGCGTTAATATTTTGCAACCATGACTTATTAAACTGATGGTTCTGTAGTTTTCACACCTGTCTGCACCTGCTTTCTTAGGGATGGGGATTACAACATTTTTCTTAAAGTCTGAGGGTATCTCACCTGTGTCATACATCTTACACACCAGGTGAAACAATTTTGTCATGGCTGGTTCTCCCAGAGACTTCAGTAGTTCTGAGGGAATATCATCTACTCCAGGGGCCTTGTTTCGACCTAGGTCTTTCAGGGCGCTGTCAAATTCTTCTCTCAGTACAGTATCTCCTATTTCATCCTCATCTACATCCTCTTCCCTTCCTACAATATTGTCTCGAAGTTCATTTCCTTTGTAGAGCCCCTCTATATACTCTTTCCACCTTTCAGCTTTCCCTTCTTTGCGGAGAACTGGTTTTCCATCAGTGTCCTTGATATTCATAGAGCTGTTTTTCTTATCTCCAAATGTTTCTTTTATTTTCCTGTAGGCTGTATCTATTTTTCCCCTATTTATACATTCTTCTACATCTTTGCATTTGCCTTCTAGCCACTCCTGCTTAGCCATTTTGCACTTCCTGTCAATCTCATTTCTTAGTCGTCTGTACTCCATTTTGCCTGTTTCATTGACTGCAATTTTACATTTTCTCCTTTCATCGATTAAATTTAGTATCTCCTGTGATATCCAAGGATTTTTTGTAGGTCTTTCCTTCCTACCTATTTTGTCCTCTGCTACCTTCACTATTTCATCTCTCAATTTTACCCATTCCTCCTCTACTGTTTTATTTTCCCCTGTTTCTATCAATTGTTGCCTAAAGCTCCCTCTGAAATTCTTAAGAACTTCAGGTTCCTTCAATTTATCCAGGTCCCATCTCCTTATTATCCTACGTTTTTGTAGTTTCTTTAGTTTCAGCCTACAGTTCATAACCAACAAGTTATGGTCAGAGTCTATATCTGCCCCTGGGTATGTCTTACACTGTAGAACCTGGTTCCGATATCTATGTCTTACCATTATAAAATCTATCTGGTATCTTCCGGTGTCTCCTGGTCTCTTCCACGTATACAACCTTCTTTTGTGATTCTTGAACCAGGTGTTTGTTATAACTAAATTATGTTCTGTGCAAAATTCTACCAGGCGGCTTCCTCTTTCATTCCTTTTGCCCAGACCATATTCACCTACTATCCTCCCTTCCCTTCCTTGTCCTACTACCGAATTCCAGTCTCCCACAATGATTAAGTTTTCCTCTCCCTTGTTCAGCTGTAACGTCATATAATTCAGTGAGGGCTGAAATTTCATTCATGCTGTTGTGTTCCACTAATGGATTCCTCGATAGGCAGTCGGCATCCTTGTGTTTGCGCCCGTTCTTGAATACCACTGTGACATCGTACTCTTGGAGTCTTAGTGGCCATCTTGCTAGTCGACCTGATGGATCCTTCAAGCTAGTCAGCCAACACAAAGAATGGTGGTCTGTCACGAAGGTGAATGGTTTTCCGAATAAATACGGCCGGAACTTGTTGATAGCCCAGATAACTTGGAGACATTCTTTTTCAGATGTAGAGTAGTTTATCTCGGACTTTGAGAGTACTCTTGACGCATAGGCTATCACTTTTTCAGCACCTTTCTGAACTTGTACAAGCACTGCACCAATCCCATAACCACTGGCGTCTGTGTGAAGTTCCGTTTCTGCATTCTCATCGTACATGGCTAGCACTGGTGCGGAAGTTAGAGCCTCCTTAAGAGCCCGGAAAGCTCTTTCTTTTGTCTCATCCCAGTAAAATATGGCGTCTCCCTGCAGAAGTTCTTGTAATGGACGTGCCTTGTTACAAAATACTTTTATGAAACATCGGTAGTATGAGCACAGTCCGAGAAAACTTCTCACATCGCGAATGTGCTGAGGAGTTGGAAATTCTGTGACTGCCCTTACTTTATCTGGATCAGGACGGACACCATCTACGTTGACTAGGTGCCCCTGGATTTTTATCTCTTTGGCGACGAAGAGGCACTTCTTTGGATTGAGGCGGAGACCTGCAGTCTGAACACACTTCAACACAGTTGACACGCGACTCAGATGTTCTTCAAATGTTTTCGAGAAAACGACAATGTCATCTAAATAGCAGAGACACGTCGTCCACTTAAGGTGTCGAAGCAAGTTGTCCATCATGCGTTCGAATGTGGCTGGAGCATTACATAATCCAAATGGCATTACTTTAAATTCATAGAGGCCGTCAGATGTAATAAAAGCCGTCTTCTCCCTGTTAGCTTCGTCAACCTCGATTTGCCAGTAACCTGTCTGCATGTCCATAGTTGAGAAGTATGTAGCTCCTTTCAAGCAGTCTAAGGTGTCGTCAATGCGCGGCAGAGGGTAGACATCTTTCTTCGTGATTCTGTTCAGTCGCCGATAGTCGACACAGAATCGCCACGCGCCATCCTTCTTCTTTACGAGGACCACCGGAGACGACCAAGGATTCTCCGAAGGTTGAATAATTTCATCTTGCAAAATCTTCTCCACTTCCTCCCGAATTATCCGTTTTTCAGCTGGCGACACTCTATACGAACGCTGGCTAATTGGCGGATGATCCCCAGTATTGATACGGTGTTTTATCGTGGGCCGTTTCGTCTGACTTTTCCCCTGCTGAGGTGTGAATGCACCCGAAAATTGGCATAGTATACCTAACACCCGCTGGCGTTGTTCCTTGGTCAGTCCAGGCCCTATTGGCAGTTGTCTGTACTAACAGCAGGGCATGGGTCTTCATTGATGACGTTGACCTCACCGTCCTGGATTGGTTCAGCTGTCCCAATTCACATTCCCTTGGGGATACGTTGTGACTGCTGGTGACAATTTGTGATCCAAATCTCTCCTTGACCACCGGTGATGCTTATGATAGCCGCTGCTATGTAAATTTCTTTTGTGAGCCCGATAAACTTTTTACTATCAACAAGAACTTCACAGTTTAACCAGTCATTTGTGTTTGTGATTACAACTCTTCTCATTGCCAACGGCGATATCGTCACATTTCAACGACGAATAATTTCCCAGATAATTCTGTATTACGTGCATCCGGCGGAACAACTTCCTCAATTTGCAGCTCAAATCTTCCACAGTCAATGATAACTTGGGATGCCTGAAGGAAGTCCCATCCGAGGAAGACATTGTGACTACATTCTGTTAACACGACAAATTCAAACGGCTGGGTCCTGTTGTTGATGGTTATTCTTGCGACACAAGTTCCTGCTGGATGGACGTACTTTCCATTCGCGACCTTCAGCACAGTTGCCCCCGTATCACAGAACAATGTCTTCGTTAGTTTGCGGCGGTAATTATCCAACAGTAGAGAAAAAGACGCTCCTGAAACAACAAGTGCCCGGACAGGTTGGCCGTCGATTATGACGTCGATGAAATTTCCCGACATCTTAGCGACTGTCGTCCATGGAAGATTTTCATCTGCGGCGACCTCACCTCCGTAGATGGTCGCCTCGCTTAGTTTTCCTGGGCGCGGCGGCTAGGGGAGCGGCTGGTACCTCTGTACGGCGACGGTGAACGGCTGCGGCGCGTCGGGGAGCGACCTCGTCTAGGGTACGGCGATGGGCTTCTTCCCATAGGTCGACTGAACTCATCAGCAGGTGACTGCCTTGGATAGAACTGCTCCGACGGCTGACGTCTTGCGGCAAAATAATCGTCGAATACTCGCCTTCTCTCTCTGCAGTAGCGTACGACATGTCCAGGGCGCCCACAGTGGAAACACAGTGGTGTGTTGTCTTCTGTCCTCCAGACGTCTGTTCTCCGACGGGGCGTGATTGTTGCTGGGAGAGTTGGTTGTGACCGCGTCGGTCGGTTCATAGGCTGCCGTTTGGCGTCTGCAGCGTGTCATAGCAGGGCGACGCCATTCTTCACGTCGGGTGCGATTGGCGGGACAGACAGGAGCTAATGTCTGAAATACCTCTTCCTCAGCTGCGTCGGCTCCCTCGTGACTTACATGGCTTACATCCATGGCCATAATCTGATGCTCGCTCGGTCTAATAGTTCCGGCTGCCATGTACTGTTGTAATTCTTCTCTCACAATTTGTCGTATGAGAGAAGCGAAGTCATGCTGGTCTTCCATAGGGACTACATTGTGGAGTCGGTCATACTTCTTGCGTCCAACTCTCCTTTGTTGCATCTCTTCAATACGTTGGCACCACTTGATGAACTCTTCTGTCGTATCAGAAGGGCTTGGTACATGTCTTCTGCTATACCCTTCATCAGGTGCGTGATTTTGTCGGCCTCAGTCATGTTCGGATTGACTATGTTACACAGGGCCAAAACATTCGGTATGTACGATTGTGTCGGCTCACCATGTCGTTGGGCCCGGTTCTTCAGTTGTTCTTCCGCCGAACGGATTTGTCGCTGGCGGTCTCCAAACGTCTTCTTAAGTTCCTCTTGGAACGTCTCCCAGTCATTCAACTTGTCTTCGTTGTTCTCGAACCATTGCTGGGCTGTTCCGTCTAGACAGAAGTAAACGTTGGCCAAGCACATCGTATGATAAGTAGTTTTTAAGTTTAGGGACTGATGACGCCGTAGTTAAGTCCCATAAGCTTAACAAACATTTGAACATTTTTTTTTTTTTTTTTTTTTTTTTTTTTTTTTTTTTTTTTTTTTGATATGAACTGGATTTGACTATGGGCCATATCAGGAACAGGGGATCCTAATAAGCTGAGACACAAATGTTTTACATTTTCATTAAGATGATGCTCTTAATTAAATATTTTATTTGTTTTCAACTCATTATATATGTAAGATGTTCTATATAAATTCTCAGTCTTTTTATCTCTTACATGAACAGAATAAAAAATTCCTAAACTTTAGGCGGTTGTTATTTGGTCGATATACCTTATTGAAGTAATTGCCTCCGTCTGATCTAAAGTTTATTGAGTAATGTTCATTACTGTACACGTTATTATTACCCAATCATAATAAGTTTCGGTGCTAGTGCTGTGTTTCATTCTTGACTTTCTGGCACATCTGTAACGCATGTGCACAGTCAGGAATGCAGTGTACTTATAAGACACGAATTCCTAGTATTCCAGTTAAATTCAATGTCATCAATTTAAATGACCATAAATCTTTCGTTGGCAGTTAAATCAAGTTCCTTGCATGCTAATTCTGCATTCAAACGAAAATTGATAATGATATAGAACATTTCAAATAGCATTTAGCATAACCATGACTCTAGACTTTTCTAAACTAGCTCAGTTATATCACAAATAGCAGAAAAAAATGTAACATTCTTCTACGCCCCTTTCTGGTGTATGATTCAACCTAATGAGTAAATTTTTTCCAAAGACTTACAAACAAAATGGAATTTTATAAAACTATGTAGGCAGTGTGGATATATGGGTGGACCTTTTCTCATTTCTCTTAAAATTCGTTTCTTTCATAAATGGGCCCAAAAAGACCTTCTGGAAGTCAATTTCAAAAAATCAAAAAACGAAAAGAAGAAGATAACAAAAAACCATCACATGCACTTGAAAAATGGTTGCTGAATGAACAAGAAGAAGGAACCATACCGTTAGAAGTAGATCAAAATGGTGGTACTGCGTTACAAGAACACGATAGTAAGGCTGCATCAGAAGAAAGCACCCACAGCCAGCCTGCTGTTGCAGACATGGTCTCTTAACTCTGAACAAGGAAGTGAATCACAACTAAGTCATTTTTCAACAGGTAGGACTTCTGTGAATATTGATGAAACCTCCACATCTAGCGTAAATGATACATTCGATTCAACTGATGTGGCAAATCCCCTTTTTCTGATTTGGAGAAAGGATTCAGTGACTGCAAAAATTTGAACCCCTTCATTCATGTTCACGAAACATCGTCAATTCACAGAAACGCATATATAAAGTGGAAGGAATTAGAAATTGAAATGGAAACCGTTACTTGTATTGATACTGAATTCCAAAAAGGTCATACTAGCTGAAACAGAAAAGTGGCGTTGTGTTCTCAGGTATATTGTGGACGTAATTCTCCATTGTGCCACAAACAATTTACTTTTAAGAGGAGATTCATATTCCATTATGACAACAACTGTGGAGTCTTTTTGAGTATTTTGGAACTGTCTGAGCACATAGAAAATCTTCTACATCTACATGTTTTTGTAGTCGAGAAAAACACAATCCGCCTGTTGCCCTTCATCCATGGCTCGCAAAATGTCATGTGAGAAAAGGGCAAGCTGAGTTTCACATGAACAATGTTTCCAAACCCGTGCTGATTCATAGAAAGAAGCTTTTCCGTTTCAAGGAAATTTACTATATTCGAACTGAGAATGTGCTCCAAATTCTACATGAAACTGATGTCAACGATATTGGCCTGTAATTGTGTGGGTCAGTTCTCTTTCCTTTATTATAAACGGGAGTCACCTGCGCTTTTTCCAATCACTAGGAACTTTGCGCTGATTTAAGATTCGCGATAAATGCAAGCCAAGTAGGGAGCCAATGCCGCAGAATACTCTTTGTAAAACCGAACTGGTATTCCATCCGGACCAGCAGACTTTTTCGTATTTAGCTCTCTCAGCTGCTTCTCTACACCAGCAATAGCTATTACTATGTCCTCCATTTCGGAATTAGTACGTTGATCAAATGATGGTACATTTGTGCGGTCCTCCTGAGTGAAATATTTCTTAAAGGTTAAATTTAGAACTTCATCTATCCATTTGCTTTCTTCTGTTACTGCCCCGGAATGATCAACGAGTGACTGGACAGTGGCCTTTGACCCGCTTATCGATTTTACATAGGACCAGAATTTGTTCGGGTTCTCGGAAAGATCTTTTGGTAAGGTGTGGCTGTGGTAATTATTATACCACTAACTTTTGCCTGTCGTTTGCGTGTTCTTCTTTTAATCGAGAGTGCAACAGTCTTTGCTTTTTCAGCAGATTTCTAACATTATTATTATACCACGTTGGATCTTTTCCATCCTTAATCGTTTTTACTGTCACATATTTCTCTAACCGTTTATTTAAAATGCACTTAAATTTAGTCCACAATTCCTCTACATCCATAGTCCCGCCCATTCATTTTCTAAGTGCGATTCTAACACTTGCTTATCGGCTCTTCCCAGCAAAAACACGATCCTAGCCTTCTTGATTGGTTTATGAACTTTGGTCACCATCGACGCTATGACGATATCATGATCACCAATTCCTGTCTCTACATAGACATCGTTTATAAGGTCCGGCCTGTTCGTGGCTATAAGGTCTAAAATATTTCCATTGCGCGTGGGTTGCCGGTTTAACTGCCCAAGACAGTTTACAGAGAATGTGTCCAAAAGTAGCTCGCAAGACTGCTTGTCTGTACCTGAAATGTAACTAGTGAGGTCCCAATCTATACTCTTAAGGTTGATGTCTCCCCCGACTAATATTACATGGCCCGGATACCTACGCATTACCTGGTGTAGACTTTCTTTGAGTAACTGTAAAACTGCTACAGCAGCACTGGAGGGAGGGTAAAAACACCCAACTGTTAACTTTACTTCTTTTAGACCTGTTATACGTGCCCAGATCTCTTCGCAGTTACTTTCAACCTCGATCTCATTAGAAACAATATCTTTGTCCACGGCGATGAACACTCCTCCTCCAGTTGTATCTTACAAGTGGAATATACATACCATGCAATTTTTCTCCTAATATTTAGAATTAAGTCATAGAAGTTTTGGGAAATAAAGTTCGTCCTGAAATAATCAGCCAGGAAAAAAATGCTAAGTACTTCTCTATTACGTTTGATTGTTCCACAGACACGGTACATTTAGAACAAATGAGTCAGATCATTAGGTATGTGTGCATTAACAATGGTAAATGTTCAGTAGAAGAAAATTTTGTTGATTTCATGGTAAGTTATCAAAAAACAGGTAGAGGATTATCAGAAGAAATTTTACAGAAGCTGAGCTGTGATGGCTTGGACTTTGAAAACTGTGAAGGCCAAGGATTCGATAATGGTTCGAACATGGCAGGTAAATATGAAGGCGTTTGAGCACACATATGCCAAAAAAGCAACCTTGCTAAATTTGTGCCTTGTGCAGCATACAGTGTGAATCTTGTTGGTGTGCATGCTGCAGAAGTGTCAGTTTCAATGATAACTTTCCTTGGAAAAGTGTTGCAGTTTTTCAACTATTTCGCCAGTTTCACATTGAGGTGGGAATCTTTACTGGGTTGCCTTAAAACGGCTCTCAAGAGACGCTGCGACATAAGATGGTCTTCTAGGCGTCAAGCTGTGTCAGCTCTCCAGAAGAATTTAGCAGCTGCATACAAGAGGTTCGTTCCAGCAGCTGCCAGACTGCTTGACGCGCATGCGCAACGCTGAAATTGTGTTCCAGCAGCGCCTTCCCCCGCTTCTGGCTACTTGGAGTGCGGCGGTTTGGTGTTCCAGCAGTTGCCGCAAGCAGCCAGACGCTACCCGGAAAAATATTTCTGGCGCGGTCAAGCTGCCAATAGCGCATGCGCAGAAAGGGCTGAGTTAAGGGTGGGGGTAGCCATCACGTTATTCGTGTGTGTTTGTGGAGTGTTTTTCGATTATTTCGAAGTCACTGCAATCCCACTTGAGATCAGATATTTCTCGTTTACACTTATTCGTTATTAGGAAGGAAAGTATTTTAATTATTCCTTTAAACTCACATTCGCCTGCAGCCAGAAACAGTGCTGAAAGCGTTCGAGCAGTGCAAGTATCAAACAAGGACTTTTACGTCATAGTAGCTGCGCATGCGCAGTAACACCTGTTTCTTAGTGCTTGAAAGTAGCCGTCTGGCAGTTGCTGGAACGAACCTAAGGTGTTACAGGATATAACCAACAGAGACAAATGGACCACTGAAACAGTAACAGATGCTATGACTCTTCTTAAGGAAATTGATTATGAATTTGTGTGTCTTTTAGAGGTGTGGTCTGATCTATTAATAAAACTGTAACAAATTGCTGCAAGGAAAGAGTGTTATCCTTGAAAAGAATATTTTTGAACTCTTGATGATAGATTATTAATTAGAAATAAAAAAAGCTATCACATATCAGTAATTTATGACGAGCAAATAAGATATGTTCCGTATTTTAAAACAAATTGTGATATTTAATTTGTTGTATGTAATATTATACATCAATATTCTGTATTATAAAAACACAGTGTTACAATCTGTGGCGTAACTATGGGGGCAGGGGGGGATGAGGGGGATAGAACACCCCCCCCCCCAGAAACCTAAAAAAAAGGGGAGGGGGGAATCTTAAGAAATCGTATAACAGCAATCTGGTAAAGGTAAATATTTTAAACTTGGGGTGTTTTACCATAAGCTTTCATTGGAAGGGAGCGAATTAGTTTCTTCAATGGGAGTGGTAGATGGCGGTCTGTCTGGAAACTGACTAAAATTTTGCTCGTCAAGCAGTTCTAACCCCCCCCCCCCCAAAGTCAAGGCCTAGTTATGCCACTGGTTACAATCATACATTTAATTTGTTATATGCAATATTTTCTTTAATATAGTTTATTTATTTAGTATTTTTGTGTAATGTCTTACATTCATTTAACCTATTCACGAAATTATAAAATTTTCTGAATATGTTTAAAAAATCGTCAGAAATTTTAAGCATGGGGGGGGGGGGGCGCAGGTTGGACGTTCCGCAGTTTGGACTACCTTGTTACAGCTCTGCTTGTCACACACCTGATATAATCCTGAATGGCTTAGAAAGTGTTCCAAGATATTTCATTTCAGATTCTGTGTTCATTGGGGTATGATTAAAAATGTTCAAATGTTTGTTAAGCTTATGGGACTTAACTATGGGGTCATCAGTCCCTAAACTTACAAACTACTTATCAACTACCTTATACTAAGGACTGCACAAATATCCGTGCCCGAGGGGGGGGGGGATTCGAGCCCCCGACCGTAGTGGCTGTGCAGACCGTGACTGGAGCGCCTTAGTCCCCTCGGACACCGCTGCCGGCGGGATATGATTAATCATTCCCAATTTTTGCTGTTTACTGACAATTCTTTCAATGTTTTAAAAAAGTATCTATCTTCCAATTTACTTTTTTAAAGTCTATGAATATTAATGTTATCTTCTTGTGTGATGTTTTGAGATATCATCCAGGGCCGGCTCTAGGGAGGGGCGAACCGTGCCATCGCCCAGGGCGACAGATTCTTGGGGGCGGAAAATTTCTGCATTTTTATGTACTTCCGATACATTCAACAAGACAATGAAAAGTGGAAGTGTCGTGCATAAACGTAGAAATGTGAAAATTAGTTGGAAATTCGAATTGTTACAGGTTGATAGACATTGAAACAGACAGCAGTGATTTGCGTCATCCTACAAGCAAAATAAACATGCAAGGTTACTACGAATAGGTTGCACGGCCACTACGGTCGGGGGTTCGAATCCCCCCTCGGGCATGGATATTTGTGCCGTCCTTAGGATTAGCTAGTTCATAAGTAGTTTGTAAATTTAGGGACTGATGACCCCGTAGTTAAGTCCCATATGCTATACAAACATTTGAACATTTTTTACGAATAGGTTGAGCCCAGTGGCGTAACTAGGACTTGGCTTTGGGGGGAGGGGGGATAGATCTGCTTGACGAGCTAAATTTTAGTCAGTTTCTAGACAGACTACCATCTACCACTCCCGTTGAAGATAAATTCACTCCCATCCAATGAAAGCTTATGGTAAAACACCCGAGTTTCCAATCTTTACCTTTACCAGATTGCTGTTATACAATTTCTTTCTTTCTTTCCTTTTTTTTTTCTTCTTCTTCTTTCTTTCTTTCTTTGGGTTCTTGGGGGGGGGGAGGGTTCTATTCCCCTCATCCCCCCCCCGTAGTTATGCCACTGGTTGAGCCAATGTGTTCGTCAGCGTTCGGGTGCTTCCGCGGGACGTCATTGTGGATTGTCAGAAGCGGTATAAGGGCGAGGCGTATTCTTGCCTTCGACTACGGCACTGTATCATTTAATTAACATTAATTTAAGAAAAAAAGTACGATATAATCGTAAACACAAAGGAACAGAATGCTACTATTTACTACGGCCTGAAAACTCTAATATTGATTTCTAGTAATGAAAACTGTAAAACTGTATATTACAGCCCTCTTGACATTTATTGTATTCTGTAACACTGCCGCTGCTTTTATCTTAAAGACATATTCACTAGAAAGAGACGCATGAGTGTAATATGTGCAGGGCCGGCGCAACGTGCGAAACGTGCGGCCGCACGGGGCGGCACTTTCCCAGGGGCGGCAAATCTGCCGCCCATCCTTACTTTTTTATTTTTTAGGACAAACTCAACATTCATGCCTACGAGGGGATTGGAAACAAAATCTCAGAGGGAGCGGATTTGGGAACTGTGGCGCCTCGACTACCTGCCGGCCGCCCTGTTGTATCAGGGGAGGAAGGAGGACTGATTTCTTCCTCGCCACTGTGGCAGCGCCGTCGTGTTTACGTCGGACAAACAGAAAAGGGGTTGGAACACTTGCGCGGAGTGACACTTGCGCGGAACCGGGGGCCCTTGGGGCGGCTAATGGCTTTTCCTGGGTGCAGGCACACCAATAAGTCTAGCACTGCTGTTGTCAAGTTTCCACACTGTCAACATAACACGAAAATCAGTGAAATTGCACAACCCTTTGCAAGCTGAAGAGCAATATAGTAACTTGTTCTAACTACATATTAATCCGTTGAGTGTTCCTCCTGTAAACAAAAAGGTATTTTAATAGTGATAATGTTTGTAGAGTTAGTCTCTGCTACTACAAGATTATGACTTTCCACAGTCATACCTCCTAAAAGCATACTATTCAGTACACTAAGCATATCAAGACACCTGCGCAAGCAATAAATATATTAGGCATCCTGCACAGATACGTTGATGTAATTGACCACTATGTAGTTAACTCCACTATCACGCAACTTCCATCTCTTTAAAAATAGCTACTATGCTTTTTAATAGGAGATGCAACCTTAAACCTTCAATAAAAAAACGTTAATAATAAGTCAATGAGTATTTTACATACTTAAAGCGTTTATTCGTAGACCCCAAAACGATATGGCTGTATTCAAATTACAAATACATCTAAGAAATGTGTGAAATACGTAATGTGTAAGGGAATGTCACACACCGAAAAATGCTAAAGATAAATTCCATTTTCCATCACCGTCATATAGAACCATTTTTACTCCGAACTTGGCATAAACCAACAGGGAGAAACAAGTTGCAAGACTTCCAGGAAAAATGAAGCGAAATTGGCAGCCAATAGTTGTTTATAAATTACATTGCCTGTTAACTGTATAAATATAAATTACGGAATACGCGGAACTCCTGTTCAGTACAGTCGAAAAGGTCTAAGGTAATAGGCAGTGGTTTACAATCAGATATCCGTATCACTCTCCTCCTCAAGAAGTCTGTGTGAAGATTTATATTCAGAACATTCAAGAAAAAGGTGTTGAAGCTATGAAGCAGCTCATTTACTCAGGAAGGGAAAACGTTATGGTGCCCGTAAATTTGAATGGCTTTATCTCTTGTAGTAACATTTAATTTTTGATAAAATGTTAAAATCCAATATACCAGAATTTTGTTTTTCTAAACTCAGTGCCAACTTTTTTTTTTTTTTTTGTCGAAATTTTTGCAGGAAGAAGTCTCGACGTGATTTCATACTTCTATGCATTAATATTATCAAACATGTAATTTGTGTCACAAATTGCGCGGCCGGTCCGGTCGGAGGTTCGAGTCCTTCCTCGGACATAGGTATGTTTGTTTGTACTTTGCCTAAGTTATTTTAAGTAAGATTAAGTAGTGTGTAAGTCTAGCGGCCAATTATCTAAGTAGTTTGGCCGCATAAGACTACACATATACACGTAATTTATTTATTTCATAACCACATTTAAGTACTAATAATTAAAGAAACTTAAAAGAGAAATTTGAAGTAAACACTGAAAACAAATGATTGATATTTCTCATAAGATGAATGCACACAACCGTTGACTTATGTCTTGTGAATGTACCTACAAATTCTGCCATATAGTCTGAGTCCCAAATATGTTTTTCTGTAATAACATTAAAAACATATTAAAAATTCAGAACTCGAAAATCCGTGAAGTTTTGTACTTGAAGCGTTTTGTGTTGCTACATCTTTACATAGTAGACTCTATTTTAAAATTTGGTTGCTAGCGCCAAAGTAGACGAAACGTTAAATTTTTTGGTGTAATCTTCGCCGTGTAGACTGTATGTTGTAGAAGTCTACGTCGAACCTAATCATACCTCTGAGGAGAGAACGTTGTTTGCACTTCTCCTGCGTTTCCAGTCGGCTGTGCTGTGCTACGTAACGACATCGTACCGTTCCACTTTACCGAGAGCTATATATGTATTGGTGTGATGTCTGTTCTTTCGAAATAAGACATGACACCAAAATATGTATCATTTAGACGCAAAGATTCTGGGTTCTGTTTTCATCGCTAACGCGATTAACAACGTTAGACCTCGTGTGTAAACAAAATGTTCAAATGTTTGTATAGTCTATGGGACTTAACTATGGGGTCATCAGTCCCTAAACTTACAAACTACTTACGAACTAGGACGGCACAAATATCCATGCCCGAGGGGGGATTCGAATCCCCGACCGTAGTGGCCTGCAGACCGTGACTGGAGCGCTTTAGTCTCCTCGGCCACCGCGGCCGGCATGTGTAAACACTTCAAGGTTATGAGTGCCACTGGAAAAATGCATAAGTAACACCTGTTGTTTGAGACTTGAAGATGACCTGAAATTAGCCGAAATCGATATCTCATAATAAACATAAGGTGTAGCTGTCTATATTTCATAATGCTATTCCTAACATATTTAAAAGCTGCTCAAAACCACCTACAAAAAACCTTTATAATGAGATTGTATATAATTCCACGATCAAATTGTGTTTTAGTTATTTGTAGTAATACACCCAAAGATCTGCCCTTGCTTTTAGTGCCTTGATCAGCTGTTTATTTTTAGAGGTATTACTAGGGACAGGAAAAATTCGCATTTGCGATAAATGCGAATATAGATGCGAATTCTGACTCAAAATGCAGTAAATCCGAAATTGTAGTTAGCAACGGTTTCGCTCAATTCCGATTTCATCACATTCCTCTTCACATGGTGCTGTATTGTAAATCGAGTGATATTTGTATGACGTGTTATCTCCCTGTTGAATGAGGCTGTGATATCTCCGGGCCGTTACTACTGCTCCACCTCGCTCGGTGGGCCTTTCCCTGAATACGGCACAGGTAGCGGCTGGAGGGCGAGGAGTAGGGGTGGTGTAACCCTACTTCTGGAACACCCTGTTCACTACCTGCAGCGTCCGGGTCTCCGCGCAAGTGTCTACACATTCCCTTTCCGCGCAAGTGTCACTCCTCGCAAGTGTCACAAACTCACAGAAAAGGGGGGGGGGGGGGGGGGAGCAGTCAGGCGTAGGGATGGGAAAAACCGACCGGTTACAACCGATACCGGTATTTTAGTTTTGAATAACCGGTTTTTTCAGTATTTATTTGGTATCGGTTGTAACCAGTTTTTTTAGTTATTGCTAAGAACCGGGTAAAAAAACCGGTACGACTATTTCCTGTAGAAGTGGTTCAAAATGTGTTTTTTGTAAATAATTTAAAAAAATTAAAACTAGTAGATCCTAATATTTAGGGCTATTCCTAAAACTTCCACTGCTGTGAAATATTAGGTCATCGCAGTAACTAAGAAAAGCGATCAGTGATAATTTAAGAACAATCCTGGCAATCAGAAACGCGCAATAAACGCGTGGCATAAGAACTTAAGAACTGGTGCAGCAGCTATTGAGGTATTTATGCACCTGTTGCCGTGTGGCGTGGCCTATTAGACGACGCGCGTGCACCGGCAGTGTACGAGACTTGCCTCCTTCTGGTCATGCGGCAGTTCCTTGCTGTCGTCGCCAGACATCGGTTGTGTCTTAGATGGCACCATCCCGAGTGTGGAAGTACTTCTTGCTGTGTCAATAAACGAGAAAGCATCAAAAATGTTTCTTGGAAGAGAAGGTAAATTCGATTAGTATGCCTTTTATGTAAGCTTGGAATAATAACTTTTAATGTATTATCATATTGTTATGCTAAGAAGTTTTATTAATGTGATTCCTTGAAAGCGATGGGCTTTTTTAATAACCAATATGAGTTTAGGTAACATTGATCATGTGGTACCTCACGAGGTAGCCGTGCAGTCTGATGCTCAATGTTATGGACTGTGCGGCTGCTCCAGTTGGAGGTTCGAGTCCTCCCTCCTCCCTCAGTCATTGGTGTGTATGTTGTCCTTAGCGAAAGTTAGTTTAAGTTAGTTTAAGTAGTTTTTAAGTCTAGGGACCGATGACCTAAGCAGTTAGGTCTCATAAGAACTCACACCCATTTGAACATTTGTTGATCATGTGGTACACAGCTTTCCTAGTTCAATTTGCATGAATTTTCACTGACAACAAACATACTGTAAGTCGGAACTGTGACATCTGCAGCATTGATTGAAGTTCATTTACTGACTGTATATCATTTACTGATATTCGTATACGCTGGCTCACAAGTCCAACTTACGAAGTGGTTGGCTCAATATTCGCAACTGCCGGATGGAAATACTAGGCCAGTAAATCTGTATGCTTCGTATATCGTCTTCTACGGTCTCCTGGCAAGGCTTACACACACGAGAGAAGGCGTAGTTTTGGGAGGGGATCTTGCAAAATATGGAAAGACTAGTGATTTGTCGTATAACGTAAATTTAACTTCATTTTAACTAAATTTCTTAAGTTTCGGTTTCGGCCGAAACAGAAACCGTAATCGGATTTTCGGTTCTTCTAGTTTCGGCCGAAATATGTTTCGGTCGAACTCTACTGGAAATAACAGCAATAAAAAACCGAAAACCGGTTATTTAAAATACCGGTTATCTTGAGCAGTTTTTACAGTGCGGTTAAACTGGTGATGAAAAGAACCGGTATAACCGAAAACCGGTTGTTTCTGCAATAACCGCCATTCCTAGTCAGGCGTACACGCCAGTATTCTTCAGTGGAGCGCTGCCAGCCTGTTACGCGCCTTGCGTTTACTGACAACTAATTTTGCAGAAGACTAAATCTAATTTGTAAATTCGAATGCAATGTTTGATACTGTGGTTACATATTAAGTCTGAAGCAATTTTGCTAAGACCTTCAATGACAGTTTCCGAGTGTTTCATTCTTCCCCCATTATGGAAAAAAATTTTGTAACATTACTACAGTCAAACATGTCCAACACCTACAATGGCGAGAAGTATTCCGAATGAGTAAATACGCTGCGAGTAATTACACCGGATGAAGACATTAGTAGTAAGCCTGGCGTAAGTTGGGTTTAGACGTATTTTTGAACATTTTTGCTATCCGTTTCTGAGTGATACGGACGTTTCGGTTTTTGAGCCATGAAACACCTGTCTCCGCCTGCATGAACAACAACCTCTGATCGGCCGTTTTATCTGACAATACAACTCGCACACTATCACTTTGCCAACATTTATTTACTGTATAATGCGTGTGAATCCACGTTTCATCTAACTAACTACCGGTCTCTTTGATTCTGATAAAAACCTGAGAAAATATGGTCTTTTAGCAACAACGCCCTCTCGTCCGCACAAAACAAAACGTTAATTTTGACACCTTGTAAAACGAAAATCCATAGACAGAACATTGCTTTTAAGGGTTTCCTTGCTAGCTTTGAAGCTCATTTCTGTTTTACAAAATTGGTGCAGTTTTCGCAAAGTTCGTATTTCTTTCTATTGTTCGTAATACCATAGAAATTGCTGCCTGATAATACATTTATCCATATCATCGGTCACATACATATTGTGAGCTTCTTGCTTTATCTTCTTGGGCGCTAGTTTAACCGTAGCCTCGCTGTACCTCGTAACGTGACCTAGTTCCTCGCACTGCCGCGTCACCACTTCGCCTTTCCAGGCGATAGGTATTGTTCATTTTGCGTTCTCAGGTTCTCTACAACGAAAACTACAGAATTCGTTTCGGTAGATGGCCGAGGGAGTCAAGATTGGTCAGAAGCACTTTCATTGTATTTCGTAAGAACAGAAGAATTGGTGCGTCCGAATTTCTTGCAACTTGAGTTGTAATAGGTAAGTGCTTTTCATATAACGTACAATTAGTATTGCGTATGCATGTTACTCATAGATTAGAATTTGTCTCCTTCCAGATTGCAGAATACGAAAATTTATTTTTCTTATGATCTGTTACTTCAAAAATTGGCAAGTCGGCAAATAAGCACGCGTCGTCTCAATAGCTAGAATGAAAATAAAGCGCAGAAAAGTGACGTGATATGGCGATGACTAATATGTTGCCCATTATTCCACAATCAGCAACGAAAAAACTGACACCTGGAAATTAGGACAGATGTCGAGTGTCAGTTCTTTGAAATGAACAACCGCAGTGCAGTGAATTAACATATTTTGACTAGCATTAGTACCCTTCGATGCCCGCGTGTGCATTTATTACATTATTATGTTACTCCATCTCCTTATTCTTCCTCTCTCCATTGTCTTCCGCCCCACTCTTTGAGCGTTTCACCTGCGTCTGTAATGAAATTCGGTCTGAAATGCAATTTCACGTGGCTCAAATCTAATGACTTCAACTCCTGTACAGTGTATCCTACAGTAATATAAGATTTCACACACATTTGAACATTTTTGTAAATTCACAAGGCTTATTAAAATTAGCTAGATTTCTTCAATCAGGTTTGACTCCATTTTTGAGCTGGTGCTCAGCAACTGTTTTGTACAAATCTGAAGAGTATGTCACCAATCACTCGTAATTTGTTTTTATTTTCCAGATCTTCATAGATTTCGGGCACAGTGTGACTCTTCTCAATGCTTTGAGTTATGTTTACATCTATACCGTCATTCTGAACGTAACTGTAAAATGTTCATATGTTTGTAGAGCTTATGGGACTTAACTACGCGGTCATCAGTCCCTAAACTTACAAACTACATATGAACTAGCTTGTACTAAAGACGGCACAAACATCCATGCCCGAGGGGGGATTCGAACCCGACCGCAGCGGCCGTGCAGACCGTGACTGACACGCCGCAGACCGCTCGGCCACCGCGGCCGGCGAACGTAACTGTAAACATGACGGTTAGATGGAAGCACATATTAAAAACTTTTCGATTGACTCCTGGGACTCCCTACAGATATGTTTAAATAATATTCGACAATCGGTTTGGAAAAAAAAAAAAAAAAAAAAAAAAAAAAAAAAAAAAAAAAACGTGGTAGGGGGTGGGGCGGCATTTTAGCAGCTCGCACGGGGCGGCATTTGGGCTTGCGCCGGCCCTGAATATGTGAAAATAAGACGTCATATTTGAATAGAGCTGACAAAGTCGAAAAATGTGTGTATGGAAAGGGGGGAGTGGGGGAGAGCGCTTGGAACTTTTGCACAGGGAGGCTAAATCCCTGGGGCCGGCCCTGATATCAGCTTATTTGCTTCCACTTCTAAGCCCAGCTTGATAGTCTCCAATTTCTTTATTTAACACGGGATTCTCTATCTGCAGAAGAGATTTCATCAAAATGTTGTATTCTAAAGGTACAGTAGTAGCGATATACCTCTGATATTAGGATATTAAGATCTGTTATATCACCTTTTTGTGTTGTGGCTGAATTAGTGCAACCTTCCAGCTATCTGGGGTAGTTGTAGTTACCCAAACTTTATCAGTTTTCTGTTTCATAATTTTGGCACCCAGATCTCCAACGGCTAAGAGAATTTCGGCGTTGAGATAATATTCTTTTTTAGTTGTTTAATGTAAATTTTAATAGTATTCAGGTCTGGTGGATTGGAATTCTAGTTTATTGGAAGGTTTTTCACAACTCAGTAATATCTTAAAAGTCATTTGCCAATAATTCACATCTTCGTTGTTCACTGCTAATTTTCCATTTTCTTTCCTGAAGCATAATGACTGGTGATTATATTTACAAATACAATTATTGAAAGCTGTACAGTAGTTTCAGTGGCGTAACTAAGGGGGAGGGGGGGGAAGAGGGGGATAGAACCCACCCACCCCCCCACCCCCAGAACCCGAAAAGGGAAAAAAAAGGAAAAAAAGGAAAAAGAAAAGAAAAAAAGGAAAAAAAAGAAGAAAGAAATCTTATAACAGCAATCTGGTAAAGGTAAAGGCTGGAAACTTGGGGTGTTTTACCATAAGCTTTCAACGGGAGTGGTAGATGGTAGTCTGTCTGGAAACTGACTAAAATTTTGCTCGTCAAGCAGATCTATCCCCCCCCCCCAAAGCCAAGTCCTAGTTACGCCACTGAGTAGTTTCTAATTGTATATTTTTGAAATCTGCTTCGATAAGTTTAATCTGGTCTTTTGTGAAGTACCGTACCTGTTCTGAGCTGTAATAAATTTATTCGGCCGTCTTTTCCCCGCAATATATCTTTTGTCAATTTCTTCGTCATATTTTAGCACATTGGCAGCATTTTGCACAAGCTGCCACTGAAGAAAAGTAATTTCATGCGAAATGTATCGTAACATACAAGCAGTACCGACTTTTTTAACGTATGAGTCAACTGGAAATGGCGCGTTTCTGACGCAATAAGTCCCTTGTATGCCCGCAGTTGCCATCTGCCGACCAGCAGAGGAACTAAACGTACGCGCACTCTACCGTTAACAGCGGCAAGCAGAGCTGCGGCGTATCACGTGTACGCGGACGTCATCTGCGGGCCGCGATATAAACTACGAGTGTTGCTACATACGCGCGCCTTTTAACGCATCTGACAGTTGGCTCTTCGACTCAGCTGCAGTCGGGTTACCAGATCAATCTGAGGCACTCCCTGCTTTCATAGTTACGTCCAGATTCCAGAACCTTTGACAGGTAGGTGCGAGCACAGTTTCGTAGACGGAATATTCAATTTTGTTGCGAGTAGTTAACGCATAGAATGTATAATTTCTGCCTACTTTGTTACTAGTTAATGACAAAATCAATAACTTACTTGGAAGATATTTCGGATTATATTTAATTCAGGAATCCGCTTCTCTTTCTTTACAATGAATCAGATAACTGGTGAGTAAAGATCCTTTCTGCATATAGAAAACTAAATTTGTTCAATAGGTTAAGGAAAACCCGTGAGCGAAATTCGCCCACCGTAAAGGACCGTCCTATTTATTCTGACAGAACAGTGTGTATTAGCTGTAAAACACACTTACTAAAGTAACATATTATTAGGGAATCTGCTGAAACAACGTAATACTTATTTTCCTCAGTGAATTTACGCAGAATTTTCTTAGAAAAAAGTAATGACATATAGTCTACTCCAATGCAGTGACATTTAAACTTGTTCGTATTCTTTGAGTGATTGTATAAGAATTGCGTTACATTATGTAGAAACAACAGTATTATGTATGAACAGTCGTGCACTTGAATGACAAAAGAATGGTGAATTAAAAAATGTGTGCTTTCAGTTATCCGCTACTGGATTCTTCTTACGCTCCGTTCTGCATCGGATGTAAACAATACGTTATGATTTCTGTATGTACTAATCGTTCGCTTCCTATCTTCTTCATGTTATTACTGAAATAAATTGAATGCTGCGTCGAGTTCTTTATTTTATAATCCATGCGTCCTCTGTGTAAGGATCCGCAACACCGCATTGCCCCTAATAGATGACCACCGCGGATACTTGGAAACAGTACTTGGCATTATTTCCGAATGTTGGAGGTGGCGTGCGCCCATCATAGTTCATAGGTACTCAGCTCGCCAAGTTATAATACAGCACGCATCTGAAAGGACTAAACTAGTTACCAACACATTTATTACTGACTGACCTCACAAAGGTTCGAATTTATTGCTGAACGGTTGATATCAACAGCATAAATGACACGTTCATCGAACTATCTCGCTTGACACTGCTTGACGTGTATCAATAAATACATATTATAAAAATGTATGTATGTTAAACATATCCTGCTAAACTAATGAACCGATAACAACCCAACTTGGTGCACCAATTCCTCGTTACCAGTCAACAATCTCTGTGACGGTAAGAATCGCCGACATGTAAGTCATGACATATGACGTAATAAACCATTAAATCCATGAAAGCCTTCCACACCGTGTGACAATGTTCCACATATCATACTAAAACTGATGAACCGATTCAACCAACCTTGGGGCACATATTTCTTACTATAAGACAACTGTGGGCGTAAATGCCATGTATGACACCCAATTCAGGACATGTGACCACATAAACAATGAGTGACCAAAAATAAATAAATAAAAATCTGTGCATCTTGTGACGCGTGAATAATGAGACTTTATTCATCCACTATTTTAGAATGTGAGTGCTTAGAGATTTGCATCAAATTTTACACGTAATTTAAAACCTTTACGAAACTTTTTCTCACTGACAACCGTAGGAAAATGACGACAGGAAACTTTATCACTTACTACTTTTCCGCTCTTCATGCGGTAAAACTACGGCAGTCTTAATGACGTCACAATTTATTATTTCTACTCTAGTGATTGTACTCGGGAGACATTTAACAGACAGTATACACATATGCCACTGAATGTACCTTCCAAGTTACATCATAGTACGACATATAGTTCAAGAAATATGACGTCACAAACAATGAAATGCATGAAACCGATCCCTTCACACCACTGGTCGTAGTTTATTACGTCTTTACTACCAACAATATTCGCAACACATGTGGGGGACAGTTTCCTCATATTCCACGTACCTGGAAAATTATATTATTGTACAGCACATTGTTCAGGGGATATTGCGTCATAACGACTGAGCTGAATGAACAGAGGGGGAAATCACAGTTGTGTTTACAATGACTTAAGTATTGCTTAATTACCTGACTGGTGACTGTGGCCTAAATTTTGCAATAATGCATCCATACTCAGCTGTAGGATGTGGTTACATGGTGAAGTTACAATTAATTCTACTGTTTCAATGACAGTGGTCAATGTTCATTCAAAAAAAATTACTAGCCTGTGAAATAAAGATGTAAAACCATCACATATATTGTTTTGGTTTTCAATATGAAGTCTGGTTCGATGCAGTTCACGCCGATAGTCTGTTCGGTGTAAGGCTCTTAGTCTCTGCAGAATTACTGAACCCTGCACCCAATCAACTCTACAGTAGTCATAGCCTTGGACTCCCATCAAACACACGGAAGGAAGATTACTGCTTAACGGCCGGCCGCGGTGGCCGAGGAGACTAAGGCGCTCCAGTCACGGTCTGCACGGCCACTACGGTCAGGGGTTCGAATCCCCCCTCGGGCATGGATATTTGTGCCGTCCTAGTTAGTAAGTAGTTCATAAGTAGTTTGTAAGTTTAGGGACTGATGACCCCGTAGTTAAGTCCCATAGACTTTACAAACATTTTTGCCGGCCGCGGTGGCCGAGGTGACTGAGGCGCTGCAGTCACGGTCAGCACGGCCACTACGGTCGGGGGTTCGAATCCCCCCTCGGGCATGGATATTTGTGCCGTCCTAGTTCGTAAGTAGTTCATAAGTAGTTTGTAAGTTTAGGGACTGATGACCCCGTAGTTAAGTCCCATAAGCTTAACAAACATTTGAACATTTTGAACAAACATTTGAACTGCTTAACGTCCCGTCGACAACGTAGTCGTTAGAGACTGAGCACAGGCTCGGATTGTTTTTGTCAAGGGTAGGGAGGGATATCGGTCGTGTCCTATGACAGGGGTCGCCCCGGAATTTACCAAGAACGATTAAAATAATAATAATATATAAATAAATAAATCTGCGTGGCCGGAGGCGGGCTTAAATCGTCGTCCTCCCGAATGCGAGTCCAGCGTGCTAGGCTCTGTGGCGGCTCGCTCACGCCGCGGTGGAGTACCCGAGCGCTCTAAGGCGCCTCGCTGCGGAGCGCATGGTTGCTCGCCGTCGGAGGTTCGAGTCCTCCCTGGGGCATGCGGGTGTGTGTGTGTGTGTGTTCTTAGGTTAGTTTACCTCAGTTTAAGTAGTTTCTAGCTACGGACTGATGACCACGCAATTTGGTCCGATAGATTTACAAACATTTGAACATTTTTTTGGCTCATTCGCTCCACCATGCATTCCTATCACTACTCTTTCACAGAAACACTATTTTTACCCTTAAGCAAGAGGTAAATAGAGATACACAATGAGAATGGTAATATTGTAAAGCATAAACATTATGACATTTGATGGTGTCATTTTTATTTTGATGTTATGCCAAAACGTCTTCACGAGGTGGGTAACTTCGTATTTACTGGTCGTGTATTTCAACTGTCGAAAGATCGTAAATTAATTTCCATAGCTAATGAACTGCACATCATCGGGGTAAAAAGCTGTTTTATTTCGGGAAAGATGACAATGTGCGTGTTTTACGACTGGTGGCATTAAGTATAGTTTCTGAGTAGCGCATTCGTGTGTTTCCGCTCTTCCCAGAATAACGACTGTCTTTTGATAATGTAGTTAAGCTGTCAGTATTTGCTTCACTTCTCTCATGCGCCCCTGGTGCGTCGATAAGGCCGGCCGCGGTGGCCGAGGGGACTGAGGCGCTCCAGTCACGGTCTGCACGGCCACTACGGTCGGGGGTTCGAATCCCCCCTCGAGCATGGATATTTGTGCCGTCCTAGTTCGTAAGTAGTTCTTAAGTAGTTTGTAAGTTTAGGGACTGATGACCCCGTAGTTAAGTCCCATAAGCTTAACAAACATTTGAACATTTTATTTGCGTCGATAAGGAGGAGTAGGAGGGTCGGTGGAGTTCAATCCCCCTCTCTCTCCCATACACACTGTGACCATCAGAGCCATAGCACAGGCATAAGGCCATAGCCATGAAGAACGTCCTTTTATCGCTCAGGTTGCAACCTGTGTTCCGACTGTAAACGTTGAAACAGTTTATGACAGTCCAGCTGCTGATATTTAATTTGGGATACTGATATGAATGAAAATGTTGTATTTGAACCAAACTGAGCCCCCCCCCCCCCCCAACAACTACGAGAGGGAAAAAGTATTTACGTCGATGTGCTACACACAACTTCGTACTTGTACTGCTGTTCATATGAATGAAGGAAATCAACTAGCGACTTACCCGAACGCATCGAACAAAGTGGAAGCTATGCAGTCCACGTCGAATGGGTAGTGACGCAAGCATGTTTTGGACTGTTTCTTCCCATCGTCTCGTAGCAATACTTTTGACATAAGTACATAAAATTACTACAGACGGAGCATTTATAAACTCAAAAAGTAAATAAATGTGTAGGTAGATTAATCTTAAGAGTGTGCACAGTTAGAGCTGAGCGAGATTTCAGGTAAAAATTGGTCGTAAATCATTTGAAATACCGCTCCAGCCTTCGGATGAAGTAATATGAAGAAACTACTCAAAATTGAAGTCAGTCGTCGGGACAAGGCGAGTTCAGTATCATAAAATGTGCACCACGTCAATCGGTATTACAACAATAAATAACAGAATATTAGTTTTCAACTTCACATATGAACACCTTGCTATATGGATTTTGTTTCAGTGCTTGCAGAGAGGAATGGATAAAATGAAGCCTGGTCTTCGAGCCAGTATTTCGAGCGTACGCTGTATCCTAGAGAAATCATTTGGAAGACTTCCAGCATGCACAGAACTGGTATGTTCGGGGAACCAACTCACCGGGCTGAAACCAACGACATAGCACTGAATGGGGACACCAAATTATGACTTATTTATCTCATGGGAGCAAAGAGTGTCGATAACCTGGATCTTGAGAACGTACTTCATTACTTCTGGTGACTGGCAGGCATGCTTTAAACAATCACACACAGCAACGATGTTACTGGTACTGCTCACTACGAGCAAAAACCATGCTTTGAGCCTAGCGGAATGACTGAAAAGAGCCACGTAGGAATGGTCGTGGCCTCTAAAGCCCTTTCTACACGGGAAGTGAGCTTACGAGATTACCCATGATGCACCGGTCACGCCGTCCGCGTACCGTGTAGACGCGTCCACTTACCCAAGATGCACGCATACGATCGCTAGTAGACGGAAGAGGATGGATCCTATTCTCTCGCGTATGGAAATGCTTCGCACATGCGCAGACGACCGAATGGGGAACCCAGCTGGCAAACGAAGCCAAGTCGGGAATTTGTTTGAGAATGTGTACTTGTCTCGTGCCCAGAGGAACGGAGTTCGACTCAGTCGTAAGTATTTTAAGAGGTGATACTATAGAGGTATTGCATTAAAAATTTAATATAATCTGTGTACAATTTTTATTGAATACAGAGATATAGCTGTTAATATGAAATCCAAACAAACGTAGAGCAAATGTAAATCAAGAAATTTTCACTGATTTATCCGTCGGTTCTTGGTAGTAAAACATCACACTTACTTTAAAGTAGAATTTTGTGTATGTTCTACAGGTTCATTTCCACGTAGTTACCCGGTTTTATGCTTACTAGGACATATCCAGACTTTAAACTACGCCGTAAACCGGCTATTTAAATAAAAGTCAATATGGTGATCTACCAAGAACTGACGAAAGAATCATTCAAAATATCCAAATCAGTTTGTTGTACATACCAAGAGCTGTATCTCTGTTCCCAATAAAAATTGGACACACCTTATATGAAATTTTAACTGCAAATCGTCTTCA
The DNA here is from genome assembly GCA_026315105.1 of Locusta migratoria. Classification (NCBI taxonomy): domain Eukaryota; kingdom Metazoa; phylum Arthropoda; class Insecta; order Orthoptera; family Acrididae; genus Locusta; species Locusta migratoria. Next base: position 449,512,935 of record CM048755.1, on the reverse strand, counting down.
TTGCCATCTTCTAAAATATTTGCTATTTTTCCTGAAACAAGCTGTAGTTAACAGATGAAGTATTTGTTTTTGGTGAGCATTATTTGAAGCTTAACCAAAGTGAAAAGTCTATGTATAGACACCTGAGCTAGTTCATCATATACATAGGTGCCTCAAACCGCAGGGCTGGAAGTATGCAATCGCATTTGATAATGAGGACGTTAACACATGTGAGCGACGTAGTTACGCATGAAATGCACGAAAACAATTAAATACAGTTTCATAGTGGCAGTCTAAAACAAATAGTCCGCCTCCGTAGCCCAGTGGTAGCGTCGCTAACTACCACGCAAGGGGTCCCGGGTTCGATTCCAGCAGGGAACTGGGTGTTGTGTGTTGTCCTAATTATCATCATCTCATCATCATTGGCACGTAAGTCGCCCACGCGACGTCAAATAAAAAGACTTACACTAAGGCTGCCGAACAAACCCGCAAGGGTTCTCCCGGCCAAGAAAAGCCATACGCTCATTTCCATTTAAAACGCAAATAAATGTTTTAATCATCACAATATATCATACACTTTCGAAAAGTGATGTTAACGCGGCGATTCATTTGCTGTAAGCTGACAACAAACGAAGCAGACGACTCAACAAATGCGAACCGTTTGAACGCGTCGTTGTAGTTCGACGGTCTATCGCAAGGGGCGCTGCAGCTGACGATGTGCGAGGTCGTTCCCTATTGGAGGTTCGAATCCCCCCTCGGGCATGGATGTTTGTGCTGTCTTTAGTATAAGGTAGTTTATAAGTAGTTTGTAAGTTTAGGGACTGATGGCCCCGGTGGCCGAGGGGACTGAGGCGCTTCAGTCACGGTCAGCACGGCCACTACGATCGGGGGTTCGAATCCCCCCTCGGGCATGGATATTTATGCCGTCCTTAGTCTTAGGTAGTTCATAAGTAGTTTGTAAGCTTAGGGACTGATGACCCCGTAGTTAAGTCCCATAAGTTCCACAAACATTTGAACATTTTTTTGAGCTGATGACCCCACAGTTAAGTCCCATAAGCTTAACAAACATTTGAACAGTCTTCAAAAAATTACGCGAAGTGAAGGCAATCAGGAATTTGTAAATAAATATCCATTGTGTACGTACTTTCTTTCTGTTAATAGGTTCGTGCCTAACAACATACTCGAAAATCCTGACATATTCGAACAAAGCAGCTAAGTATTTTACAAAACGAAATGATCGAACAAAGAAGAGAAGTATTTTACAAAACTAAATGATAAAATACCTTCTCATAAATTAAAACTTACGTGTCATCACGAAAGAAATTGAAATATACGCGAGTTCCTTTTACGAAGCAGAACTTAAAACCAACAATCACACTGACTGACTCATGACTGGTCGTTCTTATTTCCCATCAAGTATCCGCCTTTATCAACTTCTACGCCTGAAAGATACAAGGGACACGGTCATTGGCAGAACGCTTCGAAGATGCTCTAGCTCCACCAAAGAGACTGCCTACATCACACTTGTGCGTCCTCTCCTGGAGTACTGTTGCTCCTTGTGGGACCCTCACCAGGTGGGACTGACGGAAGACATTGAGAAGGTTCAGAGAAGGGCAGCTCGTTTTGTTTTAACACGTTACGGGGGGGGGGGGAGCGTCACGGAAATGTTGCACGAATTGGCGTGGAAATCATTAAAAGAAAGACGATATTCACTGCGGCGTGATCTGTTTGCGAAGTTTCAATCACCGACTTTTAGTTCTGAATGTGAAAATATTTTGCTAGCAGTCACCTACTTAGGGAGACATGACCATCCCAATAAAATAAGAGAAATCAGATCGAAAACGGAACGATTTAGGTGTTCTTTCTTCCCGCGCGCTATTAGAGAATGAAACGGTAGAGAAAAGTTATGAAAGTGGTTAATGAACCCTCTGCCAGGCACTTAAATGTGATTTGCAGAGTATCTATGTAGATTTAGAGGTAGATGATAGATGTAAAGTGCATTTTACACCTGTTTAGTACAACGGCACTGCATAAAAAATTGAGCTGTTAAAGGAATGATACCTTTTACTGCTCCAGGGAAAAGTATACTGTTACTTATAACGGAAAAGACTGTATTTCACCCAGGGAAAACTCTATTTCACCCAGGAAAAACTGTATTCTCACCTGGGAAAAATGTGTGGTTTTTAATTGTAAAAAGTGCATTTTTACCCGGATGATCCAGAATTTTTTATTTTAGATTTTTCAGTTAATATATGTATTTGTCCGCGTATACACCCTAGTAAGTGCATCTGACCACCCCTCAAATTAAGCGTGCCAAATTTTTTAATGACGAAGCCGATCTACACATGGATACGGGACAAAGACACAAGAAAACGAAGATTTTCCCTCGCCTCCATCCATTCTATTTAGTGATACAGTCTGTATTTTACTTCTGTTTATGCGAGAGGGCGGAGACGCCTCTGAGCGTCTTGCGCTGCTGTTCGCCTCTTTTAGATATTGAGCGCCACTTCCTGAAACTCAGTGTCCCTTCGACAGTGGGAACGTTATCGAAGAAGCGGTTTTTTTTCTAACCTGAGAACAAACGGTCTGTGCTTTCGAAAAATAAATGGCCTGCTATCGAAAAATCACTTGACAGTCTTAAAAATAGAAGGCTCCGCTCAACATGTCATGAGTTTGAAGTGTTTTAGGAATGGCCGATTTGAAATGCTGCACGAATTATTTTACAGTTGACTACCGTCTAGGAGACAATGAAATTTTTTTTTCCTTGTAAACTATACTGCACCTGGAGCAAAAAAAGTCAAATGTTTGTAATTCTATGCGACCAAACTACGTTGGTCATCAGTCCCTAGTCTTACAAACTACTTAAAGTAAGTTAAACTAACCTAAGGACAACACACACATCCATGCCCGAGGGAGGATTCGAACCTCCGACGCGGGATGCAGCACGAACCGTAACGTGATGCTCAAGACCGCTCGGCTACTCCCGCGCGGCCATCTGGAGCGAATACTGTCCGGAAGTGAGATGAGAAAGGGCGAACAGCTGACTATGACGCATGGGTTTCAGTACTTCTCCCGTATGAGGAATAAACTGATGTATGGTCGTGTCACTGAAAACAATAAATGGAGAGTAAAGCTTCGTGCCTCATTGGCTAGAGTGATGTTTCCAGTCCGAAAAATCATCTGATGCAGCGTTTCATGCTAATACACTATGTGATGAAAAAACCCTCTCGGTTAGCCGTGTGGTCTGACGCACCGCTTTCCGAGACGGGGAGGCGTACCGGCCCCGGTTGGAATCCGCTCGGCGGATTAACGAAGGGGGGTCGGAGTGGCGGGCAGCCTGGATGTGGTTTTTAGGCGGTTTTCCACATCCCCCTAGGTGAATACCGGGCTGGTACCCAAGTCCCGCCTCAGTTACACGACTCGCAAACATTTCGTAGCACGTTACACTTTCCCACATATTACACTATACGCAGACATTTGGGGTACACATTTCCTCCCGGGGGGCATGGGGTGGCGGCAGGAAGGTCGTCCGACCACCTCGGAAATATTAACACGCCAATTCCAAATAACAAGGTCGACCCTGCATGTGCGGGAGCATGTCAAAAGAGAAAGAAAGAAAGAAAGACAATATGTGATGAAAAGTATCCGGTCACCCACAAAACCAAACGTTTTTCGTATTAGGTGCATTGTGCTGCCACCTACTGCCATGTACCGCATATCAGCGACCTCGGTAGTAAATAGACATATTGAGAGAGCTGAATGGGGCGCTCTGCGGGACTCGCGGACTTCGAACGTGGTCAGGTGATTCGGTGTCACTTGTGTCAGAAGTATGTTCGCGAGATTTCAACACTCATAAACATCCCTACATCCACTGTTTCTGGTGTGATGGTGAAGTGGAAACGTGAACAGACACGTACAGCACGAAAGCGTAGAGGCCGACCTCATCTGTCGATTCACAGAGGACCGCAGACTGCTGAAGAGGGCCGTACATTGTAACAGGGAGGCATCGTCCAGACCATCAAACAGGAATTCCAAACTGCATCGGGATTCACTCCAAGTACTATGACAGTTAGACGGAAAGTAAGGAAACTTGAATTTCATGGCCGAGCGGCTGCCCATAAGCCACATATCACGCACGTCAATGCCAAACTACTCCTTGCTTGGTGTAAGGAGCGTAAACATTGGATGATTGAACAGTGGCAAAACGTTGTGTGGAGTAACGAATCACGGTGCACAATGTGGCGATCCGATGGTAGGGTGTGGGTATGGCGAACGTCAAGTGCCAGCGTGTGTGGTGCCAACAGTACAATCCGGAGGTAGCCGTGTTATGGTGTGGTCGTGTTTTTCATAGAGGGGGCTTGCACCCCTTGTTGTATTGCGTGGCATTATCACAGCACAGATCAACATTGATGTTTTAAGCACCTTCTTACGTCCCACTGTTGAAAAGCAATTTGGCGATTGGGCTTTCAACAGGATCAAGCATCTGTTCAGAACGCACGGCCTGTGGCGGATTTGTTACACCATAATAACATCCGTCTAATGAACTGGCCTGCTCAGAGTCCTGAATTGAATCCTGTAGAACACCTCTGGCATGTTTTGGAGCTCTGGCTTCGTGCCACAGCTTACCGACCTACATGGATACCTCTCCTCAATGCAACACTTCGTGACGAATGGGCTGCCATTCTCCAAAAAACCTTCCAGCACCTGGTTGAAAGTATGTCTGCGAGATTGGAAGCTGCCATCAAGGCTAACGGTGGGCCAACACCATATTGAATTCCAGCATTACCGATGGAGGGCGTCACAAACTTGTAAGTCATTTTCAGCCACGTGTCCCGATACTTTTGATCACATTGTGTATATCCTGTGCAAGACACTTCAGCACAGAATAACGGCAGCTATATCCTTTTGAACCTTCTTACTGTATTCATCTCTCGGCCTCCTTATGCGATTTTTACTTCACACACTTCCCTCCAATGCTAACCTGACGATACCTTGATGTCTTAGAACGTGTCCTACCAATCGAACCCTTCTTTTAGTCAAGGTATGTCATAAATTTCTTTTCTCCCGCATTCTCTTTAATATCTCCTCATTAATTACATCTAATCTTCAGCATCATTCTGTAGCAGTAAATTTCAAATGCAACTATCGTCTTTTTGCCTGAACTGCTTATCGTCCAGATATCACTCCGAACGATGCTACACACCAGACAAATGCTCCCAGAAAGGACTTCATAACATTTATTTTAATGTTTGATGTCAACAAATATCTCTTCCTCAGAAATGCTTCTCCTCACATAACCGTTCTGCATTTTGTATTTTCTGTATTTCGGCCATGTCCGCCTCTGTAGGTCAGTGGCAGCCTCGCTGACCTCCGATGCAACGGGCGCCGTGGCTCAGCGCGCCCGGTCAGAGGTTAAACGCTCTCCGTAATAAAAAATAAAATACAACTGAGACAAGAACACATCGAATAACAACGAGTGAACCCGATCAGCGACCGCAAGGAACAGAACTACCCATAGAGCAGAAAAAAAATCCATGGGCACGGGTTCGATTCCCGGCAGGGGACTGAGTGTTGTGTATTTGTCCTATCATCATTATCGGCAGTAAGTCTCCTAAGTGGCATCACTAGAAAGATTTGCTGTAGGCGGCCGAACCCCCGCCGGTGAAATCCCGACCACAAAAAGCCATACGATCATTTCACTTCGGCCACCATAAGCTATTTTGCTTCTCAAATAACAAAATTCATCTACTAATATTATTGTCTCATTGCTTATTCTAATTCCTTCACCATAGCCTGATTTCATAAGACTACATTCCATTACCCTTGTTTGGCACTTACTAATGTTCATCTTACACCCTCCTTTCAAGGGACTGTACATTCCGTTCAATTGCTCTTCCAGGTCGTTTGCTGTCTCTGACAGAATTACAGTCTCATCGGCAAACCTGAACTTTAATTCCATCTCCAAAATTCTCCTTGCTTTGCTTCACAGCTTGCTCAAGGTACCGACTGAATAATACGGGGCTTAGCTTACAATCCTGTTTCACTCCCTTTTCAACCAATGCGTCCGTTTCATGTCCTTCAACTGCCGCCAGGCTTGTGTTCAATTTGGAAAAACCTTTCGCTCCCTGTAGTGTACCCCTTCTAACTTCAGAAATTCAAAGAGTGGTCTCCGGTCAATATTAGCTTTAAGAAGCATAAATAATTAGTTTCATCAGTTATTCAACTCCGGCGTATCGTAATCGATTAAGGTCGTAACCAGGTGAAGTCTGCATTTCTAATGCGCTGTAAACGAATGCTCGTATGAATTCCTCAGCGAGGTTGCTATTAGTTCCTCACCCGCCTCCAATAAATCCAAGCAAATTTTCTCTCGAGAATGCTGTATTTGGTTCGTTTCGTTGCTCGAGTTTGCGAGAACGACACATGTATTTTTAGTCGCAGTTGCAGGGGATTTTGTATTGCGAGACAGGAAACCGCCGCAACGGGAACAAGAGAACGGGAGATTAAGAAAATGGAGAGTGACGAGCGACTGACACAGGGACAGGTCCGAATGTGTACGCAGTGTAGCTAACGTAATGGCTTGCTACGGAACTTTCAAGGAATTTTCCACGCACTGGCGGACACCACTGCTTCCTTGTCAGCTGCACCTCAAGTTTCGGCTGTGCGCTTTTCAATATGTGCCCCGTTTCCTTCACTTCGACAAGCAGTTTATCATATCGACCTCCTGTTTATTCATCTGTTTTAAGTCCGAGATTGTTAACTAAAGGAACGTTGGTATATGTCTTTAGATAACACGCAGAAATATGAAAATGACATGGACATATCGCGATAAATTTGTGGGAAAACTTGAGTAGAAGAGGGGCCACTTAAGAGGATACACAATGAGACATCAAGGAATTGTCAGTTTAGTGCTAGACAGTAACTTAAGGGTTTAGATCTTGTATAGGGGAACCAAGAGTTGAAGACAGTAAGCCGATTTTCCCGGAGATAAATTGGTTTGAACAAGATAGAGTCGCGTGGAGAGCTGTGTCAAACTAGTTTTCCGACTGAAGGCCACAAAAACAACAACAATAACAATAACGTGGAGTAGCATCATGGATGCGTGAAGCTCAAAACCATAATGGACGGGAAGTCCTTAAGATGTCTTCATCTAGTGGCTAATGGTGGCGATATTGTTCGTCGTTACGTAAATCGGTTCTATTTTTACTTCTGAGACTGTTGCAGGCGAGTTAGGCAGAGTTGGGGCCTGGTATCTAGCTTCCAGTGGCACGCCTACTTTCACGCCTGCGGCCTGTTTGGCCGTTAGTGACCCCTTTCCACCCATCGAATGGTTGTCAAACCTACTGTTTATAGCCCGATCAGCCTTGGCGTGTAACTGGAAGGACAGAGACAATAACATTGTTGTTGTTTTCAATATGAAGACTGGATTGATTTATCTCTCCACGCTAGTCCCCCTCATCTCTCAATGACTGCTATAACACATATCCATTTAAACGTCCTTACTGTACGCAAGGCGTGGCCCCCTTCTACAACTTTTACGCCTCACACATGCCCTTCTATTGTGAAAGTGACGACTCTTCAATGCCTTGGAATGTGACCATATGAACTGATCAAGCTGTGCCATAAATTTTGTTTTCCCCCGAGTTGATTCATTACCAACGCATTAGTTATTCAATATACTCACCTAACCTTCAGCATTCTTCTGTAGCAGTACTTTTGCAAAGCATAAAGTCTTTTCATTACTTAAAGCTTCCGGGCTGAGATGCCGTGGTCCATATATGAAACTTTTCCCTGACGTTTCGCCCTCGTCTGCGGAAGGCATCTTCGGAGGTAAAGCGGCGTACTGCAACGAGAGCGCGAGTAAGCGTCGTATATATAGGCAAAATAGAGGGCGCTGCTGTCAGTCACGTGGTGTCGGCTGTTCTGTGGTCTCTGCTATTGCCAACCTCCTCGATTGAAATTAATCGATTGTCATGCTGTTGCTGCAGTGTTGACATCCATATCTTATCCAGTTTTAGACCTTCCTCTTTTTTGTTAAAATTATTTCGATGTTTGAAAATCTCAATGGCCTCTCTGTACAAACGCGCATAATAATGCGACGTCTTTGCTATGACGGACGTCTCGTTAAATTTGATTTCGTGGTCACCTTCTTGATACACGTGTTCCGCTACAGCCGATTTATCAGCATTTCCGAGGCGGCAGTTCCTTTTGTGTTCGCCCAGACGAGTGTTGACACTTCTTTTAGTTGTACCTATATACACTTTTCCACAACTGCAGGGGATTTTACAGACACCTGGTGTGGCCAGAGGATGTAGCTTCTCTTTTGCAGAACTTAAAAATTATTTTATTTTCGTGGTTGGCCTGAAAACAGTTTCCACATCGTACTTGCTTAAAATTTTTCCAATACGATCAGTGACCTTATCGATAAATGGTAGAAAATCTTTCCCCTTGGGTTGTTGTTGTTGTTCCTCGTCCGTCCTGATTGTCCGACTAGGGCGTAGTGCACGATCTATCTCCCTGTCTGAATAGCCATTCTTCTTAAATGTCACTCTAAGATGTTCAATCTCATCGTCTAAATACACTGGTTCACAAATTTTGTGGGCCCTGTCTACTAATGTCTTAATCACTCCTCTTTTTTGTCGTGGGTGGTGGGTCATAAGGTCTATAGGAAAGACACACACACTGATCGTTATCTTCAAAAAGATTCTAACCACCACCCACGACCCCTGTTGGGGCATATATGCAGTTATTGATATGGACATGAGAATTTGGGGTGGCCGAGAAGCGTGCCTGGATAGCCTAATTGGTTACGTCGACCGCTGGCCCAAAGCGGGAAAGCCAGTTTCGCATCCCGGTTCAGCACAAATGTTAAAGTTCGTCGTTGAATTTATTTCAGTGCCTTGAAACGGTTGAGGTGTTTCAATATTCCGCATACGTAATCGTTTCTTTGTAATTATATGGGGCCAAACTACAATGGTCATCAGTCCCTTGACTTACAAGCTACATATACTTACCTAAATTAACCTGAGGAAAACACCCACAAACTCGCGCGTAGGAGGACTCGAACCAGCGGTGGTAGCGTCCGCGCAGTTCCTGACCTGGCGCCTAGAAACGATCAAGTTAAAAGCTAAACCAAAGCACATATGTCTCCGCAGCCGCTGTTGTCAACGGACGTCTATGCATTTGTGGTCGCTTTGGATGTGAGTGGTTGGAATCCTGGAGGAGCACATACTTGTAACCTCATGGTTTGGCTGGCAAGGGAAAGAACCTCTCCGTAATGGCTAGTGAAGGGAGAGCGTGTGGCACTGATGACCCCCTTGGTGCTATTCGAGACGAGTTCGTCCATTTCACCACAGTAGGCACAGACCTGTTAGTCGCGTATACTCAAGATATAAACTTAGCACCGCGGGAATGACCGAGTGGTCTGGGGCGCCATGTCACGAATTGCACGGTCTCTTGCGTAGAGTTCGAGTGCTCCCTCAGTCGTGGATGTTTGTATTGTCCTTAGCATCAGTTACTTTAAGAGTCTAGGGACCGATGACATCAGCAGTTTAGTCCGTTAGGCTTACAAACATATTAACGTTTTTTAAACTTAAAAAACAATTGAAACACACCACGTGGAAAGGAGCAGTGTGTGGGGAGGAAGAAAACCCTTTCGATGCAAATGACTTCTCAACCCCTCAAGCACTCCCAGACAACAGAGCAATGCCACTATTTCTTTCTTTTTAATAAGGTAAGGTAAAGCAGTTAACAATCCGAAGATTGGTTTGAACACCACAGTGCTTTACTAGGCATGGTCCTGTTTGGAGGTGGTATGCCGTTGCCTTCCTCCGACCTTCGAACTGACTTACCCAGGCAGTTATAGGGGGACCTACAGTTTAACGTGGGTTCCGAACCACGGTGCTACTTGGTATTTTTCACATGAACAATACTGCCAGAGATGAAAGAAGTGGAAAGTGACAGATAAAAATCCTAGGACCTGGCGGGGATCGAACCCGCGACCTTTGGATTTGTAGTTTGGCACTCTACCACTGTGCCACCGAGGCGCACTTCTTTTTAATAACAGTCTTTTTCAGCAACCAAAAATAATGTTGTACGCATGGACAAAGCCAGACGTTCAGGATAAATACCACGTAGGTTAAAAATTATAAGAGACTATTATTTTAAAAAAATGTGCGAAACAGTGAATGTACACAGGAGCAAATGCAGATACCAACACATCAAATTTTGTTGTTGACCAGCATCGAGAAAACGGGCAGAGAAGCGAGTAAATGCAGTGCAACAAGACAAAATGTTCAAATGTTTGTAGAGCTTATGGGACTTAACTGCGGGATCATCAGTCCGTAAACTTACAAACTACTTATGAAATAGCTCATACTAAAGACGGTGCAACATCTAATGCCCGAGGGGGCATTGGAACCCCCGACCGCAGCGGCCGTGCAGACCGTGAGTGGCACGCCACAGACCGATCGGCCACTGCGGCCGGCACAACAAGACAGAAAACAAATTCAAATCATGTAATGTTAGTGACACATACCATGAAAATTTTTTAGAAACAAATAGACGAAATGGACTTTAAATAAGTCTTCAAGGAAATAACATGCTAGAAAGATGAAAATTAATTAAGAAGTACGTTTCCGATTCTACAGCCTTTTGTATTGCGAAAGACGATAAGTACCCACATAACCCTTGGAATACTTAGAAACAGCAAATCTCATGACCAAGCGCAGAAATAGCAAAAGGTCCAGTAACTAAAAATAACACAGAAAATAGAGAGATGCGATCAGCTGAAGAGTTAGTAAAGCACGGAATTTATGAATTGCGAATAATTGCCAAGAAATAGGCGACAACATTAAAAAGGGCACCATTGAAGAAAACTTATACAGAAATAAGGAAATAGTTTCGGAAAAGTTGGAAGTCACTGGAGAATAGAGAAATAAAGTAGGGTAGATCTTCATGGAAGAAAATTATATAGCTTTAATGTGGAACTAAATTGAAGTAATGCACACAGCCCACCGGTTCTGTCGCGCTAGAATGGCGACAAGCGCCTGGCAAGACGGGTCGATGGCGGCATTCTGGGGAGTGAATATTTCATTCTAATTGCCACGACAATGCCTGCCATTGCCCAAGTGATACTAAATACCACCCGCGACATGAGAAGATTGCAGCGCTGCATTAATGCCAACAGTCATCACTTCGAAAGCCTTCTGTAAATGGACGTTCGTGCCACCTGTTTGACCTTCGTTGACCTTCAAAGGCCTTACTGTTACACATCATTGGATTCGTCTCGATAGCCGCTATCAGAAAATAAGTAACAAACTATAGAATTCCATTAAAGAAAGTGCCTTCAGATCTCCGAAGCGACCCCATCTAGCAACAAAAAACGAACGTCAAATTCTGGCCCCTGTTGTCCCACGCAAATTTTTTTCCCGCGGACTTTTCAGCTCCTATCATTCTTCCTGATTTATTCTTGGTGGCAATAGTTAGTGACTCACTCTGTATACAGAACAGGACAGCCTCGGTGGAGTAGCCGAGCGGTCTAAAGCGTCTCACTGCGGAGCGCGCGGTTGCTCGCCGTGGACGTTCGAGTCCTCCCTGGGGCATGGGTGTGTGTGTTTGTCCTTAGGTTAGTTTACCTAGGTTCAAGTAGTTTGTAAGCTACGGACTGATGACCACGCAGTTTGGTCCGATAGATTTTAAAAAAAAACAGGGCAAGTACAAGACTCTGAGAAAACACTGCTGATGTTCATCCCTAAAATAAAATATCACAAGACTGACGAACTTTGAGCATAGTAACCCTCTTTCTACAGCATTAAAAAGAAAAGCTAGATATATTCTGGGAAGGGGTTAGCTCAGTGGTGCCGGGCGCCGTGGCTCAGCGAGCCCGGTCAGAGGGCGCAACGCCCTCTTGTAATAAAAAAAGCTGAGCTAACAACACACCGAACAAGAACGAACAAAAATGATCAGCGTCCCAACGAAGAGAACTAAACTACACATAGAGACAAAAAAAAAAAAAAAAAAAAAAAAAAAAAAAAAAAAAAAAAAAAAGTGGTAGAGCGCTTGCCCGCGAAAGGCAAAGGTCCCAGGTTCGAGTCCCGGTTCCGGCACACAATTTTAATCTGAACTGTACTAGCTCATATCTGTGTTTTATGTACTTTAAAAACACGGCATCCAATAAATCATTTGTAAGGGCTTGGGAAACCACGATGTGGCACATTTAAACACTCAAACAAACAAAAAACAAGCAGAAGAAGAAAGTCCGTTCACTTACAATAAATTGACAGCATGTGTCTGATAGCAGTACATTTGCTCTGCCCCTCGTCAGTGTGTGAACGTTGACAAATTGTCTTTTCACTGACGTCATCGGCGGCACGGTCCGGAACTTGGCTGGCGCGGCATGTGGGGGCGGTTACCGCCCACCAGGATAAGCCCCGCCACTGCCTGCTCGTGCCACAACACGTTGCTACCACATGTTTTAGAGCGGTTGCCATACGCTTATCCTAGAAGAAAGCCACGTTTGATTACATCAATGGAATTTCAGTCATTATTATCATCATCCTTCAACTGCAGACGAAGTCGATTACTCCTACAGTCTTCCTTTCATACGGAAAGCTGCTTCATTGTATGGCAAAGACTAGTTCGAGCCGGCCGCGGTGGTCGAGGGGACTGAGGCGCTCCAGTCACGGTCTGCCCGGCCACTACGGTCGGGGGTTCGAATCCCCCCTCGGGCATGGATATTTGTGCTGTCCTTAGTCTTAGCTAGTTCATAAGTAGTTTGTAAGTTTAGGGACTGATGACCCCGTAGTTAAGTCCCATAAGCTATACAAACATTTGAACATTTTAGACTAGTTCGAGTAACAAAGTGAATTTTTCTTCCCTTTTATTCCACTGCTAAGATCCCCTGCCCCTCACCGTCCCAACCATTCCTCGCGCCCGGAATAGAACTTGTTTCCCTCTAATGTTATCCACTTGAAAGAGTGAGAACATTTTCGAAATACAGTAGAACCCCTCATATTCGACCTCGGGATATCCGACTCCTCGGGATATCCGACCATCTGCCCGACTGTCTTCTGCCGGCGACGAGTCAAACTGACTCATCAGTGCTGTGCATTGTTTCTCTGTTAAACTGCCAGCTGTGTTCTGATTGTCGACGTGAACGTTGCTCTACTTTATTGTTTTTTGTCTTCGAGATTACTGTATCTTAGGTGATAAAACTGTGTTGTGCGATTAGTGAAAGTTCGCTATGGCTTCTCATAAACGTAAGCGCGTATGCGTTTCCCTTGAACAAAAACTTGAAGTGCTTCAACGTTTTGACCGTGGTGAGTCACTAGCCAAATTAGCCGCAGAGCTACGGGTCGGCGTGACAACTGCAAAAGGCTGGAGAAAAAACCGTGAAGACCTTGAAAGTTATTCTATGACAGTTGAAACGGAAGATGCTTTATAAAATCGGAAAACCTAAGCTAGAACTTGTGGACGATGCAGAACCCGAGAGCCACCTCTATGGACGTGTTGTGGGCAAAGAAGTGGCGTGATTTTTCAGCGAAATCAAGATTGGGTAAATTGAGGCAAAAGAGTATTAAGAGGACTTCTTCAAATGAGGTACTGTACACACTGTATGTTATTGTTTGTCTTTTTGATTAAACAGTACAGTACTGTATTTTTAATGTTTTCGTTAATTAATATAAAAACATAACTTTTCCATTTTATAAAAAAACTGTTACTTTTTATTAGAATATGTACTGTAAAATAATTTTTTATTGAATACAGTAATTACGATTAAGCAGCACTGTGTGTATTGAGTGTGCATTTTGTACAATACTTATAATTTAGTGCAGTATACGGCTGTTTTGACCCGAAAAAACGTGTTTTATTGCTTCTCGGTATATCCGACCTTTTGGCCGTTCCGACCACGGCCCGGTCCCGTGAAGGTCGGATATCGGGGGTTTCACTGTACTGGGTGATCAAAAAGTCAGTATAAATTTGAAAACTTAATAAATCACGGAATAATCTAGATAGAGAGGTAAAAATTGACACACATGCTTGGAATGACATGGGGTTTTATTAGAACCAAAAACAAAAGTTCAAAAAAATGTCCGACAGATGGCGCTTCATCTGATCAGAAAAGCAATAATTAGCATAACGAATTAAGACAAAGCAAAGATGATGATCTTAACAGGAAATGTTCAATATGTTCACCATCATTCCTCAACAATAGCTGTAGTCGAGGAAAAATGTTATGAACAACACTGTAAAGCATGTCCGGTGTTAGGGTGAGGCACTATCAGTTCCGATCGGAAGATTGACTTGAATGCTAGTCTCGTTTAAACAACTGTATTACAGCGCCGGTGCATACACTGTTACCGAAACATTCAACACCAGATTAATCGAGGGTAAAACCTATGACCTAGAAGGATTTTAGTGGTGAAAGTATGTCATCTGCTGCGACTCTCATTAATATTTTTACTCCGTCATTTTTTAAACTTTTTTTTTGTTCTAATAAAGCCCCATGTCATTCCAAGCATGTGTGTCAATTTTTACCTCTCTATCTACATTATTCCGTGATTTATTAAGTTTTTAAATTTAGACTGACTTTTTAATCACTCGGTATTTGCGAGTCATGCAACTGAGGCAGTGTAGGTATGAGATCGGTATTCACGTAGTCCGAAGTGGAAAACTGCCTAAAAATCACATACAAACTGGTTAGCACACGGGTACATACAAGACCGAAATTGTTTTATGTGCCTTTAAATTGCATTGAAATAACTTAATATGTGCAGTAGGATTTATTATAAAAAATGCAAGTGCTACACAAGGACAAAAACGTAAAACTATCGCGAATACATCTTACCTAACCCTATGGCCCAATGACCATCACGTTTAATGACGCTATTCATGTGGTTGTAGAGTATGCAAAAACTCTAAAATTAACGTCCGAGAGTAACTAAATTTACTGCAAAAAATCGAACTTACTGCAAAATAAGTTCATATATGTACGAAAGAACAAACACCACACATACAATCCGTGTAGGTGCAGTTACCACTGTCTCCGGGTGCCGTAGAGGTCATTTCAATTGCCTAATAAGCAGGAGACCCGGTTCGAATACCG
Organism: Locusta migratoria; assembly: GCA_026315105.1. Lineage (NCBI taxonomy): Eukaryota > Metazoa > Arthropoda > Insecta > Orthoptera > Acrididae > Locusta > Locusta migratoria. Next base: position 449,497,853 of record CM048755.1, on the reverse strand, counting down.
CTCTGACGCAAATTTTCAATATTTCCCACTGATTTAATTCAATATCTAGTGGCACCTAATGACTATAATTTCTTTATGTCAGGCTAAATTTATTACTTGGCCTTGCAGTGTTAGTACATTTAATTCATAGCAATGTTGCAGATTTCTGGTGGGTCAAAGCTACAAAATGAATTGCCTTCCGTTTCTTTCTGTACGATTTCAGCGCTTTGTAGCTATATAGCTCATGATTTCGTTGTGACTGGTTAGGATACATTAGTTGCACAACCCGCATTTGTAAGAAGTATAATTCGGAAATGGAAGAAGAACCTGTCTAGACTCGGACAAACCCTTAAAATCAATGCCGCTAAATTAATCAGTGGAAATACGCTATCCCAAATCGGGCCCCTAACATTGTGTCCTAAGGTGGGGGATTTCGGTGAAATTAATTGATAATTAATAATCAAAATTAAAAACAATCAAATCAAAATTGAATGAGAAAATGGAACATTAGATACTTCAAATAAGATTCAGATCGATAAATGAACCTGTTTCTTTACGACAATAAATTCGACTCCACACTTCATAAAAACCAACTTTACACAATATACCGCCGATTAACTCAAGTGAAGCTAAAGAAAGGAAAATGAAATAGTACTGCACATTTCGTCAATGACACGAATAAACTCTATGAAATTCAACCACGCTATGCAGTGATTGATTGCCCATGCATCAGCAAAATTAACTTATCTCTTTAGCTGAAACCTGGTGGGTTCGGTAAATCGGAAATAAATGTCAGTTCCCAGCCAACAAGGCGGTGCTGCTAATATGTTCACAAACGAATACGGTCGTGGCGGTGGACGCGATGGTGTGGTTTAGCAAAAGATCAGCACCAGTCAGCCCAAAGGCGCCACCAGGACAGGCAGAGCAGTACTGTAAAATTATCGCACACTCCTGAAAGAGTAGTGCCATCTGCCTAAGTTTTAAGCTACTTGCACACCAAGAAAGTAAAAATATTTTAGAATACATTTCTCAGTTTAAAAATGGATCCACTGATCAAAATAAGAAATAATAATTCCGAGATTACTGCTTATTCTGTCAGCACCGTACATCTGCATACGAACATCGCAATCCAAAGCAAGGTGAGTGGTGGAGGGTACCTCGTAACACTACTAGGCATGTCGTATTCTGTTCCACTTGCAAATAGGACGTGGGGAAAACGAATGCCTGTATGCCTCTGTTGTTGTGGTCTTCAGTTCGGAGAATAGTTTGATGCAGCTGTCCACCCTACTCTGTTGTCCAAGCTTCTTCATCTCTGAATAAGAATGGCAACCCACATCCATTTGAATCTGCTTACTGTATTCGTCTCCCTCTGCGAGTTTTACCCTACACAATTCCCTCTAAGCCGGCCGCGGTGGCCGAGGGGACTGCGGCGCGCAAGTCACGGTCTGCACGGCCACTACGGTCGGGGGTTCGAATCCCCTCTCGGGCATGGATATTTGTGCCGTTCTTAGTATTAGCTAGTTCATGAGTAGTTTGTAAGTTTAGGGACTGATGACCCCGTAGTTAAGTCCCATAAGCTCTACAAACATTTGAACATTTGAATTCCATCTAAAGCTAAACTGACGATTCCATGATGTCTCAGATTATGTCCAGAAATGTTCAAATGTTTGTATAGCTTATGGGACTTAACTACGGGGTCATCATTCCCTAAACTTACAAACTACTTATAAACTATCTTATACTAAAGACGGCACAAATATCCATGCCCGACGTGGGATTCGAACCCCCGACCGTAGTGGCCGTGCAGATCGTGACTGGAGCGCCTCAGTCCCCTCGGCCACCGCGGCCGGCTGGTTATGTCCCTTCTCTTAGCCAAGATATGCCAGAAACTTCATTTCTCCCCAGTTCTGGTCAGCACCTCTTAGTTACGCTATCTACCCATCTAATCTTCAGCATTCGTCTGTAGCACCACATTTCGAAAGCTTCTATCATCCTTTTCTCTGAACTGCTTATCGTCCACGTTTCACTCCTGTACAGTGCTTTCAGGAATGATTTTCTGGCCTGCCGCGGTGGCCGAGGTGACTGAGGCGCTCCAGTCATGGTCAGCACGGCCACTACGGTCGGGGGTTCGAATCCCCCCTCGGGCATTTGTGCCGTCTTTAGTCTTAGGTAGTTCATAAGTAGTTTGTAAGCTTAGGGACTGATGACCCCGTAGTTAAGTCCCATAAGTCGTACAAACATTTGAACATTTTTTGAATGACTTTCTAACGTTTAAATTAATTTTGGGTGTCAACAACTTTCGTTTATTCGGAAATGCTTTTCTTCTAATAGCAATTCTGCATGTTATATGTTCCTTACTTCGGCCATCAGAAGTTATTTTGCTGCTCAAATAACAAAACTCTTCTAGTACTGTTATTGTCTCGATACCTAATCTAATTCCTTCGGTATCGCCTAATTTTCTTCCGCTGCATTCCATTACCCTTGTTTTGCTCTTGTTAATATTCATCTTATAACCTCCTTTGAAGACACTGTTTGTTCCGTTCAGTTGCTCTTCCAGATCCATTGCTGTTCCCGACAGAATCACAGTGCCATGCTTTGTACGAGCCCTGATTTCTCTTATCTTTGTGGTCTTTACGAGAAATATAAATTGGCGGCAGTAGAATCGTTTTGCAATCAGCTTCAAATCCGACCCTCTAAATTGTCTCAATAGCGTGTCTCGAAAAGAGTTCCAGAAGCATCTCTATAACATGCGCGCATTGCTCAAACCTACCAGTATCAAACCTAGCAGCCCGCCTCTTAATTACTTCTGTTTTCCTTTAACCCGATCTTGTGGGGGATCCCAAACTATTGAGCAATACTCAAAACGGGTCGCACAAGCGTTTTACGCCCGGTCTCCTTTATAGATGAACCAGCGACTGTCCTTAACATGCTCGTTCCATTTCATATCCCTCTGCGAGGGGACTGCGGCGCGCCAGTCACGGTCTGCACGGCCACTACGGTCGGGGGTTCGAATCCCCCCTCGGGCATTTGTGCCGTCCTTAGTGTAAGTTAGTTCGTAAGTAGTTTGTAAGTTTAGGGACTGATGACCCCGTAGTTAAGTCCCATCAGCTATACAAACATTTGAACATTTTCTTATCCCTCTGCAACTTACGCCTAGATATTTAATCGACACGACCGTGACAAGCAGCACACTACTAATGATGTATTTAAACATTATGGAAGTATTTTTCCTACTCATCTGCATCACCTTACGTTTATCTACGTTCAGAGCTAGCTGCCATACCTCACACCAACTAGAAATTTTGTCTACTTCATCTTGCATCCTACTACAGTAATACAATGACGACATCTTCCCGTACAGCACAGAATCGTCAACAAACAGAAGCAGAATGCTATTCACTCTCAGATCTTTTATACAGATAAAAAATACCATCATTTCAAACTTCCTTGCGACACTCCTGACGATACCCTTGTCTCTGATGAACACTCGTCGTGGAGGACAAAGTACTAGGTTTTTTTTCCATTACTTAACAAGTCTTCAAGCTGCTGACATATCTACGACCCATTACGTAAGATCACCGAGCGAGGTGGCGCAGTGGTAGCACACTGGACTCGCATTCGGAAGGATGGTGGTTCGAATCCACCTCCGGCCATCCAGATTTAGGTTTTCCGTGATTTCCCTAAATCACTCCAGGCAAATACCGGGATGGTTCCTTTGAAAGGGCACGGTCGATTTCGTTCCACATCCTTAACCAAACACCCGAGCGTAAGCTCCGTCTCTAATGACCACGCTGTCGATGCGACGTGAAACTCCAAGCTTCCTTCCTTCCATTACATACAGTGCGGCACTGTGTCAAATGCCTTTCGGAAATGTTCAGGACTCCCCTTGATATAGGCTCGCACGGTTTCATTTGAGAAGAGCGCAAGCCGAGTCTCACACGAGCGAGGCTTCATAAAGCCGTGCTGATAGAAGGACAGGATCTTCTCCTTCACAAAGAAATTTAGTATATTCCTACTGAGAATATGTTCAAGAATTCTTCAGCAAACTAATGTTAATGATATCGGTCTGTATGTTCTCTGGAACATAAAATAGTTTCGCGACCTGTAAACAACTCTAATCCGCATTCTTTGAGCTGCCTCTCCGTAACAGGTGGTGACGTTGTTTTTCCCGCAGCGTGTAGTCTGGAGAGCCGACGAGTTTCGTAACACGAGTGTAATTGAGCAGATATTCCTCACGGCAGCCCAAGGACGGAGCTTCTCCAAGGTTTCGAGCTGTTCAAATTTGCCGTTGTTACTGCGTCTAACAGTTAGCGCTCATATGAATTGCGTGTTCACAAAGTTGCTTACTTACTCGGGGAGCGGCGTTCGTCCCTTTCAAAAAATAATGATTGCAGGGACGGTTTCCTGTTATTATCACCGTCGTCTGACGAACAAAGTACGAGAATATCAGACCAGCAGAGAATATCAGACCATCTGTGTGACTGGAATTGAAGAGTTTCCATCAGACAGAACACAGCTTGTCATTCTCAATGAAGTCTTCAGATATGAAAGGGATTTCTGGCGTGCCCCAGGGGAGTGTTATACACTGACGAGAAAAATATATTCGTACTCCTGCTTTAAAAAAATGGCGGGGGCGGGGGGGGGGGGGTAGAATCCCCGCGAGCAAGCAGAAATGCTGCAGCGAGACGTGGCATGTACTCGACTAAAGTCTGAAATATTGCTGGAGGGAATTGACACTGCATCCAGCAGGGCTTGAGACGTTGCGTGGCCTGTGTGAATGGGGCTTAGGTCGACGCTAGGGTTGCTTGTTACTGAAGCACTCCAAGCCACACAACGAATCAAACTTCAAACAAGAGAAGTTCTTGGTCAAGTTAATAGCAGCACATTCTCCAAGGTTCTTCTACCAAAATAAAGTCGTTGTTAGATGAGAACGGATTTTTATTGATTCTTCCATCACACTACAGCACTGTATACATCTGGTCTAAAGCTCCTGGCAACCGAACTTACAAGAACGTACCACAGATGTCTCCGACTTTCAGCAGCTTACAACTACTTACAACTGCCCCTTGCCGTCAGTAGCGGCATGTTTACATACATGGATTTTAGCGCTCAATTCGCGAATACATCACGTCACGCGACGTGACGTTTACAAATTTTGTTTCAAATAAATTGACTACAAATTTTGAAGAAATTTATACAGTTCGATTTAGTGGTTAACAAATAATATAACTGGTCACAAAGTTGGTAAAAAAGGTTACAGTACATGCAATAAATTAATTATTTAAAGGTAAGTGGTGCGTACTTCCCTACACGGCCGCTAGGTGATACAATAACCTTTGAGCTGTAAGTTCATGTAAACAAACGAGACCGCACCTGACTTATGATTGATCTTCAAATTCAAGATTTTACCCAAATTTTAAGGTAACGACAATTTACACGTGAAAAAATGTTCATAAAGGTGTATGGTTTATCAAAACTTAATAGATGACAATTCTAGTTTTTCGTAAATAGTTCGAAACTGATATAATCGTTAGACAAACTGTTATGTTCATAAAATTTACAATATTCTCATTTCAAAAAAAAAAAAAAAAAAAAAAAAAAAAATCTTAGTAGTGACTGTTTTATCATGATTTTTTTAAACTCAGATCTTTAATATTACATATGAAACGTCACAGGCTGTCCAGAAATCCGTAAGAGTGCGAGGGGGTGGAGAGCTCTTCTGAGCCGCGGTGGAGTAGCCTAGCGGTCTAAGGCGTCTCGCTGCCGAGCGCGCGGTTGCTCGCCGTGGAGGTTCGAGTCCTCCCTGGGGCATGGGTGTGTGTGTGTTGTCCTTAGGTTAGTTTATCTAGGTTTAAGTAGTTTGTAAGCTACGGACTGATGACCACGCAGTTGGACCGATAGATTTACAAACAAATTTAACTTTTGAATATGATCTCCAGCATATCTATGCACGGTGTATGAAACTGCAATTGACCCTCGACATAAACAGCTGTGAAGTGATGCGTTTAGAAAGAAAGAAATATAATTTCGTACTTAATTACGTAATAGAACAAACACTGGAAGCACTTGCTTCCATAAAATATCTGGGAGTAAAGATAAGGAGCGATTTAAAATGCAATGACCATATCAACTTAATCATGGGTAAAGCAGTTGCCCAGATTGTATTTGGAAAAATCCTCAGAAAGCGTAGTCCGCCGACAAAGAAAGCACGTTACAAAACACTCGTTGGTCCGATGCTCGAGTATTGCTCGAGTAATAGGATTGATAGGAGACATAAAAAAAATGTTCAAATGTTTGTAAATCTATCGGACCAAACTGCGTGGTCATCAGTCCGTAGCTTACAAACTACTTAAACCTAGGTAAACTAACCTACGGACAAACACACACACCCATGCCCCAGGGAGGACTCGAACCTCCACGGCGAGCAACCGAGCACTCCGCAGCGAGGTGCTTTAGACCGCTCGGCTACTCCACCGCGGCTAGGAGACATAGAGAAGATATAACGCAGAGAAATACGCTTCGTTACAGGCTCATTTAGTAAGCGTGAGAGCGTCAAGGACATGATCAGGAAACTCCAGTGAGGGACGCTGCAAGAGAGACGTTCTCTACCGCAGTACGGGCTTCTGTCAGAGTTCCGAGAGCGTACGTTTCTCAAGGAGACAAAAAATATTTTACTTCCTGTTAGGTAAAGTCGTGGTGCATGAATGGCACCGAGCGAGGTGGCGCAGTGGTAACACACTGTACTCGCATTCGGAAGGATGGTGGTTCAAATCCACCTCCGGCCATCCAGATTTAGGTTTTCCGTGATTTCCCTAAATCACTCCAGGCAAATGCCGGGATGGTTCCTTTCAAAGGGCACGGCCGATTTCCTCCCTTATCCTTCCCCGAGAATCCGAGCGTTATCTCCGTCTCTAATGACCACGCTGTCGACGGGACGTAAAACCCTAAGCTTCCTTCCTTCCATGAATGGCTGGGAGACCCCGAAATGCAGGTTTAGCAGCCTAATTCGAAAGACTTTCTTTATCTTTCTCGCCCGCAGGCACCTCTCCTTCGTGAAGTATTAGAACTGTGTGCTGTAGTGCCTTTGTTAAGTGTATGTGACTGTAATGAGTGTGTGTGTGTGTGTGTGTGTGTGTGTGTGTGTGTGGTGCAACGTCGTGTTCGACATTATGTGAGGAGGTGTAGGGTGAAACCCGGTGTCGGCACATCGCCTACTACTCTCCAAAAGCAGCGAGGAGGCAAAAAAAAAAAAAAATAGAAAAAAAAAGTCAAATGTTTGTATAGCTTATGGGACTTAAGTACGGGGTCATCAGTCCCTAAACTTACAAACTACTTAACTAGCTTATCCTAAGGACGACACAAATATCCATGCCCGAGAGGGGATTCGAACCCCCGACCGTAGTGGCCGAGCAGACCGTGACTGGAGCGCCTCAGTCCCCTCGGCCACCGCGGCCGGCAGCACCGAGGGGGCCGCCGAGCTTAACGTCCCCATCCGACGGACGAATCACCATCAACAGTGAGTGACTCATGCCCCCACTCACTGCGGAGAGGTTTGGAATTTAATCCAAGACATTGGTGCAAAGACTGATGATCAAGGACTTTGCACCACCGCCCAGCCTGTCCCCTCTGCCGTAGGGCAAAGGGAAAATTGTAAATAGCGCGTGAAGTACCCGGACGGCAGTACTTTAGTGGCGGAATCGGTGAATCCATCGCGACACGGCCGTTGACTTTCTAAATGTTCAAATGTTTGTAAATCTATCGGACCAAACTGCGTGGTCATCAGTCCGTAGCTTATAAACTACTTAAACCTAGGTAAACTAACCTAAGGACAACACACACACCCATGCCCCAGGGAGGACTCGAACCTCCACGGCGAGCAACCGCGCGCTCCGCAGCTAGACGCTTTAGACCGCTCGGCTACTCCACGGCGGCGTTGACTTTCTCCTGGTATAACTCTGGAAAAGACCACAAGCGTCCCCAGCATATCACTCATGGAGTAAGGAACTGCAGTTGACCCTCGACATAAAAAACTGTAGTGTTAAAGTAAAGAGTGGAGCTTACACGGAGGCACGGTAATCGCTTTTCCGCGAACCGTAATCATCCGCGACTGAAATAGTGACAGTGGTCACGAAGTACCATCCACCACACACCGTGAGGTGGGTTGCGGAGTGTGAATGCAGATTTAGATATACTGCAGTTTTAAACGAGTGGAACTGCCTGCTGTATACATGAAATATTTAACGGATGAACTGCAATATCCATGAAGACTGAAAACTGTTTGTATGATTGCATCCTGCCTGAAAACTGTCACTTATCTTATTTGTTTCACAATTGTATAATTTAGCTTTTTGGCCAGTTTCAAGTCACTGAACATTTGTAGACAATACATCTGTCTAAGAACCAGCCATGGAGCATTACGTCATACCAGTCTCTAGCACATCTTGTATTTGCGGACTGCACACAGTTCTTGTACTTCTAATTGCTAATATCATCGCTGTAACAAAACCATACCACTGACGTCATTATTACGGATAAAAGTCACAACTTTAAAATACTAAAATTCTTGACTTATTCGTTATTTCCGGATATTGGTTACTATGACGTTGCCTAGTAGCGTATTGGAATGCTGTTGTTCAGTTAATGTGGGAATCCTAATGGGCAGTGGTCGTATCACGTAACGCGAGGCCTGTTAAATAATCACAAACATGTTCTAGTTATCTTTAAAGTAACACAGAGAATTCAAGTTTTGCTCCTAGTGTATAGCTCAATGTCGAGGACAGAATTAATTGGCGCACTTGTAGTACACTGGACTTTTATTCGGGAGGACAGTGGTTCAAATCCACCTCCGGCCATCCAAATTTAGGTTTTCTGTGATTTCCCTATATCACTTAAGAAAAGTGATAGGGCACGGCCGATTTCTTTCCCCACCCTTGCCCAACAATCCCAGCGTGAGCTCCGCCTCTAATGACCATGATTTCTTCCTCCCTTCACTGTCGAGAGAACGTTATTAGGGAAATATCGGACTATTTTGCATATTAAATATAAAGAGAGACAGTGAATTAAATTGTGTGCTGTGGTGGGGATTCGAACCCAGGACCTCCTACTTACTAGTTACGTGCTTTAGACCACTTTTTTTTTTTTTTTTTTTTTTTTTTTTTTTTTTGTTCTATGGGTAGATCAGTTCATTGCGGTCGTTGTTCCTTTGTGTTCGTTGTCGTTCGGTGAGTTCTTGGCTCAGCTTTTTTATTGCAGAGAGGCGTTCAGCCCTCTGACCGGGCGCGCTGAGCCACGGCGCCCGGTGACCACTCAGCTAACACAGCGTTGCAGCCAAAGCGACTACACGGACTGTCTTAAAGCACGTCTCGCTCCACACCACAAACTTTATTTCTGCCCCATGTTCCCTGCGAAATGCGTATCAAATTGCCAGGGCTCTCCTATATTGGAATAGCACCCCAGCAAAGAACGCGAATGGGAACAATCCCGCCTTGTTCCTCAGGCCGAGGTGATATAAATATAAACAAATAATACTTTCTTTTAGGACTAAATATATTTTGGTACCTGAAGCGTAAATATTGGAATATAATTTTACGAACAGAATGTGTAATGATGCTAAAGTCATAAGGCATCTCCGTACACGTTGATCTGAAGCAACAAAGACATAAATATATCCTTAACAAATAGAATGCCTGTCCGAGCTATCCGTAAGTCTTGTTAACGAAAGGCTGGTAATATCGGTGGATCTGTCCGTATCTTGCAGGATTGACAGCCCTGAAGCCGCGAAAGCGTCGTAGTTTACTTACAGTGATGTAACCGCAGGAAATTGTATTATAGAGTTATATATTGGTGAAATTTGCGTCGTCTGATGCGTGCGGCCGCACGGAACGGCTGTGTGTTCAAAGGTGTCACGCTACGGAGTGGGCGGCCGTTCCCGCCGGAGGTTCGAGTCCTCTCTAGGGAAAGGCTTGTGTGTTGTCGCTAGTGTAAGTTAGCTTAAGTAGTTTGTAAGTCTAGGGACTGATGACGATAGCAGTTTAGTCCAACAGTTTTATAAACATTTCCACATTTGATGCGTACAAATCACTTCATGATTCTGGACCTAGTGAACTTTGACCTTGGAAATGAATGGAGCACTATTGATTACCATGTAGGAGTACATCAGTAGTTCAGGAATCGCTTGAGAACCTCATTATGATAGCCATCATGATGTAACTGTCGATCATGAAGCAAAGACGCCCAAATTTCAATAGCAGTATTCATATAAACGTGGTGGCTGATCTTTCTGATACATCCGCAAGAACAGACACCACATATACACATAATTTACGGCCAGTGATCATGCCCGTAAGGACACACACACACACACACACACACACACACACACACACACACACACACACACACAGGCTGTGTTTATTTAAGGCGAATTACGCACATGCAAATTTTAAATGTTTGTAAACCTGTTAGACCAAACTGCTATTAATCCCTAGACTTACAAACCACTTAAATTAAGGACAAAAAAACACACAGGCATGTCTGAGGGAAGACTCGAACCTACTGCGGGAACGGCCGCCCAGTTCGTAGCACGAAGCCTTAGACCACGCGGTGATTCCGATCGGCTGCTGGTGATCCCTACTTCATCGCGGACGCACACCATGCTCGAAATCTTGCGGTGTTAACGAAATGCCGCGAGTAATGAACAGAATGGCCAGGGGTAGTGTGTGAATACTTTGAAACTTTGCATTAACGATAGGCGTCCTCGGGTAGTCCATGCAGGTGCGGTGGCCACTGTGTCCAGGTGGCGTAGTGGAAAGCGCAGATGTCTATAAAGTGGAAAGCCCAGGTTGGAATTGATTTAGGTCAATGACCACTGATAGCTAATATCGTAAATGCCTTTGTGACTTATCATCATGTCGTGTGAATGGACTTAATATGGAAAACCACATGAATGTAGTAAGCAAACACAATTACATACATAGACCTTAAAAGTGTTGTTAAGAAGGTGTGTTGTTTGCATTTCTATTGCTTCTTCTCTGAGCCTGAGGGAAGAAGGTGACTTCTGTATTGGAACCTAGTTGATATACGAGTCGCAGTAAGGTTTCCTTCTTTATTTTATTTATTTATTTATTTATTTATTTTTGCAGAGCCTGAGGGACAAAGGTGACTTTTGTATTGGAACCTAGTTGATATACGAGTCGCAGTAAGTTTTCCTTCTTTATTTTATTTATTTATTTATTTTCACGAAGGTAGCATAGTTATGAAAAACGTTAGTTGCAACAGGTACAGGAATATTTGATGTATTGATCGACGTAATCACCAAAACAATTGAGAGGCTCTTCGTATCGTGGGCTTAAGTTTTCCATTCTTGTGTCGTACAGGTCTTCCGCTTATGAATGGAACTAGAGTGTGACAGTCGTCTTCACCTGTTACTCTGATCAATACGGCAAGTGCCATTCAGATAAGAGGCGCAGAATGCTTACCACAAGATGTTCTGCTGCCCCACGACAATGCTCGTCTCAACACGACTCAGCAACTGTTTTGCAGAAGTTCTGCTGAGAGTTGTTTGATCATACAGTATACAGTCCTAATCGTGCTGCCAGTAATTTCCATCTTTTCTTGCACCTCAAGAAATTCCTGTCCTCCGACCAGCGTTTTGACAACGATGAAGAGCTGAAAACGATACTCACATGCTGTTTCCATTGGCGTGCGAAACAGGAATGCAACGTTGATCCCACGGTACGACAATTACCTCAATTGTTTCGGTGTCGAATCTCCCGTCAGATGTTAGAGACCTCCCTAGGGCAACGGGCAAGGGGGTGCGTTTGTTGTCCTTAATGTAAGTTAGTTTAAGTAGTTCGTAAGTCTAGGGAGTGATAACCATTGCAGTTTGGTCCAGTAGGTTTACAAACATTTGAACCATGAACTATGTCGAAAAATTGCTGTACTTGTCGCCACAAAAGTTTTTCATGAAACTTTTTTTTTATGGAAACTTACTTTCTGGATGCACATCGTATCATGGTTATGTAGACAGTAGTAATGACTAGTTTAAGACCATTCACGTGTACGGGGGAAGTACTTTAAGGGCACCAAGAGAAACTAAGGTAAGAAGGCAGGACCAGAATTCGGTTCTCAGACTCACTATCTGCAAGAGTAATATATTGCGAATAGGTATATCACGCAAGATGTCTCGTTTCTCGCTAAGCAACGCAGAGAAATACAGAGAATGAAGAAGAGTTTTCGCGTTTCCCGTCTTCTAGCTAATCACAAATAGTAGCTAACACTGGTTTTTACCTAAGCGTCTCCAAGCCGTAAATGGAAAGTCCTCAGAGCAGCAAAAGTAAGCGATATTCCCTCATGGTCTCGGACAGACTTGTAAAGGATAAAATTCCGTGAGACAACCAGTATAGTAAATGGAATTGAGAGGAGGACGGTGCAGCATGGTCCTAGGCCATCACTGGTTAACAATGCCAAGATCTGTAAAAGGTCAAACTACAAATACGTTGCTTTCCGTGCAATCTTGTCGTCTTCAATAGAACCTTTCTCAGAGTGCAAAACTTGTGAGTTCTGCGTTTGTGAAATTCGCCGATCAAAACGTGACAAATACTTTTACTTAGACGAACACAAAGTTCAAATATGTTCAAATGTTTGTAAATCCAAGGGAGCAAAATGCTAAATTTATAGGTCCCTAGACATACAAACTACTCAAATTTACGCCAAGGACAAACACATACCTATGCCCGAGGGAGAACTCGAACAGGAAGTAACGTAATGTCTTGGCATATCGTTTTACAAAATCCACACAATGGAAATAAGCGTAAACTGCGTCCAAAAACCCTGGCGAGCTTATCGCTCCCGACCGCCCGCTGTATCTACTGGATGCTTTCCTACCTCTGTCAGTTTTCGTGACTTGTAGCCGCTTCTTCTGAATCAAACAGCATCTCAACTGGTCTTCAAGGCTGATTGCACACCGTTCCAGTTACCTCAGCAAAGAAAAATACCGGACAGTACCGGGAATCGAACTCGAGTCTTCCGCATTGCGGTCAGCCGCAGTGATCACGCATCTGAGGAGGCAATCAAAGCAATTCTGAAGGCAACCCCTCCCTTGCTCCGTTCCTCGCCTACTCCTATAATGCCACTTCCTTTTTCGATAAATTGGAGAAGTAATTTAGAAAAGCTTTAGGAGAGCCTTTCAGAAAATCTTATATACATTTCGCAGAAATAAGTTTAACTAGTCAATACTTTATGTGTGCTATGGCATTCTTTCTCGTTCTTCGATTCTCTTTCTTGGCCTCGTAAAAGGCAGGTTATCAGCTAACGTAAAATAAAACTAGCAACTGTAATACTATCTATCTTAAGGATTGGAGGTAGTAGTTGTGAAAATAATCGTTATCGTTATATAGCATACAACACGCGAATATCAGAAAAATTATCCACAGTACGGAAGTTTGATTTAATTCCTTTTACTAATTGATACTCGACCTTAAAGTCACACTTACCTCAAAAATTTGAAAATTTCTTATAAAATGAGATTTTTACCTTATCTTTATTTTTGAATGAGATTTTACCTAAAAATCAATTTCACGTTTATATAGTTATAGCATGGGTAACAAACCTTCTAGTTCAACGAGGCGCCGGTTGAAGACGTTCCATCAGACAGTACAGATATATCATCAAGTAATGGGGCTTCAAATATCCAGGATAAGGTTTGTAGACGAGTTATTGACGTTGTATAACCGAGTTTCAACCTGATATTCTAAAATTACATCCCTCCTTCTGCCTTTCATGCCCATAAAGGCTACCTCACATAACGCTCTAATGAGGTAGCGATGGATCTTAACGAAACTAAGAAAAATGGTAACGCGGAAGCTACGTCTCTCGAGTACCTGGTTAGGCCTTTTGTTGCCACTGACTACCACTGTCCTTTTCTACAACAATTCAAAATCAAATGTTTGTAATTCTTATGGGACCAAACTACATTGGTCATCAGTCCCTAGACTTACAAACTACTTAAACTAAGTTAAACTAACCTAAGAACAACACACACATCCATGCCCTAGGGGGGATTCGAACCCCCGACGCGGGAGGCCGCGCGATCTGAAACGTGGCGCTCCAGATCGCTCGGCTACTCCCGCGCGGCTCTACAGCAATCGAAGCGGAATTATGATGAAGTAACATGCTGCATTTTATTCGGCGCAATAACGACAAAACAAGGAAACGTAGTTAAATTTGGTGGAAAAGAAGATTACCTTGAAATAATGTGGGATTGGGCATTAATTCTTTAAATAATGTATATCGAAGTGACAAAGTTCAATTATCATGGATTAGATGTAGTGCAGATCAAGGTAATCTACAGTGCGGGAGTCCACCATGGACGTACGTGATCGTACTCTCTCGCAAATTAATTTTTCCTGCTAACTCACAACCTTGCCTGTCTTTAGACGCGAACAGCTTTCTCACGCTCATACACGGAGAGAAGAGTAGCTAGCTGTTTGTGAACGTCGTTGGGTATAATTCTAATGACGGGACGAAAAATGAGGTAGACAGTTTTTTTAGAACGTGGCAAGTAAGCATGACGAAGCAACTAAAAGCTAACGTATATTACCTCTCTCTGACTGCACACATGGAACTAAATGATACAGAACCTACTTGTTTCACGCAGTAAATGGGAAACAAAACTGCAGATACACAGTGAGGACAAAAACATGTCGCCTGTAATTATCGAAGAACCTTTCCTGCTTACATCACAAGACACTGTGCAAGGTCATTTTGACCCATTGTAACTACAAGCCAAGAAAGAAACGCTTTATATGAATGAACGTTTGTAACATGAAATGCACCAATAGTGGATAGCAGGCAGTGGATTGTGATGAAGGAGAAAGTCATGTGACGTCTTTAAAGCCGTGGTTGAGTGGCTGATCGTTCTTAGGTGCCTTGCTGCGGAGTGCGCGGTTGCTCACAGTCCGAGGTTCGAGTCCTTCTTCGGGCATGGGTGCGTGTGTGTGTCCTTAAGATAGTTTACTTAGTTTAAGTAGTTTGTAAGACTAGGGACTGATAACCATATAAGTTAAGTCCCATAGATTTACAAACATTTGAACATTTTGAACAACTTTAAACAACAAACAAATAGGAATTAGCGTGTTGTTAGGGATTGGATGTACACTAGATTACATTAATAAATAGTTAAAATCAAGTTTACAGCAAAATACAAGGAGCAGAAATGAGATTCCTGAAGAAACTACAGGTTCTGCACTAGAAGAGATTTAATAAAGAATTATTTACAGGTCGATTCTTGCTAAAAGAAAACAGCAACCAGCCACTATTAATAATGTTATTTATTTTTTTTAAAAAATAGCACCATTACATGCTTCTAACTTAGAGGATCATCATCAGACGGCTGCTTACGTCCAAATATATTTGTTGTTATTCACATCTTGATTGTACCCCCTTGTAGCGAAATATTCTTGGGTTGGTGGTGCCATCGAAAAACCTGCGCTATTTTTTCGCAGTGCCGTTTTTTGCTCACGATATAATGCGTACTCTGTGAAGTAGGCCTACTTATTACACTTATGCAGTGTGACATTGCGTGAAGCACCACACAGAAACAGAAACTTTGTGCCACAGGATTTTCGATGGCACTACCATCCAAACAATACTTCTCCACAAAGGGCTAGAATCAAAATAAAAAATAAATATATTTCGAGATAAACAGTCGTCTACTGATGAACGTTTTGTTCGAAACCGGTAATGGCGCTATTGTTTTAAAATAAATAGCATTATTAATAGTGATTGGTTGCTGTTTTCTTCTCTGCATGACTCAATCTGTATTTTGTGCACAGCGACGGTCTCAAAGTGTCAGTTTTTGATAAAATACCAGACAGAATTAAGTTGTTCGAAACGAGTGTAATGTACGTGTTATTATTGAGGAGATAACTGAATACAGAGAGAGGTGTAAACAACTTGTGAACAAAGGGAAAGGTGAAAAGTACCTCAGAAAACCCGTAACTACAATCCGAAATGAGAGATGCGAGTTAAGCAAGGAAACGATGAACAAAAACTTGGTGAAGACGGAACAGTCTTGTGCCTAACCACGACGTATTGGCCATACGTGGTTGACACGTGGCTACCTTTTACGTAAAGAGGACCCACCGAATAGCCGTTGTGGAAGTTTGTTGACAGTGGTCCACATCCTGTCGGACTGTCCGCTTTTAGCCGCCTTGCGGCAGTCTTTTAATCTACCTACTGCGCCTGCCTTGATTTTATCTGACAATGCCTCAATGGCTGACCGAGTTTTAGGTTTTATACGTGCAGCTGGATTTTATCAATCTATTTAGTGGTGGGCCTGGGTCTGGTGTCTCAGGCTCCCACCTCTCATCTTTTACTCTGATGTTTTTCTTATTTCTACCCTGTTTTTATCTCAGAGTTTTTAGTCTGTGCAGAGTGACTGGCTCATCTTGTATTTGTTTTTGATCAGCCAGCCACGGTTCCCTGCTTTATTTTAGTTAGTTCAACACTTGGTCTCTCTTATTCCTGTCTTCTTCCGTGTTGTTGAGAGTATCAAGTTCATTGGCACTGTGTGCCCCTTACGCCTCTCTTCTGGGTGTTGAGCTATGTTGTTGTTATGGTCTTCAGTCCGGAGACTGGTTTGATGCAGCTTTCCACCCTACTCTACCCTAGCTATATTTTACTTTTCCTACTTGGATGTCTTGTCTTCGCTAGGAACAGGGGACTGATAACCATGTAGTTTAGTCCCCTCTAAACCCCAAACAACAACAGCCTAACCACGGCATGTAAGACGGCGACTGCACACTTGAGGAGTTTGACTCGATGCTGGTATCGAATACATAGCCCGTCTTTGTGGAGCTCTGAGACACGTTAATTAAAAGCAACGTTATGTCACACTGTTTATGACACTGAATTATGAGTACGTTACTTAAATATGCTGAAGTTCTGAATTGAAAATGCTTCGCCCTTTGGGCATTTCGAATGGGTAAAGAACTTGTGCTATACATATTACAATATTCATACCAACGATACAATCACGAAATCCCTAGGCATATTGTAAGGCAAATCGGTTAAGGAATACGAAATTCAGCGCAAGTATTATTGAAGATCTCGAACTTGAGCGAGTCATCAGGCAGGTCGTGTAAACATATAGTATGGAGACAGCAAAGGACCTGGAAGAGCAGTTGAATGGAATGGACAGTGTGTTGAAGAGAGCGTATAAAATGAACATTAACAAGAGCAGAACAAAAATAATGGAATGCGGTCTTAGAAAATCAGGCGATGCTGAAGGAATTAGATTAGGTAACGAAACAATGAAGGTGATAGATGAGTTTTGTTACTAGGGTAGTAAAATAACATGCGATGGTCGCAGTACAGAGGATATAAAATGCAGAATGGCAATGGGAAGAAAAGCATTTTTGAAAAAGAGAAATTTGCTAACATCGAATATTAATTTAAGTGTAAGGAAGTCTTTTCTAAAGGCATTTGTGTGGAGTGTTGCCTTGTACGGGAGTGAAACATGGACGATAAGCAGTGCGGACAGGAAGAGAATAGAGGCTTCTGAAATGTGGTGTTACAGAAGAATGCTGAAGATTAGGTGGGTAGATCGCATAACTAATGAAGAGGTACTGAACAGAATTGGCTAGAGAAGGAATTTTTGACTAAAAGAAGGGATCACTTGGTAGGACACATTCTTAGACATCGAGGAATCGTAAATTTAGCATTGGAGGGAAGTGTGTGGGGTAAAAATCGCAGAGGGAGACCAAGAGACGCGTATAGTAAGCAGATTCAAGTGGATGTGGGTTGCCGTTCTTATGAGGAGATGAAAAGGCTTGCTCAGGATAGAGTAGGGTGGAGAGCTGCATCAAACCAGTCTCCGGACTGAAGACCATAACAACAACCACAGGTTTGGGATTACTGGAATATAGTATAAACACTTTTGCACTGCTAAAAATATAAGATGCTATATGTTGAAACCGCATGACCTAGACTTCGATTTGTTTGCTAAAAGCCGGAACATTTAGGTGTCCCGGCACAACAAGAGAGTGTACTCCAAAAACAAAGAGTCGTTGCCGAACCGGAATGTCTGCTCACTTTAAAGTTACTGCTTGAAAGCAGCAGCCATATCCTCCTTGTATTGTGATATTTTACTTTAGCCGCGGTGAAGTGGCCTAGCGCTATAAGGGGCATTGCTGCGAAGCACGCGGTTGTTCGTCGGAGGTTCGAGTCCTCCCTCCTTAGATTACCTTAATTTAGTTTAAGTAGTACTTGTGTCAAGGCCGTTACTTGCGTATTCCACAGGTTTGATTAGCACGTTATTTTTTGTAAGGATGGCGAAAAAAGTCCCAGTAAACGCTTATCATTACCTTTTTAACGTAGCGCGCGCGTCTGAAATATTCTTTAGTCAGACAGCGCATCATTTTCAATTTGAAACGCTGAAAAACAGAATAATAACATCACTGTAACAGTCATTAGAAGCAGCAGTCGTACTTTCAAATGCATGCTTCGAATTAGCAGTCATTAAATTGAAAGATTTCCCTTCCGTTTTGATAACGATCTTTGCTCCTGCAGATGGCAAGGAAATAGTTTATTTTGTCATTGCCAATTAATATAACAGGAGACTTTCTATCCACGAACGTACGTAAAGGTCTTCGAAAAACATGGAAATACCAACCTGCCGCGCAGTTCATATATTTGTCAACACTAAATTGAACAGTGATAGCAGTTTATGTATCTATAATACTTAGTCTGGAACTTTCAACTAATTTGGATTTTATGTATGCTTCGTTCCCTGAACAGGAATAGAGGAAATTTCCTGTTCTGCACAGATGCGAGTACATTGTCTAGTTTGTCAGTAAACCATGAACCCAGTTAGAAAAAGATGCCGTAAGCATGCTCTGTCTACAAACGTCGGCAGATACAAAAAATGTTCAAATGTTTGTAAATCTATCGGACCAAACTGCTTGGTCACAGTCCGTAGCTTCCAAACTACTTAAACTAAGGTGAACTAACCTAAGGACAACACACACAGCCACGCCCCAGGGAGGTCGGCAGATACTAAAAGCTCTGGGATAATAGAACGCAAAGATAAGAAGATGAATTCCGTGAATACGTAACATGTTTAAATATAAGCTAACACGGAAGAAATGAATAATGAACAAATTTAAAAACTAAGACTGCGATAATTTAAATATCGTATGGACCACAATGAATGTACAAATTAAATAATAATAATAATTCGAAATGTATTACCAGTTTAGTGGTGGAGTTTTTATAGAATATAGTTTAAGTAACGGAAAATCTATTTCCCCTATTTTATCCGTAGATTACGTTGTAATTGTTCTTGTAATGTGTGTATACAAATAATACAGTGGTTAGTGTTGTATGTGACGTTCAAAGAACATGTCGACAGCAAAAGGACTTTAACCGTGAACAGTTTTGCTTTGTAACAGCCAGTATATATGCTTAAAAACGTGCAGAGCTGCTCCGTTATCGGTGTGACACCGTGTGTAACTACAACACTACATCCTCACTTAACTGATTGCCAGACGATTAATCAAGTCACTTGTGAAGGAACGCCGGCCGCGGTGGCCGAGGAGACTGAGGCGCTCCAGTCACGGTCTGCACGGCCACTACGGTCGGGGGTTCGAATCCCCCCTCGGGCATGGATATTTGTGCCGTCCTAGTTCGTAAGTAGTTCATAAGTAGTTTGTACGTTTAGGGACTGATGACCCCGTAGTTAAGTCCCGTAGACTATACAAACATTGTGAAGGAACAGGCGCTTCTCTTAAACAGTCCCACCAAAATGACCGTATATCTTCTATGTAAGGAATCTGATTACCCTTACTGCCATAAACTACCATTAAAAACTATATTTGGATAATTACTTGACCGTGATAAATGTTATTTCTATTTAATACAGCCTCTGAATCACTGGATGAAATCGATATACAAATAGCAAAACTATTATGGGTAACCTCATTAAATTTCCTATACTGGTACACCAAACCGCCCACAACACTGATTAAACGCACACAAAAAAATTAACAACCCATCTACAACCCAGAAATAGTGCAATGTGATATTAGGGCAATTCTAAACAAACGTCGCGAAATTTCAAAATGTTCAAATGTTTGTAAAGCTTATGGGACGTAACTACGAGGTCAGCAGTCCCTAAACTTACAAACTACTTATGAACTACTTACGAACTAGGACGGCACAAATATCCATGCCCGAGGGGGGATTCGAACCCCCGACCGTAGTGGACGTGCAGACCGTGACTGAAGCGCCTCAGTCCCCTCGGCCACCGCGGCCGGCGCGAAATTTCACAGCTGCCAGATTTGTATTTGTCTCTCTTTACATCGGACAACCAATCACAGACTAGCTGCTGAAAGGCAGCACTCAGAAAATAATGGCTGTCGGGTCAACGCATGTTAACAGCCCACATCGCGTGAAGTACGTAACAGAATTAAATAAAATGTTGTTACACACGATTCCTTTAACTACTCCTCTCCAAAAGACACTGAAATACATGCATAATGACAATGAAAAAGAAATAATAAAAGAATGTAAAAGAAAACAGAATAATGGTAAGTTTGATAATGGCAAAAACTAACAATGCTCACTGATTGGCATTTGCTATGTTTATTAAGAAAAAAGGATACTAACGTTAGTATTTTATAAAGTTAGAATTTTGATTTTAATTAAGGTTAATAAGTCTTTCAGTGACAAAGAGAGAGCAAAAGTTCGTGGTTCCTTATCTGTTCATAGTCCAGGCATAATGATGTCGGTAGAAGTTTGTGCGTGCTGGCGCTTTGTTGCAACTTCCTTAATAATGAAATCTTGATGAACCCATAATGAATCCTTTTGATTGATCTACCTACCCCGTGACCCCGAATATCTTCTTCGTCGTAAATATCACGTTGTAAAGCATCCGGAAACGTCAGCATCAATTCAAAGTCAACATGTTGGCATGTGTACGTTTCTAATGTCAGTTGATGACGTGACGTGGTTGACACAATGTTAACACACAGTTTTTTTTAAATATAGAGACAGCATTATGTCCATTTTGGTTTTCAATCTCGTAATATATATCTGTTCACTTTAGTACAGCGCGATATGCGATTACATGTGTATATCTTAGGAGGCTGATCCACAAACAATATAGTTCAGTCTTTCAAAGTCACAGTAGAAATTTTGCACACTCGGCACATTATTAATACACGAGTAGAACCACAGTTTTAGTTAATATCTTAGTTCGTTCCACTATGCTGTTTATCGATTGACACTGAACAATACATACCACAACAATGCTATCGCATTAGCGGCACATTGTTGGTGTTACTGTATGTCCATTAAAATAAGCACAGTGTTTAAACGGTTTAACGTTCTGTTAGAAATAGTTCACGTGATAAATCTGAACATTACGCTGAATGCGGAGGACGCGTAGTTACTCTCTGTTCTGCTTCGCGTTGTCACTCACTTCGCTCCACATTCCGCAACATCGTTCGCACGACTCCAATACCACGCACACATTCGACTATCGATCTCTCCCCCCCCCCCCTCTCTACTTCACAGTGCACATTGAACGCAAACAAAGATTTACATACAGTATAAGAACAAGTAACACAGAGAAATTAAGAATTTAACATGAAATACGCTAAATATTATTATACACCATGAAACAAAGAAAATATTTAACACTAGTATTATGTATGTATGTATAAAGAAATGAACAGAAAATAATTACTCCTCGAAAATAGCAAAGTCTTGACAAAGTGTCACACTATCTGTCTTTCATTCCATTCACGAATAGCGTGCGTTACAGCGTGGATTTATCTTATTTTAGTATGATGATCATTTCTCCCTGAGTAGGTGGGAGTCAACAATATATTTCCGCATTCGAAGGAAAAATTTGGTGATCAAAGGAAGGCTCGCCGCAAGGCAATATTCCCTTGTTGTATTGATTTCTTACCCGTCTCTTTCCGTGACGGTCTGTCCCCTGTATCGCGATAATACAAAACGCGCTGTCCTTTTTTGCACTTTTTCGATGACCTCCACCAATCCTAACTGATAGGGATGTCACACCGCACAGCAATACAGAAGAGGGTGGACAAGCGTAATGTAGGCGGCCTCTTTAGTAAATCTGTCGCATCTTCTAAATGTTCTGCCAACAGAGCGCAGCTTCTCCACAAAATTTTCTGTGTGTCTTTTCTAATTTAAGTAAGTCGTAACTGCGATTCCTAGGTATTTAGTTGGATGTCTGCCCTTCAGATTTGATTGATTTATGTGGTACACGAAGCATATATATGGCATATAGTTACCTACACGAAAATTACTATAATGCTTTAATAAAATATACTGGTGTCCAACTAATGAGATAATCATATCTCCGTCACAGAGCCACGTCAATCTCCTGTAACCACTGAACAGCTTTCTGACTAACTAGATGGAGTTCGACCATACCTCCAGAAAATGATCGTAAATAGACATTAAGTAAGTCCGCTCCACAGTCACAGGTTTGATCATCTGTCTGTCAACACCATACTGAATGTCTCTTAGTACTCATGTGTACATCACACTTTTCATTATTTAGGGTCAATTTCCAATTTTTGCACCTTACAGATATATAAATCGTTCTACAGGCGATTTTGATCTTCTGATGATTTCACTAGACGATAAAATTACAGTATAATTTGCACACAGCCGAAGAGGGCTGCACAGATTTCCTCCTAACTCGCTTATATAGATAAGGAAAAACAAAAGACATACAACACGTTCTCGGAGAACGCCAGATATCACCTCTGTTTTAGTCGATGTCTTTCCAACAATTACTACGAACTGTGTCCTTTACAACAGGGTATCATTTTATTGAAAAGACCATTGTCTCCTTGTGCAATTCTGCGAAAAACACAACCATGCTGTGGCCATCCCGTTAAGCAGTTTTCAACAAAGAACGTTTATCACGTAGCGTGCTTCGCCTAACACAGAGGCCTTTGAGCCGATATATGTTCCAACAGCTGAAAGGAATACCTTGAGGGCCAGTAAAGAGACAGCTGTTTGAGGTGCGTTTTGACACTCAAGCAAATAGAACAGTTAGTCTGATATGCCACCAGTCACAACTGAAGATTATTCAAAATGTTCAAATGTTTGTTAAGCTTATGGGACTTAAATACGGGGTCATCAGTCCCTAAACTTACAAACTACTTATGAACTACTTACGAACTAGGACGGCACAAATATCCATGCCCGAGGGGGGATTCGAATCCCCGACCGTAGTGGCCGTGCAGACCGTGACTGGAGCGCCTCAGTCCCCTCTGCCACCGCGGCCGGCGAAGATTATTCATTTACGACACAGTTTCGGGCTGGTGCCCATCTTTCCATTATTAAACGATCATGTTTCTGCACTCAAAGTTTGAGTCCACTGTTTCTGCGTTTTGAATTCCAAATCTGAATGTTGAAATATGTAAGTAAATGTTTAGCCTGCTGTAAATAGACACAAGGTCGGTGCTCGACTGGAAACCGAAGGGTCGCGGTTTCAAAACCAGGTCGGACCTCGGATTTTTTCAGTCTGTACCTTAACCCATCCTTCACCTCTCAACGATGTGAGTCGCCAGAAACGACACGTGGTTCGGATTCCACGTTAAGCTGTAGGTCCCCGTTCGCCGGTTGGATAACTGGGGTAGGCTAGGGACACGCAAGTCGCCGAAGTGGCGTCCAATTAAAAGACTTGCACCAAGCCATTGAGCCACGCGAAATTATTATTAATAGACACAAGCATCAAATCGGTCGTGTCTTAAATAAATCATTGTCAATCGTGACTGGTAGCAGATCTTATTTTACACCTAGTATATGCAAACAATTCTAAATTTACATTTTTCACAGACGTGCTGAAAATTAAGACAGTTGCACATACACAACTCTTTGAGAATGGGTTGCACATGAAGACTGTATTTATTTTTTTCTTTTTAATGTTTTAATAGCATATTATCACCTATGGTACTGACTCAATGATTGTAAAATAAAAAATAAATCGCAAAAGGCTTAGAAATTTATTATATCGAACCAAAGAAATTTTGTTACTGGTCGGTTTCGTATAGGAAATAATGAATTTAAGAAATTACTATACATATTTATTGTATTTGCAAGGACTCCATTATCGAAGAGACGTTAAAAATTGACAAAGGAACTAATGAACTTGTATCAGTTTCAGAGCGACTCAGTCAAATAAGTGAAGTTGGATTCGATATTTTGGTTGCCGAAAATCTGAAGGCATGGTCTGAAGAACAACTACCATGCATATAAATATGCATGTATGTATGTTCCACATTTCCTCCCAAACAACTCGACCGATTTCAACCATTCTTGGTACGTATGTTTCTCCTGACATGTAAGAATTGCTGTGCGAGTAAAATCCACGTACGACACATAGTTCAGGGGATGTGACGTCATAAACAATAAAATTAGCTGAAAACATGCGACAGTGTTCCATATTTCCTCCTAAACTAATTATCAGATTTAAATCAAACTTGGTACACATATTATTTGCCGTTAGGGAACAATATCTGCGGCGGTAAGAACCACCTACGACATATACTCCAGGAGATATGGCACCGAAAAGAAACAAGAGTCACATAAAACTGGCACAGCAAGCGACGCGTGAATAACTATTCTTGAAGAATGAAAGCACTTAGCAACTTATAACGAATTTCAGCCATAATTTAAAACCTTTACAAAACTTTTTCTCGCTGACAATCCCAGCGAAATGATGAAAGACGTTTATTGCTTACTGCACCATTCGCCATGGTGTTAAATTTATTACTCCTACAATACTAATTGCATTCGCGAGACATTTTGCAGACAGTGTGCACATATACCACTGAACGTGCTTCGAAATTATATCATAGTACGACACGGTATTTCAGAAGATATTACAACATAGGCCGGCCGCGGTGGCCGAGGAGATTGAGGCGCTTCAGTCACGGTCTGCACGGTCACTACGGCCGGGGGTTCGAATCCCCCCTCGGGCATGGATATTTGTGCCGTCTTTAGTATAAGGTAGTTGATAAGTAGTTTGTAAGTTTAGGGACTGAAGACCCCGTAGTTAAGTCCCATAAGCTTAACAAACATTTGAACATATTACAACATAAACAATGCTATGCGCGAAAACCGGTCCATTACGCATGAGGCTGTAAGTTTCTACATCTTTAGTACGAACTATATTCGCAACACATTTCTAATGTTCTACTTTCAGTACCTGGAAAATTATATTATAGAAGGACATATTATTCAGGAGAGATAACGTCATAATTATTGAGCTGCATGAAAATTGGACTGAAATGTACAAAGTGTAGGACACAGGGCGATGTAGACAAGGATACGGATTAACATACGAATGGAATAAATACATGCCCTGCAACTAACGCTATTCTGTAATAAACGTCGCTACCTGTTCCGAAATGACACCTTAGAATGTACGAGCCAGGACAGTGTCAGTGTGGACAGCTCCCTCTGGTGTGAATTCGTTTACGAACATGCAAAAGGACCTTGATTTTTCTGACCTGGAAAATTATCAAAGAAGGGTAAACAAAATGTCGATAAAATGATGATAATAATATATAACAATGTCCTCAAAATTTCTAACTCACAGTACGAGTGTTTTGCCCCTAATAATATGAAAACTTATGGCGCTCCTGCTATGAATACTCATGGGTAGTCGACAATTTCTGTCATATGGAAGTTTGGGTGGGCCCGGCAGGCCTGCACGGTTAGCGTAATGGTTAACACGAGCGCTCGCGAAAAGCGGGAAATCCGGATTCGAATCCCGACTCGGTTCAAAATTTCATATGTCGCCTACAAATTGTACTTCGAAAACATGTTGTGTAGCGATCTGAATGGTCAGTCTGGACGCAATTTATTTTACGGTAACCGGTTTCGACCATTTAAATGGCCACCCTGAGACCACTACACCCATAGTGTTGGCTTACCTAAATCACTTCAGGCAAATACCGGCTTGGTGGCTTTCAAAGGGCACGGCCTATTTCCTCTCACATCCTTCCCTCAAAAACCGAGCTTAAGCTCCGTATCTAATGACCAGGCTGTCGACAGGACGTTAAACCCTAAGTTTCCTTCCTTTTTCTTCATAGTGTTGAGTTGGAACTGACTGGATGATCATACAGACAACTGATCATCTTATCATCCAGACAGCTCCGTCGCGCGGGAGTAGCCGTGTGGTCTGGAGCGCCACGTTGCAGAATGCACAGCCTCCCGCGTCGGAGGTTCGAATCCTCCCTCGCGCATGGATGTTTGTGTTGTGTTTAGTATAAGTTACTTCACAAGTAGTTTGTAAGTTTAGGGACTGATGACCCCGCAGTTAAAGCTCATAAGCTTTACAAACATTTGAACATGTATTTCCAGACAGCTCCAACGCAGCACAACCGATGACCAACACTGTTGTTGTAGTGGTCTAGGGATGACCATTTAAATGCTAGAAACCGGTTACCGTAAAAGAAATTGCGATCTAGACTGACTTTTGCAAGAATATAAATTTTACAGCTGATGCTGGTTCACAGTCGCAGTTGCGGATAAATTTCTTGTAAACTATGTGATTTTTATAACGTCATTTTGATGAATCGAGTATGTTTAGCGCCGCGGTGGAGTGGCCGACCACATTGAGGCGCTATGCTCCTATGCGTGAGGCCTTTCCCCGTCGGGGGTTCAAATCCTCCCTCGGGCTTGGATGTTTCAAAATGTTGTCTTTAGTATAAGGTAGTTCAATAAGTAGTTTGTAAGTTTAGGGACTGATGGCCCCGCAGTTAATCCCCATAAACTTAACAAACATTTGAACATTTAATTTTTGAATATTTAGCACGGTGAATTGCCAATAAATTGATACGTACTGAATATCGTCTCTATGAGTATCCCGTTGCATTAGCGTTTACTATTTTTCACTTTGGGGTAAGCACTTAACTGGTAATAATGTGTGCTCAAGAAATAACGAAACTCGAGCATCCTAAAGATCGCAGATAAGGAAGCACAAGTGTATTCACATCGACGCAAATAGTAAGACTGTATGTACAATACATCTGTTCCATGTGATAAGGGCAGTGTTTGACCAAGTACCGACAAACGGAAGATACCCTGGCACAAAGGGAAACGCGACAGAGTCAGCGGATTTAATCAACTATTTGTGTTGATGGCGGAGTCTATAAAACGTTCTGATAGGAGGGCAACGGTTGCATCGAGTCACCTTATTTGGACAGCAGCACATCCGCTACCACAACATATCCAGAGTATCTTGTAAATATATCAGCAGAGGGAATGCTTCACAGACTAAGTGAAGAACTGTTAGAGCGGCTTATCTCCCAGTTAAACGACAACTCAGTGAAACCAACAGGCCGTCAGTTCTACTAAATATCTAGGAGTAACAATTACGAATAACTTATGTTGGAAAGAACACATAGAAAATATTGTAGGGAAGGCAAACCCAAAGGCTACGTTTCATTGGCAGAACACTTAGAAGATACAACAGTTCTACTGAAGAAACTGCCTACATTACACTTGTGCGTCCTATTTTGGAATATTGCTGCGCATTGTAGGATCCACGCCAGATGGGAATGACGGCGATTTAGAGAAAATTCAGAGAATGGCAGATCGTTTTGTATTATCGCGATATAGGGGAGAGAGTGCCACGGAACTGATGCACGAGTTGGGGTGGAAATCATTAAAAGAAAGGCGTTATATATTGCGGCGAGATGTATTTGCGAAATTTCTTTCACGAACTTTCTCTTCAGAATACGAACATATATTTTTATCACCCATCTACATAGGGAGATATGATCACCATAATAAAATAAGAGAAATTAGATTGAAAACAGATTTAGGTGTTCCTTTTTACCGCGAGCTGTAAGAGAATGGAACTATAGAGAAATATCATAAAAGTGGTTCGATGAACCCTCTGCCATGTACTTCAATGTGACTTGCAGAGTATCCGTGTAGATGTAGATGTAGGGAGTGACGTCTACATCAGAAAAAACTTAATGTCCGCTGCCTCGAGAGAGTAGCCGAGCGGTCTGGAGCGCCACGTTGCGGATCGTGACGCCTCCCACGTCGAAGGTTCGAATCCTCCCTCGGCCATGGAGTGTGTGTCCTTAGGTTAGTTTAACTTAGTTTAAATAGTTTTTAAACTAGGGACTGATGACCAAGCAGTTAAGTCCCATATAATTACAAGCACTTGAACTTAAAGTCCGCTATTCAAATGAACACCATTAGTATCCTCATACCATTTCGTTTACTTAAGGATTCTGCAACAGGATATATTACCTAGAGGCAGGAGGAAAATTTAAAGTTCTGGAGTTGGTATTTATTGACTGTTGATGACTTCGTCAATGTGGTCATTAGATGTATGGAGCTAGCAATAGTAAAACGATTATAGTATAACAAAATGTTAGTCATTACCGTCAAAGATTTCGAAGAAATAGCGCCACAAAACAACTGGAGATATGCTCTGTACTCAACACGTCACTACATTATTTTTAAATTGTGGAATCCTTTGAAGTAGTGGCATCATTATCGACGAAATATGATTATGGGGAGGAACTTAATGTCCCATGCGGCAAGATTGAACTAGCATAAATCCCGGTTAGCGTCGGGAGTACGTATGACAGCTCTGCAGAGGCACCACCTCGCATACGCGATATATATGTGTGGCTGCGCATCGCTACCACATGACTTTGCTGTTGCAGCAGAACATTTTATAGCAGCATAATTTCTCTTGTGACATCCTGCGGTGGGAAACGTTTGGTAGTGCTGACTGAAGTTACAAGAATTATTGATTCGGTGTCTGTTGTTTTCGGACACACCACTGGTTGATATTAACGGCCTTAATTTACGAATTCGAAATACCGGGTGATCAAAAAGTCAGTATACATTTGAAAACTTAATAAATCGCGGAATATTGGAGATAGAGAGGTAAAAATTGACATACATGCTTGGAATGACATGGGATTTTATTAGAACAAACAAACAAACAAACAACAAAAACAAAACAAAAATTGGTGATGATCGCGTGCTCAGCCGCCACTTCCATCATGCTTGGCCTCCCTGGTCCCCACACCTCAGTCCGTGCGATTATTGACTTTCGGGTTACCTGAAGTCGCAAGTGTATCGTGATCGACCGACGTCTCTAGGGATGCTGAAAGACAACGTCCGACGTCAATGCCTCACCATAACTGCGGACGTACTTTACAGTGCTGTTCACAACATTATTCCTCGACTACAGCTATTGTTGAAGAATAATGGTGAACAGATTGAGCATTTCCTGTAAAGAACATCATCTTTGCTTTGTCTTAATTTGTTATGCTAATTATTGCTTTTTTGATCAGATGAAGCGCCATCTGTTGGACATTTTTTGAACTTTTATTTTTTTGTTCTAATAAAACCCCATGTCATTCCTAGCATGTGTGTCAATTTTTACCTCCCTATCTACATTATTCCTCGATTTATTAAGTTTTCAAATTTATAATGACTTTTATCACCCGGTATTTAAACTTTTTCAACGGTTTTAGAGCATTGAAATTTGCCGTTGGATTTATTTCACTGCCCTGAAACGGTCGAGAAAGTTTAAATATTTGGAATTGGTGAAATTACAAGAGTCCCGGTGGTTGCGATTGTTCCCGAGACGCGAGGCGGATGATGTCTGTGGAGAGAGTCGGCGAGGGCGGGCCTCCTGCAGATGTGCATCGATCGCCGGCAGAGTATGAGCTCAACGTTACGCCCCTCTGCTCGCTTTCCTGGACCACGCACATTTCTCTGTTGATTTCATGGGATTGCTTGTCAGACAGTGACTCACACGACGTAAGTTCCGAATATCATTCCAAATACTTCGTAGTTAGCAAAATCATTATTTTTATCACTCGTACACTAAAATTTCTACACTCCTGGAAAATGAAAAAAGAACTCCATGAATTATTCGACCCAGCAGAGGGAAATTTCATTGACATATTCTTGAGGATGTATACAACACTCGATAGCACAGAGTCATAGCACCTGAGTAGTCAGCAGGGCGTGCGGTATGTCGACGCTAGTACCGTGTATACCCTCCTTTTGTGGCAATGCGAGCTGCAGTTCCCCCATGGAGACGATGTTAGAGATGCGGAATGTGGTCTTGCTAAGTGCACTAGCATGCAGTTTCTTCCTGGTTCTTCAGCTGGGCCAGATTTCGTACCGGTCGAGCTGACCGCACAACATGAATTTTCGTCCGGTCTCAAGCATGCTCAATGGGGCAGGCTAGGGTAGTTGACGTACGCCTAGAAGAGCAAGTTGGGTAGTATAGGATACATGTGGACGTGCATTGTCCTGTGGGAAAAGTTAATCGCTTTGTTGCTAAATGAACGTATCAACAAGGGTTAATGATGGTTTCATTGTACCATTGTATGGCTAAAATAGAAAAATGGCAATAACTTAGAGATTAGTGAAGGCGATTTTAATGATTTTTGGTATGAAAGTATCGTTTGATAAAAGACAAATTTCTTAGATTCAACTTCGATTAAATCAAAACAATTTTTGAGCACAAAATATTAGTAATTTAGGGGTAGCTGCCCCCCCCCCCCCCCCCCCCACAATTGTCACTTCCCCTGCAATGTACCTAGACCGATCTCTTATCCTGCCATTCTGCAAACATGCAGTTCATTCTTCTGGCTGGTGCACCCGGGTGATATTCTTCAGACGGCACTAAATAAATGTAAAACAGATATCACTGAAACACAAGGAGCACCATAAATTCGCACAGCTGTGTAAACTAAACAATTGCAATAAAAGGATTTAAAACAGGTATAGGATGTATGAGCATTAGACCAGCGTGTGAACCTGACGACGAAAGAAAGGGCGGATCCTATATATTGTACAAAAGCTCGCATGCATTCTTTATTATGTAGATAAGAAAGACGACAATGGCAGTGTGTTTATATGAATGTTGCAATTGGAAAAATTCCCGTTAAGGACTATCTTGGAAAAGGTAGAGGCGCAGCAACCACGCACAGTGCCAAAATGCTACGGGAATATGTGTGCTGGCCGCGGTGGCCGCGGGGACTGAGGCGCTTCAGTCACGGTCTACACGGCCACTACGGTCGGGGGTTCGAATCCCCCCTCGGGCATGGATATTTGTGCCGTCCTTAGTCTTAGCTAGTTCATAAGTTGTAAGCTTAGGGACTGATGACCCCGTAGTTAAGTCCCATAAGTGCTACAAACATTTGAACATTTTTTTGGAATATGTGTTAACGGGGTGCAACAGAAAGAGAGATGCACAAACCTAACCTAACAGGTGTACATCAATATAGGAGTATTAATATAAAAGACGCACAAAGTATTCCAATACTTGTGAGTGATGAGAGGAATGGACATTAAATACAATCATTTCCTCGTTAAGACGGCAAGTTACACCTACCACTAAACAGGCAGTAACAGTCCACAAAATGGAAACAAGAAAGGAAGAAAGATCATGGATAACTCATTTAGCAAATGATCTTAGCACAGAAACTTTATATTAATCACGTATAATAACTTGTATGGTAAAGTACAAAATGCGAAACTGAATGGCTAGTGGATCGAGAGAACAGCTTTCGCTTTCGAAGCACCCGGGAGAGGAAACAATTCCAAATTTCGCAGTCGCGATTTATTCTCAGGCGTCTAGTTTGCTCCCGACACTCGACTTGGACTCGAGTGGCGCTGCGGTGGGCGACCGAGTGGCAAGTGGGCAGTGTGGACGGTCGGGCCGGTCGAGCATGTCCCGCTCGAACGAGCGTGGGGGAAGTCGAGCGCAGCCACACGCCTTGCCGCAAGCTGCAGTACCGACACCTGCCGGACTATCATAGAACGATATGAATCACGCGATTCGAGCGAGCAACCGAGCGAGGTGCAGACCTCTACCTCACACCATGGCGCTCGATCATGCGTGCCGTTAGGGCGTCTTCCGCTCACGCCCCAACATCGTTCAGCCCGCTTCCAGTGGTGTGGGGCGCCGTGCTGGGAGTTCGCAAATCCGGAGTGTATAGGCAGAAGCATACGGGGCCGACATGCGGCACCATCTTGTGGGGAGCCATATCATGCAATGGCCGTTCTCCTCTTGTGATCGTCGAGGAAACATTGAACAGTGCACGATACATTTAAATCATCATTCAACCCGTCTTGCTGGCGTCCATGCATCAACAATGCGCTGTGCTTTTCCAATAGCACAGTGCGTATCTACGTGTATACCGTACCACACAACATGCTGTTCAAGGTGTACGCCAACTACTCTGGTCCTCAGATCTGTCCCCTTTTGAGCGTGCGTGGGATCGGAAGAAATTCATCTTGCGCGGTGTACACGACCGGCACTAAATCTGACCCAACTGAGGCACCAGGTGGAAAATGCGTAGCATGGAATTCCATAAGATCACATTCGACATCTCTAAGATCGTTTCCATGCAGCTTGTATTGTTGCAAAAGCAGTGTACACACGGTACCAGCGTCCACCTCGCGCACGCTCTGCTGAATGTACTCACGTGCATATGGCTCTGTGTGTATGATCGTTGTCTTGTATACATCTTCAACAATGTGTCAATAAAATTTCCATCTGCTGGGTCGACGAATTCATGGTGTTCTTTTTTCATTTTTCAGGAGTGTAGTTTAGTATATTTAAAGTTGTGTTTACTAATACTCTAATTAAAAAAAGATGAGGCTTACTGAAAAAATCGTTAGGTAAAGCAGTTTCATTTTCTTACTCTCTATGGTCCAAGATAATGTCGCTTCCTACAGTTTAAAACTAAAACGACTTTCCAGTACAAGAAATTAATGACTGATTTACCTCCTGTAAAAGTCTGTGAAACATAACGGCAAATGAATGCGGCATCATACGACACTGTAACTTCAAATAGGATACCAGATAATGCGCATCCACAAATCTGTCGATCACAGAGATTGGATTTTTTCGTCCTGAAAATTTTTAGCGTAGCGTTTCTACGTCAACATACAAACTCCGCAATCCACCTAAAAGTGCGTGGTGGAGGGTATTTAGTACCACTGCTAGGTACTTGCTTTCGTGTTCCACTCCCACATCAGGGCCCGCTCTAGCGTTTATGCCGCCCCGGACATAAAAGTTACAGTGCCGCCTCTCTTCAAGGGGTGGGGAGGCGTTAGTCATGACCTAACATTACAATAAAATATTTGTATTTCTCATTTATAAATTTCTAGACTTTGTCACTTATTATTATTGCTATCGTTATTGTTGTGTGCGTTTCACACACAATGACTATTCCAAAACAAAACCCTCTGAAAACAGAAAGCCTGGATAATGAACTTTGCCATCCCGAAAACGTCCATCCGCGCCTGCTCCTTGTAATTAGGTAATTTAAATATTTTATTTATTTGAATACAATTTAAGCCTTTTAAATAATATAAAAATCGTGTATTTAAATTGATATAAGTTAGGAAACTGCATTATGTCCAAGGCAGAAAGCGACACGTCACTAGAATAAACGAGTACAGCATTATCTCCTAGTTACACAATTTGCAAAAGTTTGATAAACAAACAAATAACAGTGAAGACTTTTAAATGGATACAATTTACAAAGTACATTGTGTGTAAGACACGAAATGATGCACCATAAAAAATGAACATGTAGTGTAATCTAATTACTACGTTTCTTAACATCGGCGTTTCTCACTTACAAGGAAAGTACTTAGCCTCGAACAAACAGAAATACACCAAAATCGTATGATAGATAATGTAAAGGTCCCTTATTGCACTAGTGATACTCCCGCATCTGCAAAACTCTGCAGTCGCCCATTAGAGGCCTCTGCGTGTGCCATGCCGCATTGCACATTGACCTGCCGGTACGCCAGTAGTGACGGTGCAGTGTGCCCCTGAAGTTGCGTTTTGTGACGTTATTTGTGTAGTGAAGCGTTAGATGGGTCCGCGATTGGTAATCAATCCTGCTAATGTATTGCAATTGGTTGAGATGAAATTCCGAAGAGCCCTTCTTCGTGAATACGGTCTTTGTGTAGAAGAAGAATCATTTACATGTTTTCTGGTATCTATTGTAGTGCAGATATGTGAGCATAGATTAGAAACATTATAACAGATAATAGGTAACATGCGAATGATTCATCTTCTACACCAATACCATCTACACGAAGAAGGATCTTCGTAACTTCACCTCAACCAGTCACACTATATTAGCAGGATTGATTACCAATCGCCGATCCATCCGACACTTCACCACACAAATAACGTCACAAAACGCAACTTCAGAGGCACACTGCTCCGTCACTACTGGCGTATCGGCAGGTCAAATTGCAACGCGGCATGGCACACGCAGAGGCCTCTAATGGGCGACTGCAGAGTTTTGCAGATGCGGGAGTATCACGAGTTGCAATAAGAGACCTTTACATTATCTATCAAACGATTTTTGTGTATTTCTGTTTGTTCGAGCCTAAGTACTATCCTTGTTAGTCTTTTATCGTTTCCTACTCACCTAAACAGATCATCGTGGTCACACAGATCTGTTCATAGAAGCAACATGTCTCAAAAGCACGAAACACTACCAAACATTACGGAAGAGTAAAAAATTCAGCAGTAAACTGAATACTATTGAGTTTAAATTAAATGTTTGTAAATTTATCGGACTCAACTGCTGGGTTATTAGTCCGCAGTTTACAAACTACTTACTTAAACTAAGGTAAACTAACATAAGGACAACAGAAACACCCATGCCCGAGGGGGGACTCGAACCCCCCGACGGCGAACAGCCGCGAGCACCGCAGCACGGCGCCCCAATGCGCACGGCTAATCCGCCGTGGCAATACTGTTGAGCGATTAATATCCTGTAGTATGCGAGCGGAAACATAAGCCCTCTAATTTCACCAGAACATTATATGAGAGTTCTACAACTTGGGATCAAACAAGGGAACCAGTTACGTGCAGTAAAGAAGATCAGTATTTTTTTTTTAAATTTTTTCGTAGGTTTTCCGTAGCGGACATTTATCCTTTTTACTCATGCCTATTGACAAAAGATATACATTTTCGAAATAATATACAGATCCAATATCGTTCGTTTAGGAATTGTATTACTTACATGTAAACTTGGTCTTCCGACCGACACGGTGGACGCTGGCAGAAATCACTCAAGGCCGCAGCGGGCTTATCTTCGTATGTTCATTCCAGCCGGAACTGAAACTACTGTGAATGTCGTTGATATGAGCGAGCGAGAAAGGGTAAGCCTAGTGAAAGGGGCGGTGGGGATAAGGAGGTAGGTGGTATGTGGGAATATAAAAGCGTCACTGCAAACATCGCTACCTCAGCTCAGCTAGTAAATGGACTATCCGGCCCGGAGACAAAAGATCTAGCCAGACCGCCGAGACTCCTCGTAGCAGACCGAACTCCGAAGTTTTGACAGCATAGTGAAGCGACCCAAAATGCCGCCCCTCGAATTTGCCGCCCCGGCAAAAGGACGGAATGTTCAAATGTTTGTACAACTTATGGGACTTAACTACGGGGTCATCAGTCCCTAAGCTTACAAACTACTTATGAACTAGCTAAGACTAAGGACGGCACAAATATCCATGCCCGAGGGGGGATTCGAACCCCCGACCGTAGTGGCCGTGCAGACCGTGACTGGAGCGCCTCAGTCCCCTCGGCCACCGCGGCCGGCAGGACGGAATGTCCGGCACTCGAGAGAGCCCTGCCCATACAAAACGAGGGAAAAACAAATGCTTTTTTGCATCTGTACGAGCTCTAATCTTTGTGATCTTTATGACTAATGTAAGTTGACGGCAGTAGAATCTTCCTGTAGTCCGCTTCAAATTCCGGCCCTCTAAATTTCTTCCACACCGTTTCTCGGAAAGAATGTCGCCTTCCATCCAGCAACTCCCATTTGAGTTCCCGGAGCATCTCAGTAACACTCAACCATTCATCGAACCTACCAATTAAAAACATGTCGATCCCCCCTGAATTGTTTCTGTATTTTGCTCTAGACCCATTCGGTGGAGATCCCAAACACTTGAGCAACACTTAAAACGGGGTCGCGCAAGCGTTTTATATGCCGTCTCCTTTATAGACGAATCACATATTACCAAAATTCTCCCAATAAACCGAAGTCGAGCATCGAGCACGACTGTCCTTATATACTCGTTCCATTTCATATCGCTAGATATTTAATTGACGCCACTCTGTCAAGCAGCACACTACTAATGCTGTATTGGAACGTTACGGGGTTGTTTCTCCCACTAATCTGCAACACCTTACGTTTTCCTACATTTAGAGCTAGCTGACATTCAGTACACCACCTAGAAATTTCTTCCAAGTCTTCCTGCATCCTACTACAGTAATTTCATAACGACACCTTTTTGTACACCACAGCATCATCAGCAAATATCCGCGGATTGCAACTCACTCTGACTGTCAGGTCATTTCTATAGACAGAAATAATAGCTATCCTATCACACTTCCCTGCGGCAGTCCTAACGATACCCTAGTCTCTGGTGAACACTCGATATCGAGGACAACGTACTGGGTTGTATTACTGAAGTAGCCTTCGAGCCACTCATATATCTGGGTAGCTAATCCACATTCCTGTACCTTGGTTAGCAGTAGGCAGTGCGGCACCGTGTCAAACATCTTTCGAAAATCAAAAAAAAAATGCAATCTGCGTGTTGCCCCATAGCACCTAAGATGTCACGAGAGAAAAGGGCAAGCTGAGTTTTGCACTATCGATGCTGCCTAAAGCCGTGCTGATGCATGGACAGAATCTTTTCCGCCTCAAGGATATTTACCATATTCAGGTATAATAATAGCTGCATTACATTTCAAGTCATTACAAAAACAGTTGCGATAAAAAGTAGTACACCACCCTCGTCTGCGTAGTAGCTTTGTCACGGACCAAACAATATTCGTGTTTCGCTTGAAAATTCTACCAAAGAACTATGTCTTGCAAACGCTGCCTCAGTTTGTAGATCGAACTGAAATGCTATAAAACGAAACGCAGTAGGAAGGTCTGCCTAGATGTTATACTAGCTTCTAAAATGTTTTCCTGAAAAAATGGTGCCGGCCACAGTGGCCGAGCAGTCTGCGGCGCGTCAGTCACGGTCTGCACGGCCACTACGGTCGGGGTTCGAATCCCCCCTCGGGCATGGATATTTGTGCCGTCCTTAATATTAGCTAGTCATAAGTAGTTTGTAAGTTTAGGGACTGATGACCCCGTAGTTAAGTCCCATAAGCTCTACAAACATAGGATTTTTTGAATCTTGAAAAAATGGTAACCATTTGAGTAAATGGAAAATAATACGTAATAATTTTTTAGCAACTAGGCTCCAGTTTCCAACAGGTACACTGCTTTAACTCCAATGTTCAAATGTTTGTAAAGTCTATGGGACTTGACTACGGGGTCATCAGTCCCTAAACTTACGAACTAGCTAATACTAAGGACGGCACAAATATCCATGCCCGAGGGGGGATTCGAACCCCCGACCGTAGTGGCTGTGAAGACCGTGACTGGAGCGCCTCAGTCCCCTCGGCCACCGCGGCCGGCTCTGTTGTAACTATTTGAGTCGTACGTCGAAAAATACGCACTTATAAATAATTAAGGATGGAGACAATATTTGTAAAAAACGTAATTTAACATCGTAATATTGTCCAAAATATTAAATAATTTACAAAAATATCTGCACAGATCTAATTGTACATGTAAGACCTCTTCACAGAAATATGCCTGTTCGGTGTCTCCTTACGTACTTTCCTGGCGGTATTTTGTTTGAGTGACACTGTTCATAATTTTGTGAAAGTAGAACTAACCTTAAATGTACTACGCTGAAGAACCAAGGAAACTGATGTAGGTATGCTTATGCAAACACAGAGTTATGTAAACACTCAGGGTCGACGCTGCGGTCGGCAACGCCTACATAAGACAGCAGCCGTTACTGCCGCTACAACGGCAGGTTATCACGATTTCAGAGAATTTGAACGTGGTGTTATAGCCTGCACACCAGAGATGACACACAGCATCTCCGAGGTAGCGGTGAGGCGGAGATTTTCCCGTACGACCATCTGACGAGTGCACCGTGAGTATCGGGAATCAGGAGAAAACATAAGATCTCAGACATCTCTGTGCGCGGAAAAAGATCCTGCCGCGGCGGAGTGGCCGAGCGCATTGAGGCGCTATGTTCCGATTACGCGATAAATCAGTCAAACCTTAAGGTCGTAGATTCTACCAAATACCTAGGAGTTACAATTACGAACAACTTTGACTGGAGAGAACACATAGAAAATATTGTGGGGAAGGCCAACCAAAGGTTACGTTTCATCGGCAGAACGCTTCGAAGATGCACCAGCTCCACCAAAGAGACTGCCTACATCACACTTGTGCGGCTTCTCCTGGAGTACTGTTGCTCCTTGTGGGACCCTCACCAGGTGGGATTGACGGAAGACATTGAGAAAGTTCAGAGAAGGGCACCTCGTTTTGTTCTATCACGTTACGGGGGGGGGGGGGGGGGGGGGAGCGTCACGGAAATGTTGCACGAATTGGCGTGGAAATCATTAAAAGAAAGACGTTATTCATTGCGGCGTGATCTGTTTGCGAAGTTTCAATCACCGACTTTTAGTTCTGAATGTGAAAATATCTTGCCAGCACCCACCTACTTAGGGAGACATGATCATGGATGTTTTTGCCGTCTTTAGGATAAGGTAGTTCACAAGTAGTTTGTAAGTTTAGGGACTGATGACCCCGCAGTTAAGTCCCATAGACTATACAAACAGTTGAACAGTTGAGTGACACGACACTTGCGGGGAACCCGGGGTCCTTGGGGCGGCTAATGGCTTTTCCTGGGTACAGGCACACCAAGAAGTCTAGCTGTTGTCACGTTTCCACACTGTCAACATAACACGAAACTCAGGGAAATTGCACAACCCTTAGCAAGCTGAAGAGCAATATAGTAACTTGTTCTAACTACATATTAATTCGTTGGGTGTTCCTCCTGAAAACAAAAAGGTATTTTAATAGTGATAATGTTTGGAGAGTTATTAAAACATTCTCTGCTACTACAAGGCGATGACTTTCCACAGTCATACCTCTTAAAAGCATATTATTCAGAACACTAAGCATATCAAGACACCTGCGCAAGCAATAAATATATTAGGCATCCTGCACAGGTACGTTGATGTAATTGACCGCTATGTAGTTAACCTCACTATCACGCAACTTCCATCTCTTTAAAAATAGATACTATGCTTTTTAATAGGAGACGCAACCTTAAACCTTCAATTAAAAAACGTTAATAATAAGTCAATGAGTATTTTACATACATGAAGCGTTTATTCGTAGATCCCAAAACGATTTCGCTGTATTCGAATTATAAATACGTCTAAGAAATGTATGAAATACGGAATGTGTAAGGGAATGTCACACACCGAAAAATGCTAAAGATAAATTCAATTTTCTATCACCGTCATATAGAACCATTTTTACTCCGAACTTGGCATAAACCAACAGGGAGAAACAAGTTGCAAGACTTCCAGGAAAAATGAAGCGAAATTGGCAGTCATTGAATACGGCACAGGTAGCGGCTGGAGGGCGTGGAGTAGGGGTGGTGTATCCCTACTTCTGGAACACCCTGTTCACTACCTGCAGCATCAGGGTCTCCCCGCAAGTGTCTACACATTCCCTTTCCCCGCAAGTGTCACTCCCCGCAAGTGTCACAAACTCCAGTAGCCGCGCGGGAATTGCCGTGTGGTCTGGAGCGCCACGTTACGTATCGCGCGACGGCTCGCGTCGGAGGTTCAAGTCCTCCCATGTGTGCGTGTGTGCGTGCACGCGCGTGTGTGTGTGTGTGTGTGTGTGTGTGTGTGTGTGTAGTCATTAGTATAAGTTACTTTAAATAGTTCTTAAGTTTAGGGGCCGATGACAACATAAGTTTGGTCTCTTAGGAATACAGACATTTGAACATTTGATTTGAGGCTCTGTAATGGTGTGGGGCATGTGCAGTTGGAGTGATTGGGACCCCTGATACGTCTAGATACGATTCTGACATGTGACACGTCGGTACGCATCCTGGCTGATCGCCGTCGGAGGTTCGAGTCCTCCCTGGGCCATGGGTGTGTGTGTGTGTGTGTGTGTGTGTGTGTGACTGTGTGTTTGTCCTTAGGTTAGTTTACCTTAGTTTAAGTAGTTTGTAAGCTACGGACTGATGACCACGCAGTTTGGTCCGATAGATTTACAAACATTTCAACATTTGAACTGGCTGATCGTCTGCAACCATTCATGTTCATTGTGCATTCCGACAATTCGGGCAATTGCAGCAGGATCATGTGACACTTCACACGTCCAGAATTGCTACAGAGTGGCTCCTGAAATACACTTCTGAGTTGAAACACCTCTGCCGGCCACCAAACTCCCCAGACATGAACATTATTGAGCGTATCTGGAATGCTTTGCAACGAGCTGTTGAGATCTCGACATGAATTTATGGACAGGATGCATGGTATCAACTACCTCCAACAATACTTAAGACATTAGTCGGGTCTCTGCCACGTCGTGTTGCGGCAATTCCCACTCTATATTAAACAGGTGTACCAGTTTCTTTCGCTCTTCAGCGTATTAATCAGTGCATCTTTGCTTTCAGCCTAAAATAAACGGTAAATGTCGTTAACGGAATTCTAAGGCCTTGATTATCATCACTATCGCGCTCGATGCGCTTATCATAAAATGTTGAAGGGCTCAGATTAGATAGTTCGCTTGAACTAATGTCATCCTCATAATTAGAACACTCATTGATTCCAATAATACATCAACTTGCTTTCTAATCGAGAGATTCATATTTGCACATTTTTGGTGTTGAAGGTATCTTTCCTGAATAGCCAAAAATAAAGATCTGTTATATCGAAAATGAGATTAACAATGCAGCTGTTTATGCGGATATATTGTTTTTCTATTTTTTTTTTCCTCCAGATTTTTGCGTGTGTTTAATGTCTATCGTAAGACGCTTTATGTAAAGTGACAAAGCGCCCCGTGTTATTCAACTGTCGTCTGTTTAGTTGAGCGCACGCTGTTGGAATTGGGCAGTGTTTCATATTACGAAACAGCGAGCTGCGTACCAAGGCTAGTCATCATGACTTTGGATTTCTGTAGTTTGTCTTAAGAAATTCAAGAAAATGAATCCGTGAATTAAGGGAGCTACTATGGCAATACATACAGTTACTGACTTTCCAAATTTGTCGTCCTTAATATTAAAAGGTCTCTATTAAAATATTTCGTTGACGGACAGAAGGAAATAATATTAGACCCCAAAACACTCAAATAACTGCAACCAGTTATTTTTCAAATGTTTGTAAAACTAAGGAACCAAACTGTTGAGGTAAAACTACGCAAACTAACTTATGCTGAGGGCAACACAAACACACACACACACACACACACACACACACACACACACACGCCCGATTGGGGGCTGGAACCTTCGACGGGAACGGTCGTAAAATCCATGAGATGGCGACCAAAACAGCGCCTCGATTCCCGTGCAGCCCAGTTATTTTTATTCATTTTTCAACTAGTACCAAAGACACTGTAGAAAGATATAAAATTTCTGAAGCTGAATGAATTATGCTCGCTTTTCAGCTGTGTGTATTGCTTAAGAGATGTAATTACGAAACGAAGTTGCCTCCTGAAACGTGAATAAGTACTCACGTTGTGCAAACAGATTAATATTTTGAAACATGTCAAAGGTACATCAGATCTTGTTATTTCTTTAGTAGATATACTGCCATAGAGTGAAATCTGTACTTATACAGGGTGTTACAAAAAGGTACGGCCAAACCTTCAGGAAACATTCCTCGCACATAAAGAAAGAAAATATGTTACGTGGACATGTGTCCGGAAACGCTTAATTTCCATGTTAGAGCTCATTTTATTACTTCTCTTCAAATCACATTAATCATGGAATGGAAACACACAGCAACAGAACGTACCGGCGTGATTTCAAACACTTTGTACAGGAAATGTTCAAAATGTCCTCCGTTAGCGAAGATACATGCATCCACCCTCCGTCGCATGGAATCCCTGATGCAGCCCTGGAGAATGGTGTATTGTATCACAGCCGTCCACAATACGAGCACGAAGAGTCTCTACATTTGGTACCGGGGTTGCGTAGACACTAGCTTTCAAATTCCCCCATAAATGAAAGTCAAGAGGGTTGACGTCAGGAAAACGTGGAGGCCACCGAATTGGTCCGCCTCTACCAATCCATCGGTCACCGAATCTGTTATCTGTTGTTGAGAAGCGTACGAACACGTCGACTGAAACGTGCAGGCGCTCCATCGTGCATGAACCACATATTGTGTCGTACTTGTAAAGGCACATGTTCTAGCAAAAAAATGTTCAAATGTTTGTTAAGCTTATGGGACTTAACTACGGGGTCATTAGTCCCTAAACTTACAAACTACTTATGAACTACTTACGAACTAGGACGGCACAAATATCCATGCCCAAGGGGGGATTCGAACCCCCGACCGCAGTGGCCGTGCTGACCGTGACTGGAGCGCCTCAGTCACCTCGGCCACCGCAGCCGGCATGTTCTAGCAGCACAGGTAGAGTATCCCGTATGAAATCATGATAACGTGCTCCAGTGAGCGTAGGTGGAAGATGAGCTCTAACATGGAAATTAAGCGTTGCCGGACACATGTCCACATAACATATTTTCTTTCTTTGTGTGTGAGGAATGTTTCCTGAAAGTTTGGCCGTACCTTTTTTTAAC
Source organism: Locusta migratoria (assembly GCA_026315105.1). Taxonomy (NCBI): domain Eukaryota; kingdom Metazoa; phylum Arthropoda; class Insecta; order Orthoptera; family Acrididae; genus Locusta; species Locusta migratoria. The sequence goes on along the minus strand of CM048755.1, from coordinate 449,455,103 downwards.
TCTCTCTCTCTCTCTCTCTCTCTCTCTCTCTCTCTCTCTCTCTCTCTCGTTTCACGTCCCGTCGACAGCGCGGTCATTTGAGACTGAGCTCGCGCTCGGAGTGTTTGGGCAAAGATGGGGAAAGGAAATCGGTCGTGCCCTTTCGAAGGAACCATCCCGGCATTTGCCAAGAGTGATTTAGGGACATCACGGAAAACCTAAATCTGGATGGCCGGAGGTGGGTTTGGTCTGCACTTATAGTCGAAGTGATTACTGGTAGGAGGTTTCTGTAGTATATAAATAACTAAAAAAAATCTGTGTTACGTACGGAAGTACCCCTGTACTTAATTATTAGTGCAGGGAATTTTCGCTTGAGAGTGCAGGCCTTGGTCCGAGCGAGTTTACTAGTAGGCACGCGAGCATAACACGAGCCAGCCTTCTGTTTATTTACGGCCGAGAAGCAGGAAACCACACCGGAAAATAAACGCGCCTTGTTTATGATGCGACGAGTTGTGGCCACGGGGCACGGCGCCCACCGACGAGAAGCAGCTAATAGCGCCAGCCGCTGAGAATGCACGCCCACAAAAATGTTCCGAGAATATAGTATTTCGTGAAAGTTGAAGTCACTTCCACGGTATGGTTTACATTGCACGGTAACAGCTACGAAGCACTGTTGAGATTCTAAAAAGAGCTGGTAGAAGCTGACCTCGGGGAAGATCAGTTTGGATTCAGGAGGAACGTAGGAACCCGGGAGGCAATACTCACTTTACGTCTTATCTTAGAAGATAGATTAAGGAAAGGCAAACCTACATTTTTAGCTTTTGTAGATTTGGAGAAAGCGTTTGACAATGTTGACTAGAATACACTCTCTCAAATTCTGAAGTCAGCAGGGGTAAAATACAGGGAAAGGAGAGTTATTTACAACTTGTACAAAAGCCAGACCGCAATTATTAGACTCGAAGGGCAGGAAAGGGAAGCATCAGTTGGGAAGGGAGTAAGACAGGGTTGTAGCCTTTCTCCGATGTTATTCAATTTGTACATCGAGCAGGCGGTGAAGGAAAGCAAGGAAAAATTTGGAATGGGGTTTAAAGTTCAGGGGGAAGAAATAAAAACATTGCGTTTTGCTGATGACATTGCAATTCTGTCAGAGACAGCAAAGGACCTGGAAGAGCAGTTGAATGGAATGGACAGTGTGTTGAAGAGAGCGTACAAAATGAACATTAACAAGAGCAAAACAAAAATAATGGAATGCGGTCTTAGAAAATCAGGCGATGCTGAAGGAATTATGTTAGATGACGAAACAGTGAAGGTGGTAGATGAGTTTTGTTAATTGGGTAGTAAAATAACATGCGATGGTCGAAGTACAGAGGATATAAAATGCAGAATGGCAATGGGAAGGAAAGCATTTTTGAAAAAGAGAAATTTGCTAACATTGAATATTAATTTAAGTGTAAGGAAGTCTTTTCTGAAGGCATTTGTGTGGAGTGTTGCCTTGTACGGGAGTGAAACATGGACGATAAGCAGTGGGGCAGACAAGAAGAGAATAGGGGCTTTGGAAATGTGGTGCTACAGAAGAATGCTGAAGATTAGGTGGGTAGATCGCATAACTAATGAAGAGGTACTGAACAGAATTGGTGAGAAAAGGAATCTTTGGCATACCCTGACTAAAAGAAGGGATCGCTTGGTAGGACACATTCTTAGACATCGAGAAATCGTAAATTTAGCATTGGAGGGAAGTGTGTGGGGTAAAAATCGCAGAGGGAGACCAAGAGACGCATATAGTAAGCAGATTCAAGTAGATGTGGGTTGCCGTTCTTATGAGGAGATGAAAAGGCTTGCTCAGGATAGAGTAGGGTGGAGAGCTGCATCAAACCAGTCTCCGGACTGAAGACCATAACAACAACAACAACATAGAAGAATCGGTGATGAGAACGGTTAAGGAAACATCCCGTAACTCAATAATGGTATCTTGAAAAGATCAGTCTAAGGTTATACAGGATGATTTTTTACCAACGTGTACAAACAAGGAGAGGATACAGAAAAGAAATAGGTTTAATGAACATATGTCCGGAAATATATGGTTATAATGCTAGTTGTTACTGGACTGATGTCTAATACAGGGTGCGAAATTACACTTCCTAATCCGCACGCCAGTCTAACAACTTTGGCCACCACATCCCCTTCCTGTGAATGTGAAATAATTCCCCATCTTCCACCCTGTCACTGTTCGAAGAATATCTTCACACATAATGCCATATCAAATTGTTTAGCAGAAAAATACATACCAGTACCATAGTCTAGAGCTCTAGTACTTCATTGTTGTGTAGCGTTGTTTTTCTCCTGAGAAGAACCACGTATCAGTGGCACCTTTGGGTCACACTCAGAAAGAGGAGATCCATTCTCATATATTATGAGAAAATGTTCCAGTGTATCTGTCTTTAGCAAAGTCCTGTACGCTGCTTTTAGTATTTAGTATATCGGTGCTTGTTCTACTTATATGTTTTTCGCACCTTTTGTGGTTGATTTCTCTAGGATGAATCAACTGACGATGTGTATAGGTGTTTTGTAGGATTTAATAAAGTACTTACTTTACAATTGACTATGAAACACAAGTACGAAATAATCGAACGGGGGCACTACAAGAGCTTTCAAGACTTTTAAGAACCCGCCACAAATAAAACGAAGTCATGTGACAGCAACCCCACTCCAACTCAGACGGCTCTGCGCATTCGCGAATCTGGCAGATTCGAAGTGCCAGGATAAAAAAAAAAAAAAAAAAAAAAAAAAAAAAAAATCCAAGTAGAGTCTGCTAGGCTGGTTGCTTGCTGCCGTTGCTTATGCAGGAAACAGCCACACCTCAAGTAGCCAGAAGCAGGAGAAAGCGCAGCTTATAGACAGCACTGAGTATGCGCGTGAACCAGCTGACAGCTGCTTAAACGAACCTACAATATACGGAGAAGATACGGTAGCCGTGATATCAAAACAAATATGGCGTTCAATGAGATCTGTTATTTGCACTAATACTGAGAATGGGTGTCAAAAATTATAAATACTGATGAAAATACCTGGAAATGTAGTCCTGCCTTATTCATCAGTATAATTACCGCTTATCTCTTCAGGCTTGTACAATTCCGAACCTAGCTCCAGTGTTTTCAGAAAATGAAATTTATATGTAAACCCAGATCGCCAGCTGCCAATATTCGGTCACCAAAGACGAGCTGGCGACCGTAAATTTCGCACCCTGGTCTAATACGTGCTATACAATTACACCATGTGCTGAAAATGGTTTCCATGTGCCTATTCATGTCGTCTTTGACACACGAGTACTGAATTCGCAGTGGTGACAACGCTGCGTGAGTACGCTGCTTCATTGTGTCCACATCTCGAATGGGCTATGCATACACGATACTTTTGAAATGGCCCCATAAGAAATCTCACGGCTTGAGATCCATATGCAAGTGGCCATGAAACAGCACCTGCTCATCCGATCCATCGACCAAGGAAGACACGATTGAGATGCTTACGGATATTAACGGCGAAGTGCGCTGCAGCACCATCATGTAGCAGCCTCATAACCATCTGAATCATCGGTGGGCCGGCCGCGGTGGTCGAGGGGACTGAGGCGCTCCAGTCACGGTATGCACGGCAACTAGGTCGGGGGTTCGAATCCCCCCACGGGCATGGATATTTGTGCCGTCCTTAGTATTAGATAGTTCATAAGCTGTTTGTAAGTTTAGGGACTGATGACCATGTAGTTAAGTCCCATAAGCTATACAAACATTTGAACATTTCCAGAATGAAACTTTCACTCTGCAGCGGAGTGTGCGCTGATTATGAAACTTACTGGCAGATTAAAATTATGTGCCGGAACCGGGACTCGAATGGTGAGTGATGTCATAGCTAAAGACAGGAGTTCGGTATGTCGGCATTGTGATGATTAAAATAAACCTACGCATTCTTACCTGTGTTCAGTGGCGGATTTACCAGTAGGCTGAGTTGGCTGGAACCTAGGGCAGCAGAGCGGCAAATTTGAGGCCTATATTTTTAAATTGTAAGAAAGTGTAATAAAAGAAATTTAATTACTTTTACCGAATGTACATTATTGTGTAAGAAGTATTGAGGTATACCTTACCCCCACATTATTAGTAGACCGGGCGAGGTGGTGCAGTGGTAAAACTCTGGACTCGCCTTCGGGAGGATGGGGTTCAAATCCAACTCCGACCATCCAGCTTTAGGTTTCCCATGATTTCCCTACATCACTCCAGGCTAATGCCGGGATGGTTACTTTCAAAAGGCCACGGCCGATTTCCTCTCACATCCTTTCCCCTTAAGCTCCGTCTCTAATGACCACGCTGTCGACGGGACGTTAAACCTTAAGCTTTCTCCCTTCCTTACATTATTAGTAGTATATGATTGTGCTTTTTATTAGCTCTCAAATAAACACGAAAACTGTTTCTTGTGCAATATTAACCAAACAGTTGGGTTGTAAAAATAATGTAGGAAGTGACACTTCGATCTCCTAGTTCACAGTCATACTAATTACGAAAAAAAGATGGTATGACATAGAAGCTTTCGAAATGTGGTATTAGACGAAAGATGAAGATTAGATGGTAGATCACGTAACTAATGAGGAGGTGCTCAACAGAATTGGGCAGAAAAGGAGTTTCTGGCATATCCTGATTAAGAGAAGGGATGGCTTGGTGGGACACACTCTGAGACATCAAGGAATCGACAAATTAACATTAGAAGGAAGTGTGTGGGGTAAAAATCGAACAGAGAGACCGATAAATACAGTAAGCAGATTGAAAAGGATGTAGGTTGCCGTTCGTATTCATAGATGAAAAGGCTTGCACAAGACAGGGTAGCATGGAGAGCTGCATCAAACCAGTCTGTGGACTGAAGACCACAACAACAACAACAACAACAAAAACAACAACAGGTGGTATAATTAGGACGATAGTGCACAATACATACAGCTATAATTTCACTGACAAAAAATTATAATTAATATGATTGTGAAATAGTGTATCGAATTGTAGAGGTGGGTAGGGGCGGAAAAATTTGTATAGTCTACTGACAGGAAATGTGTAATCCGCCCCTTTCTGTGTTACGGTATTAGCGCTCATATTCGTTTCGTTTAACCCACTCAAATTTGAAGGTACACATATACAGTACACTTCATGTGCGCGTGGAAGAGTAAATGCTTATTTAGAATAAGGTACTGAAGTAGCAATACAATGCTAATTAACATAAGATATAATTCACTGTCGTAGTTTCCAGAATTAATTATTGTTTTTAATATTATGATTTGATAAAAAATGTTAATAGGTTGACCATATTCACGATTTCAGCTAACTTCTTCGGGTGATTTTTGTTTTGCTCCAGCGATGGAAACCAGCAGCTAAAAGGTTTTAGTGCCTCAACAGTCATTAATACAACGAAGTAAGGCCGTAAACAACAGGCAATTACTTCTTGCAGTCATTACTTCAAAGCATTTAAACTTAATTTTTCTTTGAAATATCCAGTGTGTACTCGTAAAGGAAATGACGACATCGCTTGTCTCAGTCTTGACCTCATAAGGTGAGTACGTTGGCAGCCAACTACTTTGTTCTCTCTTACGGTAGGCTACATATAGATATGATTTCCCGAGACTGTAGAGATGGCTGCATTTATTAATAACGACCTTAGGGCCGGCCGCGGTGGCCGAGGCGACTGAGGCGCTCCAGTCACGGTCAGCACGGCCACTACGGTCGGGGGTTCGAATCCCCCCTCGGGCATGGATATTTGTGCCGTCCTAGTTCGTAAGTAGTTCATAAGTAGTTTGTAAGTTTAGGGACTGATGACCCCTTAGTTAAGTCCCATAAGCTTAACAAACATTTGAACGAACTTAGACTAGTCAGAAATACTTCTTAACACCCTCAACGGCATGACAACTTCTTCCAATATAACTGTGAAGTTGCACAGAACAACCGTGTGGTCTAAGGCGTCATGCTAGGGACTCGGCAGCCGTTCCCACCGGAGGTTCGAGTCCTCCCTCGGGCATGGGTGTATATGTCGTCGTTAGTGTGAGTTAGTCTAAGTAGTTTGTAAGTCGAGGGACTGAAGACCATAGCAGTTTGGTTCAATAGGTTGACAAACATTTCTTTAAAATTACACATGTGAACATAAAAAATCTCAGGATACTATTTCTCTGCTGACGTTACTCATTTTTCCCTTTTCACATAATTTAGGCTATGTACAATTTTAATAGTTACCTTTTTTAATATGAATAGGTAGCTAACAATCTGACATTAAATGTTTTTTCACTGTTTTTCATTAACAACAATTATTCTGAGAGCTGGGCTGAGCAACAAGAACCGTCTTTACTGATACATACCACAACCTTAAAACTTGAAACTGGAAAAGATTTATCATCGTCACTCCCTTATATACGATCATAACGAAATTGTACCCTGTGATCGAGGCACTCTTCAAACGAAAATTTAGTTCTTGTGCAGATCCCTGTAGAGATCTTTCTCGTGTACTTCACAGGTTTACGTTGTCCAAATCTCCAAGTGCCACTTAAAGACGATTTCATCTGGAGAAATATCGGAGTGTTCTTTCTTCGATAGTAAATGTTCCCCCACAATAAATGTGGTAAAATTTGTAAACCTGATTTAGGTTTTCCGTTATTTACCTAAATTCAAATGTTTGTAAACCTATTGGACCAAACTGCTGTGGTCATCAGTCCCTAGACTTACAAACTACTAAAACTAACTTAAACTAACCTACGGACGAGACACACATCCATGCCCCAGGCAGGACTCTAACCTGCGACGGCGAGCAACCGCACGTTGCCCAGTAAGGCGCTTTAGACCGCTCGGCCACATCACAGCGGCTTTACCTAAATCTCCCCAGGTTTTTTCAAAGAGTACGGGCGATTTCCTTCCCCATCCTTAATAAAAGTCAGTTCGATCGTGTACTCCGTCTCTAATGAATGACCATGATGTCGACGGGACGTTAAATCGTAATCTTCCTTCTTTCCTCCTTAGATGATCCTGCAGACATTTATTAAAGGATCTAGGGATCTTCACAGTAGCTTCAAAATGTGATAATCCAATTCAAAAGTGATATCAGTGTGCATGACGTGAATTGAAATTTCCTTTAAAAACTGGAAAAGCGGCTGTTGTTGAAGATTTGAACCTTAGAACTGTCAAATTAGAAGCAGAAAACTTTGGAACCTTCACATTCACTTCGCCTGCAGTAGTCTCGCACCCAGGCTACGGGTTGGAAGGAAGTGATGATAAAGTTGCGCAAGAACAGCTGGCCACATCCGTTAGGGCGGCAGTATCCCTGGAGGGAAGGCCGTGCGCCGTGCAGGTGCTAGAGTAGGGACACAGCGGCCGCTCTTTGTCCGCCCCTCACAGCTGCCACTGCCACAGCCTGTCCCAAACTCGCAGCTCTTCTTCCGGCACAGCCGCCATATACGTTCTCCATTTACTGGTAATGCAATTTTCTCAAACTCTAATTATATTGAAACTTTCTGCCAAGTCAAAACAGTCTGCCGGACCGAGATTCGCGTCCACGGCCTTTGCCTTCCGCAGGCATGCTACAGTGAATAACTTTAATATTCGGACATTGATATTTCAATCTTGGAACATCATAACTTTATTTATAACAAAACAAACAAAACGTATAACCAATTATTACATTACGTGATGTGTCTTGTAAGTAATCATATAAATTTTATTGAGATAACTTGCATAACTTCCTTAATAATGCAATTTAAATACAACTCGGTCCTATATTCACGTTACTTTAATATTCGGACACTTTGCGGAACTAAGTATTTCGAGACAAAATTTTATGGAAAATAAATGTTTCAATATCATGTTGGGTAGCCATTCTGTTTTATCACTTCTTTCAAACGCTACGGCATACTGCTAATGATACTTTTTAAATAGCCCGCACGTAGACTGTCCCATTCTTCTTTCGGTCGAAGCTTCAGACTATCTTTGGAAGATATTGGTGTACTTCTAATACATCGCTTCACTTCTCCCCACATATTCTCAATCGGGTTGAGATCTGGTGACTGAGGTGGTGGTGGTAGGACTTTGGGGCAGTTGTACAACAAATATTCCTTATGTTTCGGGTCATTGTCCTGGTAAAATTTGAAGGTGTTTGATATCCCCATGGTTTCAGCACTTTTTCGTAAATTGTTCTTTAATATGTTCAAATAGACATATTTGTCCATAGTATTGTCGATGAACACCAATTCGCCCGGTCCAAATGTCGATATACAGCCCCAGACAAGGACGCTGCCACCTCCATGCTTTACACTGAGTTTAATATTAGTGACTGTAAATTCCTCTTTCTTCTTCCGCCACATCATGCTTCGTCCGTCCGACCCACAGACGTTAAATTTAGTTTCGTGACGTCATTCTAGCAAATTGCATCCTTCGTAATAAACTCCCTATCAAAGTCCAATCTTTTCTGTCCATTCTGTTGAGTCACATAAGGTTTCTTCCGAGCCACTCTTCGATTGTATCCACTTTCTTTCAATGCTCTGCGAATCGTTTGAGGATGTACCTTCTTGCCAGTCTCGTTTAGAGGCTCACGTGGTAATTTCGGTGCAATGAATGTAGGATCCTTCTTTATTTTTCGTATTAACTTCCTCTTGTAACGAGCATCCAACTTCTGTGGCTGGCCCATTTGTGGTATGGAGTCTACACGGTCCTCGTTTTTGAAACGCCTGACAATATCTGCCACAGTACTCTTACTCATGTTGAACATGGCAGCAGATTGTCGATATGATTTTCCTTTCGCATTCTGAAAAATCACAATTTGTCGTACCTCAAAGTTGGTATTATCTTTGCGTGGCATCGTACCGTCTGGACAGTCGACCGCGCTTGTGAACACACACCTGCCTTCATACTAGAAGCAGGCCTACTCACCCCGGCGTGAACGGTGACAAGTGCGACACTGCCATCTGTCCGGATATTAAAGTAACGTGACCATCGAGGAGTGGTTTATTTTAATCGCATTCTTTAACAACTGTTTTACTTTATGCAAACAACGTTCATACTGTTATTTACAAGACATGCACCTTCATATAATATTTGGTTATGTTATATTTTTGTTTGTTCCGAATGCAGTTATAACGCAGCAAACTAAAAATATCTTGGTGTCCGAATATTAAAGTTATTCACTGTATATACCAACTGAGGTTTATCCGGGATCCACACGACTCTTAATGCTATGTTGCAAGTTCATAAAACAGTAGAAACCCCGGATTTTTTTATTTAAAGTTCCGTGTCAAGGTGCTACCCTGCCGAAGTGGGCGTAAACTGATAGAACTGAAGTTAGGTTCGTATCATTTAAGGCGATGGACTGGAAATTAATATTCAGAACTTTTGAAAAAGGCGCCAAGATTTTTTGCAATCATTGACCAAAATACAGCTGTGTAAGGGGTATTTTCCTTATTAAATATGCATTGGAGGGATGAAAGAAACTCCATGCACAATGTGTAAAGAATTTCTCGATCGTCAGTTACCATTATTAAGTTTTCGTTCGTTCGTTAGTAGAACAGTAGTGATATCTGGCGTTCCACAGGGAAGTGTTCTTTATTTTTATAAACGATTTAGGAGGCAATCTGAGTAGTTTTCTTAGACTGTTCGCCGATTATGATGTCATTTATCGATTAGTGAAGTTACCAGAAAATCAAAAGCAACTGCAAAATGATTTAGATATCTGCATGGTGTAAAAATTGACAGTTGACCCTTAATAATGATAAGTGTTAGGTCATCCACATGACCCCTAAAAGAAATTCGTTAAACTTCAATTACACGATTAATCACTCAAACCTACAGGCCGTCATTTCTACTAAATACCTAAGATTAACCATTACAAACAAATTGGGAAGAACGAATGTAGGGAAGGCGAACCAAAGACTACGTTTCATTGGAAGAACACTTAAAAGATGCATCGGTTCTACGAAAGAAACTGCCTACACTACACTTGTGCATCGTATTTTGGAGTATTGTTGCGCATTATGGGATCGACATCAGATGTGACTGACGGACGTTTAGAGAAAGTTCAGATAAGGGCAGCTCGTTTTGTATTATCGCGATATAGGGTAGAGCATGTGTCACGGAAATGACGCACGAGTTGGGGTGGAAATCATTGAAACAAAGGCGTTATTTGTTGTGGCGATATCCATTTGCGAAATTATTTTCACCAACTTGCTCTGCAGAATGCGAACATATATTGTTAGCACCCACCTACATAGGGAGACATAATAATCATAATAAAATAACAGAAATCAGATCGACAACGGAAAGATTTAGGTGTTTCTTTCCCCCACGAGCTGTCAGAGAATGGAACTGTAGAGGAATATTTTAAGTAGTTCGATTAACCCTCTGCCATGCACTTCAATGTGACTTGCAGAGTATCTAAGTAGATGTGGATGTTCTCGTGTCAGTGATAACATCAAACCCTAGAAAGATTCTCCGATGTTGGTGGTGACGTGTTGGTAGGCAGATGCATGTTTCGCGCTTATACAGGGTGTTATAAAAAGGTACGGCCAAACTTTCAGGAAATATTCCTCACACACAAAGAAGAAAATATGTTATGTGGACATTTATCTGGAAACGCTTAATTTCCATGTTAAAGCTCATTTTAGTATTTCTCTTTAAATGTAAATTGAAATATTTCGTGCAGACAATTGTCAAACTACCCAATTGTTTCGTGTGGGCTGACGAGAATCCGCACGCAATTGTGCAATCACGTCATCAACACAGATTTTCTGTGAACGTTTGGGCAGGAATTGTTGGTGACGTCTTGATTAGGCCTCGTGTTCTTTCACCTACGCTCACTGGAGCACGTTATCATGACTTCATACGGGATACTCTACCTGTGCTGCTAGAACATGTGCCTTTACAAGTAAAATGACACATGTGGTTCATGCACGATGGAGCTTCTGCACGTTTCAGTCGACGTGTTCGTACGCTCCTCAACAACAGATTCGGTGACCGATGGATTGGTAGAGGCGGACCAATTCCATGGCCTCCACGCCCTCCTGATCTCAACCCTCTTGACTTTCATTTATGGGGGCATTTGAAAGCTCTTGTCTACGCAAACCCGGTACCAAATGTAGAGGCTCTTCGTGCTCGTATTGTGGACGGCTGTGATACAATACGCCATTCTCCAGGGCTGCATCAGCGCATCAGGGATTCCATGCTACGGAGGGTGGATGCATGTATCCTCGCTAACGGAGGACATTTTGAATATTTCCTGTAACAAAGTGTTTGAAGTCACTCTGGTACGTTCTGTTGCTATTCCATGATTAATGTGATTTGAAGAGAAGTAATAAAATGAGCTCTAACATGGAAATTAAGCGTTTCCAGACACACGTCCACGTAACATATTTTCTTTCTTTGTGTGTGAGGAATGTTTCCTGAAAGTTTGGCCGTACCTTTTTGTAACACCCTGTATGTGGAAGACTATGTTTATATATCGTACTGTTAGGACAAAGTCATATAAGAATGAAATATGGGATGTGTTTAATGGAGAGTATGTAAGCCGGTTTTACAACATTGATTAAAATCATGACAATGCTGTATCAAGAGGAGGAAAGGTTGGACAGACTCAGGATTGATACAGACACAATAAAAAGACACTGCCCATAAGTGAAATCATCACGACCTCCCAAGGTTAGTCATTGAGCTGTAAAATAAAAATTTTTAAATCAAAAATTAAAGATTTAATCTTACCTTTTGATAATGGCGGTGTAGTTAGCCGAAACGTATTAAGAAAATACGATTTATGTGATGTTCCACTTATGGCTGAAAACTTCTTTGTACACGTAAGTCTATCGTAACTTCAAAACTTTATTCGACTGCACTCCTTACTGGCAATTTCTTTGTGTTTCGCACAAAGAGAAGAGTTTATTTAGTTATTTAGTTAGTGAATTTCAACGCCCCTGATGGGGCAGGATGGCAACGGAGACATGGGCGAATAAATGAATTTAAAAATGGCGCGAAGTACATACATATTCAGTTAAAACGGTGTCACGGTGGCTAAAAGCACTGAAGTTAAAAACGAACACCGAAACGGTGACGAAAACGGAGACACTGAGTAAAATATCACAGCAACACTGGTTCTGCCGTGTAACGGCGCTAACAGACATTTAAAACATCGAAGTTACGAGCACCGAGAGTGTATGTAATGCCCCCGGTTTTTCATTGTCATACACGGTTACCTTAAACCGAACACGCGTCACGGCCCGTCCTCACAGCTATACGTCTACCAGTACAAGCCGAGCTACGCCGGCATCAAGCCATCAGTCGATATTAATCTGACTGACTCATACGATCTGCCGTTTTCAGAGTGTGTTTTCTGCAGTGCGCAACAATAGCAGTGCCAGAGGCATTCGTGATAAACAGCAGCACACATCAGCTGTCCACTAAGGCGACATCAGGAGTGTGAGGTTGCAGGGCAGGCTATGACGTCACAGGCCGTGGAGGCCAACGGCCGCGCAGAGGAACGGGATCCAGCCACACGTCTCATTTATATGCTGCATTTCTTTCGCTCACTAAGCTACTCATTTTTAATTGCACCTTATCGTGTGAGACAGTTTTAAGATAGGATAGACAAGGGGCAGGAACGGATCCAGAAGGAGTCATTGGGGGGAGTGGGGGGGGGGGGGGGGAGAGTTACGGAACTCTAGCTGCACCCCGTCAAAATAGTACCTGTTTTTTAATGTTTACCTGTATAAAATCCATCCGCAACTGATTCAAGCCCCTCCCAAACCAAAATAGTGGGTCTGCCACTCACAAGGGTAACTACAGTCACACACACACACACACACACACACACACACACACACACACACACACGTCTGTAAATCTGTGGGACTTAACTTCTGTAGTTATTAATCCCTAGGCTTGCAAACTACTTGAGCTAACAGAAGGATAACTCTCTCTCTTTCTCTCTCTCTCTCTCTCTCTCTCTCTCTCTCTCTCTCTCTCTCTCTCTCACACACACACACACACACACACACACACACACACGCGCACGCCCGAGGGAGGACTCTAACCTCCGACGAGGAGCAACTGCGCGCTCCGCAGCAAGGCGCCTTAGAGCGCTCGGCAATTCCACCACGGGCAACTACAGTCATGAAACTTGATAACGAGTTTGTTTTTGTCTACATATGGCACACATTGTTCCAAAAATGGTTGACTAACCAAAGAGCTAAGTTGCAGAATATGACGTTTGGTTGTTCAGAAAACGTTCCACCAGGAAAATCACATCGTCAAATGAAATGTTCAAATGTTTGTAGAACTTATGGGACTTCACTACGAGGTCATCAGTCCCTAAGCTTACAAACTACTTATGAACTAGCTAAGACTATGGACGGCATAAATATCCATGCCCGAGGGGGGATTCGAACCCCCGACCGTAGTGGCCGTGCAGACCGTGACTGGAGCGCCTCAGTCTCCTCGGCCACCGCGGCCGGCATCCCATCGTCCTCATTTTGGAAATTATCGCCACGCAACACTTTCTTCATCCTAAGACAGAGTAAAAAATCACTGTATGACATGTCAGATGAATATTCGGGATGAGTTTTTAAAAAAGGGGGGAGGGGTTCAACGAGCGAGGTGGCGCAGTGGCAACACACTAGATTTGCATTCGGGGGACGGCGGTTGAAACCTGCATCCAGCCATCTTGAGTTATATTTTCCATGACTGCCCTTAAAGGACAGCAAATTGGCCGTGCCGTTTTGAAATGAATCAGTCCGCCATTCTCCTTGATCGACTGAGGGAAACTACGGAAACCTATGTCTGGATGCCTTTCAGAATGCGGCTATCAAGTACTAATTACTGGACCACTTCCTCCAGGATGACTCAAGGAAGCCTACTCGAATATATCCATGGAGGCTCCTGAAAAACCAACTGAATAAAATTCATTAGTCTATTATTGAAAAATAATTATACTGAAAAATAAGCAAGAGTGCAGAAATGGTGGTGTTGTCGACAACCAAACTCTGGAAACCGTAAATGATCAGAGATACTGCCTATAAAGCACAATGATCGACAGAAAACAATCATGCGTAGATATATTTGCTTGTAGCCAGCCTGACTTCAATTTTCCCTGCTTTCGCCATATTAGTTCAGGCAAATGTTAGCATTGTTGCTTCTGAAGGACTGCTGTTTTCTTTCCAGTTCTACCCATAAGAAATCATGCTTCACCTCTTATAACATTAACTCTCTTTCCCTTTCCAACCAAAGGGTTTCTTCTTGTTCAACTTTCAACCCCTAATCTCCCTTGAAAGTAAGGCGGACGTGCCTTACCGGACCCAGGCGGAGTTTATCACACAGTTATCCAGCACGCTGACGTGTAGCGGAGTGACGCTGGGTCGAGCTTTTGCCTTACGTGACGTTCGCTTCCCTTGTTTTACTGCCTGACCTTACCTCACTACTCGACGTAATCTCGACTTGCTTTATCTAGTTCAAACATCCTGTACCCGCTAATTGTTACTCACCGCTAGGCCGGTTGGCAATGACAGAACATTACCGCTGTACATTCACTATTGCTTACTTTGTCTTCTTTACTGTTACTATTTTCGTTAGATACCACCGGATCTCCTGACTTAGCATTTTTAATTACATAATGTTGCCGGCCGCGGTGGCCGAGCGTTCTGCGGCGCGCCAGTCACAGTCTGCACGGCCACTATGGTTGGGGGGTTCGAATCCCCCCTCGGGCATGGATATTTGTCAGCCGTCCTTAGTACAAGCTAGTTCGTAAGTAGTTTGTAAGTTTAGGGACTGGTGACCCCGTAGTTAAGTCCCATAAGCTCTATAAACATTTCAATTTCAATAGAAAATGTTGTATCTATTTCGACGCACTACATTTACAAGTAGAGATACTACTCTCACGAATTTTCCTAGTGTCTAATTGCTTTAATTGATTCAACTAGTAAATTGATGTAAGATTGTTCTCTCACTACGGTCGGGGGTTCGAATCTCCCCTCGGGCATGGATATTTGTGCCGTCTTTAGTATAAGGTAGTTGATAAGTAGTTTGTAAGTTTAGGGACTGATAACCCCGTAGTTAAGTCCCATAAGCTTAACAAACTTTTGAACATTTTGATTGTTCTCTAACTGTAGTGACTGTTACCGTTTGGCGTGCAGTCGTCTCGGCAGCAAATGGTTTCTGTCACACGTGCGAATATGAATTCTATTGGGGCGGCGCTTTCACAGAAGCAAGACCCTTTGACAACTTTCGTAAACTGTGACGGATCTCCACGAGAGTGTCGTTCGCAAAGACACACAGTATCGATTACTCTTAAAGGCCAAGAAACTATTAAGCGACAGCCTTCATTTTTCAACCTTTACCTAGTAATCGAAGGACCTCATGAAAATTAGTATTCAGAAACATATATCGAGAATTATCTAATGCTAGCTAAGAAGCACCATTAACATTAAAATATACGGAACAAAGTTTCAGCGAGAATGATTGTGGACAATTATCATATACATTCCACTTTCAGTATCATTGATCTCTATAAGAAAATCAATAAAAGTGCCAGTAAACTTCACATTGTATTCTCGTTCCCAGGAAATTACTGAGACCTAATATAAACGTTAAAATTTTGGAAAGTAGTTAATAAAAATACATAATATATGAAGTAGGTAAGAATCTCCTTTTCCTTTTATCTCACAGTGGACTTGCAACGTATTAAGCGCTAAACGTCCTGTAATAGTTGCTTAGTTACGTGGCGTGGATTTACGTCAAGCAGTTCATTTACAGGAGATTACTGTTTTCTACTTTAATATGACTACTCCCATTTCATGAGACACATCCAAGCTCACCTTTGCAAGGTATACTGTGACCCCACTCGGTGAAACTCGCTGTACAAGAGCAGACAGTTTCTGTATGGAAAAGGTTTCTGCAGCATACCATTGACGCAGTTAATGACGAGACACGTGAGCAACTCCCTGCTCTTTTATTAATTCACCATTAAGTGACAAAACAGAATTATGTGGCTACAACAACAACAGTGTGTTACATTTACCAGTCCAATCCTCTTACCACAAACTCTACACAAGTCACTGACACCATGACACAAATTTTGCACTTCTTAGTCACTATGTACAGGAACGTATTTTACATAAAAGTGTACATGAAAGCTGCAAAGGGTACTTATTTCACGAATTACAGTAACTCCTCTACATAAACACGCGAGAACTGACAGTCTCTTGCCTATTAGTGGAATAGAAATAGACTGGAAATGCTGCTGTGGTATTCAAATATTTGTAAACTTATTGGACCAAACTCCTATGGTCATCAGCTCCTAGACTTACAAACTACTCTGACTAATTTACACTTACGCAAAACACACACACATACACACACACACACATGCCTGAGGAAGGACTCCAACCTCCGGCGGGCGCGACCCCCCCCCCCCCATCCGCAACTTGATGGGTAAGGTATTGTCTGATGGGTAAGGTATTGTCTAAAATGAAAATCTAGCAGTGCTTGTGGAAGGATGTCACCTTTTCCGTTTGTTTGTATAACTTATGGGACTGAACTACGGGGTCATCAGTCCCTAAACTTACAAACTACTTATGAACTACCTAACACTAAGGACAGTACAAATATCCATGCCCGAGGGGGGATTCGAACCCCCGACAGTAGTGGCCGTGTAGACCGTGACTGGCGCGCCGCAGTCCCCTCGGCCACCGCGGCCGGCCACCTTTTCCGAAAATACACTAAAGCTGCCCTTCAAGGCACCATGACTCGGTGTAGAAGAGTGTTCCGGTATTTACGCAGATTCTGTCAGTATGCGTTACCACTCTTTGAAAAATAAACATCCCCGTGGCATGTCTGGCACCGTGTCGCTGCCGCTTCATAGGTCGCACAGTGAAAAGTCCGTATAATCCGTGTAACATCCTGCGGTTGCTTGTCGTGGGATAAATAAAGTGGGGAATCACCTGCTGGATCTTCAGTTTGCCGACATGTAAAGAAGCGAAGTGCGAGAACACAATCCAGGGCCCAACCTCCCACGCATCAGTCCGTTCACCATGTTACACTCCCATAACATAGTTTTTCCCTTAATACGACTCTGCTGCACTTAGACGTGGTGTACACCAGTAATATTTCTTTGTAACCTACTTTATTTAAAGATAAACAATTTAATACCGTTAAAACAATATTTAAAATAATCTGCAATTTGTTGGTCCTAGAGGAAAAATCAGAAGGACCTTTTTTGAAACTTCCTGGCACATTAAAATTGTGTGCGGGAACCGGGACTCGATCCTGGGACCTTTGCCTTTCGCGGGGCAAGCGCACTACCGACTGTGCTATCCCGACACGACTCAGGATGCCGCCTCATAACTTGACATCCGCCAGTACCTCGCCTCCTACTTTCCAAACTTCACAGACGTTCTTCTGCGAAACTTGCAAGACTAGCACTCCTGGAAGAAAGGATATGGTGGAGATATGGCTTAGCCACAGCCTAAGGGATGTTTCCAGAATGAAACTTTCACTCTGCAGCTGAGTGTGCGCTGATATAAAACTTCCTGGCAGGAAGTGCTAGTCTTGCAAGTTTCGCAGGAGAATTTCTGTGAAGTTTGGAAAGTAGGAGGCGAGGTACTGGCGGAAGTAAAGTTGTAAGGCGGCATCGTGAGTCGTGTCGGGATAGCTCAGTCGGTAGAACGCATGCCCGCGAAAGGTAAATGTCCCAGGTTCGAGTCCCGGTTCCGGCACACAATTTTAATCTGCCAGGAAGTTTCATATCAGCGCACACTCCGCTGCAGAGTGAAAGTTTTATTCTAGGACCTTTCTTGTTGGAAATTTAATGTAGTTTAATTTTGTACCGGGAAACATTTTCGAGCTATTCAGAAAGATGTTGAACTTTGAAACATTCTCGCATCTCAACGCGTACACCATCCCGGTCAGAATTTTTAGTGTGTTGTTTATGGCACTGCGTCCTAGCACTGCGCAAAAATGTGTGAATACACGAAATTTCGCCGTGATTCTCCTTCGCTGTCTGGAGTATTAATGCCCATCTGTAAGCCAGACATGTACAACAAGAAATGAGATATACTACATTCACAGAGCCCGTGTTTTGGTGTCCACTGTAAAATGTGTTCAGAGTTTGTATTATCACAGTTAGATCAACCCAATGTTTAGTTGATTCAGAAGATTTAATTGTTACAGGTTGCGAGTACTATTGCATATCGAAAAGTAGCTACAAGAAAAGGAACATCCGCCAGTGAGATTTAGTAGGTTCATAAAGATATAGCGTTCCACACTACTAATAACACCTTTCTTTCTGTAAAAACTATGTCAAATAGTAAATGGAATTATGAAGTTTGGCTTATACAGAATGAATACAGAACTTAGGCTTTGCGAGACGTTTTTACATTGCCTCAGTCAGATAAAGAGCTCCTCCCTGTAACTAACATTTGCCTTAGTTCTTTCGTAAGCTCATGACTGGCTAGTGAATCCAAACTTCATATTGAAAAGGCGCCGAGAAACCATACATTAGAATGTGCTTTTGAATGGCAGGTATAGTTTGAACAGTTCTGTTTAAATAATCTGAAAGATCGTGTTTGCCCAAGATCGCTTGTAAATCTTTTTTATTTATGACCTGTTTCGACTGTTGCTATCATCGGATTCTGCAGTCACACTCTTGCGAGCCGCACAGTGTTATTGCGTCATCCTGCAAGAACAGGTAGCCAAGGAAATCATCGCGTCACGTATAAAACGCCATAGATATTGTGGACAAGTATGCTGAGACACAGCAGAAGATGATTTTTATGTTGTATTTCAGTCATTTTAAACCTGATACGTTGACTTCCCTGGGTACCTACTACTGTAGGATGACGCAACGTCACTGCGCGACTTGCAACATTTTGAAATTCTGTAAATATGTGTAATATCCGGTGATGGCAGCACAGTTTTATCTAACTCAGTCACGAATATAAAAGGATTTGGAACCTGATTTTTCCGATAATTGAAACAAATTAAATCGCCGATCGCCCCGGCACTAACGCAATGTTATGAACGTATAAAACAGTCGCATTTGTGTCTCTCTCTCTCTTTCTCTATCTGCCTCTCTTTTTCAGTGGAAGCTGTTTGTCGTTCAACATTTGGAGTATTGACATTCTTTATCCTCCCCCACACTTGGGTACAGTCACGTGCTGTTAAACACGGTTTTGTGTAAGGCCATGCTGTCTACTTTCCTGTATTCTCTAACTTAAGGCTTTGCAATACCCTTCAAGCAAAAACAATCCTTCCAGAATCTTCGACAGAGGGTGATTTCCGCCTAAAGGAGTGTTCCAGTAGAAAAAATTTTCTCATTAGTGTATCAGAATTCCTAAATCACTTCACCTCCATATGAACTGATTCATTTGTTGGTATGGTTGCATTATGTTTCTAAGCTTCTGAGGTGTAAGGAAGAGCAGGGACGTGGACTACTTTACACACAGAGAGCTACACACGATTCACCAGAGAGGAAGACACTCCAGCTCACAGCAGCTGCTGCTTTTCTGTGCATGCTGACTTCAACAAGTGATTCAAATCAAATGTTCAAATGTTTGTAGAGTCTATGGGACTTAACTACGGGGTCATCAGTCCCTAAACTTACAAACTACTTTTGAACTAGCTAATCCTAAGGACGGCACAAACATCCATGCCCGAGGGGGGATTCGAACCCCCCCCCCCCTCAACAAGTGATGATCGTTTTGATACCACAAAGTTACACACGCACGATAATTTATTTCATTATTTGAATAATTCACAAATAAAAGAAATAGCCTCTAGTTAAGAGACTCGGCAAACAAGTTCGTAAATAGCTTTAAAATAGTATTTTTGTGAGGAATATAGGAGTAATTCTTACAGATTTATGATAGGAAGTTATATATCTGAAGGAGCAACAGTTGGTTCATAGTGGATATCTTAATTGCAATAAAATACTGTACGTCCAATCTCCTACATACAATTCTCCTGAAATTCACATTCGACTTTGTCACATAGAAGACACCATTAGGGAAGCAGAAGAGACCAGTTTTCTGAGATTGAAAATAGATGCCGCGCGTGAATAGCCGTAGGATTTAAGGCGCCTTGCAGCGGAGTGTGCGATGGTACCCCGTCGGAGGTTTGAGTCGTCCCTCGGGCAAGGGTGTGTTTGTAGTTCTTAGCATAAGTTAGTTTCAGTAGTTCGTAAGTTTAGGGGCGATAATGACTGCAGGTAGGTCGCGTAGCTTCACAAACATTTCAACATTTTCGAAAGTAGGTGGTGATCTAGCAGAAGTTTGATGTCTCAATTACAAGCCACACCCTGTCAGAGCTACACGATGCAGTAACATGAATGTCAGCGATGCGGCCTCAAGACCGCAGGGCGGTCCGCTAGGCCGCCTTCTGTCTGTACAAGCGTTTCAAGTTGCAGATGTGTGACATCGTTTTATCAAAACGTAACGTCTCTAAATAAGTCTTCAAGGCATTCTTCAGAATATTTAGAACAGAGAAAATAGTGTGAAGTTTGTCTCGCTGATCTTAGCGTCGTCAGAGAAAATGTCATTGACACAAACGTCTCCGCGAGACTACCTTTGCCTTAACCCTGGCGATGAGTCAGCATATTGCTATGACTTTTTGCAGGGTGAGTTTTAAGGTGTGACCGGATGCTGCCCATTCCCCTCCCTCAACTCAAGGAGAAAATGTGTGTTCCCAACAATCTGCATATTGTTTTGGATATGTGAAACTGTGTGAACGTTAACCGCGTAACCAACATGGGGCTTGGGTATTCACTTGGTGCGACGTGGAAAACTACCAAGACGCTCTCGTCGTCAATTCACCATGCAGATTCGAACCGGGGCCTGGGGGCCAGCACTTTGTATCGTACTGCAAGCGGTATAACTGGACGGCGCCCGAGGGAGGACTCGAATCTCCGGCGGAAACGGAATTAGGAACATATTTGAATTCTCTGGTAGCAGAATTTATTCTTTCGGGTTAATACGCGAAATAGCAAAGCCATGAAATAACGTTATTCCGCTACCCGAAGTTCCTATTTGTGCTGCTAACAACACAGTTGACCTGGGAGTTCAAAATCTTTTGTAAACCTATGGGACCTAACTACTCTGGTCATCAGTCCCTAGGCTTACAAACTGCTGATACTAACTTATGCTAAGGACAACAAATACACCCATGCCCGAGGAAGGACTCGAACCTCCGACGGCGAGCAGCACCGCGCTCCGCAAAAAGGCGCCTTGGAACGCTCGGCCAGTCCACCGCGGCCGTGGCAGTTCCATCAATTCTACTGCTAGATTGCTGACATGCTGGACGGCTTTCGCGGCGTATCGACGCCTAATACCTCCTTTAGATAGGAAAACATCCACCTGCTTCAACCACTTTCAATGGCTCCGTGCAACCATGATTTTTGTATTGTGCACACCTATGGTAAAGCCCCTCTTGAATTAAATGTTTCATTAGTCTCGTTGCATAATTCATTTAAAAATAGTACTTCAAATCTCGTGTTCATCTATTTATATAGCGCCAAGAAATACCGTTGTTTCGTTGCTGCGATATTTTGATTTCCACTGCTGGCAATACGGTTGACCTCGTAGTTACACCTGTTCTACCGCTAGATGGCTCTCACGGTTGGTATGTACCTCTCGCGGCAGATCCTCGTCAAATATCCTCTTTTCATATGAAAACTCCTAGTTCCTTGAACCACTGTTAACGGCTGCCTACATACACGATTTTTGTATTGTGCACAACCATGGCAACACCCCTTTCAAATTGTATAAATTTCATTGGTCTCCTTGGATAATTAATACTAAAAATACGAGGGACGTCCACAAAGTAAGTTCCGTTTCTATTTCTATCCGCGGCAGCGGCACGATCGCAGTTCCCAGCATATGCGGCAGTTACTCTGACTCAAGGAGAAGCTATGTACTCTATTTTCAGATCGCTACTGCCGACGTGTGCTTTGTAGTGCTTCTTTATAATGTCAGCCGTAATTCAAAGTACCGCCGCTTATGAATCAGATCCGTGATTCGTTTTCTAAATGCACAGAAAGTTAAACCATAGGAAACTCGTCGGCAAATCTAGGAGATTTACGGACAAAATGCTAAGAGTGATTCAGTGGTTAAAAGGTGGGTCACGATAATGCCCGACCTCACGCTGCGAATGTGACCAAACAACTCTTACAGGAATTTCACTGAGTCGGGTTTGATCATCCTCCGTACAGTCCGGACCTCGCTCCTAGCGACTTTTATCTCTTCTTAGACCTAAAATCTGTCCTAGGTAGTCAACACTTCAACGATGATGACGAGCTGGAAGAACGTGTTACCACATGGTTGAATGCACAGGCGGCAACCTTCTATGAAGAAGGTATACAAAAACTTGTGCCACGTTATGACAAGCGCCTACAAAATTTCGAAAGCTGTGTAGAAAAGTAGTTTAACAGTTGTAGTTTTCTGTACAATAAATATTTTTTCTGTATCTGTGCACGTTTCTTTTATGTAACCAAACGGAACTTACTTTGTGGACATACCTCGTATGTACTTATACTTTGGTGTTCGCGTATTTATATAGCGATTATCATTGTGAATGGAACATCGGTCTGAGATACCGTCATGTAGTGAACATTAGCAAGACAGGTGTACCAGTTTCTTTGGCTCTTCAGTGTAGTTTAAAACTCAATGTACATAAATAAGTGATAAAACGATGTGGAAGTGCGAAAGAGTAAAAAAGGTGGAGAAAAATACAGTTAAACTCTTAGCCCTAGCAGTCTAGGAGACCGCTATTCCTTCATACTGCTGTGTAAAAGATGTTCCGGTTAGAGAGTTAAGAATAGCAAAGGACCCAGGACCGAGCCTTGTGGGCGCTTGTTCTCGAGAGCTCCCCGGTTTCAGGAAACAGCTGACTGAAGAACACAGCAGTAAAGGATCGCCTTCTTACTGCGCCTATGTTTGTGTCTCGTTTTTGACGCCGTGATATGAACTAGAAGTGTCTGGAGCAGTCGCGAGCTGGCTCAACTGGCTTAGGTGAGCACGCGGGAGCGGCGTGTGTGCGGTGTTTACCTGTCCGCTATCGGGATCAAGGCCAGGCCAGCAGCGAGCAGCGAGCAGCGGCCAGCATCCGCACGACTCCCAGCCCCGCCTTTGTTTCCGGGGATCGATAGCGTAGCGGCCGCAGCCCCACACGCACTGCCAGTCGCCTACAACACTGCTTCTCATTCTGCCAGGCGCCACCCCCAGGGAGGTCACGAGGGCTCGCTCGGGAAGAGGCCGGGCATGCCTGAATACTAGCGGTTCCGTAACACGAAAAGTAACACGCGAGGCAGTACTCTCGACTTATCTCAGGAGATAGGTTAACACTTTCGCTGCCGTTCACGCTCCGGGGCGATGATGCTAGGTGCCACTTCACGCTCTGGCGCGTGATCGTACTTTGACAGTATCTTTTCATAGTTTTGAGCCACTGAATGTTTTGGTTTTAGTTTTCAGTTTTTTAATATGTTTTTTTATTTACATTTGTATTTTTGTGAAAACAACAAATGAACACTATAAACAGTACATAAATCTATCATGACATCATGAAAAGCGTGTGTGGTCGCGTAGCCGGTAATGCAAACGCGGAAATCTGGAACCACGTACGTGTGCATATCACTTACACTCTTCCCTGAGTGCCTACCAGAGTATACAGCTTTATTAGACGATGTCAGTTTACAACAACCCATAATAGGACGCTAGGTCGCAGCACGCGCCACGGCGTGAGCGGCACCTGACTCAAGTAACGTTTACACGCGCCAGACCGTGAATGGCAGCGAACGTGTTAAGGAAAGGTAAAACAACGTTTTTAGATTTGGTAGATTTGGAGAAAGCTTTTGACACTGTTGACTAGAAAACTCGCTTCCAACTACTGAAGTCAGCAGAGGTACATTATGTTGTTGCTATGGTCTTCAGTCCGGAGACTGGTTTGATGCAGCTCTCCACCCTACTCTATCCTGAGCAAGCCTTTTCATCT
Organism: Locusta migratoria; assembly: GCA_026315105.1. Lineage (NCBI taxonomy): Eukaryota > Metazoa > Arthropoda > Insecta > Orthoptera > Acrididae > Locusta > Locusta migratoria. Next base: position 449,431,110 of record CM048755.1, on the reverse strand, counting down.
CCTCATAAGAACAACAATCCACATCCACTTGAATCTGCTTACTATACGCGTCTCTTGGTCTCCCTCTGCGATTTTTACCCCACACACTTCCCTCCAATGCTAAATTTACTATTCCACGTTGTCTAAGAATGTGTCCTACCAAGCGATCCCTTCTTTTAGTCAGGGTATGCCAAAAATTCCTTTTCTCACCAATTCTGTTAAGTACCTCTTCATTAGTTATGCGATCTAGGGAACGGAAAATTATTTACAACTTCTACAGAAACAGACAGCAGTTACAAGAGTCTAAGGGCATAAAATGAAAGCATCGCTTCATCTACATCTACATAGGATACTCTGCAAATCACATTTAAGTGCCTGACAGAGGGTTCATCGAACCACCTTTATACTATTTATCTCCCATTCCATTCTCGAATATCGCGCGGGAAGAAAGAACACATCTCTCCGTTCGAGCTCTGATTTCTCGTATTTTATTCTGATGATCATTTCTACCTATGTAAGTTGGAGTCCACAAAATATTTTCGCATTAGGAGGAGAATGTTGGCGATTGGAGTTTCGTAAGTAGCCCACGCCGCAGCGATAAACGCCGTTATTGTAATGATTCCCATGCCAGATCCTGTATCATTTCCGTGACGCTGTCTCCCCTGTATCGTGACAATACAGAAGAGCTGCCCTTCTTTGGACTTTTTCGGTGTTATCCGTCAAACCCACCTGATAAGGATCCCAAATGGGCAGCAATACTCCAAAAAGGACGAACAAGCGTAGTGTATGCAGTTATTTATTCAAGTGCCAATTTTTACACCATAGTGATATCTTATTCAGATGGTTCTGCAGTTGGTTTTGGTCTTTTACTAGTCGGTAAATTACGGCCTCATCTGCAAACAACCTAAGAGAACTATTTAGATTTTCTCCCAAATCGTTTATGTAAATAAGGAACAGCAGAGGACCAATAACACTACCCTGTGAAACACCCGATATTACTTCTGTTTAAGTCGATGCTTTACCATCGATTACTACAAACTGTGTCCTCTCTGACAGGAAATCACCTATCCAGTCGCAAATTTGGGGTGATATACGATAAGCACGCAGTTTAATTGAAAGCCGTTTGTGAGATAAGGTGTCGAAAGTCTTCTAGAAATGAAGAGATACAGAATCAATTTCAGAATCCCTGTCGATAGGACTCATCACTTAGGAAGAGAGTAAGATAGGATTGTAAGCAATCGCAAGTGTTATTCCCGCACATTGACCAAGCTGTGAAGGAATGCAAGGAGAAGAAATAAAAGCTTCCGGCTTGCCGGTGGCATTGTAATTCTGTCAGACAGCAAAGGACTGGGAAGAGCAACTGACCAGAGTGGACAGTGTCTTTAAATAACGATGGAAATGAAATGAGCGTATGGCTTTCTTGGCCGGGAGATCCTTTGCGGGATTGTTCGCCCGCCTGAGTGTAAGTCTTTCGATTCGACGCCGCGTGGGCGACTTACGTGCCAATGATGATGAGATGATGATTAGGACAAAACACAACACCCAGTCCCCTGCCAGGAATCGAACCCGGGCCCCCTGCCTGGTAGTCAGCGACGCTGCCACTGAGCTACGGAGGCGGACTTAAATAACGATATTAGATGAACGTTAACAACAGCGAAACAAAAGTAATGGAATGCAGTCTAAGAAAATCTAGCGATACTGAAGCAATCAGACTGAGTAATGAGACAATAAAAGTAGTAGATCAAAGTCAGGGAGATGTAAAACGCTTTATGGTTATGGAAAGAAGAAGCGAAATTTGTTGACATCCAAAACTAATTTAAACGTTAGGAAGTCCTTTCTGAAAGCATTTGTCTGAAGTTTAGCATTGTACGGTAGTGAAACGTGGATGATTTTATCATCGTTATCACCAATAGAATTGAGACACTTGTCATACCGAGGGATCATCTTTTCTCTTCCCGTGACGTAGAAGTCTGTCAGCTGTGACTGGAACCTGCGTGTGGCAGTCGTCTTCAACTCTTCGTCGTTGTCAAAACGCTGGCTGGAGGACAGGAATTTCTTGAGGCGCAAGAAAAGATGGCAGCCGCTAGGAGCAATGTCAGGACTGTATACTGCACGAGCAACAAACGCACAGTCGAACTTCTGCAAAACAGTTCCTGTGCGCCAAGCTGAATGGGCGCATTGTGATAGAACAGCACAGCACTTGTAAACATCGTACACCTCTTGTTGTGAATGACATGTCTTTCGGCCAGCGTTTTGAAACGACGAAGATCTAAAGATGACTGACACACGCCCGTTCCGTTAACAGGCGAATGTTCAAATGTTTGTAAATCTGTGGGACTTAACTACTGTGGTTATCAGTCCCTAGGCTTACAAACTACTTAAACGAACATAAGGACAACACACACACACACACACACACACACACACACACACACACACACAAAAACTCATTCATTCACTCATGCCCGAGGGAGGGTTCTTACCTCCGACGGGAAGCAACTACGCGCTCCGCACCATGCGCCTTAGAGCGCTCGGCCATTCCACCGAGGCAGACTTCTATGACACAGGAATACAAAAGTAGATCCCACGATATGACAAGCATTTCAATCCTTTTGGTGACTATGTCAAAAAATTTCTCTAACATTGTTCTACGTGTTGCTAATACAGTTATTCATGTAAGTATGTTGCTTTTGTTTTACAAAAATAGGTAAACTTACTTTCTGGATGCGCCTCGTAATATTGTGAGGAAGGCGAAGCAAAGACTGGGCTTTGTTGGTAGAACACTTCTGAGATGCATCAAATGCACTACAGAGAGTACCAACACTACACTCGTCCAACCCCTGCTAAAGTATTGTTGCGCGTTCTTCGATCTTGAACACATAGGACTGACGGAGGATATCGGAGAAGTCCAATTAAGAGCATCTCGTTTTGTATTGTCGCCATGTAGAGGAGGGAGGGGGTGTCAGGGAAAAGGTACACGAGTAGATTGGCAGTAATTAAAACAAACGCGTTTTTTTGTTGCGCTGAGAACTATTTACGAAATTTGAATTACCAACTTTCTCCTCCGAAAGAGAAAATATGTTTTCGATCTTGGCCTGTATAGGGAGTGTCGCGTATAGTGATGACACCGAGGACAACTATAGCACTATCGATACGGCCAAGGAAACACAGACAGTTGTCACTAACACTTTTTACACTCCCGCAGTACGAGCAACATGAGTGTGAAACCAGACTGCGCCAAGTGTAGTCACACAGTCGCCCTGCTACGATACCACAGTATGTAATACTATCCAGCAGTGTGTTCATCCATCCAGCATACATTGTACTATAGTTCGATAGAGTGCATGTTATGCCGAAGTGGTTTCAAATTCAAATGTCTGTAAATCTATGGGACTTAACTGCTATAGTTATCACTCCCTAGGCTTTCAAGCTACTTAAACTAACCTATGGACAACACACACACACACACACACACACACACACACACACACACACACACACGCCAGAGGGAGGGGTCGAGCCTCCGATGGGTATCAACCGCTCCGCAGCAGGGCGCCTTAGAGCGCTCGGCCATCCACTGCTCAAATTCAAATGTTTGTATAGGTTATGGGACTTAACTACGGGGTCATCAGTCCCTAAACTTACAAACTACTTATGAACTAGCTAACACTAAGGACGGCACAAATATCCATGTCCGAGGAGGGATTCGAACCCCCGACCGTAGTGGCCGTGCAGATCGTGACTGGAGCGCCTGAGTCCCCTCGGCCACCGCGGCCGGCATTCCACTGCGGCTGCCCAAGTGGACCTCTGTTTGATACAGTGCTTCAAGACTTATTCACGAATTGACACTTGGAAATAACTGGAGACAGTGGAAGAAACTTTGAAGTATTCACCAATTTCTCAGTTTTAACTTTTATCGGACTGTTTGTACTTTTGCGACGCCAAAAGTTGAGTATTCATTTACTTCTTTTGCACTAAATTTCACATATTACTTGCGTCGTGGAATCTTTTTGTTAAAGCGTGCCTAGCCGCACGAGAATGGCTGTGCGTTGTAAGGCGCCTTGCTGCGTAGTGCGCGGAGAGGCGAGAGGCCGTTCCCCGTCGGGGGTTCGAATCCCCCCTCGGGCATTAATGTTTGTGCTGTCTTTAGTATAAGTTAGTTCAAAAGTAGTTTGTAAGTTTAGAGACTGATAACCCAGCAGTTGTCCCACAAGCTTTACAAACATTTGAAAATTTGAGTGCGCGGCTACTTCCCATTGGAGTTTCGAGTCCACCCTCGAGCATTAGTGTGTGTGTTGTCCTTAACGTAAGTCATTTTAAGTAGTTTGTAGGTCTAGCGATCGATGACCACTACAGTTTGGTCCCATAGGCTTTTGAAAGAGTGCCTACATCGCCTTACCAATAGTCTGAAAATGATTCGATGAACCCCCTGCCAGTCACTTAAATGTAAATTACAGATTACTCGTGAAGATGTAGATTCGAGGGCTCTTGCACATGGTTGCTATGGCTTGAGATACGAATCGCGACTCTGCACTGTTCTCGTTTTTCTACCTGCTGACATTATCATCACTGCTAGTGCTAAAGTGTCAGCTGCCTTCTCAAGAATCTGGGTCGCCCGCTACAAGATAACAAGGTTTTCTAAACAGACACAGAACCAACACTGCGGATGCTGCGCAGTTGCATATTTCTACTTGGATAAACACCTGTGTTTTCAAGGAGGGCCAGGACGTGCACTGTTTTCAGTAAGAGATGTGACAAGATAATTTTTTGTCATATGACCTGCTTCCATAGCGCGTGGTTATTCGCTAGATTTGAAGTATGTTGCTACTTCCAAACCCGCATGTAGAGGCAGATTAGTCTTGTAAAAGACGTGTTTGTTATAAACTCTATTATTAGTCTAAGAACAAACATAACACAATTTTATGGCGTGAGATGAGCGCTGTAAAGCGTATATCTCTCTGATATGTTTATGATTTTTTTATGTACATGCTGAACCTGCAGGAGCGTAGTCCCAAATTAAATGCTGTATTTCCGGAAGCAAGCCTTTCACAGTATAATAATGGGCTAGCTAACGTAACATGGAGCTTCACTGGAGACAGAAATGCCAGTACATTTCGTCATAGCTTTTAGTGATATTTACAGTGTTCACACAAAGGACAGTTTTGTTGTCCAGCAGTTCTATGCAGCCGGAACACTGAAATTAAATACTGCTATGACATTACAGGGTAGTTCCGCCGTGTACTGCAAGTAATTTCTATTTGACGCCACTTGTGCCCCTTGCATGTCATCATCATAAGACCAACACTAACGCCCTGTGGGTCACAGGGCTCGTCACCCTCTGCAAGAAAAACTGAGCCACAAACTCCTCAATCAAAACAGAAGAAACACGATCGCACGTCCGTAATGGACCGGTGTACCTGAAGATAATAAATAAATAAAATACGATGTGCAGTGTCCGTGTTTATTGATAAAACTAAGCAAATGCCCTTCAGACATGTATGCATGCAGCTAAGCAAATGTCCTTCAGACATGCATGCATGTCACAATTACACCATACAATTGATGCTGATTAATATTCGCAATTGCAAATACATTTCTTATATTTAAATAAATAAAATATTGGGAACTGATAGTGACCCAAGCTACAAATTCCAGAATCGTGGGTTCGATTCCCGGTTAAATTCTATGATTTTTAATTATCACTTTTTACTTCATTCACATGTGGCAATGTTCTTCATGTGAAAAATGCCGAATTACAGCGTGGTTCGGAATCCACGTTAAACCGTAGAGTCCCCTATAACTGGCTGGATAAATCAGTTCAAAGATATGGTGTAGAATCAATCTTTGGATTGATGACAGCACTGTCAGGCAACTGCTGTACGTTAGTGTCCATACTGGTAATAGAATATGTACTTTACGTAATGACAATGAAAGTTCCGTATTTCCACAATTTTTATTTTTTATGTCGCGGTGGAGTTGGCGAGAGTTCTATGGCGCCTTGCCGTCGGAGGTACGAGTCCTCCCTTGGACATGGGTGTGTTGTCCTTAGTGTGAGTTAGTTTAAGTAGTTTGTAAGTCTAGGGACTGGTGAACATAGCAGTTTGTTCCAATAGGTTTACAAATATTTGAACATTTGTATTTTTTACGGTGTACGTTCTGATAATGCTCTTATTCTTTTACTGGTCGAAAGTAGTAAATAAATTTAAAAAAAAGTTATAAGTCGACTTGCAGCTGTATTAAAAACTTACTTTTAACAATTGTTTCCAAATCAAATGTTCAAATGTTTGTTAAGCTTATGGGACTTAACTACGGGGTCATCAGTACCTAAACTTACAAACTACTTACGAACTAGGACGGCACAAATATCCATGCCCGAGGGGGGATTCGAACCCCCAACCGTAGTGGCCGTGCTGACCGTGACTGGAGCGCCTCAGTCACCTCGGCCACCGCGGCCGGCCAATTGTTTCCTCTGAAGGCAATGCGTGCAGTGGGAAGTTGCTAATGTTGCGTAGCGTTAAGTGAAAACGATGTAGTGTTCTCTCGAGCACTCACTCTACTGCTGTACGGTTCTAATGTTAACAAGCCTGTCGAGGACATGAATCTGTGGGGAGGCTTAGAGCTGCGGCTGGTTGGAGAGATGCGTCAGCTAGCGGGAGTGGCGGCCGAAGCGCTCACGTGAATTGAGTGGTGTGTGTGCTCGCCGTTGACTACGTGGTCGCTATCGCGTTCCCACCCGCCAGCCACTCAGCTATGCGATAGCGACCCGCTCTGCGTGACGTGGTACGATCGCGCCGCGGCATTCTCTTTCGATGGTGCTGGCTGCGAGCGCTCAAAGAGCTCGCTGCACCGGCGGTAGATTTGGACCCAACTCTGTGGTGTGGCATCGGTGACAGCTCAGTATGGCACGACAAATTTTTTCAGACGCCGTCAGTATCAGTACAAGTATTATCATTCTGGATTCAGTTCTGCCATTATCACGTGACACGACCGGAAAAAATAGTATACCTGAAAAGACGACGTCGATTTGGATCCGACTGTGACAGACGCATCCTGGAGGGTATTAGGGGTACTGATAATGGTTCCAGCGTCATCCGCCAACAGATAGCGTAGCGACATAGCGCCATCTGTGTGTGTGTGTGTGTGTGTGTGTGTGTGTGTGTGTGTGTGTGTGTATGCGCGCGCCCATTAATAAAGAATGTGTACAGCCATAACGATCAGTGTTATATCAACGTGTGTAGTGAACAGGTGCCATGTCACGGAGGCTCACTCGTGTTTTCTACAGCCAACTCAGTGAGATTGAAAAGGGTCCAATTGTTTCCTTCCGAGAGACGGGATGGTCCTTTCGGAGAAGGAGTTGGACGTGCTGCGCCGGTTTTGGAACGATGCTGGTTGCAATGGCCACGTGAACATTCTCACATCCGCAGACGAGCTTCTGGAGTCCACGTAGCACAGACGTCCGCCTAGATCGTCGTATTGTAAGTGCAGCAGTGGCAGATTGCACAGCCACCGCAGCATAGGTAAGTGGGTTTGTCAGCCCAGCAGTCTCAAAAAGAACTGTTACCAACCGGTTATTAACAGTGAGACTGCAGACAGACATACAAACGTCTGTCTTATCTTCCACTCACGTCACAGCATCGACATGGACGACTCGACTTGTGCCGTCAGAGAGTGGAAGGAAGGAAGCTTAGGGTTTAACGTCCCATCGACAGCGTGGACATTAGAGACGGAACTAACGCTCGGAGTTTTGGGTAAGGACGGGGAAAGAAATCGGCCGTGCCCTTTGAAAGGAACCATGCCGGCATTTGCTTGGAGTGATTTAGGGAAATCACGGAAAACCTAAATCTGGATGGCCGGGGGCGGATTTGAACCACCGGCCTCCCGAATACGAGTCCAATGTGTTACCACTGCGCCACCTTGCTCGGTGTCAGAGATTGGAATGGCGGGTCGGGGTCGGCAGTGATGAAAGCAGATTCTGCCTGCACGTAAGTGAATGTCGGTTGCGCGTATGACGTACACCTCTCGAGTGCTGTGTCGTAAAGTGCATTCCTCCGAGACACGCTGACCACATCCCAGCCCTTATGGTCTGTAGTGCGATAAGCTACAACACTCCTTCACCTTTGGTGTTTGTGAAGGGACCAGCCCTCGATAAGTGGAGAATGTTCTAACAGCTGTTCTTTCGCCATTGTTGGAACAGGAAGGTCATGTGTTGCTCCAACAGGATAATGCTCGCTCACACACTGCGCGTGAAACTCAACGTGCCCTGCGACACTGCAGCAACTTCCCTGGCCAACACTCGGACTCGCCTCCAATAGAACGTGTGTGGGATACCACGAGACAAGTGCCCCGTGCGACTCGTCAACCCACAGCTCTGGCAGAACAGCAGGAACACTTAAAGCAGGCGTCGAATAAAGTACCCCAAAATACTGTTCCCAAATTGTATGGTCGTACTGATGCCAGAAGCAGCGCCTGAATTGCCGGCCGCTGAAGCTACATCACTTACTAATATTGGTGCATCGGTATGGATCGACATCTGGTACCTCAATATCGCTTGAGCTATTGGTTTGTACATGGAATAATTTCGTGTTCTCCATATGCACTGTTTCAACAATAAATCTAGAGTTAGTTGGAAAACTCTAGGAGGGTGTCCTAATCCTTAATTAAGGGCAATGTAAATGAGAGTCCTGCAGCGATCGTTTGCAAAGATTTGCTTTCCCGCTATACCTCTCACCATACGTCTGCTTAAAATATTCTCTTAGAATGACAAGAAAAGGCGTCATCAGTTGGTTGTCATTGGTAACCGTGAAAGCGTTTCGAGAATACTGACTGTGCTGCCCAGCGGAATGCAACTATCTTCACTCCGTCCTTTCAACAAAGGGCATCACTCTAAAAATAAAAATAAATGCGTACAATAGATCTAAAACGCCTGGCCCCACACTGGCAATCTAACGAAGGCTACGCTTCAGCGATTTGGTTGGGAAACACTGCAACATGCTCCTTAAAGTCCGCATCTTTCACAGTGTGATTTTTCACGCCTTTGGCGATCTGAAGAATGACATGCTGACACCCAAACTTTCAGATGTCAGACACTCAGATCGGTATCATACGTTTTATATCGATAGAGTAGCAGCCGAAACTTCTATATAATTCGTGCTATGTGCTGCTGTCCTGGAGAATGTGCGTTAAACTATAGTAATAAATAGCACCTAACCTACGGAGTAGAGGAAAAGCACAACTGTGAGAGCTTACAACGTTGCGCTACCGTGCGCTAGTTTGTAGAGATTTAGTTCATCGAACGGAGGGTCGTGGGTTCACGCCCCGTCTAGTTCCTTTTTTTAATTGCAGTACGTTGAAAATTGTTAAAAAAGAATCTTTATAACGTTCCACGCGTTCATTTCGCAAAACAGCACTGTCGGTTGCAGCAACAGCAGTAGCGTACGGACTGGACAGCAACGTCAGCCCCACTTGACGGTGTGGGCAAACACAACACGCACATCCGCTAACGGCGGTGCTGCCTATATAGCAGTCATTTATTATTTTTACTTTAATACTTCCGCACGTATGGTGCAGTTGTTTCTTTCTTCTACATCGCGCCACCAGGGTTTGAACTGACGTAACGACAAACATTCGTTCTATCCTCTATCAACTACCCCAAGGGAGTTCAGCGCGACAACATCTACAGATATTTGAAGTACTTTATCCATTTCAGCAACTATTCAGGTTATAAACCAATAAAATTCAGCAACCAGTTGCTTAATATCTGCACTCAGTGTTGATTCTCCTAATAGCATGTAGCTACATTAATTAAGCAGCAATACCAAAATAGACCAGAAGAAGGGCACTCAAGCGTCCGAAACCGGTCGTCTAAAATAAATAATTACAAGCAACTGGTTGCTGAATTTTATTGGTTTATTATCTACAGATATGCTTTTCCTCTACTCCGTAAGTTAGGTGTTACGTATTATTATAGTTTACGCGCGTTCACCTGGACAGCAGCACGTGCTACGAATTATATAGAAGTTTCGGCTGATACTCTATCGATATACAACGTTTGGTACCGATCTACGTGTCTGACATCTGAAGGTTTGGGTGTGGACGTCAGTTCCAGTCGGACGAGGAGCTGTGGTCATGGATCCGTCGGAAGCCAACCACAGGAATTGATCGTCTCCTTCCCCTGTGCGATGAATTCTTAACGCGTGTAACCTTTACTTCTAAATTGACCCATTCCGTAGTCCCGTTGTAGCGGAAGTTCGGCTTTCATTTGTCTGCGCATCACATTTCATATTCATATGGCAGTACATCAGAGAAGTCCAAAGGTTTCGAGCTTTCTCCCAATCTGATAATATCCATATATCCTTCTTTGCAGTCGATCTTTTATCCCAACGATGTTTTGAAACCTTACTTAGCTATCTTCATCAGGAGTTACGAGTAAAGTTTCATTCACACACCGTCATTTTACCAAATGCATGGAGTTTGTATTTATGGCTGGAAAGTCGGTAATGCATAGAGTGGAAGTTTTTTGATGCAAATCTTGTGAAATGTTAGCATTTTCATGAGCCCTCTTTGATATCCACTCTGACATCTGTAGATTCTGTGTTGTGATCTACCTAAAAAGTGCCACGCCACGCTACAAAAGACTGTTATACTCCGTAGTGCCCTGAATATAATTAATGGTTTCGTAACTGTATAGTACTAATTCAGTTTCATCTTTGAATGAAAATGGGATTCTTGATTTAGCACTTGGCATGAAATCTTGATGTCTGGATGTCGATATGAACTGCGTTATTATGATTCTAGGATTTTTCACATTGTGCCGGATATGCTGTTCTGTCTCACGTGAAGAGGCGTAGTCTCATCGTTCTCCGAATTCTAAGATATTATTATGGTGTCAAGTTTTGCCATGAAATAATTCCTTCATAAATTTTCAAGTGCTTATTCGTGTTCTTATCGAGGGAGGCAACGCAGATAGAGTTTACATCTGTTTTCTGCCCTTTATTCATCCTTGTGTCGAAATATTCTTGCGATGACGATGTCCTAGAGTACCCCACCATCCCAAGAATTTTCTCCACGAAGTGGAATAAAGAGCAGAAAGACAGAAAGAAAATTGTATCTTGATGTGAATAGTCATATGAAGGGCAGCCAGTTGGCTCTAAACTAATTTTCCTTTTGTACACAGCCACGGTCTCAAAATGTCAATTTTCGATGAAATAGCTCTAGACTGTAATTATGATTTAGCTGGTGTCAAGGGCTCTGAGAGTCAAAGGTGCATTTAACCTACATTAATGCAGTCGCTGTTACGGATAAAAATTTGCAAGTTTAATAGCAGGTTTTATACTGCCCTTACGTGCCTCAATCTGCGCGAACAGCAAGTAGGTTACGAGTCCAGCCGCAGCAAACAACTCTCTTAATAAGCCGTTGGAGTCTATCGGGCCAGCAATATCCCAAACCGAGGCGAGTGTGTTTTCTGTTCTTCCGTCGCAGAAGCCTACCTAAGACTGGGTATGAAATGATTAGTTCTAAACTAGAAACCGATGCTTTAGATGGACGTTAATCAATATTTCATATCCAGTTGGTGTTAAAATTTACTGTTTTACTACAAGCTGTAAAATCATCTCTCTGTAGTGTCATTTTATCTGCAAAATCGAAACCAGGGACGCTTGTCTGGAATTAACGCTATGGCACCAATTTCTGATGATATCTTCTATTCGTGTTTTCTTTGCGACTGAAAATTCCTCATGAGGATTAGTCCGAAGAACTTGTTCAAATGTTTGTTAAGCTTAAAGGACTTAACTGCGAGGTCATCAGTCCCTAAAACTTACAAACTACTTATGAACTACCTTATACTAAAGACGACACAAATATCCATGCTCAAGGAAGAATTCTAATCCCCGACCGTAGCGGCCGTGCAGAATGTGACAGCTCGGCCACCGCGGCCGGCGAAGAACTTGCGAAAGTTATTAATAGTGTATTTCATTGTCCATGAATATTTATACAGCAAGGCTGTTAGAGTATCATCACTGTTGATACTCAGAGCGCTCTGATACTGTTTATTATCGGCACGGTAGTATACTAATAAAAGGTATATTCAGAAAGAAGTAAAATATAGACGGAACACGTGCAGGGTAAAGCACACTGGTTGTAAAGATCGTTGAGCGTTCATATAACAGAATGTCAAGGAATTGTATAAATAGAAGAAACGTCTGATATAGAGTTAATCACAACCATCAAATAACTAACGATGTTTATCTAAAGCAATATAATATTGAACGAATAGGTGTAGTACATATAGCGTACACGACATAGACACAAAGTCATCACCCACCACAGTAATACAAGTATATCGCATCTAGCTTCGTAGATGACGAAGACATAAAAAAGGGAGTATCCTAAGATAAACGAAATTCTTCAGGTAGTTAAAGGAGGGAAAAATTTGTGTTGGATGACTGTAATTCGATAGTAGGAAGAGGAAGTGCAGGCAAAATAGTCGGAGAATTTGGACTCGAAGGAAATAAATGAATGAGGACATCATCTAGTAGAATTTTTCACGGAACAAAGTTTAATCAACCCTATCACTTGGTTTACGAAATATGAAGGAAGAAAAACACGTGGGAGAAACCCGGAGACACTGGAAGGTTTCAGGTCGGGTTTATAATGGTAAGACATAGATCTGGAAACCAGGTTTGAAACTGTAACATATTCGGGGGCAGATATAGACTCTAACCGTATCTTATTGATTATGAACTGAAGATTAAAACGTAAGTGGAAGTTTATTAGTAAGTACAGCGGAACTAACAAATAGCAGTGTAAATTTACGAAGTCTACAAATAGTAAGAACATACATTTCTACACGTAGCCTTCACCCCCAACTTGCATATTATCACTCACAAAGTTTAGTCACAGTAAAGATATCTTCCGATATATTTTTCGGAAACGAATACTGCATTAAATAAAACTACAGTCAGAGGAAGAAATAGCGAATATTTGTGATTAAAAGAGCCTGAAGAAAATGGCAGTAGTGCAAAAATGAAACATTACAAAAGCAAAAATTCATGAAAATATATAAGAAACAACAATTTCATAAAGATCTCAATTTAGGTACTCATGTAACAAATTATTGAAAATCCATTATTAATTGCAAATGTCAGGCATTCACACGAAATCCGGCCGCGGTCTGCGCGGCCACTACGGTCGGGGGTTCGAATCCCCCCTCGGACATGGATATTTGTGCCGTCCTAGTTCGTAAGTAGTTCATAAGTAGTTTGTAAGCTTAGGGACTGATGACCCCGTAGTTAAGTCCCATACGCTCCACAAACATCTGAATATTTGAGTCACACGAAAACATAAAATTCAGGTATATCTTTGTTGTTTCTTTCTGTTAACACTATTGTCCATGTAAATAACTACAGCCTCAAAAATTGTTGTGTATCATAACGCTATAAATTACTTGTGTGTATATGACGAGCAGAACCCACTGAAGATGGAAAAATTTCTTCGAAACCTGTTTTGGTGTTAAAAATAAGAATTTTATTTGCTCAAGGCAGAGTTTCGATGGCTGTAGTGTTGAAACCTTTCTTACGCAAGTGTCTCGTGTCATTCTTTTATATAAACAAAAATGTGCAAATGTTTGTTAAGCTTATGGGACTTAACTACGGGGTCATCAGTCCCTAAACTTACAAACTACTTATCAACTAACTTATACTAAGGACGGCACAAATATCCATGCCCGAGGGGGGATCCTGCCGGCCGCGGTGGCCGAGGTGACTGAGGCGCTTCAGTCACGGTCAGCACGGCCACTACGGTCGGGGGTTCGAATCCCCCCTCGGGCATGGATATTTGTGCCGTCCTAGTTCGTAAGTAGTTCATAAGTAGTTTGTAAGTTTAGGGACTGATGACCCCGTAGTTAAGTCCCATAAGCTTAACAAACATTTGAATTTTTTTGAGGGGGGATTCGAACCCCCGACCGTAGTGGCCGTGCAGACCGTGACTGAAGCGCCTCAGTCCCCTCGGCCACCGCGGCCGGCTCTTTTATATATCACATGAAGAAAATTATACTTACGGTAACAGCAAATTTTGTCAGTATCTACAGCCTTATTTCAGAGAGACGATATTACGTTATAACGAATTTTTTATTCTGTTGTATTGCTGCAGTTCCGTAAGTTTTCATAAATATTATTTAAGCCCAAAGCTTTTGGTTCAATGAACGTGTGCAAAGTTCCTTCCATCCGGCACGTAAACATGTTTGTGATACACACAAAAAGAGAGAGAGAGAGAGAGTAAACAAGAAGTCTCGTCGGGACGCGGTTGCGTGCGCCTGGATCGTGCTGTGGAAAACACGCCAATTGGGCTTTGCCGGCGTGCTAATGGAGCAAGTCACGCTTTTTACGGGACGGAGTCCGAGGTCGCGCGACAACGCACTGGCTAGCGCGTATGTGACGCCCACTCACAAACCACGGCCACCGTACTTGCTGGCGCTCCCTTAACGCAACTCAGCCTCCTGTTCTGAAGACTGATCTCTAATACGAGAAAATGCTTTATCCACGTATCAGAAGGCTTCCATCGAAAATGTTTTTCGTCGAAAAAGACTGTATACGAAAACAGTTGCAGATTATCGTGACTATCGTCGCGTGGGAATTGTTGTGCGCTATATGGCGCCTCGCTGCGGAGCGCGCGCCTGCTCCCCGTCGGAGGTTCGAGTTATCTTCCGGGCGATGACCACTGCCCTTTGGTCCCTAGCTTCACAAATATCTGAACATTTTTTATCTTGACTATCAAAATTCGCCCTATGTTTGATTACAGTACTTTAATAAGAAAGAAAATTACGTTGTTAACTCCAGAAGAAGGTTTGCTGCCTCTTAATATTCCCGATGAGAGTAATGGCGTAGCGAGAGAACTGGAGAAAAACTGTACATGCAGAAAGTGAGAAACCGTGCGTCGCATATATCAATCATCTAAGTTCATTCCGCAATTCAAGTGTGTTTCTTTAATAACAGAGTAACGAAAATAGATCATTCATGGACAGCACAAAGATTTTGATTCAATAGAAATAATAGTAAATGACAAAACTGTAGAATTTAAAGCACGAACACTACGTAGATTCGTATTTTGTATTGAGCGCCGCTTGTTTGTGGTACATTCCAAACTTAATAAAGAGAAACAGGCCATTACAGCGAACTGTAAATGTTGATTTGGGTATATATTTACGAACTCCAAATTTTTTCTGTACTAATACGAGTGGAAAAAGGAAAATATAAAATAGTTCTCCAATTTTCTTTCCAAACAATGGCAAGAATTCATTTTACATAATATGAAGGACGTTCTATGCACAGAATACAGGTATTTCCTTTGAAAGCACTGACACACACACTCAAAGGACAGTTTAGTCGTGGTGGGGTGGCCGAGATGTCTAAGGTGCCTTGCTACGAAGCGCTCGGTTGCTCGACATCGGAGGTTCAAGTCCTCCTTGGGGCACGGGTGTGTGTTGTCCAAATGTTCAAATGTTTGTAAATCTATCGGATCTAATGCAGTCTTTCTCCCTTCTCCCTGGAACGCATTTCGTTTCCCTTCCCCTCCTTTCCTGTCCTCACTCCCTCCCCTCCCCTGCTGATGACCTTGGCAGTTTGGTCCCCCTGACCCCCCACAACCAACCCATACATGAATCCATCGTGCGCCTTCACTATTCTACACACGGATGGATTGCTCACTGATACTACATGCACCGTGCGTGTTTATGATTCAGCATTCATTCCTATCGCCTCGACAGGTTTATATCGATAGTAGCTAGAAGTTCATAATGTTCTGGCTGATCAGTGAATATCTTGTACGAGTGTTGGATC
This sequence comes from Locusta migratoria, assembly GCA_026315105.1. Classification (NCBI taxonomy): domain Eukaryota; kingdom Metazoa; phylum Arthropoda; class Insecta; order Orthoptera; family Acrididae; genus Locusta; species Locusta migratoria. Next base: position 449,415,301 of record CM048755.1, on the reverse strand, counting down.
GTAAATAGTGGAAATTGTTTATTCACAACCGATAAAAAAGTGTTACGTGTTTGCAACTATTACTGTCCTTCAAAGCAGTCACCAACTTTGTGTAGAACCCATTGCCAGCGATGTGGAAGGCATAGTATACTGTTAGTAGAACCTGTTCTGTTGATGATGCGAATGGAGCGGTCTCCTGCCTATCGAATCTCTGGAACAGTTTTGAAGAAAATGCCATGAAGTGGTTCATTCATCTTTCAAATCAAATCAAAGACACAAGGACTTAAGTCTGGGGAGTATGGTGGACGGTACAGTACTTTCCAGTCCCATCGACTGAGCAGAGCAACCACAGCTTGCGCTGTATGCGCCCCCACATTGTGCAAAATGATGGGTGGGTTGCGCAGAAAGTGTCTCCGCTTCTTTAGCAAAGCTTAAGTCCTTCTGACTTTGATTTGATTCCTAAAATGAAGGAACCACTTCGTGGCATTCGCTTCAGAACTGTTCCAGATATTCGACAGGAAGTAGACCGCTCCATTCGCATCAACAGAACAGGATCTGCTAACGGTATACTACGCCTTCCTCATCGCTGGAAACGGGTTCTACACAACGCTGGCGACTATTTTAAAACACAGTAACAGGTACAAACATGTAACGCTTTTGTATCGGTTGTGGCCGGCCGCGGAGACTGAGGCGCTCCAGTCACGGTCTGCACGGCCACTACGGTCGGGGATTCGAATCCCCCCTCGGGCATGGATATTTGTGCCGTCCTAGTTCGTTAAGTAGTTCATAAGTAGTTTGTAAGTTTAGGGACTGATGACCCCGTAGTTAAGTCCCATAAACTATATAAACATTTGAACAAACATTGTATCGGTTGTGAATAAAAGTTGCCACTTTTAAGTTCCAACCGTCGTATTTATTATTTCTAACCTTACACAGTTCCGTATTGCTACGCGTTTACTTTGGGAAGCGTATAACACACAATGTTTATTTAACATGTGTGTATTCTGTAAAGGTTTCGCTTCCGTCTTGTGGCTTACATTGTTTGAAAGAAAGCAATGATTTCCGTACGGTGGGTCCTATAACGACCGCGTATCGCACAAGTTCAAGTAGCAAGAACGAAACGCGAATAATACCATAGCAGTGCTACCTGCAGACAAGCCTTTGTGTTTCGCTCTTCGCTTTATAGGCAAGAGTCCTTGGGTGTGTTCGCCAAACAAACATCCGGCCTCCTCGTGGCAACAACGCAAAAGATCGCGTCAAGTCAACAGACCAACTTGTTTTTTCTTTCCCCTTACAGCGTCGGCATTCCTTAGTCATCAGTGAGATGTTAAGCACCAACTTGCGGCTGTAACACGTAAGTCAGTGAACGGGGTCATAAGAGGAGCGGAGTGACAGCGTGTGCCAGCACGCCCTTGGGCGTCGCATACGAATGTCTGCGGCTCGTGATCCACCTGCCACCAACGCGCACAATGCAACGACACACACGCTCGCTTTTTCCTGTTCCCTTAACCCTTAAGCTTCCCAGATCATTTTTCTGTCACACTGTCCCAGGTGCGGTCTGACAGACAGCAGTTTTTAAATAATCGTAAATAGTCCTGATTGTTATCTAAGTGAACTAGTTCAATTTATTACGCAAAAGGCTACTTTTCTCTACTTAAATTCTGCAAAAGGAGTGTATTTTAAAATTAATTTTATGAAATATATATATTCAAACATAAAACTGTAGTAAATGGATTTAATATTACATTATTTTATTATCACTGTAAAATGTCAAATACTCTGGCCTTTAAATTTTACTTTGTGCCCTTTTTTAATTGTTTACTATGCATTTAATGGTAAAAAGTCTCAAAAAAAAATCACCAAAATAAGAATTTAACTACTGCTTTGTCGGTAACTTTTGTCTTTTAAAACTCGATCTAAATTTTGGTAGAACACTCGAGGGCTGCCGCGGTGGCCGAGGGGACTGAGGCGCTTCGGTCACGGTCTGCACGGCCACTACGGTCGGGGGGTCGAATCACCCCTCGGGCATGGATATTTGTGCCGTCCTTAGTTGTAGCTAGTTCATAAGTAGTTTGTAAGTTTAGGGACTGATGACCCCGTAGTTAAGTCCCACAAAAAAAAAAAAAAAAAAAAAAAAAAAAAAAAAAAAAAAAAAAAAAAAACATGCGCCATAAGTCACTGGTCGATATAATTAGCCGATCAGACGAGATGGTATACATTATGCGAAAACATCTTTCAATTATTGTTATTACTAGCTGAAAACCAGGCGTTGCCCGGGTATTTACTTAATTATTCCTGCCATTTTTCAGCTGTATATTCATTTGTATAAGGGCTGTATTCCGTAAAATCTCGTGGCAATACAATTAGTAGTAAAGAAGTAATAGATTAAAGCTTGATGCGTGATGGGGCGGTTTTCCATGAACGTTACTGTTTATGTACTCATATGTCATGAACTACGTGTCGTACTGTGATACAATTTGGAAAGTAAACTCAACTGTATGCGTGTATACTGTCTGAAAATTTTCCTGTGGCTACAATTTATAGTGTAGGAATTAAAAATTATAACGTCATACTGAATGCCGTAGTTTTAGTCCATGAACAGAGGAACGTTACTGTTTATGTGCTCATTCCAGGTCGGGGGTTCGAATCCCCCCTCGGGTATGGATGTTTGTGTCGTCTTTAGTATAAGGTAGTTCATAAGTAGTTTGTAAGTTTAGGGACTGATGACCCCGCAGTTAAGTCCCTTAAGCTCTACAAACACACATTTGTTTATGTGCTCTTATCTCATGAACTACGTGTCGGAAATGTGATACAATTTAGAAGCTACATTCAACTATATATGTGTATACTGTCTGTAAAATTTCCTGTTGCTACAATTTGTAGTGTTCAAATTATTAACTGTAACGTCATACCGAGAGCCGTAGTTTTACTCCATAAACAGCGGAAAAGTAGTAATTGAGTAACTTTTTTCCTTTCATCATTTTACTATGGTTGCCAGCGAGAAAAAGTTTAATAAAGGTTTGAAATTATGTTTAAAGTTTGTTGCAAGTCGCTAAGTACTGTCATTCTCATATAGTGTATTTCGAAAGTCTCGCCGCATTATATGGCATTTTTTGCGATTTCAACTGGTTATGGCGTAATATCTTTTGAACCATGTGCCGTATGTGATTCTTAACCATGCAGAAATTGTTACCTCACGGTAAAGAATGTGTGTACCAAATTTCGTTGAAATCGGTCGAATGGTTTAGGAGAAAATGAGCAGTATTGTCGCAAAATGCAGCAGTTTTTTCGCGCATCTCATTGTTTATGACGTCATATCTCGTGAAATATATATCGTATGTGAGTCTTACACTTACGGCGACCGTTCTTATGGATTGAAGCTTACGTGTACAAAATTTCATAAAGATTGGAACAAAACTGTAGATTTGTATGCAACACGTACAAATATACGGACACTCTGCTTTATATATTAGAAGATTATTTTGTAACACTACGACGGAGACACAGTGTATCACTTCACAGGGTGTTCGGAACAAGTTTCGAATATTTTTAGTGGTCATAATAGTCATCGAAACACGAAAGATAATGTCCAGTTAACGTGGGTCCACCGCGCCGTGGGCTCTCAGGTGCGCGGCTGCTCCCCGTCGGATGTTCGAGTCCTCCCTCGGGCGAGTGCTCTCGTGCGTGCGCGCGCGCGCGCGCGCGTGTGTGTGTGTGTGTGTGTATGTGCGTGTGCGTGTGTTGTCCTTAGGTCAGTTTAACTTAGTTTAAGTAGTTTGTAATTCCAGGGACTGATGACCACTGCAGTTTTGTTCCCATATAGTTTTACAAACATTTGTTTTGACATTTTGAACAAGGGTCCGGGAACGCATTCTTTCTGAGATAAGCACTTGTTTATAGGAGGTGCTCCATGGGGCATCCATTCGTGGCGAGGACGCCCTTCGGCGTAAGGAATGAGGCAACCCTTGCAGTACACCAGATTGTTATTGTAGTGTGTGCATGTCGTTGATTGGAGTTGTATAGACCACTTCCTTCAAGTGTCCCCGTAACCAAAAGCATGGGAGGTTGAGTTCGGGAGAACGAGCAGACCAAGGTGTGAAGCCTCCCCAACGAATCTAGCGGTCTTGAATTGTCTCCGTCAGATATTCCCACGCATTCTGACGAAAGTTTGCTGGTGCGCCCTCATGCAAGAACAATGTCAGTAATCAAATAATAAATCAGTGTCTCCATATACAGGATATCCTATTCATCTTGACCACCTAAAAAAATCTCTGGAATAACAACAGCAATTGTAAAACGACTTTCACCGACATCAGTGTAAGGCAAAAGCTCATGACAATAAATATTTTGAAACATTCTAATTTTTTTAAACAAAATCTTGTGATTTTAAAATGGACACTCTACATTATTTCATCAACAACCTGTAGCAGTACAAATCACATAAATAATGGTGTTGATTGCATCGCAATACGCCAATTACATCCCGAGATATTACGAAGTTGACGCTTGAAATACACGAAATGCGCGGCTAGCGCACGTCTTGAGCAGCATGTGCTCCTCGCCTGAGTCTCAGGACGTGCGCTAGTCCCGCGTTTCGCGTATTTCAAGCGTCAACTTCACGTCGCAATATCTCGAAAGGTAATTGACGTATTGCGATGAAATCAACGTCACTGTTTATGTGATTTGTCATGCTACGGATTTCTGATGTAATAATATAGGGTGTCCATTTAAAAACACATAAGTTTGTGTTAAAAGACACATATGCTGTCTTTTTAGAATGTTTCAAAATTGTATTTACATTCATGAGCCCCTGCCTTACATTGATACCGGTGAAAGTCGTTTTACAATAGCTGTTGTCGTTCCAAGGATATTATGGGTGGTCAAGATAAATGGGACACCAAATTCAAATGTTTGTATAGTCTATGGGACTTAACTACGCTTTTTTATCAGTCCCTAAACTTACAAACTACTTATGAACTACTTACGAACTAGGATGGCACAAATATCCATTCCCGAGGGGGGATTCGAACCCCCGACCGTAGTGGCCGTGCAGACCTTGACTGGAGCGCCTCAGTCTCCTCGGCCACCGCGGCCGGCTAAATTGTACACCCTTTATATAAAATATATTAAATTGAATTAACATTTGTACTGCTTATTTATATATGGGAACATGGGGCAGAATTGAAGTTTGCGTTGTGGAGGGAGACGTGAAATCGCCGTAGCCATTAGGTCGCGGTGGCTTAGTGGTTATAGCACTTATCTAGTAAGCAGGATGTCTACATTAATGGGGAAGTCCTATCGCCAATTATGCTAATATCTGCAACCAAGCATTCCGCAGGCCTCACTATCAACAGGTGTGTATCACAGAAAGTATGCGTTTCCGGTCCCATATTTCAAATGTTCAAATGTTTGTAAATCTATCGGACCAAACTGCGTGGTCATTAGTCCGTAGCTTACAAACTACTTAAACCTAGGTAAACTAAACTAAGGACAACACAGAGACACCCATGCTCCAGGGAGGACTCGAACCTCCACGGCGAGCAACCGCGCGTTCCGCAGCGAGACGCTTTAGACCGCTCGGCTACTCCACCGCAGCGGTCCCATATGTATTGGACTTATTTTCGTTGTTTAGATTGTTACCACCACCTCCAAAAGTATTCGACACTATTTGAACACGTTGTATATCGATAATTTCCAAAAAGAATAATCATATCTACGCACTCAGTCACTTAATGTCGCGGTGAAAATGGCAACAATAATATTAATAAACATTCAATACAAAAATTCATCTACGAGGGGTGTTCAAATTAAAAGGTACGAATCGACACTGTGGGTATAATTCAAGTTTATATTCAAAAGTAATCACCAGAGGCTTGAGCACAACTATTCCACTGTTTAAAGAGCCCAAGGATTCCCTGTTACAAGAATTCCGGTGGCTGTGACAAGAGCCAGTCCTCTGCGGAATCCTTTAGTTGAAGCGTTTCCCTTTCAGATGATATGTAGCGGATCCAACAGACGGAAAACAAAGGGCGACCTGTCCGGGCTGTTGGCGAATTCTCGAGCTGCTCCCTCTTGAACGTGGCCAGTACACTTGGTGTGATCCTTGAGACGTGTGGACGCGCGTTATCATGCAGCAGAATCATTCCCTTCATGAGCTGTCGTGATGGACTTGCGCGGGCTACAGAGTTCTCGAGTAATTCGATGAGTATGGGACCTCGGACGTCGAAAAAGACGGTGAGCCTCCCCTTGCCTGCTAAGGGCACAGCCTTGAACTTTTTAGGGGGAGGTGACGACGCATGCTTCGCGTCCCTAGATGGTGCACTACATTATCCCAAAGCGGCATATTCAAATTTCAACCAGTTTGGTTCAAATGTTTGTAAATCTATCGGACCAAACTGCGTGGTCATCAGACCGTAGCTTACAAACTACTTAAACCTAGGTAAACTAACCTACGGACAAACACACACACCCATGCCCCAGGGAGGACTCGAACCTCCACGGCGAGCAACCGCGCGCTCCGCAGCGAGGTGCTTTAGACTGCTCTGTTACTCCACCGCGGCCAATTTGGTTTTTAAGACGTTTCCTACATTTTCATTTGAACTCTGTCTGTCTCTTTGACACTTTTCCCGCACGCATGCAGGGTCGGCACTGAGTTAAACGCGGATTTGGCATGTGTTAATAGTCTTAGAGTGGCAGGATGCCCTTCCTGCCGCCACCCCATGCCCCCCAGGAGGAAATGTTTACCCCAGATGTCTACGTACAGTGTTATATGTGTGTGGAAGTGTAAAGTGTTACGAAATGTTTGCGAATCGCGTAACTGAGGCGGGACTTGGGGACCAGCCCGGTATTCACCTAGGGGATGTGGAAAACCGCTTAAAAAGCGCATCCAGGCTGGCCGGCACTCCGACCCCTTTCGTTAATCCGCCGGGCGGATTCGAACCGGGGCCGGTACGCCTCCCCGTCTTGGAAAACAGTGCGTTAGACCACACGGCTAACCGAGCGGGGCTACGTTTTCATTTGAACACCCCTCGTATATTTGGCTAAACGTAACGATAGGCAACTGTAGTACAGATCGATACCTGCCAATATGCACCACCCAGTTATTCACGCTGAATGACACGACCAGTAATGGAATACAGTAATAAGAATGACTTGATCCATTTGTCTTCAATGCATTAAGATGTTTTTCATATTTTCGATTCGTATTTATGAGCTGCAATCGAGTGCATTAAATTTGTATTAATATATAAAATGCAAAAAGGTTTTTAGCAAATCTCGAAAAGTTCTTGATCGATTTACATGAAATTAATAATACCATAATAAACATCCGGACAAACATGTGTTATATATTACACTCTCACCTACACCAGTGGTATTCCCACCGTATGCTGCAACAGAGCAAATTGTTTGCTAACAATAGATCGTCAATTCATAAATTACGATTCTGACATCATCCAACGCCTTTACTTGTATCGATATTAATTTCAGAAGCGAATACCAACGACCACTGGAATTCCAATACTCGATTTAAGTTACGCGTGAGTCATTTTGTTAGTTAATGCGTCTAAATAGCACGAAGTGGAAACGACCTGACGAACTGACGCATGGTGCAGGGAATGAAATTGAATCTCAATGTAGACAAGTGTAATGTGCTACAAATACACAGAAAGAAAGATCCTTTGTCATTTAGTAACACTATAGCAGGCCAGCAACTGGAAGCAGTTAATTCCATAAATTATCTAGGCGTAAGCATTATGAGTGATTTAAAATGGAACGACTATATAAAATTAATCGTCGGTAAAGCAGATCCCAGACTGAGATTCATTGGAAGAATCCTAAGCAAATGCAGTCCGAAAACAAAGGAAGTAGGTTACAGTACACTTGTTCGACCACTGCTTTAATACTGCTCGCCGGTGTAGGATCCGTTCCAGTTGGGGTTGATAGAGGAGGTAGAGACGATCCAACGGAGAGCAGCGCGCTTCGTTACAGGATTATTTAGTAAACGTGAAAGAGTTACGGAGATGATAGATAAATTCCGGTGGAAGGCTGCAAGAGAGACGCTCTGTAGCTCGGTACGGGCTTTTGTCGAAGTTTCGAGAACATACCTTTACCGTCTAGCAGTATATTGCTCCCTCCTACGTATATCTCGCGAAGAGATAATGAGGATAAAATCAGAGAGATTAGAGCCCATACAGAGGCATACCGACAATCGTTCTTTCCGCGAACAATGCGATACTAGAATAGGAGGGATAATCGATAGTGGTACTCAAGGTACCCTCCGCCACACACCGTCGGGTGGCTTGAGTACGGATGTAGTAGATGCAGATTTAGACCTTCTTCTCTTCAAATGATATAAAGAATGGTCCAATTATAAGTTGGCTCAAACATTATCAGCAGAATTCATGAGAGTATCTTGACTGATACTCTGTTGAAAACAATGATTTCTATTTTCCATGTGGCAGAATAAAAATTACAACGAGCTGGTACGGTTCTGTGCCAGCCACCATTGCGTCAATAGTGCTATCAATTTCCATTGCTGAACAATAACTCACATCAAAATTAATTATTTATTTTTCTTTTTTTCGCAGATTATAACGTCACGTCAAGTTGGAGATTGCCAGGGAAGGATCACGAATTTCACGAGCTGTCTTCGTCTTGACGTTTATAAGGAACTTTGAAGACCTCTTGTGCTCAATCAGGTAAGATAATTCAACTATCATTATCCTATGCCAAGCTCAGCAAGCACCGGAAATCATTTCGAAGTGCTCACAATATTCAGCTACTTCCAGTTAGTTTCCAATGGATTCTAGTCACTTTCTACACGACTAAAATATGATTGGAATCGTGAAAATTAACAGTTGCTTATCAAATTAAAATATACCTAATAGTACATTCGAAAATATACAGGGGATTATTATCTAATAATACTATATCAAATAATACGTTTGACATGGAAGACTGAGAATGGCAACAGAAAATAAGAGGGGTTTAACTTTTACGGGTGGAAACTCCAACTTACAGAATCCTTTGAGTTAGCAGAGCGTTATAAAAGTCTCGCAAATAAAAAACTAACACGGGAAACTCCCAATGGCACTTTAGTCAGATACAGTGGTAAGATGGACCAGTGGATATCTCGTCAAAACCTGATCACAGATACAGCATCAAAACAGGTAGAAGATGCGCAGAAGTGTTAAAAAGAAGAAAAATAGAAACAGTGAACGGCACAACCTAAAGATCTAAATCAGCGAGCGAACTGGCTGTGTGGAGGCGTTGTGGTTATGTGGTCAGAGTGTTGGACTCCGAAACCGAAGATCCATTTTCAAATCTCCCTGGTGCTCCAATTTTTTCTTAAAAAATTATGAACTGTATATCCGGTCATTGACACGGCTGTTCTCTTGCTGTAGTCCTGGCAATTGTCATACTGCGCATTGGTTATACAATATTAGTCGTGTGGTAAGAATATATTACAGTCGCAAGTAAATGTGATGAATAGTGAGAGCAGGAGAGATGCCAAATAGACCTCCTATATAAATGAAACCAACAAACTGCTTCTGAAATATGTAACATCGGTCATATGTTAAAAATGGAAAATGAGAGTCATAACATGAGGTACAAATGTAGAAAACAAATCATAGTTCCCTTGTTCAGGCGTCGCAGTTGCATACGGACGTACAGAACGTCACATACACCGAATTGAATACAATGAGACGCAGGTCAGTGACCAGACAGGCAATTAATAATTTTGTGGAAAAGAACTGAACATGAGGGAGATTAGAAAACGGATCTCTCGCTTCGCAGGCCAATACCCCGACCTCGCAAGCACGACGCTTTTCATTTAGGTTTAGTGACTGATGACCACTGCAGTTTGGTCCTAAAGCTTTACAAACATTTGATTCTGAGCAGAAGCACATACAAAACACTCTGTAATGCTTTTACCTCGTTAGCCGGTTGCCGTAGGCCGTTATAGTACGAGGACGTTCTCGAGCATAAAATGTTCTGATTTTAATGCCTTACCGATTCTTGCGGAGAGGATTTTACTATCCTTGGCCAAACAGAAACTGAAGCAAACTATCTTTGACCTTGCATTAGACTGGCACCTTTAGGATAAAGCTGAACTGCGTTAAAATGATAAAGGAGTGAGACGAATCTTACACGCGACTATGCGTCTACATTATTGAACGTTTACCATGAGCAATTACAGAACTGTTAACAGCTCTAACGGAACACAACGCTTCCTGCAGACCTGAGTATTGCCAGATCGTGCAGATGACCGGGCTTAATTGTACAACGCCCAACATGGGAATACACACTGCAGGCTCGAGTAACGTGACAATGGAGCCCCATTTCATTAACTACACCCGATCTGTGGATTACGGATAGTGATACGGAAACGGCAGCAGTACCCGCTTTTATAGTACTGACTATAGCGTATGCGACAATAATGGTTTTTGCCGGCCTCGGTGGCCGAGGGGACTGAGGCGATCCAGTCACGGTCTGCACGGCCACTACGGTCGGGGATTCGAATCCCCCCTCGGGCATGGATATTTGTGCCGTCCTTAGCCTTAGTTAGTTCATAAGTAGTTTGTAACTTTAGGGACTGATGACCCCGTAGTTACGTCCCATAGACTTTACAAACATTTGAACATTTGAATAATGGTTTTAGGAACAGGATGAAATTGCAGGCCAGGGACCCCCCGCATTTCACGTCTACAAATCACTATTAGGAATGCTACATCCCCTCTATCGAGATATTAAAATTATGTGGTTTTATAGTTTAGGGTACAACTAATGTGTACAAGCGGTTCGCCACAACCGAACCTTCTGGGCTGAATATCTTCACAATTGCGTCACCTGGCTGTGCTAAATATGTGAGGAATCAAATCTTATCTAATTAGAAAACAGAGCAGCTTAGTCGCTCTTTCTCCGGTTCAAGAGAAACGTTAACGTTGCGATGGTCATACATCATACGGGATTACCGAGACGATAAAGACAGATTAAATATCAAAAGTGGCCATTTATCGTAAACATCTCACATCATTTTAACTGATTCAACTATTGGTTCTTGGTAGACACATTGTATGTTGTATTATCTAAACGAAACATTTTAGCCTTGTTTAAGCACATTTATTAATAACAGTGTCGTAGGTTTCAGGTAATAAGCCTGTTTTACTGTAGACAACTAAAATGAATCCCAAAGATAAAACCTAAGCAAAGATGAACACGTTAACTTGATAAGCTATCGATTCTTGACTTGTTCAAAAATGTTCAAATGTTTGTATAGCTTATGGGACTTAACTACGGGGTCATCAGTCCCTAAACTTACAGACTACTTATGAACTAACTAATACTAAGGACGACACAAATATCCATGCCCGAGGGGGGATTCGAACCCCCGACGGTAGTGGCCTTGCAGACCGTGACTGGAGCGCCTCAGTTCCTGACTTGAACTGCAAAAAGTTATCCCTGTTGACAGTTCTGAAGAAATTACGTAAGCAGGCCTATTTAAAAATTATTTAGGAGAAATTACAATAAATATGACTAATCTGAGAAAATTACATGTAGATTTGCGCAATTTATTAGAAATAATTATGACTAAATATACAAGACTAAAACCGCGTGGCTGTTTGCTTGAAGCATCTAGTGCGTTTTATGGGGAGGATTTACCTAGTTGCATGTTACTCTACAGATTTGCATTTGCCCTCTAGCCATTCCTGCTTAGCCATTTTGCACGTCCTGTGAATATCATTTTTTAATCTTCTGTACTCCATTGTACCTGCTTCATTTACGGACTTTTTATTATTTCTCCTCTCATCAGTTATATTTAGTATTTCCTGTTGTCTTGTTTTTCTTCCTCGTTGGTCCTCTGCTGCCTCCGCTCTCAAAGCCACCCATTCATCTTCTACTGTGTTATTTCCTCCTGTTCCTGCCGTTGCCTAATGATCTCTCTGAAACTTTTAACAACCTCTGGGACTTTCAATTTATCTAGGTCCCGTCTCTTTATTTTCCGAACTTTCTGCAGTTTCTTCATTTTCAATATACTGTTCATAACTAATAAGATATGGTCAGATTCTATATCTGCCAACTAGATATATCTTAACACTATAAAAGCTGGTTCCGAAATCTATGGCTGACCATTATAAAATCAATCTGGTACCTTCCGGTGTCTTCTAGTTCCTTCCACGTACACAATCGTCTTTCAAGATTATTAAACCAACTGTTTGTTATGATTAAATTATGTTCTGTGCAAAATTCTGCCAGGCAGCTTCCTCTTTATTCCTTTTCAAATGTTCAAATGTTTGTTAAGCTTATGGGACTTAACTACGGGGTCATCAGTCCCTAAACTTACAAACTACTTATGAACTACTTACGAACTAGGACGGCACAAATATCCATGCCCGAGGGGGGATTCGAACCCCCGACCGTAGTGTTATTCCTTTTCCCCATTACACATTCACCTACTATTTTCCCTTTCCTTCCTTTTCCTACTATCGAATTCCAGTCCCCCATCACAATTAACTTCTCCTCTCCCTTAACTGTTTCAATAATTTCTTTTGTCTCTTCATACATTTCCTCGATCTCCTCATCATCAGCAAAACTAGTTGGCATATAAAGTTATGCTACTGTGGTTGGTGTTGGCTTCGTATCTATCTATCTACTCTGCGATAATGCCATTTGCTGCGCTGTGCATATAGTTTACCCCATTCCTATTTTCTTATTCATTATTAAACCTACTCCTACATTACCCCCAACTAATTTTCTATCATCTTCCCACCGAACTTCACTAATACCCACTATATCTAATTTCAATCTACCCACTTCCCTTTTTCAATTTTCTGACCTCCATATCCTATTAAAGGCTCTAAAATTCCACGCTCCTATCCGTAGAATGCCAGCCAGTGTTGTCTTTCCTCATGGCCACATCCTCTTGAGTAGTCCCCGCCCGGAGATCCGAATAAGGCACCTTCCGAATATTTTACCTAAAAGGACGCCATTATCATATATTTATACAGTAGAGCTGCATGCTCACGGAAAAATTAACGACTGTAGTTGCCCCTTGCTTTCAGCCGTTCGCAGTAGCAGTATAGCAAAGCCACATTAGCTGATGTTACAAGGCCAGCTCAGTCAATCATCCAGATTGTTGCCCCTGTAACTACTGTAAAGGCTGCTGCCCCTCTTCAACTGTCATAGAAAAACAAATATCTTCATATTCGAGATCGTATATGTAGACATTTGAAGTAGTTCATTAGGTACTTGACTTAAAACATGCTGTAATTAGATAAATGAAAATATAAATCTTATCTGGCTCATTGTTGAATCTTGTAAAGAATTGGAAATTCTGTCCAGCCCGATCAACGTTCACTTTCGAATGAAAAGATATCTGCATCGTGAAACGACCTTCGCAACGATTCGATTTCTATAGACGAACAGAATGACGTCGTAATACAAACTCCAGTGATTATAAAATACTTAAATTGCCAGTTATCGCAGAAAAAATGTAAATTTCAATCAGGGCTTCTCTGATTAACGCGATATCTCAGTACATAGGATGTGACGGTATGCAGCGATAAGACGATACTGAATTAAAGACCAATCTGATGTATTCGTGATGAATACCCTATGACAACTGCTCAGCATGTTTTCTAGTGATTGCTAACTGACGTTATCTTTCCTTCTCGTAGCAAGGGGTGTCCAAGGTTGCGATGGCTGTTCTATACTCTTTGTGTGTTTTACTCCTGAAAATAACTGTTCACAAACGTATGCGCTTCTAAACAAAGGTGATATATAAAACAAGATTCAAATGTTCAAATGTTTGTAATTCTATCGGACCAAACTGCGTGGTCATCAGTCCGTAGCTTACAAACTACTTAAACCTAGGTAAACTAACCTAAGGACAAACACACACACCCATGCCCCAGGGAGGACTCGGACCTCCACGGCGAGCAACCGCGCACTCCGCAGCGAGACGCTTTAGACCGCTCGGCTACTCTACCGCGGCTATAAAACAAGACTGTGTTGCAAGGGAAATCTTTGTCAGGGTTGATATGTCTTGTTAAGTCCAAAAGAGATACATGATCAAATTTTTCTTTTAGCTGGATGTCACACTGTCAATCTATGCATCCGATCTGAAAAGCTTTTGGCAACGTATTTATACAATATGTCAAAGGTCCCAATAAATTCAAAACTACTGATTATTCTTCCGAAAAGTATGAAATTATTTTAAAATTCTTGCATCAAATCAGAAAGTATAACTGCGTATTTTATTCCGTCTTTAGGCTAATGTTTGGCCAACGTGTTGAAATGAAAGCCTGAATGGACGCCACTTCGGCGACTTGCGTGTCCCTAACCTATCCCAGTTATCCAGCCGGGGAAAGGGGACCTGCAGCGTAACGTGGAATCCGAACCACGTGTCGTTTCTGGCTACTCCTCACATCGTTGAGAGGTGAAGGATGGGTTAAAGTGCAGACTGAAAAATCCGAGGTCCGACAGGGTTTCGAACCCGCGACCCTTCAGTTTCCAGTCGAGCGCTTTACCCCAAGACCACATTTTACTGATAAGTAGGTTTTTACCTTGAAGACGACAGTTTAAGTCACCTAAATGACCAGTCAAATCTACCAAAAACACTAAATCTGCTATCCAGTTGTCATAGTCAAGTTATGGCTCAGATTTAGCTTATGATATCATTAACAATTTCATTTCATCAATTTGCTATAAAATCCTTTTTACCATCTGATATCGACTGAGCCACCTTATTTCTGTATAATAGCCATAACCGTAAAATTTTATTTTGGCGTGTCTGGCGGAAAGTTTGAAACTTACAGAACTAATAACAGAAAAAAATGTTCAAATGTTTGTATAGCTTATGGGACTTAACTACGGGGTCATCAGTCCCTAAACTTAAAAAACTACTTACTAACTAGCTAACACTAAGGACGGCACAAATATCCATGCCCGACGGGGGATACGAACCCCCGACTGTAGTGGCCGTGCAGACCGTGACTGGAGCCCCTCAGTCCCCTCGGCCACCGCGGCCGGCAATAACAGAACAGAACTACTTCCAGTTCAACAATGACTTGCTTTTACAAAGTGAAGGATTACCAATAGGCTTCCCAATATCAGGCGCTACAGTAAACATCTTTATGAACCATATAGAACAGGTCATATTTAACAAAACAGTCCCAAACAGACGAAAAATCCTATACTGGGTTATATATATGTGGTTGAGATTTTGTGCCTTATAGATGAACCAAGCTGTAAAATAGATCAGTTATATAGTGACATAAATTCTCGTCATGACAAGAGCCAATTCACAATAGAAGAAGAACAAAACCGGCAGTTAAATTTCTTAGAAGTCACCATAAAGATTCAGAATAACCAACATACATGTGACATATTCAGAGAATCAACGACAGACCCAACTATACACCAGCCATCCAACCACCCAGCTGTACAGAAACTTGGATCACTTAGATACATGCTTTACAGATCCCATTAGACACAGATAACTAACAGAAAGAAATTAATACCTTGGTACAAACAGCCACAAACAATAGATACAGAGAAAGCCTAAGAACAAAGCTGAACAATAAAAAAAAAAAAAAAAAAAAAAAAAAAAAAAAAAAAAAAACCACACCAATACCACCATGAAAAAGCTGGAATACCTCACAAACAAACATACAAAACACAAAAACAAGAACAATACAAAGTGGGAAAAATACAGAAGACAGGTGGTATAAAATGACATATAACCATAAATACACACACATAACATCTAACATATTTAATAAACAAGGAAGCAAAATTGATCACCAAACCAACAAGTCACTTCAAAAATAAAAAATAAAACTAAAGGCGTCAGCGGATGCGGTATATAGGCGGACGCGGTCAGTGCCACGTACTCCCGACCGTTGTGTCGGTTTTCCAGACCGGAACCGCTACTTGTCAATCAAGTAGCTCTTCAGTCGGCTTCATAAGGGCTTCGTGCAGCCGATTTGTCAAAAGCGCTCGGTAGACACAGACGGTTACCCACTTAGACTGGAATACGCCTATGGTTCTATATACTTTTTTAAAAATGTGTTTACCTAACTCGTTGAAAATAACTTCAGTGTATATATATATAAAAAAAAAACCACACCAATACCACCATGAAAAAGCTGGAATACCTCACAAACAAACATACAAAACACAAAAACAAGAACAATACAAAGTGGGAAAAATACAGAAGACAGGTGGTATAAAATGACATATAACCATAAATACACACACATAACATATATATATATATATATATATATATATATATATATATATATATATATAACTGAAGCAGTTTTCCACGCAACTCAGTTTGAATGACGTCATATCTCCTCAACTCTGCGTCGTGTAGTGATATAAATTTGCCGGTACATTTAGTGTTACATGCGGGTACCTTGCCAAGGAGCCGCGCATCTCCTCCCCGTCGGAGATTTGAGTCCTCCCTCGGGCATGTTTGTGTGTGTATGTGTATATTTGTTTTGTCCTTAGTGTAAGTTAGTTTAAGTGGTTTGAAGTCGTGGTGGAGTGGTCAAGTGTTCCAAGGCGCCTAGCTGCGGAGCACACCGCTTCTCGCCGTCGGAGGTTCGAGTCCACCTTCGGGCATTGGTGTATTGCTTGTCCTTAGCATAAGTTAAAGTAGTTTGGAAGCCTAGGGACTGATAACCAGAGTAGTTAAGTCCCATAGATTTACAAACATTTGATTTTATAATTTCAAACCTTTACGAAAAAATTTCTTGATGTCATCTCCCACAAAATCCTTAAAGAAAAAAAAAAAAAAGTTCATTGTTGAAGTAGCTTTATGTCCAGGGACCGATGACCACTGCAATTTGGTCCCATAACTTTACAAATATTTGAAGTTTGAACACGTGGATACCGCATGCAACATATGTTGCGAATAGAGTTGTTGGAAACGAAGTAATACATTATAGTGTCGTGACTGATGCTGTAGTTTTACGGAATGTAGTAAACACTGATTTTTTTTCCCCTTAAGGATTTTGTGGGAGATGTCATCGAGAAAATTTTTCATAAAGGTTTGAAATTATAAAATCAAATGTTTGTAAGTCTATGGGACGTAACTACTGTGGTTATCAGTGCCTAGGCTTACAAACTACTTTTAACTTAAATAACATAAGGACAACACACACACACACACATACACACACACACATTTCCGAGTGAGGTCTCGAAACTCCAATTGGGAGCTATCGCGCGCTCCGCAACAAGGCGTCTTAGAGCGCTCGGCCATTCCACCGCGGCTTGAAATTATAAGAGAAGTTCGTTGCTAGTTGCTGACCGCTCTCTTTCTCAAATAGAGAAAACATTAATGTGGGTATTTTGGCGCGGTGGCATATGACTGTTGTATCCCCGGAAATAGTTGTCGTCACTGTTGATTCTGGGCTAGGAATCTTCGTTGCCGTGACGAAAGCAATTCAGTAAAGTTTCATCGAAGGAACACGCAGAGCAGCAACATGCGAACGCTGAAGCTGTCACTGGAACGCACGAGGCAACTAGCGCCGCGGGCTATGCGGGAACGGAACGGCCTTGGCAGCGGCCACGGCGCACGCAACAGCTGCCCATCTTCGCTTCCGCCTTGCAGCCAGATTCCCATCACGCAATTAACACATCCACCGCTAGTCTAGTTTCGCCTGTTGGCCACGAGGAATACAGTTACGCCGCGCGGAATGGCCGCGTGGTCTAAGGCGTCATGCTACGGACTATAGTCTTGTATAGTTCGCGAACGAACTAGTTCGCAAGAGCGCTCACACAGGGGAACTACGCGAACTAGTTCGCAGATCCCTCGGCTCTTAGTTCCTCCGCTCCTTTTCCGAAGAATCGCGCGATTCCCTTCTGCCAGTTGCCGTCATTTCGAGCTGAGATGCAGCTCAGCTGTAGTTTTAGTAGCGGTAGCAAAAGCCAAAACGAGTGGACGAACTAAAAAGAGCGACCTATTTCGCGAACTAAAATATGCGCGATAGGTCGCGAACTAAATATGCTTGATAGGTTGCGAACTAAATTATGCGCGTTAGGTCGCCAACTAAAATATGTGTGATAGGTCGCGAACTAAAAGATGCGCGATAGGTCGCGAACAGAATTAAAAATTGCCTTCTGCTGATGAGAGCCATTTCAAGGTTAGCGTCTTCCTGCTAGATTACATTGTTCAGTGTTGCAAAATTTCTGCTTTGAAGTATTCTGCACTCTGCAATATCTGACTAATAAATTCCATAATGCCAAGATGTAGAGATAACTCTAAACTTAAACGTGAGAAACAACTGTTTCTTTTGGTTTGCGTGGTATCGGCAGCGCTTCAAGCAGCAAGCGCATGAAGCAGCTAGGTGGGGGGAACTTCTCCCTCCACCTGCATGCGCAGACCACACCGCTCAGCCGTCACTGGGAGCGGACGAGCTAAAAGAACGAACTAGTTCGCGGCAGAGCTGCGAACTAAAGTGAGCGCTCCCGATCGCGAACTATTATGCGAAAGTCTAACGGACTAGGCGGACGTTCCCGCCGGAGGTTCGGGTCCTCCCGCGGCCATGGGTGTTTGTGTTGTTTTTAGTGTATGTTTAAGTAGTTTGTAAATCTAGGGACTGATGGCCACTGCAGTTTGGTCCAGTAAGTTAACAAACAAACATTTGATAATCTAGTTAGAGCCACGTAAATAATCTTGTCACTGTAGAGCAGCTGTGGGCAACCTTTCACTGTCCGCGGGCCGGATTCACGTAAGCGTAAGCGGCCCGACCCGTCGTATGGAGTAACGAATCGATATCAGTCTCTCACATTTCCCGGCCCGCCCCGCCAACAAATTATGCCTCAACGAGTATAACGTGGTCGCAGTGCTCTGAGGGGAGCTGATACGGTAATTTATAAGGAATGCCAATAACTTGTGATTTTACATGTGTCCGACAATCGCTCTTTATGGAACTGCAGCAGATCGAAGATTACACACATCTATGAATGAATGAATGAAGCAATTTAGAGGAAAATCTAAGTAGCTCTCTTAGGTTGTTTGCAGATGACGCCGTCATTTAACGTCTAGTAAAATCATCTGAAGATCAAAACTAAATGCAGAACGATCTGAATAAGATATCACTATGGTGTAAAAATTGGCAATTGTCTCTAAATAATGAGAAGTGTGAAGTCGTCCACATGAGTACGAAAAGAAATCCGTTAAACTTTGTTTACAAGATAAATCAATCAAAAGTGAAGGCAGAAAAACTCCACTAAATAACTAGGAATTACTATTGCTTCAGACTTACACTGGAAAGAACACGTAGTTAATGTCGTGGGAAAGGCGAACCAGAGATTGCGTTTTATTGGTAGAACACTTAAAAAATGCCACTACTAAAGAAACTTCATACACGACGCTTGTCCGTCCTTATTTGCAGTTTTACTGCCCAATATGGGATTCTTATCAGGTGGGTTTGACGGAGGACATCGAAAGAGTCCAGAGAAGTGCAGCTCATTTTGTATTGTCACGATACAGGGGAGACAGCGTCACGGAAATGATACAGGATCTGGGATGGGAATCATTACAATAACGGTGTTTATCGTGCGGCGTGGGCTACTTCGAAACACCAACCACCAACATTCTCCTCCGAATGCGAAAATATATTGTTGACTCCCACTTACAAAGGTAGAAATGATCATCAGAATAAAATACGAGAAATCAGAGCTCGAACGGAGAGATTCGGGTATTCTTTCTTACCGCGCGCTATTCGAGAATGGATTGGGATATAAATAGTATAAGGTGGTTCGATGAACCCTCTGCCAGGCACTTGTGATTTGCAGAGTATCCCATGTAGATGTAGAAGACAAGTGTAAATGTTACTTTCCGAAAATGCTTTCTACTGCACCGTGACCCCGGCAGCAAGACTTGGCGACCCACTGGTGTAGACCATTTCTCAATTGAGACTTTTCCTCTGAAGGTTGAACATGAGGAGTATGGTATTTCTACATCTACAGCGTACTCCGCAAGACACCTCAGGGTGTGTGGCGGTGGGTGCTTTGTGCAGTATTGCCACTCTGCCTCTGTTTATTTCTCTTCATATAGGTACCTCACTTCCAGACACTCTAATTCGGAAGGACGGTGATTTAAGCACGCCTCCGGACATCCGGATTTAGATTTCCGTGATTTTCCTGAAACAAATGTTTGTAAACCTAGTGGACGAAACGGCTATTGTCATCAGTCCATAGACTTACATACTATTCAAATTAAGTTACACTAAGGACAACACACACAATCATGCCCGAGGGAGGACTCGAACCGTTCCCCGTCGGGGGTTCGAATCCTCCCTCGGGCATACATGTGTGTGCTGTCTTTAGTATAAGTTAGTTTATAAGTAGTTTGTTAGTTTAAGAACTGATGTCCCCGCAGTTAAGTCCCATAAGCTTAACAAACATTTGAACGTTTGATTTGAAGGACTCGAACCTGCGGCGGTAACAGCCGTCCAGTCCGTGGAATGTTGCTTTTGGCTAATGGCATACTAGGCGTTTTTCTCCTCTGAAGGTCAATGGTTTTTGTCGCGCTGGAAATGGAACACACTGTAGCAAAGGGAGGGTGACACACCGGGCTGTAATTGTCGCTCCGTCAAGTTTCCGCTCGCGACTGTCGCTGTCGAATGGGCCTGGGCCTACTTCTGAGGCGACAATACTCGCCGTACCCCTGCCACACTACACACTAGGCTGTTTTTGTCGGCAATCGCGCAGCAGCCACGAGTTATCGTACTCACAAGGATACCACGTAGATATCGCATTTTAGAATTTCTTTATATTTATGGTACGTGAAGTTCATAACTTAAATAACAATCAGCCAAAGCCATTCGACGCAACTCTGAAAAATTCTCGGCCAATCACCACGGCTTCATTTTACAATCAAATTATTGTAAAAATGTCAGTACATACTTCCATTCATAATTTTTGGCAAATAATAAGGTAATAGATTGTTTCAAGTATTAATGGAGTTGCTGATTCTCGCAAAACAATAATATCGACTATAGTACAAAATAGTGAGTACATAACTGGCATTTCGCCTAATCTGTTACCACTTAAAGTTCATGATTACCGTTCTCACAGATCCACCACATTTGTTTCAAAAGGACGGAAATGGTGCTGTAGAGACACCACAAGCTCCCCTAGCCGCGCGGGAGTAGCCTAGTGGTCTGGAGCGCCATGTTGCGGATCGCGCGGCCTCCTGCGTCGGAGGTTCGAATCCTTCCTCAGGAATGAATGTTTGTGCTGTCTTCAGTATAAGTTAGTTCATAAGTAGTTTGTAAGTTTAGGGACTGATGACCCCGCATTTAAGTCCCATAAGTTTTACAAACTTTTTTTGAAGATTCTCTACGAAATGTAGGAACAACAACGCCCAATGAGAAATCCATAGTATGAGACAGTGCCGAACAGTTTCCTACATCAAGAGATTTATTGCAGAAGGGAGGAAAAGTCGAAGGAAGATTTGGGTTCAACGTCCCGTCGACGTCGTCGTCATAGCAGACAGAGCACACGCCGGACTGTTTTTGTCAATGATGTGTAAGGAAATCGACCGTGCGGTGGCCGAGGGGACTGAGGCGCTTCAGTCACGGTCTGCACGGCCACTACGGTAGGGGGTTCGAATCCCCCCTCCGGCATGGATATTTGTGCCGTCCTTAGCATTAGCTAGTTCGTAAGTAGTTCGTAAGTTTAGGGACTGATGACCCCGTAGTTAAGTCCCATAAGCTATACAAACATTTGAACATTTGAAATCGACCGTGCCCTTCGAAATGAGCCATACCGGCATTTGCTTGAAGCGATTTAGAGAAATCACGGACAACCTAAATCAGGGTGGCCGGAGGAGGGTTTGAACTGGCGTACTCCTGAATGCGAGTCCAGTGCGCCACCTCACTTGCTTTGTGTGGAGAGTGCAGGCATTGAGCACCCCTAGGCGCAGTGTTGTCGGCTTTTGATTCACTGGGAATGTGAGCGTTACGCAAGATTAAGAAGTAAACAGCCGTCAAAGTGAGAACATGAAAGTAAATGTCAGGTCGCCCGGTCGACGTCCAAGGACGCAGTGCCCAGCTGTGAGGGCGAACAGTTATGTACGATTGTTCTCCAAGAAAAGGATTTGTCATTCTGTGACGTTATGACTTGTTCAGGGAGATGTGTTGGTGGAACCTGCGGATAGGAGAGGGTCGGTGACAGTAGCGAGCAGGCACGGGAACACGCGCTCAGGCCTCAGCACGGGAACTAAATGAGGAAGATCAGGGCTAGTGTCGTCATTACAGACGAAGCACAAGCTCGGTTTCTTTTCTTTCGTTAAGAATGAGGACGGAATTCGGCTGTCCCTTTTAAAGGAACCGCCGGCCGCAGTGGCCGAGTGTTCTGCGGCGCGCCAGTCACATTCTGCACAGCCACTACGGTTGGGGGTTTCGAATCCCCCCTCGGGCGTGGATATTTGTGCCATCCTTAGTATTAGCTAGTTCATAAGTAGTT
Organism: Locusta migratoria; assembly: GCA_026315105.1. Lineage (NCBI taxonomy): Eukaryota > Metazoa > Arthropoda > Insecta > Orthoptera > Acrididae > Locusta > Locusta migratoria. The sequence goes on along the minus strand of CM048755.1, from coordinate 449,392,828 downwards.
TGTAAGTTTAGGGACTGATGACGCCGTAGTTAAGTCCCTTAAGCTTAACAAGCAATATGTAAAGGAACCAGCCCGGGACTTGCGTGGAGTGATATAGGGAAATCACGGAAAACCTACATTAGGATGGCCTGTGTTAGCAGTTCGCCACCTCACCGGCATTACGAGAACTCTTTTATGCAGTCCACCTGGTGGTTTGACGAACACTAACATTAGCTTTAACTGCTTCGGTAAAGGCAAAAGTACACAAAAACTGCCATAAGCTTTTTATTACGAATGTTATATTTAGTCACGCTGAACCACTCTTGTGAACACATTTCACAATTTTTCTAATCATTCCACAGTGTAATGGGTCCCTATCTAATAGAATAATGTTTTTCTGCCCAAGAACTCTCGCTCCTTATGTTAACGACTCTATTGTTTTCCTGTGGGTCTTCCAGATACTACCTTGGTATTTAGTGTATCCTCATTGCCATCGGTGATACCTTTGTTTTCTTCAAATAATTTACTATTTTCGTAATACATCCATTGCTTCTAACATACCCCTTTTCGACTTTTCTCTTCTGATCTCAAACATACTCCTAAAATCTTACATATATCTCGTGTATAGGCTATCAATTGCACCACTTGTGTTTTAGCTGGCTAACCGGGTGTTGCGACGTAATGGAAGCGAAGGCGAAACTTCAAGGTTCCTGTATCATTTGCAACCAAGATTCCCACGTTCTGAGGACGTTATTTATGAGACCTTGTCCCATATGTGGAACAACCAATTAGAAGGACTGGGAGTACAATAGCTTTTGCAGACTGTAAGCTCCTTAACCTCGCGAATTACTTTGGTATTTCATATTCAAATATTTGTATAACTTCTGGGACTTAACTGCGGCGTCATTAGTTCCTAAACTTACAAACCACTTATCAAATAACTTACACTAAAGACGGCACAAACATCCATGCTCGAGAGGGTGATTCGAATCCCCGACGGGGAACGACCTCGCGTCGGCCGCAGTGGCCGAGCTGTCTGCGGCGCGCCAGTCACAGTCTGCACGGCCGCTACGGTCGGGGTTTCGAATCCCCCCTCAGGCATGGAAATTTGTGCCGTCTTTAGTATAAGGTAGCTCATAAGTAGTTTGTAAGTTTAGGGACTGATGACCCCGCAATTAATCCCTTAAGCTTCGCAAACACTGGAACATTTGAAAATCTTAAGAGGACTTTATATTCAACTAACAAGATCCCTTGTCAATGGATGGGGTACTCAAATCTCAATAACAAAATTGCTTATAGCATTACCATGCGTTTTTGCTGTGTCTACTTAAGTTGCACCGTTCCCAATATACGATTATCACATCTTTAAGGTAAGAAAACTTCTACAGGAATAATTTCTTTAGACAGAAATTTAAGAACTGAAATGTTATACAGCAACCATCAGAAATAACGTGTATTATTATGTCCTCAAATGGCTTCTGCCTAATATAAGTTAAAATACGGTGTGTAAAACACAAATCATAGTTTATTTCATAGCGAAATGTAGTATAACGTTAATTCCTCTTCTCGATAGCCGATGTCACCAGCTCTGCTGTTGAAATCATGGCGAAAAAAACTTACAAATACGAGGACCAAGAAAAATGTTTGTGGTAATGAAAGAACATTATTCTATGTTGAAATGATATGTCAACAAAGTTTTAGGCTAATATACTTGTTCACATCTTTGCAGTTAGCTGAATGCATTCCTGAATTATACAAAATACCCATCTAAGGCGTCAATTACCTGAGTCAATACGATTTCCATGCCATGAGTTTCCTTAGATGTGTGGCTATATAGACGTCAATAAGGAACAAATCTGGTTACGTTGGCGGATATTCATCTTCAACAGTGTCAAAGGACCTTTGTAGATAGATGCAATGTTCCGATCAAAGACTCTTATTTTTCTTCTAAATGCTGAACTCTTCTCGAATATATTTTAATCCAGTTTTTACAAAAGATTTGAGTAGTATTTGCCAGCTATATTCCGTGAAATGTGTTCCTGATGCACCTGAAGAAACACTGGCCATTTCATTTCCAATAGTTATTCGGCTTCGGCGTTATTCGTGCAGAGGCACTGGCTCTGAATGTTCACGTGCTGATGTGATAGCTACTTCGATTCCAGCGCGAAATGTTGGGCCCTCATATCGTCTACAGAAACAGATTGGAGCACAATATTAACTCATTCCATTTTATAAGGCTAGACCATTACCATCAAATTCCTTTCCTCAGTTTCTTTTGGTTAAAATTTAAGAAATGCGATACCCACTTCGCAAGCTAATGTTACTGTCACCTTTCTTCTGCGTAGCACTTCAGTGTGAACATTGAGGAGTGACTTAGATCATAAAATGGGCAAATATTAAATCGGCTTTCGGATTGGTCGAAGTTGTATAATACAATTATTCAATTTACAAAAATATTAAGCTACAAAGAGCGCGACAGTGGAGTGGCCGAGCGCATTGAGGCGCTATGCTCCGATGCCATTCCCTGTCGGAGGTTCGAATCCTCCCTCGGGATGGATGTTTGTGTTGTCTTTAGTATAAGTTAGTTTACAAGTAGTTTTTAAGTTTAGTGACTGATGACCCCGCAGTTAAGTCCCGTAAGCTTAACAAACATTACAACATACAAAGCGCATAGCAACAGTCCGAGAATATAATATTTTCTGGACTTAGAGAAATCGTACGATCCCGTCGATCGGTAACCTCTTTTTATTACCCTTTAAGAATGAGTATTCTACTCGAAAACCCCGTCTGACGCAACTTCCAAGGTAAAATACGTGGCTGAGGTGCCAAAACCGTTTCTGACCAAACCCGGCGTTCGACAGGGCGACGACCTGTCTTCGATCTTCTACTGGTTGCGAACAAAGTTATGCGAGGAAGTGGAAAATAACGTAAAAACTAAACGACTTGGGAGACGTAAAAATAACTTCCTTATTTCTTGTTTATCCTTCGCAAATGCTCCAGCAGTACTTACAGACAACGAAATGACAGTAATTAAACAGAGAGACTCTCAAGGAATGCGCTGGAAGGGGTGACCTCAAAATATCTTTCTAAAATACCAAGTAGACTATGTCACGATTCGACTGTTTGGCGGCAAAAGCTGTGGCTTGTAAGCCTGCCGGCCGCGGTGGCCGAGGTGACTGAGGCGCTCCAGTCACGGTCAGCACGGCCACTACGGTCGGGGGTTCGAATCCCCCCTCGGGCATGGATATTTGTGCCGTCCTAGTTCGTAAGTAGTTCGTAAGTAGTTCATAAGTAGTTTGTAAGTTTAGGGACTGATGACCCCGTAGTTAAGTCCCATAAGCTTAACAAACATTTGAACATTTTGATTTGCTTGTAAGCCTGTGTTTCAAAACATGTTTAAATGTTTGTTGAGCTTAAGGGACTTAACTGCGGGGTTATCAGTCCCTAAACTTACAAACTACTTATGAACTACCTTATACTAAAGACGACACATACATCCTTGCCCAAGGGGGGGGGGGATTCGAACCCCCGACCGTACCGGCCGTGCTAACTGTGACTGGCGCGCCGCAAGCCGCTCGGCCACTTCAAATTCAAATGTTTGTATAGTTATGGGACTTAACTACGGGGTCATCAGTCCCTAAACTTACAAACTACTTATGAACTACTTAACACTAAGGACGGCACAAATATCCATGCCCGAGGAGGTATTCGAACCCCCGACCGTAGTGGCCGTGCAGACCGGGACTGGAGCGCCTCAGTCCCCTCGGCCACTGCGGCAGGCTGTGTGTTTCACTAGGTCAGAACTGTTCATATACTCCAACAATGATGACTCCACTTGTCAGTAAAATGATCCTGTCCTGTAACATGCATTCGTGTCCTTAAGTGTGTCAGGAATATACTTAGCTTTGAGTCAGGAATTTCGGATTCCCACTAATGACTGTTCAAATGTTCGTAAATCTATCGTACTCAACTACTGGGTAATTAGTCCGCAGCTTATAAACAACTTATACTAAGTTACACTAGCCTAGGGACAACCCAAACACCCACGCCCGATGGGGGACTAGAAACCCAGACTGCGAACGGCCGCGCGCACCGCAGAACGGCGCCAAAATGCGCGCGGCTAATCCGCCGCGGCTTAATGGCTGTACAGTCGATGTTTAAGTAATAACCCTAGATGCTGCCAACCATTTCATTTCAAACGACTTGGTACTCAGGTGAGTCGCAGCTGCGGTAGTACATGTTTCAAAGGAAATTCCAATAGCTGTCACAGTATCAATTTTTATCTATGCACCACATCATCAGGAGACAACAAGAAATAATGATGATGATTGTTGATTTCGTGTGGCATTTTGGCCGTTAGACGCCAGCTGAGATCGTTTCGGCCTGCCTGGTGCAAGTCTTTAGATGACGCCACATGGCGACTTTCGCGTCGATGAATATGAAATGATGATGAGGACGACACAACACCCAGTCCCCGAGTGGAGAAAATCTAAAACCTGACCGGGAATCGAACCCGGCCTCCCTGCGAGGCAATCTAGCACGCTGCTCCGCTATGGAGGCGGACGACAAGAAATAAAAAATGACAGAACATGTACCACTGTACACGAAACCAGTTCCACACCAAGCACCAAACAGAGAAAGCGAGCACCAAGAAACGACGTGTACTTACAAGAGTTAAAAAACATGGTTGTCTCCATGACACAGGACTCGTGGCCAACCATCGATATTTAAAACCTCAGCCGTGGGACGGATCCTCAGAATATTAATCTCCCCTCCCCCCCCCCCCCATGTTTTTGTGTATGTGGTAAATGTGACATGTGACTGGTGTTCTTCTAAACAAGCAAGCTGTTTCTATCGTCACCTTTAAGGGCGGTTTACTCAAAATCTGGAAGGTAGTGAATCAAAATATATTTCAGTACTGCGGTTTTGTTCGTGCACAACCGACTTGTCAAAAATGAACCGAATTGCCTAACCGTATCTGAGGCCCTTCCCTCAAGTGTATGTCGTCCAAAGATGACCCATCCTCACCAGAAAGCAGGCGTTGAGAGCCGTTCTCGGCAGTACGAACTTCCAAGCAAAAAGGAATAGTCTCTCCCGACAGGCCCACAAGTTACTCCGTAGAACTCGGCGTAGTGAGCGAAACCTGTAATGCAAATGAAGCGGGCCGTGGCCCCGGAGTAAACACATGGCTGTTTACGAACGTGGAACCGAGCAGTGACGTAATCGGCCAGCTATTCACACAGGCCATATTCAGCACAACGGCTCTGCGAATGTGAATGACTTTCTCGATACTTCTTGTTTCTCATCGGACTGTGATTCATGGCGTGCATCTGCTTGTGTGGTGTGCAAATCAGGACGCGGAAACTGCTTTTCTCTTCGATATCGGACACATCCCTACGTCGACGGCAGAAATAATTCCCACTCCTTACAACAGAAAGAGAGCAACATGTTCTAGAAGTGATGGTATGTGGAATGATTGACGTGGTTGAAGGTATTACAGTGAGTTCCAAAGAATAGTAACCACCCGAGAACCACATACTGATCCTCTAGAGCAGTTGTTTCCAACGTGTGGGCGGCGGCCCTAGTAGTTATACCATACAACTGGCCCAGTGCATGCCTGAGTACTATTGGTACCTTAATACAATAAGACATAACCTAAGAAAAGTGACATTTATTGCATACTAGCTGAAAACCCAGTGTTGCCCGGGTATTTATTTATTTATTCGAGCCCTGAGTTAGTACTTTTCCTATCCACTCTCTCTCTCTCTCTCTCTCTCTCTCTCTATCTATCTATCTATCTATCTATCCATCTCCTTTTTATCTAAAAACATTTTACATTTATCAGAGAATATGTAAGAAATAAGAAATCACACGTAAAAATGCACTCATTTCGAAGAATCCAATCACGATATTCAACAATAGTGATTGTAATAATATTACAGATCGGTCACTTGATGTAATACGCGAAACGTCCAATCGATTTTTTAAAGAGATGTATTAAAATAAATTTCTTTTTTACTGATTTATTTATTTATTCTTATATTTTCTTATTCTTATGCTTATCCTTACAGAGAAAGAGCTGAAGACATTGTAACACGCATAGACCAAAGATATGGTCTGTGCCATCATGTTTCGCTGTATGTAACCTCCTTACAATAGAGTCGCAAACGTCATCGCTGGCCTTCAGTCCGAATTTTTTTATAATTTGACGACTTTCAACCACCATATCTTCCACCTCCTTATAGCTATAGGCATGGAACTGCTATAGTGTACAACGGGAGACTTCGAACAACAATTACACACAGACCATTCGTTTGCGTTCTGTAGTTTTAGCTGCATAGCGAAATATTAACACACACACACACACACACACACACACACACACACCTAGAATTTTATATACAACGATAACTTTCCATCCCAATATACTCCGCCCTTTTATCATTATCAACCCTCAAGCAACAATGCAACTAATAAAACTATTTTGAAAGCGTAATTATTGCTCCGCATTTCACGTTATATTCTACAAACTACTAAATATCTATCAGATCGCTATAAAACCGCGCCTAAAACCTTCCTCAGGTATAAATTAGTAACTGTACAAATATTCAAGTCTCTGTGTCTTGTCGTTCGGACGTGATAAGCGTACACCGAACATTCACATTCATATATATAGATAAATAGTTATCCGATCGCCATAAAACCGTGCCTAAAGCCTTCCCCGGGTAGACATTAGTAAGTGTACAAATTTTTAGCTCTTTATGTCTTGTGGTTCAGACGTGATAAACGTACACCGAACAGACATTCACATTTATAGATATAGATTAAAATTGTGTGATTCCTTGTTTATCATCAATTCTGAGTTGAATAGAACGTAGTCGGCCCTTTTTTAAATAAATAAATAAATACTCAGTGTTAACAATGAATAAACAGAAAGCGTAAAAATGTTTTCAAGAACCAGTCGATATTTTAATTAACAAGATGCAATAAGTAATTTTGGAAAATTCTGTTAAAACGTACTTCTTCACAAATTGACTATATAGTGGGATATTGATTACCGAGCATAGTTCGCTTCTGAGTCTTATCTGAAATGCAAAAACACTCGTTATGTAACATTTTTTCTAACTGAGTTCGAATAAAGAAGTATAATGGTTCCATTACGAAAAAAAAAACCACAAACTTATCCTATAATGTAATTATAATACTGTACTTCGTTTAAAATAAATGTAACAAAAAAGAAAATGAAATTCGTTATCTAAAATAGCTGAACATAGTTCCTCCTCATCACATGGAACAAAGGACAATAAACTAAGATGAAACATTCGGATTAATACTATGCCGAGATCGCAAATATTTCCTTATTTATATCTTTATACGACCGGTTTCGGCACGCTGAGGTACCATCTTCTGGTCTCGTGTCTTTTATGACTTTACAGAAGGCTCGACATTACAGTTGACTTACCATTTGCACCAACAACTATAATGTCGAGCACTTCTGTGAAGTCATAAATGCTCTACGATACGAGACCAGAAGATTTTACTCAGCGTGACAAAACCGGTCGTCTAAATTTGAATTTAAAATAAGATCGCCTATCTCGAGCACGAGTAAATTTCCTAAGATGAAACAGATGCAATTTTTATTCTCCCATAGTAGAGAACATCATGAGTACGTTTTAAGAATATGGCATCAGTTGACCATTACATCGAACAGGGAAGAAAAAATTTGAGAAATATAACGTGTGTGTGTTTGCGTGAAACAAATTTTATTTAGAGGATTTTGGTCCTTAATATAAAATTTACGACGGTTTGCCGTCTCCAGTGTTGAAAATGCCAACAACCATGATCAAATGTGAATAATATAATATTCGTGCATAATGAATGCTATCTGTGAATTTTAAATTATACTGAAACAAATAACTAGGTGAAAATAATGTCGTTAGGGTCCAGACCGCCGCGGCGGAGCGGCCGAGCGCATTGAGGCGCTATGATACGATGCGCGAGGCCGTTCCCCGTCGGGGGTTCGAATCCCCCCTCGGGCAGGGATGTTTGTGTCGTCTTTAGTATAAGGTAGTTCATAAGTAGTTGTAAGTTTAGGGACTGATGACCCCGCAGTTAAGTCCCTTAAGCTTAAAAAACATTTGAACATAGAGTCCAGACCATATGCTTCCGCTAAAGCTATTCTTTTGTTACAAAATCTGTATGAAATATGTTTGACTCAGTCGTGTCAAAGTTAGATTCACTCGGTTCTTTCGAGAAAAAAAAATGGAAGTTTGGAATATTCATCACGCTCGTTTAGACGGAGTGCCGAAAATGATTAAGAAAATCGGCGCTATTGTTGTTAAAGAAACCATCCCAGCATTCACACGATGTTTTCTGCAGAAACCAAGGTATAAAAATCAGGATGACAGGATTGGGATAGCGAAAAGCAAACTATTGAATGAGTATGCCGCCGAAATGTGGGACATTGGTGCTGAGAAATGTTCAGATGTTTGTAAATTCAAGGCACTTAAGTGCTGCTGTTATCAGTCCCTAGGCTTACAAACTACTTAAACTAACTTATGCTAAGGACAACACACACACACACACACACACACACACACACACACACACACACACACACACACACACACGCCCGAAGGAGGACTCGAACCTTCCACGGCGAGCAGCCGCGCGATTCGCAGCAAGGCGCCTTAGAGCATTCGGCCACTTCACCGCGGTTTAATGTTCTCAAATAGTGTTTATGTTCATATGTTTGTGAAGCTTATGGGACTTAACCACGGGATAGTCAGTACCTAAACTTACAAACTACTTATGAACTAGCTAATACTAAGTACGGCACAAATATCCATGCCCGAGGGGGATTTCGAACCCCCGACCGTAGTGGCAGTGCAGATTGTGACTGGCGCGCCGCAGAACGTTCGGCCACCGCGGCCGGCGAAATCGTGTTTATACAAATAATTTTTGGCCTACATACATCTACTCACTTTCTACATTCTTCTTTACGTGATTGCTGCAGATAATGTTGAACTTATCACTCGATCCAGAAGATTGGAGGACCAGTGTACCGATCCCTTATTGTTGTTCTGGAGCAAAAGATAGAAGGAAAGAAGATTAGGGTTTAATGCTCCGTCGACAGCGTGACCATTAGAGACGTTACCCAAGCTCGGACTGTTTTTGTCAGCGAAGGGAAAGGAAATTGGGCACGCCCTTTGAAAGGAGCGAATGAGGGAAATCCTGGAAAACCAAAGTCTTAGTGGCCGGAAGCGGGCTTGACCCGCCGTCCTCCCAAATGCGAATCGCTTGAGGTAACCACTGCGCTGATTGTTCTGGAGCAGGTCATACATGTGCTTTGGCATTCCCTCCTCCATCCTGCCATGATGTGTGACGTGTGCATCAGTTTCTCTACCGAGCGAGGTGGCGCAGTGGTAACACACTGGACTAGCATTCGGAAGGATGGTGGTTCAAATCCACCTCCGGCCATCCAGATTTAGGTTTTCCGTTATTTCCCTAAATCACTTCAGGCTAATGCCGGGATGGTTCCTTTGAAAGGGCACGGCCGATTTCCTTCCACATCCTTACCCAAACACTCCGAGCATAAGCTCCGTGGACGTTAAACTCAAGCTTCCTTCCTTTCAGTTTCTCTAGGGTGAGCGTTATGAGTACTTGTACGATGTTTTGAAATGTTTAACGTTGCTCTAGATCTGAACGGGATAAAAGCAGCGCATTTAACTCTCGAATAGCGTTAATGAACCGCCAAGCTTAACAATACCATTGGCACTGTTGCGTATGCTCTCTCCACGAGGCTCTCAGGAGAGGTTTACAATTTAACTCAGTGGATTTTACCTTGAATTTCTCCACCAGAAATCCGACCAGTACTCTTCGCGCCGAATGCAGCATCATTTTTGTGGATTGGTGACCTCAGCTATGACAAGGTGATAAAACACGATGGCTTCGTCTTTGTGTAGACGCACGCGGCCAAAGGACGAACGTGTTTACTCGCGCTGTTTGCCCGAATGGTAATCGGTAGCACCTGCTTCCTTGAGTGTCGGAGTCGAGCAATAACAGGCTTTCTGCGCAGCAGTCGGGTGCAATATTCTAGTGCTATGGAGCCCTCTACAATGACAATATGGTTGAGATAGTTTATGTGACCAGCGTCACAGGCGCTAAACAATTTCCACTGATTATAAGTGAGCCGTAAATTTTATTAATCGTTGTTGAATTCTTGAGAATGAAGTAACAAGATGGTGGAGAATTTACCGTCTCATCAACAGATCGTAGCTCAACTGCAACAGAACATTGCACATACAACATCTGACTTAGAATTGGTATTTTATCATCACAAAACTAATCACCGATGTCAAACATTTTTCAATGGTATGGTAGTAGATGAACGTAAAGCATTCTTGGAAAATTCAGTAGCAGTGTGTTAACGTCTTTACTATCTGAATACTGTCATTTAATCCCCCTTACGCTCGGATGTTAGGGACGCTTCGTGATATGGATTGCACAAGTCACCAGACGCGTTGCGAAACCGTATTCATCTATGACCATTCAACCGACGCTCCTCAGATATGAACTGGGCTCAGCATAGGAACATCGTACTAGGTGTCATCCGATATATGCTCAATATGGCTAATATGAAGTGTCAGGCTTGATTCTATGGTGGAACTCGTGTTCAACGACTATATTTGACTTGAAATTTTCAGCAATCAGTCGTAAAATTATTTATTTATTGGCAGATCTACATTTCGACCACTGTGTAATCGTTATTAATGCTTAGAAAACGATTAAAATACTTAAAACATCTCGAGTACAAACGCAACCTCCAACATGGAGGTCGAGATTTTTTAAGTATTATAATCGTTTTCTGATCATTGATAATGACGACACAGTTTTCTAAATCTAGATCTGCTAATAAATACATATATTTACGACTGATTGTTGAAAATTTCTCAATACAAAATTAAATGAAGTGGTTTGGTGAACCACATAAGGACCTTTACGAAATGTTCAAATGTTTGTAATCCTATCGGACCAAACTGCGTGGTCATCAGTCCGTAGCTAACAAACTACTTAAACTAAACTAAGGACAACACACACACACCCATGCCCCAGGGAGGACTCGAACCTCCACGGCGAGCAACCGCGCTCCGCAGCGAGACGCTTTATACCGCTCGGCTAGTCCATCGTGGCGTGTTCCACAGACAGTTGTTGTATTCGCAATTGCGAATATAGTGTACTTCTCGTAGTCTTGACAGTTGTAATCGCCGCTGTGTCCATTACCTTTAGACATACAGTCCTGCCTGAAAGATTTTGGAGTATTACTGCGCATTGTGGGGTCCACACCAGGTGGGACTGACTGACGAGTTAGAGCAAGTTCAGTGAAGGGCAGCTCGTTTTGTATTATCGAGATATACGGGAGAGAGTGTCACGGAAATGATGCACGAGTTGGGGTGGAAATCATTAAAAGAAAGACATTATTTGTTGCTGCGAGATCTTATTTGCGAAATTTCTTTCACGAACTTATATTGTTAGCACCCACCTACATAGGGATACATGATGATTATAATAAAATAAGAGAAATCAGATCGAAAACAGAAAGATTTGTGTGTTCCTTTTTTCCTGCGAGCTATTAGAGAATGGAAATATAGAGAAATATAAAAGTGGTTCGTTGCACCCTCTGCCATGCACTTCAATGTGACTTGCAGAGTATCCTTGTAGATGTATATGGTTAAATAATAACAAACACAGATTATAAATGAAAACATTTTCAAAAAATGATGAAATGTTTGTAAATACATGGGACTTAACTGCTTGGTTATTAGTCCCTAGCTTACAAACTACTAAAACTAACCTAACCTAAGGACAACAAATACACACACACACACACACACACACACACACACACACACACACACACGGTAGGACTCGAACCTCCGACAGCGTACGGCCATGCGCACCGCAGCACGACACCTCGGTGCGTACGGCTATTCCGCCGCGTCTAAAAACATTTTATTTCAGCTTTACTGTGACAATAACTGATATTGATTAAACCAAGAAGGTCACTGTTACCATTCAATTTTATTTCTATTTTTGTTCCACAAAGCATTTCCCAGGTTTAAACCTCCATCTTGAAATGGATTTCTTTCTTAATTTTTGTGTGATAATGTGGTTTGTTAAGAGTTCAGGTTAACCTGTGGCACTATCTCCATTGGTCACTGGTTCCTTTCTCTGTCATAACCTCACATGTAAACTATCACATACATGATGTTCAAAGTTTTTTTCTGGCTCTACAGTGATCTGTTAACGCAGACACTGTTGAAATCACTTGCACTAAAGAACAACATTTTGTTTTGAGAAAACCACTAGCAATAGGTATTACTTTTCCATTATGTTTGAGCGTGGTATATATTCTTTTCGTGTGGATTCTTCAGCATACAATAATATTAAGATGCTGGTCTCTCAGTCTACAATTGAGGAAAATATTGTCGCATAACAAACAAATGAATCAGTGGCCGAGCACATTAAAGCAACGTTTAAAAAAAAGTATAAGTATACATTTGCAATGGGCATCGATTTTAAATGTTTATAGTTATTACAAAGCAGAATAATTCCCTTTCCTTCATCAATAACTCTTCAGTTGTTCAAGTAGCTACATGTTGTAAAGTATTTCAGCATATCTGAATAACAGCGACAGCCATAAATTTTTGAAGCATGTGGGAGCGCAGAGTAATAGGATAACAAAGGACGGATAGGACATCATATCTGACGAACGTAGAGTCAATTACAGCTAATGGAATGAAGTCACGCACTGCACCTAGCAGATATGGCTGCAAGCCACGGCTCAACACAGAGCTCCGTATTCACCCAGTAGACCCTGACCGTAGCTGAATTGTCGGCAACATTCCAAGTATCAGATTTCTGTACTGATCGTTGCGACCGTCCTCCTTTTCTCATTTGTTATAATGGTTTCTCCGTTATTGGAGTAGATAGGTTTGTCCCCCACTCCCATGAACCACAGACATTGCCGAGGTGGGGTGGCTTGCGTGCCTCAACGATACAGATAGCCGTACCGTAGGTGCAACCACAGCGGAGGGGTATCTGTGGAGAGGCCAGACAAACGTGTGGTTCCTGAAGAGGGGCAGCAGCCTCTTCAGTAGTTACAGGGGCAACAGTCTGGATGATTGACTGAGCTGGCCTTGTAACATCAGCTAATGTGGCTTTGCCACACAGCTACTGCGAACGGCTGAAAGCAAGGGGAAACTACAGCCGTGACCTTTCCCGAGGACATGCAGCTCTACTGTATGAACATATGATGATGGCATCCTCTCGGGTAAAATATTCCGGAGGTAAAATAGTCCCCCATTCGGATCTCCGGGCGGGGACTACTCAGGAGGATGTGATCATCAGGAAAGACAATACTGGCATTCTACGGGTCGGAGCGTGGAATGTTAGATCCCTTAATAGAGTAGGAAAATTAGAAAATTTAAAAAGGGAAATGGATAGGTTGAAGTTAGATGTAGTGGGGATTAGTGAAGTTCGGTGGCAGGATGAACAGGATTTCTGGTCAGGTGAGTACAGGATTATAAATACAAAATCAGTTGGGGGTATCACAGGAGTAGGACTGATAATGAATAAGAAAATAGGAATGCGGGTAAACTACTATGACCAGCGCAGTGATCGCATTATCATTGTTAAGATAGATACGAAGCCAACACCGACAACAGTAGTACAGGTTTATATGCCAACTAGCTCTGCCGATGATGAGGAAATCGAAGAAATATATGAGGAGCTAAAGGAAATTATTCGGACAATTAAGGGAGAGGAAAACTTAATTGTTATGGGAGACTGGAATTCGGTAGTAGCACAAGGAAGTGAAGGGAAGATAGTAGGTGAATATGGTCTGGGCAAAAGGAATGAAAGAGGAAGCCGCCTGGTAGAATTTTGCACAGAACATAATTTAGTTATAACAAACACCTGGTTCAAGAATCACAAAAGAAGGTTGTATACATGGAAGAGACCAGGAGACACCGGAAGATATCAGATAGATTTTATAATGGTAAGACATAGATTTCGGAATCAGGTTCTACAGTGTAAGACATACCCAGGGGCAGATATAGACTCTGACCACAACTTGTTGGTTATGAACTGTAGGCTGAAACTAAAGAAACTACAAAAAAGTAGGAAAATAAGGAGATGGGACCTGGATAAATTGAAGGAACCTGAGGTTCTTAAAAATTTCAGAGGGAGCTTTAGGCAACAATTGACAGAAACGGGGGGAAATAAAACAGTAGAGGAGGAATGGGTAAAATTGAGAGATGAAATAGTGAAGGTAGCACAGGACAAAATAGGTAGGAAGGAAAGACCTACAAAAAATCCTTGGATATCACAGGAGATACTGAGTTTAATCGATGAAAGGAGAAAATATAAAAATGCAGTAAATGAAACAGGCAAAATGGAGTACAGACGACTAAGAAATGAGATTGTCAGGAAGTGCAAAATGGCTAAGCAGGAGTGGCTAGAAGGGAAATGCAAGGATGTAGAAGAATGTATAAATAGGGGAAAAATAGATACAGCCTACAGGAAAATAAAAGAAACATTTGGAGATAAGAAAAACAGCTCTATGAATATCAAGGACACTGATGGAAAACCAGTTCTCAGCAAAGAAGGGAAAGCTGAAAGGTGGAAAGAATATATAGAGGGGCTCTACAAAGGAAATGAACTTCGAGACAATATTGTAGGAAGGGAAGAGGATGTAGATGAAGATGAAATAGGAGATACTGTACTGAGAGAAGAATTTGACAGAGCCCTGAAAGACCTAAGTCGAAACAAGGCCCCTGGAATAGATGATATTCCCTCAGAGCTACTGAAGTCTCTGGGAGAACCAGCCATGACAAAATTGTTTCACCTGGTGTGTAAGATGTATGAGACAGGTGAAGTACCCTCAGACTTTAAGAAAAATGTAATAATCCCCATCCCTAAGAAAGCAGGTGCAGACAGGTGTGAAAACTACAGAACCATCAGTTTAATAAGTCATGGCTGCAAAATATTAACGCGAATTATATACAGAAGGATGGAAAAGCTGGTAGAAGCCGACCTCGGGGAAGATCAGTTTGGGTTCAGGAGAAATGTAGGAACACGGGAGGCAATACTCACTTTACGGCTTATCCTAGAAGACAGATTAAGAAAAGGCAAATCTACATTTCTAGCTTTTGTAGATTTGGAGAAGGCTTTTGACAATGTTGATTGGAATAAACTCTTTAAAGTTCTGAAAAAAGCAGGAGTAAATTATAGGGAGCGTAAGGTTATTTACAACTTTTACAAAAACCAGACAGCGGTTGTCAGAGTTGAAGGGCATGAAAGGGATGCAGTGGTTGGGAAGGGAGTGAGACAGGGTTGTAGCCTTTCTCCAATGTTATTCAATTTGTACATTGAACAAGCTATAAAGGAAAGCAAGGAGAAATTTGGTGAAGGAATAAAAGTTCAGGGGGAAGAATTAAAAACATTGCGTTTTGCCGATGACATAGTAATTCTGTCAGATACAGCAAAGGACCTGGAAGAGCAATTGAATGGAATGGACAGTGTGCTGAAAGGTGCATATAAGATGAACATTAACAAGAGCAAAACTAGGGTAATGGAGTGCAGTGTAAGAAAATCAGGTGATGCTGAAGGAATTAGATTGGGAAACGAAGCAATAAAGGAGGTAGATGAGTTTTGTTACTTGGGCAGTAAAATAACAAATGATGGGCGCAGTACAGAGGATATAAAATGCAGAATGGCAATGGGTAGAAAAGCGTTTTTGAAAAAGAGAAATTTGTTAACATCGAATATTGATTTAGGCCTAAGGAAGTCCTTTCTGAGGGCATTTGTATGGAGTGTCGCCTTGTATGGGAGTGAGACATGGACAATAAACAGTGCGGACAGGAAGAGGATTGAGGCTTTTGAAATATGGTGCTACAGAAGAATGCTGAAGATTAGGTGGGTGGATCGCGTAACTAATGAGGAGGTACTGAACAGAATTGGGGAGAAAAGGAATTTCTGGCATACCTTGACTAAAAGAAGGGATAGATTGGTAGGACACATTCTTAGACATCAAGGAATTGTTAATTTAGCGTTGGAGGGAAGTGTGTGGGGAAAAAATCGCAGGGGAAGACCAAGAGATGGATACAGTAAGCAGATTCAGACAGATGTAGGTTGTCGTTCTTATGTGGAGATGAAGAGGCTTGCTCAGGATAGGGTATTGTGGAGAGCTGCATCAAACCAGTCTCCGGACTGAAGACCACAACAACAACAGGTTTGTCCCAGAACTTTGTTTTACGATACTTCGAGTTAAACAGAACATTTAGCATTCTGATAATGACACTCGATTTCAGCTGTTCTATTATCCCACATAAAATCACAGTCTATTTACTCTTTGCAATTTCCTATTCTCGGGAGCATATTATTGTAAATCACTTTCAGAGTTTGAAACTTTATTAAAACATACCAAATACTTCTACATACATTTATACTGTTGTTTTTATATTTATACCGACAATGTGCATTAAATAACAGTACGACACCAAATTAAAAATACGTGTCCATGTTAATAGTATTTACACATTACATTCAAATAACCGTATGTTCAAATGTTTGTAACTCTATGGGACTCAACTGCTTGGTTATTAGTCCATAGCTTACAAACCACTTAAACTAAGGTAAACCAGCCTAAGGACAACACATACACCCATGCCCGAGGGAGGACTCGAACCCCCGACGACGAACGGCCGCGCGCACCGCAACACGTCGCCCCAGTGCGCACGGCTAATGCGCCGCGGCTATTCGGCTTTCAACGCGAGAAGATTTCATTGGAGAAATTCCTAAAAGACGCCAGCTTTTACATCTAAAACGAGATTTGTCCCTGTTCTGTATAGCAAAGCAGCAGTAATTCATGTAGCAAATTCCTCTGGTGCAACCAGTGGCGTAGCTATGTCACCGAGGGCCCCGGGGCAAAAATGACATTGGGGCCCACTTTACACTAATACTGTACAGATGCAAAACTACCTCATCATCAGCTTCTTACCGCCCACTGGAAGACATAATAAAGGTACACCTAAATACTACTACGTAAATTATTACGTGTCAAGCAGCAGATAATATTTAATCGTACTCTCTAATATAATTGTGAAATTTGTTTGTTTGTTATGCTTTCATGCAAAAATTACTAGCTGATTTGGATGAAATTTTGCAGAGGGCTAGAAACAGAGTTGGACCTGGGTAGGACATACAGGTGAAAATGCCCCATGGGATATTTTTCGTCAGAGGTATCAGGGGGCGGACTGTTGTCAGTGCCGACAACTCACTCTCAACTACTGCGCTATTAGCTCATTTCGTTGATAGCCCAGTCAAAGAAGGAAAATAGGGGAAATATTCGTGTAGGAGGGTTTCATCAAAAGTAAGTTACCGGATTTTGTTTGATTAAACACTTTGGATTGAGCCGTGCCCCTACCAGGCTACTTGATGTTAGTGTCTGGCTAGGAAATAGTAATAAGTAAAATAACTAAGTCGATATCTTCGCTTATTATCGTGACAGTGGGGTAGAGGGCAGCGTCTTGATGCACAATTCATTATTGGGACAAAGTAATTATTACATGAAACATCTGATCCGCGAATGTAATTAAACCTTTAAATGGCAGAATAAACAAATAGTGTGCGGGTAGAGACGTACCTTAAAAGATTGTGTGAAGTGCTGAATTCTCACCATTACTTTAAAACACAGTGAAGTTGTATGTTTTTCACATAGAAGATGTTTGTAAATCTATCGGACCAAACTGCGTACTCATCAGTCCGTAGCTTACAAACTACTTGAACCTAGGTAAAGTAACCTAAGGACAAACACACACACCCATGCCCCAGGGAGGACTCGAACCTCCACGGCGAGCAACCGCGCGCTCCGCAGCGAGGTGCTTTAGACCGCTCGGCTACTCCACCGCGGCTCACATAGAAGAACTGAGCAGAATGCGGCAGAGGGTATAGTGTTAATATGAACGTAAATTGAACAGCGAATAGTTTTTCTGGTATGGGAAGGCGCCATTCCCAGAAAAGAGAGACCGAATGCAGAATCCATTTCCGGCCTACCATTGCCAAATAGTGTGTAGAAAGGTATGTAGATTCTGTTCGGTATTACTTTCAGTATTAACGCATTTATGGGAAATAAACATGTCTGTTTCCTGGCGCAACGCATTTTTTTTTTTTTTTTTTTTTTTTTTTTTTTTTTTTTTTTTTTTTTTTTTTGAAAATGCGCACTCTCCAAGTGTGTCTGCGCAGTACGTCATCTGTGATTTATGAGGTGCACTGTGGAAGGGTCGGTATAACTTTGTAAAACACCTTGTAATTTCCTATTGCGACGTAAGGGGGTAGACAGAGTGGAGGCTCGCTTTCTCGCTATTCGTTTTGCAGGCGCACAAAGAACGGCAATGCCTGACCATTCCAGCGGTCTGCCCTTTCCCGCACCTTCTGCCCTCCAACCCTCCCCCCCCCCCCCCCCTACCACCCCTTCCTGCTGTCACCTGTCACATCCCCACAACAAATCGTATGCCCAATACTGTTCTACTGTGCTTAAATAAACTGTATACATTTAATATTTTGTCTTAGTCCATTCTGTTTAACAATAACTATATTAACATTTTGGCTGCCAAAGGTATACTTGGGTTATCGACCCCTGGGGACCATTTACTGCAGTCGGGTTCGTCACTGTGTCTTCGTTGGCGGAGTGGTCAACGCGTCTGCCTAGTAAGCAGATCCCGGGTTCGAATCCCGGCAGGGCACAAATTTCCATTCGCCACACTTTCGTATTCCATCTAAACCTAGTACAGCGAAGCCATAACTGCCCGCAAATTGCGATTTATTTCAACTAAAATATTATATACAGTATAACGTCTATTATCCGAAGTCATTTGGGGACATGGATATTCGGAAAACCGGTTTATTCGGATATTCAAATTGTACACTTCTGTTTGCCAATAAGAAGTACTTTACAGTAAATGTATTTATACTCTATTTGGAGCCGGCACGCCGCAACACTTGCAAGACGCAGCGCCGGCCGCGGTGGCCGAGGAGACTAAGGCGCTCCAGTCACGGTCTTCACATCACTACGGTCGGGGGTTCGAATCCCACCTCGGGCATGGATATTTGTGCCGTCCTAGTTTGTAAGTAGTTCATAAGTAGTTTGTAAGTTTAGGGACTGATGACCCCGTAGTTAAGTCCCATAGACTTTACAAACATTTGAACATTTTTTTTTTTTTTTGAAGACGCAGCTGTTGCTGTGAGCAGCTTTGATGTTGCCGTTACTTTTGCCGACTGAAGTGTGCCGATTGTTGGACACATTGACTGGCAGCTTCGCCTGTCAGCAGTGCGTCTTGTGAAGGCCCAATTAGAAGCATTGTTCCGCCATCCGGTGGCCCATTGCGGCTACTGTGGGAAACTTAGTTTGAGGGGAAGGGGATATGATGGACGATAGGGTGGGAGAGTAAAAAATAAATAATAAAAATAAAATAAAAAAGTCGTCGCTCACGAGGGCCGAGGGGCCCCTGGAGCTCGGGGGCCCCGGGGCACTGCCCCGCCTGGCCCTATGATAGCTACGCCACTGGGTGCAACCCGTCGGGTATCACCATCAGACGTCTAGACACGAGTCGCATCACGTGCTGAGTTGTCGAGCTTCGCCGATAAAGCGCCACCCACGACTGGCGCTTATGAAACAGCTTTTGGTTGGAAGTGAGATTGCACGACTAATATCAAAAAATGTTCAAATGTTTGTAGAGCTTAAGGGACTTAACTACGGGGTCATCAGTCCCTAAACTTACAAACTACTTATGAACTAGCTAATACTAAGGACGGCACAAATATCTATGCCCGAGGGGGGAGGGGATTCGAACCCCCACCGTAGTGGTCGAGCAGACCGTGACTGGCGCGCAGCAGTCCGCTCGGCCACCGCGGCCGGCGGCTAATATCTAACTGCCTTTTTTCAAATTTCAGGTCATTCCCACGGCGTTTTTAGTTGAAGAGAGTGCTTCATGAATATAGAAGGTTTCATGATTCCATGACGAAAATATACAAGAATTGGTAGCAACACCGAGTCTCTGTTTAAATAAGTAGGACCTCAAAATCAAAAATGTTCAAATGTTTGTAAATCTATGGGACTTAACTATATTAGTTATTAGTCCCTAGGCTTACAAACTACTGAAGCTAAGTTTAACTAACCTAAGGACAACACACACAACGGACCAAAGTGCGTGGTCATCAGTCCGTAGCTTACAGACTACTTAAACTAAGGTAAACTAATCTAATGACAAACATACACACACACACACACACACACACACACACACACACACACACACACACACACGACAGAGGGAGGATGCGAACCTCCGACGGCGAGCAACCGCGCGCTCCGCAGCGAGGCGCCTTAAACCAGATACGACCACACAGAAACTGTTACACGCCAATAAAAGGAGTATATCAACACCTAGCTATCTATGTATATAATTTCGTGTTGCCTCTCTCACAATAATTATTGCATTATAGAATGATTCATATTTTTACGCGACAACAATTATCCAGATACAATGGACGGTGTAGTATTATGTGGATTATCTGTGCTCACTTTATTCCACTTAAGGTACGGTACGACGAGTGGTATTGTTTATGTACCTCTCTAAAGGCTCCGTCAAACAGGGAGCGGGCAGCCCGCGCGGGCAGAACGCACTGTTGTTCGCCGGTTCCGCAACAGTCAGACACAGCGCCGGCAGCGCTCGGCGTTCCAGCTGTTGACTGGCACTTGTAGTGCGTGAGTCAGCCGCGGAGCGTGTAAACATGACCAGTAGTTCAGATGAAGAAAATTCAAATGTTTGTATAGTCTGTGGGACTTAACTACGGGGTCATCAGTCCCTAAACTTACAAACTACTTACGAACTAGGACGGCACAAATATCCATGCCCGAATGCCCGAGGGGGGATTCGAACCCCCCGACCGTAGTAGCCGTGCAGACCGTGACTGGAGCGCCTTAGTCCCCTCGGCCACCGCGGCCGGCATCAGATGAAGACCAATTTCTACTTCTCCTCACGGTTGCTTCAAAGAAGCGAAGAAAATGGGCACATGAAATTAAGAATATGATAAATTTCATCGTCTTTGTAAAGAACTGTGGCCATGTGAAAACCTTTTTTTTCCGAATGTCTTGCGAACTATTTGAAACGATACACAATCTGATTGGGTCACGTATTATAAAAATTCAATCAAACTGGAGAAAGCCTATTGGATCTCTGGAAAGATTATCAATTTGCTTGAGGTAAGCATGTTATTTATTACACGTTTCATTCATTTTAATGTTTCATTTATTGTTATGGTAACTACTTAAGTTGACTTTTATGAGGCATATTAAAACTAATATCGCGATTGTAGTTTGAGCTGTAAATAAACTCCCGCCAAAATCCGAACCTACCCTAATATCATTACATTTCCAAAGAGACAAACAAATACAATCATGCACTAATAGTATTACATTAAAAAAAAAACTTATCGTCCGTATACAGACTGAAAATGTCTTTTTCAGGGTTTTCTATAATTGTCGATGACTGTGTGCCCACTCCTATACTTGTTTCATTGATGAAAATTCTCCTTCCTTGTTTCAAATGTTCAAATGTTTGTAAATCTATCGGACAAACTGCGTGGTCATCAGTCCGTAGTTTACAAACTACTTAAATCTAGGTAAACTAACCTAAGGACAACACACACACCCATGCCCCAGGGAGGATTCGAACCTCCACGGCGAGCAACCGCGCGCTCCGCAGTGAGACGCTTTAAACCGCTCGGCTACTGCACCGCGGCCCTCCTTCCTTGTTTCTGAGACGCATTTCCGTATTTCTGTGTTCTGGGTCACGTGTGTCATGCAGGACTGGCTCTGGACGCCCCGAATCGATCACTTTCTATTTCTTCCGCTCCCGCTTGCCCGCCGCGTTCTCTGTAGAAAATCACAGCCTGCCCGCTGCACCGCTCCCTGTTTGGCCGAAGCGGTAAGCTCGAATGCAACACAGTGCCCGCGGGGGCTGCCCGCTCTCTGTTTAACAGAGCCTTAACATAAATCGTTCCAAATGCAGGCCCTCCGAGGGTTCTGATGGATTTGTTACCCTGGTTCTATCCAGTGCACGTTCAAAGTATCTAGCTAGCCTGACCGACCGGTTCTGCTGTCACTGTTTCTCTACTGACCACACAGTGATGCCTGTCTCCTTTTATACTTTTGGGGCCGCTTTTCGCGACATCAAGTGGTCGGTTGGGCAATACGTAGGGGATCTGGATACTTCAGGTCAGTTCACTGGGGGTGCAACAAAACAATAGATAACTCTGCACGCCGGCCGCGGTGGCCGAGGGGACTAAGGCGCTCCAGTCACGGTCTGCACGGCCACTACGGTCGGGGGTTCGAATCCCCCCTCGGGCATGGATATTTGTGCCGTCCTAGTTCGTAAGTAGGTCATAAGTAGTTTGTAAGTTTAGGGACTGATGACCCCGTAGTTAAGTCCCATAGACTTTACAAACATTTGAACATTTGATAACTCTGCACAAGATAAGAATAACCTCCTACTGAATAGGTACATCGGCATCCATAATAAGAAAAAGGCCTCTGTAACCGCGCGGAATGGCCACGTGGTGTAAGGCGTCATGCTATGGACTGGGTGGCCATTGCCGCCGGAGTTTCGAGTCCTCCCTCGGGCTTTTTTTTGTGTATGTTGTCCTTAGTGTGAGGTAGTTGAAGTGGTCTGTAAATCTAGGGACTGACTACCATAGCAGTTAGGTCCAATAGGTTTGTATGGAGAATACTGACATACGGCAGCGATGTCTTGAAGTTCGCGGAAAAGGGAAGGAAGCTTGCATCGAAGCTACTGTAATTCGAAGCGAGAACATAGAACTATTCAAGGTTATGAGCCAATGCATAGCCAAACTTGTTGGACATCTAATGGGACAGCATTTTCGAATGCAATATCTTAGGGAAGAAAATGAGGGGACGGCTGATAATATCATATTGAAAGAATATGCCGAATGAGAAGGAATGTCCGTTGTACATGCAGATGTACGGGACTGCTGCGGAGGAAACTGCGGCGGGAGAGACGAGGCTTAGCATTTTGAAAGAAGATTATGTGTGGCAGACCAGTTGTATTCTAGCGAAGGGAATATATGCTAGAAAACTTTAAATTCAGACAGTTTTCTTGGAAGCAAGGAAATTTTTTGCCAACTTTGATCAGAAACTGTGGATGGGGACGATTGTTAATTTAATTCTGAATCACAGAAACAATTAATGCTAAGTGTAAGTGCATTTGATGAAGAAGTGAGTGTATTTGTTCTGTGTAGAACAGTGGTTCTCAATGTGTGGTTCGAGAAAGATACATTTAAAACTTTTATTCATTTTAAATTATAATTCGTTGTTACGTGCTCAGTCAAGTGTACTGTCTGTCCACGATAGTTTGACAATTTCACTGGTTGCAGCAGAAGTAGATAACATCGGTACCATTTGAAATATATTCAGTTGTGTCCCAGTACTGTGAACGGTTATTTGAATTCCAAAATGTTAGAATCTGTAATAACGCATTTGAATACATTCTCTTGGGGAGTTTTGTTCTTAAAAGGTAAAATCATTCCCTAACATCCCGGAAATCACCTTCCCCCATCTTAAGATTCTGTCTGTCTCTCTTTGGCCCTTTTCCCACACATGCAGGGTCGGTACTGTGTTACACGCGGATTTGGCACGTGTTAATATTTACAGGGTGGCCGGATGCCCTTCCTGCCGCCACCCCCCCCCCCCCCAAGAGGAAATGTGTACCCCAAATGTCTGCGTAAAGTGTTATGTCTGGTAAAGTGTTACGAAATGTTTGCGAATAGTGTAACTGGGGCGAGACTTGGGGATCAGCCCGGTATTCACCTAGGGGGATGTGTAAAACCGCCTAAAAACCACATCCAGGCTGGCCGGCACTCCGACCCCTTTCGTTAATCCGCCGGGCGGATTCGAACCGGGGCCGGTACGCTTCCCCGACTCGGAAAGCGGTGCGTTAGATCACACGGCTAACCGAGCGGGTTCCCCATTTTACAATTCTCTCCTTGACTTATTTAGGTCAACAACGGTTTCTAGTTTAAAAACCAATTCAAGAATCGATTGAAAGTAAGTCATGATGTGCGTGTAGCTTTGAGGAACAGTATTAGACCTAGAATTAAAAAAACTAAATTCGAAAGCACCACAGTGCTTTACATGGCATGGTCCTGTTTGGAGGTGATATGCCATTGCCTTCCTTCGGTCTTCGAACTGACTGATCCAGCTATTTGCAGGGGGATCTTTTTCCATCACTAACATTGCCAGAGAGGAAAGAATTGGAAAGTGACAAAAAATCCTGGGATCTGGCGGGGATTGAACCCGCCACTTTCGGATTTACCGTCTGGCACTCTACCACTGTGCCACCGAGCCATTACCGAACTTGAGATAAAGAATGACAGCTCTAAAATAACACTGCTGGAAATCGAAATAATAGCTCTGTTAATACAGGGTGTTACAAAAAGGTACGGCCAAATTTTCAGGAAACATTCCTCACACACAAAGAAAGAGAATATGTTATGTGGACATGTATCCGGAAAAGCTTAATTTCCATGTTAGAGCCCATTTTATTACTTCTCTTCAAATCACATCAATAATAGAATGGAAACACACAGCAACAGAACGTACCAGCGTGACTTCAAACACTTTGTTACAGGAAATGTTCAAAATGTCCTCCGTTAGCGAGGATACATGCATCAATCCTCCGTCGCATGGAATCCCTGATGCGCTGATGCAGCCCTGGAGAATGGAGTATTGTATCACAGCCGTCCACAATACGAGCACGAAGAGTCTCTACATTTGGTACTGGGGTTGCGTAGACAAGAGCTTGCAAATGCCCCCATACATGAAAGTCAAGAGGGGTGAGATCAGGAGAGTGTGGAGCCCATGGAATTGGTCAGCCTCTACCAATCCATCGGTCACCGAATCTGTTGCTGAGAAGCGTACGAACACGTCGCCTGAAACGTGCAGGAGCTCCATCGTGCATGAACCACATGTGTCATTTTACTTGTAAAGGCACATGTTCTAGCAGCACAGGTAGAGTATCCCGTATGAAGTCATGATAACGTGCTCCAGTGAGCGTAGGTGGAAGAACGTGAGGCCCAATCAAGACATCACCACCAATTCCTGCCCAAACGATCACAGAAAATCTGTGTTGATGACGTGATTGCACAATTGCGTGCGGATTCTCGTCAGCCCACACATGTTGATTGTGAAAATTTACAATTTGATCACGTTGGAATGAAGCCTAAAATGAGCTCTAACATGGAAATTAAGAGTTTCCGGACACATGTCCACATAACATATTTTCTTTCTTTGTGTGTGAGGAATGTTTCCTGAAAGTTTGGCCGTGCCTTTTTGTAACACCCTGTATAATTGATAATAACTTTAATGAAAAGTTTATTTTTAGATTGAGTCATTTTTTTAAACCTTGAGGTCCCCGCTCACAATAAAGAAATAAAAGTGGTCCGTGGGAGCCCCTGCAGTAGAAAAAGTGAGCTCGTTTCACCTGTCAGTGGCTATCGCAAACGGCGGCGACCCTCATGTGGATGCGGTTTACCACTGCCTGTTGACACGTAATGGCCTGGAGAAGCAGGCGTGCGCTAATTAGGCGAGTGTTGTGAGGCGCCGAGGAGGAAGGGACGGAGCGGAATGCGGCAGCGGCGATCAATAGCGGCGCGACACGTGCCGGTCGCGTGCTCTCACCTGCCTACACACTCCTACACTGCACCGTCCAAACGTTTGCTCTAGCATTGCCTGCTACCATACCTTGTTTGCGGCTCGTAGGTTCTTATTAATTAATTAATCAGCCCGGCAATTCTTCGCAGTTTGCTAAACATGCACGGAAACTGCATACACAACCTACACTCCTTCCCTTAATGTCTCTGCCCATCACTTCCCCTCCTGTACGACTACTTCTTACTTTCCTCTTTGTACTCTTCGGCTTCTCCCTGTATTAAAGGCCCTACACACGAAGCGGTTTATTGGACCAATTCGTTGGTCATTCGATAAATTGGGCGGTTTTAGGCGCTACCCGACCAACATTCCATGTCGGCCGGTTGGTTGTGCCTGACCACTCGATCTCCGATTCCCCCACCGCTTTACCCGACAAATTGTACCGTGTGAAGCGCATCCCGACCAACTTCCATGCCTGGGATAGTCTGCACAGCGAAAACGCGAAAACAAAAACAGTTCTACAAACAGACACCAGAACAGGGTGGCGGTTCGTGCAGTTGGTCGGAACGTGTGTAGGCTGCTACCAATTTGGTTGGTACGTTGGACATCTTGTTGGTCGTACGATAAATCGGGCCGGCCGCGGTGGCCGAAGTGACTGAGGCGCTCCAGTCACGATCGGCACGGCCACTACGGTCGGGGATTCGAATCCCCCCTCGGGCATGGATATTTGTGCCGTCTTTAGTCTTAGCTAGTTCATAAGTAGTTTGTAAGCTTAGGGACTGATGACCCCGTAGTTAAGTCCCATAAGTTGTACAAACATTTGAACGATAAATCGGAGCATGTGTAGGGTCCTTTAGCTAGCTCAAAGCCCGTCGTTGGCCTGGTATTTATTTGTTCCAGTACTCCCCTTCTCTCTCTGCTCCACTGCGCCTGCCGCCGCCCTCCTGCTCCTCTCTCTCTCTCTCTCCTCCCCCTCCTCTCCCCCATCCCCTGCCTCTGCTACATGGGGTGATCAAATGAAAAGGTACGAAACGACACTATTGGTTTAATTGAAGTCTTTATTCAAAAGTGCCGGCCGCGGTGGCCGAGGAGACTGAGGCGCTTCAGTCACGGTCTACACGGCCCCTACGGTCGGGGGTTCGAATCCCCCCTCGGGCATGGATATTTGTGCCGTCTTTAGTATAAGGTAGTTCATAAGTAGTTTGTAAGTTTAGGGACTGATGACCTCGTAGTTGAGTCCCATAAGCTTAACAAACATTTGAACATTATTCAAAAGTAATCACCAGGCGCCTGAGAACAACTATCCCCCTGTTTAATGAGCCGAAGCATTCCCTGTTCCCACAATGACTGTGGCTGTGCCGAGAGCCACAAAGAGATAGAGGTCACAGGGAAGGGAGGAGAGAAGCTTAGGGTTTAACGTCCCGTCAACAGCTTGGTTATTAGAGACGAAGCTAACGCTCGGAGTTTTGGGTAAGGATGGGGAAGGAAATCGGCCGTGCCCTTTTGAAAGGAACCATCCCGGCATTTGCCTCGAGTGATTTAGGGAAATCACGGAAAACCTAAATCTGGATGGTCGGAGGTGGATTTGAACCACCATCCCCCCGAATGCGAGTCCAGTGCGTTACCACTGCGCCACCTTGCTCGGTAGAGGTCACAGGGCTGCAGAGCGGAAGCTCGAGCTGCTCCCACATGAACTTGGCAATTAAACTTTGCGTGACCCTGGAGACCTGGGGACGTGACGCGCCTTACCATGGAACAGAATCACTCCCTCTGTGACCAGCCCAGGCCGTCTGCTCTTGATACACTTGCGTAGGCTACGGAGTGTCTCACAGTTCACTCACTGTTAATGGCTTTTTCGTGCTCGAGGAATTTGATGAGTATCGGACCTCGGGCGTCGTAAAAGACGTTGAGCATCAGCTTGCCTGCTGAGAGAGCTTTCAATTTTTTACGGGGAGGCGACGACGCATGCTTCGCGTCCCTAGAAGATGCACTACTTTATCCCAAAGCGGTAGATTAAATTTCAACCGGTTTGATTGTTAAGACGTTTCGTTATTCTTCATTTGAACAACCGTTGTATTATCTTCTCCGCTCTCTGCCAGTCTCCTCCTGTCCTCTCTTCCTCTTTCTATTCATTTCGTCCTCCCCCCATGCCGCGGTGGATTAGCCGTGCGCATTGGGGCGCTGTGCTGCGATTCGCGCGGCTGTTCGCCGTCGGGGGTTCCAGTTCCCCATCGGGCATGGGTGCTTGTATTGTCCTTGCGTTAGTTTACATTCGTTTAAGTAGTTTGTAAGCTACGGACTAATAACCCAGCAGTTGAGTCCGATAGATTTACTAACATTTCAACACCCCCCCTCCAATACATGGAAAAATCACATTTACCAAATTTCATGGTGGTCGGCTTAGCGGTGTCAAAGCCTCATGTAAGGTACCCTACGCCACGCTCCGTACGAAATCTTGCGAAGAAAGTGACGTTTTTCTTGTTTCGAAGGTCAAATGTGTCATATTTAATCAATATCGGAGTAAGAAAGAGTATGGTCTTTTGTAAAGTACCGTCCGCCGCGCACCGTACGAATTATTATGCAGACTGTGCCGTTCTTCTTCTTTTGAAGATCAAGTGTGCAAAACTTCATCGCGGCGGCGCATAAAAATACGTATCTTACCCGAAGTGACGATGCCGATGCAAAATTACCAGTTTCGGTTATTTCCATTTTTAGCTGTTCCTTTGAGTTTCCTCTACTTTTTAAAACCACCCCTGTAATAAAGCTATAAAAAAACAGAACATCAAATCAGTTAACCCATTTCTGAATTTCAGCGAGACTAACGCACAGAAACTTATTTATTTATAGAGAGATTAAAATATATATATATATATATATATATATATATATATATATATATATATATATATTTCTGACTTTGTAAATCACCTGCTTACTGTCGAAAACACGAGATGAGAAAAATTTTCACTTTACTTCAGAAAGGCATTAAAAACTTCCTTAAAAAAGGTAGAAGGGGCTATAATAACTGTATGTTATTCTGTATGAGTTTGCGACAGAGAATGAACTTTTCGCATGTATTTACATGTAATGAATCTGACTAAAATTAAGCGCAAAAATCACAAACCAAATCCAAGAGAAACCGAATAGATCATAGAGGAATGACATCTTATTAAAAATATTCAAATGTTTGTAAATATATGAGACTTAACTACTAAGGTTATCAGTCCCTAGGCTTATAAACTGCTTAAATTAACCTAAGGACAACACACACACACACACACACAAACACATGCCTCTAACGGTGAGCAACCGGGCGTTCCTCAGCAAGGCGCCTTAGAGCTCTCGGCCATTCCACCGTCACGACAATTTATTACACCCAGATGTAATTGCAATTGTTGCAATGTATACACTTCCCTTTCGTTTAATTAAGGAACTACACTTGCCACAGAAATCTAGGCCTTCCTTTATACACGAAACTACCAGGATCAGCACGTTGTTCAGAAAATTCATTATTACAGTATCCTCCCGGTTTATGTGCATATGCTCTAGAAGACCAATGTTCAATTCGTTGTTATGTATTTCACGGCATGTTCACGAAATAGAATTTTAGAGGGAACATTCTTACATATGCACAACTCCAAATATTGAGAACATAGTTCTATTTAATTAATAAGAGTGCCCGATACCCTTTTAGGAAAAAAGGAGAAAAAATGTTTGGTGGTGGCGGATTGTATTACAATCCAACACGGTGCCCACTATCCTACGGCGAACTATTACAAGATTCTGCTCAAATGTTTGTAGAACTTACGGAATTTAACTACTGGGTCATCAGTCCCTAAACTTACAAACTACTTATGAACTAGCTAATCCTAAGGACGGCACAAATATCCATGCCCGAGGGGGGATTCGAACCCCCGACAGTAGTAGCCGTGCAGACCGTGACTGGAGCGCCTTAGTCCCCTCGGACACCGCGGCCGGCCGTCAATTAAGTACTTAGACGTTACGCTGCACAGCGATATGAAATGGAGCGAACATATAAGGACAGACGTAGGGAAAGCGGATGGTCGACTTCTGTTTAATGGAAGAATTTTTGGGCGGAGGCCGAGCGCATTGAGGCGCTATGCTACGATGCGCGAGGCCGTTCCCCGTCGGGGATTCGAATCCCCCCTCGGGCATGGATGTTTGTCCGTCTTTAGTATAAGGTAGTTCATAAGTAGTTTGTAAGTTTAGGGACTGATGACCCCGCAGTTAAGTCCCATAAGCTTTACAAACATTTGAACATTTGATCTTTTGAAGAATTTTGGGAAAATATTATTTGTCTGCAAAGGAGATCGCATATAAAACTTTGGTACGACTGCGCCTTGTGTATTGCGTAAGTGTTTGGGATTCCCACCAGATCGGTTTAAAAGAAGACACAGAAGCAATTCATAGGCGGGCGCCTAGGTTTGTTGCTGGTAGGTTCAATCAATGCGCGAGTGTTACTGAAGCTACGTTGTTTTCGAGAAACACTGTTGAAGAAATTTAGAGGGCCGGAATTTGAAGTGGACTGCAGAACGATTCTACTGCCTCCACCTTATATTTCGCGTGAAGACCACAAAAATAAGATCATAAAGATTAGAGTTCGTGATGCATACAAGCAGTCGTTTTTCTCTCATTCTGTATGGGAGTGGAACAGAAAACGACGTAACTAGTAGTGGCACTGGGTACCCTCCGGCACGGGATTGCGGAGTACGTATGTAGATGTGGTCCTTAGGTGGTTTCTCACATCTCAGTAGCTGAATACTTGAGTGGTCCCCATGACCAGTATCAGATACGCACTAGCTAACATTAAAAAAAATTTCTCACATTTGCACGTGGAATTTTTTCTACAATCAGGCAGACGTAGCTCACTGATTCCATTCTCGGGGGTGAACAGGACACTGATGTTAAATTTTTAGAATCCTCTAACCCATATTCAGCAAGAACAGCTATAAACAGAGCTGAAACTCAGCTGGGTCGGTAGACTTCCGCGTAATTTGTAACACGATGTTTGCTTATTAAGTGCAAAGTTTCACTGTTGACACTGTTATTATTGCACCAATCATTTCATGAGCGTTCGAATGCTACAAAAAATTATAAGGGTTCTTTGAAAGAAATGACGGCGGCTTCTGCAGTATGGCCAGTTTTCAGGGATATGCCACGAACTATCGTTTGAAGCAAAAAAAACTTCATATGAGCGTATGCACTACTCCGAATATATTCCGAGATAAAATACATTGATGAATTTTATGAGTTTTTATCACAGTTTATTTGTGGTGGATAGTTTCGGATCAAATTGTTCATTGTCAAACCTTCGTTGTAAATTCTGACTTACGGTTCCATCACCAGTGCACAAATGTACAACAGCTACATTTGTTATTTTATATGTACGGTATATTAATGCTTATTACAGATCCACTGACTTCACATGGATAAAAAGTGAAAGAAAGTTAGTAGTGCGTACGTATGTGTGTCACCCACCCAACCTCTCTGATATTTTATTCTAGCCAAACCTTCCTCTTCGCTTTCAGCCTGTTTGTTTTGGATGTCTTTCTGCCTCCAAACTACGGAACATGAATATGCGAAATGAACTGCTTGGTCGCATCGTAGATGCTGCTACCCTCATTAGGGAACATCTGGAGACTGACAAGCAACACATGTTCTCCAAAGAGTGCTCAAGTAGACGCTGGCATATTCCAACATTTATTTTGTAAAACGGAGGCTTAGCCCCCCTCCCGCCCCAGATTATGTGGGCTACCATAGGTCCATACCTATTGTTCCTTTTGCTTTCCTTTTTTGACATTGATAGTGAGCGCCATTCGAGCCCCTACACCTCGCCCCTTTGTTACGATCGTTCCCTGGTAAAACTGAGAATAATATTAATAATTTTATGCGTTAGCGAGGACTTTGCATTATTACACGTGTAAGTATAGAGAAGCTATAGAGATTCAGCACGCCGCAACAATTTTAATAGAAAAGAGGAAGGTCTAAAATTATATATGGCGGACGAATTTGCTCCATCTACATCTATATACATACTCCGCAATTCACCGTAAGGTGCGTGGCGCACGGTACACTGTACCACTACTAGGTATATCCTTTCCTATTCCACTCCCAAAAGGAACGAGGGGAAAAAAAGAATGCCTATATGCCTCCGTACGAGCCCTAATTTCTCTTATCTTGTCTTTGTTATCTTTACGCGAAATGTAAGTAGGCGGCAGCAAGATCGTACTACACTCAGCTTCAAATTCCGGCCCTCTAAATTTACTTAACAGAAATTCACGAAAAGAACGTCGTCTATCTTCCATCGATCCCCAATTGAGTTGCCGGAGCATTTCCGTGACACTCGCGTATTTGTCGAACCTACCGGTAACAAATCTAGCTGCTCGCCTCTGAATTTAAACTGATCTGCTGCAGGTCCCAAACACTTGAGCAATACTCAAGACGTGGGCGTACAAGCGTTTTATACGCGCTCTCTTTTACAGGTGAAGTACATCTTCCCAAAATTCTCCCAATACACCGAAGTCGGTTGTCCGCCTTGCTCACAACTGTCCTTACATGTTCGTCCCATTTCATATCGCTCTGCAATGTTACGCCTAGATATTTGAACGACGCGACAGCATCAAGAAGCTCACTACTAATGCTGTATTCGAACATTATAGGATTGTTTTTCCTACTCATGCGCATCACCTTAAATTTTTCTACATTGAGAGCTAGCTTCCAATCTTCGCACCAACTAGAAATTTTGTCTAAGTCATCCTGTATGCTATTACAGTCAGTTAAAGACGACACCCTCCTACACACGACAGCATCATCGGCAAACAGCCGCAAATTACAACTTACTCTGTCCATCAGATAATTTGTATAGATAGAAAATAATAGCGGTCCTATCACACTCCCCTGGGGCACGCCTGACGATACACTCGTCTCTGATGAACACTCGCCGTCGAGAACAACGTACTGCGTTCTATTACTCAGGAAGTCTTCCAGCCAGTCACAAATCTGTGAACCTATTCCATAAGCTCGTATCTTCGTTAGCAGTCTGCAGTGTGGCACCGCGTCGAACGCCTTTTTGAAGTCGAGAAAAACACAATCCGCCTGTTGCCCTTCGTCCATGGCTCGCAAGATGTCATGTGAGAAAAGGACAAGCTGAGTTTCACATGAACGATGTTTCCTAAACCCGTGCTGATTCACAGAAAGAAGATTTTCCGTTTCAAGGAAATTTACTATATTCGAACGGAGAATATGCTCTAAAATTCTACATGAAACTGATGTCAACGATATTGGCCTGTAATTGTGTGGGTCAGTTCTCTTTCCTTTCTTATAAACGGGAGTAACCTGCGCTTTTTTCCAATCACTAGGAACTTTGCGCTGAATTAAAGATTCGCGATAAATGCAAGCTAGCATGTGAGCTACCAGCAATCGAGATTAGAGCTGTGATAGTGACAAAAAGATATGTATCCGTTATCACTACTCGTTACTCTCATTATCAGTGTCACCTAAAAATACGGTTGCTACACTGTCTTTGAAACAGTGAATTTTTTTAAAACTTTTATTGTTAATAGTACTTTAACATTTAAAGTTGCCACATGGATACTGTATGCCTGTTTTTTGAGGAAATTGTACTACTGGGGAAAGGGTCAGTACAGCCCATTTCCCTCATAATTATAATTCAGTTGCCGAACAATTTGATCAAAATCAGCGAGACCCACTTGTGACCTCCGTTTTAAGTACTGTTTCCGCATTCAACTTAGAGGCTTGGCTCGTAGTTCGCTCATGGAATGTCAGAATCAATCGGAATATTTTCTGACGAATGCTACTGTGACAGATCATAGTAATAGCACTACATTTGCGAGCAGCGGGACTGTTGTACTGTCATGTGACAGTAACAATTAAGATAATACTGCCATGAATGAAAATGCGTACATGATAACTTTTGAGTACTTTTTACAAAACTTTTTTATAGTAGACAATATCAAAAACAAATAATTAACCATTAAACTGAAACATTTACAGGTAAAAAATACAATTAAGTGTACGTTTGTCTTAAAAGGGGACGTCAGATCATCGAGGATTAACTTGCAAACACGGGCCAAGAAGTATAATCCAAAATGTTTAATAAAATATAGCCATTTAAAATCGAAGAGGTACACAATACGCGCTTAAAATTACTCACTTATGTCCATATAGGTTACTCATCTCGTAATAAATAATATCTCCGTATAGGTTTACGTTACAGAGTTCGTATCGATACGGTAGATGCGGATAACTATCAACTAAATGTATCCCTAAGTTCATATCGATACGATAGATGCGAGCCGGCCGCGGTGGCCGAGGAGACTGAGGCGCTCCAGTCACGGTCTGCACGGCCACTACGGTCGGGGGTTCGAATCCCCCCTCGGGCATGGATATTTGTGCCGTCTTTAGTATAAGGTAGTTGATAAGTAGTTTGTAAGTTTAGGGACTGATGACCCCGTAGTTAAGTCCCATAAGCTAAACAAACATTTGCACATTTTTATAGAAGCGAGTAACGAAGTGTATTTATGAGCAACGATTCCATACTTCGAATCATCCAAAGTATTCATTACTCAGTGGCAAATAGGTACAGTTTGCTACAGTTCTAATCAAAAGAGGTGACTCCAGTTAGTTTCCTAGTCGGAAGTACGTCTCCCGCACAGGAGAGACGTTTACTGTAATTGTCGCAAGCCTTGTTGTGGCTTATTTAAATACCATGTCTTTATTGATGGAATTATACAAATGTCCTTCAAGAAATGGGTGCATGTAAAGTAAAAACTGCGATGGATAGTGTTATTCCACTTCTTAAAAAAACTTCAATATATCAAGAGCATAAAAAAATAAGTGAAACGTTCATTAATTATACCAAAAAGTTTCTTCGAACTAAAGTGAAAAGTTTCCAGAAACTACACAGAATTCAATGTATCTCTTACTTTTCTTCGCTGTGATGTGTGAAGTTCTTTTGATCTCATCTTATTTTTCTTTTACCATGGCCAACACATTCTCCAGATCTCTCACCAATTGAAAACGTCTGGTTAATGGTGGCCGAGCAACTGGCTCGTCACAATACGCCGGTCACTACTCTTGATGAACGGTGGTATCGTGTTGAAGCTGCATGGGCATCTGTACCTGTACACGCCATCCAAGCTCTGTGTGAATCAATGCCCAGACGTGTCAAACCCGTTATTACGGCCAGAGGTAGTTGTTCTGGGTACTGATTTCTCAGGATCTATGCACCCAAATTGCCTGAAAATGTAATCACATGTCAGTTCCAGTATAATATATTTGTCCAATGAATACCCGTTTGTCATCTGCATTTCTTCTTGGGGTAGCTATTTTAATGGCCAGTGCCGGCCGCGGTGGCCGAGGAGACTGAGGCGCTCCAGTCACGGCCTGCTCAACCACTACGGTCGGGGGTTCGAATCCCCCCTCGGGCATGGATATTTGTGCCGTCCTTAGTCTTAGCTAGTTGATAAGTAGTTTGTAAGCTTAGGGACTGATGACCCCGTAGTTAACTCCCATAAGTTCTACAAACATTTGAATTTGAATTTAATGGCCAGTAGTGTATTTACAGTAGGGCATACGTTAATATAAGATGTTTTGCTCCAGACGATAGTTCGTGGCAGATCCAAATATTTGGTGGATGTCTCGGAACTGGAATAGGTAACATTGTGTTGGACACCATATAAAGCCGCGCGGGAGTAGCCGAGCGGTCTGGAGCGCCACGTTACGGATCGCGCGGCCTCCCGCGTCGGAGGTTCGAATCCTCCCTCGGGGATGGATGTGTGAGTTGTTCTTAGGTTAGTTTAACTTAGTTTAAGTAGTTCATAAGCTAGGGACTAATACCCCTGCAATTAAGTTGTTGCTGTTTGGATGTTTTAGGGGGACAAAACTACGGAGGTCATCAGTCCCCCACCTGGAGTTAAGTCCCATAGATTTACAAACATTTGAATTTGAACACCATATAAATACTCTTTACAAATCTGTTCATCGAAGAACTGCAGCTGTTCCTAAAACCAATGGTGGCCGGTGGGTCAACTACCATTAAAAAATAAATATATTGTGTAGGTTACGTGTCGATACTATTTTGTCCCCCTCCAGTATGAGCTCGTAACAACTGTCCCCTGAAAACTGACCACTCCGCGGAAACGAAGCCACCATCATTTCTCATACAGGGTGTATCAAAAAGGATGGTACAAACTTACACGGTTGAAAGTACATGAAAGTAAAAGCAAAAATGCCCCAGTGAACATGGATTCGCAAACGAGCCGTTTGCGAGATAGTTACGAATGTATAGTTTCAGCTACCACTGACGTCATTGCAAACATCGTCCTAGTTAGTGAACATTAAGTTAAAATTTAGACTTTACTATTAAGATATAAATCGCATTTAGTTCACATTTCACTGAATTTAATGTGAACATCGTTCTAGTTAGTACAAATCAATTTGAAATTTAGACTTTACTGTTAGGTTGTACATCGCATTTCGTTCACGTTTCACGTATGGGTTATCTGTTAAAGGAGTTGTTCGAAGTGTCTTCCTTGCATCTGGATGCTATACTGTGCTCGTCTCTGCAATGAATTTCAAATTATTTCGAAAACCCCTGGATCATTTCGGAATTCTTGACAAGTGTGTACAATATCCGTTCCAGTCCCTCAGCGGTGTGTGCTGCACACCTCCGCCATGGAGGTTCAAAATGTTCAAATGTTTGTAAATCTATGGGACCAAACTGCGTGGTCATTAGTCCGTAGCTTACAAACTACTTAAACCTTGGTAAACTAACCTACGGACAACACACACATCCATGCCGCAGGGAGGACTCGAACCTCCACAGCGAGCAACCGCGCGCTCCGCAGCAAGAGGCCTTAGACCGCTCGGCTACTCCACCGCGGCACTTCATGTAGTTGACGTCCGCCTCGAACTATCCATCTTTGGCCGTATCTGCGCGTTAGATGTCGTCTCACAGCAGCAGCGAAATGTGACGGAGCACCATGTAACTAACTAGGACGATGTTTACAATAAAGTCAGTAAAATGTGAACTAAATGCGATATAAATCATAATAGGAAACTTAAAATTTCAAATTAATGTGTACTAACTTAGGACGATGTTTACAATCACCACGTTTACACGCAACACATCTTCCGGAAGACGAAAACCGACTTTCGTAAACCGTTTTTCGCTGTCGTGTTTAGATGGCATAGTCTGAACCGGATTTCCTAGCTCATTTAACATGGCAGCTGGAAAACAGTTGATTCAGTTCCTTATTTAGTCTGCACAATTGCTTATTTTTCTTTATTTAAATACATAGATTTATGTTCACTCTAA
This sequence comes from Locusta migratoria, assembly GCA_026315105.1. Taxonomy (NCBI): domain Eukaryota; kingdom Metazoa; phylum Arthropoda; class Insecta; order Orthoptera; family Acrididae; genus Locusta; species Locusta migratoria. The sequence goes on along the minus strand of CM048755.1, from coordinate 449,355,704 downwards.
TATTTATATTTTTATTTCACATTAGAAAATATCACTCTTCCATTTGTGCCGAAAATTCTTAACAAGAAAATACAATCTGACAAGCCAAGAACGCTTCAAAAACGGTTGCGTTTACATGGGCACGAAAATCGATTGTGGAACTGGAAAACCGCTTTAGAGAAGCGGATTTCCAGAATCGATTTTGGAGTGTTTACATGACCAACCAAAAGCGGAATTGGGAAATCGATTTATGAAATCCGGTTTTGGGAGCCCATGTAAACGGGGTGAATAACGTCAGTGGCTGCTTGGAAACATACGTTCGTAATTATTTCGAAAACAGCTCGTTTGCTGACCCATGTCTACTGGGACATTTTTGCTTCTATTATCGTGTACTTTCAACGTGTAAGATTGCGGCATCCTCCCTGATACACCCTGTATATATGTGTGGTCTCTGTTCGGACATATCCGAAAGAACAGACACCATACATATATAATCAAGGCTAACCTTTCTTGTCCAAAAATAGTTCTTGAGTAAGTTCCACATACGGGCCGCAAAACGCGACGGGAGTCTTTATTCTAATATCGTAACCGCTGAGTCACCACACTTGTCTACAAAAAGCTACATTAGACATGTTAATTCAGTTTAATAGAAAGCTTTAACTGGGTCAGGCCAACTTCGCTATTGCAGCTGCGTTAATGCAACAAATCTATGAGTTACCTACAAAGATAAGTCTGACCCTTTTGTTTCGCCTCGTTCGCTAAGCAGCCATACGAACGAAGCTATAGTGCTATATTTATTGGAAGTAGGACACTAATATTGATTAGCTATCAGTTTCCCATTAACAATGTAATGGCTCCACTTAATCGCCGAGTGTTTGCGTTCTTTGCCGAGAAATGGAACACAAACACGGGAAATGAGTGGGACAGGGAAGAGACGAGAACAAAGCGTTAGCCGGGGCCGACGTGGTTTAGCGTGGAATATGGCCGCAGCCTTTGTGGCGTGCGAGTTAATTGAGTTAGCGTCGCCCGCATGCGGCAGCCACCACCTGCTTCAACTGGCCCCAAACGAGGTAACTCGCGACACGGATTCGTGCCTCTACACATTTTCGACATACTGTACATACAACAGCGGCGATGAATTAAAGGTGCCGGCCGCAGTGGCCGTGCGGTCTGCGGCGCGCCAGTCACGTTCCGCACGGCCACTACGGTCGGGAGTTCGAATCCCTCCCCGGGTATGGGTATTTGTACCCTCTTTAGAATTAGCAAGTTCATAAGTAGTTTGTAAGTTTAGGGCTGATGACCTCTTAGTTGGGTCCCATAAGCTGTACAAACATTTGAACATTTTTCTCAGTTAAAGGTCCCGGTATCTAATAACAATAATTTCATAATCAAATATTTAGCGATTTGCATTATTGGTGTAGAAACTCTAGTGATTGATCGAGGAGAGGATACGACACAATAAGTGTCTAATAAACGTATGTCTGTAAATGCATCCATGCTAGGGACCATTTATTCAATCATACTTTGTTACAGAGACTGCTCTTAAACAATTTTTCCTTGGAGTGAACAGAAAACGATCGCTTTCTTTGATGAAATCTGGCGCTTCCTCTTAGGTAAGGCTCGTTGGTTGATTGGGACAGGGGGGCTTAACTGCTAATGTCATCAGCCCCACGGTGGGAAGGGCAAGGAGTGAGGACAGGAAAGGAAATGTATTCCAGGGAGGAAAGAAGGAACAAAGACTGCATTAGCTCGGCGCCCCGTGCTCGTCACTCACGTAATCACTAAAGAACCGTCAGCTCCCTGCGGGGTCTTAGATAAGGAGCTATATCTGACCAAATAAATTTGACGAAAGGAAAAACTTATCGAAAGACCCCTATTACACTACATCAAATATATTTGACAAATAAACTTTAACAAATAAAACTGATAGTTTAATATCGCCCTTAGCATTGTACGAGACTCTCCTAACGGGCGAGATAGCGAAGTGTATAACGACGTCGACTCATATTCGTCAGTGAGTTTAAAATTCCAATTGCCGTGCGGGAGTAGCCGAGCGGTCTGGAGCGCCACGTTGCGGATCCCGAGGCCTCCCGCGTTGGAGGTTCGAATCCTCCCTCGGGCATGGATGTATTTGTGGTCCATACGTTAGTTTAACTTAGTTTAAGTAGTTTGTAAGCTACGGACTAATAACCCACCAGTTGAGTCCGATAGATTTACAAACATTTGAAACATTTCAAATTTCCATTCCGCTATCCGGGTATGTTATCCGTGTTTCCGATAAATCAAATGTTCAAATGTTTGTAGAGCTTAAGGGACTTAACTACGGGGTCATCAGTCCCGAAACTTACAAACTACTTACGAACTAGCTTATACTAAAGACGGCACAAACATCCATGCCAGAGGGGGGATTCGAACTCCCCGACGGAAAACGGCCTCGCGCATCGTAGCATAGCGCCTCGAATGCGCTCGGCCGCTCCGCCGCGGCTTCGATAAATCGATTAAAGGGAATGTCTGGATGGTTAATTTGGATAGGAAACATCGGATTTCTTTCTTCAACTTGTTTTATGTCTCTACTGAATACTTCGTAGGCATCTTAAACCATAATCATTGTCGAGTCCACTACAATCTTTTACGCCGCTACATGTGCATCTGGGCTCGTTGTTGTTCCGTGGCGTGGCGTTTTCCTGTGTGAGCAGAAGCCAGTAGTAGCTGGAGGCCAGCATTGCAGGCGAAACAAAGGCCACGGCAGGTGAAGGCACCGCTCCTCCAGCCACGGCTCCGTAATTGCGCCCGCAGTGTGCGGCTTCGTCACGCTTCAGCCATCTCTCTCATCACCTGACATCTAAGTCTCAAAAATATCCTTGGCTGGGATTCAAAATTCAAAACTGAGGAGGGTGCGAGATATCACAGCCAAATTTACTTGGAAGATAAGACATTGTATTAAGATTAGCTGAGTGAAGCTCAACGTGAAGTGAGGAGGATGTTGAAATAAGTATAGGGCGATGTCGGCACTGCTCGTTATAACAGGTGCTACCAGCGATCAGACCTTTTCGGCAGGTGAAAGATCGGGAGAACAGAGACGCCAAAGCAGATATCCAATCCGATGGGCGACGAACAAGTCTTCAGAATAGCGTCCCACATGTGGCCGTGCGTTGGCCTGTTGCAATGTAGCCGTCGGCATGTTTCCAACATATGGGAGGACAACAGGCTCCAATACTTAAGAGATGTTTAGACTTGGTCTGTGCATCTACGTCACGCATTCTCGCAGTCAATGAGCGTCAGTAACGTTCTACCATGGCTGTCATGAGCATTAACAAATTTAAACGTCGTTGTAGTGAGTTTGGAAGTGAGTTTTATTCTACTTGTTTGCAAGTTGCCATTGCTGATGGTGCTGGCATGCAACAAATTCTTCTTAATCAAGCGAGAGACATTATTTGCAGGCTATAAGGTTTCTTCAGTAGCAAAGCACGTACTTACGTGTACTTCAACTGTCGCTCGAAACCAGCAAAGATGTTTTTCCCATCTTTGTCTAGACATGCGCGATTTGCCGGCCGCGGTGGCCGAGGAGACTGAGGCACTCCAGTCACAGTCTGCACGGCCACTACGGTCGGGGGTTCGAATCCCCCCTCGGGCATGGATATTTGTGCCGTCCTTAGTTGTAGCTAGTTCATAATTAGTTTGTAAGCTTAGGGACTGATAACCTCGTAGTTGAGTCCCATAAGTTGTACAAACATTTGAACATTTTGAACATGCGCGATTTGCCATCGTTCGTGGGTCGAACTATAGGGAGTGCGAGAGTGGAATGAAATACCACTCCAAACCAGGACCAGTATACCGATGCATAAGGCAACAGGTCAATAGTCTCCCACCACGTTGTCTCCAAACTCAAATCCCACCGTCGTGGTGGTACAAAAAATTCAAATGTTTGTTAAGCTTATGGGACTTAACTACGGGGTCATCAGTCCCTAAACTTACAAACTACTTATGAACTACTTACGAACTAGGACGGTACAAATATCCATGCCCGAGGGGGGATTCGAACCCCCGACCGTAGTGGCCGTGCAGACCGTGACTGAGTGCCTCAGTACCCTCGGCCACCGCGGCCGGCGTGGTGGTACAGGCAGATTGTTGTTTGCAAAGTTACGACACCTAACTGCAGTAGTCATCGGTCACTAAACTTACAAACTACTTTAACTAACTTATCCTAAGAACAACATACACACCCATGTCCTAGGGAGGACTCGAACCTCCAACGGCGAACGGCCGCGAGAACCACAGCAAGGCACCATCTCGATTGTAACTCCATTGTCTTTAACGACAAATCCTGGTTCTACCTGCACCACCACAGAGTATAGAGACACCGTTGTAAACTTTTGCCTTATGCAACGTCATACTGGTCGTGCACCCAGAATTATGGTTTGGGGTGATTTTGGATTCCATCCCCATAGTTCGCACTGCTGGAACACTACCCAGCAAGCGATACATCTATGAAGTGTTGGTGCATGATGAGCTAGCCTGCCTCCGGAGCTTGACGGTCATAAGATAATGCGCGCCTCACTGCGGAGCACGCGGTTGCTCGCCGTCGGAAGTTCGAGTCCTCCCTAGGGCATGGGTGTGTGTGTTTGTCCTTAGATTTGTTTAACTTAGATTAAGTAGTTTGTAAACTATGGAATAATGACCACGCAGTTTGGTCCGACAGATTTACAAACATTTGAACATTTGATAATGCGCGCCCACAAGTGACCCTCAATATTCAAAACTTCTTCAACGGCCACCTGTCTCTCTCCTATCGGAAACGTCTGGTCTATGATTGCGAAACATCTGTCTCGGGCACCACCACCCACTGCTATACTAGATACACTTTGTCAATACGTGCGCTATGGACCGCTACACCCCAACATGACCAGAGCCTTCTGATTCAGCGCCGGGGCGCGTGTACCAGCGTTTATAGCCAGAGATGGCGGAAACATTCCATACTGTTTTCATAATCTTCCTCACTTCACATAGGGCTGTATTTTGAATCATGTGGTCTTTGTAAAACGTGTTTTCTCAAATAACTTTGGCTGTGATATCTCTGGTTCTTCTTAGTGTTGCATTTTTCATTATCAGCAGTATAGTTAGTTTGTCGATTCGAAAACTAAATACGTTAAATATTTTGTCAAAAGTACATATAAATAATGAAATAGATTAGCGAAAAATTCAACGCCCCATTAAATTACGCACGAAATGTGAAGCATTTGCGATTGTCATACTCTAGTGAAGTAAGGACATGACTAAATGAAATTTCGCCACAAAGATATTCCATAGCACTCTTTGAAATTGTATGAACATACGCAAATCTTTGAAAATTTTAATCGGTAACTCAACTACTGTACCTGATTTCATCTACATAAATACTCTGCAGGGCACATTGAAGTGCATAGCACGGGGTTCTATGTTTCTCTACATTTCCATTCTCTAATAGCTCGCGGAAAAAAGGAACACCTAAATCTGTCCGTTTTCGCTCTGATTTCTCTTATTTTATTTTGATGATCATGTATTCCTATGTAGGTGGGTGCTAACAAAATATGTTGGCATTCGGAAGGGAAAGTTTGTGAAACAAATTTCGCAAATTTCGCAACGAATAATTCCTTTGTTTAATGATTTTCACTTCAAGTCCTTCATAATTTCCGTGACACTCTCCCCTACATCGCGATATTACAAAACGAGCTGCCCTTATCTGAACATTCTCTAAATCGTCTGTAAGTCCCACTTGGTGGGAATCCCACAATGCGCATCAGTACTCCAAAATAGGACGCACAAGTGTAGTGTATGCAGTTTCTATAGTAGAACTGTTGCATCATCTAAGTGTTCTGCCAACGAAACGTAGTCTTTGGTTCGCTTTCCCTACAATATTTTTGTGTGTTCTTTGCAATTTAAGTTGTTCGTAATTGTTACTCCTAGATATTTGGTTGAATTTACGGCCTGTAGTTTAGACTGATTTATCGTGTAAATAAAGTTTAACGGGTTTCTTTTAGAGGTCATATGGATGATTTCACACTTCTAATTATTAAGGGTCAATTGTAACCATGCAAATATCTTATCTAAATCATTTTGCAATTGCTTTTGATCTTCTGGTGACTTTCCTAAGCGTGAAATGTAACATATCTCACAATGTATTTACATAGCTAGAGCCATTAAGTATTTAAATTATCTCCCTAATCATTAATTTTCTAATTATTCTTAATACTTTTAGACAAAGTAAATATTTGTTGCAAAATTGTACCTCGCGCTTCTGGATACCCCGTCTGAGCTTTTTCCCTCTGTGGCTATTAAATTCGGACAAAAATACATTTTTTAATTTCTAGAAAGTCTTTTTTCACCCCTCAAATATTTGACCAAAGTATACAGCACCGGGTGTCTTTAACTACGGCGCAACTGCCTGAAGCAGTCACAACCGACCAATTGTAACGCCTGACCCAAAGTCAAATATAGCTGCCACTGCCCATTCAAAGTATTTGACGCCGTCGACTGTTTGCTTAACCTCAATTGCTCCATTTTAAGATGGTACACAACTCTCTGAAATGATCTAAATTGGCGGTGCTGCACGGATTTGTTGGGTAATCTAAAATCCGATATAACTGGTATGCACTGAGAATTGCCAGTAAAGTTGGCAGATTACGTTACGCCAAATACGTCGTCAATACATAAGGCTTCGTGTATCTGATACATACTGAAGTAACAGCCTGTTAGAAGTAGAATGTTTCATCTGCATCCACCACCAGTCTGCAAGCCTTTTGCTAGTGTGCGTGGGAGAGTACTTCCTTCCTTTCTTACCTTTCCTGTTTCAGAATTGAATGGTGTACGCGAAGATGAACTGTTCGTAATCGTCGATCTGAGCTCGACTCTTTCTGATTTTATCTTGATAGTCTTCTCGCAAGATACACATAGGGAGATACAAAGTATTGGTAGACTCTTATAAGAACGATAGGCCTGCCCTCAGAATTTTAAAAGTAATCCCCACCGTGCACAACGCCTCCTGTCGCGGCGGAGAGGCCGAGCGTTGCAAAGCGGCTAACTGCTGCTGCTCGCCGTCGGAGGTTCTAGTCCTCCCTCGGGCATGGGTGTATTTGTTGCCCTTAGCATAAGTTAGATTAAGTAGTTTGTAAGCTTCGTGACTGATGACCACAGTAGTTAAGTTCCATAGATTTACAAAAATATTCAAATGTTTTCTGTATCTATCGTACCAAAATGCGTGGCCATCAGTCCGTAGCTTACAAACTACTTAAACTAAGGTAAACTAACCTAAGGACAGACAGACAGACACACACACACACACACACACACACACACACACACACACACACACACCCATGCCCCAGGGAGGACTCGAACCTCCGACGGCGAGCATCCGCGCGCTCCGCAGCGAGGCGCCTTAGACCGCTCGGCTACTCCACCGCGGCCATACATTTACAAACATCTGAACAACGCCTCCATTGAAGTACACAATGGACTCGCATTCGGAAGGATGGTAGTTCAAATCAACCTCCGGCTATCCAGATTTAAGTTTTCCGTGATTTCCCTAAATCACTCCAGGCATATGCCGGGATGGTTCCTTTGAAAGGGCACGACCGATTTCCTTACACATCCTTACCCAAATACTGCGAGCGTAAGCTCCGTCTGCCGGCCGCAGTAGCTGAGCGGTCTGCGGCGTGCCAGTCACGGTCTGCACGGCCGCCGCGGTCGGGGTTCGAATCCCCCCTCGGGCATGGATGTTTGTGCTGTCTTTAGTATAAGCTAGTTAATAAGCAGTTTGTTGGTTTAGGGACTGATGACCCCGTAGTTAAGTCCCATAAGCTCTACAAACAGTTGAACAGTTGAAGTTCCGTCTCTAATGACCACGCTGTCGACGGGACGTTAAACTCCAAGCTTCCTTCCTTCCATTGAAGTATCTGCCACTGGAGTTTAATGAGCATCTTACTAATTATCAGTAAATGAACTCGTGAATGGACGTCTTGACATTCGCTGAGAGTCGCGGCGGAGTGGCCGTGCGCTTTAAGGGCCTTGCTGCGGAGCGCGCTGTTGCTTGTCGCCGGAGGTTCCAGTTCTCCTTCGGGCATGTATGTGTGTGTGTGTGTGTGTGTGTGTGTGTGTGTGTGTGTGTGTGTTGTCCTTAGAATGAGATAGTTTAAGAAATTTGTAAGCCTAGGGACTGATAACGGCAGCAGTGAAGTCCCTCAGATTTCCAAACATTTGAATTTGAACTACTGTAGTGGCGATGTATGTTAACTCAAGGTGATCAGTTATAAAGGATGAAGGACATTTTAAATTTCTACAAGTAATGATATCCGAACAGTTTCATCGAAAGTATTTGACAAAAAATACAATACAAAAAGTTACTACTTTTTCGTTTATAATCGATTGTCGTTTTACAGTTTTCACCATAAATTAGTAATCTCGAGTTTGTTATCGCAGCCATCTTATCTGATCGTTTTCGTCTCGAAGCCGTGTCTTCCAATTAACGAGGCAGCGACGCTACCCCGGTACCACACAGATCGACTTCATTAAAACACTCTCCTTTGTCGCAGTCACAAAAACGGGAAAAACTTCATTAAAACTCCTCCTTTGTCACTGAGACAAAAACGCGAAAACTAAGTTTACTGCGCCTCTTCTCTGTGCTTCCATAAATAATATTATTAAGCCAGCAAGAGATGCGTGCTGTCTATTTATAAATACGGCGTAGGCACTCATTCAAGTGTCTAGGGATTGCAACTTATAGGATTTGAAGTAGCTACAATGCTTGATGGAAATGTGAAGCAAACAGAAGCGGAGAATGAAACGAAATGAAGCTTCAGAGACTGAGAGGGCGTGTAATGTTACTGCAGTGGTTACAAAATCGAGTCAATTTTACTAGTTAGGACGTTGCACCCCCTCTGCGTTGGACGTCATTCGGTTGAGAAGAATGTCATGAAGTGTTGTATCTTCTGTTCAGGTCAGCTGGTTCAAAATGTTCAAATGTTTGTAGAACTTATGGGAATTAACTACGGGGTCATCAGTCCCTAAGCTTACAAACTACTTATGAACTACCTATGACTAAGGACGGCACAAATATCCATGCCCGAGGGGGCATTCGAACCCCCGACCGTAGTGGCCGTGCAGACCGTGAATGGAGCGCCTCAGCCCCCCCGGCCACCGCGGCCGGCTCAGGTCAGCTGGCCGTCAGGTTCTGCAGCTGGTACTTAATATGCCAGATTGAGGCAATGGGACGATGTTGGTGTTGGAAGAAGGGAGGAAGATTAGAGTTTAACGTCCCGTCGACAGCGTGGGCGATAGAGATGGAGCGAAATCAAGGGAGACCCAAATCAGGATGGCCGGAGGCGAGTGTCAACCGTCGTATTACCGACTGTGAATCCAGTGCGTAACCACTGCGCCAACTCGCTCGCTTCGACGTCTGAGCTGTTACCACACATCTTCTGTCGGGGACAGATCCGGAGCTTTCGCCGGTCATAGGAGTATTTAGCATCACGCATACAGTTCATAGATAAGCATTGCCCTTTTGAAAAATGCATACTCAATATCGTCACAGTATAGTAGTAGACCCTTGTATTGGGCCAGCGGCTGCTCTTAGTGTTGGACCAATGTTGCGGGTTCACACAGAATGTTGGAAGGAGTCGATTCCTTGTTCTTTGTTCTCTGATAGGAAGAACAGATTGAAAAGTTGCAATGTTAGTGGCACACAATCTGGCTATCTTATATACTAAAAGAATCTACGAAAACTAAAGTCAGTCTGTAGACCAAACTACCCGGCCGATTTTCTTCATTTTTGTTTTAAGCGAAAGGTATTCACCCACAGATTTGTCATCAAGTAGCTGAATTTACATAACTCCCGTCTTCCTTTTTATACACTCAAACGAGATTTCCTACTGTATATTTCTTATGGGGATGTCCTGGATGTAATCTAAAGTCAGACGGTCAGGCCGTTCTATCCGACCGATTTCCTTCATTTTTCCTTTGTCATCAAGTATCAGTATTAACTGAAGTCTCTCCATACTTTATTTTTATTCAAACGCGGTATCCTTCTGTCCTTGCATTGAATATTTTAATCGGTTTGTTTTACGATATCTTAGGTTCTAATTGAGTTAAGCAGTTCTTTTTGATCTAACAACACTCAGCGGATCAAGCTCTTTCATTTACGATTTTAAAAACTTGCATTGATTGATTCTGAAGAAAGCTATGCGTGAACATTCAACTTTACTTCCATTTTTCCCAACTTTCTTGTCATTCCACTAACGGTGCGAAGTATTCGCACAGGTCCTTTAGTTCTATCTTATGTTGGTCATGCGTGGTCGACCAGAGATTTTGAATACAAGTAAGCCTTCCCTCCCATTCCCATGCAGTCCAACATTGGGTCACTGTCACATCCAAATGCTCCACACATCATGGTATTATACGATTCGACTTGCCCCCTAAATTGAAGCTAATGACGCTATCGCGAATTAATAAGTGGCATATTCATGTCCACAGTAGGCACTCAACATGTGGCATAGTACATGTCCCTTATATACTCTACCAGGCTTTGTACTAACACCAAACGCGAACATCAATAATGCACTCTGGTGGGCGTTCTATCCGTCTCGCATAGTTGCAACACTAATAATTACATACATACGGACAATGCGCCCGTGTGTCAAGTAGCTGCACTGACATCGGTCAGTCCCTTCACTTCTTTTATCGGGCAGTGCAATATGGCCTCAGAATGAATCTATCACTTTGCAACGGGGCTTGTCTTGCTTTGAAACACTGGCCTTTCGCTGGAAATGCTCTTACTGACGGAGCTATCCATTCACGACACACTTTCGCAGTTTTAATTCCCGTATTATCTGCAAGGCATCCCCTTGGCTGTTGTTAAGCCATTTTTCGGAAATGCTATTTCTTCCACAAGAACTAGCCCAGCATGGTATACAGGGAGTTTCTGTGAAGTTTTAACGATAGGATAGAGGTGCTGGCAGAGGTAACGCTGTGGGTGGGGGTAGTTGAGCTGTTGGTAACACCGCTGCACACTAAACGCGAGGTTCCAGCTCGAGTCCCGGTCCAGCACACAGTTTTAATCCGCCAGGAAGTTTAAATACTGCGCCATTCAAAAGCATCTGCAGCATACGTTCCGCTGAAACACAGGGCAGCGACTGGATTTTGAAGAACACTTCCCTAAACATTGTATCGAAACTCGTCCGCAAGTTTCCTCATATAGAAAGGAAAACAAATGAGTAATGAACATCGTAATTGAGCACGTAAGTTTAAGGGTTAGATTGCAAGACAATCCTGTTCTTACAGGAATGCAATTTCACTGCTAGGTAACATTTTTATATTGCCGTAAATATCGTCACGATGAAAATTGAATTCGAAGGTTGGGTCATCAATAGAGTACAACACTTACAAGGGGAGGACACCTACTCGTCATTGCCGAATTCGTCCAAATTTCTGGTAATGGGGGGCGTGGTGAGATATGAAAGTGCACCAAGTGCGACCTCAAGATGGCTAAGCATTTAGGAAATAAAAGGAATTTTGATACGGATCTATCACCACATGCACCTTATCAACTACCCCTGAGAGAGTGTGTTTAGAAAGCGGTGCTTGGCTCAGCGGTATGCCGGGCGCCGTGGCTCAGCGCGCCCGGTCAGGGGGCTGAACGCCCTCTGTAATAAAAAAGCTGAGCCAACCATTCAACGAACAAACTGAACGAACGACCGCGAACCATAGATGTACCAGATGAAAAAAAGAGCGGTAAGATATCGGATTTTTATTGAAAGGTTCGTGGGTTCGATTCCGCCCGGCGGAATTGTTTTGTTCCTTGGCAATGCGTCACTACTGACTTCACAATTAACCGCAACATCATATATGTTACTGCAAAAGGGCGGCGTTCATAACGTGCGCAAGATGCGGTCAAAATTATTGCTTCTCCTGTTTCTTCGATGACTATCACCCCGGTGCATGTAACTGATCAATTGCAAAAGAATGGAAGTATCGATTTACATACACAACGTCCCCAAGTACGCGTCAACTACTGCCCCTTTTAAATGTTTGTAGTCCCGAATTTTATCCAATGCCCTTTCTTTCTTTCTTTTTATTTTGCTCATATAAATTAATAAAATAACCTTCATGACGTTGCAGTTAATTGCGACGTCAGTCTACATCTACATCAATACCCTGCAAACCACTGTGAAGTGCATGACAGAGGGTACGTCCCACTGTACGTTATTAGGTTTTTTTCCCATTCCATTTGCGTATTGAGCCTAGGAAGAATGATTGTTTAAATGCCTCCGTGCGTGCTGTAATTAATTTAATCTTTTCTTCACGACCCCCACGGGAACAATATGTAGGTGTACGCATTGCCAAGGAGCAGAAAAAAAAATTGCCGCCGGGTGGAGTTGAAATCGCGACCTTCTTAATATGAAGCCAAACACCGCTTCCTAAACACGCTGTCACAGGGACAGTTGATAAGATGCATATGGTGATAGATCCGCATCAAACTTCCTTTTATTTCCTAAACGCTTAGCCAACTGGAGTTCTCACTTGGGGCACTTTCGTGTCTGACCGCGCCCTGCATGTACCATAAATTTGAACGAATGACGGCTATGACGAGTAGGCGGCCTCTCCTTCTCAGAACAGGTTTATTGCTAACACAAGCGTACAGTCAGAACAGATTTCCTCCAAATCGGAGTACTCCGCTATTTATACATAGAAAGAATTTTTTGGAACTTACAAGTATATCAATCGTAAGAAATACATAGAACATTCTAGAAATATAAATACAAAGAAAAAAAACTATATGCCAGTGGAGGGATTTGAAACGGGGACCACCCGTACAACAATCTGTTACGTTAACTACCGCACCACGCGTTCCGTCAGAAGACTCGTCGCAATATTTCTTTTTTAGTTTTTTTTTCTGTCAGTATTATATAAATTGTATAATGATGTACTTAGGCTGCTTGTTGTGTTCACAAGGTGTTTTGCCTCAGAGGGCACCACGGAAACTGCTGGAACAGTAGTAAAAAGTTTTGTAAAGTAAGAAGAAACATAGATCAGTTTGATCAAGGAGAAATTCAATAAAAATCGGAATGCATCACAGAATTTGTATAAAAACTTTTTCATGTCACGAAATAATGGTAATATGACCTTACTAAAAAGTAAATAAGTAAAACGCTAGAGTCGAACAGTGTCGTTTTGAGAGTATTCTAATACTATTTGGGCACAAAAAATGGTTGATTATTTACAGTGTTATTATATTTGGTCAGTAATATATATATATATATATATATATATATATATATATATATATATATATATATATATATATATTGTATCCTCTACAATGAATAAACGGTGTTTTAGAACAACAAACGTATCATAAATTTCAAAGTAGATCAGTAGTAAATTGATAATAATATTTTATTATTTACGCATTACATAGGGTAGGAGTTCATATGTGAGTAAAGTTATGGACCTAACTGCAGTGGTCATTGGTCCCTAAACTTACAAATTACTTAAACTAACTCATCTTAAGAACAAAAAACACACACACACACCCGTGCCCGAGGGAGGACTCGAATCTCTGACGGCGAACAGCCGCGTGCACTGCAAAAAAATGTTCAAATGTTTGTTAAGTTTAAGGGACTTAACTACGGTATCATCAGTCCCTAAACTTACAAACTACTTATGAACTAACTTATACTAAAGACAGCACAAACATCCATGCCCGAGGGGGGATTCAAACCTCCGACGGCGAACGGCCTCGCGTATGGTAGCATAGCGCCACAATGGCTCGGCCGCACACTGCAGCAAGGCGCTGTAGTGCGCACGGGTAGGGGTTCATCAGAATTGAAAGCGTACGAGGAAGAAGAAAAATTAGAATTTAAATTAAACCACAAGTCATGCTCGACACTACCAAAACGTTATATTGCACAGATTAAAAAATAATAATAATATAAATAAAATTGCCGGGAACCCACATTAAAATTACATGAAGGCAGCAACTACCAAATTAAAAGTTAATGCCATGAGCATATATCAAGTGGTAAAAGAAATATCCATCAGGCAAAAACATTAATGTCATCAGTATATGCCACGTTTTGTAAAAAGAAAGCACTGAAAACATAGACTACTGAGCTTCAAATAGAATACGAGATGCCTTAGGGAATTCTTCCTATGTGCGCTTGGCGTTAAGTGTGTCTTCACGTATTTCTCACTCACTAGGCAATAATTGCAGTGCTCTCTATTACGAACCTTGAACATCTACACAGATATTCCGCAATCCACCATACGGATGGAACCTCGCACGACTACTAGACATTTCCTTTTGTGTCCCACTCACAGATACAGCCAGGGAAAAAGAAATGCTTGTATGTCTTTACACCAGTCCTTATTTCTCTTATCTTTGTGGTCTCTACGCGAAATGTAAGTAGACGGCTGTAGAATAGTTCTGCAGTCAGCTCAAATCGCGGCCATCTGAATTTCCAGAATAGTATTTTCGAAGAGAACGTCGCCTTACCTCCAGCGATTCCCATTTTCAGTTTTCGAAGCAACTCCCGTAACACTCGTGCAATGATCGAACCCATCGGTTACAAACCTAACTGCAGCCTCGGAATTGCTTCTATGTCTTCCTTATACCGATATGGTGCGGATCTCAAACAACCGCGCAGCAGTAGCCGAGCGGTCTGGAGCGCCACGTTACGGATCGCGTGGCCTCCCGCGTCGGAGGTTCGAATCCTTCCTCGGGCATGGATGTGTGTGTTGTCCATAGGTTAGTTTAAGTAGTTTGTAAGACTAGGTACTGATGACCAACGTAGTTTGGTGCCATAGAATTACAGACAATGTTTTTTATTATTTATTTATTTATTTTTTAACGGACTTGGCGGCGTCCCCACCGGAGGTTAGAATCCTCCCTCGGGTATGGATGTGTGTGTGTTGTCCTTAGTGTTAGTAAGTAGTTTTTAAGTCTAGAGACTAATGACAATAGAGTCGCCTAGTTTCAAAAGAAGATGAGTAACTTTTTCCTAATTTTTCAGGAACATTAAAAAACTAAATATTAAAACAAATAATGCACTTATAAAACTCGTATTTGTTTTATTTAAGATGGTAGGAGATGGCTAAATTACCAACATAAATGTCATGTTCGAACAAGTATTAGGTTTGGATCTATCAGGTTTGGATACCAAAGTTTTTGATTCACGTTTTCAAAACCCAGAAGTAGTCAAACACAACACTGGCATACAGCAACAGCTGCTAATATCTAAGACGGCAGCAGTTTGCGACACTAGTGATGTGGCAGAAGATGAAACCTCCCTACAGAGATCCATCTACTTTTAATGCAAACTTTTGTGACCTATATGATTTTGAAACAAATCCCACCTTTCTTCATGTCATATAAATTACATCTACATTTGTTTCAAGCTTAAAAATTGGATATGTGCTAGGTGTGTACTTTAATAATCATAATATAACATAAACAGAAAATTGAAAAAAAGTACCTATCTGGTTTTGAAACTAGACGACTCAATAGCAATTTGGTCCAATAGGTTTATAAACATTTGAACGTTTTCATCATTTATGTACATAGAAAGTAATAGCGGTCCTATCACTTTTCCCTAGGGTACTCTGATGAACACTCGCCGTCGAGGACAACGTACTGGAATCCGATACTTATGAAGTCTCATATCTGCGAACTTAATTTCGCGTATGCTGATGGCATTAATGTTTTAATACGGCGAATACTTCTTTACCGCTTGCCACATGCTCACGTTATTACCTTTTAATTTTGTGAATGCTGCCTTATAAAACTTTATCTCGAGTCCCCGGCATTTTGTTAGTTTTTTGAATCTGTATCATATAACGCTTCAGTAGTAATAAACATGACCACGCGATTTTATATAAACTGCTATTGTCTGTGGTCGAAACTCGACCAATTGTGTTTACAATGGTCACTGGGGGCAAAATTTTACATATCATGATGGCGGCCTCGCGTGATTATGTTGGCAACATCAACAACACGATAGAAAATCTTTGCCCATTTATTCGAACCACATAGAATGACTCGATTAGTGTATCGTACAAACAATGAAGTAAACAAATAATGCTGTTCCTGCTTTATGGTTGACAGGTTCTTGTATGTACCCTCGTCCGCCCAGTAAAAATAATTGCCCCCGTAAAGCGAAGATTCCATGAGAAAACATCAGCGTTGTCAAGCGATTGGCTAAAATGAAGACTCACAGAATTCTCACTATTCAGTCTCTGTTGCCAGGAGGCCGCTGGGATATTTGGTAAAATTTAACCGGCACTGGGAGGTATGAAACGGTTCTTTTACGTGTTAAGGAAAATGCCTGACACAATAACAACAAATAAAAACGGAAGTATATACTTCTCATGGCATTTTCGAATTATATAACTTTCATTAGCCTAATATTTGAAATGGAACTACAATTTAGGTTTTCGTATATTTATACAACGCCAACAAATAATGTTATTTCGATACTGTGATATTCAGAATTCCAGAGCTGACAACATGTCGACTTCGTAGTTCCACTCGTGCACCGCTACATGCCTCTCCCGGCGCATCATCATTTATATCGACATTCTCGACTTCGTAGTTCCACCCGAGCACCGCTAGATGCCTCTCCCGGCGCATCATCCTTTATATCGGCTTCATATGAAAACATCCATTTCCTTTAACCACTCTTAATCACTGCGAAAATGAAGCATTTGAACGGCACAAGAAAGTGAGTTGGGAGCATTCCATGTTTCGATATTCACTTATTTTAATACGGTATTTTAATACTGCAGATGCGCAGAATTACAGCGTCTTTGGTCGAGGCGAATAGCCAATCAGTGAGCTGATTGTTGGAGAATGTAGAACTTGATCCAAGCTGTAGGTAGCAAAATTTCTACTTCCTTTTACCACTTTTAATGGCTAAATGCATACAGCCGGCCGCGGTGGCCGAGAGGATTGAGGCGCTACAGTCACGGTCTGCACGGCCACTACGGTCGCAGGTTCGAATTCCCCCTTGGGCATGGATATTTGTGCCGTCCTTAGGATTAGCTAGTTCATAAGTAGTTTGTAAGTTTAGGGACTGATGACCCCGTAGTTAAGTCCCATAAGCTATACAAAAATTTGAACATTTTTGAAATGCACACATAATATTTATATTCGTGAAATCTACGGCAAACAATCTTTCGAATTATGTAACTTTCATTGGCCTTCATGTACGAATAAATTAGTAATCTGTACCACAATTTTGGTGTTAGCGTATGTATATAATGATTCTAATGTTTCTCCTGCCATGTAAAATTTCAGTTCTGATGCAGCCCTTATTTGCAACGTGCGAGTGCTGCAGGAGAGTTATGTGCGCGCTAGCGTGGTGGCGCGGCAGCGGCTGCAGCCACGGCGGACGTGGCCGTGATTGAAGGCAATTGGCTGGTCTGCGCGGGCATCCGGCCCTCCGCAGTCGCCGTCCTATCTATATTGAGCCACGCGTCATTGTTTTCCGATCTGCCAGTTGACGTAGACAACAGCGAGCGAGATTAATCTGTCGATTGCTGCCACTATCACGCCCCTCGCATGTGAGCTTCGCGCACTATGAACGATTTCAAGTGTTCCTGTCCGCTGTTCACGTGCGTTATCGACTGAAAAGAGAGTAAACACGAGAGTTTCCCGTATTTTCGCAGGTTCAAATGTTTGCAAAGCTGTGCGACAAAACTGCGGTGGTCATCAGTCCCTAGCAGTGTTGCCATATGGCAGAGAGAGAAAATACCTACAGTCACACAAAAATGTACCTACGTTTTCCCTACTTTATCCCTACCACCTCATTAATGCCCCTACATTGGGGTCGTAGCCAGGATTTGGGTCTGGTAGGGGCTGAATCCAGGAGTCCGGCCAAATGTGACATGTTACAATTTTGAAAAACTTTAAAATAAATATTTGGCATCATGCTTCAATTGCTAGATATGTTTTTCCAGTGACTGATCGTTACTGATTGGAGTCAAGTGTAGATTATGCCGCGAATTCCAAGTGCTCTGTTACAGGAAGATTACTGGTTTATCGATCGGACAAAGGTACATCAAGAACATGTCAACCATAGAGAGGAACAGCGTTAATTAGTTCCCCAAATATGCCGCTAATTCCGAGTGTACTGTTATACGAGGATAACTGATTTATTGACCGCACAAGGATACATCGAGACACTATAAACCATAGAGTAGGAACAGCAGTAATTATTTAGTTCACAGTCAGCAAAAAAAAGGAAGTCCGTCACTCTACATGATTCGATTTTCAAAGAGTGATTCTATGTTGACAAAGAATATCTAGCGCTTTGTTCAATATAAAGTTGGCTGTCGCAAATGTGTTAGAGTTTTCTCGTCAGCATCTTCTCATTTACAAGTACTAACTAGTATATCGTCCTGACGTAAATAAATAAGTCTAGTCAAGGTAATAAAACGTCTTTCGTTCATGGAAACAATTTTTCTTGTGCTGACATTTTCTAACATTATTTCCAAAACGACTCTCCAATTCAATGATATACATTGAAATCATCGTAATTCCCATCAATTTTAATGTGTCTGAAACTAGGTTTTCAAATTAATATTGTTTACTATGAACAAAAAACAACTATACCGTCTAAAATATCATTGGCTAGTTCAAACTTTGCCACAATTGGTCGGTTTCATTCCCGCGTGCTGACCAGTTTGTTGTCAACATTACCCGCTAGGCCTGTCTCGGCGATTGTAAAATTTTACCAAAGTACCTACGCGTTAAGGACTTTTGGATGAAAATTCCCTACATGATTTTAATGCTTAAAAGTACCTACGTGTAGGGAAAATACCGTACGTCTGGCAACACTGGTCCCTAGACTCGCAAACTAACTTATGCTAAGGGCAATACGCACACACCCATGCCGTGGGAGGACTCCAACCTCAGACGGGGTGCAGCCGCGTACTCCGCGGCAAGGTGCCTTACACCGTACGACGATTTCCTCGTGGGCTTTTTGCTTGTAATGAGGTCGTATCCATAGACCAACGAAAACATAGACTGGGTCTGATGTCATTATACTGAACCCAGCATTTAAGGCACATGACCCGCGGCACGAAACTCATTACAAGTAATGCGAAATGGAGCTCAGAATTACAGTTTTCATCCTTTGTAGTGGAAATTAAGCGTAGATTCCAACAATACACCGTCTTATAGAATTCTTCTTACAACTTTAGTTGTACAGTTGATGTTAATTCTCCGCAATTGCAAATATTAATGCGGTGGCTACAGCTTTTACATGTACCTAAATGAAACTATTGGAATTTTCTTTTGCAAGCATTAGAATCGCAGATTTTTAGCAAATGATCGTTTCCGTTGTACTGTGAGACTTTCAGTTGGTAGTTTACACAGGAGCAGAAGACCAAATATTCGTTTGACAAGTAGCATCAGTTTTCTTACGATTTCTCAACAACACATGTGAAACGTTTTATTGAGCTTCTTGTAATAAATGAAATCTGTTTGCGTCCATAAAGTCCGATGATGACACAATGCAAGCGATTATATTTGTAAGACTTTTGCCACAGACGGTGGTGCCGAAACATAACACAAAGGAAGGAGGATTAGTGTTTAACCGCCCCGTCGACAGCGTGGTCATTAGAAGCGGAGCTTACGCTCGGGTTGTTTGGGTAATGATATGGAAGGAAATAGGCCGTGCCCTTTGAAAGGAACCATCCCGGCATTTGCCTGGAGTGATTTAGGGAAATCACGGAAAACCTAAATCTGGATGGCCGGAGGTGGATTTGAACCATCATCCTCCCGATTGCGAGTCCAGTGTGTTACCACTGCGCCACCTCGCTCGGTGAAACATAACACAAGCAAAATATGGGCTGTTTATATTATATAACAATGCAGTGTAGAAACATTACCGATGCACTCGACAAGAAGTAATTTTATATACGTATAAATGGTCTATTTGTAATTTTAGCTTTGTACATCGTTACTGAAAGCACATTTGTACTAGAAATGACTAACTTGATGATACACAAACACGGAAAAGAGTACTTGAATAATTTTGCCCGATGACACTCACCTCAGTAAGTTTGAAAAAGTAAAAGATTCATAGTGCAACACAAAGACTGTGGATCTGTAATCCTGCTGCTTGTAAAAGTAACGAACAGTACTTTTTACCTGGTCACATGTAAAATCGATAATCATCGCATATGGAGAAATTACGTTGTCTTTACTACTACATGGGTAACAAGAACACAAGAAGTCGTTTTATTGTTAAAGTGACCACTTGATTTCAGCTGTAAATAAGAAAAACTGTTGCTCATAATGACGAAAACTCAGTCACGTAACTCGGGGCAGTTTTAGATGCTGGTTTCAAACCATAATAGGGCAGAGATAGGGACACGCGCAGTCTATATTATCTTCGGTCTACGGCCGTATCAATCTAGACCTGAATTGTTTTTTCCACCGGTGAAAACAATGCAGCGACGTGCCGCGTCAGATCTGCACCGTGTTTGTCAAATGTTTATCTTCTCATCCACGACAAGAGCAATAACACCTGAACAACAGGCAAGATATTGATCTGAAATGACTGGTGAAAACAAGGCTCTAAGCGATGATGGACGCTACGGTTTTTCAATTAATGCGACCGCCAGGAAGTCTTCTCTTTCTCAGAATAACACTTGTATGCAACGTCCTCAATCATTTGCTCTATGTATTCCAATCTCTGCCTTCTCAAAAACTGCTGTCCTCTCAGCTCCTTCTAGTGCCATGGAAAATATTCTCGGATGTCTTAATACATGTCCTGTCATCCTGTCTCTTCTTGTTGTTAGTTTTCAATGTGACAACCTCTTCACTTCTTATTTTATGGGCCCACCTTATTTTCAACATTCTTCTATTGTACCACAACCAAAGGCTTCGATACTCCCCTGTTCCTGTTTTCCCACTGTCCATGATAACTACCATACAACGCTGTGCTCCAAATGTACATTCTCAGGAATTGCTTCCTCTGTCTGTTTCCGGTAGATTTCGCTTGGCCAGGAATGCCCTCTTAGCCTGTGCTACTCTGCTTTTAATGTTCTCCTCATTTCGTCCGATATGAAAGAGGTATTTTTGCTTCCAAGATAGAAGAATTCCGTAAATTCGTCTACTTCGTAATTACCATTTTGGATGTTAGTTTTCTCGCCCTTGTAATTTTTGCCACTTTACATAACTTTTCGCCGTTTTCCGATTCACGCTCTATCAATACTCTGCATTCATTAGACTGTTCATTCCATTCAACATAGCCTGTAATTCTTCTTTACTCTCACTGAGCATAGCAATGTCATCAGCGAGTCTTATCTGTATTATCAGCTTATACAAGGTGCGTCTGAAAAGTTCGGTGATGGTCCCATATTTTACAAACCGCGCAGGCGAGGATGAGGTGCCCGCGCGTTCAATTGATGGACATGTCAAGAAGTGCCCCCTATCGTCTAAAGCAATGCAGTGAAGCAGTGGTACACGCTGCGACCCAGCTAACAGGGATTGTGTGAGAACTATTGTCATTGCGATATGGAGCGCAAAATAGAGCAAGGCGTTAACATCAAGTTTTCTTTCAAATTAAGCAAAACGGCGACAAAGACCCGTGGGATGTTAGTGCAAGTGTATGGAGTTGCAAAGCTTCCGCCAGAACTGTATGGCAGTGATCAGTGGTATTTTGAGCACGACAATGCCCGCCCGCATACTGCGATACGCGTTTAACTTTCTCGCTAGACGCAACGTAACTGCGCTTCCACACTCTCCTTATTCTCCAGATTTGGCGCCGGTAGACTTCTTTCTGTTTCCCCGTCTTAAATTAGCCCTGAAAGGCTTACGCTTCGCTATTGTTGCGGAGATACAACAAGGCGTCACCTCAGTGCTTCAATCGATTCCACAAGAAGCGTTTGCTGACAGTTTCCAGCAGCTGTACAACCGATGTCAGAAGTGTATTGTAGCCAATGCCGATTTCTTTGAAGGCCAGTAAAGGTATTTTATTTGTTACTCTTGTTTCCTATATTTCCTTGGACCATTCACCGAACTTTTCAGACACACCTTGTAATATTAATGACAGTAAAATCAAAGAAGGCACAGGCTTAAATTATTATGATACATTACGTATATTTAAACTTAACTGAAACGTTGTTCTCATTACTGAGTTGTTGCAGTCGTGGGATATTCCGCTCAAATCTCTTAAAGTATTTAGCGAAAGCGTTTTTGCATTTCCTTTCACTAATCTGTGATTGTCGTGCCAGATATAATTGTCGATCGGACGATTGTGACAAATGCTCGCTGTGAAGAATATGTTCTTATGGTATTTTGGATAGCAATGAAAATAAAATAAATGTCAAAGACGGCTAAACTTAGCAGCTGTCAACAGTAAATTTTCCTCACAGTATCATGTGAGCTAGTTTAACGTCATTAGCTCACCTACGGATCTTAAAAAGTATCACAGTTCTTCACTCCATGAGCACTGAAAAAAAAAGAGCTTGTGATTAAATAATTACGTTAATAACTTTTGTTTGTCTGACGCATTGACTGTCTGCCTGTCAGATCGTACGCGCACCACGGAATATCTACTGCATAAAATTGGAGGGAACGATGACCTCGCAGTTATGTCCCCTTTAAATACCAACAACAACAAAATTGGACGTGGTTTCTACATTTGTATTGTTGGACGTCTAACAAAATCTGGTACATATTTCATCTTGTCATACACTGCCTAGAAGCCGAGCCAACCATACATACAAAGTACTCTTTTTAACTGGGCAATACGGGGATATCAGAGTCCGCGGCTGATATAGGTAAACTGCCTTAGGACCCTTTAGGCGACGTTTGTGAAAACACTTTGCCATAATCAAACTTTTAGCCAAGCGAGAAATGTCAATGAAAATAAATAAAATTGGCAATTTTTTATGTGGATTATCTCAGTTTCGTGTTATTATTTGTTAGGAAAAAGTCACGAGAGCGGAGTTATATAAAACCAAATAAACCAGGATACACATGATAGAATCCGTAAGAAGTGGTATTTGGGAACGTTTTATCATTGCCAAGATTAAGCTTCAGAATTTCTGAAAATTCATGAGAGCTAGAGATCAACGCAGATGAGGTCGCGGACAAAAGCTTGTCGTTATATAATACTGTTCACGCGGAACAAAGTAGCATTGTAGACGTCCCACTAAATGTATATACTTTAGTTCATGGGACAGTGAAATGAAAACGAAGCAGATAGAAACAAGTAAGTATATATTTTTAACAAGAGGGTACGTGCCTTTAGGGAAAATGTTTGACGTTTACTACGGAACCGTGATTGTACCCAAACGCGCGCCTCTTCGTGCGAAGCAAATCGATACCCACGAATGGCTCCAAAAATATTTAAATCGCTTGGAGAGCAACTTGGGCAGCGTTGTCCAAATAACCTTGGCAACTTGTGGATGGCGTTAACCTGCAACAGAATCACCAGTTTCCCTTAATCCTAGTAATGAACCCAAGTTTACCACCTGTTTTACCTACGATTGCGTTTATGGGTATACCAAAAAACTGCTGTAACCGGGTATGAGTTGATTCCCGCTGGAGACGTTGACCGTGAACCCGTAGGATACCACGTTTCTTTCAGTTTGTGGAACGCAAACTTTTAAAGTTTTGATTATTTAAAACACATTGAGAGTCCCTAACCCACAAAACACATACACGTGAACAAGTTGCCAACTTTGAAATCTTAGCAAGGCCTTGCTGAATCTTTGAACGACTTCTTTGAGATAAATCTTCATTATGGATAATTGCATCATCTGCAATAAGTCTGAGTTTGTAATTAATGCTCTCTGCTACGTCGTTAATGCGCGTTATAAATAGCACAGATACATATGAAATGTTTTGCACATTTTATTACCGATACAAGACACACTGAAATGACCAATTGTACTCTTACGCCTGAGCTTTATTATTAAGGAAACTAAACGGGAATGGCTGTGATGCTCATGAACCACATGAGTGAATTATAGTTGTAGTGTTTAGATAGCTTTTCTTGTGGAATGTCGGAGTAGCCAACAGTACCAAGTTTCTGCAATACACTCCTGGAAAATGAAAAAGGAACACCATGAATTCGTCGATCCAGCAGAGATATTTTATTGACACATTCTTGAGGATGTATGCAAGACACACACACACACACACACACACACACGATCACACAGTTATACGCACGTGAGTTTCCATCTGATGCCTCACTTGGCTCATAATGCGTGCCGCTCATGCAGACCGCGCAAGATGACGTTTCATCCGGTCCCAAACATGCTCAATGGGGGACAGATGTAGGGATAGTGCTGACCAGGATAGTTGACGTGTACCTTGAAGAGCACGTTGGGTGGCACGGGATTCATATGGACGTGCATTGTCCTGTTGGAAAAGCAAATGCACTCTGTTGGTGCATGAGTAATAGCAAGACGGGTTGATTGATAGTTTCAAAGTACCGTGCACGGTTCAATGTTCTCTAGACGACCTCTAGAGCAGAACGGAAAGTGTAGGTTATAGCTCCCCTCTCAATGATGCACGATCATTCATGTCGTTATGTTGTCTTCCGCTCACACCCCAACATCATTCAACCCACCTCCAATGGTGTCACGATAGGCGCTTATGAAGGGACGAATGGCAACGTATCGTCTTCAGTGATGAGAGTCGCTGCTGTCTCAGTGCCAACGATGGGCGTACGCGTGTATAATGTCGTGCAGGGGAGCGCGAAAATCTGGAGTGTACGCGACAGAGCCAAACGGGCCAGACACCTGGCGTCATGTCGTGGGGAGTAAAAAAAAATAGGTTCAAATGTTTGTGGAACTTATGGGACTTAACTACGGGGTCATCAGTCCCTAAGCTTACAAACTACTTATGAACTAGCTAAGACTAAGAACGGCACAAATATCCATGCTCGAGGGGGGATTCGAACCCCCGACCGTAGTGGCCGTGCAGACCGTGACTGGAGCGCCTCAGTCCCCTCGGCCACCGCGGCCGGCGTGGGGAGTCATATCCTACACTGGCCGTTATCCTGTGGTGATCGCCGAGGGAACACTGAACAGTGCACGGTACACTGAAACCATCATTCAACGCGTCTTGCCACCGTTCATGCACCAACATGGCGATATGCTTTTCTAACAGGACAATGCACGTCCACACGTACAATACAACGTGCTCTTCTAGGTGTACGTCAACTACCCTGCCCATCATTATCCACAGACCTGTCCCACATTGAGCATGTTTGGGACCGGATGAAACGTCATGTTGCGCTGTCTGCATGATCGGCAGGAAATGTGGTCCAACTGAGGCACCAGGTGGAAACTGCATGGTAGCCATTCAACAAGACTACATTCGGCACCTCTGCGATAACTCCGTGGGAGAGTTACAGCTTGTATTACTGCAAAGGGAGGATATACACGTCACTAGCGTTGGCACTGCTCACGCTCTGGTGGCTGTGCTCACGTGTGTATAGCTCTCTCCGTGTGATCGTGTTTTATACATCCTCAAGAATGTGAGAATGTGTCAATAAAATTTCCCTTTGCTGGATCGAAGAATTCATTTTTCCCCCCCAGGAGTGTAGTTGTAAATCCATGCAACTACTTAAGTCCTTCCATTTAATTGTATTTATCATGAAACAGGGGAACTACAGTTGCAATCACTATAATTTCTTTGATTTGCAACCTTAAGATTGTAACATCAATTAAACTAGGAAAATAAATCGGGATAGTATGACCGGAAACGCCAGAAAGGTAGTTGTGACATGGAATTCTACGCTACGGGCAAGTTATTTATGGCATCGGTGTGTATAATTCAGTGAGCTGTTTAGACTGGTAGCCACTCCGTGCGCTGTTCATAACGGGTTGTTTGGGTAAGGAACGTAACGACGTAGAAGCATACGCATAAAGTGGCGCAACACTGCAAATTCTACGTAAAGAACGCTCTGCTGCCAGACGATTAACAAGAGCCTTAGCAACCAGGAACAGCCCTGTGTTACCTGCACCAATACTGCCACGTCCTATGTCCACCATGTTTCTAAACGACATGGACCAATTAATATGACCTATATGAAGAATAACGCATACATTGTGAACGTACGGGTGACGGGGACATGGGGGATAGATATATTGCTTTAAATGTTCAAATATTTGTCAACTTATTGGACCAAACTGCAATGGTCATCAATCCCTAGACTTACAAATTACTTAAGCTGATTTACACTAAGGACAACACACACACAAACACACACACAAACACACACACACACACACACACACCATGCTCGAGGGAGGACTCAAACCTCCGGCGGGAACGGTCGCCAAGTCTGTAGCATGACGTCTTAGATGACGCGGCCATTCCGCGCGGCTAATGTATTGCTTGACTCCGATTGTTCAAAAATGTTAAAATGTTTGTCATACGTCGTTCGTCGCAAGTAATTATGTAATATTGATTGCATTAATAGATTTATGCTACAAGCAGGATTCGTGCTGTATTGATAAAAATGTTTATTTTTCAGAGAACCAAAGGGGTCTCCAAAAGTTAACTTCCGATAGTGTAAATGAGTAGTTCTTAGTGTAATCGCACTTCGTGTTCTTATGTTGTACGGTCTAATGTACCTTATTACAGTGGTCAAATCTCTATCGTGAAATTACTCTCTATCGGTAGAGACAGAAACTGCCTTTCAGGATTAACTGAAATCCACGATCGAGAAACATATCCATTAATAAAAAAGTCTGAAATGCTTACTGTCCACATTTCAGGAAGCTATTTCATGTTCATTAGGGTCCAATGTATTTAAATTCTGGAAACCTGCAGTCTGTGTTTATACCCACTGCCTAAGGAACAACAACAAACAACTGTGTCGGAATCACAGTTATCCATTGATCTCTATGCTACCTGGCTGCTGAACTTCAGCTGTCTGAGCGTGCCTGCCATAGATGTTCATGTTTTGTTTCTTGCCAAATTCAAATATGGCTGCTATGATGTGTTACAAGACACGAATATATATTTCCTGTCTGTTCCCATATTAGCCTCTCACATAGCATATTTACATAAATTTTAAATCAAGAGGAAAAAGCAATTCTTTGACACGTAATAACTAATGGGAATTCGTTTGCCAAATTTAAACATGGCGGACAGTGCGGAAACGTGTGTAAATTAAATGAATGTGCAGGCACCTTGCAGTGCTATGCTCAGGCACCAAAGTTATACATCCAGTTGATATAGACATCACTGCAGTTAATGCAATATTTCCAGTTCACGAACTCATAAGTCTATCGATAGAGTGTTGTTAGATGATGATTATTTTCTCTGAGAGGGAAGGAAAACACCATTAGAAAGTATCACCCATAAGACAACTTACTGTTGGTTTCGCAAACAGCGAAAACTAGGCAAGAACGCAGCGTTGGCCGGGTATTAATTTATTCCGGTATTTAGTTAGGTCTGCTCCTCTTGCCTTGTATCTGTGTCCATCTCCTCCTCATCCCTATTTCTATCTACTCCTCCCCCGCGTCAGTTACATTGACACCTCCCCCTGTCTACGAAAATTTACGTACCTCTATAGCTGATGTGTGAAACAGTGTGGAAGTTTACTGCAAGGAATCCTCTGCCATGTACCATACTGTGGCTTCCCGAGTATAAAAACATTTCCCGTGGAAACAAAATTAATTGGGTGCACTTCCGTGGCCATCGGTTAAACGGTGTCCAAGAGTGTAACACCATCCGTCATTCGCCATAAGAAATCGTACGTACACAGTGATGTTACTCCTGTTTTGAATGTGAAGTGTGCGAAATCTGAGTAAAACTGTTGATTGTTACCGAAGTATATTGTGAAGTAGCCTCCGCGTTACATCGCGCAAAGATTTATACGAGAGTTGGAACTTAAATAGTGACAACACTGTTGTGTAGACACTATGCAATGGAATCTACGATTGTCGCTTGATAGCAAACGTTGTTGACATACCTACCTTACCTCCGAGCAAATGGACTCGTCTGTCCCACGTCACCGGCGTGAATACAATCGAGGGAAAAACAGTCACTTGTGAGCGAGCGGGCTAAAGCAACGGTATCACTATGTTATCCTAACACATTAAGTTCCTCCACGGAAGACTGTCAATGCACAGTATTACTGTTCGTTTCTGGAGCATCACCCGCGACCAGGTTTTCGAAACAAGCGGCAACACTTTCTGCACAACACAATCATTTTGCACGACAATGCGCGGGCGCATACAGCGCAAGCTGTGGCTGCTTTGTTAGGTCGATGGGACTGGGAAGTACTGCACAATCCACCATACTACCCGGACATCAGTCTTTGTGACTTTGATTCCGAAGATGAAGGAACCACTTCGTGGTAGAACTGTTCCAGAGATTCGACAGGCACTAGACCGCTACATTCGCTCCACCAACAGAACAGGCTCTGCTAACGGTATACTACGCTTTGCACATCACTGGCAACGTGTTCTACACAACGCTGGTGTCTACTTTGAAGGACAGTAACAAGTGCAAACATGTAACTCTTTTGTATCGGTTGTGAATAAATAGTTGCCACTATTTAAGTTTCAACCCTCTAGTATATTGTGATCCTCCTCTCGTTTTGAAGGTCAAGTGTACAAAATTTCATCAAGAGCGGAATAGAACTGTAGATTTGTATGAAAAAAATAAGAAAAAAAGGACACTCTTCTTTGTATATAAGAAGATATTTGTACGCAGATATACTGACTTTGATGTCGATACGACGTTACAACAGAAAAAAAATGTCAGTAACAAATTTCTTTGTGCCATTCCATTATGACCGACAGTAGAAGATAAACATAATCATTACTCAAAAGATAATCTCTCAAATACTATCGTAAACGAAGTTAATTATTTCAGCAAGTTAATAAAACTTGCAGCAGCCGGTTGTAGGTTTATGGCAGTAAACAAGGGTGACTGTTTGAAACCGTGACGCCCACGCGTCCTCGCGCGGCTCCTGCGTGCCGGCAGTCACGTAGCTTACTGCCACAGCCTTTGGACTGCGACGCAGTAACTGCTATTTGGAAGAATCACACACGTCACGTGTCCTTCCTCGCGGCAAAAGTATTGCCTATCGGTCTGCAGGTTTTGCATCGCTACTGCAGTCCGCGGAATTGCTTGTACATTTACTTATATTGCCGACAGTGATTACACACTGAACCTACATTCAGGAGGACGGCGGTTCAAATCCGGCTCCGGCCGTCCCGAGTTAGGTATTCCGTGGTTTCACGACATCACTCCAGGGAAATGCTGGGATGGTGTCTTTCAAAGGGCACAGCCCATATCCTTCCCCATCGCTGACAAAATCTATCCGAGCGTGTGCTTCGTTTCTAATAACCGTCATGTCGATAGGACGTTAAACACTGTATTTCCTTCCTTATATTGTGGGTGCTGTTAACTTTATGATACGACATTTCTTGTTACCTTACCTTCGTATTTATTGACGTCAAAACTGTTTGACTAATGCCACGTTAGTAAGTAATCGACATGATGTTTATCGGAAGATCAGAGCAAATACGGGGAACAAAGTTCAAATGTTTGTTAAGCTTATGGGACTTAACTACGGGGTCATCAGTCCCTAAACTTACAAACTACTTACGAACTAGGACGGCACAAATATCCATGCCCGAGGGGGGATTCGAACCCCCGACCGTAGTGGCCGTGCTGACCGTGACTGGAGCGCCTCAGTCACCTCGGCCACCGCGGCCGGCAAATACGGGGAACAGTAATAAATTTGAATACTCTTTACATTCGTTTAGTACTATTTCACGGGCATGAGGAATCTCGCCTTAGGGACATGCATATACAGTAAGTAACAGAGAGGAAGTATAAACTGAAATATAGGCAAAAACATTAGAATTGTGGTCCTGTAAACTCGTGCTTTATGTATTGGGGCTTGCTTCGAATTGTATGAATCATAGAAAGCGTGCTTCCTAATTAGGAAAGTGGAAATATATAGCCAACTTATCAGTAATCATCTAGTAAAATTCATCAGGTGCGGTGGAGTGGCCGGGCGTTCTGAGGCACCTTGCTGCGGAGCGCTCGGAAGTTCGAGTTCTCTCTCGGGCATGGGTGTTTGTATGATCGTTAACGTAAGTTACTTTTAGTTGGTTTCAGTAGTTTGCAAGCCTAGGGACTTATGACCAACGTAGTTAAGTCCCTTACATCCACAAACATTTGAATTTGAAAATTCATCAGATTTGCTGACGTACAATACTGACTGCGAAAGACAGGATATAGTAAAGCTGACGTCCGCCTCCGTAGTCAAGTGGACAGCATGATAGATTGCCACGTAGGGGGCCCGGGTTCGATTCCTGGTTGGGTTGGAGTGTTTCTCCACTTGGGGACTGGGTGTTGTGCTGTCTTCATCGTCATTTTATTATCATGGACACACAAGTCGCCCCATTTGTCGATGATAATGCACCAGTCAGGCAGAACAGGATTCCCTGCAGGGGTCTAACGGCCAAAAATTTCACACGAAATCACCATCAGTGAAGATGACGAAACGTTAGAACTGTGTGTGCATATAGCACAACAAGGCTTTTCTCTGCGCCCATACTGAGTTAATATGAAGGTTTAGAAAGGAAGGAAGCTTAGGGTTTGCCGCGGTGGAGTAGCCGAGCGGTCTAAAGCACCTCGCTGCGGCGCGCGCGGTTGCTCGCCGTGAAGGTTCGAGTCCTCCCTGGGGCATGGGTGTGTGTGTGTGTGTGTGTGTGTGTGTGTGTGTGTGTGTGTGTTTGTCCGTAGGTTAGTTTTAAGTAGTTAGGTTTAAGTAGTTTGTAAGCTACGGACTGATGACCACGCAGTTTGGTCCGATAGATTTACAGACATTTGAACATTTTTGATTCGAAGCGTAGGGTTTAACGTCCCATCGACAGCTTGGTCATTAAAGACGGAGCTAATGCTCGGAGTTTTGGTGAGGATGGGGAAGGAAATCGGCCATGCCCTTTCAAAGGAACCATCCGGGCATTTACCTGGAGTGATTTATGGAAATCACGGAAAACCTAAATCTGGATGGCCGGAGGTGGATTTGAAACTCCGTCCTTCCGAATGCGAGTGCAGTGCGTCAGCACTGCGCAACCTCGCTTGGTACAAAGATTTAACGGGTATCGTACCGTGTCATATATAATTTAATAAACAACGTTGATCAAACCAAAGTCCACGGTAATCGTGGTTTGAAACGCTGGTTTCATCTGTAACAGTTTTTTTACAACATGAAACGGTACCATACTCAAAAAACTTCCACGTTAAAAATGTGTTCGGTTAATGTTTACGTCATATATTGAGAGCAGATTCGGGCGTGCCCACTTCCCAAGTTGTCAGCGATGCCGAGAATAGTTGGGGGGGGGGGGGGGGATAGGGGGCGTGGCGCGCAGCCAGCGGTGTCAGGCCGTGGCCACGTGCTCATCATGTGAGGCCCACGTACACTCGTTTACCTCGCGGCACTCACTGCACGTGGAATCGTGTGGCTGATAAGCGGCCCGTCCAAACAGGCGCCGCGGAAACGACGCACCTCTAATGACAAGTTATATGCGCTCAAGCGCCTCCTTATACTGTACGAAGATCGATATAGCGTACAATGACACAACCTGGCTATGTCGTTCAATTGTAGGAAGCCAGTACTGGTGCAATAAGTTTAGACCTTAAAGAAAATTGGGGAAGAGAGGAAGGAATATTATGGTTTAACCGTAACGTCCTTGTTTGTTGCGTTGTTGTCGATGGCGGAGTACGAAGGAAAGGATTAAAAAATCGGAGATAAAATTTTGAAAGGAATCACCCCATATTTGTATTGAGCGATTTGAGGAAATAACGGAAAACCTAAATTCGGATTGAAAGAGGAGGATTTGAAACACCTTTCTCTATAGTATAATTCCAGTGTGTGACCACATCTATCAAATGGGCAATATGACGATTTCAACTACATTCGTCCATAGTCCAGCTAAATCACATCGCTCGGTAACTTGTTCAGTTTTCTTTCATCAAATATACTAAAGTTACCTAATCTTATCTTGTTGTTTATTCGTCTCGTAACAGTATCGAGGAATTTATAATTAAATTCAAACTGCGTTCTCTGTAAAAGTTAAAAGTTATATCGACGAGTATAGTAATTTAGTGGTATGTTAAATAGGAGCCCTTGTGGACTAGCATATTCTACATTTTTTTTCTCTTACAAGGGCTCATCTGAAACATTCGCAATACATATGAAGATATCAAATAGACTTACTTGCAGAATCTCACAGCAACGCGGGAATAGCCGCGAAGTTCAATGCATCATGCTACGGACTTGGCGTCCGCTCCCGCCGGAATTTCTAGTTCTTCCTCTGGCATGTGTGTGTGTGTGTGTGTGTGTGTGTGTGTGTAATGTTTTAGTGTACGTTAGTTTAAGTAATTTCTGACTCTAGGGACTGATGACCATAGCAGTTTGGCCCAATAGTTTTACAAACTTTATTTTATT
Organism: Locusta migratoria; assembly: GCA_026315105.1. Classification (NCBI taxonomy): domain Eukaryota; kingdom Metazoa; phylum Arthropoda; class Insecta; order Orthoptera; family Acrididae; genus Locusta; species Locusta migratoria. The sequence continues at coordinate 449,323,239 of CM048755.1, read as the reverse complement.
TATTTATTTTTTTTTTTTTTATAAGACCTCTGGCAAAAAATTTCGTTGAATAGTCAGTAACATTAACGTAGATGAACTATGAACTACAGTTACCTTACTGTCCATCGAAATAGTCAACTCCCATAACTATGCACTGCTGAGCGCTACGATACATGTCCTGGGAACTTTGCACGAAGTGTTCCTTTGGAACGGTGTTCAAAAGCCTCGCCACCTTTGGTTGGAATTCCGGAATACCGTCAAATCTCTTTCCTTTCAAAGCAATTTTGAGTCTAGGGATTAGGAAAAAGTCTGGATATTTTGAGATCCGGCGAGTATGGTGAATGTTCAAGTTGCACGACAACACTCGCCCACACACAGTTAGTATCGTCAAACAGTTCCCGGCAAGAAAGGGGCTCTGCAACTTGAACATCCAACCATCCTCGTCTGATCACAATCCTCCAGACTTCTTCCTATTCCCACGACTCGAACTCGCTTTGAAAGGGAAGAGATTTGACGATATTTCTGTTATACAACGAAACGTGACGAGGCTTTTCAACACCATCCCAAAGGAAGACTTCGCGCATAGCTTCCAGAATATGTATCGCAGAGCTCAGCTATTTGGAAGGACAACAAGATAGCTGTAGTTCATAGTTCATCTACTTTATTGTTAGAGGTTTTATTATAGCCAGGAGAAATTGTTTGGGGATTATGATGACGTTATTCGAAGAAAGATTTCATTTTAACGTCCTGTCTGAATCAGAGTTCTTAGAAATGTTCAAATGTTTGTTAAGCTTATGGGACTTAACTACGGGGTCATCAGTCCCTCAACTTACAAACTACTTACGAACTACCTTATACTAAAGACGGCACAAATATCCATGCCCGAGGGGGGATTCGAACCCCCGACCGTAGTGGCCGTGCAGACCGTGACTGGAGCGACACAGTCCCCGCGGCCACAGCGGCCGGCTCTTAGAAATGTTAGTTCAGTAAGAATGCAAGGAAATTAGGATTGGAAGACAAGACTTTCAACATCCGACATTCTTCTGAAGTGATATAGGAATTTCATAGGAAACCTCAGTTCGCAGTTGAGAATTCAGGATCCAAACCACTTCGCCACCTCACTCGATTCGTGTTCAAGTATATGAGGCGAAACATCTACGAGATGAAACACTACTCGTTAACACCAGATATGTCATTCTCGCCGGAGGAAACCGACAGAATTTTACCTTTAATAATTTTATTTATTCCTTCTCGTCCCAACTTTTAAACAGATGTTATAGGCTAACACATAATAAGAAATGTTCAGTACTAGGATTTAGTGAAATGTAAAACGGATGTTTAGAACTACACTTTGTGTATAAAATAAGGAATGACGTGAACACTTTCACTTATTTTAAAAAACCACGACTTCTAGTGGGCGTCACCACGGTAGCACATTACGATGAGTTTCCTCATTTCTATACATGTGTGTATTTGCAGACGATGCCTTGAAGCTTGTAGAGGTGCAAACTTTCGCTTAGTCACGGTCTCTCCGTTGGTTGTGTGCTTGTGCCGGCTTGCAGTCAAGGCCAAGACGAGGAGAACACGTCCTCGGTTTCCTTCCTGCTCCTCTTTTTCTTCTCACGCCGACCTCCCCCTCCCCAACCTGTGCAACAGACTCACCCATACGTTACTTTTTTCTTCTCTTTCCATCTAGAGAAGACAAATGAACCAAAGTGAGTGCTATAACCTGTCTTTGTTTACTTAGTGACAGGTTCAAACGTAGCACGCTATCGATTTCACCACCAGACTCAATAGCGTGTTAGATGTTCGTAATCCCGAGGGAGAGAAGTGCTAAGGTCATCGTTGTAAAAATTTAAATAGGCTAAGTAGAAAATAAAGTACCTGAAGTTTTGTTTTAGGGTTGAACTTGCGCGTCAAGTGATTCCTAAAGTTTATTGTTTCCACGTTACTCCTGAAAAATAAAACAGTACTTTCCAACATTCATCCCGATACAGCTCGTTGTTGTTGAGGTCTTCAGTCCGGGGACTGGTTTGATGCAGTTCTTCACAATACCCTATCCTGAGCAAGTTTCTTAAAGTCCACAAAAGAACGGCAACCTACATCTGTCTGAATCTGCTTACTGCATCCATCTCTTGGTCTTCTTCTGCGATTTTTATCCCACACACTTTCTTCAAACGCTAAATTCACAATTCCTTGATGTCTAAGAATGTGTCCTACCAATCGATCCCTTCTTTTAGTCAAGGTATGCCAAAAATTCCTTTTCTCCCCAATTCTGTTCAGTACCTCCTCATTAGTTACGCGATCCACCCACCTAATCTTCAGCATTCTTACAAACTACTTCAACTGACGTATACTAAGGACAACTCACACATCCATGCCCGAGGGAGGACTCGAACCTCCGGTGGGAGCAGCCGGCCGGTCCGTAGCATGATGCCTTAGACCACGCGGACATTCCCGCGCGGCCCCCGTACAGCTAGTTATATCATTTGCGTCCTGGCTTTTCTTCAGTTTATTTATTTATCTATTTTTTTATCGAAATAGTGTAGAACACAGACGCCGATTTTTAGTTAACTGAATTGTTAATGTAACTTCTGAAATACTACTCATAAAGAAATCTAACAAACTCCGTTTTCAAGCAATGACAACGTGTTAGTGGGGATCTCGATTGTTAAAATGAACGTCCATTAGTATTTGACTCCGCCGCGAGGGAGTGGCCGTGCGCTCTAAGGCGCCTTGCCGCGGAGTGCGCGTCTGCTCCTCGTCGGATCTTCGAGTAAACCGTAAATATTAAAATAACAGAAACTGGAGCTCATACGCGAAGATTTTAGCGTTCGTTCTCCCCGAGAACTGTTACAGAATCAAATTAAAACATTTTCAAATGTTTGTAAATCTATGGACTCAAACTGCTATGTCATCAGTCGCTACATTTATGAACTAGGACTCAAACTGCTATGTCATCAGTCGCTACATTTATGAACTACTTAAACTAAATTATGCTAAGGACAACACCCATGTCCGAGTAAACCGCCTTTGAGGAAAGCCATCTTTTCCACACTCTATCAAATGTTCAAATGTTTGTAAAGTTTATGGGACTTAACTGCGGGGTCATCAGTCCCTAGACTTACAAACTACTCATGAACTACCTTACACTAAAGATAGCACAAACATCCATGCCCGAGGGGAGATTCGAACTCCCAACGGGGAATGGCTTCGCGCATCGGAACATAGCGCCTCAATGCGCTCGGCCGCGGCCACACACTATCCATCTACTCCCCACCCCTCCTCCTCCTCACCAACATACGTCGCCCCTTTCATCTCTTCTTTCTCTTGCTTTGCTCTTCATCACCTCCTCCTCCTCTATCTCTCTATTTCCTCCATCCCTCGTTATAGCAATTAAAAATTAAAAATTAGGAACATACTTCGAATTTTGTGGTTACGGTGGAAACCGACCAGAAAATTACTCTTACAGAAAAGTAAGCGTGATAACGAAGCCTATGAACATCTTTATTTACAGACTGCGTCACCACGTTGTTTTGACTTTCTCTGCTGGAAACACCGTTAACCTGTTAGTTGTGACAATTTAGTTGCGCGCTATGCGTGTGTTACTGCGCTTGTGACATTTCCCTAGAATGCGATTTACCAAACCTGACTTTCGTGAGTTATTTCTACCACAACACGTGAAGGGTACGTAGATCAAAAGTTGGTAGCACTTCAATTTTCGATGTTCGTGTATTACTATTAGAGATTTGGCCACTGAGCCACACGAAATTATTATCATATTAGAGATTTTAATGCGTGGTAGAGAAGGTAACATCAGTGTTATAGATATGAAAGTATCTGCTTCCTTTTAACACTCTTAACGGATATGCAAAGACGTAATTATTATTTTGTGCATACCTATGAAAAAGGACCTTTCGAATTATTTAAGTTTCAATGACGTCCTTTCATAATTTATATTAAAATCGATTTTTCAGTTTTCTTATTCACTCATTTATATTATGATTAGGAACATCATGGGGCTATAACACTTTCTTGGGGAACGTCGGTTGAAACTTCTGTTTTACTTGATGCCTTTCCGTAAGTAAAACAAACTGTGAGCTTTATGAAAGGAAATCTTGAGTCCAATTGCACAACTGCAACTATACCTTTATTTTTATTCTTCTTCTTTTTATTTTTCACTCTAAGGAGTAGAGAGGACTGTTTGAGGCCCGGCTCATTAAAAGTCGCGGTTATATTCAGCCAATTATCAGAAAAGCAAATGGGGATCCCAATGACGAAAGAAAAGGTATCCGGCATATGCTTTACAACCAAGAGAAACATCCCATAAACGTTGGTCGGAACCGGGGGACGTTTGTCCTTCGTTCAGGTGCACTGTATCCTCTGCGCCGCGAGTGTAGTGGCCCATAAACACGCAATTTGATTAGCTTCAGCGTCTGAGGAACCTGTGAGAAGCAGGGAATATTAAGATTTAACGCCTTCTTGACAATATAGTTCGAAACGAAGCACATGTTTAGTAACCATCTGGACTCCTTTCAAAGTAACCATCGTGGAATCTGCCTTGCCGGCCGCGGTTGCCGAGGGGACTGCGGCGCGTCAGTCATGGTCTGCTCGGCCACTACGGTCGGGGGTTCGAATTCCCCCTCGGGCATGGATATTTTGTGCCGTCCTTAGTGTTAGCTAGTTTATAAGTAGTTTGTAAGTTTAGGGACTGATGACCCCCGTTGTTAAGTCCCATAAGCTATACAAACATTTGATCATTTTGAGCCGGCCGCGGTGGCCGAGGAGACTGAGGCGCTCAGGCGCATTTGGACATTTGTGCCGTCCTTAGTGTTACCTAGTTTATAAGTAGTTTGTAAGTTTACGGACTGATGACCCCCGTAGTTAAGTCCCATAAGCTATACGAACATTTTGAATCTGCCTTATGTTATCGAAGGAAATCAGTGAAGATGTAAATACTGTTAACTGTTAGGTGATATTAACCCTAGTCCTCACGATTCGCCCTCGTATCACTCACTGCCAGACAACTGGTATCGACCATAAAACTCCTGCCCACGTTAACACGTTCACGCTCTGGCGCGTGTAAACGTTACTTGAGTCAGGTGCCGCTCACGCTGTGGCGCGTGCTGCGACCTAGCATCCTATTATGGGTTGTTGTAAACTGGCATCGTTTAATAAAGCTGTATACTCTGCTAGGCACCCAGGGAAGAGTATAAGTGATATGCACACGTACGTGGTTCAAGATTTCCGCGTTTGCATTACCGGCTACGAGCCACACACGCTTATCATGATGTCATGATAGATTTATTGGATTCTTATGTAAACAAGCAAGCAAGCTTTTGATTATTTTAATTTTATTTCGATTAGTTACCAATTTATAAAAAATACTTCATAGTTTTGATACTTTTCATACTTATATTGCTGTTGATATAGAAATAAGCATATGTCTTATGAAATACATTGTATGTACTGTTTATATTGTTCATTTGTTGTTTTCACAAAAATACAAATGCAAATAAAAACCCATATCAAAAAAACTGAAAACTAAAACCAAAACATTCAGTGGCTCAAAACTATGAAAAGATACTGTCAAAATACGATCACGCGTCAGTGCGTGAAGTGGCACCTAGCATCATGGCGCCAGAGCGTGAACGGCAGCGAACGTGTTAAGGAAAAAGTTGAAAAAGCCGAATGCAACCAGTGCGTTGTTTGTGCGTCGCGCCTGACATGACAGGAACATGGATCCCGTAGTTTTGCCACAAAGGTGGAGGGACCGTGGTCCCAGCCTAATCTCGAGATTACAAGCGCTGTTTGCTCATGCGACATGGCCCGACAGCCGATAGCAACATTATCTGGAGAAGCATTCGGCTGTCCCGAGTGCTTTGTTTGTGCGTTGCAGGCGGCCATAAAACCGGCCAGCGCTCATCTCGTGGTTTCAGTTGCACGCCGGCCCGACTCCGCCACAGGTCTGTGCCTTGCTTAGTTTTCGCTACTAATCTTTCCGCCTGACCGTATGTGTTCGCCCTGCTTCAGTGATGTGATGCGCTAGTAGCTTAGTGATTCTGTATTCGTACTTTCTTGTCTTTTATTCAGTATTGGAGAAATCGTAATATTTTATGCTTGGAAGATGTTACATCGAAATGAACTTGCATTGTCAGATACACCGCACTGTTTCCAGTATAATGACCTAAATAACGTACATATAATTTACGATCAGATAATACACTTTTCCTTACACTCTCAAAGGAATGGCTACGGGACTGTGCTATAAATATAATATTTAGACAAAGGAATATTATTGTACTGTCTGTAGTAGCTAGCGTCGACATTGACTGCAGAAAGTTTTTCCTGGTCTGCGTCTTTTGACATCAGAGGAAGTGCGTAAAGCTGAACTGAAAACCGTTTAAATTTGACTTCAGTAACTCGTAAGTATGTGTTGCTTCCTGGTGACTTGATGTTTCATTATTGATCTTTCAGAGCGTCTTTGTTCAAAATGTTCAAATGTTTGTAGCACTTATGGGACTTAACTACGGGGTCATCAGTCCCTAAGCTTACAAACTACTTATGAACTAGCTACAACTACAGACGGCACAAATATCCACGCCCGAGGGGGGATTCGAACCCCCGACCGTAGTGAGAGCGTCTTTGTTGTGAAAGCTGAGTAGACTATGAAAGTCAGTCTATTATATGTGCTAAGGATTCATACCCCTCTAGCCTACATTTTCTACTAACATATAATGTGCGAAAGTAGCGAAAGTAATGGATCGTCAAATTTTTTCTAACTCGTGACGCCGAACTAAAATCGGATAACATAACACTTACTCCCCTAGTTGCGTCTAAAATGAATTCTCGATAAATGACTCTTAATTATATTCCCCTTACAATGTTTTTACTATTGATGTTCGCACTGGCGATTCAATATGTTCCTCCAGTACTGCTTGTAGCTCCAACCTCCTAAAACGAGACATTTGTGTTTTTCTTTTCTCGTTCCTTTCACACTTCATTCCATTTTTCAGTCGTATCGATTATCCCACTCACACGTCAATAATTCTAAACTGACATCAAATCTTTTGAGACTGTTGTGTATCATTTCAAGTTTTATGCAATTCCACCAATGTGTCATAAGACTCAGCAACTCTATCTATAATTGAAGTTTCTGTTTCAGTTATGCCTACATATAATTCTTCTTAATTCCGAATAGTTTCGAACTCTTGTGTTCATATTCAAAACAATATTTACATATTAATAAGAAAATTAAACTGAAATGTTAAAATACGTAATATTTGGTTTTATACACAGATCACCAAAGTTCAATACATCGGTTATGACACACATGCTTCCATAATGTTTGACAGTACATAATTCCATCAGAACATTCAAAAGAGTTGTTTGTGTGTTAGTTACATAACAAATGTGATCACATTAAAAACTCGGACAGTGCATACAAAATGTAAAATCTATTATGAATTTTAACAGTTAGTATTTTATATTTTTATCAGTACTTTAGCGCAAGAGTTTGAAATAAGTCACCAGTTTTATATATATGCAACTGTGACGGGAATCTTAATAAATTATAAATTTCAATTTTCCTTATGTCTGTCACTTTTTACATTCGATAGTAAGCAAATGCTAATATGAAATATTAGGCTGAATATAAAAAGAACATAATTTTTATGTTGATAATTTTTGACGTGGTGGCTGTTCGGATAAAATCTACAGCTGTATAATCCATTTTGTGGATGATGATGATCCACCGAACAGCGACAATTTTCCATTGAACTTTATTCGCGGTGTGGTTTTCGAAACTAACATTTCCATTATAAAGGCTGTGTGATATATCAGAACGACTTCATTCCTTATGTAACAGCGACCGCAATACATTCGCGAAAGAAACCTCCAACGATGCTCAGCCACGACGTAACTTTAATGTAACACGCCATAAATACCAGTGACTGTCTGAATATATAATAGTGACTTACATTCGGTAAAATTGGTTCTGACGCACCCTGATGCACTGATAATGAGAATAAAGCAGCTTAGATAGATTTAATCTGGCAAACTCATCACTTTTTGTTGACCCAGTCACGAGATGGGACTGAATGAAACTGATTTTCAGAAAATGACTCAAGACACGTGAAAATGAAAGAAATACGTGGCAGTGCAGTGTCGTAGCTTTTGCATAATACTTCTGAACCAGTATAGAATTATTTCCGCATAACTATCAGTCTAAATACAGACCTCTTGTTTTGTTTCCACACAACTTTACATTTTAGTTTCTGTTGAATTGAAGTAGTAATTTTCGTGTTCAGCCTTCCTATTAATCGAGAGTGCAGACGCATGCGTTATATGACGATTCAGTTTTTGAAAGAAAGTTTTAATAACATATAAGGAAAACATTATACACCTCTATATATCCCATTTTTGTTTGTTTATTGAAAAAGGCTAAACGTTTTTTCATGTCGACGTCGATTCCTTTCTCGATCCCTCCGGAATTCGAGTAACGTACTCCTTACCGTAATGTAATATATGAGAAGGATCCTGAATTTCGCCCCAGAATTACTTTTACGCTACACGAAAAGCATGTGTTATATTCAGGTGTTCTCTCTTCCCGCGCGCTATTCGAGAATGGAATGGGAGATAAATAGTATAATTGTGGTTCGATTAACCCTCTGCCAGGCACTTAAATGTGATTTGCAGAGTATCCAATGTAGATGTAGATCTAAACATACATAAATTAGTCGACGCTGAATACTAGCAAACACGCGTTTCTCCCACAGCAACAAATTTTCATAAGTATATGGGTCATAAATGGAATTTATCATTTGCCTTGCGCGTCGCGCAGCGTTGCCTGCTTCCCCCTGTTAGTTAATGTAAGTAGCTCACAGCCCCGAGGTTAATGAACACCGGAATGATTTATCAAGAACAGCCCTCACAATATCATACTTGCCGCGTGTAACACTGCCGTGAAGACACTGGAGCTCGAGATTAGAACTCTTGTTAGACATCCCGATGTCCTTAAATAAATTCCTGGTGAATATCAGCAAGGTCACGGGGCGAGGTGGACTCGCATTCGGGAGGACGGCAGTTCAAATTAGCCTCCTGCCATTCTGATTTAGGTTTTCCGTGATTTTCCTAAATCACTCTAGGTAAAGAATCCGCCCATGGGACCCATGGCAAGAACTATCCGAGCGTGTGTTGCGTCACTAATGACCACGATATCGACGGAAAGGCACATCCTACTCTTCATTCCTTCCTTTCTTCAGCAAGGACCTTGCTACATTCATCACAATTTCTTCTCCATCAGAGTCTTACATGCTCCTCTATGTATAATTATCTCCATATTGCCGTTTCCTTCCTCGTTTCCTTCCAGACGGGCGCTGATAACCTCGCTGTTGAGCGCCCTAAAACACCCATCATCATCATCATCATCATCATCATTCCTTCCAGATGTGAAAATTGTCCGCTTGCTTTTCTCCATCTCAAGAAGTTTCGCCATTAGAATGACAGGCATATAGTGCATTTAGTTGATAAATATGCTTTAAATATTCAGTAACTCATTTATTATTGGTGATTCCATGATCAAATTCTGATAATTTTCTGGTATCAGTAAAAAAAAGTGTCCAAACATAATTATTACGACACGCAAATATTCTTACTTCCACAACCTCTGGAATGGTACCGAAAAAGGTTTCACTTCACTGTTTTCTTTTGGTTCTTCACTTCTTTTAATCTTTAAAATCTCATCGGCAGGAAGATAGGGTTGGAACGCAAAGCTCTTCAATATTTGGCGAAGTTATCAGCGATAATGGTCTTATTGAAAGTACCATAATTAGTCTGTTTACTGAAACGTAAATAATTGACAGCTCGATAAATAATTCCAGTTTCTCACAACCTACGAGATCACTGGCTTACAGTATCGTCGTATCATACGATTTAATCTCGACGTTGGCATAAGTGAATCATATATATCGCCAATACTTAATAATAAGAAAAAAACATTAATTCCGATTTATTCGGCTATGTTGCGCAGTTTACTTTACACGATCATAGATCTTTGTCAAAGTCTATATGTCATCTACGTACATCAAAGATATTTGATAGTGTAATAGGAAATGTTGACATACAGGTATCTTTTATCAAAGAAATATCATTAAATTCAGTCTAGAAACATTCGTCCTATTTCTATTTCAGTTTCTCAAGCTGTCACATCTTTTCGCCAAGCTACCGGTTCACAAGTTCCTATATCACGTAGTTTTGTTATATGATTACAACTCTCATAATTACAAAGGTTTATAACTGACTACTTCATCAAATGAATATGTATCTTTATATTGTTATTTTCTCTAAAGTAATGAGTGTTTTCTCTCTTTTGTTTCAGCTGGTGATATATTCGACATATACTGCATATGCGACAAAACGAAAAGTGAGATCTGGAATATCAGCACCGTTTTGGTGTGCCGTATTTGATTGTAAGAGGTAAGTGGAAAGTATCTGCTGATGACATTAGTTTGGGGAGTAGGTGAAAGGCTTAGGACATTTTTCTGCCTAATATTTTGCCTACAACACAACACGAGGCTGGAGCTTATGGAGACAGCTGTTCGAATTTCACATCGTTCCCTGCTTCGAAACACGATTTAATTTACTTCAGCAACTTTCTGGCAGAAATAGCCGATATGAATAAATTGTTCATTTGTTTTCGCGTTTCTAAGAGTTAAGTGTTCGAGGTAATCAAACATCGAAAAAGTCAACATAGATATCATGAACAGCCTTATCCATAAACAGAATATCAGCGATGGAGAGATACTGGGCAGGAACCTAGGCCTTATGATTACGTCTCAAGTGTATGTTAGTACTCGTTAGTTGACCTAATATTGCAGAATGACCGCCGCGGCGGAGCGGCCGAGCGCATTGAGGCGCTATGCTACGATGCGCGAGGCCGTTCGAATCCCCCCTCGGGCTTGAATGTTTGTGCCGTATTTAGTATAAGCTAGTTCATAAGTAGTTCGTAGGTTTAAGGACTGATGACCCCGTGGTTAAGTCTCATAAGTTCTACAAACATTTGAACAGAATGACCACTGAAAGATGTATAAGTGTTTTTACTAATTTGTGAAGGCGTATTAGACATAAGTTATGTCTTAGGGATCATGGAATCTAGCTCAATTACCCCACATCGTATTAATTCTTAAGTGTTCGTAAATTGCCACCAAAGACGAACATTTGCCTATATCCTACTGTCATGTACTTGTTAACGTCAACATCAGCGAGACGTTAAATCGTAATATTTCTTCCCAATCCTCATCTCAGTTACACATTTTACCAACTGATCCATGAAATGGAACCTTTAGTCACACTTAATGCAAATATCCGTCTCTCCGAACAATGGTACGTTTTCCACTGAATGCGTGTAGATCAGAGTGACAATACACGCACGCAAATAAATTCTTATCTTTGTAAGATACGAATACAAAGCCTCATGACGCAGAACACTAAGAAACGGAAACTTACGCAGAATTCGTATGCTGTAGTACACATTATTTTCTACGACACAGTCAGTGTTTAAATGTGTTACATAATTCTGGTTCGGAACTGTATTGACTCATACAACAATCTTCCTTCATTTTACACTTATTTTCAGACTATAAATCTAAATTTAAAACTTGCCTCACACGTTTTGAACCCGAGGAACTAACAGATATTTATTATAGTCGACATAATCTAATTACGAGAGTCAGCGACTGCACTAATTTTTTAAACAATGTATTATCTTATTGTCAACAAATAGTTGCGATTTTTTCCCCATGTACATGTTTCAATCCTTATGGATCATCTCCAGAATCTAAACTAAGATAAAAACTAAATACGTACGACCTGACATGTAAAAATTGTGTTTAGTTTTGAAAATATTGAAATGTCCGAAATCTGCAAAAACAAAAATGTTCAAATGTTTGTTAAGCTTATGGGACTTGACTACGGGGTCATCAGTCCCTAAACTTACAAACTACTTATGAACTACCTTATACTAAAGACGGCACAAATATCCATGCCCAAGGGGGGATTCGAACCCCCGACCGTAATGGTCTTGCAGACCGTGACTGAAGCGCCTCAGTCTCCTCGGCCACCGAGGCCGGCTCTTGAAAAACAAAACTCGTATTACGTACAAAGTACACACGCGAATATAACTGTTATCCGTTTCTGTTCACCTTGAGCACATCAGGTTGCAATTCATTTCTTGCCGGCCGCACTGGCCGAGCAGTCTGCGGCGCGCCAGTCACAGTTTGCACGGCCGCTTCGGTTGGGGGGAGGGGTTCGAATCCCCCCTCGGGTATGGATATTTGTGTCGTCTTTAGTATAAGGTAGTTCATAAGTAGTTTGTAAGTTTAGGGACTGATGACCCCGCAGTTAAGTCCCATAAGCTCTACAAACATTTGAATTTGAAGTTTTCATATTTGTATTAGAAAATTGACAATTCCTTTTGGAGATAAAGGAATATGAAAGTAACAGCATTAAAAACATCAACTTGTCAGTTTCTATCGTGTCACTTCTCTGTTACTCTGTACTGGCCGCTTGCAGCGCTAGTATCGCTTCGGCTGCACTTATTCACGACTGTCTGTGTTAGACTGTGACTTCGTCTGTTATCTGCGCTCTTGTCTTTGTGCATGTCGGCTTCAAAATTACTAAATAAACGCAACGTGATCCGCAACTCGTTTCTGGCAAGGCTAACTTTCGATTTAGAAATCAAACAACTGTTCTTTCAGATCATATTAGGGTGATTAGCTAGTGTACAATGGACAGGTAAGTAATAGAGTCATGCACTATCGCTGTTTATAATTCATCTTCGTAATGTATACATGACTGAAGCTACGTTTGCTTCTTTATTTTGTAATTAATTACCCTTCTGGGGTTAGATTAAAATAATTACGGATACAAAGAACATGAAAACATTCGCAGTCTCCCAGGATCTATAGACGGCACAGAACTGCGTCTAAAATTATCTGCAAAATCCCGTCTTAACGCAAACCTGTTTATACGAAAGTGTCGTCTCGACAAATCATCATCAGAGACTGATTATGCCTTTCAGCGTCTATTCTGTAGTATAGTCCTAATGAAGTTCCCCTATGATCCCCTATTCAACTTGGTGTACCTCGACTCCTGTTACCCTCTATTGCTGAACGCACGAGTCTCTTAGGTAATCTTGCTTTTACCATGCATCTAACATGACCCCACCATCTCGGCCTGGTTGCTGTAATTGATTGATCTATGGTGTCCATTCCCAGTTTTCTTTTACTTCTTCATTATGGACACCCTCCTGCCATTGTCCCTATCTATTAGTGCCTGCAATCATCCTTGCTACATTCATATCTGCAACCTCAACTTTATTAATAAGGTAACCTGTAGCCACCCAGCTTTCAGTCTCATACAACGAACGTACTCCTTAACGTAGACTTGATACTGACTTTCTTCTTGCAGAAGAGGGTAGATCATAGCTGAGCTCTCACTACATTAGCTTTGCTACACCATGATTCCTGTTCTTCCAACATGTTGCCATCCTGTGATAAAATACATCGTAAGTACTTTAAACTGTTCTAACTGGAGATACTGTCTTCGTACCATAACCCTTACAGCTCTGATCTAGCTCTGAAATATTAGTTTGTAATCTTTCATTCACAACTAAATCGTCCGAATATGCGAGACTACTTATTTTGTTTTCGCCTATTGTTAATCTCACCATTCCAGTCTGTTGTTTTCAACATGTGATCGTACGAACAACAGCGGTGACAGGTCTTACCCCTGAAACCACCGACAAATATGACTTAAATGTCGTCATAGATTAGAAGCTACGTTGCTCCTACTAAAGAAATTATACTCCATATACTCCATATTACTACTACCAATTGATAAGACACTGCTGTCCATCTAAAATGAAACACCAATGAGGACTGGAGATATCACAGCCAAATTTATGTGTACATGCTGTACACAGATCAAATGATTGAAAAGACAGCCCCATGTGAAGTGAGGAAGATGATGGAAACAGTATCGAGTATTGCTAGCTATAACCGCTGCTACACGCCTCGGCAATGAAGCATGAAGGCAGTACAGCAATGCAATCCGACGGAAGATGAAGTCTTGATCATTGCGACCCACGCGTGGTCGCGCACTATCGTGCTGCAGAGTGGCTGTCACTTTGCTCCAAAGGTATGGGAGGCTACAGGCTCCAACACTTCAGAGACATACCGCTGGCTGATGGGAGAACGGGCAATGCATGCTACAGCGAGTGAGGGAGGGTAACAGCGGTGAAATGTAAAGTCGTATGGTATGAATGGCTGGGAGGCCCCCGAAGGGCAGGTTCAAAAATGTTTGTATAGCTTATCGGACTTAACTGCGGGGTCACCAGTCCCTAAACTTACAAACTACTTATTAACTGGCTAATAATAAGGACGGCACAAATATCCAAGCCCGAGGGGGCATTAGAACCCCCGACCGTAGTGGTCGTGACTGGAGCGCCTCAGTCCCCTCGACCACCGCGGCCGGCAGAGCAGGTTCAGCCGTCTAATTGGAAAGGTTTTGCCTATCCTTCGCGCCCGCAGGCACCTTTCCTTCGCGAAGTGTGAAAACTGAGTGCTGAAGTGTCTATATTAATTGTAGGTGGCTGTAACGGATGCGTGTGTAGTGTTCTTGATGACTGGAGATGGGAAAGGTTGAAACCTGGTGCCGACACATAGCCTACTCCTTTCGAAAAGCACCGTAGGGGCCATCGAGATTAAGTCCCCATCCGACGGATGGATCACCATCAACAGTGTCCCATGCCCTCACTCCATGAGACACTGCGGAGAGGTTTGGAATTTAATCCGGAACGTTGGTGCAAATACTAGTGATCGAGGACTTTGTACCACTATCCCTCCTGCCCGTAAGGCAAAGGGAAATTTTCAACAACACGTGGCATACACCAGTTACCCATCCCATCCAAGTACTGGTCACGCCCGACGGAGCTTAACTTCGGTGAGCTGGTGGGAACCGGTGCATGCACCGCGGCACAGCCGTTGACGTAACAGCAGTTATAGCCACCAAGGCTGGCAATACTCGATACTGACTTCAGCACCTTCCTCACTTCACATGGAGCTGTATTTTCAGTAATGTGAGCTTTGTATAACGTGTTATTTCCGAAATAAATTTGGCTGTTACATCTCCGATGGCTCTTGGTATTGCATTTTGGAAGGCTGGCAGTGTATTTAAAATGAAAAATAATGGAAAACATGCTGATCGTTGCCTTCTTCTTATTCTTCAAAAACAAAACAAAAAAGTTCAAATGTTTGTAAATCTATCGGGCCAAACTGCATGGTCATCAATCCGTTGCCTACAAACTATTTAAACTAATGTAAAGTAACCTAAGAACAAACGCACCCATGCTCCAGGGAGGACTCGAAACTCCGACGACGAGCAACCGTGCGCTCCGCACCGAGGTGCCTTATTCTTCATTATTATTATTATTGTTATTTTATGATAAACATTATGATTTTTTAAATCTCGAATCTATAAAAATTACTTGACAACACATATCAAGAAATAGCTCTTCAGGATATTGTGGTAAAAATCCGATAGTTATAGGCTAATAGATAGGTCTTTTATATAGATTAACAATCATCTCGTCGCTGTTATGAAATCTTCGAAATGTCCTTGTAGGCACATGCAGGGCATGTCGATACAACATGACCAACTGTCTGTCGTTCATATGTGGGATTGAGGGGCCGCCGCCGGCCGCGGTGGCTGAGGGGACTGAGGCGCTCCAGTCATGGTCTGCACGGCCACTACGGTCGGGGGTTCGAATCCCCCCTCGGGCATGGATATTTCTTCCGTCCTTAGGATTAACTAGTTCATAAGTAGTTTGTAAGTTTAGGGACTGATGACCCCGTAGTTAAGTCCCATAGACTATACAAACATTTGACAAGCCGGCCGCGGTGGCCGAGGTGACTGAGGCGCTCCAGTCACGGTCAGCACGGCCACTACGGTCGGGGGTTCGAATCCCCCCTCGGGCATGGATATTTGTGCCGTCCTAGTTCGTAAGTAGTTCATAAGTAGTTTGTAAGTTTAGGGACTGATAACCTCGTAGTTAAGTCCCATAAGCTTAACAAACATTTGATTTGATTTGATTTTTGCATGCGTCTAGAATAAACAAAACCCATTGATTGTGGCAGGATTTACGCTGAAACTAGTTTGGGTATCAAAATAAACAGAGGTGTTTTGCATCAGGGTGGACTCACAATCCCACATTTGTAATGCAAACACGGACCAATAGAAGAGTTTCAAATTACAATGATTGTCTGTCGCCCAGCACTACAGTTACAAGAGGGTGATGCAGAGCCCCCACTTGCGAGGAGTGTCTGAACATCTCCCATGGCGCGTCCAGGTGTGATTTAAAGTACTCAAGTTTTCCAAAGGCTGAATAAATCCAGTGGGTTTACCAAAAAATGTTCAAATGTTTGTAAATCTATCGGACCAAACTGCGTGGTCATTAGTCCGTAGCTTACAAACTACTTAAACTAAGGTAAACTAATCTAAGGACAACACACACACACACACACACACACACACACACACACACACCCATGCCCCAGGGAGAACTCGAACCTCCGACGGCGAGCAACCGCGCGCTCCGCAGCGAGGCGCCTTACATCGCTCGGCTACTCCACCGCGGCCGGGTTTGCCAAGGATGTACGGTAGTTTCAGGAATTGCGAGTTTTGCTGCCAGCAGCGCGAACCCATTTACTAAATTCATCTTCATCAAGAATCTTGGGTGTGATACGAGATTGACTTATTGATTTTCACAGACAACAAAAAATTCAAATGGGACTTAACTGCTGCGGTTATTAGTCCCTAGCTTACAAACTACTTAAACTAACTTCGGCTAAGGACAACACACACACACACACACACACACACACACACACACACACACACACACACACACACACACACACACGCGCGCGCGCGCGCGCGCGCGAAAGAGGACTTGAACCTCCGACGACGAGCAACCGCACGCTCCCAACAAAACGCCTTAGACCGCTCGACTATTCCACGCCGGCCACAGACAACACATAATTTAATACTGGAAGGTCAGCGTTATCAGTAGTCTTTAAATATTGACTTATTAACGCATTTTCCGTCTTATATCAGGAGGTAGAATAGGACGCAAGATAGGTAACCAGTATGTGGGAGGAGATCGTACTGATCCACTAACGATGAGCACGGATTCGTTAAGACGTGCGTCATTTTCTAGACCTGGACTATTATGCCAGTACTTTACTTATCTGCTGACAATCACCACATAGACCGTTATGAGTAACGTCGTATTGACATCGAAGTCAGTATATATAAAGAAGAGTGTTTCTTTTTTGTAATTCATAAAAATCTACAGTTCTATCCCGCACTTGATGAAATTCTGCACACTTGACCTTCAAAACAAGAGGAAGGTCACTTTCAATACCAAATTGTCGTACGGTTGATGACGGAGAGTTCCTTACAACGTACTTTGACACATATCTACAGTTGTACTCCGATATTTATGAAATTTGTCACCACGGCAAGGTCGTACCACATCGGATGTGAAAAAAATATGTTTTTATTTGTCCTTCAGCTAAAAGCCGCAGAAAAATCACTAATGGTTCGGTTTTTAACTGCCCTTAGGCCAAAAGCTACAAGAAAACACGAAATGTAAAACCTGTACATTATCACGGCACTTGATCAAGTTATGTTCAGTATGCTGTCCACCATTTTCCGCCAGAAGTTAAACCGATAAACAGCATATTCCACAACAGGCCGCAGTTTGTCAGGAGTCACAGTGTGAATATGTGGTGTAATACGTACCTTAAATCCAGCCAAATTCGCTTTGTGCGCACTGAACACAACACTTTTCAAATAACCTCACAGCTACATGTTCCAGTCACAAGGAATGATTTACGATGACCTTGAAGGCCAGGCTATAGGAAAATGATTGCTGATAATTCTGTAATTTTGGAAATGGCTCTTGAGGAATTGCTTCACTGGCTTTGCAATGTGCGGAGGTGCACCAACATGCATGAAAACGATACTATCCATACAATAACGATGTTGAAGGCTTGGAATATGATGTGGTTGCATAGCAGATTTTTATACTGGCTACCAGTGACGATACAGGTAACGGGACTTGGCGGAGACATCTCCACGAAAAAATGGGCCCTATGATAAAGGATGCTGTGAACACGCACCACACATTACTTTTGCTGAATGAAGCGACACAGCTTCATATGCGACTGTTTTTTACGTTGCCCATATCCGCAATTTTGAGTACTGACATAGCCTTTAAACAAGATAGCGCTGACGTCCTTCCAGAAGGACGAGAACGGAAGCTTACTTTTTTATTCTTGTCTGTAAGAATACGTGTACAGTGACATATTTTATTTCTTTGAATCGCGTCCTCCCACCGCAGATCAATTTTAGCTTGTATTGTCGATTGCAAAGTGGTTAGATACAGTTGCAAAGTTGAGGTTCATACAGAAGATACTGGAGACTTCCTCGTAGTTGGATTTATATTTCTTGAACTTCCTTCAATTTTTGAGACATTTATATGAATATATTTCATTTTCAATGCTGTTTTAATAATAATGATTCATCAGATTAAACTTATAAAATATTCATTTATCGTCATTCCGGAAAGAAGAGCAATATTGCAAAACTAATGGCCTGATTGTGAAAAAAAAATCACTTATAACGATCTTGTGCAGTCATATGAAGGTAATTAATAGTTTCTGAGAAAAAAATTAAACCAAAAATAATTCCGCGCTATCTGGTTAAGGTGGAAATGGGCTTGATCTGCCCACAAAATGTTTCATGGCCAATCGCTAGTCACTTCCATATGCGCAAGAAATTGTAGAGCGAACGTGTCTCGATGGCAGGTCAGCAGGAAGCAACTCCAGAAGATACCTAATTTTATACGGATAGCAATGCAGAATATTGCGTACAATTTTATGTACTGTGCTCTGAGGCATACCTAATGCTCGGGCAATTCCACGCGCACAGCAGCCTTGCGCATCAGTGTTCGACCCTGGCTCTGGTGCTGTGGCCACATCTCCTACAGAGGTCGAAGGGATTGACTTCCGCCGCGGTGGAGTGGCCGAGCGCACTGAGGCACTATGCTCCGATCTGCGAGGCCGTTCCCCGTCGGAGATTCGAATCCTTCCCCGGGCACGGGTGTTTGTATTGTCTTTAGTATAAGTTAGTTTATAAGTAGTTTGTAAGTTTAGGGACTGATGACCCAACAGTTGAGTCCCATAAGCTTAACAAACATCTGAACATTTTTATTTACTTTCTCCCTTTGCCACATTGCACTTGAAGCGATCCTGTTTCTTCGAACTTATTCACTATATTCTTAGAGCCTTCACAGTCATCGGACAACAATCTTTCTCGCGTTCTTTAATGACCGGAATTTCCATAAGGCCGCAACTGCAGAGTCATCGTTCTTGTAAAAAGGCTTCACAAGGAGAGAGATCTATGCTGCTTCGAGAGACCCATGACAATATGCAGTAGGAGGCGAGCGACTCGAAACCCGCCTGTTTATGCCGAATGCACAGTGTCGTGCGCACGTCCCGTGATTTGCATGCCCCTTGCAGTGACATCTATTGATATACATTAATTTCATTATATACAATTTTCTTTACATTTTAGATTTTTTGTTTGGGGGTTCTACGTCTACATAGATACTCTGCAAATCACATGTAAGTGCCTGGCAGAGGGTTCATTAACAACTTTCATAACTTTTCTCTACCGTTCCATTCTCTAATAACGCGCGGTAAGAGAGAACACGTAAATCGTTCCGTTTTCGATCTGATTTCTCTTATTTTATTGGGATGGTCATGTCTCCCTAAGTAGGTGGGTGCTAGCAAAATATTTTCACATTCAGAAGTAAAAGTCGGTGATTGAAACTTCGCAAACAGATCACGCCGCAATGAATAACGTCTTTCTTTTAATGATTTCCACCCCAATTCGTACAACATTTCCGTGACGCTTTCCGCCCCGTAACGTGATCAAAACAAAACGAGCTGCCCTTCTCTCAACCTTCTCAATATCTTCCGTCAGTCCCACCTGTTGAGGGTCCCACAAGGGGCAACAGTACTCCAGGAGAGGACGCACAAGTGTGATGTAGGCAGTCTCTTTGGTGGAGCTGGTGCATCTTCGAAGCGTTCTGCCAATGCAACGCAATCCATGGTTCGCCTTCCCCACAGTATTTTCTGTGTTCTCTCCAGTCTAAGTTGTTCGTAATTATAACTGCTAGGTATTTAGTAGAATTTACGACCTTAAGGTTTGACTGATTTATTGCGTAATTGAAGTTCACCGGATTTCTTTTAGTGGTCATGTGTATTACTTCACACTTTTCTTTATTTAGTGTCAATTGCCAATTTTCGCACCACGTAGAAATTTTGTTTAAAGCGCTTTGCAGTTGCTTGTGATCCTCTGTTGACTTCACTAACCGATAAACGACAGCATCATCCGCTACCAGTTAGAAACAGTTCTGGCACATATAAGGTTTACAATTTTCGTACATATGGACTATATGTGTAATGGTATTTCTCGTTGTAGCTGTTGTTCACTTCCCCAGTATAAATGTCATTATTCCAATACTATGATAAAATGTTAATGTTGTTTCTGTTTTGTTGCCAACTCCTGAATGTGTTACCAACTGCTGAGTTTGTGTGTCTTTTTCCTTCTTTGTTTGTGTTAATGGCAACTTAGGTGACAGTGACTTTTCTTTTGCAGAACCGATCCAGAATGAACAAGTTGTGTCGGCAAGTGAGCATCGAGAGCCCGGGCCCGAGTATTAAGGACTGCGTCTTCAGCTTCGAGGTGCCCGTCCCCGATGTTCCGCCCATGGGTGCAAGAATCAGGGTAACAACACTCTTGCTACCTATGTTGCTCGCAATAAATACTAACAAAATACACATATACGGAGTTTGTCAAATATTTTACGGTAATTGCGAACTTATCTCTGCTACGTCCCAAGGACTCGGAAATGCCACCGTATTGAACCACTCATTTTATGGAAGAAGCAACTCAATGACTTCACTCAATTTCTCCACGGCCAAACTAAGCGTCATTCTGAAAACAAGGACTTTTTTTCTCAAAAATCTGTGTTTCAAGAGAGTGTAATATAGCCAGCATTTTCTCATCTAAATTAAATAAGAAATATCATTTGTGTAGGTTGTTCAGTCTTGATGCCTGTAGAAGTTCTATGGACGTTATATTAAATTTCCGTTACCCTACTTAATTTATTATTTATTTAAACAAAGAAAATTCCCCACTGGAATAACAGGACCGATGCTGCTCATCACAAAGAAGAAACAATGAATTGCAGATTTCTAAAATATTAAGGTTTCGAGGGAAGAGCCAAGCTTAATATTTTGGCAGCCTTTTTCATTATGCCTGTGTGCAACACCTCTATGTGGTTAGTAGCAAACTATCTTTTCCATATTGTCGTTATTTATTTTATTTGCCTGTCTGGTTCCGTGAGACCATTTGAGCCACAGCTACTTGGTCAAGGGACGAGTCAGTACATAGTTTCCATAAACCTTTTTAAAACATTTATAAAAGAAAGAATTAACAAAACATTACAGAGAAAAGTTGTCAACTGCAGTGAGGAATTCGCGTAGAAAATACGCGTGTGCCACAGGGATATCTTTCAGTCTGGGTTTTAATATTTGGAGTTCATAACTCAACTTTTTCTCTGTTCTGTTGGTTGCCGTTGAAACTGAAACCTTCTGAACAGTGCACGTCTACCCGTGTAGTGCTTAACGAGCTGTTCACAAGCGTGTACTATTTTTCTATTTGGTGTTCACCGAGTGAATGCCGCGGTTTTTTTAAGAGCCAGTGTTATCATTTCCTTTTATCTTGAAACCTGCTACATGTTTACGGGAGCGTTTAACCTAATACTATCGCATACTTTACCACGGTCAGTCTTCGCTACCCTGTGTATAGTAACGTGACATTTTTAATATTTGCAATATGTAGAGCACCACATAAAATGTGTGGCGATTATTCCCCTCCCCTCCCCCCCCCCCTACGCATCACGGGAAGAAACCCAAATGGAAAATCCCATATAGGAAACCTGATGAAATTATTAGGTTCAGCTATTTTTAACGTAAGAGTAACTAACAGCTATCTTTAGGGGCACAGTAAGTTAGCATTTTTGTACATTTTGATTCATAGATGTTCCGATAGAAGCTAGAACTTCTCACTTAGGTGCAATATTGCCAGAAAAAAAAGTAGTTGGAATTGTATGCGGAATTCACACACTTCCGTCATGCAGGCCACTGATTAAGCAATTAAGAACATTAACTACTGTCTCACGGTGGACTTAAATTTGTTCACATACAAAATTTGTCATGTACAAACCATTGAAATATGAGAATAATAGAGATATTCACCAACGAAATACCAGTAGGAAAAATGTTCTGCACTTCCATCTAGTGAATCTAGCTTTGACACACAAAGTTGTGCACTACTTAACTATTTGATAGCCAAACAAAACTTTTGGATCCAGAGTTATTTTCAGTCTCAGGCGCATTTTCGGTGTTTCGTCAGGTATCTGTAGTTTTGTTTTTGCTGTGTGTAGCCGGGGCCATTCCAACGAAATACAGGTACTGTCCATCACGTCTTTCATTGATGGTCAGTGTCAACATAAAGCATCGGCTTGTTTTCTATCACAAACAAGAAGATTTTAAAAGTGGAATTGTAGGTGCGCATCGGATTGATTGGCCCCAAATTAATACAGTGCGGTATTCAGTTTATCGATGTGTATTAACAGGGGCAGTAAAACACTTGTAATAACCAGCGTGGCCTCTGCAGTCACCGCTGCGCGATTACTGCCTCTTCTTCGTTTTGCTGTCCCTCTTCATACCTACTGTTCCATAATACTGCACTACACAAATTTAGGGCTAATCTATCGAATGCACAAATAAAATTCCGATTTAAAAATCTTTCTGTATGTAACGAGAAATAAAACGATGCTTTTCGTTGATACTATGCATCGCATGACAGTCGTGTGGATAGTATTTCGTTGAGTTGGCCCCAGCTACATGCTGCAAAAACAGATTTGTCCGAAAGAACAGACACCACATATAAATATAAGTTATATAATATGCCGGTGAATGGCAATGATCCTTTCTTCAGCACGGAAGCACTCCTAGGCCCTTACTCTTACGGAAATCAATTTACAAAACTACGAGTTTGAGTAATAGTGAGCAGGATAAAGTTGAGAATTTGTATCTGACGGGAGGCGTACTTGAGGAATCCGTGCAGTTGTGGCGATCGCTGTAGTGTAGGAGGGGTCAGCGCAACTGCCTAGAAAGCAGGAGGCCGGGTTCGAATCCCGGCTGGATACACGTGTTCATCTTTACCCATACATTCCGTGAATGTAAGTAAAACTTTATGTCTAGCTTTTCTAACGACAGTCACCCACCCCCCTCCCCTCCCCACTAGTGAAGAAAGAGCCAACTGGCATCCTTCTGTAACTACAGTGCTGCCGCCTAAAGCGCTAGTGTCGTTTCCGTGCCTGGTCATGATGATTATTTGCAGTGAAGAGATACGTTTGTGAAGTTACGAAAGCACCCAATAACGATCCAAGATATCATACGTGCTCTCTCAGCTTGAGTGCCAGTAACTATGCAGTTCGTAATAATTTTTTTATTGCTGAACACACATCGTGCGATGACAGCTGCATGCACATTGATGATTAAAGCACAGCTATGCTTTTACGGATATGCTGTTAACGACTACGCAACAGGCGGACGTGATAAAGGGTAAGTGGTTGCGTCGTAGACTCTGATATAAAGGTTTTCGGGTTTAATCTACTTACATGCTGCATTTTTTCCTCTCTTATCAAGCGTTGTCTCTACTGCATCGGTCACTACAGATAATTAGAAGAACACAACTATACTATAACACATCATTGCATTACTCAAGCACGTTATCAGTTTTCAGAGCATTTTAGGCTACTGTTGGGCAACAGAAATATTTAGCATTATTTTTGATGAAATGCACCGTAATAATTGTAAAGAGAGTCTAAACAATAATATCTGTTCACGTGCAAGTGGTCCTTTTCGTAATATTTTCATAACAGAGTTTGAAACTATATCTGCTCCGATATTACACGAATTAAAATCAACGAAACTTATTTCAATGCCTATACCTTCTAGGCCGCAGTAACTTTATCGCTTCTATTTCCTTTCTATCGTGTCCTTATATTGCCCCGAAACGATTTCTAGAAGCAAATCGTTTTCGTGTTTGGAGAAGTTTCAGTATAGCTCTTTTTCCTGTTTACGTCCTTCCATATTTATAACATGAAAGCTTCGATAACAAATATTGGTATTAATATCTGTGGTCGAAAAGCAATAATCATGTCGATAGCCGATTTTAGCGGTGTTGCCAAGCATCTTCCGTGCTGACTAAGATCAACGTTGAAGTTTCGGCGGATCTAGATTTAGCGGTATGTTTCTGAACTAACGTCAGATTTGATCTCCATTCCACGATGTTTATACATTTGGCCCGTAAACTTTAAATACACATCACACTGTGATATTAGTATGTAAATATGGACTAAACAAGCTGAGGATTGTGTAAGCATAGTATGCATTGTGTTACTCATGTCACGCAGAACATAGTAACGAATAAAATACACACACAGATTTTTTATTTTTTTATTTTTATAGATACATAATATAAATTCCACCCGTTCGAAACCCGCCCCTCCCAGGAGGCTCACCGGTTATTTCATGAGTACATCTTTGGCGAGTAGGGGGCTCCGAGCTAATGCAGTCTTTCTTCCTCCTTTCCTCCCTGGACTGCATTTCCTTTCCCTTCCCCTCCACATCGGTGTACTGATAACCTTAGCAGTATGGTCCCCCTGTCCCAAAAAAATAACCAACCAACATTCGAAGCCGGGAGGGTCGCTATCAATGTATAAAAAGAAATACAGTTCGGAGAAAACAGATTATTACAGATATTGCAACGACTGAGAGCTGTCTCCAAACGTTGCCTGCATATGTCGAACCATACGCCGCTCTTTGCTTAGTGTTGTAGGAGAGAACTGCGAGTCTACTGTCGCTGGATCACTTGCAGAAGGACTGCCGCGGTATCCGTCAAAGCTGTCCCGCACAAGGAAAAGTAAAATCAACAATTAGGATCCTTCCGACAGCAAGACTAATATGAAGGCTGCCTACTAACATTTGACAAAACAAGACGGATCCTTACGTAAACTCAAATATCTGTAATGATCAATCTAGGATCCCCTTCAATTTCGTACTCACTCCCAACCTCGCTCCCTCTCCTTCAAACTTGGGTGCCCCACGCTACTGCGGTTCTTACGAAACCCTTAAACCGGCCCTGAATCTACTAAACTCCTTGTGATCCATCCTGCTAAATTCACCTAGCGAGGTGGCGCAGTTGTAACACAATGAATTCGCATTCAGAAGGATGGTGGTTCAAATCCAACTCCGGCCATCCAGAAAAAAATGTTTGTATAGTCTATGGGACTTAACTACGTGGTCATCAGTCCCTAAACTTACAAACTACTTATGAACTACTTACGAACTAGGACGGCACAAATATCCATGCCCGAGGGGGGATTCGAACCCCCGACCGTAGTGGCCGTGCAGACCGTGACTGGAGCGCCTTAGTCCCCTCGGCCACTGCGGCCGGCCGGCCATCCAGATTTAGGTTTTCCGTAATTTCCCTAAATCACTCCAGGCAAATGCCGGGATGGTTACTTTGAAAGGGCACCTTCCTAGTGTAAGCTCCGTCTCTAATGAACATGCTGTCGACGGGACGTTAACCTCAAAGCTTCCTACCCCCTTCCCCCCTGCTAAATTCATTTTAAAGGGTTCTGTTTACTTTTACAAGTTTCCGAAAAAAAGATACTAACAAATTATTGATAAAGTATGGGAAGAAAGAAGGATTAGGAAGGAAAGGATTGACATGGCTGCATTGGGGAATTGAAATTAAACAATGGCGACAAGTGAAAATGTTAGCCTGGCCGGAAATCGAAGCCGGATCTCCCGCTTCGGGCCAGCGTTGCCTGTAACCTTTGCGGAAGTGCAACCAATATGTTGCCAAAGTTTCATGGACAGTACGGCAGCGCATAAAATACAAACAAACATTGCATACTAGACTACGTGAAAACCCGGCGTTGGCCGGGTATTTATTGATTCTGTACCCTTGTATTCCATATTCCCTCCCCTCCTCTCTCTGTTCTTCTCCACCTTCCCCCCTCTCGACCCATTTCTTTCACTTCCCCTCCTCCCTTCCGTCTCCTTGGTTCATCTCCCCCCCCCCCCGCCCCATCTAGGAAAACAAACAAACACAAACACACGTGTGTGTGTGTGTGTGTCTCAACATACGTGGTGATTAGTGTAACAGAGGCAGTTTTGTGCAAGATACCCTTTGGCATGCACTATAAAACGTTTATGTAGACAGTGAACTTCCTCTTAGTTTAAAAGTCAAGTGTCCAAAAATTCATCAGTATTGGAGAAAAACTATGGATTTTGTCAGATTGCAGAAGTAAAGTGCCCTCCGCCACGCACCATACGAAATTTCATGTACATAGTGAGCTTCCTCGTGTTTTAAAGTTCAAGTGTAGAAAATTTCGTCAAGATCGGAGCAAAACTCTGGATTTTGTCGAAATCCATAAGTAAAGTACCCTCCGCCATTCGCCGAACGAAATTTTCTGTGGACATTTAACTTCTTCTTGTTTTGAAGGTCAACTGTGCAAAATTTCATAAAGATCGGAACAAAGGTGTAGATTTGTATGCAGTAGAAACACACGGTCACATTGAAAAACGGGCTTTCTGTTTTTCTCCAATTTTCCGGTAGATTTCCTAAAATTGTTATTTCATACAAACCATGTCTTGAGCAATACAAACACACACACTTTCAAAATCATGCCTAATTGGTCGAGCCTTTCTCAAGTTGTGGTGTGCCCAAATTAAATAGAGATTAATTTTTATTTATATGTAAATTTTTGTGCAAGGTACCCTCCCTCATGCACCGTTTGAAATTTTAGGTGGACGGTGACCTTCCTCCTGTTTTGTAGGTCAGTCGTGCAAAATTTCATGAAGATTGCAATGAAACTGCAGATTTCGTCAGTCTGTAAGAAAATCATTCTCCGTCATGCACCTTAATTCGGCCCTGTCGCAAAATAATTTCTTAGCTGACATCTTCTACCTATAAATTAAACACATGCAAAATTCCAACGTCATAAGTGCACTAGGTTTCAAGATTTTGTGTTTAGTCAGTGAATGAGTGACCTTTCGCTTTTATATACAGGGTACCCCAATACACTTTTTCACCGAAAATATCTCTGGAACTACGATGGATATTGAAAAATGACTTTCACTGCCATGAACGCACGACAAGGGATTACGAAAATAAGTACTGAAAGACATCCCTAAAAAACATTTTTAACACAGTTTTTTTTCAGTGGATACCACACATTGTTTCTTACGCAATCAATAGCATAAAACACCACAAAAAGAATGGCGTTGATTGCATCGCAATACGTCAGTTACATCCGGAGGAAATGGGAAACAAATTTGACGTTTGAAGTACCTACACGAAGCGCGCAGCTAGAGAGTCCCAAGACAGACGTCAGTCTCGGGACGCGCTAGCTGCGCGCTTCATGTACTTCAAACGTCAAATTTGTTTCCCATTTCCTGCGGTTTTAATTGACGTTCTGCGATGCAATCAACGCCATTCGTTGTGATTTTATGCTATTGATTGCGGAAGAAATAATGAGAGGTATCCATTAAAAAGCCGTAATGGAGCGGCCGAGCGCTCTAAGGCGCCTTGCTGCGGAGCGCGTGGTTGCTCCCCGTAGTAGGTTCGAGTCCTCCCTCGGGAATGGGTGTGTGTGTGTTGTTCTTAGGTTACTTTAAGTAGTTTGTAAGCCTAGGGACTGATAACCGCGGTAGTTAAGTTCCACAGGTTTACAAATATTTGAACATTTTTTCCATTAGGAAAAAAAGCAGTACTTTTTTTTTACGATTTAGGCTGTGCCATTGAACTTACTGTCACATTCCCCTGCCATGCGTTCACAACCGTGACTCTCGTTTATCAATAACTACTGTAGTTGCAGAGATATTTTGGTGAAAACGTTGAGTGAAACACTCCCTATATAGAAATGAAATAATCTACTGTTGCTATTGTCAATATCGATACCAACGATTACATTTCTTGGAACTGTTAACTATTTTAACCTTTTGGTAGTACATAAAATTCCTAAAATGTGACGCCCGCTCCCCCAGAGCCGACGTTGTTTAACGAGGAGAACACATGGGTATCGGATTTTAGAATTTTTTTATATTTATAGTACGTGAAGTTCAGAACTTAAATAACAAACAAAGCCAATCGACGCATCTCTCAAAAATTCTCGAGAAAGTCGACTTTGAAGTCAGCCAAGAACACATCGTACAACAACGAACAAACACGATCAGCTTCCACAAGGAAAAGAACAACCCATTTAAAAAGAAAAGGCGGAAGCGTTCTGGTCTTACAGACATAGTATCGGTGTTTCGAATCTAGCTGTGACAGTTTTTTTTTAGTTGTGTTCGAATACTGACACATTTTTTATATATTATATATATTTTACGAAAAATATGTTTACTTCATGGAGGATGTAATCAAACTTACCCTATTTCAAATTCAATTATATAAAACATTTTGGGTTCCCTAATTCGACGTGTTGTGTCAGTTTTTGTTTAGGCGAGCAGAACACCTTGTCGCCACCAAAAACGGTGGTTGAGTAGGTTAGCTGCTTGGACAGACATTAGTAGCTACGGAGATGACTTTCCAAAAACAGCGTCGGAGCTCTTCACAGAATGAACGATTACAGACAACCGTCGTCAACAAATAGTGAAGCCAATACTGTGAAAATGTAACTTATGTTTTGTGATTGAAACCATCATTAACAACCTTTTATAGAATATAGAAAGTTACAAATTAACAAAGTAGGCGCTTTTTTCGTAAGAATTACCATTAGATATGAAAATTGTGTAAGTATTCGAACACAACGAAAAAAAGTTTTATCACGGTGGGATACGAACCACGGACCCTGTGGCTATAAGATCAGAAAGATACCACCTGAGCTACACCGTCAGATGCTGCAAATGTTTTAATTATTATTGGTACTTACTTGTTCTTGCAAAATTTCGAAGTCGATTTTCTCCAGAATTTTTGAGAGTTGCGTCGAATGGCTTTGGCTGTTTATTATTTACGTTCTAAACTTCAAGTAAGGTAAAGCAGTCAACAATCCGAATATTGGTTTGAACATCACAGTGCTTTACCAGGTATGGTCCGGCTTGGAGGTGGGTGGTATGCCGTTACCTCCGACCTTCGAATTTACTTTCCCAGCCAGTTATAAGGGAACCTACAGTTTAGCGTGGGTTCCGAAACACGGTGCCACTCAATATTTTTCACATCAACAACACTGCCACGGATGAAATAAGTGGAAAGTGAAGGATAAGAAACCTAGGACCTGGTGAGAATCGAGCCCACGACCTTTGGATTTATAGTCTGGCACTCTACCGCTGTGCTACTGGACCTCATGTACAAGGACGTAGCCAAAGGGGGGGGGGGGTTCTTGGGGGTCCGAACCCCCCTATCACCTAAACGATAAAATACTACTCAAACTTATGCTAAGAACAACACACACCCATGCCAGATGGTGGACTCGAACCTCCGAGGGACTAAATGAAATAAGACATGACCTAGTTACCGTGTAGTGAAACTGAATGATATTGTTATCAGTCATACGACGAAAAGGAGATAAATACTATAGACAGTCAACAAAGCCTTCTATAATTTTCGATACATCGATAACAGCAACGGCTATTGCCCAGTCCTCCTTTAGCCGTTTGTTGGCCTTGCTCCATTTACTGCTATGTTAAGCACTAGAGTGGAATGCTGCGGCTGCCGCTGCCGTTTATTTCTTTTGTGGTGTTAAGATAGCTTCCAATTATGAATAAGTTAATAACAAGAAAAAAGACAAAAACCGACTTTCATTCATCCACTAGCGTTATGGTAAGTTAAAATACGTACTACTATAACAGCTTATTTATCTATTTACAGCAGTTTAATGTTACCAGCGCAGTCGTTATTTGGAGTGGCAATATTGCAAATGTTCAAATGTTTGTAGAGCTTATGGGACTTTACTACGGGGTCATCAGTCCCTAAACTTAAAAACTACTTATGAACTAGCTACTACGAAGGACGGCACAAATATCCATGCCCGAGGGGGGATTCGAATTCTCGACCGTAGTGGCCGTGCAGACCGTGACTGGCGCGCCGCAGTCCTCTCGGCCACCTCGGCCGACAGTATTTCAATATATCATAAGGAACCTCACTCAGTACGTGTTAAGCTTGAGAGTAATATTTTATCTAGAGGATGGATTCGTTGCAATACCAACAAGAGTAAAAGAACCAATAATCTTGGAAATAAAATTACAGACTTACGGTCTCTAAATCAACATGCAAGGTTTGGTTTGCTTTGGTTGTTTAAGGGGACAAAACTACAGTGGTCATCAGTCTGCAAGGTATTTAAAATGTTCAAATGTTTGTAAAGCTTATGGGACTTAACTACGGGGTCATCAGTCCCTAAACTTACAAACTACTTACGCACTAGCTTATACTAAGGACGGCACAAATATCCATTCCTGAGGGGGGATTTGAACCCCCGACCGTAGTGGCCGTGCAGACCATGACTGGAGCGCCTCAGTCCCCTCGGCCACGGCGGCCGGCTCAAGGTATTAATACTGATGCAAAAATTAATGCAAATTTTGCGAAACACCGAGCTACAGTCGTGTCTGACAGGCAGCGAGCTTGGTGACTTGCAATCGCGTGTTCAAATACAAAGAAACACTTCCCATTCTGATAATCTAACTTCGTTTGGAATAATAACTTAAGGTTCTGCTGGCATATATTGAAACAATTTTTAAGAAATTTGTTCCTTAATTTTGCATATAAAATATAGCAGTATTTGTAAAAGGTCTTGCAAATGCAAATTATGTACATAAAGCCGGCCGCGGTAGCCGAGGGGACTGAGGCGCTTCAGTCACGGTCTGCACGGCCACTACGGTCGGGGGTTCGAATCCCTCCTCGGGCATGGATATTTGTGCCGTCCTTAGTCTTAGGTAGTTCATAAGTAGTTTGTAAGCTTAGGGACTGATGACCCCATAGTTAAGCCCCATAAGTTCTACAAACATTTGAACATTTTTTTATGTACATAAAATATAAAAAAAAAATATGTTAAGTTTGTTTTTAGAAGAAATTAAAAACAAGAGCGTTTGTAAATTTCTCTTTAACAAGTCGCCCTCCCCCCCTCCTGAACAATATCCTGGCTACGTCACTGACACGTACCATAAATAAATAAAAAAAATTCTATACCCATGTGGCCACCTTGTAAGATAAACTGTGATGGCTGTCTGTAGATGAGAATGTAAGGTAGGTAAAGCAGTCAACAATCTTAAGATTGGTTTGAACACATCCTAGGACCTGGTGGGAATCGAACCCGTGACCTTTCGATTTGTAGTCTGGCACTCTACCACTGTGCAACCGAGGCGCACTAATGAGAATGTATGAAAGTTTAATTGTCAGTATGTGGTGCGCTTGCAGGTAGTGTGCGCTGGCGCGTGCTACCGGCGGCGGTCGCCGTCCGTGTCGTCGATGTCGTCGGTGTCGTCGCAGGAGTCGACGTCGATGGAGGCGACGCAGAGCCCGGCGCACTACGGCGTGCGCGACGGCGCGCTCTTCCCGGGCTACGAGGTGGCCGGCATCGTCGAGTCGCTGGGCGAGCGCGCAGACCCCTCCGAAGCGGGGCCCGCAGGCCTGGCCGTGGGCGACCACGTCGTGCTCTACCCCTACGAGGGCGTCCCCAACGGGTACGTCACATGCCTCGCTTTAGTAGCTTTACATCCTATTACATTTCTTATTTATATTTCGTAAAAATTATTAATTTAGGGGGGATTGGAACTTAAATAGTGGCAACACTGCTGTGGAGACACTGTGCAATGGAATCTACTATTGTCGCCGATAGCGACAAGGACAGGTCTGAGCTAATTAGCTTAGTGTTGGTTTCATATTTAACCATCAGAGCAAAGATTTAGCTGCGAAGCGAAGCTATTCTCGCTCGAGTCTCGGACACGCGCTAGCAGCGCACCTCATGTGTTTCAAACGTCAGCTTCGCTTCGCAGTTTCTCGGGATGTAATTGACGGATTGTTATGCAACCAACGCCACTCTTTTTGTGATTTTTCATTCTACTGAATGCTTAAGAAATAATATGTGGTATCCATTTAAAAAAATAAGTTTGTGTTGAAAATAATACTTATTTGGGTTTTAGAATGTCTCATAGTACCTACTTTCATAAGCCCCTGCCGTACGTTGATGACCGTGAAAGTCGTTTTTCAATACCTATCGTAGTTACAGAGATATCTGGGGTGAAACAGTTGAGTGGGACACCCTGTATAATACAGTCGATACCGTTTATAGCGATATAGGTTTTAACGACGTGCTGGTTATAACAGCGAAATCAAACTGTCCCGTTTAAATCCTATAATCATATGTAAACGCCACATTTTAAAAACAGCTTTGTACGCTATAGCTTATTACGCCTTGTATAAAACGACATATTTCTCATTACATTATCGAAAAATTATATCGGCAATAACGTCCAACGTTCATTTTTGTTTGTTACGGATTTGGAAGTTACTAACAACAATGTAACGGTAATGTTGAAACTCTTGTTTTCTGAAGAGTGTAAGTTTCAGATTAATACTGGATGGGAACTATGATCACCCTGATTATAATCAGCAGCAGTAGGGGAACTTGGTGCGTTAGTGATTAGCAGATGTTCTCTGTCA
The DNA here is from genome assembly GCA_026315105.1 of Locusta migratoria. NCBI lineage: Eukaryota > Metazoa > Arthropoda > Insecta > Orthoptera > Acrididae > Locusta > Locusta migratoria. The sequence continues at coordinate 449,290,329 of CM048755.1, read as the reverse complement.
GCTGTGCATCTTTCTATTAGATGGTGTTGGCTGCATGGTTGTCTTCTTTCTCAGTGATTGTTAGGTGCTGAGCTATGACGCTATCTGCATTTTTCTTTCTCGTTATGAGACTCATCGTAGCAAAGGTGGTACAAACGAACACAGTAGCAAAGTAAGGTTAACATTTCAGTATACACAGTATACTTCGATAATACGAAGAATTTATGTGTAGGACACTGTCTTTCATTTTGGTACTGTTGACTGAATTTTGTAATAAAGTGAATGGAACGAAGTTGTATCATTCAAAGCTATTTTACTATACAGCACCTACAGTAAGTTTTAAACATATCAACATTCTATCCTTCACTATCCAAGACATTATTGAACAAATTGCATAGTTTCTACTCCCTGCTTCATTTATTAACGCTTTATGTATTTTAGTAAGTACTGCACAATCACAATAAAAATTGCAATTCAATCCTTCACCACAAATACTGCAGCTGTACAGTGTGTTTCTGCTACTTTTAAGAAATTTTATCTCTAGGACAGCCTAAAATTTACAGATTCGAAACTTTTATGAAAAACGCAAAAACCCTGTTTGTACGACTATCGGTTGTAACCACCGGAAACCTTTGATCCCTTCGACGTCGTTATAAGCGGTTTGGACTCTAGTGTGAAGATCGCTACTGCAGATCCTTCAATAAATATCTGCAAGATCATCCTGGGTAGGCAGCAGCAATTATTCTGAGGCTACACGGTTTTGTGCAATGAATACTTTTTTTGCACAGTGATGAATTATCCCAAAATATGATGCCATATGAAAGAAGTGAATGAAAATAAGCATAAGTAAGCTAATTTTCTGAGATCTTTATCACCAAAATTTGCAATAACCTTAAAAGCGTAAATAGCTCAACTCAAACGTTTCATCACATCATCTATGTGTTTCCGTTCAATCTCTCAACAATGCACACAAATAAAATTTTTGAATATTTTACCTTAGCTACAGATTTCTGTTCACAGTCTATATTTAAGGTGTCATGCCATTTGGTGTACAGAATTTTATTAACACCTGTTATCCATTTCACCTATGAGTTTGAGCTCGTATTATGGCTACATCGCATGACAAACAACGATGTATTGTGCCTTGCCAGAGTCGTCCAAATGTCTACTTTTATTTCGTGTATGAATATCACATCGTGATTGAAAAGGAAGCGACATACGCACTAATATTACAAACAAACCGTGCTTTTTCGAGCATTTTTTGGCCAGTGTCAACTCTGAGGAAAAATAGAAGTCAAACCATAATTAGGAAAAAAAATTCCTTTGCACAGTTTAACCTCTTACTGCATGACTTTTTTCTTTTAGTGTAAAAAATAACTTTGGAGGTTACAAGACCACAGTGAAAACAATTACGAAAGAAAAATGTTCCTATTTACGTCTACTTTCTATCGGTATGTGACATAAGCATTACATTCATATTGAAACTGGTTCTGTCCTCATTCACCCACAAATGAATCAATGGTCGGCAATTACCTGCAAGGGGCCATCAACAGCGATTAAGGGCAAAACTATTCCATAAAGATAAGTTATACAAGTCGTAAGGGCATATAGATCGTGGGTCACTAAAGTTGGCCTCCGTTTCATCGTTTCGAAACAGTCAGTGTTGCCAACTCGTAAATGCGAAAACATCGTACTACACACTCAAAATTATAGATTTTGACTCAGAATTATCGTACATCACACAAAAAAGTTAAAAAAGCAAATAAATTAGTTAATACAAAATTATGGTAATTTCCGTGGAACGGTGTACATCGAAGTAACGGCATCAGTGGCAGCGATATATATGGCACATTTGACCAACATATCATTACTTTTTATAATAAAAACTGATCAATTTAGACGCATCCACATACCATCCCGAGAGATTTTTTTAAACAAACAAAGTATTACGCAAGACTGATGCCGTTACTTCAATGTACTTTGTAAATTACCAAATTGATATTAGGAAAAGTGACACTTTAGGTTATTAAATAATCGCGCCACAGACATACGTGAAGTTCAAAAATGTTCAAATGTTTGTAAATCTATCGGACCAAACTGCGTGGTCATCAGTCCATAGCTTACAAACTACTTAAACCTAGGTAAACTAACCTAAGGACAACACACACACCCATGCCCCAGGGAGGACTCGAACCTCCACGGCGAGCAACCGCGCGCTCCGCAGCGAGACGCCTTAGACCGTTCGGCTACTCCACCGCGGCCATACGTGAAGTAGTAGTAGCACTTTCAAGTAGTAGTCATTATTATAGTAACGCAAGTCTTATGATGAGTTTAATTTCACTTACCTTAGTTGTATCGACAATTCGTATTGCCTTAAGTGTACTTGATATGAACGGGTTTAAATGGTATCTCCAGCCGAAAAGAAATTATCGTATATTTGGCCAGTATCGTAATAGGTACTATCGTACCTGAAATTATCGTATGCCCCCATAATTATCGTACGAGTTGGCAACACTGGAAACAATGCTTCGGTACGCGGCTCTATTTTAGTGTTGCAAAACAGCAATGTTTCGAGGTTTCGAAACTGTCGTGTTTTATTCTGCTGTCGTGTTTCGGATCACATCCGCTGTCGATAATGAAACTTTCGTCCTGTCGGTTCCACTGTTTCAAAACAGACCAATAATACAGGAAGGCTGGACAGACGAATGGTATCCAAACAGTGGTGTTTCATTTTGCTGAAGCTCGGCACAGATAAACATTTAACTTACTAGTATATGAACAGTTTGAAGCCGTGGTGGAGTAGCCGAGCGGTCTGAAGCGTCTCGCTGCGGAGCGCGCGGTTGCTCGTCGTGGAGGTTCGAGTCCTCCCTGTGGCATGGGTGTTTGTGTTGTCCTTAGGTTAGTTTACCTACGTTTAAGTAGTTTGTAAGCTACGGACTGGTGACCACGCAGTTTGGCCCGATAGATTTACAAACATTTGAACAGTTTGAAGTGCGTCAAAAAGTAATGCGCAGACGTGAGTCTGCAGATTAAGAATATTGAAATTAAGATTTGTTTCTAAAGTGACTGCTATAGGCCTATTCCGAAATGAAATAATGACTGACTTATAAACGTAAATGGCTATAAAAGAACACTCTATTTGCATTGAAATATCCAATAAAATTTTAGGTTTATCTGTCCATTTACGGTAATAACATTAAAAACACGCGACTAAACTTCCTTTTTAAAAATAAGAAACAACGTAAAGCCTGAAATGACATATGATAAATCGAACATTATATGCCGTACTTGACGAATTTCATTTTTACACACGCGTATTACGAAAGTTTGGGAGGTAAATGAAACCTCGAATTAAAGATATTTCCAAAATTCGAATTTTAAAATAAGGTTTATTTTAGTAAAGTATCCAGCAGTGCAATTTCAATATCACATGTAGGTTAGCACTTACAACACCTATCGAAATCAGGCACTAGAAAAGAGGAAAGCAAAGTGTATTAATTACATTTACTTTGATAAAAATCGATATATGAGACATAAAAACGTAGGTCCTCAGCTTATGGGACAGCAGGAATGTCACTTATTGAGAAAGCAGTGAATTTGGTGTAGGGATAAAATTTTACCTACCATCCCGGCGACCTCGCGTGATTATGTTGGCAATATCAACAAAATGGCAGAAAATGTTTGCCAAGATGTTAATATTCTTAGAAATCCACGTAGAATGACTTAATTGGTGTTTCGTACAGATCATGAAGTAAATAAATAATGCTGTTCGTACTCTACGGTTGACAGGTTGACTCAGAAATGGTCATCGTAAAATGATTTCATGACCGAACATTTGCGTTGTCACGCTGTTGAGTATTGGCTTATGCTAACGCCACATGATGGCCAACATTATCGAGACCGTCATGATGGCAAGTAAAATTTTACCGGCACAGAAAATATAAAACTGTCGCGGAATCTAAATAAAACCTTAATTTTTCTCTTATAGATGGTGTCCTCGCAGTATGTTACTGGTTCTGTAACAATACTTACGCAGTACCCATTGACGAAGGTACAAAAAGAGTCCCATAATTTTACAAAATACGGACTGTTTCATGCTTTCGAGGCCTCTCTTTTCCAATCTCTGTTTGTCACTGAACAGTATGAGTCACGTAGGAAAAAAACTGAATAGCTATATGTTATAACTTAACGTACGTGGATGGTGTGCAGTATTATGTTATAATTTTAACTCCAGTACATAACCTTTTTTTCAACGAAAAACTATAAATATAGGAAGTGTACAGCCGTTTTCCGTTTTGGCTCATATATAGACCGCTGTGCACTAAGAGGTTAATGTTAGGCTACAACATTGTTCTATTTGCAGGTTGAGTTACGTTATTTTCTGAGTAATCATTTCACCACTATAGTGTTAGACGCTGCGCTTGAGCTTACCTTTATGCTGTTGCGGCGGAATAAGCGCGGGTGTAAAACAAAACTTTTGTTGATTCTTTTCAAGGATTTGCAGCCGGATTTCATCGTTCTTCTGAGACGATATTTCAGTGGACCCCTGGTCGCCATCTTGAGGTTAAATTGGTGGACAATCACGCTGAAACCACTGTGAAGATTCCTAGATCCTTAAATCAATGTCGTTACTAGTGAATTCTCCCCTTGTTTATCAGTTATGAGTTTTTAAAGCGCTACGTAAGGGTGACAAATATTGAACTATATGAAATAAAATCGCCCAACTGCTGAACGGTTTGCGTTAGGACGTTCAAACTGCAGGGAAGGCCGCGGAGCACTATGGGAATTAATATGCGCATTTCAATAGGATTTGGTTGGGCGGCGAAGCCCTTTTATTTTGATGGTTCGTAAATAATAATGCTTTTTTGGCAGTCCATTCCTGCTGTTCACTCCGAATTCTTTCAAGTATGCACGATTCTAACTCAATGGCAAAAGTTTCCACATTTTACTCTTAGATGGCACTGGCAGAAAATTTGAAAATGTCAAGGAGACCAGAGTGAAAAAAGTAAATCACCATCTGCTAAGAATACGGACTGGAAAGATATTCCTCCTCCATGAACCACGTTAGGTGTCACTTGACCAGTTAAAAATTAAGGAAAGCAGCACAGTCTTTCACAAAAAGTCAGACATTTTTAAAGCCTGACAATTTATTTTAGAGTCAATGAACTATTTATATTTTACGCAATGTGGTAATAGACGTCCTTTGATCTTAGTATCAGCAAAAAAAAAAAAAAAAAAAAAAAAAAAAAAATTACATAGAAAATGGGTTATAGTATTAGTTTGCATCAGTAATAGTGAATGGCCCACGATCTTGATCCCATTCTTTCCTTGTTCACACACGTCCCCCTCTTGACTGCTTACTGGCGTTTGTAATCATTAAACTTCATTTGGTTTGGCAGTTGGCTTTGAGGGATAGTGTTGTAAGAATTATTGAAACTCAGAATCATCTAATGTAATCACAAAAAATACACAATCATTCTTATGATTCTTTTGAACGACAATTTATCCACACCAGGATTAGATTCTTATGAGTCTTTATCTGTAATCATTCAAATGAAAGATTTGTTCATGAATCCCCACAACTTTACTCAATAAGCAAAATTGGCTTATTTTGGGGACGGAGAATGCACATTTCATGATTGGAAAGTCTCTTCACCTTCAACGTGTGCCTCTGTGGTATGCAACGTGGTGTGATATTCCTCAATGGCATGGTGACTGCCTGAATGGTACATGAAGGTGTTTGAAGATGATTTCATCCCCATTGTCCAAAGATGGCCTCGGAGGAATGGTTGCACGGGCTGACACCGTGTTATGGATTGCACAGCTGCTCCCGTCAGGGGTTCCGGTCCTCCCTTGGGTATGATTGTGTGAGTTGTCCTAAGGATAAGTTAGTTTAAATAGTTTGTCCGTCTAGGAACTGATTACCTTAGCAGTTTGGTCTCTCAGGATTATAAACATTTGAACATTTGATTATCCAAAGTGACCCTGACTTCAACAACACGTACGTAGTTCGAGCAAGAGGGAGCTTGACCTCATTGAAGCAGAAGAGTGTTTGATGGCGTGGAGTAGCACTTTGGGACCTGAATTCTGGCTCTGTGCTACCCAAAGGTCACTGGTACAGGCCTGGATTGATCACAGCATTCTCCGGATCTGAACTCGTATGACCCTTTTGGGCCTATATTAAAGACAAGGTGTATAGGAATAAACCCTAAACCACTGCTGAGCTGGAAACAGCCATTAAGGTCGTCAACGATAGCATCGATCTTCCGATACTTCGGCAGGTCGCGCAGAATTTCACTATTTGTCAGTGCAACACCATCACCGTGGAAGGCAGGTATACTGAATGTGTCATAACCTAAATTATAATATCTCTAGTGACATTTAGATATTGAATAAAATTTACATTTTGTTTCATATACCATACATCAATAATTGGCACCGTGTCACTACAAACTATATGTGAGGCTGTGATGGAGTTGAGTTGTCATATTAGCGCGCCACCACTGTTGTAATGGTCGATAGGCACTTATTCACTAATGCAGAATGGCAACTTTGTTGTCGTGTTTCAATTAGGCATTGCCAAGTACAGTTGTTGAGGCTCCTCCAGAGCCTCACCAGATATTGCAGCTACTGATGCAATTGCTTTACAAAGTTAAATGACAAACGTGGGGAATATTCATTAACAACGATATATGATGTAGGCGCTAACCAACAAAAGTTCAAATATCGGACACATGCATTCTCCACCGCAGTAGCTTCCATGGTGAGCTCAGTCGCACCATTCTGTCCTTTAACACTATAGCGATGAAATGATTAATCAGATAATAACTAACATTCGCCTACAAACGGATCTGAATTCTATGACTCCTCATAGTAGACACTCTCCAATAATGCTTGAAAAAATGCATGTCAGTCCATTCCAGAAATGTTATTCTCCACAAATCATTGGCTCACAGTTGCTGCTATACAGTGACAACTGGCGGCTAGAATGATTGGGATTCACTGCTTTTAATACACTATGCAGTGTACTTTAGCAATTAATTAATAATATGAAAATAGGTAAGTGAGGAGGGGAGGGGCAGAAGGCCTCTGCCAGTTACCTCACACTGCCACGCACAAGTTGTTCCAGGATGACCCCCATCATCAAAGTGTACAATGTCCTACAATCCCTTCTCAGGACCTCACTTGTGAATCCATCTCCCTTCTCACCACAAAAACACCATGCACACCTAACTTCTACATGCTCCCAAAAATTCACAAACCAGATAATCCTGGATGTCCAATTCTGGCTGGTGACTGTGCTCCCACTGAAAGAATTTCATTGTTAATTGATCAACATCTCCAACCCATTGTCCAAACTTTAGCCTCCTACATCAATGATACCAACCAATTCTTTCACCGACCCTCCACCATCACCACATCTTTAACTTTTGGGTACTCACTCATCTTTGTTGATGCCACTTCCCTATACATTATTAATATTCCTCTTATCTGTGGTCTTCACATTCTTCAACACTAACTCTCCCAATGTTCTTCAGACTCCAAGCACAATACCTCATAACCCTTACCAACAACATCTTATAAAACAACTACTTTTCCTTTGAAGGAAAAGTTTACAATAAAATCTGTGTCAAAGCCATGGGCACCCATTTGTCCCCCCCCCCCCCCCTCCGCCATCTTATATATGTTCCACGTACCACTTAAAGGAAATCTTCCTAGCCTCACTGGTCTGGTTCATGTTCACTTATGGTATTTTCGTGATTTGGAATCATGTCCAGAACATCCTATCCTCTTTCCTTCACAACCTCAACTTCTTCTCTCTTATCCACTCTGCATGGCCCTTCCTGCATGTTAACCTCTGCCTCACTTATTAACCACATAGATATAAACAATTAGGCATAGTATGTCAGGAATAACAAGTAAAATCCACTTCATAATTGTACTCTGAAAGTGCCAAGCCTAATTATGAGAAAGAGTTTGGGTACTGTTTGTCTTGCCAAAACAGTCCTATTGTAAAACCTTGAGAAAGTTCAAAGAACAGATCTGAAGTTTGTTATGGCAGCTTACAGTCAACATGAGAGCATCACAAGAGCACTTGCTCCAGTGGGATATGTTAAGAGAAAGAATGTGCACTCATAATACTGTATTCCGAAAATTGAGATTGGAAGCTAAGTTGAGAAACACACACACACACACACACACACACACACACACACACACACACACACACACACATATAATGTACTGAGAATGGTGTTATTGCCTTATATAATATCTAGATGTTTTGCCTCACAACAAAGGGTTAAATGGTATGGCTCAACCACTTGGCAGTCTCTGGCATGGTCCGTTCACACTTTAAGTTCACAATATCTGCCCTTTCTACTTCATGCACCACCATATCACATGTGGCAGTTTGTGAAATATACACATGTACTATAGTCAACTCTCCCTTATAGAACAGATCTGAAGTTTGTTATGGCAGCTTACAGTCAACATGAGAGCATCACAGGAGCACTTGCTCCAGTGTGTGTGTGTGTGTGTGTGTGTGTGTGTGTGTGTTTCTCAACTTAGCTTCCAATCTCAATTTTCGGAATACAGTATTATGAGTGCACATTCTTTCTCTTAACATATCCCACTGGAGCAAGTGCTCCTGTGATGCTCTCATGTTGACTGTAAGCTGCCATAACAAACTTCAGATCTGTTCTATAAGGGAGAGTTGACTATAGTACATGTGTATATTTCACAAACTGCCACATGTGATATGGTGGTGCATGAAGTAGAAAGGGCAGATATTGTGAACTTAAAGTGTGAACGGACCATGCCAGAGACTGCCAAGTGGTTGAGCCATACCATTTAACCCTTTGTTGTGAGGCAAAACATCTAGATGTTATATAAGGCAATAACACCATTCTCAGTACATGATTTTCATAATTGACTAACATTAAATATCCAATTTTTTCTATTCATATCCATTCTTGGCAACATAAATATGAAATATATATTTAAAATTTTCCTTCCTGTCTTCAACACTATACGGTAAATCTTCTGAAATACTATCCATAACTCATAAGAAGGATGGGCAAATGAGAAACAAGAGCCTTCAAGTCAGAAGAGTAGAATTCTCATTTTACTCCTAACAATCGCTAGTGAACATGGTGCTGACTTATAATATCTTATCAATGGATGAAGTACTTTCTTTTTCTTTTGCCATTTTCTTGATTGTGCAGGGTCAGCATGGTTTAACTATGGATTTTGCATGGTTAATTTTAATGGGTGGTGTGATGCTCTTCCTGTAAACATCTCATTCCTCTCCACCCTCCCCGCTTCACTCAAGAAAAAATAAGTGTACACCAACTGTCTGTATGTAATGTTATGCATATGAAAGTGCGCAAAATTTTTCTAAATATTTGTGAATCATGTAACTGAGGCTATCAGACCAGTATTCACATAGTGGGATGTGGGAAATCTCCTAAAAATCACCTCCAGGCTGACCAGTAGACCGACCCATATATCTGATTCATCTCATGACTTTGAACTGGGGCTGACTTACCTCCCCTTTCTGGTAAGTAGTGCCTTACACTGCACAGTTAACCAGGTGACACATGGTTTTAAGAAAGGAAGATTAGGGTTTAACGTCCCATCAACAGTGTGGTCATTATAGTCGGATCTCATGCTCAGACTAAAGGGTAAAGATGGGAAAGGAAATTGGCCAGGCTCTTTCAAAGGAACCATTCCAGTATATGCTGGCAATTATTTAAGGGAAAATAAATAAAATAAATAAATAAACAGAAAACCTAAATCTGGATGGGTGTTAGATGGATTTGAAGCATTGTCCTCCCAGACACCAGTGTGTTACTACTGCACCAACCCACTAGGTCACTGTTTCAATCTGCCAGGAAGTTTTGTATCACCATACATTACTGCAGAGTGGAAGTTTCATTCTGGAAACATCACTTAGGCTGTGGCTCCACTACAGCCTTTCTTCCAGGAGTAATAGTCCTGCAAGCTTAGAAGGAAACTTTCTGTGAAGTTTGTAATGTAGGAGACAAGGTACTGGTGTAACTAAAGCTGTGAGGATGAACTGTGAGGTGTGCACAGGTAGCTCAATTGGAAGAGTGCTTGTCCACAAAAGGCAAAAGTCCTCAGTTCGAATCCTGGTCTGGCAAACAGTTTTAATCTGCTGGGAAGTTTCAGAAAAATGCTTAATGCTAATTTATGGCATTGAGGTCAAAACTCAAAATAAGTAGAGTAAAAAAAAAAATAAAAAAAAAATAAAAAAAAAAAAATATAAAAAAAAAAATCAGAGAATTTACAATTAGACGAGTGCATCAACTCAAGGACTCACCAGTGTTATTTGCCAGTGCCAAATGTAGACTGAAGAGGAATTTTTCTCTTTTTTTACAGATATGCTGAATACATCACTGTGCCTGAGTTGAAATATTTGGTGAAGATTCCTGAAAGTATACCATTAAGTGTTGCTGCAATGCTTCCTACAGGAGCACTTTTAGCAATGAATACTGTGACCTCAGCACACCAATATGTTGAAAGCATATTGCAGAAGCGTGATGAAAATGGTAAGATATGTGTTTTTTAATTAAGCCTATTAATTCAATTGAGCTAGTGCTCTATCTGTAATATCCTTAATGTTGACAGAGAAGTGAAAGTAACACACTAGCCTAATAAGTAAGCAATAGAGGAAAATCAGAAAGGTATATAAATCATTTTATACAAGTGGCAAATGAATTGTGAAGATGTTTAACAGCTACATTTCAGATTGTGTATAAAAAAGGCCTTATTTTAATTATCTACTAAAACAGCCTGTTCATTTGGTACAAACACTTCTAATAAGATTAGAGCATGTTACATTAGTGATAATAATACATTGTATTTGTAAAGCCATTGAGGGAGATTTAATGATGTACCAAGCTCTACCATCATTATTTGTGTTTCACATCCGTATGGATGCATGCAATTGTACTGAGATATTTCTAATAAGAGGGAGTAGGAAGGACCTATATGATATGTTACATTGAGATGTACAGGAGATCAGAAGATGACATCTAAGACACACCGAAACCAGTCATCTGAATGAATAAAACGCGATGTTGGCTGGAAACCTGTGGACATTGTATTTGCTCCATCCACACTGAATTTCATATTACCGGTGCACATAATCAAACACAGTTGACAACTCATAGGAAAGTTAAGATATCTTGTTTATTTTACAGAGATATGAGCATGCTTATTTAAGTCAGGGTTTTGAGTTCAAGAAATTGCAGAATTCACAGAACTGTGATGTACGGCTATATTATCTTGGTTGCGTGAAACTTTTGTGCTTTAAGGTACCTTGTGTAAGCAGTACTTGCTCAGTCATGTAGAAAAATGTAAACAATGGGGAAGTTTCAAATAAAGAAATGAGGCATAGGTTTTAGAACAAATATTATATTATGACACATAATTAATGAAGGAGTGTGATCAACAAATAAATAAAGAAATGTATAAATAAAAATATAACATTATTGGGCTCTAGTAAAAAATACAAACATAAAGTGTTTTCATACTCTGAAGTTGATTTAGCCATATTGATACCCAGGAATCAAACATAGACATAATTACTTTATTGCTGAGATCATAGGCAGATCCAAGGGGGGACGAAGGTTTGTTTTCCCCTCCCAACAGCTCTTTTCAGCAGCTTATTTATTTATTTATTTACTTTTTATAGAATGCACTGAGTTTTCAAAACTGTGAGAGTGGGCATGAGGTAAAAAGTAAAAAGGGATGACCAGTACTAGAGTCTTTCTATGAAGTCAGAGTTTAGCTGACGATGAAAATTCTTTCAACCCCCCCTTCCCCCCCCCCCTTCCACCCCAGCAGGCCATCCTCGATCTGCCCCTGTGAGAGATACCCTGTTTGGAGAGGTAACTGCAATAATCAGTTACTCATCGATGATGGTCAACACTCACTTGGCTCGAAAATCTGTGATAATGATTTGTTTCTAACGTGCCTGCATGTAGCTGTTAAATTGAAAATGAAATAAGTGTAATATCATAAGGGGAAGACAGATAAGATATTAAATGTATTCAGTAATTGAATTATCTAATGATTATTGATTTCATGGCGAACTTATAATTTACAGACACCTGATTTATTACAGGAAAGTGCAAGATTCTCATTGTTGGAACAGGAGGTCTTGCCTTGTGGGCAATGCGAATTGCATCACACAAATACAGTAGCACAAAAGACAGAGTTCAACTGACTGTTGCTTCCCTCAAGGATGAAGGCTTTGTTTTGGCAAAGGAACATGAAAGGTAGATTGATCAGTGTAAATATATTGTTCTTAAATATGCCATTATTTACAAAATTTCACTTGAAAATAAAATCCAATTTCTTAAATAGGATTAATTAGAACATTAGTTCTTCCAAATGCCCACAGAGTAAATGTCGTGCAGTGGAATGAAGACCTATATGAAAAGCAACTAATTGAACGCACAAAGGATGCTTGCAATGGAGAAGTTGATATTGTGATTGACTTTGGAACTACATCCAGGAGTCTTCATCGATCATTGCAGTGCCTTGCAAAGGTAAACTATAAATATTTGTTAGTGACTTTTGGTAATGAAAGAATAAGAGCTACAACACAAAAACTAGCACGATATTAAGCATTAGAAAATACATTTCTGTATTATTATTGAAAACAAAACAAAACAAAATAGTTTCAAAGTTATAGAACTAACTCTCTATTAGTTAAGAAAACATTGAATAAAATTATAAAAAACAGTAATGGTTTCTTAAATTTCAGGGTGGTGTTGTGTTCATTAGTGCTGAAGTGGCAAGCAAGCTGCTGCCTAAGTTTAGCCGAAAAGCTGAAGAAAACCAACATACCATCAAGGCTGTTGACACAGGTTCAATTGAGCAACTCCAGGAACTTGTAAGATTAGTAGCTAATGGAGAGGTAAGAGGAGGATTATAGAATCAAAATTTTTAATATCACATGTACTTATGCAAAATTACCCATGCAATAATTACTAATACAAGAAGTGAAAGTGATCACTCAATGTATAGGGCCAGATAAGGAATTAAATAGTTGAGACATACATAAACAAGGTTCAGAACATAGTCGAGCTTTCAGACAATGCACTTCATAAGAACTAACTCACACACACACACACACACACACACACACACACACACACACACAATTTACCTTTACTCCCTGTATTATTTATACACACCAAAGGATTTCCAGTATCATACTACTATTGGGGAAATAATGAGTGAGTCTACCAACTCATTGAGCATCAGCAAAATAAGCCAACATAAAACAAGCAATAAAAATGTTGTGGGAAACACAGAAAAAGCTCGAGAAAAAGACCATTCTTATGGTAGCCAGATGGGCTGGAAAGTCCAACACAGGAAAGGAAGGAAAGTGTGCTTCTCTGACTAAAAAATCCACCCATGGCTGCTCCTCAAATTTATTTATTTATTCATTTCTTACTCCATCAATCCAATAGTGATAAACTCACAAGAATATAGAGTGTGTTTGTTGAGTGCATCTGCTGAATGCAAGCAGCTAAATAAGTCTCATCCCCAGAGTTCCAAATTGAATGAAAACATCAAAATACGCAGCCTTCAATTATCTATTGCACTACCAACCAGAAGTTTCAATATTAGAAACACGGTAAAAAGCATACTATTTCTAAAGAAAACCTCCCCAGAATACAATAATTTTGAAGTAGAAAAACTAGCTACAAAAGGTCTAAAAAGCAGTTTCGAAACTGGTGTTGACTTTGAACTGAAGGGAAAAGTAATGAGCAACTGCAGTACTACAATGTTTTTTTTTTATTCTGGAGGACATTCAGTGCAGCAGTTCAATAGACTTTACTTTTTCAATGGCAGGTCAACAAAGTGTACATCAAAATAATGTACCCATAGTTTTACCTAGTATAAATGTTCAATTCCTGTGACCCAAATATGCAGTATTATCTGTATTTATGTAAGATGTACAGCCAGATCTGTTGTGTGTATGTGAGCACTGGCTCAACAAAGAAGAGGGAGATTACGAGTTCATGGTATCGAGAAACTACCACCAATGGATGTGTGGCTTTGTATGCTGACAAAAATTTCAATATGAGGAAAGTAGACTTGAGATATTACTGCTCAGATCTGGATTTAGAACTGACTGACTTAGATCTTGTTGATATAAATATGATTGTGTCAGTGTACCAGTCACTAAATGGAAATTCTGAAAATTTTATTACAAACTTGGAAAACTGTTTATGTCAGCTAACTTGCCTCAAATAAAAATTTGCACTCTGTGCTGATTTCAATGTACACATAGGTGAAAATGGTACAGAAGAGAGAATATTCTTTAACTTAGTAAACAGTTATGGTCTATTTATAGCAAATAGGCTTCCAACAAGAGGTGATGCCTGCCTTGACACCATTATCACAAACCTTGATAGTTGGAATTATAAAGTAAATTTAGTTGATGCAATGATAGCAGACCACAGTGTATTAGTCAGAGAGCTACAAATGAAGAAAATGAGAAATAAGCAGACAAACACATGGTAGTCAAGTTATGCGTTTTACTGAAGAATAGTGCTGAACGAAAAAATAGATACACTCAATGCTTCACTATCTGATACTCACTGGTAACACATAATCACAGATGCAGAACCCAATGATGCCTTAAATTACCTTTTACAGACACTGAAAACCAATTTTGATGCATGTTACCACCGATACAAAAGAAAAACCACATAGGTAAATCACAATATGAATAGAAAATGCAAAAATAATGGTATACAGCTCAGCTAGCCAATCTGAGAAACATAGTCCTAATCTTGAATGATTATTCCAGAGCACCGACAGATGTAGATAGCAAACAATTGTTATGCAACAAATACTAAGATGCCAAGAAACTGTATAGAAAGACAAGTAGAAGAAGCTAGAAGGGTGAATAATGATAGATTCAGAGGAGAAGCCTGTAATCCACATAAAGCAGCCTGGACTCTAGGGATGAAAAGGAATAACCTACTTCCTCTTGAAGTACCCGCAGGCCTGATAACTGCAATGATTACCTTATGAAAGTTATAGAAGACACTATTGCTGAAATCCCAGACTCAGCACATTCTGCTTATGTTTGTCACCTTCTTTTGTCCACCCACCATCAAATGTTCTTTCAATATAAGTTTTCTCCACTTGGGATGGTTTTTACAGTTAAAAACCACACACAATGGCAATTGTATTCATCAACCATGACATTCAAAATATTATTGTGCACCACTGACTTTCAGCACTACACATATGTATTTGTGCACTATGACCCCCTTACATCATTTATTGAAATGCTGTTCATGATATCAAAATACACTTGCTTTGGTCTGCATTCCCTGTTTGAGAATGCAAATAAAAAAAAAAAATTATATCAGATATAACATAATACTGGAAAGCTATCAAACTGTTTTCATGAGTTTCAGGCATTTTTCGTTGCATGGCAAACAGGTTAATTACTTCATTGCATGAATTGCAAAACCCTACCCCACAAAATTATACGTTCTGTTGACAATTTTTTCACACTATTTTTCAGCCTTTGATCTGAATTATTTAAGTTGTAATGGCATGTCCACATTTTCTGTTTTGAACTACAAATGAAGCAAGTCTTTTCCCTTGAAAGAACACCAACCTTTCCAAATATCTAAGTATTCCTCTTTGCTTGCCAGCCACCAAAGAATATATATTTTTTTTTTTCATCAACATCAAATCCTTGTCCAGCTTCCCACTTTATGTGGTCCCTTGATCCCTTGCATAGCTGATAATTTGAAGATAAATTTCTCTGTGTAAGTGATACTCTGCTGTCTCATCATCACTCACAAACCAGACGATCTTCTTTTCTCTTGCCCCCAACTTTGAATTTGCGTACACTGTCTCTTAATTCAGTTATGTCACCAGATCTACCAAAATACACCACCTGTCATGTTGACTAGTCATCATTTGGTTGTTTGGTATGAGTTAGTTCAAGAAGAATGTGCTTTGACTTTTTTTTCTGAAACCTGCCTTGTTGGTGTTGAGTCATTATTAATTATGCAGGAATTGAAGAAGGGAAGGGAGAGAGATACAACTCAAAGTACAGTATAATTGAACTTTCTTGTAAATTTAGTAGTACAGTCTGTAGTTGATATTTACTTTTTGCCATAATCTTGTGCCAACAGTTTTAGAGGGGACTGATGACCTAGATGTTTAGTCCCCTCAAAACGACGACAACAACAACAACAGTTTCAGTTGTAGCTTATATTCTCACACAGGCTATACTCATGCAAATATGTTATTATTAATAATTTCATTTATGTTCTTATTGATTTATTAAAACATAAGTCAATAACATTTATTTTCTTTCACTTATTCACTGATATGAATTTTTAGGATTCTTAAGCAATGTTTATTTCAAACACTAATTGAAGAACTACCTCTCATTTTGCCGCAGTAAACTTTACAATCTGATGTAATGCCTTTGACAAATATTTTTCTCAGTTTCATCTGAATTTACAGATTGAGCCGCCCCCACACACAGTCTTCCCTGCAGAAGAGGCCTGTGAAGTTATCAAGAAGCTGTGTCATGCTGAAATACAAGGTCGAGCAATATTACAGTTCCATTCCAGGGATTAAGTAGTCCCAGCTTCAAGATCTGATTTACTGGGCTTTTTTCTTCCCAACAAAATATATGATCAGTGTATGTAGAGCTTTGTCATCATTCATAGTTGTAAAGGAATGTAGTAGTATACGGCACAGTCTGGTTGTAACTCATCATATTCCTCATGAAAATGTATTAGAGAAGCGATAAAAAACAAAAAAACTACAATTTTCATTTGTGTGAAGAATATGGTGAAAAGAAAAGTAAAAATCTCAATGCTCCATCCAGTGTGTGGTGTATGGATAAAAATGTAGATCCTCCATTACTTTAGGAGTGAATGTTAGGGCAATGTCTATGTATGTTACTCACTGTCAGCATTGTAATTTTAAATATAATATATGTATTAAAATTTTTGTATTATTGTGTTTGTAATGTGATAGTGTAGTTTGAGCTGTCAAAATATTTGTAAATAGCACTCATTTTTATTTCATTCTCATTCTGCAAGCATCATTACTTCAATTATCATTATATTATTATGATAAAACTCATACCCACCTGTCTCCTTTTCAAATAGCTTCTAACACTTTCTCAGTAGTCTCAATATGAAACAGAAAGACTGACTGATGCTGTTTAGCATTACAGGTTTTAAAAGGAAACCAAAAGATCTAACATATTTTTGCTTCAGGTATTTTTTCCATATCTAGACATGTAGTTATATTTTTTTTATATAACAATGAAATGTTCTGTATGCTTCATAATACATATAGGTCAGCAAAAGCACAAATGCTAACAGAATGTGTTAAAGTAAAGTAAGGATTTTTCTTACAAAATCCCTGAAGAAACTTAAAATAATTTTTTTGGGATTATTTAATGTGTTAATGAAAAAGGTTGATACAAACTACTTGCAGCTGGAAAACATGAAGAGGAGACTGTAGTCACAAATGATGCAGTGGAACATTAATGTAGTATTGTCAGAATTTAATAAAGTGTATTTATTGTCTGTTGACTGTGTGTTTGATTAAAATACCAGTACCACATACTTCATTTTGTATCTGTATTGAACAGAAACTTCCCCACAATTTACGAACATTGTGTGATCAGAAAATTCCCTAGCATGGTGACACCTGCTATGGTAATCTCTTCTTGCTATCTCTGACTGGGACATAAGAACTTTCATTTCATTATTAGATACATTATCATTGTTACAATGAAGCTCGAGAGTCCGAGATGATTCTGTGTACAGAAATATAGGAATGGAAGATAATATTTTAATTATGATGATGTGGAATGTGTCTGTGGTATTTCTATACCTTTTAGAAACAGAAATGTAATTTCATTAATTAAATGGAAATAAAGACAAGATTGATCTGGGACATCTGTCAGTGGGAGATCTTGTATTTTGCAAAATATTTGGAAAAATGTGTATTACTGTTTCAGCTACATTTGTTCTTATTATTTTAAGTAATTTTTAGGGTGTAATGCTCGGTTCACAGCAAAGCAATTGGATATGAAATAATATATTAAATATCAAGTATTTGAATGGCTTTTCCAGCTTTAAAAAAATCTGCTAAATTAATAAGATATTGAGCTGGAGTCTGACATTTAATAATATAAGATTAAAGTGTTGCAACTGCCATGTAGACAGATAAATAAATGACCTACAGTACAATAAAGAGATTATTAAAAGTAAGACGGAATTGAAAATATTTTACCTGTTATAATTTATGTGATTAATGTAGCCAGATTTTTCATAAAAATATTACTTTTTGGATGATAAATTACTAACTAAACATACACAATACGTAAACATGAAATTATATTTCACTATTATAAATGCACCTTTTCTTTCTCAATTTCTGTAGTTGCAATAGAAAATAGAGGAAGCTGACTGAAAAATCAAATTCTTTGATCTTATTATACATCTATTAACTAATAATATTATTATGACTTTGAATGGTGCTTACTTTTGAATCTTTAGGAAGACAAAAGCTGGTTCTTTAGAGTAAGGTATATATTTACTGTTGTCCAGTATCAGCTTGTTTCTCATCACACTACATAAAGTTCTTTATGTTGCAAGTTGGAATTACTACTGAAGAAAAAACAAATATATCGAATGAAATAGTGATTTAGATTTCATGAGTGGCCTTAAGGCAGAAGAAAACATAATTAAACTAATGAACATAACATTTCATTTACTCTTCCTAAACAATAGTTGAATACTTGTATAAGAAGTCTCCATGAGAGGAAATCATATTTACAGGCTCACTACAGTACTGACACTGAACTTAGTAGAAAGAATTATCAAATATGTTTTTTATAGTCTTTACTTGGTCATCTGACATGTGGATTATGTGCAGTATATTTGTGTATCTCAGGAGGAGGATGAGACCGACCATAAAAAGCTTGCTTCATACATCATTTGAGTACAAGATTTGGTAACATGATTCCAATCTTATAAAATTACCATGAGAATATGGCCTTGTCATAATGTAACTAAGAAATGCCTAATGTAGCAGTTATTTTGACTGAGACACAGACTTCCATCCCTAAAAACAGTGAGGCAATAGTGATTGGTTCTCTTACAAGTTGCCTCTACTATATATAATTTTGAACCAGCTAATCAACCATAATACAAATGGAAGTCTTAGTATGGCAAAAGTGCCTGTCTACTTTGCCTCATTATGAAACTGTATGTATACCTTTAAAGGTTGGTTCATTTTCTCTTGTACAAGGTGACCAAATATAATACAAGGGTTGTACCAAAAGTAAGGTTCCCAAATTTTTTACAAACAGAAAACATTTTTTATTGTTATTAATTTATACAGTGTTGAAAAGCTTAAACTTTTGTCTATTTTTCAACATAGTCTCCATTTTTTTGCACTTTTGAAGGCAGTGCTCCATCTTTTGTGTTCCTAACTCAAAGAAGTCTCCAAACAACCTGTTGAGGAAGCATCTGACCCCTGCACAGACTTCATCATCGCTCTTGAAGTGTTTGCTGCTTAAGTGTTCCTCTAACTTGGGGAAGAGGTGATAATTGCTGGGGGCTAAGAGTGGGCCGTTTGGGGGATGGGGCATAACAGTCCATCCAAATTTCCTTTAAAGCTCCTGTGTAGAGTTCCGACAATGTTTAAAACCATGTCGGTATATTTTGTATAATACGACAACCTTGGTTTTAAACTGTTTAATACCAGGTAGTATTGGTATAATGGGTTAGATTGCCATGTTCAGTGTGCAAACTGAAACATTAGACATCCAAAATGGTACAATGGGTATTTTATTTCTTACATACATTTCATAGTCCACAATATAGAAATATAGTACATTTTTATTTGATATGTGACTCGAAATTGTGTGTAAAGCACACCTGACATATTACAAAACTTAATTACACTACAAGAAAACATTGTCAAATGTTTTTTTTTCATGTATGTCACTGTACACTACTGCAAAATATCAATCAAAACTTTGCATTACAAACAACAATAATAATAATACCAATAATAATAATAATTATAATTATAATTCAAACACTTCCCGTCTCTGGAACAAATACAAATAAACATTCTGGTAGCCTCTTATCATAATATTAATCAGATTCCTCCTCCGAGGATGACATCAACGTATCGATGTCTTGTGAGTCACCCATGTACCTGAGGTTCCACTGTATATATACATTATTTTTTCAGTTATATCTGGAGACAGTCTGTTCCGTAATGGTGTGTGAATTCGTCTGTGAGCTGACCAGTTATGCTCACTTGCCGCTGAAGAAGGCAGTACATTCAAAATTCTGGAAGCAAATGAACACAAGGGCTGTTTCGTACATAAGCCTTTCCACCATACAGATGGAGATATATGTTTTGCTGCAGACCATAAGTTGTGTTCTTGGAAAAAGCCTTCCTCCGCCTGAAATGACGCCAAATTTGCCATGATAACGCCACAGTCATATCCCAAGACTTCACTCAATGTTGCGATGTAGTCTAGGGCCTGCATTTCCTCACCCTGATTAAGGTTTTCCCCCTTAAAACGTTGATGCAACATATTTGCTGCAGCATGCATAGCTTTACATGCAAATGTGTGCCTTGAGCTCACAGCTTCTTTGATCGATGCTTTCTCTGCTTGAGAAAGTGTATTACACTCAAGAAGTACAGCATATACCTCCCTAGAAAAGCTATCAAAGGCATCATGTTCATCTGAAAGTACAGCATTATCAGCTTCAACCTTGCGTATGGCTTCCAACATTGGTCGCAAGATACGCCATGCCTCCTCAAACCACTGCCATGTTTCGTCTGCTAACACAGAACATTTAAGTGCTTTGTCGTACTGAACATTTGGACAAACAATTGTTTCTAAAACAGCCTCTTCAATCTTAAGTAAGCTGTCCAAACAAACTACTGTACCTGCCCAACGGTTTGGTGATGGAAGTTTTAGTGTCACAGACGTGTGACCGTATTTTTCTCTTTGTTTTCTTCTCAATAAAGCATGTGGGACATGATTCTCCTTAAAGTATTTTACTATTTTCTTCACTAAATTGAAGCAATCTTCCAACGTTCTCAATGACATTATGTCCTTTATTAGTAAGTTGAATGTATGTGCTGCACAATGTATGCAGGTTATGTGTGCATACTGCTCCTCTATTATTTTCCACGCAGCACGCATATTTTGGCATTGTCTGTGACCACTGCTATGAACTTCCCCACACCTGTTTCACGAACAACTTCCGTTACTTGTGAAGCAATATACTGTGCAGTTTCCCTTTCGTCGCCAGGTTGTATACTCTTATAGAATATCAGCTGAAGTGTTGTCACGATGAAGTTAACGACACTGTTTTGTGATACATTGGTCCATCCATCTGAAATCAATGCAAGAGCAGTTGACCGCTCCAACTTCTTTGTGATAAACATCTTCACATGTTTATATTAGGCAGAAAGCAAAGATGTGCTAAGCTGGTGGGGACTAGGTGGCTCATAGGTGGGCCGTAGTTTCTGCAATTCTTCTGCCAATATTTCGAATTCAACATAGATATTGGAGCAGCTGAAGCATATATTGCCCTAGAAATGGGTTCATAAATATCACCATCACTTGCTGGTTGGGTATCTTTATGCCCAAATGTTGACAGTTGTTGTTGTGATTCTGTTGTAAGCTGTTCACTGATAACAGAACCAGAAGGCAATGACGATAGCGTAGATGAAGACGCAGTCCCTGCTACGTTAATATTCTGCACCCCAGTATTTATTGGCATATCCATTTTGCTCCTTTTCACCTGCGATGTATGTTCTGAAGCTAAACATTTAACAGACTGAGGGCACAGATAGAACCTGGAAAGATGTTCCTTTAATCGTGATGCCAAGGCATTACAATATGTGGTGTTACAATATTTTCATGTTGCATGACTCTTACTATCAACTTGCTGTACATCGAAGAGATCCTACACCTTTGATCGAGGATGCATTGCACTAACTCTCCTATCCTGTCTGATTGTGTATGATAGCTCAGCATAACAGCAACTGAGGAGTGTCCACACTGTCTGGCTTTCTATAAACCTGTTGGCTATGACCCCAGTTCTCTTCTAGTTGTTTCCGGATTCATTCTGTTCATTTCCGAATTGTAACGCCTGATGTGTATGCAGTTCATACTGCCTTATGGTACTGCGGGTTGCCTGACAATCAGGATGAAATGAACCTCTCTCTAGAATCATACATGGTTTTAAACTGTTTAAAATGACATGTTTCTGAATTCAACCATATGAAACCGTATTTTTAAATCTCTACTCCTGTGTTTGACAAGTGATGTGGGATCAAGCACTGTCATGAAGAAGCACTACTCCCTCCGTCATTCGTCCTCTCTGGCGATTCTGGATTGCTCACTGGTCACTGTTTCACAATATCTGTCTGAGTTTATTGTCATCCCAGGTTGCATGAAATCGATGAGGAGTACCCCAATCCCAAAACAGTCACCATAAGCATTCCTGCCGACAGTGCTTGTTTGAATTTCTATGGTGGCGGTCAACTGGAGTAAAGCCACTGATGAGTCTGTTGTTTTGGAAGTGTAATGAAACACCCACTTTTCATGTCCCATGATGATAAGAGTCCAACAACTTCTCTTTATTGCCTCCTTCCCTCCCCCCCCCCCCCAACATTGTTGAAGAAACTTGCAAGCACAAGGCATTGCTCCTTGTGATCATCAGTCAGCATCCAGGGAACTCAGCGGGCACACACCTTGTGATAACCCAATGTTTCTGTTAAAGTTCTTTCAGTTGTGCTGTGGGAAGCTTCAGAAATTTGTCCAACAAGTTCACAGACAGTGACCCTCGGTCTGACCTTTCAGCAGCTCACTGTTGATCTTCTGGACAATCCACATCCAAAAATGACGGTCTTCCACTCCCTTCTTCATTGTGAACTTCCATGTGGCCCTCAGGAAAACCCTGCACCATTTTTGGACCTTCTGAATGGAAATGCTCTCTTCACCATAAAACTCAGTCAGATGCCAATGAATCTCCATGGGCGGTAACTTCCTTGTGTGGAGAAACTGGATTACTACTTGAACCTTGCACTTGGCGGGAGTGTCAGTCAACACTTCCATCTCTGACAACTGTCAAGCCAACACTGAATGATATACCAAATATTGGAGAAGTGGGGGAACCACTGTGCATGTCGTTGTCGTTGTATTAGCTTAGCACCTACCCTCGATGCTGTAGCTCATTGGGAACCTTACTTTTGGTACAATTCTCATACGTATAAGGGAAACTCCCCATTGTGCCATCCTCAGATTTAGTGGAAGTATGGTGCACTGGATAGCCCATTAATAACTGATCACAGATCAAGCATGAAAACAGAAAGAAAGTGTGTGGAACTATGAAAAAAAAAAAAAAAAAAGCAAAATAGAAACAGTGAACAAGTCAAATAAAAAATATAAAAGAAGAGGGAAACACCTACAGCAAGTGTGTCTTAGTCCTGAAATCAGGGTAGTGAACTGCGAAGCTGAATATTCCTAGTTCAAATCTTCCCTGAACAAGAATTTTCTTTTCTTTCTTTCTTTTTTCTTTTTTTTTTTCTTCACAAAATTATGATCTCTCTGTCTGTTTACTGAAGTGTTTGTTCACTGTAACCAGTTGTGTGTCTGTGTTGTTCTGTAACAGCAATGCCACATTACCATTTGATTAACAGCTGAAAGGAAGTGGCTCTCAAATGTGAACCACAAATGTTTCATCGCAAGGTGACAAGTCAACTGACTCCTCCACAGGAAAACACACCTGATGCATTATACACAACACTGATGACGCTATGTTGGAATATAATTTGATCAATTAGAGTACTTGTAGATTCCTTATAGTTTGGAAAATGTTCATTGATATGGTTATGCAAGTCACAAGCTATATTTTCTGGATTCATATTGCCCACAGGATATTTAATACTTTCTCATCCAAAGTCACGAACAGTCAACTGGTAGCTGGGGAGACTTGTCAGTAGAAATCCTCTTTCCACTGTGCACTGCAGTCACCTGACGTCATGTGTTTAGATGTTTGTTTAGTTGTAGCGTCCCCATACTACAGTGCAGTTGCCTTGCATTGGACCTACTGTTTCCAGTGGGGTACAAACTACTTGTAGGTTTGTATCCGAGATCATCTATTTTCACCGGTACTTGACATTGTGATTACAAGGTGATGAGGCTGTACTGTGACATAGTTCTCAATCATTTATGAAGTGGTTTTGATAAATGAGCAGTCTATGTGACATTCTGCCTGCACTATGTGGCATTTCACCTGCACAATTCATCACATTTGCTTGTGACACAAGTGTATTCTTATGACATGACTCATATTCTGTAATTAATGTATAGTATGAAAATTACCAAGGCTACAAAAAGAGAGCAGAGACATCAATGACATGATGGTCAGTTGATAATGCAGTGACACAAACAAAATAAAAATTTAGTTCAGCAATGGAATTTCAATCCAGGATTTTCTGTTTTGTAGTGCAGAACATTATGACCACAGAACCACAACATGTTTGCTACAATACATCAGTCTACTGGATGAAACCCTATTGTGTTTTCAACCAGTTAGGATGACACTGGTAGTTGTTCCAATATGTCTCACTGGGTAATCGGATTACTTTTTCATATATGAGTACTGCCAGTCTCATAATTTCCTATGCTAAAGGTGGAGTGCCAGTAGCTCTCTGAAGAGCTGAGATTGGTGTTGTTTTAACTACTTATGTAATAAGGTGCAGAGCTTGACTTAGGAGACCATCTAATTTAGATATATGCCACCTGGCAATATGCGTCACCTCACAGCTGAGACATTACAGCTGGCCTCCAACACAGAATCTGAAGATAGACCTCTGCCACCCACTCGCTTCCCACTGGAACAGCCAGTTCACCACCCACACTGTTACTTCCACAGTTGCTTTGGTGCATCTGCCAAGAAGCGCCATCTTGTCTGCTCATACCCAAACACAACTTGCGGGGACACATAGGTGCCGCCCCCTGTTAGGATGATGACAGGTGCCTACCAATGCTGCAGTCTGTTTGCCATACATCCACTCAGGGCAGTCACCTCTACTTGCGTGACTGTGTTTCCGGCACCGGATTTCTCATTGATACCTTCACAGATGTTTTCCTGCTACCCACTACTATGGCAACCAGCCCTCTCCACCTGTATCATCTGCTGTTGCGAGCTGTCAACGCCACACAACTTAGGTGTGTGGGTTCAACCTCTTACTCTGTGCATCTCTCTCCTGATGGCATTCTCGAGTGGAACTTTTAGTGGCAGACATTCTGGAACCTATTTTGGGTATATATTTTTAACACATCACAAACTTTAATCCAATGTTGTGCACTGCTCTGTTTTCCACCATCCTTGAAACAAACATCTTTTGTGTGATTCGTTGAGCTCTGGTTCTGCATTTGCCAGTGCTACTCTTATTAGTCAGTATACCAAATTGTCTGATGACTTCGACAAGCTGCTGGATAAGTCGTTTTACAAAAGTAAACAAGTGCTTGAACTCAAGAGTGAATGGAAAAGCATCTTCCCCATGCTGAATTGCAGCTGTCTGCAGCCAAACGACGTCTTTCTGCTTTATGGGCGAATTGCAAGGTTAGTATCTGTGTTTCCTCTGCTATTAATGTTTCCACACCCATGTGTAAGCACGATTGTGCTTCAGTTTGCCTAAACTTGATCCTTGCTCCTTTGCTGATATGCGCAAACAAAACCTGGTTGCCAGGCCAACCACCACAGCTGTCAAAATTGTGCATGCACTCTGCTCTCTGGCACCTGCTCCACATGCTATTCAGAACTCTTAGCCTACCAACCTAAGAACTGTAACTTTAACGTCCCCTGTCTCTAAACAACCTGTCAGTCACCAACCCATGGGCAAAGATAATTCCAAGTTTATCTCCGCTGGCAACAACTGTGCTTCTGTTCGAGCTAAAAGCTCAAACTCTAGTGTTTTCCTACAGTCACGCAGTGTTTCAAATGTTTGTCTGCCTGCTGCCACTCCTGCCACAGTTCAGCCTCTTCCTATTTCTGCAACAGTGCTGCATCTGCTTGCTTCGGTGGCCACCGCCGTAAAATCCCTCTCAGCCGACCTCCTGGCTCCTTTGGCTAGGCTGCCATCTCTGAACTGTGCCATGAGTGGTGCCACCACCTGACATCGTGGTCGTCACATCAACTACTCTGCCAACTCATTTGCACACCACCGCAGCTTGGCCGCCATCTTGCTTCAACTACTCCGCCTGCTGACCCACATGCCACTGCAGCCCGGCGGCCATCTTGCGTCCTCGCACTTGTGGCACCTACAGCGGCATCAGCGAATATCACAGCCGGCCAGAACAGTCAGCTGTCTCCTCCCATCCCCACACTGGCTGTCACAACATCGGCCATCAAATGGATGACATGCCTCCCATTGCCTCCCACCCTCGGCAGTGCATTTCTGTAGTCACTAACAGCGTGGTCCACAGCCTCAGACTCACAGACGACATGCCTGTCTGTAGCAAACTACACCGCATCTATGCTGAAAAATTCGTGGCGGTGGAAGCACAGATTGCTAAGTTACATGAGGCAGGCATAATTGAAGCTTCTTCTACCAGTTGGTCCTTTCCCATTCACTTAGTAAAAAGAAGTGGTGGCTCTTGGAGAATGTGTGGGGACTACCGTAGGCTCAATGCTAAGATGATCATGGACAGGTATCCCATCCCTAATGTAGCCGGTGCCAGCTGCCACCAGTGACACATCGTAAACAGTGCTAAGGATCTTAATTTAATTTGTGTGAATTTTAATTTGCCAGTCTAGTTCATTTTCGTTAGTATTTTGTTTTAAGAGGTTTATTCCCGCGTACTTGCAGATTTCGTCTGTACTACTGTTTTAATAGTATGTGATAAATACCGTTGTGTTTAGTCTTCGTCTTTGACTGGTGTATTTCAAAACAAGTCAGAGACCGTTACTAAAGCTCGTTATCAGTCAGACCAGTGCCAGCTGCCACCAGTGACACATCGTAAACAGCACTAAGATTATATTCCTGCGTGTTTGATAACGGTGTATTCCACAGCTATTCTTGTTTATTTTGATAACTGCCGGACTCAGTTTTGTTGACTTGACAGGGTAGTTACCACTGACCACAGTTAAGTCAGCAGCCAGCCGCTTTTATTAGAGTACTAGGCTTCTTAAAAGTTGATTATTTAGTTTTCTACTTTCTGCAGTTAATTGTATCGATAGGATGGATAGGATGTGTGCCTGCTGTGTGCGGACGCAGGAGGAGTTGGCCGTGGTTCGCGAACAGCTGAGCGTGCTGTTGTCTATGGTCAGCCGTCTTCAGGGTGCTATCTCGGGGTGCAGCAATGGTGGGGAGTCTGGTGCGTCGAATGGGACACCTCAGGTGTCTCACGCTTCATTCTCTGTCCCTGCTACCAAGGCACCTTCAGGTGTACCGGATGTCGTCGAGCCGCCTTCTCCGCAAGGGAAGTGGCGGATTGTACAGCGTTCGCGTCGCTCGAGGTGGATGGTCAATGTGGAGGCTGGACGTCCGTCCGCGCTCGTTCGTCTTGTGAGTGAGCGTGTGGCCACTCCTTCAGCAGGGTCCGAGCAGGTGCACGGGGGGAGGGGATTATTAGTTATTGAGAGCTCCAATGTTAGGTGCGTGTTGGAGCCCCTTAGACAGATAGCATCCAGATCCGGAAGGAATTCCAACGTGCACTCAGTGTGTCTGCCGGGGGGCCTCATCCGAGATGTGGAGGCGGCCTTGCCGGCGACTATCGAGGGTGCGGGCTGCAGTCGACTGCAAGTCGTGGCTCATGTCGGCACCAAAGACGCTTGTCGCTTGGGTTCTGAGGACATCCTCAGGTCCTACGAGCGGCTGAAGGAATTGGTGTAGGCTGCTGCCTTCGCATGCGGGGTGCAAGCAGAGCTGTCGATGTGCAGCATTGTTCCCAGGGTTGATCGGGGTCCTTTGTTTTGGAGCCGAGTGGAGGGTCTGAACCAGAGTCTTCACCGACTCTGTGACAGTAATGGCTGCAGATTTCTGGATCTGCGTTATCGGGTGGGGAATAGTAGGGTGCCCCTAGATAGATCAGGGGTGCACTACACTAAAGAAGCGGCTACTCGGGTAGCAGAGTACTTGTAGAGTGCACATGGTTTTTTTTTAGGCTAGGCGCTAACTCTGATGAGCACTCACCTGTCAGCATTCAAACAGCGAATTTAGGCCACGTTCGGAACAATAATTCGAACATCAAAATATTAGCCGCGAACTTTCAGAGTATCAGAAACAAAGTTCCCGAATTTGCCGCACTGCATGGAAGCTATTGCGCTTAGATAGTTTTAGGCACTGAAAGCTGGCTAAATCATGATGTGGCAAGTTCAGAAATATTTAGCAAAGTGTGGAATGTATATCGGAAAGATAGCTTGGATACAACTGGAGGAGGAGTGTTCATCGCTGTGGATAAAAATATTGTTTCTACTGAGATCGATGTTGAAAGTAACTGTGAAGTTATCTGGGCACTTATAACAGGTCTACAAGAAGTAAAGTTAATAATTGGCTGTTTTTACCGGCCCCCCCAGTGCTGCTGTAGCAGTTTTAGAATCATTCAAAGAAAGTTCTACACCAGGTAGTGCATAGGTATCCGGGCCATGTAATATTAGTCGGAGGAGACTTCAACCTTAAGAGTATAGATTGGGACCTCGCTAGTTACATTTCAGGTGGTACAGACAAGCAGTCTTGCGAACTACTTTTGGACACATTCTCCGAAAACTGTCTTGAGCAGTTAAACCGGCAACCCACGTGCAATGGAAATATTCTAGAGCTTTTAGCCACAAACAGGCCTGACCATATTAACGATGTCTGTGTAGAGACAGGATTTAGTGATCATGATATCATCATAGTGTCGATGATGACCAAAGTTCATAAACCAATCAAGAAGGCTAGGAGCGTGTTTTTGTTGGGAAGAGCCGATAAGCAAATGTTACGATCGCACTTAGAAAATGAATGGACATCGTTCAATTCTGGGACTATGGATATAGAGGAATTGTGGACTAAATTTAAGTGCATTGTTAATAAAGGGTTAGAGAAATATGTGCTAGTAAAGACAATTAAGGATGGAAAAGATCCACCTTGGTATAATAATAATGTTAGAAAGCTGCTGAGAAAGCAAAGGCTGTTGCACTCTCGATTAAAAAAAGAACACACAAATGATGACAGGCAAAAGCTAGTAGAGATTCGTGCGTCTATAAAAAGATCGATGCGCGAAGCATACAATAATTATCACAGCCATACCTTACCAAAAGATCTTTCCGAGAACCCGAAAAAATTCTGGTCCTATGTAAAATCAATAAGCGGGTCAAAGCCCACTGTCCAGTCACTCGTTGATCATTCCAGGGCAGTAATAGAAGAAAGCAAACGGAAAGCTGAAGTTCTAAATTTAACCTTTAAGAAATCTTTCATGCAGGAGGACTGCACAAATGTACCATCATTTGATCAACGTACAAATTCAGAAATGGGGGACATAGCAATAGGTATTTCCGGTGTAGAGAAGCAGCTGAGAGAGCTAAATACGAAAAAGTCTGATGGTCCGGACGGAATACCAGTTCTGTTTTACAAAGACTACTCTGCGGCGTTGGCCCCCTACTTAGCTTGCATTTATCGCAAATCTTTAAGTCAGCGCAATGTTCCTAGTGATTGGAAAAAAGTGCAGGTGACTCCTGTTTATAAGAAAGGAAAGAGAACTCACCCACACAATTACAGGCCAATATCGTTGACATCAGTTTCATGTAGAATTTTGGAGCATATTCTCAGTTCGAATATAGTAAATTTCCTTGAAACGGCCCCAGGAGAGTGTGATAGGACCGCTATTATTTTCTATCTATATAAATGATCTGATGGACAAAGTAAGTTGTAATGTGCGACTGTTTGCTGATGATGCTGTGGTGTATGGGAGGGTGTCGTCTGTAACTGACTGTAATAGCATACAGGATGACTTAGACAAAATTTCTAGTTGGTGCGAAGATTGGCAGCTAGCTCTCAATGTGGAAAAATGTAAGGTGATGCGCATGAGTAGAAAAAACAATCCCATAATGTTCGAATACAGCATTAGTAATGAGCTTCTTGATGCTGTCGCGTCGTTCAAATTTCTAGGCGTTACATTGCAGAGTGATATGAAATGGAATGAGCATGTAAGGACGGTTGTGAGTAGGGCGGACAGCCGACTTCGGTTTATTGGGAGAATTTTGGGAAGATGTACTTCACCTGTAAAGGAGACCACGTATAAAACGCTTGTACGACCACGTCTTGAGTATTGCTCAAGTATTTGGGACCCGCAGCAGATCAGTTTAAAGGAAGAGACGAGCAGCTAGATTTGTTACCGGTAGGTTCGACCAATGCGTGAGTGTCACGGAAATGCTCCGGCAACTCAATTGGGAATCGCTGGAAGAAAGACGACATTCTTTTCGTGAATTTATGTTGAGTAAATTTAGAGAGCCGGAATTTGAAGCTGAGTGTAGTACGATCTTGCTGCCGCCTACTTACATTTCGCGTAAAGATCACAAAGACAAGATAAGAGAAATTAGGGCTCGTATGGAGGCATATAGGCATTGCTTTTTTCCTCGTTCAATTTGGGAGTGGAATAGGAAAGGAAATGCCTAGTAGTGGTACAGTGTACCCTCCGCCACGCACCTTACGGTGAATTGCGGAGTATGTATGTAGATGTAGCCAATTTCACTCATGTTCTCACTGGTGCAAGAAGTTTTGTTCACTGCAAACATGCATTTCATCAGGTACCCATGGCTCCACAGGATGTTGAGAAGACTCTGACAGGTTTATACCATTACTGATTCATGCCATTTTGACTTAAAAACGCCACATAAACCTGGCAACGCTTCATGACTGAGATTCTCCTTACTCTAAAGTTTTGTTTTGTTTACTTAAATGACATTTTACTATTCAGTACCTCTGTCAAGGATAGCAAACGTCGTTTACAAATTCTCTGTGACACTTTGGCCAAGTCAGTAATTGAGTTGAATCACAGTAAGGACCAACTACACCTACCTTCTGTTAAGTTTCTGGGGTACACTGTTTTGGCTGATGGCATTCCGCCCCACCCCTCTGAAAAAGTCAATGCCATCAAGGAATTACTGCACCCTCTACATTCAAAGAATTGAGGCGGTTCTTAGGCACTATTAATTATTATTGTCGGCACTTGCCCATTGCTACTGACATTCAAGCCCCACTCACTGTTGTGCTGGCAGGCAAGAATACGTCAGGCACTCACCCTGTCTCTTGGACCCCTGCAATGTCCGAAGCTTTCTCTTCCCTCAAAGACCTTTTATCGAATGCTATTACTATCGCTCACCCTCTTCCTAAGATGGAAATCTTTATCATGACCAATGCCAGCAACAATGCCATTGGTGCCATTTTAACCAATCTCTAGACAGTAATATCTCTTCTCCGAAGTTCTTCTCTAAAAAATTAAATCATGCTCAGAGGAAGTATTCAGCCTTTGACTGAGAACTCCTTGTCATTTATGAGGCCATTAAGCACTTCTGCTCTGAGATCAAGGGTCGCCTTTCCATGTCCTCACTGACCACAAACCTTTGACTGCCACAATACAAAATGTGCCAACCGATCCTCCTCCTAGATGCTTCCGATATCTAGATTTCATCTCCAAGGTCACCACTGATGTCAGGTACATCAAGGGTGCTGACAGCATTGTAGCCGACTTCCTCTCCTGAGTCGATCCGTGTCCTCGCTGATTGACGTCTCTAACCTTGCCTTTCTCCAATCAACTGATGACAAGCTCATGCAATTAGTTTCTGATTGTTCCTCCTTTCTCCACCATATCTGCACCTTTTTTCCTGGGGTGACAGTCGAAATTTGGTGTGATGATTTCACGGGCAAGCTTCGCCCATGAGGTTTTCCAAAAATTGCACAAGCTTTCACTCCTTGGCATCTGCACCTCGACCAGACTTGTCACTGAACATTTCATCTGGAAAGATGTCAACCAAAACTGTCAAGCTTGGGCTAGGCCTGCCTTCCCTGCCAACACAACAGAATCACCTCCCACACCTCCCCGCCTTTGGGCTCTTTCCCCATTTCCGTGGGCAGACTGCAACATGTCCACATTGACCTCATCGGCCCTCTTCCTCTGGCTGATGGTTTACATTATATCTTGTCGACCATCGAACGGATGATCTGCTGGGTTAAGGCCATCCCTCTTACCAACATCATGGCAGAGACGGTGGATAAAGCCTTTCTTCATTCTTGGGTTTGAATCCGCTCTCTTTTCCAACATTTTCCAACTCTGCAGCATCAAATGCATCCACACCACCAGCTACCACATCCAAAGCAATGGGCTGGTAGAACAGTGGCACAGGACCCTAAAAACTTCTCTCTGGTGCCACAACTCTCTATGGACAGAAGCACTTCCCCTCGTTTTGCTTGGCCTACGAGCAATCTACAAAGAGGACCTCCATGGCACTCTAGCCGAATTTGGCTATGGACAATAATTACTTTTACCAGGTGAACTCGTGTCCCCGTATCCTGTTCCTCACTCCTCTGACCTCCCCACTCTGATAGGCTGGGTGCATCAGCATTGCATGAGGATCTGCCCTCCACCTCCCTCCAGTCACTGTTCCCCACAGGTCATTGTTCCCAAGGGCTTAGAATCTTGTTAGTTTGTCATGCTATGGACGACATGTTCTGTCCTCTGCTCAGCCCTCTCCAACTCTCTTTCAACATCACAATTCTATGTCCAGCCATCAGCACTTCCCCCTCTTCCCCAGCAATGCAGGTATGAGTTATTGAAATATTTCTCCCCTCTTGCTTCATTTAATTTGGATGCTACAAGAGCCTTTCTGCTACCCTCTGGTGTGGCTAGAGTGGTACTTCCCCTCCTGTCTGAGTAACACTCATCCTCATGCCAGCTGGTGCATTGGGTTCAGCAGCCCCTTGCCTCAGGGAATTTGAGGTTTTTGGCCCCACAGGTCGCCAATTCCATGGACCGTTGCCTCTGCCAGACCACTCCGTGGAGCTGTCCATCACTTGGACTCTTTGCACACAACCATTGCTGGCTGTCGCCCCGACCCACTCCCCTACTGTCACTTCAACACGAGTACTCCGTACTACAGGGGATGGTGGGGAAGGGGGGTGGGGGCTGTGTGGCAGTGATAGCCATAATCGACTTTGCACAAACCATTTTATATTTATGATTGCCCTTGGGTGAGCCGCCTCTCAGCCGCTGCCAACAATTACATTTAGTTTGTGTCTATGTTTCTGGAAGTTAAAGTTAATAAAGTGTTGTTACATAGACAAGTGTGTTTTCCGGGGCTCACACCCCATGAAAAACCCACACCTTCATTACACGGTAGAAACTGATGCTACTGATGACAGTTCTGTTAAAGCAGAATTGCTTAACACAGCTTTCCAAAATTCCTTCACTAGAGAAGATGAAGCAAATACTCCAAAATTCCTATTAAGAACACCTTCCACCATACACAACTTAGAAGTAATTATCCCTAGACTATTAGAAAAACTTAAATCGCTTAACAAAAGTAAGTCTCCCACTCCTGACTGTATACATATTAGGTTCCTTTTAGAGTATGCTGATGCAATAGTCCCATACCTAACTATCATATACAACCACTCACTTAGCGAACGTTCCATACCTAAGACGGGAAAGTTGCAAAGGTCACTCTAAAATTCAAGAAAGGCAATAGGAGTAATCTGCAGAATTACAGGCCTATATCATTGACATCACTTTGTAGCAGGATTTTGGAACATATACTTTCCTCAAATATTATGAAATACCTCAAAGAGAACAACCTATTGTCCCATAGTCAACATGGATTGAGAAAGTATCATTCTTGTGAAACACAGCCAGCTCTTTACACACATGATGTGATGAGTGCTATCGATAAGGGACGTCAAATAGATTCAGTATTTCTAGATTTCCAGAAGACTTTTGACATTGTATCCCACAAGCATCTTCTAATCAAATTGCATGCTTATGGAATATCACCACAGTTATTCATGATTTACTGTCAGAAAGGACACAGTACATAGAAATTTATGGAAAGTCATCAAGTTCAATAGAAGTGATATCTGGCATTCCCCAGGGAAGTGTTATAGGGCCCCTACTGTTCCTTACTTTTATAAATGATTTAGGAGACAATCTGAATAGCTCTCTTAGACTGTTCGTGGATGATGCTGTCATTTGCGATTAGTAAAGTCTCCAGAAGATCAAAAGCAACTGCAAAATGATTTAGATAACATATCTGCATGGTGCAAAAATTGGTGATTGACCCTTAATAATGATAAATGTGATGTTATTCATATGACCAGTAAAAGAAATCCGTTAAACTTCAGTTACACGATAAATCAGTCATAAGTACAGGCTGTCAATTCTATTAAATACCCAGGAGTAACAATTATGAAAAACTTAAATTGGAAAGGACACATAAAAAACATTGTAAGGAAGGCAAACCAAACACTATGTTTCATTGGCAGAGCACTTAGAAGATGCAACAGTTCTACTAAAGAAACTGCCTGCACTACCCTTGTGCATCACATTTTGGAGTATTGCTGCACATTGTGGGATCCACACCAGGTGGAACTGATGGATAATTTAGAGAAAATTCAGAGAAGAGCAGCTCATTTTGTATTATTGCGATATTGGAGTGACACTGTCATGGAAATGATGCACGAGTTGGTGTGCAAATTATTAAAAGAAAGGCGTTATTTGTAGGAGTTAGATCTATTTGCAAAATTTCTTTCACCAACTTTCTCTTCAGAATGTGAAGATATATTGTTTACACCCACCTACATAGGAAGACATGATCATCATAATAAAATAAGAGAAATGAGATCGAAAACAAAAAGATTTAGATGTTCTTTTTTCCTGCAAGCTATTAGAGAATGGAACTATAGAGAAATATCATAAACGTGGTTCGATGAACTCTTTGCCATGCACTTCAATGTGACTTGCTGGGTATCCATGTGGATGCAGATGTGGGGGGGGGGGGGGGGGGATAAAACAGTAGAAGAGGGATGGGTAGCTTTCAGAGATGAAATAGTGAAGGCAGCAGAACACCAAATAGGTAGAAAGGCAAGACCTACAAAAAATCCTTGGATATTACAGGAAAAACTAAATTTAATTGATGAAAGGAGAAAATATAAAAATGCAATTAATGAAACAAGTAAAATAGAATGCAGATGACTAAAAATGAGATTGACAGGAAGTACAAAATGGCTTAGTGGGGGTGGCTAGAGGGCAAATTTCAGTCTATAGAAGAATAGGAAAGATAGGTACTGCCTACAGGAAAATAAAAGAGACATTTGGAGACAAGAAAAGGAGTTGTATAAATATCAAGAACTCAGATGGAAAGCCAGTTCAGAGCAAAGTGAGAAAAGCTAAAATGTGTAAATAATATATAGAGGGGCTCTACAAAGAAAATGAACTTTGAGATAATATTGTAGGAAGGAAAGAGGAAGTAGATCAAGATGAAATAGCATGTACTATACTGAGAGAAGACATTTCTGTGTCAGAAATGAGGTAACAGACTCAGGGGGATAGAACAGCATATGGCAGGTGGGAACGAGCAAGCCTCTTTAGCTGCTGCATCAGACAGCTTGTTTCCCAGGATCCCTATGTGCCAAGGAAGCCAACAGAAAATTATTTCCTTATGGTGTTGGTGCAGTGCTAGGAGAGCATCCTGTATGTCATGCACCATCCGATCTGCTGGGTACTTTTGGACAACAGTGAGAAAGATGCTGTGGGAGTCTGAACAGATAAGGATCATCACACCATGATCCTTTTTTATCTGTTCTAATACTTTTAGGATAGCAAACAGTTCCACATAATAAACGTAAAACTGTTGTGGGATGCATATCAAAAAGACAACATCAGGGAACACGACAGAGCAAACAATACAATCACCCTGCTTGGACCCATGTGTGTATACTGTAATAAAATGAGAATGGTGATTTAAAATCATCTCACTGGATTCCACTGCACATTTGTGTCACCGAGATTCAACTTCTGTTGATTGATTCTCATCCGCTTCTAGCAAAATGTGACATCATTCCAGTAATATGTCACCTAATGAGCTTTCATGATTCTCGCAGTAGTGTACAAAACTTTTTAAATCATGATTGAAATGTTGATATAATGGCATTGTTAGTTGCACACTAAAATTGTAATGCAAATATGTACCTAACTATAACTTCTAACAGTAATAATACGCAAAAAAGCTTAAGTTTGAGCAAATGAGTATTTTTAGCATGATCAATAAATAAGTATTTTGGCCATTGCACAATGAATATTTAAGTGTTTTATGGGTAGATTTTCCAGTCTTCTTTCCAATGCACTGTTCCAAATTACTGTGTTCATAAATTTAAACAAATTACAGTAAATAAACAAATGAATTTAGTTTGCACAAAGACAACATATTAAAATAAACAAAAATAATATAATCTAAACAGGTCATAATGTATGTTTACAACACCTGCAACTTATCACTGCCTTACTGTTTGTGTATCTGTCTTGTATTAATTGTATTACCAAATCATAATTGTTTTTCCTTAAATGTGTATTATTAACAAATCATATTGTTTATAATACAGTTCCACCAAACTATGCATCTCGATGAGATGTTTCATTTGAGCCCTTGCTCGTTACTGTACTTCAATTAGTTTAGCCTCTGGATTTTTTCAAGTGAATTAATGTTAGTTTTCTGAATAACTTTTGATATAAAATTGATATAAATGATGTCAACACATCATCTGAACCACATTGTTCTCCTCTTTCATTTGATTCTATGTGCTAGTCTGTAACTCTAATAGTGTCAGCATTATATCTAAAAATAAAGACAATGCCACGTCCACCAGCGCGTTCTCCATGTGGTCCTATGCTAGCCGATGTGAAGCTGGGCAAGACTTACCTCCTCACAGTGGCTGATTGCCTGTTCAGTTGTTGCAACTTTTGACAGTCTCCACTGTCAAACTAGCATGTTTTGCACTCCAAAGGGATGTTGTATGTTGTTCTAATGTCATAATGGGGTTGCACAAATGCCTTGTAAAATTGGAGCAGATATGCCCTGTCGGCTCTCGAGGACCTATGGCTAACACACTTAAGGAGATTTAAAGCCATGATGCATCTTACTTTTAATTCCTTAAGGTGTGGCAACAAAGTTAGCTTTTCATCAAAAGTGAGGCCAAGATATTTCACCTTATCCTTCAAGGTGACAACAATGCCTCCTAGTTTTAGAACAGGTAAACTAAAAAGAGAACAGATGCAGTAAAAATCAAACAAACAGTTTTCTCCAACATAAACATAAAACCTTTGTTGTTTGGCCATTCCTCCAACTGCCTAATCATCGGGTGCAATTGACAAGTAGCTGTTGCAATGGAGGAGGATCTACAAAAGAGGGAGAAATCATCTACAAACAGGTAACACTGTACAGGACATCATAGAGTGAATGTAATACTGTTGATAGCAATGGCAAAGGCTGTCACAGTAAAAACACTCCCTTGCAGGATGCCATTCTCTTGATTAAAAGGCATTCCCAACCTTATATCTCAAATACGTGTCCAAAAGGAAAGACCAAATAAAAGTGGGTAGACAACCATGGAAATCCCACTGAAGGAACTGCTGTAAAACATTATGCCTCCAGGTAGCATCATAGGCCTTTTCCATATCAAAGGAAACACTGATCAAATGTTGCTTACATAGGAAAGCTCGTTGAATTTCTGATTGTAGCACAATCAGGCTGTCAAGCGTTGGAAAGTACCTTCTGAATCCGTATTATAAGTGGCTGAATAGAAACCTTTCAAGGACCCATACTAGGCATTGGTTAACCATACATTCCAACATCTTTCCTACACAGCTGCTGAGACTTATACTACAATAACTATCAGTGTCAGACTGATCTTTCCCTGGTTTTAAAATAGCGATGAAAATAGACTCTTTCCACAAACTGGGAAAGTCCCATGTCAACCAGATTTGATTAAAAAGCTGAAGGAGGAGCTCCTTCAATCGTGGTTCCAACTGTTGCAGCATGCTGTAAATTATCTCGTTGAAGCTGGGAGCAGTATCACAATATACTGATAATGCGGACTCCAGCACCCACAGTGAGAATGGTTGTTGTATTCTTCAGCGTTGGTGGATCAGATATCAAAACCAAACCTGTCCTGTATAGCCTGATACTGGCGAAAGGCTACATTCTGGCTTGAATCTGATGTGATGGTGTAAAACAATTCTGCAATTACCTGAGCAATGTCCCTTATTGATATAGGAGACATCCTTGCCCTCATACAGCTGCCATTGACAGTCAGGGATTCCACCTTGAGATCCTCCTAATGGCCTTCCATAATTTACTTGCAAGCATGGACCTATAGATGAAGTCAGGAACTCTTACCAAGATCTGTGTTTCCTCTCTCAAATAATTTGTCTCACCCATCCCCTTGCTACTTGAAAACTTGCAATATTCTAACCAGTAGGGCGCCAGAAAGCTGCCGTCCTATTCTGAATTTCAGAACGACATGCCTCATTCCACCAAGGGTCAACCTAGAACCTACCTGTTAAGTGTGGCCTTCAATTTGGGGATGGGTACATCAGCAGTGGCATGAATCACCACTGTAATATGATCTACCCAGTTCTGGACACCTTCATGCCAACTGCTTAATAAGCTCCCAGTCAGCTTTGATGATGAGCCACCTCAGCTGATTCCTGATACAATCCATTCCATCTGGCAGAATGAGCCAGATTGGGTGCTGATCACTACCATGAAGGTCATTGTGCACATCCCACTGAGCAATGTCTACAAGAGCTGGAGAGCAGAAGAAGAGGTCTATGGCTGAAGTGTGTAGCTTTAGCTGTGCTCAGTAATTTTACGCCTGTGACTGTATTGCATGCTCAACCAGTTGACCCCTGGGGAAAGTGGTATTAAATCTTCATAATGCATTATGTGGATAGAAGTCAAAAAGGAGAAGAGAGCGAGGGTCATTTATGAGCTGTGTCAAGAGTGCACCATCAACAGGCTTTCCAGGTGGTAGATACAGAGAACACACTGTAATATCAATATGAGCCAACACCTGGACTGCAGCCACCTGTAGCGTTGTTGTTAAGGGCGCAGGAATGGCATGGAATGTTTCCTTGACGAACACTGCCACATCCCCTTGTGCCCTATCGCCAGTGAGGCCATCTTTTCTGTATAGGTGATAGCCTCTAAGTACAGGTGTGTCACACTGTTTGAAACATGTCTCTTGAAGGAAGACACAGAATTGCCTTTATAAGACGTTGTAATTCCTCCAAATGAGCCCTGAATCCATTCATGTTCCATTGCAGTATGGTAGCTATTTTAGTGGTGCAGTTCTATCTTCCCCTATCTTTGTACCGACATGGTGAGTCACTTTTGGAGTGAGCAGTGGCAGAAGAGCTGCCTGGTTCCAGTGACAAGGCATCCAGCTCCATTATGATGTCCTTGTCATCAGTTAAGCCTGTACTCACAACATCTGATGATGCCAAGTAGAGTTTTTCCATTGAACATCATGACGCTTTCTTCGAGTTTTTCTTTTTGGAAGAATCTGTGGAAAGGGGGAGTTATGGAGCACTCTGTTTTGATGGAGCACTCTGCTTCTGGGGAGCACACACCTGGTGGGGAGAGCACTCCTTCTGGGGGTGGGGGGTACTCTACTTTTGTGGTGCCTTCTGAACAACTCTGTAGGTTCCTCTACTATGTCTTCTATCTGAGCTGCCTGGATTTTAGTGTCTTTGCTGATAGGACCTTGACTAGTACAGGTAAAGGTACAAGTGTCTGTAATGGTTATGCTCGATATCTGCATCAAAGCATCAGCTTAGGGCAACGGCTTCTGCACCAAAGCCACATAGGAAGTAATACAAACAGAGGGTTTCATTGCCTTGTATCCTTTCTTGGCTTCTATGTATTTTACAT
This sequence comes from Locusta migratoria, assembly GCA_026315105.1. Taxonomy (NCBI): domain Eukaryota; kingdom Metazoa; phylum Arthropoda; class Insecta; order Orthoptera; family Acrididae; genus Locusta; species Locusta migratoria. Next base: position 449,250,292 of record CM048755.1, on the reverse strand, counting down.
TCCTCTGAAAAAATTGGGCATTCACAGCTCCAGACTGGATAGCTTCCAGAGCAGCTTATATACATCACTGGGGAAGGACAGTCAACCCGAGATTTATCAGCTGCCTTACAACACCTCCCACAGGTTGGTTTACCTCCACAACTCTGTGTCATATGTCTGAAATACTGGAATATGTCACGCCTCATAGTGTTCAAAATATAGGGTCTAACTTTAACCCTGCCATAATTTGTTCGGGCGGTGTTGGTGTAATGAAAGTAACAATGCAGGTGGCAGTTTTGACAGTCACTCCATTGTTCTTTCAGATCCATTGTTCAACATCTACAATACATTGTGATTCCCACTCATACTCATACAATACATTGTGATTCCCACTCATACTTAAGTTCTGCAGTGTCCATTTCTATTATATCCTGACAAGTGACCACACCTTTACTGGCATTAAGTTCTGTAACTCAGCATTAATGTCATACTCATCAAGTTTTGTGGATTTCACAAGAAGGTCCACCTGCTTAGATCTATTAGTTTCAACCAGCAAAGAACCATTCCACAGTCCCTTGATAGATTTTTGAGTCTCAGACAGTCCTTCTAAACCTTTATTAATATAAAGAGGGAACACTTTTTCAAATGTCCCTTCATTTTTATCACAAGAAACACAGTATGATGAATGACTCCTTGAGCCCTGTTACTCCATATAATCTTATTATCAGGAGGACTGGCCTCCTTCATGCACTTTGATGTGTGGGTGTGAGCAATCCCGGACACTAAACCCATCCCACCAGGGTTAGATATTCTCAAAGGGTCCATCTCAGTCCCAGGAACAGCTAAGGATCCAAAGGTCCACCCAGGCAGAGCCCTGCTTGTCTGGGTAAGACTAACAACTAAGATGTAGCAGTATCCCCAGAGGTCATCCACTAGTGATTGTTCAACCTCAACAGCCATGCATCCCATCAGCATGCAGCAATCCTTGGGACCGAGGTTTTTTCCCTGCAACGCACAACATTCCAATGTTGCACCACACAGTGGTCACTTAAGCATGCCCAGGTCTTACAGTGATGGAGGACTAGCAGCGGTTACCAGTCCACAGCTCAGGGATCCTAAGCTCGCCAAGCGTTGACTTGGCAAATTAATGTGGAGACTCCTGAGAGAAAGTAAGTGAAGACGGGTGTGAAAATTACAGATACATCAGTTTAATAAGTCATTGTCATAAAATTTTAACACAAATTATTTACAGAAGAATGGAAAAGCTGGTCAAAGCTAAAATTGGGGAAGATCAGTTTCGATTTAGAAAAAATGAAGGAACACGTAAGGCAATACTCACCTTATGACTTTATAAAAGAAGATAGATTAAGAAATGGCAAACTTACATTTCTAGCTTTCATAGATTTGGAAAAATCTTTTGACAGTGTTGACTGGAATACACTCTTTCAAATTCTGAAATAAGGAGGAGTAAAATATGAGGAACGGGACGTTATTTACAACTTGTACAAAAACCAGACAGCAGTTATTAGAGTCAAACGGCATGAAAGGGAAGCATTGGTTGGAAAGGCAGTAAGACAGGGTTGTAGCCTTTCGCCACTGTTGTTAAATCTGTACTTTGAGCAAGCTGTGAAGGAAAGTAAGGTAAGGAGAAATTTGGTAAAGGAATTAAAGTTTACGGCGAAAAAATAAAAACTTTGCATTTTGTTGATAACATTGTAATTTTGTCAGAGACAGCAAGGGACCTGGAAGAGCATTTAAACATAATGAACAGTATCTTGAAATAGTGTAAAAGATGAACAATAACAAGAGCAAAACAATGTAGGAATGTAGTCTAAAAAATTAGACAAAGCTAAAGGAATTAGATTAGGTAATGAAACAATAAAGGTGGTACATGAGTTTTGTTACTTTCAGAGTAAAATAAAATACAATGGTCACAACATAGATGATATAAATTGCAGAATGGGAATGGGAAGAAAAGTGTTTCTGAAAAAGAGAAATTTGTTAATACTGACTATTGATTTTTACAATTTTTTACATTTTTTTTAATTATTTTTTTTATGGTCTTCAGTCCAGAGACTGTTTTGATGCAGCTCTCCACCCTACTCTATCCTGAGCAAGCCTCTTCATCTCCTCATAAGAATGGCAATGTACATCCATTTGAATCTGCTTACTGAATTCGTCCCTCGGTCTCCCTCTGTGATTTTACCTCACACACTTCCCTCCAATGCTAAATTAAAGATTCCCTGATGTCTAATCATGTGTCCTACTAATTGATCCCTTCTTTTAGTCAAGGAAAGCCAAAAATTTCTTTTGTCCCAAATTATGTTCAGTACCTCTTCATTAGTTACATGATCTATCCACCTAATCTTCAACATTCTTCTGTAGCACAACATTTCAAAAGCCTCTACCCTCATCCTGTCTGAACTCTTTACCATCCAAGTTTCACTCCCATACAAGGCAATACTCCACACAAATGCTTCCAGAAAAGACTTCCTTACACTTAAATTATTATTCGATGCTAGCAAATTTCTCTTTTTCACGAACGCTTTTCTTCCCACTGACATTCTGCATTTTATATTCCCTATACTGTGACCATCATATGTTTTTTACTGTCAAGTAACAAAACTCATCTACCACTTTTATTGTTTCATTACCTAATCTAATTCCTTCAACACTGTATGATTTTCTTAGACTGCATTCCATTACATTTGTTTTGCTCTTGTTAATGTTCATCTTATATGCTCCTTTCAACACACTGTCCATTTCATCCAATTGCTCTTCCAAATCGTTCACTGTCTGTGACAAAATTACAATGTCATCAGCAAAATACAATTTTTTTATTTCTTTGCCCAGTACTTTAATGCCTTCTCCACATTTCTCCTTGCTTTCCTTCACAGCTTGCACAATAAACAAATTTCAGCATTAATTTCAGTGTTAGGAACTCTTTTCTGATAGCATTTGTGTGGAGAGGTAACTTGTTTGGTAGTGAAACATGGATGATAAATAGTTCAGATTGAAATGTGGTGAGACATCAGAATGCTGAAATGAGGTAGATAGATCACGTAACTAATGAGTAGGTACTGAACAGAATTGTAGAGAAAAGTAATTCCTGGCATATCTTCACTAAAATAAGGGATAAATTGGTAGAACACATTCTTAGATATAAAGAAATAATGAATTTAGCATTGGAATGAAGTGTTCAAGGTAAAAACTGCAGCGGGAGACAAATACACTATGCAGCTTCAAATAGATGTGGGCTGTCATTCTTAAGAGAAAAAGAGGCTTGCTTAGGGTGAAGTAAGGTGGAGAGCTGGGCTGAAGACCACAACAAACAACATCATAGACAACTATCCAAGCCCCAATATTCAAGACTGTCTAGCTCTTAAGTGATACTAAGGTATTCTGCATGTTGGACTGGCACAAATATCACTAAACCCATATGTTTCAGGGATACATACAAAAGGCTACAATAATCACCCTGTTCAGCATATTTGAGTATGTTTATATACCTCACAGCCTCAAGTACACAGCACAAACTTGCAGCTCACCAGAATGCTTTCGGCTTCTGCCTTCAGCTCTGCCTGGCTATCATTTGTGGCAATATGATTCAACTTCTAATAAAAGTTTATATTTACTCACTCTTTTCTCTTCTGTGATGTAACACATCACTTCCCTTTAAGAAATTCTTTCCATAATTTCCTTTTTTATATCAGTTCTCTACTTGTGACATAACCAAGCTCATTTCACCAATTGTGATGTAACTGCTTGACTTGGCTTAGGTCATAAAAGTTTACAGTCATCCACAGTGTTCTGAATGTTGCACATAAAGCATTACCTTGTTATCTTGGAGTTTGGTGTAACTTCTGGTAACTCAATATCTGGATGCACAGAAGTGTAGCAACCTCTGGACCACACTGAATACAAGTAGCAGGACTCAATTAAGGTGAACATTGTATACCATATATTTCCACTGATAAGACGAGGTACAAATTTTCATCAAAATTTTATAGTTTAAGCATATGTCTGTGTTGTGACAGTGCATCATAAATTTAAAACTACCACCGCGCATAATGCGCCCAAAGTAATATAGGGTTACTACAGTAATTAGATGGCCCTGCCTAAGTGAACTGGGGCTCGCCTGGACTCAGCAGAGCATGTCAGTTGACATTGAACCATGACTCAAAACACTTGTTATGTATAGTTGATTATCTAGTGTTAATAAAGTTATTACACTTTTAGTGGTGATGAGTTGTGAACTATTCCACGCATTGTCGTCGGCAGTCTTTTGACAAATATGAAAACCTTAGACCAGCTATTGCACACGCTCATTGAGCAACGGACTGCCCTTGTAGCATTGTTATGTGACTTACCACAGACGCTTACTTCAGTTGTGTCAACGTCGTTGTCCAGTCAGGTCGCGCTGTGTTCTGTGCCTCCATTCCCTCCATAAGAGGAAGATGCGGAAGAATGGGAGGACTATGAAAAGCGGCTGTGGCAACATTTTGTGACTTTCAGCATTGGCAACGATCAGCTGTGCAAATCACTATTTCTTTCATGGATTTCTCCAAAAGTGAATCAACTATTATCTCAGCTCGCCCCCCTATGGGATCCAACGTCATTATCTTTTACAGAACTGTGTGACATGCTTTCCAAATAATTTCACAAAAACACCCAAGTTGTTGTTTCCCGGGTGGCCTTTTACAAGTGCCGCATCAATCATACCATGCATGGGCCACAGAATTACAAGGCCTTACTAGGAAATGTCAATTTGACACGGACGTGCATCATGAGTCTTATGCCGATTCCATGGTTAGAGATGCTATTCTTAGGTTGGCTCTGGATAAGAAAGTCAGACAATGGGCCCTTCTGCTTCCGAATCCCTCTTTATCTGAAGTATTGAGTATTGCCCAGTTGTATGAAATTCCTCGTGCAGTCTGATGCCCCGCCAGATGACGCGTCTGTTTCATATGATGATGGGGAAGTTGCCGCAATACACGTGCGTCAACGACGGGGCGCGGTACAAGTGCACGCTAAAAAGAAGCAGCAGCGGCAGATGCAGCAGCCGTGGCACTAAAATCAGGTACGTTCAGCGCTTCCATCCTGTCCACGTTGCTTTATCAAACACGAGAGAGTAGATTGTCCTCAAAGCTGGGTCACGTGTCACACCTGTCATAAGAAAGGTCACATTGCCTCCATCTGCCAGTCTAACAAGACTCCTGCTGTTGTTGAAGATGACAATTCTGTTATGACTGTCAATTGTGTACTTTCCGATACTAGTAAGTTATATATAAATGTTCAGGTACTTGACAAAAATATTCGCATTCAGGTAGACACAGGTTCTGCTGTCACTCTCATAAATTCCCACATGTACTGATGCTTATTCTAATTTTCCTTTTGTGGTTCGCTGTGCGTCCCCTTCCACTGCGGCAACCACAAATGCATTGGCAAAGATTTTCGCCCTTGAAGGTCTACCCTCTACGCTTGTCACAGACAATGGTCTTCAGTTTTCCTCACAGGCTTTCGCAGATTTCTGTTCCGGCCTCGGTGTCTGTCATGTCATGGCGCCGCCTTTCCATCCACAGTTGAATGGGGAGGTCGAGCGTCTTGTACGCACATTCAAATGTCAGATGAAGAAGTTCCTCAGTGAGTTTTCTACAGAAGATGCTTTACTTCACTTTCTAAGTTCTTATTGATTTACACCCATGGGTGATCACAGCCCGGCTGAGCTCTTACATGGTCGTCAGCCACGTACATTGTTACATCTTCTTCACTTCCGACAGTCTCAGGTTGTTTCTCAGCCTCCTGACAAGTTCCGTGCAGGTGCCCCTGTCTGGGTACTGGGATATGGCTCTCATGCCAAGTGGATCAAAGGAACCATCAAAAAGTTTAGATGCTGTTGGTTGTGTGACATCCATACTGATCAAGGAATGGTTGTTTGCCATTTTGACCAGATACGTTTACGGACAGTTGACCTGCCATTGTCAACATTGTCTCCACACAGGACTATTCATACTCCTTCAGAAGCCAACAGACACCATCTATGGTTCCCACCTTTACAGCTCACAACTCCGAGCACCCAACATAATCCTGCAGATGATGTGCTTCCATCACATGAGGCATGCACCAGAGGCAATGCAGCTGTCACCCATCATTCAGTCACGGGGACATATGCCTCCAGCAGAGAGCATACTCCACCACCTGCAGCCAATACTTCAGAGATGTCACCCTTCATTCAGTCATGGGTCCGTGTCCCGTGCAAGGGGCCCCGTCCGGTGCACTTTTTCCCATATGTTTGCCCATACATTCACGTGGCACCACGTGACCTGGCCACAACACATCAAGAGCCAATGTATGTCTCCACACTGTATAACACCTCTGCAATGTGAAGTGAATTTCCCAAAGGGGGAAAAGTGTTGTGAGAGTGCATCATAAATTTAAAACAACCGCCGCACGTAATGTGCTCAAAGTAATATAGGGGCGCTACAGTAATTAGACAGCACAGCCTAAGTGAACCGGGGCTCGCCTAGACTCAGCGGAGCATGTCAGTTGACATTGAACCATGATTCAAAACAATACAGTCTGGCCTATAAGATGACCACCAAGTTACCGTATTTTCCTGAATGCAAGCCACACTTTCTGTTTTGTTTTCGGGATCTAAAAATATGGCCCTGACTTAGATTTGGAGGCAAAGCTTCAGGCAGTTCCAAAAAATGCTGCTAGAAGCCACCATAAGTAGGTTTCATGTGGATTTCACCATTTATTCCTTGTTATTGTATATCAGTTATTTTGTTTTCACTTGTTTTAATATTGCCATGATTATCACTGTTTCGTAGACGTTTCTTTGCATAGTTATTGTCAACAAGTTTTAGTAATGACTGGCTTTCTGTTGTGTGTTTAGCATTGTGCTGCTTGATAATGTAATCTAGACAGCACAAATAAGTTACTTACTGTTAAACCAAGATTCGGGCATACGTTGAAGAGAAGATAAAAGACTTCAAAGGAATCTGCAGTTGTTGCATGTAGTTCCGAAATATTTTTATCCTTTCACTGATCCATACATAAATATATGCTACTTATTTCAGTGTGACTCTGGATATATACTGGAATATTATTTTGGACAAGCGATATGGTAAAATCAAGCTGTGTTGTAAATAATTAATTCTATTCCTGCTTTATGGTATACAGGTTATCATATGTACCCTTGTCCGCTCAGTAAATCAATAAAGCTCATAAAGTGTTTTTATTTACTTTTTATTTTTTTTAATTATGCAAAACTTTGTTTTTGTAAATCTTTCCTCCACTGTGTAAATTTCAGACTAAATTTCAATCTAACTTTTTTTGTACCATCGTCAAAGGCGATGTAGGATTTTGGGGCTTTTTTTTATGATTCTGCCATTGTCTTACCTGCAGAAATATATGGTATATGTGGTGTCTGTTCTTTCGGATCCCATCTGGGTAGACATTTTCAACTTTACCCATTTGCAGTTAATGTCATACATTCCATGAATATAAGGTGTATGCTATCAATTTGAAATTACATAAAGCAACACTAGGTAAGTCTGAATTAGTGGTTTAATACAACACTTTAAATAAACTTCCAAAATCATGTGATTCTTCAGTTTCTCCCGGCATATTTGATAATTGAAATATTCACGGGTTTACTGCCAGTCTATAGTGTCCAACGGGCACAATATTTTGGCGATCATACATGTGGCCATCATCAGGTGAACTGACGGACTGAGCTCCTGGAAACGCGCCGGCACGAGATCCGCATGCTACGGCTGCTCAAAGGGAACTGGTTCTAGCCCAGTAGTGGGCGATTTAAATACCGTCGGCCGACCCCTCTGCGGTCCGCACCCTGTGCCCCGCGCCACGGCCGCGCAGTGGAACCGATTGCGACGGCGTCTGAGATGACGTCGGTGTGAGGGCTCTGTCCGCCGTGGTTGTCACTTCGTTATGTTTGCTAGATTTACTCTTAATTAACCCAATTGCTAAGATTATAGCCACATTCACGGTTTATGAGGTTGTCACTTGTGCGAATTTCAATGGCCTCTCTAACGACGCAGTCCCAGTATCTCGACGTCTGTACCAGAATTCTAGTGCGTTCATACTCCATCGCATGATTCTCTGACAAACAATGTTCAGCGACCGCCGACTTGCTCGGAAACATCAATCATGTGTGCCTCTGGTGTTCGACGCATCGATCCTCGATGGTACGCATCGTCTGTCCAATATATGACTTTCCACACTGACACGGAATCTAGTACACGCCAGCCTTCCTCAAACCAAGATCATCTTTGGCGCTCCCCACCAGTGCATGAATTTTATTCGGCGGACAAAAGACAGTTCCAACCTGGTGTTTTTTTCAAAATGCGGGTGATCTTCCCCGAGAGTGCCCCGGGATATGGAACAAACGCAGTGCCTACATCCTCCTTCGTATTTTCATCCGTTTCCACAGGTTGTGATGTAGTGGTTGGGCTTAGAGCCCACTGAATCTGCCATTCTGAGTACCCATTTTTTCGAAATACAGTTCTCAGGTGTTCCATTTCCTGGGGTAGACTCTCTGCATCAGAGATAGTGCGCGCCTTATGTACCCCATTCCTCTGTGAAGGGTGGTGACAGCTGTCTGTGTGTAAATACAGATCAGTGTGTGTTGTCTTCTGATATACACTATGACCCAGTGTGCCATCAGCTCTTCTCTTGACCAAGACGTCAAGAAACGGCAATTTACCCTCCGTTTCAGTATCCATAGTAAATTTGATTTTGGGGTGTATGGAGTTCAGATGTGTAAGGAAGTCAAGGAGTTTATCCATACCATGTGGCCAAATGATGAAAGTGTTGTCCACATAATGGAAAAAGCAAGTAGGTTTCCATTCAGATGATGCCAGGGCTTCCTCCTCGAAATTCTCCATGTACAAATTTGCGACCACAGGGGAGAGTGGGCCACCCATGGCGACTCTCTCCGTTTGTTCATAGTATTCACCATTGAAAAGAAAATACGTGGAGGTCAACACATACCTAAAAAGATCGGTGGTCTTCTCGTCAAACTTCTGACCAATCAAATCTAGTGACTCTCGAAGGGGCACCCTCGTAAACAATGAAACGACGTCAAAACTCACCATGATATCTCACTCATCCAGCCTGAAGATGTTAAGGCATTTAACAAAATCCACAGAATTACGGATGTGATGAGGGCATTTACCCACATAAGGACTTAATATTCCCGTCAAGTATTTGGCCAACAAATATGTAGGTGGTCTGATGTTACTGACAATGGGACGTAGCGGCACCCCATCTTTGTGAACCTTAGGGAGTCCATAAAGTCTTGGCGGTACCAGACCTTGAGGTAGCAGTTTCTTGGCGACACCCTCCAGTAAATCAGTAAATCCGCCTCCTTGAGAAGCACCCTCGTCTTGTTTTCCACCTTCTTTGTGGGGTCAATGCTGATCTTCCGGTAGGAATCATCGTTTAACAGGCTCTGCATCTTTTCAGTGTAGTCCTTATGGGAGACAACAACAGTAGCATTGACTTTGTCAGCCGGTAAGACAATAATTTCAGGGCACTTCCTCAGGTCATGAATAGCCGCCCTCTCTTTACTAGTGATGTTCGACTTCATGGTCTTGGATTTTGTCAACGCACGACAAGTTTCACGACGTATTTCTTCAGCTGATTCAGGCAGAAGTCGAGCTGTAACCTATTCAACAGCACTAATAATTTCTGCGACTGGTGTTAACTTTGGGGTAGGAGCAAAGTTGAGTCCTTTCTCCAAAACTGAGACCGCATCATCACTCAAATCCATGCCACTCAGATTTATGACAGTTTTGCACGGAACCTGCAGAGACGGTTTGTCAAGGAGGCGTGAGAACTTAGCTGTTTGACGTCCCGTTGCCTTCTTATGGGCAGAATCGGCTGCAACTGAAGTAACACCATCAATCCAATACCAGGTAAAAGACGTGAAGTGACTAGCCAGTTGCAAATGCAGTTTGAATAGTTCCAGTGAGATGAACTCAAGGCTAGGTGGGTGAAATGCACTCTCTCACGAAGCAATGCATTGCTGGCCCGTTTCTTAATTCTCTTGGCTGCTGCAGAATTGATGTGATGCGTAACCTTTGCAAAATTTGGAACAACATTCTCGGAACAACATCTCTTTAGAAAAGCAAGAGTACTTAGCAAACGACATCTACGGTGGCGCAACTTTTCAAATTTCTTCATGCTGCAATACATCTCCTCCCCATAAAGGAAATGGAACGCCTGAGAACTGTATTTCGAAAAAATGTTTACTCAGAATGGCAGGTTCAGCGGACTCTCTGCCCAACCACTACATCCTAACCTGTGGAAACGGATGAAAATACGAGGGAGGATGTAGGCACTGCTTTCGTTCCATATACCGGCGCACTCTCGGGAAAGATCACCCGCATTTTGAAAAAACACCAGGTTGGAACTGCCTTTTGTCTGCCGAATAAAATTCGTGCACTGGTGGGGAGTGCCAAATATGATCTCGGTTTGAGGAAGGCCGGCGTGTACCAGATTCCGTGTCAGTGTGGAAAGTCATATATTGGACAGACGATGCGTACCATCGAGGATCGATGCGTTGAACACCAGTGGCACACACGATTGATGTATCCGAGCAAGTCAGCGGTCGCTGAACATTGTTTGTTGGAGAATCATGAGATGGAGTATGAATGCACTAGGATTCTGGTACAGACGTTGAGATACTGGGACTGCGTCGTTAGAGAGGCCATTGAAATTCGCACAAGTGACAACCTCATAAACCGTGACTGTGGCTATAATTTTAGCAAAGCTTGGGAACCAGTGATTGGGTTAATTAAGAGTAAATCTAGCAAATGTAACGAAGTGACGACCACAGTGGACAGAGCCCTCACACCGACGTCATCTCAAACGCCGTCGCAATGGGTTCCACTGCGCGACCGCGGCACGGGGCGCGGACTGCGGAGGGGTCACTACGTGGGTTGAGGGTATTTAAATCGCCCGCTACCAGGCTAGAACCCAGTTCCCTTTGAGCAGCCGTAGCGTGCAGATCTCCATTCCGGCGCATTTCCAGGAGCTCAGTCCGTCAGTTCACCTGATGATGGCGACATGTATGATCGCCGAAATACTGTGCCCGTTGGACACTATAGACCGGCAGTACACCCGTGGATATTTCGATTTCCAAAATCATATTTGTACAATAATCGCTTTCAACAATGAAAAGTCAACATGTACATGGACACAGTGACAGCCTCAAAATCTGATTGAAAACTGTGCTCCTGTGACCTCTGCAGGCCATGTATCGTTAGAGTTATTAAAACTATGAAATTATTAAATTTACAATCAGTTTACTCAATCTTAATAACATCTTTTATTCTATAAAATAAGCTTAAATATGGAAGGAAGGAAGCTTAGCGTTTAACATCTCGTCGACAGCATGGTCATTAGAGATGGAGCTCATGCTTGGATTTTTGTGAAGGAAGAGGGAAGGAAATCTGCTGTGCCCTTTCAAAGGAACCATCCCGGCATTTGCTTGGAATGATTTAGGGAAATCATAGTAAACCTAAATCTGGATGACCGGAGGTCATCTGCCCTGCCGAATTCGAGTCCAGTGTCATACCACCTTGCTCAATCCTTAAATATGTCTTAATCTTTTATTAACATTTAAACCTACATAAATGTTACTAATTATCAAAAATATACTTAAATGTGAGAAGTAACATTGAACATTACATTGCTCACAATAACTTGAACAATATTAACAAGAAACTGTTCCTAAAATTTATGTAGCTATAATTCATAGGTATTATCATCTGATTACAAAGAATAATGCATACTCTGTGTTTTTCTGCACAGTTGCTATGTCATTAATTACTTAATTCATTATGCTATCAAAATTTATCGAAAATTGATCATTACTAAAAGCTTACATCCTCACATATGATCTTATTTACATTATGTTACTTTATACTAGTATTGGAGCTGAGCTGGAATTCTTTTAATACTGCTTACATAATTCACTGTGTAGTCAGATATGTTTTGTGAAACTTTGTTTATGTTTTGACTGGTGTATCAAAACATTACAGTTTCAATTTAATCTATTTAACTCAGAAAATGAAATGGTAACTGTGTTTAAATATTGATGTTGGTCTTATCTGCTGCTGTAGTGTAGTGCACTTGTAATTCTAATCGAGCACCCTGACTATGTAATTGCTTTACCTATCACCAGAGGCACACTAGACTAGAGACAAGCAGTGCGCCCTCTATGAACGAAGGCGGATATAACATGGAGTTCCGCTGGCAGTTGGATAGTGAATGCCGTACTGTTATGTTGTCATGTTCAGTTTTATGCTTAATGGCCGACGCGGGCCATTTATGTTAAACTTCAGAGGATAAAGTTCGGAGGTTACAACACATGCTATATACAACTGTTCCTCTGTTGACTTAATTATTGTACTCTGTCATTTAGTTCATCTACATCCTTCATAATCTTTGTTCTTATTGTTACTTTTTCTAGTTTGTATCCAATCCATAGGTACCTGATAAATAGTTGTTTATTTTGAAGAAGATATGTCTAATGCACAAGTATTACAAATTAATACTAGAACCAAGATAATGCTTGTTGTTGATACAATGAAAATAATTGTATTTATCATATGTTTCTTGTGATAATGTTTCATATGCTGTAATATTTGGTTAACTCAAATTTGTCTGTTTTCTGACACTAGTGATTGATTTCTAGATTGTAACAAATTGGAATCTAAGGTGACTCCAAAAACTGTCTTGAGCAGTTAAACTGGCAACCCACGGGCAATGGAAATATTTTAGACCTTATAGCCATGAACAGGCCTGACCTTATTAACGATGTCTGTGTAGAGACGGGAATTAGTGATCATGATATTGTCATAGCATCGATGGTGACCAAAGTTCATAAACTAATCAAGAAGGCTAGGAGCATGTTTTTGTTGGGGAGAGATGATAAGCAAATGTTATGATCACACTTAGAAAATGAATGGGCATAATTTAATTCTGGGACTATGGATGAAGAGGAATTGTGGACTAAATTTAAGTGCAAGGGTTAGAGAAATATGTGGCAGTAAAGACGATTAAGGATGGAAAAGCTCCACCGTGGCATAATAATAATGTTAGAAAGCTGCTGAGAAAGCAAAGACTGTTGCACTCTCGATTTGAAAAAGAACACACAAATAATGACAGGGAAAAGCTAGTAGAGATTTGTGCGTCTGTAAAAATATTGATGCACGAAGCATGCAGTAATTACCACAGCCATACCTTAGCAAAAGATCTTTCCGAGTACCCAAAAAAATTCTTGTCCTATGTAAAATCGATAAGCGGGTCAAAGCCCACTGTCCAGTCACTCATTGATCATTCCGGGGCAGTAATAGAAGAAAGCAAACGGAAAGCTGAAGTTCTAAATTTAACCTTTAAGAAACCTTTCACGCAGGAGGATCGCACAAATGTACCATCATTTGATCAACGTACTAATTCCGAAATGGAGGACATAGTAACAGGTATTTCCGGTGTAGACAAGCAGCTGAGAGAGCTAAATACGAAAAAGTCTGCTGGTCTGGATGAAATACCTGTTCGGTTTTACAAAGAGTATTCTGTGGCATTGGCCCCCTACTTAGCTTGCATTTATCACGAATCTATAATTCAGCACAAAGTTCCTAGTGATTGGAAAAAAGCACAGGTGACTCCCGTTTATAAGAAAGGCAAGAGAACTGACCCACACAATTACAAGCCAATATTGTTGACATCAGTTTCATGTAGAATTTTGGAGCATATTCTCAGTTCAAATATAGTAACTTTCCTTGAAACGGAAAAGCTTCTTTCTGTGAATCAGCACAGGTTTAGGAAACATCGTTCATGTGAAACTCAGCTTGCCCTTTTCTCACATGACATCTTGCGAGCCATGGATGAAGGGCAACAGGCAGATTGTGTTTTTCTCGACTTCAAAAAGGCATTCGACGCAGTGCCACACTGCAGACTGCTAATGAAGATACGAGCTTATGGAATAGGTTCACAGATATGTGACTGGCTGGAAGCCTTCCTAAGTAATAGAACGCAGTATGTTGTTCTTGACGGCGAGTGTTCATCAGAGACGATCGTATCGTCTGGCGTGCCCCAGGGGAGTGTGATAGGACCGCTATTATTTTCTATCTACATAAATGATCTGATGGACAGAGTAACTTGTAATTTGAAGCTGTTTGCTGTTGATGCTGTGGTGTATAGGAGGGTATCATCCTTAGACTGTAATAGCGTACAAGAAGACTTAGAAAAAATTTCTAGTTGGTGCGACGAATGCCAGCTAGCTCTCAATGTAGAAAAATGTAAGATGATGTGCATGAGTAGGAAGAACAATCCCATAATGTTCGAATACAGCATTAGCAGTGAGTTTCTTGATGTTGTCACGTCATTCAAATATCTAGGCATAACATTGCTGAGCGATATGAAATGAAACGAACATGTAAGGACAGTTGTGAGTAAGGCAGACAGCCGACTTAGGTTTATTGGGAGAATTTTGGGAAGATGTATTTCATCTGTAAAGTGTTTGTGACCCGCAGCAGATCAATTTAAAGGAAGACATAGAAGCAGTTCAAAGGCGAGCAGCTAGGTTTGTTACTGGTAGGTTCGACCAATGCGCGAGTGTCACGGAAATGCTCCGGCAACTCAGTTGGGGATCGTTGGAGGAAAGACGACATTTTTTTCGTGAAATTCTGTTGAGGAAACCTAGAGAGCCGGAATTTGAAGCTGAGTGTAGCACGATCTTGCTGCCGCATACTTACATTTTGCGGAGTGATCACAAAGACACCTTACAGCGGATTGCGGAGTATGTATGTAGATGTAGATGTATCATCAATAAAGGTTAGGTTTTATTTAGATCATTTGTGTGGTGGTCCTTCTGGTCATTGGTTTCAACATGTTAATTTTTTCCAACCTTTTAAAATTTTCAGCTGAAGAGTAAAAACCTTTTTCTGACACTTCATCTAGTCCATTTTCCCTAAAAATAACTGCATTTCACCTGACTGGTTATGTATTTGTACCATGTTTGTTGGACGTATGACAACGTTTCCTTTAATACAATTTTCCATGTCTGCTATAGACATGAGTGCATGAGAATCTCTCTGTTTAGAAAGTAGCACACTTCATGCATTTGTATTTGTATATATTTCCCAATGATTGAATGTACAGGCCACAGTCCACCTGTAATACATTAAAAGGACATCTGTTTGCCTCACAAATAAAATTCCACACTGTTGATAACCACTTTTGAAGTCAAGTGTTGAAAAATATTTACACATACCCAGGTAATATAAAGTATACATTATGTTGAGGATAGGATATTCATTTGTTGTCATCCATGCATTTATAAGACAGTTGATATTTCTTAGTACCACCAGGTGATTTCTTCTTTATGAGAACAATATTTGCTGACAAGGTCTATTACTAGGCTCAGTAATATGTCACATAATTGCTGCTCTATAACTTCATCTTCCAGTGGCTATAGAAGCTTTGCTAGTCTAAAGGGTTCCTATACACAGGTTGATTATCTCCTGTTGGTATATGATGTTGTGTGATATGAGTACATGGTAGTGGCCATCTGCACCGAATAAACCAAAATGTTCCAATAACAAAGTTTCCATGGCTTCCTGTTTCCTATCTTTGAAGTGATGAATTTTAACACTTAATTCAGACATATTAATGGTTGGCTGATGCTCAGATCACCTTCTGATCTGTCTATATCCTCATCCCCAAGTACCTCTAAATTGACTATTAATAATCCTTTTAGAAGATTTACTTCATCTTTCCCAAAATTATCTAAGCTTATCATGATCATCAGTTCCCCATTAACATTCATTAAATGCACAACACTTCTTCAGATAATACCATGTTGTGCAGTGGTTGAACCACAAATAATGTTGCTGTGGCACCTTGGAATCTACAGATACCCAAACTATGGTGACTTTCCTGTATCAGCAGGTACTTTGTCATGCATAATTATCTTTAATGTCCACAGATGCAGTTCAGTTGGTGACACCTTAGCTTTCACTGTATCTTGCTACATTGCAACAACTACAGCTGTCAGATGCATTGGAAACAAGATTAATTTTTGCACGCTGCCTAACCAGGAAATGAAATCCAAGAATCACAGAATATCCTTGTATCACAGTTGTCAACACTTCCACATGCTCAAGTAACTCCACATTTCTAATCCTAAAACTAATCTGTTATACACATAATAAGACCAAATCATTATCTCCTTCTCCATGTAATCTATACCATGAAGTACCTAGACTTCCCCTACTCAAGAGGTCTATACTAATCTCAGATGCATGTGCATTAATGTCTGCAATATTCTGATTTACTGTAAATGTTTTCTGATGGACAAACCCTTCCCTGTCCTGTTTAATGCCTTGCATTGTTTGTTTCTGTTATCCTATTTCCCATTTATACACACATTTGCCTTATGGCAAAAAATGCCAACACTTGTAACATTGTGGTTGCTTGAATTGTGTCTGCATAGTCTGTTTCCTCACAATGGTGACAATTTTTCTCTGAGACAAATATTGTTTTATTACTGCATACCTGTGTGACAATATCTACCTTCTCCAAATGTGTAGCAATGTGCAGTGCTGTGGTCAAATCCAATGGAATTTCCATTCATACCTGATGTGAGAATTTCACAAGGATTCCTTGTAAAATCATATTGAGAGCTCTGTTCTCTGCCTCTCTGAGTATAATGCTATCCACTTCTGGATTTTGTGTCAACTCATATGTCTGTGCATTTATTTTATTGATTCTATCCATAAAATTTTCGACAATCTCGTTTGATTTCTGAGTCAACCCACTCACCTTTTCCCTAAAAAATCTAGCACTATTCTGCTTATGGTATCTTTGCTGCAAACCTTTGCTAGTTGCTCAAATGTATCCACCCTGCTTAATACTTCATGACATGTCTTGGTTTCACCCATAAGTTGTTAACTGATCATTTATAGTGTAGGTTCATTTGACCAATTACTCATCCTGGCTGTAGTCAATATACCCTTTAATGAAAACTTGCATATCCTCTTTTGTTTTACTGGTGCAATAAAGTTAGCTACAGAAGGATCTACAAGAAGACAAGGCATTATTACTGGCAACTTAATTTCACTTGAAACCAACTGCAAATAAAATGCAGCTTGCTTAGCTTCTAATTGTACCATTAACTCATCCTGGGGTAAATTATGTTGAGTATTTTTCTCTAACAACTTCATTTAGTTTTCTTTTTTTCTGTATGAACATTATACTCTTACCCATAGCAGCAGATCTTTTATTTGTCATTTTATACAATTTACTATTACTTTATCCTCACTAAAATATTTGATTCACAGAGCACAAATACTATCCAAAAAAAGTTACTTACACTGCATGAACTTAATTTTTCCATCTGATCATGACCCAGTGGCACTCAACAATACTGTGCACCACCTGACCAGTTTATCTACAAGTTGAAAAAGTTACTGGTCCAAACTTAGTACATGCTTCAATATGAACTGTCAAATTACACACAGAACATCCCACCAGTACTAAAATTGTTTCTTCACAAATCTCTTTAGATTCTGACAAATCAACAGTTCCTATAGACATTATAAAAATACACTGGATGTAACCCATCCATCTACTCGCTTACACTCTGCCATAGCACCACAAAAGAAAAACACAATAAATGTCTTTTGTGCTTACCATGTTGCAGAGATTGCTGTGGCATGAAGGAGAGCTGCTCTTTCCTGATCCCAAATACATGATTGGTCGAACTTTTAGGTCTCCAGTCTATTTGTCAGGAATAGCAATGGTACCAATGAGTGCCTATGATACTAAGGAAACAATGGAGAAAACCAAAATGTGTTTATTATCAAGAATAGAGTTCTTAGATAGATACATGCCAGCCTAGGCTTGTTAATACTGCAGTGTTCAGGATTCTTGCTGACTCTCTCAGCAAGCTATGATGTTACACTGCCACCAGTTACTCGGGTTTGATGATCTCACAACATGTGATGGAGATGCCAGTGTGGTCACTGCTATGGGGTGCACTGATGGCTCATTTTAACCTGCAACAGCTATCTGGGTGTGCTCAATCCTACCCAGGTACTACTTTGACCCTTGAGGACCCATCCTTTGAAGTCACTACTACTGGTAGCCATGTAGTCGTGTAGTCAGTTGATCTTCACCTTCCAACCCACAGGTAGGAGTCAGCATCCTCATATGCCTGGTGCTGAACAGGAACAGGACCCTGAAGCTCCTGCTATTGATTTCTACATTGAGCTTACAGAGTGTAACTCTCCATGATGCTCTGTTGTTGTAAGATGTCGCATTGTCAGATTCCCCAACAGGGGGGTGACAGTAGCAGCTGCCCTCTCAACAAGAGACAACAGTGGTTGGTACACTGAAGATAATCCAAAGAGAAGTTTCTCTATCAGAAAAATCTGCTGCTGGATCTTTGTATTGGGTGTCATGACAGCTACTTCGTATTAGGGCAAGACTAACAAAAATTTTCTTCTACTGAGGACAATGCACACATCAATTGCAGTGGACCAAGAGACTCAAAAGAAACTCCCTGAAACTATGAGCTGCTACAATTCTACTAAACTTGGAGTGGATATACTGGAACAGATGTCTTGCCTGCACACAGTCAAATCTGGTTGCTGCAGAAGGCCTATGCATGTTTTTTTTTCAATGTGCTAGACCTTGCTGAAAATGTATACAGGTATCAGTGAACACAGGGTTGTAATAGCGAGATTGAATATCAAAAGCCCCAAAGTTACCAAAAATAGACGAGAAGTATATTTGTTGAGAAAAGGAGATAGAAATACATTAAATTGCTTCTTGAAAGACAATTCTGAAATTCCAAACCCTAACCACAATAAGTGTAGACCAGATGTGGCTCCAATTCAAACAAGTAGAATAGACAGCAGTTGACAGTTTTATACCAAATAGATTAATAAAAGAAAGTGGTGGTACACAAAACAGGTCAGGACACTGATGAAAAAACAATGAAAAAGGCATACTAAATTTAAATGAATACAAAATGCCCTAGGATTGGCAATTCTACACAGAAGATCAAAATTTAGCGAAGACTTCAATGTGAGATGCTTACAATACTTTTCACAATGAAACTCTTTATCAAAATTTGACTGAGAACCCAAAGAGATTTTGGTCATATGTCAAATATTCTAGAGGCAAAGTACAAACATACAAACAATACCCTCACTACATGACAGAAATGGTGATCCTGCTGAAGATAGCACTACTAAAGCAGAGGGCTGTCTGTGCGCTGTTTGTAACATGGTGGCAGTAAATTGGCATAGTGCATTACACTGTTTTGTAAAAAAAAGTCACTATCACTAAAACACAAACAAGGAAACATACAAAAATGTCTGTGGCTACTCATTGTTGTTAGTTCTAATGGTTTAAGGGATGCACAACGTGGGTGATCACGCAGTGTGGCCCAGAGTAAGGCGGCCAGAGCGGGGGCCAAACTGCGGCAGTGTGCAGCATGACTTGTGTGCATTGCTGCAGATCGGTGTGCACAAACGCCTTGGTGGTGCCGTGTCGTGTCGTGTTGCTGGGTGCAGTTGGAGGCTGGCCATGTGACTGTGAAGGCATTTGGCGAGTGGCGGGGCCGTGGCATCCTGAGACGACAGTGTGTCTTCGACGAATTAGCCGTGAATGGCAAACAGTTGGCCGTCGGTAAGGTCTCCGGCAACGCGCCGATTCCATCCTTCGGTGACCCTTGCAGGCCGAGGAGGATGAGTGGTAGTGCCTCCATGTAGGTGGCTTTGTGGCATGTCAGGGATGCCTTCAGTGTCTGATGCAACCGTTCAACCATACCGTTGGATGCCAGGTGATAGTTGGTCATGCAGTGTAGTCGCGTGCCACACAGCCTGGTTACGTGCATGAACAGTGCACAGTTGAACTGATTGCCACAGTCCATAGTGATGTGGCTGGGGCACCTGAAGTGAGCCACCCAAGTGTCGATGAAAGTGGTGGCGACCGTCTCAGTGGTGATGTCGGCAATTGGCGTGGCCTCTAGCCAGCGGGTGAAGTGGTCCATCATTGTGAGGAGGTAGCATTTCCCTTGGGACAGAGGCAGTGGCCTGACGATGTCCATGCAGATATGTGCGAAACAGCCTGTCGTTTCAGGGAAGGTAGTGACAGTTGTGTGCGCTTGCCTGTCGACTTTGGCGTGGCCCAGCGAGATGAAACGTGCAGCCACAAGTAACACAGTGGTGTTCACACCAGGGTGTGATAACCTGTGCACTCAGTTGAATGCGACGCCCCGGAACTTCTCCGGGAGGAATGGCCAATGCGTCCCTGTTGTGACACTGAACAAAATTTTTTGTGGTGAGCCAGGGAGCGGCACGAGTTCTAGGCGCAGGCTGCTAGTGTTGTCATCACAAATTTTTCCCAGTTCTTTGTTGCTCCCTTGGGCTTGTGTGATGTCATCGAAATCCATTGGCATGTAGTTGGCATGTAGATGGGGTACAGTTGTGGGACAAGCAGTCGATGACGATGTTCTCCATCCCAGAAATGTGTCAGACGTTGGTCGTGAACTGCGACACGTACTCCAACTGCTGGAGCTGGTGTGGTGAACAGTTGTTGTTCAACTGGAAGGCAAATGTTATTGGCTTGTGGTCCATGAAGATTGTAAAGGGATGGCCTTCTACCATCAACTGGAACTATTTTACTGCCCGGTATAGTGCGAGCAGCTCACAGTTGTAAGCACTCCAGAACCGCTGCAATGCTGAGAGGTTCTTGGAAAAGAAACCGAGCATTTGCCATCTGCCATCAACATGTTGTTGCAGGCTGGTGCCTATAGTGGTCTGGCTGGCATCCACCACAATGGAGATCTCAGCGTCGTGAGCGGGATGGGCGAGCAGTGCCATGTCGGCGAGGCACCATATCGATAAGATGAAACTGCATACCATGTCGTCTGTCCACGTGACAGGAGTCTTCCCTTTTGTCTTGGGACCTTGTTGGGTGGCAGTCAGGGGCTCAAGCACCACAGCAGCATTACGGAAATGGCGCCAGTAGAAATTAATCATGCTGAGGTAACGCCACAGGCCCTTGTGTGTCTCAGTGCGTGGCACTTTGTCCGGCAGAGGCGTGGATCCGGCCAAGGTAATTAAGTGGTCGAGAAACTCCATCTCCTTGATACCAAACACACATTTTAATGGATTTATGACGATGTCAGCGTCACTCAGGTGCTGAAACATGGCTTTCAGGTGTTGGTGGTGGAGTTCAGGCAACTTCAAGAACACCAGGATGTTGTCAAGGTATGCAAAACAATACGGCAAGCCGCGCAAGGCGCCATCCAGGAAACGCTGCCAAGTCTGGGCAGCGTTCCGAAGGCCAAAAGTCATAAACATGCTCTTGAAGAGCCCAAACGGTGTTATAAACGCCGTTTTTTCGATGTCTTCAGGTGCCACTGGATTTTGGGTGAACACTTTCTATTTTGCTGAAGACGGTCGAACCCGCCAAGCCGTGGCTAAAATCTTGAATGTGTGGTACTGGGTACCGGTCTGGCACTGTACGTGAGTTCAGAAAGTTGTAGTCTCCGCAGGGCACCATGAATTGTCCTTCTTAGGAACTAGATGGAGGGCAGAAGACCATGGGCTGCTCGACGGTTGGCGGCATGGCCTCGAACTCTGCCTCTTGGGAGCAAGCCGGTATGGGTGATAAGAAGTGGGAGGGCCAGGAGCTGTTATAATGTGATGCACTGTCGTATGCTTCACTTCTTTAGGATCACCAGTCGGGTGAGTGAGTCCCGGAAATTGGTGCAGGACATTTTTGTATGGTCTGGGGCATGTCAATGCTCTTACACTGTAAAAGGCGGCCTACCGCCACTGAGCATCTGTTTTTAAATTTGTTAGTGAGTCTATTAATTGTGAGTTTCAAATGTTGGCAAGCAGCTTGTAATGGTCGAGGAAATCAGCACCCAGGATTGGTACATTTATGTCAATCACTGTAAATCTCCAAGATAATGTATGGCGGAGATCAAGATCTACATTACGGTGGTGTGTGCCATTTGTTTTGATTCACGTATTGTTGGTCGCTGTAAGATACAGGGCTTCAGCATTCCTGCAGTCTCTCAGCATGGAGCAGGGAAAAATAGACAAGTTGGATCCTGTGACTATGAGGTATTTGACGTTGCCTATATGTTACGCTATGAAGAGACGCTTGGAAATGGTGATGCACTGGTTGCTTTGAGGCGCGGTTTCAGTTGGTGTTTGGATGGGAGCAGGGGCTGTGGAACCTTCTTGCGTCATTGCCAAAGCGGTTGTGATAGCAGCAGAACCCTGTCTGCTGCTGTTTGGAGTCCTGCAGAGTGCTGTTGGAGCAGCTGCTGCTGTGTTGCCGGTTGTGCGAGTCACGGTGGTAGCGTGACTTGCTGCAGTGCCTGCTGCCCTCTCGTTGTTTGTTTGCCAAACGGTCCACCTGCATGGATAGCGCTGCCACCTGTGCTACTGCCTGTGTGTGGCTGTGGAGTCGAAGTTGGTGGTGGGGTACGGCGTTGTACGCTGTAACGGCTGCGATGCTCGGTGCCGTTGCCAGCGTGTCGTGCACCCTGTCAGCCAAGTCCGCAACTATGTCTAGCCGCCTGCCCGGCTTCGCGGCGATGACAGCCTATACCTGGGCAGGGATGCTGTGTACCCAGATTGTGCATAGAAGTGTGTCTGGAACCATCTCGGGCTGTGCGAGGCTCTGCAGATGTCACAGGAATTGAGATGGCCTCTGGTCGCCACATTGTTCTTGGTGCACCAACTGCTGCATACGTTGCTCCTGTGATGATGATACCCAATGAATCAGCTCATCCTTTAAATGTCTGTATGACGTCTGCATTGTCGGGGTGGTTATTATGTCTCTCACTTCAGTGGCATAGTTTTGGTCCAACTGGCTAACTATGTGACCAAACTTTGCAATCTCACATGTTATGTTGTTCTGAGAAAGACAGCCTCCACTTGGCTAAACCATAAGAATGGATCATGGGGCCAAAACAGAATCAGCCTAACAAAAACACATCCTGTGCCTGCTGCTGATCTGATAGTGGGAGTATGGATCAGTGTGGGGGCAGTTTCAACACCTGCATTGTCCCCTGATTGCATGGGAGTACAGTCTCAACGTGTAGATTGCACCTGTAGCTCGCTCTCTAGTCTTTGATTGTGCACTTACAGCTCCTCTATAGATTTTTATATCTCCTCTAAGGTTGCCATCACATAACTAAGTTCTTGCCATTACACAAAAATAAACACACACGATAATAAATAAAATATATGTCCAGAGTTCACTCACTAGGTAAACGTATAATTGTTCCAGAACTCGCGGGACCGCGTTACACACAGAAATACAGTTCGCACCATGTTTCCTTGCCTACGTCAGGGTCACCAATGAAGCGTGGCGGTAATCGCCGCTTACAAGAAAATTGTATATGTAGGCAGTGGTGACTGAATGACTAAAACTACCATGTCTGTATGTGCATAAAAATATAATTTTATTGAACTTTAGATTTATACTATGTTATTGGGCACTGGTCCTGGAGGGTACACACTTCCCAGTGACTGAATTAATTGTCCAGTCACGGACGTGCATGACAAAACAGCGGACGTATGTCCGCAAAAAAATTTGGCGGTAAAACAGTGAGTGCTATAGGAACGGGCAGTATATAATTAATTTCGTGTGCGCGCATGGGGATTTGGACTGATGGAAAATATAGAGAAAGTTCAGAAAGGGGAGCTCATGTTGTATTATAGTGATATAGAGGAGATAGTCTCACAGAAATGATGGATAATGTAGGGTTTAAATCATTAAAGAAAGGTTTTATTCGTTGTGGAAAGATTTATTTGTGAAATTTCTTTCACCAATATCCTCTTCTGAATGTGAACTTACTTTTGTTGGCACCTTCCTACATAGGAAGGCATGATCATCATAATAAAATAAGAGAAGTTTATGTAGATGTAGATACTGGGCTACCCATCCACCTGTAACTCACATGGGAACCATCCAACAGAAAGCCCACAATAGACTAAATCTACAAACTGGCTGAATTTGGAGATTACATCCACTACCCTCCACACCAACAAAATCTTGATGTAACCCATGATGTACTATGAAAATATTGCCTGGGTATACATTCCATTTTAAGTTCAATGAGTTACTCAAAATCATTGAATGCATTCCAAATTACTTCCTACATCTGTTAAGCCACTCCCATGTGGATCCTTTGTCTTGTTACCAAATTATCACATTTCCTCACTCACAGTGAACACCTATGAATAATCTACATCATGCAAACAATACTTTTGTCATACATCTAATTTCCTTTCCCACTAAACAACAATGTCTCTACTGACACATTCCAATAACTCTGCACTTGCAAAGTATCTGAATATTGCATTTGTTTCTCATTAATTTTGAAGAGTTCATAAATTATTCACCTGAAATAAAAGAGAGGAAGCTATAATTAACAATTGAGAAAATGTCCCTTTTATGTTTGTTTACCTGTGATTTTGACTTAGGTGAAAAGAGTATGATTGTCTACAAGCAAAACCACATGTAATATTTTTACAACTGATTGTGCCAACCAAAACTAGGGACCAGCAGAAGTACTGGCTGGAAGAGCAAGTACATTACATTCCACTTCACTTTTCTTGCTTCAGTCCTCGACTGTTGTATCTTACTCCAATACTGTCTGCAGAACTGGCTTGAATCAGAAGCCTTGAATCAAATAGCTCATTTGCTTCAAGAAGAGATCCTACAACATCACAGTGAGCTGTAAAAGTGGCAATTGTGCACACCAAGCATGCTTTTGTTCCATAATTGCTATGGCCATCTGTTTGCCATCAATTATTTCTTTATGATGGCACTAGCATGGACTGACAGTGTATAAATGATACTTGTGGATTAACAGTCAAAGGCCAAGGAAACTGCTTCTTTTTGTAGGCAGAAGATAGGAACTCACATAATTCTTGCAGTCAATGCTGAAGTGGTACTTTATTATTATTAGTAGTAGTAGTAGTTGTTGTAGTAGTAATAAGAGTAATATTACATTGGTCAAAACAATTAGGGTATCAGTTGAGATATCCAGGTTCAGAAGTATTGTCATCAGTAGAATGAAATGAAATGGTTCAATATCTTTCTGTTGGTACTATGGAGTGACAACAATTAGATAATGGCAATAACAGAAAGTTGCTGCAGAGGGGTTTGGTGTTGACTTGTGTTGACTTTAGTGTTGACTTTGACTCTTCCAAATGAATTACACAAGCACTTGGGTTCAGATAGTGTAGTGAGCAGGTAGTGCAATGCAACAACAACATTACTTACCTGAAGCTATGGCATGGAGAGCCATATGAATGTTGGAAGTGGGACAGACACAGAGGGAGGTGGCTACAGCTACTGAAGTATTGCAAAGTGTAATTTCCAGGACCTGGACATGATTTCAGACAATTGTTAAAAGAAGGCAAGACCAAGGTCGTCCATGAATAACAGGAGATGACCATTATCTCCAGTTAACAGCCCACCGAGACAGGAGGCTGAATGCAATTCAACTGCAATGCACCCTACAAGTAGCAACAGAATATGCAACATCAACACAGTCAAAAATTGCCTTCAGGAATGTGACCTCTATGAACAGTCAACTGTGCCACACAGCAAGCCATTTACTATTCCTGCTCCAGCTATATTCATAGGCCTCTGGGGAAACCTTTTGAGTAGTGCAGAAGTGTATGTATGGAGGTTCTCATGTTAAAACACCAAGGAGGCCAATTTTTGCTGTAGCTATACTCAGTTCTTTGGATATCTTAGATTTATTTGTTGGTTTATAAGTAACAGTAATGTGGAAGTGACTGCCATTATAGCTCAGAATGTCCCTTCAGAATATGGATGGAGTCTCAAGTACTGTTTCATTGCAGTTGTGTACAATGAATACCAAACATGGAACTGGAGAGACTACTAGTGCCGCTTATGCACCATCACACAAATATCCATGTTTAAGGATAGTCTCATGGATAGAACAATAGTAATGTAGTTTGCTACATCTTGCTACTACCACTCATGCTTTGCACTTCAACTGTCATGGTATACTGTTGATATGGTCAAGTTAAAATTCTCTCTGGTGACCACTTCACAATTTTATTGCTTCTTTTAATTTCAAGTATTTGTCATTTATATCTCCTGGGCTATGACAGAATAATATTGTGGCAGCCACACCGAGAAATGCGCGAGTGACACACAGCAGACCAGACGCAGGGCCAGCTGACTTTTCAGCAAATTCTCTGGCACCCCTGCAATGTACCGTTACCTTGGGATAGCAGCAATAGTGCAAAAAACATGCGCGCTCATAGAAAACAAGATGAAGCCAGTGCGAGTCAAGTGGTTGGACTGTGAGGACGTTTGTGGACTGTAAGTTGATATTATGCTGCACCACCATGTGGTGCTTTACATGGACGAATGGTAACCGTAGAAAGCATTTTAAAACAGATAGTTGCAAGAAGTACATAGCGAAGTGCTCATCAAAGAATGTGACCCAAATAGAAGTCATAAGGCAGATGTAGTGACAAGATGAGGTGAAATAAAGGAGGGAGAGACATTTTAAAATGAAAGTTTTACCAATGAAACAAACAAAGCAGACTAGCCACCACTAGCAAGAGTACAATGGCAAACAGAAAGAATGTGCTGGATGGAAACTAGGAGCCCACACTGCTATTTGTTTTTGTGTTTCTATTACATACAAACCTACAATTTTGTTCCAATCTTCATGAAATTTTGCACACTTTCATTTCAAAAGTAGAGGAAGATCACTGTCTGCATAAAATTTTATATGTTGCATGGTAAAGGGTACTTTACCTACGAAATTTGACAAAATCTAAAATTTTCTTCTGATTTTCATGAAACTGCGCACACTTCACCTTCAAAAGGAAGACACTTTTCATATAGTGCAAGACAGAGGATGCTTTACAACAGTCTTTGACACTTTTTGAGCAGTGAGAATGGAAGTAGCACATGCATGTGTGTTTTCAAGGAAAAGTATTTAAAACTCCAAGAGTCATATTATGGTGATCTTATGGTGCATGACAAAGGGTACCTTGCAATAAAATGTGTGACTGTTTCACTTGACCGGGTGACATGGAAAGAGGCTGGGAGCATGATCTGCCACCAGAACATACATGCACCCTCCATGCTAGTCACTAGTGCAGCTGGTCAGCAGCAGGTACAGTCTAATGGGGCAGTAACCACAGGGCAAGACGTTGGTGTTGAAAGGACGTTGGGAACATGGTCTGGTACTGGGGCATGCAGAAAGGGCACTTTTTAACTCCCACTCACTAAACATTGCATTGTATATTTCCTGGTGGCACATGTGAAAAGATAACTGTTACTGTTCAACCCACACTTTGAGGGTGTAGAAGTCCACACTGTACGTTGCACTTGCCGAGCTAAGAGTGTATTGTTCCACCCTGTACTCTGCGATAGCAGCTAGGTCTATGCAGAGAGTATCCTGGATGTGAAGACAGGATTCCTGCTGGTGGACAGTGCCTGAAAAGGCACTGAACCTGGAACCACACCTGAGATGGGAAGTCCCAAGAGCTGATGGTGGCTAAATACCTCTCGCAACAGTCCTGCTTACTCTTTTGTATCAGTCTGCAAGCTTTGGCTCAGAGCAATTTAAAAGCAATCAGGTGCTCTAAAGAAGGGTGGTGGCAGTGATGCTGGAGTGCCTGAAGATTATTCTGAATGGCCTCAGTGATCTCTGGTGTCCACCAATGTGAGCCAGTTGCTTCAGCAGCAGAAACTATGACCTAAGTGATTTGCTGAAATGTCATACCAATGTCAGCTGGAAGTAGAGTGGTTACCACAGGAGCCAAGGTGTAAGCCAGGCAATCAGCCTTACAGAGATGCAACCAGGGTGGACAATTGGCAGGTTGAGACTGTGGGTGTGTCAGAAGGACAGGAAAATTGTTGCTGCCACAAAGGTCATCATGGGCCCTCCAAGTGAGATGTGGGAGAAGGCACAGACAGATCTATGGCTGAATATGTGCCTTGTGCCATGCTAAAATGTGTAGGGGCACCCATGTGAAGAAGGCAAATCTCTTGCTGTGCCAATAGCATTTCAACATCCCTATCATTGTGGGTTGTCTCCATTCCATCCCACAAAGGGTGATGGGCATTAAGGCCCCCAAAAGGAGAAATGGTGAGGGAAGTTGTGTGACCAGGGCAGCAAGGTCAGTAGGTGATACAACCTCATTGAGAGGAAAGTAGATGGAACAAATAGTAAATTCCTGCATGGCCTGAATGCAAACAGCAACTGCTTTAAGATTCATGTGGAGAGGCATGACAGCACTGGGGACAGTGGTGAGGACATATACACAGACACCTCCAGATACCCTGTAATAGTCATCAAGTCCTGATAGCCATGAAGGGCTGGGGTCCACTGCACAAGTAACCACATTTCCTGTAAAGCTACACAAAAACAGAATAGAGGCACAATAATTGCTGCAACTCAGACAGATGATAGAAAAAACTGCCAAAGTTCCACTGTGGGATCAGAATTCTTCCTGACTGCTGAGGCATGGTGAAGTGAAAGGTACAGTAAGTTCAACAGAATTGTCTGTTGTCACTGATTGCTGAGGCTCGGCAATTACCAAGTCCTCCAGGCATATGAGGAACACCACCTCATCCTCAGAAGCAGAGGTTTGTGGTGGTGGCACTATAGCCACTAGGGACTCTTTCTACTTGTTCTTCTTTTTCTTCCTTTCTCACTGATCCTTTGGTTTCTCCTGCTGGGAGAGCTTTCCTGACTAAGTCTCTGGGACTGAAGATATCCTTGAGGCCCTATGACCAGCAGTCACTTGTATCCACTGCACCAGTGGGAGAAACCTTAGAAGGAAGGGTTCTGAGGAAGCCCTTCCTTGCAAGAGGAGGCAGAGATTGTTGTTGTTTCTCTGGCTCAGGGGTGGGGACCAATTTCCTCGGTGTTTGTGTAGTTATTGTTTCCAAAATAGGGACCTTGGGGGCAGCAGAGGAGGAGGTGACCCCAAACACCAAGGGGGCAGATGTTAACAGTTGGGCCTGAGGGGCCAGTATTGTAGATGGAACAGGAGGTGATTTTAACAGAGATGGCAATGATGATGCAGCTGTGGTATACGATTTCATGCACACCCTTGTAATTCAATATTTTGTATTCTTTATGAAGAACTGTGCAGTTTGGTGAGTAGGGAGTATGGTGCTGGCCACAGTTAACACAGGCTTAAGGAGGAGTACATTGTACATCTGGATGTGATGCACATCCACACTCCTGACAGGTGGGTTTGGCATCACATCAGAAGGACATGTGCCCAAACCTCCAGTACTTGAAGCAACACATAGGGGGAGGAATTTAGGGTTTGACTTCACACCGGTAGATCATCACCTTGACTTTCTCTGGCAGTACCCTTATAAGCAAAGATGAAGGAACCGGTGGTGACCCTTTTGTCCTTTGGAGGCCTGTAAATGTGCAGAATAGACTGTACTATTCACCTCTCTAAGTTCTTACATAGTTCTTCATCCAACTGCAATCAAATGTCCTTATGAAATATAATTCCCTGGACCATGTTCAGGCTCTTCTGGGGAAAGATGCTAATAGGAACATCACCCAGCTTGTCACAGGTGAGCAATGCCCATGACTGGGGTGGGACATTGTTGTTATCAGGACAGACCCAGATCTCATCTTAGGCATTCCCTCCACCTCTCCAAATTATCCTCCAGGTTCTCTACAAAAAACAGAGACTTTGTTGTCACAAATGAGTCACCATCTGTTCAAACTGCACACCAGGTATCTAGGGGCGTAAGCCTCATTTTGGCGATGTGCCCTACATTCTTCCCATAGTGTGGCCAAGGAAGGAAACAATTGGGGTTCATATTTTGCTGCATTGAATTCTGTTTGTCCACACTTAGAAATGGTGGTTTGGCATTCAGCAATGCTATTTTTCACTTATTTCATATCATTCTCATGAGCAGCTAGGGAAATATACACCAACCCAGGCAGAGCTGCACTTGCCTAGGTAAGCCTAACACAACTGAGCATTGCAGGTTTCCCACATGTTGCTCAGTAGCAACTGCTCGACCTGAACAGTCATTCATCTCTTCGGCATATAGGACACCTTGAGACTGAGGTTTATTTCTATAGGTGTTTCTACCATCCTCATGAGCTGAGCAATTAAGCCAAGATCCCCAGGCTGCAACCTGCAACATTCCATCATTGTGCTGAGGCATGCACATGGTGTGGAGGGCTGCTGCACAATGCAGACCCCAGATCGGGAACCCTGGGTTTGCCAAGCCCGTACTCAGCAACTAAATGCTGAGCTTTCTGAGGGGACTGAAGCTGGTGACCATCTTGCTTTCCTAATGACTATTCCTATGCATCACACCCTCCCATTTCATTACCCCTTCTGCCTTTCTCATAAACACATCATGGACTCATGTACCAACTGAGACGCCTATAGAGAATCTGTTACTATAAAAAATGGAAGCAATCCTTTATACTTCATCCAACAGATCTTCTCAAATACCATAACTCAACACGTTCTGGTCAAGTCCACTCACTTCCTCCACATTCTCTCCTTCTCCTCTGTGAATCTCATCACCTACACCAATCCTTCCTTCAGACCTATGACTAGGCACACTTACATGTCACCAGCAACTATGAAAACACATTAAAAAAACTGCTAAACACAAAGATGTTGCAATGCTATTCCCTATGCAGTGTTAAATCCATGTTGTAATCATATAATCTGTCAACAGACGTCCGTACAATAATGTTCCACACAGAAGATGGCATTCTGGTAATTGTACAGCCATGGCTATGATGATGTCAGGGCTAGGGTTACCAGACATCCACATGTATGTAGACATGTCCACATTTTCAATGTTTAATGTGATATCTGGATATATTTTAATGATTTTTGCTACTGTCCACTTTTATCAAGATCTTTTGATATTAGTTTTTGTGTCATATCATCAATAATGTATAGACTTCTACTGGTTACTGAGTGACATTGTTTGTTATTTGCTTATAATTGATCTATTATGGTTTGACATGTAAAACATAAAGTATTGATTTATAGTGCTCAAAATTGATGTTTTGATCATAGTATGTTAATATATAAATGTAATCATTTAGAGAATTTTTTTGTTTTAAGAGGCTTGATTTTCCAGATGTATTCTGGACTTACTGTATATGTAAAAATATAGAAAAGTTTTGTTGGATAAAAATATTGTGATTCATGATAAGTGTTCTGGACAATGTTGAAAATTCATAGATACACACAACAGAAAATCTGAACCAAGCCAAAAAATATGGTGCAAGTGTGTTGAATTATGCTGTAGTGATTAACAGTATAGCGCACTGAATAAAACTCAAACAGTCCTTTGCAGTGAACAGCCCATAAAATTTGTGTTGACAGGTTGTCCTCACTTGTTCACACTTGTATGCAGAGCAACTGTTGCTCTGTTTTGCTGTGTGATTGATTTTAAAAGTGATTAACTATGGCATATAATTTTAAATTACAACCCATCAAGTTTATATGAAGTTGCAGATTTCATAAATGTCAAGCAGATGCAAATTCTTTTAAATTATGACACAACACGATTCACCAATGCACTCATAAATAATGTATGGAGAGATGATGGTTTTTTAAAGATGTAGAGATCTGAAGATAACAATTAAGTTTGTTGAAACCGACTCTCTGAAATAAAATATTGAACAAGCAATCTTGGCATTTATATTACTCAACAAATAAAATTATTCTTTTTTTTCTTTTCTAATAAATTTAAAATATGAAAGGGTCCTCATTTTTCATCCTAAAATATAGGAAGTGTCCTCATTTTTACAATCCCAAATTTGGCTGTAAGGGAACTTTGGTGGCATCATACTACTGCATGGAAACTGGCATCTGACTTCACAGCATCTGCTGTAAAAGTTGCATCAAGGCAAACAGCAATAACTTTGGCAGATGGGCCTTTATTGTTGGAGACATCTTCACAGATGGGAATGTCTTGAGTGGAGCCAACAACATGCCACCTAGAATTTTTCTACTACTAATATGATTTCTTAATAATATTGTTCTTGATTTTGAGTGAATATTAAGCAAAGAAGTGAATAATTTGAAAAGTAGCAGGGGAAGATTCTTGTAACTATTATGGGGCTTCAACTCTTGTAAAGCAGAGTAAATGGTAAATACTTTCGTAAAATTTATACACTGGTCAAAAGAAATTAGCAGACCACTTGAGAAATCTAGGTTCTGAAGTACTGTCATCAGAAGAATGAACAAAAATGGATTGATGCCTTTCTGTTGGTTTTACAGTGTGGAGACAACAAAATTACAGAGACTGAGATAGTGGTAAACAGAAAGTAGCTGCAGAGGGGTTGGTGTTTACTTGTGTTTACACTACTAAATGTATTACACAAGCACTTGGGTTCAGATAGTATAGTGAGCAGGAAGTTTAATGCAACAATGATGTGTTGAAGCTATGGCACGGAGAAACATAGGAAGGTTGAAAGTGGAACAGATCTGAAAAAGTCAAGTCCACTGTCTCCATGGGTAACATCAGAAAAAGATGACCATTATCTCTAGTTTACAGCCCATTGAGACAGGAGGCTGAATACAACTCAGCTGCAACATACCCTACATGCAACAACAGGACATGCAATATCAACACAAACAGTCCAAATTGCCTTCAGGAATGTGACCTCTATACATGGAGACCTATGGTGTGTGTACCATTAAAACCATGACACCATTTGGCCACAGAAACTAGGCAGAGGAGAATCAGGATTGGAGTCAAAATGAATGGCATCAGGTTCTATTCACAGATGAGTCAAGATTTTGTGTTCATCCATACAATCGTTGTTCCCTCATCTGTAGAGAATGTTGAACTCAGAACAATCCTGCTTATATGCAGGGAACATCACAATATCAAGGTGGTGGATGAATGTTTTGGGCAGGAGTCCGTATTGGTGGATGTACGGACCTCTATGTCATTCAGAATGGTGCTTTGACTACACAGAGATATAGAGACAAGATCCTTCAACCTTTTGTGGTTCTCTATGTTGGGTACATAGGGTTCCTTATGGTGGATGATAACCTGTTTCCCTATTTCCCCAAAGAGCTGCACTGGTGTACAACATGCTTGATGCTGAGGAAATGGAATGAATGGAGTGGCCAGGTTGCCTACTGGACTGAAACCTGATTGAGCACATCTTAGATGCACTTGCCAGCTGCATTGCAGCCAGACCAGCAGCTCACACATCGGTTGCAGATATGGATATTGTACTCAAGGAAGAATGGCTAAATATCCCTCAAGAGCTGATTGTTAACCATAACCTCATACTATCCATGCTATTTTGATGTGCAGCTGTACTGGCCATCTGAGGTGATCACACATCATATTAGATTTATTTTGTGGCGACACTAGCCACCAATGCGGTGTATCTCTGGTTGTTGACCATGGTCACGAACCAAGTTTTATATCTACATGACAATCTTTGTATTTTGCTTCTCTTGTATGATCCACCATGTTCAAGTCAGTCTGTTATTGTTCGCTGTGTTAGTAACACCCAATAAAGCTTTTGCACTGTGAAGTGTGTGGTCATTGGGCTCCACCATCACTAGCAACCTCCACAGTGCTGACCTCATACTAAAACAGTTCTACACATTTGGTACAGTGTTATCCTGCAGTTTTCGGCATGTTCTTTCGACTGTAATTCGCTTGCGCTCGGTACACCAACAATCCCGCGCCCAAGTGCAGCATGTTGACGCCCGTGCAACCACCGGCTGGGCTCACACTTCCTTGGCAAGCTGTGGTTTCCAGCATTCTCACGAGTGTCAGCAGTTTGCATAATGCTAGGCTTCCGCACTTGTCCACACATACACCACAGTTCGTCGCAGTTCAACAATGCCGTGCTTCAGCGATGTGATTTTGGCTTTATCACTCCACAGACGCTTTTGATTGCTACTTTTTTATCACTCCACCATTCAAGCACTCTGAGCTCTTCCATGCTTTGGACAATGCCAGCTACAAAGTAGACTTTGTGCAAAATTCAAATGTGCAACTGCCTGCCATGACACCGGGTATGCCATTGTATGAATCCACTGGTCATGCGCCCAGCTGCCAGTGGCTGGGTGCGCTACGAACTTTTACCTCTTTGAGTGCTGTGCATCAAAGTGTAACTTTTGAACTTTGCCAGCCTAGTTACTGTACCCATGTTTGTGCTGAACACTGCTAACTTTGCGAGTGCACATCCTTGTGCATGTTTGTCTGCAGCAGCTTGCCCCCCCCCCCCCCCACCTCTACCGATTCAGCTGCCTCACTCATTGCATCCGGTGAACATTCTGCACTATGATCCTTCCTATGAAACCCAGAGTTTCATCCACTGTACCATCTCTGCGAACGTGTGTGCTCCACAGCATGTGCTACCGTGCACTGTATATCCGGGTGTGCCTTCCGCGACGTGAAGTGGCCCCCTTCCACACCCGAAATTTGACGGACTTTTGACCATTGCTCCAGCCGCACCTGGAGCCTCTGCCACAATGTGCAACACTTCTGCGTCTTCGCTGATCGCCGACGCAAACATCAATGTGCAGTGCCTCTGACACTTCCTGGCTAGCCTCCTTTTCCACCACCTGGTCACCTGCCAAAGCTGCCCCAATTTTCTTTTGACTCTCTGACCACCTGCTTCACTCTCATAGAGCGTATATTCAAGCATTACAGTTTGGACAACTCTGCTCACTACCTCTGTTTAATTACTTCACTGCATGACCACATGGATCTGATTTGTGACCTGGGTACCTTGTGACAAATCCCACTAGTTGCTGATCCCTTTTGAATAGGTGTCCAGATGAACTGGGTCTGTATTGTAGGACAAAGTTCTATTAACAGGACTCTGGGGGATGGTGGGGTACACATTATAAAACAACATAAAAACTTAGCTTGGATTCTGATGTTCGATGAGATGGCCGGTCTGCGTTGTTGTTGAAGTCCGTTGATCCAGGTTTACTTCAGAACTACATTCACTTAAATGAAATGGTGGTTGATGTTAAATAATGAACTCACTTATTTAAACTTTTCTGAATAAATGTTTTATTTCCATTTAAATGAAGATCAAAGTTGCACAATGACCAAAATTGAGCAGCAATATAACAAAGATGTTTACAGGTTTGTAACTAGGAACAGAGTGCCAGAGCATGATTTCCACTCAAATATTTTTTATGTGTAACCGCGTAATAAGACTAATGACAATGTTCTGAAATTCACAATCAAACAAGATTCTTTTAGTTTAAATATGCCAAAATACATAAATTTAAATACTGCATTTTTGCTTTAACTATTTTTCTCAATGTATGTATGTGTTTTATGAAATTTGTGTTTGATAGTATAGGCAAATTAAAAGCCATGTTTTGATTCATTTTAAACTAACTAAATTTATTTATGTTATTTGTGTTTTTGAAGTGCACACTTATCTGTTTTGGCAATATTGTGAAGGTGTACTATTACTGAGGCATGGAATTTTAATGTATTTCAATTTGCAGTCTAATTTTTTATAAATACAGATTTGTATAAAGTATTCATAATTTTGTCTATTTCGAAGCTAGTTCCTTAGTACCAAATGGATTATTAATTTTAGTATGTGAAAAAGGATCAGTATTTAATTTAGGATCCAGTGATATATAAAACATGATCTGCACTAATTTATTTAAACAAAAGGTACATATGTAATCATGTTGTACAATAGTTATAACAAGTAATATGGTTGTTTTTATACAAATTAGTACCTTTATAGGCTTAGCATATTCCGTAACTAAGTGTAATGCATTTTTAATGTTTGCAGCTATTATTTACCAAAATATGTAAAATTGAAAATTATGTAAACGGACAGTCAAAGTTATGTTTAAATCAACATACTATTTCTTAAAGATGTTCTATTAATCGTGTTAATAATATTTCAAACTGAACGCGAAAATCTGATATTTTACATGTCCAGTAGCGAATTTTTATTTAGGTGTTCGATATTTCGTGTTTGTGATGTTGGCAATGGATTTTGTATGAAGCGTGCAACATAGCAGAAACATTACAACCTCCCCCCCCCCCCAGTCAAGACCACTGTGACAGTGCTAAAAAGACGATCCTAGAGCATGTCACCTGGTCTGTGGAGGAGACTGTTCAACACAAAAATGAAGAAGAGAACCTTGGTGACAAACGTCCATCTGAAATGTGGCGATGCCTTCGGCTCGTGGTTAACAAGCATATCATGCCTCACCCTTCACTCATGGCGCTGGACAAGTAAATTTCCTCTGGCTGTGCAAACAGCATTAATGTACAGAGTGCTCGAGTCCCCCAGTGAACATATACACATTACGGAATGAGTAAATGAAGCTCATCTTCGAGAACCTTGTCTTGTGAAATTCATTGTGCTGAGCCTCGCGCCACACCCACCTACCTTTATGCAGGCCCATTCCCACTTCCTGAATGAGATCATGGATCCACCTGACATTCCCTGCCACATCATCACCACAATGCTGCAACCGTAGTTAGCACTGGAGGGCGTCAGCTCGGGTGAAGAGGACATGCCCCCTTACCCTCCACGCTTCCCTCGGAAAGACACCCGCACTACCCGTATTTCTTTTTCCATGCCCGTTTTGGCAGTGCTGCAAGGAAGTGTATGTCCCCTTGTAGCTACCCAAACGAGATGGGCATGCTGGTTTAGATGCCACCGCCTGCCCTGAAGTTTGCAGGTGAATACCTACTCTTCACTCTGTGCGCACCATCACTGTTGCAGGTTCTCATCTCTATGTGACTGATCTGAACTCTGGAATAAACTTCCTCATCGACACTGTTGCTGATGTGTCACTTCTGCCTCCTGGACTGTCTCCAAACCCTGTGCAACTGGCCAACATGCTTCTTTGCGCTGACAACACTTCGCAATTTTGCTGCTCGGGTTCCACAACTCTCAAAGTCAGGCTCTGACCTTCTTGCATGTTTGAGTAGGATTTTATAGTGGCCAGTGTTCCTGAGCCTATTCTCAGAACTGACTTTCTCTCATTTCATGGACTATCTCATCATGTCATTCACGTGCAGTATTTCACTCTGGCTCACATACTTTTATCGAGTGTGCTCCATCGAGCTGTGCTAATCTTAGTGCAATTCGCGAGTGTTTAGACACTGTCACCGAACTTGGTAGTACCATTGACAAGTTACGTGCGGAACAAGAGCAAGTCGAGCAATTATGTCGTGAACACCTCAGTGTAATTTGTGGGTGCTCAGAGTGCTCCAGCCAAACTGCAAAGTGCCATTGATAAGTTTAATTTGGAAAAGTTATGACACAAATGGCTCAACCTGTCTTGGTGGTTGGCTGAAAATAAATCTGCGGTTGACTCTGCAAGACAAGTCCTCAAGCAGCTATCCAGTCCCACGCCACACAAGTCACAGGTTAGTCACAGTGTTGTTTTGCCTCGTGTTCCCAGTTAACACTCTCCTACTTCAGAACTTTTGCCTTCTCCAAGTATTACTCCTGCTCCTCCCCGCTCGTACACAGAGATCTGCAAAGACAATAGCAAGCTCTCGTCTCATTTGCATTCTTCACAAACTGTTGCACCCTCAAACTCTGCACAAAACAGGTGGTCGTGCATTTTTCGAGTGCTCCATGAGTGACTTTCCTGAACAAGTCCACTGTGTTCACTGTCTGTGTCTCAACAAACCCTAGTGAAGTGTCTCAGTGTGTGCCTGTTAGTACTCCTGCTTCCACTTCTCGCAAATCCTCTGTCAAACACTCATACGCAAGCCACCGTACAGAGCTCAATTCCACGAACCGGCTCACTAGTCCTTGCTGTGATGTTGGCAATGCTGTCTCCCTTCCAGCTCACATCGTCTCATCAGGCACCTGCTCAGCTACGCGCACAATGCCTCCCCACACCAGCGCTCTAGCTCCTGTTTGCCCGAATCCAATGCTTGCCACTTCCATCTCCTCAGGGCCACGTACACCTGCCTGCACGCCGCCTGTTGCCAACACACGCACCAAGTACTCGCAGTCGTGGCTCAACTGTTCTGCAGCAGCAGCATCAATTTCGGCTGCTGCCACCGCCACAGTGTCGGCGCAAAGTGCGCCGACTCATGCGCCGCCAGAGGCCACCTCGTCACCTACGACTCCTGTTTCGTCTGCTGCTGCTTCGCCAGCACCGCCGTCCTCTCTCTCGGCCTATGCAGCAACTACTTTGAGTCAGATGGTTATACGCATACCGCCCATGGCTACTGTCACTACCTCTTTGCTGCCGCCGGCTTCTATCACATGTGCGCGGCGTGCTGCTGCCACGCCCACCTCTCCAAGCTGTCACTCCTCGTGACCTGCCATCACACACGCCACGTCCTCTGCACCTAGTGCCTTGCCCTCACCTGCCTCGCAAGTAGCTCGGCACAGTTCACACTGCATCTCATGACAATGTCCCTGTGTTTTCTAAAGTGTGCCCTCTGTGTCCCAAAAAATTAGCCGCAGTCAACATGCAATTATCTGAACTACTGTCAACTGGTGTAGTCGAGCGATCTCGTACCATTTGGGCCTCACCCATTCACTTAATAAAGAAACATGACAGCACTTGGCACATGTGTGGTGACTATCACAAGCTCAGTGCTAAGACTATTATGGACTGCTTCCCAATTCCAAACATAACCAATTTTCCCAAATTACTTGCTGGATCTAAAGGTTTCTCAGTTGTCAACTGTAAGCGTGCTTACCATCAAATTCCCATGGCCCCTGAGGACATTAAGAAAAATCCCATCACACCCTGCTCAGCCTTTTTCCATGCCTTTCGGACTTAAGAATGCCACACAGCCCTGGCAATGGTTTATTAGTGAGGTTTTACAGGACTTAACATTTTGCTTCATGTACTTAGACAACATTCTACTTTT
Source organism: Locusta migratoria (assembly GCA_026315105.1). NCBI lineage: Eukaryota > Metazoa > Arthropoda > Insecta > Orthoptera > Acrididae > Locusta > Locusta migratoria. The sequence continues at coordinate 449,211,340 of CM048755.1, read as the reverse complement.
CAGCTCCTCAGTGGAGGAAAACAACATTTGCAAAGCATTCTTGACAGGCTGACCGAGGCATGAATTGAGTTGAATGATGGCAATTGCCAACGGCATCTCCCCTCGGTACAGTTCCTTGGGTATACAGTCTTGTCAAAGGGTGCCGCTCCCCCCATTGACAAGGTTAACTCAGTGCAAAACATCACATGCCCCACCACTTACAAAGAGCTTTGTAGGTTCCTTCGCACCACAGGCAGCACTTGTCCAACCCGGTTGAGATTCAGGCCTCCCTTACAGATGTGTTGGCTGGCAAGCACATGTCAGGTGACCACACTGTGCCCTGGATAGACCAATTGACCGAAACATTCAATGCACTCAAGGAATTACTTGCTCGAGTGATCACTGTTGCATCCGGATATGAAAGTTTTTCACACTACTGACGCAAGCTACACCACTATCGGTGTAGTTCTCAGCCAATCTCATGACGGTGTAATCTCTCCCCTGCAGTTCCTTTCCAAAAAATTAAACTACACCCAATGTAAGTACTCAGCCTTTGATAGGGAATTTCTTGCCATATACCAGGCCATTCAACATTTCCGGGCAGAACTTGAAGGTCGTGCCCTTCATGTTCTTACTGATCACAAACTGCTGGCTGCTGCCATCAAAAATCCCCTAGCCAACCCGCCCCCTAGGTGCTTCTGCTATCTCGACTACATATCGCAGTTCGCAACAGACGTGCGTTACATCAAGAGTGTGGATAATGTAGTGGTGGATTTCCTCTCTGGGATAAATGCTGTCTCTGCCATCATCGATCTCTCTAACCTTTCCACCCTGCAATCTTCTGACGATGAACTCCTTGCTCTCATCTCCGGCCTTTCCTATTCCCTTCATCCCATCTGTACCACCTTTCCGGGCACCCAGGTGTCAAAGCGTCAACATGCCTGGTGTGCGAACAATTCGTTTGGCATGACATGTGGCACGATTGCCAGGCCTGGGCCCACTCTTGTGTCATGTGTCAGTGGAACAAGGTCTCATCTCACACCTCCCCTCCGCTTGGGTCATTCCCTCCTCTGTCCAGCAGATTCCAGCACGTCCACTTGGATCTGTTCGCCCTCTTCCACTGGTCAATGGTTACCAATATATCCTATCCATGATCAACTGCACCATGTCGTGGATGGAGGCCACACCTCTGCTCAACATCACTGCCGAGTCTGTCACTCGTGCTTTTATATCTACCTGGATTGCTCGCTTAGGCTGCCCCTTGGTCATCACAACTGACCAGGGACACCAATTCAGAGCGCTGTTTATACCAATATCTGCCACTTTTGCGGCATTCACCGCATCCACACCACCGCCTATCATTCGCAGAGCAATGGGATGGTGGAGCGGTGGCAACGGACTCTAAAAACGGCCCTTCAGTGCCATGGGTTGCTTTGGCGTGGCTTGGCGTCCTTCCTCTGGTTCTCCTTGGTCTGTGTTTGATGTACAAGGAGGGCCTCTGTGGCACCATTGTGGAATTCTTATACGAGCAACAGCTCACCTTACCGGGCGAGCTTGTCACCCTGTCCCCCCCCCCCCCCCCAAATTGCTCGAGGATCTCCCTTCCCTTGTAGACCGAGTCCGCCTTGCAATTTCATCTTCTTGCATGATGGCACCATTCGGCCACCCTTACAGCCCCTTTACTCTGGTGCTTATCCTGTTCTCCTTCATGCAATGAACACCTACACCATCCTTCTCAATGGAAAACCTTCCGCTGTATCCATTAATCACCTGAAACCTGTGCACTTTGATCCTGCTTCCCCTCATAAGGTTGAGGCGCCCTCCTCTTCCTTCTCTTCGTTTGAGGCTCCCCGTCCCTCTCCCTCCTGTGCTTCCCCTCCCCCCCACCCTCCTTTGCTTTCGGTTCACGCACCACCTTCAGTCATTGACTCCTCTTCCCCCTCCATCCTCCCCCTTTAGAGGATTCTCTCATCCCCTCCCCCCTCCATTCCCTGCTATCAATTCTCCGTCCCTGTTGCCCAGCCACTCACAACAGAGGTGTCCATTGTGGTGCGTGACTATAACCTATTCATTATGTGCATGTCATCCACCAAATGCAAGCTTATTAAATGTTCCCAGTTGGCCCGTGATTCTGTTCCTTCCGAGGCTCAGGCCTTCCTACTCCCCTCGAGCACTGTGTTAAGTCATATTTCCGGTCTGTGGCTCCCGCTTCAGCCGGCAACTCTCGTGACAAGTTACGCTGCCTCTTCATTTTTCGAGGCCCTACTGTGCGTCAGCTACCTCCGCCTCCTGTACTACTGGATGGGACAATAGAACTCACCGTGTGCGCATTGCCCTCTGCGTGTGTATCTACTAGTGCTTGTGACTCTTCCTCCCCCAGCCCCCTCCCCCATGGCTCTCAGGAGTACTCTGTACAGCCGGGGGGGGGGGGGGGGGGGGGGGAGTGCTGTGTAGTGGCACAAGCCACCAATGCAAGTTTTTGTATCTCTGGTTGTTGACCTTGGTCAAGAACCAAGTGTTATATCTACATGACAATCTTTGGTTTTTGCTTCTCTTGTATTAGCCACCATGTTCAAGTCAATCTGTTATTGTTCACTATATTAGTAACATCCAATTAAGCTTTTGTACTGTAAAGTGTCTAGTCAATGGGCTCCACTACCCCTAGTAACCTCCACAATTTATTTATTTATTTCATGTTCCATAGATCCAGTTAGTGAGTCAATCACAAGGATATGGCACATGTCAAATTGTACAGGTTTCAATTTAAACTTACAATAAATACCAGGGAAATGCAATGCCAAATTGTACATGGTTTAAGTAAGACATACTATAAATACATTACTAGATACAGTGTATGCTAGATAACATAACAACCAATTAACAGAAATGGGAGAATCAAATAAAAGTTACAAATAAGAGCACAAAGTTAAATCACATATTACAAGAGTATACAAGAATAATTACAGGTACAGCCAATATGTTTTACAAGAAGTGTGATAATGCTCAAATAAGATCAATTGAGCTAGTTCAAGACACAATAAATTTAGTTATGATGTACATTTTCTTTCAAACGTTTATCCACAGAATAAAAAAGATTTTTCTGTCAGGTAATCTTTGAGAACTTGTTTGAATTTCAGCAGTTCTGTATGAACACATTTGATATGTAGTGTGAGAACATTGAACAGATTAATGGTGGAGTAGTAAACTTCTTTTTGTACCAGAGTGAGACATTTCAATTCGACATGTAGATTCATTTTGTTCCTTGTGTTACAATCATGGAATTTACTGTTGTCTTGGCAGATAGCATAATTTTTGCACACAAAGGTAAGCAAGGAAAAAATATACTGAGAATCAGTTGTTAGGATACCCATCTTTCAAAAAAAGTGCCTGCAAGTGTGTCTTTGATGAATCCCACACATTACTCTGATTGCTTTGCTTTAGAAGGCAACAAGAATTACTTTTTCACCATTATGGTGCCTTGCTCTAAGTAAATGCCAAGTAAACCTAAATTAAAAAGTCCAGTGCACTGTATCACACACAGCTTACAATTGTAACCAATATCTGAATAAAATACATAACAATCTGTATATTGTGTGTCTCTCACCTGATCATATAATTATTTTGAGCAGCATATAAAGAGTTCCATATACTTGGAAATAGATCACCGAAGGAGAGATTTGAGCTAATTAGCTTAGTATTTGTGCCATATTTAACCACAAAAGCATAGATTTTGGTGCAATATGGCTGTTTCTGGGTTATTTTACAACAGGAAATAATAATCTCAAGGCAAATATCATTTTTTTAAAACTTGTGAAAGTAAATACGAGGGTTGGAACTAAAATAGTGGCAACACTTCTGTGGAGACACTATGGAATGGAATCTACTATTGTCGCTGATAGCACACGTTGTTGACGTACCTACCTTACCTCTGAGCCCATCCCACATCATCAGTATACACACAATTGACAGAAACACAGGTACTTGTTAGCAAGCGGTCTAACCTAACAGTGTTACTACGTTTTTGAAACAAGAACAATAGAGTTGGATCAAGATTCAATGTGCCTGAGGTCGTACAACATACAATGTCATCAAAGTCTTCAAAAGGTGTGTGGGGAATTGGCATTGCTGTAAACAGCTGTGGCACAATGGGTAAAAGCCTTCAACGGAGGTCAGCAAACTGTGGCATACATGCATCGGTTAGGTCATCCTAGTGTGTCTGAAAAAGAAGTGCATAATGTTGTCATGTTAGTGGACAGTGAACAACCTACCCATCATTTTGCATGACAATACACACACAGCACAAGCTGTGGAAGCTCTGTTTGGTCAGTGAGAGTGGGAAGTACTGTACCATCCACCATACTCCCCAGACTTAAGTCCTTGTGACATTGATTTTATTCCAAAGATGAAATAACCACTTCATGGCATTCACTTTAGAACTGCTCCAGAGATTCAACAGGTAGTAGACTGCTCTATTTTCACCATCAACAGAAGAGGCTCTGCCTACAGTATACTGTGTCTTCCACATCGCTGGTAATGGGTTCTACATAATACTGGTAACTACTTTGAAGGACAGTAACAGGTGGAAACATGTAATACTTTTGTATCAGTTGTGAATAAATAGTTGCCACAATTTAAATTCAAACTCTCATAGATCCTGTTCATATAGAGGAAAAAAATACATCAAAGGTTTTAGCAGAATAGATCACACAGAGTGGAGTAGACCGAGAGCCAGTTTAAGGGGCTCACAAGAACTGCAGCTGCTGGGGGAACCAGGTTGAGTGGTAACATTGAGGATGAGAACTGTTTGGTCTCTTGCTAAAAAATAAAAAATCTTTAAATGTTAATCTGTAGCTTTGATATAAGTCCTGCTGTTGAGAGAATCACAATTGTTGATTCAACTTTTCCGTAAACTGGACAGCTCTTATGAATACTGTGGCAGTCATTCTCCAAGTGAATCAACAACAATTAAGGTTTTGGCAAATCTTTGTTTGCTGTGAAATTTGTCACGTGAAGCAGTCAACAATCCGAAGATTGGTTTGAACACCACAGTGCTTTATTAGGCATGGTCCTGTTTGGAGGTGGTATGCCATTGCCTTCCTCCGACCTTCGAACTGACTTACCCAGCCACTTATAGGGGGACCTACAGTTTAATGTGGGTTCCAAACCACGGTGCTACTCGGTATTTTTCACATGAGCAATAATGCCAGAGGTGAAAGAAGTGGGAAGTGACAGATAAAAATCCTAGCACTTGGCAGGGAACCCGGGACCTTTGGATTTGTAGTCTAGAACTCTACCACTGTGCAACCGATGTGCACACTTATATATGTATGTGTGTGTGTGTGTGTGTGTGTGTGTGTGTGTGTGTTATGAACACTGACATAGTTATCGAGGATCATTTTGCAAATCACATTGCAATGGTGTAGTTATACTTCATAACATAATGTGATGGACAGACAACCTTATAAAATGTGGAAACTATTTTGACAGATGTAAGGAAGGCCTTTCTGAAAGATTTGGAAAAAATGTTTTTCATTTTTGTTACAATTACAATTAAAATAAATTCCCTAATGGTTTGCTAATACTGTAATGTTAGAAACATCTAATAAATTGTTATATTTATATTTTTAAATTTCTACACTGCTCAAAATATTTAGGGGATCAGGTAAGATATCATACACAATATACATATGGTAAGGTATTTTATTCACATATTGGTTCCAACTGTAATGTGTGTGTCATACAATACAGTATTTTGCTGTCACAACTCTTTATTTGAGGTTTACATTGCATATACTTAGAGCGAGGCACCATGGGGCTACCATAATAAGGACAAATTCATTCTTGTTGACCTCTAATATGGTGTGTGATCACCTCTGATGGCCAGTACAGTTACACACCTGAGTGGCATGGATAGTATGAGGTTATCAATCAACTCTTGAGTGATATTTGGCCATTCTCCCACGAGTGCAATATCAATCTCTGCAACCATTATGGATGGTGCTGGTCTGTTGCAATGCATCTGTCAACTGCATTCCACACATGCTCAATTGGTTTTTAGTTCGGTGAACAATCTGACCACTCCATTTGTTCCATTCCCTCAGCCTCAAGCATGTTGTCCACCAGTGCATCTCTGTGGGGACGAGTGTTATTGTCCACCAGAAGGAACCCATCTCCTATGGCATCAGCATAGAGCAGAACAAAAGATTTAAGGATCTCATCTCTATACCTCTCAGCAGGCAAAGCACAATTCTGAATGATATAGGGGTCCATACATCTGCGAATACTGACTCCTGCCCAAACCAGGAAGGAGGAGGAGGAGGCTACGGATTTTGGGTGCATGACAGCTAGATCTTCAGCGACTGAACAAATTTAAAAAGTGAGGATTGTGAAAAAAATGGTGATAAAACCAGCAACAAAAAAAGAGGAGAGAAATCCAGCAAATATATGTACAGCTGAAGTAAGACACAACACGGGAATGCTGCAGGTGAAAATAAGAGAACATTCCCCTATAGAAAAAGTTGGAGAGGTAGTTAAAACAACTAAGCAGATGACCATGACTGGCTGACCATAGGGGTAAAATGGGGTGAGCCAGCCACTCTCCAACATGTTAATACCTCCAGCCTAAGAGTGTAGGCCAGAGTTGAGACAGATCACAAAATGTTAACACATTGCTCACTCTCACCTCATCATCACCTAATATAGAGAGCAGATCACCACAAATATTCACCTCTACCCTTATAGAGTGCACTCAATTAAAATGTGACGTACAGTAATCTGCATGCCACAGGCATCACAGATTGAGGGTTCCTCATGTCAGAATAAGAAACCATGTGTAAATGGACAGTGCCTGATTCAGAGGCGGGTAAGGTGTACTTCATCCCTCCTGAGAGGCTAGCAGGAGGATCACCATGGATGGACAGTGGGCTTCAGTGATCTCAGCTTGCTATTTGTCACAGCAAGCCATTCCTCTTCCCACAATTGGAGGGACTGCAGCCATAACAAAGAAGTGATATCCTCCAACAGTATCAGGCACATTGTCATTTCAGATGCTCTGCAAGCCTCTTTGGCAGCCTAATCAGCTTCTTCATTACCCCCAATTGCCACATGCCCCGACACCTAACAAAAGACACCTCCTTCCAATGACATTGCAGGAAAGACAGTTCATCATGTATTTGCTGCAGCAAGGTCTCAAATGGATATTGCTCTTGAAAAGCAACAGTAAAATGATTTAGATATCTCCATGGTGTGAAAATTGGAAATTGACCCTTGCTAATGATAAATTTGAGGTCATCCATATAATCAGTAAAAGAAATCTCTTAAACTTCAATTACATTAGAAATCAGTCAAACCTACAGGCTGCCAATTCTACTAAATGCTTAGGAGTAACCCCATCTGGAGTTGCTAGTCTCCCATTGGGCACCTCCCCAGGTGGCGGATTGGGGAACATTCACCAGATATGGTGGACATGGGGGAAATAAAATACTCGGGGTGGACCAAAACTAGCAAAAGAATAACTGCTGCCTTGTAATTGGGAATTGGGTCTCCAAATGCTTAGGGAAGAAAACCCTGATTAAAAATCACCCGTTCTCTGGTAGGGGTTGGGCGCAGGGTTGACAGCCCGCTCTGTAAAAAAACAATTGTTGCAAAAGTAAAGTCGGATGGATGAAATAAGAAGGACCTGGTATGGATAAGGACAATGAGGATGGAACAAAAGTAAACAGAGTGAAAATAAGGAAGAAGAGAAATATAAGGAGTAGACCAGATCTACATATTGGTACTTGGAATGTGAGATCCCTATATCGCCCAGGAGCACTGAAAGTAATGCTGAATCAAATAATGAATCTGAAGCAAAGTATAATAGCACAACAGGAAATCAAATGGACAGGGAGTAGAGTTTTAGAAAAGAAAGAAGCGAATATATTCTATAGCTGCAGCGAAAGAAATCATGAGCTGGGGACAGGATTTGTTGCACATAATCAATTAAAGCATTTGGTTATAGGGTTTACACCCATTAGTCCAAGATTATCAACACTCAGGATAAAGGGCAAATTCTTTAACTATTCCATAATTAATGCCCATGCACCAACAGAAGTAGCTGAAGAAGAAGAGAAAGAAGTATTCTATGAATCACTGGAAAGAGCATATGATGAGTGCCCAGGGCATGATATTAAAATAATAGCCGGAGACCTAAATGCTCAGGTGAGGAAAGAACAGATTTATCAACCGATAATTGTCCCACACAGCAAACATGCTACAAGTAATGAGAACGGAACAAGGCTTATACTGTTCGCAGCATCTAGAAATATGGTAATAGGATCAACAATGTTCCCACATAAAGAAACACATAAGGGAACATGGACCTCATCAGATGGAAACACAGTAAATAAGATCGACCATGTGTTGATAGGTATGAGACACAAATCGGACCTAATGGACGTGAGGAGTCTCAAAGACCCAAACATAGATACAGATCATTTTCTGGTATGGGCATGGGTGAGGGCGATGATATCTAATGCAGTGAAAGGAGTCCAACCCAGGGCACAGAAATATAACAACTTGATAATCAGTGGAAATTAAATAACAGTATCAGGAAAAGATTACTCAGATTCTGGAAAACATTGGAGAATATAACAATATAGAAGGTCAGTGGGAAGCAATAAAAAGGATGGTGGAGACACCAGTAAGAGAGATATTGAGAATTGGGACAAGACAAGTAAGACCATCATGGTTTGACACTGAATGCCAAATAGCAACTGAAGAAAAGAATGAAGCATATAGGAGGACACTGCATTCACACTCTACAAGGAGGATAGTTGAAGAATACAAAGAAAAATGGAAGATTGAAAATAGGATTTACAAAAGAAAAAATGAGAGAATGAATGGAAGCAAGTGTGAAAGAAATGGAGCTCATGAGAAGCAAAAATGAAATGAGAAAATTCTAAAAATTCTATAATATTCACAGAATATATGACATCAACTGTGATTGGGCAATTTGTATCTGACGGGAGGCGTGCTTAAGTAGTCCTTGCAGGTACGGTGATCACTGTGTCCCCAGTGGTGTAGGGGTCAGCGCAACTGCCTAGAAAGCAGGAGACCCGGGTTCGAATCCCAGCTGGGTACACATTTTCAGCTTTGCCCAATCACAGTTGATGTCATATATTCTGTGAATATTCAAGAATAACAACTGCAGGATCAGAAGTGACATCTGTTCTTTTGGAACAGACGCCACATGTATATACATAGAAAATTCTATAGTGAGGTGAATGTGGCATGGAAGCCTTTCATTAGTAAAACGAGCTTAATAAAAAATCAGGCAGGGAACATAATAAGTGAAGAGAAAGGAATATGTGAAATATGGTGCAGGTATTTTGATAGTCTCCTCAACCCTAGAATAACTATACCAGAGAATCCAATAAAAACGAATGGGAAAGATGACACAGACAACAACACTGCCCCACCAAATATAGAAGTGAAAACTGCCATGAAGAAATTGAAAAATAACAAGGCGGCAGGGACAGATGGTATTCCAGCAGAACTGTTTCAGCAAGGAGGCAAACTGCTGGAATGAAGCCTTCTGAAAACGGTCACCAGAGTATGGGAAAATGCTCCAAGAATGGAAAGAGGCTATAATATGTCCCATATATAAGAAAGGAGATCAGATGGAGTGTGGTAATTACAGAGGGCTCACACTACTTCATCTGGGATATAAAATATTCTCTAATATACTATTTGACAGAATCCTTCCAATCCTACAGAGGGAGATGGGGCTGTACCAATGCGGATTTCTCCCCAGGAAGTCAACTATAGATAGAACATTCACCTTAAAACAAATCCTGGAAGAAACAAAGGAATATGGGGTTGGCACACATCACCTCTTTATAGATTTCAAAGCAGTTAATGATAGCATAAATAGAAAACAGTTATATCAAGCTCTAGGTGAACTGGTAATCCCAAGAAAGTTGGTAAGGCTGCTGAGAATGACAATGAACGAAAAACAAGGTAGTATAAGAATAAGAGGAATGATATCCAACACACTGAGTATTAAAACGGAGTGCGACAAGGGGATGCATTGGCATGTCTTCTCTTTAATGCTGCCCTGGAGAGGGTGATGAGAAATGGAAACCTTCTGAATAGGGGAACGATCTTCTATAAATCAGTGCAGATACTGGCCTATGTGGATGACAGATATAGTAGCAAGAACCCAAAAAGCAATGGAATAGACATTTACGACTCTCGAACAGGCTAGTAGGAACATGGGGTTAATTACTAATGAACAGAAAACCAAATATATGGCAGCTGGAAAAGCACATAGGGAAAATATGCCAAATGCAATAACAATGGGCAATTATACATTCGAGAGAGTTGAACATTTCAAGTACCTGGGCTCGACAGTTACGTGTGTAAATGATACTTCCTATGAAATTAAGCAGAGATTAATACTAGCCAACAGAGACTATTTTGCCCTAACAAGACTTCTGTCCTCAAGGCTCCTGTCTCATACCACTAAATTAACTATCTATAAATCACTTATATGACCAGTGCTTAAATATGCCTGTGAAAGTTGGACATTAACAACTAAAGATAGTGAAAAACTGGATGCATTTGAAAGAAAGGTACTCAGACGAATTATCGGCCCAATCTGTGAAAGAGGAAGATGGAGGATATACAACCATGATTTATATACCATATACGAAAACCAAGCCATCACAAGGATAGTAAAATCATACAGATTGAGGTGGGCAGGCCACATGGCTTGCATGAATGGTACAAAATTACCAAACAGAGTATTACAAGGTAAGCCAGGATGTGATCAACCAAGAGCCAGATGGGAAGATGGAGTAAACGAAGATCTTAGGAAGATGGGCTATAGAAACTGGAGAGTATTGGCAAAGGACAGAGATAAATGGAAGGAAATTGCAGAAGAGGCCAAGGCTCATCATGAGCTGTAGAGCCAATCACGAATGCAATTGCACAACTGTGGCAATATTCCATAAGCACACAATTTGATTAGAAGACGCTTGTGAGGTACAGAATCAAAAGCCTTTTGGAAATCTATAAGTACCAAATCTATTTGACATCCCTTGTCGATAGCACTGATCAAATTGTGAGTAAAGAGCTTGCTGTGTTTCACAGGAACGATACTTTCTGAATTCATGTTGACTATGGGATAATTGGTCATTCTCTTCAAGGTAATTCATAATATTTGAGGAAAGTATATGTTCTAAAATCTTGCTGCAAACCAATGTCAATGATATAGGCCTGTAAGTTTGTGGATCACACTTATTGTAGTGACCTGTGCAACTTTCCTGTCTTTGCGTACGAAATATTTGCTGAGTGAACGGTTGTGTGTGATGGTTAGGTATGGGGCTATTGCATCAGCATACTCTGAAGGGAACCTAACTGGTATACAGTCAGTACCAGGAAACTTACTTCTGTTGTTGTTGTTATGGTCATCAGTCCGGAGACTGGTTTGATGCAGCTCTCCAACATACTCCATCTGGAGAAAGCCTCTTAATCTCTTCATAAGAACAGCAACTCACATCAGTCTGGAACTGCTTACTATATATGTCTCTTGGTCTCCCTCTGCAATTTTTCCCCCCACACACTTCCCTGCAATGCTAAATTTACAATTCCTTGATGTATAAGAATGTGTCCTACCAATCAATCCGTTCTTTTAGTCAAGGTATGCCAAAAATTCCTTTCCTCCCCAATTCAGTTCAGTGCCTCTTCATTAATTACACAATCTACCAACCTAATCTTATCCATTCTTCTGTAATACGACCTTTCAAAAGCCTCTACCCTTTTCCTGTCTAAACTATTTATTGTACAAGTTTCGCTCCTGTTCAAGGCAAAACTCAACACAAATGCCTTCAAAAAAAGACTTCCTTACACTTAAATTTATATTTGATGTTAGCAAATTTCTCTTTTTCAAAAACACTTTTCTTCCCATTGCCATTCTGTGTTTTATATCCTCTGTACTGTAACCATCATGTTATTTTACCACCTAAATAACAAAACTCAAAATGTTTGTTAAGCTTATGGGACTTAACTGCAGGGTCATCAGTCCCGAAACCTACAAACTACTTATCAACTAACTTAAACCAAAAACAACACAAACATCCATGCCCAACGGAGGACTCAAACCTCCGACAGGGAAGGGCCTCACTCATCGGAGCATAGCACCTCAAAGCGCTCGGCCACTATGCCATGCCAACAAAACTCATCCACAACCTTTACTGTTTTGTTACCCAATCTAATTCATTCAGCATTACCTGATTTTCTTAGACTGCATTCCATTACCCTTGTTTTGCTATTGTTAAGGTTCATCTTATACCCTCCCTTCAACAAACTGACCATTCCGTTAAATTGCTCTCCTGAGTCCTTTGGTGTCCCTGACAGATTTATGATGTCATCAGCAAAATGCAATGTTTTTCTTTCTTCACTCTGAACTTTAATTCCTTCTCCAAATTTCTCTTTGCTTTCCTTCACAGCTTGCTCAATGTACAAATTGAGTAACATTGGAGAATGGCAACCACTGTGATCCTTTCATGCTCTTCAACTCTAATAACAGCTGTTTGGTTAATGTACAGGTTGTAAATAACCTTAAATTCCCTATATTTTACCCCTGCAGACTTCAGAATTTGAAAGAGTGTATTCCAGCCAACATTGTAAAAAACTTTCTCCAAATCTACAAAAGCTAGAAATGTAGGTTTGCCTTTCCTTAATCTATCTTCTATGATAAGTCAGAAGGTGAGTATTGCCTCCCCTGTTCCAACATTTCTCCTGAACCCAAATTGCTCTTCACCGAGGTCAGCATCTGTCAGCCTTTCCATCCTTTTGTAAGTAATTTTTGTTAAATTTTGCAACAATGACTTATTAAACTGCTAGTTCAGTAATTTTCTCAGCTGTCTGCTCCTGCTTTCTTTGGAATGGGGATTTTAAAAATTTTTTAAAGTCTGAGGGTGTTTATCCTGTCTCATACATCTTACTCACCAGGTGAAATTGTTTTGTCATGGCTGGTTCTCCCAGAGACTTCAGTAGCTCTGAGGGAATGTCATCTATTCCAGGAGCCTTGTTTCAACTTAGGTCTTTCAGTGCTTTGTCAAATTCATCTCTCAGTATAGTATATTCTATATCATCTTCATCTATTTTGTCTTCCCATCCTATAATATTGTCTCAAAGTTCATATCCTTTGCAGAGCCCCTCTATCTACTCTTTCCACATTTCAGTTTTCCTATTTTTACTCAGAACTGGTTTTCCATCTGAGTTCTTGAAATTCATACAGCTATTTTTCTTGTCTCAATATGTCTTTTACTTTCCTGTAGGCAGTATCTATTTTTCCCCTAGTTATATATTCTTATACAGATTTGCTTTTGGCTTCTAGCCATTCCTGCTAAGCCATTTTACACTTCCTATCAATCTCATTTCTTAGTCATTTGTATTCCATTTTACGTGCTTCATTTACTGCATTTTATATCTTCTCCTTTCATCAATTAAATTTATTATTTCCTGTGATATCCAAGGTTTTTTTTGTAGGGCTTGCCTTTCTACCTATTAGGTGCTCTGCTGCCTTGACTATTTCATCTCTCAAAGCTACCCATTCCTCGTCTACTGTTTTATTCCCCCCCCCCCCCCCCATTTCTGTCAATTGTTGCCTAAAACTCCCTCTGACTTCAGGTTCCTTCAAAGTCCCATATCCTTATATGCCTACCTTTCTGCAGTTTCTTCAATTTCAGTCTACAGTTCATAACCAATAAGATATGGCCAGAGTCTATATCTACCCCTGGATATGTATAACAGTTTAAATCCTGGTTCCAAAATCTGTATCTTACCATTATAAAATCTATCTAGTACCTTCCTGTGTCTCCTGGTCTTTCATGATTCTTGAACCAAGTGTTTGTTATCATTAAATTATGTTCCGACAAAATTCTACCAGGTGGCTTCCTCTTTCATTCCTTTTTCCCATTCCAAATTCACCTCCTATTTTTCCTTCCCTTCCATTTCCTACTACCGATTTCAAGTTCCCCATCACAATTAAGTTTTCCTCTCCCTTAATTGTCTGAATAATTTCTTTTATTTCCTCATACATTTCTTCAATCTCATCATTGGCAGAGCTAGTGGTATATAAACTTGTACTACTATGGTCAGTGTTGGCTTCGTATCTATCTTGATGATGATAATGCGATCCCTGCACTGCTCATAGCAGTTTAGCCACATTCCTGTTTTCTTATTCATTATGAGATCTACTCCTGTTATACCACCAACTGATTTTGTATTTATAATCCTGTACTTGCCTGACTAGGAATCCTTTGCCTCTTTCCACCGAATGTCACTAATCCCCCACTATATCTAACTTCAACCTTTCCATTTCCCTTTTGAAATTTTGTAACCTCCCTACCCGATTAAGGAATCTAACATTCTATGCTCCATAGAATGCCAGTGTTGTCTTTCCTGATGACAACATCTTTCTGAGTAGTCCCTCCCTGGAGATCCAAATGGGACACTATTTTACCTCCAGAATATTTTACCAGAAAGGATGCCATCATCATATATTCATACAGTAGAACTGCATGGCCTCAGGAAAAGTAACGACTGCAGTTTCCCCTTGCTTTCAGCCATTCGCAGTGACTGTATGGCAAAGCCACATTAGCTTACATTACAATGCCAGATCTGTCAATCATCCAGACTGTTGCCTCTGCTACTACTGAAAAGGCTGCTGCCCCTCTTCAGGAACCACACATTTGTCTGGCCTTTCCACAGATACCCCTCCACTGTGGCTGCACTTATGGTACAGCTATCTGTATCATTGGGGCACAGAAGCCACCCCATTTGGACAATGTCTGTGGTTAATGAGGGTTGTTAAGTGATTTAAGTTGTTTTAATACTCCAGGGGAACCTACTTCTAAATTAAGCATGCTGGAAGCTGTTCTTGATATGAATTCTGGAGTATTTGCTTCGTCTTCTGTAGTGAAGGAATTTTGGAAAGCTGTGTTAAGCAGCTGTAGCAGAGCTGTCATCAGTAGCATCACCATTTCTGTCATGTAATGGAGGTATTGATTGTGTTGCATTCAGGTTCAGGTGCACACCCAAAACTTAATGGAACAGTCTTTGCACTGCCAAAACCCGAAAATTCACATCAGGCATTTATTGTGTTTCACCATTAGTATACTTTACATATAACCAAAATTTCTTAGGATTCTCTACTAAATCATGTGACAGGATTTCATTGTGGTAACTATTGTAAGCTTCTTTCAATGAAGTTCAAGCTAAATTTCTAGTTTCTGTGAAAGATTACCAGTCTTCGAAACTTTTTTTGCGTTTAAATTTAGCATGCTTTTTTCTTTGCTTATGTAATAGTGATGTAACCTGTTTTGTGTACCACAGTGAGTCAGACCCATCTATTATTAATTTGTTTGGTATGAATCTGTCAATGGTTGTCAATACTATTTCTTTGAATGTAAGCCACATCTGATCTACACTCACAGTGTTAGTTTCAAAAGACTGGAAATTCTCACTCAGGAAAGCATTAATAGAATGTTTATCTGCTTTTTCAAATAAATGCACTTTTCTTTGAATTTTGGTGGATTTGGAGAGTCCAATACTCAGTCTCGCTATGAAAACTCAGTGTTCACTAAGCCCTGTGTTTATTTTGATGCTCTTTATTAGCTCCAGATTATTTGTTGCTAGGAGGTCAATTATGTTATCACAACCATTTACTATTCTTGAGGGTTCATGAACTAATTGCTCAAGATAATTTATGGAGAATGAATGAGTCCAATTTCACCACCTCGCCATCTACTCTTTTCATAATATTTTGTAGGTCAACAATTCCCTCCTGTGTACACACAATTTTCAGTTCTTCTAAAGGAATTTTGAATAGATCCATACAGGTCACAATGCCTTTGCTATAATTCAAGGTGTTATGCAACTCTGTCACTATAGCATATTCACCCAGGAATTTGACATTCTGCATATTAGTTGCCCACTAGGGACTTGATGTTTCAATCAGTAATGTTCCCATTTCACAAGTATTTGACTGATTTTAAGCTGTCCGTAATTCCCTCAAGGTCTTTTTGGATATAGAAAGGTAAAACTTCCTTAAATGAGCTGTCTTTTTGCTTCATGACAATAAACTCATTCTGCACAACAGCATGTGTTCTGTTACTATATATATTTTTTTTCCTTGTTTTGCTCACTGAATTAGGACTACTGGCCACCCAAGCCCTCTTGTTAGGTTGGGTGTTGATACCCCCAAGTGGTACACCCAATCCCACTAGGAGGTTTAAAAACACTCAAAAGATCCATCTCAGCCCTAGGACCAGATGGGGAACTAAAGGTCCACTGAGAAAGGGCTCCTCGTGCCTAAGTAAGCCTAATACAACTGAGGCTTGGAGTATCCCCAGAGGTTGCCTGTTAGGGGCTGTTCCACCTCAACAGCTATGCATCCCATCAGCATGAAGCACACCTTGGGATTGAGGCTATTAAAAAAAATAGAGGTATTTCCTTCCTCATGACACAGGTGGTCAAGCCAAGATCCCTGGTACACACAACGTTCCATGGTGGTCGCTGAAGCGTGCCCAGAGGTTACGGTGTCAGGGAACTGGTGGCACTCACCAACCCTCACCTCAGAGACCCTGGGTTTGCCAAGCCCATACTCAGGAAATTAATGCTGAGCCCACTGAGTGGTATTTACATCTCTGAAACAATATTTCTATACCAACTACCCACAGAATTGTTGTTGTGGTCTTCAGCCCAAAGACTGATTTAATGCAGCTCTCCACACTACCCAATACTGTGAAAGCTACTTCACCTCTGAGTAACAATGACAACCTAAATTCTTTTGACCTGCATACTGTAGTTTCTCCCACTGTGAGTTTTACCCCACAAGCTTCCTCCAATGCTAAACTGAAGATTCCTGGAGGTCTTTGAATGTTCTACACTTCTTTTAATCAAGATATGTCAGAAATTTATTTTCTTCCCAATAATTTTAAATAACTCATTAGTTGTGTGATCTACCCATTTAATCTTCAGAATTCTGCTATGGCACTAAATTACAAAAGCCTTTATCATCTTTTTGCTTGAAATCCGTATCATCCACATGTCTCTCCTGTACAATGGTACACTTCAGAACGGATTTCCTAAGATTTAAATCATTATTTGATATTAACAAATCTCTCTCCTTCAAAAAATTCTTTTCCCCTAGCCATCCTGCATTTTATTTATTCTCTGCTTTGGCCATCAGAACTTATTTTTCTCCATTTCACCACAAACTAATCGAGACCCACAGTACAGTGTGGACATACTGTGTGATTCCATTTCTGCGACACATCGACTGTGTGGTTTGAGTTTAACGTTAGCTCAAATACTACCAGCAATGTACGCAAAATAAATTTTGGCACTATTGTTTAGACACATGTCCATCCGTGCCTGGTGCACATGTGTCCATCCATGCCTGGTGGACATGTGATTGCTAGTGAGAAAACATTCATTGCACAAAAATAAAAATAAAAAACTTGTCATTTTCAAAAGTGCTTTGTAATAAGAGAGAAATAAAAAAGGTGTATTTCAAGCAATAAATGAACTGTTTTTGTCACTCCCATCACCACTGTCTACAGTGAACAATAATTGTAAGCGGCAATGATTCACGTCCGCTTCACTGGTAACCCCGACGTGATACATAGATGAGAACACATGGTGACAAACTATTCGTGTGTGGCCACTTTAGAAGAACTGAAGAAGTTGATCGACAGCTGACCATAGAAGAGCTGATGGAGTGGAACAAGAGGTTAGAAAGCAAGTGGCAAACCCTCTTCACCCACGAGTGTTGTTCATGTTGCCACCCTTTTGGCCACACAACCCCATGATGTGGTTCAGTCAATTGGGGGCGGTATTCCTGAGAAACAATATCACCTACAACCTTGACAAATTTGAACACATACTGAGCCAACTGGACCAAGACTATGTGACAGAAGTTCGGGACATCACCACTGCTCCACCAATGCAGTTGTAATACAAATGCTTTAAAGAAGAATATCTGGCATGTCTCATCATCGCAGGAACAATGAGTGCATCAGCTACTATGACATGAGCAACGTGAGGAGGACAGGAGGCCATCTCAGTTCCTTCGTCCTCTTTGTCTCCCGGCACAACCAGATATGGTTCCAAACACACTTTTTTGTATGATCTGGATATGCAGCCTCCCTGCACAAGTCCCAGCAGTTATCACTGTACAGAGATGCACTTCGATGCTGTCACAGACTTGGCCGATCGTGTATATGATGCACTTGCAACAGTGCCAAATACCACTGCTGTAACAGCCCATGACACTGTAGTGCAGCTAGCAATTTTGACTCCACCACGAGGCGCGTGCCCAACAGCCAACAGCACAGTTGACACTGACCTCCACCAACTAGTATAGAACCTGACTGCCCAGGAGGCAGCATTAAGCATGCAAGGTGACCACTTAGAGCATTCATGGCCAGATGTCAGTAGGTGTCGCAGCAGCAGCAGAAGCAGATCTCGTGCCCGACAATGGAACAGCAGCCAATCCGTCACCCTGGTGATGTCAGAGCAGCCACCAGCCAGCATCTGCTATTACGATGTGCGCTTCGGCAAGGATGTGAAGAAGTGCCGTGCCCCCTGCTCACACCCAAAAGCCAGCTGCAACTGGGCCTAGACGCACCCGAATGCAGTACGATATCTAGGCATCTGTTCATGGCAGAAAAGGGTACAGGCATGAGTTACCTTGTGGACACTGGTTTAGAGTTGTCGATTTTTCCCAGGTCCTTGCTGCATTGCAAAAGGAAGACTGAGACTCTGTGCCTCACAACAGCTAATGATTCGTCCATAAAAACGTACTGCACCCACCACTGGAACATGGACCTCGGGCTGCACCGCACATTTGTATGGAGGTTCACCACTGCTGATGTTAATGAGCTGATCTTAGGCGCAGACTTTTTACACATTATAAGTTGCTCACCAACATTGCACATGGACAATTACTCGACTTCATGACTAGTCTGAAAATTCTGGGACAACAATGACAGGCTTCTTTGTATGTGTCAAACCCATTGCATGCTCCAGGCTGTTTATGGTCGTACTGGATAACTTCCCCTAGTTAACTCTTGATGATACACTTTGAACCAAATTACATATTAATTTCCCATTTAGTTGTAGCTTGGTATTCAGTACATTTAAATGTTTGAGGATGTCTTTCAAAATAAGCCATAGCTGCGTTCATTCACAAGGAACTGCAAATAGTTTCTTGCTTCTGATGAATCCAGATTTTCTAACAAACATGTTACTTCTTCTTTTATTTGGCAAAAATGTTCAATCACTTGAACGTTACTTAGCCAACAAACATTGTTGTACTGCAGTAAGTCGGAATGCGCCGAATCACACTCAGGGAGAGAATCTTTGATCTGTCTGTGCTAAAGAGCGATACTTCATACAATTAATCAGCTTGATCAACCTGTGCGTCACATCTTTCAGAGTCACACTAAGTTTATCACAAAGGACTACCTGATGAATTATGCACTGATAAGATAGTAGCCCAGCATTATGTCCTTCGATTCCATTTTCTTTGGCAATTATCATTGTGGCCCCATCAGTTGAAAGAGACACCATTTTATCATAACTAATGTTTGATTTTATCATGAACTCATCAAAAGTGTTGAATAAATCTTCTCTGCGAGTCTTGCCTTGTAAGTAATTCCTGCCTAAATTCTTTGCTTTCAGTGTCAAAAAATGTTACAAAAATGGACATTCATTCTTCATCAAATAAGTCGCATTATTCATTGAGTGCCAGGCGATTTCTGCAGACGTTTGAGCAAACTTTTATTGTGAGTGGCTTAAATAAAAGTTTCAGAGATTGTCAGACTATGAAGTCAATTTATAGAATTTCCTTCTTCATTAAATAAAGTTCTTGTGCTGCATTTGTATGTATGACACAGCTTTTATGCGGATCATCAGCCAGCTTGCTCCCTTCTGCTGCCGCTCGTCACTGTACTCTAAAGCGTTGCACATATGAGAACTATTCATTTAATCTATCAATAATAATCATTAAGGGTTCTAATTATCCAGAAGTTAATTATAACATTCTAGAAAACATTATAAAGATGACTCTCATATGAATTGTTATCTATAGAAAAAGTTTTTTTAATCATTTGAGTATGCAACCTGGACCGTGGTTCGCCAGTTGCTGACCACTGCTCTAAATGGTGCCTCGCCAAAGCAGCACTGCTTGCCCATCCAGTTCACAACACCGAGGTAGCCATTGTGGTGGATGCCAAAAAGACGTTTGTTCAGTCTTCATTATTAGAGGGGCACTCTGTCTGCAGAATAGTAAATGGCCTATCAGACCACGATGCCCAAAATTTTAATTCTAAAAAGTATTTGTTCTCAAACAAATGTTAAACATAAATATCACCTACTCAGAAAAGTTAATCCAGTTAAGGAACAAGAATGGCAGGATGTTTATAGTGCTGATAATGCAGATGATGAATATAATGCTTTTCTGAACACATTTCTTATGCTTTCCGCTAGAACGCTCAAAACAGGGTACTTCCAGTAACAGACAGCCAGGGTGGCTGACAAATGGGATAATAGTATAATGTAGAACAAAGTAGGAATTGTATCAAAATGTTAGAAGCAGTCAGAATGAAGATGCAGTAGCTCATTACAAACAGTACAGTAAGGTTCTGAAAAGTGTCATTAAGAATGCAAAAAATATGTGATATGCAAAAAGAATAGCAAACTCTTGGGATAAAATTAAAACTATCTGGTCAGTCGTGAAGGAAGTATCTGCTCAGCAGCAGCAGGTAGAAGATATAACGTCAGTGCATAGTAGAAATATTTGTTACTGACAAGTTAGATATATGTGCAATATTCAATAATCACTTTCTCAATATAGTAGGTGAACTAAAAAAACCCTAGTTTCTACAGAAATGCCTTTCCGAGGCTGTTACCTGAAATGGTCCTTCGTGATACTTCCATAGGGGAGATTGAGTCAATAATTAAATCACTAAAGACTAAGGACTCTTGTGGATATGATGGGGTATCTAGCAGAATTCTAAAGTACTGTTCTCCATATGTTAGCCCAGTACTAAACCATATTTGTAATTTTTCCTTTCAGATTGGTCAGTTTCCTAACTGATTAAAGTACTAAGTAGTGAAACCTCTTTATAAAAAAAGGAGAAAGGGATAATGTAGACAACTATAGACCTTTTTCTATGCCATCGGTCTTTTCTAGGGTTATTGAAAAGGCTGTATATTCAAGATTAATTGATCAGTTCGCATAATTTGTTGTCAAATGTACAGTTTGGTTTTAGAAGTGGTTTAACCCTTTCGCGGCTGCAGGGGCGAGCGCCCTGGTTGCCCGCCTGGCTGACGGCGCGAGACCAGCTGTGGGCCTGAGCGGCGGCGGCTGACCCGGCCCCACGGCCGCTGTGGGCTACGGCCGCTGCAGCTGCACGCCAGTCGCACGCTGCGGTGGCCACATAACTGCCCCAATAAAATCAGTATCTCACTGCTCTGCCACAGCAGTTGCAGTTTGTGATACGAAACAGGCTTTCAACTCTAAACGGCATTGTTATAAGATTATCCTCGGCTGAGAACGAAAATATTTAAGTAAATTCAAATACCTTTTTGTTTTGTTATTGAAAAAAACTATAACTTGAGGTATACGTTACCAAAATATATTACTACAACGTATTAAAGTTTCATTAACGTCGGTCGAGTATGTTTCGCAACGTTTAGTTTTAAAGTCAGTTGTTGGTAGGGAAGACCTGCAAAACTCCGACAGTTGTGGATATAATCGTAAATAAAAAACAGTTATTGAAATTTATGTTGTGCCATGTAGCACAATGAAGAATTAAACAAGAAAAATAATGATGTAATAATGAAATGGAAACAATAACATAAAAATATTGATAGGTCGTTTGCTTCGTTTGAAATTAAAGCCTAATTTCGATTCACTATGCCAAATAATCCGATAATAAGCATCTGCATGCTTTCTGCTAGCGGATTTATTTTTCAGATATTCACGGTGTGGTAGAGTTTGACTTAGTGGTTTCCCGTCCTCGTTTCTAACGCAGGCATTCGACTGCCGCCGGCTGAGTCAAAAACTTTTTTAATTACTTCTATTGCTTTTATTGTTTTCTTATTTTTTTCATTTTCTTTTCTTTCAACATTCAAAGTACCTGGAGAAATTAATAATTCCTTAGTTTGTGGTATGTCTCAAAACATGGCACCATACAGAGAGCAACATTACATTTTTTTTACACCTGATTCGTGTCATTTTCCGTTCTGTATGGGCAGTACACACTCTCCTTTCTCTCCGTTGCTCCGAAAAACCCGGGATAATGTTTTTTTTTTTTTTTTTTTTTTTTTTTTTTTTTTTTTTTTTTTTTTTTTTTTTTTTTTTTTTTCCAGTCGAAAAGGGCTGTCCTTTTTGGTGTCAGTGGCATCTAGCTTTTAGATTTTTATGCATGAAACTTCTCCAGTGACTGACGAATTAGTTCTAAGTGGAATTTCGCTAGTGGCTTCTTCTGTTTATTCTGCATTTCAAAAATAGTTTTTACATTGAGCATACTCAAATCGGTTAAGTGAAAGAATACTTTCTTGTACCATTTCTGTTTTTCGTATGCACTGTAGGGACTTAATATCATGTTAGTCCTATCAATCGCACCCACTGACTAATTGTAACTAACTACATAAGTGTGTTTCACTTTATTTCCTCCCATTTAATGATTCTTTTTTTCTGTCTGAGCAAACTCTGGTCCATTTACAGTGGATAGCATCCAGGACTTATTTATTGTCCACCCCAGACTTCAGTTGTATTTATGTTTCTTGAGTTTATCAGGTAAAGGTAGTAAATGTTTCCTGTTTTACGCACTGTGCCAATGGCATTAGTGCACTTCGCATGGAGCCATAAGAACAATTCAGGACTCGAATACCAATTGCCTAAATAAATGCCATGACTTTTGTTGAGGTATGGTAACAACAAACTGACAACGACGTCACCTGATTTGCCCCAGTCAGCATTTCCTGTTTCTAATTCAGTAGCGGCACCAGTGTAGGCAATATAATCCAGAATGTAACTGGTATGTACGACACAAAGCACGGAAATTGTAATCCCATGGCTACGTTTGTTTGGAATATCCGGTTTCAACCGTAGCCTTTCTCTGAAAAGTAGCAACTTTCATCAGTTACTAAGTTCTCAAATGGGACTGCAGCCTGTCGGAATCTCTTTTTGGCGTGTTCCACAATAATTGCGTATTTTCACAAGAATATCTTGCGATGCGGACGAATTGTCACTGATGTGTAATAAAGGCAGTATCGAGTGGCCGATCGCGTTGAGGCGCTGTGCTTAGTTGCGCGAGTCCGTTCCCCGTCGGGGGTTCGAATCCTCCCTCGGCATGGATGTTTGTGCTGTCTTTAGTCTTTAGTATGAAACAGATTATAAGTAGTTTGTAAGTTTAGGGGCTGATGACCCCGCAGTTAAGTCGCATAAGCTTAACAAACATTTTAACAAACGCAATATCACCTTGTACCTGTCTCTGTCCATTATGTCAGAAAATACTGGTGTTTGCAGCAAGGAATCTTTTGACCAATATACATTCACTGCTAACTGTTTGTACCTTGGGCATAAGGAGGGAACAAGCCAAAAAGCAATAAAATTCTGGAGGTTCTATAGGTTTCCATCTTGTTATCTGCTGGGCACTTTCGCATTTTCTCGGTGAGAAACGTATAATACTTGTTCATATCTGCAAGTAACTGATACACATTCAAATGAGATAAAGTACAATAAATAAATAAATAATCTAAATGAGTTGCTTATTCATCGAAATCTACCTTTAAACCACTAAAAGTGTTCGCGAAATTGTGGCGATTCGCCGCAGGACGATTATCTGACTAGTCATAAAATCTTTTTCATGTCGAAATTTCACTTAACACATCCTCTTAAGAAGAGGAATCATCTATAGAAGTTCTTCGTTTTGTTGAATAAATACCGTTAGTTCCATACTCATCCAGCTCTTCGTATAAAGAAAGGATGTAGTAGCACTACCGTCATCGTCACTACTATTCACGAAGAAGTCCATTATTTCCTTGTTTGATAAACAACGTTCCGACATTGTAACGACAGTACAGTGAAAAGCTGTTCTCTCGCCAAACAAAAAATACAGGACGGGCCCAATGGAGAGCTCGTGAACAGGAATGCCCGGAAGTGAAAACTGTAGTGCTTACCGACATAACAAAGAAGGCCTGTTAATGGCAGTGCCACCAGGAATGTTGAGCCGCGGGTAAAACCGAGTCGCCGCCACTCCATTGTGCGCCCGGGCCCCGGGCGTACATGGATGCCCTTAGCCTTCAGGCCGCTCTACCTGCTGGGAGTATATGAATGCCCGTAGCCGTCTGGGCCTCCTGCCTGCCGGGCGTACATATACGCCCGTAGCCTTCTGGGCATTCTAACTGTCGGGCATACATGTATGCCCGTAGCCGCGAAAGGGTTAACGACTGAAAATGCTATATTTTCGTTTCTCTGTGAGGCACTTTATGGGTTAAATAAGAAGCTACGGACATTAGGTGTCTCCTTTGATTTAACAAAAGTGTTTGATTGTGTTAATCACATAATATTGTTGCAGAAGTTGGAACATTATGGAATACGGGGAGTAGCTCACAACTGGTTCACCTCTTACTTTAATAATAGACAACAGAAGGTAATTCCGCAGTGTAGAAAATGGCTATGACGTACAATCCCAATGGGGCACAATTAAATGTGGGGGTGCCCCAGGGGTCTGTTTTGGGACCATTGCTGTTTCTTATTTATATAAATGATATGCCTTCGATTATAACTGGTGACTGTAAAATATTTTTGTTTGCTGATGATACCAGCTTGGTAGTGAAGGATGTTGCTCGTAATATTGACACAGTATCAAAGAATGCAGTTCAAAAGATAAGTTCATGGCTTGTAGAAAACAAGTTGATGTTAAATCACAGTAAAACTCAGTTTTTACAATTTCTAACACATAATTTGACGAAAACTGACATTTTGATTACACATAATGGGCATGTGATGTGAGACTGAACAGTTCAAATTTCTAGGTGTTCATATAGACAGTAAGCTGTCGTGGAACGCCCATGTTCAGGATCTTGTTCCAGAACTAAATTCTGCTATATTTACCATTAGAACAATATCTGAAACAAGTGATTTTTCAACACGGAAAGTAGTCTATTACGCTTACTTTCACTCACTTATGACATACGGCATTGTTTCTTGGGATAACTCACCTGATGCAAAATGGATATTTCTGGCTCAAAAACGGGCGGTTCGAGCAATATCTGGTGTAAGTTCACGAACGTCATGTCACCCCTTTTCAGTAGTCTGGGAATTTTGACACTGGCATCACAACACTTTTTTCTTTAATGTCGTTTGTTGTTAATAATATCATCTTATTCCCACAAGTTAGTAGCTTTCACTCGGTGAATACTAGACAGAAGTCGAATTTACATTTGCATCACACTACCTTGCCACTTGTGTAGAAAGGTGTACAGTATTCTGCGGCATCCGTTTTCAATAAGCTGCCACAAGAAGTAAAGAATCTTAGCACTAATCCACGCGCTTTCAAATCTAAATTGCAGAGTTACCTCATGGCTCACTCCTTTTATTCTGTCAAGGAACTCCTAGAAAATTTAAACAATTAAGCTAATTCATTTTTTCTTTATTGATTCTTTTCACTTTGTCGTAAGATTGTCGTGTGCAAAGGACTATTTAAAAATTGTCTATTACTATTCTTGTGTAACAATTCATATATTGACTTGTTCCATGACCATGGAGTCTCACTCCTCAACTGGGTCCTATGGAACAGAAAAAAACAATAAATAAATAAACAGCCATAAGTGCAGCACTGCAAAAACATTTCGACAGCAGCTGGTGCCATATGGGTGCTTCTTGAAGAAACTCTCAGCATCACAAAGTTCCTGGAGCACTTATGAGCGCGAGCTGCTCATTGTGTACCAAACAGTGAAGTATTTTTGGTAGTCAGTAGAAGGCTGACCATTTCTAATATTCACTGACCACAAACCCATAACATACGCATTCTAGGCCAATAAGACAAACTGTTCTCCTTGCCAACTACGGCAGCTGGAATACATGTTGCAGTTCATGATGACTGTCATTCGCCATATCTCTGGGACGGACAACGTCGTTGCCGACTGCTGGTCCTGGACTGTGCCGCCGCCTCGGCGTTGGTAGACTTTGAAGAGGTCGCACAATCCCAAGAGAGTGACGAAGAACTGTGCACATTTCGAGCAGACGCCACCAGTTGCCTATGTCTGAAGCAGATACCAAATCCTGAAATATTTGGTGTGATGCCATGATGACAATGCATCAGCCATTTCTGCCAGAGAAGTTCTGTCACGATGAGTCCGATTGTGTGCATGGATTGTCACACTCGGGTGTGAACACCACTGCATCCCTCATGGAGCACACTTCATCTGGCTGGGCTTTCAGGGAGACTGCCGTCAGTGGGCAAGGGCACCCACTGCACGCCAGGGCGGCAAAGTCAACAGAAACAGGGATGCACCCATTTGTTACGTAATATAAATCCTTCAGCATTGCTTTATTTCTTACAATACATTGTTTTGCACTTGTTAATGTTCATCCTCCTTTTAAGAGACTGTCCTTTCTATTCAATAGCTCTTCCAGGTACTTTGCTGTCTCCAACAGAATTACAATGTCATCGGCAACCACAAAGTTTTTATTTCTCCTTCCTCAACTTTAATTCCTTCTAATGTTCAAATGTTTGTATAGCTTATGGGACTTAACTACGGGGTCATCAGTCCCTAAATTCCTTCTCTAAATATCTCTTTGCTTTCCTTCACAGCTTGCTCAATGTACATGTTAAATTGCATTGGGAAAAGGGTACAATTCTGTCTTAGTACCTTCTTAAACACTGCTTCCCTTTTATGCCCTTAACTCATAATTGGTGTCTGGTTTTTGTACAAGGTGAAAATGGCTTTTTATTCCCTATATTTCACTCCTGCTGCCTTCAGAATTTGAAAAAAACTGTATTCCAGTCAACACTGTCAAAAGCTTTCCCCAAATCTACAAAAGCTAAAAATGTAGGTTTGCCTTACTTATCTTTCACAATAACTCAATGTGAGTATTGCCTCACATGTTCCTACAATTCTCCGAAATCCAAACTGATGTTCCCAGAGGTCGGAATCTACCAGTTTTTTCTATTTGTCTGTAAATAATTTGTTACTATTTTGCAACCATGACTTATAAAACTAATAGTCCTGTAATTTTCACACATCTGCAATTGCTTTGTTTGGAATTGGAATTATTACATTCTTCTTGAAGTCTGAGGGTATTTCCCCCAGTTCACACATCTTGCACACAAGGTGGAAGACTGGCTCTCCCAAAGACAGCAGTTCAGAGGGAAAATCATCTGCTTCAGGGGCCTTGTTTTGATGCAATTTTTTCAGTGCTCATTCAGATTCTCCTATCTCGTCTACTTCCTTTTCCCCTTCTAGAATACTGTCTTCCAGTGGTGCAGCCATGGGTGGGTGGGGGTGGGAGCTAATGGGGCTGAAGCCCCCCCCCCCCTCAGCACCACCTTTTATTTTTTTAAACAGGTTGGCACCTGAAATTTGAAATGGCACACTTGTAATAAATCACAATGTAAATGTAATTTGCCAAGCACAAGTGAACATGACAGTGGGTCACCAACATGATGCCGCCACTGAGAACATGTGCTACTGTTAATGTGAGCAGTTTTAATGCCTTCGTAACCAGCTTTGATGCTGACCCTGTTGTTATTGCTATGCTGGAGTAATGAGCCGATTGTTCATATGCGGCTACCAGCTGCTTAGCAGGTCAGTGGAGCCACTGAGTGGAATCTTATCAACAACAATAGTGTTACTTTAGTTCAGTTTTTACACATGTTAATTAAACTGCAAAGACTTTTCTTTTTGGCTAGTAACATAAAAGCTGCTTAATTATTTTATGAGCTAATTATATACACTCCATTTCCACCACATTGCTCCTCTTCCACTTTCAGATTAATGTGAGTCTACTCATTTTATTTCTTGTGCAATTGTTTTCATAGTTTAATTGGTTAAATTATAAAAAATGTAAAAATAAGTCACAGATTAATAAATTCAATAGGCTTTATTTTTATTTTTTAAATAACCCTCCCACAGAACCAAATCCTTGCTGCACCACTGCTGCCTTCAAGTTCATTTTCCTTGTATGCACCCTCTACATATTCCTTCCAACTTTTCCTTCCTTTCTTAATACTGGTTTTCAACCTGAGCTTTCAATATTCATGAAGCTGCTTTTCTTGTCTTCAAAGATATCCTTTATTTTCCTGTAGGCAGTATCTAGCTCTCCCCTAGTTATACATTCTTCTTCTATGGTGTTGCATTTCTCCTCTAGCCACCCCTGTTTAGAAAATCTACACTTTCTGTCAACCTCATTTTTTGCTGTCTGTGTTCCCATTTGCCTACTTTACTTGCTGTATTTTTGTATTTTCTAATTTCATCAATTAAGTTCAGTATCTCCTGTGTTATCCAAAGACTTCTATTAGGCTTTGTGATTCTACCTGTACAATCATCTTCACCTTCGCTATATTGTCTCTCAAAGTGACCCATTCTTTTTCTAATGTATAATTTTTTCCATTTTGGTCAGTCCTTGCCTAATGCTCCCTCTGAAACTCTTGACAACATCTGTTTCCTTCAATTTATCCAGGTTCCATCTCTTTACTTTTCTATATTTTTGCAATTTCTTTAGTTTTAATCTACTGTTCATATCCAGAAAGTTAAGATCAGAGTCTATAACTGCCAGTGGATATGTCTTACAGTTTAAAACCTGGTACCTCCCAGTGTCTCCGGGTCTCTTCAACGTATACAACCTTCTTTCATGATTCTTAAACCACATGTTTGTGATGATTATTAGGTTTAGTAGTCCCCGCCCGAAGATCCAAATGGGGGACTGTTTTACTTATGGAATATTTTATCCAACAGTATGCCATCATCATATATTCATACTGTAGAGCTGCATGTCCTTGGGAAAATTAAAGACTGTAGTTTCCCCTTGCTTTCAAGCATTCACAGTAATAGTATGGCAAAGCCATATTAGCTGATATTACAAGGCCGTCTCAGTCAATCATCCAGACACTATCATGTGATGCTAGAAATAAAACTCTGGGTTGTGTTCTTGGTCAGAGTACAGATGGAAAAGTACATCCAGTAGCATATGCCTCTAGGAAATTAAACAAGGCTGAGAGGCATTATTCAACAACTGGACCCTTGAGTGAATTTGATGATGAGGTGATCCGTAAGCCAGGGAAAAAGCATGCAAATGTGGAAAAATTGAGTCAGAAAGTAGCAGTATTACAGGCAATGGGTAAGACTCAGGTGGAATGAGTACAAGCACAAATGAATGAGAGTGAGTGTCAATTGTTCAATACACAACCTCAGTTTGTAATCCATGAGGGCCTACTATGCAAAACAACAAAGTGTGGACATCACTTTGTCATTCCTGGAGCACTAAAATCTAAGTATTAAGACAAGCATATGATCATGGGAGCAGTAGGACAATAGATAAACAAGTTTCGGACGGGTTTTGGTGGAAAACTTGACGTGCTGATGTGGAGCAATATGTGAAAAACTGCACAAGAGCAAATTTACCTCATTAAAAAGTGCAATTGCAGAGATTGCCTGAAAACCTTTTCAGTGTCTAACACTTGTCCTTTATGGACAATTTAACAAGATTCCAGCTGGTAATAAGTATGTACTCAGAATGATAGACCACTTTTTCAGATATCTGGTAATGATTGCAATTCATGATGAAAAAAGCTAGTATAGCAATGCAAAATAATGGTGAACAACTATTTCTTAAAGTTTTGAATACTGGAGAGCATGGTTACATACCAAAGAACTAACTTTATGTACAACTTAATGAAATGGTTATGCCATTTGTTACAAATTAAGAAGTTGCATATTATTCCATACCATCCATAGGCAAATGATAGAATGGGCAAGTTCATTGTACCATATTGAGAATGCTAAGTTGT
Organism: Locusta migratoria; assembly: GCA_026315105.1. Classification (NCBI taxonomy): domain Eukaryota; kingdom Metazoa; phylum Arthropoda; class Insecta; order Orthoptera; family Acrididae; genus Locusta; species Locusta migratoria. The sequence goes on along the minus strand of CM048755.1, from coordinate 449,181,281 downwards.
TATATCAATAATCAGCATGGGGACTGGTGTACCTATTTCTAAGTTTTATGGCAGGGGTCGGCAACACGTCGATCGCGATCTACCGGTAGATTGCGAATGCTTATTGGGTAGATCGTGAGAGTATTGAGAGTGAAGAAGAAAAGCAGTAGTTCAATTTTACTTCATAACAGTGAAAATGTACATTTGTTTGACTCAAGTTTGTTTTATTTATTAACAATCGGTTAGAATTTGTAGCATCATCTATCTTGAACCTCTAAAACTGTGTTTTATGCATCAATTGAATCAGTCGCTACCTGCGCACTACTAGCTGCTACCTGCTATTTCATTCATATTTGTGCACTGAGTAGTATTGGACTTGAACATGTCTGCAGAAGGCAGCAAATTTTGTGCCTCCAGAGAGCTTGAATTTCATAGAGAGGCAACAGGTCTGCATTGTTTGAAGCAAATTGAACTGGCATCCGCCATCTTATTTGAGGTACCAGCTGATGGCAAGTTTGCCACACCCACACACACTCCACCCAGTTCAATGTTTTAAATAAAGATTGACTATTGAATACGGATGTGCACAAGTTCCGTCAGACTTTATCAAAGCCACGAATCCTTGTAGTATATTTCCTAAAAATGCGGTAATGAAATATCACTAATCTGAGTTAGCTGAGGTTTGCAATAACAACAAAAGTGCCACTGTGAAAATGTGTATATTAATTTTAATGCAAGTAAATGGTCTAAACGAGCTGCGAAACTTACAGTGAACAGCAACTGTTATGACAAACAAACATGACAATGGATTTATATCTGTTGTTAATGTGTTGTAACAACTGCTTTCACAAAGTCTAGTATACATTTATCTTGTGTTTGCTAAATGTATTAAGTCCACAAACTTGTAAAATTGCTGTCAAAGGGTTTGGTTGTGAACTTTGGTGGACAAAATTTGAGTACAAAAATGAAAGTGACAACAAAATACTGCAGTTAAAAATGCACCTGGGTCAGCTGCCACAAAAGCATTCCTAACTGAAATAACGTATCATTAATAATTTTTATTGTTGCCATGCTGCAATAAGTTCATATTTGTTGCAAAGAACACACAAATATACAAGTGAAAAAGTTCTGGCTGTCACTACTGCTTCCAAACTTTGTACTGGTTACATGTCAACCATGCTTGATACACTATTGTCAACAATAATGAATGAAAATATTTTTAAAGAAGGTATAGACACTCAAAAGTGTGATTTCATAACCACAGGAGCAACAGATGAAGATATATCTCAAAAACACACCAACAATAGGTGGAAAACAGAGTATAGAAAGTACAGAGACTGAGATAAAAAAGAGGCAAAACATTTGGTGTTCTTGCACAAAGTACTTGTCATTTTATCAAGTCAATTAGTGCATTTAAATGCTGAACACACTTTAGGCATATTTCAGCAGAAAAACTGTACAGACAGTACACACTAAATATAACACTTCAAGATCAACAACATATGATAGAAAGATTACTCTTAAGTGTTCTGACCACCAAAAGTATGGAGGCCGAGTTTACACAAGTCACTGCAGAGTGCTGTAACTTGTGTGTTAGCCACTCTATGAAATTTAAACTCCTTGTGTGCCTCTTACTGTTCAAAGAAGTTGCAATATTAACTTTTTAGAAGCCGTTATAATGAATACAAACATCTGCATTTTTATAGTGTGTGGACAGGTTTTCTTGCAACTAAAATCACCACTTGGAGGGATGATTTCAATGACTGGTTTTCATATTGTCAAAAGCTTTTTGTGGTATGGTGTAAACTTCAGCTATGAATACATATTTTTTCACAGTTTTTTGTGTATTTATGGACGCTTTTTAACTTGAAATATGGTAATATGATCTCGAAAGCGTTGCAGAACCCAGAAACTGTTGGCCTGTAATTCCTCAAGATAAATACCCTATTAAGAGTTAATGTTGATTTACAACAAAGGCCTTGTTTGTTTCTTCTTACCCATGAAAATCATTGGTTTCAAATATGACTTTTATTCAAAATAACCATACAAGAAGGTTAACTGACGAACACTTGGTCTCCTGCATTCGAACAAGTGTTGCAACTTGTAGACCAAATATCTATTGTTAACAGACCATCCACTCAAGTTTCACATTAAATGTAAGATAATACTTTAAAAAAATTATGTTTTGAACAAACAGCGAAGAAAGTTTAATTGTTAAATATGATTGTTCTAAAATGCTGAAAAATTAAAAAAGGTAGTAATTACTGTATTTTTAGAAGATGTAGATCACTTTGATACAGTGGTATGAAATAGTAGATCATGAAGTCTTTGTGTCTGCCTACCCCTATTTTATAGTAAGAGCATATAATTCTAAAAGTTCATATGGGTACAAGTCTTTCACTGTATTAAGTAGCGTACGAGAGGATGCCGTCTCCTTTTGACGTGATTCATCCCTAGTTGATAAGAAAGAAATATGGAAACAAGGGAAAAGTACACAGAATATACCAGATGTGTTTATATCTAAGGGTAAATCAGGGGTATCCTATATATTAGTTTGCTGTCTCTCTTTTTAAAGTGTATATGAATTCTGTATTGAGGGTCAAAAATATTTACTTGTATTCTTAACCCTTTTGGTGCCATGCGATTTTCAAGGTATCAGCTGAAAAGTGCAAGGCGATTTTGTAGTGAATTGCAGAACATAAGATCTGAACTGTTTGTCATAGAGCCCTTTTTTTTCTTTTATAGCTAGTACCTTCAGGTACAGGGATATGAGCAGAGTACACTATCTTTCATAGAGCACAAAACACAGGCTGTTTCGGTAGTATTTCTACACCATACACTGTGGGGGGGGGGGGGGGAGGTGCTGCATTTCCATTTGATGTAGTGGGTGCTAAGTTTTTTTTATCTTGAACCACTCCTGGGACAACATGCAGATGATTTTCCTGTTGAATTTCAATGTGCGAGTGGTTCCTCGTACGAAGGTAGATTTTCTACATAATGAATGTAAGCATTTAGAAACCTTCTGCCGATTATGCTACAAACCACTTTCTTCCATAATTTCACAGTCTTCCTCTCATCCAGATGACAGTACATCATCATATCTGAGGAATCAATGCCTCCCATATATTTGTTATATTCAAATAAGACATTAGGTTTCTACAAAGGTTGTCGTTTGCGATACTTCTCTCTGACACTGTTGCGGTAGAGGAGGAACTGATCAACAGAACTGGATTTTTCTGTGACTTCTTTTCCCTGAAGCCACAGAGAAGCAGAAAGTTCTTTCTAAAGAATTTAACCTGCCCAATGTCAAATTTGGAAAGAAGATTAGGTGAGAGAAAATTTTTCTTCTTCCGTATTGTGCCAGTTAGGAAGGTTCCCAAAGAACACAGTTTTTCTACAACTGGAATTGACGTGAAAAAATTGTCACAGAAAATGTGGTACCACTTGTTCATTTAATTACCAAGAGCAAGTAATTTTGTAATAACTACATAGCCCAATCCATGCTCTTTTACCTCCACTCTGTCAGATTCACATCTTGCTCCACGGTACACACAAAACTGAAGGCAGTAGTTCACCACATAATCACATAGCATCCAGAACTTTACACCTCATCTGTGGTGACGTTTATTAGGGAGATTCTGGTTGAGTTGAGATTTAGCTTTACAGCCAACAAGACTGTCGTCAGTACTCAGCTGTTGATGAGGCGTATAATGGTGACAATACACATTATTGCCAATGTACAGCATAATATCAAACTTTGCAGTGGGGTCATATGCTGGATGGCCAGGAGCATGTAATTTTGTATTGTCCGTCAAGTGAAAAAAGTTTAGGAGCAACTGAAATCTATTTCAAGAAAACATTCGGAAAAACCATGGAGTTACCATATATTTGTTTGTGGACCAGTAACTAAAAATTATCAGTTACTTTACGAGTTCCATATTTAGTATTACTGCCACAAAAGCCCTGATTTCTGGCACTGAGGTAGGATAACACTTTTTCACATGAGAGTTCACAGATAAGTTTATGTTTGTTTTGAGAAATAGCCTAGCATATCTGTTTGTTTCTGTTGCCATCATTGTCAATAGTTCCACCTGGAAAAAAAAAGAAAGAAAGAAAGAGAGAAAAAGTTAAAAAATCAATTGGGGTAGCATTTATCGGTATATGATTGGGGCCTGGTAATTCCGAATATGTGAAGCGGTGAGGAGCAGGATTGTCCAACTCATCAGTTCCAATTTCAGCAAAGGTACCAATTCTTCATCATCATCTTCATTATTGCTGGGCACAGATTCAGCTATTGATGAATCATATGATGCGTAATCAACACTAGACCACTCATAGATCGATCCACTGTATGAAAAACCCGCAAAATTGTTCTCGCTTTCACTATTTTCAGCGGTATACATTGCACTCAAATGAGACTTCTTGCTTGGCAGTGCAATATTATATTTGAAACGAACCTAAAACCACCTTGTGTTTGGAACTAAAAAACATTGTTGGTTATTAATCAATGGGACCAAGTGTAATATATCTGGGAACAGTTTTGTCTTCCAGCTACTATCCCGCGCACAACCATTATTACTATATCTCAACCAATGATGTATTGGACAGATAAACCAGCATTCACATTACCTACTCAGAATTTTACATTCCTTAACAGTACACTAGATGCCTGTTTGATATAGTCAAAAATGCGGAGAATTTCAATAGACAAGAAGCTGCAGTAAATCAAGGGATACAATGAGAACTGCAGAAAAAACTATTGGTATATCAACAATTATGATCATGGTTCTAGTACTCAAGTGTGCAATTCATTTCTTCTTGAAATACAATGCAGCTTGACTGGTTGTAGAAGAAATTAATTGCACATTTGAGTACTAGAACCATGATCACGATATACCAATAGTTTTTTCTGCAGTTCTCATTATATCCCTTGATTTACTGCAGCTTCTTGTCTATTGAAATTCTCCCCATTTTTGACAATATCAAACAGGCATCTAGTGCCTCGTAATTCTGAATCTGTGAAGCGGTGAGGAGCAGGATTGTCCAATTTCAGCAAAGGTATCGCTGACTGCAGTCAATTCTTCAACAAATCTTCATCGTTGCTGGGCGCAGATTCAGCTATTGATGACTAGTATGATGCAGATTACTTCCGCCAGTAAAGTTGTCAGGCGGGATTGTGAGTCGTGTCGGGATGGATCAGTCGGTAGAACACTTGCCCGCGAAAGGCAAAGGTCCCAGGTTCGAGTCACGGTTCCGGCACACAATTTTAATCTGCCAGATAGTTTCATATCAGTGCACACTCCGCTGCAGAGTTTCATTCAAGTAGAATAGTGTTTATGGCTCATATCAAATTTACTGGTGGAAAGTCTGAGAATGGCAACATCTTAATTTTGAACCAAGCAGAAAATGGTATCCAGCTGCTTTCACATACACATAATTTGGTTGATAAAGTAATGAGGACAGGTTATGACAAGTACATAGAAGACAAGGCTATGGCAAAAACTTTAAGTTGTGCAAGTGTAATTGTCTTTTTTACATGTGTGTCTCTGACTCAGTGATTATTTTTACCACCTACAGGCCGCAACAGCTGGAGACTGCAGTCATTTGTGCATAAGTTGTGCCTGAATGAATACACATGGATGTGTACTCTTTTTTTTTTCTGATAAAGGTTGTGGCTGAAAATTTAAGTTGTGTGAGTGTGATTGGCTTTACAGTGCAACCTACCCTCATTTCATTACTGATATTCCAAACTGGACTTCCTGTTGACAATTTCATTAACACTTAGTATTAATGGAAGTATTTGAGTAATCATATGGACTAACTTACATCTAAACTATTCAAAATATTAAATAAAATCAATTGCCAATGGAGAAATGAGCAATGAAACATTATAAAAGAAACAGTTTTATTATTACAAGCATATCATTTACCTGCAAGAAGTTATAAATTAATGTACAAAACATTTAGATTTATTTCCAACACTTTCACACATGCAAGTCACGCCAGTTACTTTAAGCAGTTCTACTAATAAGGCTTTCGTTTTTTACTTCTTTACAACAACAGAGGCTTTTAACCAGTTCCACACAAGAAATCATGCCAAATAGTTTTAGCAACTCTACAAATAACATTTTCTGTCTTCTTCACAACAATGTGACCCTTAACCAAAAGGTTTAAATCAGTGACATATGTCGACTCATTTGCTTTTGACAATTATAATTAATCTCCAGATTGAGCAACAGAACTCTTTCCATGTACTTTGCCCACATCACATTTTTATATCACTGAAGTTGTGAAAAACACACTATGCCTTACTCCCAATAAAACACAGTGTCATGTATATCAAGATACTAAAAACCTTTGGCATGGCACACGGGACCACATTACATATCAGATGGCTTTTCTTCCATGAAAACCACAATTTCTTATAGTCATTTTCACACACACATTTATGAACGGAAGTCAGGATTCTTCCTAAGAATCACAAAACCCTCCATAATTGGTGTCAAAGGTATGTATTCTTCTGTGGCCAATTCTGCTCGTTCACCATATGCTAACAGAACTGGTGTTGTATGTGTCTGAAATCCAGTAATAGTCTTCGGTTTCCCTGCTTGACCCACAACATCCACAGCCTGAAATAAAATGAAAAATTATCACATAAATATCTTACAAGTATGTAGTCCAGAACTCAAGTACATTCTCACCGTCACCTTTTAAGAGGTTAAGCATTGTCAGACTGCAAATCCAAGTCATTGCATCGGTCTTCACTCAGGGATAGTATTGAGAAATTAGAATTACATTCAGGGTCGGAATTGAAAACAAAATATGAGTGGCTACTAGGTGTTAATTTTACTCTATACAAGGAAATTAAGTAAGTGACATTATTGTGTACTTGAGTTTTTCAAATAGCTTAAAAATAGGCTACAAGTCAGAATATATGGAATCTCGCACACGTCAAACCCTCCTGCCTGCATTCTACTATTTTCTAAAACTTTTTACGATTACTGGATCTGAAGACTACAAAGTAGGATGATGGGAGTATCTACCAATTAACCCAAAATAAGCCAACTTTGAATGCAAGCCACACCTCAGAAAAATGTTCGTAATTTCAAGCCACACTTAAATATGGGGCATTGAAAAGTCACATCTCTAAAAATTTGCAGGTATTCATACTTATTTGTAATATTTCACACAGAGATAAACCTCAAAATGCCGGTGATGCAGAAAAGGTACATTCAGCACTTGCCCAACATTTTTGCTGGCACCGTGATTATTGCCATTATTATCTCATTGGATGTAATGTCTGGGCAATCTGTAAAGCCAAAGTTACTACTTCCCACTAATTCTCTTTATGCTGCTCTGGAACATCGGCAGATGTGTTTTATACATTGTCAAGTCTCATAGCAGACAGAAACGCAACAAACTATTGTTAACAGTTGGATGTAATAATATGAATTTTACATATAAGCAGCAAGAAAAGTCGGTAAACATAATTTTCACTAATCTATGATCAGTTAATGACAATACCACAGTTGTGTTATATTTATTCTTTCAATTCTGACTCTGACCAACAGCAGCGAAATGTCGACAATGGAAAGGCTGTAACACTTTCCATTCAGTTGAATGACTAAAAATATACAGCAAATTTAATAAGCTAAATTTACTTACAAGACCAACTCTAACAGCAACAGGGAGCGGATTCAGCTCTTCGTCAAATGTAACAAGCATCCTTGGTTGCATTGCTGCTGCTAACGTAAACAGCACATAGTGAGATCGTCCGAGGATGACTGGAAATGTAATATTTGAAATTATTTATTACACACTGAAAGAGAATTTCAAGCAATCATCACACCGAAGAGAAAAAGACAGGGGCAAAACATGTAGCATGATGTAAAATGCACACAGCAATTTGTTAATACTCTCTCAGGTTACAGTATTTGGTGGTCACAGCATTTTCGGGTCAGGGGATAGAACTTTGATCAATACGAAGAATAAGAAGCACTCGAGTTTAAAATAATTTTAAAAATATGTATTTGTTTTACACATAAATGATGTATATATCTCATAGTAAATGACATTAATAATAGCTTACGCTGTTTTACTTACTATTTGCACTTGTAATTGGAGAACTAAGGCAAGCATTTGTGCAAGACAGGAAACAAGTGGTATTATCATTTGCTTGAGCAGTTAGGTAAAAATAAGTAGTGTCAAGGAGTTTGTGGATAGAAATGGAAGAGGGGGAGGAGGGAATCGGACAAAACAGTTGGGTTTTGATGGATGGCAGAGCACTTAATAATGCTCCTTGCAGCATTGCTAACTTCAAAGATGATTGACATGACGCAATTCATTGTGTCAGGAGTGTGCATAGTATTGACAGTGTTCTTCAATGCAGGAAAGAGTGCTATGTTTACGCCAAACAGAGACTTGGAAATTATCACAAACTGTCAAGAGAACTTTGAACTTTACATAGAAGTCTGGTTGTTAACTGTGTCAGCCTGGGAAGATTGTACTTCTCTAATGCAAAAAGTTGAGTATTCATTTATTTGTAACAAATGTCACATTACTTGAGTTGTAGGAGCTTCCTGTTAAAGCGAACCTGTGTCACCTAACAAATAACACCCTCACAACAAATACCTATTGGAGAGTCCCGTGTAAAATAAGTAAGCTTTGATTCTCTTTATCAATGAGAGGGGTATTAGACTGGTTTGTCATGACTACGCATCTGCAACAAATCAAGTGTTTAAATGTTTGTAAACCTATTGGAGCAAACTGTTATGGTCATTAGTCCCTTGGCCTTTAAACTACTTAAACCAACTTACACTAAAGCACACACACACACACACACACACACACACACACACACACACACGCCTGAGTGAGGACTCGAACCTCTGGTGCGAACAGACACCCAGTCCGTAGCATGACAAGTTGGACCACACAGCCAAACAATGTGAATTTCAACGTTGGTGTGTAACAACTTCCTCGGTCTATCTACTAAAGGAGACAGTCCTGCACCTTCTCTTAGTACACCTGGCACCAGCCATGGACAACAGATAGGCCTGACCCAGGTAATAGGTGTTGCTGGCCATGTCTCACCACTTTAAGCCTTTTCTGAGATAGTGATATGGTTCGGGTGTTACACATGACCGCATTGTATGAATTGCAATGTACAGCGACACCAATATCTCTCTGCATCACGCACTCACAAACACTAAGCATTTACCACGTGGGCTTTCAGTATATTATCGCTGAGCTAACAGCACACCTCGCGGAAACGGAAAGCTACAACGCCAACTTGTGTACTCAACTGGTGGTGACCTGACCACATGCAGTCTACACCACAGTGCCACTACCTGTACTGACGCCTGCTTCCATTGCTACCACTGCCACCAACGTCACGCCTCCTGCAGAGATTCCAACTTTTCAATACGGCAAATAGTAATGCGACATAAAATGTACGAGTGGGAAGGGGGCTAGTAGGAAGGGGTCCAGAGGGAACAAGTGAATTAGGAATCATCGAAATTGTGAAAACAGTTTCTGTAAGGTTGCAGTTCAGATAGGGGCAGCATATTACTACAGCATTCTGATGCGTAGAGTACGAATGTGTGTGGTTGGGCAGCGGGCGATCAAAACTTAATATACATGCTCATCTTCTAGCACAGCACACCCCACACACAGGAAATCGCTTCGTTAGTAGATATGATGCAATAAAAAACAAAACTATCAGAACTTCAACTTCTGAACACAGATTTTCGAACTAGGATACATTATGAAAATTGTTTATTATTGTCCACACACTTCATGATTTTTCCTGTAGAGGCGCAGCTACGATTCAAGTGACGTGCTGCATTTTCAAAAACAAAATAGAAATCCTTAAAATACTGAGTGTCAGACCTTTCACATCATTGTGAAATGTCATATTTATGATCTATGGAACACGTATTAATCTAATTTAGCCATTGGCTGCTGCTAGATTCCATAATGGCACGCCGTTGTGGATTCATCCCATATGCTGTATTCACAGTTTTTGAGTTCGTATTAGTTACTGTCAATACTGGTGATTTCCACAAGAACATGTACAAGGTATTGCTCACAACCATTTTTTTTAAAAACATCATAATAATGAACTTGGAAGGAAACAAGTTTTGCCGACGGAAAACAAATGACACCAATTTACTATTTAAACCTGAAAGTTGGAATTCGAACCACTTCAATCGTAAACTCATAATCTTAAACAATATTTGTAGCAATTACAATTAAATCGTAATGGTTGGAACCACTGCTCCTGCCCTCGGCATTCCAGTGCCCAATGCACTTATCACCACTGTTGCTCCATCTGGTTGGGCCTTGGCACACCTACCCCCTCCTCTCCATTTAATCCTTTAGGGCCATACCTTTGATTTACTTCTGCTGATGCCAGTTGTGACATCAACCACAACACCACCAAATTCACAATCGTGATCAGCCGACTGGATCTGACATATCTGATTGTGCTCCATGACCTCATCACACCCACTGGTTTGCTTTACAAGCTTCCCAAAAAAAGATGAACCATCATGATAAACGTGTGCCAACTACATGGGCAATTCCTTTTAATATTTCACTAACCTAATTGCCTTCATCATAAGCTGTGATAAGGGCATGCATCTTCCTGCGGCCTATAATGCACCCAGATTGTTTCACTTATCTTTATGATACAGGAATTTCAGGGTAATCAAGCAGTAAAGCTTCTTCCAGAATGCAATGAGTGAAGGGAAAAATGATATACCAAAGCTCCCTGCTCACATAAAGCACTCACCTCATTCCAATTGGGTCATCTTCACTGTGATTTAGTATTACATGAATAGAGTGATAGTTCTCTGGTTTTGTCATTTTAGTGAGACAATGGAATCAAACTTAGGTGATACAAGGTTAAAATTGCTTCTAGTTATCCTGAATATTGAAGACAGATGTGCCTAAATCACCTTAAGCAAATGCCAAAGCCTCTCGTTGAAAGGATCTAAGTCAATTTCTTGCCTCATTTTTTAAGTTTATGCTTTGTCTCTAGGTACATCAATTCTCTCAGGTAAAATATGCCATTTGAAGTAAAGTTCACTTCAAAAAAACATGTTTAAGTGAATGAATTGTTGTGCAGTCATGACTACAGCCAGACCCTAAACACGGCATGTGGCAAAACATACAGCCTGAATAAATATATTACTGCTGGTCATTTTAACAGGTAAGTGCAATCCTTATACTTAGAATCTGGAGGGTTTCATAAGTCATAGGAAAATGCTGTGATTAAAATTGTAAAACTTTCTCTTAAGCTTTAACACGGAATCCATTTTACAACAGATCTAGGAAAACATCAATTAGCAGCCTAAGAAATTAAGACTTACTCAGATACACATTTGCTTACACATGCATTATTATACAGATATTGTTGTAAGTGCTATCAGTTTTTGTAAAAGAATGCAACTATTATTATTGGACAGATTTAACTTTCAATGCAATAACATATAAAATTTATACATACATACACATAAATAAAAGGAAACTTACTGTTTTTGACGTCAAGGAATCCAACTAGAGTAGCAAGCAATCCAGCAAGTGCTACTGGACTTAACAACTGACGGTCACTATGATATGGACTAAGGGTTAATGTACCTTTACCAAGGTGAGTCAAACCCTGTGCAATGCGAACCATGAAAAGGTTATTGGGATCCTTCCCATGGAATTGTGCCAATTGGCGTAACATAGCACTAAGCCTGAAACAATTTATAAAATCACAAAGTATGCTCTGGATAAAATTACTTTAAAAAAGGAAAGGAAAAGGGGGGGGGGGGGGAACACCATGCAGACACTTTTATACAACTTCATTTATGCCAAGGCAAGTCTCAGGTTTTCAGTTGCAGAATAAAAGTCAATGCAGCATTCAAAATGCAGTAAAACAGGAAAACTAGAAACACTTTGGTATCAACAAAGTTATATGAAAGTCGCTAGTTACTGTATCTCTTCGCAAAATCAAAATACATAACATTTTGCATAAAAACATGGCAATAGGTAGAGATCTATGCAGATGAGGATATCTGCAGTATTTGTTACACTGCACATAAAATCATGGGTAGCACAGGGATCCGTGGATAATAAGCAAGGTATCTGCCCAGTATGTCTGCTGCAATGTTAGCTGAAAACTTCTTGTCTATGGACATTCTTGGAATCTTTGCAACACATTTCAGAAATGTCTGGTTTTCTCACTAAAACTGTAGCCTCTCAGACGTAGTGCCCAACACAACAGTCCGAGCCACAACCGTGTATTCTCCAGTGTGCCAAAACTTTTCTGTTTGTAAGGGTTTGTTTTAGAGTAGGTCTAGAACAGTTACTGTGATTTAAGAAGTCGAAAGTAGTTAATTTGTCACAGACATTGCACCCTAACAATAATTATGTAATTACATACCATGGTTTTAAGAAGAGCTCATGCAAGAAGAAGAGCTCATGCAAGAGGTCGTGGTCCCTGCTGTCTCGGATTGTGTGCTGGGCGAGTCCATTCCTTGGTTTTTGAGGGGCGGCCCCTCAATTGCGGCGCGGAGTGCAGTTGACAGCCAACTAAGAGACGAAGCATACGGCTTGACAGGCAAGGAGCAACTGAGCTGGCCGCCCCTCCGAAACAATGGAATGGACTCTCCCTGTGTACAATTCAAGACTTCATTTCTCTTGCACTAGCTCTACTACTATTACTATTACTCTTTCGAAACTTTAATATCTTCAGATGCAGATAAGGAACTTTTTGATGCAGACAGGTTCTGTGGTCACTGATAAGAGCCTTGCGAATACAGCGCTTTTCTTTCCTCGCAGACCTCTAGCAATAGCATGGACAGTAACAATAATTTGAAAGATTGGCAAAAGTACAAGATGTGAGGACGGATCATGAAGCATGCTGGGATAGCTCAGTTGGCCATTAAAGGCAAAGGTCCCAGGTTCGAATCCCGATTCTAGCACACAGTTTTAACCCACCAGGAAGCTTCATATCAGTGCACACTCCACTGCAGAGTGAAAATTATCATTCTGGAAACAACCCCCAAGGCTGTCACTAAGCCATGTCTCCACCATATTCTTTCTTTCAGAAGTACCAGTCCTGGAAGGTTCACAGGAGAACTTCTGTGAAGTTTTGGAAAGTAGGAGCCAAGGTACTGGCAAAAGTAAATCTGTGAGGATGGACCATGAAGTTGATATACTAGTTTTATTATTACCACCAGTACATGCAGACACGCATCAAAAAATTGTGCCTGTGAATTTTCAACAACTATCACAATACAGTAAAACCTCATTTTTACATTCTCGGTTTTTACGTTTTCCCGCTATTTACATCATTTTTTGTCTGTTCCATGAAATTTCCTATGTTTACAATGTTAATTCGCCCTCGTTTTTGCATTAACATATTTACACTTTTCCCGCGTTTTACACTTTTTGAAAGCATGTTCATGAAGAAAAATGATGTAATGTACATAAATTGACACTAGCATGGCTTTCCCCTTAAAGTATAGCGCATAAAAATTATTCGCATTAGAGTTTCTTGACATTTTGAGTTTATTCAAACGTATATTTCGCGTTTCGTTGTTGACTTAACGACGCGCCAATTTGTGGCAATGTAGTTCTTCTTTTCACCAGCTTCTTTGACACAGCACCTGGCATGACTCACAAGGTTTGATGAAGAGAGAATAACGCTGATTTGTGGCGGTGTAGTTCGTCTTTCCGATAGCTTCTTTGCCAGAGCGGCTGGCGTGTTGAAGTGAGAATAACTAGTTGCGTTGTTTTTGTGATACATATTTCTGATTAATAAAGAACTTTATCTGTCAAAGTTGGGTATTATAATACCCACAACCTCAAAAAAGCGATAATAGTGAGAGATGCCGATCCTATGCAAACGTCACAAAAATACTTATGCATATGTTTGTACTAGAGAATGCGAATAAATTCTCTAATATTGTCGTGTGAAACATCGAAAAATACAAAAAGAACGGAACTGTAGGAGTTTTACTATGTAAATAATTAATTCCGGTGAAATGCAGTAATTTTCGATTATAATGAATGAAATTACGTCAAAACTTTCTACTTCCCATAAAATTACCAGTTTTGCCTGGCGCTTAAAATAGTAGAAGTTTGGATAACCTTTATTGTATAATCAACTCCTTGGCGAGTATTTAGATGTCTATTATGTACATATATCACACATAAACTATGAAAATGCATGGCTGATCCAGTGAGCATATTTTACCATTTAAAACACTATTTCCTGCATTTTACATTTTCCTGCATTTTACACCATTTCACTGAAGTCCCCTGAAAAGTGTAAAAATGAGGTTCTACTGTATTTGTAATATTTAAAATGAAAAATGTGGGTTCATTCATAAGATAACTGATACACAAATAATTCACCAAAGATTTTGTTGCTCAACAAATGATATGAACTGTTAGGTGATTTTTCCTCAACAACATGTATGTCCTACCATTATCTATTCCAAGCATCCCACAGTTTTAATTTTTAAATTTTACAAGTATTAAATAAACTGATCCATGTTTCATGCCTTGTTTTACAAAACTTTATTTTATTTTGCATGACCTAGGTTTCAGGTTATGTGCCCATTTTCTAGTGAATAAAGTTTTGTGAAACAAGGCAACACGTGTGGTTAAGCTTATTTAATTGAAAATGTTTCACCACAGTGGAATCAATCAATATGTACAAGTATTGTCATAACTATTTAAATCACAAACAATTTTTTTTTTTTTTTATGTCGATCTGTATCGGGTTAGGAATTTCTATGGAATTAGGAGGCATTATTTTATACTTTTTAGTCTGTTTTAAAAACCTGTTTTATTTTCTTAAAAAATATGTAAATAACTATTTTCTGATTTTTGGTCCTGTGAGTGTGAAATTTGTAAATCAATTTCAAACACTATGAAGAGATTACAGCAGTCATATGATAACATACATTCGTAACTGAATTTAGCACAAGTGCACATTGACAACTTTAGAATTCACACATTAGTTAGATATGGTTTTCCTTAAAAACAATTTTGGTACGATGGCTGCATTTTGTGTGAAGGCATGCTTATGACCTAATGCCCAATAAATGCAAAGTATTAACCAATTACGTTCTTCATGGCAACCTTCACCTGAGTCGAGACGGTGTTATCTTTAAAGTAAAAAACAACTGTAAATGAGTACCAAATCAATTAGAATAGCACCACTACACAGATCAAAGTATCAATTCTGATGGGAACCCAGAGACAGGTGTAGATCTTGCTGTTCAATTTCCATGGAGAACAAGGGAAAAATGAATGCTTGTATGCATCCATATGAGCCCTAATCTATCTGAGCTTTTTTGGCGCTCTTTACATGAGATGTAGGTTGGCATCAGTAGAAACGTTCTGCAGTCCGTCTCAAATTCCGGCCCTCTAAAAACATTGTCGCCTTCCCTCCAGCTACTTCCAATTGAGTTCCTGAAGCATTTCCGAAATATTCACACATTGATTGAATCACCAGTTACAACCCTAGCCGCCCGCCTCTGAACTGTCCTCATTTAAACCGACCTGGTGAGGATCCCAAACACTTAAGCAACACCCAAGATGAAATCATACAAGGGTTTTATATGCAATCTCCTTTATAGATGAAACACACTTTCCCAAAATTATCCCAAAAACCTAAGTCGATCATTCGTCTTCCCCATGACTGTTCTTATATACATACTTTCAATTTCATATAGCTCTGCAGTGTTATGCCTAGATATTTAATTGACGCGACTGTCAAGCAGCATACTACAAACACTGTATTTGAACATTACGGGATTGTTTCTCCTACTTACCTGCATAACCTTACATTTTCCTACATTTAGCGCTAGTTGCCATTCCTCACACCACCTAGAAATTTGGTCCAAGTCATTCTGCATCCTACTACAGGTCATTCAATGGCAACACCCTCCTGTACACCACAGCATCATCAGCAAACAGCCACAGATTGCACATCACTCTGTCGGTCAGATCATTCATGTAGATAGAAAATAATAGGGTTTTATTACTTAAGTAATCTTTGAGCCACTCACATATTTGGGTACCTATTCCATGAGGTTGTACCTTTGTTAGCAGTCTGTAGTATGGTACTGTGTCAAACATCTTTCGAAAATTGATAAATATGTAGTCTGCCTGTTGCCCTTCATCCACAGCACACAAGATGTCATGAGAGAAAATAGCAAGATGTCACAAGAGAAAAGAGCAAGCTGGGTTTTGCACGACTGATGCTTCCTAACGCCATGCTGATGCATGGACAGAAGCTGTCCCGTCTCAAGGAAATTTACTATATTAGAATTGAGAATATATTCAAGAATACTACAGCAAACTGATGTTAATGATATAGGTCTGTAATTTTGTGGGTCAGTTCTTTTGCCTTTCTTATACATGGGAGTTACCTGTGCCCTTTTCTAGTCACTTGGAACTTTGAGCTGGATCAAAGATTTGCGTTAAATGCAAGCTAAGTAAGGGGGCCGATCCCACTGAGTACTCTTTGTAAAACTGGACTGGTACCCAATCTGGACCTGGCGACTTGTTAGTTTTCGATTCTCTCATCTGTTTCTCTACACCAGCTATGCCTATTACTATAGCCTCCATTTGGGAGTTACTGCGACCATCAAATGAGGGTATGTTTGCATGGTCCTCCTGCATGAATGATTTCTTAAATGTTAAATTTAAAATTTAGGCCTTCATTTTGCTGTCTTATATCACCACCCAAGAATGATCAATGAGTGACTGGACAGAGACCGTAGATCAGCTTACTGATTTTACTTCGGACCAGAATTTTTTTCAGGTTCTCGGCAAGATCTTTTGTTAAGGTATGATGGTGGTAGTTATTGTATGCTTCACACATTGCTCTTTTTATAGATGTGTGAATCTCTACTAACTTTTGTCTGATTTGATTTACTAAACCTTTTTAGAACTGGGAGCACAACTGCCTTTGCTTGCTCAGCATTTTTTGATTATTATTATTATTATTATTAAACCATGGTGGGTCTTTCCCATCCTTAATCAACTTTGTTGGCACATGTTCCTCCATCGCTTAATTTACATTGCATTTAAACTTTGGCCATAATTCCTCTACACCCACTGTACCACAACTAAACAAATGTCCATTCATTGCTTTAAGTGGGATGCTAACAATTGCTTATCCACTCTTCCCAGCACAAACTCTCTCCTAGGCTTTTTGGCCAATTTATTAACTTTGGTAGCCACTGTCACTATGATGACATCATGATCACCAACCCCTGTTTCTACAGGGACATCATTGATAAGGTCTTTTGTAGCTATAATGTTCAAAATTTTCCATTGCAATGGCCTGACAATTTACCTGCTCAAAGCAGTGTTCGGAAAACATGCTCAATGATATTTCACAAGGCTGCTTGTCTGTGCCCCCAGGAGTGAAAGCATAGCGCGTCCCAGTCTATATTTGGCAAGTTGAAGTCACCCCTAACTAATAATGCAGGGTCTGAGTACCTTCACACTACTGGTATTTCGGAGCTTCCAATACTGGGATTCGACCTATTCTCAGTCCCGAGGATTATTCGAGCTTGGCAATCTTCCTGCAATGCAGTAAATTCAGTAATTTTGTTTGTAACACTTTAAAAATTTACTGCTAACATTCTGACAGCTGAAGAGTCCTTCTGAATGCGGCCTGATTTCACTGTCTGTATATCAATTGTTGAGGTTCATCCGGCTAGCTTAAAAAGAAAAGAAAAACATGTGCACTCCACAATTACTCTGCTATGCAATTAGCTGCTTCCTTTGTGTAGTGCATCCCTGATCTATCAAGGAGAGCCCAACATTTCTCCGCCCAATAACGCAGGTCCAGAAATCCGCAACCACAACTGTCACACAGTCAACAAAGCCTTTTGTTGGGACCCGGGCAATTAAGCCAAGATCCCCGGGCTCTGAAATGTACAACGTTCCACCATCGCACCGAATGATAGTCGTTGAAGCACGCACAGAGCTTACGGTGTAGCGGACTCTTGGCTCAACACAGTCCACAGCTCGGAACCCCGGGTTTGCTAAGCCTGCACTCAGCAAATTAATGCTGAGCCCCTGAGGGGGGGGGGAAGTAGTAGACGAAATTTGTTATTTGGATAGTAAAATAGCTGACAATGGCTAGAGTAAAGAGGATATAACAGAAACCCAGACAAAAACAAGGATAGAATGAAAGAGAAATACTTCAACATCTAATATAAATTTAAGTGTTAGAAAGTATTTTCTCAAACTTTTTGTGTGGAGTGAAACGTTAACAATGAACAGCACAATAAGAAGGAAATAGAAACTTTCGAAATGTAGTGGCTTAGAAGAATACTGATAATTAGGCGGATAGAGCAGAAAATCATTGAAGGGGCAATGAATCAAACTGGGGAGAAAAGCAGCTAATGGTACAACTTGCCTAAAAGACGGTATTAGTTGATAGAACACATCTGAGGCATCAAGGAATTGTCAGTTTGGTAATGTGGAGAAACATAGAGACTTAAAACTAACAGTGGGAAACTATAGTTGGATTACAGCAAGCAGTTTCGAGTAGATTTACGTTATAGTACCTGTACATATATTTTCAGGGTTTGTACATGACAGACTAGTGTGAAGAGGTGCATCAGACCAGTCTCAAACTGAAGACCACAACAACACATAAGGTATATTGTAACATTAACAGCCTAATGTCAACTTTTTCCAGAACATAACTTTTCCCATGGATGGTTGTATGGAATACAAAGGTTGAAAAGTAATTGATTGAATTAATGAATAAATAAAAAGTTACATGCTGTAACTGAAATACAATAATAAATTCCTACTTACCTGGCATTATTTGTGCCTGCACCTACAAGACCCATAGCAAATATTGAATTGTGAGCAACTTCAGCATCACTGTCGTGTGAGAATTTGCTCAATGTATCAAGAATATTCAATTTTGGATTTGACACAGAGATGAGCCCGAGTGCCAGAGGAACTGCTCTTCTAATTACAGGTTCACAGTACCTTAGCTGAAAGTACATGATATAAATATTAAACGCACAAATATATATTCTAATTATCTTAAATTATGAGAACATTTCACTTTTAAGATGAAAGTGAGACAGATATTCATTAACTATATTGGTTACTTCATTATTTTAAATGCTATAGGTAGACAAGCATAAATATTATAAGATGCTTTGTTTGATTTCAAAAATACAAATATTTTACCATTTGATCAGCTGTGTGAGAAAAATGTTCAATAAATTGGGGATGAGATAAAGAGACCAATAAATTGCGGATGAGATAAGAGACCACACAATTTTACGTTTTTAATTCAGTTTTGTATTATTCACAGGAAGATATACTGTCACTAACTATAGTCCTCTAATATAGTTTTTTGTCTTATCAGGCACCAAACACTGCATGAAACTTGTGGGGCATTAATTCATTGGTCTCTCAAACTCCAAATGACCAGTCATTAATTCAGCTAGGCTACAACTTTCAGTAAATTTGTCACAGTAGATGCTGTTCTTGATGAACTGTGTAACTTCCACGGTTATTTAAAATGGAAATTACAGTGTTCATCAAGAACAGCATCTACTCTGATGACAAATTTACTGAAGGTTGTAGCCTAACTGAAAATTATAATCCAAAATCAATCCCAAGTATGTTCAACAGCATCAAAAATATTGGAAGTGCGTCTTGCACCATTTCAAACTGACTAACAGCTTTATACTCTATAAAACACGCTCAAACACAGGAGAGTTTGTTGTTTATCAAGGAAATGAATTTCCTCTATGAGTACGCAGTCAACATTGTCAACATAACTAAAACCATCTATATCACTAAAAATATCTTTATTAATTAGGTTGTTTTGGCATATGCCATCATCAGATCTATAAACTGCTGGACTTTCAAATCATGTAGAGAGCTTTTTAGGTCTGTGGATGAGTAATGTTGTCACAGTGTAATTAATGAAGACAGTTTTATTCATACTGACATAGTTTGTTGCTACTTTGTAAATATCTGGCCAAAAATAATGCTGTAATAGTATCTCAAAGCCTCCGCATCTACCAAAAATAAATAACCTTTTTAGGGCAGAGATGAGATTAAAAGCACATTAGTGAGAAAGCTAAAATTCATTCCATAGACTGAGCCCCTTGAGTGTAAATCAAGAAGTCACATTTTTTTCAAAATG
This sequence comes from Locusta migratoria, assembly GCA_026315105.1. NCBI lineage: Eukaryota > Metazoa > Arthropoda > Insecta > Orthoptera > Acrididae > Locusta > Locusta migratoria. Next base: position 449,161,093 of record CM048755.1, on the reverse strand, counting down.
CTTCATACATTAAGGAGAAATTTGTTTGTTAATAGGTTGTAGTCCACGTTATCCATCAGTTTCGCTTACCTTTTCTTCTCTATACCTTTATAGACCTGAATCCCCCACTCCAATAGTTAATACAAAACTAGCCATTACATGAAAAGAATACTTCAGACTGTCTTTTTTTTATAAAGCACTATAATATAAAAGGAACATATGAAAAGCTTCCTTAATTGGAAAGTGTGTTAATGTCATTGTTAACAACTTGATGAGTGAGTAGGCCTATTTTACATTCTGGAACACTCTCTAAAGCAGCAATTTAAAGTGAAAGTTTGGAGATAAAATATTTTAAAGTAATTAGTATGTTTTTGTCATACTCACCAAGTGACCAAAAGTCCTAAAAGCCATCTCAGCACCAATTTCTTCACCCATGGCAATTAAAGCAATACCTAATACAGCAACTGCTTGCCTAGTTGAAAGATCTACTTCATCTTTCTTGTCATCTTTTTTCTCCTTTTCTTTTTCTTTCTCCTTGTCCTTATCTTTGTCCTTGTCCTTATCCTTGTCTTTATCCTTATCCTTATCCTTGTCTTTCTCTTTCTTATCTTCCTTCTTGTCCTCCTGGAACAAGAAAGAAATGACTAGTAGCGATATGAGATACACTCTATCAGGTACTGTATGCTGGCTTGCGAATTATGTACGTAGATATAGAAACTCACAAACTATACAGTTTAGAATTTTGTACATTAAGTAATTACCAGACATACAACAAGCAATAAGTGGAATTAAAAAAGTAAATAATAGGATTGACCTGTGTTCAAACTAAAATATTTCAGCAAATGAGCCACAGTGACACATACACAACAGAACAAGGGACAATTTAATTAAATGTACTTATCATTTTTGTTCATTAACACACCAACAGTTACCGTGGCATGATACTCTAACTTCTCCCAGCTTAATTCTAGATGAAAAAGTTCATAGGTGTGCGGCCGGATCCCTGTGACTACTGATTTGTTGGGCTGTTGTAGTCTCATGTCGCCAATGTTCATGGCAGCAATTTTCACAGTACGCATCGTCTGACCAATGTATGTCTCACCACATTGGCAGTGGATCTGATAAACTCTGGACTTACATAGAGCCAGGTCATCCTAAAGCCTGCAAGTAAAGCCTTAGTTTTGGCTGACTGAATTCACCCAGTCTTCATGGATAATTAGCCACAATATGGAAGAAATGCAGTGACAACATCCTCCTGAGGAGATGTTGTTGGTCTATGATGTAGGGTTCTCTGAATTTGCCACTCTATGTAGTCGTCCTTCTGGAAAACAGTTTTTAAATGCTCAAGTTCTTCATTGAGACAGTCATTGTCCGAGAGGGTACACAGGGCATGTACCCTGACAGAACACTGCTTATCTGAGTCACATGGCTTTGACTACAAGAATACAACAGTTCAGACCCCTGACTGTATAATGAGTCCGTCAAAATCTGAGTGAGGGCATCACAGATTAATTGTGACAGCAGCTAAAAACTTAGTGAAGTGTGAAAACCTGCACACAGCATAATTAAGAATCTACATAAAATATTGCATAACGAACTGGCGTTGGCTGGGGATGGGGAAACAGTGGAGACACTGCCAGCTGACACCAATGGAAAGGATGGCCAAGGGAGTGAGATATTATGAAGACAATACCAGCAGATATCACCAGGCGTGAACGGCACATGAAACAATGGAAGGAAGGAGGAGATAAAAGTGTCACCCACACTCCAAGGAAGTCAGTTCATTAGCGCACCAGATGATGGCAACAGCTTTGGTTGCCGAAATATTGTGCCAGTTTGACACATGGAACCGGCTGCACAACTGTTTTAATCTAGCTACCATGGTGTTTTAAAATAAAGGTTCACTAATTAAAAATATAATACAAAATATGCAGTTATGGTTATACAAGCCTAGAGGACAGCTTTGTTCAGAGATGTACACTCATAACTGGGTACTTTTGTACTGTTCACTGCAAATAGTTTGAATATCCCTCTCTTACTCTACCACAAACAGAGAGACCTTCTGGTTGGTTGGTTGGTTTGGGGATTTTAGGGGGACTAGACTAGTATGGCCATCAGTCCCCCATTTCATCACTAGGCGACATGCAGAAATAAGCTTTAACTGTATTTAAAATAGCATGGAATGAAAGGACCTATTGTCAATAAAGAATTGACAAAGTCGACAAGAGACGATACAAAATACGCCAATCACAAGGTAACAAATATTAAATAAAAAGGGGATAAAATGACAGAGCCAATGTACGTGGTTGACCGACCATGAGGATAAAAGGGGAAAAGCCCACCACATGGCTTACAGAAGAAAAGCTCTAGCCAGAAGACAAGACAAGAGGAACACAGATGAAGAACTAAAAGACCAACCATAAAAATCATAGCAGCTGGTAAAACCCTCCCTCATGAAGAAATTGTAAAACTGAATTAGCCACAGAGGCATTGTCACCGCACACCAAAGGAAGTGTGTTCGGGAGGTTGAAAGAATGCTGTAGGGGAGCTAAAACAGGACAGTCAAGCAAAAGATGGGCCACTGTCAATGGAGCACCACATTGGTACACAGGCCGATCCTCTCGGCGGAGGAGGTGACCATGCGTCAGCCGGGTGTGGCCAATGCAGAGATGGCAGCTGGCCACGAAGTCCCTACAGGACCCCAGCTGCGAGGACTTCCAGTCAGATGTTGTATCTTTAATCATTCACAGCTTATTGGGCACGTCCAGAGCAGACCATTCTGAGTTTCACAGTTTTCTTATTTTACGGTGCAACAGCGGGCGGAAGTCTGGTTCCGAAAGCTCGCCTCTGTGGCAAACAAATGACTTCCACTGGGAAGAGTACCCTGTGATTTGGATGCTGAGGCGAACAGTGGACTCTGGCAGCTTAAAGGGCGAGCAGTTGTTGACACCGGACTCAGAATGGGGCAACACCAGCCTTTGCAAGAAGACTCGCGACAGAGCTAGTATGAAAGGCTCCCACAGCCAGATGGATGCCGGTAAGGTAGACTGGGTTGAGAACTCTCACTGCAGAGGGGGAGGCTGAGCCATAGACCTGGCTCCCATAGTCCAGACGTGACTCCACCAGAGTGTTATACAGCCACAGGAGGATAAGGCATGGTGCCCTCAAGACTGTATGGCTTAGGCAACGAAGGATGTCAAGGTGTAGTGAGCAGCGTTGGTTAAGGTGATAAAGATGAGGGAGCCAGGTCAAACGAGAATCAAAAAGGAGACCCAGGAAGCGGTGAGTGTCCACGATCTGAAGGAGCTCGCTATCAAGGTAGGGCTCTGAATGCGGATGCAGCTGTCCGACGGTGACAAAAATGCATCACTCTAGTTTTTGCAGGGGAAAATTGCAAATAATGGGCAGAAGCCCAATTCTGCACCCGACGAATGGCTGCCTGCAGCAGTCATTCAACAACACTTTTACTAGCTGTTATAGTACAAGCAAAAATCATGCACATAGAGAGAGCAAGAAACTGACAGCCCCACTGCAGCAACTAGGCCATTAATGGCACCAGGAAGAGAGGAATGCTTAGAATGGACCCTTGTGGTACCCCATTCTCTTGGATATGTGGGGAACTGGAGGAGGTGCTAACTCGAACTTGGAAACGGTGCAAAAGTAAAAAGTTCTGGATAAAAAGTGGGAGGGAGCCACAGAGACCCCATCCGTGTAGCATTGCAAGGATGTGATGACGCCAAGCAGTGTCATATGCTTTCCAGAGGTCGAAAAAGATGGCAATGACGTGTTGACGTTGGGCAAAAGCGGTGCGGATCGCTGACTCCAAAGAGAGAAGTTTATCAATGTCAGAGCAACGCTGCCAGAAAGCACCTTGTTGTGGGGCGAGTAGACCCCAATACTAAAACACCCACAGAGCAACTGCCGGCTCACCAAAAGTTCAAAGAGCTTACAAAGAACATTGGTGAGACTTACGGGGTGGTAACTATCAACATTCAATGGATCTGCACCTGGCTTCAATAGAGGGATAATGATGCTTTCCTGACATTTGGACGGGTATGCTCCCTCAATCCAAAGATGATTGGGAATTTACAGAAAGATGTCATAACATATGGCAGTGGATGTGGTCTGGTCCCGGAGATGTATTGGGACAACTGGCAAAAGCACTTTGAAATTCTCACTCGCTAAATGGGGCGTTGTATGGCTCCCAGCAGTTCGTGCAAAACACCAACCGCTTTCACTCAGCCCGCCCTTTCAAAGTATGAAAACCAGGGGGGTAGGCAGTGGATGCAGAATTGAGAGCAAAATGTGCTGAAAAATGCTCGGCAATAATAGACGGGTCGGTATGGAGAGTAGCGTGATGGAGAGACCCGCGGCGTCTGCCGGAGTTTGGTAGTTTGATGGGCGATGAATCTTCGTCCATATCTGAGTAGAAGAAACATGGGGTCCAATTGTGGAAACATACGCTTTCCAACATGCCTGCTTACTCTGCAGAATGAGTCACCACTTCTAGGCCCGAAGACGTTTGAAGGCAACCAGATGGTCTACCATGGGGTGGTGTCGGTACTGCTGCAGAGCTCTGTGGCAACTGCAAATGACTGCAGCTATCTCCAGTGACCACCAGGGACAGGCCTTCACCGGGGTAAGGCAGAAGAGGATGGTATTGTGGACTCGGCAGCCAAGACGACAACAGAAACAATGTAGTGTGCTGCCATTATTATGTCAGCAGGGAGAGGGGTATCCAGCATTGCAGCTGAACTGTATGCTGCCCAGTCAGCCTTGTGGAAGGATCAACAGGGTAAGCGTGTATGGGGTTGGCGGTGGGGAAGCGAAAGGAATATGGGAAAGTGGTCACTTCCACATAGGTCGTTGTGTACCCACCAGTTAAGGAGCGGACATAAGCCTGGAGTACACACAGAGGGGTCTATGGCTGAGAACGTGCAGTGGGCCACACAAAATGGGTGGGGGCCCCAGCATTAAGAATGCAAAGGTCAAGCTGGGTAAAAAGCAGCTCGATGTCTCGACCACGTCCTGTAGTCATGTTGCCCCACCACAGGCGGTGATGAGCATTAAAAACTCTCAAAATAAGAAACGGTGAAGGGAGTTGAGCAGGTGCCACATCTGCGTTGGGAGGGAGATAAAGGGAACAGATGGTAATGTCCCGTGGTGCCTGGACCCTGACAGCGACAGCCTCCAGGGCTGTTTGAAGTGGCACTGGTGACCTGTAGACAGAGGTGTGTACATAGAGACATACCCCAACCGACACCATGTTGTAAACAGTGCGGTTATTGTAGTACCCCTGGTAGCTGTGAAGAGTGGGGTCCGATGAGCATGAAACCAGGTTTCCTGGAGAGCAACACAAAGAGCTGGAAAGGAGCAATTCAGCCAAGTGGCAGAAACAACCACCTCAATTCCATTGTAGGATCAGGCTGTCTCCTGATTGAGGGTGCACGAAGAGGAGGAAGATAAAAGAGGGGTGACACAAGCACTTGACTCTGGCTGTGAGGTCTGATCCTCCGTTTTGCATGGCGTCACCCAAGATTGGCGATGGCCAAGTCCTCTGGTGTTGCTAGAAGGATGACCTCATCCTCAGGTGCGTCATGTACAAGGGCTGGGGGCACCTGGGCCGCCAGTGTCTCCTTGCGCTTTCCGGTCTTTTCTTTCTTGTCTTCCCACGGTTCCTTGAGCCTAGCAGAGGAAGGGGGTTTCTCCAGAGGGGCTTGAGAAGCGTGGGAAGACTGAGGTGCCAAACGGCTTTCTGACCGAGGGTCCTTCAGTTGCTGGCTGGTGTCTGATGTCTTGGGTGAGATCGGTGGAAGATGGGCACAGGTGCCCTTCCCAGAAGAAGGAGCCAGAGAAGTGGAAACCTTCTCTGGCTGGGGAGCGGGGGTAACCAACCCCAACATGGGGTGGGGGGAGTATTGGCCCTGCAGATGATGGAGTGCACTCAGGTGTCTGGGAGGCTGAGATAGACTGGCGGCCCAAAGGGCCCACGGAGGATGGTATGGTGGGTTGGGAACTGGCCACCAGTGGTGGCATGATGATGTGAGGAGAGAGACTGGATGCAGCTTCTCATATTTCCTTCGAGCCTCAGAGTACGCCAGGCAGTCCAGAGCCTTGTATTCGACTATCTTTGACTCTTTATGTAGAACGGGACGGTCCTGTGAGCATGGAGAGAGGTGACCGCTACAGGTGATGCAGTAAGAGGGAGGGGCACAGGCAGCATACGGATGTAAGGGACGGCCAAAGTCCCGACAAGTTGCGGCAGCGTCACACCAAGAGGACGTGTGTCCAAAACCCCAACATTTGAAACATTGCATTGGAGGGGGGATGTATGGTCGGACATCACAGAGATACAGCATCACCTTGACCTTTTTGGGTAGAGTGTCGCCCTCAAAGACCAAGATGAATGCGCCAGTGGTCACACCCTATTATCTATCGGTCCCTGAAAGACATGCCAGACAAAATGGACTCCATATCGCCGTCGGTTTTCGCGTAGCTTCTCATCAGTCTGCAGCAAAAAGGTCTCTTTGATAAATGAACCCCTGCATCTTATTCAACGATTTATGGGTGTTACTGAAACAGGAATGTCACTTAAGTGGTCGCATGCTAGGAGATTTCGCGATTGAGCCGGGGATTCCGCCTGTATTAGGGCCGAACCATCACGCATTTTGGACATTCCGGCAACTTCTCCAAACATTTCCTCGAGGTGTTGGACAAAGAATGAAGGCTTAGATGCCTGAAAAGATTCCCCATCCAGTCTGGTACCCACTATATATCGTGGTGAGTATGGTTCAGTCTGCTTTGTGGCCCCACTCCCCCCCCCCCCCCCATGATGGAGTTAGGGGAGGAAACGATTTGGGGTTATAGCTTTCAGCATTAAAGTGAAACTCGCCACGCTTTGAGATACCTGATGTACCGCCAGGATTTTCTGAGGTTTTGTTCCTCTTCATGGCAGGAAGTCCACCCCGATGCCACCCACTCTGAAACAGAGGCTCTCCTCACGGGCACCACCCATCCACAGCAACATCACCTGCCAGGATGACCGTTGCTGGGAGACCTGATGCCCCACCAAAACAAGCATTGACTCCTTGGCATTCATAAGGAGGTTGCAGTTCAGGCATCAGCAGTGTGATCCCTGGGCATTTCAGGGGGCTCAATGATTAATAAAGTGAATCGGAGAACATTCATCACCTGAAAATGTACTCATCTTGAGTGAAAGGGTGGGGAAAGTTGCTTAATGCAATTAACATTCTCTGATTCCATATGGATAAAACTAGAGTAGTTTCACATAAGTGGAGAACATTCTCCATTTTCTGAAGTGAGCGCTGGAGCATACTTCGAGCTGAGTAACTGCTGTTGAGGTTAAGAAAATTACAGAATTCATGTAACTCTAAAGGAAATAAAATAAAATATCAATTAGGTACCTGAAGAATTACAAGAGGAATTAAAGAAGATTATGCAAATAAAACAATGAAAACATTATTTGGCTGGCAAGTTGCTTCTTTCACAAAAGTCATTACAGTGACACTTCAAGCATTTTATATAGTCATGAAAGCGATGTCAGTGTATTCTTTTCACTATCGACATAGAAACGAAACACAAGCGGAAACAGCTGTGTGTCTGGAGTGCGTATTTACAATTGTAAATAGTTACATAACAAAATTATATTGCAAGTTTTGAAATAGGATCTATTAATGCAGCCTTATCAGTAGCTAATTCCAAATGAAGTACATCTCAAGTATTCACAATCTGTTCAAACACACAATAAATATTGCTGTAAAAATGAAGTATTGATTTTTGTACTGACTTTGCAGCAACAATAATACTGAAAAATTACAGTCACAAAACAAATGTGCCTAGTCAGTATGTGTATTGATTGTGCACCTATGCCCCACAGTTGTAATTTTTAGAGACAAAAGTCTTAAAGTCAAAGCCAGTTATCAACTTCAGTAATGCTGCACGAGGCCAACGTGGTTTACAATCTACTGCTTCCATTACTTGTATTCCACTCAGGACTTTCTATTTACCATATTTATTTGCAAAAATATCAGTAACAATAAAAATTAAAGAACAACCCAAACAAAGGAGCCATCAGCTTTCCACTCAGATAAAAACCAGATTTCCATGCTTGGCTACTTAAACATGTAGTAGTTTTACATTACCTTCTCTGGGGTTTCATAGTGCTCGCTGCAAATGTGCAGCAGCTTCTGAATTTTCAGTACATTTCCAGTGCCAGCATATGCACATACTTCAATCATTGTTTCTGCCATTGATTTAAAAGGCTCTGGAATAATTTCTAGTGCTGCAATTATTGCCTCAATTGAATCCTGTCGACCTGTATGGGCAAGTAACAATGAATAAATAAAATGGGGGGAAAGTATACAATGGAAAATAAATTATCAGACAAATCAGCTAATCATGTCCAAGGCTTATATTTCTCATTCACTATGCTAAACATTTTTTCTGTTGCAGTTACATATTTCATGTCGTATATTACAGTTTCAAATACTTAGGATGTATTTTCTCAAAGGATGGTAATAATAGTGAAATAACTGGAATTAAGGTGTAGCTACGCTAATGCAGTGAGTGCTAAGCTACGCTCTACTCTCTTCTGCAAGAAGAAAGTCAGTACCAAGACTATGTTAGCAGTGCACTGCTCTATATTTCAACCAACTTTATAATATAGTAGTAAGGACAGTTTACAACTCACTGTAAAGACGTGGTGACAAGCTGTGACAGGCACATACAAAAGACATACACATACAACACTTTCAGCTATCGGCCATGGCCTTCTTCAGAAAATAGAACATTGACGCAATCACTCAACACAGTCATACAACCATCACCTCCGGCTGCAGCACTTCGGATGTGTAAATCGTGGAGGGGTGGGGAGTGGGGATAGGAAGGTTGTGTCACTATGGTGGAGATGGGTACAGCACAGCCTAGATGGGAATAACGAGATGCAGTTTAGGAATGGAGTGGGGAGGCAGATGAGGTGAGAAAAATAATATTAATTAATTAATTAAATTAATGTAAAAAATAAAATAAACAAAATAAATATCGATACAAGTAAAAAATTAAGAATAAAAATAATTGTACATACGAGTGCACACACACACACACACACACACACACACACACACACACACACACACCACTCAAAATAGGAGAGGTTTAGGATAGAGGTAGGAACTGTAAGGTGTGGAAAACAGGGAACTTATCATAGGTTGAGGCCTCGACGATTTAGGGATCGGAGAATTTACAGTAGGGATAGCACCTCCCATGGTGCCACCAACTATATACTTCATCCTTAGCAATTACAGAGCTTCTTTCAGGCTGTATATCAAACTGTTGGGCATTCATAGTGCCTCCTCCATACCACTTCATGGAACATTGGCTCCATCATGGTTTCCAAGTTCTTCACTCGTTTGGGCCCCATTCTACCCAATTAGAGCAACCTATGACCATAATAAGGACATTCCAGTGAACAGTGATTGATAGTAAGCTTGTATCAGTATATATAACTAAAGATTATTGCTGTGTTTGTTCATCAACCTAATAAATTTCTATTATTCTAGCTACATGGCTCATGAACTAGTGGCATGTCATTCTCACTGTGTCACAAACACCAAGGTGGTGACAAGGATTGCTTTTCTTCAGATTTTACCTCCCCAACCATCAAGGATTGACTTAGTGCTCATCCAAGGTAGACTCTGACAAACACCACCTAGACACGAGGCCTCACAACTGCCCATGTCATGACAAACCGACCAGACCTCGACTGCCAGCAAACTGGCTGGCTGCTATGAGGCAGTGGGCTGTGCCCCAGGCTCCAGCCATTCAGCTGGTGGTATCTAGGTGATGTTGCTCTGATGCACCCCCCCCCCTCAGACTGTGGCCAAAACTTTTACCATGGCACAGACCTCAGTTACTTTGGAACAGTTGATAATGTTACAGTCCATAAAGTACAAAACTGAGGAATTCCCCAACCTAGACATTGACGCAACAATACCTGCCACTTTGGATTCTTGATGCTAGCATGAAGCCATACCAAGCATTTTTTTGTCTAGCAGGAACAGTTGTTCATAGCCTCCGTGATTCAGGAAGAATCGCTGTCTTCGAGCTGCTCTTCCCTTTTGGTCTGATGCGTCAGCCTACGGCACTTGGCAGTCATTTTACCTTTAGTTAATCCTTCTTCCATCTCTTATGTTCACCAGAATTAACACAGTTAGTGACCTAGTATGCATCTGGCAGCCCTCTTCTGGAGCACCTTCTCTGTTTCCCTGTTATTCTTGGCTGGGTCTTCTTGCAGAACCTCTGCTGTGTCTTCTGTCACTCCAGGCGTCATTACTGTGGGCATCATCTAAACAGGCCATAACACCTTTCAATGCTCGCCTTCCTGCCACCGGCTACAATGCAACTACCCCTGTAGCCACCTGGTGCTTTTCAAATGCCTATGAAGACACCTTATCGTCTGCCACACTGACGTCACTTGCTATATACATTGAGATCTCCACTATCAGCAAAGCCTCCTGCATCACTAACACAGCCCCTTCCACTGTTACCACCAACTAGAGCAATTTTGTTGCTGATAACCCTATCACAGGTTATACCGCTGCCCTTCCCACATAATCCCGCGCCTTACATTCTGTCATTTTTGTGTAATGGACAAATCTTTGGTATGTGCCATGCCTTCTATGGGTCTCCATGTTAGGCCTCTTAGGTAACCTTTCTCTTCCATCTTCCATCATCACTGCCGCATATGAGCTCCCGAATCTCCTGCATCACAATGTGTGACCACTTTTCTACATCCAGTTGACCCCAATGGATTGCCAGCTGACTTTCTTGCATTTTTGGTGTTACCACAGTACAAATTTGGACATAACTTGGACCACAGCTCTCATGCTTCCTTCAGCAACCCACCCATCCTTCATCAAAGTTGAGACAGTGCCGCTAGCACCTATGGTCTAACATCCACTTGTATAGCCGTGTGGGGTGGCTGGTCACCTTCCTCCCCTGCTTGCTACATGGGCCATACTCATCATGGAAAAACAATAAGCATTTCACATAATCCTGCAGGATTTATTTTCTCCGAGTCTGCAGCAGGTGCCAAGGTACATGGGCCATGCAACAAGCAGCACTTCCACCACTCAAGTGCCTCCGAGCTCTGGGAATTGTAGCCATCTGCAATGTGTATTGTCGTTATTTAGTTGGAATCTACTACAAGAAGATCAGGAAGCACTTTGCTGACTGGCACTCCAAGTACATCCTCAGCACCACTTTGTGCGAATTCACTTATGACATCAACTCTGAGCTATCACCTCCTCGGACACCACCTACAACGGAATTTGACCACAAATGAAGACAGAGGAGTATATAGAAGGGTCATATGTTACACCAATAGGCCATCATAAAATGCCTCCCCTGCAATCCCTTTGAATTTTTATGTATTCCTATAAAACAACCTGGTAGGGTTCTCAAACACACAAGCAGTACTCCAGAATGGGTTGCAATAAAGTTTATATGTGATCTTTATAAATATTTTAGAATATGAAAGGGTTCAAAGGTTAACTAAGGACAGTGTTGACTTCGTTTCTTTGTGTAGCAAAGGGAGAGGTCACAATTTTTAACTACTGATACTGTTTCCTTAGCTGTGATGGCCGGACTCACTAAACAACAAAAAATAGATAGATATGTAATACCATTTTAAAGGTAAACTTACCTAAGTGACACAGTCCTAGCCCAAGAGGAATAAATTTGGCATAACTTTCAGTGAGTTCTACCTCTGGTCTTTCCATTATTAACTGCATAAGTGTCTCAGTAACTTCAGCATTACACGAGCCCACAGATATCATTCCACACGCCAGAGCCGCCATGCAAAGAACCTCAAGACTCGATCTTGGATCACTGAACACAGGATACAGAAGAGTTAACACTGCCTCCCTATTGGAACCAGCATATGCCAACCCGAGCCCTGAAACAAGTTAATAATTTTAAATTGATTATTTTATTAACACACCATTAAAATAAAATAAGAAGATTCTTTCACCACTATCCCATAGCAATAGCAAACTGCTGTGAAGTTGTATACACTGTGAAGATACTTTTCTTGTGACAAATTTTAATTGTCATATAAATTTTTTTTTAACATCAAAATATAAGAGTTCACCTACTTGGGTGAGGTTAAATTGCATGGATATTTCTAAAGATATTTTGCAATTAACTAAGAAAATGCCAACAGAATAGGTAAAAAATAGTATCTACATAAGCCGACAGAATTTCTGTATATACAGTGAGGTGCAATGTATGTAGGAAGTAAAAATGAACAAAAACAAAACACCAAGACTTAAAAGATAGTTACTTATACAAACTTATACATTGTAAAAAGTGTATGTGACAGTATAAAATTGAAAAACCTGTTGAAAGATTACGTTCCCCAGATTCAGCATTGACAAGTTTCCACGAATATGAGGTGAGTCTAGAAGAGGAATAAAATATTGTATGTACTGCTATCAAGCAGATGTTTTTTTCCTATTGATGTGAAAATGAGGTCTTTACAAATTCAAACATTAAAACTCATGTATTAAAGCCAGAAACCCTAAATGTGTGCATTTTCTTTCAAATTTTATACTAATTATACAGCAACAGTAGCGCATTTGCTGCTTCTAGGTGATCAATCATGCTATTGGAGCCCCATCTTTATTTGGAAGTGAGTTTAATATGCAAACTATAGGTCTGTATTACTAATTTCTTTAGAATAGTAAATCATATTTTCATTATATAGAAAGGGACAATTGGAAGAGTAACATTTGAAAACCAGGTGTCTTCTCAATACATACTACGTCAGTTACAGGTAAGGCACGTTTACTGACTTCTGGGATGCATTTGGTAGGATTTTGCACTAGTAGTCAACCAAAAATGTACACATTTTGCAAATAACTGATCAGTTATGTCTGGAATAGACTTATCATCAAGTACAGCTTAATGTGTAGTTCTGACTGCATATTTATCATCAAATGTGACTAAGCTAGTGTGTGATTCAGAAGTGGAGGTTTAAATCCCACTGACACACATGATGAGATGGGGAATTAACATCTCTACATAAGGTTTGGGGAGGGCTTTGTTAGAACAGTCGTACTGGACTTGTTAAGAAATGCACTGAATACAAAGTCCACTGGATTATATCACTCACAATGTCACTGTTCTATTATCTCAGAAGAGTGATTCTAGAATGAACTACTGCACGAAGTTTATCAAAGAAAAAGCAAACCCATAGTGTAATTCATAGAAGGTTGTCTACTTTTCATATGAAAGAATTTACTTGTGTGGAACTACAATCTGGTGAGTGCTGCTCATCTGTCTATAATCTTTGAGAAGTCAGACTGACAGAACAAATTGAAAAGGGTTTGGAAGCAGAATTATGCTTGTGGGGTGGGTTGTATGGTCAGTGCAATAGTATTACAGGTAAGTTCCATTGGATTAACTTACTATAAAAATTTTGTTCACTACACTGAAGTGTTGTTTTCATGTTATTTCTTTCCAAACTTATCAAACAGAGACCATACTGTTAAAATTAGGGAAAGCAGAATACATAATCATAAGAATTTGTTCTTATTGGACAGTATTTCTAAATGGAATTGTAATGTGGCAGTCAACACAATTACACATTACATGATTGCTTATGGAGTATCTGTGAACAGGATTGAAAGGTCAGTTAACACTAGTACTGCACTGTGCACTGTGTGGTTGCATCTTGTTCATGTAGTGAACATTATTTTTCCCTTCAACATGGCTCTATTGTTCTAATGGAACACTTTAACAGAAAATGTCAAGAACACACACACACACACACACACACACACACACACACACACACACACACACACACACACACAAACGTTAAACTTTCATAAGGCCTGTACTAGTATTACTCTAGATGGGTATATATAAATTACTGTAATACCTACTGTTATAGCTACCTGACAAGCTGCAAACATTAAAATGGTACTCTGGAATTGATTGCATTACCATTTTGAAATTGCTATTACAGGTGTATTGCACCTTCAGAGAACCATACCAATTTATGAGAGTTCCAACCAAATTCCCCATTACTTTATTACATTGTATAATTTCTTAATATTACTCCCATACATTTGGAAACGTGACAACTTTAAAAAGTTTACCACTGATCTTTTAACTAGAAATAATATAGAAGTTCTTATTCATTATAAATTTATATTTTAACTAAGCTGCCCTTTAATACATACTGGAGCTATTAATCATTTCCTTATAAATTCAAGCAAAAATATTTTTCTGTACACAACTTCCTAACCACCTGTGGACAATCTGATAGTGCTGCTGACCCAATTTGATAAATTATGTACAGTATCTTATCAAAAATATCAAATTATGTATTAGATATTGTTGAAATGAGATAGAATGGCTGGCCAGTACTTACCATTGTGCTGTACCGCCGATAGTAACACAAAATGAAAAAACAGAAAAAAAGGGGACAAAGGGACAAGCTTTCGGAACAGAGTTCCTTCGTCAGGTGGGAGAGAAGGGAAGAATAAAGGATGGGAATGGTGGTTCACGACCTAGGTCATGAAGGTGGTGTTTCGGAAGTGTGGGCGTCAGAGATACTGCATGTATGTACTGAGCCAAGCCAGAGAGGATAAATATAACTAAAAAGGAAAGATCAAGTAGTAAAGAGAAGAGAAAAGAGTGAAATTAATGATGCTGAGGGGTGTAGGAGGGGCGGGGGGGGGGGGGTTGTCTAAAACGTTTTTCATAAACAGGGAAATATGGATGGATACACACACACACACACACACACACACACACGGAGAGAGATAGAGAGAATGACAGAGAGAGCGAGAGGGCGGTAGAGAGAGAGAGGGGGGGGGGGTAAGGAACGGATAATGAATAGGTGAGCTGAGGATGGAGGAAGGGGAGGGGTTAGCGTAGATTTAGGCCAGGGGGGTGGTGGGGTGTGGCGGGAGGAGAGGAGAGGAGAGGAGAGGAAATCTACGCTAACCCCTCCCCTTCCTCCATCCTCAGCTCACCTATTCATTATCCGTTCCTTACCCCCCCCCCCTCTCTCTCTCTACCGCCCTCTCGCTCTCTCTGTCATTCTCTCTATCTCTCTCCGTGTGTGTGTGTGTGTGTGTGTGTGTGTGTGTGTATCCATCCATATTTCCCTGTTTATGAAAAACGTTTTAGACAACCCCCCCCCCCCCGCCCCTCCTACACCCCTCAGCATCATTAATTTCACTCTTTTCTCTTCTCTTTACTACTTGATCTTTCCTTTTTAGTTATATTTATCCTCTCTGGCTTGGCTCAGTACATACATGCAGTATCTCTGACGCCCACACTTCCGAAACACCACCTTCATGACCTAGGTCGTGAACCACCATTCCCATCCTTTATTCTTCCCTTCTCTCCCACCTGACGAAGGAACTCTGTTCCGAAAGCTTGTCCCTTTGTCCCCTTTTTTTCTGTTTTTTCATTTTGTGTTACTATCGGCGGTACAGCACAATGGTAAGTACTGGCCAGCCATTCTATCTCATTTCAACAATATTTATTATCTCTGAGGAGAATTTTCATCATTAATCGAAATTATGTATTAGTGAATACTAATATAGGTGTGTTCACACGTCATTTTAACACATCCCAAAGGTGTTCCATCATTTCTGTGTTGTTTCTTTACCGTATGCAGTTCACAATTCTCTCAAATGAGTTCACAAGCATAACAAGGGGATCCACAACCCAACCACGGAAAACACGCCAATACCATAACACCACTTCCGTGCTTTGCTACTGGTACTACAAGGTAATGACAGATGTTATTCTCCAAGAATTTGCCAAACCCAAAGCCTTCCATTCAGTGCACAAAATATAGGGTGATTATTCACTACAAATCACTGGTTTATAGAAATTTACTGTCCAGTTTTGTTGAACTTTACACCACCTTGTCTGTCATGACAGAAATGTGTGGTTTAATGAGAAGAAGCTCAGCCATTACACCCCACACAATTTTTACAACCACTTCACTCAATGCCTGATGGCGCCTGTTTGTCAGTACACGAAGACTATGTAATCTTATTTTAGCTGTGAATCCAACAATCACATCAGAAACAGCTGAGTTAGGCAGCTTTACAAGGGGTAATACGTCCATGTTGTATTTGTGGTTCATATGACTTCCACGTACTAGTCCAGTCTGTGTGTTTTCCTGATCAACCTGCCCTGCTGCTAGTGATTTTCTACTGTCAACACAGTATTCCCCATCTCCTTGCATACTAGTTGGTCTGTTTCTCATGATACAAGGACATCCAGGTACCTTTGAATAAACAGTGTATCTACATCAACATACATACTCAGAAATCCACGTAAAGGTGCATGGTGAAGGGTATTCAGTACCACTACTAGTTACTTGCTTTCCTGTTCCACTCCCATGTAGAACGCGGGAAAAACAAAAGCTTATATGCATCTGTACGAGGCCCCTAATCTGTCTATCTTATCTTTGTGGTCTTTACACGAAATGTAGGTTGGTGGCAGTAGAAACGTTCTGCAGTCCACCTCAAATTCTGGCCCTCTAAATTTCTTCAACAGTGCTTCTCAAAAAGAAAGTCGCCTTCCTTCTGACGACTCCAATTTGAGTTCCTGTAGCATTTCAGTTACACTCGCGCATTAATCAAATCTAGCTTTATATGCAGTCTCCTTTACAGATGAATCACACCTTCCCAAAATACTAAAAAAAATTAAAAAAAAAAATAAAGAAAGAAAGTCAACCATTCGCCTTCCCCACGACTGTCCTTATATGTTCGTTCCATTGTGTATTGCAGTGCGGTGTTACGCCTAGGGATTAAATAACACGACTCTGTCAAACAGCACACTCCTAATGCTGTATTCTAACATTATGGGATTGTTTCTCCTACTAATCTGCATCACCTTACATTTTTTCTATATTTAGCACTAGTTGCCATTCCTCACACCACCTAGAAATTTGGTCCAAGTCATCCTTTATCCTACTACATTCATTCAATGACACCCTCCTGTACACTACAGCATCATCAGCAAAAAGCCACAGATTGCAACTCACTCTTCTGTCAGATCAATTACAGTATGTAGATAGAAAATAATAGTGGTCCTATCACACTTCCCTGGAACACCCCTGTTGATACCCTAGTCCTGATGAACACTCTCCAGCGAGGACAATGTACTGGGTTCTATTGGTTAAGTGGTCTTCAAGCCATTCACATATTTGGGTACCTATTCCATAAGCTCATACCTTCGTTAGCAAAATGAAGTGCGGTACCATGTCAAACACCTCTCAAAAATCGATAAATATGCAGTCTGCCTGTTGCTCTTCATCAATAGCATGCAAGATGTCATGAGAGAAAATAGCAAGCTAAGGCTTCCTGAAACCGAGCTGATGCATGGACAGACGCTTTTCAGTCTCAAGGAAATTTACTATATTAGAACTGAGAAAATGTTCAAGAATTCTATAGCAAACTGATGTTAATGATATAGGTCTGTAATTTCTTGGGTCCGTTTTGAACTCTCTCAGCTGCTTCTCTACACCAGGTAAACCTATTACTATATCATCCTTTTGGGAGTTAGTGTAAGCATCAAATGAAGGTATGTTTGAATGGTCCTCCTGTGTGAATGCTTTCTTAAATGTTAAATTTAAAACTTCGGCCTTCATTTTGCTGTCTTCTATCACCACCCCAGAATGATCAACGAGTGACTGGACAGAGGCCTTTGGACCAGCATTTTGTCGGGTTCTAGGCAAGATCTTTTGCTAAGGTATGAATGAGGGTGGTAGTTACTGTATGCTTCGCGCATTGCTCTTTTTATAGATACGAATCTCTACTAACTTTTGTCTGATTTGATTTGCTTGAGGTTTTTTTGAACCGAGAGTGCAACTGCCTCTGCTTTCTCAGAATTTTTTGAATATTACCATTAAACCACAGTGGGTCTATCCCATCCTTAATCCACTTTGTCAGCACATATTCCAGTGCTTTATTTACAACGCATTTAAATTTTGCCTATAATTCCTCTACATCCACCATACCGGATTAAGTGGGACGCTAACAATTGCTTATCTGCTCTTTCTAGCACAAACACTCTCCTTGGCTTTTTGAGTGATTTATTAACTCTGGTGGCCATTGTTGCTATGGCAACATCATTATCACTAACCCCTGTCTCTACAGTGATATAATTGACAAGGTCTGGCCTGTTCGTAGCTATAATGTCCAAAATATTTCATTGCAAGTAGATTTAACTGCTCAAAGCATTGTATGGAAAAAGAACTCAACAAGAGTTCACAAGACTGTTTGTCTGTACCCCCTGTAGTGAAACCCGTTCCAGTCTATACTCGGCAGGTTGAAGTTGCCCCCAACTAGTAAGTCACGGTCCGGGTACCTTAGCGCTACTGATTGTAAACATTCTTTGAATGACTCTAGCACTGTGACAATGGAACTGGATGGCCAGTAAAAACACTTGACAGTTAACTGGAGTTTGCCTACACCTGTTACATGTGTCCAGATAACCTCACAGTCACACTCTACTTTGAGCTCAGCAGAAGGAATACTTTTGTGGACTGCAATTGACACACACCCTCCAATCGTACCTGATCTATATTTGTGATATACATCCCATTCTTCACTAAATATTTCAAAGATTCCAATATCAGGATTCAGCGAAAAAATCTTAAATTATATTGTAAAATGTCAGTTTTGTTTCCTTCCTTAAATAGATTGATTAAATAATAATAGTTAATAAAGCATTTATCACATTAAAGGTGTGACATACTGTACATTTGTAAGTGGAAGTAACCAGATACTTATTAAATGAGCTATATACATATAACTAGCTGAAAACCCGGCGTTGCCCGGGTATTTATTTATTTATTCCTGCCATTTTTCAGGCATATATTAATTTGCATAAGGGCTGTATGTCTGTAAAATCTCTTAGGAACAGAATTAGCAGTAAAGAAGTAATAGATTAAAACTTGATACGTGATGATGATTTCCATGAATGATACTGTTTATGTGCTCATACCTCATGAACTACATGTCATACTGTGATACAATTTAGAAGATTCACTTAACTATATATGTGTATACTGTTTGTAAAATTTCCTGTGGTTACAACTTGTAGTGTAGAATTTATAAACTGTAACTGTAACGTCATACCGAATGCCGTACTTTTAGCCCATGAACAGCGGTACTTTACTGTTTATGTGCTCATATCTCATGAACTACGTGTCATATTGTGATACAATTTAGAAGATACACTCGACTATATGCGAGTACACTGTCTGTAAAATTTCCTGCAGCTACAATTTGTAGTGTAGAAATTATAAACTGCAACGTAATTGCGAATGCCATAGTTTTGCTCCATGAACATCGGAAAAGTAGTAAGCGAGAAACTTTTCTCCTTTCAGTATTTTGTTGTGGTTGTCAGCAAGGAAAAGTTTAATAAAGGTTTGAAATTATGTTTAAAGTTTGTTGCAAGTCGCTAAATACTCTCATTCTCATATAGCGTATTTTTAAAGTCTTGCCGCATTATGTGGCAGTTTTTCACAATTCCTAATGTTTATGACATCATATCTTCTGCAGCATGTGTCGTATGTGATTCTTAATTGTGCAGCAATTGTTACCTCATGGTAAGGAACGTGTGTACCAAATTTAGTTGAAATCGGTCCTTTGTTTTAGGCGAAAATAAGCAGCATTGTCGCTATCCAGTTTCTCGTGCATCTCATTGTTTATGATGTCATATCTCGTGAACTATGTATCATACGTGATTCTTACAGTTACGGCGACCGTCCTCGTGGATTGCAGCTTACGTGTACAAAATTTCTTAAAGATTGGAAGAAAACTGTAGATTTGTATGCAACACGTACAAAAATACAGACACTCTGCTTTATATATTAGATGATGTCTGAAAAGTAGATGCTAATTTTGGAAAAATAGATGCTAATTTTGCCAAAAATAGATGCTAAATTTTCCGGTCCCTAGTACTACTGTCTCTGAACAGAGGTCAGATCTTGTATCTTCAAACCTTTTACTTAAATGGACATATTTATCCAGTAACACAATGCAATTAGTCTGATGAACACCTCTGTTTACTGTTAAGAAACATCTAGATTGCTTGTTCCATATGACAACATCAAAAGTTTGAATACTGAAAGTGTTGGAAGTAAGTTATTGACTTATTAAATGAACAAAACACTAGACCCACAGGTGAAAGATGTATATTAAACCCTAGGAAAGTGTGGTTAAAGAAAACAGATGGAGGTTCAGAGCAAAACAGAGGAAGTGAAGGACCCAGCCAATGTGAAAGTGTGAAAAACACAAAGAGTACTCTTGGTAAGGAGAGTGAGCAAGAACAAGTTGGACAACGAAGGGATAGTGGTGAAAGAGGAAAGAGTGTGTGTAAAGGAAGTTGCGTAATTGCAGTCCGCACGAGACTGAAAAATTTGCAGGCACATTTTCGATGGTATTTTAGCAAATATTTGCAATTTCGTTTTCTGCTATGTGTAGCTGGAGTTAGCCTAAACAAATGCTGCCTGTCACCAGCTTTCTATAATGTATAATGTCAATAAAAAGATCACTCTGTTGTCCATTACAAGCTGAATAATTTTCAAAGTGGAATTGTATGTTATTGTTAGATGGAACAGTCTCCAATTAGTCTAATGTGCTTTCCAGTCAATATTTAATACAATGGGCAGTAAAATGTGATGAATAGTCAATATTTCAACAGCAGGTAAGCATAGTAGTAGTAGTAGTAGTAGTAGTAGTAGTAGCAGCAGCAGCAGCAGCAGCAGCCAGTGCGGGCCAGAGTGGTGCTATCACTGCTGGAGACTTGTTTTAACTTTTCTGTTCATACATACTGACAAATTACATATCACACGATACAAATTCAGATCCAGTCTATTGAATGGCCTTATTAAATTCTCCTTTGAAAATCGCCATCTCTAATGACCACATTGTCAACAGATGTTAAATTCTAATGCTTTTCTTATTTTAAATAATGTGTTTGTAACAAGAAACTAACTAACACTTTCTGAGCATACTAGAGGTTACAGGAAAGTGGTGATTGGAAATATCTGCTGAAACACCAGAGAAAATGATATGCGACTCCACTTAGGAGAGACACCATGTACAAATGAGCCACTTTCATGAAATCACAGAAGTGAGGCATGATGATGTTTATACCACAAAGAATCCACAAAGTGTGCTCAAAGTAAAAGAGGTCAGTCAATATAAAATGGGTAATAGATACTGCAACTATTATTTTCTGTGGCCAAGTGTCATTCCTGTTCTCATGTAGGTCTCCAAAATATAAATCTTGTAATTTTTTTCTGTCGGGACAGTTTCTGTTATTTTTCTAACACAATATTTCAATGTCCTAATGTGGACTCTTCATTAGGTGTTTCCTGATAATTGTTAATGGCAGAACTGCATATTTATAAGCCTAAGCAGCATCTGGAGCTCCCTGTGCAGTTTGCGCCTGCAGTGGTTGTTTCTGGCAGTGATATTCGTCTCCAAGTGTCCTGTCATCAGGTCATGCCTGCTGCTATTGCTGCTGCTGTCTTCCAGTGTCCCAAAGCATTTCATAAGAGGCCCGTGGTTGTTAGGTACTTTCCTAGCAGTACCAGTACACCGTAGAGGTTCCTTATGCTATTGGTAACAGCTGCAACTGTCTATTATGGCCATCTGCTCTACTGACCTGCACAGTATTCGGTGAGAGCCTGCATGGTGAGCTTCCTGCTGCATCAGGTTACTGTAGGAGTTGCACGTACGTCCACACATGCTGCAGCGATGTCTCATAGTGGTAGCATCCACTGAACTTTTTCCTATGTCTGTTCCCAGGCTGTGTGGTGCATAAGATTTCATCTCATCTGTGGGCACTGGTGCTGTGTACCAAAGAGGCCACTTGGTGTTTCATAAGAGGTTCAATCTTGTTAATTATGCACCTACCCATCTGAGGTACATTAATGGAGTAGGGAATTTTTCTGTTGTTTTTGTAATAGTTTCAGAGCCAGATTCCTCATGGCACTGATCTAGTTCCTGTTGGTCAGGTTTCTTGCTATCTTGATTTCAATCAATTCAGTAATGACACTATCCTAAAATCTGGGAGATGAGACAGGATCCTGAGACTCTGGAGGTTTAAGCAAGAATCCTGTATCACTCAGATTTTGGGGCAATTTCTTTACTGACTGTATTGAAACAAGATGACAGAGAATCTGATCAACTGAGAAGCAGAGTACCAGCTCAGTACAGCGTGGTATCCAGCTTTGGAAGTATTACAGAAACAATGGAAAAACATTCCGTTTTCCAGCAACGAACCTAACATAACCTGTGGCATAATTAATAGGATCAAGTCTTTTATAGAGCAACATGCAGCAACTAACTCCTTAGGCAATAGCTGTGCCACCCATAGACAACATAGGGAACAATATCTACCACCAGAAACCTCAAGCACCACACAACCTGGTAACAGACATTGAGCAGCACACCAGACGACGTACGACATCGCCGACACAACAGATTGCTGCAGCATATGCGGAGATAAAATGCAACTCCTACTGTGCCCTCATGTGGCATCAAGTGCAGGTATACACTGAACTCTGAAGGCCAGAAGATTGACACTGCCACAAGAGAGAAGCTGCTATCATCGCCAACAGCATAAAGAACATCTACAGCATCTCGATGGTGCTGCATATGTGCCTAGTGGGTGCATGCAATGGCTGCCACTGCAGAAGAGAGCTGCAGCGTGCACAGACTGATGACAGACAGATACCATTGACAGAAGTGACCACAATGGGGACAGACTGCAAAGAAAACACTAGACACAATGTAAGCAAAATTATGGTACTTGGTCAGCTCATCAACCAATCTCAGGGAACAACTGATGAATATACCAATTTACAATATTGAAATATTGTGTTGGGAAGACATGGACAACCAGCAGTATACCAGTCTATAATATGGTAACTAATTGGTGGGAAATTCTAAGAAATTACAGTTTATGATGTGTTTTCAAGATGGAGGAAGAAAACTAGCTATTATTTACACTTAAGACCGAGGAAAACTGACTTATAAGCACACTCAGGTTGGCTGATGTTCAACACCAAGAGTCTTTAATTTGACAAACAGATTCACAATGGAGTTTCTATGCCTTACATGAAAATCTACATTATTTCCACTATACTACATTACTTAAATACAGTATGAAACGTTCTGGTACAATGCACATAATGTGGGATTAAAGGTAACAACGTGTTTATCCTATCCCATCAGAGACAGGATCACCTGTGAAAGTAGCCATTTCTACCAGAACTGCTGGAGTTTCTGCACAGTATTTTATCAAAACAGAAAGTTTTCAAAAATTTTTGTGTGTCTATGAACATCCCAATGCTTCTACTACACAATACCAATTACAACTTCATATTAAATATAGACAATTAATTATCACTCATGACTTTAAAACTTATTAAACTTATAAAATCACTTACCTAAAATTGCACCTAACCGCATGACATTGCTACTGTGAAGCACATAATCAGAGAGAAGTGCTAGAGCTGGATCACACTCATTTCTGACTCCACAGTTAACAATACCACAAGCCAATAATGCACCAGACTGAAAAAGGTTAAAACTAAATGAGTGTGAAGCAATACACCAAAAAGTTAACAACTAGTATTTGATTTATACAAAATGGAAAAACAAAAATAATATTAAATATACGACATAGTAAACTAGGAAAAAAAGTACTTAATTCAAAAATGTTATTCACAGTACACACACTACAGTAATGCACGTCTTTATTTAAAACTGCTCTGAATACACAAATCTAGCCATGAAGCTCCCATATTTCCAAATTATAATATTTTCTCCATACTTTTTTATATCACTTATTGAAGCACATCTTCACAAAATAATGTAACCTAAAATTAATTAATCAAAGATGTATTTGCATTAATACAGAACACACCTAAACTTTTGATGAGTAAAAAAATCTTGAATATAGGCTGCACTGTTAAATTTATGAAAAACTTCAATCATAGAATGATTTCTATTTCTCCACAGTAGATATCCACCTGCTAAAATAATGCTTCACTTACTCTGCCACCAAGTGGAAGGCTGCCTAAACTTGTATGTGTGTCTCGTGGAAATACAACATAACCCTGATTTTGCGGACCTAGATTTAGCATAAACCCACTATTAATGGAAGAAATTTCAAGCCCCAAAAATTATTCTATGAGTGCAATGCAATTTTATATTCCATTTCACGTAATTTGCATTATGGCAAAACCCGCATTTAGCGTTAGGAAATGTTAAAATTCTCAAGTGTTTATTTCCATTCATTATGGTTATGCAACATTAAGAACCAATTAAAAAGATGTTATAAGCTCATTAAGGATAATTATAAGCAGAAAACGAATTTAGAGCACAGGCACTTAATGCTCAAAGTGAGATGTCAGACTCGGATACACATCTGACTGCATGCTTTGTAGTAGTAGTATTGTTGTTAAAATTTTAAACACAGCAGCTATTATCAGTGACCGTTACAACGTCAATGGATAAACAAGCAGCCCTCGATCACAAATTAAAAATTATTTGACCAGGTTTCGGCAATGACTAAGATTGCCTTCATCAGAAAATATAAAACAAAACAAGTCACATAATAAAATATACTATTCAGCTGTATAGCTTACATCACAAAATTTAAATTTCCTTTTTAATATCCAGGGGCTGAGAGGCGGTGGCCAACTTGGCCAGCTGACTGGACCTTATTTAAGCTCTTATGTGGCGTGATGGAAACGGAAACATCACCCAGTTTGTCACTGGCCAGCAGAGCCTGTGACTGTGCTGGGGATGACATTGTCATTAGGACCGACCCAGAACTCATTTTCGACATGCCCCCCACCTCTCAGTACTTATCCTCCAAATGTTCCACAAAGAACATTGGCTTCGTTGGTATGAAAGATTCCACATCTGTACAAGCGCACACTAAATACTTCGGGTCATAAGCCTCGCCTTGATTTTTAGCCCTACGTTCCTCCCGTTCCATGTGATGCCAATGCGGCCCGGGGTCCAAACAAAGTCTACCGAACAGCCAGACTTACTGAGTGCAAAAATAGAGTTGGAATGCACCAATGTATGAATAGAAAAACAATGGTCAAGGGCTTGGAGGCCACTCAGGAAGTCGCTGCAGATAAGATACGACTTCCTGGGGCAGGCTTGCAAGTGGTCAAGAGAACAAGATATGGTGATCAGTTCGACAGTAAAAATGCTACAGCCAGGAGGCAATGAGTGTTGTTCAACATGGTCGCTGTGAACACAGGCATAACCAACTCTGTCATCTATCAGGGAGCCATCAGTATACAGTACGTCTGTGCCGCGGAACGTGTGAAGTATGGCAATAAACTTGTGACAGACTGTTAGTGGTGAAACCAACACCTTTGGATTGCAGGACAATTACAGGTAAACTGCAAGCGAGGGAGAGAACAAGGAGGGTACGAGATTGGCAGGAGAAAGCGGAAGGGAGAGGTAGGGACTCAAGTGAGGAAAGGAGAGAATGAACTCTTACTGCGATCGGAAGACCTGATCTGGGTCAACGTGGTGAGGGAGAACGGCAACAGCCGGAAACAGAAGCATGGTATTCGTGTGGTGCGGTGTCGCATGAACACGGGCGACATATTAAGAAAGAAGCTGTTGCCAGTGAAATTTAAAGGGAGGGATAACAGCTTCAGTGAGGAGGCTTGGCACAAGGCTGGCGCAGAAAGTCACTGTCACTAGACAAACACCACTATCAAGAATGGGATCCAAGATCCGCAATGCTGACGTGCCTCAGTGTCATACAACAGGCTCCCATAATCCAGGCGTGATTGGATTAGGGCCTTTTAGAGCTGTAAGAGAGTTGGATGAGTGGCTCCCCAAACAGTGTGGCTGAGACAGCACAGTATATTTAGATCACCCGCACTTATACTTCAACTGATGAAGGTGCGGCCACCAAGTGAGTCAGTTGTCGAAGAGTATGCCGAGAAATCGATGTGTTTCTTTGACACGAAGTAGTTCATCAGTCAAGTAGAGTTCTGGGTCAGAGTGAACAGCCCGACGACAACAAAAATGCACGACCCGGGTTTTGGATGCTGCGGCCCATGACTGTGCCTTTCGAATGGCTCCCTGTAGATGCCTTTCAGTGACACCAATGCTAGGAGAACTGAAATATAAACTGAAGTCATCAACAAATAAGGAACAAGAAACCAATAATGCAATTGCTGCAGCAAGATCTTTAATCACGGATAAAAAGAGCGGTACACAGAGGGCAGAGCCCTGTGGAACGCCATTCTCGTGGACATGGGTTGAGCTGAAGGAGGTACTGACCCTAACCCTAACAGAGCGAACCATAAGAAAGTTCTTGATAAAAATTGGAAGTGGACCCCGTAAGCCCCAGTCATATAGTATAGCAAGAATATGGTGGCACCATTTAGTATCATATGCCTTCTGGAGGTAAAAAAAAAAAAAAAATACCGCAAGTAGGAGCTCACACCTAGAGGAAGCTGTATGGGCTGCAGACTCCAGGGACACTAAATTGTCAATAGTGGAGCAGCCCTGACAGAAACCCACCTGTTGTGGTGCCAGGAGACTCCAATATTCAAGTATCCACATAAGCCGGCTACTCACCATATGCTCGAACAACTAACAAAGAACATTAGTTAGGCTGCAGGGGTGGTAACTGTCAACTGCCAATGGATCTGTGCCTGGTTTCATCACGGGCATAATGATACTATTCCGCCACTGGGATGGGAAAACAACCCCTGCCAAGTGACGATTAAACAAGGCAAGCAGTTGGTGGACGAACTGGCTGTGGATGCAGTCCTGTAGATGGACAGGACGAAGTGAACACCACATCGCTCAAGTCGGCATGCAACTGTCAGTCTGTGACAGGAGGTCATGATGGTAGATTATACCCTGGACCATGCTGAGCGTCTTGCGTTGTGTGATACAGACAGCAACATCACCCAGCTTGTTGCAAGCAAGTAATGTCTTTGACTGGGCAGGGGATGCCATTTGCATCAAGACAGACCAATTTCTTATTTTTTAAAAAGTTCCACCTCACCAAACTTATCTTCGGTGGTCACTACAAAAAATTGTGGCTTAGTTTGCATTAAAGATTCTCCATCAGCCCGTGTACAGACTAGGTACTGAGTCAATTACAGCTCAGATCGGGTGTGTGGTGTTGCACAAGTCTGAAGTGCACGCCACGTACTTTCGCCGCGTGCCGCCATGCAAGCACGGCGCGGCGTTCTTACGACGTCGGCCACGAGCGCCCTCTGATGCAACCCCGCTCACGGCCACCACTGAACTCAATCGGTCACTTGGCAATAAGACAGGCACTAGAACAGACTCTCCTCAGTAGGCAGGCCTCTACCTAGTGAAACTATGTATCAGCATTAGACTAGTCTGCAGCAATGAAACTTATGAAAGTTAAGTATTGTACTATTTCTTCGAAATATATATCTTGTACTAATCTAGCTTAGTGTTTCTAGATTCTGCTGTCCTACTGGCTGGTCACCTCAGACTCTGTACCCGCACACACGTGCATCCTATTTCCCAGTGTCGGTCTCTCTCTCTACTCGGCTACCGACATCTAGGACAAAGTAAACAGTAGCATCAAACTCCATCTTACCACTCTTAGAGATGGTGGTTACACGTGCGCCAACATTCCTTGCTCATTTTATGGGGGAAAAGGTCCGCCCAGGCAGAGCGCCGATTGCCTGGCTAAGTCTAATACAACTGCGGTGGGGCAGGTTCCCCAGAATTTGCTAACTAGCGAATGTTCCACCTCAACAGCCATGCTTCTCCTCGGCATGTAGCTCATGTTGAGATTGAGGGTTTTTTTTATAAAGGTTTTTACAATCCTCAAGTCCTGGGCGATTAAGCCAAGATCTCCTAGCTCTGCAACATACAACATTCCACCGCCGTGCTGTACGGTGGTCGCTATGGCACACGCAGAGCTTGTGGTGTGGAGGACTGTTGGTGCGACGCAGTCCCCAGCTCGGTCCCCAGATTCGCCAAGCCTATACCCAGCAAATTAATGCCGAGTCCCCTGAGGGGTAACTTGGCAGTCAGTATCAGAAACCTTATAATGAAAAGCTTAAAGAAACTGGAATTGAAAATAATCTGTAGCGTGGTTATGGCAGCAAAAGTAAATACTGATTTCATCATCTTCCTCACTTCATGTGGGTCTGCATTTTCAATTGTGTCATCTTTGTACTGTTATCTCCTGACTAAACCTGGCTATGATATTTACAGTCCTTTTTGGTGTTGCATTTTGGATATCCAGTAATGCACAAACACACTTAATTAGAACCGCTGGTTTGACAAGGTACACAGAAGAGAGAACTGTAAAACCATAAAGTATGAGCTCTAATAACTGCAAAATAACAATAATAATAATAATAATAAGCTAGAAATAAATACCTTGATATAATCCTCAGATGAATAAAGGTACTTGTCTATTGGTGTCAGTCCACCATCTACGTCCCACAGAAGTACTAATCCAAGTGATGCAGTGGCACTCAACATACCTGCAACGAAAGGTATTAATGGAGAGATAACAAAGAGTAGTAAAAAGTGACACCCATATCAAACACGGGCGGATGGCAGCATGCTGAACTCAGCCCAACAACAGTATAGCATCAAAATAAGAAATATAAACAATCCCACATATCCTTATTGGACCAGAATCAATTTATAGTCTGAGACAAGAATGATCAGTACTAATATTTCATATAGTCGGTAGGCAATGTTGCCACATGTCAGTACGGAATGATGCCACATGTGGTGTATAGCACTATGGAACTTGTACTTGCATACTCTTGTGGGGAAAAAAACTGACAACATGTAGTTGGTATTTGTATACCCTTGGTGTAGCAAAGCAACTTAAGCCACTTAATAACGTCGTCGTTTGGATATTTAAGGGGGACAAAACTACAATGGTCATCAGTCCCCAAGCCACTTAATAAATGCAATACAAATGTAGTTCCTTTCGTAATATACCAATGAAATAGCTCCATTTTTAAAAATCATACAAAACTACTCGCTTAACATAAGATACCTACTAAAATTGCACAGGTCCAATTGATACACAAGTACGGAATGGAAAGTCATCTGTTAAATCACCAACATCTACTTTCAGTACAATTTTGGAACATACACTGTGTTTGAAGATTATGAAATACCTTGAAGAAAATTATCTACTGACATTCTAAATGAATTCAGGAAATAAATGGCTCTTTATTAACACAAAGTAATGAGTGCTATTTACAGGGCACAAGTTAACTCCAAATTCCTAGATTTCCATAAAGTTTTTTAGTTTCCCCCACACACAACTTCTAATGCATACCTATGGCCTATGGAGTGTCATTTCAATTGTGCAACTTGATTGGTCATTTCCTTTCAGAAAGTATCCCGTTCCTCATGAAAGCTGGGAAGTCAATGAGTGAAACATACCTATTGCTCCCTACGAAAGTGTTATTTTCTGCTGTTCTGAAGCCGCATAAATTATTTTGAAGAGAAACTGAACAGTCCTTTTATCGTGTTTGCAGATGATGATGCTATTTACCACCTAGTAAAGTCATAAGATGATTCTAACAAATCACAACTATTTGGACAATATGTATATAAAGTGGTAAAAGCGGCGACTATCTGGTACTAAACAATAAACAGTGACTCATTTAAGTACTAGAGTATTTAAATTTTGAACAACTTAAACTTGAAGCATCACATAGAAAATATTGCACAGAAGGTGAACCAAGGCATTTTATCGTCAGAACACTTAGAACATGCAAAAAATCTACTAAACAGATTACCTACACTACACTTGTCTGTTCTCTTCTGAAGTATTTCAATGTGGTGTGGGATCCCAACAGATAGGACGCATAGATGACATAAAAAATTGCAAGAATGTCAGCTCTTTTTGTACTACCAACTAGGAGAGAGTAGTACAGATAATATATGCAAATTAGGGTGAAGTATTTTTCAGTTTTACTCTGAATGAGAAAATACTTTGTTGACTCTCACCTAATAAAATAAGAGAAATCAGAGCTTACACAGAAAGATTTAGGTGATCATTTTTTTTCCACTTGTTATTCAAGAGTAGGACAGCCAACAAACAGTCTGAAAATGGTTTCATAAACCCTCTGACAAGCACTTACGAGTGAAGTGCAAAGTAGTAATCTGGATGTAGATTACCTACCCTCACTATTTCCATCATCAATAATTTCCTGATTCTAACATTGAAGATCAGGGAAAAAAATTAATTAAGAATTTAAAAAAATTTAAAAGTAATGTAACCACTGCAGTATGGGAGTTGAAGGTCCCTCCTAGTTACATATATTTATGTGACTTAGTTGCTTCATGCAACTTCCATTTACCATGCTGTTTTATCAATAGGAAATGTTTGTATTTTTTCCGTAATTTTGCATTTCCCTATATTTTTTGGTGGATTCTTTTTCTTTGTCCTTTCAAGGTGTATGTTCACTCTCACAAAAAACAATAAATCTCTCTCTCTCTCTCTCTCTCTCTCTCTCTCTCTCTCTCTCTCTCTCTCTCTCTCTCTCTCTCTCTCACACACACACACACACACACACACATTCAAACACAGAACCGACTGCACTTATTAACAAATATTTTGGAAAACTGTTTTAAAATAATAATAATAAGAAGAATCTCTCACATACTGCTAAAACAATAGATTCATGTTCAATACCCACCATGTTCTTTGTTTTTATACAACCATTTATTTCCATCTTCCATAAGTAACTTGTCACGACCAAAGGCTGCATTTACAAAACCATTGACAAAACTTGCAGCTAAATTCTGTCGAGCTGAGTCCACCTGGCCACCTCCAAAGGGTGGTCGATTGTTTTCAAGATGAGATTTATAAACATCTTCTGGAGTTTTTGGCTCCATGATGTCAAGCTGTAACAGTATAATAGCATCTGGCATGAATTTTACAACAAATTACTTACAGAGTATACACAATAATTAATCTCAAAGATTAAAGTATCTGGGTGAACAATGGCATTACAATCAATCTATGGCTATCGATTTGGTACACAGAAGTAAAGGACTAATTCACACGACACATAAACCAATGAAGTTAAAATGAATTGCCTCTTTCCATTAAGTGCAAATGATGATGTAAGTTAGTGCATATTGCTAATCATAACACAGGTTTGAATTACTTTTAGTTATAGCAAGCATATTTTCAGACCTATTCGATTATGTTCAGAGTTCTAACTTTATACCAATGCTCTAGCTGCAAGCTTTTCAATGGACATACAATTCCTTTATGAAAAGTTTTACTAAAATGTGGTCAAAAGATTGAAGATCCATAAATAAAATATTTTCACAGCTGTTAAAATATCCCAGTAGCTGTTTTCTGTGATTGCAGTCAGGCGACAAAAGTTATATTTCCATGCTGACTGATAACCATAAACAACACACTTGAATACAGCAAGTTCATATCATAGAAGGCTGCTAAACAATGTTCCTCAAGTCTCCACATACACTATTTTAATGATAAATCACTGGATTCTCTAGCATTGCTAAATATTTCAGTAAAACAAAGTGTCATGATATCAAACAAACACAGAAATCATTCACTGGGGGGATGGGGGGGGAGGGGGGGGGGGTGTGGAGAGGGGATGGCAGCTTTGCATCTCTCATTGATGTTAACTCAATAATAATTTAGTCAATCCAAAGATTTCAAAGTGATGCTGTAAGAACTTATAAATGGAAAATCTTTCCTTACTGAAATCATAAATGGTACAGGAAATGAAGTAACCTGCAACATTGGATTGAACAACTTATGTTTCTTATGTTTGTATAGCTTATGGGACTTAACTACGGGGTCATCAGTCCCTAAACTTACAAACTACTTATGAACTAGCTAATACTAAGGACGGCACAAATATCCATGCCCGAGGGGGGATTCGAACCCCCGACCGTAGTGGCCGTGCAGACCGTGACTGGAGCGCCTCAGTCCCCTCGGCCACTGCGGCCGGCGGATTGAACAACAGTCAATGATACTGAACAGCATTATTCACATATTGAAATGGAAGGATTCAGTGCTGTCTATGCGTTTAAAAAATTCTTTGTATGGGTATAGATTTCACCTGATAACAGATCACAAACCCCTGGTTTCACTGTTCAATCCATGAGCCTTGTCTGACAAAGCTACACACCCTTACAGCCGTGGGCTTTGTAACAATCACGTTTCAACTATGAGATACATTTTCGACAATGACACAGTACACATGCTTCTCATGGCTCCTGATCCTGATTTTGATCAAGACGAACTCCTGTGTTTTCACACGAATGAGGAGGCACAACCAACTGTTGATGGTTTTCGCAAATTGCTACTGCTATGATTGCCAACCCTAATTCATTATATTCAGCTGAGGTAGCCTGACTGACCTTCTGGCAGAGCATCTTACCTCTTTACACAAATATTTTGCATTACATTACAGGCTGTCTGTACAGGAAAGTGTCAATCTACTGACTACGGAAGACTGAACCCCACAAGTTGTGATTCCCGTGGCTTCCAACTTTTGCATCAAGGCCACTGGGCTATTTCACACATGTATTTTTGTCTGTCATTGATTGTACATCACAGTTTTTAGCATGTGGCAGCTTCTCCCATTCACCGCCAACCAAACGGAAAGGTGGAAAGTCTTGTCCAAACATTTCAATTCCAGAGAAAGAAGTATGTGGGGCTAACTCTTCTACAGATGAAGGTCTCACTCATTTCCTCAGTTCATATTACTTCGTGTCAGACAGGGGACTGTAGTCTTGTGGAAATGATTCATGATCATCAATGATTCATAATCATCAACCTTGACAGGGTGTACACATAAACACGTGGAGATGGGGGAGATGTTGGGGAGGGAAGGGAGAAAAATCAATAAAAATTATCCCAGATTTTTTCATATTTCCTAGTTACAAATATACTTTATGCCAGTGTGAAACTGCACTTTTTATGGATGAAATACACTTTTTCCCAGATGAAATACATTTTTCCCCATAAGTTTATATAGCATCATAGGCCTTTGTAGGATTAAAATGCATATACTGAGTCTGCTTCTGTTTCGTGACATAGTGGCAATTGATGGGAATTAAAATGGCCATTCATGAGTCAGGTGCAAACAACTAGTGAGAATGTTGTTTTTCCTCTTCTTCTGTTTCATAAATGCAGCTCACATATATTTTATTTTTTTCATAGATGTTGTAGTTTAAGAGAAGGTAGTATGATGAAATTGTTAAATTGCTCACACCACCGCTTCAAATACATCAGAAGCCCCATCTTTACGTACAAATAAGTTCAAACTTTCTCAAAATTGCTCACCTTAGCCTTATTAAATTCGCTGCCTGCTAGGTACACAGACTTTAAATAAAAGATTTGCCTATTGTTCCAGATTGATGATTCATTAACCACACAAAATGTGTAACTGGATAAAATAAACACAAAAATTACAACAGAGACTACTGATTATTTGATTTAGGTACTTATTGCTTGATGGGTCAGTTGTAAAGTGCCACATTACAAATCGAAAGGTCATGGGTTTGACCACTGGTCAATTGTAAGATTTGTATCTGTCACCATTTGTAAAACTGGAGACGGTAAAGTAAAACAGACGAATTTCATACAATCTTTCACTGT
This sequence comes from Locusta migratoria, assembly GCA_026315105.1. Taxonomy (NCBI): domain Eukaryota; kingdom Metazoa; phylum Arthropoda; class Insecta; order Orthoptera; family Acrididae; genus Locusta; species Locusta migratoria. Next base: position 449,127,367 of record CM048755.1, on the reverse strand, counting down.
AGGTGCAGATGAATGAAATCCCCACATTTAGTGTTGAAGCTTATGGTTATGATAATAATCAGTAAATAATACAACAAGAAGAATAAAAGAAGAAATGACTGAATTTATGTTTGAAATCTTTCACAAAGAAAGAAAACAGGCAATTATTGGAACAAACAAAAACATTACATCACGCATTCCACTGACAGACATTTTAAAAACAAATTAGGCTACTGAATGAATATTTTACCTCTCTTGCCAAGCTCAAGAAATGGTTGTTTAAGTGTGAATTTGACATTATTTCCACCAAGTCATCATATTCTGGCATATTTTCATTCAACTCCAAATATACCTGCTGCCTTCCCAACATAAATGCCAACTGTTTCTGAACAGACCTATAAACAGAAGAACAAAATATGCAATAATTTACTCACAAACAACCACAAACATTTCATATCACAGATGTCTCAACAAAACTCAAAAATGAGTTTGAAGTACAGTACAGTAACAATTAATGATCTCACAAGTAATTAAACAATTTGAAAAATACACAAAGGAATTCAATCAACAAGAAATGGTCCTCACACAAATGTCCTCTACAACACAGAAAAAGGAAGAAAACAAAAGAACTACGTCCTTAAGTGCAAAATGACGTATTGACCATAGCTGTTTATTTTTTATCTCATTGAGATAAAAAATTACAACAGAGACTGCTGATTTTTTTATTTAGGTACTTATTGCTTGATGGGCCTGTTGTAAAGTGCCACACTACAAATCCAAAGGTATTTATCTCATTGAGATAAAAAATAAACAGCTATGGGCAATATGTCATTTTGCAATTATGTCAAAGCTGTTAAGCCCCACCTGTTCACCTTTCTAAATATGTTCTTAAGCCCATTCTTGTACAAAGAGCAGTTATTTAATCAGACCTGTGTGGGTTCACAGTTTGACATCTTTGATTAACATGTAAATACAGGAATTGACAATAAAGGAATATCAGTGAATTAGGTTATCATCACAATCTATGATACCCATTATTCACAACCAAAAAGAAGGAAAGAAGGAAGCTTAGAGTTAACATCCCATTGACAGTGTAGTCATTAGAGACGACAACAAAACAGATAAAAGTCTCAGTATTACTTTCCAGAACATGACTCCCTGATAAAAACATCTCCAATCTGCTATGCGAAACACCAGTGACCAACATTGTCCACTGTAGTAGTATTGTAAACCTGTTACCATTGGTTTTGACTAGCAGAGATATTTAATTGAGAGATGCTTTCTGTAAAATGTAGATAGGAAATTGGAAGGAAGGAAGCTTAGGGTTTAACGTGCCGTCGACATCGTGGTCATTAGAGACGGAGCTTACGCTCGGATTTTCAGGGAAGGATGGGGGAGGAAATCAGCTGTGCCCTTTGAAAGGAACCATCCCGGCATTTGCCTGGAGTGATTTAGGGAAATCACGGAAAACCTAAATCTGGATGGTTGGAGGTGGATTTGAACCACCATCCTCCCGAACAATAGGAAAGTGATGGGGTGTCGAAGGTACTGCTGATAAAACCCAACACAAGAATTTCAAAATCGAAGTATTAAGTATTAATGAGACAAAATGATCTGGAAACTGCACATAGAAGGTTTATCTGACACAGGTGCGACATTTCATTGAGAAACTGTTAACATTTCTGAGCCTATGTTTTAAGATAGACAAAAATACCAACTTACTAGGTGAAAAATTAATAACTCAGTTGAAGTGAACAGCAAGTTTAGCGTTACATGCAAATGTTAGTGAGATCCCAGAATTTAAGGCACCTTGTGGCACATCTTTATTCCAATTTGCTGGAATAAGCACTAGTAAAATTTTACAGATTTTAAGAAAAATACCATTTGTGGCAAAATGAAAACTTTTTGACTTAGTGTCAAGATGGAATACTATAATTACAAAAATAAAGGCCACATGCAAATATAGGCCACACCTAAACTTTTGACAAGTAAATTTTGAATATAGGCCGCACTAAAGAAATTCACAACAATGTTTCGTTCCAGAATGGCTTCTATTTCTCCACAGGGGAAAAACTCCTGCACAAATCACAGCTTTATTCACTCTGCCATTAGGTAGCAGGCTGCCACTTCTATTTCTCCACGGCAGATAAACCGACTGCTACAATTGTAGCTTCAGTCATTCTGCCACTAGGTGATAGACCATCTAAATTTGTACACAGGTATCATGGAAATACATTGATTTGTTCAGTTATTGGAAGATCTGGTAATGTGAAGTTGCTGAGTGTGAAAAAAACTGTTTATCATTTGGTTTGTGACTTGAGTATGAGAAACCAGTTTATTTATTGGTTTGATTATGGGAAAGGAAGTATCAACTACATAGCTAAATTTAAAGTCCAAGTAATCAACTACATAAAGGGACATGGAAAGCAAAAAGCTGGAGGAAGATTCGATGTGTGAGAATAAATAAATAAATAACGGCGGTATGCGAGTGAAGACAAACTATTAAATACTTGCAAAAGTTGGTGCACGTTTAGAGGCCAAAGATGCAAATATCCTGACATGAATGAAGTAAACAATAAAGGTACCAGTACCCGTTCCATGTGGTGCTAAAAAACAGTACAAAATTCAGATAACCCTTATTACATAATAAATAAACCAGCCAGCCAAATATGGCATGATTCTGCACGCATCCAACATATTGGCATCTCACTGAGCTTTGATATTTCATAAAAGGGTGCCACCTGAGCCTTGCTGCTTGTTTTGCTAAAATAACAATTACATTATTGTAACATAAGTGCAATCCACTGTCATTTTGCTATTGGTAAAGCCTTCTAAGCCTTGATTAATCTGAAAAGAACAGCTGTGATATAATGGGTTACTGTTTCATAAAAAACATTTTCATAAGTTCTTAATGTGTTCATTACATGTAATAAATTATTACTTACAGATCTGGACAGGATGTGAATATTTTTTCTATTAAACTATGGTCATTAAGTTGCATTGCAACTCGCAAGGCTTGTGGATACTGATTGAAACGGCGGAAGAGTTTCAGAGTTGCTTGCAACAATGTAGTATTCTCTGGATCAGCTACATACGGCACACAGCTGGAACAGAAGACGATTACTACAATAAAACAGTATGCTGACAATCAGATATGATATACTGAATTAACATTGCAAAACAAATTAAACTCAACATTTTAGTCAGTCAAGATATTGGGTGTGGCTAAAATAATCAATCTATATCTAAGGATCAATACTGTAGTAATAACAGCGAAGTTATGGTGGGAAAATGCCATGCCACTTTCCACTGCCACAATGATTGGTGTTTATAAAAAATAATGATTCTTTGACTTAACACAATGTAAACATTTTCAAACTTGGTTGAACCTGCTCTGTCATTGTACTAATGCAACTCCAGAAATTATGGGAGACAGAAAAGCCATTCAACAGTATGAATAGCTGAAATTTTCAATACTGGACAAGCAACCTTCACCTGTTGGACAGATGGCTCTTCTACAATGCTAGGGTGAATGTGTGGTGCAAAGCAACAGATTTTGTAATTTGGGGTCTGTATTTTCTCAAAGAAGATAAATTTGTAGTGACTGAACTGAACATTACTGTAATATGATGAAGATCATTCTACAAACCAAAGTGAATTACTTTTGGTTTCACAGCCCACACACTGAATGGTATGTGTATAATTGAAGAACATATTCCCCACCCATTCGATCACACTGTGGGGTACTTTGACTAGTCCACTTGACCTTTGAATTAATCAATGTTGTTGTTGTTATTTAATTTGAATAAAATGTGTACCATTGCCATCATCAATCTATTAATCAAGTTTTCAAAAATATAAAATGTCACTTTCCACTTAAGTAATTTTCTTTACGTATGAAATGACTGACTGGGTGAGGGACAATTTTTCATGATCCCCTTAAACAATGTATGGACTGTTAAGGTATCACACTGCTTCAGCATGACTGAAAACATGAATAAAACAAAATGGAATAACAAGAACTTTTAGAAAATAAAAAAAGAATTTGTTATTTGGTCTACTTATCTTAAGATCACCAATTCCCTGCTTTACACTAACTGAATCGAAAAGTTTAGGTCTATTTGTCAACTGCAGTTCTAAGACATTACCGCCGAGAGTCAGCTACCTATTTAACTGCTCAACATAATTTTTGGCTATAGCACTTAGAAAAATATTGCTAGATTCTCTGTGCCTGCCATCTGTCTTAAACACATTAGTCTCCCAGTATATATCTGTTAAGTAAAAATTCCCACCTAAAACTATACAATAACAAGGAAATCTTTCCAAGTTTTCTCTCAGATGATCTGCCAATACTGCTGCTGAGCATCAATAAAAACATCCAATGAACATGTTTGTGTCACTTTTAACCCTGGTGTTTGCCCAAATTATTTCACATTCCAGACCTGTAATAATTTCACTCAATACAATCATTTTTTATCACTACAAACATGCCTTCCCCTTCATTGTCCAGCCCATCTGTGCAGTATATGTTCCAGTCTGGGTTCAGGATTTCATTACTACTGACATCTGGTTTCAGCCAGCTTTCCATCTGAAGCACTATGTGGACATCGTGACCATTTAAAGTGAGAGCAGTTCAGTGATCTTTGCATAAACACTCTTGCAGTTAAGTATTACTGCATTAACCGTTTTTCTTTCTCTGTGCTGTTGTGTTGAGAGCTCTACTGTGGAGGGATTTCTCTATCCTAAAACACCCTGATGTGTATTCCACATGTACTCCACTAACCTAGTAGCCACTTCCTGTGTGCAGTGCATGCTTGACCTATTCAGGGGGATCCTACTTTTTTTCAATCAATAATGAAAATCAAGAAATTTTCACCCAAGATCGCCACAGAATCATATGAGTCTCTGGCTTAAGCCTTCTGCTCGGCTCCAAACCAGAGGACCACGATCGGTTCTGGGAACAATGCTACAATTCAATAACTCCACTTATAGCCCATGAATAAGGCTATCCACCAGCCACATGATGGAACCGAGAATGACCTCTGACCCCAAGTGGCAGGAGTCATTGAGGCCAACATGAACAACAATTTGCAACCAACTGCACCCAATGCATAGCCATTGGCAGAGACTCCTATACATATGGGACGAGTTCCCCTGGCATGCAAACAGAGTGTGCACTGGCCTTCTTTCCGTATCTTCCTGCTATTTCCCTAAGGGGCCCTATCACTCACATAACATTGAGGATCCTAATGACAATCAAACCCACCCTCTGCATCTGTCTGTACTGTCCAGAAGGATCGTTGGCCACTGCCGCAACAGGCAAGGCAGCCCGTGCTGGCTCAGAGGTATTATCAGCAGCAGGCAAGACCTCAAACCTATTGCTGAGGCATAAGGTTATAACCTTGTTGCCCGTACTGGTTTCACCTTCTGTACAGAGATTTGTGACCCCGTCACAGTTTGCCAATCACTGTCAGGCAACTCTCGACTGGCAGGGATGTGGGAACCTGAAGGCACAGCGGCAGCAGGGATCTCAGGCATACCCCAGTAATTTACTCAATGTACTGGAACCCACGGTTGCAGCCTGAAGACTGTTGACTGTGGCCAACACACCCTTCAAGCTGTTTTCAAACAGCAGCCAATGCCTTCTGAATCCATCCACAACAGGGACAATCCCTACCCACTGCTATCAAGCTCCTCTCTCCAATTTACTGTATGTACCAAATACGAGAGAATAAGGCTCTTACAAATGAAAGCACAAGAGATTTCCTGACTGGTAATAAAAATACAGAAAAGTTAAATTACATAAATTTGGGAGCTGGGACAAGACTAATGCTTTTAACAGTTACATGTGAATGTTACTGTCAACAGTATAACCCTACAAGTCAAGAGGTAGACACAACAGCAGAGATGACAACATAAGAGTTTTAAACAACATTTCCCCACTTATTTTCTGTATTTACTTCATGCAAAGTTAGACTATGAGTGATCAAGCCTGGAAAAATAATAACTGCTTCTCACCAGGGTAGGTACATTCACTCTATGCCACATCAGTTACTCCTATACATCTGTATAATATAGACAACACACACACACACACACACACACACACACACACACACACACACACACAGTAAATTTCCATGATGTCTCAGAATTATTTAATATTTACTTTTTTTATATAAAATGCATCAGAAGTAATATACTATAAATGAGTCACAGCAAGCATTTTTGTTGGATTAATTACATGCTACATTAACTGCAGTATTATCGCAAAAAGGGGCAAACATTGTAGAAATATTTAACTACTTTAAACTACCGTGCAACCACTCTTAAGTAATTTTGGTGCACTTCACAGCATACTGTTTATGTCAGTGACTATAATTAATCTCACTGACATCACTGTAACAGATGAGTTCTTCAGCAATGAGTATTCCCTTTTAAAATAAAAATTGCCTAAAAAGCTAAAATAAATAAAAATGTTCAACACATGAAGCCTAAACAAAAACTACTCAGCATTAAAAGTAGTTATTTACAAAATTCATTTGTGCTATTTTGAGATGAACAAAATATTCAGAAAATGAGACTCAAAACATGAAATTACTGAAAATGTTCATTTCTTGCAATATATATCCTGCTAGCAGCCAAAGCCAACTTGCAGGTCCATTTTCTTCCCTAGTATCAGTAATTTGTTCTATGATAATACTACAAAACCCCAGCACAGTATGAATATTCTTTAGGATACACAAAAATTCTTTAGAGGGATGAATTCAAACATTGTGAGCAAACAGTCATCAGCCGTTTCGTGTTTCAAACAAAAATAAACATTACACTAAGGATTCAAATCCTCTAAGTCAAGAACACAGTAACTTTTTTTCCCATGTACTTGACTAGTTTCAGCTCCATCAAGCACCTTCAGACCTTTAAAACATTTTTTGACTAATAAACAGTTAATTTACTTTCACAGTATGTACAGATTGTATTATTAAATACCATGTATTAAGCCAATATGGCATTTTACTAGTCAAGAATATTTTAATGGTGGTGTGATCTAGCTGAAACTATTCATCAAATATATAAATGAAACCATTTGTTATCTTCCCTTAAAGGATTTTAATCCTTAACAAAAAATTTACGACTTAACTCCATTTGTAATGTTGACTTTGTCAACACCCCTGACAAGAATAAATTGTTAAAATCTTATACCATTTTCTATTTTATTCCCTAATGACATACAAAAGCTTCAACATAACAAGTATTCATACAGCGTCTTTCTATCACACTACTGCTACCTCCAAACAGTAAAGGGAAGTTAGCATAGCACACAGGCAAGGAAACGTACATTCCCACCCCGCTCACAAATCATTTGTTCATATCCCAGTTCATTTTGAACATAAATCGGATCACTTAAAAAAATGAAACAACTAACTGTTGTTTTCAACTTTTTGTATGATGAAATCAAAACTATCATCAAAATGAATTCTATATTAGCTTCTAATTAAGGGTATCAAATCAACCATAAATACAAAAAGACAGTGAATTAATAATATATTATCTTTTTTCATAGATATTTTGAGCCACATTCATCATCCAATTTTGGTGAAACCTCTGCATTGGAAAATAAAAGCAAAAGTTCCCAAAACTAGATACAAAAATCAATGTATACACCATTATATTACTGTAATCTTCTTACTGAACAATTTTATTCACAAAGATCACAAGGAAATATAACACTGATTTGACCAGTTTTATATTATTTGTTGACATAGCACATTGAACCATTCTATTGAAGTAAATGGTCTTTTGGTACTGTCAAGATTATGTAAAACGTGTGGAGAAGAACCTTCACAATGGCACAATTATCATTTACTTTTATAGAATGATTAAATGCACTATAGCTATAAATGATCTGAAGATGGAAATTTATAAATTTCCAAAACCAGTTAAGTCCACATAAATATTGCACTGCGAATGGAGCTAATGAATTTGTTAAGTAGGAAGACTAAAGTAATACAATAGGGTATTACTGTTTTCTGGAGTTCATTTTAAGTGGTCAATGTCATCATCTTATGCTCATATCATGCTTTTTTCCTGCATGAATTTCAGAATGTAAAAATTAAATAAATAATTAATAAAAAATGGGAATGAAATTAAAATAATATGAAGGCCCATGAAAATGCTCTCAGTCATGAATGCCTGTGACATTAAATGACATCATGCTGCACCTGCTGCCCTGTGTGTTGCAAACTATGAGAAGATCCATAAAATGTGGTTAAAACTTGCTCGTAAAGATCCAGATGAGATGGTGGTCACTTTGTGCATTTATTTTTGTGAGGATCTTATTAACGTAAGTAAATACTCCTATGAAAATTATTATTCTATTAGTTCACTGTTAAGTCTGCAACTGTAGGTGTACGAGTGAATGTAAATGGATTAGCGTGTATCGTAAAATGTAATGGCACATTCATAACAAAATAAATATTCAATATGTAAGGAAAATAGTGATTTACCTGGGAGAAAATTTAACACACAACCACAAACATCAACTCGCGAAAATACCAAACTAGTCAATCACTTTAATTTCGAAGGTATAAATGCATTCCCTATTTCCTCACCTCTCACTTACTTGAAAGTGAGGTTAAATTTTATTTCCCCTCCCAGCATCTTCATGTGATAATGTTTTCTAAGGATGGTGAATGCCGGAAATCACGTGATGTTTACATTAGCCAATATTGTAACTACACATATGATTTGTCATGAAATCTTCATTTAATAAGGTCAATTACTTTTACTGAGCAGACAAGGGTACATAAAAGAACCTGTCAACCATAGAGCAGGAACAGCATTATTTATTTACTTGATGGTTGTATAAAACAGTAATCAAGTCATTCTATGTGGTTCGGATTTCTAATATTAACATCTTCGGAAAGGTTTTCTAGCATGTTGTTGCTGCTGCTGACACAATTGTGTGAGGCCACCGAATCAGGAAGTACAATTGACATGCTTTGGCTATGCAAAATGTGCACTGCCAACCTATGAGTGAGAGGAAGTACTGCCGATGATGCCCTGGCCACGCTCTAGACTTTAGTCCATATTGTACAACTATACAACAGGCATTTCACTGTATGTCATAGTTTTTTGTATTACAGTTAATTAAACCAATTACACCCCCCCCCTCCAGAGACCTTGAAAACCGAGTTCATGATGAAACCCAAGTTTGTAACGAAAAAGGAAGGAAACCTGTTGTAACCCTGCTTGTTCAAGTAACTACTTTAGAATTCACCTGAAGCAAAACAAAAATGAAATCTGGGTTGCTCAGTGGAAATTTAATCTTCTCCTGACATGACATGACAAGTGCAATCTAACTTGGTGAGTGAGGATTTGACAATTTGAGAGAAATTAAAATTGCATGTCATGCCAAAACTTATTTGCACACAGTGATCCAACTACACCACCTGAGTAAGTGTCTTAAACCAAATGAAAGCAAAAAATTTACACTAGTTAAAACTACATAGAAGCTTGTCCATGCTGTTGCAGAACTAGCATCTATGTCAAGAAGATTACAAGAGAGACCTTGAATTACATACCCAAAATTTTAACAAAACTTATGAGGGCTTGGGAAATATGTGGAAATGTAAAATCAGAGCTTTTGAGTCGATCTGTGTGGCATGCTGTAATGTAGCAGCTCATTTTAAATTGTGAGAGAGTGTTTTCACTCTAGATGATGAACACACTTTTAACTTAAAACAAAAATTTCCAGTGCAATATACACACTCTTAGTGGGTAAACATATATCACTTAAAAGAAAGTTAGGTACAGCATGTAATATACGAACACAGTACCTGCTTAGATACAGACACACACGAGGGTATGCACTTTCATCGACATACTGTTCCAACATATCAAGCTGTTCAATCTCCATCAGCAGGTCACATGCCTCAGCTTCAGCATTGTGGCCCATATGATACCGAACTATTTGATGAGCTAATCCAATTAACTTCTGTTTCAATCCTGTATCTTCACTGTTTACATCTGACCATTCCTTTGCAATCTCACCTGCTAAATGCCTGTAAACAGTAATTACTTGTTTTCAGTGGAATGTTAGTGCACTTACAACTAGTAAAAGCAATAAAGGGAAGACATTATATTTCTGCTACTACAATCTGATCTCAGATGCCAGTAAATTAAACTACTACATAATTATATGATCACTGGAAAGCACAGTGAAACAGTATACGTGGCACTGGTAGGAGACAGCACTGGAAATAAACTCAGTGAAATATGCATTACATAATTTAGGATTATTTAAAGCTACAGATTACTAAATCCTAATGGGCACATAAATACAGTATGAAAATGTGTAGATGTTTTTGCATATAATCAGACAAGAACATTAGAATCTCTTATTTTACACTGTCACAGATTATAAGCTTATATAAATAAGATATTTCTCTTAAAGGATGAACATTTTTTGTATTACAATTCCCAATTACATCTTCAGTTTATCAGACTACTGCTATCCTATACTCTACCATCTACCCAAGATAAGAACCTACAAAAAAGGGGGAGGGTAAGAATATGGTACATCTCACACATTTTGACCAGAGTTTATATTTAACTGTAAGAAGCAATCCTAAGTCATGTTGTATTTATAAATTTCTTTTAATATTAAATAACTGTAGACACTATATATTTCTTTAATGCTTGAATTCTTATATCATGTTTTACAAGGAAGGAATGAATGAATGAAGGAAGATTAGGGTTTAATATGGTGTCAACATTGTGGTCATTAAAGCTGGAGCACTTTGTTGGATTGTTTATGCTAAGGACGGGGAAGAAAATCAGCTGCACCGTTTCAAGAAACCATCCCAGCATTTGCCTGGAGTGATTTAGGGAAATCACAGAAAACCTAAATCTGGATGGCTGGTTTGAACTGCAATCCTAGCAAATGCAAGTCCAGTGTGTTGGCACTGCACCACCTCCCTTGGTCTTGTTTTACAGTGACATAATACAATATATCTGATACAACCTGTTGGCCTACGGGACATCCCTCCTGATCTAGTTGCACACTTGCCCCACAGTGCCGGATTGCTGCCTGAGTGGGAACTCTGAAGGAATAACTAGCATTCTCTGTTTAGGCTTGTTCAAATTTTTGTAAGGCTACGGGACCAAACAGCAGTGCTCACGAGTCCCAAGACTTACAAACTACGTAAACTAACTTACACTAAGGACGAACTTGAACCTCTGACAGGGAGTAGCTGCGCATGGCCACTTCCACATGGCAGACCAGAGTATATACTAGGTTTCACATTATGACATAATAGGAAATTTGAGTAACTGAAGTTATAGATTGTAAAAAGTGTTATTGATCTTTGGTGCAAAAGAAAAAGAAATAAGATCGAGTTTGTTTTGCAACTGCAATACACTAGTAATACTGTGAGAGCCACATTGTTCAATGTAAAATTCTTAAATTTTAACTGCAGTATAGAAAGGAAGGCAAAAACAAAATGTAGTCTCTACAACCAAAATCTTCTTTACTCACAGAGTCATGTCTACAGTTCTTAACAAAACATATCATAAAAAAGAAAATATTCAATTACTTTTAAATCGCTGAAGATGTTAAAAAGTTGATATTTCATAGAAACTCACTCTCAGCACACTAACAGGCGGAGGCAGTTGATTAGACTTTCATCACTCAAGCTGCCACATAATTGAAAAACTGTGTAAGTATAAAAATGTGTAGATGTCCAAAATTTAATTGTTTATTACAATTTTAAGTAGCACAACTTTATAATCTAACATAATGTGAGGATACAGGGTTTTAGGTTAGTAACCTCTTTGGTACGTTTTGGTCGAACGATAGTTATCGGTGGTGTGCAGCGAGAGCTGCTGGCAACAATGCTTAGGTTGGAATGTTCTTTGCTTGTTGGCCGGGGTGCGGCAGTCTCCCGCCGACCACAGAGCGAGGCGGTAGCATGTCGGCAGTGAGTTTGTAACCTGCATTTAGTGGCGGCTAAAGTTTTTGCCATTCCGTCGTATCACATACGGGTTGGAGCTGCATATTGAAATGTTTCAGTGTGGACTTGCAGACATTCATTGTAGTGGCACGCGGTTATTTAATCGGTGTATTTAAAAGGAAGAGTTTTTAACATTTGTCGTTCCATAATAAAGGAAGTTAACAAAGTTTACTGTTGTGGATCAACCTAGTAATTGTCCGCATCCCATACCGTCAAATCATTGGAACAATTATTAAGTGATTAAGCATAAAATAGAATGTAATGGCAACTTCGCCCATCAAGGATTAGGTGGACGCAGCTGAGACGTTACAATAAAAGATCCTTTCTCGCAAAATATTTTTATCTTTAGTACAATTAAATAAAAGATGAATATGTTAAGGACCACAGTAACAACACCTAGCAGTTGCATGGCCAAATTACTAGTAAACAGCTACTGAACTATGGTTTGTTCTGTACAGTAGTGTAGTAAACATGTTGTCACCAGCTCTGTGGCCCATTGTGATGTTATTTTTAAACTTATATCACAAGTCATTCATGAAGATACAGTTACATTGTTTAATATTTTTATTTATTGGCGATTGTAATGGATTATTTATGTTACATAAGGTAGTCTATTACTAAATGTGTCCTCCTGTTTCTGATTTGCTGTAGACTTGAAAATGGTCATCACTAACTGAAACCGGTCTTCAAAATGACAAGAAATTTGTGATCATTGATGGAAATAAAGATACTAAATGGAATAACAAAAAGGATAACTGTTATAAATTTGTGACCATGTTGCAGCTTAAGAAATTTCACTGTGCTAACTCCAAAATTCTTTGCTGGCATATGATTTCTAAACAGTATTACAAGTATCAGTTATTAACAAATGGCATGACTATAGACATTATAATAATGAACCAAGACCAGCAAATTAGTCTCCACTACCGGAATTAAAATGAAGGGTTAAATTTTACTAATGATATTGGCCACATAGAGTATTGATATTGGCAACAGATGAAACTGATGGGAGTTGTGTGACACTGTCACTAGCCAGTCATGTGATAGTTTTTGGTATCTAACGAGATTTGCTAGTTTCTTAATGGAATAAATGAACACATTTTGTTGTTTGGCATTTAATGTTTTCTTTTATCACAATATGGCATGAGAGCTACAACGATATGTTCCCTTTACGATGATAATTAATTTAGTGACCCATCAGGCACAGAGTAGGAACAGCATTAATCATTTACTTCACAAAGGAATGAAGGGCATAATCCTTTCTGTTGACCATTAAGTAAATAATTACTGCTGTTCCTGCTCTACGGTTGACAAGTTCTTGCATGTACTCTTGTCCGGTCAGCATAATAAAGGGAACCGTTTTGTTGTCATAAACATAACTGTGTTAAAATTCATAGTAATGTGTGAAAGAGCACACACACCGAACATCGAACATTCTTTGACATCCTTTTGTTTCTTATAATTACTTTTTTGTGCAACAATTAAAGCAGCTGAATTCTGATTGGACTGCCTGCACCTGCTCCATCACTTGCCCCCCCTCATTTGTAGCCTTTTTCGTTCGTTGCCAACATCAACATGCTAGGCCACCAACAGCGTAAGTAAAATTTCACCAACTAAAGAGATCTTTCCAGTGTTCACAATAATTTAGAAAATAATGAAAAATCTGAACTGAGAAGATGTGGCAGTCATTTGAAGCCAACCCTGCAACTTCGGATTCTAAATCTAATTAAAGAACTGTTGCACCACCTGCCTCGGTTTTTTACTGCACCCCACCATACAAGGCCTGAAAACTTCTCCCTAATTAGTTTTACAATTTAGCAAATGTGAAACATTCTACAAATGTAAAGAATTGTAAGAATGTGTTACCTTACATATTCGTGACCCCAGTCACCAATTTCACAAACAGATCCCAGAAGCCTATACTTAAGACATTCAGTTTTATCTCCAGTGACTGTCATAGCTAGCACCGATATCACATCAGCACAAAATTCCTTTGTCTTCTGGTCTTTAATTTTATCATATACAGTCTTCATTGCTTCAAAATGTTGCCTCATAAATTTGAGAGGTTTTGGGACACTGGTCATTGATGTGGTGGAAGCCTGAATCTGGCTCCTCAGGCTCTCCAGAGCTGGCAAGTATTGAGTCTCATCATCATCCTGTAACAAATGCAATTCAACTTATTACTACCGATAATATCTGCACCACCACACAAACTCAAAAGTTAATAGTTGACAACTACATTTAATTCAAAAAATGAGCTTAATTTGCACATGACATAAGTGAACACCACATAGTTTCATTCAATTTCCTTGTTGGTACTTGATAAAACTTGTTAACTGGCACTCTACATAAACAAAAAGCCAGGAGTGGATGCTGCTTGTGATTTAAAATTCTACATTGCGAGGGAAAAAAAAAAAAAAATTGCTTACAGCAAGAAGTAGTGTTTCTTTGTCCCCCCCCCCCCCTCCCCAACACACACAAACTTGCTGATGAGGTATGACGAACTAAATATAAGACGCAAGTTGCTCATTGAAATTTAAAACACTTTAGCAGGTTTCCACACCTGGTGACTTCATCCGAAGTATTGATAAAAATATTACCTAAAATGGATTACAAATCACATACCAGAAAAGCAATATATGGAAATATATAATTTGTAAAGAAAAGATAATAATCTAAAGAACTGTACAAAGGCAATTACTTTGCATATTTTATAGGACAGACAGGAAGAGCTTTCGCTACCAGATGCAAAGAACATCTCTTAGGGGTAAGAGATATGAATAGTTACAACTCTTCTTTTGCTAGTCATTTATTAATCACAAAATACAGACCAAAAGAAGTTCAGAACTTAGTATGTTGCATAGAGAGGAGAAATAGACAAAACTTGGTGTTCTTCATGAACTGGTAATATTTCAACATTTTTCTTTACACGATAATTTCATTCTTAATGAGCACTTACAACTGCATAATAAAAATTTTTAAGTACTCTGAAACTGTTGCTCAGGGACCCTTGAGGTTGTATTTCAGTTTTGGATTCTCCATACAGTTATAGGTAATAATATTTTCCTTTCTCTGGTTAAATGGTATTCATACTATAGAAAAACATGTAATTTTAGTTTTAAACTACTGTAACACTGACAATTGTCATTATATCGCACTACTGTATTAATATACCGTTGTCTGATTATAGTTTATTCTCTGTCTGAATTTGAAAATAGTCTGTCATTTCATATTATCTTGTTAACCTTCTAGCCACATGATGTATTTTATTACAATGTAATGTCTGGATGAGGCAGACGTTTCTGTTAGCCGCTAGGTGGTATCGCAAGTGACATGGCCACGGCCAGTATATGCGACGATTTAGTTTGATGCTGCATGAAATGCAGTCACTACAACAGCCATTAATGGCAAGCCCATTTAGTTTTTAACATTTCATAAGCAAGCCAGGATTTGTCTAATATACAGTGTTTTACTGCTGACAATCTAGGTTAGCATCGCTCGTGGGAATATGTAATGTACCTGTTTTACAGTAATACATTTTTTTTACAAATAAAATATTTTCATGTAATGCACTTCTAATATGTAATTTGTAGTCCATTCTAGGTAATATTTTTATCAATATTTCCCAGACATCCCTAGTGAATGAATTTAATTACGCAGCTTGCAGGCTGCTAATTTGTACTTGCAGGAAATAACTTTTATGGTTGCGGCTTTCAGACAAGCTATATTTAAAATCCTAAAACCACAATTAAAAAATGAAAAGAAAGAGAAAGAAAATTATACCAGAAATTTCACTCACCTTACAAAAATGAAAATGTCTACAATATCAAGATCCCAAACAAAAAAATACACCAAACAATTTTATTTGCCCTACATAGTTCAAACTGAGTCTACAATACCACAAACGTAAACACAGTTTAAAAAACTGGGGCAGGAAATTTCAGATGACCTTAAGAGCTCAAACAAAACCCACAATACCTCACACAACACAGCTCAACAAAGCTGGTGTCTAACCCTCCAACTGATCCACGATACATAGCTAAAGCAGTCAGTGGTACCACAAAATCAAAACTCAAACATGTAGCTAATACTGAAAACTTAACATCACCAATGTAAAATGAACTCCACGATACCTACTAATCACATATTTATCAACATCTAGTAACACAATAAAGAATTCTTTTAAAAAAAACTGCACTAACTCTTTTGATACATTAGAAACATAACTAACGAGAGTACTTCCAAAACTTGATAAATGCAACAGATGCAGCTTTTCATAAAATGAGTTTAACTGCACCTTCATACACTATATAATCAAAAGAATACAGACATCTGGCTGAAAATGACAAGTCTGTGGCACCCTCCATTGGTAATTCTGGAATTCAATATGGTGTTGGCCCATCCTTAGCCTTGATGACAGCTTCCACTCTCACAGGCAAGTTCAATCAAGTGCTGGAAGGTTTCTTGGGGAATGGCAGCACATTCTTCAGATAGCAGCACTGAGGAGAAGTATGAATGTATGTCAGTGAGGCCAAGCACAAAGTCGGCATTCCAAAACACCCCAAAAGTGTTCTATATGATTCAAGTCTGGTCTCTTTGCAGGTCAGTCCTTTAGAGGGATGTTATTGTCATGTAATCACTCTGTGACAGGCCCTGCATTATGAACAGGTGTTCGATTCTGTTGAAAGACACAATCGCCATCCTCGAATTGCTCATCAACAGTTGGAAGCAGGAAGGTGCTTAAAACATTAATGCAGGCCTGTGTTGTGATAGTGCCATGCAAAACAACAAGAGGTACAAGCCCCCTCCATGAAAAACATGACAACACCATAACACCACCGGCTCCAAATTTTACTGTTGGCACTATAAATGCTGGCAGATGACATTCACCGGGCATTCGCCAATACCCACACCCTTCAATTGGATCGCCAAATTGTGTACCATGATCCATCATTCCACACAATGGTTTTTCACTGTTCAAACATCCAATGTTTATGTTCCGAGGCATCGTTTGGCAGTGACCTACGTAATGTGGGGCACTGTTTGGCATTGACCTACGTAATGTGTGGATTATGTGCAGCCGCTCGGCCATGAAATCAAAGTTTTTTTCACCTTCTGCCAGTCATAGTACTAGGAGTGAATCCTGACGCAGTTTGGAATTCCTGTGTGATGGTCGGCATAGATTCCTGCCTGTTACACTTTATACCCCTCTTCAATTATTGTCAGTCTCTTTCAGTCAACAGACGAGGTCAGCCTGTAGGCTGTTGTGCTGTTTGTATCCCCTTCATGTTTCCACTTCACTATCACATCAGAAAAAGTGGCACTAGGAATGTTTAGGAGTGGCGAAATCTTGCATACAGAATTCTGACATAAATGACACACTATCATCTGACCACGTTCGAAGTGAATTAGTTTCACAGAGTACCCCACTCTACTCTCTCACAATGTCTAATGTTTGTGGTGCCCTCTGGATACTTTTGATCACATAGTGTAGATATGATAAAGCATAATAATGAAATATATTAATATTTTATTTTTACAATAGTATATTAAGTGTGATTTTTCAGGTGCTTTTATAAAAGTTAATAAATGCTTATAATTATTGCTGGTTATGTTGCCTTCTTGAATTCCTTGCATTTTTTTCTACACCCAATTGTTTATTTTCTGTAGTGTTCAATATTTTTCAGCAGAAATATGCTATGCTGTAATACTTATTACATGCATGTAATGTTTCAAAGGCATGTTTTTCTTTTTTCCTTTATTTAACCCTTAGCTTCCCAGGTCATTTTCTGTCACACTCTGCCCCAGGTGCGGTCTAACAGACCGCAATTTTTAAATAATCATAAATAGTTCTGATTGTTATTTAAGTGAACTAATTCAATTTATTACACAAAAGGCTACTTATGTCTACATAAACTCTGTAAAAGGAATACATTTTAAAATTAATTATATGAAATATATACATTCAAACGTAAAACTGCAGAAAATGGATTTAACATTACATTATTTTATTAACAATGTAAAAAGTCAAATACTATGGCCTTTAAATTTTACTTTGTGCCATATTTTTATTGTTTACTGTGTTTGTAATGGTAAAAACATAAGAAACTCTCCAAAAAAATTCACAAAAATAAAAATTTCACTACTGCTTTGATGGTAACTTTTTGTCTTTTCAAATGTTTTGTCTGCACTCAATGCAAATTTTGGTAGAACACTCAAGGCAGATGGGCTTCTTGCAACAATGACAAACATAACACGTCTCTCTCTTCTTTTTTGGGTCACAGGTGGAACATGTTCTACGTTTTTCCAATCGCTCTCCAACTACTGCTAGTCTAGTTTCTGCGACTCCCAACACATGGTGAATGGATGCACAAAGTTCACGTGGAATGTGAGGAATTTTCACTCGTTTTTCCATCTGTGGTATCACCAGTGAGTTTGCCAGCCTTTTCAAAAAATTGAAGGGGCTGATTTCAGCACTGTCCTTGTAAGAGCTGTGGAGAACAAATGCGTTCACCCCACTTATGTCCAAAATATGGAAAAACAAAGCCATTGGCCATCGCTGGCTACATCGAGCAGTTGAATACTTGGCACACTTCTCATCTAGGACATCAACACCACCATTAGTCTGATTATAGTAAGAAATTATTTCTGGTTTACCTGTTACTCCATCTTTGCTTTCATCATGATGCATAGACGAAATAAGAATTACGGCTCTGGCCTTTTTTGGCACAAATGAAACAAGACTTAGAGCATTTGTAAATGCATACATTGCAGAACCAACTTCCTTGTATCTAGCAAGTAAGAAATCTTTTGGCATTTCTCTTTTATTTATTTATTTTTTTTCAACATTCCCACATATGTTAGTCCTCTTTGTTTCAGGCATGTTGCTAACTCGATTGAGCTAAACCAATTATCGGCAGTAATATTTCGGTTAGTCTGTTCAATTGGTTTAGCAAGTCTAATGACAGCCTGAGTTGGCTTTTGGAATTTCTTTTCCTCTGAACTTAGATTTTGACCGTCTGAATCCTTTCCCGTGTAAACATATACATTAAACAGATAACCAGTGCGAGCATCAGTAAGGCACATGACTTTTAGCCCATACTTGCATGCTTTCTTCGGAATATACATTTTGAATCTACATTTTCCATGAAACAATACAAGCATTTCATCGACACATGCACATTCCTCAATCTTGTACAACTTCTGACAATTGTCGATGAATTTTGTGAAAATTTCTAATATCGGCGCTAAAGGATTGTTTTGCTTGTGTTCGAAACGGGTTGAAGGATCATCGAATCTCAAACATATTAGAAGTATGCCAAACCAGTTTTTTGGTATAACACATCTAAAAATATCACGTCCAGTACCATCTGTGGCATAAAATGATTTATAATCTTCTCCGTTGGATTTGAAAATAGATGAGTAAAATAGTAAACCAATAAAAGCTTTTTAGTTCATATAAATCTGTTTCATGCCAAACATCTGGTTCATTTTCAGACTTTTCTTTGTTTACTATAATATTCAAAATATTGTCAGTCATCAGCAAATAGTGAGTGGATCTGGATTGTTACCTACTTCGGCAGGTGGTCGTACAGTCAGCAAATGAATGATATTATGCTGACGCACACGAGAGTTCCTCAAAAGTGGCTTCGAAGACCAATGAAAATTGTTTCGACTAAAAATATTTCTTGCAGAATTCTTAGCTGATGACACTGTCTCCATGTCTGTCTTCATCATTTTGATTACTTGTTTCACTAGATGAATCCACAAGTGGCAATATAATTTCTTCTTCACTTTCACACTGTTCTGAGTCTGAATTATGTTCACTTTGAATCTCATAGTCACTGTCTGATCACTTCCTGAAGTGCCTTCAAACCATTTCAAAACAGTATTCTCAAAATGAGTGTCTGTAACATGCACAGTAGAGGAAGATCTCGGTGCTGAATCCATAATGCAAAGGCCCAGGTGCCATTTCTGAGACCGCTAGCACAAAAGAAGATGTAATAATATTGCTTCAACTCATGTTAACGTAGCTACTGACAGTGGAAAACAGAGCAGGTGTTGGAAGCAACGATTACGCAACGATGTATTATCCTTCCCCATCCCTGTCCATCCACAATTGACTAACAATAAGCACTTGTGGTCTGTGAGACCGCACGTGGGACGTTAATGGTTAATTCATAGTTTTTTACTTTATTGAGAATACAAACAATAATAAGAGAAATACAGTGGCATATAACAATAGCCATGGTAACTATTTTAAGACAATTCTTTAGTTTATATCATAATCATCAACACTGCATGAAATATGAAATGAATAACAAAAATAGTATCATATCTTGCAATCACATTTTTACTGTTATAGACTTCCCTCTTATAGTTATACATTATTCATCTACAACTTCTTTGCATCATCATCTGTAATTTCACAATTCTTTAACAAGGTACACAAATCTTTCTTCTTTTCTTTATATACCAGATTTGCTTTTGTTAAAAGGGTATATGCTAGTATTGTTTCTTTTGTATGAGGGTGTTAAGCTGTACTGGATCTCCACAGTATATACCACTTACTGCCATATTAACAATTTTCTTTGCATTCTTGTGTGAGATTACACACTGGTGCTTCACTATTAATGGTAGGTGGGATTTTAGAATGTTCTGTGCACTATATTTTACATTTTTAACAGTTCAGTTAGTGTTTAGAACTTTGAGAGTACCATGCTCTTCTAAAATGTCATAATATTCTTTAATAGGAAAGATACTCCCTTTTTCTGTAAGTCTTCTCAATTTTACCAAATTCTCTGTCTAGAGGCCATTAGCTGTGGCCATGGACAGGGAAGAAGCAACAAATATTAATTAATATTGAGCAGCTTTCCAAAAATGTAGTAAGCATTGTCTTCATGCAACAGTTTTTATTTTGGCCACACCAAGAATCTGAGAACAGGTACATAGTAATAGTGGCATCATTAGGTTGGAGTTTTGTATCTCAGTCAGAAAGACTGACAAAGTATGCATCCTCTTTAAGGTTTTGTGTCCACCCAAATGTAGAAAACAATGCTTTTACTTTTTTAAAAAAAAAATCCTCAGCAGGCATCATGATGCACAGATTAAGTAACCGACTTGTTTAGCATAAAAACCGCAAAGACGTGGCGACATACAACACATTTAGCTATTGGCCATGGGCTTCTTCAGAAAATAGAACACTCACGCAATCACACAGGCACACAACACAGTCATACAACCATCACCCCCGAATGCCACACTTCGATCCTCTTCTGTTACTCCCTCTCCTTTGACAACCTTCCTGGAACCTGCTTATTAACAGGGGTGTAGATAATTCAGTCTTCTCAGGGGAGGAGAGGGGGTTAGTTTTTAAATACAAGAAGTTCATTCAGCTCAGTATCCAAACTATGTGCACAGCTGATCTGTAAACTGTTTCAATGTTTAAAATTGGAACATAAGTTGCATAACGAGGGACTAAAAATAGCTCTACGGTAATGGTCTGCAGCAGTGTCATTGTTTTCTTCCTTTTTGCATTCTGGGTGTCCACTACCCTGTGCTGAGGTGAAGAAATATGAAGCAATTTTAACAGCAACTTATCTTGATCCACAGTTTGATAATGTAACATGGTGAAGAAGATGGGAAATATTTTCATAGGAGAGCTTTGCATTCTTTCATTATTTTAGCTTTTAATGGTGACACCTCAAGTCAATGAGTGCATTTAATTACAGACTCCTTTTTTACATTTTTTGGATAAAGTCAACATCAGAGTCAGGGTGGCCACTTGTGTACTACCCTTATGTTGACAACGTACAACATGCCACTTTGACTTTTACAATAAAACTTGATCCATTTATGTTCACCCACCCACCTACTGCAGCCCCATAATTTAATTGCATGATACTAGAGACAAACATCCCACACTGTTCCATTCCCTCTGCAATCAATATACATATTAAATAAGCCACACCAGAATGATGTTACACAACAGAGGTATGTCTTGTGTCAGAGAAGATAAAATTCACTTACCACCAGTTTATCAACCAACAGGTTAAGTTCTTCCTGCAATTGCTTGTCCTCTTCAGACTAAAAAAGAATAGAGAAAACTATATGTAAGCCAATGTAAAATTTGCAACAAAAACACCAACACACATTATGACATGAGTAACTCTATGGTTCTAAAGAAGAAGAAAATAAACCCTTATTACACAAAAATTGTTTTACTAATAAAACTGTTACTGAAATGCAACCATTCAAAACTAATTGAAAGATCTGTTGACATGACAGCTTTACCTTTAGCAGCTGACTGAGTACATAGTTTCTGATTATACGAATCACTAAACAGGTTTACTATTGATATGGATGATGCCCATTTTTGTTAACACCACTGATCATCACAAGCAGCCATGTATTTAACAAAATAGGCTAGAATATTTTACATTTATTAGATGTTTTCACAGCATTGAATTCAATAGTGTGGTTGAAAATTTGAGCTGGAGCAGAACTCTAACATGATTTCTCCATCTCTTGCGAACAGTTGCCTTGACTGTATTAAACATGTTCCACTTCTGACCCATTCTCAACATACTGCACATTACTTTCACAATGTCTGTTCTTTTGGACATTTGTGAATCGTCAGACATGTCTTTGCTTTTGGACATGTCTTAAAAAGACAGCCACCATTCATCCAACATAGTTAAGGCAACTGTTTGCAATAAACACATAATCTGGGTGAGATCCTGGTCTGACAGAAATTTCAACCTATCAGATTAATTTCATTCAATGCTCTGTAACAGTCAATAAGTCTGAAATCTTCTGTTTCAAGTCTAACATGTTGAAATTTCAGAACAGGGCACAGAAAGTAGGTAATAAAAAAAATAGGTGTGATAGATGACCAGTTTCAATCTAAGTTTAGATCATCTTCAGACCTCTTACTATAGATGTTCGGGCGGTGAGCATGCGGCGACTGCAGTCAGCTAAATTACATTAGGACATTTAAATTACACACCCAACTCCTTAATGATAGGAGAGATGAATTATCATTGGCCCTCTCAATGACACTTCTGATTGGCTGCCTTTTGCTACCAACATCTGGACTTCAAGAAGAAACCAGAGTTCTCTGCACTACGATTTAACCTTTGAATGGTGTATTGATTTCCTTGGGATGGTTCAACTGAGTTTATCATATGATCACCTTCCAACAAGTTAGGAACTGCCCCTCTTAGCCAGTTGTAAAGGAACCCACCAGAATATACTGAGAATTTTTTTTACATTAATAATCATTCCATATAGAAACAACAGATATCAGTAAAAAAAAACGAAGTGACCTACCACCTAATGACCTGAACCCTCTGCAATTAAACCACTAACTCTTCATAAATGTGACATACAAATGACTACTACCTACTGTAAATTCAACTGCTAGCAACATAGCCACTAGCAAATATCTTCACAAAGCAATATATCAGAAGGAACATTTTATGAGAAACACAGCTACATAAAGGTACTATGTGTGGCTCAATAGTTAAATGACGGACTACAAATACAAAGGTTGATGCTTCAATCTCATTTTATTTTACTTTTGTCACTTAATATTTCCTTACCCTTGGATAGATTTATGTTTGTGAAAAACAGCAGAGTTCATAGTGGACTGTTTTTCCATCTGTACCTGGATGATAGGTAGGATAAAGTTGCAGAAAGACAATGGCATACAACCCACAACTTCAAAAACCATGTAGTTTATGTAATAGTCCTTGCACTGGAGAACTTTGTGATAAATATTTGTATCTGCTGAAGCACTAGAGTGTTACTGGAGTAATTTCTCCTTCAAGTACCACAGAAGCAGCAAGGATTTGTAGAAGTAAGAGTCCATATGATGCGCACAAGGCGTCACAAGAAGAATCACTTTCTTATAGCAGCTGTCAAATATTACAAATAATCAATTTTGGGTCTTTTATAGAATGTGACTCCACCTGTTGGCTTTGATCCATGGTATCAACATGTTGAATAGTAGTCTCTGTGTGGTGGCGAGCTACAAATTTTACGAGGGCAGTTACTTTTACTGAATGGACAAGAGTACATTGGAAACCTATCTAACATAGAGCAAGAACATCATTTACTTTCTTTATGGTCTCTATGAAACACTAACCAAGTCATTCTATGTTGTTCAGATTTCTAAGAATATTGGAAAATCTAGCAAGGCTTAATGAGCCCCGCGATCCAATTAAAAACACTAAGCTGTTGAAACATTGATTTTTTACAATTGGCTATCACTGAAATATGGGTTTGCGAACATGATGACGTCACGGGATAAAGCAGATGGGTGGAACTGTTAATTATGCATCCATTTTTAAACCATCAGCTGAGTAGACTCAACCTTATTCCTAAGGGTTTATATTCAGGTACCGGTAACCATATTCACAGTCACATCTCTATAGCCCTTTTGGGACTATACCAAAGGACCCAATTCCACCTGTCTGCTTTGACTCATGGCTTCATTGGTGGGTAGGCACATACCAAACAGCCAAGAACATTCTGAAACACAAAAATACTCATACAGCTAAAGTCTCGATCAGTGGGATGGGGAGCGTCATGGAGTGTCCGTGGCAGTGTTAGGTTGGCAATGTAGTAATGTAGTACATTTTGAGTAGCCAATGGCATGTAACTTTGATTTTACGAATATGTCATGATATTAATGGTTGTGGTTAGGCAGGGACCTAAGAGTACAGATTAAATTGTTGCAAGCAGTCTCCAAAATTATGAACACAAAAAATTATAGTAATTCATATCATTTGAGAGACAAAACACACATATTTCGATTTACGTAACTACAAAGTGTTACACCTGAACAGAAGACAGGGCATTTGGTGAAACGTAGTTCTACATTCGAATACTGTGATTCATTTTGAAAATAAAATAATTGAAACATGATGGTAACACATTAATTATCACATCTTATAAATAAGAGTGCCGCAATTCATCCCAGTAGTCACAGCAACTGTTGCCAACACTGCACGTCACATAAGTATGCTGCCGATGGAGACTTTTACCTACTCATACGGTGCAGTAAAACTTTCCCATTATGCACAAAGAAACTTTCCTTTGCCATAGTGTTCTCCCAAGCAGTAAGCAAAGCCAACGAATGATCAACATTTCAAGCAATTAGCATGTTTTTAATTAATAAAACATTGGCCTCAGGTAGGTGAATGTAAATTAATCAGTTTGTATTGTAAAAAGTAATGTCACATTTGTAATGAAAGGAAATGATCACTGTTTCAAGTCATACAACACACTACATCAAGGGTCAAAGCATATGGATGGTATTGCGTGAGCACTTCACGTGACCCACTACTAGACTAAACCGTATAATGAACCGTCCATGGCGCTGGTCATCATCACAGCGCAAATGGTGGCATGCACCTAATAGTATGGCAGTCAACTGTCATCCAGAAAATACAAAAATTGAAAAACTGGTTGTGCTGACAGCTTTAACTGCAGTGTAGCCCAAGATCAAAGTTAGGTTGCGAGTTGGATGAAGCAAAGGAATGTAAAAACAAAAACAAAACAAAAATGTTATTGTAGAGAATGTTATGTGAAAATCCAATATTTTATACTATAACATAACTATCAGCTACACAAATCAGCTGTTCTGCCATCTTCCGGGCAAGCATTACCAACATACACATCAATGAATGATCATGAAAATCCGTCCTGTAAAGATGGTTCCATGACTCAAAACTGGTAGGCATAAAGTTGAGTCTATATAGTTGATGGATTAAAGATGCATTATTTCAAACTTTAAAACAAGCAGCCTGTCTTTCTTAACCAATGACATATATAAGTATTATTCGAGTGGACTCTCATAGCAACCTTCAGAGACAGGGATGAGTCATACAATAAAGATGTGCAGTTACTTTCAGACAGCAGTTATTATGACAAATACTTATCAAACTAAGAATGATCCCAAGAAATTATACTAGGAAGAGGATAAGATAGTATTGTCTGAGAGGAAACAATGACAGTTACATGATTAGTCTGAATAATTTCTCCAGAAGGGTTTATTCTAATACTTCTAGGCAGGATGATATGAGTGCGTGCTTCTACACACAAGGGACTGACTGATAAATAGTTCTATACATGAGGTAGCTAATTAATGACCCAGCATTATTACTTATATATATTGGAGATATTCAGCAGCAAGATTGTCATATATTCACAGGAAACGTAATTAAAGTTGATCACATAGGTATTTAACCCCATTACTCCAGAAAATGTATCGGACAAAACATATAGGGGCTACATAGCTTGATGAAA
Organism: Locusta migratoria; assembly: GCA_026315105.1. Taxonomy (NCBI): domain Eukaryota; kingdom Metazoa; phylum Arthropoda; class Insecta; order Orthoptera; family Acrididae; genus Locusta; species Locusta migratoria. Next base: position 449,101,061 of record CM048755.1, on the reverse strand, counting down.
CAACTTCGTTTACCCAGAGTAATTCGTGTCGTTATAAAGACAGCAATAAGTTTGGTGACTGAATAACTATATAATCATTTCCCTACACGGGTTATTCGAAGATGAAAAATCATGTAGGTACTGGGATTTCAAAAATTTCGTGCCACTGTGCTCGCAGAATACAGGGAGTAATGTCATGGTTTATGACAAATACTGAAGGGACATTAGATAGCGAAGAATATTAATCCAAAGTGAAAGAATAAGTTCAATACTTGAAAAACTGCTACACATTGAGTCATCACATAACATATCACAGCAATACTTATGATTTATGCCACAAATTATTTGCAAAAGCACATGCGATACACAAATGAAAAATATAATATTGACGTTTACCAGTTCAGCCGTTTCTTCTTCGGTTTTCTTCTCTTGCTCCTCCTTCGTGCCTTCCGTCATTGTAACGTCGTCAGGCATTTTGCTAAAGTTTATTTACTAACTCACAACGAAAGATAAACAATATTACTTGTACACATTACACTCAAACGCCAGTCATCACCCGCAAAGAGTACACCAAACCAACGTAGCTTTCAAAGATGTTAAGAATTCATTGCAAAGAAAGAACTTCTCAAACCTCCATGGCGTTCGCAGTGGCCAAAAGGACTGCGGCGTGCCAGTCACGGTCTGCACGGCCGCTGCGATCGGGAGTTCGAATCCCCCCTCGGCCATGGATGTTGGTGCCGTCTTTAGTGTAAGCTAGTAGATAAGTAGTTGTTAAGTTTAAGGACTGAGGACCCCGCAGTTAAGTCCCATAAGCGCAACCAACATTTTTTGAAACCTCCATGATTCACAATCTAAAGACAACAGTCACAAGCTAAATTTTGATAACCACCGCAACAGTACCGTTGAAAGCGGCTAGCAAGCTACGGTATGGGATGAGTCCGAATAATATAGTTTATATTGAACTTAAAAGTTGTCACAATAGGGAGCATATGACGTGCGATAAAAATCGACAATTAAGGCCAATTCATACTGTCCGTCACGTCACCGTCCGTCAGAACATTCCACAATGTATTTCTAATGGCGGCGTTCACACTGTCCGTCAGCGGACCGTCACGTCAACGTCACGTCAAGCTTTCTCGCGAAGAAAGTTTTGACGGAACGGTCGTCTGCTAACACGGAAGTTAACCTATTTTCGTCACGCGAATTAAATGATACAGTCGACGATTGCACTGTTTATATGCAAATAAGTCTTATTCGCCTTTATTTTGTTGTTATACTTCGTTTTAGGGCTAAATGTCAAATGTTTCATGACGACTTAAATGTTTTTGTCAATTGAAGGCCAATTCACACTGTCCGTCACGTCAACGTCACGTCACGGAACCGTCACGTCAAGTTGTATTCACACTGTCCGTCCGTGTCCGTCACTTCAATTCGTCCATCTCAATACGCGATGTTGAAAGTGAGGTAATGAGTGGCGATCTGTTAAGTAGAAAGTCATAGTTTAATACTAGAAAGGGGAAACAACAACGCTAAATGTTATTAACGGCCAAATAAAACTTTACAGTGTATGTTTTTGGCCAACTTTCTGGGAACTGAAACAACATTTCAAAACATCGACATCTATTTTCAAGCGAAAAAATAAAAATTATGAAGACATCGAACCATACTTGTAAGAGCATAAATAGCGCCTGTATACTTTAACCATTACGATTTGCTCGCTGACATTGTTAATACCGTCGTAAACAACTGTCTTTCATTAGAACTGACATTTTCATTTAAAGAGTTATTTAATGAAAGATGCGTAATCAAATTACAATCTTATTCAAATAAACAGTTTGCTTCAGTCGTTTCTGTTACAATGTTACGTAAAATAAACCAGTTTTTGGTTTCATATATCCGACCTCGATTTTGTCAATTGACAAAAATATTTAAGTCGTCATGAAACATTTGAGATTTACCCCTGAAACAAGGTACAATAACAACACAAAGATGAATAAGACACATTTGCATATAAACAGTGCAATCGTATACTGCAACACGTAATTCGCGTCATGAAAATAGGTTAACTTCCGATGTTAGCAGACGGCCGTTCCGTCAAAACATTCTTCTCGAGAAAGCTTGACGGACGTTGACGTGACGTGACGGTCCGGTGACGGACAGTGTGAATGCCGCCATTAAAAATACATTGCGGAATGTTCTGACAGACGGTGACGTGACGTGACGTGACGGACAGTGTGAATTGGCCTTGAGTGTCCCCCTCGGATATCTGAAACCAAAAAATGGTTAATGTTACTTAACATTGTAACAGAAAAGACTGAAGCAAACTTTATTAGAATAAGATTGTAATTTGATTACGCATTTCTCATTAAATAACATTTTAACTGAAAAAGTCAGTTCTAACGAAAGACAAAAATTCAGTTGTTTACGACGGTATTAACAATGTCAGCGGGCAAATCGTAATGGATAAAGTAATCAGGCGCTAATTATGCTCTTATAAGTATTGTTTGATGTTCTCATATAGTTACTTTTTCCCTTGAAAACAGATGTCGATGTTTTGAAATGTTGTTTCAGTTTCTAGTAAGTTGGCCAAAAACATACACTGTAAAGTTTTAATTGGCCGTCAATAACATTTTTCGTTGTTGTTCCCTTAATTCTAGTATTAAACTATGACTTTCTACATAACAGATAGCTACTCATAACCTCACTTTCAACATCGTGTATTGAGATGGGCGAATTGACGTGACGGACACTGACGGACAGTGTGAATACAACTTGCCGTCACATGACGTTGACGTGATGGACAGCGTAAATTGGCCTTTAAAAAAATGATACAACGTTTGTAATTCTTTAGTTTCCTATGGGCCCTGGGATATATGAAACGGTATGTTACAGGACAGTTTATTTACGATACTCTTGTAGAGATATTTAATGAAGAATCTAATTCCCGCCCTAGTAAACACCAAAAGACATTACATTTTATTAAAAGATGTCGTGTATGTACCTAATAACCGAGAGTAATGTACGTTACAGCTCAATCAGTGAATGTGAAATGTAGGAAATTAATATGAAATGGATTAACTAAATCATTTAGCATTAGAAACAACTCAATACACGTCTAACTAAAGGGTAACAAACGATAAAGGAATGAAGGCCAATTCACACTGTCCGTCACGTCATGTCACGTCAGAACATTCCATAATGTATTTCTAAGGACATCATTCACACTGTCTATCATGTCACGTCAAACGTGAGAAGAATGTTTTGACGGAATGGTCGTCTGCTAACATCAGAAGTTAACCTATTTTCGTCACGCGATTTTCATGTTGTAGTCGACGATTACGCATTTTATATGAAAATGTGTCTTATTAATCTTTATTTTATTGTTATACTTTGTTTTAGCGGTAAATTCCAAATGTTTAATAACGACTTAAATATTTTTCTCAATTGAGTGTCCTCCTAAAAGCTAGGTTGGATATCTGAAACCGAAAAATATTGTAACAGAAAAGATTGAAGCAAACTGTTTATTTGAATAACATTGTAATTTGATGACGCATTTGTCATTAAAACATTTTAAATGAAAAGTCAGCTGATTGATTCATTGATTTATTTATCCATCTTTAAGCGTATTACATGCGATTGATGTCGTCATTTTACATATTGTATACAACTAATCTTCTAAGTCTAATATTTGATTTTGTTAATGGTATATACATTGAGATAATGCACATTAAGTATAAATGCAATATTCTGAATGAAAATACATACTGACTGAAACATTTCAACAATAAAGAATCTAAAATAATTTATGCATGTTAGTACTTATGTCTAGAGGAATAATTATGATAAAAAGAAAAGCACAACATTGACACAACATAAATATTTTAAAGTAAACTTAAATAATAGATTTGTTGGAATATACAGCAGTGTTAATAGATTATATCATCTTTATTAGACATTATAAATTCTTCTATTGTATAAAAAGCTTTTTGTTCAGATCACCTTTTTGTAGTTTTTCTGAAAACATTCAGTAATACGTTGAGTGCTGTGGTTGGTAATATATTAAATAATTTTATTGCTTTGTATGTGAAGCTATTTTGAGTTTTTGTGAGCCTAGTGTCGGGGATGTCAATCCTCTGCCTTTAATGTGAGTCATATTTATGAACTGATTCTCGCAGTTCATGGCTGTAATGGTTTTCTTTTATGTTTATCAAGCAGGTAAAAATGAACAGGGATGCTGCTGTTGATATTTTTTGCTCGTTGAAATATTCCCTACATGATACATGGGTTTTTCCTCCCATAATTATCCTAATGGTTTTTTTCTGCCAAACAAAAATTCTTTCAGTGCCAGGGGAATTACCCCATAAGAGGATTCCATACATAAGGGGGCTGTGAAAGAAAGCATAATAATAGTTCAGGTGCAGTTTGTCAGTTACACAAGTCCTTATTTTACTTAGTGGTAATGTAATTCTGTCAAACTGCCTCAACTTTTACAGCAGTGAGTGTCATGCCTATATGTACTAGACTGTGTTGTAATGCCACTTTGTTAAACCATCGCCCACTAAGATACCAGCGGGAGATGATTAAACATTGTAGACAGACAAAACTTATTCAATTTCACTGGTGGTAATGAAGCATGTATTTATATATTGTACATGTGTACTAAACCTTGCACAGAAAATAAATAAAAAGATAGATGTAATTTTATAAGGTAAAGGTTGGGCTTACATTAGTATGAAAAATAACACAACTCCATCGCAATTCATTTCAAATCTCAGAAGTAGCGCATATAAAGATCACAAAGTTGTATGTTGTCATTCATCTGTCACGACTTTTAATCAAATCATGTGTTCAAATTTTTGTAAACCTATTGGACCAAACTGCTACGGTTATCCGTCTCTAGAATTACAAATTACCGTTACTTTGAGTAACTTACACAAAGGACAACACACACACCCATGTCTGAGGGAGGACTTGAACCTACAGCAGGAATGGCCGCCCAGTCCATAGCATGACGCCTTAGACCACACAGCCATTCTGTGTGGACATTTTACATCCTGACAAAAGTTAACAACATTTTAACTTTGTTACTTCAGTTTGCTCAGAATCAGTACAAACAGCAGTTGTCTTCATTTCAAGAATTCCAAAGCGTAAGGTGTATATGGTGTTTCTCACCTATGTATTACGATAAATGTGCATTTCAGTTGCACAGCACATTTTAAAAAAAATCTTTCAAATATATATCGTTTGAACTGCAGTTTGTTTGGTTACAATGGAAAGTAGAGAGACTTCGTAATACAGGCCAAAAATACACAGTGATTAATTTGCATATTTCAACGATTTTATTATAGATTTTTGTGTGGATAAATAAGTATTACTGAGTGTTTACTGAAGTGTCCTTAGTGATGACATAACTGTGGTTACATAATAGATTACTTAATTCTACAAATAGTGAAAATTAATGCACTGCTGGCAGTACATTCAGATTCATCGATTGGCATAATTGCTCCCAAACACTTGCCAAATGGATTTCAGAAAGGAAGTAAAAAGTTTCTGGTATAAATTTAATTGAGTGTATCTCTTACATATGGAAATCAACCATATCAGTGACTTTCATTGCTGTTTTACGGACATGGTCGCAAAATTATCTATAGATTAATATTTTGTAGTATTCAACCTATGTAGGGTGCAATATTTGTGTAGGGTGCAGTATTTTTGTTATCAAATGAGATGGCAAATTTCACAAGACTCTAGAACATTGTAAATAGCATCGAGCACATAAAATCAGTAGAATGAACATGTTTTGAGGATATACTATAAAGTTGTGAGAGATGACAGGTAATTTTCAGATTTCAAATATCAAAGTGTCACTTGTATTATCATTTGAACTAATACAGCACCTTTAATGTGGATATCAGACTTTATAACAGAACTCGATATGCAGATCCACTGTTAATCGAATTTTACTTTTGCTATTGGTAGTAGGTTCAAGAATGGATTTTAGTTTGTGGGCACTAGTACATTTGTACATGTTTTACATGTTCTAATATTGTTTCTGTGTGAATCCCACATTCAAACACTACAGTTATACTTTATTTTCTTCCTAATTGATTTTAGCTTAATTCTAAAGCAATAACTTGAATGATAATTCCAATACCTATTTGAATAAACTCATTTGGCACCAAAATACAAGCCATTCAACTAAATGTCTGACAGATATGTGTTACAATGAGAGCACATTGACTTTTGTCATGTCTAGTGAACACAGAAAGAAAAGATCCTCTCATGCTCTGACCATATAGTGTATATATTTGGACTGATGATCCTGTAGTTTGGTTGCTTTAACTAGTAAACTAATCAAACCAGATTGTTTATGAAGTGAGTATATGTTTTGCACACATTCTCAAGATCAAACCATGTTATTCATACGATTTTGGGGTGATGCTACTTACCTACATTTTATGGTAATAGCAAAACTTGAATTTTACACGTATCCCTAAATAAGGTGCAGATCTGTTTGTCTGAATTCGTAAGTGAGAGGTTAGAACAACTGATGACCAGGCAGGGGACTGGCTCAATTCCCAGAGTGGATCAGAACTTTTATCCTCTGGTGGCTGGGTTTTCATCAGAATTGCCAAGCTAGTCACCAAAAGAGCATCAAATAAGAAGTCTATCTTTGGTCTGCCAAACAACAGAAGATGGGTTCTCCCAGCTAATAGTGCCATATAATCATTCTTAAGTGTCTCTAAATTGTTGAAGTTTGTCAACAGGTATGTTGCAGTATTGGTTTTGCTACGGATGCAAAAAGAAGTACATGAAAGTAGGACTAGGACTCTTCCTGCGTAGGTAGAGCATATGTCTACTTGATATTGTTGTATTGATATGAGGAATTATAAATGTTGTAAAATATGGAGAGACAGTCAGCATTTTGGGGATGTGCTTTTGATATATTTACCAGATAAATTTGTAACTGTATTTATGTAAGCTGCCAGTCAGTACCAGTATTTACCTATTCATGTCATGTTCATCTGCATCTAAAATTAATGTGACAGTCTGATTGACTTTCTCCAATTTATACAGCTTCTCAAACCCTTATGCGTATCTAAGTACTCCCACATGACACAGTTTACCTCATTGTGACTTTTGTATTTTAGTTTATAGAAATATGAACAAGGATACAGACCAGGGCTCCACTAAAAGGGAAGAATTTCCCTACAAACAGTATTAGAGTATGGCCTAAGAATATTGTAGTACATTAACTTTTGAAAATCTATGGTATAAGTCTGATGCCCTTGTCTGTCATGATGATTTGGCGTGCAATACAGTGTCGAAATAAACATAATTGTTTGGAACAGAGAGACAATATGAATAAGTGCAACATAAATTATTGTTGCCTGTCACATATTTTCGAGTAACCACAAAAAGTGGAATTGGATGTATGATGCTGTGGTGAATAAGAAAAATAACGTTGGTCTTCACATTTATAAGCCAACTACTATTGCAGGTGTCATGGTGATAATGTCTATAAAACACATGTGCAAAGTTTCATGGTACTTTTGTATGTGATCTATCTGTACTAGAGAAGCAATCACAATAAAAATATAGTGTGTTATACAAACTAAAATGCAACACATCAAAATCACTTGACTTAGCTTCGAATACATGTTGCGAACAGAGTTCTCATTCTGTGCACCCATATGTTCGCTTCATAGATATTTTCACTGCATGACAAGAGCCACAGTTGAATATAACTGCCAGAACATATTATATACAAATATGTAGTGTATATATTATGGAATGATGACCACCAGTTGGGTACTTTTAACGTTTAAACCACAGTTTAATGATGGACTGGAGCACAGTCAGATACAGAAGTCATGACAATCCGTGTTATTCCTTTTACCCTTTACGATAATAGCACATCAACTGGCCAGCAAACTATATTGTTGAACTCATTGGGAACTTGCGAGCCACGGTGGAGTAGCCCAGCGGTCTAAAGCATCTCGCTGTGGAGCCCGTGGTTGCCTGCCATGGAGGTTCGAGTCCTCCCTGGGGCATGGGTGTGTGTGTTTGTCCTTAGGTTAGTTTATCTAGGTTTAAGTAGTTTGTAAGCTACAGACTGAGGACCACGCAGTTTGGTCCGATAGATTTACGAACATTTGAACATTTTGGAAATTGCGAAAGTGAATTGTAGGTTTTTATATTAGTTTATAAAAAGGCTTTTACAAACAGTAGTGACTTCACAACGAAAATCACGGCAACAAGAAGAAAGTCCAAGTCATACTGGCTGGCAATGCAGACTAAAATTCCGTAATGCATTTCAAAGGACAATGACAGCAAGATTTCTTGGGGACAAAGGTAAGGTGTAGCCATTAATTGCTAACATAAAAAGGTACCCTAATTACACTGTGCTGCATCAGTATATAATAGCGAATTTTGAACTTATGTACCTCTTTAATTTGTATTTTATTATTTTTTGTTTTCAGGGCAAATTACAAATCTTCCACAAACACTTCTATTTTTAAAAAAAAACTGATTTAGTTTCACAGATGATGTCAGATACCTTACACAGAAAGATTATACTACTGCCTATCCAATATGCCACACCGAGAAGAACCAGATATCTTACAACAAATTTATTGGGGAGCTAATACACTGCACAAACATCACATGATTGTAAAGACAGCTCCATGGAAAATGAGGAAGATGATCAAAACAAGTGTTGCCACTATTGCTGTGTATAACAGCTGCTATAGTCCTTGGCAGTGAACCAAAGAGGCTCAAGATGTATTTTTTAACTACAGCAGTTCTTTATGCCTGCACATATTGCCAAAGTTGATCTTGTGTAGTAACGGGTGCTGTACCTGGGGCAGCCATTCCATTGTCATTAACCAGAAATTATCACTAGGTCAGAGATCGGCAGAAGAGGGAGGCCAAACAAGCAATGGAATCTGATGGGCGACAAATAAGTCTTGGACATTGGTTGCCACATGTTCTTATGCATTATCTTGTTTCAATGTGGTCAATGGAAGAGTCAAAAGATATGGAGAGACAATAGGCTCCAACTCATGTGACCTGCAACACTGGTTGGTTTGTGTACTGACAATGAAACTGGGGGTGGGGGTATGGGAGTAAAATCGAAGGAGTTGGCAGCCCTGCGGGCTCTCTCAGAAAGTTAAGTAACTTAAGGTACATTGAAGAGGGCAACAAAAATGGCGCCATAGTATGTAGCATTACAGCTTACATGGAAGAGCTGCTGTCACAGCTGTTTCCACCCACTACTGTCAGAATCCTAGTTGCATGGCTGGCAATATGGCGTCAATTGAGATTTTTCGAACAGATATGGGTGTTGTCATTTAGGTTATTGTATCAGAATTGATATAAGAATACAATAAGAGGGAAATAAAGTATAAATGATGTTGTTTGGAAATGTATTTCGTGTGTGAACACTCATATATTAAATACAGGTATAAACGAAGTAGCACATATAAACAAAGCTGCATTACTGAACTAATTACGAATAAAAAGAGTAAATTTTGATTGGGATCTGCTTATCAAGCTCTGCAAGGAAGTCCGATATCAATATTAGAGATGCAGTACTTGATCAAGTGATACTACAACTGTTATTGTGATATTTGACACCTGACCATTACCTGTCATCTCTTCAAACTTGATATCTTGTAATTAAAACAAGTTCAGTGTTCTAATGTAATGTTGTGGATGCTATTTACAATGTCATGGAAGCTTATTTGAAACCTAATATAGCTACCTACACTTGCCCATAGTTAAATACGTCGACTTTTTAATTTACATCGAATTTTGAGTTTATGCTTTGTACAACTGCACTGACAGTTACTGTAATACAGTTCATTCGATTAATTAACAGATACACTCAATTAGAAATTACAACATGAACCTTGTCACTTCCTTTCTAAAATCCACATGGCAAGTGTTTATGGGCAATGAAGATACCAATTCCAGAATCTGAACACACTGCCAGCACCACACATATTTTCCGCATTTGTAAAATTATATAGGCTGTTGTGTAACTACAAATATTCCTTCAGTAATCACTCAATAACAACTGTTTAGTCACACACAAATCTTAAGCATACACTGTAAAGAACATCATAAAATACGCAAATTAACTACATTATGCTCATGGAAACTTTGTCCTGCATTCCGATGTCTCACTATAACTGTTACCCAACAAACCATACTTAACAGCACATATTTTGCAAAGATATTTAATTTGATGAGAAATTAAAATGCACATTGTTTGTAAAATGTAGACATAAATACACGAAAACAACAAATATGGCAATAGTCTTCAAATAAAGATTGCGCCGGTTTGTTTCTGATACTGAGAAACGGTGTCACAATGTTGAAAACAGTTGAGTGGTGCTACACAAGTAATTACAGTTGACACTAGCTTTTTCCGTGACGTAAGTCATATGACACAGTTTTTGTGTCCAGTGTCAACATACCTATAGGCAGTAATAATACTTAGTTTAACTCAAATAACTGATCAAATACGTTTATTGGTGTGCTCTTCAAGCTTACAATTAAAGGCCTAATTTTCGGATGTATATGTTTAGCAGTGTTCCATAATTATTTTAAGCACATTTACTTCACTCTGTTAATAGTGTATACATTTATTGTGTCTTAATCAACTTTAATGTTCTTTCTATCTTTAGTTAACTGAATGTTACTATTATCTTACTAATTACTGTAATCGACCATGAGTGATAAGTGTTTCAACCGCTGTAGAAAAGTTAGTTCGTTAGTTTTGTGCAGCTGTTGTGAAAAGTGGTTTCACTGGGGAGGAAGTAGCGGCGTGCGAATTGGGGAAGCAAAGTAGATTCCATTCTTTTGCAAATTATATTAAAATACTAAAAGAACAGGAAAATAGTGGCACAGACAAATAGTGGCACAGGAAAATAGTGGCACAGGAAAGGAAGAATAGAGCCCTGAATTCTATAGATTTTCTTGTTTATTTTGAAAACTGCCAGACTCAGTTTCGTTGTTTTGACAGTGTAGATACACTGGCTACAGTTCAGTCAGCTGCCAGCCGCCTTTATTAAAGTACCAGGCTAGTTAAAAGTTGATTATGTAGTTTTCTACTTTCTACACTTAATTGTATCGATAGGATGGATAGCATGTGTGCCTGCTGTGTGCGGATGCAGGAGGAGCTAGTCGCAGTTCGCAAACAGCTGAGCATGCTGTTGGCTACGGTCAGCCGTCTTCAGGCTGCTGTCAAGGGGTGCAGCAGTGGTGGGGAGTCTGGTGCATCGCGTGGGACACCTCAGGAATCCCATGCTTTGCCCCCTGTCCCTGCTACCGAGGCACCTTCAGGTGTACCAGACGTGGTCGACCCGCCCTCTCCGCAAGGAGAGTGGTGGGTTGAAAGGCGTTTGCATCGCTTGAGGTGGAATGCCAATGTGGAGGCTTTCCATCCTTCCACACCCGTTCGTCCTGTGAATGGACCTGTGGCCACTCCTTCAGCAGGGTCCGAGCAGGTGCACAGGGGGGGAGGGGATTATTAGTTATTGGGAGCTCCAAAGTTAGACGTGTGATTGAGCCCCTTAGGCAGATAGCGTCGAGATCCAGAAAGATGTCCAACGTGCACTCGGTGTGTTTGCTGGGGGACTCATCCGAGATGTGGAGGTGGTCTTGCCAGCGGCTATTGACAGTGCAGGGTGAGGTCGACTGCAAGTCGTGGCTCACGTCTGCACCAATGATGTTTGTTACTTGGGTTCTGAGGACAACCTCAGTTTCTACGGGCGGCTGGCGGAATTGGTGAAGGCTGCTGCCCTCGCATGTGGGGTGCAAGCAGAGCTGTCCATTTGTAGCATTGTCACCAGGGTTGATTGGGATCCTTTGGTTTGGAGCCAAGTGGAGGGTCTCAACCAGAGTCTTCGCCGACTCTGTGACAGTCATGGCTGCAGATTTCTGGACGCCGGCCACAGTGGCCAAGGAGACTGAGGCGTTCCAGTCACGGTCTGCACGGCCACTACGGTCGGGGGTTCGAATCCCCCCTCGGGTATGGATATTTGTGCCGTCCTTAGTCTTAAGTAGTTCATAAGTAATTTGTAAGCTTAGGGGCTGATGACCCCGTAGTTAAGTCCCATAAGTTCTACAAACATTTGTACATTTTTTTTATTTCTGGACCTGCATTATTGGGTAGGAAATTATAGGGATCCCCTTGATAGATCCGGGGTGCACTACACTAAGGTACTGCCTACTCAGGTAGCAGAGTACTTGTGGAGTGCACATGTTTTTTTAGGCAAGGCGCTAACTCTGATGAGCACATGCCTGTCAACATTCAGAAAGCGAATTCAGGCCGCATTCGGCTCAAGAATTCGACTATCAAAATATTAGCCGCGAACTTTCAAAGTATAAAATAAAGATCACGAATTCGCCATGATGCATGGAAATTATTGTGCTCAGCTAGTTTTAGACACCGAAATCTTGCTAAATCATGATGTGGCAAGTTTATAAATATTTAGCGAGGCGTGGAATGTATATCATAAAGATAGATCGGACACAACTGGAGGGGGAGTGTTCATCACTGTAGACAAAGATGTTGTTTCTACTGAGATCGAGGTTGAGAGTAAATGTGAAGTTATCTGGGCGTATATAACAGGTCTAAAAGAAGTAAAGTTAATAGTTGGGTGCTTTTACCCCCCCCCCGCCCCCCAGTGCTGCTGTAGCAGTTTTAGAGTCATTTAAAGACAGTCTACACCAGGTATTGTGTAGGTATCTGGGCCATGTAATATTATTCGGGGGAGACTTCAACCTTAAGAGTATAGATTGTGACCTCTCTAGTTACATTTGAGGCAGTGCAGACAAGCAGTCTTGCGAGCTACTTTTGGACACATTTTCCGAAAACTGTCTTGAGCAGTTAAACTGGCAACCCACATGCAATGGAAATATTTAGACCTTATAGCTACAAACAGGCCTGACCTTCTTAACAATGTCTGTCTAGAGACAGGAATTAGTGATCATGATATCGTCATAGTGTCGATGGTGACCAAAGTTCATAAACAATCAAGAAGTCTAGGAGCGTGTTTTTGTTGGGAAGAGCCGATAAGAAATTGTTAGGATCACACTTAGAAAATGAATGGGCATCGTTTAGTTCCAGTACTATGGATGTAGAGGAATTCTGGACTAAATTTAAATGCTTTGTACGTAAAGGGTTAGAGAAATATGTGCCTGTAAAGTCGATTAAGGATGAAAAAGATCCACCATGGTATAATAATAATCTTAGAAAGCTACTGAGAAAGCAAAGACTGCTGCACTCTCGGTTCAATAAAGAACTCGCAAATGATGACAGGCAAAGTTAGCACATTACAGCTGACATAAAGCCTGAAAGGTAAAAGTTAGTAGAGATTCGTGCGTCTATAAGAAGATCGATGTGCGAAGCATGCAATAATTACCACAGCCATACCTTAGCAAAAGATTTTTCCGATAACCTGAAAAAATTCTGGTCCTATGTAAAATCAATAAGTGGGTCAAAGCCCACTATCCAGTCACTCGTTGATCAGTCCGGAGCAGTAATAGAAGAAAGCAAACGGAAAGCAAATTTAACCTTTAAGAAATCTTTCACGCAGGAGGACCGCACAAAAGTACCATCATTTGATCAACATACTAATTCCAAAATGGAGGACATAGTAAAAGGTATTTCCGGTGTAGAGAAGCAGCTGAGAGAGCTAAATATGGAAAAGTCTGCTGGTCCAGATGGAATACCAGTTCGGTTTAACAAAGAGTATCCTGCGTTGTTGGCCCCCTAATAAGCTTGCATTTATCGCAAATCTTTAATTCAGAGCAAAGTTTCTAGCGCAGGCTGGCTGGAAGACTTCCTAAGTAATAGAACACAGTACGTTGTTCTCGAAGGCGAGTGTTCATCAGAGACGAGTGTATCGTCAGGCGTGCCCCAGGGTAGTGTGATAGAACCACTATTATTTTGTTTCTATATAAATTATCTGATGGACACAGTAACTTGTAAGTTGCGGCTGTTTGCTGATGATGCTTTGGTGTATGGGAGGTGTCGTCTTTAACTGACTGTAATAGCATACAGGATGACTTAGACACAATTTCTAGTTAGTGCGAAGAATGGCATCTAACCCTCAATGTAGAAAAATGTAAGGTAATGTGTATGAGTAGGAAAAAAATCCCATAATGTTTAAATACAACGGTAGTAGTAAGCTTCTTGATGGAGTCGCATTGTTCAAATATCTAGGCATAACATTGCAATGCGATATGAAATGGAACGAACAGCTAATGACAGTTGTAAGGCAGACAGCCGACTTCGGTTTATTGGGAGAAATTTGGGAAGATGCACTTCATCTGTAAAGAAGACCACATGTAAAACACTTGTACGACCACATCTTGAGTACTGCTCAAATGTTTTGGACCCACATCAGATCAGTTTAAAGGAAGACATAGAAGCAGTGCAGAGGCGAGAAGCTAGGTTTGTTACTGGTAGATTCGACCAATGTGCGAGTGACACGGAAATGCTCCGGCAACTCTGGGGATCGCTGGAAGAAAGACAACTTTCTTTTAGTGAATTTCTCTTGAGGAAATTTAGAAGGCTGGAATTTCAAGCTGAGTGTAGTACGATCTTGCTGCCGCCTACTTACATTTCGCGTAGTGATAACAAAGACGAGATAAGAGAAATTAGGGCTCATACGGGGCATATAGGCATTCTTTGTTTCCTCGTTCTATTTGGGAGTGGAATAGAAAAGTAAATGCCTAGTAGTGGTACAGTGTACCCTCCGCCACGCACCTTACGGTGGATTGCAGAATATGTATGTAGATCAACTGGATAAAGCTAGGGAGGAATTTATGAGGTTAAGGGAGGAGAAGGATGAGGAGAAGTGGGAAGTGGGTGCAAAGAACAGGGCCAAAATAAAGAGAACATTGTCTGACAGTTTCATTATGTGCACCAACATTAGATTTGCCTTGCTACCACAGTTAGCAAGAAAAAGGTTGCAGTAGAAGTAGGTGTAATTAAGATGCAACAGATTTTCACTAGGGAACAAGCTGTTTAAAAAAGTAGAAAAAAGGAGGAAAGTTCTGTTGCTAGGTAGCAGGCATGGATCAGGTGTGGGCCAGATTCTGCAGGAAAAATTAGGTGACAGGTAGAAGCTTACAAACATTTTCAAGCCTGGTGCCTGTTTTAGCCAGGTTGTAGAGGACATTGGTTCCTTGTTCAAGGTATTTACAAAAGAGGATCATGTTATGATAGTGAGTGGAGCAGGAAACAGTATCGATAGGGACAAGGGCTACAATATTGAGAATGACCTGGTAATAATAGCATCTGCAACAAGGCAAACAAATGTTGGGCTGGTGCCTGCCGTCCTGCAGTATGATCGGCCCCAGCTGAACAGCTCTGTAAGGAGGGTCAACATGGATTACATCAGCTGCTCAGAGCGGATGTTTGTTCAGGCATTGATTTGGTTTCTGGTTATGCTATTGGTAGGTGGGATTTTACTAGGCATGGCATGCATCTAAATAGGAATGGGAAGGGTAAACTGGTGGGGTTGATAGCTAATTCTGTAAAGGGGGCCACTGTAACTGATGGGAGTACCTCTTTTGTTTTAGGGTAATATCGGTTTCCAATGAGAAGATCAGAAAGAAATGAACTAATGCTGTTAAAATATCGCAAGATCTTCACAGAAGTACATTGAAAAATAATGTTACTATATTTCATCAAAATATTGGGGGATTAAAGAATAAAATAGATGAGTTCTTGGTATGTGTGGAATATGTAGAAACTGAGTGTGTAATAGATGTACTATGCCTGTCTGGCATCACTTTGTCACTGATATGTAAAAGGTTAATATCAATTGATATAAACTCTCAGAACATGTAAGTAGGGATAATTAGGAGAGAGGAGGAGTTGCCATTTTATTTAAAATAATATCACAGTGTAAAAAAAACTTAGAAACAAAAAAGTTTTGTGTAGAGCTACATGTAGAAGCATGTGCCTATGAGCTTAAATAGACTGATGGCACTTTAATAATTTTAACAGTGTATAGCTCCCATCAGGTAATTTTCAGCTATTTCTGAAAAACTTGGATGCCTTGTTGTGCTATCTGTCCCACAGGGAGAAGCAAATTACTATTTGTGGGGATTTCAATGTTGATTCTCTGAAAGAGTGTAATAAGAAGAAAGACCTTGAAGTATTACTTGGTTCTTTCAATTTGACATCCGTTATTGATTTCCCTACAGCAGCACACTGATAGATAAGTTTTTATAGACCAAGATAAGTTCAAAAACATGAATGCTTATACTGTTGAGAATGGTCTTCCTGATCATCATGCACAGATTGTTACAGTAGATGCCATAGCTCCATACAACAAGTTCAAACTTACATCCACAGTAGTGTGTTCAGTTAATGATTTAATGATTGCCAAGTTTAGGGAAAGCTTACAGCAATTAGACTGGCATGAGTTATACAAGGAACATGATGCATGGAAGGCGCTTTCACATGTAGAGATGGAGAGAGAGGGGAAGCCTGGAGAGGAGGAGCTATGACTGAGAACCAACAGTTGAGCCTGCAGGAGAAATATTGCTTAACTAGCGGCCAGCCTCACGCCTAGAAAATGAATATATGGCTGCCAGTGTGGTAATGGAGGGAGATGGGTAGAACAGCTGAAAATGGGGTACCTTCCTATGTGATGTGGACTATAATTTGAAATATAACATGTTTCATGACACATTTGTATTTGAAAACTGTTTCCCCAAGAAAAAAATTAGATATAATTGAAAGAAAATTGTACAAAACCACGGTTAACTTAAGGAATAAAAGTATCTTGTAACCAGAAAATGGAACTTTATCTAAGAGAAAGAGAGAATAATGACTCAGAAACAGTTAAATATTATAAGAACTACTTTGTGATATTAAGATAACTTATTAAAAAGTCCAGAAGCATATGTATTATGTCTGAGATTAGTACCTCTGATAATAAAATTAAAACAATATGGAATAAATTGGAAGGCAAACAGGATAACCAAGAGCACAGGGGGACTTTATTGCCATTAAAATGAATGGAAAGCTTACTAAAATAAAAGTCAGAAGTTGAAAATATTTTTAATAATAACTTTTTAAATGTCGTGAAAGAAATAGGATATAAATGTTCCCTAGAAGAGGCAACGTTATTAATGTAAGAGGTCATGCCCATGCAGTCTGATATAATTGAAATTCCACTCACCTCTCCCTTTGAAATTAAGAAAATAATAAACTCTCTCAAAAGTAATAGCTCATATGGAATTGACAGCATTTCCAGAGTAGTACTAAAGCTTGTTGCCAACAGATAAGCAGGATTCTCAGCCACATCTGCAATAACCCTCTGGATCAGGGTATTTTCCCAGATAGACTGAAGTATGCTATTGTTAAATCCTTGCATATAAAAGAAGATGCATCCAACATCAATAACTACTACCCATTCTCATTTCCAACTGCTTTATCCAAAGTTCTTGAGAAAGTAATGTACTTCTATATTTGTAAAAATAAGGTCCTAACAAAATGTGTTTGGTTTTCAGCAAGGCTATTCCACAAAATATGCTTTTACTAATCAAATATTAAATGCTCTGAATAACCAGACATCACCTGTTGAGATTTTTCTTGATCTCTCAGAGGCTTTTTTACTGTGTAAATCATGGAATTCTTCTAGACAAGCTTAAGCTTTGTGTATTGTGCATGAGGTAGTACAGAAATGGTAAAATTTGTACTTAACTGGAAGAGTGCAGAAAGTTAAACTAAGTGGTTTAGGTAAACTGCAAAAATCAGCTGATTCCTCAAACATGAAGTGGGGGGTGGCTATTAGGAATGGGATCCTTTGCTGTTCTTGATATACATTAATGAGTTGCCATTCTATTTTCATGATGATGCAAAGCTAGTTCTTTTTGCTGATTATACAAGTATAGGAATCATTCCCCAGAAACAAAAGTTAACTGATGAAATTGTAAATAATGTCTTTCAGAAAATAATTAAGTAGTTCTCTGCAAATGCACTCTTTGAGTTCAGTAACTTATGCTATTAGGGTTATTACAAACTTTGGTGACACAGATCTCAGTAAAGTAGTTTACTATGTCTATTTTCGTTCACTGCTTCCATATGGAATCATATTTTGGGGTAATTCATCACTGAGCAAAAAAACTATTCATTGCACAAAAGTGTGTGAATAGAATAATTTATGGAGCCCAGACAAGATCATCCTGCAGACATTTATTTAAGAATCTAGGGAACTTTACAGTAGCTTTAAAACATAATATATTATCTTATGAAATCTGTTATTAATAACTCAATCCAGTTCAAAAGTAATAGCAGTGTGCATAGGTACAACAGTAAAAGAAAGGATGATCTACATTATTCTAGGTTAAATCTAATTATGGCACAGAATGACTTGACTTATGCTGCCACAAAACTATTTGGTCACTTGCCAAATAACATCAAATGTCTTTAGAGAGCCAACCAGCATTTAAAAACAAATTGAAAGAATTTCTAAATGGCAACTCCTCTTACTCAGTAGATGAATTTTTACATAGAAATTATTACATTTAAAAAATAAAAAATATAAAATAAATTTTTTCATGTAATGTTTTCTTTTACTAAACTGATTCAGTTCCTGGTTTAGTCAGCACAATCGCTATTTTTCCTTACTTAAATACACAGATTCATGCTCACTCTAATGTGTATACTTTTATTTCAGATCAGAATATGTCACTCTATCCATATGTGCCGAAAATTCTTAAGACAAAAACGCAATCTGACAAGTCAATAACGCTCCAAAAACAGCTGCTTTTACATGGGCACAAAAATCGATTGTGGAACTGGAAAACCGCTCTGCAGAAGTGGATTTCCAGAATCAATTTTGGAGTATTTACATGACCAATCTAAAACGAAATTGGGAAATCGGTTTACAAAATCCGGTTTTTGGGACCACATGTAAACAGGGTGACAGCCGTCTGTTTCACATTCACATAGCCCTTGCAGGTGGCGCTATCGGCGTCTTTGATGTGCAACTTTGCTGAAATGTTAAGCATGTGCATCTATTGTTGCTGCAAACACATGCTGCAAATTTCACTTGATATGGGTACTTCATTCAGGGTGGTGCATTTTTGGTGGCCAGCAGTAAATTCAAGTTTTATAATAACAGAGCGGAGCTAGCGCCCACACTATTATAAATAGGAAACAAATGAGGAAATGATTGTCCTTTAATGCCAGTACTGTAACATTTTAAATGGAAAAAGAGACTTCAGTAAAGCAGAAAGGTGCAGTTATTAGACTTCTGACCAAACTGTATAATGTAAAAGGACTGTGTTTAATTCCTTAAAAGTATTGTTTTACCTGTATTAATATTGTTTGACCTGTTTCTATGAACATATTTTTGCTAGCTAATAAATGTTGATGTTTTGAATGTTGTATTTCTCAAAGTTTCATCATGCTAATTTTATCAAGTATTCTTTGGTCCTTGATATAAAGTTCTCTTTCATTCAATGTGACATTTATGTAAAATTTGGTTGATGTGAATAAAGAAATCTTTAGTTCTTACATCTTCCAAAGTTCAAATCCACTATTGAGATTAATAAGATTTCTTTCAAGCATGTTTACACTGCTTCCATAACAACTGAATCCCAGACAAACCACACCAAGACCAAGAATTTCCTGGCAGAATTATTCATTAAGAATCATGAGCGGATACTGGCTGACTTACTGGAGGCAGGTGAAAGTGGCTATTGTATTCCATGTACATTATTAGACAAAAAAAGAATTATTGCCAGCAGGCCAATGCAGAGGCTAACTTCGAACCATCCACTTAAGAAGGACAATGAAGTCGATCGTCCCTCAAAATTCTAAGTCTGGCTATATGCACATACTGGCAACACTGCAGCATGCAAAAGTGTCTGGAGGAAGTTTTGTACCTCGTCTAGGAGCTGTCTAACTGTATGAGCTTGTGGTCTTTTGGTAAGCCTAGCATTTCGCTGTTTATGTTATCAGTCTGAGGAAACCTCAGATACTTTCTAACCTACCAGTAATAGCGAAACTAACAAAAAATTCCACAAAAGAACTCATAGCTGCATGAAGAGCACAACTGTTTACGTTCAGGAGTCCCCTCGCTGACAGCGGCCAGCAGCCAGCGACTACTGGCTATCGAGATATGGCAACAGCCGCCACACAGCCGCCAACCGCCCAGCTGACAGAGGAACGGCACTGTCACTACGTTTACATGTAACACATGTTCCGGAAGACGAAAAGCGATTTTCGTAAACCGTTTTTCGCTGTCGTGTTTACATGGCACAGCCTGAATCGGATTTTCTAATCCACTTAAGATGGCGGCTGAAAAACAGCTGATTCAGTCCCCGATTTAGTCAGCATAAACGCTATTTTTCTTTACTTAAATACACAGATTCATGCTCACTCTAATATTAACACTTTTATTTCACAGTAGAAAATATCACTCTCTCCTTATGTGCCGAAAATTCTTACCAGAAAAACGCAATCTGACAAGCCAAGAACGCTTCAAAAACGGTTGCGTTTACATGGGCACAAAAATCGATTGTGGAACTGGAAAACCGCTTTAGAGAAGTGGATTTCCAGAATCGATTTTGGAGTGTTTACATGACCGACCAAAAGCGGAATTGGGAAATCGGTTTACGAAATCCGGTTTTGGGAGCCCATGTAAACGAGGTGTGTGAGTCTATTTTCCACCTGTATTTCTTTACTTGAAATTCTAGTATTTATATACCAGTACTGTTTTGGACTTTGGATCTCGAAACCTTTGTACTGTGTTGGTTGATGTTTATGGGCACAACACATAAAAAAATGATTCTCTTGTTTCAAGATAAAAATGTTCAAATGTTTGTTAAGCTTATGGGACTTAACTACGGGGTCATCAGTCCCTAAACTTACAAATTACTTATGAACTACTTACGCATAACTACAAGTTTATTTGCAACTAGGAACCCAGGGAAAGAATAGGTTATAACCTGAAGTTCCACAGTCTGCTAATTATTGAAAATGTCATACGACAGTTTATTACGTGTGTCCATTACCGAGACTTCTTGAATGTGGTAAATCTCCCAAGTATTGATCTATCTTGAAACAGCCGGCCGCGGTGGCCGAGGTGACTGAGGCGCTCCAGTCACGGTCAGCACGGCCACTGCGGTCGGGGGTTCGAATCCCCCCTCGGGCATGGATTTTTGTCCCCCCTAAACAACCTAACAACAACAACTACTACTACTTACGAACTAGGACGGCACAAATATCCATGCCCGAGGGGGGATTCGAACCCCCGACCGCAGTGGCTGTGCTGACCGTGACTAGAGCGCCTCAGTCACCTCGGCCACCGCGGCCGGCTGTTTCAAGATAGATCAATTCTTGGGAGATTTACCACATTCAAGAAGTCTCGGTAATGGACACACGTAATAAACTGTCGTATGACATTTTCAATCATTAGCAGACTGTGGAACTTCAGGTTATAACCTATTCTTTCCCTGGGTTCCTAGTTGCAAATAAACTTGTAGTTATGCGTTTTGTGACCAATAAAACCGAAACTGTTAATTTTATAGCACCTAAAATTAGCCATTTTGAGTTAACGCCTATTTCAGTTTTAAAATCCTAAAAGCCACCTATTTCTTCTATTTCCAAAAGACTTGCTTCAAAGAATCAACGGTACAAGCACTGAAGTCAATATTTGAAAAAATAAAAAAGTGCACTCAACTTACAAGGATGCACTTCAAAGAGTCTGAAAAGATATTGCATATTGATATCGTGGATGATGGTGTTTGTAACTCGTGTAGCACATGGTATGATCCGTGTAGCAGAGCAAATAAGGGTAGAGTTCCATAACGTAAATAAATAAATGTCCACAGTAGTAACGGTTTTGGTAAGGCACCGCTAAGGATACCACTGGATACAACATTCCTGTCCAACATGTGCCGAAAGTGAAGTACATCTCTATCACATATGTTGATGTAGGTACGTTCATTCTCAGCATAATAATAGACGAGTGTCATTGCTTTTCTCTGGAAAACGTACAAAATGTTTCATTTATTTACTGTGCAGCGAACTATGGTCTAAATATATGAAACCACTGACTTCTTCAGCGTTTATTAACTAGTTTATTACATGTATTTCAACATACGGCTTATGATTTGCTTTGTATTGTTCAAATCAAATGTTCGAATGTTTGTAAACTTAAGTGACCAAACTGCTGATGTCATTGGTCATTATACTTACAAACTGCTTTAACTAATCCCTTTATTCGGCATGCACAGATACCCCACAAACAAAAAATATGACACTAAGTTACCAAAATTAGACATGTATGGTCATATGAACAATTTTAGATTATTTTTTTCTTGTGGTTTCTTGGCTTTAAGTAAAACTGGGTACTACATCTACATACGTACTCCACAATCCGTGGAGGAGGATACTCGGTACCACTTCTAGTTAGTTGCTTTCCTGTTCCACTCCCATACAGAACGAGGGAGAAACAAATGCTTGTATGCATCCGTACGAAGTGTAATCTCTCTGATCTTATTGTTGTGGTCCCTCCGCAAAATGTAGGTTGGCAGTAGTATAAACACTATGGTTTTATTCCCATGGCTGTCCAAAAAGTTGTACTTTGCACTAATTCATATGAAATGTCTGAAAGCAATTCCTTGTTAGTATAAAGCCCAGAACAACCCCTCAGTTTCGACATTTTACAGTGAGGTGCCTATGAAGACAAAGCCTAACATTTTCCTTTTGATCCATATCTGTCATATCATACACCATCCACAGACGCAATAGATGCTATTTTCTTCTTCTTCATTGTTCTTCATTCCATAGTGGCAGGCCTCTTCTTCACATTAAACATCAATCCCATTCCAAAGTCCCAAATGGCAACGCTTTTCCATAACAAATTATTTTCAAGTCTTTCTCTTGGCACATATAGACTGTTTTCTTTGTATAAGAATAAAATAGGTCTACATAATGGAAACGAATACACCGGTAACATATGCTTGCAGTGTCAGTAAAAATGCAGACTGTTGCGAAACTTTTTTCGAGAGACAATGGAACAATGCTATATGTATAAGCTATAATGATTTAGTCGTAAGGTTAGTTAAGTGTTAATTGTATTAGCTCTTTCCAATAGCGTATTAAACACAACAGTAAACATCAGAGAGAAATTCAGCATCACAACTTATTCTCTTCTATAATCTGACACAGTGCGTCAATTATAAGGAAGTTCGTCGATTCCACACCTCTAGAATCATATTGGTTCTGCATTAAAGATGGCATTTAACTACGTTTGGAACGTAGATTCATTCAGAAAGTAATTTGAGACAGTTGTTATGGAAAGGCGCATGATAGGTAAACCATTTAAGGACTAAAAATCAGAACAATACTTTCGTGAGTGATGATTTCCTGAAAAAAGTCACGGTTACTTTTATTTGTGGTATCAACACATATGCAGTTTTGCTAGTTATTTTCCTTACACTGCGACAACAAGGTGCTCAGTTACTGGTAATAAATATTTGCTGCGATGGACACAATACTGATGAAGAATAATTCACAAATTCATTTCCTAATCACCAGATGCAAAGCATTATGTTCAAAATACCATTGCCTTGTTAGGATTTAGTCATTAAAATTTTATTTTTAGTAAGGTATCATAAAGGCATCACAATTCGTTACCAATAGCAACTTTATGCCTAGGCTGAATGAGAGAACTGATGATGTTCAAGAAAGAATGCAATAATAGTCACTCATTTGAATTATGACGCTTTGAAATGGCATAGCATGCAGTACTCCTATTCGCACTTTTGAATCGAGTGTAACAAATGAAACTGTTCATTAGTTCATCAAAGGTGAGAGTGGCTCCACAGCTTTCCGATAGCTCTGCTGTAATGTCGTCGTCTGTGAAGTAGAGGGGGCATTAGTCCATTGCTCTGGTATTGCTGGAGTACAAAGTTTTAGCCGTGTCTGTGATAGGAGCTACATACTTCTGAACTGAGAGACTTCTAATTATTTCCAGAATTCTCTCACATTATTTGAAGCAGGCTGACAATGCTCAGGTAGTTTACCAATTCTGTGCCATTTGAAACTGATTGGAGTATGTCGTCAGACCATGTTTGAAGTACATTTTCGACATGAAACAAATTTTCTTGATGGTTGTTCGATTAGGTGATCAAAATACAAATATTTGAGTGCATATTATCGAAAGGATGAGTGAGAGATGAATGATTTCCAAAACAAACTATTGGATGTTTTGTTTATGAAATCAGTAGAAAGTGTTATCATGTAGTAGTAACATGTTATACAGTTTTATAGATCGTTATTCCCTCAGTGCAACTGAAAAGTACCTCACTTGTGTGCACCAAGTACCAACTGTGATGGACGCACACCTTGTGTCAACACTGTAGAATAGACCAGTCTAGAGGGACTGTTGCCTCCTTCTCGAGCAGATTGCGACCTGTATGAGCTTGTGGCCTCATAGTAAACCTTGCACAGCTTGAGCATAAGGTCGCGAGATGAATTGAATAACAATGAAAACATTTTAACCGGATTTTGCTGACTGCTTATGTTATCAGTCTGAGGAAACCTCAGATACTTCCTAACCTATCAGTAATAATGAAAACTTACATAAATATTTCCACAAAAGAACTCATGGCTGCATCAAGATCAAAACTGTTTATGCTCGGAAGTCCCTTCGCCGACACTGTACAACAGCCAGTGGCTACTGGCTATCGACACTTGTCAATGGCTGCCACACATCAGCCACCAACTGCTGAGGTGACAGCAGCCTGCCACTGTGAGTTGGCTTACTGCCTGTATTCCTTTACTTGAAATTCTAGTGTTTATATACCTGTACTGCTCTGGATTTTTGGATCTCGAAAACTTTGTACCATGTTGGGTGACTGCTTCTGGGCACAATACCAGCAATACCAGAACCATGCACTAATGCCCCCTCTACTTCACAGGTGACGTCATTACAACAGAGCTCTCAACTTTGATGAACTATAGTTTGCTACAACAGACACATCACTATGTAAAAGACCATATTAATTGCAATTTGCATGTGTAACGACTTTTAGTCACAAAAACGCATGAATTAACAGTCGTATTGCACTCCATGAGTGAAAAACTAACCAGATTACTCAAAGGTAGTTACACGAAAAATCAAGTGAATTCATGAGCCTAATACAATGGCGACCAGGAAGTAACTCGTCACTAACAGAGTTGCGAAACTTATTCTGAGGTGTACCATATTGTACACTTGTTTGAATTGTCATGTTGTCAGTCTTATTCAGTCTTATACTCGAATTATTCCAACGTTGTAAATATGTTGATAAACCTATGCCAATTTCACATGGCTTCCTTTGTTTAGGGATTCGCATAAACCCACCTGGTGAAACTCAGAATCAGTTACATATTGAATTAAATTCAGAGTCTGAATGCCCAGTGCTCAGCTGTTGGCAAGTGTTTCATCCTTTATGATGATGAAGGATGAAACAAGTGTGCCAGCAACTGAACACAGAGCATGGCATTCATGCTCTAAATTCTCTGTTTATTTATTTATTTTTTGTTGTGAATTTAGAAAATTTACACTGTTTAATGTGATTAAATCATTGTAATATTTTTGTGATCATAGGCATTTGAAAATAACTCCACAGTGCGCAGAGACTAATAGTGCATTGTTAGTTAGATGGAAGTAAATTAAATTTATTTTCTAAGAAGCAACTATGGCTTTTGAACATATTATATGCGTTTCCTATAGCAGTTATATGTGACAATAACTGTAATATATATATATATATATATATATATATATATATATATATATATATATATATATATATATATATATATATATATTATGTGTGTGTGTTTGTGTTTTAAAATTAGTCACACAAAGCCCTTAAGGACATGTTCACCCTCCTCAGGCTTGTGCCCCCCCCCCCTCCCAGAAAAATATTCTGTTACTGCCATTGGCCCTACCCTATGTTATATCATGTGAATCAGCGTAAAGAGTATACTTTATGCATTAACATTCAAATTTTATCGAAATTTTCAAAACATACTCTTCACTTTGTGTCTAATTGAGGTATGGAAGTAGTGGTGGCTGCTTTAAACGTTAGTATTTTGCTACTGCTTTTGGGCAAATGACGTCATAAAAGGATTTTCTGCTTCCAAGAAATATTCTACTCTCAGTAGTTGACGTAGGTTATGAACTATGATGAGTTGACCCTCATGCGACAGTTTCAATCGTAAGAATTTTCTAAGTTCCACAGTCTGCTAATGATTGAAAATGTCATGCGACAGTTTATTACGTGTGTCCATTACCGAGACTTCTTGAATGTGGTAAATCTCCCAAGAATTGATCTATCTTGAAACAAGAGAATCATTTTCCTATGTGTTGTGCCCATAAACATCTCCCAACACAGTACAAAGGTTTCAAGATCCAAAATCCAAAACAGTACTGGTATATAAATACTAGAATTTCAAGTAAAGAAATACAGGTGGAAAATAGACTCACACACCTCGTTTACATGGGCTCCCAAAACCGGATTTCGTAAACCGATTTCCCAATTCCGCTTTTGGTCGGTCATGTAAACACTCCAAAATCGATTCTGGAAATCCACTTCTCTAAAGCGGTTTTCCAGTTCCACAATCGATTTTTGTGCCCATGTAAACGCAACCGTTTTTGAAGCGTTCTTGGCTTGTCAGATTGCGTTTTTCTGGTAAGAATTTTCGGCACATAAGGAGAGAGTGATATTTTCTACTGTGAAATAAAAGTGTTAATATTAGAGTGAGCATGAATCTGTGTATTTAAGTAAAGAAAAATAGCGTTTATGCTGACTAAATCGGGGACTGAATCAGCTGTTTTTCAGCCGCCATCTTAAGTGGATTAGAAAATCCGATTCAGGCTGTGCCATGTAAACACGACAGCGAAAAACGGTTTACGAAAATCGCTTTTCGTCTTCCGGAACATGTGTTACATGTAAACGTAGTGACAGTGCCGTTCCTCTGTCAGCTGGGCGGTTGGCGGCTGTGTGGCGGCCGTTGCCATATCTCGATAGCCAGTAGTCGCTAGCTGGCTAGCTGGCCGCTGTCGGCAAGGGGACTCCCGAACGTAAACAGTTGTGCTCTTCACGCTTTCATGAGTTCTTTTGTGGAATTTTTTCTGTAAGTTTTCGCTATTATTGGTAAGTTAGAAAGTATCTGAGGACAACGTACTAGGTTTTATTAGTTAAGTAATCTTTCAGCCACTCACATATTTGGGTACCTATACAAAATGCCCGTACCTTCGTTAGAAGTCTGCTATGCGGCACCGTGTCGATCGCCTGTCGAAAATCTAGAAATACGCCGTCCGCCTGTTGCCCTTCATCCACAGCACATGTGAAAAAAGGGCAAGCTGGGTTTCGCATTATCGATGCTTCCTAAAACTTTTCTAATGCATGGATAGAAGCTTTTTCGTCTCAAACAAACAATTTATTCAAGAATTCTACAGCAAACTGATGATTTGTTGTTGGTCTGTAAATTTGTGGGGCCGTTCTTTTGCCTTTCTTTAAACGAGAGTCGCCTGCGCCTTTTTGCAATCGCTTATAACTTTGTGCCGGATCAAAAATCTGCGATAAGTGCAGGCTAAGTACGGAGCCAATGCCGCAGAGTACACTTTGTAACATGCGGTGGAGTGGCCGAGAGCTCTAAGGCGCCTTGTTGCGGAGCGCGCCGCTGCTCGCCGTCGGAAGTTCGAGTTCAAATCAAATGTTTGTACATCTTATGGGACTTAACTACAGGGTCATCAGTCCCTAAACTTACAAACTACTTATGAACTAGCTAACACTAAGGACGGCACAAATATCCATGCCCGAGGAGGGATTCGAACCCGCGACCATAGTGGCCGTACAGACCGTGACTGGAGCGCCTCAGTCCCCTCGGCCACTGCGGCCGGCGGAAGTTCGAGTCCTCGATCGACTGGCGACTTGTTTGTTAATATCTCCTTCAATTGGGAGTCAGTGCGATCAACAAATGAAGGTATGTTTGCCTGGTCTCATGCGTGAATGATTTCTTAAACGTTAAATTTAAAACTTGGGCCTTCATTTTGCTGTCTTCTATTACCACCCCAGAATGATCAACGAGTGAATGGATGGAGGCCTTTAATCCGCTTACCGATTTTACATTGGATCAAAATTTTTTTCGGGTTTTCGGCAAGACCTTTTGGTACGGCATACTTCGCGCATCGATCTTTTTACAGATGCACGAATAAATACTAACTGTCGGTACATATTTTTCGAGCGCTTTATTTTCAGTGCATTTAAATTTTGCACATAATTCCTCTACATCCACCGTACCTGAACTAAGTGATGTCCTCTCATTCCCTAAGTGGGGCGCTAACAATTACTTATCTGCTGTTTCTAGCACAAACAGTCTCCTAGGCTTTTTGATCCATTTATTAACTTCGGTGGCCGTTGTCGCTATGACGACATTATGAGCACTAACCTCTGTCTCTACAGTGACATCATTGACAAGGTCTGGCATGTTTGTAGCTATAATGTCTAAAATGTTTTCATTGCGTGTGAGCTGACGATTTAGCCCCCTTCAAGGAATCTCACTTGATTTCCTGAACCATATATGTAAGAATCAAATGTTCAAATGTTTGTTAAGCTTATGGGACTTAACTACGGGGTCATCAGTCCCTAAACTTACAAACTACTTATGAACTACCTTATACTAAAGACGGCACAAATATCCATGCCCGAGGGGGGATTCGAACCCCCGACCGTAGTGGCTGTGCAGACCGTGACTGAAGCGCCTCAGTCTCCTCGGCCACCGCGGCCGGCAGTAAGAATCCCGTAATAATGATTTTACCAGTAACAGATCTAGAAGCCTCCTGTTTCTAAATTGCTTCGATGACTACCTTTAATACTAGAAGTGCCTGACTTCGTCGTTGCTCTTGAAGTTACATGAGCATCATTTTTTATCCACAGTAGAAAACCACTCTTTTATTGATATTTCGGTAGTGCTTTTGGTGTTGCCATGTTACTACTATGTCAGAAAGTCTCGTAAGTGTTAACAAATGATAATTTAGCCTGTGAAATGAATATTCACAATTACTAAAATAGCCCGGAGTCTGTTATGCTGTGGTCGGGCGGATTTATTACGGAAACAAAATGTTTCGTCTCCGATTGCGTAGGACATTTCCAAGGGGGAGGGGAGGTCACGTCTTCTTTGAATATCCCGGTAATAACCTGGCTCACCACTGCCTGCAGCCAAAATTTGTTTTCGTATGCTCCCACACAGAGGCGTGATATAACATGTTTTGAATATTCGAGCGATATCCTCTGCAGAATGGCGAGGAAACGTTGGGTTTCTGTAATCAATTCATCCGACCACGGAATAAGAGCCCGGAACGTTCAAGTTACACAACTCTCGACCGCACACACAGCCAGTATCGTCAAACAGGTCCTGGCAGAAAGGGGGTGGTGCAGCTCAACATTCACCACATCACCAGTTCTTCCTATTCCCTCGAATTGAACTCGCTTTGAAAGGAAAGAGATTTGACGATATTCCTGACATTAATCGAAACGTGACGAGGCTTTTGAACACCATCCCAAAGCAAGACTTGGTGCAAAGTTTCCAGGACATGTATCGCAGAGCTCAGCGGTGCTTGGATATGGGAGGTGACTATTTCGAAGGACAGTAAAGCAACTGTAGTTCACAGTTCATCTACGTTAATGTTACAGGACTATTCACCGAACTTTATTGTCACAGATTGTATTTAATAATTAGCTGTCATGTATTTAGAGATAAAACCACTAGTGGCAAACAACGTACTGTACATGCACAGAATGAACAGTTCCGTAGGTGTATGCAGTTTTCCATTCATTTTATTAAGTAGAGTAGTCAGTCGAAATAATAATTCACCAATAAAAAAGAAAGAGCTTTTATGACAATGACTGCCTTTTTGTTACATTACACGTGTTACAAGCCTGAATTTATTTTGTACATGAATTCTTTCAATATTTTGACGTGACAGGTACTGACCATGGTTCTATTAAGTTCAGAACACGGAGAAATATTTCCTTGAAATTCATACAGACTAATCATTACAGAACACTGAACTGCACCTGTTTTTAAAGTAGCAGGATTTAAAATTGAATGTTGCATTAAGAGAACATTACATACGCGTAACTGAGAAATATATATAGAACGAATGATTGGGTACTTCAGTAGAATGCCAGTGGACATTTTACTGCATGAATTTTGAAAAAAAATCTAATTTTATGTTAGAAAGGACTATAAACATTTTTATTATGTATGCATACACAGTACTTCAGGTCACATTATTGCGGCCATAACACAAAAATCATTCACTCATTTACTAAATCCATTTGACACTAGAACATTGGGCACTTGTTGATTCATCACAACTTATAGATTTCTTTTTGACATTATATTGGTCCTAAAGGTCTGGGAAAAGAAGATAGTTGTACACAAAAACAACACAGTATCTTCCTAATCATGTCCCTATACTGTCACACTGAGAAACGTTTACTTTAATCATGATTTGCTATACTCTGCACACTCTCAGTCTACTTTTTTATAAAACAAGATGTGCTATTTTTTATTTTTCTATTGGATAAAGTAATTTCGTAACAACAGAAATTTAGTAATTATAATAATACAAGGAATTACGCAACTCAATTGGGGGAAAATAGATCTAAGGTTAGGTAGTTGGTAGAGTATTCGGACCAATTTATGATATATGGAAAATAAGTTCACTTTTTGACGACAGCAAAATCACAGACATAGATGAATACCATAACTTGTACTGCAGAAAGCAAATGAAACCCTTAAGTATTTTTATGACTGGACAGTATGTAGACTATTAAAATATCACTGATTATAGGGAAAACAAGCTTCAATAAAAAGAAGGAAAACAACTGTGTTGGATTAAGTATGTATGATAAATGTACAGACCAAAACAAATACAAAGTTATTACGGAAGAATAATGAGTGCCAATCAATCAGCTTTGGTGTTTTTGGAAGGAACGTCGACCAACACTCAGTACGCGCAGAATGTTGTAAGAGCCGTTCTTTTGCCATTCTGTTAGGGAGGTGATGTGTTCTTCCGACAGGATAATGCTCATCCACACACTGCGCGTAAAATTGAACGTGTTCTGCAAGACGTGCACCAACTTCCCTGGACAGCACAAATTCTGGACTTGTCTCCAATCATTCACGTCTGGAATATGATTCGACGACTTTGTGAAACATGCGACTTGTCAACCCACAGCAGTTACAGAACTGCGTGAACAGGTCGAACAGGCGGGGAATAACGTATCCCAAGGCAGTATTCGCCATCTGCATGATCGCATCGATGCTAGAATCAGGGCCTGCATTTCCTCCCGTGGAAGCTACAACACATTGTTTTGTGTCCCAACTTCGTCGCCGCTTTTGTGTCCCAGCCTCGTCGTAGGTGTCGGTGGCCGAGTGGAATGAGACCGACACAGGAATATAGATAGCACGCTGGTGCAGGTACGGAGGGGAGCAGCCAGAAACTATAAACACTAGAGCAAATTAGAAAGAGATATATATTGCACAGAATGTAACAATACTTAACTTTTACATAGTACTGCAGAATGTTGATACATAGTTGTTAGAGGCCTGCCTAGTGCCTGTACGATAGCAAAGTCTTCACTGGTGCCTATCTGATTACGAAGGTCCTAACTGGTTGCTAACTCAGTCCCAAGTGAACGATGTCCTTCAGTGGTGGCCACGAGCGGAGTTGTAGCAGAGGGCGCTCGTGGCTGTCGTCGTGAGAACGCCGCGCCGTGCGTGCATGGCGGCGCGCGGCGAAAGTAGGTGGCGCGCACTTTGTACTTGTGCGACACCACACCCCTCCCCCCCAAACCGCCGCGCCGTCGTGGCGTAGGGCTGAGGGCCACGGCGACGGCACTGGGAGGAGGGCCTGGGCGGGGGCGTTACTGGTGGGACGGGCGTCGTAGCTGAGGCCGGGATCGAGACGCCGTCCGCGCCCCGGCATCCGCCTTGCGATCCTCCAGGGAACCCGCCGAAACCTGGGGAAGGGCGCCCGCCCCCGCCCAGAGGGAGCAGGTCATCTTCTTCTGAGGTGCGTGGCCCAAGCGGGGGGGGGGGGGGGGGGGCCCGCACGGTCCCGGAGTCCCTCTCGGTGACGCTGTCATCTGCGGCGGCGACAGCGGCGGCGTCGCGTCAATCTCCATCGGGACGATCTCGTAGTCCGGGGACGCTGGACCCGTTGACGAACGATGTGTTTGTGCTCCCTGGCGGTGATCTGGATCTGGAATCAAGAAACCGGAGACAGGATCGCGAGGCCTATGCAGACGCAATTGGTTTGCGTGGCGCCGCAGCTCCGACCCTGTGGAAGAACGTACAACATACATATTGCGACCGAGCACGCGCTGAATGATGCCCGGCATCCATAGTTTCTTCTTGTTTCCAGCAAACACCCTGTACAGCACCGGCGTGGAAACCTGAAAACGCGTAGCGCCATACGAACCGACTCGGTGCGTGGGAGGCTGCAGCAGGTGAAGGAGAGTGCGGTGACGGCGGCCGTGTAGCAGCTCGGCAGGAGACGGGCCGTCACGTGGCATGCACCGATACGTAGACAGGAAAATTTGAAGAGCTTGCTGCCTGGAGTGCTGACCTTTCATCTTCTCCATGTGAGACTTGAATGTTCGAACGAAACGTTCTGCTTCACCATTGGACTGAGGGTGAAAAGGTGCGGTGGTGATATGCTGAATGCCATTCACACGACAAAACTGTTGAAATTCCGCACTAACAAACTGAGGTCCATTGTCACTGACGATAGTTTCAGGCAAGCCTTCGATGCAAAACACTGATGTTAAGGCACTGATTGTACTAGAAGCTGTCGTTGGGTTCATGGCAATCACAAAAGGAAACTTGCTGAAAGCGTCTACAACAATTAACCAGCGCGTATTCCAGAAAGGTCCGGCAAAGTCAATATGTAAACGTTGCCATGGTCCCTTGGGGCGTGGCCAGTCTGAGAAACGCTGTGGAGGAGCCGCCTGATGCTCCGCACAAACTGTACACTGTGATGTCATGCTCTCTATCTGAGCGTCCATACCAACCCAGGTACAATGACGTCTGGCCAGTTGCTTTGTCCTAACAATGCCCCAATGTCCTTGATGCAGGAGGCGTAACACTTCTCGTTGCAGGGAACGAGGAACAATCACTCTTGCTTGGTCGTTGTCGGTATGCAACAACAGTACACCCTTACGTAAAGATAATGCATGACGTTGTGCAAAATAACGTCGAACCAGAGGCCGATCAATGTCTTTGGCTCTGGCAGGCCAACCAAAGCGAACAAAACGAGCTACCACACTTAGGTCTGCATCCGCAGTTGATTCCTGTGCAACCCGACGAGAGTTCAAAGGGAATCAAACATGCATCACTGAGTAGTGCAGACTTTAGTTTGTCAAAGGCAACCTGACAATCTTTGGACCATACAAAAGGAACATTCTTCCTACGTAAGTGATGCAGTGGAGCTGCAATCTGAGAGGCATTGGGAATAAACCTCAAATAATAGTTCAGCTTCCCCATTACTGCTTGCAATTCGTGCACATTCTTAGGAGGAGGCAAGTCTTTGATTGCTCTAAGATGTGACTGTAAGGGATGAAGTCCTTGGGCATTAATCACATGGCCTAGGTACTCTATTTCAGTTTGAAAAAAACGAACACTTTGCTTTATTGCAACGTAGACCTGCTGCAGTCAAAACTTTGAAAAGGCACTCCAGGTTTGCTAAATGTTCTTCAACTGTACGTCCGGATACCACAATATCATCTAAATAGTTCGAACAACACGGTACAGAAACTGTCAGCTGTTCCAAAAAACGCTGAAAAATAGCGGGGGCGGAAGAACTGCCAAAGGGTAGGCGTTGAAATTGAAAAAGGCCCATGTGAGTATTAATGACGAAAAACTTTTTTGACTCGTCATCAAGTGGAATCTGTAAGTATGCCTCTGCTAAATCAATCTTAGAAAAGAAACGAGACTGTCCTAATTTGCCCATTAGTTCGTCAGGTCTGGGCAGGGGATAAGTGTCTACAATTGTTTGACTGTTCACTGTTGATTTGAAGTCCGCACAGAGACGAAGTTTTCCTGACGGCTTGGGTATAATTACTATAGGCGAGGCCCACTGACTCGCAGAAACAGGAGCAATCACCCCACTATCTAGCCAACGTTTAAGTTCTTCGGCAACTGTATCACGCAAGGCGATAGGCACTGGTCTAGCTTTACGAAATTTTGGAACTGCAGATTCTTTTAAAGTTACATGCGCCACGAAGTCTTTTGCACAACCTAGTTCCGGCGAAAACAAGTCACTATATTTGTCACACAATGCATTGATTTTATCCTGAGGCACTATTGACGAAATTTGAAGCACATCTCTTTGAATTGATAAACCAAACAAATCAAAAGCATCTAGTCCAAAAATGTTCTGTGTCGATTTGGCCTGAAGAACTACAAAAGCAACTGTTTTTGTTACACCTTGAAAAGAGGCAGGCAGGCTACACGTTCCTAGCACGGGAATATTTTGACCTGTGTACGCTGTTAACACTTGCTGTGACGGCGACAATTTGGGCGAACCCAGAAGTTCATAAGTATCTTTATTTATTAATGTGACAGCGGAACCAGTATCAAGCTGAAATTGCACCGTCTTATTTTCTATGAAGAGAGTCACAAACAGTTTTTGCTTGCGGCGCTCGACAGGTGCGCGAATGTGGGCAACGTCTGCTACGGTTTGTTTACTGCGCTTGCGCGGGCCGCGTAGTGAAGTAAGCGGCGCAGACTCGGCACACAGGGGATTAACAACACTGTCACTAGATGGCACTACCGCCGGATCGGCGTCCGCGCAATGCGAGGCTACTACAGAGTCACTAACTACTGCACCACACTCTTGAGCAGCTACTTGATGTCTACTGTCACTAGCTACACAGTACTGGGCACTTTTACAATAAGAAGTTGCAGAAGGCACTAGGTTCACTACTGGATTGCACTGTACATAGTCATTTTGCTTGTCCCGAACCCTTTTCCGTTGCACTGTTTTACGCGCTCGTCGGCGCTTGCTACGTGGTGCACTATATAGGTTTGCCATAGGCGCAGAACTACTTTCTTGCAATTGAGAACCAAGGAAAGCACTGTCCAATTCCACAGCCCGTATAACATTTACTGCATGCACTGTTCTCGCACTTTGCGAAGCAATGTTCCGAAAGGTACCGTTCTTTGAGTTTTTAAGTTGCATACACACAGACTGTACATGTCCTGATTTGCCACATTGGTAACAGGTTGCGTTGCGACTAGGGCAATGAGCACGCTTGTGGCGAGACACACACTGGGGGCAAGATTTACGTACATTTTTCTGAAATGAGCGTTGGCGCCCGTTATTCAAATCACTGTTTCTAACACGACGGGGCGACCTTTGTGTCGCACTTTTACACTGGTTACTGTTCACTGTCTGTTC
Source organism: Locusta migratoria (assembly GCA_026315105.1). Taxonomy (NCBI): domain Eukaryota; kingdom Metazoa; phylum Arthropoda; class Insecta; order Orthoptera; family Acrididae; genus Locusta; species Locusta migratoria. The sequence continues at coordinate 449,065,563 of CM048755.1, read as the reverse complement.
AGCACGGCCTGTACTATTGTAAGAATCACTAGTGCTACACTGAGAACTACGGCTAGGAAAGCGACCGTTGCGGCGCACTGAATTAACACTATGGCTTTGCATTTCTACATCTGCTAAGTCAAAAGTATCATGCGCATCTATAAGCTGCAGTACACTGTCTAATGAAGGGTCTGACTGTTTTAGAATTGCTGCCCTAATTCTGGGGTCCTGAATGTTCTGCGTAATCGCATCTCTTAACATAACGTCACTATAAGAAAGTCCACAAGAGCAAGTAAATTTACATTGGCGGGTTAAGCCCTTCAATTCCGTAATCCACTCTTGGTGTGACTGCTGCGGTAATTTTTTAAGTCTGAAAAATCGGTATCGTGCAGCGGCTACAAGAACTTTTCTCTCATAGTGAGCATTCAGTGCATCTACAATTTGTTCAAAGTCTACATCACGAGGAGATGCGAGAGGGAAAAGTTTTTGCAATACTACGAAGGTCTGGGGGCCCACAATCGATAAGAAAAGGTTCTTCACTCTCTGACCTGTAATTTGATGAGCCGCGACGAGTTCTTGAAACCGTTGCGAAATAGTCGCTCCATTCTTCCTCACGTTCGTTGTACTGGCGAAATGTAGGAAGCGGTGCAGCGGCAGGTGTGGGCTGCCGATGTGACGGCTGTTGTTGTTGGTGAGCAGCCTGTGCCGTCAACTGCGACACGGCTTGCAGTAGTTGAGTGATTTGCTCCGTCTGTAACTGAATAATTTCCATTAAGTTTGGGTTCGGGGTAGTGGCCATGCTGACCGATTAGGCGCCGCACATACAAGTAACTTATAACAAAACACAAATGCAATATGAAAGAGGACGCTCTGCAACAAAAAAGTCCACAAACCCGTAACTGAAAATGTTCCCCCAAAATTCTTATAATAAGGGTGGGTGGGCGGGAGCAATTTCTGCGTGCTCCGACTGCTGCTGTCTGGCTGCTGCAAGCGGACTGGTCCAAGGTTCGTCTATCACTCCTCGTCGCCACTTTTGTGTCCCAACTTCGTCGCCGCTTTTGTGTCCCAGCCTCGTCGTAGGTGTCGGTGGCCGAGTGGAATGAGACCGACACGCTGGTGCAGGTACGGAGGGGAGCAGCCAGAAACTATAAACACTAGAGCAAATTAGAAAGAGATATATATTGCACAGAATGTAACAATACTTAACTTTTACATAGTACTGCAGAATGTTGATACATAGTTGTTAGAGGCCTGCCTAGTGCCTGTACGATAGCAAAGTCTTCACTGGTGCCTATCTGATTACGAAGGTCCTAACTGGTTGCTAACTCAGTCCCAAGTGAACGATGTCCTTCAGTGGTGGCCACGAGCGGAGTTGTCGCAGAGGGCACTCGTGGCTGTCGTCGTGAGAACGCCGCGCCGTGCGTGCATGGCGGCGCGCGGCGAAAGTAGGTGGCGCGCACTTTGTACTTGTGCGACACCACACATTGTAATGTGGGTGTTCCAGAATGGCTCGACACCTACCTCAGTACCGATTGAACGGTTGATCTATAAATGTATCCATATCATGAACTCCATATACACTCTTTCAACAATAAATCTGGAATGAGATGAGAAACGCTAATAAGATGCACAATTATTATTTCCGACAGTGTATTTATGTTGCTACAAGTGTTGGAACTTAAATAGTGGCAACTATTTATTCACAACTGATAAAAAAAGCGTTACGTTTGCACCTGTTAGTGACCTTCAAAGTAGTCACCAGCGTTGTGTAGGATCCGTTGCCAGCAAGTGGAAGGCGCAGTATACCGTCAGCAGAGCCTGTTCTGTTGATGGTCGAATGGAGCTGTCTACTGCCTTTCGAATCTCTGGAACAGTTCTGAAGCGAATGCCATGAAGTGGTTCCTTCATCTTCGGAATGAAATCAAAGTGTCAAGGACTTAAGTCCGGGGAGTATGGTGGATGGTACAGTACTTCTCAGTCGACGCCCACGCAATGTCGTGCAAACTGATGGGTGAGTTGCGCAAAAAGTTTTGCCGCTTCTTTCGCAAAGCTAGTCGCAGGTGATGCTCCAAAAACGAACAGTAATACTGTGCATTGACAGTATGCCGTGGAGGAACGTATTGCGTTAGGATAATACCATCACAGACGTACACGAGAATCACCATAACGTTCACCATACTGGGGCTCTGACGCACTTTCGCGGCGACCCATAATGACGCCATTCGTTGAATTGGCATATCAGTTTTGGCTCGTACGATGTGGCCCATGTCTCATCCAGTGTTACGATACGGCATAAGAAAGCCTCTCCTTCTTGCTCATGGCGCTCCAAGTGGGTCTGAACAGCGTCGTAACGCATCCATTTCTGCATTGCCATCAATTCACGCGGAACCCATCGTGATGCAATTTTTCGCATGTCCAGGCGTTTCTTCAGGATGCGAAGCACTGTCGTATGTTCTAATCCGGTTTTGTGGGCGAGCTCAAGAATCGTCTGGCGTCAATCACTGTTCACTAACGTGGCAACAATACGCACTACTTCTTCAGAAACGCTAGGACGACCTGCCGGATGCATGTCTCCACAGTTTGTCGACCTTCATTGAAGGCTTTCACCACAGAGTAACATATACAGAGAAGAAGGCCCCCCTAAACCTCTGTCCTACGCTCCCCTCGAATTTCCGTAAGATTCCAGCAGATGTCTGGCGGTTCCCTGGCTTAGTACCAGTAGACCACACTAGAGGCGCTTCTGAGGGTGCCTCTCGCACACCAGAGGGTAGCATGGAGGGGAGGCTGAGGAGAGAGCTCATGCCGCCTGCCAGGAAGCCATGGCTGTGTTAGGTGTGCCGGCGTTGGCTGGAGGGGAGGTGGTGGTGTGGACAGCCGCTACCTGCCGCCTGCTCTGGCCAGTTTAAAGGGCTGCTTCTGACCGCAGCGCCATCATGGGTCATCTTACGGAACTTTCCCTCCCCGACACATGAGCGTGTGACCAGGCCCTTACGGAGGTTTCCCGACTGTATATTTTTGTCTGTGCTTTTACCCAATGTGCCACAGTTCTGTACGGCAATGCCGATTTCCCGCACGGCTCTTGAAGACCTTGATGACACTATCGTGCTGTAAGACCTCTGCCACATTGAATCTTGATCCAACTCCTTTGTTTCTAAAACATAGTGAAACCGTTATGTCAGACCGCTCGCTCACAAGTGACTGTGTTTCTCTCGACTGTGCGCTCGTGGGACGGGCGAGTCCATGTGCTCAGAGGTAAGGTAGGTATGTCAACAAAGTGTGCTGTCAGCGACAATAGTAGATTCTCGTGCATAGTGTCTCGTCAATAATGTTGCCACTATTTAAGTTCTAACTCTCGTATCTTCAAGCCCAGTATTTCCATATGTGTTGTACATAGAACGGTTATTTCAAACGTATTCATCTGAAATAACTGTACAACTGTTTTACAGCTGCAATATCGATATCAACACTTTTCAATAATTTACTTGTGGCCTTAAATTCTCTTCAGTATCACTGACCAAGAAGTTGTCATTATCGCAATTTTCCAGACTCAACAGCCTGCTCAGGGATTCCAGTCAATTTACATCTCTGTGAAGCCTGCTGAGTTTCATATCCGGAATCATGTGAACAGTGAGATTTGCCTTCATAATGTATACCACATGAAGGCAGACCACTGAATAAAGTGAACAATGGTCAAAGTGTCACGACGAAGCGTCATGTATACCAGAAGAAGTCGTGGCTTGTAACGAAAAAGCAGCATTCAATATGTCTCTAAATACAGTTCCACACAACCATATTAGTTACATGCACAACTATCACAGATATAGTGGAGAGCCAAACTGGTACACCAGCCTAACACCGTGTAGGGCCCATGCGAGCACGCAGAAGTGCCGCAATACGACGTCACATGGACTCGAACAATGTCTCAAGTAGTGCTGGAGGGAACTGACACAGTGCATCCTTCAGGGCTGTACATAAATCCGAAGGGGTACGAGACAGTGGCGACAGCACTCTGCAAGGCATCCAGATATGCTCAATAACGTTCATGTGTGGGGAGTTTGGTCGACAGCGGATGTGTTTTAAATCAAAAGAGTGTTTCTGGAGTCACTCTGTAGCAATTTTGGACGTATGGGGCGTCGCATTGTTTTGCTGGAATTGCCCAAGTCAGTCGGAATGCACAATAGTCATTAATGGATGCAGGTGATCAGCCAGGATGCGTACGTACGTGTCACCTGTCAAAGACGTATCTAGACGTATCATGGGTTCCATAACACTCTAGTTGAACATGCCCCACACCATTACAGAGCCTCAACTAGCTTGAACAATCCCCTGCTAATATGCAGGGTCCATTTATTCATGAGGTTGTCTACATACCCGTACCCGCCCATCTGCTCGATACAATTGGAAACGAGACTCGTCAGACCAAGTTCCATATTTCAAGTCGTCAACAGTCCAATGACGATATTGATGGACCCAGCTGAGTCGTTAGGCTTTGTGGCTTGCAGTCAGAAAGAGTACACGAGAGGGCCTTCGGCTCCAAAAGCCCATATCGATGATGCTCAAATGCTGACCGTTGTTGATGGCCCAGCATTGAAACCCGCAGCAGTTTGCGGAAGGATTGCACTTCTGTCAAATTGAACGATTCTCTTCAGTCCCGTTCTTGCAGGATATTTTTCCTGCTGCAGCGATGTCGGAGATTTGATGTTCTGCCGTATTCCCGACATTCACGGCGCACTCATGAAATGGTCTTATGGGAAAATCTCCGCCTCTTTGTTACCTCGAAGATACTGTGTTCCTTCTCTCGTGCGCCGACTCTAACAACCGGTTCAAACTCACTTAAATCGTGATAACATGTCATTGTAGGAGCGGTAACCGACCTAACGCCTGCCCTGTTGTCTTATATAGGCGTGTTTACATATCTCTTGTGTGTGCTTATATATACAGTTTCTTTGGCTTTTCAGTGTATGAAGTCCATATGTGAATTATTAAAGTGTAGACCCGATGTTGGTATTATCCCTATGCCAGCATACATATCACATTGTATGATGTTAGCATAACTAATAATTCGATAGGTCGATGTAGATACGACAGCATGCTAGAATCAGCTGTTATGGAGGAAATGGTGGAGTGGTTGCAGTCGAGTATCTGTATAATGCACAACAGAGCATAAGCGGATCCAAGATATGGGGGGTGGGGGGGAGGGGCCAAGGTCGCTGCCACCCCCCCCCCTCAGCAGCACTTTCTTCCTCTTTTATTATTGTTGTTATTATTATTATTGTTTTAAGAATGCAAAGCCAGCGTGGTATCATTGTACTGGGTCTCCAAATTGTGAGACTTTTGTTTGATTTTGCGTGGGGTAAAAAGTGGTGGCCGGTACTAGAGTCTTTCTACTGAGCCACAGTTTCGCTGAGGTGGCAAAGGACCCATATGAAGGAAGGTAAATACACTGACAGAAAAAAATTGAAATCCGCTTTATTCAATCAAGATTTATTGTCGAAAGAATGCATATGTAATACATGAAATGATTACATTTACAGATCAATAGCTCAAGCAGTACTGAGATAAAAGGATTTGACCCATGCTAAGCAATCCATATTAGTACACGGTGTAGCCCCTGCTGGCGCCAATGTGAGCGCTGATTCTGGAACCCATTCCATCATACAGATGGCGTACACTGTATTGGGCTGCATTATTCCACGCCTGCTCGATCGATTAACATAGATTCATTCTGCAAGAGGATTGATGAGTCACATAAGTCAGTTATCGTCCCATCATATCCCACACGTGCTCGATTGGAGACAAGTCCAGAGATCGTGCTGACAGGGAATTTGCTGCACGTTTTGCAGAACACACTGAGTTCCACACGCAGTGTTTCGGCGAGTATTATTCTGTCGGAAACACACATAACCCAGTTATAAGAATGGCAGAAGAACGGGTCTTACAGCATTCTGCGCGTTCTGAGCGCTGGTCAACGTTCCATCCACAAACACCAAATATGAACGAGAGTTGTAGCTCATCACAAGCCAGACCATAAGGCCTGCAGAGTGGGGCCTGAGTGTCTGGGACGTATGCACTCTACGAGACAGCTCTATGTCTGACTGCTAGTATCCAGTTGGAAACAGTCCATGCTGGACTCACATACTCTTTTGTCTGTGCTTTGGTCGATGTTCCATCTGCCACTGTTGTCCTTATAATGCGACGATGTTGGCGGACGTCTGTGCTGCGTGGACGTCCAGAACCTCGTGAGAATGTCACGTGAGCATTCCAACCAGTTTCGTTGCACAACTGATACAGCACGTCCACATTGTGTGGCAATTCTCCAAGAGGACCATTCTGCCACAACTGGACCCCTATCAAACTCGGCTGCAGGAAGCCCGATCGTGTCTCCGTGTCATGGCGCCTGTTTGCTTCTAACACTGATATCGCACTGTGCCTTACGGTTGCATACATTCCCTATTAAAGGGTACACACAATGGCGCTCTGGCAGCTATGTCAGTCACCATGTATTGGCGGACAACATTGAACACCAGTACATTTACTATCTCCCATGTGGCATCTACCGTCATCAGATCCAAATCGACGTCTTTTTTCTATATGTACAATTTCTTCCGGCAGTGCACAATCTCCACGTTCCTTTAAATGATTTAAAGGTGCAACAGAAATTTGGTGGAGCAGATATCCCGGTAACACTGATGTATAATAATGCAGGTGATATGAACGTTTGTTGAATTATGTAGAACAGATATTGGTTACAATCTGGATATTTCGCAAGTTAGTAACTTTATCCTATTGTGGGCTTACTCATATACGGATAATAGGTGTAGTTTGCATGTTAGTTGCTTATAAAGTGTTTATTACTGTCCTTTACTGTGTGAACTGAGTAGAATTATTGGCTGTAAACAGTAAGGCGGATTAGGTAATGGTAGGTGCATATAGTTTTCCATTATTCCATAAAATCGTCAGAAGTGGATACTGGGATAGTTACTGCGAAAGAGTATGGCCGATTTTCTTTCCTCGCTTTCCTCAATCCGACCTTTTGCTCCATCACTAAAGATGTTGATGTCGACTGGATGTAAAACCCTCGTCTATTTTTTATGTAATCGCTAGGATCCACGGAGGAAAAACAAAGCTTGTGGGGGTGTAAGGGAGAGAGTGAGGTGGTAAGAAGTTGGCTACTTACAAATATAGTTGTAAGGGGACAGCTACGTGAGGACATTTCATCTACATCTACATAGATACTCTGCAAATCACATTTAAGTGCCTGGCCGAAGGTTCATTAACCACTTTCATAACCTTTCTTTACCGTTCCATTCTCTAATAGCGCGCGGGAAGAAAGAACACCTAAATCGTTCCGTTTTCGATCTGATTTCTCTTATTTTATTAGGATGGTCGTGTCTCCCTAAGTAGGTGGGTGCTAGCAAAATATTTTCACATTCAGAAGTAAAGGTCGGTGATTGAAATTTCGTAAATAGATCTCGCCGCAATGAATAACGTCTTTCTTTTAATGATTTCCACCTCAAATCGTGCAACATTTCGATGACCCCTTTCCCCCCCCTGTAACGCGATACAACAAAACGAGCTACCCTTCTTTGAACCTTCTCATTGTCTTCCGTCAGTCCCACCTGGTGAGGGTCCCACACTGGGCAACAGTACTCCAGGACAGCACGCACAAGTATAATGTAGGCAGTCTCTTTGGTGGAGCTGTTGCATATAATAAATCGTTTATTAACACAAAGAAGAGTAGGGGACCTATAACGCTTCCCTGGGGAACGACAGATACTACTTCTGTTTTACTCGGTGACCTACCGTTTATTACTACGAACTGTGTCCTTTCTGATAGGAAATCGTGAATCCAATCGCACAATTGGGGTGATATTCCACAAGCACGCAATTTCATTAGAAGCCGCTTGTGAGGTACAGTGTCAAAAGCCTTCCGGAAATCCAGAAATATGGAATCGATTTGAGATCCCTTGTCGATGGCACTTATCACTTCATGTGAATACAGGGCAAGCCGTGTTTCGCAAGAGCGATACTTTCTGAATCCGTGTTGACTATTGCTTAATAGTCTTGACTTGAAGTCTGCAATGCTGTGGTAAATCGCGCACATGCGCGGGTATCGTGATGTGGTTTGACAGCTACTGAGTCGCCGTAGTCAATAGATAACGACACATCTCATCTGTCAAACGAGCGTCTTTTCGCTCGCTTTGTGTATAGACACGTGACTGGAAAATCCAGGCCGTTATGCAGCGAACGGCGATCAGCGGGAAAAGCGCTATTTGGCTTTGGAGAAATATGCAATAACCCACTCAAAAATTAATACCTATTGATCCATATATGATACAAAGGAGCGTGTAGGCTCATTTTAAAGATAAATACTAGACGGATACGCTGGCATAAACGCGCCTCCTGTCACTTTAATAGTTTTTGAGTTATAGTAAATAAAAAATCATTATAAAATAACAATTTTGTAAACGATATATCTTGTAAACGACTTAACAAAATTTTACGTACAAGGTGTCAAATGATAGATCTAAGTGAGTACTATTAAGATGTATATTTATTCTTTTGCGCAAATTCAGTAAATTTGAATGAGAGGCCAGTAACATGGTTTCCAGGTATAAAAGCTGGATTTCTAATAAATAAACAATAATAACTGTAGTATTGGTGGCAGTGTGGTAAACTAGACTTAAGTAAATAGTTAATGAAACCACAGGATCAATAGTACAATGATTAATCTATGTTTAAATACTGAAAAATCAAAGGTAGAAAAGTTTAATTTTTTGATAATGCAAAAACTACGATATATACAATGTTTTTGATGCCATATTCTGTTTCAGCGAATAATTTCCGCTGAATACTATAATCACATTATTTATTTCATTTGTATTTTATGTAAAAGAGATTATTTTACGAAAATAAGATATTGATTTGATTTCAGAGTTAGCCAGCGAGGGTACCGTCAGCTGGGGTAACATTGGCCCTTTGCAGGCAACATTGGCCCAGAAAAAAAATGACTTTGGCTTGTTAAGGGCAGTCTGTTAACGTCGATATGACAGACAAGACGTGTCGTTACAATGGGCGACTGTGGAGTCGTTTAACGACTTGTAAAATTTCAGCGAAGTGTTCTAGTGTGCAACTTGGAAATATTTGTTCTGTGGTGCTTCGAGAAATTTGATTTCATTCTGCGTCTGTGGGACTTAGAAAAAGTTTTCAGTGGTGCTTCATGGACTCTAACTATATTCTGTGACAGTGGAACTTAGAGTTTCTCAGGATTGTTGCTAGACTTTAGTTTTTATTTAGCGACTGTGAGACTTAGAAGCGATTGAGTCAAGTTTCCATTTTTTGGTGTAGCAGCCATAAGAAACTCGGCATTGCTCTGAAGTCAGGTCTCAGATTAGTACCTCTAATATTAAAATTGAAAGAATTTTAAGTATTTTTGAAAGAAAACAAAGCAACCAAAAACACAGGAAGACTCTATTACAATCAAACTGAATGAAAAATTTACTATGAAAAAGTTAAAAGTTTATAATACTTTAATGGTCGTTTTTTAAATGTTGCGGAGAAAATAGGGCATAGAAGTTCATTAGAAGAGGCAAGACTGTTAATGGAAGAGGTCATACCTATGCATTTTGATACAATTGAAATTCCACCCACCTCTACCTTTGGAATTAAGAAAATAATAAACTTACTAAAAAGTGAAAGCTTGCATAGAATTTATAGCATTTGCAACAGAGTACTAAACGCTTGTTCCCAACAGATAAGTTGTAATAGTTCTCTGAAGCAGGGTATTTTCCCTGATACACTGAAATATGCTATCATAAAGTCATTGGGAAAAAATAGGATAGGTTGGATGCCAACAAGTACCACCCAGTCTCACTTCTGACTGTTTCAATTCTCGAAAAATTAGTGTATAGAAGAGTAGCTAAACAAATGTCTACTAAGAAAATGTCAGTTTGGTTTTCAGAACGGCTTTTAAACAGACATTGCTATACATACTTATACAGCTGAAGTATTAAATTCTCTGAATAATCGGACATCACCAGTTGGGAGTTTTGTGATCTCTAATAGGCTTTTGATCGTGTAAATCATGGAATTCTTGTACATAAGCTGAATTATTGTGGTACTACTGGGGCAGTTTAATTCTTATTTAATTGGAAGAGTGTAGAAAGTTGAAGTAAGTTCACACAATGTGCAAAACTTCTCAAACTATGACTTTCAGAAAATCATTAAGTGGCTCTCTGCAAATGAGCTCTTGTGAAAGTTTGATAAAACATGGTATATGCAGTTTCATACAGTAAATGGCATAACATCATTAATAACATAGACTGTGAACATAAGGCTGTAGCTAAGGTAAATTATTAAAAAAGTAGGTGTATACATTTATGAAAGATTGGATTGGAAGAAACATATTGATGATCTGCTGAAATGTTGGAGTTCAGGTACTTATGCTATTAGGATTATTTCAAATTTTGATGATAAACATCTCAGTAAATTAGCTTATTATGCCTAATTTCATTAACGTCTTGCATATAACGTCATATTTTGGGGGTCATTCATTACTACGTACCAAAGTATTCATGGTACAAAAGTGTGTAATCAGAATAATTGATGGAGCCCACCCAAATCATCCTGCAGACATTATTTGTTATTAATAACGAAACCCAATTTAATAGTAAAAGCATTGTTCATGACTACAACACTAGGAGAAAGGATGATCTTCACAATTCAAGGTCAAATCTAACTTTAGCACAGAAAGAGATAATTTATGCTGTCACAGAAGTCTTTTGTCATTTACCAAACAGCATCAAAAGCCTTACAGAAAGGCAACTACTGCAAACCACTTACCTGATAAGTGTTCCCGGCAGCCTAAATCCAAGGCGTGCCTCAAGCTGCACACATCCAGCTATAGAATACTACAACCATTTGTGGGTACGCTAAGGATGACACTAACAACAACAAAAACAATAAGACATCTATCGGGCACTACTTCTTGCAGGTGGAGCTAGTGGCACAGAGCGCTGCAATACAACACTGCAGCAAGTATCATTACACTCTAACCGGATTGGCTGGAGCCAGCTATATCTAGGTTCATTCGTCAGTTAACTTTTTTTTTTACTTTTAGCTTATGGGACTTAACTACGGGGTCATCAGTCTCTAAACTTACAAACCACTTATGAACTAGCTAATACTAGGTACGGCACAAATATCCATCCCCGAGTGGGGATTCGAACCCCCGACCGTAGTGGACGTGCAGACTGTGACTGAAGCGCCGCAGAACGCTCGGCCACCGCGGCCGGCTCGTCAGGTAACCTCCGACAAGTTACAGCAATATAGGCTTGCAGTCAAGACTATCCTCACTACGTCTCAGGACTCTGTTGGGCTTATACTCTGGATCTTCGCTCGGCTTCTCGTGGACTCTAACTATGACGCTACTACGGACTAAGGCCTTCATCTGCGAACTCTCTTTTGTTGAACTTAAAATATTTCTCTGTGATTTCTAAACACCTTCTGGATCTTACTTTTCGTGTGCCGTTCCAAGACGCTACTGTTCCGTGATAGATGAGAACTTTTGTCTACGCCAGTAAGAACTTGGTTCATTTCTTGTTTCCCTATACAAAATATTATTCCGTGACGACATAAACCTGTTTCTCAACATATAAGACTAACTTGTGTAATAAACAATGTTTGGTTGTGTGGCCATATTCAGCAGCAGCTGTTAAAATTGATTATAAGAGGTAATCCCTCTTATGCTGACTGCAATTAAGAGATTTATTTTACACCAGACCTGTTTCGCTTTTTAATTTTAAAAGCATCTTCTGTGGTCTGTAAATGATACAAAGGTTTGTACAGTTTGTTTTCGACAAATAGATTAAAAACAGGTAAAAAAACATTTTGCACGTTAGGTCTAAGTGTTTTTAACTTAATATTCGGTCTGCTCACGGTGTTGATGTCTCTTCTTTACATGTTACTACTGTTTCTCCGTCTTGTTGGCTGGAGTTCGTTTGTGCCTGGCGTGTGTTTGTCGGCTGTGTACACCACTTTTCGCGTGTTTTTCTTTCTTTTCATCCCAGCACATCACATCACTTCACTTTTTGAAATGTATACAGATTACATATCACCTGTTATAAGTGGAATGCCTGCCTGTTTATTTATCATTTAACTACAGTGGCCGGCCGCGGTGGCCGAGGGGACTGAGGCGCTCCAGTCACGGTCTGCACGGCCACTACGGTCGGGGGTTCGAATCCCCCTTGGGCATGGATATTTCTGCCGTCCTTAGTGTTACCTAGTTCATAAGTAGTTTGTAAGGTTACGGACTGATGACCCCGTAGTTAAGTCCCATATGCTACACAAACATTCGAACATTTAACTACAGTGTGTGGCTATATTTTCGTTTGTTCATTTGTTTTTCGTGAGGTCTGTGAGTGTTGCCAACGTTATATATTTATAATACATAAATACGACTTATTTCAACATGAGTGTTCGTGAGAGAGAGAGAGAGAGAGAGAGAGAGAGAGAGAGAGAGAGAGAGAGAGAGAGAAATATTTAAGTTCGTGAACAGGGTGTTAAGATGTTTTTTCAGATGAGTAAATGCAGGTTTAATTGGGTTTGTAGTGGTGGAGGGGGCGGGAGGAGGTGCGGGTATTGCGATTTGTGTTTTTATGAAAGGGGGGTTGACTCTCATAATGTTTATATTTCTGTTGCTAGATTGGTTTGGTCATTTATAAGATGTTTCTTTTCTGTTATTGTTTTTTGGATATGATAGTTTTCTTGAACGGTGAGCAGGTGGTTTTTGTTGTTGTTTATTCTTAAGATTTCCATGTTTGTGTCTCTGGTGGTGATTTTATGTTGGTTTTGGTGTAAGCGCTCTGCAAATGTTGAGTGACTTGTTTCACACTTCCAGGCTCGTACGTGTAAATAAATTTGTGTTGTGCAAAATCTTCCATTGAAAGAGCAATTAAAAGAATTTTAGAGTGACAACTGCTCCTACTCAGTAGTTGAATTTTTAGATAAGGAAAAGAAAAAGAAATAAATAAATAAAGAAAATTTATTTGAATGTCTTCTGATATCAAATAAAGATACCTTTTATTAAGCTGACACGTTCAACATCAGTACTTTAAATGTCGTGTTCATGATTTAGGGAAAAATTACTAATCTAATCTACCTTAGTCTCTGGGCGCCTTAGGTTGCCACTAGATTTGAAGCAGTACTTTTCATACTGTTGAAGGTAATGGTGGGACACAGAAGTTGCTGCCTTCCACTCGGCGCTCCCCTCCCCTGCAAAGGCATTGCGCGCCTCCTACCATTCCCGATAATCAGCGCCAGATGCGTCACCTTATCGTGGATAAGCAGTACCAATTAGGGATGCGCGACGACTCGGGCGCAGCGAGAATTTGTCGAGCTGCCGGCGCTCAAACAGTTCTCGAGAAGCGGCGCTAGGCGCGTGTCGCTGCTCGCTGGTGACTGGGGCAGCACGCCACGCTCGCAACTCGATATGATTGTTATTTAAATGTGGCCAGTGGATACACGAAAACCAAAGTCACGGAGGTGGCAGTACTTTATGTAGGATGGCGATGTCTGTTGCAAAGCTCCGTAGTGCAGCAAAAAATACAACAGACATTATAAGACATTTATAATTACACAATATACAGTACGTATGTAGCAATTCAACAGATAAGTCCCCGAATACTGAAGTATGTTCATATATTAATACAAATGAGACAATGTATGTTAGCCATTCAAACTACATTAAAAAGAAATTCGACGAAAAGGTTGGATAGTACCCGAAACAGTCCGCTTGTATCGGAAAACTGTAATTTTTAATTTGGTTCCAATAAAATGCAACTTGCATAAAAATCAACACTATCCGAACTTTTGAACACAATGAGAACATAAAAAGTAACAGCCAGTATTGTAGTCGCAAAATGTGGTGGCTGTGTTGAGAAAGTACCAGAGCTATAAAGGACGGAAGCTTACGTACGTAACGCTGGCTAATACTGTAAGCTATGCCGGTTTTTTTTCCACAATTAGAAAATGTATGTAAGAAGTTTTTGGGTGTAACATGTTGTAGCATTTTTTCCTCTCATGTAAGTGTAAATACATGCGGAATGCATATTTTTTGGCAACAATGAAGTTATTGTTTCGTGTAAGATACGTATTTTAATAACAGTCCTATTATTTTTGTCTTCGTAATTCTTCTACTACTTTTGTTTTATAAGAGTAAAGTTTTTATTTCGTGTGAAATACGTGCTTTATAATAACAGTCCTACTATTTCTGTTTTATGAGATTATTTTGTTTTCAGTTTTCCCAACTGGTGGTGGGGAGGGCTGGCTAAAGCGTGCAAGCTGCTCTTCAGCCTAGGGTTTAACACTAATTATTGACAGACATTAACATAGAAAAAGAAAAGGAGGCTTCTTTATTTGTCGATGATTTCATTTCTCCCCTTGTGGAGGTCTGAGAAACATTCTGCAACTACTTTCTTTTGTAGTAATAATGTTTCTGTTTCCTGTGACAAACGTATTGTAATTGATATTAGTCCTATGATTTTTCCTCTTCTGCGAAACATTTTTTTCTACTACTACTACTACTACTACTACAACTAAGTCAGTTTCTTCCTTGCACGTACGGAAGACAACCATTACGACTGCTCTGTCGCAATACTTCCTAGTAGAGTAGTTTCGCTCAGTCTCCAGAGAGCGCAGAACTGTCCACAACTTCTCGAGAGTGTGGTGTCGCAAAAGTACAAAGTGCGCGCCACCTACTTTCGCCGCGCGCCGCCAGGCACGCTCGGCGCGGCGTTCTCACGACGACAGCCACGAGTGCCCTCTGCGACAACGCCGCTCGTAGCCACCACTGAAGGACATCGGCCACTTCGGACTGAGATAGCAACGAGTTAGGACCTTCATAATCAGATAGGCACCAGTGAAGACTTTGCTATTGTACAGGCACTAGGCAGGCCTCTAACAACTACGTATCAACATTCTGCAGTACTATGTAAAAGTTAAGTATTGTTACATTCTGTGCAATATATATCTTTCTAATTTACTCTAGTGTTTATAGTTTCTGGCTGCTCCCCTCCGTACCTGCACCAGCGTGTCGGTCTCATTCCACTCGGCCACCGACACCTACGACGAGGCTGGGACACAAAAGCGGCGACGAAGTTGGGACACAAAAGTGGCGACGAGGAGTGATAGAACCTTGGACCAGCCCGCTTGCAGCAGCCAGACAGCAGCAGTCGGAGCACGCAAAAATTGCTCCCGCCCACCCACCCTTATTATAAGATTTTTGGGGGAACATATTCTGTTACGTATTTTGTGGACTTTTTTGTTGCAGAGCGAGCCCTTCTATCATATTGCATTTGTGTTTTGTTATAAGTTACTTGTATACGCGGCGCCTAATCGGTCAGCATGGCCACTACTCCGAACCCAAACTTAATGGAAATTATTCAGTTACAGACGGCGCAAATAACACAACTTCTCCAGGCGGTGTCCCAGCTCACAGCGCAGGCAGCTAACCAACAACAACAGCCGCCGCTTCAGCAGCCCACACCTGCCGCCGCAACACTTCCTACGTTTCGCCAATACAACGAACGTGAGGAAGAATGGAGTGATTATCTGGCGCAGTTTCAAGAACTCGTCGCGGCTCATCAACTTACAGGTCAGACTGTTAAGCATCTTTTATTGTCTGTGGTGGGCCCCAAAACTTTCGTGTTACTGCAAAAACTATTCCCGCACGCATCTCCTCGTGATGTAGACTTTGAACAAATTGTAGATGCACTAAATGCTCATTATGAGAGAAAAGTTCTTGTAGCCGCTGCACGGTACCGATTTTTCAGACTTAAAAAATTACCGCAGCAGTCACACCAAGAGTGGATTACGGAATTGAAGGGCTTAACCCGCCAATGTAAATTTACTTGCTCTTGTGGACTTTCTTATAGTGACGTTATGTTGCGAGATGCGATTACGCAGAACATTCAGGACCCCAGAATTAGGACAGCAATTCTGAAACAGTCAGACCCTTCATTAGACAGTGTACTGCAGCTTATAGAAGCACATGATACTTTTGACTTAGCAGATGTAGAAATGCAAAGCCATAGTGTAAATTCAGTGCGCCGCAACGGACGCTTTCCTAGCCGTAGTTCTCAGTATAGCACTAGTGATTCTTATTTTTCTACCGGCCGTGCTGAACAGACAGTGAACAGTAGCCAGAGTAACAGTGCGACGCAAAGGTCGCCCCGTAGTGTTAGACACAGTAATTTGAATAACGGGCGCCAATGCTCATTTCAGAAAAATGTACGTAAATCTTGCCCCCAGTGTGTGTCTCGCCACAAGCGTGCTCATTGCCCTAGTCGCAACGCTACCTGTTATCAATGTGGCAAATCGGGACATGTGCAGTCTGTGTGTATGCAAATTAAAAACTCAAAGAACAGTAACGTTAGAAACAGTGCTTCGCAGAGTGCGAGAACAGTTCATTCTGTCAATGTTATACGGGCTGTGGAATTGAACACTGCTTTCCTTGGATCTCAATTGCAAGAAAGTAGTTCTGCGCCTATGGCAAATCTATATAGTGCACCACGTAGCAAGCGCCGACGAGCGCGTAAAACAGTGCAACGGAAAAGGGTTCGGGACAAGCAAATTGACTATGAACATTGCATTCCTGTAGTGAAAATAGTGCCTTCTGCAACTGCTCCTTGTAATAGTGCCCAGTACTGTGTAGATAGTAACAGTAGACTTGGTGTAGCTACTCAAAAGTTTAGTGCAGTAGTTAGTGAATCTGCAGTAGCCTCGCATTGCGCGGACGCCGATCCGGCGGTAGTGCCATCTAATGACAGTGTTGTTAATCCCCTGTGTGCCGAGTCTGCGCCGCTTACTTCACTACGCGGCCCGCTCAAGCGCGGTAAACAAACCGTAGCAGACGTTGCCCACATTCGCGCACCTGTCGAGTGCCGCAAGCAAAAACTGTTTGTGACTCTCTTCATAGAAAATAAGACGGTGCAATTTCAGCTTGATACTGGTTCCGCTGTCACATTAATTAATAAAGACACTTATGAACTTCTGGGTTCGCCAAAATTGTCGCCGTCACAGCAAGTGTTAACAGCTTATACAGGTGAAAATATTCCCATGCTAGGAACATGTAGCCTGCCTGCCTCTTTTCAAGGTGTAACAAAAACAGTTGCTTTTGTAGTTCTTCAGGCCAAATCGACACAGAACATTTTTGGACTAGATGCTTTTGACTTGTTTGGTTTATCAATTCAAAGAGATGTGCTTCAAATTTCGTCAATAGCGCCTCAGGATAAAATCAATGCATTGTGTGACAAATATAGTGACTTGTTTTCGCCGGAACTAGGTTGTGCAAAAGACTTCGTGGCACATGTAACTTTAAAAGAATCTGCAGTTCCAAAATTTCGTAAAGCTAGACCAGTGCCTATCGCATTGCGTGATTCAGTTGCCGAAGAGCTTAAACGATGGCAAGATAGTGGGGTGATTTCTCCTGTTTCTGCGAGTCAGTGGGCCTCGCCTATAGTAATTATACCCAAGCCGTCAAGAAAACTTCGTCTCTGTGCGGACTTCAAATCAACAGTAAACAGTCAAACAATTGTCGACACTTATCCCCTGCCCAGACCTGAGGAACTGATGGACAAATTAGGACAGTCTCGTTTCTTTTCCAAGATTGATTTAGCAGAGGCATACTTACAGATTCCACTGGATGACGAGTCAAAAAAGTTTTTCGTCATTAATACTCACATGGGCCTTTTTCAATTTCAACGCCTACCCTTTGGCAGTTCTTCCGCCCCCGCTATTTTTCAGCGCTTTTTGGAACAGCTGACAGTTTCTGTACCTTGTTGCTCGAACTATTTAGATGATATTGTGGTATCCGGACGTACAGTTGAAGAACATTTAGCAAACCTGGAGTGCCTTTTCAAAGTTTTGACTGCAGCAGGTCTACGTTGCAATAAAGCAAAGTGTTCGTTTTTTCAAACTGAAATAGAGTACCTAGGCCATGTGATTAATGCCCAAGGAATTCATCCCTTACAGTCACATCTTCGAGCAATCAAAGACTTGCCTCCTCCTAAGAATGTGCACGAATTGCAAGCAGTAATGGGAGAGCTTAACTATTATTTCAGATTTATTCCCAATGCCTCTCAGATTGCAGCTCCACTGCATCACTTACGTCGGAAGAATGTTCCTTTTGTATGGTCCAAAGATTGCCAAGTTGCCTTTGACAAATTAAAGTCTGCACTACTCAGTGATGCATGTTTGATTCCCTTTGACCCACAGAAGCCTGTAGTGCTAGCAGTTGACGCCTCGTCGTACGGTGTGGGTGCAGTTCTGTCACATCGTATTGGATGTCATGATCGTCCTATTGCCTTTGCCTCCAAGCTACTGACGCCAACGCAACAGAATTACAGTCAGATAGAAAAGGAGGCCTTAGCAATCATTTACGGCGTCACAAAGTTTCATCATTATCTCTATGGCAGAAAATTCTATTTGTTGACAGACCACAAGCCTCTCACGTCGTTGTTCTCACCCACAAAGCCAATTCCGCCACGTACGGCACAAAAGCTTCAGAGATGGTCCTTGATATTGTCTAATTATCAGTATGAGATTTTGTACCGACCTACCACTAAACATGCCAATGCGGACACACTTTCCCGACTTCCGGTTGGCCAGGATGTGTCATTTGATTCTTCAGAAATGGCATGTTGTCCGATAGACTCCAGAGATGCTTCCACTGTCGCGGACTTTCCTTTAAACTCTCGTCGGGTTGCACAGGAAACAGCTGCGGATGCAGACCTAAGTGTGGTAGCACGTTTTGTTCGCTCAGGGTGGCCTGCCAGAGCCAAAGACATTGATCGGCCTCTGGTTCGACGTTATTTTGCACAACGTCATGCATTATCTTTAAGTCAGGGTGTACTGTTGTTGCATACCGACAACGACCAAACAAGAGTGATTGTTCCTCGTTCCCTGCAACGAGAAGTGTTACGCCTCCTGCATCAAGGACATTGGGGTATTGTTAGGACAAAGCAACTGGCCAGACGTCATTGTACCTGGGTTGGTATGGACGCTCAGATAGAGAGCATGACATCACAGTGTACAGTTTGTGCGGAGCATCAGGCGGCTCCTCCACAGCGTTTCTCAGACTGGCCACGCCCCAAGGGACCATGGCAACGTTTACATATTGACTTTGCCGGACCTTTCTGGAATACGCGCTGGTTAATTGTTGTAGACGCTTTCAGCAAGTTTCCTTTTGTGATTGCCATGAACTCAACGACAGCTTCTAGTACAATCAGTGCCTTAACATCAGTGTTTTGCATCGAAGGCTTGCCTGAAACTATTGTCAGTGACAATGGACCTCAGTTTGTTAGTGCGGATTTTCAACAGTTTTGTCGTGTGAATGGCATTCAGCATATCACCACCGCACCTTTTCACCCTCAGTCCAATGGTGAAGCAGAACGTTTCGTTCGAACATTCAAGTCTCACATGGAGAAGATGAAAGGTCAGCACTCCAGGCAGCAAGCTCTTCAAATTTTCCTGTCTACGTATCGGTGCATGCCACGTGACGGCCCGTCTCCTGCCGAGCTGCTACACGGCCGCCGTCACCGCACTCTCCTTCACCTGCTGCAGCCTCCCACGCACCGAGTCGGTTCGTATGGCGCTACGCGTTTTCAGGTTTCCACGCCGGTGCTGTACAGGGTGTTTGCTGGAAACAAGAAGACATGGTTGCCGGGCACCATTCAGCGCGTGCTCGGGCGCAATATGGTTGTTGTACGTTCTTCCACAGGGTCGGAGCTGCGGCGCCACGCAAACCAATTGTGCCTGCACAGGCTGCGCGATCCTGTCTCCGGTTTCTTGATTCCAGACCCAGTTCACCGCCAGGGAGCACAGCCACATCGTTCGTCCCCGGACTACGAGATCCCTATGGACGTCGACACAACTCCGACGCAGTCGTCGCCGCCGCTGTCGCCGCCGCAGATGACAGCGTCACCGAGAGGGACTCCGGGACCGTGCGGGCCCCCCCCCCCCGCTTGGGCCACGCACCTCAGAAGAAGATGACCTGCTCCCTCTGGGCGGGGGCGGGCGCCCTTCCCCAGGTTTCGGCGGGTTCCCTGGAGGATCGCAAGGCGGATGCCGGGGCGCGGACGGCGTCTCGATCCCGGCCTCAGCTACGACGCCCGTCCCACCAGTAACGCCCCCGCCCAGGCCCTCCTCCCAGTGCCGTCGCCGTGGCCCTCAGCCCTACGCCACGACGGCGCGGCGGTTTGGGGGGGAGGGGTGTGGTGTCGCACAAGTACAAAGTGCGCGCCACCTACTTTCGCCGCGCGCCGCCAGGCACGCTCGGCGCGGCGTTCTCACGACGACAGCCACGAGCGCCCTCTGCGACAACGCCGCTCGTGGCCACCACTGAAGGACATCGGCCACTTCGGACTGAGATAGCAACGAGTTAGGACCTTCATAATCAGATAGGCACCAGTGAAGACTTTGCTATTGTACAGGCACTAGGCAGGCCTCTAACAACTACGTATCAACATTCTGCAGTACTATGTAAAAGTTAAGTATTGTTACATTCTGTGCAATATATATCTTTCTAATTTACTCTAGTGTTTATAGTTTCTGGCTGCTCCCCTCCGTACCTGCACCAGCGTGTCGGTCTCATTCCACTCGGCCACCGACACCTACGACGAGGCTGGGACACAAAAGCGGCGACGAAGTTGGGACACAAAAGAGAGTACTCGAGAATTTCTCGAGAATCTGCCTTAGCGTCGCGCGTTTCTCGAACGCGCTCATAGCCCATATGTAGTACCATCTAGAACACGGCGAATGTTAAGCAGAAGAGAAATAATACGGGGTTGTCTACTAATGCGTTTACATCTACACCAATACACCTCACGGTGTGTGGCGGAGGGTACTTTGCATACCATTGTCGCTTCCTCCTATTCCGGTCGCGTATGGTTCGCGGAAAAAATGATTGCTTACCTCCATGTGGGCCCTAATCTCTCTGATATTATCTTGTTCGCCTCTAGAGATATACGTCGGAGGAAGCTATATGTCGGTTAACTCTTCATGAAACATATGGTCTCGGAACTTTCACAGAAGCCCGCACCGTGATACAGAACGCCTCTCTTTCCGAGTCTGCCATTGGAATTTCCTAATCATCTATGTGGCGCTTTCGCGCTTATTAAATCTGCTCGTAACGAAGCGTAATGCTTTCCGTTGCATTTTCTCTCTGTCTCCTATAACCCTACATGGTTCGAATCCCACACTCATGAGCAATACTCGAGCTCTGGCCGAACGAGAGTTTTGTAACTTACTTCTTTTGTTGACGGGCTACACTTCTGACGATTCTTCCGATGAATCTTAGTCTGGCATCTATCTTATGCACGACTAATTTTATATGATCATTCCTTTTCAAATTGTTCCTTATGTCCACTCCAAGGTATTTTATGGAAGTAACTGCTTCCAGTGTTTGCCTTACTAAAGGATCATTCTTTCCATGTAAATGCAGCACTTTACACTTGTTAATGTCGAGACTCAACTGCCATTCCCTGCACCAAGCCTCAATAAACTGCACATCCTCCGGCATTTTGCTACAGTTTTTCAGTGTTGTGACTTCACGATAAACTACATCATCAGCAGCAAAAAGCCCCATTGAACTTCCGATGTTATCTACGACGTCATTTGTATGTATGGTGAAGAGCAAAGGTCCTATAACTCTCCCCTGGGCACGCCTGTGATCACTTTAATGTCTGAAGTCTTCTCTCCTTTGAGAATGACATGCCGCGTTCTGTTAGAGAGAAACGCCTCAGTCCAGTCACACAGTAGGTCTGATATTCCATATGCTCGTACTTTGTACATCTAATCATGCGACGGTGCAGAACGGTATCGAACGGCTTGTGGAAGTCAAGAAACATGGCAGCTCCTCGGATCTTCTATCTACTTCCCTCTGGATCTCGTAGATGACTGTTTCACACGATCGTTGCTTTCGGAAACCAAGTTGATTACTACAAAGGAGATTTCTGGTCTCGAGAAATGACATAATATTCGAACATAAAATGTGTTCCAAAATTTTGTAACTGGCCAATGTCAGAGATAAAGGCCTATAGTTTTGCGCAACTGATCGACGATCCTTCTTGTAAACGAGAATGACCTGCGCTTTTTTCCAAGCCGAAGGAATGCTTCGCTCCTCTAGAGTCCTTCGGTACACTGCTGCTAGAAAGGGGGGGGGGGGGGGGTACGTTCCTTCGCATACTCCGTGTAAAATCGAATTGGTATCCCATCATGTCCAGCGAACTTTCCTCTGTTCAGCGATTTCAATTGCTTTTCTATCCCTCTGGCACTTATTGTAATATCTACCATTTTGTCGTTTGTGCAATGGTTTAGAGGAGGAACTACCGAGCAATCTTCTTCTGTGAAACAGCTCCGGAAAAAGACATTTAGTATTTGTACCTCTTGTGCATCATCGTCTGTTTCAACACATTTATGGTCACAGTGTGTCTGGATATCTGGTTTCGACACGTTTACCGATTTGACGTAGGACCAACATTTCTTAAGATTTTTTGCGGCGCGGTGAAGTAGCCGAGCGGTCTTAGGCGTCTCGCTGCGGAGCGCGCGGTTGCTCGCCGTCGGAGGTTCGAGTCCTCCCTGGGGCATGGGGTGTGTGTTGTTCTTAGGTTAGTTTACCTTAGTTTAAGTAGTCTGTAAGCTACGGACTGATGACCACGTAGTTTGGTCCGATAGATTTACAAACATTGGAACATTTGATTTTCTGCCAAGTCGGTACACAAATCATTGCTCTCAAAGTCGTTGAACCCTCCCGCTTGGCAGCCCTTAATTTTAGCATTTAACTTTTTTTGCAAGACTTTGGCTACATTTATATTTTCGGTGAAGTTCTCTTTGCTTTCGTGACAATTTCCTAACTCTGTTGAATCACGGTGGATCTTTCCCTTCTCTCGTAATTTTACGTGGATATACTTATTTAACACGTATTTTACGGCACACTTGAACTTCGTTCACAGTTGCTTACCACTGTCAGTGTTAGAGACGAAACTATCGTGTTGAGCAGTCAAGTACTCTCTTTCCGCTCTTGCTTAATAAGATCTTCCTACCTATCTTGCTATTTCTATTTACAGCTGTATTCTTGGATGCTATAATGGCTTTATGATTGCTCATTTCCTGATCTACGCTAACTGAAACGAAACGTTCGTGTCGATTAGTCATCAGCAGATCTAACACGTTATCTCCACTATACAATTCTACAATTAATTGCTCGAGGTAGTACCGGGTGATCGAAAAGTCAGTATAAATTTGAAAACTTAATAAATCACAGAATAATGTATATAGAGAGGTAAAAATTGACACACATGCTTGGAATGACATGGGGTTTTATTAGAACCGACAAAAAAAATGTCCGACAGATGGCGCTTCATCTGATCAGAAAAGCAATAATTAGCATAACAAATGAAGACAAAGCAAAGACGATGTTCTTTACAGGAAATGCTCAATATGTTCACCATCATTCCTCAACAATAGCTGTAGTCGAGGAATAATGTTGTGAACAGCACTGTAAAGCATGTCCGGAGTTATGGTGAAGCATTGGCGTCGGATATTGTCTTTCAGCATCCCTAGAGATGTCTGTCGATCACGATACACTTGCTACTTCAGGTAACCCCAAAGCCAATAATCGCACGGACTGAGGTCTGAGGACCTGGGTGGCCAAGCATGACGAAAGTGGCGGCTGAGCAAACGATCATCACCAAACGACGCGCGCAAGAGGTCTTTCACGCGTCTAGCAATACTTTTTCTTCTTTTTTTGGTTCTAATAAAACCCCATGTCATTCCAAACATGTGTGTCAATTTTTACGTCTCTATATACATTATTCCGTGATTTGTTAAGTTTTCAAATTTATACTGACTTTTTGATCACCCTGTATTTGGATACAGCACTTAGAACAACACTCTCTGTCCCTGCTACCTGTCTTAAACAAGTTTGTCTACCAATCTGTATCCAGTAAGTTAAAATCTCCAGCTAAAATTATAATATGACTAGGGAACCTATGGGAAATATTTTCCAAGTTTTCCCTCGAAAATTCCGTCACTAGTGTTGCTGAGTCAGGTGGTCTACAAAAACTTCCATTGACCCATATTATTTCACATTGGTAATCTGCGCTAATTTCACTCGATACAATCGTATTCTTTATAGTTATATAAGTCCCAAAATAAAATGTTCAAATGTTTATAATTCTGTGGGACCAAACTACGTTGGTCATCAGTCCCTAGATTTACAAACTACTTAAACTATGTTAAACTAACCTAAGGACAACACACACATCCATGCCCGAGGGAGGATTCGAACCCCCGACGCGGGAGGCCGCGTGATCCGTAACGTGGCGCTCCAACCCTGTTTTTTTTTTTTAAATTTATTTATTTTATTTTTTAGTTCTTCGGTTAGATCTATGTTTTTCGGTCGTTGATTCAATTCGTTGTTTCTTGATCGTTGAATATTTGGCTCAGCTTTTTTATTACAGAGGGCGTTGCGCCCCCTGACCGGGCACCTGGCACCGCTCGGCTACTCCCGGCCGGCTATATAAGTCCCCTTCAGTGCTGAACCTATCTTTGCGGCATACGCTCCAGTTTAGGATTTCATTACTATTGACCTTGGTTGGAGCAACTTTCCGTCCCTAGTAATATGTGGGAACTGTATCTAATAGTGGGAGTAGCTCTGGGATCTTTTTATAGACGCTGCCGCAGTTAGCTAGTTCTATAAAATGTCAAATTTTTGTAAAGTTATGGGACCTAACTGCAGTGGTCATTGGTCCCTAAACTTACAAACAACTTAAACTAAATTATCCTAAGAACAATACATACAACACACTCATGCCCGACGGAGCACTCAAACCTCCGACGGCGTACGGCCGCGCGCACTGCAGCAAGGCGCCTGAGTGCGCACGGCTATTCTGTCGCGGCACTACTACTCCTATAGTTATCATTTCTTTCTCGTTTCTATTGTAACGAGCTCTACCCTGTCCGAAATCAGTAAGCGTTTCAAAAGGGTTTGGGGGGATTTATCTATCCTAAAAACCACACATGTGCACTCCACACGTTCTCCGCTACCCTAGTTGCGCTTCCTGTGTGTAGTGCACGCCTGACCTAATCAGGGGGTCCTACTCTTCTCCACTCGATAGGGGAGGTCGAGACATTTGAACCCGAGATCACCACAGAATCTTCTGAGCCTGTGGTTACAGCCTTACACTCGGCTCGAAACCAGACGACCGCGATCGGTTCTGGGAATGATTTTGCTAATCGGAAGCTCGGCTTCTACCCCGCTAACGAGGGTCTTCACCAAATTTGCCAGCCGCCTGAAAGAGCCGAGGTTGAACCCAGGCGGCAGGAGTCATTGGTGCCAAAATGAACAACGAATTGCAGCCGGGTGCACCGAGTGCTCTTTATCGCCACTGGTAGATCGTCTTCCACATCTCGGATGAGACCACCCACCAAGCAAACCGAGTGTACACAATCTTTCTTTCCCGACCTTCCGCCGGCCACGGTGGCCGAGGGGACTGAGGCGCTTCAGTCACGGTCTGCATGGCCACTACGGTCGGGGGTTAGAATCCCCCCTCGGGCATGGATATTTGTGCCGTCCTAGTTCGTAAGTAGTTCATAAGTAGTTTGTAAGTTTAGGGACTGATGACCCCGTAGTTAAGTCCCATAAGCTTTACAAACATTTGAACATTTTTTGTCCTGACCTCTCAGAAGGATTGGCCACTGCCGCAACAGGCGTGACAGCCCGTGTTGGCTCAAGGCGGCACCACACATGTGGTATTTGCCCAATACCGAGTAACTGCTCGCTAGTTGGCGAGTAGTGTGGTTCGACCGCTCGCTGCACCAATCGACCAGTGCTCACCGTTTCCGCTGCGTGTCGGTATTTCGACACACATCAAAGGAGGCGAACATTCGGCAACAGGTGGTTTTGTTCCTCATCCAGACATTCGTGTCGTTGGAAGAGCTCATGGAATGTGGGTGTCTCTATGCATTTGTGAACATATGTAATTCAATTTGAGATTACGTTATACCTAAAGTCTTTTAGTCACTTATTTCTGATAAAAATACTGCACTTGGGAATGTAGACAGTTATAATTAGCATTTTATTCGTAAGTTTCGTATAGGCCTATTGTTTTCTTAGTACCTTTTGCCGAATTTTTATTATTTCTTCGCCGTAGTAAACGTGTAGGGGGTTATGCTTTTTATTTATGTCGCCAAGCGTCGTGAACGACATAACAAATTTTGTGAACGTTAGAGAAGAAGATTATTTGTCGTTTTAAAATCTGTGATAAGTCAGTTTACATTTTATGATGGGCTGCAATTCTTGATACAATCACGTAAGAACTGCATTTTGTACAAAATAAAATATATTGTATCAAAGTCCATGGTAAACTCACTAGCAATAATAATTTTTATTGTCAACTAGCAGAAAACCCGGCGTTGCCCGGGTATTTATTTATTTATTCGAGCCTTGAGTTAGTTCTTTTCCTATCCACTCTCTCTCTCTGTCCATCTCCTTTTTTCTAAAAACATGTTACATTTATCAGAGAATATATAAGAAATAAGAAATCACACGTAAAAATGCACTCGTTTCGAAGAATCCAATCACGAAATTCAGCAATAATAATATCACAGATCGATCACTTGATGTAATGCGGGAAACGTCAAATCGATTTTTTTTTAAAGAGATGTATCATAAGAAATTTCTTTTTTACTGCTTTATTTTTTCATTTCCTTATTCGTATGCTTATCCTTTCAGAGAAAGAGCTGAAGACATTGTAGCACGCATAGACCTGCTTTATTTATTCATTTCCTTATTCGTATGCTTATCCTTTCAGAGAAAGAGCTGAAGACATTGTAGCACGCATAGACCTAAGATATGGTCTGTGGCATCACTTTCGCTGTATGTAACCTCCTTGCTATAGAGTCGCAAACGTCATCACTGGCCTTCAGTCCGAATTTTGTTATAATTTGACGACTTTCAACCACCATATCATCCACCCCCTTATAGCTATCGGCATGGAACTTCTATGGTGTACAACGGGAGACTTCGGACAACAATTACACACAGACCATTCGTTTGCGTTCTGTAGTTTTCGCTGCAGAGCGGAATATTGTCACACACACACACACACACACACACACACACACACACACACACACACACGTAGAATTTTATATAGACCGATAACTTTCCATCCTAATATACTCCACCCTTTTATCATTATCAACCCTCAAACAAGAATGCAACCAATAAAACCATTTTCAAAGAGTAAATATAATTTTCAAAGAGTAATTATTGTTCCGCATTTCGCGTTATATTCTTCAAACTACTAAATATCTATCAGATCGCTATAAAACCGTGTCTATAACATTCCTCAGGTATAAATTAGTAATTGTACAAATATTTAAGTCTCTGCGTCTTGTCGTTCGGGCGTGATAAGCGAACACCAAACAGACATTCACATTTATAGATATAGATTTCGCAAGTACCAAATCAAGATATTGACTATCTTCACAACAACACAAAATGAACCGTAAATATTTATTTACAGTTGTGGTTACTTCACTAAACTTACGTCTCTCTGCTTTGGTTTAGTGGCACCATGCACTAGCGTCGTGTTCTCGGATTATTTTTATTTTATTTTTGTAATAGTAGACTGCTGTAAGCCATGACAAGAAAAGCAGATGCACACAAAATATCAGTTTCCGTATCATTTACCATCTGTATCTAATCAGCCGATAAACAGAAAAACAATGCGATTACAACATATACGAAAAGTGTGTATAGTGCCGGTCGCTCAAAATGCTACGCTACAGTGGCTTGACGAATATTCGTGGTTCCCGTAAATGCTCGCTGTTCGGCAGGAAGCGCATAGGTGGTACAACATGCTCGCCGTTACGCGAATATTCGCTGAATGCAAGAGAAGCAAGCTTGCTCGGTGTTCGTTGCTCGCTATTCGCCAAATACCACATGTGTAGTGCCGCCTCCAGAGATATCAGCAGCGGACAACATGTCAAACGTATTGCTGAGGTGTAAGCTGACAGCCTTACGGCCGGTTTTCGGCTTCGCCTTCTGCCAGAGTTTGTTGACCCCTGCACAGTTCTCCAGTCACGGTCAGGCAACCGTAGACTGGCAGGAACGTCGGAAACTGTAACCACAGTGGCATCAGCGATCGGAGACGTTGCCATAGCTATCAGTAAATGACATAGTCCCTCTCTGTAATTGGTAATAACAAATTTCATAAGTGAATATATATACTGTGAAGCTACTGTGAAGATTCCTAGCTCTTTAAATAAGTGTCTGCAGGATGATCTTGGATGGGCTCCAGCAATTATTCTGATTACACGCTTTTGTGCAATGAATACTTTTTCACTCAGTGATGAATTACCTCAGAAAATGCCATAGGAAAGCAGAGAATGAAGAAAGGCTTGTAAGCTAATTTACTGAGAGGCATAACTAAAACACTAGGAGAAAGAATGATCTTCACTATTTCAAGGTTAAATCTAGCTGTGGCACAGAAAAGGGTGAATTATGCTACCACAAAAATCTTTGGTCACCTACCAAACAGCATTAAAATCTTGAAAGATAGCCAACTAGCATTTAAAAGTAAATTAGAAGGTTTTCTGAATGGCAACTCCTTTTACACAATAGATGAATTTTAAGATATAAATTAGTAAGTATGAAAAAATAAATAAATAAATGATAAAATTAAAAAAAATGAAAAAGGCTGGAAAACTAAAGTATAAACTAAAGTATTGTCATATGAATGGGACAGTGTACAAATGGTTTAAATCATACCTAACAGGAAGAGTGCAAAAAAGTTGACGTAAGTAGTTCACGTAATATGCAAAACACAGCTGATTCCTCAAACTGGGGAAACATAAAAAATGCGGTGCCACTAGGTTCGGTCTTGGGCCCTTTGCTGTTCTTAATATATATTAATGACTTGCCATTCTACATTCATGAGGCTGCAGAGCTGATTCTTTTTGCTGATGATACAAGTATAGTTATCACACCTGACAGACAAGAACTAACTGAAGAAATTGTAAACGACGTCTTTCAGAAAATCATTACATTTTGAAAAAACACAGTACATACAGTTCCATACAGTAAATGGAATGACCATTAATGAATACAGACTTTGATCAGAAATCTGTAGCAAAGGTAGAATGTTAAAAATTTTTAGGTGTATGCATTGATGAGGGGTTGAACTGCAAAAAACACATTCAAGATCTGCTGAAACGTTTGATTTTAGCTACTTACGCTATTGGGGTAATTGCAAATTTTGGTGATGTGCCTCTCAGTAAATTAGCTTACAAGCCTTTCTTCATTCTCTGCTTTCCTATGGCATTTTCTGAGGTAATTCATCACTCAGTGAAAAAGTATTCATTGCACAAAAGCGTATAATCAGAATAATTGCTGGAGCCCATCCAAGAGCATCCTGCAGATACTTATTTAAAGAGCTAGGGATCTTCACAGTAGCTTCACAGTATATATATTCACTTATGAAATTTGTTATTACCAATCCCACCGAATTCAAAAGCAATAGCAGTGTACATAACTACAAAACTAGGAGAAAGAATTATCTTCACTATTTCAAGGTTAAATCTAGCTTTGGCACAGAAAAGGGTGAATTATGCTGCCACAAAAATCTTTGGTCACCTACCAAACAGCATTAAAATTTTGAAAGATAGCCAACTAGCATTTAAAAGTAAATTAGAAGATTTTATGAATAGCAACTCCTTTCACACAATAGATGAATTTTTAGATATAAATTAGTAAGTATAAAAAAATGATAAAAATAAAAAAAATTAAAAAAAATAAATAAAAATAAATTGTGTCATGTAATACTTAGTACAAAGAAATAATTTGTAAAGACACCATTTACTAACCTGACACGTTCCACATCATTACGAAGTGCCGTATTCATGATCTATGGAACAAGTACTAATCTAATCTAATCAGAGGTAGCCCAGCAATCGTCTCAGGTGCCTGGGTGACACTGCACCCCAGGACTGCGGCCTGAAGTCTGTTGAGCGTAGCCAACACAGCCCCCAGATACAGACAGCGGCCAACTCCGCAAGAATCCATAAACAACAGGGGCTGTCCCTATCCATCTCTGTAAAGTCACTTAATATTACCGTATGTACCAAAACACGCGAGAATATTGCCCCTGAAAACGGAAAAACTAACGAAAATTTACCAGATACACGAGGATAAAATGTTCAAATGTTTGTAAATCTATCGGACCAAACTGCGTGGTTATCAGTCCGTAGCTTACAACCTACGGACAACACACACACCCATGCCCCAGGGAGGACTCGAACCTCCACGGCGAGCAACCGCGCGCTCCGCAGCGAGACGCTTTAGACCGCTCGGCCACTCCACCGCGGCCAATGTTAGAGAATTTGCGAGATTGAATCTAGACCCGGCTAACATTTTCACTTGTCGCCATAGAGTTATGTGAATTTCGTACTGCAGCTAAAGTCATTCCATTCCTTCATCTCATTAATAAACAAAAAATTGTAAAAGTACCTTAAAAATAGGAGTTGTGTACTCGAGTGAGTATCAGTAAATCTCAGAGACCTTAAATGTTGGTATCTAGCAGGAATTCGACATTATTTACTGCAGTACTATGTTGGGTAAATTTAGAGATCCAATATTTGACGCGGACTGCAAGTACAGGTATTCTGTTGTCTACATGCACTGTTCCCGTAAGAGTCGAATGTTCAAATGTTTGCAATCTTGAGGGACCAAACTGCTGAACTCATCGGTCCCTAGCCTTACAAACTGCTGAAACAAACTTATCATAAGGACAACACAAACAGCCATGTCCGAAGGAGGACTCGAACCTCCAACGGGGAGTGATCGGCAATCCGTAGCATGGCGCCATAGACCACGCTGCCATTTCCGCGCGGCATGCAGGAATCGTGTGAAGAAGATAAAAGAGGTTATGTTTGAAGTGTACGCCAAAGCATGACCCGATTTTATATTTTAAGGACATATAGTTTACTAATTTGCTAATAAATCTGAACGGCAGAAAAATGACCTAGATCTAACCCTACTAGTTTGGGATTCGCTATATTCTCACAAGCCACCACATAACGTTTCGTGAGGGATATATTTAACCAACGCAATTTTCTGTCGTATTCCATTCTCGTACTGAGCGAAGGGAAAATTACTATGCGAGATATACGAGATGGGGGCTTGGTGGTTATACAGTCTTCTTCGAAAACATACGTAAAACTGTTTCACGAGAACAGAGACATCTCTCTTCTAAGAATTCCTATTAAGTTCCCCGAGCATTTATGCTACACTTTCGCAAAGGCTATATTGGCCTTAACGATCCTAGCGGCGAGTCTCTGAATTGGTTCCGCTAATACAGTGGCGTTACGTTATAAGAGCACTGGAACAATACCTAAGAAATTGTCAGAGTAATGGTGTTCTATGCGAATTCCTTTATGCAGCAGTGAACAAAAGTAAATTTAGCATGATGTGTGACTTCCAGGTAACATACCTCGATGAAACGGGGTTGGAACACTTGCAGGATGCGCAGGGTTCTTACTGCTCTAACTGGCTTTTCACAGGTACAGGCACACTACCAAGTCTAGCGATTCAGCACAGCCAATCCCGAGAGCTTGCTGACACTCGCACCACAGCAGTAAGAAATCGTGTATGGCTTCAAGGTGGCTATTAATGCGTTTGGTGGCACATTTATTTTTAAGACTGTTGTAGTGATGAGAACTGACAATGATATTCTACATAATGAGAACTTACAATGAAATAATAATTTCTTCTAACATTCTGATGGTGCAAAGATCGGGGGTTGGGGGAGGGCAAGTGCCAAACATGGTATTTCGTACGACTGTTCCAGCCTGATGAGGATTGCCGTTTTAAGACGAAATATAAATTGAAAAATTTATATTTCATTACCATTTGATTTTAACATTAAATAAAAGTTACTTATTTTCCTTTTCACTAAAAGCTCAATGTCTGATACCACCTTTCCAGTAATGCTAATTCGAAGACAAGCTCTTGACTTAAAATATTCTAGTGAACTTCTGTGTGCGAATTTCGTTCTCTTCACTGCGTAAAAGAGCAGCATATACAGTCTAAGCATTGACGTAATCGTCGCTGTCAATTTACAATGAGGAAGCATAAGTCAACGAGACTAATTTTGCTACAAAACTAAGCAAACTAATGTCACGCCATAGGTGTATAATTCTAGCTGTAGGCGTGTTTACACATTGTCAGCATAATACGAAAACCGTGAAACTGTATAGGCCTTTGCAAGCTGAAGAACAGTATAGTAACTTGACCTAACTACAGATTAATTCGTTGAGTGTTCCTCCCGAAAACAAAACAAAACAAAATATTTTCAGAGTTAAAATAGATGCTATTTTCATCTCTTTAAAAACACTCTCAATTGTAACGGGACACTCCACCCTAAGGCTTCAATTATATACATATATATAAGTTTTTCTAAACTCATTGCCAACGTTTTTATCATCTGTATTAACCAATCTGACTGAAATTTTTGCAGGCAGTAGTCTTGCTGCGTTTGCATACTTTTATGGATTTCTATTATCGAATTTGTTTATTTTATCATCACATTTAAGTACCAAAAACTAAAGAAACTTTAAGGCTGAAAATTGAAATAAACATCGAAAACAAATAATGAATATTTCTCACAAGATGAATGCACAGAACCGTTGAACTATGTCGTGAATATACCTACAAAATCTGCCACGTGAAAATTGTGGCGTGAGATGGTTTTCTGGAATACCATTCAAATCAGATTAAAAATTCAAAATTCGAAAACGAATGAAGTGAAGGACTTAAAATCTTGTTATTGCTACATCTTTACATAGTAGACACGATTTTAAAATTTGGTTGCTGTCGTTAAAGTGGAAGAAAAGTTAAATGTTTGGGTGGGTTCTCCCCTTAAACACAGCGCCGTTGAGAACCAGCGTACTCTTGGATATTGATCAAGCGGCAAATCCTACTTCTAGAACATCCTGTCCACTACCTTCAGGTCCTGGCCTCAATGCAAATGTCAACACATTCCGCCGCGGTGGAGCGGCCGAGCGCATTGAGGCGCTATGCTGCGATACGCGAGGCTGTTCCCTGTCGGGGGTTCGAATCCCCCCTAGGGCATGGATGTTTGTGCGGTCTTTAATATAATGTAGTTCGTAAGTTTAGAGACTGGTGACCCCGCAGTTTAGTCCCATAAGGTTCACAAACATTTGAACAACGCATTCCCTCTCCGGACGTGTGTCACTCCGTGCAAGTGTCACGAACTCAATGAAACTTGGGCCATAAATCAAAAGGGCTGCTACAGTGCGCAAAGTAACAACAAGATATACACAATGAGAAATGGTGTTTTTACTCAAAGACGATAATTCGATACTGTAATAGTATAACCTGTTTTTCTTAAACTTTACTTTTACTGTTTAAAGTTCAAGTATTTATCATAAATCAACATGGAAAAGTACATTTGGGGATTCTGCATAGACTGGCATATTGATCCACTATTATTAAGTTCAAATTCAAATTCTGTAAATCTATAGGACTTAACTACTGTGGTTATCAGTCCGTAGCCCTACAAACTACTTAAACCAACCTAAGGACCACACACACACCCATTCCCCTGGGAGAACTGGAACCTCTGACGGGGAGCGACGGTGTTATTTAGTACATCGTAGTAAAAATGTTCCGAAATTTATGTTAGATATGGAATCTATACATTTTATAAAAATGTGCGTGCTTGTGTGTGTGCGTGTTTGTGTTTTTATAAGTACTGGACCGATTTCAACCAAACTTGGTACACATATTCCTCACTATCCCCCTCAGGGATAAGTATTAATTTGCTGGGTACAGGCTTGGGGAACCCGGGGCCCCGAACTGGGGACTGGTAAATGTCGCCAGTCCTCGAGACAGTGGAACATTCTGTGTACGAGGGAATGGGGATCTTGGCTTGACCGCCCGGGTCGTAAGGAAAGAAATGCATATATATATATATATATATATATATATATATATATATATATATATATATGCTCTGTCTAGGTGGATATTTAGTTCTCTACCAGCTCGTGGGACCGGAATGAATCCTTTGAGTAATTTTAAACTCCAAGTGAGATGGATGTACCCCTGGGGGGTATCCAGTCCTCCAGAAATAGGTCAACATACAGTGCGTAACAGAGCACATGCTGCTAGCTAGAATGTGTTTATAATTGTTACGAGGGAGGAAGGTTCTTTTGAGAAGGTATCGCCTTTTTATGCACAAAAAAGCCCTAGAAGGATAACGGGTAACTTAAAGTCTGTGAACCAGCTACAGAATGGAACTCTGCTGGTTGAGACTGCTACCTCCCAACAAGTCACAAATCTTACTAGTGCTGTGCACCTTGGGGAGTATCCCATTGAAACTGAACTCCACAATACATAAAATTATAGTAAAGGGGTTGTCACTTGCTGAGACCTTGTTGATATTCCCAAAGAGGAATTGAAGAAAGAGTGGGCTTCGGAAGATATTGTGGATGTTCAGAATATCATGAAGAGAGTGGATGGAGAGCTCATGAAATCAGACTCCTTTATCCTTATGATCAACAGAACAAAACTTCCAGACCATGTGAGGACGGGTTATCTTCGTTTGACTGTCTGACCATATGTCCCAAACCCAATGTGCTGTTTCAAGTGTCAGCGTTTTTGCCACACCACATTGCATTGCAAGGGGATGCCAAATCACAAATCTTACGAATGCTACGCACCTCTGGAAGTATGTAATTTGCCTCCAAATTGGGCAACCACCTCGCCCCAAGGCTGACCTCCAAATGGGGCAAACATCTCGCCCCAAGGATGACCCTCCACTTATTGATGGTTCCATGAAGGAGTTGATTGCGCTCCACCCGCAAAGTGTGTGAATTGTGGTGAAGACCACGCAGTTTGGAGTAGAGTGTGTAGGGTCTACCATAAGGAAAAGAAAATTCAGGAGATAAAGACCACTAAGAGGATTTTTTATGCCGAGGCCAAAAAGACCTTAAAGGCCACACTGCCTCCTGTGTTTATAACCTCTTTTACCTCTGCTCTCCAAAAGCCAGTCACCAAAGCTGATACCTCCAACCAAACGGACATTTTTAAAGTTGCCACGAATATGTGCACATGCCAGTGCACCTGTCAGGCGGCGATGGCCTTATTATCTGTCGCCTCCCCACCACATCCGAAAAAGTGACGTGTATCAACTTTGCTGAGCCTCTCATCACGGACACTGCAGAGTATTATTGATAGATGTGAAGCATTGAATTAAAATTTGTGGTGCGGCCGGGAATCGAACCCGGACCTCCATGCTTACTAGGCAGACGTCTTAACCGTTTTTTTTTTTTTTTTTTTTTTTTTTTTTTTTTTTCATCTGTTAGATCTATGGTTCGCGGTCGTTTGTTCACTTTGTTCGTAGTTGTTCGTTGCAGGGTTGGCTCAGCTTTTTTATTACAGCGGGCGTTTAGCCCCCTGACCGGGCGCGCTGAGCCACGGCGCCCGGCACCGTTAGACTACCACACCACTAACGATTAAGGCGCCTCGGAATAGTCTATGTACGATTTCCCTCCACAACACAAACTTTAATTCAGTCTCAGGGATTCTTTCATTGTATTAATTGATATTTATATCACCATAACAGGATTGTTCCACCATGTCCATTGCTGAGGTGCTATTCCGCTACATGGAGAGCCTTGGCAGTAGTGGCAATTATCTCTGGAACAAATAAGCTGAATTAAAGTTTGTGTTGTGGAGGGAAATCGTACATAGACTATTCCGTGGCGCCTTAATCGTTAGTGGTGTGGTAGTCTAACGGTTAAGACGTCTGCCTAGTAAGCATGGAGGTCCGGGTTCGATTCCCGGCCGCACCACAAATTTTAATTCAATGCTTCACATCTATCAATAATGTCTTTGACATATTTGAGACGTAAATCCGTCTCAGGGATTCTTTCATTGTATTAATTGATATTTATATCACCATAACAGGATTGTTCCACCATGTCCATTGCTGAGGTGCTATTCCGCTACATGGAGAGCCTAGGCAGTAGTGGCAATTATCTCTGGAACAAAGAAGCTGAATTAAAGTTTGTGTTGTGGAGGGAAATCGTACATAGACTATTCCGAGGCGCCTTAATCGTTAGTGGTGTGGTAGTCTAAGGCCGGGTCCACACATTGGAACCAACGTTGGCGCCAACGGTATTCGTCCAATGTGTGGGTCGGTGAAATAGCGTTGGAGCCAACGTTGGTACGTATCCGTTGGTTGTCGGTATTTTGACCAAACATCAAAGGATGTTGGGCCAATATTGGTGCGTCGTCCACACATTGGCGCCAACGTTTCATTCTATCTTTGTCCTCTGCTCGTCTCAAAATTATTTTTCTCTGTTCGTTTTCGTCGCCGTTTATTTTAAAGTTTCAAAATCTCATTGTAAATGTTAGAACTGTAACTGAAATAATTCATTTGTGAAAGCAACCACAAAAATCGAAATGCCACGACAAAAAGTAGGCGCTATCTGTGAAATCAAAAACTTTTCAGATTTTTGACACTCAATAACTGAATGTATTTTTTTTAAATTAACATTACGTAACATTTCTTGTGAAGTTTGACGTATTTCTTCGAAAACTTTAGGTTCAACCATTTAAAGGAGCAGATCTAAGTTTTAATAATGTATGTCGATTACTTGTAACACATTTTAAAACTTACTGATTCGCAATTAATGTTCGCTAGGAAATGATAAAATACACCCCATCATCTTTTGCATATGATTTCTTTTTTGGTTTGCAATGACAAAATGTAATTATTCACACTCAAAACCGTTAATTCATCGGCCGCGATTTGTGCTTGAGATATGTTTACGTTAGGTCTCTACGAATTCAACTGAACGTTGGCTCCAATGTGTGGGCGCTGGCGCAAAAATATTGGCCAATGTTGGCGCCAGCGTTGGTACCAATGTGTGGACGAGGCGTAACGGTTAAGACGTCTGCCTAGTAAGCATGGAGGTCCGGGTTCGATTCCCGGCCGCACCACAAATTTTAATTCAATGCTTCACATCTATCAATAATGTCTTTGACATATTGGAGACGTAAATCCGTCTCACGGATTCTTTCATTGTATTAACTGCAGAGTATGTCCAAGTATCCATTTCAGCTCCTGTTACACCTCCCACCCCACGCCTGGCTTCCTCTCCCCCTCCCTCCTGCTTGAGTCCTTGCACTCCCACTCCCATCTCCCCCTCCCTTCTCCCTTTCCTTTCGCAATTCCCCTCCCCTCCCCAACCCTTGTGGGGTCTCTCTGTACAGTGAATTTTAACTTGTTTTTCATGTGTGTTGAAAGTAGCCTCTTATTAAAATAAGCAAGATCTCAGGCAGTTGATATCTGCAAATGTAAGTTAAAACGCTCGCTGCTGCTCAAAATTTCTTTATGAGTGGCCACAATACATGCGCAATGGAAATTTATCTAACTGCTCACTCCTTATGGGAGCAGCCAACGTTTTAACAAACACAAAATCAATGCTAAGAAAATAAATGAATAGATAATTAAACGTGGGGTGTGGAGTATGAAATCATAAAGCAGAGGTTTGATACTTAAAAAAAAGTTCCAATGTTTGTAAATCTATTGGACCAAACTGCATGGTCATCAGTCCATAGCTTGCAAACTATTTAAACTAAGGTAAACTAAGGACAACAGACACACCCATGCCCCAGGGAGGATTTAAACCTCCGACAGCGAACAACCACACGCTCCACTGCGAGGTGCTGTACACTGCTCGGGTACTCCCCTGCGGCTGATACTTTAAAATCATGATCTATTCATAAAAATGAACAAGCAACTAAATATGAGGAGACCAATTTAAGTACACACCTTGTACAAAAGATAATTAAATCATATAATTACTGCCCAAAATAAAATTATTTCTGCCATTTATGAATATGGAGGTAACATGTGAGGAAATTTGCAAACACACAATGGGTATCTGAAAGAAAATTCATTCACTCACAGACACCTGGATAATGCTTAGCGGTACATTACTCTCTGGGAACACTTGAGAGCAGCGACAAAACGAAGTGTTGGCAGCGTCTTGACGAGATGGCAGGTGTCTTGATCACAATTTTTAGATATACTGTGCACTAAACGAACTCATGTGTGTGGAGGCAGGGGCTCACTATTCTTAAGTACCACGTGGTGTGTGTGACCACACCAAATTTCATAACATTTACAATCAGAAATTAATCTTGAATAAGCGAGTAAAGCACACTCAAGAATTCGTATAGAAGAAAGCTATTATTAATAAAACCATGGCTGAAGGCCGAAGTAACGACCATTACGAAAGCACATGGGGCAATTGGTCATACAAGACAGGAAAGATGGAATCAAATCAGAAAAACTGAGAAATATTTAGCATACTCGCAGATACAGCTTTGGCGTGAAAAGTTAGTTAAAAACATGGAGATTCAAAAACAACAGGTTTACACAATGGCTGAAGGCCACACACTTGTATTCTAAATTGAGCAAAACTGGGCACACAATCATCACTGGAATGAAACTGCAAATAATAATTTTACACTGAATTTACTCGAGTTCTGTAAATTAAGAAACACTTTGCCTCGCATAGCGAAAGTATTACTCCAGAGAACTGTCACTGAAAAATCAAGAATGCCTGATCACAAAGAAGTCAAAGTCCTAACAGCATGTCTTCCCCTCAGCATGATTCGGCGGAGTACTTACTTCCACAGTCGTTGGATCCGCAATGAAGAGCGTAGAGTAAAGCTCTAAGGCCTCAGAAAAACCTCCCCCCACCATACACCGGATGTAGAGCGCGCAAAAAGCGACGCAGAGCACGTTCAGAGACTAGTGTTTACCAACCCTTGCTACCTGACGAAGACAATTCCCTCTACAACCGCTCCCACAGAGATCTCCTGTCACCTCTTTCGTCCAAGATTAAGTTGGTACAACACTAAGAACACAGCCACCTCGCCATCTTGCCAAGTAAGCTTGTCTCTGGCCATCCAGCAGACGCCAGCGCAGACGACAAACGAAACCATACGTTCTTAACTACAGCAAAACGAGGCCTAAAGCGGGAGGCGGCGACTGTAAGCCATGGTGCGGCAGTCAGTCAATATTAAGAGCAACCTTCCACATTCACATGAACACACAAGTTCAATCACACGGGTGAAAACATATATAAATATGGGGCAGACATATATAAACATGGGGCATTGATCATTAATAAAAAGAATAAAATAATTAACATACAGATAGATAACATTAATGGTACAAAAACACTTTAGGTCAACGAATAAATCAAAATGGAACACGACCACACATTCAGTGGACGTGTATCAGTGTCATTGCGGTGGTTCATCATTTTAAGGTGTTGCAACCGCCAACATCGGTAGGAGTGTCGCCAATGTTTTTTTAATCGGTGACTCCATTGTCATCTCCACGTACCAGTGACTGTATATCGCTGCATGTGTATTTTAGCCTCTGTGGTCGTTTTTAAAAACTGTATAACTGTCTATTAACTCAGCTGTTGTTTAAATATCACCAATTTATCCCCATGACAGTTGTTTACACTCATCGATTTTTATCTGTGTCGCCTTTTATATATGTAACTACGTTTGGCTGAAAAGCGGCACAGGATGCCGCTATCAACTCGCCCCGATAGGACGTTAATATTACAATAAAAAGAAAAAAAAAAGAAAAAAATCCGCATTGATTAAGCCCCAGTAATATGTTAAATTACGAAATTCCTCCAACCGAAATGACACAACAATATAGAATTTATGCAGAAGAAGTGATATTTACGTAAAATAACGTTATTTTATGTAAAAACATGGAAACTATATAAATCTGGATATTAACATAGAATTTCACAGAGTAATAGTAAAATTAATGCCCAACAATCGTAAAGTAAGCATCTCCTAGTTACATCGAGGCCTATGAGACCTCGTAATAGTTGAACTAATTTCAAAAAGAGGTGAGATCTATTGTCTTCATAACGGTATGTTCAAATTCAAATGTTTGTAAATCTTTGGGTCTTGACTACTCTGATCATGTCCCTGGGCTTACAAACAACTTAAAATAACTTATGCTAAGGACAACAAATATACCCATGCCCGAGGGAGGACTCGAACCTCTGACGGAGAGCAGCGGCACGCTCCGTAGCTAGGCGCCTTGGGACTCTCGGCCACTCCACCGCGGCATAGCTGTATGGCCTAGCTTTTTACACGCTACAAATCATGATAATTACATCAAATATCTTAACATAATGATAAAGTAAGCACCCCCTAGCTACAACGAGAGCTAACAGAGCTAATAACATTTGAAATAATAATAGGCACGATAACCTAAGCTTAACATAAAGATAATCCACGCTATCGAGAGGTGAATAGGGTATTAATTAAGTTTACTACACGTAACTGATGCCTATTGAAACTTATTTCAGTATGTATAACAACAGATATTTATATAAAAATGTAATATTACTCAATAAAACAACACATCATCAGTGTGAGAAACTGGCGACTCTTTGTGTCCTATACAACCACAGGAAATACAAGTTAGCTAAAATTGATTTTTTATTAGAATTCTGCAGTCACTGAACAGATGTAGCAGACAAACAGCAAATACATTAACAGAGAGAGAGAGAGAGGTACTACTATCTCAAAGATATTGCTATAATTGATATATATTGAAATAAATCTAAAATTATTTATTAAATATCCGAACTAGTAATGTATAGCATCACGAGACGGCAGCACTGCCTAGCAATGTTAAGATGACTATTGCCTAATATCAGTGTAACAAAACAAATCGACAATTTTGTACAATGCCAGGTTTAAGTCTCGGCAGGACCCTATATGTAACTACCTTTTGCAACAAAAATGCTGGAAGTAGGCTCAAGAAGAGATCGTCTTCTATGTGAAACCGTGGTAAGTCGTAAGTAAGTCGTAAGTAAGTACCCCAATGTCAGTACCATGCCCAATAACACAGAAAAATTGTACTAAAATCGTGTTTTTCATAAAAATAACACAACCTAGCATATCCATAACGGCCCCGGCCCCAGCCTTCCTTATGTGTGTTTTTAGTGAGTTCTCCCGATCCACTGAGCTCATCCTCAAACAGGGGGAAATTATCTACGCCCTCAGGTATAAGGTTGATCCTTCCCTGCCCCCACCCTAATCTTACTGCTGACAACGATGTCTCCTCTATAATGATAACCTAATCGAAAACTGCAAAACCCACCCTCTGTCCCCACTGTAAGAACCCCCATTTCCTAAAAGCCTCCACCAACCTAGCTACACCCCAGACCTGTAATACTTGCGGAGAACCTCACCCCAACTCTTCCTATGACCCCCCCCCCCCCCCCGGCCATCTCCCTGTGACCTCTCCTCGCCTCCAAGGATATTATTCGGTTCGTTACCACAGACTTCTAGAACATCCAGCCTTTCCAGGGTCTCCAAACATTCCACCAGATCTCCCTTACCGCCAGTTCCGTGTTCCAATTAGAAACCTTCACGATATTTTACCATAACCAGTCCCAATTCACGTACTCCAATCTTGAAACCCTATTTTAAAAAGCCCTTCTCTCTTTCTTTCCATCCTTAAGTCTTCCCCCCCCCCCCCCCCCAATTTTTAAGCACAGCAAGTCCATCCTACATTCTCCTATACCACAACATCCACTCCTAGCAACAAGCACCTATTTATGCATACCCTCTCCTCTCACCTTGTAGATGCCTTCCTCCTCAATGAAACTGTAATGCAACCCTATCATTCCATCAATACCAGTCCTTACACCCTCCACTGCATAAATAGCCCTGCCCTCTCGCTTGGGGCGATGTTGCTGCCACCACTCTGTCCAGCTTTTAACCCCTCTTAATAACCCCACTGACCACCTT
Source organism: Locusta migratoria (assembly GCA_026315105.1). Classification (NCBI taxonomy): domain Eukaryota; kingdom Metazoa; phylum Arthropoda; class Insecta; order Orthoptera; family Acrididae; genus Locusta; species Locusta migratoria. The sequence continues at coordinate 449,023,619 of CM048755.1, read as the reverse complement.
ATCCCCAGCCGGTTCCTTCCATCAAAATGTTCAAATATTTGTATAGCTTATGGGACTTAACAGCGGGGTCATCAGTCCCTAAACTTACAAACTACTTACGAACTATCTAACACTAAGGACGGCACAAATATCCATGCCCGAGGGGGGATTCGAACCCCCGACCGTAGTGGCCGTGCAGACGGTGACTGGAGCACCTCAGTCCCCTCGGCCACCGCGGCCGGCTTCCATCCTTCACTTGCTGTCAATTGTGCCACCATCTATCTATAGCCAGTCCATATCCCCCTTCCCATGTAATTTCCTCTGCCACAGTGATCACTCCTTTCTGATGTATGTGGTAGTTGCCAACATCAACCATCCTCTCGGCCCCCCACCAAGCTCCAGCGTTGGTATCAGTTTCTCACCACCCTTCAGGGCGACCTTGTCTCCATCCCACATCCCATCTGCCCTGAAAGCAACACCACTACTGATGAAGTACCTCCCCATACCTCTTGGGAATCATTACAGCAGAAGTCCTTGACTTTATAGGCAATGACCATGCCAATGTCGTACACTACCGCCCTGTCCATGCCCCTGCCTCTGCACCCTATCCTGCTCCTCCCATAAAACTTGTCAATGACTATTCCTGTGCCAACGGCGGCGCACCATTGACACCCATATCGCTAACTACCCCCTGTCTCTCCAAACTCCAAAAGACATTGACAACACAGCCTCCGTCACCAGACTATGACTGATGCCATCCAGTTCCACATCCCCACCAATGACATACAAGCCCATGTTCTTCCCATCCTCCCTCCACAGGCCGTCCTGTTCCTCTATGAATCCTGCTGTCACTACATCTCCTATCTTTGTACTCATGACTGGCAAATACCACTGGCAAATGAAATGACATAATCGCAACCTCCTTACAGCAATGAAACGCTGAGAACGACGACAGATATGCATCCATCTTCATGCCATTCTCCTTATAAAATTCTTCGAGTACTGGAATGTTTTCCACCGCCTTACTGGGAATTTTCCCTCTCACCTAGACCCTCTCATTCCCAACGACCATCCCTTCTCTGACAATCCAACAAGGCCAATCACTTCGTCTCATATGTCAGTGACACCTTCTCCATCCCTGATAACCCTGACATTGACTACTCCCATTTCCCCAACGTACATGAGTGCACCGATACCTCTGCCCCACTGCTCACTCCCAGCTTCCAGTACTTGAACCACATCTTGTCATCTGACCTCAGCCACCGTATAACTTCCCTTGACACTCAACAGAAAATTCTCACCTAACACAGCACCGCTCCCAGTCATGACCACCTCATCTAAATGCACTTTTGAGACTGCCCTCCTTCCTTCCAGGCTGCTCTCGCCACCCCATACAATTTCATCTTCGACACCGACTTCTACCCTGGCCTGTGGAAAACCTGCTGTACCACCATGTTCCCAAAAGCCAATAAACCCCTGTCCATCACCTCTTCCTACCACCCCATCAGCCTCACCTAACTGTTCAGCAAGGTTCTGGAAACAACCCTTTCTCGCTGTATTCGCCCAAATCTCTGTCAACAACATCTCCTTTCCCTCTCCCAATGTGGCTACTGACAACCCTTCTCTACCAATGACCAGCTCCTTCGCTTCACCCACCTCCTCTCCCTCTTAGTAGAACTCCCATTGGTCTGCCCTATTTGTGTACCTTGGTATAAAGAAAGTCTATGACCATGTATAGCATCCCGGTCTCCTTTTCAAACTCTAAACCAATGCACTTCCTATTAATTATATCTGACTCACAGCATCCTTTCTCTCCTGTCGCCCATCCTATGTCACTGTCCGCAACTTTGACTCCCATTTGTTTTACGCCGCGGCGGAGCGGCTGAGCGCTTTGAGGCGCTATGCTCCGATGCGCGAGACAGTACCCCGTCGGGAGTTCGAATCCTCCCTTGGGTATGAATGTTTGTGTGGTCTTTAATATAAGGTAGTTCGTAAGTAGTTTGTAAGTTTAGGGACTGATGACACCGCAGTTAAGTCCCGTAAGCTTAACAAACATTTGAACATTTTTTACCCTAAGCTGGGATGCCCCAAAGCTCTGTTCTGTCCCCTCTCCTCTACCTTCTGTATTCTGCAGATATGCCCCAATCAGTGCCTGCAGTCCATCTCCTCCAATACGCTGATGACACTGCCTCCCTCGTCCTCGACCCCTTCCTCCGACGTTCGCAAGCCCTCCTCAAAGAGCACCTATCCTGGAGTAACCAATGGCTCATTGCCATTAAATCAGACATGTCCCAGGCCATCCTCATAGGTCGCACCACCCCTTCCTTCCGTCTCCATGATTTCCATCTTACGCTATATGATCGCCCCATCCACCTCCCCCCCACCCTCAATTACCCTGGCCTCACCCTGGATTGCTCCCTCTCCTGGACTCCTCACCTCAACACTATCCAACAAAAGGCCGTACCTGACTCCGTCTCCTCAAACTCCTTTCCGGCTGGACTTCGGGCCTCCAACGTTCCACCACCCTCTTCATTATGTGTTCCATCCTCTGTAGGTTTAATCCCACCAGGACCTCTGCCCTCCCTCTCCTACAAAGCTCTTTGAATCCTTGAACACCTACCGTATCCGCCTGCTGTCCTGCTTCAGGATCCTATATGACCTCATCACATCCTCTACCTCCTGCATTTCCTCAGAAGTATCTATATTTACTACACCACCTGCAAACTCGACTCCCGCAACCCCGTGGTTTATCCCCTCCTCACTGTTTCCAGGCTTCTGCCTCTCCTCCGCTACTATATCCTGCCAGCTCTTCACACCCTCCACAACCAGTGCCAGGGCAATTTCTGTACCCTCCCTCTACTGGATGATGCCCTCTGTCCTGAAATCTACCCGTCCTATCAACTCTTGAGCCCGTCCTCCCACTCCCTTGCGCCTTCCCTACATAGATCAGCCCCTCAGACCACTCGCTTCCCCACTTTCCCCCTCTCCTCCTACTCCCTGAAATCCCGCGCTCCTCTCCCCATCTCTCCTATTACTCCTCCTGCCCCCTCCTTCCCCCTGTCTTCGCCAGATTGGTCTGCGACAGTGGTAATACGAGTTTTAAACACTGTGTTTTGTGCCTCAGTGATTTTATCGAGTGCATCAGTGTTCTACTTTAATTAGTTACGTCCGCCTATAACGACAGAACAATCATCGGCGCCATTATACTTCATTGTCTATTCTCACTGTCTTGTGCTTTGTCAGTGATTTGTTACATTTTACACCGTGGCTCTTTTTAATCTCTTCCATGTGGATTTTAACTGCTTCTTATATTACTTTTAAGTGCTTCCATTACGTTCATCAGGCGTTTAATTGATAAATTACAATTTTTGACTTCGCTTTTGTATTGAAGTCTGCTTTTCCTGTTGTTCACATTCTGTCGGCTGATGAGCAGCGTAGTAAGCTCCTGCCAGCCTGCCAACACTGGGCTTTAAAATATCAGTAAAGGAAACAAAACGAAAATACTTATTTGCCCCGCTTTAAAGCCTGTGGCTTGGGGCTTGTGGGGCTGAGTGCACGTCTACCCACCTATTAACGAATTTTTGGTGGCTAGCAATGCAAACATAGATGCTATGAGGTGCAAAAAAAGCACATTTGGGGAAGAGGAGGGTGTGGCTTGATGATAAAAACCGAGCGAGGTGGCGCAGTGGTATCGCACTGGACTTGCATTTGGGAGGATGGTGATTCAACTCCACCTCTGGCCATCCAGATTTAGGTTTTCCGTGATTTTCCTAAATCACTCCAGGCAAATGCCGGGATGGTTCCTTTCAAAGGGCATGGCCGATTTCCTTCCCCATCCTTTCTCAAAACTTCAACCGTTAGCTCCGTCTCTAATGACCAAGCTGTCGATGGGACGTTAAAACCTAAGCTTCCTGCACCCTCCTGATGATAAAAACGAAATATGACACCTACGACCTTGTTAGAGTGCTCTGATTGGACGTAGTGTACTTGTGTATTGTTAAAATTCAGAAGGTTTGGAGCAACATCCCCTCCCCTCCACGTGATAGGTTGATACCGGTGACCTCGACAGTGACATAGTGTAACTGTGTAACCTGATACTAAGAAGGGTGCGGGAACCGCCCCTCCCCTCCCCTTGACATGTGCATACTGGTCACCTCAATGATTCAGAATTTCCAGAATAACGTTGAAATGCTCCAGGCAGTTGGTACACTATTCTCATACTGTACACCTACGATATGTGCGTTCACCTCTCACTTCATGTTGGTGGATGAAAATGAGCAACCACATCAAACTGCACAGGTGGACCAACTCTTGGCCGGCCGCGGTGGCCGAGGGGACTGAGGCGCTCCAGTCACGGTCTGCACGGCCACTACGGTCGGGGGTTCGAATCCCCCCTAGGGCATGGATATTTGTGCCGTCCTAGTTCGTAAGTAGTTCATAAGTAGTTTGTAAGTTTAGGGACTAATAACCCCGTAGTTAAGTCCCATAAGCTTAACAAACATTAGAACATTAGAACCAACTCTTGGAATGAGACGACGTTTGCCGAATGGACTGGCCTACCCGTTACCACGACTTGATTTCCCATCGAGAATGTGTGGCAAGCATTGATGAGAGTCATTGCCGCACCTCCACATGCACCAGTGACCATCCAGCAGCTGTCAACTGCGCTTGTGGAGGAATGGAGCGCTCTACCACAATGCCAACCTAGCGGCTAGCATGCCAGCATGTCACAGGGCATTCACTGCCTTCCATGCTGTTCAGATGCTAAAAACTGCACTATGTGATCAAAATTATCCTGACACCTGGCTGAAAATGACTTAGCAAAAATGTTCAAATGTTCAAATGTTTGTAAAGTCTATGGGACTCAACTACGGGGTTATCAGTCCATAAACTTACAAACTACTTATGAACTACTTACGAACTAGGACGGCACAAATATCCATGCCCGAGGGGGGATTCGAACCCCCGACCGTAGTGGCCGTGCAGACCGTGACTGAAGCGCCTCAGTCCCCTCGGCCACCGCGGCCGGCAATGACTTAGCCTATAAGTTCGTGGCGCCCACATCAGTATTGCTGGAATTCAATATGGTGTTGGCTCACCCTTAGCCTTATGAGAGCTTTCACTTTCGCAAGCCTACGAACAATCAGGTGGTAAAAGTTTTCTTGGGGAATGGAGCCCATCTTCACGTAGTGCTGCACTGAGGAGAGGTATCAATGTGGGTCAGTGAAGCCTGGCACGAAGTCGGCGTTCCAAAACATCCCAAAGGTGTTCTATAATGTTCAATTCAGGACTCTTTGCAGGCCAGTGCATTACAGGGATGTTATTGTACAGCCAGTCCGCCACAACCCTGCATTATGAACAGGTGTTGGATCTTATTGAAAGATGCAGTCACCATCCCCGAATTGTTCTTCAACAGTGGGAAGCAAGAAGGTACTGAGCACATACATCGATGTAGGCTTGTGCTGTGATAGTGCCACGCAAAACAACAAGGGGTGTAAGCCCCCTCCATGGAAAACGCGACCACACCATAACACAACCACCTCCGAAATTTACTGTTGGCACTACACGAGCTGGCAGATGACGTTCACAGAGCATTCGCCATACCCACACCCTGCCATCGGATCGTCACATTGTGTACCATGAGTCCTCATTCCACACAATGTTTTTCCACTGATCATGGGTCCAATGTTTATGCTCCTTACACCAAATAAAGAGTCGTTTGGCGTTGACCTATGTAATGTGTGGCTTATGGGCAGCTGCTCGATCGTGAAATAAAAGTTTTCTCACCTCTCACCTAACTGTCAGAGTACTTAGAGGGGATCCAGACGCAGTCTGATATTCCTCTATGATGGTCTGGATAGATGCCTGCCTATTACACTGTACGGCCCTCTATTACAGTCGGCGGTCTCTGTCAGTCAAAAGACGAGGTCAGCCTGTACCCTTTCGTGCTGTACGTGTCCACTTCTCTATCACATCAGATACAGTAGAGCTAGGGATATTTAGGAGTTTGGAAATGTCGCGTACAGACTTCCGACACAAGTGACACCCAATCACGTGACCACGTTCGCAATCCATGAGTTCCGCAGAGTGCTCCATTCTGCTCTCTCAAAATGTCTAATGATTACTGAGGTCGCTGATATGGAGTACCTGACGGTAGGTGGCAGCACAATGCACCGAACATCTAATATGGAAAACGTATGTTTTTGGGGGTGTTCGGATACTTTTGATCACATAGTATACGTCCAGCTTTTTGTAATATCCAACGGACCATCGTGAATCGCGGCGACTTTAGTGTGCTAACTGTCTTTGAATAAAAATAAAATAGAAACGACACGACCTGGCTGCTGTAAACTGTAAGTTAATGGAACTACACAGTTTCCTCAGAAACAAGTAATAAATAAATAAATAAAGGGTAAAGCAGTCAACAATCCGAAGATTGGTTTGAACACCACACTGCTTTACGAGGCATGGTCCTGTTTGGAGGTGGTATGCCGTTGCCTTCCTCCGCCCTTCGAACTGACTTACCCAGTCAGTTATAGGGGGACCTACAGTTTTACGTGGGTTCCGAACCACGTTGCTACTCGGTATTTTTCACATGCGCAATACTGCCAAAGGTGAAAGAATGGAAAGCGACAGATAAAAATCCTAGGACCTGGGGGAGGATCGAACACGCGAGCTTTGGATTTGTAGCCTAGCACTCTACCACTGTGCAACCGAGGCGCACCAAAAAAACTTGTGTCGCGATATCTGGAGCAAGATCGTTAGTTTAACGTTCCAAAGCATGGAAGTAGAATTTGCAGCATCACTTAATAAAAGAAGATAAAGGAAGAAGGACTTACATGGTACAAATTGTGGACCTTAGTGATATCCACTCCCATGAACCACAGACATTGCCGAGGTGGGGTGGCTTGCGTGCCTCAACGATACAGATAGCCGTGCCGTAGGTGCAACCACAGCGGAGGGGTATCTATGGAGAGGCCAGACAAACGTGTGGTTCCTGAAGAGGGGCAGCAGCCTTTTCAGTAGTTACAGGGGCAACAGTCTGGATGATTGACTGAGCTGGCCTTGTAACATCAGCTAATGTGGCTTTGCCACACAGCTACTGCGAACGGCTGAAAGCAAGGGGAAACTACAGCCGTTACTTTTCCCGAGGACATGCAGCTCTACTGTATGAACATATGATGATGGCATCCTCTCGGGTAAAATATTCCGGAGGTAAAATAGTCCCCCATTCGGATCTCCGGGCGGGGACTACTCAGGAGGATGTGATCATCAGGAAAGACAATGCTGGCATTCTACGGGTCGGAACGTGGACTGTTAGATCCCTTAATCGAGTAGGAAAATTAGAAAATTTAAAAAGGGAACTGGATAGGTTGAAGTTAGATATAGTGGGGATTAGTGAAGTTCGGTGGCAGGATGAACAGGATTTCTGGTCAGGTGAGTACAGGATTATAAATACAAAATCAATTGGGGGTATCACAGGAGTAGGATTGATAATGAAAAAGAAAATAGGAATGCGGGTAAACTACTATGACCAGCACAGTGATCGAATTATCATTGTCAAGATAGATACGAAGCCAACACCGACAACAGTAGTACAGGTTTATATGCCAACTAGCTCTGCAGATGATGAGGAGATCGAAGAAATATATGAGGAGCTAAAGGAAATTATTCAAACAATTAAGGGAGAGGAAAACTTAATTGTTATGGGAGACTGGAATTCGGTAGTAGGACAAGGAAGGGAAGGGAAGATAGTAGGTGAATATGGTCTGGGCAAAAGGAATGAAAGAGGAAGCCGCCTGGTAGAATTTTGCACAGAACATGATTTAGTTATAACAAACACCTGGTTTAAGAATCACAAAAGAAGGCTGTATACGTGGAAGAGACCAGGAGACACCGGGAGATACCAGATAGATTTTATAATGGTAAGACATAGATTTCGGAACCAGGTTTTAAACTGTAAAACATATCCAGGGGCAGATATAGACTCTGACCATAACTTGTTGGTCATGAACTGTAGGTTGAAACTCGAGAAACTACAAAAAGGTAGGAAAATAAGGAGATGGGACCTAGATAAATTGAAGGAACCTGAAGTTCTTAAGAGTTTCAGAGGGAGCTTTAGGCAACAATTGACAGAGACGGGGGGAAATAAAACAGTAGAGGAGGAATGGGTAGCATTGAGAGATGAAATAGTGAAGGCAGCAGAGGACAAAATAGGTAGGAAGGCAAGACCTACAAGAAATCCTTGGATATCACAGGAGATACTAAATTTAATCGATGAAAGGAGAAAATATAAAAATGCAGTAAATGAAACAGGCAAAATGGAGTACAGACGACTAATAAATGAGATTGACAGGAAGTGCAAAATGGCTAAGCAGGAGTGGCTAGAAGCCAAATGCTAATCTGTAGAAGAATGTATAAGAATGGGAAAAGTAGATACCGCCTACAGGAAAATAAAAGAGACATTTGGGGACAAGAAAAGCAACTCTACGAATATCAAGAACTCAGATGGGAAACCAGTTCTTAGCAAAGAAGGGAAAGCTGAAAGGTGGAAAGTGTTCATAGAGCAGCTCTACAAAGGAAATGAACTTACAGACGATGTTCTAGGAAGGGAAGAGGAAGTAGATCAAGATGAAATAGGAGATACTATACTGAGAGATGAATTTGACAGAGCCTTGAAAGACCTAGGTCGGAACAAGGCCCCAGGAGTAGATGACATACCCTCAGAGCTACTAAAGTCTCTGGGAGAACCAGCCATGACAAACCTGTTTCACCTGGTGTGTAAGATGTATGAGACAGGTGAAGTACCCTCAGACTTTAAGAAAAATGTTATAATCCCCATTCCAAAGAAATCAGGTGCAGACAGGTGTGAAAACTACAGAACCATCAGTTTAATAAGTCATGGTTGCAAAATATTAACACGAATTATTTACAGAAGGATGGAAAAGCTGGTAGAAGCCGACCTCGGGGAAGATCAGTTTGGGTTCAGAAGAAATGTAGGAACACGGAAGGCAATACTCACTTTACGGCTTATCCTAGAAGACAGATTAAGAAAAGGCAAACCTACGTTTCTAGCTTTTGTAGATTTGGAGAAAGCGTTTGACAATGTTGACTGGAATACACTCTTTCAAGTTCTGAAGTCAGCAGGGGTAAAATACAGGGAAAGGAGAGTTATTTACAACTTGTACAAAAACCAGACAGCGGTTGTCAGAGTTGAAGGGCATGAAAGGGAAGCATCAGTTGGGAAGGGAGTAAGACAGGGCTGTAGCCTTTCTCCAATGTTATTCAATTTGTACATTGAGCAAGCTATAAAGGAAAGCAAGGAGAAATTTGGGGAAGGAATTAAAGTTCAGGGTGAAGAATTAAAAACATTACGTTTTGCCGACGACATAGTAATTCTGTCAGAGACAGCAAAGGACCTGGAAGAGCAATTGAACGGAATGGACAGTCTGCTGAAAGGTGCATATAAGATGAACATTAACAAGAGCAAAACTAGGGTAATGGAGTGCAGTATAAGAAAATCAGGTGATGCTGAAGGAATTAGATTGGGAAACGAAGCAATAAAGCAGGTAGATGAGTTTTGTTACTTGGGCAGTAAAATAACAGATGATGGGCGTAGTACAGAGGATATAAAATGCAGAATGGCAATGGGTAGAAAAGCGTTCTTGAAAAAGAGAAATTTGTTAACCTCGAATATTGATTTGAGCCTAAGGAAGTCCTTTCTGAAGGCATTTGTATGGAGTGTTGCCTTGTATGGGAGTGAAACATGGACGTTAAACAATGCGGACAGGAAGAGGATTGAGGCTTTTGAAATGTGGTGTTACAGAAGAATGCTGAAGATTAGGTGGGTGGATCGCGTAACTAATGAGGAGGTACTGAACAGAATTGGCGAGAAAAGAAATTTCTGGCATACCTTGACTAAAAGAAGGGATAGATTGGTAGGGCACATTCTTAGACATCAAGGAATTGTGAATTTAGCATTGGAGGGAAGTGTGTGGGGTAAAAACCGCAGAGGAAGACCGAGAGATGGGTATAGTAAGCAGATTCAGACAGATGTAGGTTGCCGTTCTTATGTGGATATGAAGAGGCTTGCTCAGGATAGGGTATTGTGGAGAGCTGCATCAAACCAGTCTCCGGACTGAAGACCACAACAACAACAGTGATAGATAAAAGAAACAGTACCACCTCTTCAACACAAGCTCCATAATATACGTCGCTGCAACTCAACGTGGATATGCATAAACATTACGACTTGCTCAGCTGACTTAAGTGTAAACCAGCGGTTTGTGTCATGAAGCCTCCGAAGAAGAAGTCTTCCGTAAAGAGGATCATTCTCTGGATCATAGCCTTATTCCCAGGAATAAATTAACAATAGGTCGAGGAAGCCTACATTCAATGATTACGGTCATTTCTTTTCGCCTTGTTGCGTTTTTTTTTCTGTTACCGTCTGCCGTCTGTACTATACCTTAAAGTTGTTCACAACCTCCTTCTTCAGTGATGTATTGACCCTGTACCTACAGGATTTACCTACGTAATTTCGTCCTACGAACATCAGTAATTCTCGCAACTTCTCCACGGGTTCTGATTTGGGTGCTCTGTGAGATCTTTTGCTGACATGCAGGGATGCAGATATTTTATTCTTCTGGAGGCGGGTGAGCTTAGTGACGCGCTAGGCAAGCGTCGACCTGACGTCATCAGGAGCTGAATGCGATACATCGACCTGTCAACACGAGTCCTTATTTCGCCACGCAGAAATTGTCTTCGACCAATGACAACTCGCTAGCTGTCAGCCAGTGAGCTACGCCATAATACTGACAAATATATGCCAGCAGACGACGATATTCTAAAAAAATGTTCAAATGTTTGTAAATCTATCGGACCAAACTGCGTAGTCATCAGTCCGTAGCTTACAAACTAATTAAACCTAGGTAAACCAACGTAAGGACAACACACACACACCCATGCCCCAGGGAGGACTCGAACCTCCACGGCGAGCAACCGCGCGCTCCGCAACGAGACGCTTTAGACGGCTCGGCTACTCCACCGCGGCGACGATGTTCTGAGTATGCTGTATACATTTGCAAAAGAAAGTTATCGTCTTAGTATTACTGTTAAGCACATACACTATAATCATGACACATTCACAAATAAATTGTCAAATATTGGTGACAAGTAAAGAATATCAATAAAACCGCACTCTCGAAAATCTCCACGTATTCGAAACTAAGCAGCAAAATGCCGGGGGCAAACAAGCAATAGCCGGCCGAGGTGGCTGAGGGGACTGAGGCACTCCAGTCCCGGTCTGCACGGCCACTATGGTCGGGGGTTCGAATCCCCCCTCGGGCATGGATATTTGTGCCTTCCTTAGGATAAGCTAGTTGATAAGTAGTTTGTAAGTTTAGGGACTGATGACCCCGTAGTTGAGTCCCATAAGCTTTACAAACATTTGAACATTTTTGAGCAAACAAGCAATATTACAGATATTAGAAAATAAACAGCCAAATGTTTCTGACTAGCGAATAGTGTGAATGTCACTGATACATTTTACATTCAGGACTACCAACAATTTAAGCGTTTCCCATACGTTTGTCAATTACCATTTTCTCGGAAATCGTAACATATTTGGAACAAAGATCAAATATTTTTGTGAAGGAAAAACAGAAATATCATTGCTAGTCTTATCACTTGCAGCAGTTTCATTCTCCATTTTGTAGTCACACACAAATTTCCAAATCGATGACACCTATTCCTGACACAGCATTTTGTTGCAATTAACATCGAGTACTACGTAACATGCTACTGTATCCCTTCGATATGGTGATCTCCTGTTCTATCCATTACGCTACAGCAGCTACATAACACAGTCCTCTAAAGTAGACATTAGTAGGTGTTTTTATTGTTAATGTGTGTTTTTATTTACATTTAGTTATAACAAACTGATACGGATACGATTTTGTTATACATCTTTGATGCGCTGTTAGCCCGAAACACCTTACTGCGAGTTATAAAACCAAAACTGCGAGATATACGGCAAATCAAGATGGCTTCTGTTGACATGGAAAGAACAAGTGTAAATCTCTTATGTTAGGTATAGGTTGAACAAGAATTTTTTTTATAGTACGTGAGGGCGCGTAGCGTACGAATCTCCGGTTAAGAAACACACAGCATCACATTGGCCGGAGGCAATTTCTGCGTGTCGAAATAAGGACTCGTTTGTTCTACAACTACAAAGATCGATAGCGCCCGGTCGTGGCCACAGTCGAGTTTGTTTGCGAGTTGTGGCTGTTACGTCAACACGACGCTTGCCTAGCGTGTCACTAAGCTCACCCTCTGGAGGCAGGGAGAGGTTCAGTTGTCTTCTGCGGTGGGGGTTGTTCCGTTCATTCATATCAATATCCAAAATATCTGCAGCGGACAAAGTTTCAACGTTTAAAATTGGAGAAAAAGTTCCATGGATGTGGGATATGGCTCTGGAAACGGGGTGGGGGGGGGGAGGGGATTTGAACCCGTTCCTCTCCTCCCCCCGCAAAACGAAAGATGTGGTGCAGCGGTAACACACGGGACTCGCATTCGGGAGGACGGCGGTTCAAATCTGCCACCAGCCATTTCGCTTTAGGTTTTCTGTCAACTCCCTAAACCGCTCCGTGTAATGCCGGGATGATGCCTTTCAAAGGGCACGACAAATTTTCTTCCCCATGTTGTTGTTGTGGTCTTCAGTCCGGAGACTTGATTGATGTAGCTCTCCACAATACCCTATCCTGAGCAAGCCTCTTCATCTCCACATAAGAACGGCAACCTACATCTGTCTGAATCTGCTTACTGTATCTATCTCTTGGTCTTCCCCTGCGATTTTTTCCCCACACACTTCCCTACAACGCTAAATTCACTATTCCTTGATGTCTAAGAATGTGTCCTACCAATCTATCCCTTCTTTTAGTCAAGGTATGCCAGAAATTTCTTTTCTCCCCAATTCTGTTCAGTACCTCCTCATTAGTTACGTGATCCACCCACCTAATCTTCAGCATTCTTCTGTAGCACCATATTTCAAAAGCCTCAATCCTTTTCCCGTCTGCACTGTTTATCGTTCATGTCTCACTCCCATGCAAGGCAACACTCCACACAAATGCCTTCAGAAAGGACTTCCTTAGGCTTAAATCAATATTCGATGTTAACAAATTTCTCTTTTTCAGGAACGCTTTTCTACCCACTGCCATTCTGCATTTTATATCCTCTGTACTGCGACCATCATTTGTTATTTTACTGCCCAAGTAACAAAACTCATCTACCTCCTTTATTGCTTCGTTAACCAATCTAATTCCTTCAGCATCACCTGATTTTCTTAGACTGCACTTCATTACCCTAGTTTTGCTCTTGTTAATGTTCATCTTATATGCGCCTTTCAGCATACTGTCCATTCCGTTCAATTGCTCTTCCAGGTCCTTTGCTGTATCTGACAGAATTACTATGTCGTCGGCAAAACGCAATGTTTTTAATTCTTCCCCCTGAACTTTAATTCCTTCCCCAAATTTCTCCTTGCTTTCCTTTATAGCTTGATCAATGTACAAATTGAATAACATTGGAGAAAGGCTACAACCCTGTCTTACTCCCTTTCCAACCACTGCATCCCTTTCATGCCCTTCAACTCTGACAACCGCTGTCTGGTTTTTGTACAAGTTGTAAATAACCTTACGCTCCCTATATTTTACTCCTGCTTGCTTCAGAACTTGAAAGAGTTTATTCCAATCAACATTGTCAAAAGCCTTCTCCAAATCTACAAAATCTAGAAATGTAGGTTTGCCTTTCCTTAATCTATCTTCTAGAATATGCCGTAAAGTGAGTATTGCCTCCCGTGTTCCTACATTTCTCCTGAACCCAAATTGATCTTCCCCGAGGTCGGCTTCTACCAGCTTTTCCATCCTTCTGTCTATAATTTGTGTTAATATTTTGCAACCATGACTTATTAAACTGATGGTTCTGTAGTTCCTTCCCCATACTTACACAAAAACAATCCGAGCTTGTTCTCTGCCTGTAAATAACCACGCTGTAGACGGCACGTACACCCTAATCTTCCTTACTTCCATCCCTCCCTCCCCCCCCCCCCCCGTGACACGGTAATAAATTCCGTGGACAGGTTGGTGGTAATGTAATAGTGATACGCGGGGCGTGAGCGCGGTGAACAGGTGTGTGGCGGCCAGAGCAGCTGCGCAGGCGCGTGACCTCAAAAGGCGCGCCTGTGCTTGTGGCGGCCCACATCCCACAGCCGCGTGGCGGCCGCGGCCTAGTCCTGCCACTACTCTCTCCCAGCCGCTTTGTGACCTGCCAATGGCTTCATAGCCTGTCACACACAAATCAATACCACTCAAAGTAACAAACACTTCCAATTGTATACAACGCAGGCTTTCACGACCAGTCTCAACTTCAATTGGAGCGACCACATAGACGGCGTTTTGAGGAAGGCGAACCAAAGACTGCTTGTCATTAGCAAAACGCTCATAATATGCAACAGGTCTACTAAAGAATCTGTCTACTCTGCCAGTAGCGGATCGAGAGGGGAGCTACGAAGGCTTAACTTCCCTTCCCCAAAAGTACCATGTTTTTAGTGTTTCCCTCGACAAAGCCCCAGCCGGCCGCGGTGGCCGAGGGGACAGCGGCGCGCCAGTCACTGTCTGCACGGTTGCTACGGTCGGGGGTTCGAATCCCCCCTCGGGCATGGATGTTTGTGTCGTCTTTAGTATAAGCTAGATCATAAGTAGTTTGTAAGTTTAGGGACTGATGACCCCGCAGTTAAGTCCCTTAAGTTTAACAAACATTTGAATTTGACTTTGATAAAGCCCATGTTCGACTGTGTCTAGCCCCCTTCAAAAGCACTTAGTTTTTAGCTCAACTGGGTCAATCTCCTCCCAAACAAAAATCCTGGATTCGCCACTGTACTATAATGGAGTATTACTGCTGTGCGGGATACTTAACAGCCACGACGTGATACGGTGTGCAGTTTCCGTGTTGAGTGATGTAACCAACGCGACCTGAGCGACGAATGCAGTTGGCAAGAATACAAGACATTTATTCGCAATTGTGAATATGACCCAGCATTAACTGTACAGTTTATTGGTGATGTATGAAAATTTGTTCACGAACGGGATTCGAACCCGTATTTCCCGCATTTAGAGAACGCTCGTTTTACCATTATCCGTGCACGTCTCGAGGAACGCCACAACTAAACCATATGCCATCCATTGTCCACTAGCCATAAATGCGTGTATATTTCATTAACTAATTCCCGCACAAGGAACTCCCGCAGACGGACACTGCACATCGTATTTAAGAAACGCATGCACGCATGTCTGAAGGACATTTGCATTAGTTTTATCATTTAACACGGACTCTACACATCGTATTTAAGTCAAAGAAAGGCATGCTACATTTCAAATAAACACCTATCCCTGTGCTGGAATAACTCGTACATAATGGAATATACGAGCACTCCTGGGTGGTAGACAATGTGTCGCATATGGAAGCTTGGGTCGGCCCGGAAGGCTTCCATGGATAGCGCAAAGGTTACTGAGACGACATACGAAAAGCGGGAAATGCAAGTCCAGTATCGCTCCGGCAAAAAATTTGCATGTGTCTCCAGTAAATATTGAACACCTTATACTGACTCTTATTTGCAGATGCGAATATCTTGTATTTCTTGCTTCACGAGGAGTCTGTACTTAAGTTGAAGCGATCACAATAGATAACGTTGCGGATAAAGCGAGCCAGAGACTGTAGTTCATTGTCAGAATACTTAAAAGATGCAGCAAACTACTAAAGAATGTGCCTACTCTATGCGTGTCTGTCACTTCTGCGGTATGGGATGCTTAGCCGCGGTGGAATGACCGAGCGCTCTAAGGCGGCTTGTGCGGAGAACGCGGCTGCTTCCCGTCGGAGGTTCGAGTCCTCCCTGTAGGTAGTTCGTAAGTCTAGGGACTGACTACCACTGCAGTTTGGTCCCATAGCTTTACAAACGTTTGAACGTTTTGGGATGCTTGCCAGGCAGATTGACGAAAGAATAAAGGCAAAAGGTAACCCTGTGATCAGGACCTAAAGATCACGCAATCTTTGACCAACCACGGTACCAGCGTCAGTCTAATCAGCATCGTATGCGGTATGAAGGAACAAGGGATCAGTACACAGCACTACCGAACCTTGTCTATGTTCAAACGATGGAGACGCCACATCTATATCAGGCAGCTTCTCAGTTGATATCACGAAGCTGAGTGCAAGAGTGCAACCCGGTTCTGGGGAACTGAACGTCGGTCCCTCAGCATGGGGGTGCGTCCTGGTGAACACTTGATAAGGAAGCGCGCAAAATTGATGGAGGACATCTGGAAGACCAAAAAAAAAAAAAAAATAAATAAATAATAATTAAGAAGGTAGTTCATTTTGTGTTATCATGAAATAGGGGAGAGAATTTTAAGAATTTGATACACTAGTTGGGGTAGCAATTATTAAATCAAAGACTTTTTCGGTGTAGCAAGATCGTTTCACGTAATTTCTGCCACATGTTAGATATAGAAATACTGCAAGTTACAGTCTTTATGTAACTATTAGGGAGGATGGCGGTTCAAATGTTTGTAAACCAAAGGGACAAAATTGCTCAGTTCATCAAAAAATATTTCAAATTTTTATAAAGCTTATGGAACTTAACTGTGGGGTCATCAGTCCCTAAACGTACTACTTATGAACTAACTTATACTAAAGACAACACAAAAATCCATACCCGAGGGAGGATTCGAACCTCCGACGCGGTAGGCCGAGCGATCCGAACGTGGCGCTCCAGACCGCTCGGCTACCCCCGCGCGGCGCTAAGGTCATCGGTCCCTAGACTTACAAACTGCTTAAACTAACTTATGCTAAGGACAACACACACACACACACACACACACACACACACACACACACACACACACACACACACACACATGCCCTATGGAGGCCTGGAACCTCTGACGGAAGCGGCCGTGGAGTCCGTGACATAAAGCCTTAGACCGCGCGGGGACGGCGGTTCCAATTCGCTTCCGGCCAACCAGGTTTAGGTCTTCCTTTATTTCACTAAATCGCTCTGGGGTAGTTTCTTTGAAAAGGCATAGACCATTTCCTTCCCCATCCTTATCAAAAAAATCCATCTCTCAAATTGTTCAAATGTTTGGATAGCTTATGGGACTTAACTACGTGGTCGTCAGTCCCCAAACTTACAAACTACTTACGAACTAGATAACACTAAGGACGACACAGATATCCATGCCCGAGGGGGGATTCGAACCCCCGAACGTAGTGGCCGTGCAGACCGTGACTGGCGCGTCGCAGTCCCCTCGGCCACCGCGACCGGCCAGTCCATCTCTAATGACCAAGCTGTTGACGGGACGTTAAACACGATTCTTCATTGCTCCCTTATTTTTGTAATTTTTTCGATAGATACTTTTGAATATAATGAAGAAATTAAGATAATGTGGATACTTTTGAGCCGCGGTAGAGTGGCCGGTTCTTTTCATGCTCAGTTTAACCGCACCGTAAATATTGCTCAAGATAACAGTTTTTTTTTAAATAACCGGTTTTCGGTTTTTATTGCTATTATTTCCAGTAGAGTTCGAACGAAACATATTTTGCGGCCGAAACAGAAACCGTAATCGAATTTTCGGTTCTTCTAGTTTCGGCCGAAACCGAAACTTGCGAAATTTAGTTAAAATTTATGTAAATTTACGTTATACTACAAATCACTACTCTTTCCATATTTTGCAAGGTCCCCTCCCAATACTACCCCTTCTTGAGTGTGTGTAAGCCTAGTCAGTAGTCCGTAGAAGACGATATACGAAGCACACATATATTTACTGGCCTAGTATTTCCATCCGGCAGTTGTGAATATTGAGCCAACCACTTCGTAAGTCGGACTTGTGAGCCAGCGCATACGCATATATCGTTATATATAAGTTACAGTCAGTAAATGAACTTCAGTCAGTGCTGCAGAAGTATTTCAAAAAATAAAGTCACAGTTCCGACTAACAGTATGATTGTTGTCAGTGTAAATTTACGCAAATTGAACTAGGAAAGCTCTGTACCACAAGATCAAAGAATGTGCAAATGGGTGTGAGTTCTTATGAGACCTAAATGCTTACGTCATCAGACTTACAAACTACTTAAACTAACTTACGCTAAGGACAACATATACATCCATGACCGAGGGAGGAGGGACGACTCGAACCTCCGACTGAATCAGCCGCGCAGTCCGTGACATCGAGCCTCAGACCGCACGGCTACCTCGCGAGCCACCACATGATCAATGTTACCTAAACCCATATTGGTTATTAAAAAAGCCCCTTGCTTTTAAGGAATCACATTAATAAAACTTGTTAGCACAACAATATAATAATACATTAAAAGTTATTATTCCAAGATTAGAGTACATCACTTACGTAATTGGTATATGAATCGAATTTACCTTCTCTTCCAAGGGAGATTTTGGATGCTTTCTCCTTAAATGACACAGCATGTTTGTAATACCTCCACCCGTTTCCAGCTTTTTAAAGCAAATGGAGCATTGTACCTCACTGCTCCCGTACTTCGTTAAGCACTTCCACACTCGGGATGGTGCCATTTAAGACACAACCGATGTCTGGCGACGACAACAAGGAACTGCCGCATGACCAGACGGAGGCAAGTCTCTTACCATGCCGGTGCACGCGTGTCGTCTAATAGGCCACGCCACACGGCAACAGGTGCATCGATGCCTCAATAGCTGCACAGAGTTCTTATGCCACGCGTTTGACGCGCGTTTCTGACTGCCGGGATTGTTCTTATATTATCACTGATCGCTTTTCTTAGTTTCTGCGATGATCTAATATTTCACAGCAGTGGAAATTTTAGGAATAGCCCTAAATATTAGGGTCTACTAGTTTTAATTTTTTTAAATTATTTACAAAAACACATTTTGAACCACTACTACAGGAAGTAGTCGTATAGGTTTTTTTTATCCGGTTCTTGGCAATAACTAAAAGAAACCGGGTACAACCGACACCAAATGTTGTTATGGTCTTCAGTCCGAAGACTGGTTTGATGCAGCTCTCCACCCTACTCTATCCTGAGCAAGCCTTTTCATCTCCTCATAAGAACGGCAACCCACATCCATTTGAATCTGCTTACTATACGCGTCTCTTGGTCTCCCTCTGCGATTTTTACCCCACACACTTCCCTCCAATGCTAAATTTACGATTCCCCGATGTCTAAGAATGTGTCCTACCAAGCGATCCCTTCTTTTAGTGAGGGTATGCCAAAAATTCCTTTTCTCACCAATTCTGTTCAGTACCTCTTCATTAGTTATGCGATCTACCCACCTAATCTTCAGCATTCTTCTGTAGACCACATTTCAAAAGCCACTATTCTCTTCCTGTCCGCACTGCTTATCGTCCATGTTTCACTCCCGTACAAGGCAACACTCCACACAAATGCCTTCAGGAAAGACTTCCTTACACTTAAATTAATATTCGATGTTAGCAAATTTCTCTTTTTCAAAAATGCTTTTCTTCCCATTGCCATTCTGCATTTTATATCCTCTGTACTGCGACCATCGCCTGTTATTTTACTACCCAAGTAACAAAACTCATCTACCACCTTCATTGTTTCGTTACCTAATCTAATTCCTTCAGCATCGCCCGCCCGATTTTCTGAGACCGCATTCCATTATTTTTGTTTTGCGATTGTTAATATTCATTTTATACGCTCTGTTCAACACACTATCCATTCCATTCAACTGCTCTTCCAGGTCCTTTGCTGTCTCTGACAGAATTACAATGTCATCAGCAAAACGTAATGTTTTTATTTCTTCCCCCTGAACTTTAATCCCTATTCCAAATTTTTCCTTGCTTTCCTTCACCGCCTGCTCGATGTACAAATTGAATAACATCGGAGAATGGCTACAACCCTGTCTTACTCCCTTCCCAACTGATGCTTCCCTTTCATGCCCTTCGAGTCTAATAACGGCGGTCTGGCTTTTGTACAAGTTGTAAATAACTCTCCTTTCCCTGTATTTTACCCCTGCTGACTTCAGAATTTGAAAGAGTGTATTCCAGTCAACATTGTCAAATGCTTTCTCCAAATCTACAAAAGCTATAAATGTAGGTTTGCCTTTCCTTAATCTATCTTCTAAGATAAGACGTAAAGTGAGTATTGCCTCCCGGGTTCCTATGTTCTTCCTGAATCCAAACTGATCTTCCCCGAGGTCAGCTTCTACCAACTTTTCCATTCTCCTATAGATAATTCGTGTTAAAATTTTGCAACCATGACTTATCAAACTGATGGTTCTGTAATTTTCACACCTGTCTGCGCCTGATTTCTTTGGAATGGGGATTATTACATTTTTCTTAAAGTCTGAGGGTATTTCGCCTGTCTCATACATCCTACTCACCAGTTCAAATAGTCTTGTCATGGCTGGCTCTCCCAGAGACTTTAGTAGCTCTGAGGGTATGTCATCTACTCCTGGGGCCTTGTTCCGACCTAGGTCTTTCAAGGCTCTGTCAAATTCATCTCTCAGTATAGTATCTCCTATTTCATCTTGATCTACTTCCTCTTCCCTTCCTAGAACATCGTCTGTAAGTTCATTTCCTTTGTAGAGCTGCTCTATGAACACTTTCCACCTTTCAGCTTTCCCTTCTTTGCTAAGAACTGGTTTCCCATCTGAGTTCTTGATATTCGTAGAGTTGCTTTTCTTGTCCCCAAATGTCTCTTTTATTTTCCTGTAGGCGGTATCTACTTTTCCCATTCTTATACATTCTTCTACAGATTAGCATTTGGCTTCTAGCCACTCCTGCTTAGCCATTTTGCACTTCCTGTCAATCTCATTTTTTAGTCGACTGTACTCCATTTTGCCTGTTTCATTTACTGCATTTTTATATTTTCTCCTTTCATCAATTAAATTTAGTATTTCCTGTGATATCCAAGGATTTTTTGTACGTCTTGCCTTTCTACCTATTTTGTCCTCTGCTGCCTTCACTATTTCATCTCTCAATGCTACCCATTCCTCTTCTACTGTTTTATTTCCCCCTGTTTCTGTCAATTGTTGCCTAAATCCCCCTCTGAAATTCTCCAGAACTTCCATCTCCTTCAATTTATCTAAGTCCCATCCCCTTATTTTCCTCCCTTTCTGCAGCTTTTTTCAGTTTCAGCCTACAGTTCATGACTAACAAGTTATGGTCAGAGTCTATATCTGCCCCTGAGTACGTCTTGCAGTTTATAACCTGTTTCCGGAATCTATGTCTTACCATTATAAAATCTATCTGATACCTTCCGGTGTCTCCTGGTCTCTTCCACGTATACAACCTTCTTTTGTGATTCTTAAACCACGTGTTTGTTATGATTAAACCATGTTCCGTGCAAAATTCTACCAGGCGACTTCCTCTTTCATTCCTCCTGCCCAGTCCATATTCACCTACTATCCTCCCTTCCCTTCCTTTTCCTACAAACGAATTCCAGTCTCCCATCACAATTAAGTTTTCCTCTCCCTTAACTGTCTTAATAATTTCCTTTAGCTCCTCATATATTTCTTCGATTTCCTCATCATCGGCAGAGCTAGTTGGCATATAAATCTGTACTACTGTTGTCGGTGTTGGCTTTGTATCTATCATGACAATGATAATGCGATCACTGTGCTGCTCATAGTAGTTTACCCGCATTCCTATTTTCTTATTCATTATCAGTCCTACTCCTGTGATACCCCCAACTGATTTTGTATTTATAATCCTGTACTCACCTGACCAGAAATCCTGTTCATCCTGCCACCGAACTTCACTAATCCCCACTATATCTAACTTCAACCTATCCATTTCCCTTTTTAAATTTTCTAATTTTCCTACCCGATTAAGGGATCTTACATTCCACGCTCCGATCCGTAGAATGCCAGTATTATCTTTCCTGATGACAGCATCCTCCTGAGTAGTCCCCGCCCGGAGATCCGAATGGGGGACTATTTTACCTCCGCAATATTTTACCCGAGAGGATGCCACACAGTAGGGCTGCATGTCCTCGGGAAAAGTAACGACTGTAGTTTCCCCTTGCTTTCAGCCGTTCGCAGTAACTGTGTGGCAAAGCCACATTAGCTGATGTTACAAGGCCAGCTCAGTCAATCATCCAGACTGTTGCCCCTGTAACTACTGAAAAAGCTGCTGCCCCTCTTCAGGAACCACACGTTTGTCTGGCCTCTCCACAGATACCCCTCCGCTGTGGTTGCACCTACGGTACGCCTATCTGCATCGTTGAGGCACGCAAGCCACCCCACCTCGGCAATGTCTGTGGTTCATGGGGGTAGCGACACCAAATAAATACCGAAAAAAACCGGTTATTCAAAACTAAAATACCAGTATCGGTTTTAACCGGTCGGTTTTTCCCATCCCTAGTTCTAAGGACCCTAGCTGCTCGTCGTCGGAGATACGAGTCCTCCCTCGGGCATGGGTGTATTTATTATCCTTAGCATAAGTTAAAACCTTGGTCGACAAGGAGCGCAAAATTTGTGAACCGGTTTCTTTACAAAATGAGGTCGAACATTAACGAAAGACCTTGAAGAATGATTATTCCACATAAACAGAGTTCTTCGCCCTAGAGAGAAAACTAAAAACAACAAGAAAGCCGAACTTTCCAACGGAAAAGTGTTTTTCCGTCCTTAGTCAGATTACGGATCACATTGGAAAAGTGCTCAACAAATATTCGGTGGAAACTATTTTCATACCTACCAGGAAAGTTAAAGAATATTTAAGCTCTGCAAAATATGCTCAATACCTTTTGGATACACCGGGCGTGTATAAAATTCCTTGCAGCTGTGGTCAGGTGTACATTGGCACTACGAAAAGAAGTGTCAACACTCGTCTGAGTGAACATAAGAGAAACTGACGCCTGGGTCATACACAGAAATCGGACGTAGCTGAACATGTTTATCAAGAAGGCGATCATAAAATTAAATTTAACGAGACAAGTGTTTTATCAAAAACTTTTCACTAATATGCTCACACATATAGAGAACTTATTAAAATTTACAAACATTTTAATTTTAATTTTTAATTTTAATAGAAAAGAGGAAGGTGTTAAATTACACAAAATCTGGACTTCAACGTTGCACCAACACGTTGACACTCGATTATCTTCTGTCAATAAGGTAGACATCACCAGAGACAGTCTGTCAGCCGACGTCACGTGATGGACTGTGGCGCCCCTTACACCGCCCTATATATGCGGCGCTCCCTCGAGCCCTCATTGCAGCTGTCTCTCATTTTATTGTTTTAAAATCATATTTTCATCTCCTATTTTAATTTATTATATACTCTGTGACACGTCATTGTTCTATGGGCTCTAGAGCATCACGCGAGACTGCTGCAAGCCTGCCAAATTATGGGCTAAAAAACGAAAAAGAAAAAAATGTGGGTCATCCACTGGCCTTGGTGGGAAATACCCAAAGCAAAACTAGAAACTGGGTTTACACATCGTTTGTGGTTTCTTTCAGGATCCCAGCCTCTGGAGTGTTGTACCAATTGCTGCTGAGAAGCTGTCGCCGCTGGATCGCTGTGGTACTGTCTTCGCTGTCCCGGACTTGGAGTTCCCAATGCCGCTGCTGCTACTGCCACCATCGCCACTGGCATCTCTGGTGCCTGGCCAGCTCACCTGCTGTCACCAGCACTGTCGCTGCTGTCGTCTGCCCAGCTTGGCATCCCCAGGTCTGGCCCCCATCGTCGCCCAAAGGTTGGAGCCCATCCTCCCTGATGTTGTTGATGCTGCACTGCTGATTCTACTGCTGCTGTCAAGCTTAATCATCATCATCATCATCATCATCATCATCATCATCTTAGTCCCTGTCTTTGTTCCACTTTCCATCTGCATTCCGTCCATCCAACATGCCTGATTTCCCCACCACCTTACCACCACCACCACCACCACAGTCCTCTAAGCTGTCCCATCCACAGGCCTCAACGACAATGATGTGGAGTGGTTCCCACCTCCAAACCTCTCCCATCCTCCCTCTCTCCATAATCCTCACCACCACCTCCTCCTTCACTCCAGCCACATCCACCCTCGCCCCATCTCTTCCTTAGGCTCTCCTCTGCCTCATCTGCCTCTGCAGTTGCTCCTCCCGATACCCCTCCCCTCCCCTCATGAATAAACCCCTCTCTCACCCTCGTGCAACATCGCCATCCCATGGTGGCAGACACTCCCAAATCACCCAGCTCGAATTGACATCTTAAACAACAGATTGGCTCCTGTCCCCATCATGTCCCCCTCCAACCTGTCCCACAGCCCATCACTGCTCTCCCTACATTCTGTAATTCCTCCAAGTCCACCACTCCCTCCTCCCAATTTGCTGTACCTAAGGACACCACCCCCTCCCCTCCACCTCCACTACCAAAATGTATACCTGTGTTCTCTCCAGCCCTGGCCCGTGGTTTTTAGACAACTGCACCCTATCTCTAGAATTACACAATTACTTTCTCATCTGTCCCATTGCCTAACTTGTGCATGTAAGGATTCCATCCTTATTCAGTCCACCTCCCCCTAACCTTACTTAGAGACCTCCTCCATTGCCTTCCCAGGACCATCTTGCACCTCATGCCTCCCTCACTTCCTACCTTGCCTCCTACTCCCTTCATTAGCCTCAACCTCCCTGCTGCCCACACACAATCACTGTGTGCCTACCAAGCTTAGCCCAGTGATCATGGAGGATGAGGTGCTCAGCCAGTTCAATGCCTACCTTGACCTTTCCATCTTTTCCACCAAGCGTTCCAAAACGCCTATGGCCTAACATATCTCATGGGGATTTTCACAGAATTCACACAGTCCATTGACCGCCTCCTCAATGAGGGGATGCTCATCTACGACTGCTGCTTCAAGGTGGACCCTTCCGCTTGCCTCCCCAATGCTGTTGTTATGAATGATGCTTTCTCTACAACGACCACCTTATCCAAATTTGCCGGAACCCCACACCTGTCACCATTGTAAGTCCTTCCATTTTCTAAAATAGTGTCCCAATCTCGCCTTCCCTCCAACCAACAACACCTGTGACGGCTACCACCCCACCTATTCCTATAAGTGTCAGAGTGTCAGGCCCATCCCAGTCCTGTCTCCCCTGAGCTGACCGTTCCCATCTGCACTATCAAGCCCCCCCCCCCCCCCCGCCCATCCATCCCAATAACTGCCTCTGACCTGCTCCTACTATGGAGGACGTAATCTTATTTTTCACGACCGTTCTCCAGAACATTCACCCATTCCAACATCCTCACACCCTCCAGCAGAACGTCCTTGCCACTCGTTACATCTTCCAGCTTGAAACCATAGCCACCTTCTCCCATAACGACTCCCATTTCACCTTCTCCAGGCAGGTTACCCTTGTGTAAAATACACTCGTGATCTTTCTCTCATCTCCACCTCACCTCCCCCCCCCCCTGAGCTTCCTCATGGCACACCCATCCTTTACCCTTTCTACCATAACATCCACTCCCTCCCTGCCAACAAACCCTTTTTCATGCATATCCTCTCCTAACACTGCATGGATGCCTTTCTCCTTAACAAAACATTCTTATAACACCACCATTCTGTCAGCACCACTCCCTACCTCCTCCACTTCATTGGTCACCCCCCACCTCTTGCTAGGACGGAGTGACGATCAGATCGGTCACCTTCACCAATACCCTGTATGGCTACAACCTCTCCTGAACGATCCTACCGAGCACCTCATCCTCAGCCTCTTTCTCCTTTTCCTCACCGTCACCCTTGCCACCATCTACAGCTGCAGTCACATACTCTTACCCTTTAACTTTCTCTCCCATGTAGACCGCAACTTTACAACCTATGTCGTTGCCACTGACCTCAACATCGCCTCCTGATCCGTCGATAAACACCAGCAGTGACGTCAGTTTGTCGCCATTCTCTAAAAATGTTCAAATGTTTGTTAAGCTTATGGGACTTAACTACGTGGTCATCATTCCCGAAACTTACAAACTACTTATCAACTAGCTAATCCTAAGGACGGCACAAATATCCATGCCCGAGGGGGGATTCGAACCCCGACCGTAGTGGCCGTGCAGACCGTGACTAGAGCGCCTCAGTCCCCTCGGCCACCGCGGCCGGCCGCCATTCTCTGAGGTGATACTGTTCTCCTCCCTCTACCTACTCGCCCTGAGAGTAATACCACTCCCAGTGTCATCCTTGCCTCTCCCAAAGTCCCTGGGCTGCCGCAGGCAGATGTCCTTAGCCTTATTGGCAGTGACCATGCCCCTATCCTACTCACCATAGACCCGTCACCATCGCTCAAACTACACTCCTCATCCCGACCCTCCTACCAAACTTGGCCATGACTACTCCTACACTGATTGAGATGCCTAATGTCACTCTATTGACACCATGATCACTAGCCACACCAGCCACCCTCTCTTCCTCCACAACCCCACTGACATAGACCATGCCTTGTCCTTCCTT
Organism: Locusta migratoria; assembly: GCA_026315105.1. Classification (NCBI taxonomy): domain Eukaryota; kingdom Metazoa; phylum Arthropoda; class Insecta; order Orthoptera; family Acrididae; genus Locusta; species Locusta migratoria. The sequence continues at coordinate 448,997,159 of CM048755.1, read as the reverse complement.
CACCAGATTATTGATGATTGTGTCCATGCCCACATCCTCACCAAAGCAGTCCACACCCATGATTCCAGCCTGCCTCCATATGCCAACCTCTTCCTCCACGAATTCTGTCATCTTTATCACTCCTTTCTGCGCATTTGTGACTGGGATACACTTCAATGCTACCAGGTCCAAACACATATTAGAAAACTTTGACCATCAAAAGACGGCAGGCTTGGCATCAGACATGAGTCGGTCTCAATGCCTTGCTCTCAATCAACTCCTCCAAGTACTTGAAAGCCTTCCACGGCCTTACTGCCAGCGCTCTACCCCCATTACCCTCTCGTTCACAATGACCTTCGTTTCCTCAACTATGCTAGTAAGTCATAACACTTTGTGTCCTAGCTCACCAACATCTCTTCCATCCCCGATAATCCTTTGAGCACACCGACACCTCTGCCCCCCTTCCTGCTCGCCCCTGGCTTGCAGTACTTGGACCACATTCCTCCCTCAGAACCGAACACACCAATCAAATGTTCAAATGTTTGTTAAGCTTATGGGACTTAACTACGGGGTCATCAGTCCCTAAACTTACAAACTACTTATGAACTACTTACGAACTAGGACGACACAAATATCCATGCCCGAGGGGGGATTCGAACCCCCGACCGCAGTGACCGTGCTGACCGTGACTGGAGCGCCTCAGTCACCTCGGCCACCGCGGCCGGCGAACACACCAATCACCGCCCTCATCCTCTGCCATAGCCTGTCCTACATCACTGTCAACAACTCTGACTCCTATTTGTTTTGCCCCTCTGCCAGGGTGTCCCAGGGCTCTGTCCTTTCGCCTCTCGTCTACCTTATCTATTAGGCAGTCGTGCCTCAACTCCAGCCTCCTGCCCATCTCCGACAATATGCTTTTTACACCGCCTTCGTTGCCCTCGCTCCCTCCCTCGCACATTCCCATCACCTACTCGAGTCTCATTTCTTCCAATTCGCCACTTGATGTAATCAGCGACTCCATTCTGTCAACACAGGTAAATCCTAGGGAATCATCATAGTTCATACTACCCACTCCTTTTATCACCACAACCTTTACCTCGCCCTCCATGACCACGCTATCCACCAAACCCCCACACTCAAGTACCTTGGCCTCACCCTTGACCGCTGCCTCTCCTGGAACCTCCACCTTCAGACCATCCATCAGAAAGCCCTCTTCCGTGTCTCAACTTCCTCAAGCTCCTCTCTGGCCAGAAATTGGGACTCAACTCCTCTGCAATCCTTTACACCTACCGCTCCTTAATGCATTCTGTCCTCCGCAGCTTCCACACCACCTTGGTCAACACCTCTCCCACCTTTATAGATTTCTACAAAACCTCAAGGGCCATGCTCTGCATGTCTCTTACCAAATTCATGTCCTCTCCCTCAAGTAGATCCTACATGATCTCATTCCTTTTCCCCGCCTTCTCAAGTTAGTGGAACATATCTGTATCCCTTATGTCACCCAAAAGATAGAATCCCATCACAAAATGTTCAAATGTTTGTAAATCTAAGGAACTTAACTATTGCAGTTATTGGTCCCTAGGCTTTAGGCTTACAAACTACTTAAACTAACTTATGATAAGGACAAAACACTCTCACCCATGCCTGAGGGAAAACTTGAACCTCTGACGGCGAGCAACCGCGCGCTCTGCAGCAAGGTACAGTACTGTAGAGTGCTCGGCCACTTCACCACAGCTTCCTGTTAGCCTCTGGTCCCTTCCGTCCTCTTAAACCCAGGCCTCTGCCACGCCTATACCATTGCTTCCCTCCCTCCCTCCCTCCACCTCCACACTCTCCACATCCTGTCTGAAGGGTAAATTTCACCACCTCCCCCCCCCCCCCCGGATAAAGTCCTATGTCCAGTATTATACCCCTCCTAACAACACTAATCCTTTCACTTTTCCTTGTCTGTGTAGCGCCCTCTCTCTCCCATCTTCCCCTTCTCGCTTGGTTTTCCCCCTCCTTCCCTCTTCCCCTTGAATCCTCTCTTTCCCTCCCCCCTGTGCCTCCTCTGCTCCCTATTCCCTGCTGGGTATCAATGCTAGTGAATTTTAATAGTGTGCCATCAGTGTGAGCGATATGAAATGGAAAGAGCATATGACAGTGGTGGAGAAGGAGAGTGGTCAACTTCGGTTTATTGGGATTATTTTGCGAAGGTGCAGTTCGTGTGTAAATGTGACCACATACGAAACGCATGTAGGGCCCCATCTTAAGTATTGCTCAAGTGTTTGGAACTCGCACCAGATCGGTTTAAAGGAGAACATAGAGGCAGTTCAGTGGCGGGCAGCTAGGTTTATAATGATAGATTCAATAAATGTACGAGTGTTACTGAAATGCTTCGGGAACTCCAGTGGTAGTCTCTGGAAGGAAGGAGACGTTCTTTTCGAGTAACACTGTTGAAGAAATTTAGAGGCCCGGAATTTGAGGTGGACTGCAGAACTATTCTAATGCTGACAACCTACAAGATAAAATCAGAGAGATTGGGGCTCATACGGAAGCATACAAGCATTCATTTTACCTTCATTGTACATGGGATTGGAGCAGGAAAGCAAGTAACTAATAGCGGTAGTAAGTACCCTCCGCCATGCACCTTTGGGTGGTTTGCGGAGTATGTATGTATGTTGGCATGTTGGCAGATGCTCTATTATTGGAAAACTGATACAACCGCCGTCACCGGCAGAACAAGTGTTGCATGTGTCTTTTAAACAGTGTCTCCGTTTTCGTTGCTGTTATCTATCACTTTTACCATCTACGTATTTTAGGCAGCATGCCCACCTTTTATTCTGCCTGTGATTGTTATTTAATGCACCAATTGTCACTTGTGTATGTTTCTTTAAAATATCATCGTTCTATAACCTTCATTATTTTTTACGTAAATTGCCAAATGTCATGTATCGTTCTACTGTAGAGCTGCACCAAAACCACTGTCAGCCTGTCCCATCAGGGGCGGTAAAATTCAATAAAGGAAAAAAAAGGCAGAAAAAAAGTGTGGAACTGGGATGGCCACCCCTCCCACAGAAATTTTCTTCGTTCACCATGCTGTACGTATATGGGCGTTGCATGGTTTGAAATGAAGATAAGATCCTATTTCACCATATCCCAACAGCATAACCTGGTAGGGGTCTTCGCTATGCTCTGCTGCTGTTCCGGTCATCGCCCCAACTGCATACACAGGTAGGGGCAACCCCTCTATGGTCTACAGCTGCTCCCCTCCATCCCCCAACTGCACAGGCTGGTAGGGGCGACTCCTGTTCGCTCTGCAGTTGTTCCACGATGACAACCCGTCACCCTGTCGCACGCCGGTCTTTACTCAAAAATTTTTGAGATATCAAAATAAATTTCATCAGTAAGTGTTTGTTTGATAATGAGTAGTGTTTTGTGTCAAGTTTACGATGTTTTAGGACACCTAAGAGGGATTGTTGATTGAAGGAATCATACGCCGTGCAAATGAGAGGGCACCTTCGAGTTACCTTACGAATTTGTTTTTAGGTTGAAAATGTGCTCTGCGCGGAATCACACTGATCGGAAGTCCGCTTGCTATTATTCCATCTTGGGTTCGATGTGATCTTCATTTCACTGACGAAGACAAGCCTCTTTCATCTGCAAAAGTCCCATTATTAACTTACAAATTTTCATGTTTTTCTTTAAATCTTTGCTGTAGGAGGAATAGACAGGCTGCTAGTCGATTAATGTACAGAATATCTAATAATAAATCACTACTAAAATACAACTCTAAAACCGGCATTATATTTACAATGTGAAGCCGATGCCTTTATAGCCCGATATGTAGATATATCGATACTATTTTTCAATATATCTAGTACCGATAATTATATGTCATACCCCTCTTTTGTTAATTTGTTTGGTATAAATCTTTCAATGGTTGTCGATTTCATTTCTTTGAACGTAAGCCACATCTGATTTACACTAACATTGTTTGTTTCGAAAGTCTGGAGATTCTCACTCAGTAAAACATTAAAACATTAATCGAATTTTTATCTGCTTTTTGAATAGATATATTTTTCGTTTATTTTTGGCAGATATGGGAAATGCAATATTCATTTTCGCTACAACAACTCTGTTCACCAATCCCTGTGTCTGTTTTGATACGCTTTATTAGCTCCGTATTAAGGCCTACACTTGCCTAGGTCTGATTGAAATCATATCTTTTCCTATGAGTTTGCTGAGAATATTAGTGAATATCTTGTACATTACGGGTAGGATGCTGTTAGATCTAAAGCTTCTCTGCGTTATCTGCATCCTTTTTTTTCTCTTTTGTTTAACGGAAAATTTACTGTTAAACTTTTGGAAATCTGTCTTACGCCGCAGAAATGTGTACTACGTCCCTTCAAGTTTGCAATGTATATATTCCTTATTTATATTGTCTGGCTCCTTTACTTCCGTTATGTTCCAAATGGCTTTATACTAGTCACCATGCTTTGCATTATAAATGCCAATATTTCTGATTCATAATTTTTTTAGAAATAGTCTGATATCTGTATAATTTTGTCTCTGTCGTTATTTGCTATGACATCTATTAAAGCAGAGAAGAAAAGCTTGCCAATTTTAAACGTACACAAAATCCTCAAGACTGGCAGTCTTTTACAGAAACTCGAAATTTAGCTTGAACTTCAATTCCAGAAGCTTACAATAAATTCGATAACAAAACCCTGTCACGTAATTTGGTAGAGAAGCCTAAGAAATTCTGGTCGTTTGTAAAGTATGCCAGCGGTAAAACACAATCAATACCTTCACTACGCAATAGAAACGGTGATGCTACTGATGAGAGTTTTACTAAAGCAGAATTTCTTAACACAGCCTTCCGAAATTCCTTCACGAAAGAAGACGAAGCGAATACTCCAGAATTCGTATCAAGAACAGCTGCCAGCATGCTTAATTTAGCAGTTGATACTCCTGGTATATTAAAGCAACTTAAATCACTTAACAAAAGCAAGCCTCCCGGACCCGTTTGTATACCAATTAGGATCCTTTCAGAGTATGCTGATGCAATAGCCCCATATTTAGTTATCATACACAACCGCTCGCTCAGTTCCGAATCCAAAGACTGGAAAGTTGCACAGGTTACACCAATATTCAAGAAAGGCAATAGGAGCGATCCGTGAAATTACAGGCCTATATCATTAACGTCGGTTTGCAGCAGCATTTTAGAATGTATACTTTCCTCAAATATTATGAAGTACCTCGAAGAGAATGACCTATTGACCCATAGTCAACACGGATACAGAAAGTATTCTTGTCAAACACAGGTAGCTCTTTATTCACATGATGTGATAAGTGCTATCGACAAAGGATGCCAAATAGACTGCGTATTTCTAGATTTTCGGAAGGCTTTCGACACTGTACCTCACAAGAGTCTTCTAATCAAATTGCGTGCTTATAGAATATTGCCACAATTGTCCGATTGGATTCGTGATTTCCTGTCAGAAAGGACACAGTACGTTGTAATTGACGGAAAGGCATCGAGTAGCACTGAAGTGGTATTTGGCGTTCCCCAGGGAAGTGTTATAGGGCTCCTACTGTTCCTTGTTTTTATAAACTATTTAGGAGCCAATTTGAGTAACTCCGTTAGACTGTTCGCGGATGATGCTGTCACTTATTGGTTAATTAAGTCACCAGAAGATAAAAAAAAAACTGCAAAATGATTTAAGTAAGATATCTGCATGGTTCCAAAAATGGCAATTGACCCTTAATAACTAGAAGTGTGAAGTTATCCATGTTGTTGTTGTGGTCTTCAGTCCAGAGACTGGTTTGATGCACCTGTCCACCCTACTATCCTGAGCAAGACTCTTCATCTCCTCATAAGAACGGCAATATATACTTTTGAATTTGCTTACTATATTCATCTCTTGGTCTCCCTCTGAGATTTTTACCCCACACACTTCCCTCCAACGCTAAATTCACAATCCCTTGATGTCTAAGAATGTGTCCTACCAATCGATCCCTTCTTTTAGCCAAGGTATGCCAGAAATTCCTTTTCTCCCCAATTCTGTTCAGTATCTCCTTATTAGTTACGCTACCCACCCACCTAATCTTCAGCATTCCTCTATAACACCACATTTCAAAAGCCACTATCCTCTCTCTGTCCGCACTGTTTATCGTCCATATGACCACTAAAAGAATCCAGTTAAACTTCATTTACACGATAAATCAGTTAAAACTACGGGCCGTCAATTTTACTAAATACCTAGGAGTAACAATTACAAACCACTTAAATTGGAAATAACACACAGAAAATATTATAGGGAATGCAAATTAAAGACTACGTTGCGCTGGTAGGACACTTAAAAGATTCCACAGCCAGGGTTGGATCCAGGACGGCCTGCTGAGGGGAGGGGGGGGGAAAGAATTCTCATTATCAGCTAAACTCTGGCTCAGTAGAAAGACTCTAGTACGGGCCATCCCTTTTAACCCCACGCTCAATCAAACACAAAAGTCTCATAGTTCTGAAGACTTAGCGCAGTGATAGCACGCTAGCTTCGCAATCTTTAAAAAAAAAAAAAAAAGGAGCCCCCCACTTGGATTTGCCTATGGCCACAGCTCTACTAAAGAAACTGCCTACACCATACTTGTGCGTCCTATTTTGGAGTATTTGTGGGCTCCCTACCAAGTTGGAATTACAGGCGATTTAGAGAAAGTACAGAGAAGGGCAGCTCGGTTTGTATTATCGCGACATAGGGGAGAGAGTGTGACGGAAATGATGCACGAGTTGGGGTGGAAATCATTAAAACAAAGGCGTTACTCGTTGCGACGAGATCTATTTGCGAAATTTCTTTCACAAATTTTCTCTTGCGAATATATTTTGTTTTTATCCACCTACATAGGAAGACAGGATCATCAAAATAAAATACCAGAAAACAGATCGAAAACAAAGATTTAGGTGTTCCTTTTTTCCGAGAGCTATTATAGAATTGAACTGTAGAGAAACACCACAAAAGCGGTTCGATGAACCCTCTGCCATGCACTTCAATATGACTTGCAGAGTATTTATGTAGATGTATAATCTTAATTTACCAGCAGTTTAATTTAATGTGACATATCTCTTTGTTCTAAAATAAATTATCGTGCTTCTGAATTCCTGGTAGGTCAGTTTGTTTGCAGCTTTCTATCTACTTTATTCTCCATCTTACTAAGATTATATCATCTAAAGTTCTCAGATGGGCTCTACCTATCTCCCAATGGGCTCGTACTAATTGATAGTCCTATACACATCATGTGAACTCATATTAGCAAATGTACAATTGGCAATACAACTTTTGTGATGATCATCATGCTAGTGGTTTAGAAATGTCTCATTCTGTATAGCTAATGTAATGTTTGAGTAACCAGTTACAGCATAGTAGTTTTCATACGAAACTAATGTTAACAATCGGACTTAGCGAACGTACTAATAACATGATAATAATAAAATCTGTCCGAAGCTCTGTTTCAAAACCGATAAAAGAAATTGACTTGAAACAATCCTTTTATGTTGTTTCGAGAGAGACATAAGAAAATTCAAGAAGGGTTTTCGATCAATTAATGGAAAATATGACATACCACAATAATCTAAATACCGTATACAAATGACGAAACACCACGTTCGTATGCATAATTTCAATCCGAATTTTTAGTGAAAGTATACAACTTATTGGGAATAGCCAGTTCTAGTAGACGTTATTAGACTTCTATGCGACTGTTGAAAATAATTTCAGCGTGTGTATCTACTTACTGTTTGTAATAATGTTTGCTCACTGATTAGGCTATGTTATTGCCCTGAGTGTCGTTATGCAGCTTGCACTCTGTCCAGCCCTGTCGACCTATTTAATGCCTCTGCGAAGTAGAAGTCCTTGACACAGTTTGCTGACGATGCCAGAGATGACGGTATGATTTGTTGCAGTAAAAGGACTTCTCATTGAGTGCTGTCCAGATTAATGTGGCACTCCATTTGCTTGTGTTGCGCTGCCGCCGGCCTCCGCCGTGACACCAAGGTCGTGCGGTTCACTCCCACACCGACTGTGGGTGTAGGTTTTAAATTTGTATTCCTGTGTGCGTCTTCTAAAACTGAAAGGTTCGAATTTGTGTTCGACGACTGTAACAGAAATGGTGCAGAACACTTGCAAAAGGATGAGTATTTTGAATATTCATGGCAAATTAAAACCGTGTGCCTGCCCGAAACTCGAACTAGAAATTTTGTCTTTCGCAGAGAATTCAGTTAAAGACTTAGGGCTTTTTTGGTGTCTTATCTGCTTCTTCAGCTTTGTTCTTCGGAGAGATCGGTTCTTTCCGGACGTTTCAAAGTTCAAAGTTTGTACAACTAAGGGACAAAACTGCTGAGATCATCGGTCGCTAGACTTACACAGCACACAAACTAACTTACGCTAAGGAAAACACACACACACACACACACACACACACACACACACACACACACACACATGCCCGAGGGAGGTCTTGAAACTCCAGTGGGAGCGGCCGCACTATTCGTGTTGTCGAATAAAATTGGCTCACAAAAACTTTTAGCGATACGTTGTCCACTGGCGAAAGATTTATACATTCAAACATGTTTTTATCTGGAATTACGAACAAATCCTGTTGATGGAGTGAATATGAATTCAGAACCAGACAGCATTTTGTTCTTATATTGACAGAGAGTTATCTCGTCATTTTTCAAGAATACGCTTGTCCATTTTTCCTGACTTTGAAGCCGTTATGTATACGTTCCGAGGACGGTGGACATCCACGAAAGCTAGAGTGCTTCGACTGACTGACTACGTTTCCATTTGCACGTGATACTTTTAATGCTCCTGACAGTGTTCGGAGATTCGAGTTGCTCAACACTCAACTGCAGAACTGCAGCATTCATGGAGTGCACATATTGTAGGTTGAAGTTGTGTTTAACAGATTTCTAAACCAAGACCTACAAACAAGCTGCATGATAGGTACATACAGCTAAATGGAATAAGTAAAGACATAATAACACTTATAATGTTATACTGATAGCAGTGTTTCCTGTCCTATTCATTATTGCAGCACCATCTATCAGGAAGTCTTACATGTATAATTACTGCTATGGGCAGCTAAAATTGATGTAGCTGTTACTGATGACACCTTTCATTTCCATTGTAATTAATATTATTTCTGTATCAGTAAGAGACTTTGCGAAAGTACCTCGTTAGAACTCGTGGTCATCTTCGTGCGACTGGACGTTCCCTGAAGTATTTTCAGCGTCTATCGATGAAAAATTTACTAATTTTTATTATTATTAGACTGATGGACAGAGTAACTTGTGATTTGCGGCTGTTTGCTGATGATGCTGTGGTGTATGGGAGGGTGTCGTCATTAATTGACTGCAATAGCATGCAGGATGACTTAGGCAAAATTTCTAGTTGGTGTGAAGAATGGCAGCTAGCTCAAAATATAGAAAAATGTAAGGTGATGCACATGAGTGGGAGAGACGCTACCATAATGTTCTAATACTTCAATAGTAGTGAGCTTCTTGGTACAGTCGCGTCGTTCAAATATCTAGGTGTAACATTGTAGAGCGATATGAAATGGAACGAACATGTAAGGACAGTTGTGAGTAAGGCGGACAGTTTATTGGGAGAATTTTGGAAAGATGTACTTCATCTGTAAAGGAGACCGCGTATAAAACGCTTGTACGACCACGCCTTGAGTAAAGTAAGACATGGTAGCAGTACAGAGGCGAGAAGCTAGATTCGTTACTGGTAGGTTCGAACAATGCGCGAGTGTAGCAGAAATGCTCCGGGAACTCAAATTGGAATCGCTGGAGGAAAAACGGCGTTCTTTTCGAGAAATTATGTTGAGGAAATTTAGAGGGCTGGAATTTGAAGCTGACTGCCGCCTACTTACATTTCCCGTGAAGATCACAAAGACAAGAGAAATTACGGCTCGTACAGAGGCATATAGACATTCTTTTTTGCCGGCCGCGGTGGCCGAGGAGACTGAGGCGCTCCAGTCACGGTCTGAACGGCCACTACGGTCGGGGCTTCGAATCTCCCCTCGGGCATGGATATTTGTGCCGTCCTAGTTTGTAAGTAGTTTGTAAGTTTAGGGACTGATGACCCCGTAGTTAAGTCCCATAAGCTATACAAACATTTGAACATTTGAACATTCTTTTTTCCCTTGTTTTATTTGGGAGTGGAAAGGAAATGCCTAGTAGTGGTACAATGTACCCTCCACCACGCATCTTACGGTGGATTGCGGAATATATATATGTAGATGTAGAGACGTTGGACAGCCCCTTGACGAAGGCGCTGAGCGATGAGCAACCGCTCCGTCTATTCGGACTGAACGCGCAAACTGCCCCCACAAATTTACCTGCAACAGTCCCTGATATCTCTGAGGCGCATGAAGAAAGTCTGTTTCTCTATACTTTAAAACAAAGACCGTACATAGTAACACGAAAAACTTTATTGATAAAACAGTTACAGCAACATTTGAGCTAAAAGAATTGAGACACTTGTCATATTTTGGGATAAACTTTCGTATTCCTATGTCGCATAAGTCTGCCGCCTGTGAATGGAACCAATGTGTGACAGTCGTCTTCAGCTCTTCGCCGTTGTCAAAACGCTGGCCGGAGGACAGGAATTGTTGAGGTGCAAGAGAAGATGGAAATCGCTGGGAGTAATCAGGACTGTATACTGGGTAAAGAAACAGCTCCCAACCGAACATCTGAAAAAAAAAAAAAAAAAAAAAAAAAAAAAAAAAAAAAAAAAAAAAAAAAAAGCTGTGCGCCGAGCCGTATGACAGGGAGTATTGTCATGGAGCAGCACAACACCTGCAGTAAGCATTCCACGCCTCTTGTTCAAACTGTGCAAATGTTTCTAAATATCTTGGACCAGATTGCTATGGTTATCAGTCCCTAGACTTACAAAATACTTAAACTAACTTTACACTAAGGACACCACACACACACACACACACACACACACACACACACACACACACACACACACACACATGCCCGAGGGAGGACTCAAGCCTCCGTCAGGAACGGTCGCCCAGTTCGTAGCGTGACGCCTTGGACCACGCGGCCATTCCACGCGGCGCCTCTTGTTCTGACTGGCACATCGGAAATTTGAAAGAATGATAAATCGAAGACGTGACTGTTACGGAATAACATATCGATTGTGATGGGAAACTAAGATGGCGGAACAGCTAATACTTACTAGATGATAGCTAATATCAACGCGCTTTAAGTTGTTTGGCTAATACCGTATTACCGATGTTGATTCTTCACATAAGTCTATAAAATTTCTTGACAAATACAAATTGCAACCAGTCCGTAAATCGGAAAACTACATCGAGAACCAATTACTACCGGGGGGGGGGGGGGGCGGTAACAGTTCGCTTTACGTAATGGAAATTGATCACATTTACTCAGTTAAAAACTTTTATTCGTCGTCAATGAATACAGACTTTTCACTCTAAGCTATGTAATTAAAACACTGTTACACCCATGTAGCGACTGGTCCTCGATGTACTTTCACGCTAATGACGTAGCAATTCTCACAATCCATATGTTTCCCCGTAACAGTCACGCCTTCGATGTATATCGCTTGCAAGCATTCTTCAAAATTACCGACACATTCTCCGGTCTGTGTTTTGACAACGACGAAGAACTCAAGACGGCTCTTATACACTGGTCCCATTCACAGGCGCCAGACTTCTGCAACACAGTTGATCCCACAATAACACAAGTGTCTCAGTTCTTTTGGTAAATATGTCTAAAAATAGCTGATGAAAGTTTCATTGTGGAAACCTTCCCTTAGACTGTTGCTAAGCCATATCTCCACAATTTTCTTTCTTATAGGGGCGCAAGTCCAGCAGTGTCGGCAAGACAGTTTCTGTGAAATTCGGAATGAGGGAGAGAGATACTTGTGGAAATTAAGCTGCGAGGGCTGAGCTGAAACAGTGTCGAATCAGCATTCTACGTTTACGTGTTATTCGTGCCCTCTCCTGTAGCATCTATTACACAAAAATGTTTGTAAAGCTTATGGGACTTAACTACGGGATCATCAGTCCCTAAACTTACTAACTACTTATGAACTACTTACGAACTAGCACGGCACAAATATCCATGCCCGAGGGGGGATTCGAACCCCCGACCGTAGTGGCCGTGCTGACTATGACTGGAGCGCCTCAGTCACCTCGGCCACCGCGGCCGGCAGCATCTATTACACATGTGTCTTACGCAGTGATAACCTTTTCACTTTCTTAAACGTCTGAAAAAGTATTAACATCAATGTAAACCTATCCACAGAATGATACTGAGAAATTAGAAATCACAAAGGATAACGAGTGGTCGACAGACCTCGAAATTCACAGTTGGATAACAAAAACACATCACACGAACTATATATTAAATAGAGTGCAAAGTAATATTCAGTCAATTTAATATTTCAAATTTCGCTCTAACTTACTGTATGAGAGAGTAATATGTAAGTGTGCTGATAGCTTTGAGATAACTTTAGGCACACGCGATCACAACTTCATTAGATTTGTGTTTTATATGAGTGTATTTGAGGTGTTGATTACGGAAATTAATAAAATAAGTACCATCGCCAAGTACACTTTAAACTACAAAGATGCGATATTCCGCTGATGGTGGACCATACCTAACGTGACACCGTGACTTTAAGACCTACAGCCATCGTAAATACATTTTCTCTAACTAATGTAGGTGTTTGTAGATGCGATATCATGACATTTCGAATAAAAGCACAGGACAGCAGTACGATAGTGAATCGCATCTGTGTTGCATCTACCTCGGCAGTTAATCAGTCAGTGTGTGGTGTTATCGAGTTCGTAGCACGTTACTTCAAGGGCCAACATAAACGTTAGGTAATGAATCTCGCAAATATAGTGAGCATGATTGTTAGTCATTATAAACACAAAAAGAAGATCTAAATGAATTGCAGTACAGGAGAGGAAGTCAGTAGCATTCATAATTCATGTGATATATGAAACAGCGGTACTGATATGAATAAGATCAGGAAATGAAAAAATAATTACGTCACTACTTTCCCACTAACTGTATAGCACTCAAACAATAAAATGAACATGCGATTAAGTCGACGAGGTGTTGAAAACGTTGGCGGTCCAAACTGAAGAAGTGTATGGACCAAGACGAAACAATCATACGCGTGTCACATCGGGAAATTCTTGCATGGAAACCATTTATGAGGGTCGTCCACAAAGTAAGTTCCGTTTCTATTTCTATCCGCGGCAGCGCTACGATTGCAGTTCCGAACAGGCATGCCATTACTCATACTCAAGGAGAAGACATGTACGCCACTTTCAGATCGTTGCGACCGACGTGTATTTTGTAGTGCTTCTTTATAATATCAGCCGTAATTGAAAACGCCGCCGCGTGTGAAATCAGGTCTGTGATTGGTTTTCCAAATGCAATGAAATTTAAACCAAAGGAAATTCATCGGACAAAATGCTATGAGTGATTCAATGGTTACAAGATGGGTCAGACTGTTCAATGACGGACTTGTTTACAGAATCGAAGAGAAGATTAAGCAAAACCGTAAGTTTACACTTAGTGCCGTTGCTATTGAAGTTCTGCAAATCTCACGATCTTTAATTCATGAAATTGTTACTGAAAAACTGAAATTTCGAAAACTTTGCTTACGTTGCGTACCCAAAATTCTTACTTAACAACACAAAAAAACAACGGATAGACAGTGCACTTCAGTTTTTGACACGCTACAATGAAGAAAGCGATGGTTTTATTTCTCGGATAGTCATGGGGGATGAAGCTTTGTTATCATACGACACCCTTGAACCAAAACGAAAATCAACGGAACGGAGGCACACTTCATCCCCAACGAAGGTTAAGCCTAAGCACATCTTGACACCTCGAAAAGTCAGGTGCACTGTTTTTTGGGACAGAAAAGGCATTTTGTTGATTGATTTCTTACCACGAGGCCAAACGATCAATGCACATGGTTACTGCGAGACCATTAAGAAATTGCGCCACGCAATACAAAACAAGCGTCGAGGATTACTATCAAAAATATTATTATTATTATTATTTATTTTTACGATAATGCCCGACCTCACAATGCGAATGTGATCAAACAAGTCTTACGGGAATTTCACTTGCACGTATTTCATAATTCTCCGTATAGCCCGGACTTCGCACCTAGCGACTTTCATCTCTTCTTACACCTAAAATCTGTCCTTGGTGGTCAACAATTCAACTATCATGACGAGCCGAAAGAACATGTTACCACATGGTTGAATACACGGGGGCAACCTTCTATAAAGAAGATAAACAAAAACTTATGCCACGCTAAGACGAGTGCCTACAAAATTTCGGAAGCTATGTAGAAAATTAGTTTAACAGTTGTAGATTTTTGTACAATAAATATTTTTTCTGTATCTGTACACGTTTGTTTTATATAACCAAACGGAACTTACTTTGTGGACATAGGGGAGAGTGGGGCAAGACGGGGTACTTAAGAACTTAACAATTTTTTGTAGGCGTATAAAATGCTCTAGTAAAATACCAGATATTGCACCTTAAACTTCAGTATTTCTAGAGTTTACAAAAAATAGGCCCAAAATTGTTAGTATTTACTATTAAAAATATATTTTCCCAGGATTTACCAAGTACCCCATCTTGCCCTACAGCAAAGGCAAGATGGGGTACGAAGGTGGGGTAAGATGGGTTACCTTAATACTGTATAAGGCAAGGGTAATTAAATTATTCAATGAACACATGTTTACATATTTATAAAAGAATTATTCTAATATCTAAAGAAAATGCATGAAGTAAACATTGTGTGATGTTAAAGTTCAGTTTATTGTTATTCAGTTATTATCATCGTTTTGTAAGCAAAATTCACACACACGATGTACCTCGGCATCCTCGTCCTCTTCTCCCTCACATGAACAGTGAGCCAATTTTTTGGAAGAGACGCATGACACCCATCCTTTTGTTGACTGCCAGTAGAAATAGCCGCAATACAGGCACGCAGTGTCATCTACTTCTAATGTGCTTTCTTCTTAAATTTTTTTTTATTTTTTTGCCAAGTTCGTCATTGCTTTTTATTCTTCCCATTTTTGCCTTTACAAACAAAGAGGGATTTTTTAACAGTCTTCTCAGGTGAATCTTTTCTACTTGCTCCTTCTTTTTTACAGGCTTAACTTTACTTGCACTCTCCAGGAATTCTCTTCTGTAAGGGTAACCAGTAACAAGAACAGTTTTTCATTTTTTGAGGACTGTTTTTCGGGTGTTTTTCTTTCCGACATGAGGGATCGGGACAATCTCTTCATGTGAAACAACAAATGACCTTAATTGATTGGTGTTGTTCTCAGAAACCTGCTTGTTTGTAGTGTGGTAATTGGGGTTATTATCATTCCAAAATAAACACCCTGGGCTTAGGTGTACAGCAAGCGCATCTTGCTCTTTAGTACCGGCTTGGTTGACAGGACCATCGCTTGTCTCTGACATAAACTGCTTACGTGAGCCAACTGAAGCCTCTCCTTGGTCATTATTGACAGAAACGTTAGCGGCCTCGCTTGTAGTTAAAGGAGTGTCTGTAGTGACAGAAGCTTCAAACACTGAATCTGGGAAAATGTTTGGTTCGAAAGGGCAAATTCCTGTTTTTTTTTTTTTTTTTTTTTTTTTTTTTTTTTTTTTTTTTTTTTTTTTTTTTTTACCGTTTATGGCAGTCAACATGGTTGCAGCTCATGTTATGTCATGTGGGGCAAGACGGGGTACCCTCCCACTAGGAGGGAGGGTACCCCGTCTTGCCCCAAGGGACCATTTTTACATTACGTTAATATTATAGCACCAAGGACATATTCAATTAGTTATTGCATGCATTAATTTATTGCTAAACAAGCTGTTTTTTCATTGATAATACTTCAAAGTATGAGAAACAATAATTTCTCTTACCTTTTCACGTCTGAAAATGACGAAAAATTATACCATCACAGACGAAAACACGTTTGGATGTATTCACTCCGAATGGTTTGCTCAAAATGGCTGCCAGCACTGTCAGGCACTCGCATAGCAAGTGCCTACTACTTCAACTATTCGCCACTAGGTTGCGATATCTGTCGTGGTAGAAATTACAAAAACGCCATCTTGCCCTCCACTCCATCTTGCCCCGCTCTTCCTACTTCGTATTATAACAACCAAAATCCGTACTGCGCGATATATATATTGGATCTCTTGCTGTAAAATGACAGATCTACGCCAAAGGCTTCGAGAGAACTCTTAAAATGCCGTTTGTTATGTGGAATATAAACCGGAGAGGTCTACATTTGCACGTAGTAGTACTGAATATTTTTCGGTTGTTCTCAGTTGTGGGTTATATACTGATTTTGAAACATATAAGTTTCCTGAGAATGGATGCATGTTAGCGCGGCGCTTGGTGTAGTGGGCGTTATCGCATACCGCGGGGCTCATTACGGAGCCGCCAGGCCACACACAGGCAGCCTGGCCGGCCGCCTTATCATCTTCACAGGCGCTACTCGCCAGTCTTTGTTGTATACACGCGTATTTTTCACTTTCTTTATTTACTCTTATATTTTTTCTGTAAGACTGAATATCCTGCACTGTACGTATAAGTCAGCCTTTCCGACGACGACCTATATATAAAAGTCGCAGGAATCCACATACGTATCTGCAACATTGCCTGTATATATTCCGAGTTAAAATACACCGCCGAAAATAAAAATTAGTATGCCTTTTTATAGTTATCCAATTCACTCAAGATTTATTGTTCAAACAGTGCGTATGGAGTACTTGAAATGATTACATTTACAAATAAATACCAGGTACCAGGTATCGATCCATTCTGAAACATCTACATTATTACATGGTGTAGCATCCACGAAAGGGCAAATACTGTCTTTGTATACATTATTTCACACCTGCTTGACCTTTTCACGTAGTTCTGCAAGAGTTATTCATTGTCGAGTCGCAGGTCCAATTGTCGTCCCATAATATGCCACACGTGAGCAATCGGATACAAGTAGGGTATTGTGCTGGCCAGGGAAGTTATTTATTTATTTATTTATGGGACTTAACTACGGGGTCATCAGTCCCTAAACTTACAAACTACTTATGAACTACTTACGAACTAGGACGGCACAAATATCCATGCCCGAGGGGGGATTGGAACCCCCGACCGTAGTGGCCGTACTGACCGTGACTGGAGCGCCTCAGTCACCGCGGCCGGCCCAGGGAAGTTACTGCACATATTCCACAGCACGTTGAGTTTTACTAATAGAAAAACAACGGGTCTTACAGCATTCAGCAAGTTTCGAGCGCTGGTGAAGATGATCGAGAATTGTAGCTTATCGCACCTCGGACCATAAGATCTGGGGTGGGGGCACTGTGACTTAGATGAAAGCATTCTATGAGACTGAGGTCATCAAGATTCCATCTCACACTCAAATGAGCAACAGTTGTGTGGACATATAATCTGCTTTTGTGACTGAAAACCAGTGTCCAGCATTCCATCTTGCAAGTGACCACCTGACGGCATCAGGCGATCCCTGTACGTCAATGCTGTGGCGTGAGTCGAAGACGGGTTAGAGGTGTGCATGCCCGTAGTCATACTGCTAGTAACGGGTTAGCGACAGTTGGTGGTGGCATTTCTGAGCAAGAAACCTCCTTGTCTATGCTCTGGTAGCTGTACGACCTGCCACTACTGCCCTTACAATGCGAAGATTTTGGCCGACGTCTGTGCCGCACGAGCGTCCAGACCACGTCTATTGGCTTGACAAGGTTGACGTTTGCAGTCCCTCTGTATCGACTGCACTCCGACCAGCCCAACAACGCCAGAGTCAGAGTTTAGAAGGCGCAGCAACACGCACCAATTACGGCAAGATGGGCGGCCACGCCTACAGCCGCCACAGAGAGGAGCGACCTTTATCATACGGATTAAACCAGCCGTACTTGCTGGTTCCGCCAGACAGTCAGCCTCTGTCCCCATCAGCAGCAGCCAGAAGGAGTAACAATACTTTCTTAAACGAGGGTGGGAATCTTAAACGAGGGTGGGAACTTAACTAGTGGCAACTGTTTATTCACAACCAATACAAAAGCGTTATATGTTTGCACCTGTTACTGTCCTTCAAAGTAGTCACCAACGTTGTGTAGAACCCATTGCCAGCGATGTGGAAGGCGTAGTTAGCAGAGCCTGTTCTGTTGATGGTGCAAATGGAGCGGTGTACTGCCTGTTGAATCTCTGGAACAGTTCTGAAACAAATTCCACAAAGTGGTTCCTTCATCTTTGGAATCAAATCAAAGTCACAAGGACTTAAGCTTTGCGAAAGAAGCAGCAACACTTTCTGTGCAACCCAACCATCATTTTGCACGACAATGCGCGGGCGCATACAGCGCAAGCTGTGGCTGCTCTGTTCGGTCGACGGGACTTGGAAGTGCTGTACCATCCACCATACTCCCTGGACTTTGATTTGATTCCGAAGGTGAAGGAACCACTTCGTGGCATTCGCTTCAGAACTGTTCCAGATATTCGACAGGCAGTAGACCAATCCATTTGCACTGTCAACAGAACAGGCTCTGCTAACGGTATACTAAGCCTTCCACATCGTCGGCAACGGGTTCTACACGACGCTGGTGACTACCTTGAAGGACAGTAACAGGTGCAAACATGTAACGCTGTTGTGAATAAATAGTTGTCACTATTTAATTTGCACCCTCGTATTATCATTGTCACTGCCCCTCTCCAAGACTGGAATAGTTAAGTATTTGCTTTTGTTCCGCAAATAAATTGTTGGAGTAATCACTATGGCTGTTTTAGTAACGCGCCCGCATCAGCGTCTCCGTGGCATGGTGCCTCTGTGCTTCTTACGTTGATATCATACGGACCCTTACGTCTGTAAAGTGTAAACATTCCCTGATAAAGGGTACACAAAGCTGATGCTCTTGCAGCTACGTCACAACGCTATATGTTGGTGCACGACGTTGAAACCATTATTATCATCACCACCACTAGCAGTACATCTACTGTCTCCCAGGTGGCATCTGCCGCAGTCAGATCGAAATCGACTTCGTCTTTCCAAGTGTACTAATTTTTTCCGGCAGTTTATTTGTAATGAGATATGTCATTGAGGAGTAAATGTATTGGGAAGTAGTTACTACCCCCAATTCTTTAAACAGCCCTCTGCAGGGTGTTCTAGAGTTTACACCACATATATTTCTTATTGCACGATTTTAAGCTCGTAAAATTTTAACTTGGATTGCTGAGTTGTCCCAGAAAATAATCCCACACCACACCATGGAATGAAAGTTAGCATAGAACGCTAGCTTTTTTATTTTTATATCATCTATGTCTGACTACATTCCATGGTAAAGAGACATTTGTTTAGGAACTATAGAAATTCTACGGTTCGCCCTTCCAGTTAAATTAATTATGATTCCCAGGAATTTAATACTCTCAACTCCTTCTTTGTGCTTTTTTTCTTATTTTAAGCATGTACTGACACTAATCCTTTAACAACGTCTAAACTACATGTAGTTTTTTTTTTTTTTTTTTTTTTTTTTTTTTTTTTTTTTTTTTTTTTTTTTTTTTTTTTTTTACGGTTCAGTGACAGAAAATTGGCTGCGAACCATCTGTTGACATAAAATTTACTTTGGTTGACCTATCTAAGGCTGTTCTTAATTTACTATTTATTGCAATGTCAGTGTCATCTGCTAACAAAACAGACTTGGTATCCTCTAATGTTACTGATGATAAATGATTGATATACACAAGAAAGAGTAGGACCCCTACGATGGAATCGTGGGGGACACCACATATTATTAGTTCCCAGTTGGATGATACCTGATAGCTTAATACATGTCTCTTTCCTATTGACACCCTATGTTTTCTGCCAGTGATATAGGGTTGAACCGTTTTGCGACATTTCCTCTTACACCATAATATTCTAATTTACTAAATGTTCAAATGTTTGTTAAGCTTATGGGACTTAACTACGGGGTCATCAGTCCCTAAACTTACAAACTACTTATGAACTACCTTATACTAAAGACGGCACAAATATCCATGCCCGAGGGGGGATTCGAACCCCCGACCGTAGTGGCCATGCAGACCGTGACTGAAGCGCCTCAGTCCCCTCGGCCACCACCGCCGGCTACTAATTTACTCAAAAGGATATAGTATTCAAATAGTAGAATGTCTTTGACAGATCAATATACAACTATCACGTAATTTATTAACTAATGAATTAAATACATTCTCAGTGTAGCCTTCTCAGTATCAGAACCTTTTGTAAATTTGAATTGTAACATGAAACGTTATTTGTGGTAAGATGCGTAAACTGACGTCTGTATACTCTCTTTTCTAAAAGTTTTGAAAATGCGGCCAATAGTGAAACTCGGAGAGGTGCCGGCTTGTGGACAAGCAGACCTGTACATACGTAAAACCCGTTTTACACGAGCGACTTTGTGGCGAAAAATGAGTATTCTAAGTGCATGCGCCTCTCGTTGCTGAGTGTTAATCAGCAGCCTGCCACATCGCGAATGCGTCTGTGACGACAATGGTCTATAAACTGAGCCGAGTGTAAGGTTATGAAGTTTCGAGTGTGCTGCCTATTGTGCGTGTGCAGAAACAAGTAACTTTAGTGGCGTCTACACACATGGAAGTACATATTCTGGCCGGGCTCATTCCTATTACAGAAATTCTTTCGCATCTTCTTAAAATTTATTCTATTTACTTTGTCTTCACGTAACTTTGAGAAGGTATTACAAGGAACTAGTCCTCTAACAATCGAATCCGGGCCCCATTGTAGTCAGCGAGCGATGACTTAATTCCTTTGGTCCCTATGAGAGCTCGCCATCCATCTCTGTTCTTGGCCATTTGCCTCAGGTCTTGCCAACTCTCTTTGCTTCCCCTTCAAATGTCCTCTTCCGTGTGCCCCTAGGTCTTCCTCTCTTCGCCGGCGCGCCAGTCACAGTCTGCACGTCCGCTACGGTCGGGGGTTCGAATCTCCCCTCTGGCATGGATGTTTGTTCAAATGTTCAAATGTTTGTATAGTCTATGGGACTTAACTACGGGGTCATCAGTCCCTAAACTTACAAACTACTTATGAACTAGCTAATCCTAAGGACGGCACAAATATCCATGCCCGAGGGGGGATTCAAGCCCCCGACCGTAGTGGCCGTGCAGACCGTGACTGAAGCGCCTCAATCCCCTCGGCCACCGCGACTGGCCATGGATGTTTGTGTCGTCTTTAGTATAAGGTAGTTCATAAGTAGTTTGTAAGTTTAGGGACTGATGACGCCGCAGTTAAGTCCCATAAGCTTAACAAACATTTGAACATTTTCTTCCTCTCTTCCTTGTTCCCTGGGGTTTCCATTCCAGTGCTTTTTTCTCAATAGCTCCGACTGGTTTCCTTAATGCGTGTCCCAGCCACCCCTACTTTCTCTCCCGTATCTGGTCTTCTAAAGGTATCTGGTTTGTTATTCGCCATAGCTCCTCATTACTTATTTTTTCTAGCCACCAAACATTCATAATGCGTCGGAGACATCTATTTATGAAGGTTTGTAACTGAGATGTTATCTTTTTATCTATTCTCCAGCTTACACTGGTGTACAGAACAGCTTTGACACTTGTATGAAAAATGCTTTTGTTTTGTTTTGTACGTGATATTTCTGTTTTTCCATATTGGATACAATTGTAATAAGGCAGCATTTAATGCAGTTCTTCACATCATCGCCAGCTCCTCCACCTTTTGTCACTACACTACCCAGATACAAGAATGAGTTGACCGTCTCCACCTGCTGCTCCCCTTTTAACATTGGCACCTCCATGTTCACCGAGTTCACTCCCATTTCCTTTGTTTTCCCTATATTTATCTTGAGGCGACAGTCTCTGCTTTTTCTTTCAACAGATTTAGTTTGAATACAAATATATAATCCCTGAGACGGATTTTCGTCTCAAATATGTCAAAGATATAAATGATAAACCTGAAGCATTGAATTAAAATTTGTGACGCAAACGGGAAACGAACCCGGACCTCCACACTTACTAGACGACCGAAGCGTAGCAATTAAGGCAACTTGGAATAGTCTAAGCATGATTTCCTTTACGTCACCAACCTTAATTCAGCTTCTGTGTTCCATAGAACATTACCACTACTGCCAATGCTCGGCTATGGACTTATTGGAACATTCCTCTTTAAGGTGATATAAATATCAATGTAAATCCGTCTCAGGGATTATATACTTGTATTTACATTGATATTTATATCACCTTAAAGAGGAATGTTCCAATATGTCCATTGCCGAGGTGCTATTCCGCTGCATGGAGAAGCCTTGGCCGTAGTGGCAATTTTCTATGGAACACAGAAGCTGAATTAAGGTTTGTGACGTGAAGAAAATCGTGCTTAGACTATTGCGAGGTGCCTTAATCGTTAGTGATGCGGTGGTTTAGCGGTAAGACGTCTGCCTGGTAAGCATGGAGGTCCGGCTTCGATTCCAGGTGGCATCACAAATTTTAATTCAATGCTTTAGATTTATCATGAAGGTTTAGTTTAGCCTGAATATCTGTTACCCTTTGAGCTAACAAAGCTACATCGTCTGCAAAATCCAAATCCTCCAGACGTTCATGGATCCCCATTCTACTCCTCGCCTCCTGCCTGCGTAACTGTTCTCATAACTGAGTCTAGGACTAGCAGAAAAAAGTGTTGGTGATAAAATCCAACCCTGCCGGACTCCAGTTGTTACTTCTATGGGATTTGTCATATTTCCCTTGTGAAGCACGCAACATTTGTAGCCATCATATAGATCTTTTATGATTAAGATCTTCTTTGGTATGCCATACTTCCTCAACATTTTCCAGAGCACTTTATGTTTTACGGGATCCAAGGTCTTTTGAAAATCAATGACTGCTAGGTACATGGTTGCCTGAAATTCTTTGCTTTGCTCTAAGATGATCCTTAGGGTGTTAATAAGATCAAGACAACTGCGATGTACTCTAAAAACGGCCTATTGTTTACGCAGTCAGTTTTCCAGAGAATCTTTACTCTTATATGTTAAAGGAATCTACGAAAACTAAAGTCAGTCGGCCAGACCAAACTATCCGGCCGATTTCCTTCATTTTTGCTGTAAACGAAAGGTATTCATTCGCAGATTTCTCATCAGAATTAACTTAAGTCTCTCTACCCTTTATTTTTATTCAAACGCGGTATCCTTCTACCCTTGCATTGAATATTTTGATTTGTTTGTTTTACGATATCTTCGGTTCTAATTAAGGTACGCAGTTCTGTTTTAGCTCACAACACTCAGCTCATTAAGCTCTTTCATTTGCGCTTTTAAACACTTGCGTTGATTGATTCTGAAGAAACCTATGCGTGAACATTCAAATTTACTTCCCTTGTTTTCAACTTTTTTGCCATTCCACTAACGGTGCGAAGTGTTCGCACGGGTCCTCTAGTTCTATTTAAAATAATTATGGTGAGGACATTACTGGCAGCAATGTAATACTAAAGCCAATTGTTACAATCTGACAAATTTCCTTTTTTGGGAGGTTTACCACCAATCCTTTGGAAATTCCTCTCCTAGCAAAATATTCTTCAGCAAGGGATGGAGAATTTTAACAGTACGTTCAATATCGGCTCTTAAGAGCTCCGGTGCTATGTTATCTAGGCCTGTAGCCTTTGAATTCTTTACAGTTTTCAAAGTGCTCCTAATGTCATCCATTGTGGGACACTGCAGATTTATATCTTTATTTTCTTCAGCTTCCTCTGGTACATCTCTTACCTGTTCCTCTTTGTTTGCTTCACAATTTAGCAAGCGGTGGCGGAATGTAAAGTCAGAAATAGTAGTCGATCAATATAATTTTCGTTGTTATTTGACCCGTAACAAGAAAACAAGATATTAAAAATTAAGAAAAATGGCGCTATGTACCGCATTGTAAATTTTCTTTAATGTATTAAATAACTGTGACACACTACATATATTTGTCCCACAATAATATTTTTTTTAACTAGCTTTCGGCTTCTTAGGCCATCTTCAAACAACTCAATTCTGCAGATCATCCACATCACACCAGCTACTGTGTTTGGAATACAACGGTTTTACAAAGATACTAGAGGACCCAAGCGAATACCTCGCACTGTTAGTGGAATGACAAAAAAGTAGGGAAAAAATGGAAGTAAAGTTGAATGTTCACGTGTCGCTTTCTTCGGAATCAATCAATGCAAGTGCTTAAAAGCGCGAATGAAACAGCTTGATCCGCTGAATGTTGTGAGCCCAAAAAGAACTATGTACCTTAATTGGAAACGAAGATATCGTAAAACAAACCGATTAAAATATTCAATGCAAGGACAGAAGGATACTGCGTTGAAATAAAAATAAAGGACAGAGAGACTTAAGTTAATTCGGATACTTGATAACAAATCTGCGAATGAATACCTTTCGTTTGAAGCAAAAATGAAGGAAATCGGTCGGATAGAACGGCCTGACCGACTGACTTTAGTTTACAGCAAGAACATCCCCATATATAAATACACAGAAGGAAATCGCGTTTGAGTATAGAAAAAGGAAGGCGCGAGTTATGTAAAATTGATGACAAATCAGTGGATGATAACCTTTCGTTAAAAAAAAAAAAAAAAAAAAAAAAAAAAAAAAAATGAACGAAATCGGCCGGGTAGTTTGGTCTGGCCGACTGACTTCAGTTTTCGTAGATTCTTTTAATATAGGTGTCCAGTCATAGACTATGTAACCGTTAAGTATTTTATAAGAAACAGAGACGCTCACCCAATTAAAGCAAAACAGTGACAAAGAAATAACTATAAATTAAATATCAATAAATAAGCTGAAAACAAACATATGACTCAGTGAGCCATACACTCCCTAGGTCATATGTATGTTTCAGCTTATTTATTGAAATTTTATTTATAGTTATTTCTTAGTTACTGGTTTGGTTTAATTGGTTGAGCGTCTCTGTTTCTTAATAAAATACTTAAGGGTTACATATTCTATGACTGGATACATATCTTTGTAAAACCGTTGTACTCCAAACTTAGTAGCTGGTGTGATGTGGATAATCTGCGGTTATGAAGTGTCTGAAGATGGCCTAAGATGCCGAAAGCTAGTTTACAACAAAATAAGTATTATTGTCGAACAAATATATAGTGTTTCACAGTTATTTAATAACTATGTTCCACGAAAAACTGACGGAAGAGTACATAAATATTTTTCTATGATGTGATGTTATCTCGAACAAATACATACATGTGGCGTCTGTTCCGAAAGAACAGACGTCACTTCTGATCCTGCAGTTGTTATTATTTAATATTCACAGAATATATGACATCAACTGCGATTGGGCAAAGCTGAAAATGTGTACCCAGCCGGGATTCGAACCCGGGTCTCCTGCTTTCTAGGCAGTTGCGCTGACCCCTACACCACTGGGGACACAGTGATCACCGCACCTGCAAGGACTACCCATGCACGCCTCCCGTCAGATACAAATTCCCAGCTTCGCCCTGCCCACAGTACACTGCCTAGAAAGCAGGAGACCCGGGTTCGAATCCCGGCTGGGTACACATTTTCAGCTTTGCCCAATCGCAGTTGATGTCATATATTCTGTGAATCTCGAACGAATTTTTGTAAACGTAAGGTACCAAACTGCTGTTCCTAGATTTACAAACTATTTAAACTAACTTATGCTAAGGACAACACAAACACCGATGCCCGCAGGAGGACTCGAACCTCAGACGCCAACGGCTGCGCAATCCGGAACATGGCGCCTAAGATCACGCGGCCATCCTCGCGCGGCTGTCTCGAAAAAATAAATATATATAAATATATGCTTTGAAATGTTTGGACGATACTTTTCCTATTTTGTAGTTCCCAAGAGTGTAGAGAATGTACCACATGACCTTTCACAAGGACAACCACTGTTCATTTTCCTTTGTTCATTAATAAGCTCTAGTATCATAGCCTGTTCCTACGTAAGAAGTCTCCATCTCTCCGCACCTCGCCGTTCAGGCAGACAGCTCTACAAATGCTGAAAGAATGTGACCTCTCGAGAAAGACGAGACTCGGTTCGGTAATAACACGCCAGGTGCGCTGCAGTAGAGCCAGTCGTCTCGAGTAGTCAATTGAGACAGGAAAGTCGATCGTGTAAAAGGGGCTTAATGGCGTGTCCAGCCGAGACGCCGCGCCGGCCACCGACAGCCGACGCGGTCGCTTTACCGTGACGCCCAGTGCGAAGGCTCCCATATCTAGCATTCCCTACTCTGTCACGCGTCTTTTGGCTAACCAAACTTTCAAAATGTGCTAGAAATCGGCCAGAAATAAATGCCTGTATGAAGGACATGTTTTCTTTATCACACAACGCTAAATACGATATTTTAAAGGTATACTGTTCTTTTCTTTGCATAATCTTTTCTTTTTTCAGAATGTTGTACAACAACATTACATTCAGTTCGCAAAAAAATAAAAATAATAAAAATAAATAAAATACAGGTATTTCAGCGCATCCACGTCTTATTCAAACTCTAAAGCGTTAAATGACCGCAATGTTGATGACTGGATTCTACTGACTGTATAAGCATTGCAGACAGTATTGTAACAAGTGCTACAGCTATTCAATCTATTCACTGGGGTCCCGTTGCAGTCCTA
The DNA here is from genome assembly GCA_026315105.1 of Locusta migratoria. Lineage (NCBI taxonomy): Eukaryota > Metazoa > Arthropoda > Insecta > Orthoptera > Acrididae > Locusta > Locusta migratoria. The sequence goes on along the minus strand of CM048755.1, from coordinate 448,970,497 downwards.
TCGCTTCACGCTGTAGGCAATAATAATCGGGATACTGACTCAATTAATACCGGCTGATCAAATAGTCAGTATAAATTTGAAAACTTAATAAACCAAGAAATTATGTAGACAGAGGGGTAAAAATTGACACACATGCTTGGAATGACATGGGGTTTTATTAGAACCCAAAAAAAGCTTTTAAAAAATGACGGAGTAAAAACATTAATGCGAGTCGCAGCAGATGAGAAGCTGTCACTACTAAAATCCTTGCCGGCCGCGGTGGCCGAGGTGACTGAGGCGCTCCAGTCACGGTCAGCACAGCCACTGCGGTCGGGGGTTCGAATCCCCCCTCGGGCATGGATGTTTGTGCCGTCCTGGTTCGTAGGTAGTTCATAAGTAGTTTGTAAGTTTAGGGACTGATGACCCCGTAGTTAAGTCCCATAAGCTTAACAAACATTTGCTTTTTGCTAAAATCCTTCTAGGTCTAATCTGGTGTTGATTGTTTCGGTAACAGTGTATGGACCGGTGCTACAATACACCTGTTTAAACAAGACTGGCATTCAAGTGAATCTTTCGAACGGAACTGATAGTGTCTCACCATAACTCCGGACATGCTTTACAGTGCTGTTCACAACATTATTCCTTGACTACAGCAATTGTTGAGGAATGATGGTGACATATTGAGCATTTCCTGTAAAGAAAGTCATTTTTGCTTTGTCGTAATTTGTTATGCTAATTACTGCTTTTCTGATCAGATGAAGCGCCATCTGTCGGACATTTTTTGAACTCTTTTTGTTCTAATGAAACCCCATGTCGTTCCAAGCATTTGTGACAATTTTCAGAATTTCTTGTTTGAACGTAATAGCTAAATAACAAAGTGCATTAACTGATTGAAAAACAAGCTTTACAATTATCAGTCTCTTTTATTTATTATTATTATCATCCACGTTCAATAGGACCATGCCAAGTACAATTAATCAATGTCGCTTTTGACGACTGGCCTTCGTTTGTGCACAAATTTGCTTCATGCTTTCAGAATGAAGTCTTTTTCCTTCATCAGACCACTGTGTCCCAATCCGTTTTCATATTGCTCTCTAACCACTTTCCAAATTATCTGATTTTTTTTTCTATTTGTAACGTCTACCTGGGTTAAACGGTAGTTTAAGATCCTCATTCATTGCAGCGATCAATATAATTGCCTCAGTTCTGGACCTACTTCTGTTTCCGTAGAATTCTACTATTTGTTTTGTTAAACTAGTGGGTGCCATTTTTTTAAATTTGCCCATAAAACATGTCTTCGTTTTCTCATGTCACCATGTACGTCTGTTATTCTTCTATTTCCTTATTACTTCTCAGCCTATAAGTTTCTCCATCGGTAATTTTGGGCCCTAATATTTTCCTAATAATATTTCTTTCTTTTGAATTTCTTTAGTATCTCTCATATGTATATGTTCATCTGTTTGTAGAGCTTATGAGACTTAACAACGGGGTCATTAGTCCCTAAACTTACAAACTAGCTTATACTAAAGACGGTACAAACATCCATGCACGAGGCGGGATACGAACCCCCGACCGCAGCGGCCGTGCAGACTGTGACTGGCTCGCCGCAGACCGCTCGGCCACCACGGCCGGCTTAGTATCCCTCTTTTTATTTAAAATTAAAGTTACTGCTCCATAAAGACGTTCAGGTATTATTACAGTGCTGTAATTCCTAAGGTTACTGAATTAAGAAAGTGATTTTATTACAAATATTTAGTTAATCTGAATGCAATTGCCATTTTTTGACTGTGATCTATGTTAGCTCGTTTTTCCAGACCGGGTTCTTGTGTGATTTCCCCCAGGTATTTAAACTGACAATTCTTTTTGTCATATTTCGTGTTCAAGAACTTTGGTACTTTTTTGTTGCATACCATATATTTCGTTATTTTTCGAATGATATTAAAAAAATTCAGTTTGTTTTTGAGCTGTGATAATATCAAATGTTCAAATGTTTGTAGAGATTAAGGGACTTAACTACGGAGTCATCAGTCCCTTAACTTACAAACTACTTTTGAACTAGCTTATACTAACTGCCGCAGTGGTACCACACTTGACTTGCATTCTGGAGGACGGTGGTTCAAATCCACCTCCGGCCATTCAGATTTAGATTTCCCGTGATTTTCCTAAATCCCTCTAGGCAAATGCAGGCATGGTTCCTTTCAAAGGTCACAGCCAGTTCCCTTCACCATACTTAACTAAAAACAATCGGAGCATGTGTTCCGTCTCAAACGTTCAAATGTTTGTAAATCTATGAGACTTACTTTCTTTCGTCATCAAAATGTTCAAATGTTTGTTAAGCTTATGGGACTTAACTACGGGGTCATCAGTCCCTAAACTTACAAACTACTTATCAACTACCTTATACTAAAGACGGCACAAACATCCATGCCCGAGGGGGGATCCGAACCCCCGACCGCAGCGGCCGTGCAGACCGTGACTGGTACGCCTCAGGCCGCTCGGCCACTGCAGCCATGCGTGGTAATATCCCTACTTAAAATTGCTGGATCATTTGAAAAGGCGAGGCAAGCTACTCTAATATTACTGCTACCTGACTTGATTGATTGATCTATATTTTGACTCAACGTTTGCTCTCGCCATTCTATAATTACCTTTCAAAAACACAGTTTAATAATAATGAGGCAAGTTCATACCGTTGTCCGAAATTTCACCAGTGAATTTAACTTTAGAGCTAGTTTTTGTTAAAGTTTCCTTAATTAGTTTTAGAGTTTTATTATCTAGTCCTTGTTCCTTTAAAATTTGAAAAAAAAAATTCTCGATAACCGAGTTGTAGGCACTTCTAAAATCCATAAACGTACATACAATATTTTACCACAAATCCGGTGGTGCCAAATGATTAGTTTTAAGTTAAGAATTTGCTCCGTATAGGATCTCTTTGGCCTGAGGCCTGCTTGGTATTCACCATTTTTAAGTTCCAACTGTTCTTGGGATCGATCAAGTAAACATTGCGAGAGGAACTTTTATTTTTATTTTCCATCCTAAATGGGTGTTTAAACCTCCATCTTAAGGTGGGTTATGTGTGGGATAATGTGAAGTGTGGGTTGTTGTGACTCCAGAATAACCTGTTCATGGCAGAGAACGGAACCTGTATCACTGGGGACAGTGCCAGAAGTTATCCTAAAGTCATAACAAGATGTTCAAATGTTTGTAATTCTATGGGACCAAACTACTTTGGTCATCAAGCCCTAAATTTACAAACTACTTAAACTAAGTTAAACTAGCCTAAGGACAACACACACATCCATGCCCAAGGGAGGATTCGAACCTCCGACGCGGGAGGCCGCGCGATCCGTAACGTGGCGCTCCAGACCGCTCGGCTATTCCCGTGAGGCAAAAGTCATAACAACCCTCATAATATGTCACATTAGCTCACAAGAAAGCAAAATAAAAATATAGGTGATTAGCACGCTGGAATGGCCACGTGGTCTAAGGTTTCATTCTAAGGACTGGTGGGCCTCTCCCGGCAGAGGTTCGAGTCCTCCCTCGGTCAACGGTGTGTACGTTGTTCTCAGTGTAAGTTGGTTTAAGTAGTTTGTAAATCTAGGGACTGATGACCATGCCAGTTTGGTGCAATAGGTTTACAAACATATAAGTGATTTGAAATAGTAAACCTTGAGTTTCAATCTATATCAATGACGGCAAACACTAAACAAAAGTTACATTTAAAGCTACAACATTTTCATTTAAATATGCATTAAGGCAATTCAATTATTTAATTGTGTTTGCAGCAATACGAGAAAACTGCCACATTATCGAGTGTCGACTAACGATAATATTTTCCGTTTTTGTATTCCTTAAATCTGCCAGAATAAGTTGAAAACAGACTGAATTGGCAACATTGCCCGTGACAGTGTATCGCTGAAAACCTGGCAAATGTGCCGGATCGGCAGAAGGCGAAAATTTCTGTCGGGAAACACGACCCTCGGATACGGCAAAAAAACTTAAAAAGAGCAGCTGAACGGAATAGTAATGTCTTGAAAAGAGGTTAGAAGACAGCCAATGGCGAAGAAATTATATTAGTAAATGGATCACGTTGAGTAGAGAATACGTTACGTTATTTGGAAACAGGGGCAGATGTAGGCTATCCGACGCCCTCGGCAACATTTTACTTTAAATTATAAATAAATAGATAACGTACAAATTTAAATTAATGCCTGATATAAATTTAATTCAAACAAATTAGCAGTATAAACTTTCCTTTGGGTTGCTGATTTAACTAATAATGAAAAAATAAAAAATAAATACTTAAAATTATATATGTATTATTCTACGTAAAATATAAAAAAAATAAAGATCTTTAAGTATTTACTAAAGAGAAGCAATCTGAACAAAAAATGTTACCTGACAATTTTAGTACCTTTGCCGTCGGCAAAGTATTAAAAACAGCATCGCGCGATGTTGTCGACTCTAAACTGTTCAAATGTTTGTTAACCTTATGGGACTTAACTGCGGGGTAATCAGTCCCTAAACTTACAAACTACTTATGAACTACCTTATAATAAAGACGGCACAAACATCCATGCCCGATGGGGGATTCGAACCCCTGACGCGGGAGGCCTCGCGATCCGCAACGTGGCGCTCCAGACCGCTCGGTTACTCTCGCGCGGCGGTTGTCGACTCTAACTGATGTTCAAATGTTCAAATGTTTGTAATACTATGGGACCAAACTACGTTGGTCATCAGTCCCTAGTCTTACAAACTACTTAAACTAAGCTAAACTAACCTAAGGACAGCACACACGTCCATGCCCGAGGGAGGATTCGAACCTCCGACGCGAGAGGCCGCGCAATCCGTAACCTGGCGCACCAGACCGCTCGGCTACTCCCACGCGGCTCTAACTGATGTCCCTTGATGGATGATAATACTCAAGTTTGTGAAGCATAATTGTGCCGTCCTGTTTCTTATATAGGTTTCTTTTAGTCACATTTTAGTAAACCTCGTTTCATTTGATGAAACTGAAAGAAGCACTGTTACAAAAATCGAAGTATCGTTGTCACATTTGAATATGCATCCTGTAGTCCATTTTGCAACTACGATCAATTTTTTAAGGAGTTACTGTTTTCAAGGTTGCTATTAAATTAAGAGCTAGAGCAGTTCTATTTGTAATTGATACTTATTAGGGTCATGATAATACCCAGTGTGATTTAAAATCGGCCGGCCGCGGTGGCCGAGGGGACTAAGGCGCTCCAGTCACGGTCTGCACGGCCACTACGGTCGGGGGTTCGAATCCCCCCTCGGGCATGGATATTTGTGCCGTCCTAGTTCGTAAGTTGTTCATAAGTAGTTTGTAAGTTTAGGGAATGATGACTCCGTAGTTAAGTCCCATAGACTATACAAACATTTGAACTAACTTCGGCCGGGGCGGAGCGGCCGAGCGCATTGAGGCGCTATGCTCCGATGCGCAAGGCCGTTCCCCGTCGGGCATGGATGTTTGTGCTGTCTTTAGTATAAGGTAGTTCATAAGTAGTTTGTAAGTTTAGGGACTGATGACCCCGCAGTTAAGTCCCTTAAGCTTAACAAACATTTGAACATTTTGACTAACTTCGGGGGGGTGGGAGGGTGGGGGTGGGGTGGGGGGGAAGGTATAGAAGGTATCAGGAAACGTCAGCAAATGTTCAAATGTTTGTAAACCTTTTGGACCAAATTGCGATCGTCATCAGTACTTAGACTTAAAAACTACTTAATTTAACTTACATTAGAGACAACACACACACCCATGCCCGTGGAAGGATTCAAACCTCCGGCAGGAACGGCCGCGCAGTGAAACGTCATCCAGTGACATTATGACCATTTGTTTGCCTTTGACACTGTAAAACAAATCTCTTCTACTAAAAGCACTTTGCTTCTCGTATTATGGGAGGAGATAGTATGGACGAAAGCAAGAAAAAATTGTCTGGTAAGCATGTTTTCTAAAATGCATAGCTTAAAAGCTATGAACACGTCCTCATATCCGATACTGTGAATAGGTCTCTTCTTCTGGTCAAGTGTGCGAATTAGGGTATACTTCTGATGAAGGAAAAAATGCGGCGACTTCAAATACATGAAGAAAGAAGATTAGTGTTTAACGTCGAAGGACAGCGTGGTCATCAGAGACGAAGTAAGGAGGGAAGATTAGGGTTTTAAATCGCGTCGACAGCATGCTCATTAGAGACGGAACACCCACGGTGGAGTAGCCGAACGTTCTAAGGCGCCTTGCTGCGGAGCGCAGGGTTGCTCGCCGTTGGAAGTTCGAGTCCTCACTCGGGTATGGGTGTGTGTGTGTGTGTGTGGTCCTTAGGTAATTTAAGTTAGTTTCAGTAGTTTGTAAGCCTAGAGACTGATGACGAAAGAGCCGGCCGCGGTGGCCGAGGGGTCTGAGGCGCTCCAGTCACGGTCTGCACGGCCACTACGGTCGGGGGTTCGAATCCCCCCTCGGGCATGGATATTTGTGCCGTCCTTAGTATAAGGTAGTTGATAAGTAGTTTGTAAGTTTAGGGACTGATGACCCCGTAGTTAAGTCCCATAAGCTTAACAAACATTTGAATATTTTGATGACGAAAGAAAGTAAGTCTCATAGATTTACAAACATTTGAACGTTTAAGACGGAACACATGCTCCGATTGTTTTTAGTTAAGTATGGTGAAGGGAACTGGCTGTGACCTTTGAAAGGAACCATGCCTGCATTTGCCTAGAGGGATTTAGGAAAATCACGGGAAATCTAAATCTGAATGGCCGGAGGTGGATTTGAACCACCGTCCTCCAGAATGCAAGTCAAGTGTGGTACCACTGCGGCAGCTCGCTCGGTAAGTTCAAATATGTGTACAGACTGTACTTACACTCATGATCACTCTGCAGGTCAACCTAAGTACCTACTTATCTAATTTTAAGCTTCAGGGACGTGGCCACTTGTCCGGAGCAAGTCAGTAAGTAGAAGCGCAAAGTTATGAAGTTTCGCGTAAACAACGTGCTCCGCCGGCCCCAGGTTGCGCACGATAGACCATAAGGAAATGATGCCCACTGTGTTGTGGAATACACGACCGTACCCAGTGGCCTTCGCGCAAAGCAAAGTACTGCGCGTGTGCCAAGCGGGGCCGTATACAGACTGTGTGTATAAAGCACACAAGTGCCAGGAAACATTCTGTGTCGGGCGAACTTCGATCCGCTGGACGCGAATGTTGTTTCTGATACGCGTGTGCACAAAGTAAATCCAGTGGTTCAACCTGTTTGTCCGAACAAACGTTTGGCAGCAATCAAAAGGCGGGCAAATAAAGTGTTTGTGCGTTTGCATGTGGCAAATAAGGACAATCAATTTTAATTAGATACACGTGCGGCAATAAGGGTGCTCAACCGTACAGTGTATCAACGATTATGGAGCTCGCCATTACAGGAGCCAGTTCCTACACTGTCTGCATTCAGTAGACAAAACGTTATGTATTTGGGGAACGTAGTCTGTCTGCCATATTACAAAAACAGTGCTTTTTCATGTATTGTGTTCACGTGACAGATCAAAGATTTTTGGTATGAACAGTTTCAAGCTAGTTGACCTATCTATTCCACGACGTATTTCAGATCAGTTCACCTGTACCTGATATGAAAGTAGCAAAGATGATTGCAGCCGGCCGCGGTGGCCGAGGGGACTGAGGCGCTCCAGTCACGGTCTGCACGGCCACTACGGTCGGAGGTTCGAATCCCCCTCGGGCATGGATATTTGTGCTGTCCTTAGTATAAGGTAGTTGATAAGTAGTTGTAAGTTTAGGGACTGATAACCCCGTAGTTAAGTCCCATAAGCTTAACAAACATTTGAACATTTTGATGATTGCAGCCGAGGTGGATTAGTCGAGCGGTCTAAAGCGTCTCGTTGCGGAGGTTCGAGTCCTCCCTGGGCAGTGCCGGCGCAAGCCCAAATGCCGCCCCGTGCGAGCTGCTAAATTGCCGCCCTCCCCCCCCCCCCCCCGTTATTAACAAACCTATTGTGGAATATTATTTAAACAAATCTGAAATCTGCAGGGAATACCAGCAATTAATCGATTTTTTTTCCGATCTACCTTGGTTTCTGTCAATGAGTGGCCAGTCTCAAAGTTTTAATATGTGCTTCCATCTAACCGTCATGTTTACAGTCATGTTCGCCGGCCGCGGTCGCCGAGCGGTCTGCGGCGTGCCAGTCACGGTCTGCACGGCCGCTGCGGTCGGGGTTTGAATCCCCCCTCTGGCATGGATGTTTGTGCCGTCTTTAGTATAAGCTAGTTCATAGGTAGTTTGTAAGTTAGGGATTGATGACCCCGTAGTTAAGTCCAATAAGCTCTACAAAAATTTTAACATTTTACATTTACGTTCTGCATGACGGTATAGATGTAAACATAATTCAAAGCATTGAGAAGAGCCACACTGTGCCCGAAATATATGTAGATCTGGAAAATAAAAACAAAAATTACGACTGATTGGTGACATTCTCTTCAGATTTGTACAAAACAGTCGCTGGGCACCAGCTCAAAAGCCGGCCGCGGTGGCCGAGGGGACTGAGGCGCTCCAGTCACGGTCTGCACGGCCACTACGGTTGGGGGTTCGAATCCCCCCTCGGGCATGGATATTTGTGCCGTCCTTAGTCTTAGTTAGTTCATAAGTAGTTTGTTTTGTGTCCCAGCCTTGTCGCCGCTTTTGTGTCTCGTTTCCGTCGTAGGTGTCGGTGACCGAGTAGAAAAGTACCGACACAGGAATAAATGATGCACGCTTGTGCAGGTACGAAGGTGAGCAGCCAGTGGGACAGCAGAAACTAGAAACACTAGAGTAAATTAGAATGAGATATATATTTCTTAGAGACTTAGTATTACTTAACTTTTACATAGCACAGTACTTCAGAATGCTGATACATAGTTGAGCTAGAGGCCTGCCTAGTGCCTGTCCGATAGGCAAGTCTTCACTGGTGCCTATCTGATTCCGAAGTGTTAACTGCTTCCTATCTCAGTCCCAAGTGAACGATGTCGTTCAGTGGTGGCCACGAGAGGAGTTGCAGCAGAGGGCGCTAGTGGCTGACGTCGTAAGAACGCCGCGCCGTGCGTGCATGGCGGCGCGCGGCGAATGTAGGTGGCGCGCACTTTAGACTTGTGCGACACCACAGTTTGTCAGTTTAGGGACTGATGACCCCGTAGTTAAGTCCTATAGACTATACAAACATTTTTTGATCCAGCTCAAAAATGGAGTCAAACCTGATTGAAGAAATCTAGCTAATTTTAATAAACCTTGTGAATTTACAAAAATGTTCAAATGTCTGTGAAATCTGATATTACTGTAGGATACACTGTACAGGAGTTGAAGTCATTAGAATTGAGCCACGTAAAATTGCATTTCAGACTGAATTTCACTACAGACGCAGGTGAAACGGTCAAAAAGTGGGGCGGAAGACAATGGAGAGAGGAAGAATAAGAAGATGGAGTAACATATAATGCAGTAAATACACACCCGGGCATCGACGGGTACTAATGCTAGTCGAAATATATTAACTCACTGCACTGCGGTTGTTCATTTGAAAGAACTGACACTCGACATCTGTCGTAATTTCCAGGTGTCAGTTCTTTCGTTTCTGATTATGGAATAAGGGGCAAAATATTAGTCATCACCGTATCACGCCACTTTTGTGCGCTTTATTTTCATTCTAGCTACTGAGACGACGCGGGCTTATTTGCCGACTTGCCAATTTTTGAAGTAACAGATCATAAGAAAAATAAATTTTCGTATTCTGCAATCTGAAAGGAGACAAATTCTAATCTATGAGTAACATGCATGCGCAGTACTAATGTACGTTATATGAAAAGCACTTACCTATTACATCTCAAGTTGCAAGAAATTGGGACGCACCAATTCTTCTGTTCTTACGAAATGCAATGAAAGTGCTTCTGACCAATCTTGACTTCCTCGGCCATCTACCGAACCGAATTCTGTAGTTTTCGTTGTAAAGAACGCAACAATGAGCAATACCTATCGCTTGGAAAGCGAAGTGATGACGCGGCGCCGGCCGCGGTGTCCGCGGGGACTGAGGCGCGTCAGTCACGGTCTTCACGGCCACTACGGTCGGGGGTTCGAATCCCCTCTCGGGCATGGATATTTGTATAAGGTAGTTCGTAAGTAGTTTGTAAGTTTAGGGACTGATGACCCCGTAGTTAAGTCCCGTAAGCTTAACAAACATTTGAACATTTGATGACGCGGCAGTGCCGGGAAATAGGTCACGTGACGAGGTACAGCGAGGCTACGGTTAAACTAGCATCCAAGAAGAAGAAGACGAAGAAGCTCACAATAAGTATGTTACCGATGATATGGATGAATGTATTATCAGGCAGCAATTTCTATGGTATTACGAACAATAGAAAGAAATACGAACTTTGCGAAAACTGCACTAATTTTGTAAAACATAAATGAGCTTCAAAACTAGCAAGGAGACCCTTAGAAGCAATGTTCTGTCTATGGATTTTCGTTTTACAAGGTGTCAAAATTAACGTTTTGTTTTGTGCGAACGAGAGGGCATTGTTGCTAAAAGACCATACTTTTTCAGGTTTTCATCAGAATCAAAGCGACCAGTGGTTTACTTAGATGAAACGTGGATTCACACGCATTATACAGTAAATAAATGTTGGCAAAGTGATAAAGGTGCGAGTTTGTTGTTCATTCAGGCGGAGACAGGTGTTTCATGGCTCAAAAACCAAAACGTCCGACTATCACTCAGAAACGGATAGCAAAAATGTTCAAAAATACGTCGAAACCCAACTTATGCCAGGCTTACTACTAATGTCTTTATCCCGTGTAATTACTCGCAGCGTATTTACTCATTCGGAATACTTCTAGCCATTGTAGGTGTTGGACATGTTTGACTGTAGTAATGTTCAGCCATTTTTTTTCATAATTCGGGAAGAATGAAACACTCGGAAACTGTCATTGAAGGGCTTAGCAAAATTGCTTCAGACTTAACATGTAACCGCAGTATCAAACATTGCATTCGAATTTACAAATTAGATTTAGTCTTCTGCAAACTTATTTGTGAGTAAACGCACGGCATAAACATGACGGTGCTGCCGCCGTGGCGAGGTAGAAATTGGTCCTTCTCCCTTCCCTTGTTCAACGGGGGCGGCCGGCAGGTAGTCGAGGCGCCATGCCACAGTTCCCAAAGTCGCTTCCTCCAAGGTTTCGTTTCGAATCCCCTCTTAGGCATGAATGTTGAGTTTGTCCTAAAAAATAAAAAAATAAAAAAAAATAAAAAATAAGGATGGGCGGCAGATTTGCCGCCCCTAGGAAAGTGCCGCTCCGTGGGGCCGCACGTTTGGCACGTGCCTTGCGCCGGCCCTGTCCCTGGGGCATGGGTGTGTGTGTTGTCTTTAGGTTAGTTTACCTAGGTTTAAGTCGTTTGTAATCTACGGACTGATGACCACGCAGTTTGGTCCGATAGATTTACAAACATTTGATTTTGATGGTTGCAGGTACTAATACAGGGGAACAATGGCAATAGAGTGTCCATAATGCCGCGATGGAGTGGCCGAGCGCATTGAGGCGCTATGCTCTGATGCGTGAGGCCGTTCCCCGTCGGGGGTTACAATCCTAGCTCGGGCATGGAAGTTTGTGTTGTCTTTAGTATAAGTTAGTTTATAAGTAGTTTGTTAGTTTAGGGACTGATGACCCCGCAGTTAAGTCCCATAAGCTTAATAGATATTTGAACATTTTTGGTGTACATAATGAGGAAATCAGAGAAGAAGTGAAAATGAACAACCATAGGTGAAGCAGTTCGAGCGAACAGGCTCAGATGATGGTGTTATGTTACACGCATTGGAGAAGTAAGGTTGCCTAAGAGAGTCATGGGTGCAGCAGTAGATTGCAGGAGTCGAGGTAGACCAAGGAGAAAGTACTTGGATTCGGCGAAGAATAATTTTGAAGTAACATCAGACGAGCATCAATGTTAGCACGGGATAGAACATTGTGGAGGAGATTTATAAGGGGGATTGTGCTCCACACAGAACACTGAAAGTCACAATGATCATCATCATCTGTGCCTCTTAAGTGTTAATATTTTGTATGAAAAGTACGTTTCTTTGTTTGAAGAAGGCATAGGAAAAGTATCGTAGTTCGGGGCCCAAGTTACATAAAAATTCAATGTACTGCCAAAATATTTTCGTGTATTACCTGTTTCAAATTCATAACGTGACAGTGGTAAAAAAAAAAAGTACTAGAGCGCTGGAACTACAGTGAAGAAAACCAGTGTCAGCAAGTCAGTGGCCATCATTTCACGTCTTAATAAAGAAACAGTCGGGTGGGTTAAGAATTTGCGCAGATATTAAGGCTACTGTGAATCCTAAAACTATTACTGATTATTTCCCGATGCTCCACCCGGCAGAAATGACAGACGAACTTGCTCAATCTATTTATTTTTTTTTCCTTCAATGATTGTTGTACGTGAAGCACATTTGCAACTGTCGTTCGTCGAGGAAAGTATTCAGCACTCATCAGGACTTAGTTTGAATTTTAAGGGTTACCATTCGGTACATCAGCTCCAGCAATATTCCAAACACTTTTTGAACAGTTGACTTCAAAGTCTTGTGTCAAATACGTAGATAAAACAGTCGTCTCGCCGTAGGCCGGCAGAACATTTACAACATTTCCTAAATTATGATATTTGAAAAACGACAAAATAAAAACAGTCTGGCCTGCTATAGTGTCACACTAAGTCCCAGACCATAAGAGTGTTAAAAAAGTTAATATCCACTACCTCCAGCTGATCGTTGAGGACATTTTTCTTATGATGTTTTAAATGTTTATAAATCTGCATTTTTCCCTTTCATCTTTAATTTCATTCCCTTGGGCGCTTTAGGTAGGATCTTCATACTTTGTCGAATGTGTTGGATTTTATCTTTGTTCTCTCGTAGCTGCTGACCAAATGTAGTTTTATTGTGGCTACCCGTATGGCATCAGAATCGACCTACCGATTTGCCCAGCATAAGAAACTTCATAGTCGCTGCAATGGAGTTTGTACAGCTCGATTTTTTATATTTATCTTCGTTCATTCCTACTTTGTAGCGCAATTTTTTTCCAACTTATTTTATGTTGGGCAAACTGGTAGGTCGTTTTTTACTCGATTTATGTTTTATTTACAAAAATCACATTTTGTTGTTTTTGTTGTTGCGGTCTTCAGTCCGCAGACTGGTTTGATCGAATGTTCAAATGTTTGTTAAGCTTATCATCAGTCCCTAAACTTACAAACTGCTTATGAACTACCTACAACTAAGGACGGCACAAATATCCATGCCCGAGGGGGGATTCGAACCCCCGACCGTAGTGGCCGTGCAGACCGTGACTGAAGCGCCTCAGTCCCCTCGGCCACCGCGGCCGGCACTGGTTTGATGCAGCTCTACAGCTACCCTGTCCTGTGCAAGTCTCTTCATCTGAGAATATGTTCGGCAACCTACATCCTTTTGAATCTGCTTACTGTATTCGTCCCTCGGTCTGCCTCTACGATTTTTACCCCACACACTTCCTTCTAATGCTAAGTCGACAATTTCTTGATATCTCAGAATGTGCGCACCAGTCTATCCCTTCTCTTAGTCAGGAAATGCCAGAAACTTCTTTTCTTCCCAATTCGGTTAAGCACCACCTCATTAGTAACGTGATCTACCCATCTAATTTTCATCATTCTTCTGTACACCACATTTCAAAAGCTTCTGTCAGTTTTTTGTCTGAACTCCTTATCGTCCACGTTTCACTCCCATACAACGCTACACTCCAGACAAATGCTTTCAGAAAGGACTTCCTAAGATTTAAATTAATATTGGATGTTAATAAGTTTTGCTTCTTTAGAAACGCTTCTCTTCCCATAGCCATTCTGTATTTTATATCTTCTTTACTTTGGCCATCAGAAGTTATCTTGCTACGCAAATAACAAAACTCATCTACTACTTTTATTCTCTCATTACCTAATGTAATTCCTTCAGCATCGACTGATTTTTAGACATTAAATTCCATTACCCTCGTTTTACTCTTGTTAATGTTCATCTTATATCTTCCTTTCAAGGCACTGTCCATTCCAATCAATTGCTCTTCCAGATCCTTTGCAGTCTCTGACAAAATTACTGTCATCGACAAACCGCAAGGTTTTCATTTCTTCTCCCTGAACTTTAATTCCCTCTCCAAATTTCTCCTTGCATTCCTTCACTGCTTGCTCAATGTACAAATTGAACAACATTGGGGAAAGGCTACAACCCTGTCTTACTCCCTTCCCCACCTCTGCGTCCCTTTCTTGCCCTTCTACTCTAATAACTGCTGTCTGGTTTTTGTACAGGTTGAATATAACTCTTCGCTTCCTATATTTTACCCCTGCTACCTTCAGAATTTGAAAGAGTGTGTTCCAGTCGACATTGTCAAAAGCTATCTCCAACTGTACAAACGCTAAAAACGTGGTTTGCCTTTCATTATCCTATCTTCTAAGATAAGTCGTAATGTGAATATTGCCTCCCGTATTCCTACATTTCTCCTAAATCCATCTGATCTTCCCCGAGGTTGGATCCACAAGTTTTTCCATTCGTCTGTGAATAATTCGTGTTAGTATTTTGCAACCATGAACTATTAAATTGATAGTTCTGTAATTTTCACATCTGTCTGCACTTGTTTTCTTTGGAATTGGAATTACGATATTCTTCTTAAAGTCGGAGGGTATTTCCCCTGTCCCATACATCTTGCATACCAGGTGAAACATTTTTTTCATGACTGGCTCTCCTAACGATATCAGCAGTTCAGACGGAATACATCTACTCCAGGGGCCTTCTTTCGACTCATGTCCTTCAGCGCTCTGTCAAATTCTTCTTGCAGTATCATATTACTTATCTCATCTTCCTCCACTTCGTCTTCCATTTCAAGAATACTGCCTGCAAGTTTATTTCCTTTGTATAGGCCCTCTATATATTCCTTCCACATTTCAGCTTTCCCCTCTTTGTTTAGTACTGGTTTTCCGTCTGAGTTCTTGATACTGATACAGCTGCTTTTATGGTCTCCAAATATCTCTTTTATTTTCCTGTAGTCTGTATCTATCTTTCCCCTGGTTATACATTCTTATACGGTTCTGCATTTGTCCCCTCTAGTCACTCCTGCTTAGCCAGTCTGCACTTCATGTCAATCTCATTTTTCAGACGTTTGCACTCCGTTTTGCCTGATTCACTTGCTGTTTTTTATATTTTCTCCTCTCATCAATTAAGTTCAGTATATCCTGTGTTAGTCAGGGATTTATATTAGGCCTTGTCCTTCTGCCTATATGATCCTCTGCTGCCTTCACTACCCTATCTCTCAGAGCTACCCATTCATCTTCTACTGTATTTCTTTCCCCCGTTTCAGCCAATCCTTGCCTAATGCTCCCTCTGAAACTCTCAACTACCTCTGGTTCCTTCAATTTGTCCAGGTTCCATCTCCTAACTTTTCTACCTTTCTGCAGTGTCTTAAGTTTTAATCTGCAGTTCATAACCTATAAGTTATGGTCAGATATGTCTTACAGTTTAAAACCTGGTTTATAAATCTATCCCTTACCATTATAAAGTCAATTTGGTACCTTTCAGTGTCTCCTGGTCTCTTCCACGTATACAGCCTTCTTTCATGATGATTAAACCAAGTGTTGGTGATCATTAAATTGTGCTCTGCGCAAAATTCTACCAAGCGATCTCCTCTTTCATTCCTTCTTCCCAGTCCATATTCACCTACATTTCCTTTTATTCCATTTCCCACTACCGAGTTCCAGTCCACCATCACAATCAAGTTTTCGTCTCCCTTCACTTTATGAATGATTTCTTTTATCTCCTCGTACATTTCTTCGATATCCTCATGATCGGCCGTGCTAGTTCAAATGTTCAAATGTTTGTACAGTTTATGAGACTTAACTACGGGGTCATCAGTCCCTAAACTTAAAAACTACTTATGAACTATTTACGAACTAGGACGGCACAAATATCCATGCCCGAGGGGGGATTCGTTCCCCGACCGTATTGACCGTGCTGACCGTGACTGGAGCGCCTCAGTCTCCTCGGCCACCGCGGCCGGCGCCGTGCTAGTTGGCATATAAACTTGCACTACTGTGGTCGGTGTTGGTTTTGTGTCTATATTCGCTACGATAATACTTTCACTATGCTGTTCCTAACTTACCAGCATTCCTATTATCTTATTATCAGACCTACTCCTGCGTTACCACCAACTGATTTTGTATTAATAACCATGTACTCACCCGACCAGAAATTCTGTTCATCCTGCCACCGAACTTCACTAATCCCTACTATATCTAACTTTAACCTATCCATTTCTCTTTTCAGATTTTCTAACTTCCCTACGCCATTAAGGGTTAGAACATTCCACTCTCCGACCCGTAGAATGCCTGTTTTGTTTTTCTTGATGACGACATCTACCTGAGTAGTCCCCGCCCGGAGATCCGATGGGGGACTATTTTACCTCCGGAATATTTTGCCCAAGAAAACGCCATCATCATATATTCATACAGTAGAGCTGCATGTCCTCGAGAATATTAACGACTAGTTTCCCCTTGCTTTCAGCCGTTCGCAGTAACTGCATGGCAAAGCAATGTTAGCTGATGTTATAAGGCCAGCTCAGTCAATCATCCAGACTGTTGCCCCTGTAAGTACTGAAAAGTTTGCTGCCCCTCTTCAGGAGCCGCACGTTTGTCTGGCCTCTTCACGGATTCCCCTCCGCTGTGGTTGCACCTACGGTACGGCTATCTGCATCGTTGAGGCACGTAAGCTACCCCACCCAATGTTTGTGGTCCATGGGGTGGAAAAAAATCACATCACACAACTAAATTTCTTTAGGCCAATTATTTTGTATAAACATGAGAATACATTGCTATGTATTTGACGCATTTCCTGTGAGACGCTATGTCAATATCGTCATGAAGCTCTTCTGTAAATAAATAAGATATATGTTCAACTCGATAAACTATATTATCGTTGGAAGTTTACAATATATTACACGAAAATATCACAAGATTACAGTAAATATAACTACCTGCAATATCTCTGTCATCTTCAGAATCGTCACTAAATTCTTCAGAACCCTAATAATTTCATAGAACATCAAAAATTTCTTGCTCTATAAGTGAACGTCTGTACTGTGACATCTTGGCGGCACTACTTGCGTCTGAATGTGTTAGAACATTTATCTTGCTGTTGCTGTCTTTTAGAGGTTTTTTTTTACATAACCAAACCATCAAGCTGCATAACGAAACACACGAACTGTGAGTATAGACCGTAGTTCGTTTTCTGTGCATTTTATTACGTCACTGCGAGCGTAGTTCGACGTTTGTCGGCAACGCTTAGTGCACGGACTACGAGAATAGCTCGCAGCCAGACCGCAAAGTGTTAACATTTTTGAAAATGTTCAAATGTTTGTATAGCTTATGGGACTTAACTACGGGGTCATCAGTCCCTAAACTTACAAACTACTTATGAAGTAACTAACGCTAAGGACGGCACAAATATCCATGCCCGAGGGGGGATTCGAATCCCCGACCGTAGTGGCCGTGCAGACCGTGACTGGCGCGCCGCAATCCCCTCGGCCACCGCGGCCGGCAGCATTTTTGACGAGGTATAGTGAGATTAGGAGTACCCCCATCACGGTTATATAGTGTTGCCGTAGGTAATGTAAGTATTAGTGACATCACGAACCATGAACGCCACCTAACAGTATGTGTGGTATATGGTAAATGCTTCCTTTAACTTTGACGTGAGCTCGCACAGCTGGGTGGTGAGATAGACGTATGCCGACGGACGTATATATTGTGGGGGCCATGAATGGTTTTATTATATGACTGTGGAATTTTATGGACTTGACAAACCCACATAACGCCGTATAGACAGAGCTACACAGTTTTACGAGTAGGGTAAATCCGGGAGAGATGGCACACATATTCAAAATTATTCATAAAAAATCCCCTAAATGCATTTAAGTCAAAATAATATCTTTTACAAGTAAACAAACCATTTGTAATATGACATAAAAGTTTTCTGTGTGTTGTACCGCGTCATGATGTAAGGAGGCTATTACTTAAATAACCGACGTTTCGGCCAACGTTACCCAGAAAACTTTTATGTAATCTGAGCCGGCCGCGGGGCCGAGGAGACTGAGGCGCTCCAGTCACGGTCTGCACGGCCACTACGGTCGGGGTTCGAATCCCCCCTCGGGCATGGACATTTGTGCCGTCCTTAGGATAAGGTAGTTGATAAGTAGTTTGTAAGTTTAGCGACTGATCACCCCGTAGTTAAGTCCCATAAGCTATACAAACATTTGAACATTTATGTCATCTGACTCTGGTCGCGGAAGCCTACGTAATTATATCACTTGTAATATGTTTATGATGAACAGCAAGTTAATCGCAAATATTTATTTGTTATTGCGTATGTAGATTTCGCTCACTTTGTGGCCATTCTCAATGCTTTAAAACTTGGGTTTTAAGACATATATGTTTTTTATATTTTCATGTAGAAGATCGAAATTTTTATATGTTTTAAACCACGTACCCCGTGTGAGCCAAACTTTGATACGTTCAAGCAGGAGGACATACAAACATTAGGATCTGTCGGTTACACGCTTGGGTAGTCGGTGCAGGTGCATTACGCATGTGTGCCTGGGGCTTAGCGCAACTGCCTGTTGTTGAGACGCTCTAGGTTGCTGCTGACAGATTCAGTATTTCGATCACGACAGCGTCATCTTTCTTCTGTCACCAGTTGTGCTATATTAATTTATAAATATATTTATGGGTGCAGAATAGTTTTCGCGAGTATCAGTTCGCACTTCGTTGTTGAAATCTTCCCAAAGCACTGCAGTTGTCAGGGATCACGTTAGCCGCGGTGGAGCAGCCGAGCGGTCTAAGGCGCATCACTGCGGAGCGCGCGGGTGCTCGCCGTCGGATGTTCGAGTCCTCCCTGGGGCATGGGGGGGGGTGTTGTCCTTAGGTTAGTTTACCTTAGTTTAAATAGTTTGTAAGATACGGACTGATGACCACGCAATTTGGTCCGATAGATTTACAAACACTTGATTTTGATCACGTTATGCCGACCTAACTAGTAAGCAGGAAGACCCAGTCTCGGCACAAATTTCCTGTGTCTAGTGGACGACTACAACACCTACCAGCAGCTGAGACTAAAAATCCTAGTTAAAATGTAGAGTAATAATCATTTATTGCGTAGTACATAACTTCCAAGAAGTCAAGAGAGCACTGCATATGAAAAGTATTCGTCTGAACGTTTCGAAGAAGAGCACTGTGTGACGAGAAGCGCACCCGCCATTATGAAAGGAGGCGGGAAGTAGCGGAACGGGTCATGCAGGAGAGCACAGTAACTGCGAATGTGGATGAATCAGTGGTCGTCAACTGAGTCACAAAGCAGCTGACGTCCGTCTTATTACGTCTCCAGTCGCCATCAAGGTGCTTACTGCCGTAAGGTGGTCTGAATCAGTGTTTCGCAACCTTTGAATACGTGACCCTCTTCCAACTCAAATGTTTGTAGAGCTTATGGGACTTAACTACGGGGTCATCAGTCCCTAAACTTACAAACTACTTATGAACTACCTACTACTAATGACGGCACAAATATCCATGCCCGAGGGGGGATTCGAACCCCCGACCGTAGTGGCTGCGCAGACCGTGACTGAAGCACCTCAGTCCCCTCGGCCACCGCGGCCGGCCCTCTTCCAACTGAAAATATTTTGGCGACCCCCAAACCCTCCCCGAACCATAACACAACTATGTGTGTAATTTCAAAGCCAACGAAATTAATTTTCTTCTGTTGTAATAACTTACTTGTAAAAAAATAAATAAAATACAGTATTGTGCATTACAGGATAAATTTTATTCCATATTTCTGAATGGAGCACATCCTATTACATGAATTTCGACTGAAAAATACATGTCGCATAACGAGGTTTCGCATTGCAGGTAAAACTCAGAAATGAATTATGATCGTTGAGCACGGTCCCACATATTGTCAATTTGTAAACAATCGAACTTCTCAGAATTACTTATTGTGTCTGGTAAATTTAGCTATCGCCTGGTACCTGAAAATATTTTTTAGTCCTTTCGTTTATCTGAATTTATTATAAAACAATCTTTGTTGAACTACCTACTACTAATGACGGCACAAATATCCATGCCCGAGGGGGGATTCGAACCCCCGACCGTAGTGGCTGCGCAGACCGTGACTGAAGCACCTCAGTCCCCTCGGCCACCGCGGCCGGCCCTCTTCCAACTGAAAATATTTTGGCGACCCCCAAACCCTCCCCGAACCACTACTATCTGTCAAATGGATAATGAAATGATTGTTACTTTTTGTGCATTAAGAGTAGAAACTACAGATCATTGTGAAACTAATATCAATCGTTTCTTATTTTTATAGATATACTAGGCCTACCTTAATACCACATGTAGTTGTGTTTGTGGTTCTTTAATTCACAAAACATCACTGTGTATTCTTGACAGTTTGTCATCTGCAAACCAAAACGTGTGTAGTGTGAACGGTTAGCTTGTAAATATCGGGATTTTTAACGAAAATATAGGACGTCATTTTTGTGTTTTGGTTTATTGTACTGTTGCGACTGTTTCTATAACAAAATGTCTACGTGTTTATAGCAAGTTTTTGTCATTTACTTTGGTGAATTTCCGGTGTTGTGAACAAGCACTGTGGCACTTTCACTTCACTCAATGTTTATGTTATGAAAACAAGATGGTGGGCAGTTATTTTCAACTGAGAACTGATGATCAACAAGGACTCGCGTAATTTTAATACAATATACATTTCACTTTTGTTAGAGATATGTTTTTGTATTTCGGAACCCTAGTATTAAGGCATACTCTTGGCTGGTTGTTACACGGCGTAAGTACTTCCTCCTGCGCTTCACGGGATTATCCAAGCGGTCTGGAGCGCCACGTTACGGATCTCGCGGCCTCCCGCGTTGGAGGTTCTAATCCTCCCTTGGGCATGGATGTAAGTGTTGTCCTTAGGTTAGTTTAATTTAGTTTAAGTTGTTTGTAAGACTAGGAACACATGACAAACGTAGTTTGGTCCCATAGAATTACAGACATTTGAACTTCCTCATGTAACGGCAACCCACCGAGCAAGACTTTGTGGGTTGAAAAACACGGGTCTACATTATAGAATCAAACCGGCTGTTGCCCAAAATAAGCATTATTGATTTTTAAAATAAATTCGCCAGGGACATTTCAATTGTTCTAAATACGCTTCCTAAGACGACTGTTGATATTGTGATTACGAAGGATCGGCCAAAACTAAGCAGGCGGGACAGCAACCGTCAAGATTTACGGAGAGTAGATCCAGAAATTTCACGAGAACAGCGGAAGTGATAACTCGCCACTTGCAAAGTGCTGCCGGCAGCCGAAAGATCGCGCTGAGGGAGTTAAAAACAATGGGCCCAGTGGTCGAGGAGTGCATCCTAAGCCACACATTACTGTAAGAGGAACGTTCAAGTCCCATCGACCGGACAGTGAAATGAGTGATTTGTAGCAATGAATCGCGCTGTACTCTATGGTAATCCGATGACAGGGTTTAGGAAAAGTTTGTAAAGTTATGGGACCTAATTGCAGTGGTCATCGATCCATAAACTTACAAACCACTTAAAGTAACTTATCCTAAGAACAACACACACACACACACACACACACACACACACACACACACACACACACACACTTGCCCGAGGAAGGTCTCGAACTTCCGTCGGCGAACGGCCACGCGCATCGCAAAAAAGGCGCCTTAGCGCGCACGGCTATTCCGCCGCGGCAAAGGTTCAGCATTATGTATAGTATCGACAGTGATGTACTGAGAGTTGGCGTTATTGTTGATCTTTGTTAGGTCGTGATCCCCTCACTGGGTTGAAGAAAACTCCAAATAAAGAAGGATATGAATAAATTTTACATGATTATGTAGATGTATTGCGTACAGTAGAGGAACAGTCTGGAGACGATGAGTATATCAGCATGACAATGCATCCTGTCTAGTGACGGTGCGTGCTTTCTGTTCAATGGTTCACTGAATCCCCGGGAAAAAAGATAATCGTGCGAATAAAGTACTGTATATTTCTTCGTTTAATTCCCGTATCAGGTCATTTTAACTAGATTTCCAACGTATTTTTATAGCACGAGAAACTATGAAGTTGTGCAGTTAGAACGTGTCATAGCGTTTCCCAGGCACTGCTGACTTTCTTTTGAACTTCCTGAGTCAAACTACGGAGGGGCGAGGGGAAACGTCGCTAGTAAAATTCACGTTTGCGCTGGCGAAAGCACTAGCTCTTGGACTGTGACGGAAACGCACGAATTTGTCCGAACGCAAGACAATGTAGCTAGTTCCCGAAGTTTGGTACATGTCATATTAATGTCCACTAATAGCAAATACATTTGATCAGATAGTGTAGAAGTGTTATTCGAAAACTGTCACTTAACAACATCGGAATTTCAACAACATGTAATTCAAGTGGTCGCCAACCATTACCGGTAGCTCATCTAGCACTACCACGTTAGACACAGTTGTGCGAACTATAGCTATGCCAATACGTAAACACTTTTTCTTTCATTCGTTTCCAGCAACATTCTGGAAATCAGATTTGTTTAAGTTCTGAAGCGTAATTTTCTTTCTGCCTTGCATTATGGACCTTCATGTAGTTTGCTTAGCCAACTGTGAACATTCTAAATGTGACGAGTTTCTCGTGCTTTACAGGTGCGGATCCGAGTTTCGGTTCTGCGTGGTCATAGTACGTTACTGGACGTAAGATATCCCTCAGCCCAAATGACAAATATCTATGACTAGTATAATAAACAACAATAAAGTATATAATGTGGTCAAGTGCTTTAATTATAATACATCCAGGTATTACAATGTATTTACTTTTTCTGGTAACCAAACACCTAATATATAAGAAAGGTTGTTTGTATGTTTGTTCGTATTTCATGCGCTGTTTTACTCAAATGTTCAAATGTCTGTAAATCTATCGGACCAAACTGCGTGGTCAACAGTCCGTAGCTTACAAACTACTTAAACCTAGGTAAACTAACCTACGGACGAACACACACACCCATGCCCCTGGGAGGACTCGAACCTTCACGGCGAGCAACCGCGCGCTCCGCAGCGAGGTGCTTTAGACCGCTCGGCTACTCCACCGCGGCACTGCTTTACTCTTCATCCTATTGCGACGAAACTTGGTCAACATATTGCTAGAGCATTTTCGTAAAAGTTATAGGCATAAATATATCATTGTACCATACATACAAAATGGGACCAAAATATTGTGGCCATCAGTCGCTAGGCTTAGAGATTACATAAATTAACCTATGGACAACGCGCACGCACACACACACACACACACACATGCCCGAGGGAGACTCGAAACTCCGGCGGGAGCGCCTCACAATCCCTGACATGGTGCCTAGAATCGCTCGGCCATTCCCACGCACCTGTACCATACATATTTCAGGAGATATGACGCCATGAACACTTTGATGCATGAAAAATTGCCGCATTATGAATGACGTTTAAATTTATTACTTCTTTGCTACAAAAAGTATTCACAACGTATTTCGCAGAGCGTATCCATTTATGCCAACGAATGTACCTACAAAATCATTTCATTCTACGACTTATAGTGTAGGAGCTATGGCGACATAAGCATAGAGACGCGTGGGGAAACTGCTGTATCATGTTTAGATTATATGCGATGACGTACCGTTCATCCGACTGACATGAAATTTTGCACACTCGATCTTCAGAACAAGAGGAAATTAATTGTCTTCGTAATTTTTTGTACGGAGCATTACAGATTATATATTTATTTTTAATAATGGAATCCGCAACAGTTGTTAATTTTAAACTATTTTATTTCCATGCACTACTAGAGTTTCGAGACCTATGTCTCATCATCAGGTCATCTGAAAATTATTATCAAATAAAATAGTGACGTCTGTCATGTAAGAAACCTTTACTAAAATGATTCACTACATACTTAGCGAGTCCGTAAAACTGTTACATGTAGCAACAAATTATAATAGTGAGTCCCTGGTACATTCAACAAGCAGGGAGGCACTGTTGGCAACTTGGGCGCGACATAGCCTCTCACAAGGCAGGGTCTGCAAGTAAAACAATAAGTCCCATAATTAAAAAGCAGATCATCGAAAAGATAGAAAATCGCACTGTTAAGAACAAAAAAGTAGCTGTCTATTACCCGCACCTAACCACACCGAACCAAAAATGTAAGCTCCATGTAGAAATGCAACCTACCGAATCAAAAATGTTCAAATGTTTGTTAAGCTTATGGGACCTAACTACGGCGTCAGCAGTCCCTAAACTTAGAAACTACTTATGTACTACTTACGAACTAGGACGGGACAAATATCAATGCCCGAGGGGGGATTCGAACCTCCGACCGTAGTGGCCGTGCTGACCGTGACTGGAGCGCCTCAGTCACCTCGGCCACCGCGGCCGGCCCTACCGAATCGCCCGAATACCGCATCCCCTCCAACGGCCACCGTAGCAGTTGAACAGCCGGCAAGCAGCGGTAACGTCAAATACGCGCTAGTGGCACCGTCCAACGGTCATTCAATTGTTGTGGTCGTAACTGTAAGAAAAGGAGCTTAATAACTAGCGCCCAGTGCCTCTGAATGTTGCCCGACTGCATTCATGAAACAGAGAAGCACTAGTAACATGAAATTACAACATAAAAGATAGGACCCAAAATCAAATTATACAGAATTCGAAAAGTAACTTGACTAACAATAAGAGGACGAAAAAGGCCAATTCACGCTGTCCGTCACGTCATGTCAACAACCCGTCAACCTTTCTCGAAAAGAATGTTTTGACGGAACGGTCGTCTGCTAACATCGTAAGTTAAACTATTTTCGTCACGCGATTTTCATGTTGCAGTCGACGATTACACGGTAAAATAACAAACGGAATAAGTGTGGTAATACCGAATTCCACACAAATCTAGTACCCTATATACAAAGTTACTACTATCATTACGTCATTAACCACAGTCATTGTTACAGTATCTCCCCAGTTTATGTACATGTCATGAAGAAGTCTATGTTTACAATTCGTTGGAATGTATTTCATAGCATGTTCTCGAAACAGAACAAACGCACTTTTCAGAGAAAGCGCTGTTACCTTTGAACAACTCGGGATCCTGCAGAATATAGTTCTTCCTTTTAGGAAGCAAGAGAAAAAATAATTCTTAGTGGTGATTATATTTTATTATTATTATTATTTCTTTGTCTTCAGGGAGATCGATGCTTTGCGATTAGTTCATGTTCGTTCTGGGTTGTTTGTTGAGAATTTTGCTCAGATTTTTATTACAGATAGCGATGAACCCTCTTTCTTTTTCTCTCTTTTCATTGGTTCTTCGGCTTGATCTGTACTTTCTGGACGTTGGTTTGTTTTGTTCTAATTTGAACGTTTCGTCATTAACTCGGTTTTTTTGTTACAGAGGGCGTCGATCTATCATGCCGACAACCCTCTGACCGAGCGCGCTGAGCCTTAGCAAGTTTCGAATCACAAACATATTCATACATCACAAACTAATTCGTCGCCCATTACGCTACGGCGAACAGCTGCGAGAGTAATCCGTAATTCTCGTACCATCTATGGCAGGTGTGAACCGCTAACATGGCAATTTTAGACATTATAAGTCATTGTCCTAAGAACGAAGTGTTTTCGATAATTTTCAGTGCGCTACTGCTTTGAAATGACAATGCTTTAGTTATAATAAGAAAATCATGAAATACAGAAAGGAAGATGGTGTATCCAAAAGAGAGTTTCGGGCGAGTGATGTGACTGATTTCCGAACGCCAAATGTTCGCTGTGTTCCATCTAGCCTATAGTCACTCGTTCGAACGCCAAATTTACGGTACGTTCCTTCCAGGCTATAGACATTCGTAACCAGTACAGTCAAAGAAAATTAACTTTGAACAAACTACCAAGGCAAGACAGGTGATAATATTTTAGCGGAAAAATATAATGAAAATCTGGGAGAGATATTAAAATAATAGTTTAAAGAGGTAAAAGTTAAAAAAAGAGTATGTTTGTCAAAGCTAAACTCAAATAAATTTGACTGTTTGTTAAAATACGGTCAGAAAGAATATTACGTGTTGGGTGCATAGATATTATCACAATAGTGGAGTCGTAATTGTATCGCCCATAATTTTTTATAATTTACATTTTCATTATTTTTGTCCGAAATGTCTGCAAAAAATAATAAAACTACAAGCAAATCTAAAGTGGGCCGTAAAACACTTCAGTGCTATTTTTTTATTTTATTATTATACTTTGTTTTTGTGGGAAATTGAACTGTTTCATGACGACTTAAATATTTTTCTCAATTGAGTGTCCTCCTAAAAGCAAGGTCTTATATCAGAAACCGGAAAATGGTTATGTTTGGCAGTATGGTAACAGAAAAGACTCAAGCAAATTGTTTATTTGAATAAGATTGTAATTTGATGACGCAAATTTTATTAAAGAACATTTTTAATGAAAAAGTCAGTGCTAATGAAGGACAACAATTCAGTTGTGTACGACGGCATTTACGATGGCAGCGGGCAAATCGTAGAGGATAAATTAATCATGCTCTATTTATGCTCTTATAAATATTGTTTGATGTGTTCGTATGTTTATTTTTCCGCTTGAAAATAGATGTCGATATTTTGAAATGATATATCACTTCACAGCAGTTTACCGCACTTAGTTGACAAAAAAACACACATTGGAAAGGTGTTTTTGGTCGTCAATAACATTTGGCGTTGTAAAATGTTGACTTTCTACATAACAGATCGCCGCTCAAAGCCTCACTTTGAACATCGGGTATTGGGATAAGCGAATTGACGTGACGGACAGTGTGAATACAACTTGACGTGACGGCGCGGTGACGTGACATTGACATGACGGATAGTGTGAACTGGCCTTAAGTAAAGAATCTTGCAGAAAGCCAGGAAACTATGCAGATGCGTGGCCCCAAAATTCATGATAAATTCAGTCATTAATTTCTTACCTGCCAACTTCGGTTAAATCTACAGTTTTATTCCGATCTTGGTGATTGTTTTGCAAATTTTACAAATGTTTCAAATGTTTGTATAGCTTCTGGGACTTAACTAAGGGGTCATCAGTCCCTAAATTTACAAACTATCAGTGCCCGAGGGGGGATTCGAACCCCCGACCGTAGTGGCCGTGCAGACCGTGACTGGAGCGCCTCAGTCCCCTCGGCCACCGCGGCCGGCCGCACATTTTAAACTTCGAAACAAGATGAACATTGAAGCGGGCGTGATTGTGTCGCTTACAGTTATTGTCCATTATAGAACGTGGTGACGTGAGTGACTAAAATAGTTCTCTTAATGCTCGAAATACATGTATGGTCTTGAAATGCACAGAAGAAAATAATATGATTTAAGAAAACTGCGCCAGTCACTTTTTCTTGAAATGATGTTTATTCCACGAACTGGTTTTCAAACCTTTTCAGGTTCATCATCAGATGGATCATGTTACAATATCATTTTAAGCGTCATGTTGGATGCTGGCTCTGTGGTGGGAAGAAGGAAATATATTTTAAAAACTCGAATTGCAAGTTGTTTAGGTCGTGTTTTGTATTTGTAAGATTCCGTGAAATTTGTTGATTTATTTACTGCGACTGTATGGCCGGATCATTTCAAGAAAAAGTGACTGGAGCAGTTTTCTTAAATCATATTGAAATAAGTCGCGGGTTCTGAAACATCCATAATGGATAACCTAAATACGATGCGCGTCCAGAAAGTAAGTTCCGTTTGGTTATATAAAACGAACGGGTACAGATACAGAAAAAATATTGATTGTACAAAAA
Source organism: Locusta migratoria (assembly GCA_026315105.1). NCBI lineage: Eukaryota > Metazoa > Arthropoda > Insecta > Orthoptera > Acrididae > Locusta > Locusta migratoria. The sequence goes on along the minus strand of CM048755.1, from coordinate 448,942,606 downwards.
TTTACAACTGTTAAACTACTTTTCTGCATAGCTTACGAAATTATGTAGGCAATTGTCATAGCATGGCACAAGGTTTTGTGTGCCTTTTTCATAGAATGTTGCCGTCTGTGTATTCAACCATGTGGTAACATGTTCTTTCAGGTCGTCATCATCGTTGAAATGTTGTCCACCAAGGACAGATTTTAGGTGTAAGAAGAGGATTACTGTCAAAAGATTTTTTTTTTTTTTTCACGATAATGCCTGACCTCACAAACCGAATGTGACCAAACAATTCTTACGGAAATTTCAATGGGACCTGTTTGATCATCCTCCATACAGCTCGACCCTCTCTCCTAGCGACTTTCATCTCTTCTTACACCTAAAATCTGTCCTTTGTCGCCGGCCGCGGTGGCCGAGGGGACTGAGGCGCTCCAGTCACGGTCTGCACGGCCACTACGGTCGGGGGTTCGAATCCCCCCTCGGGCATGGATATTTGTGCCGTCCTTAGGATAAGCTACTTGATAAGCAGTTAAGTCCCTTAAGCGTAACAAACATTTGAACATTTTGTCCTTGGTCGTCAACACTTCAACGATGATAAAGAGCTGTTACCACATGGTTGAATAAACATGCGGCAACGTTCTGTGAAGGATGCATGCAAAAACTTGTGGCACGCTATGACAAGTGCCTACAAAATTTCGGCAGTTATGTGGAAAAGTAGTTTAAGAGTTGTAGAATTTTGTGCAATAAAAATTTCTTCTGTATCTGTGTACAATTTCATTTTATTACCAAACGGAACTTACTTTCTGGACGCGCCTCGTATAAAGAAAATAATAAATTGCGATGGCCGCGGTAAACGGCAAAACCACCTGTACTGGAGGGTGTACACTCCTCGGTGAGTGCACGACACGGCTGCCGCGGAAACGAAAAGCTCGAGTGCGGTGAGACGAACAAACTGTCCGTCCTCGCGGACGCGATAAAACCGCGCCGGAACGGAATTAGAGACGTACACGGCGGGGAGCACGCGGCGCTCGACCCACGTGATCCGCTATCGACAAAGCTGCAACACACACACCGACGAGAGCGGGCTCGCGCTGACTCTTTTTGCTGCGCCAGACTTTTCTGCCCGTCGCTGAAAATGTCCGCGTCGCGGATATGTGGCGCCGCCAGCTGTCGGTCGTCCTGTCGTTCACACGTTTCTGCTCTGCGGCAGCCACCGCCTACCTTACATTTCATACGGTGCGGCCGCGGTACAAAACTCGTGCGTACTGAGGCACCTTGCTGCAGTGCGCGCGGCCGTTCACCGGCTGGGGTTCGAGTCCTCCCACGGGCATGGATGTTAGTGTTGTCCTTTGCATAAGTTAATTTAATTTAGTTTAAGTAGTTCGTAAACCTAAGAACTAATTTTTGTATCCCAGCCTAGGGATGGGAAAAACCGACCGGTTAAAACCGATACCGGTATTTTAGTTTTGAATAACCGGTTTTATTCGGTATTTATTTGGTGTCGGTTGTAACCGGTTTATTTTAGTTATTGCCAAGAACCGGGTAAAAAAACCGGTACGGCTACTTCCTGTAGTAGTGGTTCAAAATGTGTATTTTGTAAATAATTTAAAAAAAAATTAAAACTAGTAGATCCTAATATTTAGGGCTAATCCTAAAATTTCCACTGCTGTGAAATATTAGGTCATCGCAGAAACTGAGAAAAGCGATCAGTGTTAATTTAAGAATAATCCCGGACGTCAGAAACGCGCAACAAACGCGTGGCATAAGAACTTAAGAACTGGTGCAGCTATTGAGGCATCGATGCACCTGTTGCCGTGTGGCGTGGCCTATTAGACGACGCGCGTGCACCGGCAGTGTACAAGACTTGCCTCCGTCTGCTCATGCTGCAGTTCCTTGCTGTCGTCTCCAGACCTCGGTTGTGTGTTAAATGGCACCATCCCGAGTGTGGAAGTACTTCCCGAAGCACGGGAGCAGTGAGGTACAATGCTCCATTTGCTTTAAAAAGCTGAAAACGGGTGGAGGTACTACAAACATGATGTGTCATTTAAGGAGAAAAAAATACAAAATGTTCCTTGGAAGAGAAGGTAAATTCGATTCATATACCTATTTATGTAAGTGATGTACTCTAAGCTTGGAATACTAACTTTTAATTTATTATCATATTGTTATGCTAACAAGTTTTATTAATGTGATTCCTTGAAAGCGAGGGGCTTGTTTAATAACCAATATGGGTTTAGGTAACATTCATCACGTGGTGCATTGCGAGGTAGCCGTGCTGTCTGTGGCTCCATGTCACAGACTGCGCGGCTGCTCCAGTCGGAGGTTAGAGTCCTCCCTCCTGCCTCGGTCATGGATGTGTATGTTGTCCTTAGCATAAGTTAGTTTAAGTTAGATTAAGTAGTTAATAAGTCTAGGGACGGATGACCTAAGAATTTAGGTCTCATAAGAACTCTTACCCATTTGAACATTCTTTGATCATGTGGTACACATCTTTTCTAGTTCAATTTGCGTAAATTTACACTGACAACAATCATACTGTTAATGGGAACTGTGACTATTTTTCGAAATACTTCTGCAGCAGTGATTGAAGCTTATTTACTGACTGTAACTTATATATGTCGTGTGTATAACGAGATATTCGTATGCGCTGGCTCACAAGTCCAACTTATGGAGTGGTTGGCTCAATATTCGCAACTGCCGGAAATACTAGGCCACTAAATCTGTATGCTTCGTAAATCGTCTTCTACGGACTCCTGGCTAGGCCTACACACACTCAAGAAGGCGTATTATTGGGAGGGGATCTTGCGAAAAATGGAAATTTGTCGTATAACGTAAATTTACCTAAATTTCGGTTTCGGTCGAAACTAGAAGAACCGACGATTACGGTTTCTGTTTCGGCCGCAAAATAGGTTTCGTTCGAACTCTATTGGAAATAATAGCAATAAAAACCGAAAACCGGTAATTTAAAAAACCGGTTATCTTGAGCAAATTTTACGGTGCGGTTAAACTGGAGATGAAAAGAACCGGTATAACCGAAAACCTGTTGTTTCAGCGATAACCGCCATCCCTATCCCAGCCTCGTCGCCGCTTTTGTGTCTCGTCCGCCGGTTGTCGTAGGTGTCGGTGGCCGAGTAGAAAGAGACCGACACAGGAATAAAGGATGCACGCGTGTGCAGGTACGGAGGTGACCAGCCAGTGGGACAGCAGAAACTAGAAACACTAGAGTAAATTAGAACGAGATATGTATTTCATAGAGACTTAGTAATACTTAACTTTTACATAGTTCTTGACTGCAGAATGCTGATACATAGATTATATAGAGGCCTGCCTACGGGTGATTCCTAGTGCCTATCCGATAGCCAAGTCTTAACTGGTGCCTATCTGACTCCAAAGTGAACGATGCAGTCCAGTGGTGGCCACGAGCGGAGTCGTAGCAGAGGGCGCTCGTAGCTGACGTCGTAAGAACGCCGCGCCGTGCGTGCATGGCGGCGCGCGGCGAAAGTACGTGGCGCGCACTTCATACTTGTGCGACACCACAGTTCTGAACAACGTAGTTAAGTCCCTTAGATTTACAAACATTTGAACATTTCGTACGGTGCATGGTGGAGGGCACCTTGCAGTAAACTCGGACACCATTTAACTGATCGCCATGAAAGATAACAGATAGAGGAGGCAATGGACTGAGGAAATGGAGAAGGAGTTCGACTGAGAGACGAGGAGGTGATTGGCAGAGAAAGGGGAAGGTGGAGAGGGGCAGAGAGGGGAGGAACAGACGAACAGAGAGAGGAGTGGAGAGATCAACAGTGGGGGGGGGGGGGGAGGAGTTCAGGGACATTATTTCTTTTATTTTTTTATTTCTCATTTATAATCCTGATACCTTTTAATATAAAGCAGGACGTACATTTGTAGTTTTACACGTTATACATTAGTCCATTAATGTTACATAATTTGAGAATTTAAGATAAATAGTGATAAGAAGAAAAAATAAAATAAAAGCAAAGAGAAAATACATATATACAAGTGCTTACAGTTTTTGCTACAATTATAATAAACCAAATTACAATACGTGCATTTTACAATAATTAGATGTATTGGAGAACATAAAAACATGATTGGTTACATGGTTGTTATACATATGTCGAAATTCAATGTATTCTGAAATTTGTCAATTTTAATTTCGGGCTAAACAATGTAATAGGAAAGAAAGAAATTATATCTAAATATATATAGGGGGTTTTCTGTCCTTATGGTTAGCTGCATTGTACTGTGCTGGGCGTTGAGTATCTTGGAATGTTTCCTTCAAGCCACTGATCACCCAGCACAGTTTCCATGGTTTTGGTGATATTAGTCACTTTTCTTTATATTGTTTTTTCTTTCTTGTGTTAGTATCCATATTAACGTAAAGAAGGTCTGGTTTGGATTGATGACAGTGGGAGATTGCTCCCCTGTCAATCTAGAGTCTCATCGGTGTCACTTCCTTCATTTATGAAAGTTTCATCGCCTTCTTCCTCGTCTGTTTGTTCCCAACTATACCTGTCAACTCTGCGCCTTGTCCTTTCGATTCTTCGTAGGTTGCATTGGATATCTTGTCTGCTAGTGTGTTGTGTCCATTTTTGTTCGTCTCTTATTATGTCATATATCGTATCGTCTGTTGTAAAGTCAAGCTGCAGTGTGTCTCTGACATGTGTGTATCGTCCGCAGAGTAAGACGATGTGTTCAGGGGAGCCTTCGGTGTTTCGGCAGGTGCAAGTGTTGGTGTCGCCCAGTCCCATTCGGAACAATGAGTGGGATATGGACCATGTCCTGTAAGGAAGTGAACCATACCGCGGTTGGGGTCGATATGCTTCATCCTTTTTCTTTCTCTAATGTCTGGTAGCAGTGTATATAGTCTACGTCCCTTTTCGCAGGCCTCTCATTCCTGTTGCCATGTGTCCGTTCGCCATGTTCTCAGTTGGCGGTGTGTTACGATATGTGTGCCAGTTATTTCGTGCACTTTGTATAGAAAATGTTCAAATGTTTGTTAAGCTTATGGGACTTAACTACGGGGTCATCAGTCCCTAAACTTACAAACTACTTATGAACTACTTACGAACTAGGACGGCACAAATATCCATGCCCGAGGGGGGATTCGAACCCCCGACCGTAGTGGCCGTGCTGACCGCAACTGGAGCCACCCCGGCCACCGCGGCCGGCGCTTTGTATAGATTCCCCATTTTAAGCCAGTACGGTGCAGCTCTATATCTTATTGTGATGTCAACTGGACATGGACAGAGAGAAATAAATAAATACAAATAAAAACAAAAAGTGGTTAAAGTGACCGCTCGCCTGAAGCATTCGACCCGGGTTCGATTCCCGGCCCGGCTCACATTTTTACTTGTCGCCTCTGTTTAATTTCAATGCCCTAATGCTGCCACTGTCAATCCTTTCCTTCATAATCCATCTTCCTTCCCCTCCTGCATCAATAATTTGCAAGTGACCCACCTCGTCGTGTTCTGCGGCCTTCTATGAATCGGTCCACTACCTAAATACTTCGAAATACTTCTTCCCTGTGTTTTCTGAAGATGAGTGTAATAATTCATATAGATCAGTGCTTAATATGTCACTTTAATCTCACTTCCAAAATAATGACGGGCAATACACATATATAAACGGCATGGCACAAATAATAAATATAGACTTTGAACATAAATCTATAGCTACGGTAAAATATTCAAAAAATTTGGGTGTTTGCCTTGATGAGGAATTGAATTGGATGAAACACATTGAAGATCTGGTGAAACATTTGAGTTCAGCTACTTATGCTATCAGGGTCATTGAAAAGTCGGGTGATATACATCTCAATAAATATCTTACTATGCCTATTTTAATTCAGTGCTTTCGTGTGGGATCATATTCTGGGGCAAAACACATTGAGTAAAAAAGTATTCATTGCACAAAAGCGTGTAATCAGAATAAGTGCTGAAGTCTATACAAGATCAACCTGCAGACATTTATTTAAGGATCTAGGGATCTCCACTCTAGATTCACAATATATGTATTCACTTATAAAATTTATTATTAACAATCCAACACAATTCAATGGTAATAGCATCGTGCATAGCTACAACACAAGGAGAAAGGATGATATACACCATTCAAGGTTAAATCTAACTTTGGTACAGAAGGGGGTGAATTATGCTACCACAAAAGTCTTTGGTCACTTACCAAGAGGCATCAAAAGTGTGACAGATAGCCAACTAGTATTTAAAAAGAAATTAAAAGAATTTCTGAATGGCAACTCCTTCTACACTTCAGATGAATTCTTAGATAAAACTTAGTAATTTCGCTAAGAAATAATTTAAAAAATTAAAAAAAGTAGAAAATTTAAAAAATAAAAAATCCTTAAAATATTGAGTGTCACGTATACACACAATATATTAAACTGACACGTTCCACATCATTGCGAAATGTCGTGTTTATGATCTATGGAACAAGTATTAATCTAAACTAATCTAATCTATACACCATTCGAAAAATATTCACCATAAACATTGAAATTTACAAGTCATACAGTTAATGTAAGAAAGGTAATAGCAACGAACTGTCACAACTTTAGCACACGCAATATTATATCAAAGTGTGCACTGGTCATTTCAAATGACACCAAGATTGTGAGCATATGACAAGAAGACTGTAGTAGTACGAGCGTATTAGTGGTGGGAATACGGCTTTTCAGATGTTTTCGGCTCTCTTTGGAATAGTAAGACTCCGGCTTTTTCCTTGATGGAAGGCCTTCCCTTTCTGTCCTAGTCGTTTTCCAGGTTTGTTTCAGGAGGTCATGACTTCCATAACACCTCCTCTCACCTCGCCTCGATTTTTTGGGCTTTCCGATCGATGACCTGTAACATCATTGTATGTTTTCGACCACAAATACTTTAGCTGTGAGTTTTCCGGCCAACAGAGGAAGCTGCAAAAGTGGGTGTGGCTCTGTCGACTCTTTTGTTATAAGAACATCCCTGCACACTTTATCAACGCTTAGGACTGGTTAAGCACACAGTACCTGTGCATGTTTTTGTGTGCTTTACATTTTTATTTTTACAATTTTTTTCTACGACATTACTGTGGAAAATTTTAATTTTTCTCTTAATTATTTGTGAGAAAGCCAGAGATATTAAAACGGCTTCTTCACTCCCCTGAGTCATTATAGTCCAGTCAATGAATGCTTAATAGAGGGATGTAGTCTGCATGGAATATACGATAATTTTTGGCTTCAGGACTTTGTTAGCGATAGTTAGGAGGTGAACATACTAAACGTCCCCATCCCTGAGGGGTGAGATAAAGCGGTGAGGGGGGTGGAAAGGTACCAGTTTTTGGTTTTTCGCTTATATCTCGAAAACGGTCCACTTTAGGAAAAAATTATCCAAATAAAAATGAAAGATAATTGAAGTTGCTACAAATTTTTTTCCATGCATATACGTCGAATTCCCAACGGTTTTCGAGATATACGTAATTGAAAATCGGAAAAAATCATTTTTACCTCACTAATTTTGTCAAACATTTACTTCTAGTGACTCACTCGATCATTTCTCAGAAAATTTGTGAGAAAGATAGTTGTAGAGCATTAAATTTCCTTTAATTTGATATGCACATTTGCTACGATATCTTCAATCAGAAGTTACTTCATTTATAAATTGTGCGCTCAGTTTCGAAGTCCTTCTAGAAATTGTATGAAGATATCGTAGCAGATGTGCATATGAAATTGAAGGAAATTTAATGCTCTACAACTTTCTTCCTCACAAATTTTCTGAGAAACGATCGAGTGAGTCATTAGGAAGTGAATGTTTGACAAAATTAGTGAGGTAAAAATGATTTTTTTCCGAAATTGTCGATTTTCAATTACGTATATCTCGAAAACCATAGAGAATTCGACGTATATGCATAGAAACAAATTTGTAGCAAATTCAATTATCTTTCATTTTTATTTGAAACATTCTTTTCCAAAAGCGGACCGTTTTCGAGATATAAGCGAAAAACAAAAAAATGGAACCTTTTCACCCCCCTCCCCGCTTTAGCTCAACCCCCAGGGACGGGGACTTTTAGTATGTTCACCTCCTAACTATTCCTAACAAAGTCCTGAAGTCAAAAATTATGGCATATTCCATGCACTCTACAATGCATTCATTGACTGGACTGCTGGGCATCAGCATTTCGGAAACTACAGTTGTTGGGTGTTCGAGGAGTGCTGTGGTGTCTTCAACAAGTGGTCAAACCAAGTATAAACCATGTCCAAACGTCGAGGGGTTGGGCGGCCACCCCTCATTACAGATGTTGAACTGGACTGGACTGGACCGGTAAAACAGGACAGGCGGCCAACTGTAGAGAAATTGACGTCAGACTTTCATGCTGCGCAGAGAACAAGTTTGTCTGAACACACAGAGCACCCGACACCATTAACAATTGGCCTCCGCAGTCAACGACTCGGTTATGTGTCGATGTCGACACCACGAGATCGGAAACTGCGAGTGAAATGGGCACGTGACTTTGGTGCAGTGGCATGGTCCGATGAATCCCGATACCTTCTTCGTCATGCTGACGGGAGGCTGTGAATCCGCCATCTTGCAGAGAAACAGCTAAATGACACCTGTGCTGCGGGAACATCACGTGGGCATCCGTGGGTCCAGTGCAACGCACCGTGACGACCAAGAAGTATAGCACACTGCTTGCAAACCACGTTCACTCTTTAAGGCAGTAGCATTTTTGAACAAGATAATGAGCCATGTCACGAGGCCGTATGGTTAATGGAGTGGATCGAAAACCACAGTGATGAGTTTGAATTGATGTGCTGCCGCCAGAGCTCATCATTAACCCCCTCTACGGAATTCACAGAAATTAGATTATTTGTGTGACCAGATGTGGTTCAAATGTTCAAATTTTTGTAAATCTAAGGGACTTAACTACTGTGATTATCAGACCCTAGGCTTACAAACTACTTAAACTAACCTAATGACAACACACACACGCCCCAGGGAGGAATCGAACCTCCAACGATGAGCAACCGCGCGCTCCTCGGCAAGGCGCCTTAGTGCGCTCGGCACCTTCACCGCAGCTGCAGATGTGGTGGCAATTCTATCCAGCGACCTACCGAGGACTCATTCTTGCATGCCAAGACGTGTCCCCACGGTTATCTGTAACAAAGATGGACATACTGGCTATTAGGTACGTCGTCATAAAGTTCTTGCTAATCAGTGTGTATTTTTAATGTTTTCTAACCTTTTACCAACATATTAGTATCTTTTTCTTGTATTTTGAAGAAGTAGGTTTATGAAATTTTATTTTAAAAATACCATTTACGATTTCCTCCGTCAGCTTATTTATGAGAAAGTACACGTCCTGATGTTTTTGCTTTCCTGCGGAGTTTAGTTTCCTATCCCAACTTTCGACGGCATTCATGGTGTTTTCTTTCTTCTTTTTCTTTTATTTCTTTCGTTGTTTAAAAGCATTGAACATTTCAGTTGATTTTCCACCGACTGATTGACTACGTAGTCTACGAATTTCATGACCTTTTCTCCGTGGGGGATTATTACAATCCGTGTCTCAGCAACACTGCTTGCTGGAAGCCGTGTGGCTACAGCACACATACAGTCAGACTTCTTCTCTAGTCGTGCTTTCCTTCGTTAATCCCAATTCTTGTATTTTCTTTCACAGGCATTAGTTTAATGAAAATTGCAAGCTGAACGGGATGTTTCGGGTAACACCGTCTCCACATCTTAAATTGTGTCCACTTGGAAGCCTAGCATTGCAGTTTTCCGTAACGACAAAGGCATCTTATTTTTCAATTCCTAAAATAAGTCTTTTCTGTGTAAATGTAAAGTTATGCGCTTGAGTAGGAAAAACAATCCTATAATGTTCGAATACAGCATTAGTAGTGAGCTTCTTGATGCTGTCGCGTCGTTCAAATATCTAGGCGTAACATTACAGAGCGATATGAAATGGAACGAACATGTAAGGACAGTTGTGAGTAAGGCGGACAGCCGACTTCGGTTTATTGCGAGAATTTTGGGAAGATGTACTTCACCTGTAAGGTAGACCGCGTATAAAACGCCTGTACGACCACGTCTTGAGTATTGCTCAAGTGTTTGGGACCCGCAGCAGATCGGTTTGAAGGAAGACATAGAGGCGGTTCAGAGGTGAGCAGCTAGATTTGTTACCGGTAGGTTCGACCAATGCGCGAGTGTCACGGAAATGCTCCGGCAACTCAATTGGGGATCGCTGGAAGATAGACGACGTTCTTTTCGTGAATTTCTGTTAAGTAAATTTAGAGGGCCGGAATTTGAAGCTGAGTGTAGTACGATCTTGCTGCCGCCTACTTACATTTCACGTAAAGATCACAAAGACAAGATAAGAGAAATTAGGGCTCGTACGGAGGCATATAGGCGTTCTTTCTTTCCTCGTTCTATTTGGGAGTGGAATAGGAAAGGAAAAGCCTAGTAGTGGTACAGTGTACCCTCCGCCACGCACCTTACGGTGAATTGCGGAGTATGTATGTAGATGTAAATGTAGATGTAGATGTAGGCTTCCAATGTCAAAGTGTATGGTGTACAGCTGTTTTAACGGTTTCGAACAACGATCAAATTAAGAACTGTTCAGTTTTCTCTGTTTCTTCACTACCTAATATAAGGATCTCTTTGTCAAGCACAAAGCCACCCTCAATTAAAAAGTGAAATAAAAAGGAACTATTACCTTCAGCTTTGTACATCTGAATCTCCGAACTTGGGTTAGATTTCTGGATCGCTCCAGTAGCTTCCCTTCTTGCTTTACGCAATGCAGTCTTGACGTTCTCATATTATGACTTATTTGCGATGAAATATAAAGCTTTATCTTTTAAATAATCAATTTTTTAAATTGTAAAAGTTTATTGGCTATTCGTGGACTCTTTTCTTGTAATTACGCATTCGTCTTTTTTTTTTTTTTCTTTTATTAAAAAAATCTGCGCATCTGCTTGTAAGGTGGGCAAGAATGTTGCTGTTCAACCATGACCGTGACAATTGCAGTTTTTAAGTGGCTTGAACATACGCATAACAGATTCGTATACTCATTCCATTTACCGTGCATCCAGCAGCGACGACCATCCTCGAAAGGCCCGACTTTCCTTTTGCTGTCGTTATTATTTCGATTACTCACATATCGAGGACGGTGGCGCAGTGGTTAGCACACTAGACTCGCTCTCAGGAGAACGGAGATTCAAACCTTTCTCTGGCCATCCAAATTTGGCTCATCTATGATTTTCCGAAATCTCTCCAAACAAATACCGGCATAGTTCCTATCAAAGAGCGACGCCGATTTCCTTCCACATCCTTAACCAAAGAAACAATGCAAGCGTGTGCCCCATCTCTAATGACCGCGTTGTAGACGGGACGTTAAAACCTACCCTCCGTTCTTCCATCTTTCATTACTGACAGTGTGTAGAATTGAAGCAACATAGGACTGCTAAACTACACTGAGGTGACGAGGACAGCGATATGCACAGATAGAGACTGCGATAGTCTCGCGTGCTGAAGGAACAAAAGGGAGGTGCTTAGGCAGACCTGTCACTGTATTCCGGCGATTCGTGTCGATAGGTTTTCTACGTGATTACGAACGCGCGATGGGAACTAACAGACTTTGAACATGGAGCTATGTATCGGATATTCCATTACGGAAATCAACAGAGAACTCAATATTCCTAGATCCGCAGTATGGAGAGTGAGCTTAGAATACTAAATTTCAGACATTACCTCTCACCACCGACAGCGCAGTAGCCGACGGACAGTGAAGGCGCGTCCTGTGTGTTCACTGGTTCAGTGAACCCCGGAAAAAAGCTCGCCATGAAAAAAATTACATAAATAAACTAAACAGTGTTTTTAAACGATCATTATTCGTTTCGTTCTTCTATTAGATCATTTTATATGCATATTCAAAGTATTTTTATCGCATGAGAAACGTTTTACGGCGCGGAGACAGCACGTATACGAGTCGTAGCGTGGCCGTTTAATATAGGCGGCAGTGGCCGCAGCGTAGCAATGTGAATGCGCGTCTGTGGTTCAAATACTCTTCTGAACCCCCTGGAGGCAGCATATGGACGCTCCCTGCGGCAGGGAGGTGCGAGGTGAAACGCCGCTTTTAACTTGGGCGGTGGAGCTAGTAGAGACGCAAGCTCCTGGCTATTCGAACTCTAGCGGTTACACACGAATGGTTCCGAAGGCAAGGCAATGGCGCTACTGCGCACCTCGCCTTGCGCATAGGTAAATCCTCCATTAAGGCAACATCCGCCCTTCATATTTGTCTTTGGCGCATTGAAGATTCAACAAAAACACGACATATTTGGTTAAATAACTTATAACTATAAATTAAAGACGCATCAATTAGTCCAGGCAAATTAGGAAGAAAGTCAGCAAATGTGGGTAAAAATTTATAAAGTTTTGAAATTTTGGGAAATACTCATATGGGGTGTAGTAATAAGAAACACGCGGTGGCCGAGGTGACTGAGGCGCTCCAGTCACTGTCAGCACGGCTACTACGGTCGGGGGTTCGAATCCCCCTCGGGCATGGATATTTGTGGCGTCTTTAGTCTTAGCTAGTTCATAAGTAGTTTGTAAGCTTAGGGACTGATGACCCCGTAGTTAAGTCCCATAAGTTGTACAAACATTTGAATAAGAAACAGAAAAGTTCCCCTGCGTAGAGGGGGCGCATCGCGCTTTAATCCCCTCCGTAAGTCAATTTGTACCAGATTTTAATTTATACGCAAAAATGATCGTTTTTCGAACAGAGCTCTTATTAGTTAATATATTTCTCGCAAAACTGTACACGAAAAAGATCTTGTGCATTTTTTCCATTTATACGAATAGTATTTGAGGTATAATAATTGGAATAGAAATCTATTAACATAATAATTTCCAGTTTTTGTTACGTAGTAAAGTATTTAAATTAATAATGTAATTAAGTGTATGGAAATATTTCGTAGTTATATATTCAACTTGATAATATTTCTTTTTGCGATCAGTATTGTTGAAATCAGGAGAATGTGCCAACAATGAAAACGTCAAGTTCCCCTTCCCATTCATCAATAGCCCATCACGTATGTGGAGCTGTGGAACAGTTGTGCAATGTACACTAGGTTTCGAGTGAACAACATGTTGAACTGCAGAGTGGGAGGACAGAAATTGAAGAGAAAATTCGCAGAACGTTTCAGCTGTGGTTACGACAACACTCTCCGTTTGTGTATAAGGAGCAATTGTATTAATTAGGATCTCGGTGAGTAGCTTCTCAAGAAGTAAACTGCTACAAAGCAGTGTTTGTTGGCGAAGAAGCGCTTCGAACAATAATTACTGTCACGTAAAAATTTGGTTCTCTGAAGCTGGTTAGGACAAAGGCTAACTGTTAGGCTAAAAAAAAAAAAAAAAAAAAAAAAAAAAAAAAAAAAAAAAAAAAAAAAAAAAAAAAATTAAATAAATAAAATAAAATAAAAAAACAAAACTCAGGTAGATTCAACTCAGTTATTTCAGAGAATACTGTGCACGTTTTATTCATCTGATGATTTAAAGGACTGCTTCACATACAAATTATCAAGTGTGCCATTGTCTCTGTTTGACAGCAGTGGATTGATGAGGAAAACAAAATATGCGTCGCTGTACAATCTTTTCAATCAAGTACCTGAAAGGAATATGGACAATGATGAATCTAAGTTCTTTATTATAGATGGAGGGGGGGAGCTAAGGTAATTTCGAGCAGATGTGATTTCTAAAAAAAAGAAAAAAAATCGCCAGGTCGCCGTACAGTATTGCGCCTTAGACCCCCCCCCCCCCCCCGGATACGCCGGTGAATTGGTGCAAAAGCAATAAATGCATCAAAATTTTCCCGGCAAGTTATTATAGTGGGTTAAATTGTAGGTCTTCTTGTGCTACTTATTGCTCTTTCTCCAGACGTCACAGACATAATCCTGATGAAGGAAGGTAAAGGTAGCATAAGAACAAGGTGTCACAGTTCTAAAGATATACGTGATTCCTCACTCATTCATCAATGCAAGAATTTAATCCTGTTTGTTCATGCAGTAAGCGGTTGCAAAATCACTTCAGTCTTGTTTGGGAAAAGAAAACACCAAGCTTTTCAACTCTTCAACCGGTATCCCCATCTTCATAATATTCCACGGATATTCAGCGATCTTGCTTCCTCTCCTGATATCATTGCTAAGGCAGGAGAGAAATTTATACTGTCTCTGTACACAAAAAGATTAGAGAGTCCTGATGATGTCAACTTAAATGCCATTCGATTTAAATGTTTTAATGTACTTGTGGGTCAGGCAAACAATGTTGTTATACTCTCTCATTTACAGGACTACTGATGCAGGACGCCTCCACTCTTACCGAGTTTACCTACAAGTCCAGCTATGGCTGGGGAACAACTTGGTCCCAGAAACTGGGGTTGGAGGGAATCAAACTCATCCCTCGCCCCGATTCACATGAAACGACCACCTGGTCCAGAGAAAATACTGCTACTGATTTCATGCGGCTGTACTCAAGGCTGCGGGAGAAGGTGCGGATGTGTGAAGGCTGACCTACATTGCACAACGATATGCAAAAACTGTCATGGACAAAGCTGCGCTGATGTGCCAGTGATATGACGGAAGATCTGGATGATAGTTTTATGTAAAAAAACATTTACAAGAATTTATGTTTATGATAGATATTGTGGTATTTTCGTTGTCTACATGCTGTACATATGATTTTAAATATAACAAAAGTAATTATTGATTAGTTTTACAATAATTTTAATTTTCATGATCAACGATTTACATACCAGTAATTTAAGGTGCACGAATCTCAAGTAAAAGACTGTAAAGCAAAAATTGTTCTGTATAAATAAGAAATTACACTTCATTTTACCTTCGGATTTTAGCGCTCATAAACTAATTACCTTACTTAAACATGCATTTCAGCTGTTCTAAGAAGAATTTCACCAGAAATGTTTTCTGACATATAGATTCGTGAATGTTTTAAAAAAAGCAAAATTACAGTAAGGGGTGGAGCAGGGGAAAACACCTCCGATAGGGTAGGGAACCTTTCTGTTTTTTACTTCTACATCCCCCAAGCGTGTTTTTTTTTCCAAAGTTTCAAAACTTTATAATATTTAAAATATTTTTATACTTTTTTAAATAAATTACATTAAGGGGTGGGGGAGGGAACGCACCCCAGTAGAGGAGGGAACTTTTCTGTTTTGTACTTCTACATCCCCTATGAGTGTTTTCCGAAAGTTTCAAAACATTATAAATTTTTCTCCCATTTTTCCTAAATTTCCTGGACTAAACTGTAGGCGCGGAGGAGCGGCCGAGCGCATTGAGGCGCTATGCTCAGATGCGCGAGGCCGTTCCCCGTCGGAGGTTCGAATCCCCCTCGAGCAAGGATGTTTGTGCCGTCTTTAGTATAAGCTAGTTCATAACTAGTTTGTAAGTTTGGGGACTGATGACCCCGCAGGTAAGTCTCATAAGCTTTACAAACATTTAAACTAAAGTGTAAAACTCTTCAGAAGATCCGATCATGAATAATAATGAAGTCACTACTCTCCACCTAGCAAAAATAGCCGTGTGGTTAGTGGCATGGCGTTGCGCCGTAGCGAGTTCGAGACCGACCGCAAGCAATTTTTTTTTAATTCAATCTTCCTTTTAACATATACAGGAACAACAATGACTTTTGTATTGTTACTTGTCACATATCTTTGGACGTTTTAGCGAATGAGTCGTGATTTTGAGGGTAAATGGCATTTATACTCTTCATTGTAACAAATATTTAACTGAGCGTGGGGAGAGCAGTATTTGCGCATGCGTAAGGTTAGGAGGGGATGCTGCTTACAGTGTCACGTGACTCGAAGATAGCTTGTTCTTCACTATTACAGGCACTTAACAGTGTAATCAGTTACTTACTGTGTTTAAGCGTTCACGTGCATATCCATATGTTCTTGGTGTTTATTATCAAAGAAAAATGAACAACGTTCAGTATATATTAGAATCAAATTACTCAGCTTTAAGTTTGGAACAAAAGTGTGAAATATATCTAAGGGGAGGGGGGGCAAACCGTGTCGCTTTCCCCCGGCGCACACTCGCAGAGGTGCGCCAAATTGTTTTTGGACGCCGAAACATCGAACATCGACTCACCGAGCGGGGGGGGGGGGGGGGCACTATCAAGATCTGGCACTCAATGAAGTGATCCGCCACTCATGTGAAGCACCAGCCGCCACTGCCCAAAGCCCGCGCTTAATGACCGAGCAGCCGCGTTTTTGGAGTCCTCAGCGCTACAGACAAGCACCACTACATCTACATAGATACTCTGCAAATCACATTTAAGTGCCTGGCAGAGGGTTCATTAACCACTTTCATAACTTTTCTTTACTGTTCCATTCTCTAATAGCGCGCGGGAAGATAGAACACCTAAATCGTTCCGTTTTCGATCTGATTTCTCTTATTGTATTGAGATGGTCATGTCTCCCTAAGTAGGTGGGTGCTAGCAAAATACTTTCACATTTAGAAGTAAAAGTCGGTGATTGAAACTTTGCAAACAGATCACGCCGCAATGAATAACGTCTTTCTTTTAATGATTTCTACCCCAATTCGTCACATTTCCGTGACGTCCCCCCCCCCCCCCCCCCGTAACGTGGTAAAACAAAACGAGCTGCCCTTCTCTGAACCTTCTCAATATCTTCCGTTAGTCCCACCTGGTGAGGGTTCACAATAGGCAACAGTACTCCAGGAGAGGACGCACAAGTGTGATGTAGGCAGTCTCTTTGGTGGAGATGGTGCATCTTCGAAGCGTTCTGCTAATGAAACGTAATCTTTGGTTCGCCTTCCCCAAAATATTTTCTGTGTGTTCTCTCCAGTCTAAGTTGTTCGTAATTGCAACTCCTAGGTATTTGATAGAATTCACGATCTTAAAGTTTGACTGATTTATCGCGTAATTGAAGTTCAGCGGATTTCTAATAGTGGTCATGTGTATTACTTCACACTTTTCTTTATTTAGTGTAAGTTGCCAATTTTCGCACCATGTAGAAATTTTATCTAAATCGCTTTGCAGTTGCTTTTGATCCTCTGTTGACTTCACTAACCGATGAACGACAGCATCATCCGCGTGAAATAACCCCAGAAGTCAATGCGAGACATGCGACGAACCTATTCTTCAGGACAGAATGACGGGTTAATAGACTACGGTAACAGACGACCGACTCCAGCGCCGTTGCTAGCAGTACGACATTGCCTAAAGCGCACCTCTCCTCATTCGGTTGCAACGAAAAACCGTTGTTTGGTCAGATGAGTTACGTCTTCAGCTAGTAAGGTATGAATGTACAAGGTGTACAGGCTACCATCAGCCGTGTAAGTTTTACAGAAACATTTACTTCTTGGCTACCAGTTTCGGCACTACATTACGCCATCTTCAGGCTCCTATATCGGAGTATAACATTCATTTAAATAGGGATCCAAACTGGTTTCGTGGACTTCTTGTTGTCAGTAAGGTCCAAAAAGATAGCAAGAAGTCCACTAAACCAGTTTGGATCCCTATTTAAATGGATGTTATACTCCGATATAGGAGCCTGAAGATGGCATAATGTAATGCCGAAACTGGTAGCCAAGAAGTAAATGTTTGTATAAAATATACTGCTGATGGTAACCTGTTTCCTACATACTCTTGACCAGCCTCAGTCCCAGCTCCACCATCGATGAGGGATTCAATAAAACGGTAAGTAGCGGTCCAAAGAAACAGATCGCAGACGTCAGGCAGTAAGGTTGGACCTCGGTCAACATAACCTCATTTAAACATTAGTCGATTTGTGTCTGCATCATAAAGTTGTTCTTGATTGAAAATGTCAGTTTACGAGCCTAATCTCGTCATTTGCGGGAGGTGTTACTGTTTTGTTTCAATATGAAGGAAACAGCGGCTGAGTCTCTTCGAATGCTTTCCAGTACGTATGGTAAGGACGTTATTAGTGAAAGGACGTAAGCCAAACTTCCACGTTGACGACCATACCGAATATTCACGGCTCCAAGATGATGCTCTGCATTTGGTAGGACCAGCTCTGCGTCGTGTACTGTGAGATGTTAAAACCAAGTGAAACAATCACAGGCGCTCGTTATCGAAGGCAACAATGCGTCTGACCGGAGCATTAAAAGACAAACGGTCGCAGTACAGCGAGAGACACGATAAAGTGATTTTGCAGCACAACAACGCTGGACCCCACGTTGCAAAAGAGATCAAAACGTTGAAATGCTAAGTCCTACCCCATCCGTCTATGTTGCAATACGCTTGGCGAAAGCCAGGGTATGACATTAACTTACCAACATCATCATTCGAAAAAGTAATTAGTATGGCTTTTTATATTGGACTGCATGAATTCGAAAGTGATTTGGAATGTGATAACGTGGCTATAGTGAGGTGTGCACATTGCTCTCCTACTTTTTTTTAACCACTTCTTCGAAATCTCCACTTTGAAGACTAATACGCTGTTATTAACATCTCAAGACCATAGTAAATGGTGCACAATACCATGTTTAGGAAAGGTTTCTGTGAATGTGGCCAAGAAACTCAAATCCAAAACTTTCAAAACATAATTTTATACACACAATACCATTGGTCACTTTCTACCCAATGATAAAGACAACCCTCCAGCCTTGGAAAAGAGTGGAGTATACAAGATTACTTGCAACTGGGGGAAATTCTACATATGACAGTCAGGCAGAGCAATTTGTACCTGACTAAAGGAACACCACAGAAGTCGGAAACTTAGGCAAGGAAATTCTGCATTTGCAGGCCACCTGCTAAAAGAAGGTCACAGTTATAATGTAACACATGAAGTCCTACATCATGTACAAAAAGGAAGGAAAATGAACTTCTTTGAAATAATGGAAATTAACAGACATATGTACACTTCCCCAAACCTTGTACTGAATGATCATACACAATTTCCATACTCACCACTTCTGTCTGCAGAACCTAATCATAACCCGGTGCAGACAATGTAAACTTCCATCTCCTACCCACTTGTCTCATATCTCTACTACTGTTTCATAGCCATGTTATAAAAAACCTTGTGTAATCAGAACTTTTTGGCTGCTTACCAGTTAAAAATTATAATGCCTTATTTTACTAGTTATAAAATTCTTGTGTAATCACAACTATTTTGGCTGCTTATTTGATATAAAATTTAATGTCTTATTCTACTAGTAACCATAGTTTAATTTAACCAGTTGAAAATTTTTAAGAATATTTACAGATGTTTCAATCGACTTTGTCACATGCTTCCATGTTCCAGACATTGGTCCTGTTTAAGATAATTTTTTGGTCAAGTTTAATTTAACCAGTTAAAATTATAACATATATTCACAACGCTTCTATGATTCTAGACATTAGACCTGTTTAAGATAGATACGTTTTGATTACTATTATTCAGCCAATTTGTATCTATTATATTGTCACGTATTTTATCAATGTCAGGAATTTACACCACAACTTGAATTGCATTATTTCCCGCATGGCCGGCCGCGGTGGCCGAGGTGACTGAGGCGCTCCAGTCACGGTCAGCACGGCCACTACGGTCGGGGGTTCGAATCCCCCCTCGGGCATGGATATTTGTGCCGTCCTAGTTCATAAGTAGTTTGTAAGTTTAGGGACTGATGACCCCGTAGTTAAGTCCCATAAGCTTAACAAACATTTGAACATTTTTTTGATTTCCGCAAGTTAGTTATAAACCAAAACACTAGTCTCCTTTGAAAGTTATATATCTAGCAAGTTAAGATCTTTGTAACTTAAACTTGTAATGTTTACCTGATGATGGCGTAACAGCCGAAAACCGGTTCGTAAACCAATAAATTTGCAGAATATCTCACAGTTATCTTGTGTATTTCATTCATAATAATACAAGCGCTTTCAGGTGTGTAGTATTCTTGTATGTGTGTGTTTTGCGCTATTATAAGTACTCTAAGCAGAGAGATTTTGGCACTACTGATTGAATATGTAATGATACACTGATGCCGTTGAATTGCATATAGTTTCCTTCCTATGGCATTGATATCTTGCTACTTTGTTTCTCCCTGTTAAAATGTTACTTGAGTTACAATTTGGGTGGCCAGATGTCCGGCGTTTCGCATGCTACTCCTTTTTTAAGCATTATACTACGGCCCGCCAAGAGATTAGAAAACCTTAAAATATCCTATATTTCAATATTATCTTGCGAAATCCGATTATCGTCTTATTCGAGGGAAATCAATAACAATTCAGACAATGAAGAATGGGACTCATATACGAAAGACGCCTTTTGCGGAGGAAAGGAAGTTTCGTTGAAAGTGTAGCGTCTGCCACGTATGTCGCCTGCAGTCATTTCAGACGCAAACATCACTCGCGCCGATGAGATATGCAAAATATCCGACAGTAGTAATATGACGAACAGACGTTGGCAGAAACGAAACTTACACATTATGCAACTGATTTTCTGCTCTTTGTGTGAGGTAGGGAACCCGTGTCACCCCAATGGCGCTACCGAGCGTCAAAATTATAGGTGTTGGCGTTGCACAAGATGACGTTAGTCTACAAAACACAACATAGTATCGCTGTCATTTTCTGTCAGTTACATCCGTTATACTATGCTATAGCGTACAACATCAGAGATTGTGTTGGAGGTTTTGAGGGGCAATAAACCATGAGGAGAAGCACAAGTACGTCACCATCAGCCTTCACGGCAAGAGAGCATTGTATTCATAGGAAACACGGTCTGCTCACACAGCTGCTAGCTCCATCTTCTCCACCGGCGATCACTCGCAAACCTCGAATATCAAAAACCATATATTACAGACCTGGCCGCGGTCTGCGTGTGCATAGAACGACGCGTCGCCGCCCGAGGGGTGGCCTAGCGGCAGCCGGCCGCAGCGGCCAAGCGGTCTGCGGCGCGCCAGTCAAGGTCTGCACGGCCACTACGGTCGGGGGTTCGAATCCCCCCTCGGGCATGGATATTTGTGCCGTCCTTAGTATTAGCTAGTTCTTAAGTAGTTTGTAAGCTTAGGGACTGATGACCCATAAGTTAACCCATTTCTTCCCAAATATAGAAATTGTGAAAAAGTGTTATATTTAGTGATCAGGTTCTCTTTAAAATAATTGAAATAACATTACAAATATTACAAACTAGCAGTATGTGTTGTAATTTGCATCGCCCAATGTTGCGCTGTTTCCTAGTAAAAAAAATAGAAAAATTTAGTTTTTGTGATCAGATTCTTCTATTTGTTCAAACAGTGCAATATTGTCTATTATATGATAACTCTGACTTACATCGATGGTATCACTCATGAAATATTGAAAAACACTCTGTGTGAAGCTGAACTTGACATTTCTTGTGTATATAGATCATCTGACGTTTGTACATCTTGCATCTTTTTACGAAGTGTTAAGGTAATTGTGAAACTTTAACACATGTACAGAGAGAGCAGTGAAGGCCTTTTAACACATGTCTGGTGAGTTTTGTATAGTAAGTCCATTTCGACTGTATTTTGTAAGGCTAAATTTTGTGTTGCGTGTACACAACACTGGGAAGAAATGGGTCAAGTCCCATAAAAAGTATAGAGTTCTTTGATACAATTCGGAGAAATTTTAAAATGGTGAGATCATTCATTCAAGGGAAAAATATACTTAATTTTGTTTCACCGTACTCAGATCTTAGCATTCACGACAGTTGCATTTCACCATCATCATTTGTTTCACCGAATTTAGAGTGAAGATGTTGAGTGGATGATAATTGTACTCGTTGCATGTTTTGTTAATAAATTCAAATTTCAAAAAGCAAATAAAACTGGTGATGTAAATTAGCTACTATGATGTTGCATAACAGATAGATCCTGCTTTTGCGTCTGTAAATATGGCACAATGCAACGTTTTGCATGGAAATGACGGACATCACTGTCCTCTTTATGATTGCCTGTTATTCCAAGCATGGTTTCGCGCGGTGACGAGTGTTCGAGGTCAAAGGTGTCCCTTTTAAGGACGTCACACATACACACACTCATGCCCGAGGGAGGACTCTATCGTTCGTCTGGAACGGCTGCCCAGTCCGTAGCATGACGCCTTAAGGTGCCTTCACGCTGACAACCAACTGCAACAAACTCAGTTGACAACTATTTTCAACTCGAAGTTTGACTTTGTTTTTTCAACTGTTGTTAACAGTTGTATGAAATCGCGAGTTCGAAAAACTAGTTGAGGGAAGTTTGTCTCGAGTTTGTAGTTTATGGTCAGTGAGCAAAAAACACGGCGGAGTTGGGCAACTTGTGCATGCGCATTGCCGTTTTACTCTGTCGTCTGCTGTGTCGTTTAGGCCGGTATTGCATTGCAAGTATGAACAATACGAAATATTTCTTAATACAGTGCGCATTGTATAAAGAAAAAGCTACTACAATCAGTGGTATTCCAAGTTGCTCACTGTGGCTGATAAGGAAGAAATTAAATGGACTAAAAGATTTATGGAGATGCATACGTGAAATGAATATTATTTGTACTCTAAACTAACCTACTTAATTCCTAAAGTGATTTATATTTTGACTCACTTTTGTCTGAAATAATGTTCAAATGTTTGTTAAGCTTATGGGACTTAACTACGGGGTCATAGTCCCTAAACTTACAAACTACTTATGAACTAAGGGCGGCACAAATATCCATGCCCGAGGGGGGATTCGAACCTCCGACCGTACTGGCCGTGCAGACCGTGACTGGAGCACCTCAGTCCCCTCGGCCACCGCGGCCGGCTCTGAAATAATACGTGAAATCGTACACTTTAGGATTCAAGTATCGGAACCTATTTTCCTGAGTGCTGGAATAGCTTCTTATCGGCTTTCATGATTTGCATAATGAAACCCGCACCAGTAGCTCCGTACTTTTTCGTGCTTAGCACGATGCATTTACAGAGTTAACCACAAGAATAAGTAGTTACGCAGATATTTAATGAGATACTCCAGAAAATCAGACAAAATAACGCACATGCAAACTTAACATGAAGGAACTACGAAACTATTTTCTCTTCTTAATTAAAATAAATTCTCTGAAGAGATTATGTTAAGCGTGAAAAAACATTTAACTATTTCAGTGTTTCATTATTTATACACTGACACAGATGTAGGGCTTCCTGAAACATCGATTATGACAAATTTAAGTGGGCGAACTGAAACGTTTCGTCGCCCATTCTCAAACAGTTTTCATGGCCATGTCGTCGCAGTGTAGGTCCTGTAGTACATTTGTACGAACGCTTTTTCTTTCTTCCTCTCGCTATCCACGTTTCCACCTACAATTGTTTTAATTTTTCCATCTTGTCAAGGAATGCACTCACCAGAAACATAAAATTAAATGTTGTTGTTCAGACTATTATTAAAGGAAAAACGCCGAATGTATGCTTATTAGAGTTTGAAACTGATTTCAACACTTTGCAACAGTTGAAAGTTTGCCAAACTCACAACTGTTTTAAGTTTGCTAGACTGGCAACTGTTGCAAGTGTTTGTTTGCTGGAGTTGGCTTTCATTGTGAAGGCACCTTAAGCGGCCCCTACATGGTCAATAATATTGACAATATTTCCCGGCTGCACAATAATATTGACGGTCTAGGGGTGCGATTGAGAAGAAGCGCAATAATATTGAGAACATCAAAAACTTCTGAAATACATTGCGCTGCCTGTAAATATTGTGCCGTCTGTGGGCAGTATTGACAATATCTTTGACAGATTATCGCGCTATGTTGTTAAGTTTGCTGTTTCGTGAGTGAATCTTTGACGCTCCTTATACGAGTTTTTCATCCATCTTCGGTTTTTTCGGCTTGCAACAAAATAAAGCAATAATAATAGCAGCAGCGTCTTTATCGTCCAACATTCACACCACAATATTATCACTTAACTGCCCTGGTGGGGTCATATTTGACCCCAAGGGTTTTCCTTTTAATGTTTCTCCGCTAAGTGACATGGTGGAGAGCTACCCGCACTTGTAATCTTAGTTCCCGCCAGACAGCGCTAGTGTACGGTTCGGCTGCCCATTTCCGTGTGTCGTTTACTGTCCAGTGGCCTCCGGGGTCTTATTTGACCCCCGCAAGGGTAGCAGTGTGGGCCTTTAACTGTGTTGCAGTACTTTAGATTTTGAGTGATGTATGTTATTCATTACACTTATTTTGCAAGTAAATCGTACGTATGTTTTATAGAACGACATAACATGGCTGGCAGATTATAATGCTTTATTGCCTGAAGAAATAGCGAACATTTAGAAAGAAAGTTTTCACGCTTATGATGACATTTCAGTTGATGATGATGATTTGGAGCCGGCCGCGGTGGCCGAGGGGACTGAGGCGCTCCAGTCACGGTCTGCACGGCCACTACGGTCGGAGGTTCGAATCCCCCCTCGGGCATGGATATTTGTTCCGTCCTTAGGATAAGCTAGTTGATAAGTAGTTTGTAAGTTTAGGGACTGATGACCCCGTAGTTAAGTCCCATAAGCTATACAAACATTTTAACTTTTTTTTTTGATGATTTGGAAGAAACTGATCATGACAGTGGATCAGAAATATTGGGTGACAATTCCAATGACGACCCTGATTTTGTCCCAAATGAACAAGAAGATGAATCTGATGCGCATTATAGTTCTGGAGATGCACAGTCGAATAAGGGAGATAATGATCAATCTGCAGACAACGTAGATGGCCATGCGGTTAGAGCAGCTGGAAGGTGTGTATTAAGTCGTAGCAATAAATGTATAATTTCTGCCTGAACCACGCACTAACCCGCGACATTTCCCACCCAAGAGGAGTTGCCAAGTGAGTCGAAAAAATCGAGAACAAAAAGCAGTCGACTTCATGCTCCAAGTGCTACAATGGAGACTGTAAAGTCCACGGCAAGCAAGAAATCCTAAGCGAATGCTGACAAGTCTAGAAAAGGCAATGAAAAATATATTTTATAAAAATTTATAAAATTTAAAAAATATATATATAAATCAACATTCAACAGAAGAATTTCAAGAAATGTGGTTCGAAAAGCATTTTTCTTGTTTTCAGATGGCAAGAACGATGCCTTCAGAAGTGGAAAACACGGAAAATGACATATTTCTAATGAAAACAAATGTTTGTGTGAATTAAAAACAAAAATTGTCAGAAAAATTCAAATCTTTTAAAATAATTTCTTTGTGCTTACTTCTATGTTAAAATGAATTTGTTTAGCTTACAATATGATCATTATACTTGCATTAACTAGAAAAAAAATTATGTATATTGAAAAACAGTCATTTACAATTATTTACCCCCAAATAATTTGAGGTCAAAAATGACCCCACCAGGGCCGGCCGCAGTGGCCGAGGAGACTGAGGCACTCCAGTCACGGTCTGCACGGCCACTGCGGTCGGGGGTTCGAATCCCCCCTCGGGCATGGATATTTGTGCCGTCCTAGTTCATAAGTAGTTTGTAAGTTTAGGGACTGATGACCCCGTAGTTAAGTCCCATAAGCTATACAAACATTTGAACATTTTTGACCTCACCAGGGTATGAGAGTTACCTGCATTCGCCAGGGCAATTAAGGGTTATTGATCAGTCTAGGAGAGAGAGAACGACAGTAATATTGCACAATATTATTGTCCGTGTAGGGGCCGCTTATGACCACTCATGGCCATTCGGCGCGGCTGCCTGATTCAGGGTAAAGACAAATTCGCTGCTGGGAACGATTGGCATTAATCGGCGGTGGGAGCTAGACATTGGTCGGAAAACCCACGGTGCTAAACTGCTTGTCCGGAAGTGCCACGGTACCTGCTAAATGGCTGGAAACATCGCGATCAGACAGCCCACGTAAGTCGCGCGACACCCGTCCCTCCGTTTCCCCCTCAGCTCCGCGCCTTCGGGTACACTCGAGCCGTAAATGGGCGCCTTTACCTGCCTGGAATGCAGTCCGCGAGCCCATTCACGCAAACTGACGTCGAGTTAAACGTAGCTGACAATTCCGTATAATCTGCCGGGACTACCCGTTCCCCTCCCGACTGTACGGGACTGCGGGTGCATCGGTCGGCCAGGTAAAAAGGTGTGCAGCGACTGTGAAGTTGCGAGCGCGGTTGCGTGGCAACAGCGCGGCGCGCCGCTGCCAGCGCCAGGTGAGAAGCGGCCAGTGGCAGTCGCTCGCCGACCGCCGCCGCCGCCGCAGCCGCCTCTGCTCACGGCTGCCTCGCTGCCCTCGCGCTCGCCAGTAAGTACCTCGCGCTCGTCACTCGCGCCCCGTACCGGCGGTGACAGCAGCCTGACTCACCGGCCACGCCCGCGCTTTGTCTGCCTGCCACCTGGTGATCGCCTCCACATTCCTGCCTCCTACACCGCTCGCTTATCGAACAAACGACCCGTCCTTTCAGCGCAGCGCAATCTCATTTTGTCACCGCACCAGACCTGCGTTTCGTAAACCCTAAACCGTACAGTAACTCACTGCAGGTCCTATTACAAAGTGAGACATTCTTCCGCCGCTGCAAATAAAAATTAAATATATTTCGTCTCCAAACACAGTATCCCTAAACGACTAAAACTATCGTAACTAGTTACCTATGCAAGTACGACCCTTAACATTTCTGGTGGTTTTCGTGAACATCTAATTTAAGAACAAAAACAGAAGAATCGGTGAGCGAGACCTGATTTGTGCAACAGGTGGTAACGAAGCAACAGTGACAGGCCGAAGCAACCCGATATTCACAGCGGAATGCAATGCACACTGTGCGTTTCGCGGTAGCCCGCCTACTCGTTTACTGATATCTCCGAATAAACCACAATTTCGAAGCCGTTCATTCCGAAACACACACCTGTTTTACTGTTGACGATCAATCGATTCACTGCTCTCGCTATTCGATAGCTTTCAGTATCAATGTAGCCCAGAATTATTCCAATGTGAACTTCGGCGTGAGGTTTATCATATAAACTGTATACGCTTACTATACTAACCGTACCGTTAGCAACAAAATTACTTGCAAAACATCTCGTAATTTTTTTTAATACCACTGCATCAGCTATAGCGAATATTAATTCCAACAGATGTCATAGCTCTACGAAAAGTGACACAGTTTGATTTAGAGTTAATTAGCAGTAAACCGTATCTCATAGTTGTTACCGTTTTAATGTGTTATGAAGCTACTTTCCCTGTCTCCTTAAGTAGGTTGTGACGCAACTTGCCCGTCATTTGTGCAGGACAAAAGGCGTTAACGACTTGCCTGTTATTTCTTCAGTGCGTGTGTGTGAATAGCGGTTCGTCGTATTTCGAGTTTTAGTACCAGATACTCACTGTAAAACTAGGGTACAAAATTTGCTTTACATACCATTAATTGTACCTTATTCTCACGGTAGTATTTAAAACCTACAAAGCTATGCTGGGTTACCTTGTTACACATTAACTGTGTAAATGCAAATACACACCAATCTCACAATACTCTCGTTATTGACAGCTAAGCTATTGTCATTTGTCAACTCAGACTGCCACACATGATTTTATTCGAAAACTCAACTCACGAAATGTAACTATATATTTTTCTGTGTCACCTACCTGCTCCGCAAACAGCTATCAAAAGCTTCTGTAATTTGATTGATGTCATACGCTCGAAGTGTTCTTTATCATCATGCGTACAGCAGCTGATCTACATCAGATATGTCAGCTCCCAAAAATTGTCTGGATTTTATGATCTAATATGCAACTTTCTTTTTGATTCTAGGTTCGAATTATCGTAAACAAAATCAAGAAAACGTATTTATCACTTTCCGCTGTTTTGTCAATATTTTAATCTTCCCATTTCTGATGTTCTGCGTAATCTCACGTTGAAGTCATGTGATATGTTTGTATTTTATGTTCAGCGATCCACTTGCCTCGCGAAAGGCCAGTTATTTTTGTAAAATATCCACGACCTCTTTGTGACACGACATTAAGGCAGCACGCTGTGTAATTGCCATCAAATGTTTCTTTAGATCTACGTAGTTCATCCTGTAATTCTACAACATCCACACCTTTGTATCGTAGGCTTTGTATATTTACTTTTATAGATCATATTTTAATTTTTCAGTCTGCTTCAATGGTGTAGGCGTTTCGTATCAGTCATCATCCTAAACGTGACAATAGAGTTATCTTGCCAAATAATTACGTTAAAACTTTGTCTCGTTGCAGAAAGCTTGACACGTGACGGGTATTTCCATACGTACAGCAGTGAACTAAAATTGACTCCAGAGTACGTATTGCCAGGTTAGTTTGGAGCATTAATTTTCGTTCTCTATCGATGATTTAATGCCGCGGTTTACAGATTGAGAAACTAACATAAAGTAATTGACAAGTTACAGAATACGACAAAAGTATTAGATGCATAGTACAAGCAGAGTATAATTTTTAAACTATTTTCTGCAAATAAGTTATTGAAAAACCGGAGAATAGTCTATTTTAATAAATATCTTGGTTTAGTTATGACATGGAAGAACAAAAACTCAGTTAATTCTAAGATATTTACATACCAAAAGCAATTATGCTGTTGCACACATTCTTTTCCTCTTAAATTTGTCACTTCCTTTTACGAAGTACCAGTACTCATTTTATAGATGTTTTAGTCGATTAAATGTTAAACCATAAGAGGACGATTTTGTAAATAAAGATAATGGACACTCATGATACATCGTAGCAGTCCGTCATCGTTTTGGATTTACTGTCTATTCACCAAATGTAACATTTAGCAAGCAGGTAGCGACAAGGGATGTGAAGACCAAATTTATGATCTGGATGTCTACTAATTAATAATTCAGTAAGTCTTTCACACATACATTGGTATATCGGCAAGCAAATAATTTATTGCAAATCATTTGAAGGAGGAAAAGTGAAAGTTTTGTGAGCTACACACGCTCTCCGGCTTTTTCTCCACACGAGTAGAATGAAACAACTTCGGGACGCTTCACGGAATGTACGACACAGACAGGCTGAAACCGTTAAGCAATTATGCAAATCGTCTGTGGAGGCCAATATCGCTCGCGAGGAATAGAATGTGTTAACGAACAACGTCACCTCTCAAACTTACGCCAACGTCTGGGTGGTTCACATGAGCGTCAGCTGTTCATTCTCTATTGGACGATTGTGCGAACATGGACGAGTTTAACAGCAGATTTGTAGATAGAGGGAGACCGGGGTAGGGGGGCTGAAGTGCTGCTTGGTCGTCTGCTGTGTGTCTCATCAATATATGTACGGTAATAAATCTCTAGGGGAAACATCAACTTAATTATCTACTCAATATGTAAGAATTCAGTCCGTAAGTCAGCGGAGTATGTCTTGTGGTGATAGTTTCTTGCATATCAGTGCCCTGTTGGACATCTACAACTCTTCATAGTTATGTAGTTCACAGTTAAGTCCCCCCCCCCCTCTCCGCCTACACGAATATAGGTTTGCAAGAATCACCTTAAATTTAAACTGCACAACTTTGGCCGCGTATGGTAAGAACGTCACAAGTCACCCAAAATCTACGGTTCATACATCTGCATGGCTGGCGTATTGAATCGAGCTTATAACAATGCGGCAAAATGTTACATTTATTTCTGATGTGTTGATCTAAAATTTAATTCTTTCCTAGCCTGTTCTGAGTGTCGCTATTAAAGCTGCTCACATAGTGATGGATGCAATATATACACATGTTTGAAGAGTCCTCAGAGAGGACGCAGGACGACTTTAAAATTTTCTTCACTCTGTCGTTATAGCGTACACCACGTCAGATAAAGATATTTTAGCTGCTATCAACTGTTGTCAACTACAAAATGATTCAGACAGGGTATCAGCTTGATGCGAATAATGAAAATTGTCCTTTAGTAATAAAATGTCTTAGGTCCTCCACACGTGTACGGAAAAAAGTTCCGTAAATTGAGGTTACACTAAATATAACACAAATTTTATACTGCTAATTCAACTAATTACCTATGGATTACAATTGGAAACACAAATTGGAACCGTCACATATACAGTGTTGTGAGGAAGGCGAACTGCATATTACTGGAATAAAGGATGAAACGTATTTACTAAAGCGAATGCCTCCAATACACCTGTCCGTCCACTTCTAGAGTATTTCTGGGTGGTTCGATGCCCTTGACAGTTGGAAATGATTGAGGACATCGAAAAAGTCCAAAGAAGGGGAGCTCGTACTATTGCGAAATAGCGAGAGCAAATTGCGCATATGATACGAGTGTGTGGTGTCAATCATTACAACAAAGGTGATTTTTGATGCGGTAATATCTTTCTACGAAATATGAATCGTAAACTTTATCCTCCGAATGCCAAAATATTTCATTGGTTGCCACCTAAGTAACGAGGAGCGTCCGTTGTGATACGATAAATCAGAGCTTGCACGGAAAGATTGCGGTGTTCATTTTTCCCATCTGTTATTCGCGAGTAGAACGATCAACAAGCGTACTGAATATGATTCTACGAATCGTCTGCAAAATACTTAAATGCTGTTTGTTCATGTAGGTGTAGATGGGCATTTTCTGCTTGGGGAGAACTCGTGATTTAATCATGATGTAAAACAATCTTCTCCAACAAACTACCTCTTAAAAATAATTTTAAATCTTAGCATTTTGTACACATGCACAATGTCTCTAGGACAACGACTTTCGGGGTATTTGGCTTCATGTATGAGAACAGTCTCACATAACTGTTTCTTTCTAAATTTTTGTTGTGATGCTGTTTATAATTTATGCACTGAAAGCACTTCTATATATACTTCCAAGAATCCACGGAAAACAAATTCACTGACCACATTGTGTCCCGCCCTGCGCTCGCACCAAGCCTCAAGGCCAATCGAGGCTTGTGCACACACGGCGGACTTGAACTGCACAGTACAAAAACAAAACAAAAAAAGTATTTGATGCAGGCCCAGACACGCTCTGACGTGCAGGTCTTCCGTCCACCTCCTGAGACAGAGGCGAAGTGACGAGCATGTCCCATCACAACGCAAGTTTCTATCAACTGAAGCTTCAGCTAGAATAGCAAACCACTTCCAAGTCAAGATTCATTTCAAAGAAAATGTTAACCAGATTGGAACATAAAGTGACAGAAACAACAGTAGGAAAAGGAGTATTCCCGATATTGTCCTATTGTTTCTGCAAATTACGAACTCATCTATAATGGCTTACCTGTGGAAGGATAACGCTAAGCCATAAAACAGAGATTAAAAAGCAATAAAAAAACTCACTCTGTCCGAAAATTTACTTCAACCTATTGCGTTCGTAACTTACTGCTATCGTCGTTGAATATTTACACACGCACACGCACAAAAGAAAACTGCATTGAACTGTTTTGACCTACATTGTTTTTCATTGTAACTCCTTAAAAAACTATGTTTTGTGGGGTACCGGTGTCGAAGTAATGGAAAGTGGATCTGTTCGCACATATCTTTTGTTCGCGGTGTAAATATTTCGCTTTCTGAAGAGAGAAACTTAAGATAACATCGGTGCAGTTGGTTTGCAACAAGAGTGGAATGGATATACCTGTTTTCGCTACACGAAACTTCACGTGCTTCTGCTGTACGGGTTAATGAACTCCGACGAAGTAATCTCTACTCTAGCTTGTTATTAGTTCAAAACGGTTGTGGATTTTCATTCCAGTCAGCAATACCCTGGTAACAAGGGCCATTCCATTATCTTTGTCTACAACCTTGTAATATTTTCATGGAGTGGTACCCCAGAGACATTTGAAAACTTTCATGTTTACGGTCTCGAGCTGCTGATGAAATTCATTTAAACAAGCAGTTCCTACTGAGTGACCATTTTCAGGTTATTAAATTATTCAGCTTTGTATAATATGTATCTGTTCACAACGTTAACGCCAGTTGCCGATGTAATATGAAATAGAGCACTACCTAGCACATTTTATAGATTAACGATGTTAATTATATTACCACGGGACTACAGTTACAAATTCATGTTTCTTTCGTTTAATGCTATTGATTGTATATTCATCTAATATAATGCTATGAATGTTTTTAAGAACCTGATGGTGGTCAGCCGACCGAAACGGGTTGTTTAAATAAAGGACTTATCGTCACCTCAAGGCAGTAATCGTGACATTTTTCACGACATATACGATGGTGAACTGAAAACTAATGTCTACGAATTTTAATGTGAAGATCCTTGAAGATTTTTAAACGAAACAAATTTTATATCTTTATTATTCATGTCTTCAGATTTCTCTCATTTTTTGATAATGTCCCTGTACCATGTTTGACTTACTCTTGCACCGCTTAATATCTGTTCACGTGAAGTTTTGGAAGGAGTGTTTATCACGCACCGACGACGTTGGTTCCACACCGCCACGTTAGGCCCTATAGCAAAAGAGGGTTGCAATTTCCGTCAGCGAAGCGGGGAAGCCGACCTCAGCCGATGTTAAGAAGCGAATAAAAAATTCGGAGGTATTACTTTTTGAGTACGCTCTCGTAGTTATGAGCCGTACATGCTGCAAGGATTATGAAGTTCGGAACTAATACCACTTTTGTACCGAAAATTACCCCTTTGAGCTATTGTTAAACAAAATTAATCCTCTTGTTACTTAACGCTAACATCATCTTTCATACAGGACACCGATTCTGATTTTAGCGTTTTCAAAGAATACTTTTTCTTGGGGATAAAGTTTATCAAATTCATCGCTGTCTGGAAGTGTGAAGAACATTCCAGAATTTATTTTGCTTGCCAAACAGTTTACATATAAGCATTTTAATTTTTTTTTAAATATATAGTACTGAAAATTTCGTTTGGAGTACTGCTTTGAGAATTATTTTTATTGGTACTATTTCACAGCTGTTTCCATCTCTGAGAACACCACTCACAAGTTATCAGCCAATGAGTTATCAGATGTAATAACAAAATGATTAAATGTAACAAGTTTTAATGAATCTTCCATACTTGGCGCTGAACACAAACACCTATCTCGCAGGGACATTGCTGTTCCGAATTCAGCCATCATACAGTGTCTCAGACAGGCTCAAGGTTTCAGTCCGTCTGCGGCCTGCATCTGTCGGTTCCTAATCACGAGGTTGTTAGGTTAACACCCACGAGAGATGGCATATAACAGAGCTCTACATTAAAGTTTCAACTGTTCATACAGCAACAACATAGTGTACATTTCGCCAAAAGTAAAGGGAATTTTCTCCATGATTGCAAATTACCAACCTATATCAGATGTAACTCGTAGCTTATTGATACATGAATGCAGCTTAATAGATATATTTGGAAAAAATCATTTTTGTGCCAAGAGCTGGGCAATATTTTATGTGAAACTTATAATGATCCTAATAGAACTTAACTAACTGGAAATTATTCTATGACTGGTATACAGCAAGTATAATGTAATATCTGTTCAAGCCGAGGAAGTTGCAAAATGCAGAAACACTAATAACACTATCCCTTAATGTGGGTCTATTTTGATTTATGAAAACTAATCACCTAACAACTGTGCCATGGGTGACCCAAGGTTTAAGTTGAAGCTCACACCCAACATAGGTAAAATTAACGGCAACATATATGATTTGGATAATTGAATGTACTATTTACTAATACTTTAATTGATGGTTATGTTTCATATCAGAACTTTAATGATTACAATGTACCGTACCTTATAACATTCGATAAATGTCTTACTGGACTTGACAGTGAATGTATTTTTATATACACGATCTTACACAACATGGTTGCTTTTATTATTGACATAGGCCTAATTAATGACAAACGCCTGGTAAAAATGTCTAAAACGAAGGTTTGTCTATTTTTATATGTAATGACAGGTATTTTCGTGTATTATACCTTCATGTTCCATGTGCTGTAGACACCATCTTGATTGTTTACAAAGTTGTCACCAACACATTCATCTACTCCAATATTGTTATCTGCGAATCTTATTATGGTCTATGAGGAAACAGTAAGCTCATTGGTAGCGGTTAATGATGAAATGGAACAGTACTTTGAAACAGACGTAAAATGAACAGTTTTCAAGAAGCAGTCGCAATCCTTTCTGTAATTTTGACGTTGCCATATTTGGCAAAAATTTTATCTCGCTATAACTGCTGTACAATATATAAGTACCATTACTATTTTTTTTTTTTTTAAATTAAAATTTTATATTTGACTCCGTGTTGTGTGATTGTGTGAAATTATCATTTTTTTTTCAGTTAGTTTGTTAATCTGTTGTTGATGGCAGCAACTGCCGCAACCGGTCGATTGTAACAAATAAAAATATTATACATCTCTTGGCGCAAGAATGATTAAAAAAAAAATTTCAAATGTTTGTAAATCTATCGGACCAAACCGCGTGGTCATCAGTCCGTAGCTTACAAACTACTTAAACCTAGGTAAACTAACCTAAGGACAACACACACACACCCATGCCCCAGGGAGGACTCGAATCTCCACGGCGAGCAACCGCGCGCTCCGCAGCGAGACGCTTTAGACCGCTCGGCTACTCCATCGCAAGAATGATTTCCACAGATACATTGCAACCTACAAACAATATTATTAGATAGACTTGTGATGAGAACTACATTTCTTTCTGGTACAATCAGTAAAGATAAAAACGATTTAACTGCAACATTTAGCTACTACGCCTTCCCCACCTACTTGCCTACATAGTCGCAACTAGGACTTAGTATGGTGGGACTACCAACTTCTCAATTCCGTCGTCATGGATAGCAGCAGACCGTGTTTTCCGCCAATTCGGTAAGCTAATCTGTAGTTCGTTGTCTGTGCCAAAATGTGGTCATCGTAGCCAGCGTTTCATGTGAGCAAAGAGATGAAAATGGGTGGGATTCATGTCCGGGTCGTGTGGTGGGTGATCGAACACTCAGAAACTCTGCAGACGCGTCTTCCTTGCGCTGAGGTGTGTACTCGAGTATTGTCGTGAAAGACAACGCACGGCAGTATTCCTCTCCGCTTGTTCTGAATTGCCCTCCGTAGATAATATTCTCGAATAGCTTGATTCACTCGATGAATAAGGTCATAGGTCGAGACTCCCCTCCGTAACCGGCTATACGTTGAATGTCTGTACATCCAGCTTCAAAGTTCCTGCAGCACTGTGGCACATTGCTGTCGCATGGCAGTTGTGCTATGTGGGCAGCATGGGAATCGGGCGGAACCCCTCACCACGGAAGACAGCACGCACTTTACACTTGGCGGGAGGCTCCATTGTTCTCGCCGTCTACGTGTTCATTGTGCGTACGCAACTGAAACCTGCGACGTGCCGCTATCCACGGGGATTTTAGAAAAACATCTGCGCAAAAGCTTTAAATAAAATATCGTGTGACCGAGAGCTGGTCGAGAATTTGTTTTCCGCAACATTGTTGTACATCGAAGAAGCTACTTATCACATAAGAATATTTCGCTATTTATCCTACATAGCAGCTGCAGTCAAAGACAAAAATCCATGAATGGACGTATTTCAGTGTATTTTTCACAAAATTAACCTCGGCATTTAGACGTGCACAGGTTGGCTACAAACACACTAACCTTATGAGTTCCTTGATGCCGCGGTGGAGTGGGCGAGCGTTCTGAGGCGCCTTGCTGCGGAACGAGCGATTGCTCGCCGTAAGAGGTTCGAGTCCTTCCTCGAGCATGTGTGTATGTGTGTGTGTGTGTGTGTGTGTGTGTGTGTTGTCCTTAAGTTAGTTTAACTTCGTTTAAGTAGTTTGTAAGAGTAGGGACTAATAACCAAAGAAGTTAAGTCCCATAGCCTTACAAACATTTGAGTTCCTTGGGGTAATCGAAGAAAACTGTTTCTAACATTGAGGCCAAAACCGGTAATATCATTCGATAAATTAATCATATTGATTTACTGAAACATCGCGTTTAGACAGGAAAGACACCTATGGAGGTAAACTCAAAAAGTATGACCTGATGTAAATTCAAAATTTCATTAAAATTGTTCGACGTGTTTGCGATATACACGGAGTACGAGACAAACGAAATGTAATGTATACATATATATGTCCGGCGTTTTGTTTTTTGTACTGGGTGATCAATAAGACAATATAAATTTGAAAATTTAATAAATCACGGAATAATGCAGATAGAGAGGTAAAAATCGACAGACATGTTTGGAATGACATGTGGTTTTATTAGAACAAAAGAAAAATATGTTAAAAAAAAGATCTCTTCCACGCGTCGTTTGGTGATGATCGTGTGCTCAGCCGCCACTTTCGTCATGCTCGGCCTCCCAGGTCCCCAGATCTCTGTGCGATTATTGGCTTTGGGGTTACCTGAAGTCGCAAGTGTATCGTGATCGACCGACATTTCTACGGATGCTGAAAGACAACATCCGACGGCAATGCCTCACCATAACTCCGGACATGTTTTACAGTGCTGTTCAGAACATTATTCCACGACTACAGCTATTGTCGAGGAATGATGCTGAACATATTGAGCATTTCCTCTAAAGAACATTATCTTTGCTTTGTGTTAATTTGTTATGCTAATTATTGCTTTTCTAAACAGATGAAGTGCCATCTGTCGGACTTTTTTGAACTTTTTATTTTTTTTATTTTTTATTTTTGGTTCTAATAAAACCCCATGTCATTCAAAGCATGTGTGCCAATTTTTACCTCTCTATCTAAATTATTCCGTGATTTATTAAGTTTTCAAATTTATACAGACTTTTTGATCACCCGGTATTTGTTCATAGAAGATGCTGATTTTCGTACACATTTTGAATGTTCGAATGTTTAATAAGCTTAAGGGACATAACTGCGGGGTTATCAGTCCCTAATCTTTACTTATGAACTACCTTATACTAAAGACGACACAAACATCCATGCCCGAGGGGGGATTCGAAGCCCCGACCGTAGCGGCCATGCAGACTGTGACTGGCGCGCCGCAGACCGCTTGGCCACTGCACATTTTGAAGTGTGCTTGTTGGCTACACGGATATTTCAATTGAAAGTGCGACCAAGAATTACAAAACGTATGAGTTACTTGTCCTAACCAAAGATGACCGTTACTGGAAAATCTCATTTTTTCAGGTAATAGGCTTATTCAGATAAAGTAAATAAGCGAAAACTGATCTACATACAAAATATGATACAAATCGTTAGGGCTGTTTCCGGGATACACGAAATACGTATACGAGAATTGCTCGATTAAATAAGTCGTACTTATATTGTCACACTTGGCTTTTGATGGTACCAGTTTCCTTAAAACACAGAAGAAGGAAAATCATTAAAACAACTCGGATTGAATCATAATGCAGGTCCATAAGAAATAAAAATCTGCAATCACGGTAGAGGCAGCTTGTGGAAGGAAGGTGCAACATGCAACAGACTCTTCCCTTCCCCCTGCCTCACTTGGATAAAGGTGGAATCCGGATAAATCAGTCAACGATACCGGCTTTTGCCTATGATTTGTAGAAATTACCAGAAGCCAGGTCTAGGACGGCTGTAATGATCTGGAGGTGATTCTTATTTCTCCCGCATCTGAATCCACTGTGTTAATCAATGCTCCTATTCTTTCGGTTGCATCAGATGGGAAGAGAATGGTGCTGCTTTCAACAGCGTTAGGAAGACTACTGAAGTGATGTTGTTAATTGCCGAAGAGAGCAAACGGTGCATGAATGTTATTATG
This sequence comes from Locusta migratoria, assembly GCA_026315105.1. Taxonomy (NCBI): domain Eukaryota; kingdom Metazoa; phylum Arthropoda; class Insecta; order Orthoptera; family Acrididae; genus Locusta; species Locusta migratoria. The sequence goes on along the minus strand of CM048755.1, from coordinate 448,905,008 downwards.
TGTCACGGTTGCACTTTATATGAAGAACGCCACGGCTACGAGGTCACTGGAAATTGCCGCCCAGCACACATTAATCAATGTAATGCCTCGCTGCAGGATGAAGCTGGAATTGTGATCAGCAGAGCAGTCATTCTTAGTGTAATATTCGTTCCAGATTTAGAGTTTCTGTGGTTTACATAAATCAATGTAGGCGAGCATCTCGATCCTGAACAAAGGTTAAAATTAAAGTTCCCTCTTAAAAGATTTCGTAGCCGACGAGACTAAGTACTTAATACTATCGCTCTAACCTCTAACAACGGACACCTATGACTTGAACATTCAAAACCGCATGAAACCGTGATTATAATAACACTCGACCAAAAGAAACAACAGTGGTCTGTGTCACTTCCGTGCAAAACATTGCGTTCTATCACAAATGACATTTTAATAGAAATAAAAAAAGTAATAAGATTTCTGAAACATAGTACGGAAATTATAAGTAATTCAATGATGTCAGAGTATTATTATATTTACAGTAAAAGTTAGCCAAAACCCCTCTACTTAAAGTAATTATCATAGTGCAAAACACACATATCCTACACACTTGATACTGCTTATGTTAGTCCGCAAAGTGCAGATGCGGGATTTCGATGAAGTGGCCGCGCGGTCTAAGGCGTCATGCTACGGATTGGTAGGCCGTTCCCTCGGGCATGGTTTGTGTTTGTGTGTGTGTGTGTGTGTGTGTGTGTGTGTTGTGTGTGTGTGTATGTGTTGTCCTTGGTATAAGTTATAAGTTAGTTTCAGTAGTTAGTAAAACTAGGGACTGATGTTCAAATGTTTGTATAGCTTATGGAACTTAACTACGGGGTCATCAGTCCCTAAACTTACAAACTACTAAGGACGGCACAAACATCCATGCCCGAGGGGGATTCGAACCCCCGACCGTAGTGGCCGTGCAGACCGTGACTGGAGCGCCTCAGTCTCCTCGGCCACCGCGGCCGGCTCGCATCTACACTTTCAGGAACAAAATAAGCAGTATAAGGTTGTAGGGTATGTGTGTTCGCGCTATTATAATTACTTTAAGGAGAACGTTTTTGGCACTGTTGATTGAAAATGTAATGATACACTGACTTCATTATAATACGTATATTTTGCTCCTATGGTATTGAAATCTTGTGGCTTTTTACTCTCTATTAGAAGGTAACATATGGTAGAATGCAACGTTTGCATGGAAATGACACAAACCACTGTTTTTTAATGATCGTATGTTATTCTGAGAATGGTTTCATATGGGTCCGAGCGCTGTATGTCGAGGGTGTCCTTGTAAGAACGATCTCATCCAAGCTTCCGTGACTATATTTACAGCTCTTGTGCTGACATACAAAAGAGTAATTAAACTGGAATACAGGAGTTTAACGGCGTAATAAAGCTTATCACAACTGTGCGGGAGTCTTCCGTCTCATATTATGTTCTCATAACGAGGAAGTGCGCGGAAAGGAACGAAAGGATAAAGTCATTGTGACTTACAAGTCTACATAAGCATGTTAAAATTCAAAATCCCTGAATAGTTGCTTCTAGTGCTACGGTTGTAGGCATAGATAACTTTCAATATCCGTGCGAATCTGATTTATACAGTGTGAGGATACCATATTTTTAGTACCTCTATACAAGGCAGAGCAGAGGCAAACTGAACCATCTGATTTTAATGAGACATATCTCTCCTTTCTTGCGCAACCTGATCATGGAAACGTGATCTTTGAAACGAACGTTATGTCCACGGTCGAGAGTTCTTTGTCTTCACGTGCTTTTTTTTTTCATGGACGTAATTTTGCACTCACACGTGTCGTTCCATTTATTGGGATATTTCATTAAAAATTAATCCACATCTGAAGAATTTTATTGTTGTGTAATGTTTCATTAAATGATAATTTGCCAGCCGCGGTGGCCGAGGAGACTGAGGCGCTTCAGTCACGGTCTGCAAGGCCACTACGGTCGGGGGTTCGAATCCCCCCTCGGGCATGGATATTTGTGCCGTCTTTAGTATAAGGTAGTTCATAAGTAGTTTGTAAGTTTAGGGACTGATGACCCCGTAGTCAAGTCCCATAAGCTTAACAAACATTTGAACATTTTGAATGATAATTTTTGTGATCTCCGCAGCCGAGGACGATGTCGCACGCGAATGCAGTGACGCATACCAACATCGTATCCACTTGCTGAAAGTAAATTACGTCTTCAGTATTTGTATGTAGTTCCTGATCATAGAATAGTTTGTCAACAACTCGGGTAAAATTTAAAAATCTGTATGCAGTGCCTGATGAGTAAGGGCATTCCACACAGTGGTGATCTGCCCGTCAACTGTTGACGTGGTGATCTCAATGGAGTTATTGGAGAGACGTAGTCCTCTTCATGGCAACGGATTGACCATCTCCCTTTCTTTCATTTACAAACACATCTATAAAAAACAAAAACAACGCTACGCTATAGAAACGCTACCATTTCCCTACAGGGCCAGATAACAGGCAAAATTACACACCCCACGCCTACATCACATTTCAGGGAAACAACATTAAGAAGCTAACCCCATCAACTCCTAGAATGTCTGCACGAGCAAAGGAGCAGATGTCACTGAATGGAACGTGAGAAATAGCTCTATTTCACTACTAGCCAATAAAAATTAAACTAAGGACGAAACGAGGACATTCATATCAATATTCAAAATACGTTGGAGAGTTTCTTTTTCTGATACGCATTCTAGAAATTTTTCCTTCAGTACACAACTGGCCAATAACATTGCTACACCAAGAAGAAATGCAGATGATAAACGGGTATTCATTGGATAAATATATTATACTAGAACTAACATGTGATTACATTTTCACGCAATTTTTGCCGGCCGCGGTGGCCGACAGGACTGAGGCGCTACAGTCACGGTCTGCACGGCCACTACGGTCGGGGGTTCGAATCCCCCCTCGGGCATGGATATTTGTGCCGTCCTAGTTCGTAAGTAGTTCATAAGTAGTTTGTAAGTTTAGGGACTGATGACCCTGTAGTTAAGTCCCATAACCTTTACAAACATTTTTTTCACATAATTTGGGTGCATAGATCCTGAGAAATCAGTACCCAGAACAACCACCTCTGGCCGTAATAACGGTCTTCATACGACTGGGCATTGAGTCAAACAGAGCTTGGATGGCGTGTACAGGTACAGATGCCCATGCAGCTTCAACACGATACCACAATTCATCATGAGTAGTGACTGGCGTATTGTGACGAGACAGCTGCTCGGCCACCATTGACCAGATGTTTTCAGTTGGTGAGACATCTGGAGGCAGCAGTCGAACATTTTCCGTATCCAGAAAGGCCCGTACAGGACCTGCAACATGCGGCCGCGCAGTGTTCTGCTGCAATGTAGGGTCTCGCAGGGATCGAATGAAGGGTAGAGCCACGGGTCGTAACACATCTGAAATGTAATGGCCACTGATCAAAGTGCCGTCGATGCGAACAAGAGGTGACCGAGACGTGTAACCAATGGCACCCCATACCATCACGCCAGGTGATATGCCAGTATGACGATGACGAATACACGCTCCCAATGTGCGTTCACCGCGATGTCGCCAAACACGGATGCGACCATCATGATGCTGTAAACAGAACTTGGAGTCATCCGAAAAAAAGACGTTTTGCCATACGTGCACCCAGGTTAGTTGTTGCGTACACCATCGCAGGCGCTCCTGTCTGTGATGCAGTGTCAAGGGTAACCTCAGCTATAGTCTCCGAGCTGATAGTCCATGCTGCTGCAAACGTCGGAGAACTGTTCGTGCAGATGGTTGTTGTCTTGGAAACGTCCCCATCTGTTGACTCAGGGATCGAGACGTGGCTGCACGATCCGTTACAGCCATGCGGATAAGATGCCTGTCATCTCGACTGCTAGTGACACGAGGCCGTTGGGATCCAGCACGGCGTTCCATATTGCCCTCCTGAACCCACCGATTCCATATTCTGGTAACAGTCATTGGATCGCGACCAACGCGAGCAGCAATGTAGCAATATGATAAACCGCAATCGCGATAGGCTACAATCCTACCTTTATCAAAGTCGGAAACGTGATGGTACGCATTCCTCCTCCTTACAGGAGGCATCACAACAACGTTTCACAAGGCAACGCTGGTCAACTGCTGTTTGTGTATGAGAAATCGGTTGGAAACTTTCCTCATGTCTGCACGTTGTGGGTGTCGCCACCGGCGCCAACCTTGTGTGAATACTCTGGAAAGCTAATCATTTGCATATAACAGCATCTTCTTCCAGTCGGTTAAATTTCGCGTCTGTAGCACGTCATCTTCGTGATGTAGCAATTTTAATGGACAGGAGTGTATAACCAGTGATAATTAATAGGGAGCAAGTTTTACACTTGACGAAATAACTTTAACTAAGTAAATGGTTACAGAACGTGTTCCGTAGTAAAAATTCACTGCCTAACTGGTAACTCCTCGAAACTGTTACTGAAAAATAATCGCACGCAGCAGCACTATCATGGCAAACGGGCGACAACATCCGGTAAACTGCGAGAGAAATATTTAGGACGTTTCGAAAATTCTGACAACATATACAACCAAACTTATTTATTCAGTGTTATCTATTACGAAATAAAGCCCGCTTTAGGTAAAATATGTTGAGATAAAATAATTTGCTGGAATCACCAAAAACAATAGTGTCCAGTTCGAACTCGCTACCAGGAAAGAATTTAATGTGAGGATCAAATGTAACATGCTTATCTAGATAATGTTTTGCCATTCATTAAAAATGGTAATTTTGTTTCTAACACGGTTCAGAAAATTGGGTACTATTGTTATTTCGAATTCTGTAATAATTTTGAAAGTTCAGGTGTTAGTAAACCTAACAGACCAAACTACTGAGCTAATCGTTCCCTAGAATTACAAACTACTTACAGTAACTTAAGCTCACTTATGCTAAGGGCACTTGCATGCCCGAGAGAGGCCTCGAACATCCGACGGGAGCGGCCCCACAATCCGTGACAAGGCGCCTCAGTCCGCGCGGCCATTTCCATTAAGTTTTGAAAGTGTAATCCCATTTTTACGGCACGGCTGCCCTGAGTGAATATACTGATTGTGTCAGCTGTGAAGACTCAAGTTGCAATCACTGTGTGTGATTGCATCATTCCAAAAAACAAAAAGTGTCCATTTAAATCTATAATGGCAGTAGTGAAAAGCGAGCCACAGCGATCCATGTTATGAAGAAGCGGCTAAGTGTTTTCACGTACGTAGCTGGCCTCGTTCATACCCTGTAAGCTTACCTTTAAGTCTCTTGCATATGCATCTCGCTATCTCTGCCCATTTATGGCCTCAAGAGGAAGTAGAATGTCTGAAGAGCAGCTATCGTAGAATGCAGAAGGTAGTGCAGTCAGGTAACGATATAGTGAACTAATTGCCTTTCCCTTAACGGCAGACTATGAGGGGATGCTTTTAATTTATTAAATGTTTTTATTTTTAATGCAACATGATATAAATCCAAACGTTTCGAAATATACATGAGGTGAATAAAAATATTGATACACTAAAAACAATTACCACGCCTAATACGACGTAGAAGTACCGTTAGCATTAAAAAAACTTGCGGTCTACATGTAGATGATTATTCTGTAATGACACTGAAGTGCCTGGTAGAGGTTCATCGAACCACTGTCAACCTGTTTATCTGCAATTCAATTCCCGAAAAGCACACGGGAGGAAAGAATTCCTAAATCTCTCAGTTCGAGCTCTGATCTCTCTTATTTTGTTGTCACCCTATGTAGGTGGGAATCAAATGTTCAAATGTTTGTTAAGCTTATGGGACTTAACTACGGGGGTCATCAGTCCCTAAACTTACAAACTACTTATTTACTACCTTATACTAAGGACGGCACAAATATCCATGCCCGAGGGGGGATTCGAACCCCCGACCGTAGTGGCCGTGCAGACCGTGACTGGAGCGCCTCAGTCCCCTCGGCCACCGCGGCCGGCAGGTGGGAATCATTATATTTTCTGATTCGAAGCAGAAAGTAAGAGATCTAAACTTCATAAGCAGGGCCCGTCGGAACAAAAAATGTCGTTGTTGTAATGATTCCCAGCACAACTCCTGTAGCATTTCTGTGACACACTCTCCGCTGTATCAGAATAGTACGAGACGAACTGACCTCATCTGTACTCTTTCAATGTTCTCCGTCAATACCACCTGATATGGATCCAATAGCACTCAGCACTACTCCAAAAGAAGAAGGACGGGCGTAGTGTATCCAGTTTCTTTAGTAATTCTGTCGAATCTTGTGAGTTTTCTACCAGTAAAACGCAGTCTATGGTTCGCCTTCCCCTCAGCATTATCTATGTGTTCTTTCCAATTTGCGTCAGTCGCATTTATAATCTCTAGACGTTTAATTGAATTGACGGCTGTCAGATTTGACTTGATTTATCTTATAAACGAAGTTATGGGATTCCTTTTAGTACTCAAGTGAAAGATTTCTCAGTTTTCATTGTTTAGGTTGAGTTGCAGTACACATATCTAAGTCGTTCTGCAGTTGCTTTTGATCTTCTGATAACTTTACTGGACGATAAATGACACCAACACCTACAAAGGACCTAGCAGGAGTATTTTCTGCCAAATAGTTTATATAGATAAGGAACAGCAAATGAAAAACAGCACTACCCGGGGAACGCCATATATCATTTTGGAAAGGTTAATACCGGCTCTGTATGGTTTCAGTGGAACGTTATACCACTCGTTTTGCAAATTCAAAAATGTTCCTCAAAATGTTCAAAAGTTTGTATAGTCTATGGGATTTAACTACGGGGCCATCAGTCCCTAAACTTACAAACTACTTATGAACTACTTACGAACTAGGACGGCACAAATATCCATGCCCGAGGGGGGATTCGAACCCCCGACCGTAGTGGCCGTGCAGACCGTGACTGGAGCGCCTCTGTCCCCTCGGCCACCGCGGCCGGCTTTTGCAAATTAATGGCAAGTTCACGCAACGGTAGTGGAGATGGATACCGATCACACACCAGTCGCGACAAAGTAAGCCACAGACTGCGCGCTATTGACATCTCTTAACTCCGGTGCCGGGAGGAGATGCGACATCTACCTATACACCATAAGGTGCGTGGCGGAGGGCACACTGTACCACCACTAGGTACCCCCTTTGCTATTCTACTCCCAAATAGAACGAGGGAATAAGGATGTCTTTATGCCTCTGTACGAGCCCTAATTTCTCTTACCTTGTCTTTGTTATCTTTAGCCGGCCGCGGTGGCCGAGCTGTCTGCGGCGCGCCAGTCACGTTCAGCACGGCCACTACGGTCGGGGGTTCGAATCCCCCATCGGGCATGGATATTTGTGCCGTCCTTAATATTAGCTAGTTCATAAGTACTTTGTAAGTTTAGGGACTGATGACCCCGTAGTTAAGCCCCATAAGCTCTACAAACATTCGAACATTCATTGTTATCTTTAAGCGAAATGTAGGTAGGCGGCAGCAACATCGTTCTGCAGTCAGCTTCAAATTTTGGCCCTCTGAATTTCCTCAACAGAATTTCTCGAAAAGAACGTCGTCTTTCCTCCAGCGAATAGAGTTCGTGGAGCATTTCTGTGACACTCGCGCATTGTTCGAACCTAGCAGTAACGAACCTAGCTGCTCGCCTCAGAACTGCCTCCATCTCTTCCTTTAAACTGATCTGGTGCGGGTCCCAAACACTTGAGCAATACTCAAGACGTGGTCGTACAAGCGTTTTATAAATGTTCAAATTGTTCAAATGTTTGTCAAGCTTAAGGGACTGAACTACGGGGTCATCAGTCCCTAAACTTACAAACTACTTATGAACTACTTACGAACTAGGACGGCACAAATATCCATGCCCGAGGGGGGATTCGAACCCCCGACCGTAGTGGCCGTGCTGACCGTGACTGGAGCGCCTCAGTCACCTCGGCCACCGCGGCCGGCAGCGTTTTATACGCAGTCTCATTTACAGATGAAGTACAGCTTCTCAAAATTCTCCCAATAATCCGAAGTCGGCTGTCCGCCTTACAACTGTCCTTACGTGTTCGTTCCATTTCATATCGCTCTGCAATGTTACGCCCAGATATTTGAACGACACGACTGCATCGAGAAGCTCACTACTAATGCCTTAGTCGAACATTATGGGATTGTTTTTCCTACTCATGTGCATCACCTTACACTTTTCTACATTTAGAGCTAGCTGCCATTCTTCACACCAACTAGACATTTTGTCTAAGTCATCCTGTATGCTATTACAGTCAGTTAAAGACGACACCCTCCCATACACCACAGCATCATCAGCAAACAGCCGCAAATTACAAGTTACTCTGTCCATCAGATAACTTTTTAAAAACAGGTAAAGCAGTCAACAATCCGAAGATTGGTTTGAGCACAATAGTGCTATACTAGGCATGGTCCTTTTTGGAGGTGGTATGCCGTTGCCTTCCTCCGACCTTCGAACTGAGTTACCCAACCAGTTATAGGGGGACCTACAGTTTAACGTGGGTTCCGAACCACGGTGCTACTCTTCTTTTTTTTTTTTTTTTCCTCATTAGCAATACTGTCAGAGGTGAAAGAAGAGGAAAGTGACAGATAAAAATCCTAGGACCGGGTGGGGATCGAACCTGCGACCTTTGGATTTGGAGTCTGGCACTCTTATCACTGTGCAACCACGGCGCACCAAGATAATTTATATAGATAGAAAATAATAGCGGTCCTATCATACTCCCCTGGAGCAGGACCGACGACACCCTAGTCTCTGATATTTTTCTTCATGGGTAGATCTATGGTTCGCGGTCGTTCGTTCAGTTTGTTCGTGGCTGTTCGTTGAAGGGTTGACTCAGCTTTTTATTACAGCGGACGTTTGGCCCCCTGACCGGTCACGCTGAGCCACGAACACTCACCGTTCTACCACTTAGGAAGTCTACCAGTCAGTCACAAATCTGTGAAACTATTCCATATGTTCGTTTCTTCGTTTACAATTTGCAGTGCAGCACCGCGTCAAACGCATTTTTGAAATCGAGAAAAACACAATTTGCCTGTTGCCCTTCATCCATGGCTCGCAAGATGTTACGTGAGAAAAGGGCGAGGTGAGTTCCACACGAACGGTCTTTCCCAAACCCGTGCTGATTCACAGAAATAAGCTTATCAATCTCAATGAAATTTACTATATTCGAGCTGAGAATATTCTACAGGAAACTGATGTCAACAATTTGGCATGTAATTATATGGGTCAGTTCTTTTACCTTTCTTATAAACAGGAGTCATCTGCGCTTTTTTCATTCACTAGGAACTTTGCGCTTAATTAAAGATTCGCGATAAATGGGAGCTAAGTAAGGGGCCAATGCCGCAGAATACTCTTTGTAACACCGAACTGGTATTCCATCCGGACCAGGAGACTTTTTTTGTATTCAGCTCTCTCAGCTGCTTCTCTACACCGGAAATACCTTTTACTGTGTCCTCCATTTGGGCGTTGATCAAATGATGGCACGTTTTTATGGTCCTCCTGCGTGAATAATTTATAAATGGTTAAATTTAGAATTTCAGTTTTCCGGTTGCTTTCTTCTATTACTGAACTGAAAATGATCAACGAGTGACTGGATAGTGGCTTTTGACCCGCGTACCGATTTTACATAGGACCAGAATTTTTTCTACAGCATCATAAAATTATCAAACCTCACCCTTGAACAGTGAAATCACGATATATCAATTTAACTGAACCGTTATGGAAAGTATGTTTGTGCCGTTTTTAGTATAAGATAGTTCATAAGTAGTTTGTAAGTTTAGGGACTGGTGACCCCGTAGTTAAGTCCCACAGTCTCTACAAACATTTGAACATTTCGTTATGGAAAGTTGTAGAGCAGAGAGTGGAATCAAAATTTATAGCTCCAACATCACTGAAGTAATTGGCCGAAATTTTGGTACAAGAAAAGGTAACGTTCTGTTAGCAACTATAAAGACACTTCACGTATCTATTCCCCGAAGAACTAGAGCTGTTCTCAAAGCCAATTGTGTCTTCTTTCTTTAGCCGAGAGTGCAACAACCTTTGCTTTCTCAGTAGTTTTTTGATACTATTATTGTACCACACTGGATCCTTTCCATCCTTAATCGACTTTATAGGCACATATTTCTCTAACACTTTATTTACAATGCCTTTATATTTAGTCCACAATTTCCCTACATCCATCGTACCGGAACTAAACGAATTCCATTCATTTTTTAAGTATGATGCAAACAATTGCTTATCGGCTCTTCCCAACAAAAACACGCTCCTAGCCTTCTTGACTGGTTTATTAACTTTGGTCACCATTGACGATATGATGATCGCTAACTCCTTTATCTACACTGACATCGTTAATAAGGTCGGGCCTGTTTGTAGCTATCAGGTCTAAAATATTTCCATTGTGTGTGGGCTGTCGGTTTAACTGCTCAAGACAGTTTTCGGAAAACGTGTCCAATATTAGTTCGCAAGACTGCTTGTCTGCCCTTTATCGCGCTCTTAAGTCCAGCCCTGTCTGAACAACAACCCTGTCTTCTAGAACACAAGATCGCCATTGGGGGCAAACACTCTACCATGGGATGGGCCCGATCAACCAAAACGGCCACATAATCCTTGGCAGTAATCCGAAGTAGCCAAACCCCGCTATGTTTCACTGTTAGGATCGAAACTCGGCCATAAGTTGGAAACAGCGTGTAACATGACGGTCTTCCACAGTGCAGTTTTTACAGGTCTGACAGCACATTTTACTGTTAGGCGCGATTTCTTCACTGACTTGTGGTTTTGGAATTCGAGTTCTCCATGCAGTTTCCGAATTGTGCATCTTCCTTCGTGCTGTTACGGTCGTGACGAGTTTCGAAAGAGCGACATTCAGTTCCGCAGTAACTTTTACAGCCGTCGCCGTTTTGTTTTTCATGACAGTCGTATTCAGAGACCGTCTGTCTCAGTCACGTGACACACACATATTTGTCCGCGTTGAGGCTCTTCTCCGCTTTCCCTGCATGCGGTATAAGTCTTCGATACGGTGCCTCTTGGAACACTAAATACATGAACTAACATGGTTGGGAGTATCAGAAAATTGTCTCCTTCTTAATTCACTTAGCTCTGACATTATGCACACAACAACGACACAGGACATTGCACGCATGACATCTACATCGACATACATACTCGCCAAGAAACCGTACAGTGCGCGACGCTGCATACTTCCTAACACTACTAGTCATTTCCTATCCTGTTCCAAATAGTGCGAGGGAAAAGCGACTTTTTATACGCCTTAGTACGAGCCGTAATTTCCCTCTTTGCGGTCCTTACACGCCAGTAGAATCGCCCCGCAGACTCCTTGAAATGTCGCCAGTCTGAAGATCCTCAATACTTACTGCCGGTAGAAACGTCATTGTTCCTCCATGGAATACCATTTGAATTCCTGAAGCACAGGAGGTGGACAATATAATGTGAACACCGTTCATTACACCGCGTCTTGTTGCATCTAAAAATGTTCAAATAACTTTTGTACTTATTAGTCCTTAGGCTTACAAACTACTTAAACTAAGTTAAAATAACGTAAAGACAATACACACACACCCATGCCCGAGGGAGGACTTGAACCTCAGAGCCGGCCGCGGTGGCCGAAGAGACTGAGGCGCTCCAGTCACGGTCTGCACGACCACTACGGTCGGGGGTTCGAATCCCCCCTCGGGCATGGATATTTGTGCCGTCCTTAGTCTTAGTTAGTTCATAAGTAGTTTGTAAGTTTAGGGACTGATGACTCCGCAGTTAAGTCCCTTAAGCTTAACAAACAACAATATTATGACACTTAACTGTGGCTACCAGACGGTGCCGTGATCCATGTACGAGAATGAACATGCATGGTAATTTCCAAAATGCTCTAAGGAGAGCAGTATCCGACACTGAAGCAGTCTTGGGTCCAAATGTTTGTAAATCTAAGGAACTTAACTGCGACGGTTATACGTCCCTAGGCTTACAAACTACTTTAACTTAAGCTAAGGACAACATACATTTTGTGTCTCGTTGCCCCGTAGTTAAGTCCCATAGACTTTACAAACATTTTTTTTTAACCTCAGATGGCGATCAGCCGTGCGCTCCGCAGCGAGGCGCTTTAGATCGCTCGGCCTCTCCACCGCGGCTTATTGCAGCTAGCCATCACTGAACTGTGACGAGACTGCAGTACACAGGACGTTAAATTGCAGTATGTTACATGTTTTCTTCTACTACGGTCAACTCAAATCGTTAGTGAAATGCCTGATTTCTCCGGCTTCCATGGTACACAGTGGGAGTATGTGCGAAAACGGCTGCATTGTTTAACGTTTCACTAGCGACATTATACACGGTAATGACAGCGTACACAAAACATGGTAAAACATCATCGACGAAGAGGGATAGTGGGTTAAACCCCAAGTTAACTGTCAACGACAGACCAGCATTAAAAACGACTGTGCCCAGACAACATACAGGTGCCACGGCAAAAGCAACTGCAAAACTCAACACTAACTTGAGTAATACTGTTTCGATAGATACAGTACGACTGGAGCTTAACATTCATGGAAGAACTGCAGATGCTATACCCTTAATAACGGAAGCCATCGCAAAGCTGACAAGGAAGTCATACCGTGATCACAAAACCCGGACACCTAAAAACGCTGTTTTACTCCAAAATGATAATGCGCCGACACCCACAGCCAAAATGGTTTCTACAGCATCATAAAATTATCAAACCTCACCCTTGAACAGTGAAATCACTATATAACTGAACCGTTATGGAAAGTATGTTTGTGCCGTCTTTAGTATAAGGTAGTTCATAAGTAGTTTGTAAGTTTAGGGAGTGGTGACCCCGTAGTTAAGTCCCACAGTCTCTACAAACATTTGAACATTTCGTTATGGAAAGTTGTAGAGCAGATAGTGGGATCAAAATTTATAGCTCCAACATCACTGAAGAAATTGGCCGAAATTTTGGTACAAGAAAAGGTAACATTCTGTTCGCAACTATAAAGACACTTCACGTATCTCTTCCCCGAAGCTGTTCTCAAAGCCAATTCCTTATTAATAACTAAACAGCGTGACTGTGTGAAAAGGTCATATTATTTCGTATACCAATGTAACACTCTCGTGTTGATCGAAGCTGCCAGTAACCAATCCATCGGCCTGTCTCTAAATTGCTTCCATGTCTGCCTTTAAACCAATCTAGTAGGATCGCTAACAGTCGAGCAGCGTTCAAGAATGGGTCGCACTAGTGTTCTATATGCAGTCTCATTTAGAAATAAATCACATCTGCCCAAAATTCTGCCAATAAACGGTAGTCGACCATTCGCCATCCGCATAACTGTCCTTACATGTTCTTTCCATCTCATATCTCTACTGAACGTTACATCTTGATATTTAATCGACGGGTCTGTTTCAGGTAGTACATTGCTAACACTGTATTCTAACATTATAGGATTGTTTTCCCTACCCATCTGTATCACCATACTCTTTAATTTTAAGTAAGCTGCCATTGATCACACCAAGTAGGAATTTTGTCCACGTCATCTTTTATCCTACTGAAGTCAGTCCACGACCACACCTTCCGATACACAACAGTACCATTAACAAACAGCCGCAGATCGCTACTCACCAAGTCCGTCCGATCATTTATGACGACAGAAAATCAAAGCGGTCATTTACACTTTACTGGGAGGCTCATTTCGAACCCTTGCCTTCGATGAGCCAACGTACTGAGGACATTACACAGGTTCCATTCGCAGTCAAGTACAGCAGCTCAACATGCAAGCTAGGCTAACGTCTGTATATATGAATAAGCTTGCACTTCTCGCAGTGTTTCCACGTTCTTGTCGAACCCCTGCACGTTAAGATTGTGGGATGTTCGTTTGAACAGCACCGTTAAGGAAAGCAATCTCAGAAATTGTGAGGGCTCTATGTTTGGCGAGATGATTGGGATAGAGAAAGTAGAGCTGCGGCGGAGCGGCGGAGCGCATTGATGCGCTATGCTACGATGCGCGAGGCCTTCCCCGTCGGAGGTTCGAATCCCCCTCTTGCATGAATGTTTGTACCGTCTTTAGTATATGGTAGTTCATAAGTAGTTTGTAAGTTTAGGGACTGATGAGCCCGCCGTTAAGTCCTTTAAGCTTTACAAACATTTTTTTGAGAAAGTAGAAATTCGCAGAATATGTTCCAGTGTTTGGCTAAGAGCTAGCGCGGCAGGGTAGCGGAAGCCCGTTAGTTTCTTCCGTCGTGATGAGCACACCAGATAAGTCGCTCTGCCTACTAGCCGTAAATAAATCCACCTACACAGCAGATAAACCTACTCGCACACGGACTCTCTCTGTCAGCACTTTGTGTTCGCATCAGCTGCCTCAGCCCGGATGAAGTACACAAGTGCTGCCTTGGTTACTTCTACGACACAGAATTGCTACACTAATTAAAACTTGATATTCGTTTTATTAATGATGGATTACAGCCCGTGCAGTAATTGCTGGATGTGCTATGATCGACCTCCTATCTTCGGCACCGAAGCGGTCTGTTCTTTGTCTGTCGAAAAGTATTTAGGACAATCAGCACATCGTGTTTTGTGTAGAGACAGAACGGAATGAACGTACATGACTTTGGGCCCGTTCTTGTCTCACACTTGTTTTCGTGACAATTAATTCTACAGAACAGACACGTGCTGTCACATAATTTTCACATCTGCTGTCACCCACAACGCCATCCATCTTCAGAATCCCCATGAGCACTTACTGCACCCGTTGATCTCTCATCTTCTGTATAAATCTTTCGCGGCTAATACACTTCAACGTCGATCCTTTTCGCAATTTAATTCAATTATTCGTAGTTTTTCCGAACAGACAGGACTGATTTTCACAAAAGATGAGGATCAAAAATATGATTTCAGTTCCAGCTGAATACACTTCGTGATCAATTTTCTCCGTCGCCGCCATTTTCTCCCACCTGTTGAAGTTCACAGTCATTTAGAACATTTTAAAAGAAACATTAGCCATTACCGGTAAAAGTGGTTCATTTTCGCTATTGCAATAGTGAAAGTACTTTCTACAGGCAATAACAAATATGTCTTTGTGAAGACTGGGCATGATGACTGGCACGTCACGTGATCAAGCAGATCTAGTAAAATACAGATTTTTATAAACATCGTTAGAATGCCGTTAAAAGCTCTGTTACAATTATGTTTCAACAGACTTCTTCAGACGTTCAAGAGATAATAGTGCAAATGCAGAAGCATTGTAGAAGAAAGCTAGAAACTAATGAGAAATGTGTATCTGGTCTTCAGTTTACGAAAATTTAATTTGCTAGGAATACTGAGGAGGTACCAACGACTTCTCACAGAAGAAAGATATCGGGAGGACGGGTGGTCAGGAATATGTTTTTTAAGCCGACCCAGCAAAATACAAACTAAATCAATCTTCAAACAACAATATTATGACACTTAACTGTGGCTACCAGACGGTGCCGTGATCCATGTACGAGAATGAACATGCATGGTAATTTCCAAAATGCTCTAAGGAGAGCAGTATCCGACACTGAAGCAGTCTTGGGTCCAAATGTTTGTAAATCTAAGGAACTTAACTGCGACGGTTATACGTCCCTAGGCTTACAAACTACTTTAACTTAAGCTAAGGACAACATACATTTTGTGTCTCGTTGCCGCCGGTTGTCCTAGGTGTCGGTGGCCAAGTAGAGAGAGACCGACACAGGGAAATAGGAAGCACGCGTGTGCGGGTACAGAGTCTGAGGTGACCAGCCAGTGGGACAGCAGAAACTAGAAACGCTAAGCTAGATTAGTACAGTATATATTTCGAAGAAATAGTACAATACTTAACTTTGTTAACTGAGACTAGTGGAATGCAGATACATAGTTTAACTAGATAGAGGCCTGCCTACTGATGAGAGTATTAACTGGTTCCTGTCCTGTTGCCAAGTGGCCGATGCAGTTCAGTGGTGGCCACGAGCGGGATTGCAGCAGAGGGCGCTCGTGGCCGACGTCGTAAGAACGCCGCGCCGTGCTTGCATGGCGGCGCGCGGCGAAAGTACGTGGCGCGCACTTCAGACTTGTGCGACACCACAATAAACACACACACCCATGCCCGAAGGTGGACTCGAACCTCCGACTGGAGCAGCCGTGCGCTCCGCAGCAAGGCGGCTTACAGCGCTCGTCCACACAACTGTGGGAGTCTAGTGTAAATAGTGCAATTTTTCTTACCAGGAATTTTACCACATACGTCCTCCGCTATTAGCAGTGAATCTCCAAAAGGTTACACATACACAGAACCAAAAGTGTTAATAACAAAGAGGCTCAGTGGTTTGCTATCGTTTACTTGAGCCGATCTACTGCGAGTTGTTATCTGACGGGTGTATTCCTCGGGTCAGTACATGCCTATGCCGCAACCTGACCACGGCGCCTTCAGAGGTCCCTGATTATTTACTCGTAGTCGTTAACCGACGGACAGAGCGACAAATTGGACGTGCGTAGATGTCTAGGCTGACGAAAATTTCTTGTCGGGATGACGATCGAGCAGGACCACCCGACAACCGACTTCTAGCCCCCCCCCCCCTACCGCCGCTTCAATCAACCACCATCATCACTGTACTGTCGTGTGTAGCGCTGTTGTGGCAGCGTGTTTTCTGACTGCAGCCAGAGGCAAGAACAAGGCGATGCTGTGACCATTAGTAAGGCCAGTCGTGGTGTGTGTAAGCTGCCTGCACATTGCTCAGTCGGCCTGCCTATCTGTCGGTTGTTGCATTTTTAGAGCCTTTAAGATTTGTTAGTTTGGTCTATTTTCATTAGTTTACTTTTATATAAATGTTTTTGCTCCTTAACTTGATATTCTGATATAAATTATCATTTAAGTTCATCAAAAGTTAAAGTAATAGTGTTTCCAGCATCACAAAATACTACTGACGCAATTTATTTCTAAAAATTAAAAAAAAAAAATTCAAATTATTTCTGCCTTTAAAGTAATTCACTAAACCACTGTAAAATAATAATACTTTGTAATTCCAGAATAGTGTTTACTTAATTGTAAGTTTGTACCTAATTCCATATTTATCAGATACATGTTCGGTAGTGGCAATGAACGAATTTACGTTACAAGCACAATTCTTGTCTCGGAACTGCACTCCAGTTTGCTGTGAATAGTAACGTCGCTCACAATATATCTCTACCGGCATTGTGGCGTAGTTCGCACTACTCTGTATATAGGGTGTTCCAAAATTAAATGGCCAAACGTTGGGAGCGTATTTGGAGCTAAAAAATAAGCAAACATTTTCTACGAAATTTTTCTCAATTTCTATTTCTTACGGAGATAATTGAGAAAGTGTGACCTCAAGTAAAGATAATTTGAGTTAATGCTTCTTTTGATTGACATTAAAAGTAAGTAACAAAACACATGTAACAATAACAAAAAGCACCTAAATGAGAACCGGATGGAAATGCTCAAGATAGGAGGTAGATTTTAGCAGACAACAGTTAATTGAAAGTACTTAGAAACTGCCAGTAAATCTTTGTCCAACCCATTATAATCCCATTAGTACGCAATATCAGATATCTTTATTACACCAGTACATTCCGGGACTCAAAAATAAACTTGATGAACTACTCCTTTGTATTGATGAAATAGATTCCTCTAACCCAACTGACATAATTTGTCTCCATGAACATCATGGGACCACTGGTACAGATATACTAAACACTTCAGGATTCCTATTTCTGTGGAGCAGTTATGGATGGAGGAGGAGTTGCCACATTTACTAAAAACTGATATAAATTCAAGAATATTGATATACAAGGGCGGATACAAGGGGGGGGGGGGGGCACAAGGGCACGTGCCCCCCCCCCAGACGCCCCGACGAAAAGGGAGGCAGGGAAAGAATCTGAGCATTAGAATAATTAACTTTAATTACGGGCAACATGTAATTGTGAGTTTAAAAATACAAAATCCATGTAATTAATCTAACGTAATTTGACTTTTTGAGTTATGCTTCCATTTATTGCTTCTTGCTCTTTTTGTGTCAGTAATTTACGATAAAAATAAAAGTTGTTTATTGTTTCGTGATTGTTTGGGAGCTAAATGAGCTATTGCATATGTTTTACTCATGCATAAATAAAGTTAACGGATTTAACTACCTATGCAAAAAAAATGTGAATTTCAGTGGCTGCGTTCAGGCTGGTGCATTCAGATGTTTTTGGTAAACGGTTTATCTGATTCTTTTCCTAGACACTAAGAAATTGTACTCCCACCCATTATAAGCAGTTTTATTTGAAGTTCGATTTTCCAGTCATTGGAGCAAATTAGAAATTTCAACAGCATTTTTCCACACATCAGATACAAAGGATTTTCATGGTAGTGGAAATTCTTCTTGAAACACAGTCAAGTGTAATTTTCAGCATCAAATTTTCACACTGTAGCGGAGTGTGCGCTGATATGTAACTTCCTGGCAGATTAAAATTGCGTACTGTACCCAGGATTCGAACCTGCGACCTTTGAATTTCACAGGCAAGCGCTCTATCGTCTGAACTAACCCGACATGCTTCACAGATCGCCGTCACAACTTTACTTCTGCCTGTTCCTCACCTCCTACTTTCCAAACTTCACAGAAGTCCTCCTGCGAACCTTGCAGGACTAGCACTCCTGGAAGGAAGGATGTGGTGGAGACATGGCTTAGACATAGCCTAAGGGATGTTTCCAGAATGAGGAGCGCTAGTCCTGAAAGGTTCACAGGAGAACTTCCGTGAAATTTGGAAAGTAGGAGGCGAGGTACTGGCAGAAGTAAAGTTTTGTGGAAGGACCGTGAAGCGTGCCAGGATAATCAGATGGTAGAGCGCTGGTCAGCGAAAGGCAAAGGCCCCAGCTTCGAATCTCGTTTCTGGCCCACAATTTTAACCTGCCAGGAAGTTTTAAGTATAATTTTTTTGATCGTGAAAGCTTTCTTGAAAACTTACATCGCTTTGCATAGCAACTTTACAAAGAATGAAGAAGAAATTGATTCAGTATAATGCAAACACAGGAAATCTGATTTTAGGATTTGAGGGAATATCAAACTTAGCGCGACATACTCGTATTTACTAGCTGTTATTTGTGACCCGTAATTGGGCGACGTTTTACTATACGCTGTTTTTTCCAATTTCTGCTTTGTTTGGAAATGACACAGCTACTCCGGTTACTGTACTGTTCATCCACGGTAAGTTGACGAGTTCCATGGCTGCTGGGGGGGGGGGGGGGGGGGAAGCATCAGCGATGAGAAGGAAGCGTCGCAGTTCCCTGCCTGGCCCGTTTCGCCCCTCCTCAGCTAACCTGGTCGCCCGAGACTCCTCTTAGGTGACCATATTGATGACGACCTCAGTGCGGACGCCAGAACAACACAGGATGCTGTGAAACAGAACTCCAGCGCTCAAACCATCCTCCACACCCGGCCTCCAAGTAGCTGGATTACAGGAGTAGGCCACCAGTCCCAGTGTTGGAAACGTACCCGTAACAATGTGTGCAGTATTATTTCGCGTCTAGGGGCAGCGTAACGTTGACAGCAATCCGAAATAAATGGATGTCCTTCAAGTAGTGCAGATGTTTTGTGCTGCTGGCATCACCAGGTAAAATCTTCTTCACTTGTCAAATTAATATACTTCCATCTAATTACCAGTACACTACTAGTTCCGACGCACTATGGCGTCATTCTGATGAGGCTATTACTACAAAACTAGATTACAATGATTCAACAACCTTAAACAGTGAAAAGTTTAATAATTTATCAAACCATGTGCGCCGCACGGAAATGGCCGTGTGATCTGGGGCGCAATGTCGTGGAGTACGCGGCCACTCCCACCAGAGGTTCGAGTCCTCCCCCGGGCATTGGTGTGTGTGTTGTCCTTAGAATAAGTTAAAGTAGATTGTAAGACTAGGGACCGATGACCTGAGCAGTCTGGTCCCTTCGGATTACAAACATTTGAACTTTTTTCGAAACAATATGTCCTACGTTTTTGTAGTCACCATTAAGTCATTTGGTTCATTTAATATGTAGAAAACATTTTTCGACCATATTGTACAATTGTTTGAATTTTCAAGTGGTCAGTCTTAATTAGTCTTATAGTCCAATTATTCCATAGTTGTAAATATGTAGAGAAACCTATGCCAATTTCGCATGGTTCCTCTGTATAGGTATTCGCGTATACCCACCTGGCGAAGCTCAGAATCAGTTACATATCGAATTAAATTCAGAGCCTGAATGCCCAGTGTTCAGCTGTTGGCAAGTGTTTCATCATTGATGATGATGATGAAGGATGAAACAACTGTGCCCACAACTGAACACAGGTCATTCACGTTCTAAATTCTCTGTTCCCCCCCTTTTTTTTCGTGTGGTAAATTTAGAAAATTTACACTGTTTAATGTGATTGACTCATTGTAATTATTTTGTGAACATGAAAATGACGACATTTATTTAATTATTTTGAAAATGACGACATAGTGCACAGAAACTAATAGTGGATTGGTAGTTAGATGGAAATAAATAAAAAAGGTTTTCCTAAGAAGCATCTGTGGCCTTGTAACATATTTTGTGTGTTTCCTATAGCAGTTATATGTGACAATAACTGTAATGTGTGTGGTTGTGTGTGTTTTAAAATTAGTCTCACAAAGCCCTTAAGAACATGTTCACGCTCCTCAGGCTTGTGCCCCCCCCCCCCCCCCCCCACCGAAAAAGTTCTGTATTCGCCACTGTTGATATAAATAAATTCTGTCTAGAGCAACATTTAGAAACCTGTGCAACAGAAGTAGAGCTCCATAACAGATGCCATATAATAGTGACAAAAACGGACTTCTTTGGTCTAATTTTCGTTGAATTATTATCACTCAAAACATGTTCACATTTACAATTTTAAGTAAAGAACACCCACTGATGTAGATGTAGACTGATGATACAAAGGTGTTAAAAAAGTTTCGATTTTTATAGATTTTATCTGAAACGACGGGTACCGCTTTGTCAGCAAAACAAGATGATGAATAATCCGGCCGCGGTGGAGTAGCCGAGCGCTCTAAAGCGTCTCGCTGCGGAGCGCGCGGTTGCTCGCCGTGGAGGTTCGAGTCCTCCCTGGGGCCTGGATGTCTGTGTTTGTCTGTAGGTTAGTTTACCTAGGTTTAAGTAGTTTGTAAGCTACGGACCCATGACCACGCAGTTTGGTCCGATAGATTTACAGACATTTGAACATTTGAATGAATAATCGGTTTGATAGCTTTCATTCTAGCCTCGATGTTCACGAGGGCGCAACAGTTTCAAGTGTCTGCTTACCACTGTCCTGTCAATTGTGACTAACATGTAAGCAGGTTACACTATGAAAGGAGACCAAGCCGGTTCGCAGACGCACTGCGTGGGAGAAAAGCGTGTTATCGCTTTTTATCGCTGCCGTCCTATCGCAAAGCTGTCTCTCCCCTTCTCCTTCCCTCCCTCCCTCGTTCTCTCTCTCTCTCTCTCTCTCTCTCTCTCTCTATCTCTCTCTCTCTCTCTCTCTCTCTCTCTCTCTCTCTCTCTCTCTCTTGTGTGTGTGTGTGTGTGTGTGTGTGTGTGTGTGTGTGTGTGTGTGTGTGTGTGCGCGCGCGCATAGAGGTGTTGGGGTGAGCTTATCAGCTTCTTGTTTTGCATTCTGATGTTCATAAGACACCATGGGGCAGATGACAACCTTAGTTTGGTCCATTATGTCTACGAACATTTGAACACATGATCTGATTTTTCCATTGCACGAAAGAGAAATTATTTTAAACTGTTTTGGATAACATTCCTATGGTGCGTCTCTTCCAGTAATATTGTTAGTTATGTTAATGGCGTTTCTTTCCCAAGTGAGATTCATACCAAGAAATTTGATGATGGCTAATTTGTCGTACATGGAGACCGCATGAGTATCGGATATTAGAATTTTTTGACATTTATTGTTCGTGAAGTTCAGAACTCAAACAACAATCAGCCATAGCCATTCGACGCAACTCTCAAAAATTCTCGCGTTTTACATGACAAGGTTCTCAGCTCGTCTATCTATCTCTTTGGCCCTTTTCCCGCACATGCAGGGTCGTCACTGTGTTAACTCGGATTTGGCATGTGTTAGTATTTACAGGGTGGCCGGATGCCCTTCCTGCCGCCACCCCATGCCCCCCCATGCGGAAATGTGTACCCCAAATGGCTGCGTATAGAGTTATAAGTGTGTGAAAGTGTAAAGTGTTACGAAATGTTTGCGAACCGTGTAACTGAAGCATGACTTGGGGACCAGTCCAGTATTCACGTAGGAGGATGTGGAAAACCACCTAAAATTCACATCCAGGCTACCGGCACTCCGATCCCTTTCGTTAATCCACCGGGCGGATTCGAATCGGGGCAGTACGCCTCCCCGTCTCGGAAAGCGGTGCGTTAGACCACACGGGTTAACGAGCGTGGTCAAGGTTTTCACCTCGTCTACATACATATAAATAAAAACTGACACAACACGTGGCATTAGAGACCCCAAAACGTTTTACGTAACTGAATTCTAAAATAAAAAATATTCTACAACAGTGGGATTCGAACCACGTCCTCTATTGCTGTGAGGCCAGAACGCTATCATCTGACTTACACGGACAGATGCTGGGAGTGTTTAATTATTGGTACTTACGTGTTCTTTGCAAAACTTCAAAGTCGGTTTTGAGAGTTGCGTCGAATGACTTTGGTTGATTGTTATTTAAGACCTGAACATCACGTACCAGAAATATCAAGAAATTCTAAAATCCGATCCCCATGTGGTCTCCTTGTTCGCACAGTATTTCTATGTTTTGAATATTAGCTATCAAAAACATAAAATCTATGAAACGAAACGAAAAGGCCACCACACGAAGACCCAAGTCTATAACAACACTAACGACGAGATATGGCAGTAAATATGTATACACAAGAATAAAATTCAAATGTTTAAATGTCTGTAAACATATTGGACCAAACTGCTATGGTCATCATTCCCTAGACTTACAAACTACTTAAACTAACTTACACTAAGGACAACACATACACTCATGCCCGAGAGAGGACTCGAATCGCCGGCCGCGGTGGCCGAGGGGATTGAGGCGCTCCAGTCACGGTCCGCACGGCCACTACGGTCGGGGGTTCGAATCCCCCCTCGGGCATGGATATTTGTGCCGTCCTTAGTTGTAAGTAGTTCATAAGTAGTTTGTAAGTTTAGGGACTGATGACCCAGTAGTTAAGTCCCATAGACTCTACAAACATTTGTGAATTTTGTGTGAGGACTCGAATCTCCGGCGGGAGCGGTCGCCTAATCCGTAGCATGCTGCGTTAGACAGTGTTTTTCAACCTGTGGGTCGCGACCCCCAGGGTGGTTGCAAAGTCTTGCTCTGGGGTCGTCGTCACAGGAGGAAGTACTGCACCATAAAATAACTAGGGGCTAACTACTACAAAAACGTATCTAAAAATGACGAAGTTCCTTTTGTAACATTGATTATGAATTAAATACATCATAAGTTGTTTTATAATACTGTGAGGTAATAATGAATAAGCGGAAAGCCTGAAAACTGTTTTCAGGAACCAATAGATAGGAAGAAGAACATGATACAATAAGTGATTCTGAAAAATTGGGAAAAATAGTATACTTCTTTATAAAATGTCTATTCAGTGGGACCTTTCTTAATGAGCATAATTCGCTTCTGATTCTTCCTTGCAATGAGAAAGACTAATTTAGGATAATCATGTAAAAATAGAATACCGTGCTCCAGTCCGAAAAGTGCACAAAAACGAACTTCGTCCAACAATTTAAAAGAATCTCTGGCAAAGAAAGAAGATAAAAGTTGTTTCCTTAGAGATAACATAGTTTTGTTACGGTTCGTGAGGAGGGGGGTCCCCAGAATATTTTTATTTAGAAGAGGCTCGCCACAATATTTTCACTGTGAAAGGGGGCGCATTATAGAAAAGATTCAAAAACACTACCTTATACCATGCAGCTACTCCCGCGCGGCACACAAGAATAGAAATATAGGCTAAAGAAATTATGTATTCTCAGGTAGCTAGAAAATGGCAATGAAACCGAAATAGGCCTATCGCTAACCGAACAATAAACAACTAAATATTAAAAACAGCAGGGATTTGGAATTATACTGCATAACATCCAGAATGCAACGGCAAGAATGATCTGAAATATCACAGCCAAATTCATTTGGTAGGTAAAACGGTACACGAAGATCAGATGATTGAAAATACAGCTCCGTGTGAACGAGGACGATGAAGAAATAGTAATTATGCAATTCTGAAGCCACTGCTATCACGCTACTACATCACGGCGCTGAATCAAAGCGGCCTTGCTGGTTCCTCATGTTGCCACAGTTGTCTGATATACCTGCGGGCCATGTATCCCAGGCCAGTCATCCCGCAACCACCGACCAGAAGTTTTCAATAGGCGACAGATCGAGAGAGCAGGGAGGCTAAGGAAGCAATGCAATCCGATGGGCGGCGAAACAGCCTCGAACATTGCTTGCCTCATTATGCTATTGCAATGTGGCCGTCGAGAATCTTCAAAGGTATGGGACAACAGGGTGCAACACTTTGGAGATGCAGCGCTCACTGGCTACTGTACCAGGGGGAGCGCTAGTGGAATACAATGCCACCACTTCCACAATACTGTTTGTAGGACCAGTATGGCGTAGTATAAGGCAGCAGTTCAACAGTCCCTCTCCGCGGTGTCTCCAAGCTCTAAATGTGCCAAATTGGCAGAATCGGGATTCGACGGTAAAAACAATATCGTTCCACCCCGAGTGCCGTGGTGAGAGGCGGTTGAACTGCTGCCTTACGCATTTCCGTACTGGCCCTGCACGCCATATTAGTGTGTGTGTGTGCAGACAAGTGTTGTCGTTGTGGATTACGTCCGCCCTGACTGCAACAAGCTTTTATTTTAAAAAAGTACAACCGGTTTCGCATCTTATAGACGCACCATCAGGTGCTCCGTAAGGATTTCAATTAAAAGGTCTTACAAGGGCGTCTTTACAAATTTAACAAGAAATATATAAAGGATTGTTAAATGTAAATTAGAAGATAAAACCGTGGGAAAAGTACTCAGGAAACTTTTTTTTTTCTTTTTTTCCTTTAATAAAATAAAAAATAAATAAAGAATAAAAGAAAAAGAAAGAAAGAAAAATTTAAACAAGATGAAATTAGAGTGACTGGAGAATAATATTTGTTCCCGCACACCATTCGCGACTGGAGTAGAGAAACTGGTAAGGGAGGCATAAGGTGGCTTACGGATTGTAGATTGAGATGTAGACGTTAAACCAAATGTTCTGTTGCTGCTGTGTGATTATTTGACAATCTCTCTCGCCCGCTCGCCATTTATCTAAGGAATTTTATTACCCGTACATTCCGTTGTCCAAACTATGGGAGCAGTGTCTGCTGAATTTATACAAATATTCAGGTTCAGTAATCTATGCACTGTGCTACTTATTTCAGTTCTATTAACATATTCAGTCGATGTACTTCATTTGTACGAACTTTTTAAGACAATACGTTTCATTCGAGTCTAACAAGTATAACTCTTGCCTGTGTAGTGTTGTACAGCTCCCCTCCCTTCTGTAATTTCAGGCAAGTGAGGCAATTTGTCACCTCGTTAAAAGAGCTGACTGGTATATTTGGAGCGCTGTAAAAATGTTGAACTGGTGCCAGTCGTCCATTTTACCTATCACTGATGTAAGTAATGCCAGAGAATATGTATGGTATCTGTGCAGAAACCTGCCTACGAGACCCTGAATGGAAAAATATTGCTTTCCTTCCTGACCAAGGGCCACACTCGCTAAGTGTGATGTTTGTGTTTAAGCCTACCTGGTAAGTAGGTGACTGAAATTGGTCTGTACAGTGTAATGTCATGCGATGATGAAATTGAGAAGGAGGAGAGGAAGATAGATTCGTTTCAGTTGCGCGACCTTATTACTAGATCACACATGACCGGTTTCGGGCAATTTAAAGCCCATCATCTGTTGTATAGCCAGGCCACTACACTACGTGCCGATAAGAAGCAGGAGGCGAATACGACAATCGGAGAGGGTGAAATCCGGTGCTGGCACATCAGACCCCTCTCTAACAACAGACAAAGCGTAATGTTCTCATCCGACAGACTGATCGCCCACATTTCATGGCAACTATTGGAATTTAATACAGGACATTGATCAGAAACTGCATGCCACCATCTCACTTCTTCTCTGCAGTAAAGGAAACGCGAAATCAGTCAACAGCAAGTAACTGATGTATCCATGGCTGACCCATCCAACTATTGTCCTCATTCGGTGCTGCTTAACTTCGGTAATCTGACAGGAAATTTTTTTTATTTTATTTATTTATTTGCGTAGGTCGCATCTTTCCGGATATGAGTTTTTTTTTTTTTTTTCTATGCTGATATATCAATTGTTGGCTCAGGGCATCCACCTCTCCGACCAAACGCGCCGAGCTTGCGCGTCGTCTGTGTATATTCAAGGCCTCTGCCACCAGCGCAGATGAGATCTGTCGACATACAGGAATCATAGAGTGGCACAGGAGGGAACTATTGTGTTAAAAACACTATGTATGTAGTTGCCGAAATATTGTCGTCTGAACTTGGACGAGGAATGGTGTAGCACTTTAACCTTTGCAACACAACGGAAGAACAGCGGCCGTAAAAACATTTAAAATGTCCTAGCCGAAGGGGAATGAAGCTGAGTGTCAATGACAGGCTGTTTCGAGCGTGACAAAAGCCCGTACTTCCCTTCTGTAGAAGACCGTAATTATCAGTAATTTGCCTCGCATTCTGCTCTGGTATCGAAGCTTTGTTTCTTACTATTGCTTCTGCGTCAAAGGCCTCAATCAATGCGAGTGTTTCTTCTTCTACCTTCTCACATCAGCGATAATTTGGAAACACAAACCTACGTTTATAGCCTTTGTAGATTTGGGGAAAAAAGCTTTTGATGAATTTGACAGGAATACAAACTTTAAAATTCTGAAGGTAGCAGTAGTAAAATTAAGGGAATGAAAGGCTATATACAAATTATACAGAATCCAGGCGGTAGTTGTAAGGGTAGAGGGACATGAAAGAGAAGTGACCGAGAAGGGAGTAAGACAGGGTTATAGCCTTCCCTTGATGTTGTTCAGTCCGCACATGGAGCAAGCTGTGAAGGAAAACAAATGGAAGATTTGGAAAGGAAATTAAAGTTCAGAGAGAGCAAACAAAAACTTTGCTGTTTGCCTATAACATTGTAATTCTGTCGGAGATCTCAAAAGCCGCGGCGGAGTGGCCGAGCGCATTGAGGCGCTATGCTCCGATGCGCGAGGCCGACCCCGTCGGATGTTGGAATCCTCCCTCGGGCATGGATGTTTCTGTTGTCTTAAGTATAAGTTATTTTATAAGTAGTTTGTAAGTTTATGGACTGATGTCCCCGAAGTTAAGTCCCATAAGCTTAACAAACATTTGGAGACCTCAAAGGATATGGAAGAGGAATTGAATAGACAGTGTCTTGAATGGAGGGTATGAGATGAACAGTAACTAGAGAAAAACCAGAGTAATGGAATGTATTCTCATTAAATCAGACGGCGCTGACGGAACAGGATTGGGAAATGGGACAATAAAAGTAGTACATGAATTTTCTTTAAATGTTTGTAAACCTAAGGGTCCAAGCTGCTGAAGTCATTGTCCCATAGACTTACAAACTACTTAAACAAAATTAAGCCAACTTATGCTAATGACAACACACACAACTATGCCCGAGGGAGGATTCGAACCTCCAACGGGAGCGGCCAAGCAATCCGTGACATGGCGCCTTAGAACGCGCGACTATTCCCGCGTGCCGTGTTTTCTCATTTGAGTAGTAAAATAACTAATGAGGAGCGGAGCAGATAAGAAATAAAATGCAAAATTGCCTTGAGAAGAAGAGATATTTGTTGATATCGAATATTAATTTGGGTGTTAGGAAGTCTTTTCTGAAGGAATTTATTTGGATATTGAAATGTGCTGGATTGAAATGTGGACGATAAGCAGTCCAGACAAGGAGAGGACACAAGCTCCAGAAAAATACTGACTTTCAGATAGATCGCCTTACTGATGAGGAGATACTCAACAGGATCCGAGACAAAAGAAATTGTGGCATAATTTGACTAAAAGAAGGGCTCGATTGATGGGACACGTTCTGAGACATAGCGGAATCGTCAGTTTAGGAGGCAAAGAGGCCTGTACAGGATAGAGTAGCGTGGAGAGCTACCTCAAACCAGTCTGAGGAGTGAAGACTACAACAACAATAATTTATAGACACATCCATCACAATCACCCACACGACACACATGATACAAACTTCGTACCCGACGAAAAGGACCCAAGCCGGAATCTAGCTCTATATTTTAGTACAGCGAGACCCAAAAACCCAATTAAAAAATTACCGTTTCTAAAGATAAACCTATGGAAGGGACGTTAAACCCTAATATTCCTTCCTTTCCCTTCAATTAAAATGAATTATCACGTTCAGATTCGAACAGTAGACGAGAAATATTATTTCCTATGCAATTTCGATTTCCTTAGTGCTCTTCGAAGTCGCCGGCCGCGGTGGCCGAGGGGACTGAGGCGCTACAGTTACGGTCTGCACGGCCACTACGGTCGGGGGTGCGAATCCTCCCTCGACCATGGATATTTGTGCCTTCCTTAGTCTTAATTAGTTCATAAGTAGTTTGTAAGTTTAGGAACTGATGACCCCGTAGTTAAGTCCCATAAGCTATACAAACATTTGAAGATTTGATTCTTCGAAGTCGTCGAACGTGTCTATTCATTAAATGAAGCATAAGGAAGCTTAAAAAAAAAAAAATATTAAATTAAATTAAAAAAAAAAAACACATATAACGAGGTTTGGCGTGTTTAAGCTAATGTAAGCAGGTTTAAATCGTCGAACGTTGCTGATTGAGGCCACGAACTGCACTTGGTTTAGTGGTGCAGCAGCGATGGGAGGTCAGGGATACCAGGTGCTCGTAAAGTAAGCTTATCTGGCCAGCAGCGCAGTGACAGGTTCACTCGGCCTTCTCTCTCTCGCGGCTGGCTTGTGGACTGCTTTAACAGTGCATAATGCTCTGGCAAATGCGCCGTGCGAAAATCGTAAACCCTCTAAGCAGTGCTGACATAATTCACTTCACTTTCGCCAACAAAACTCGTTAAACACTGGTGCTCATTTCAGCCAACATCTTTGACATAAAAACTTCTATTGTGCTGAAAAATATATGATTTAAACTAGTCAGTTAACACATCTTTTTCTACTTTCACAGCCACAGTACATTATCCGATAAGGACCGTAACGTTGTAGTTTATCTTTTTGTATCAAATGAAATTACTTTTATGGTTGGCAGTGGAAACCTCGTAAGTCCAAATTTTTTTTTTTTTTTTTTTTTTTTTTTTTTTTTTTTTTTTTACGGGAGAAGCAAAAACGGTTTCTTAAAAACAATATAAAGTGATGTACATGAAGCTGCTACATTATCGTAGTGCGTGATCTGAGAACCCTTGCCTTGTCAGCAATAAACATAATATGTTAGTGGCATAACGGCCGGCCGCGGTGGCAGAGCGTACTGCGGCGCGTCAGTCACTGTCTGCACGGCCACTACGGTCGGGGGTTCGAATCCCCCCTCGGGCATGGATATTTGTCCGTACTTAGTATTAGCTAGTTCATAAGTAGTTTGTAAGTTTAGGGACTGATAACCCCGTAGTTAAGTCCCATAGGCTCTACAATCATTTGAACATTTGAAGTGGCATAACGATTTATTCACTGATAGATGGAATTACGAGGTTTTCGTCGTTATACTTTTTATTTAATGCAATTTTCCCCTATGGCAACGCTTCTTGTACGTGATAAACGCAAGTTGCTCCGTGTGCTCCGTGGTTCGAATTCCACAGGGCACTTGAACTGTGGGTACCCATGTGTTTAGCTGGTGAACAGTCTTAAGATTAGTCCAGCCCTGTAGCGCACTAACCAATCTTTATTGCGTCCAAACCAATCTGTAGTATCACGACAACCCTCCTTTTCTTTCAGATGTTTGAATGTCGTCTCAAGCAAATCGTATTAGATTCGGTGTTCTGTTGTACAAGAACAGATAGTATTGTTGTTAACACCAGAATCTTATTTGATTTTGGTCGTGTATTAACTGTCTCGTTGAGGAAATTCCAAAACCGCCTTATCGATCCTCGATCAAAGCGAGCTTCAGTTAATGTTTGAAAAAACACGTACTGGAATGTTTATTAAGTCACACGAAATGAATTATTTTACAGAACACGAGTGATCTCAGATGTAGCCCCATAACGATTCAGATTTTTCCCTTAAGAGCCAAGACAATTAGTTTCTTTATCTGGTAGTTTCTGTCCCTTTGAGAAGTACAGCTAAACGCGAACGTTTCCGTAGCAAACCGCTATCGAAGAATGTCTTCTCCGTGCAATTTAAAATATGAACGGACATGGCGCAAGATGAGGATGTAGCGCTAATTTTGAGGTGTTAACTAGTAAGTTCCCTTTACGCCCAAGTGCTAATTTTTTTAATTATGTTCGTGGCAGTGCCTTCCGTCAACATTAAAAGTAACAGTCGTTACCACGAACGTCAGTTTGCGCCGAGTATCTTCCTAGATTTGTCCTCTGACGTCACTACACTCCTCAGTTTGCGCTGTCTCTCTTCATAACTTTGCCATATTGTTATTTCTTCACCTGAAAATGGACAGTTAGTAAAATCTTTGAAGTGTAGGAGCGTCAAACGACTTTTTCTTTGACTTGTATAGTACTAGGGGCTCGTTCGGTTGTTCACGTTCAGTCTCCAATTCGAAATAGTGGTGACGATGTAGTTCAGGAATGCGCAATCTTTCATTCAGTTACTAACTCTGAGTATGCATCATCCCCCTCCCCCCCATACAAATAACTGAATAATTGTTTTGTAACCAGCTGTGCTTGCTTTTAGCTACTGCGGGCTATCTATGACAATGGTGCGTACGAAAGCATTACTTTTTAAATTGGTGTATATTCTTTATGAACACACAGATTGTGGTCATTATATAAAACATGATAAAGAGCAATTCGTTTTCATTTCAGACACGTTTCAGAGTGCTCTTATCATCATAAAATATGTAGAAAAGGTACAAAATCACAATAGTACACAGACTAAAAAACTAACAAACTGTTGGCTCGACTAGCGTACAACACAATTAAATAAAAGGAAAAAAATCCAGTCGAATGAAAGATTGTTGCACTTGGTATGACGTCATATGATTTAAACTAGATTGAGCAAAGAAGAATGTCTTCAGCTACGGAGAAACCCGTCTTGCCATGTGTAGCGTACATAGAGCAACAGTCCTGCGTACTTACGGCGTGTAATGCGACATAATACAGTAAATTTGCAGTACAAACATCATTATCGTATATGGCTTCTACAAATGAAAAAATTTATCTAACACTTTTAAAGCTTATAAAAAATATTTATATGACGTGAAAGCTATATTTAGCTGAACTACGAACATTTTTGGAACATGCAAAATAGCAGTATCGAGCGTATAAGTTTATAAATCATCTATTGTAGCAAATCGATTTCATTCACAATGTTAAAGACTTGAAGACACATATATAATATAAGCAGACATTATAAATTCAACATAGCAATTAATTAACATGAAAATAAGCCTGCAGTTTACACGTTACATTGACAACTTTGAACTTTGTACAGAATTTATGATGACGGCTACTATGTTCACTATACACAAGGTAACAAAAGACATGGGCTATCATGTCATATCCTGTCGGACCTTCTTTCGCACGTCGAATTGCAGCAAACGCGACATAACATGCACTCAACAAAAAGTTGGAAGTCTTCTCTACAAATACTGAGTCATAGTCCCCTATGCTACAATAAATGATTTTAAAACTTTACGGACAGATATTGCTATTTAGCTTGTTTACAAAACTTGAGTACACAGCGCTAGTTGCTGTACGTACGCAACATATAGTGGCAAAAGGTAACTAGCCGGCCGCGGTGGCCGAGGAGACTGAGGCGCTTCAGTCACGGTCTGCATGGTCACTACGGTCGGGGGTTCGAATCCCCCTTCGGGCATGGATATTTGTGCCGTCCTTAGTTGTAGGTAGTTCATAAGTAGTTTGTAAGTTTAGGGACTGATGACCCCGTAGTTAAGTCCCTTAAGCTTGAAAAACATTTGAATATTTGAAAAGGTAACTAAAGACAGTCTTCTTCGTTCATTACTTATATCGATATGCTTGGGAGTCACATGATGTCGTACCAGGTGAATGTAACGCCTTTTCTTTCCACTGGTATCTTATCTTTTTACATAATCGTGTTAAACCCTTGTCAGTCCAATAATTTGTTAGCTGTTTTTATGGATTTGGTGTTTTGTATATTCCCTGCAGATTTTAAAATGATGAGTACACTTCGAACGAGTCCGAAATAAAAATTAGTTGCTGAATAAAAAATGACTGTTGCCCCGTTTTATGTAGTCACCATAATAGCTGTGTTCATAAAGTCTACAATTTTTAAGTATCCAGAAGGAAACTTTCACTCTGCAGTGGAGTGTGCGCTGATATGAAACTTCCTGGCAGATTAAAATTGTGTATCGGAACCGGGACTCGAACCTGGGACCTTTGCCTGGGAAAGGAAAAGGTCCCAGGTTCGAGTCCCGGTTCCGGCACACAATTTTAATCTGCCAGGAAGTTTCAATTTTAAATATGGTCGCGACTGTGAAAACTTTGCAAAATCAAGATGAAAACCGGAATTCCTTAACTAACGATGTGTTTCAACACTGTTGTACTTGTCAAGACGAGCTGTCAGAACATATGTGATAGAATTTCTATTTAAAAAGAACCTTGACTAAAGGCCAAATCAATATTTAAAACTGACAGCTAATGTAGTTTCTATTCTTGTAAACAACATCTGTCGGTGTGATTTATCCCTTCTTCTGAAACATCCACCAACCCGTCCAGTAAATCAGTGGGAGCGCTACGACCAATATACAGCGTGAAGCGATATTCGCGCACTCGGGGATCGCAGCTTGATTTCTCTCTTGTCAGCGCTTGCCAGTGAAAGGCAAAGGTACCAGGTTCGAATCCCGGTTCCGGCACATAATTTTGATCTGCCACGAAGTTTCATATCAGCGCTCAATCCACTGCAGAGTGAAAATATCATCCTGGAAATATCCCCTTGGCTGTGGCTAAGCCATGTCTCCACCATATCCTTCCTACCAGGAGTGCTAGTTCTGCAAGGTTCGCAGGCGAACTTCTGTGAAGTTTGAAGAGTAGGAGGCGAGGTACAGGCAGAAGTAAAGTTGTGGGAACGGACCGTGAAGCGTGCCGGGATAGCTCAGAGCCGCGGCGGAGCGGCCGACCGCATTGAGGCGCTATGCTATGATGCGCGAGGCCGTTCCCCGTCGGGGGTTCGAATCCTCCCTCGGGCATGGATGTTTGTGCCATGTTTATTATAAGCTAGTTCATAAGTACTTTGTAAGTTTAGGGATTGTTGTTGTTGGCCGGCCGCGGTGGCCGAGGGGACTGAGGCGCTTCAGTCACGGTCTGCACGGCCACTACGGTCGGGGGTTCGAATCCCCCCTCGGGCATGGATATTTGTGCCGTCCCAGTTCGTAAGTAGTTCATAAGTAGTTTGTAAGTTTAGGGACTGATGACCCCGTAGTTAAGTCCCATAAGCTTTACAAACATTTGAACATTTGTTGTTGTTGTTGTTGTTTTTTGTATAGCTTATGGGACTTACCTACGGGGCCATCAGTCCCTAAACTTACAAACTACTCATGAACTAGCTAAGACTAAGAACGGCACAAATATCCATCCCTGAGGGGGATTCGAACCCCCGACCGTAGCGGCCGTGCAGACCGTGACTGGCGCACCGCAGTCCCCTCGACCACCGCGGCCGGCCAGGGATTGATGACAATGTAGTTAAGTCCCTTAAGCTCTACAGACGTTTGAACATTAGGATAGCTCAGACGGTAGAGATCTTCTCCGCGATAGGCGAAGGTCCCAGGTTCGAATACCGGTTCCAGCAAACAATTTCAATCAGTCAGAAAGTTTCAAAAAATTCTCAAAACATATCGTCCTGCTCATATTCCCGGCAGTAAATGGACATCGAAGACAGAGATGGGTGTGTGTTCCACACGTTTCAGAATTACACAATTACACAACAGACATCTAGTGAATGTAGAAGGCGTCTTGAGGAACAAAATGAGCACGGAAACCCATGGCCGGAAACGTCATCCAACGACTCTGCAGAGCGTCCAAGTTGCTGGAGGGGAAGACTCGCGTCAGGCACCGCTGCCTGTAACTTGGATTCTCCGAAGCGTCGTTGAATGGCATTTCCGGGAATGGGTTTCAACGTTCATTTTTTCCTCAAGATGCTTTCTATATCTCCTAGAAGTCTGTTGTTGTAATTGTGTAATTCTGAAACACACTGCCGTATGGGACACACACCCATCTCGGTCTTCGACGTCCATTTACAGCCGGAAATATGCGCCAGTCGAAATTTTGTTACTTTTTTTTAATTGCTGACATGTGAGAAATCGCGCTGCGAACCCCGAGTGCGCTAATTTCGCTTCACCGCGTAGAATATCCGCCGAAAGAACTGGTGTGACACACATTGCTGATTGTAACTGTTAATCAAACGACTCAACATCTCGTTTACCCACATTTTAAGAAGTCTTGCAGCAACCAGATATGTTTCCCGTTAGATTGATAACAGGGGGTTCTGGAAGAACTAGTTTGCTGGAGAAAATTAAAGTTGACAGATGCATAGTTGAAATGTTCAAATGTTTGTAGAGTCTATGGGACTTAACTACAGGGTCATCAGTCCCTATGCATAGTTGATAGAGGACATAAAGCGAAATGGAAATTATGCATCTCTGAAGAACATGGTAGAAGTCAGGGGAGCATGGGGATGTACCAATGAGAAAACCTGACTTTGGGCAGAGCACAACTGATAATAATGATTTTTGTTCAAATGTCTTCTCTTTAAAGAAAACATGTTTAACCGTAAAAAAAGGGAAAATGTCCGTCCATATAAGTGCGAGTAGGACTCAGGCACAGTAGCGGACCAAGGGGGAGGGGGGTAGCAGCGGGGAGGGGGGGGGGGGCAGACCAATCCGGGCCTCTCGTCTTGGAAGGCCTCCAAATACCTAGAAAGCACTTTTTATTTTATTTTATTTACTTATTTTTTTGAGCGCACTTTGCCTCGTGTTTTGGAGCATCCGAATCTCGAAAGCTTTTGTTTTTTTTTTAAACTGTTCCGTGCCTCTCTTCCTGGGGGTGCCCTCCAAATCTCAAAAGTTACTTTTTTATAGTAGTACGTGTATTTCCAAGTGTACGGGGGGCCTCATTTTCTTTTGCCGCCGCCCGGGCCTCCGACAGCCTTAGTCAAATGTTCAAATGTTCAAATGTTTGTAAAGTTTACGGGACTTAACTGAATGGTCATCAGTACCTAAACTTACAAACTACTTACCAACTGACTTATACTAAAGACAACACAAACATCCATGCCCGAGGGAGGATTCGAACCTCCGACGCGGGAGGCTGCGCGATCCGCAACGTGACGCTCCAGACCGCTCGGCTACTCCCTCGCGGCACAACCTTAGTCCGCCGCTGCTCTCGCACCAAAGGTTCCACACAAACTTGTATTATTTATATAGGTAGTTCATCCATCCAGAAGGTCGAGAATCTCGACAGTTTTTTCTTGTCTTGATTCCGATACTGACGAGGTATTAGTCCCGGAAATTCAAAGGTTTTCGTCCATGTTTCATCTCTTTGTGTAATTTCGCATTCGCTAATGAAAATTTTCGTTTATTAATTTTTTACTCGCGTTAACATGCTCAGCTAATTGGCAGTTGCATGTACATTGCTTTCGTCTACCCATCCCTGCTATAATGATTTCTAAGGTCTGAGGAACGTCTACAGTGAAGAAAACGCTAGACGCGGCTAAAAGTCTACTGTTGTTACGCAAATGTTGAAATGTTCTGTGGAATACTTCAAAGGATATTTTATGGATGACTTAAATCTCATTCAAAAGAATGGAATGCAGTCCTGCATGAATTGCAAGGATTATTTTGCATTAAAATGTTGAAGACTCTGGTCGGCTCGTAGGCATAGACTGTCAGCGCGAAAATCGCGTGCCCATATGCCTGTCACTGTTGGATGACAAGGGATTGTTTGAACCACAGCAAGGCATTGCATCGCAGTTCAGCCATTTGCCTGCGAAATATGTGTAATTTATGTACACAAATTTCCCTCATCAGTCACTCTACCTATTGCTGGAAAATACGCTAGTTCCTGAGAGTTTAGACAGATTACAAATTAACGTAACTTTTGAATGTTAAAAAATGTTTGTTATGACTGCGATATAGATGCAAATTAAGTTTTTGATTTTTTCTTTACTTACACTGGGAACCTTGCTTATTGCCAAATTTCAAGATAATAAGTCAACAAGAAGTAACCTATAGGTAAAGAACCTATTTTTCGCGAAGCGCGTAATCCCATTTTTTTGTGAAATTTTTTCAAATTCTGCTGAAAACGCGAAACTGTGTGTTTGTACGCAAAATTGTGAAATAATCGACGAAATTGTGTCGAATCACATAATTTGAATTTAACAGCCGAAATTCCATTTGAGTTACGGCAATGAAATTAGAATATCGATTTTACACCATTTCAATGTACACTATATCGGTATCTTGTATCATATCGAGTATTGCTAGCTTCATTTTGTATGCAGACATTGAACTATGTTCCGCTCAACTTTGATATGGTAGCGTATTGCTTGTTGGAAACTGTTACTGTCCGCCCGGTGCATTCACTCTTACGTTTTGTTTTTGTATGCAGTTCATTAATATGGTTGTCTGTTTTTGATCGAGACAAAGAAGACGCGGCGGATTAGCCGTGCGTACTGGGGCACCGTGCTCCAGTGAGCGCGGCCTATCGCCGACGGGGGTTCGAGTCCCCCTTCGGGCATGGGTGTTTGTGTTGTCTTTAGGTTAGTTTATCTTAGTTTAAATATTTTGTAAGCTACGGACTGATAACCGTGCAGCTGAGTCGGATAGATTAAAAAAATCATCATAAGGAATTTACGTGTTTGACAATACTAGAAAGATACGTGCAAATACTGCCATGCGCATACTGAATGCCAGAAGGGAGGACACGCGGCCAAAACATTAACTATAATAATAATAAGCAAACGACAACGACAGGTGCCAAAAGACAATTTACTCTCATAGACATCAGTGTGGCTTCTAAATGAGCGGAAAACGATAAAGAACAACTCATTTTATCAAATGTTTGTAGAGCTTATGGGACTTAACTACGGGGAGATCAATCCCTAAACTTACAAACTACTTATGAACAATTACTACTAAGGACGGCACAAATATCCATGCCCGAGGGGGGATTCGAATCCCCGACCGTAGTGGCCATGCAGACCGTGACTGGAGCGACTCAATCCCCTCGGCTACCGCGGCCGGCCTCATTTTATCAACATCTCTAGTTGGTATAAACCAACTGTGGTGCACAATGATTAGCTGCGACCAATAAACATAGCTGAAAATGGAAATAAAATTTAGCGAAATTATTGATGAAATGAAATAAAAATCGCGAAAAATATACCAAAATAGCTTTTTCAAACTGACGAAATGAGGTAACATTTTCACCAAAAATCAGTTGCCTATAGCTTATGGTACATAATAGAGCGAAATTGTAGAGAATTTTCCCCTCTAACAATTAGGTTATGTAATTTTTGTGTCAGACGAACAGTTCATTTGCAATTACATTACAAATGGCTTTTTTTTTATCACTACCGAATTTTTTGTCCGAAAAATTTGAAAAAGGGAGGTTCTAGTCTCTGGCGGCCTACAATTATGTCTGTAAAATTTGGTGCTGATCGGTTGAACGGTTCGTCTTAAAAACAGGGAACACGTTACGGACAGACAGACAGACATCCCAAAATCGCCGTTATTTCTGCAAATATGTCTGATACGATACGAGATATGAAAAAAACATAAGAGAACAAAGTTGTAGAGAAGTTTCTCCTCTACAAATTCGGTTATTCAATTTTCGTGTCAGATGAATGGTTAAGCCGTTATTTTCATTTAAATTTGGAGCTGTCAAAAGACGATCGCAAAGGCCCACTTTTAGTGTTACTACCGTAACCTAAAGTGGGCCAAAAAGTCAGACAGACGCACGGCCAGAAGAGTGACTCATTTGCGCTGTCTTTCTTACAGATCGGGTTTCGGAACCCTAAAAAGACCTGTGAGAGCGCGATGGGAATTGTGTGCTTTCTCATAACCCCACCGAGGAGGAAGTTGGGTGTGCAATCTCCTCCACAGAGAGCAGCTGCCAAAGAATGCAGCGTAGGCGAAAAGGAATAGCGAGCACGTGAGGGAGGCATCCGAGCCTCCGCGTGGTCACAGGAAACGCCCCCCCCCCCCCCTCTGCTGGCCCGGAAACAGAACCCCGCGCTGTGCCACGCCCACGTCTACCTACGTCGGTTTCACTAGTGCGCCCACAACGTTCGCCGGGGCCGTGCAGTCTGCACTACTTTATATAAGCGAAGTACCGATAATACATTGTCGAGCATCAGTTACAGGGGTAGACCAAATAATACGAACACATGGCACAGACACAATATTTATTTATTAAATAGCAGTCTGGGCCACCGTTAACTTTGAGACCAGCCCCAATTCTTCGAGCAACAGATTCGTGAAGTGTCTTTATAATTGCCCACAAAATGTTATCCATTGTTGTACCAAAACATCAGCCAACTACACTTCTA
Organism: Locusta migratoria; assembly: GCA_026315105.1. NCBI lineage: Eukaryota > Metazoa > Arthropoda > Insecta > Orthoptera > Acrididae > Locusta > Locusta migratoria. Next base: position 448,866,177 of record CM048755.1, on the reverse strand, counting down.
GCCATTAAAATTGCTACACCACGAAGATGACGTGCTACAGACGCGAAATTTGACCGACAGGAAGAAGATGCTGTGATATGCAAATGATTAGCTTTTCAGATCATTCGCACAAGGTTGGCGCCGGTGGCGACACCTACAACGCGCTGACATGAGAAAAGTTTCCAACCGATTTCTCATACACAAACAGCAGTTGACCGGCGTTGCCTGGTGAAACGCTGTTGTGATGCCTCGTGTAAGGAGAAGAAATGCGTACCATTACGTTTCCGACTTTGATAAAGGTCGGATTGTAGCCTATCTCGATTGCGATTTATCGTATCTCGACATTGCTGCTCGCGTTGGTCGCGATCCAATGACTGTTAGCAGAATATGGAATCTGTGGGTTCAGGAAGGCAATACGGAACGTCGTGCTGGATCCCAACGGCCTCGTATCACTAGCCGTCGAGATGACAGGCATCTTATCCGCATGGCTGTAACGCATCGTATAGCCACGTCTCGATCCCTGAGTCAATAGATGGGGACGTTTGCAAGACAACAACCATCTGCACGAACAGTTCGACGACGTTTGCAGCAGCATGGACTATCAGCACTGAGACCATGGCTGCGGTTACCCTTGACGCTGCATCACAGACAGGAGCGCCTGCGATGGTGTACGAGAAGTCGAACCTGGGTGCACGAATGGTAAAATGTCATTATTTGGGATGACTGCATGTTCTGTTTACATCATCATGATGGTCGCATCCGTGTTTGGCGACATCGTGGTGAACGCACATTGGAAGCGTGTATTCGTCATCGCCATACTGGCGTATCATCCGGCGCGATGGTATGGGATGCCATTGGTTACACGTCTCGGTCACCTCTTGTTCGCATCGACGGCACTTTGAACAGTGGCCGTTACATTTCAGATGTGTTACGACCCATGGCTCTACCCTTCATTCAATCCCTGCGAGACCCTACATTTCAGCAGGACAATGCACGACCTGTACGGGCCTTTCTGGATACGGAAAATATTCGACTGCTGCCCTGGCCAGCACATTCTCCAGATATCTCACCAATTGAAAACGTCTGGTCAATGGTGGCCGAGCAACTAGCTCGTCACAATACGCCAGTCACTACTCTTGATGAACTGTGTTATCGTGTTGAAGCGGCATGGGCATCTGGACCTGTACACGCCATCCAAGCTCTGTTTAACTCAATGCCCAGGTGTATGAAGGCCGTAATTACGGCCAGAGGTGTTTGTTCTGGGTACTGATTTCTTAGGATCTATGCACCCAAAGTGCGTGAAAATGTAATCAAATGACAGTTCTAGTATAATATATTTGTCCAATGAATACCAGTTTATCATCTGTATTTCTTCTTGGTGAAGCAATTTTAATGGCCAGTAGTGTACTTTATCCAGGTTGGAGCTGTCAATATGTTCCTCACTCTCTGCTGTAAAAATTCCCATAACAGATCAGTTATGTAGAGACGTGTTGACTGTGCTGTCTAGGGGAGATTTTTGATGATTTTATGATGCTGTACAGAGCACGCGTCAAGCATTTTGGTTATGTATGCATTATAATTTTGGAATATGGCAGTGTTCGTTAGCAACATGTTAGTCACATAAGCAGTTTGCTGCCGAAGATGGTGGGATATGCAGTCACAGTTACCGACTAGTGAGGGTAATGATAGAAACAGTTGAATACCTTGAAATAGGTGCCCACATCATGACGGAACATTCCCCATGCTTTTCGGGGTTTTCTACACATAAGCCTGGTTATTTGTACGAAACAATTTATTCGATAATTAATCGGACCATACCACATACTTCTAGTCAAGTTCAAGTGTTTGTATAGTCTATGGGACTTAACTACGGGGTCATCAGTCCCTAAACTTACAAACTACTTATGAACTACTTACGAACTAGGACGGCACAAATATCCATGCCCGAGGGGGGATTCGAACCCCCGACCGTAGTGGCCGTACAGACCGTGACAGGAGCGTCTTAGTCCTCTCGGCCACCGCGGCCGGCTACTTCTAGTCATCAAGTGTGTAATTTTGATGACCACAAAGATAAGATCAGAGAGATTCGGCTGGTACGGATGCATTCAAGCAATTCGTTTTTCCTTCGTTATGGGCGTTTCAAAAGTTCGTGCGAAGTCCGAGAGATGGCACTGCCGGCGCGTAGCGAGGTCACGTTGTTCAAATGTTTGTTAAGCTTAAGGGACTTAACTGCGGGGTCATCAGTCCCTAAACTTACAAACTACTTATCAACTACCTTATACTAAAGACGACACAAACATCCATGCTCGAGGGGGGATGGCAGCCGTGCAGGTTGTGGCTGGCGCGCCGCAGACCGCTCGGCCTCTGCGGCCGGCAGCGAGGTCATGTTTAGTTAGTATCATCTTTGGAAAGATACACTGGAACCTTTTAGGCGAGTATGCCTACACTCAAATTCCCACGCAGTCCAGAAACGGGCCACTGTTACACTCAAATGCCCCGCAAATCTGGATACTGCAAGATTCGGTAAGCCTGCTAAATATAAAGCCACAATGAGGCCCGTTCCTGTGTTTGCCAAGTGTTCTCACACGAGTGCACAGCATGTTCGTATGCTCAATGAACACTCGACATGTGGCTTTTTTAAATTATTTATTTAATTGGCGCACTGTTGAATGAAGTACCATCGCCAACAACGTTCCACACTTCGAGTTGAAGGTAGTACAAAGGATGGGTTCCTTTTATAAACTTTCGATCGTTAACTTCTAAGGACATGTATATTGGTCCGCAAGGTATTTTTCCTAGTAATTGTTTCTTGAAATTTATTGTACCAATGATCGTGATACTATGCATCTGTACCAAGGCAGTATTAATGTCCGTCCGAGTGTTTCAATGTGGTGGACTGTATCTCGTAAATTGTCTGTCTTGTTATGTAGATTTGTGGAACGTTTTCTAACCGCTTCAAGTACTGTATCTATCTGCAGTTCAGCATGTAAGTCAACTATCCGAGTGTCTCAGCTGGCATGTAATATCTCTCTAAGTACCATATTTTGTAATCCTTGTTAAAACTTGTAGGCGCTTTATTTGTGTGGGACTAGCTAACCCTCATACTGAGCTTTCATATGACACTTTAGATTGTACTGTGACTTTGTAGAGTCGTGATTTCGCTGTATTGCCGAGTTCTGTGGTTTTGGAGAACGGTAGAAGCTTTTTCGCCATTACAATTGCTTTATTTCTGAGTGATTCGACATGTTTCTGGAAGAAAAACTTTTCATCCAGGGCGACCCACAGATATGTCACCGTCTGTACCCAAGGAATGTCTTGTCCAGGGAGCTTCAAGGTAAGCATAAGCAATCTTAGTAAAGTTTATAGCTATCGTCTTTGCTGGGTTTGTTTTATTGATTGTGCACCAATCAGTAGTAACGTTGAGTTGCTCTTACATGCGTTGTTTGTTGGTCTGGATACTTCTTCCACTGGTGAGTAAGGCTGTATCTTCAGCAGACTGACTTCTGGGGGAGGACCGCACTTTCCACTCGAATATCAGACGATCTGCCTTCAATCTGAGCAACCATCTCCCAACCAGACAAAAAAAAAACAACAACAATTAGTTAAAAGTCCGCTATGAATGTGTTTTCATGAAGCTTCCGTATCAATTGATCCTGCCATATCTTGTTATAAGCTTTCTCTATATCAAGAAATTCTGTGGCTGTGGCACTTAACAAGTTGAAGTTTCTTTCCACGACTTCTGTCAGTCTGGTATGTTGAAGCCGGCGCTGTTCTCTACCGGGTCTGGAAACACGAACAACGGTGATGCACTCTGTTGGTCACTCTATCTTTAATGGAGAATTGTAATCAACCGTTTACACACTCACCGAGGATGTGTGTATATATCAAGTTAAAAAGGTGTGTGAAAAATAACATAAACGCCATATGTAAGATAGCATAACTGCGTACGTTTTAACACCGGGATGCGACCGCAACTGACAATTGACGGACTAATACCTTGCGGTATATCAACATTTCTTCTGCGACGCTCAACATAAACGATTAATGAAATGCGCCATCAGTCAAACTTCTAAAGAACACAATTCAATAGTGCGCAGTTCGTGAGAGAATCTGTGGCGAAAACAGCTACGCTGTTTAACATTTCTCTAGCGACATATCCACGCTAATACCAGCGTACACAAAACAAGATAAAACATCATTGACAAAGAGAGATACTGGACGAAACCCAAAGTTAACTGACAACGACCGACGAGTAGTAAGAATGATTGTTGCCGGACATCATAAAACGACCAAGGCAAAAGCTACTGCAAAACTCAATATCAAGTTGAGTAATTCTGTTTCGATGAAAACAGTATCGCTGGAACTAAACGTTCTTGGAAGGGCTGCCGTTGCTAAATCCTTAATAACGGAAGCCAACGCAAAGCTGCTAAGGAAGTGGTGGCACGATCTACATCTGCATACATAATCCGCAATCCACCCAAAAGTACGTGGCGGAGGGCACTCAGTACCACTACTAGTTGCTTGCTTTCCCAACCCGCTTCCACATTCGAGGGGCGTTTAAAAAGTCCGTGCACAAATGAAAACTACTAACGTTTTTCGGGAAAACCATTTTTATTTTTCGACATAGTCATCTTTTAGACTTATACATTTCTTCCAACGCTGTTCTAATTTGTTGATCCTTTCCGAATAATAGGAATTGTCCAAGCCTGCAAAATAGCTATTAGTTTCTGCAATCACCTCCTCGTTTGAATGAAATCTTCGTCCCGACAAATTTGGGAACAAACAGTAGTCCGAGGGAGCCAAGTCTGGAGAATAGTGGGGATGTGAAACGAGTTGGAATCCCATTTCCAATAATTTTGAGACCACAGCTGCTGAGGTGTGTGCTGGTGCAGTGTCGTAATGGAAAAGGACTTTTTGTGGGCCAATCGCCGCCGTTTTTCTTGCTGCTCGGTTTTCAAACGGTCTAATAACGATGATTAATATGCAGCTGTAATAGTTTTACCCTGTTCCAGAAAATCGATGAGGATTATCCCTTGCGAATCAAAGAAGACCGTCGCCATAACCTTCCGGCCGAATGACCGGTCTTCGCCGTGTTTTGTGCAGATTCTCCCTTGGTAACCCTTTGTTTAGATTGTTCTTTGGTCTCAGGGGTATATTAATGTATCCATGTTTCATCCACAGTGACAAAACGACGTATAAAGTCCTGCGGATTTTTCCTGAACAGCTGCAAACTTACCTTGCAACACTTCACACGATTCCGTTTTTGATCAAGCGTGAGCAATCGCGGCACTTGTCTTGCAGATAGCTTCCTCACGTCCAAATGTTTATGCGAAATATTATGTAACCGTTCATTCAAGATTTCCACAGCACTGGCAACTTCACGCACCTTAACTCTTCTTTCATCCATCACCGTATCATGGATTTTATCAATGATTTCTGGAGTCGTAACCACCACAGAGCGTCCAGAACGTTCAGCGTCACTTGTTCCCATATGGCCACTCCGAAATTTTCGAACCCACTTAAAAACTGTTTTAATCGAAAGTGCAGAGTCGCAATAATGTTTATCAAGCTCCTCTTTCGTCTCCTGAGGCGTTTGGCCTCTCATAAAATACCACACGAAATTCTTTTTCGTCAATTCTTTCACGATCACACGACTTCCTGGATTCACACGAATGCCAAACACAAAAAATATAGACCAGTGTATCTTTCCAGAATATATTGTTTACCGAACACATCACAACCCTTTCCTGTCTGTGTCTGCAGTCCGAGAACACATTACAACATTCCATCATCCTGCACCATACTTTTGTTGTTGGATGGCAGAGCACACATGCCGTGTAACCAGGCCACGTTACTAGTATTTCCGACTAAAGTCACTCACTGATAATTGGATCTCGTATAGCTACCAGTTTTCAGGGTTGTTGACTGCTATGTTTTCCCCGCTGTTCAAAATAGTCAGAGACCTTTACTATGGCATTAGGATCGAGTGATTTTGCAGATCAGTCCAGGTGTGATGGGTTGTGTTAAGTGTTGGTTGTAATGTCCTTCGTAATGCATGCATGTAGCCTCGAGAACCAGTGCCACCTACTCGCTGTCGTCATCATGGAAACGGGACTGTCCACAGCATACTCAACATGAATATGGCGAAGAAACACTGAGAACACTGACGTAGGCATCCTGTTCCACGTTCGCGATAAACTTAATGCGTGGGCGCAAGCCATGGTACAATATATACAAAATAAGTTAAAAATGAAGCAGAACAACCTCTGGCCGTAACTACATGGGCAGCATACACGTAAACCTTTCATCAGTGCACCGCAGAATTCCCGCATCGTAAACCGTTTCGGGCCGATGCACATAGACAAATTTTCGTCTGAAACGGTTGCCGACTCCAATTTCATTGTTTGGTAAGGGACAAGTCAGACCTTTTTGGCCCTTTACTTCTAATGTCCTTCGTATTCATATTATCGATGGGAAGCATACTTTCGAGGTACGAAAAAATTGTCCACATATTGTAACTGATGGTCTGCTACTTCCACACTTGCTAGATTTGTTGACTCCTGTCACCGCTGTTGATCTCAGTGATATGGTTTTTTTCCCTCTCTTTGTTTTCGGATCTGGGGTTTCAACATATCGAGTCTGTTCTGAACTTCTTCTGTTTTACCATAGCTAATTGACGTCGTCGGCAAAGGCAACTTTATTACGTCCACAACCATTTTCTACTTGTTCTTTATTCTATCATTCACAACAGCGATGAACAGTAGTGGGACTATGAACTAGCGTGCTGAACCCTAATCTCGTGCTGAAACGATGAAAATTGTGCCTCGCCAACTCCTACGGATCTAATACAGCCCTTTTGCAACAACTATTTTCCTCGCCAGTATTTCAGGTACATATCTTTTCCTTAAGCAACTCCAGATTTTCTCCATTACATCACTATAATATACCTTCTTCATGTTTCGGAACACAAATAATTGGTACTTACCTTTCTCCCAGTATTTTCCCGTCAGCATACGGGTACTGAAAGTCAGATGCAAAGTTAATCTGATACTTTTGTAGCCATACAGTTCCTCTTCCAGTTACCCGAGGGTTTAATTCTTCTGAATTCTCTAGAATTTTCAACCCATGCGACAGCAGATACATCGCATATGGATTCTTGTATTTAACAGATCCACACAAAAGCAAAATTCTCAGATTGTTGGGTGGTTGTAAAACGGCTGTCTGAAATGAGAGGCGTAGTCAGCGGCGTGTTTCCTTTTTTTACCGTTGACGCAACACCGGAAAACGGCTTCACGTTGCTTATACGGCTACCCAGCGAGTGCCGCGTAGAGAACTGAGGTCCAAATATTCCTGTGCTGCAGACTCCCGTTATCACGTAAATAGTCAACGTTACTGTCCACAAGACACACAGGAAACTGCTGTATCAGCGCTACATACAGCGTTCAGCTCTAACTGCGAAATGTAGGGCACCATCAGATATAATTGAGAATCTTGCCTTCTACAACATTTGCAAGACTTACAACAGTAGTTGCACCCTTTCATTTCCTGAGCAGACCGAACAGCAAACTCATGGTGTTCTAAAATATAATATTACTAGCTTAAACCCGCGGCTCCGCTCGCGTGTGGGTTTATTATGATAAATAAGCTATCTTTTAGTAGTGTGCTATTTATTTATTCTTATACTTCCATATTCGTATGCTTATCCTTACAGAGAAAGAGCTGAAGACATTGTAGCACGCATAGACCAAAGATATGGTCTGTGGCATCGCGTTTCGCTGTATTTAACCTCCTTGCTACAGAGTCGCAAACGTCATCGCTGGCCTTCAGTCCGAATTTTTTTTATGATTTGACGACTTTCAACCACCATATTTTCCACCCCCTTATAGCTGTCGGCATGGAACTGCTATGGTGTACAACGGGAGACTTCGGACAACAATTACACACAGACCATTCGTTTGCGTTCTGTAGTTTTCGCTGCAGATTAACACACACACGTAGAATTTTATATACACCGATAACTTTCCATCCCAATATACTCCACCCTTTTATCATTATCAACCCCCCAACAACAATGCAACCAATAAAATCATTTTCAAAGAGTAAATATAATTTTGAAAGAGTAATTATTGTTACGCATTTCGCGTTATATTCTTCAAATTACTAAATATCTATCAGATCGCTATAAAATCGTGCCTAAAACCTTCCTCAGGTATAAATTAGTAACTGTACAAATATTTAAGTCTCTGTGACTTGTCGTTCGGACGTGATAAGCGTACACCGAATAGACATTCACATTAATATATATAGATAAATAGCTATCCGATCGCCATAAAACCGTGCCTAAAGCCTTCCTCGGGTATATGTTAGTAACTGTACAAATTTTTAGCTCTTTATGTCTTGTGGTTCAGACGTGATAAACGTACACCGAACAGACATTCACATTTATAGATATAGATATAACGACTCTGGTAAAGTTGCTCCATTTGAGGTCCAAACATAAAAGCGACTTGATGTCACAGACTTGTGGTAATTGACTCCTCCTCGATTCGATAATATTCACGTTGCAGTTCGTGGTGACTTCCGGCGCATTGTGTATTGCATTCATAATGTCGAAGGCTACATAAAGTCATTAATGATACCACCAAACGAATTTACGTTAGTCGCTTTACCATCAGGTAAATAGAAGACGATGAAGTGCTACGTTCCCCTGTTCGGCCGTTATACGAATGTTGAGATGAAAGCTGCAGGAATCATTGTAACCAGTCACGAACAATAACTTACATCAGTGAAAGAAGCACGGACTCTAAAGCGATAAACACTAGATTCAAAAACTGAATAATCTCCCGTATAGTTAATGTTTATCGTGCATCAAGGACCTAGATGAGTAAGACAGCGAATTAGTTTTCATTTCATTAGATGTATGAAGCAACAGATGTAAATAATTTCAAGTAATGAGAGAATGGTTGCGCCCCCGAATTTCGATAGCGGTATATTTTGCAAAAAATTGCCGGTTGTTGAAGTCTAGATAATTAGAGATGGATGCAGGTTTCGTACGAACAATAAAAGTCTAAGAAATTGGTCGTGAGATTCCACTCAAATCATTTAATTTAAAACAAAATCTGGATGGACGTATGGCGATGTTTTTTTTTTTTTTCCCCAAGAAACTAGTGCTACATTATACAGGTGTAGTCTAACAAGTAGAAAAATCAACCAATTACTACTAATAATTCTGTTTATTTAAATAATAGCGCCGTTGCCGGTTTCGAACCTAAAGCTTCATCATCAGACGGCTGTCCTCGTCCAAATGTATTTGTTGTTAGTTGCACCTGGATTGTAGGGCCTCGAGACGAAATATTCTTGAAATGGTAGTGCCCAGCAGTATACAAAAGATGATTGAAAATAAGTAACACTAAAAATGATGTAACACACTGAATACAAGATAAATTAATTAAACAGTCTAAGATCGCAATATTTTATTTTTAAAGTGACCGGTTTCGGCAAAAATCTTTTGTCATCTCCAGTTTATTGATTGTGACTGACCGTCGCTGCTCAAGACCACCAGCAACAGCCAAATGATGGATTATATCTGAAGATGGCAAAAGAGTTTTGCCGAAACCGGTCATTTTAAAAATAAAATATTGCGATCTTACAAGGAAAGTACATGGGCTCGAACACCATATCTGTATGAACGTTTGGTTACAGGATCTCTACGTACACCTCTCAATGTGCTGGTGGGTGTCGTTTTTCTGCAAAGCTCTGCAACCATGCTCTAGATAGCACTGTAGATGTAATTGTAGACGCCATATGTAATGCAGATATCTTAACTATAACTTATTTAATAATAATCGTACATGTTCTATAGCGAATTGTCATCAAAAGCCGTGATGATAGTTGCAACTTTAACCTTCTTCTCGGAAGACTGTTGGTATTCACTGCCACTGCTTCCATCGCCTCTTCCCGCACTTACCGTAGCACTACCGCTTGCAATGAGTAGTTCGTCATTATCAACCCTATTATCATTATTATGAGATTGTAACAACAGTATCTAACTTATGCTCATATTTCTGTACCATAACAGATACGAGAAAGCATGCAAATGATTCATCTTCTACACAAATACCAGTTTCACGAAGAAGGGTTCTTTGTAACTACATCTCAACTAATCCCAATACATTAGCAGGATTGATTAGCAATCGCCGCCCCATCTGACGCTTCACCACACAAATAACATCACAAAACGCAACTTCGGAGGCACACTGCATCGTCCCTACTGGCGAAACGACAGGCCAAAGTGCAATGCGGCATGGCACACGCAAGATGCCTCTAACGGACGACTGCAGAGTTTTGCAGATGCGGGAGTATCACTAGTGCAATAAGGGACCTTTATATTATCTCTCATACGATTTTGGTGTATATGTGTTTGTTCGAGCCCAAGTACTTTCCTTGTTAGACTGTTTAATTAATTTATCTTGTTATAACAGATCGCTGAACTCCCGCAACAATGTTTTCTAAAATTATTAACACTGAATAGTGTTTTTCACGACTGCGTTATTGTCAGGCTTAGACAAAATATTATAATTCTACATCCCACTGAAGTGTCTGTGGGAAACATCATAACACAGAGTAACTGGTTGACAGTTGGTCTCCGCTGTCCTAAAGTACGAACGAGTTCATAATTAAAGGGGCGTCTTTCTCGATTGCAGTATTTGCTTTGCATCGACAATCAACATACCACAAGACAGTTCTAAGACTGCGCGCTTGGTGCAATTTGCATTTCCACTCTCTGCAATAATGAGATACAGCTCAGGCAACTAAAGACGGAGAGACTCCAAGTCCGAAGACAGGAAAAGAGCGCACCAGTAAATACGGCGCTACAGTTCTCTGCGGCTAATTATTATTCCTAAGGTTGTCTTTAAGAGAGGTACGGCAAAATACGTGCTTCTGTTACAGAAGCAGCGGCTAGGTTTTTCAGTGGGTGATGCCCAGCCCCAAAGGTGAAAGAGGCAGCCGCTGGCTGCTATTGTGGGTGTGGGCGCTGTGGGTTTACGTCACCAGCCCCAGCCGAGTGTGTTGGCTCCGTGACTTTCGCCTTTGTCGCCGCGCTGACCTGGATCCAAGGTGGACAACCAGCTGCCTTCGGGCACAAACCAGTCTTCCCCGGGAGCGCATCAAAAGGAACCCGTCGCACAGTCACGTCCCGATTACACAGTACACATCTTTGTCAATATCATTTATAAAAGACGTATACAATTTTGACGTTTCTGCATCACAGCACGGGTTTAGGAAACATCGTTCATGTCAAACTCAGCTTTCCCTTTTTTCACATGACATCTTGCGAGCCATGGATGAAGGGCATCAGGCGGATTGTGTTTTTCTCGACTTTAAAAAGGCGTTCGACGCAGTGCCACACTCCAGGCTGTCAACGAAGATACGAGCTTATTGAATAGGTTCACAGATTTGTGACTGGCTGGAAGACTTCCTAAGTAATAGAACGCAGTACGTTGTTTTCGACGGCGAGTGTTCATCAGAGACGAGTGTATCGTCGGGCGTGCCCCAGGGGAGTGTGATAGGACCGCTATTACTTTCTATCTATATAAATGATCTGATGGGCAGAGTAAGTTGTAATTTGCGGCTGTTTGCTGATGATGCTGTGGTGTATGGGAGATTGTCGTCTGTAACTGACTGTAATAGCATACAGGATGACTTAGACAAAATTTCTAGTTGGTGCGAAGAATGGCAGCTAGCTCTCAATGTAGAAAAATGTAAGGTGATGCGCTTGAGTTGAAAAAACTATCCTATAATGTTCGAATACAGCATTAGTAGTGAGCTTCTTGATGCTGTCGTGTTGTTCAAATATCTAGGCGTGAACATTGCAGAGCGATATGAAATGGAACGAGCATGTAAGGACAGTTGTGAGTAAGGCGGACAGCCGACTTCGATTTATTGGGAGAATTTTGGCAAGATGTACTTCACCTGTAAAGGAGACCGCGTATAAAACGCTTGTACGACCACGTCTTGAGTATTGCTTAAGTGTTTGGGACCCGCAGCAGATCAGTTTAAAGGAAGACATAGAGACGGTTCAGAGACGAGCAGCTAGATTTGTTACCGGTAGGTTCGACCAATGCGCGAGTGTCACGGAAATGCTCCGGCAACTCAATTGGGGATCGCTGGAAGAAAGACGACGTTCTTTTCGTGAATTTCTGTTAAGTAAATTTAGAGGGCCGGAATTTGAAGCTGAGTGTAGTACGATCTTGCTGCCGCCTACTTACATTTCGCGTAAAGATCACAATGACAAGATAAGAGAAATTAGGGCTCGTACGGAGGCATATAGGCATTCTTTTTTTCCTCGTTCAATTTGGGAGTGGGATAGGAAAGGAAATGCCTAGTAGTGGTACAGTGTACCCTCCGCCACGCACCTTACGGTGAATTGCGGAGTATGTATGTAGATGTAGACTTTTGTCAACGTTCCGAAATCGTACAATTCTCGAAGAGCCAGCCAGTATAGTGGTTGCTCCTGCGGATAACACGTGAAAAGACTACGAAAATAAAATTAGAGAGATTAGAACCCGCACGTAGGCATACTTGCAGTCTTTTCCCCGCCAACCATAGCCGACTGCAACAGGAAAAGGACGAAGTGACAGGGTACTCACAGTACCCTCCGCTGCGTACCGTGGCGTGGCTTGCGGAGTTTGGCTGTTTTGCAGATATATTGGGGTCGGTGGGCAGGCCTTCATTATAGTAGGTTTGTAACCCAACTTGCACATTTGTAACGCTGCAGTCAGTCATTGTTTGTAATTCCATTAGTAGGTTCAAGTATTAGTATGGCTAGTGGGTTAAGAAATTAATAAACATTGTAATTGGAATTAGATGTAGAATAAAACAACCCAATTTAATCTTATGGTATTGGATTAATATTTAGCAATTAAATAATAAAGATATATTGGGGTATTTATAAAAGTCACAGAGTGGTCCCACCTTTCATAAACGATTTGCAAACAACACTGTCGTCACTATGACAAGCGTCATATGGCGGAAAGAGCGCGGATAGCGGCACATAGGGGTGCTTCCAACTTGTATCTCACTACTGCGACTTCGGGATGTAACTTAATCATACGTGGTAATATTTGTTGTTAAATGTACTATTATATTTTCTACACATAAAAATTTTACCGTTTTAAAAAATTGTGAGGTAAGAGGAGGATTTTCAAATACATCAAAATGTTCTAGATGTGATTGCACAGTTGTAAAGTACAGTAGCAACCCTGGAAATTATGTTTCAATGTTTTTAATGTATTCTACTGTTTCGGCGATATGTGCTCAACGGCCGTATGGGCACGTACGTGCGTCACATTTTGACTTATACTACAACGTATTCGAAGTGTATCGGAATCGGCGAGTGGAAATTGGTAGTGTTATTTGTATGTTCAAATGAAATGTTTGTAAACCTGTGGGACCAAACTGCTATGGCTATCATTCCCTAGACTCCAAACTACTTAAAGTAACTTACACTGAGTACAACACACACAGCTATGCTCGAGGAAGGACTCGAACCTCCGGCGGGAGCGGCCGTCCAGTCCGTAGCATGATGCCTCAGACCACGCGTCCATTCCCGCGCCACTGATACTTGTATCTTCAGTGTGAATGCACCTGGATATGGAAGTCTAATCTCAGCAGGCACTTAATCCTACCTACATTTCTACACCGAGCGAGGTGGCGCAATGCAAACACAATGGACTCGCATTGGGGGGGGGGGGTGTTCAAATCCACCTCCGTCCATCCAGATTTAGGTTTTCCGTGAGTTTCTTAAGTCACTCTAGGCAAATGCCGGGATGGTTCCTTTGAAACGACACGACCGATTTCCTTCCCCATTTTTAACCAAAAGTCCGAGTGTGTCTCTGGGTTGGGTTGTTTGGTTTGGATAGGGGGACTAAACTGCTAGGGTGATCAGTCCCCCGAGCTCCGTCTCTAATGATAACGCTGTCGACGGGACTTTAAACCCTAAGCTTCCTTCCTTCCTACTATTACACACTAGACCAGGCATCACATACACCTATCTTCATAACGTTTTAAGACACAAATAGCGTCTTTGGACAACGCGTCCATATAAGGAGATTGTAACGCCTGCCATTGTTTGCGTGTGGGCAAGGTGTGTCCAGCTCTCACAAGGGAATGGTCAGATTTGTCATGTCGAAACCTGTGTTGCTATTTTTACCACTGTGAGTTAACATTGAAGGAAGTCTGTATGCAGACTGTTAGCTGCTGACATCACCTGGAAGTCTGTAAAAACTTTTATGAAGTATGACATTATTGTCGCATGGTTTCCGTGCTTATAACTGCCAGTTGTACAACCCTGAAATTTCTCGCTATGTTATACCACTGCCATCTAGGGACAAGGTGGCGTTAGCTACGCAACGCTCTCGTGCCACAGCAGTGAGAGAGCTGATTCGCCCAGTGAAAGCGATCGTACGATAATTAATAAATACGATAATAATAAATTCGTTGACAAATGTAGCTGATAGGTTATCTAAAACCTTCTTTCCAAATAGCTATGAAATAGACACAAATACATATACGGCTTAGAACACCTCAAACTTTTATTTATTGTAATTACCGCAAAAATGCGAAATATTGATACAGTGTTCAAAACAAAGGATTTTTGTGCACCAAGAACATAAAAGCAAAGACGACATATGACAGCCCTGCGAATCACAGACGTAGTTAGACGTCCGTAGACAAAACTCGGGCAGGCCGCGGTGGCCGAGGAGACTGAGGCGTTCCAGTCACGGTCTGTACGGCCACTACGGTCGGGGGTTCGAATCCCCCCTCAGGCATGGATATTCGTGCCGTCTTTAGTGTAAGGTAGTTGATAAGTAGTTTGTAAGTTTAGGGACTGATGACCTCGTAGTTAAGTCCCATAAGCTTAACAAACAAACAAAACTCGGCAGGTGTTAGGAAGGAATCAGGCCTATTAGCCGTATATTTCGAGGCGTACCACGCATATTTAAACACATTTTGAAACCGTGGGAGGAAAACTGATAATGTAGGACTGATTCCAACTTGAGAATATTGTCACGGCGATAGACAGGAAACTGCAGTAATTTGCACACAATAATTTTCTGTTATTTTTCTGTAAAATGGCGGACAAATTATCTGTCTAACGGTTGAATTACGTTCGTCGTGCCGGGTGGAATCTGAAGTATCTCTACTTCTTTGTCAGGGTGAGCTCGAAATACAGCTGTTAATGAATCAGAACTTTTATGACCTGAAAAAAATGTTCAAATGTTTGTATAGCTTATCTACATCTACATCTACATCTACATCTACATCTACATGGGATACTCTGCAAATCACATTTAAGTGCCTGGCAGAGGGTTCATCGAACCACAATTATACTATTTATCTCCCATTCCATTCTCGAATAGCGCGCGGGAAGAAAGAACACCTGAATCTCTCTGTTCGAGCTCTGATTTCTCTTATTTTATTCTGATGATCATTTCTACCTATGTAAGTGGGAGTCAACAATATATTTTCGCATTCGGAGGAGAATGTTGGCGATTGGAGTTTCGCAAGTAACCCACGCCTCAGCGATAAGCGCCGTTGTTGTAATGATTCCCATCCCAGATCCTGGATCATTTCCGTAACGCTGTCTCCCCTGTATCGTGACAATACGAAACGAGCTGCCCTTCTTTGGACTCTTTCGATGTCCTCCGTCAAACCCACCTGATAAGGATCCCACACTGGGCTGCAATACTCCAAAAATGGACGGACAAGCGCAGTGTATGCAGTTTCTTTAGTAGTTCTGTTGCATCTTTTAAGGATTCTGCCAATAAAACGCAGTCTCTGGTTCGCCTTTCCCACGATATTATCTACGTGTTCTTTCCAGTTTAAGTCTGAAGTAATAGTGATTCCTAGGTATTTTGTGGAGTTTACGGCGTTCGCATTTGATTGATTTATGTTGTAAACAAAGTTTAACGGATTTCTTTTCGTACACATGTGGACGACTTCACACTTCTCATTATTTAGAGTCAATTGCCAATTTTTACACCATACTGATATCTTATTCAGATCGTTCTGCAGTTGGTTTTGATCTTCAGATGATTTTACTAGACGGTAAATGACGGCGTCATCTGCAAACAACCTAAGAGAGCTACTTAGATTTTCCCCTAAATCGTTTATGTAAATAAGGAATAGCAGAGGACCAATAACACTACCTTGTGGAACGCCCGATATCACCTCTGTTTTAGTCGATGCCTTACCATCGATTACTACGAACTGTGTCCTCTCTGACAAGAAATCCCCTATCCAATTGCAAATTTGGGGCGATATACCATAACCACGCAATTTGATTAAAAGCCGTTTGTGAGGTACGGTGTCAAAAGCTTTCTGGAAATCAAGAAATACGGAATCGATTTGCGAACCTTTGTCGATAGCACCCATCACTTCGTGTGAATATAGAGCTAGTTGTGTTTCGCATGAACGATATTTTCTAAATCCGTGTTGACCTTGGGTCAATAGATCGTTCTGTTCGAGATAATTCATAATATTTGAATACAGGATATGTTCCAAAACCCTGCTGCAAATTGACGTCAATGAAATAGGCCTGTAGTTTAGTGGGTTACTCCTACTGCCTTTCTTGAATATAGGTGTGACCTGTGCAACTTTCCAATCTTTTGGTACAGATCCTTCTATGAGAGAGCGGTTGTATATGACTGTTAAGTAAGGAGCTATCGCTTCAGCATAATCAGATAGAAATCTAATGGGTATACAATCCGGACCAGAAGACTTGTTCTTATTAAGTGATTTTAGTTGCTGCACTACTCCGATGATATCTACTTCTATGTTACTCATTACGGCATCTGTTCGTAATTCGAAATCTGGAATATTGGTTTCGTCTTCTTTAGTGAATGAGTTTCTAAAAGCTAAGTTTAGTAACTCTGCTTTAGTAGGACTTAACTACGGGGTCATCAGTCCCTAAACTTACAAACTACTTATGAACTAACTAATACTAAGGACGGCACAAATATCCATGCCCGAGGGGGGATTCGAAGCCCCGACCGTAGTGGCCGTGCAGACCGTGACTGGAGCGCCTCAGTCCTCTCGGCCACCGCGGCCGGCGGTATATCTCCATGGCAAGCAGCAAAACACTTACAAGGTTTGCCATCACCTGTGAGGGGAGATTGAATGTTCGCCGTAAAGTGGCTTGCGGAGTATAGATGTAAATGTACAGACTATCTTTCACATCTCTAACCAGTTCCAGGACGGTATGTTTCGAAATACGTACCAGAAATGAAAAGGAAGTGCATGCCACAGAAACGAATATTCGTTTCCCCTTTCCACCAAAACCGTGCAACGATATTCCTCTTCAGCGAACGCCGCGAGAAGACGCCCGCACCTCCCTACCATGCGCACAACACTCACTATAACAACAGATCGCGACTCGCCATTTCCAGGGGTGGCCAGCCGTCAGCGGAAGCGCCAAGCAGGAAAAACAGCCATTTTCGTGATTTTTAGGTGACTTCCAGATCATGTCAGCAGCTACCATTCTGCTTACAAACTTCCTTTAATGTTAACTAACACTGCACAAAAATCAATACATGTTTCGGCATGACAAGTCTGACCATTCCCTTGTCAGTTACGACACTTTTGTGACCTGAAAATTTAAACGAACTGACAATGGTTAAAATTAATTTCTCAGATCTGCTGTCAAGAATTATGAAGGCAGTATGAAGTCAGAAGAGAAACGTGTTGCCCACATACGGAATAGTTACTCAAAAATAGTCACCACTGAAAGAAATGTAGCGGCGCCGGCATAGACGGTGCTGTTAAAAGTCTGAAAAGCAGCTTAATTGGGCAGACGAGGAGAAGTAACGGATCACAGCCTTAGAAGATACGCCTCAGGAAGCGACTCAACTGTCCATGACTACCACTGCCTTAATCGCTGCACCAGCTAACTAGCTATTCACTGCACTTCCGATGACATGAGGGAGATTCTGCTTTGGGCTTCATTGCGCTTTATGTCTCTTACAGTAGTCGCAGTTGAGTTGACAACAGTGTAATCTTACAGTAGCGCACCTCCTCGCCTTTTTGTGTCCAGTGTGTTCCATTTAATACGTCTTAGTGTCAACTGCCACTCGCCCCCCCCCAATCCACCGTACAACACAACATGTCCAAAATAACGCAACAAACGGAAAATTTAATTTATTTTGCCACAAAAGATTATAAACAGATGATATTAAAGTAGAAACACTGTAAAGAATTCAGAACGGAAAGCACTATAGCATGCATAACGGTAGACAACAAGTTTTCCAGCTGGCGGCAGTACTCACCCGACTACGAGAGGGAATTCTGTCTCACGTTTAGGCAATCGTGCCCAATGTTCCTGCAGAGCTGCTCAACGCTTGGACAGCGCTTGGTGGACAATGGCGTGATGCAAGCCTTCTCCTTAGCACAGCCAAGACATGCTGTATGGCAGTCTTTTTCAACCTGTGGGTCGCGAAGTCGTTCTCGGTGGATCGCCGTCGCAGGAAGAAGAACTTGCACCGTAAAATATCTAAGGGTTCAGTAATACAAAAACCTGTACCTAAGCGAAATTTATTTAATCTTAAAATTAGGGAGTTCCTTATTTAACATTAACTATGAATTGAATAGAGCATAGATTGTTTTACGGTACAGTGTGTTAATGATGAATAAGTACAGTCTGAAAACTATTTTCAGGTTGTAATCTATAGGTAAAAGAACATAATACAATAAGTAGGCCTAATTCTGAAAAATTCGAAAAAAAAAATATACTTCTTTACAAATTGTGTATTCAATAGGACCTTCCTCACAAACGGCTTTTAATTAAATTGCGTGGTTATGGTATATCGCCCCAAATTTGCGATTGGATAGGGGATTTCCTGTCATAGAGGACACAGTTCGTAGTAATAGATGGTAAGGCATCCACTAAAACAGATGTGATATCAGGCGTTCCACAGGGTAGTGTTGTTGGTCCTCTGCTGTTCCTTACTTACATAAACGATTTAGGGGAAAATCTAAGTAGCTCTCTTAGGTTGTTTGCAGATGACGACGTCATTTACCGTCTAGAAAAATCATCTGAAGATCAAAACCAACTGCAGAACGATCTGAATAAGGTATCAGTATGGAGTAGAAATTGGCAATTGACTCTAAATAATGAGAAGTGTGAAGTCGTCCACACGAGTACGAAAAGAAATCCGTTAAACTTTGTTTACCAGATAGATCAATCAAAAGTGAAGGCCGTAAACTCCACAAAATACCTAGGAATTACTATTACTTCAGACTTAAATTGGAAAGAACACGTAGATAATGTCGTGGGAAAGGCGAACCAGAGTCTTCGTTTTATTGGCAGAACCCTTAAAACATGTAACTGAACTACAAAAGGATAATTCTCGTCTTAGTCTTGCCTGAAATACGAAACGCTCGTTACGGAAAATATATTTTTCTGTCGGAAATCATGCAAAAATAGGATAATGTGTCCCATTATGAAAAATACCCCCACCCTAAAAAAAAAGGCCTCGTCAAACAATTTAAAAGAAAGCTGCAGCACTATAAAGAAGATTAAATTTCTTTCATTTGAGAGAACATAGTTCTGTAACAGTCGTGAGGAGGAGGGGGTAGCCAGAATATTTTTACTTGGAAGGGGGTCGCCAAAATATAAGTACGTGGAAGGGTGTCGCATATTCCGAAAGGTTGAAAAACACTGCTCTATGGGATGAAAACCTGCAGAGCGAGCTGACCCCACCCGCCTGCAATATCTCCGTTTCCAAGGAAACATCAATTACCGTGCTCTATGACATCGGGCATTATTGTCCATCAGTACGGAGTCTGGGCCCACAACACTCTGCATATGAGATTCCGAGATCACGTCACGATATCTGGCAGCGGTCAAACCTTGCCGATTAACACGTAAAATATCATGACAAGGTGTACTGGTAGTCAATACAATCTCTGACCATTCCATTATGGATTCTCCTAGATATCGGTCTCTTTACACAGTGTTTAGGCACCGAAATCGTGTTACACAACCCTCCAGGTGCGAATCTACATCTACATCTACATACATACTCCGCAATTCACCGTAAGGTGCGTGGCGGAGGGTACACTGTACCACTACTAAGCATTTCCTTTCCTATTCCACTCCCAAATTGAACGAGGAAAAAAAGAATGCCTATATGCCTCCGTACGAGCCCTAATTTCTCTTATCTTGTCTTTGTGATCTTTACGCGAAATATAAGTAGGCGGCAGCAAGATCGTACTACACTCAGCTTCAAATTCCGGCCCTCTAAATTTACTTAACAGAAATTCACGAAAAGAACGTCGTCTTTCTTCCAGCGATCCCCAATTGAGTTGCCGGAGCATTTCCGTGACACTCGCGCATTGGTCGAACCTACCGGTAACAAATCTAGCTGCTCGTCTCTGAACCGCCTCTATGTCTTCCTTTAAACTGATCTGCTGCGGGTCCCAAACACTTGAACAATACTCAAGATGTGGTCGTACAAGCGTTTTATACGCGGTCTCCTTTACAGGTGAAGTACATCTTCCCAAAATTCTCCCAATAAACCGAAGTCGGCTGTCCGCCTTACTCACAACTGTCCTTACATGCTCGTTCCATTTCATATCGCTCTGCAATGTTACGCCTAGATATTTGAACGACGCGACAGCATCAAGAAGCTCACTACTAATGCTGAGAGCTAGCTGCCAATATTCGCACCAACTAGAAATTTTGTCTAAGTCATCCTGTATGCTATTACAGTCAGTTACAGACGACACCCTCCCATACACCACAGCATCATCAGCAAACAGCCGCAAATTACAACTTACTCTGTCCATCAGATCATTTATATAGATAGAAAATAATAGCGGTTTTATCACACTCCCCTGGGGCATCTGTAGAGAATCACTCTCCAGACTGAATCGAGACTCAGCTACGCAAAGAAAAGTGACCCACTGTTGGACAGTCCAGGTGGCATGTTGACGATCCACTCGCCGCATTCCCTTCTGCCAAGACGCGTCACGCGTACGCACACGTCAGGTTTCCGGCAACGAAGGCTACTTTGCCGAAGCCGCGTGTGCGTTGTTTGCCACTCTCCCAGTGGATGCCGCGCAGTGCAGACAGTCGTTACAGTCCTCTGGTGCTGATGCTACACATGGTCGGCCCTGCCCTGGCCTTCGCGATACGGTTTCGGTCTCTATATACTGTCGCCACATCCAAGAAGCAACAGAAGAGTCACAGTAAACCATCGACCCACATCGGTTTGAGACTCTCCTGCTGCCACTGCCATTCTGCTGATGCCCTCCCCCCCTCCCCGTAGAGTAAGGTAGGTGTCTTCTCTGCGCCGTTATGGTTCATTTCTGTATGCGTACACAGCGATTGTGGGTGTGGGAGTACTGCGCGCGAGTGGCCGAGCGCTCTACGGCGCCTTGCAGTGGTGTGCGCGTCTGCTCCTCGTTGGAGGTTCGAGTCCTCCCTCGGGCATGTGTGTGTGTGTGTGTGTGTGTGTGTGTGTGTGTTGTCCTTAGGATATATATACATGCGGCGTCTGTTCCGAAAGAACAGACGTCACTTCTGATCCTGCAGTTGTTATTTTTTCATATTCACAAAATATATGACATCAACTGGGAATGGGCAAAGCTGAAATTGTGCACCCAGTCGGGATTCGAACCCAGGTCTCCTGCTTTCTAGGCAGTTGAGCGGACCACTACATCACTGAAGACTCAGCGATCACCGCTCCTGCAAGGACTATTTAAGCACGCCTCCCATCAGACACATTTCCCAGCTTTACCCTGCCCACATTACTCAACCTAATTCCCTTATGAGTAAGGGCAATGATCATTTCGGTAGTAGGGAGGGGTGTGGAAGTTTGCGGCCCTCACTCTTACGGGAATTAGTTTCTGAAACTACGAGTTTGAGTACTGTGGACAAGGTAAAGTGTTATAGTAGTCAGCGCAACTGCCTAGAAAGCAGGAGACCTGGGTTCGAATCCCGGCTGGGTACACATTTTCAGCTTTGCCCATTCCCAGTTGATGTCCTTAGTATTGGTTAGTTTAAGTACTTTGTAAGTCTAGGGATCGATGAACACTGCAGTTTGCTCCCATAGATTTACAAACATTTGAATTTTTATGTGGTACTATCCAGAAAACACTACCTCGTTTGATAGGTGACCTGGCGTAACGTTGGCATGGTAGTACGCTTACCAGCAGAAAGCCATGTTCAGTGTAGAAGATGACTGTATGGACGTCTATTGACAGTTGTATGATTATATCGGGAATTTTACACAGGACTGGCAAATAGGGGGTCTTACTTCCTACGAGTACTACAGATTTTCTTCCGTTAAGAGTAACCCGATGCGTTCACTCTCAAAGGACGTCCTGAATACGGTCACAAATCTATTCCGACAGAAGCTCGTATTTTGTTCGGTAAGTCAAGGAAGAAGGCTTGTCGCCGAAGTCTACGGCTACTACATTGCGAAACAAAATTAAAAGGGCATAGCCGTAATTGTCTCCCATTGTGAGGCAGGTCTGGAAACGCGCTCAAAGGTATCTGCAACCTCTCCCTGTAATGCTCCATTATCGTAGCGTTCTACTACTTCACTCTTGCTTTCGACGACGCTTCAATCAAAAATGGGTTGACGCGTGCGATAAACAGCACAACATGAAAGTAATGGGAAAAAAATATGGTTTGGACAGGGTATTTTCTTTTTTAAATTGATTTGAAAGCTATTATGTTATGAACAAGAGTTAGTTTTCAGCAGAATAGGGATCGGAACTATTTTATGGCTACTTCGACCTCCAAAACCTCCATCCTCTAGGTGCCCCCCCCCCCCCCCCCCCCATAGAATGTCACGTGGGCGCTCTACGGCAACGTCAGAGGTTGACAAGAACGCCGTCCTGTTGCTCATCACTCTCCCAACTATCGTTTTCGACTGCGAAGTGTGTGAAATTAAACGCCCCAAAGGAAGAAGAGGCGCCATTGCCGACCTTAATTCCCCCCCCCCCCCCTTCCGAGCCCTTTTCGTATCGATTTTGAATGGCATGGTGTGTGAAAAAACCGCGTGCTTTCAACCCTATGCATCGCCGTTTTGACCAGTGGCGTAAAAAAAGTCGCGAAATGAGGGTAAGAGAAGGTTTGATGCCCTTCCCCGTCCGGACTTGCAGCAGGCGAGTGATCGAGCATGACCGTCACGCAAGTCTAGCGCCGGCTCAGCTTTCCACGCCGCGCTGCACAAGACCATCTCTCTCAGTCTTTCTCCCTCCCTCCCTCCCCCCCCCCCCTCTCTCTCTCTCTCTCTCTCTCTCTCTCTCTCTCTCTCTCTCTCTCTCTCTCTCTCCCTTTCTCTATTTTTGATACAAATGCACCCTTTCCAACAACGATTTCGTGACACATTTAAGGTCATACAGCAGTGGTAAATATTTGGCATTTTCGTACAGCCAAAGAAAATCGATAAGACGCAATTCCAAACAGACGATTTATTCTGATTGTAGGTAATAGAAAGTCGGCCGCGGTGGCCGAGCGTACTGCGGCGCGTCAGTCACAGTCTGCACGGCCACTACGGTCGGGGGTTCGAATCCCCCCTCGGGCATCGATATTTGTGCCGTCCTTAGTGTTAGCTAGTTCATAAGTAGTTTGTAAGTTTAGGGACAGATGACCCCGTACAAGCTGTACAAACATTTGAACATTTTTCAATTGTTGAAAATACAACCAAGTAACTATAGCGTTTCTATAATTTTTTATTACTGCCCGTATCCCTGAACGAATAGTGTCCATGTGGGATATGTTAGAATGTTTTGCTTGAGATGGATCGTTGTCAACTGGAAAAATAATCATAAAAAAGCGGTTATGCACGAAATATATCCGGCACATTTGCCCTTTCAGTGTACGACCAACAGAAATTTATTCCACACGGAGCTTTCTGGACCCCCTGTTTATCAGGGTTGGGGAGTAACGCGGTATTTGTAACGCCGTTACTACTAACAGTTCCTTTCTAAAGGTATTTGCATAAAGTAACTTTAACTGTAACTAAGTTACTTTTATCGGTTATCGAGTTAACGGAAGTATCGTTACTTAATGACGCAAATAGCGTAACATATTCTTTGCAAGAATCTCAAGAGTGCCGAATACCAGCCATTGATTTTAGTAAAGAGAAAAAAGAACACTATTTGTTTCTAAATTAAATCTTTTCAGCAACATACGTTGGATATGTATGAATGATACATTTTAGTACCCTTATAACATCTAATACAGCTCATTCATTCATAAAATTTTTATTTTATAATTATGTACGCAACAATGCGTACATAACAATCACGTGACAGCGAGCAGACTCCGACTTTTTCCACATCTTTCGACATGGAGAAGGAAGAAGGCGCCGGTATGCCTTGGTCAGTATATGCTGAAGTGTTCCAATTTCTGAACTAACCAGTCGAAACTCCACGGCGAACTTAAGAAAACATGTACAGGTTAGTTTTTTGCTCGCATTTGGCGTTAAGGTGAGTTACAATGAGTTTGCAACATGTTCTGCAATGTTTCTTGCTGCTAGTTCTGGACTACAGTACCGATTTTCACAACATGCTGCAAACATAAAAGCTG
The DNA here is from genome assembly GCA_026315105.1 of Locusta migratoria. Classification (NCBI taxonomy): domain Eukaryota; kingdom Metazoa; phylum Arthropoda; class Insecta; order Orthoptera; family Acrididae; genus Locusta; species Locusta migratoria. The sequence continues at coordinate 448,841,594 of CM048755.1, read as the reverse complement.
CGTTCCGTGGCTATGTCGGTAAAGAGACAATGTTTGTGGCTTGCTAGCAGTAAATGCACCTTTGCAGCAATAGTGTTCGGTTTTGTTCCATGTGTTCCTTTGCGAAATGAAGTAGCAAAAAGCAACATTTACGAACTCGTCCCCTAATAAGAGGCAGATGAGTGCCTGTGGAATGTTCGACGTAATAAAAATATTTAAAAGATGGTGGACTCCATACAGAAAATTGCTACATTGTTTGGCACCAGCCGTATGTGAAGTAAATAAAACAATTAAGGCTCTCTTTTCTCGACACCGTAGCAATAACAGGATTCGTTATCTTCTTTTGGAAGATGAGACGTCATTAAGTTACGTTAGTAGGCGGTCTATGAGCGGGCGATGACTACATTTTGTTTTTACAGCGCTTTTTATGAAGCACAAATGAATGTATGTAGGCAGATGTAGGAGGCAGCAGTGTGTACCAAACCTGGGAGTGAAAAGTGGATCGTCAGCAGTAGATTCCTTAAAACATGCATTTGTAATGTGAGTGAGTTTGAGGCTAAAGAAGTTTCCTTATTGAAAATGACGAATTGGATTAACGTGAAAACAAATAAATATACGAACAATTAAATATATGTTTCAGTGATATTAGTAAAACTGTTTTCATCCAAAGCTTCAGAAACTGCGGGAGGAGTAATGACAGATGGCTGGCTTTGACATTTGGAATAAATATGCAAGCACTTCCTGTTGTTCCTTTTTTCGAAGGTAAAAAGTTCAAATGTTATAGCTTATGGGACTTAACTACGGGGTCATCAGTCCCTAAACTTACAAACTACTTATGAACTAGCTTATACTAAAGACGGCACAAACATCCATGTCCGAAGGGGGATTAGAACCCCCGACCGCAGCGGCCGTGCAGATCGTAACTGGCACGACGCAGACCGCTCGGCCACTGCGGCCGGCTTCCTTTTTTTCACAGGAGTTGTTTTTCTGAAATTTGCGGCTTTCTTTGAAAGAAATGGCCCAGTATTGTTCATTATAATTTCAAAATCTGACGGTGACATCTTGGTGAAGTTACAAAAATCAAAAACTTCTTCCAATTCCAGCTTGCACAACGTGTCATGTCATTCAAATTGAAATGTTTGTAAACCTATTGGACAAAACTGCTGTGGTCACCAGTCCCTATCCATAAAAACTAATTAGACTAACTTATACGAAGGATAGCAGACATACCCATGCCCGAGGGAGGACTCGAACCTCCGACGGCGAGCAACCGTGTGCCCAGCAGCAAGGCGCCTTGTAGCGCTCGGCCACTCCACCGCGGCTTATTTTTTCGAGTAGCCTACTATTAATGCAGCGCCACATATCACTAATGTTTCCACTTCAACTGCCATAGTGTAGCTCTCGATGTGAATTCATAGTTTGAATTGTTTGCTCATTGCTGCCATTTCAGCGTAACTGACGATGCGAATATATACCGTAGTAGACAACAAAGTCGGCGGTTTTCACGGAGACGCGATCAACGAACAACACAAAACGGAACTTTCATGAGATGGAACGTTTCAGAAACAAGGTTTGTTGAAAATGAACAAACAGTGCAACTGAGATACACTGAGACAGAAGGTATTGTGGAAAATTTATTTAACAATGCATTAATTATGTATAATTATTAATTATGTAAGTATTCATGTATTATCGATTGACATTAAAAATTATTTCCTTTATAAATGTGTAAGGTTCATCACGAATTTACAAATGAGTTACAATTACAGTTTTTTTAAAAATAACTGTATAGATACTTGTAACTGATAAGAGTTACTTTTGATGTATAGTAACTATAACTGTAACTAAGTTACCGCCGGCCGCGGTGGCCGAGGGGACTGAGGCGCTTCAGTCACGGTCGGGGGTTCGAATCCCCCCTCGGGCATGGATGTTTGTGCCGTCCTTAGTTGTAGGTAGTTCATAAGTAGTTTGTAAGTTTAGGGACTGATGACCCCGTAGTTAAGTCCCTTAAGCTTAACAAACATTTGAACATTGAACTAAGTTACCTTTCAGGGAAGTAACTTTAAATGTAACTCGGTTACTTTAGAGAAGTAACTTTCCCAGTCCCGCTGTTTCTTTAGTGTTTACACATCTGTTTCAGTCTTACTCCTTACCTTCACGCTGCATGATTTCAGACACACACACATACACACACACACACACACACACACACACACACACACACACAATCAATGAGGAGCCTCAAATGGCTGTATCAGTAGTTCCGCAAGGATGAAGATCGGCTAAGGTGTCTAAGGAGTCAGACACCGACTAGGATTTGGTCAAACCTCTTACGCGCTGCCACATTTTTTCATACAGGTTGTCTATTCAGACAGGTTGTAGAAAGGAGAAAGATTAGGGTCTATCGTTCGACGTCATCGTGGTCATTACAGACGAAGCACACGCTCAAATTGAGTTTTGCTAAGCATGAGGAAGGAAATGGACCGTGTCCTTTGAAAGGAACCATCCCGGCATTTGCCTGGAGTGATTTAGGTAAGTCAAGGAAAACATAAATCAGGATGTCCGGAGGTGGGTTTGAACCTCCGTCCTCCGAATGCGAGTCCATTGTGTTATCATTGCGCCACCTCGCTCGACAGGCTGTACTCGCCACGTTCGCATTACAATGGGAGACAATTACGAGGTTTCGAGGAAGTTCTCTTCACTTCTGTTGCACTGTGTGGAATTCGTGAACGAATAGGTCATTTAGAGTTTCGCAAGATGTCTGTTTGCAGAATCCACGTAACGTCGTAATAAGTGAAGACAGAAATGTTCCGTAACTCTAAAAGAGATCGATGTCAGTAACATCAGCCTACAATTAAGTCCATCTGTACGAAGATCCTTATTGAATGGGAATGACAAATACTTTTTGGCAAACTCTATGCACCCTTCACCGGTCCAAATATCTACGGATACTACTGCTAGAAGGGCACAGGGGATTCTAATCTTCGTCTGGAGCTGCTTTTCTGCGGATACCTCAAGTGTGACGGAATTGAAATTGATACATTGCAGGCAGAAAGTGGGGCGGTCAGCCCCCTAATGTGTAAGCCTGTGAATATTCAGCCAAGACCGCTTGTTAAAATTCCCATTTACTACCGGTTTTGACGGGTCTTGCCGCCATCATCATATCTATGAAAGCCCTTCCGAAAAAATCATTGTTGCCCAGCTACCGTGAAAATGCATTACTTGCATCTGTACGGCGTATTGTGGGTTTTGTCAAATATAAAACTGTTAATCACTGAATGAAACTTGTATTACATCGCTCCCACACCTGACACCGCTACAGCCAGGCCACGTCCTACTGTGTGATACCGTATTCTCTTCAGCTGCCTGTGAGACACCCGGGAAATGTACTGCAGCTTGTTACTAATGAGAAAAGCTGTTTGTATAAGCAAGGGCGGATTTAGGGTGGAGGGGCATGGGGGCCAACAGCCTGACAAAAAACATTTGAGAAAAAAAGAGGAAGAGAGAAAAAAAGAGGAAGAGAGAAAGAAGGGGGGGGGGAGAGAGAGAAAGAGAGAGAGAGAGAGAGAGAGAGACAGAGAGAGGGAAGGAGGGAGGGAGGGAGGAAGAATATCTCAGCATAATAATGAATAACTTTTACTTACAGACAGCGTGCAACTGTGAGCTTAAAAATGCAATATCCCTGCAATTAATATAACGTAAATTGACTTTTTGTGTTATGCTTCCTTTTAATTGCTTCTAGCTCATTTTATGTCAGTAATTTATGATAAAACTAAATAAAAGTCGTTTATTGTTTTGTGATTACTTGGGAGATAAATGATATACTGTGTACATACGTAAATAAAGTCAAAGGATTTAACTATGTGAAAAAAATCGTGAATTTCTAGGGCTGCGTTCAGGCTGGCGCATTCAGATGTTTATCGCTCTGGATTCTTTTCGTAGACACTAAGAAATAGTACAGCCACCCATTATAAACAGTTTTATTTGAAGCTATAAGTTTTTATTTTCCAGTTATTGGAGCTAATTAGAAATTTCAGTGGCATTTTTCCGCACATCAGATACAAAGGATTTTCATGCTAGTAGAAATTCTTAAAGAAACTCAATCAATTGTAATTTAGTTGATCGGGAAAGCTTTCTTGAAAACAAAATATTCAAATGTTTGTAAATCTATCGGACCAAACTGCGTGGTCATCAGTCCGTAGCTTACAAACTACTTAAACCTAGGTAAACTAACCTAAGGACAACACACACACCCATGCCCCAGGGAGGACTCGAACTCCACGGCGTGCAACCGCGCGCTCCGCAGCGAGACGCTTTAGACCGCTCGGCTACTCCACCGCGGCTTTCTTGAAAACTCAACATGTTTTGCGTAGTAACTTTACAAAAAATGTTCAAATATTTGTAGAGCTTATGGGACTTAACTACGGGGTCATCAGTCCCTAAACTTACAAACTACTTATGAACTAGCTAATACTAAGGACGGCAGAAATATCCATGTCCGAGGGGGGATTCGAACCCCCGACCGTAGTGGCCGTGCAGACCGTGACTGGAGCGCCACAGTCCAGTCGGCCACCGCGGCCGGCAGTAACTTTACAAAGCGCGAAGAAGAAATTGATTCAGCTCAGCGTGACACAGGAAATCTGATTTTAGGGTTTAAGGGAATATCAACCTTAGCGCGACGTGTTTACTGGCTGTTTGATTGTTGTTCGGTGCATTGTTTCATAATGAAACAGCTACGCCGGATACAGTATTGGTTGTCCACGGTAAGTTCATGATTCGTGGCCGGCCGCGGTGGCCGAGCGTTCTGCGGCGCGCCAGTCACAGTCTGCACGACCACTACGGTCGGGGGTTCGAATCCCCCCTAGGGCATGGATATTTGTGCCGTCTTGTGGATAGTTCATAAGTAGTTTGTAAGTTTAGGGACTGATGACCCCGTAGTTAAGTCCCATAAGCTCTACAAACATTTGAACATTTTGATGATTCGTGCGCTGGCTATTAGCAGCGGCTGGAGGCGTGTACTATGGCTGCCGGGAGGTGAGGAACAGTGAGCGGAAGGCAGCGTCGCAGTGTCGGAAACGTTACCCGTAACAATGTGTGCAGTAATGTTTCGTGTCTAGGTTCAGCGTAACGTTAACAGCGCTCCGAAATAACTAGTGCAAAAGTTTTCTGCTCCTGGCGTCACCAGGTAAAATCGTCTTCGCGTGTCGAATTAATATACTTCCATCTAACTACCAATGCACTACTAGTTTCGGCAAGAAAATGCATCATTGTCAAGAGCCCATGATTACAAAAAATATTACAATTATTCAGCCACTTTAAACAGTGAAAATTTACCACAAAATAGAAAAATAGTATCGGGAGTATGGAACTCTACATTTAACAAAATGACAATCAAACCATGTGCGCCGGGCGGTAATGGCCGTGTGATCTTGGGCGCAACGTCGCGGAGTACGCTGCCGCTCCCACCAGGGGTTCGAGTCCTCCCTCGGGAATGAGTGCGCGTGTTGTCCTTAGAATGAGTTAGTTTAAGTAGCTTCTAAGACTAGGGGCCGAGACCTTAGCAGTTTCGTTCCTTGGGATTACAAGCATTTCAACTTTAATTTTTAATTTTTATTTTTTGTGAACCATATGCTCTAGGTTTTTGTTCATTTGGCACATTTAATATTATAATCCTGTGGGCACCATTGTACAAAACTTATTTTTCGACTGTATTGTACAATTTGAGTTTTCAAGTGGGCACTTTGTTCAATCTTTTAGTCCAAGCCGAGCGGTCTAAAGCGTCACGCTGCGGAGCGCGCGGTTGCTCGCCGTGGATGTTTGAGTCCTCCCTGGGGCATGGGTGTATGTGTTGTCCTTAGGTTAGTTTATCTAGGTTTAAGTTCAAATGTTCGTAAAGTCTATGGGACTTAACTACGGGGTCATCAGTCCCTAAACTTACAAACTACTTATGAACTACTTACGAACTACGACGGCACAAATATCCATGCCCGAGGGGGGATTCGAACCCCCGACCGTAGTGGCCGTGCAGACCGTGACTGGAGCGCCTTAGCCTCCTCGGCCACCGCGGCCGGCTAGGTTTAAGTAGTTTGTAAGCTACGGACTGATGACCACGCAGTTTGGTCCGATAGATTTACAAACATTTGAACATTTTTAGTCCAATTATTCCATAGTTGTAAATATGTGAAGAAACCAATGTCAGTTTCGCATGACTTCCTCTGTATAGGGATTGGGTATGCCCATCTGGCCAATCTGAGAAACAGTTACAAATCGAATTAAGTTCAGAGACTGAATGACCTGTGTTCAACTGTGGTAAAGTGTTTCACCCTCTATGATAATATGGGATAAAACAAATGTGCCCACAGCCGAACACAGGGCATTCAGACTCTGAATACTCTTCTTTTTGTGGTAAATTTTGAAACTTTTCACTGTGTAATATATTTGTAAGCATGGGCACTTGAAAATCACGCCATAAAGCACAGAAACTAATAGTGCATTAATAGTACTAATAGTTAGATGGAAGTATACTAAAAAGTTTTGTCTAAGAAGCGACTGTGACTTTGGAGTATGTTTTGGGTGTCTCCTATATCAGTTATATGTGATAATAACTGTATTAAACTTTTTTTTATATACATTGTGTGTATATTTTACAGTTAGCCTCACAATGCCTTTAAAGACATGTTCACGCTCCTCAGCCTTGAGTCCCTCCCACCCCTCACCCCCCAACCCCCGAAAAAAAAAATCTGTATCCGCCAGTGGGCATAAGAAGGGGCTGGTAATGATGAGGGTATCGGTTTATGTAAGCAGTCCGTTGTGTGAGGGCAGCAGTAGCAGCGGCCTCGCTCCTTTGTGCCAAAGAAGGGCAGGCCGGGTTTGCGGCGTCTGCTCTTCTTACTGCGCGGCTGTTATATAATTCAACCTGCGCTCCCCCTACTCAGTACTGCGCGCGGTCTAAGAAAGTAGGTTACAGCTTAACGTTGACGTCACAGTCACTAAAGCACGAAGCACTAGCGTCCTTGGATAGGTATCAGAAAGTAAGCATCTGTGGTCTTACAGAACCATCCTGCAAGGACAAGCTGCAAATATTCAATTTACCATTTTGCACTAGACTTTCAGACACTCAAATGTTCAAATGTTTGTAAAGTTATGGGACCTAACTGCAGTGGTCATCGGTCCCTAAACTTACAAACTACTTAAACTAACTTATCCTAAGAACAACACATACACCCATGTCCAAGGGAGCACACGATCCTCTGACGGCTAACGGTCGCGCGCACCGCAGCAATGCGCCTTAGTGCGCGCGGCTATTCCGCCGCGGGCTTTCAGGCACTATATGGCTGTTTCGGAGCGAAGATGACCGTGCAAAAAAATTCTTATGAACATTAAACGAAATGAGCCCTTTAATCATGGCTAAAATCTACCTTGATGTATTTATCGATGCTACTACAATGTTATCAAGAGAAAAGCTTAGAAAAATATTGACTAAAAAGATGAAAGATAAAGAAATTGTGGTGTCGCACAAGTCTGAAGTGCGCGCCACGTACTTTCGCCGCGCGCCGCCATGCACGCTCGGCGCGGCGTTCTTGCGACGTCGGCCACGAGCGCCCTCTGCTGCAACTCCGCTCGTGGCCAACACTGAACTGCATCGGCCACTTGGGAATCAGATAGGCACCAGTTAACACTTGGGATTAGGACAGGCACTGAAACGGACTCATCAGTAGGCAGGCCTCTACGTAGTTAACCTATGTCTCAGCAGTACACTTAGTTGGCAGTCATGAACTTTGTGAAAGTTAAGTATTATCCTGTTTGTACGAAATATACAACTTGTTCTAATCTAGCTTAGTGTTTCTAGTTTCTGCTGTCCCACTGGCTGGTCACCTCAGACTCTGTACCTGCACACGCGTGCATCCTATTTCCCTGTGACGGTCTCTCTCTACTCGGCCACCGACACCCAGGACGACCGGCGGAAACGAGACACAAAAGTGGCGACGAGGATGGGATACAAAAGAAATAGTATAGAGAATGGTTTTGTACTGACGAAGCAACTTTCAGGCTAAGGGCAAAAGTATTAATCTGAAAATTTTACCGCAAAACATATTACGATGACGTGATGAAAAGTAATGTCTTTGAATTTTTATTCTGTTGAGAACATCGGTTGAGGTATTAAATGTCATGCGTATTGTTCGACCGCGTTCCCGCTTCACTGCCGCAAGTTTGCCACCCTCCAGCGCTTTCGGGGTCCGAACAGCGTGTAACATGAGATCTGTAACGTAACGTCTGGCACCAGAGCTGAGAGCGCTGGACCCTCTCTCTAACGAAAAGAATAATACAAAACGATCAACATGGAACAAACACGACTGATCTACCAGAAGAACAAAAGTAAATGAATAAAAGGTGGTCTCGGGGTAACGGGCTTGACTAGAACCCAAAGGGTCGCGGGTACGAAACACGATCGGATGACTTTTTTTCTGTCTGCGTTTAACCCTAGCCTTAACCACTCGACTGTGTGAGGAGTCACCAGAGACGACACGTGGCTGGGATTCCTAGTTGAACTGTAGGTCTCCTTTCCCCTGTTGGTTGACTGGGGTAAGATGAGGCGAAGTATTTCACCGAAGTGGCGTCCAGTTGAAAGACTTGCATCAGATCACTGTAAAACACGAGCTTATTATTACTATGCCAGTGCGCGAGAACCACTCGGAACAGTGAAAGTAAGAGTTTGTGTACACGTGCAGCAGCCTGTCATTCAGCACGGCAGTGCCAGGGTACACTCGAGGGTGCGACATCTGCAACAATGCGGCACTTAGCTCCACTCTCATTGCTCATCCTCTATACTATTTTATTTGATCCACCATTAATATGGATATGGGACTGCACTTGGCCTAACCTCTGTTGAATTCATGGTAACCATCAGCTATATGCTTCAAAATTTAATTTATATATCTACCAATTCCAGCCCAAATAAATAAATAAAATAAAATAAAAATAAAAAAACCATATGCAGGTCCCTCTGCACTAACCAAATGGGTTTTCATACCCTTTGGATAATATACTAGGTGCCTTGTAAAACGGGGGGTGTGGGTGGGCATAAAATTGGCCCGGACGAGTGAATACGATTTTGAAACCATTTGTAGCAGCATTGACGGAACAGCTACTTCCAGCAAATGAGTAACTGCCCATACAGCCGGCCGATAGTTTGTACGTCTAGCGACTGATAACCATAGTAGTGTGGTCCAAAAGGTTTACAAACATTTGAACATTTGACTTTGAACTCCCATTTCCTTAAAGCATTTTGATATATACAGCAACTGCAATAAACATCCTATATCTACATTACATAGATACTCTGCAAATCACATTTAAGTGCCTCGCAGATGGTTCATTAACCACTTTCATAACTTTTCTCTACCGTTCCATTCTCTAATAGCGCGCGGGAAGAAAGAACACCTAAATCGTTCCGTTTCCGATCAGATTTCTCTTATTTTATTAGGATGGTCATGTCTCCCTAAGTAGGTGGGTGCTAGCAAAATATTTTCACATTCAGAAGAAAAAGTCGGTGATTGAAACTTTGCAAACAGATCACGCCGCAATAAATAACGTCTTTCTTTTAATGATTTCCACCCCAATTCGTGCAACATTTCCGTGACGCTTTCCCTCCCGTAACGTGATAAAACAAAACTAGCTGCCCTTCTCTGAACCGTCTCAATGTCTTCCGTCAGTCCCACCTGGTGAGGGCCCCACAAGGGGCAACAGTACTCTAGGAGAGGACGCACAACTGTGATGTAGGCAGTCTCTTTGGTGGAGCTGGTGCATCTTCGAAGCGTTCTGCCAACGAAACGTAATCTTTGGTTCGCCTTCCCCACAATATTCTCTATGGTTCAGTTAGCCCCCGAAAATAAATAAATAACTAATTAAATAAAAATGAAAAATTGATCGTGAAAAAAAAAGAAGTACTGTTAATTGAAACTATCGCCTTTCGTTTCATTTCCGTATCAAATTATTTTATCTGCATTTTCAAAGTATTTTTATCGCATGAGAGAGCTTTATGTCGTGCAGATAACACGCTTGCGTGTCACAGCGTAGTCCAGGCAGTGCTGGGGTTCAGATTGTCCTGAGTCAGCCTGTTGGCGCTCCATCGCTAGTAACATGCGCGTTTGCGCTGGCCAGTGCACAGCTTCTAAGCTACTAGAACTCTGACGGAAACGCACCAACTGGCCCGAACGCAGGACAATGCAGCTAGTTACCGCGCCCCACCTTGCGCATGTGCAAAGCTTCCATGAAGGCAACATCCACGCCTCACATTTGGCGCATTAAACATTTATTTGATAAAATTTTTATAACACAATATCAACTAATGACGAATCAGCTGTAAAAGCCTTCAGAACATCTTAAGATCAACAATAATAATATTGTTGCTCACAAGGAGTCAGAATGGCCGTGTGATTTAGGGCGTCACGTTGTGGAGACAGAAGAAGAAGGTTCGTGTCTGGCTACATGCAGCTAAGCTTTTCCCTATCTTCGAGTTTATAACAGATTCATGAACCAGCTGTAACTTTTGTACTGTTATTTGCCACAAATGTTTGTCCGATTTCTCTGAATATGTCGTGATTTCGAGAGTAAATGACGTTTATATTCTTCGTTGGAGACGCCGTGTTTTTTGACTTCCGCAAAGCGTTCGATAGCGTTCCGCGTAGTTGCCTGATGAACGAAGTGCGAGCATATGAAATATCAGATCAACTGGGTGACTGGACTGAGGCATTTCTAGTAAGTCATACTTAACAGAGAAATGTCTTCAGTGCGCCTCAACATAAACAAGTGTGAAGTGCTGCGCTTACATAGAAAGAAAGATCCTTTAATATACCGGGTGATAAAAAAGTCAGTATAAATTAGAAAACTTAATAAATCACGGAATAATGTAGATAGAGAGGTAAAATATGACACACAGCCGGCCGCGGTAGCCGAGGGGACTGAGGCGCTCTAGTCACGGTCCGCACGGCCGCTGCGGGTTTGTAAGTTTGGGGACTGATGACCTCGTAGTTAAGTCCCATAAGCTCTACAAACATTTGAACATTTTTATGACACACATGGTTGGAATGACATGGGGTTTTATTAGAACAAAAAAAGAAAAACAAGATTTCAAAAAATGTCCGACAGATAGCGCTTCATCTGATCATAAAAGCAATAATTAGTATATCAAATTAAGACAAAGATGATGTTCTTTACAGGGATGTTCAATATGTTCACCATCATTCCTCAACAATAGCTGTAGTCGAGGAATAATGTCGTGAACAGCTCTGTAAAGCATGTACGGAGTTATGGTGAGGCATTAGCGTCGGATGTTGTCTTTCAGCATCCCTAGAGATGTCGGTCGATCGCGATACACTTGCGACTTCAGGTAACCCCAAAGCCAATAATCGCACGGACTGAGGTCTGGAGACCTGGGACGAAAGTGGCGGCTGAGCACACGATCATCACCAAACGAAGCGCGCAAGAGATCTTTCACACGTCTAGCAATATGGGGTGCATAAAACCCCATGTCATTCCAAGCATGTGTGTCAATTTTTACCTCTCGATCTACATTATTCCGTGATTTATTAAGTTTTCAAATTTATACTGACTTTTTGATCACACGGTTTAACTATGCAATACCAGGACACACACTGGAAGCAGTTACTTCCATAAAATATCTGGGAGGAGACATAAGGGGCGATCTGAAATGGAACGGCAATTAAAATCAGTAGTGGGTAAGGCAGATGCCAGACTGAGATTCACCGAAAGAATCCTCAGGAATTGCAGCTCGCGAACAAAGGAAGTCGGTTACAGAACTCTCGTTCGGCCGTCGCTTGAGTATTGCTCGTCAGTGTGGGATCCGTACCAGACAGGATTAATAGAAGACATAGAGAAGATCCAATGGAGAGTAGCATTTCGTTACTGGCTCATTAAATAAGAGTGTTAGACGCTGCAAGAGAGGTGTTCGTATCACGGAACGTGCTGTTGTCAAAGTTCCAAGACCAAATGTTTCAGGAAGAGTTAACCAGTATATTGCTTCCTCCTACGTATATCTGGCGGAGCGACCACATGGATAAGACCAGACAGATTAGGGCCCACACAGAGGCATACATGCAATCATTTTTCGCGCGCCGTACGTTACTGGAATAGGAGGAAGTGACAACGGTACGCAAAGTAGCAAATGTTGAAATGTTTGTAAAACTATGGGACTTCACTTCTTCGGTTATTAGCCTCTAGGCTTACAGACTACTTACGGTAAAGCAGTCAACAATCCGAAGGTTGAACACCACAGTGCTTTACTAGGCATTCCTCCGACCTTCAAACTGACTTAACCAGCCAGTTATAGGGGGACCTACAGTTTAACGTGGGTTCCGAACCACGGTGCTACTCGATTATTTTGCTTATCAGCAACACTGCCATAGGTGATATAAGTGGAAAGTGACAGATAAAACACTACGGTCGGGGGTTCGAATCCCCCCTCGGGCATGGATATTTCTGCCGTTCTTAGTCTTAGTTCATAAGTAGTTTGTAAGCTTAGGGACTGATGACCCCGTAGTTAAGTCCCATAAGTTCTACAAGCATTTGAACATTTGACAGATAAAAATCCTAGAAACTAAGTAAACTAATCTAAAGACAACACACACACACACACACACAAACACACACACACACACACACACACACACACACACACACATGCCCTAGGGAGGATTCGAACCTCCGACGGCGAGCGACCGTGCGTTCCGCAGCAAGGCGCCTTAGACCGCTCGGCCACACCACCGCGACCGAAAAGTACTCTCCGCCACACACCGCTATGTGGCTTGCGTAGCACGCATGTAGATGTCGATGTTGTCACAAATATTTACCTGTTTGAAAAGTGGTGGCGGAGTGAATCCTTTGCGCATGCTTAAGGTGAGACGCGGGTGCTACTTACAGTGTGTCGTGATCCGAAGTCAGCGTCTCTCTTCATTGTAACAGAGCAATGTTGTTACAATGCTGAACAGTGTGTGCGGCTATTTACTGTCCTTTGGTGTTCATGCGAATATTCATCTGTTTTTGGAGTTTCAAATGTTTGTAGAGCTTATAGGACTTAACTGCGGAGTCATCAGTCCCTAAACTTACAAACTACTTATGAACTAGGTTATAGTAAAGACGGCAAAAACATCCATGCCCTAGGGGGGATTCGAACCCCCGACCGAAGCGGCCGTGCAGACCGCGACTGGCACGTCGCAGACCGCTCGGCCATTACGGCCAGCTCTGGGAGTTTATTATCAAAGAAGAATGAACTGCGTTTTGTAACTTTTAGGAACAATTTTCTCAGCTTTAAGATTGGAAGAGAAGTAAACCCCCAGTCATTTGAGGCACCAGCTGCAGCTGATAGACAAGTAGATGCACTGGCACAGTGGCGTAACTATGGAGGGGGGGGGGATGAGGGGGATAGAAGACCCCCCCCAGAACCCGAAATAAAGAAAAAAAAATACCGAAAAAAGAGAGAGGGGAAAAAAAGAAAAGAAATCGCATAACAGCAATCTGGTAAAGGTAAAGATTGAAAACTTGGAGTGTTTTACCATAATCTTTCATTGGATGGGAGTGAATTAGTTTCTTCAACGGGAGTGGAAGCTGGTAGTCTGTCTGGAAACTGACTAAAATTTTGCTCGTCAAGCAGGCCTATCCCCCCCCCCACCCCAAAGCAAAGTCCTAGTTCGCCACTGCACTGGCACGTAATCGTCAAGGTTGTCGCCAGCTTTGCCCCCCACAGCACACAGTGGGCGCAGCTGCCGGCGGCCATCTGCCTGTGGCCTTGGCCGCGGCGCTGTGTACACTGCACCAGCTGCCGCCGCCCTTTCTTCCTCCACAACAATGCAGGCGCGCAACTTGTGGCTCAGCCTATTATTACGCCTCGCTGGTCGACTTACGCTCACCGCAACAGGGAGCCACAAAAAAAGAAGAATCGCATTACACGTCGGCATTTATCAGATGTTAGCAGCTGATACCTAGCTCGATTCAGAAAATGTTGCCACTTAAGTGCACTTTTCGCTGGTGGCTTGTTGTAGAGACGTATTTGGGCCTACTAACGATCGATAAGAAGGGAAACCAGTATCAAATTTAGGTATGTGTAGTTCGTGTATGAACGTTTGGTTACAGGATCTCTACGTACACCTCAATGTGCTGGTGGGTGTCGTTTTTCTGCAAAGCTCTGCAACCATGCTCTAGATGGCACTGTAAATGTAATTGTAGACGCCATAAGTAATGCAGATATCTTAACTATAACTTATGTCATAATCATCGTACATATTCTATAGCGAATTGTCATCAAAAGCCGTGATGATAGTTGCAACTTTAACTTTCTTCCCGAAAGACTGTTGGTATTCCCTGCCACTGCTTCCATCGCCTCTTTCCGCACTTACCGTAGCACTACCGCTCGCAATGAGTTGTTCGTCATTATCATCCCTATTATCATTATTATGAGTTTGTAACAACAGTAATTAACTTATGCTCATATTTCTGTACCATAACAGATACGAGAAAGCATGCAAATGATTCATCTTCTACACTAATACCATCTTCACAAAGAAGGGTTCTTCGTAACTTCATCTCAACTAATCGCAATACATTAGCAGGATTGATTAGCAATCGCCGCCCCAACTGACGCTTCACCACACAAATAACATCACAAAACGCAACTTCGGAGGCACACGTCCATACTGGCGAACCGACAGGTCAAAGTGCAATGCGGTATGGCACACGCAGAGGCCTCTAACGGACGACTGCAGAGTTTTCAGATGCGGGAGTATCACTAGTGCAATAAGGGATCTTTACATTAACTGTCATACGATTTTGGTGTATATGTGTTTGTTCGAGCCCAAGTACTTTCCTTGTTAGTTCAGTTGCTGAACTAGCTGAACTGCGCCAACTATTTCACATCGGAAGGCCCAAACATTTCTGCTAGATCGGAAGGCCCAAACATTTCTGCTAGTTCACTTACAAGGAGCGTGAATGTGAGTCGGACTTTTTTTATTAATCTTCATATATAAATTAGGTGAAAAGTATGTCTATTAAGTCAATTTTCCATCTAGAACTAAAAGAATTCGTGTATAGTTTTTCAATCAGACATTAAAAACTACGCATTTCAAAGAGTTTGGAAATTCAGCGTGTAAGGAAGTGAAATAATTGATTAATGTTTTTTTTCTGAAAATAAAGTGCACTATGTAATAAATCTGTATATTGTTTCATATGAGCATACTCACACATATTCAGTCTTTAAGTAAATTGTTCCTAAGCAAACAGCACTCGTAGCAGTTCAGACCACATTCCACGCGAAATGCCAAACAATTAGCTTTTCTGTTTCGATTATCAATAGCGTTCGCCTTGAAAGTGTAGTGGATGTATCACTACTTGTTACGCAGGTTATTTAATGTCTACGGATGGCAATGCGAAAAAAATATCGAAACGGAATAAAACGTTCATTGACATCTTTAAAGTTTACCCAATTACACAACCGATCGAAAAGAACTCACGTCAGTAGTCGTTGAAGTAGATCGGAATCTAGACGCGACCAGATAACTTTGGAAGCAATGTACATTTCCCTGCTCCTGTTCGCTGACATGGCGTTATGCGATCTGGACTTGAAGTGAACTGCCGTTTGCACCCACCGCTTTCTTATATTTTCCTTGGCGCAGACGGTCCAGTCGCTTATAATGCTACAGTAGCGCCCCATTTAGCCCTCTTTTTTGATACAATAGTAACCTGCTAATATCGCTATAAGTTAAAAACGGAGAATTACTAATTATTATCCTAGTAATACGTATTGCGACAAATATTAAATCCACGAGTGGATTACAAGTTCTGACTGTTCCTATTCCAAATTCCCATACTTGCTATTATTCCAATGATCCTGATTCGGATGCTTCCTTCAAATAGGGTCTTGCAGGAACTATCTGGGATCTCGTCGGGAAAGAGGTGTAGAAATGAAGTAAAAATTAACTTAATATAATTTGATTTTTATTTAGAACGTAATGATATGCCACTTGTTGCGGTGGAAATAGTTGGCACATAATATTTTAGGAAGATTTCACCTGCGTTAGTATGGATAGGGTGTGTGCGAGCTGTGTGCGGACGCAGGAGAAGTTGTCCGCTGCTCTCGGACAGCTGAACGTGCTTTTGGCCACGGTCAGCCGTATCCAGGCTGCTGTCCGCGCGGAGAGACTGGAGTCATTTTTACGTCACACGCTGTATCGGAGATCGCACGAACAGCTGTCGACTTGCAGTCACATAACTTGGTGCAAATATAATATGCTAGTGTAATGTGAATTGATTTATCTAAATAGAAATCGTATCATAAAAAACGCCGTTGTTGGTTCGTTTGAAGTCTGCTGCAAAAGTGCCATGCTTATGTACTGCCTTATTTAATGGTAGCATAAAAACAGCTAGTTCTCCGTAGGATAGGTTATAAACAAACACAACTATCGTTGGAATTTTCTCAACTTTATCCTGATGTAGTGATTGTGATCCGTTTCCATTTTAGTTTTCTTTCTTTGCTTTCATGTTAGGGACGTCTTAATAAAATTAAACTAAGCACGAAACGAGGACATTCAAATCAATATTCAAAATACGTTGGAGACTTTCTTTTTCTGATACGCATTCTAGAAGTTTTTCCTTCAGTACACTACTGGCCACTAAAATTGCTACACCAAGAAGAAATGCAGATGATAAACGGGTATTCATTGGATAAATATATTATACTAGAACTGACATGTGATTACATTTTCACGCAATTTGGGTGCATAGATCCTGATAAATCAGTACCCAGAACAATCACCTCTGGCCGTAATAACGGCCTTCATACGCCTGGACATTGAGTCAAATAGAACTTGGATGGCGTGTAAAGGTACAGATGCCCATGCAGCTTCAAGACGATACCACAGTTCATCAAGAGTAGTGACTGGCGTATTGTGACGAGCCACCATTGACTACACATTTTCAATTGGTGAGAGAACTGGAGAATGTGCTGGCCAGGGCAGCAGTCAACATTTTCCGTATCCAGAAATGCCCGTACAGGACCTGCAACATGCGGTCGTGCATTATCCTGCTGAAATATAGGGTTTCGCAGAGATCGAATGAAGGGTAGAGCCACGGTTCGTAACACATCTGAAATGTAACGATTACTGTTCAAAGTGCCCGCGATGCGAACAAGAGGTGACCGAGGCTTGTAACCAATGGCACCCCATACCATCACGCCGGGTGATACGCCAGTATGCCGATGACGAATACACGCTTCCAATATGCGTTCACCGCGATGTCGCCAAACACGGATGCAACCATCATGATGCTGTAAACAGAACCTGCATTCATCCGAAAAATTGACCATTCGTGCACCCGCGTTCGTCGTTGCATACAGCATCGCGGGCGCTCCTGTCTGTGATGTAGCGTCAAGGGTGACCGCAGCCATGGTCTCCGAGCTGATAGTCCATGCTGCTGCAAACGTCGGAGAACTGTTCGTGCAGATGGTTGTTGTCTTGGAAACGTCCACATCTGTTGACTCAGAGATCGAGACGTGGCTGCACGATCAGTTACAGCCATGCACATAAGATGCCTGTCATCTCGACTGCTAGTGATACGAGGCCGATGGGATCCAGCACGGCGTTTCGTATTGCCCTCCTGAACCCACCGATTCCATATTCTGGTAACAGTCATTGGATCGCGAACAACGTGAGCAGCAATGTCGCGATGCGACAAACCGCAATCGCGATTGGCTACAGTCCGACCTCTATCAAAGTCGGAAACGTGATGGTACGCATTTCTCCTCCTTACATGAGGCATCACAATAACGTTTCACCAGGCAACGCCGGTCAACTGCTGTTTGTGTATGAGACATCGGTTGGAAACTTTCCTCGTGTAAGCACGTTGTAGGTGTCGCCATCAGCGCGAAACTTGTGTGAATGCTCTGAAAAGCTAAACATTTGCATATCACAGCACCTTCTTCCTGTCGGTTAAATTTCGCGTCTGTATCACGTCATCTTCGTGGTGTAGCAGGAGTGTATGACGTTGCAATTAGCAGCGTCTCTAATACTACCTGCAGTGCAACTGATGTATGTTAAGAATAGTAGACACAATACATTACTCTTTTCTCCAGGCCTTAATAAGTGAGTAATGGGTTTAAGCTGTAATGATATAAAGTGTAATGTACTTAATGGAAATATGCCTAGAGAATTAGGTAATGCCACTTTTTAGTCTGTGTAGACAACATCAAATTGTGATTGAAATGAATATTTCTAACTGATTATACAGGAATTTCGGGTCTCAAGTATCTCCAAAATTAAGACTGTGGGATCAACATTAGGATGTAGATGTGCCAGCAGACGACGCTGTTAGTGTTCTGAGAGTAAGCTGTATACTTTTGCAAATGAAATTAAAGTTTCCCTCATAGGATCTTGGCTAACCAAAAACTCTGCAACCGTAAAATATTCAGAAATAAGCTACCAAATACTGGTGACAAACAAGGAATATCGTTCTACCCACACTCTCAGAAATCGCGACACTTTCCGAAATAAACAGCCAGATATTGAGATAAGCAACGAAAATCGGCCTAACAACACGCTCGCAAATCACAAGATATTCCGAAATAGACAGCGAAATATTTCTGAGAAGAGAACAATATAAATGCTCCTGTCACTTGTTTCTTATCAGTAGTTTATTTATTTATTCATCCTTTGATTGCTGTTTGGAGAGATATTGTATACCGTACGTTAAGTGTTTTTTACAGTGTAGCCTATTAAACGTTTCCCTTAGGCTTCTCTCTAACTATATCCCTGGAAATCGTTACATATTTGGAACAAAGGTCAAATATTTTTGAGAAGGAAGAACAGAAATATGAATGGTGGTCATATCATATCCACGAAGTGCATTCTCAACACAAATGTCATTGCTAGCCGTATCACTTCCAGGAATTCCATTCTCCATTTTCTAACCAGACAAAAATCACGAAATCGATGTCACTAATTGCTGAGACAGTGCTCTCTTACAGATAACATCATGTATTGCATACGATACTACGGTTATATGAATAAGAAAGACCCACAATGTGCTATGATTAAGCAACACCTACAGTACGTTACAAACTGTAAGATTTTAAAACAATATTTCCATAGTAGCAGTTTAGAACCAAAAACCGTCTTGCTGAAGACCTCCAACACTCCCCACTACGCTACGATAACATCCAGAAACGAGAGGTATGAGAATGCTTATATACTGTATGTAGTTGTCAGTATTTTTGAGTATTGGTGTATTATTATTTACATGTAGTGATAAGATGTGGAGCAGAGAACGATTTTTGTGATTCATTTGTATAGTGTTGTTTCAATGGAACGGCTTACTGCGTATTATAATAGCAAAACTCTTAGAAATACGACAAATCAAGATGGCGTCTGTCACATTGCAGTAACATGTAACAGGCAATAGTCGATAGCTGTGTTCGCCGTCTTCAATACAACGTGTAACGTAAAAATGACGTCTCGTTTGTTCTGAGTTGTGTGAGGAGAACGTTACCCTGTCGCGTGGGTCGCCCACGGCCTCTGACGCCGAGGAACCTTCACGTGTACCGGAAGCACACGATCCACCCTCGCAGCAGGGTGAGTGGCGGGTAGCGCGGAGGGCTATGTGGAGGCTGGCCGTGAGGCATCGCCCGTTCATCTTGCGAGGGATCAGGTGGCCGGTCCTTCTGTAGGGTCTGCACGGGGGAAGGGGTTTGTTAGTGATTGGGAGCTCCAATTTTAGGCGCGTTATGGAGCCGCTTAGGCAGATGGCGTCCAGGGCGGAAAGAATTCCGATGTGCACTCGATATGTCTGTCGGGGGTCTCATCCGAGATGTGGAGGCGGCCTTGCCGAGGGCTATTGAGCGTACTGTGTGCAGTCTTCTGCAAATTGTTGCTCATGTCGGCACCAATGAAACCTGTTGCTTGGTTTCTGAGGACATCCTCAGAACATCCTGGCAGAATTGGTGAACCCTCCTGGCCTCACGTGCGGTTTGCAAGCAGAGCTTTCAATTTGCAGCATTGTTCCCAGAGTGGATCGGACTCATTTGGTTTGGAGCAGAGTGAAGGGTCTCAACCAAAAGCTTCGTCGACTCTGTGACAGTAATGGCTACAGATTTCTGGACCTGCGTTATCGGGAGGGGAATTGTAGGGGTCCCCTTGATAGATCAGGGGTGCACTACACTAAGGAAGCAGCTACTCGGGTAGCAGAGTACTTGTGGAGTGCACATGGTTTTTCTTAGGCTAGGCGATAGTTCTGATGAACACTTGTCTACCGATATACAAACAGTGAAGTCGGGTTGCATCCAGGACTCTTTAACTTCCAAAATATTAGAAGTAAATCTTCAAAGTATTAGAAATGAAGCCCCCGAATTTACTGCGTTGCAGGAAGGTCTCCGCGCTCGGGACTGAGAGTTGGCTGAATGTCGACGTTGGAAGCTTTGAAATATTTAGTGAAGAATGGGATGTATATTGCAAAGACAGATCGGGTACAAGCCTATTTCACTGACATCAATTTGCAGCAGGGTTTTGGAACATATCCTGTATTCAGATATTATGAATTATCTCGAACAGAATGATCTATTGACCCAAGGTCAACACAGATTAAGAAAATATCGTTCATGCGAAACACAATTAGCTTTTTACTCACACGAAGTGATGGGTGCTATTGACAAGGGTTCTCAAATGGATTCCGTATTTTTTGATTTCCAGAAGGCTTTTGAAACCATACCTCACAAACGGATTTTAATCAAATTGCGTGGTTGTGGTCGCCCCAAATTTGCGATTGGATGGGGGATTTCCTGTCAGAGAGGACACAGTTTTTAGTAATCAATGGTAAGGCATCGACTAAAACAGAGGTGATATCGGGCGTTCCACAGGATGGTGTTATTGGTCCTTTGCTGTTCCTTATTTACATAAACTATTTGGGAGAAAATCTAAGTAGCTCTCTTACGTTGTTTGCAGATGACGCCGTCATTCACCGTCTAGTAAAATCATCTGAAGATCAATACGAACTGCAGAACGATCTGAATAAGATATCGCTATGGTGTAAAAACTGGCTACTGACTCTAAATAATGAGAAGTGTGAAGCGTTCACATGAGTACGAAATAAATCCGTTAAACTTTGTTTACAAGATAAATCAATCAAATGTGAAGGCCGTAAACTCCACAAAATACATAGGAATTACTATTACTTCAGACTTAAACTGGAAAGAACACGTAGATGTCATGGGAAAGGCGAGCCAGAGACTCCGTTTTATTGGTAGAACCCTTAAAAGATGCAACAGAAGCACCAAAGAAACTGCATACACTACGTTTGTCCGTCCTTTTTTGGAGTATTACTGCCCAGTGTGGGATCCTTATCAGGTGGGTTTGACGGAAGACATCGAAAGAGTCCAAAGAAGGGCAGTTCGTTTTGTATTGTCACGATACAGGGTAGACAGCGTCACATAAATGATACAGAATCTGGGATGGGAATCATTACGAAAACGGCGTTTATCGCTGCGGCGTGGGCTACTTACGAAATTCCAATCGCCAACATTCTCCTCCGAATGCGAAAATATATTGTTGACTCCCACTTACATAGGTAGAAATGATCATCAGAATAAAAAACGAGAAATCAGAGCTCGAACTGAGAGATTCATGTGTTCTTTCTTCCCGCGCGCTATTAGAGAATGGAATGGGAGATAAACAGTATAAAGGTGATTCGATGAACCCTCTGCCAGGCAGATAAATGTGAATTGCAGAGTATCCCATGTAGATGTAGATCGGAGGGGGTACGTGTTCATTGCGGTCCACAAAAGTATTCCTTCTGTTGAGCTCGAAGTCGAGAGTGACTGTGAGGTTATGTGGACTCGTGTAACAGGTGTAGGCGAAATCAAGTTAATAGTTGGGTGTTTTTACCGCCCATCCAGTTCCACTGTTACAGTGCTATAGTCATTCAGAGAAAGTTAACGACCAGAAGCGCGAAGTTCCAGTCAGAGAAAGTTTACAACCGGAAGCGCGAAGTTACCCGGACCAGGCTTTATTAGTTGGGAGCGACTTCAACCTGCCGAGTATGGACTGGGACGCCTATGCTTTCACTACGGGGGGTACAGACAAGCAGTCTTGTGAACTATTGCTGAATACGTTTTCCGAACTCTGCTTTGAGCAGCTATATCGTCAGTCCACACGCAATGGACATAGCGATAATGGCCACTAAAGTTAATAAATCGGTCAAGAAGCCCAGGAAATTGTTCGCGCTAGAAAGAACAGATAAGCAATTATTAGCGTCGTACTTAAGGAATGAATGGACATTGTTTAGTTCCGGTACGGTAGAGGAATTATGGGCAAAATTGAAAAGCATTGTAAATAAAGCGCTGGAGAAGTATGTGCCGATAGAGTGGATAAGGATCTGAAAGAACCACCGTGATATAATAGTAATATTCGAAAAATGATGAGAGAGCAAAGGCAGTTGCACTGTCGGTTCAAAAAAGGTCAAGCAAATGCAGGCTTGCGGCAGCAGAATCGTTCTGTAGTCCGCCTCAAACTCCAGCCCTCTAAATTTCTTCAACAGTGCTCCTCGAAAAGAACGTCGCCTCCCCTCCAGCGACTCCCACTTGAGTTCCCGAAACATTTCGGCAACACTCGCGGATTCATCGAATCTACCAATTACAAACCTCGCCGCCCGTCTCTGAACTACCTCTATATCCTCCTTTAAACCCATCTGGCGGGGATCCATACACTTAAGCAACATTCATGACGGGGTCGTACAAGCGTTTTATATGCGATCTCCTTTACGGACGAATCACACCTTTCCAAAATTCTCCCAATAAACCAAAGTCGGCTTCCGCCTTACACACAACTCTCCTTACGTGTTTATTCCATTTTATATCACTCTGCAATGTTACGCCTAGATATTTGAACGCCGCGACAGTATCAAGAAACTCACTACTAATGCTGTATTCGAACATTACGGGATTGTTTCTCCTATTCATATGCATCACCTTAGATTTTTCTACATTTAGCGATAGTTGCCATTCCTCACACCACCTACAAATTTGATTCAAGTCATCCTGCATCCTACTACAGTTATTCAATGACGACACCCTCTTGTACATCACAGCATCATCAGCAAACAGCCGCAGATTACAACACCTTCTGTCCGTCAGATCATTTATATAGACAGAAATTAATAGCGTTCCTATCACAGTTCCCTGGGACACCTCTGACGATACCCTTGTCTTCGATGAACACTCGCCATCGAGGACAGCGTACTGGGTTTTATTAGTTACTAGCTGAAAACCCGGCGTTTCCCGGGTATTTATTTGTTCCTACCTTGAGTTACTACTTCTATGCCTTCTATCTGTCCATTAACTTCTTTCTGAAAACATTATTGGAGAATATATAAGAAACTAAGATTATATAACAATTAAATTAATGTAATTAATTTCACTCATTTTCAGGAAATGTCGCTGATAAAGTGGTACTGAAAAATATTCCTATCAGATTGCAGAAGTTTATGCACTTACCGTTTATCGGGAAAGTAAGTAGTGTAGATAAAATCACACGTAAAAAGGCATTCGTTTCGAAGAATCCAATTACGAAATTCAACAACAACGATTGTAATAATATCACATATCGATTACTTGATGTAAGGCCCGAAACGTCAAATCGATTTTTTTTAAAAAGAGATATATTAAAAGAAATTTCTTTTTACCGCTTTATTTAT
The DNA here is from genome assembly GCA_026315105.1 of Locusta migratoria. Taxonomy (NCBI): domain Eukaryota; kingdom Metazoa; phylum Arthropoda; class Insecta; order Orthoptera; family Acrididae; genus Locusta; species Locusta migratoria. Next base: position 448,817,873 of record CM048755.1, on the reverse strand, counting down.
TTATTCTTATATATCCTTATTGGTATGCTTATACTTACAGAGAAAGAGGTGAAGACATTGTTGCACGCGTACACCAAAGATATGGTCTGTGGCATCACGTTTTGCTGTATGTAACCTCCTTGCTATAGACTCGCAAATGTCATCGCTGGCCTTCAGTCCGATTTTTTTTTTTTTTTTTTTTTTATAATTTGACGAATTTCAACCACCATATCTTCCACCGCCTTATAGCTATCGGCATGGAACTGCTATGGTGTACAACGGGAGACTTCGGACAATAAAACCAATAAAACCATTTTCAAAGAGTAAATATTTTAAAGAGACATTATTGTTCCGCATTTCGAGTTATATTCTTCAAATTACTAAATACCTATCAGATCGCTGTAAAACCGTGCCTTAAACCCTCATAGACTATAAATTAGTAACTGTACAAATATTTCAGTCTCTGCGTCTTGTCGTTTGGACGTGAAAAGAGTACACCGAACAGACATTCATATTATATAGCTATCCGATCGCCATAAAACCGTGCCTAAAGCCTTCCCCGGGTAGACATTAGTAACTGTACAAATTTTTAGCTCTTTATGTCTTGTGGTTCAGACATGATAAACATACACCGAACAGATATTCACATTTATAGGTATAGATGTAATCTTCGAGCCACTCACATACTTGGGTACTTATTCCATAAGTTCGTACCTTCGTTAGCCGTCTGTAGTGCGGTATCGTGTCAAACGCCTTTCGAAAATCGAGAAATATGCAGTCTGCATGTTGCCCTTCATCCATAGCATGCAAGACATCACGAGAGAAAAGGGCAAGCTGGATTTCAAACGATCGACGCTTCCTAAAGCCGTGGTGGACAGAATATTTTCCGTCTTATAGAAATTTGCTATATTAGAACTAAGAATATGTTCAAGAAATCTACAGAAGACTGGTGTTAATGATATAGGTCTGTAATTTCGTGGGTCCGTTCTATTACGTTTCTTATACACGGGAGTTATCTGTGCCTTTTTCCAGTCTCTCGGTACGTTGAGCTGGATCAAACATTCGTGATAAATGCAAGCTACGTTTACGCACTCAGTCTCAGCATATTACGCTACAAGTAAATGTACTATCATGAATACAGAAACAATGCGTATTATAGGGGAACATGCACTGACTTACTGTACTTCCTTCGTCGAATCGAGACAGTGCGACTAAACAATGCCAAGCGCTGGGCCGCCCGCAGAAGAGCAGCTCACGTGTTCACCGGCCGTGGACAAACGGAAGGCGAGATGTCTCGGCAGCAAGGCGTTTATCATGCGTAACTCTTTGGAAAGGAGTAACAAAAACGAGAATAAAATCTGTAGTAATGGATACAATTATGTACTCATTCTTTCGTGCTCTCTGTAACAGCCGGCCGCGGTGGCCGAGGAGACTGAGGCGCAACAGTCACGGTCTGCAAGGCCACTACGGTCGGGGGGTTCGAATCCCCCCTCGGGCATGGATATTTGTGCCGTCTTTAGTATAAGGTAGTTCATAAGTAGTTTGTAAGTTTAGGGACTGATGACCCCGTAGTCGAGTCCCATAAGCTTAACAAACATTTGAACATTCTCTGTAACACAAGCGTTTTAGTTGGATTTATAGAGGGGAAATGGAATAAATTACTCATTTGTAATTTAAACTTATTGGGCGTGCATCTTATTTTTTTCCAACACGGGCAGAACAGTTATCCGTCTGAGGATTCAGATGTCAATTTATCGAGAAAAAGAGAGTGTTTTCCAAACTGTGATAAGTGAAATGGCTAAACAAAGAAACCGCCGTCTTCCTTTTGTACTTCAAATTTTTTTGTGAAGAACAATTCTAAATTTTTGTCTCATATGGCATTTATGTATGTGACAACCATAAATTTTATGTGCTGCTGCAAAGCTACTTCAATTTTTTCTCTCTCTTATTATATATGTTATTAATGTTCTAATGAACCAATGGCGGACTAAGGGGGAGGGGGGCAGGCGTATCGTCCCGGGCCTCTCGTCTTGCGAACGGGGGGGGGGGGGGGGCTCCAATACCTCGAGAGCACTTATTTAATTTTTTATTTATTTTTTTAATAGCGCCCTTGGCCTCTTGTTCTGGGGTCTCCAAATCTCGAAAGCTATTTATTCTTTTTAGACTGAGCTGTGCCTCTCGTCCCGGGAGGCCTCCACATCTCAAAAGTTACTTTTTATAGTAATAAATGTATTCCCAAGGGGACGGGGGCCTCATTTTGTTTTGCTGCCGTCCCGGCACTCCGACAGCCTTCCTGCCAATGACACACTTTATTTTTCGAATTTTGGGCACCATAGGTATAAGGATCAATAACATTAACTTTCAATTTGAGCTATTGTAAAACGAAAGGCATAGCCTCCTCCAAAAAAAATATATAAATATAAATAAGCCACTGTGTACAGCCGATGTCAGACGTGTATTGTATCCAATGGCGATTACTTTCAAGGCCAGTAAAGTTATTTTGTTTGTAACTCTTGTTTACTATATTTCCTGAAAAATTCACCGAACTTTTCAGACGCACCTTGTATAAGGAGCACTTCTCAGCAAGTTAATATTTACTTAATTTACTTATTTGTGCACTGCCCAGACAGTCCAGTGGGTAGTTTCGCTGAAAAAAATTCACTCACATTGTGTATTTAGCGTAGTATTTGTGTATTTCCTTGAAATTTTCACCAATTGCATGTTTAGCCGATGGAACATTTTAATAGCTACTCCTTGAAAACTCATTGTAATAGCTGCTTCTGGAAAACGCATTTTAATAGCTACTTCTGGAAAACTGTCCTATGTCATGAAGAGTCCAAAATGTACAAAAGTTTGTAAATCTATGGGGTCAAACTAATATGGTCATCAGTCCCTAGATTTACAAACTACTGAAACTAACCTAAGGAAAACACACACACACATGCCCAAGGGAGGACTGCGCCTGCAATCGCTCGGCTACTCCAGAGCGGCCCATGAAGAGTCGACGGACCTTATTGTTTGTGAACGTTTCCTGAATTTGCTCCACGTACATATTGGCTGAAGATAGTCATCATTCCTAGACGTGCGAATATCGGCTTCCAGTGTCCCTGTCTTTTGCTGGATGTTATAATCTGGTCGGTTATCACATGTTTCAGTTTCCTTAGGAGATATAGAACTCGGTATAGTCTTTCACAAACAAGTGCAGTGTGTTCATGTTCAAATGTTTGTAAAGCTTATGGGACTTAACTGCGGGGTCATCAGTCCCTAAACTTAGAAACTACTTTTGAGCTAGCTTATACTAAAGACGGCACAAGCATCCATGCCCGAGGGGGGATTCGAACCCCCGACGGGGAACGGCCTCGCGCATCGTAACATAGCGCCTCAATGCGCTAGGCCGCTCCGCCGCGGCAGTGTGTTCATGCCAAGGTAGTTTGCCATCTATCATACCCCAGACGTTTGACAGTTCCTTTTCTGTTTAGTTCATCTTTGTCGCTGAGACTACATACTAATGTTTGGGTTTTCTCTTCATTGTTTTTCATTTTATTTATAGCACACCATTCCTTTGTGGCGTCAAATAGAACAACTGCCTCTTCTTGAGTCTCGGTTACGTTTATACCTTTCGAGAAGAGGACTGCGTCATCTTCAAATTGCCAGAACTGTCCAAGTGAGCCCATGTCATTTACAGAACCAAGGAGAATGAGAGAAGGGGGGGGGGGGGGGGGGGCATTACCGATCACTGTGTCGGGCCCGGTGGGCTTGGGGTAAAGCGCTCGAATGGAAACGGAAGGGTCGCGGCGTCGAACCCCGGTCGGACCTTGGATTTTTTCAATCTGCACTTTAACCCATCCTTCACCTCTCAAAGATGTGAAGAATCGCCAGAAACGACATGTGGTTCGGATTCCATGTTAAGCGGTAGGTCCGCTTTCCCCGGTTGGATAACTGACGTAGACTAGGGATATGCAAGTCGACGAAGTGGCGTCCAATTGAAAGGCTTGCACCAGGCCAATGAACCACACGAAATTATAATAATAATAATTATTATTATTATTACCTATCCCTGTGGCACGCCATATTCCAACTTCCGTTTTCGTGATAGTGCTCCTTTAACTGATACAATCTGTCTTCTGTTTTCTAAATAGGATATGAGGGTTGATAGAACAGTGCCTCTAATTACGCGACCACTGAACTGGCTTAGGATTACTGTATGACCAATGCAGTCGAATACCTTATTAAGGTCACATCGTGTCAGTGCCACAGATTAGTTTTCTTCTAAGCTGGTAACCAGATACATTGCTGCTGTTGTAGACCTGCGTTTCCAGATGCGGTGCTGTGCCGCTGAGAATAGTTCATTACTTTCAAAGTAATCCAAAATTTGGTCTTTCATTGTAGTCTCCATTACCTTAGCGAAGACTGGAATTATAGAGATCGTGCTGTTCATATCTAACGGTTTACGACGCTGCAACCTCGGCTACGATTCCCCATTTAACCGTAGGTAAATATTGTATCGATTTTTCTGCGGTCGGAGCTGCAGTGGTGTGAAGTAAACATGGAGTGTGAAAGCGCGCCGGCTTAATTGTGAAGATGTGCAGAGAAGCGCGCCGTGTCCCTGAGGAGCCGTGCCCTGCATGCTGACTGCGGACGCGTCACCGCCGCTGCCTTTGTGCACACACTCACTCTGCTTCCACGTACAGGCCACGCCACCTAGATACAAGACCTGTGCGCTGCCTGCCAAGATTAGTCATAACAAAAGCAAATTATTTGTCTTATGTAGCGTTCTGCTAAGTTTGGTAATACGTACACGTTACACACTGTGTTTTAGAATGTTCTTAATATTATTTATGTGGTATACAAACACATTTGTTATGGTATAAGATATTTATGAACTATTAGTAAGATATCTTACAGATATTGGAATCGGACGATTCATATTAGGCATTCTGTCTCATAACAGCAAAAATCTGCACGGAGAATCACATAGATAACACGAAAAACATTCTGCAAAGTATACGTATTCCCAAACTCAACACAACGCTTCATAAGACAAATAGTTTGCTTTGTTATGACTACTCTTGGCAGGCAGCGCACAGGCCTTGTATCTAGGTGGCGTTGGTACAGGCCACGCTTAGCACGCGTGCTACCTTTTCCCCAGTACGTCGCTCATGTAAAATCGACTTATATCTGAGAAGGAAGTTGACGTTTAATTTCTCATAGACACTTCGACCATAGATACTAGTAGTGGAAGCGTTGACGCCAGGGACGATACATACTTTAACCCATTACTGGCCATTGTCCCTTTTTTGGGACGCACATATTTTATTTTATTCTATACCACCAATGTAACTGCTGGCTTTGCTTGTGGTACCTAGAGAAAAAAAATGACTTGAAACTTCCTGGCAGATTAAAATTGTGTGCCGGAACCGGGACTTTCGCGAAAAAGCGCTCTACACTTTTTTTTTTTTTTTTTTTTTTTTTTTTTTTTTTTTTTTTTTTTTTTTTTTTTTTCCCTACTAGTAGTTCTCGTCGTTGCGGACGCTGATCGTTTTTGTTCGATGTGTTAGTTGTTGGGTCAGCTTTTTTATTACAGAGATCGCTGAGCCACGGCGCCCGGCCCAACTGAACTATCCCGACACGACTCACGATGCAGCCTCACAACTTTATTTCCGCCAGTACCTCGCCTCCTACTTTCCAAGTAAAGTTGTGAGGCGGCATCGTGAGTCGTGTCGGGATAGCTCAGTTCCGGCACACAATTTCAATCTGCCAGAAAGTTTCATATCAACGAACACTCCGCCGCAGAGTGAAAGTTTCATTCTGGAAACATCCCTTAGGCTGTGGCTAAGCCATGTCTCCACCATATCCTTTCTTCCAGGAGTGCTAGTCTTGCATGCTTCGCAGGAGAGCTTCTGTAAAGTTTGGAAAGTAGGAGGCGAGGTACTGGCGGAAGTAAAGTTGTGAGGAGGTATTATGAGTCGTGTCGGGATAGCTCAGTCGGTAGAGCGCTTGCCCGCGAAAGGCAAAAGTCCCAGGTTCGAGTCCCGGTTCCGGCACACAATTTTAATCTGCCAGGAAGTTTCATATCAGCGCACACTCCGCTTTAGAGTGAAAGTTTCATTCTAAAAAATGTCTTGTTTAATATTTGGAAATGCGAAAAAAATATTTCTTTAGTTAGTTGGGCTTAGGGAAGGACTGAATTTGCCTGTTTTCTGTACTTTCTATTAGCTACACTGTTTATCTTCGGTGGCTACTGTACAACAATGAATTGTTATTTATCGGTTTCTGTATGTTTATAAGCAAACGGACATCCATGTAAAATTCAATATTTCTCAGATGTCACGAAGAAAATGCAATATCAGCTTATTTTGTGTGTCCCAATAATGGGACAATAGCATTATCAGAATTTCGTTGCAGTGCCTTATAAGGGTATGAACGTCTTACATACAAAATTACTGTATGCATTCTTGAGATCTGATTTGTTCATATGAGATTTTCACTCATCCACATTTTACGATCGCAAGAGGATGAGAACACACCGCATGGACTTACATTTTAAGAAATTGTAGAGCATCTGCATAAGGAGGAAGTGAGTGAATAAATTAATGACTAAAAACTAGTGTTTATTGCTTTCAACCCAGATAAAACATTAGATGAATGAGATATTGACGAAAATGTCTAAAACATTTTACAGTCTGCAATTTTTGTGCTAGTATACTGAATTTTATTCAAACTACGTTTTTTTTTTTTTTTCATTTGTCACCCAAGGTATAATATTAATGTAAAAGACAGCTTCAAAACATTAACTAAAAAGATTTGACAGGTAATGGGCTAAGTAACTCTGCCCAAGTACTACTCGCCGATTCCGATACACTTCGAATGTGTTGTTGTCTATGTCAAAATCTGAGACACGCACTTTTTTTTATACGAGGGTTGGAACTTAAATAGTGGCAACACTGCTGTGGAGTCACTATGCAATGGAAACTACTATTGTCGCTGATATCACACATTGTTGACATATCTATCTTACCTCCGAGCTACCGGACTCGCCCGTCCCACGTCACCGGCGTGCGCACTATCGAGGGAAACACAGACACTTGTGAGTGAGCGGTCTAATGTAAAACCCTTGGTCTAACGTAACGGCTTCACTATGTTTTTGATACAGGAATGACGGAGTTGGATCAAGATTGAATATGCCAGAGGTCGTACAGCACGACAGTCACTACGTTTACATTGCAACACATCTTCCGGAAGACGAAAACCGAATTTCGTAAACCGTATTTCGCTGTCGTGTTTATACGTTACAGCCTAAATCAGATTCCCTAGCCCACACAATATGACGGCTGAAAAACAGCTGATTCAGTTGCTGATTTAGTCAGCACAATCACTTTACTGAAATACACAGATTCATGCTCACTCTGATATTTATACTTTTATTTCACGGTAGAAAATGTCGCTCTGTTCGTATGTGCCGAAAATTCTTAACAAGAAAACACAATCTGACATTCCTAGAACGCTTCAAAAACGGTTGTTTTTACATGGGCACGAAAATCGATTGTGGAACTGGAAAACCGCTTTACAGAAGTGAATTTCAAGAATCGATTTTGGAGTGTTTATACAACCAATCAAAAGCGGAATTGTGACATCGGTTTACGAAATCCGGTTTTGGAAGCCCATGTAAATGGGGTGAGTGTCGTCGAGGTCTTCAAGAGGCGCGCGGGAAATTAGAAGAGTGGCACGCTGTGTACAAGTCTGCAACGAAAGTCAACAAATTGTTGACCGTCGATGCACAATATTACTGTTCGTTTTTGGAGCATCACCTGCGACCAGCTGTGCGAAAGAAGCGGCAACACTTTCTGCGCACTCCACCCATCACTTTGCACAACAATGCGCGGGCGTAAACAGCGCTAGCTGTGGCTGCTCTGTTCGGTCCCCGGAGTTACGTCTTTGTGACTTTGATTTCAGAGCTTCGACAGGCAGGAGTCCGCTCCTTCGCACCATCAACCGAACAAGCTCTGCTAACGGTATACTACGCCTTCCAAATCGCTGGCAACGAGTTCTACACAACGCTGATGAACACTTTGAAGGACAGTAACAGGTGAAAACGTGTAAGATTTTGTATCGGTTGTGAAAAAAGAGCTGCCACTATTTAAGTTCCAACACACGTATGTGCCCATACGACGGGTGAAGTGCTGAAAACATTTCCGAAGAAAACGTTTTTATCTTCCTGGGCACACACATATCGTGCAAACGGCAGGAAATACAAAAACGTTGAAACATAATTTCCATGGTTCTCTGTACTTGAGAAAAGATCCGAGGAAAGCCTTTTCTACTGATATAAATTCCAGTGCAGCCACAGGGATCCCCTTCCAGTAGACCGTTTTAAGGTGGACAAAATAATCTACTGCATCTTGTGGCAAGGTGGCGGCACTGCGTACGTTTTAACACTGAGACGCGACCGCAGTGCACAATTGACGTTCGAGGCCTTGGAGATAGTCTTGTAGTGTATTAAATGTTTTGATCTGCGACGGTCAGTACGGATCATCGGCGAGACTTCCAAATCGGTCAGCTCGGTGATGCGCGGTGATGCGGTGATGGGAGCATCTGTAACGAAAACGACTGCACTCTTCAACGTTTCACGGTGTCCTTGGTAACGACACCGTACACAAAACAAGATAAATTTCATTGACGAAAAGGAATAGCGATAGAATCTAGCGATCGAAACTAGCTGACAGCGACCAATGAGCATTTAGAACGATTGTGACCAGGCCCGGCGTTTGATATTTTTTAAAGAGTGTTTAGTTATACAGAAGTTGCTACCCGCTCTAATTTTGACACAACGTTGCATTGTAATACAGGAAGGTTTCAAGGTACATAATTCTTGAATATATTGTATAAAACCTAAAAGTAGATTACTTTTGCAATTTTTCGTATCACCGATTGCGCATTACAAGATTTATATAAATTCATATATGACATATACTGAAACCTTATGTGTGTAAAGCATGCGCATATTCCAGTGAATGATGTGTTAAAATTTCTAAATATTCGGTCAAGAACTTTCGGAGATATAACATTTTGAATACAACACTAAACATGGCTCTAGGTTAGATATAGTTCTAGCAAGGAGAGGACGCCTACTCGTCATCGTCGAATTCGTCCAAATTTATGCTACATGTAGTGCGTGGTGAGATATATGGAAGTGCGCAAAGTGGGAATTCCAGATGACTAAGCGTTTAGGAAATAAAAGCAATTTTGATAGGATCTACCACCATATGCACCTTATCAACTGCATCTATTGCCCCTGAGAGATTTTGTTTAGAAAGCGGTGTTTGGCACAGCGATAAGAGGGCGAAGTTTATATTGAAAGGTTGCGGGTTCGATTACGCCCGGCAGCGAAATTTTTTTTTCACTATATCAATCAAGTTTGTTTTTCTATGGAGATGTTAAAAAAGCCATGTAATTGCCAAAGGGCGACGTTCATAACGCGCAAGATGCTATCAAAATTATTGTTTCCCCTGTTTCTTCGATGAATATCACCCCGGTATACGTAATTGATGAACTGCAAAAGAATGGAAGTATCGATTTACATACACGACGTCCACAAGTACGCGCTAACTACAGTCCCTTTTTAAATGTCTGTAGTCCCGAATTTCATCCAATGCCCTTTCATTTTTTTTCTTATATAAATTAATAAAAGAACCTATATGATGTTACGGTTGTGACGTCAATCTACATCTACATCAATACTCTGCAAACCACTGTGAAGTGCATTGCATAGCAGAGGATGCGTCCCACTGTACCAGTTATTAGTTTTTTTTCCATTCCATTCGCGTATTGAACGTGGGAAGAATGATTGTTTAAATGCCTCCTTGCGTGCTGTAATTAATCTAATCTTGTCCTCACGATCTCTACGGGAACAATATGTAGGTGTACGCATTGCCAAGGAGCAGAAAAAAATTGGTACGCGGGTGGAGTTGAACCCCCGACCGTTTCAATACGATCTTTTACCGCTCAGCAAACACCGCTTCCTAAACATGCTCTCACAGGGACAGTTGATGCATATGGTGATAGATCCGTATCAAACTTCCTTTTATTTCCTAAACGCTTGGCCATCTGGAGTTCCCACTTGGGGCACTTTCGTGTCTCACCATGTCTTACATGTACCATAAATTTGGACGAATTCGGCGATGACCAGTAGGCGTCCTCTCATTGTAAGAAGAGACCGAGGAGGCGGAGGAAATTGGTGTAGAGAGGAGGGAAGGAGACGAACATGTAGAGAGTGATGATGAGATGGAAATTAACACGCAATTACTCGTTAAACGAGAAAGGTTCATTGCGACAACCGCTTCAAAAACTTTTACTGCCCTTTTAGTTCTATTTCACTCGCTGTAATGTATGGTCTAAAATGCATCGAACAGTAAGCTACCCGCCATCGATCGTTTTGAATAAATTACATACACATACTTGAAAAAGAGTGTTATTTTAAAACGACTGTTACGAATTAAGAAATGGTTAATGTTTTATTAGAAAGCTAAGATGCTGTACTACTATCACGTGTCAAAAAATCAGATCTTTAAACAGTATGCTTTCTTCGAAAATCAAAATAGAGTGAGAAGCGTTATGAAACTAAAAACACAAGCAGAATGAAAATTAGGCACTTTCGATTTTCACAAGCAATGGTAAACATTTAAGGAGTAAATAAGTTGATAAAACGATGTGGGTGGTGCTATACCGTCAACAGTTCTTATAGCGTGAAAATAGGAAAAGAGATTCCCCCATTTTCCCAGCCTGGCCAGACAGGGAATGACCATCCCTGCGGGGCTCATGGTAAATAAATATTCCTTCAAATGAAGAGTGGGTATTTTAGCCTGGCCTGATTGTGGCCAGACAACATAAAACTACTATGGCAAAAGCGATTGCAAAACTCAACATCCACTTGAGTAATATTGTTTAGGTAAAAACAGTTAGGCTGGAGCTCAACATTCATGAAAGTGGTGCAGTTGCTAAACTCTTAATAACGGAAGCGAACGCAAAGCTGCGAAGGGAAGTGTCGCGACGGTAAGATCTGGACACTTGATGACTGGAAGTATGGGGAATTACCACTTACATTGCTTCCTACAAACAATTTGGTTTATGTATCAAAAACTCCAAAAGAAGCTTACGGTACGGAGTGTCTGCTTCCTTCAGTAAAGCATAGTGGAGGTTCCGTGATGATTTGGGCATCTACATCGCGGTATTCAGCCGTTTCTATCGTTATCCTCACTGGTCGGATAACTCTGAATGAATATCTCACCACCCTCGACACCAAACTGCTTACTGTGACTAACATATTGCTAACACACACTGCCATATTCCAAAATGATGATGCACCCACTCACAACCAAAAAGGTTCAGGCGTGCTCTGTAAAGCATCATAAAATTATCAATCATCTCCCCTGGACAGCAAAATCGCTATGTCTCAACATAACTGAACCGTTATGGGGACTTTAGAGCAGAGACTGAGGACCAAATTTACAGCTCCAAGTAACTGACGGACGTTTTGGTACAAGAATGGATAATATTCCGTTGGAAACTATAAAAATTATTTACAAACCTGTTCCTCGGAGTTTTGCAGTTGTTATGAACTCCTTACTAATAAATAAATATTGTGTCTACTTTAGGTGTTCATATTATTTTGCACACATCCTGTAGTTCTTAAAGAACTTGAGTGAATTTCGACATGGTCCCTCGTGTATGGGTGTTTGTGTTGTCCTTAGCGTAATTTAGTGTAAGTAGTTCGTAAGTCTAGGGACCGATGGCCACAGAAGTTTTGTCCCTTAGAGCTACAAACATTTGAACATTTCACTTTTGAATTTCCAAAGACATAATACAGATTTTTTATTACCAGCTCTTCTCTATGCGACGTGAAACAAGTCCCCAAACTATACATATTAGAATTCAATGAGAATGAACAGTAAAGTAAAAATAAGAGGAAAGAGATCTCATCTATAGAATGTCGATGGATAAAAGTGACAGACGTATTAAACACACACATGTCATTTATGTGATAGTGGCTAAAATAAAAATTAGGCAATTAATTGTATTAGCTCCCGGTGATTGTTATGCAGTCGGATACATTTAAAATCTACTACACTAATTGGGAGAATTTTTTTCAGGTTATAGGAAGACGATATGCGACCAAATTTAACTTCGAACCATACATTAAGTAAATGACAATGCACAAATGATCAACATAACAGAGATATAGACGATAAGTGACTTCGAGAATGCAGTGTGATTACATTACAGCCTCTGTTGTTCACGGAATAAAAGAGCGTGTCAAATGTACTGGGAGACCTATTATGGAGCAGTAATATGGGGTACAAATCCTTTCCCTCTATGACAGCTTTCAAGCAAAGACGTCTACTCATGACAGACGGGAATCAAGCACAAGACATTAAATTGGCGTATTTCCCACAGTGTACAATGGCGCGAAGTGTTGATAATGCTCTCTTTACAGCACAAAGGGTTTTAACTCGCGGCGGGAGGAGGTGTGTACGCCGATCTGACACGGCCAGGCGGCAAGAAAGGTGCACTTCCCTGCACTTCAGTACCGCTGCTTTAAAGAGCACGCATGTACATTAAATGTTTATTTGTCCAGATCAGATGATGTTTGTAAATCTATCGGACTCAACTGCGTGGTTGTCAGTCCATAGCTTACAAACTACTTAAACTAAGGTAAAGTAACCTAAGGACAACACAAACACCCATGCCCGAGGGGGGACTCGAACCCCCGACGGCGAACGGTCGCGCGCACCGCAGCTTGGCGCCCCAGTGCGCACGGCTAATTTATTTCTCCCTATACACTGAGTCAGGAAGTGACAGCTCCAATTCAGGATTTCTTTCAGCACTATTACGTTTCTCTGTATAATCCAAAGAGCTCGAATTTAAGCTCGTTGGTATAATCTGACAGCCGTGCGAGAATGGCCTAAGGCTCCCTACTGCGGAGTGCGCGGCTCTTCCCCGTTGGAGATTAGAGTCCTCCCTCGTGCATGGGTATCTGTCTTGTCCTTAGCGTAAGTTACTTCAAGTAGTTTGTAGGTCTAGGGACTGGTGACCACTGCAGTTTAGTCCCATAGCTTTACAAACATTTGGTAATTTCACACGATTCTACAAAATATTCACTTTTAATGTTATAGTAAAACCCTAAGTTGCACTTCAAGCTTCGTATCATTACGTTCAAACTTCTGTAACGAAAAGTATTGTTACTTCGAATTACAAGGACAACGATACCATAGATCAGGGTTTCTCAAACTGTGGTCCGTGGAGCACTTGGTGCTCCGAGAAACAATTCCAAGAGCTCCGCGAAAAGATAAGGAATGTTTAAATTAAATTTATTGTTTTCTAATTTTTATTATCTGAACGGGAAAAGACGTAAATAGAGCCTTTTCGCCCATTAGCGCCGTTTAGAGAAGTATCCAGATGCGTGGTGTCCACCTCGAATACTTAATGGTTGTCTTATACTGTGGAAATATTTAAAAATTGGCTAACTTTTTTGCAGAGACACTCAAAAATAGAAGCCTGAATAGTTTTCTAATGACGAAAATATTTAGAAAAGAACTTGAATCAACTTTTCTCCTGATATCCTAAATAAGTTTCTTGTTCACCTTTTTTGTCTTCGAAGTCTCTTTTTTTCCCAAACACATTGCAAGAAAAAATTAAAGAAAATATTTGTGTTGTAAACATATATTGTAATTTTCTATAATTTTCATTGAAGTTTCACAGAAAGTTTTCGTAACTGGCTTAGGACTTATTAGTAAGCTGGTGTACAATTCACCTCACGAAAAAGAATCATTTGGGGAAGGATTTTACTGTAGGACATTCTTAGATGATTTGAAAATGAACTAATATGTCCGAAACCGGTTATCAAAATGAAGAAGAAATCTTGTGTGCAACGTCCATCAAAAGTAGGAATGATTGCTTGGTTTGACATCAGATTCCGAGATAACGGAAAAGTATCAAAGTAAGCAATCGGTCTCGGATTTTTGGTGTACGCTGAAAGAAGAGATTAAAATCTTATTAGATTAAGCTCTTTGTCTCAACAACTTATTTATGCGAATCAGAGTTATCTGCATATGTGTATAAAATAAAATACAGATCCCATCTATATGCAGAGCAAGTTGTTCGGTTGTAACCGTGCAAAATTAAACCAGATGTCTATTTAGCCTCACTGTGCATCCTTCACATGGAAATATATATATTTTTTTTCTAAACGAAGTAAAAGCTTGTAACAATATCTTAAAATAGACCTATCTGTTGATCTGTGTATGTAAAAAATTGTTGTTCTGCTTAATTCATTCTCAAATGTTTCATATTACAACAAGTTTGTTACGGCTTTTTGTTTGTGCATGAAGTTTTGTGTAATATGAAATTGCTGGATAAAATAAACATGTATAGTGATTAAATTTAATGTCTCGTATGCTTAAATTGTTTAATTATCTAGCTTCATCAATAATATTGTCATTTTATTGGCCAAATACAGTCTACACCTGCGACATAAAATTTTATGCCCCGCCTTGAATTCCAATGTTTTGAAGATGCTCCGTGACTCAAAACGTTTGAGGACCCCTGTCATAGCTGATTCAGATGTTTAGCTCGCTCAGATTACGATTACATGATCGGAGATCACAGGAAACGTCTTTAAAATATTATTGGGGGAGGAGGGAGCAAGCCATTGATAAGGTACTACATTTAACTGATGACTTGGCATTTGTGTACTTACACCCAATGTTCTATCGGTGTTCTGAATGCTCCCAACCACCAACTTCATGTAAACAAAGTATCAGGACAACAAATTGTGCGCCATATAATATTGCTTATGAACGTTGCGGGGAGGGGGGGAGGAGTTGATTACTCCCCTCCCCCCGAAAGTCGGCGCCTCTGCGGTGGCTCCAAACCCACACCCCCTCTCACACTAAATTTGAAGTGCCATCGTCCTCACTTGTAATCAAAATGTTTGTATAGTCTATGGGACTTAACTACGGGGTCATCAGTCCCTAAACTTACAAACTACTTATGGACTACTTACGAACTAGGACGGCACAAATATCCATGCCCGAGGGAGATTCGAACCCCCGACCGTAGTGGCCGTGCAGACCGTGACTGGAGCGCCTTAGTCACCTCGGCCACCGCGGCAGGCTCACTTGTAATCCTCCACAAAATACTACGATTGTAGTGTGAGGTCCATTCAAGTTATAAATAAAACCTTCGATATTTTTTCCTCACAAACTAATTAAATCAAAACTGCGAAGCTAGACATAATCTCCCTGCAGCCGTACACATTTCTCACAAAGTCGACAACAGGATTCCATGGCCGCTGCAAACGCTTCTTTAGAAGTCTGTTGGATCAATGGAAAATTACGTCCATGTCTCATCTATTGTCACAATCGATGAACAGGAAACCTCGTTCACGCCGTCCTATGCACAGCCTTGTGATCGCCCATCAACATGAAGATAGTATACTATGGCTTGATGTATCCAGATATTTTATATGGTCTAGTGTTATGGGGTGGAGCAGCCAAAACCCATGCTGACCGTTTACGCTATGTATATGTATCAAGCAATAATACTAGCTGTAGATGAAAATAAATATACATTTCGTAATGAGGAAATACATGAACACAACACTCGGCAAGCTCGTGATTTTCACATGATAAACAGGAGACTTAAAAAAAACGGCAAATAGTCCATATATAAATGGTGCAAAGTATTTTAACGCACTACCACAAGAACTAAAATTGTTGACTGGG
Source organism: Locusta migratoria (assembly GCA_026315105.1). Lineage (NCBI taxonomy): Eukaryota > Metazoa > Arthropoda > Insecta > Orthoptera > Acrididae > Locusta > Locusta migratoria. The sequence goes on along the minus strand of CM048755.1, from coordinate 448,802,115 downwards.
GAAGCCTTTAAAAAACAACTGAAAACTTGGCTCATACTGCAATGCCCATACTGCCTACCTCAGTAACTGAGACCTAAAACTATATTTAACCAATAATATTAGTGTGTATACTACTTGATATTGTACAAAGTGTTTGTGAAACATGCTATGCATGTGAATACATGTTTTTCAAGCAAATTAAATAAATAAAATAAACATTCTTGTCACTTTTCGCCATGCATAAGTGTCAGAAACAACCCTCACTCTTGACACTGCCGCTATAAAACCAAGTTTCCCTTTGTTTACAATCCAGAGAAAAAAAATGGAGGTGGTTACTACTTGCATGCACCTTGTACTAACATTAGTAAATTATAGCACATGTGTGATGTAGTTATAACAATAGAAAGGTCTTACAGCCTTGACAACATCACAATTTACACAATGTAAAATTAATGTGTGCATTCACCTTTATCAGTAATTCGCTTAGCATGATTGTGAATATAGGTCTGTAGACTATGGCTACGCAGGTGTGTAAATGAAGGCTACGGTATACAGTTTCTTTCAGACATTTCCGCCTTCATCTTGGAAATCAGTCTTCCTGTTACTATATGGGGTTAAGCCTGTTTCAGAATAAAATAATACTTGTAGTCTCCAGCTACATCATTTTATGCCCTATACTTACTTCCAGGCTCCAATTTACAGGAAAATATCTGAGAAATTTGAGCTACCAAATAGAAGAAGTAGCTATGAGTGGGTCTCTGACATGTAAAAGTGAAGTAACGTCATGTGGAATGAATGTCTGGGGAACAGGTTGAGCCGCATAATTGGAAGGGTTTTCCTACCTCCATGTGAACAGACACCCTTTTTCCGACCAGTCTTCAACAAGTGACGAAACCCAAGTCAAACCATATCCAAACGTCGAGGGATTGGGCAGCCATCCATTATTACAGAAGTCAAACGTCGTAAGGAAGAAGAAGGAAGCTTAGAGTTTAACGTCCCAATCGACAGCGTGGTCATTAGAGACGGAGCGTACGCTAGGATTTTTTGGTTAAGGATAAGGAAGGAAAGGCGCCGTGCCCTTTCAAAGGAACCACCCCAGCACTTGCCTGGAGTGATTTAGGGAAATCACGGAAAACCTGGAACTGGATGGCTGGAGGTGGATTTGAACCACTGTCTTTCCGAGTCCAATGTGTTACCACTGCGCCATTTCGTTCGGTTCAGACGCCGTATGCTGAGCTGGCTGGTAAAACAGGACGGACGGCAAACTGTGGCGAAACTAACATCAGACTTTAATGCTGGACAGTACAAGTGTGTCTGAGCACACGGTGTTCCGAACACTCTTAACAGTGGACCTCCACTAGGTATGTCTCAACGTTAACAACACATCAGCAACAACAACTGAAATGGGCACGTCACCATTGTAACTGGACGTTGGCACAACGGCAGAGCATTGCATAGTCTGATGAACCACGGCACCTTCTTCATCATGCCAGTGGCGGCATCTCAATTATGCTCTGGACAAAATTCACGTGGGTATTCGTGAGTCCAGTGGAGTCGCGCAAGCCACCCCGAGGGCCACTGGTTGCAGACCACAGACATCCCTTCATGACGATCATGTTTCCCAATGGCTGTGACATATTTCAACAAGATAATGCGCCATTTCACAAGGTCATAAGTGTAATTTAGTGGTTCGAGAACACAGTTACTGCAGCACAGAGAAGAGGGTTTAGGAGCCCAGGAGTGTCAATGTCTTGACACGGACTGCTGCCAATCTTGTTACTAGCAGTGGAACTACGGACACACACACCTCTAGCACGTCTTCTACTCGTGCCACCGCAGCAGTTCAACTGGTGTCATCAGAGGATCACTTGAAGATGGAATGGCAGGCCGCGGTCTTCGGCAATGAACGCATATTCTGCCTGCATGCGAGTGGTTGTCGTTTGCGAGTACAGCATAGACGTGATGAGTGCTGTCTCATAGAGTGCATTTGTCCAAGACACATCGGGGGCCTTATGGTCTTGGATGTGTAGAGCTACAACTGTCGTTCACCTTAAGTGTTTGCAGAGTGAACACTGACCAGTGCTCGGTCCTTGCAGAATGTTGTAAGATCTGCTCTTTTGCCATTCCTGCAACAGGAAGGTGATAAGTTGTTCTGACAAAATAATGCTCGGTCACACACTGCGCAAGAAACTCGACGTGCTCTGCAAGACGTGCAGCAACTTTCCTGGCCAACATGTAGCATGTGTAGGATATAATGGGATGACAACTGACATGTGTGATTCATCAACCCCCAACTCCTGAAGCACCACTTGAACAGGTCGAACAGGCGTGAAATAATGTATCCCAAGATGGTATTAGCCATGTATTATCGACTAAATGTTAGAACCAGCGCCTACATTGCCGCCCATTGAGGCTACGGTTTGACGTGTGGTACCACAGTATTGCTTGAGCTACTGATCTGTAAATGTTTTCATTTCATTTACTCCATATGCACTGTTTCAACAATGAATCTTGAGTGAACTGGAAAACTGTAAGAGTGGTACTAATTTCAGTTTTCTGTAGTATACATCACTTTCATCTTTGCTATTTAGACACGTTTCCAAATGATTTTAAAATGGAAATGCTATGGGTACAATCATCACATGGAAGAAATTGGACTATTAATAACAAAATATCCCACAACATCTATATAAATAAAAAAATCATGCTGCGGCAGACTGGCCGAGTGCATTGAGGCGCTATGCTCGGATGCCTGAGGCCGTTCCCTGTCGGGGGTTTGAATCCTCCCTCGGGCATGGATATTTGTGTTGTCTTTAGTATAAGGTAGTTTATAAACAGTTCGAAGTTTAGGGACTGATGACCCCGCAGTTAAGTCCCATAAGCTTAAAAACATTTGAACATTTATTGAACAAAAATCACGATTTGTGGGTAATCAGCTGCCTACTCCGGGGGGGGGGGGGAGGGGGGGAGTAGACAGAAGTGTCCATTTTGTACATCAATGAGTAATTCCAGCTATCTGAATATTTATCGTGCTTGGTTATGCGCTCAGTAACTCGTTTTCACAACATGTAGCGAAGAGCCCTCTCAGATGTGATTCTGAGTTTTGTGTCACTGCCACAACCATTTTTGCACTATGGCTAAGATATAAATTTTCTCCTATGCAAACATTTTAATGTGAAAAACCGTATGTGTAGCTAATTCATTAACTTTATTTCCAACCCTTAATATTATGAAACACGAAATGAGGAAACATACTTTCCAAAGATACACTCCTGGCCATTAAAATTGCTGCACCACGAAGATGACGTGCCACAGACGAGAAATTTAACCGACAGGAAGAAGATGCTGTGATATGCAAATGATTATCTTTTCATAGCATTCACACAACTTTGACGCCGGTGGCTACACCTACAACGTGCTGACATGAGGAAAGTTTCCAACCGACTTCTCATACACAAACAGCAGTTGACCGGCGTTACCTGGTGAAACGTTGTTGTGATGCCTCTTGGTGATGCCTAGTGTACGGAGGAGAAATGTATACCATCACGTTTCCGACTTTGATAAAGGTCGGATTGTAGCCTATTGCGATTGCGGTTTATCGTATTGCGACATTGTTGCTCGTGTTGGTCGCGATCCAATGACCGTTAGCAGAATATGGAATTGGTGGGTTCAGGAGGGCAATATGGAACACCGTGCTGGATTCCAACGGCCTCGTATCACTAGCAGTCGAGATTAGAGGCATCTTATGTGCATGGCTGTAACGGATCATGCAGCCACGTCTCAGTCCCTGAGTCAACAGATGGGGATGTTTGCAAGACAACAACCATCTGTACAAACAGTTCTCCGATGTTTCCAGCAGCATGGACTATCAGCTCAGAGACCGTGGCTGCAGTTATCCTTGGCACTGCATCACAGACAGGAGTGCCTGCGATGGTGTACGCAACGACGAACCTGGGTGCACGAATGGCAAAACGTCGTTTTCTTGGATGAATCCAGGTTCTGTTTACAGCATCATGATGGTTGCATCCGTGTTTGGTGACATCGCGGTGAACACACATTGGAAGCATGTATTCATCACCGCCATACTAGCGTATCACCCGGCGTGATGATATTGGTTACAAGTCTCGGTCATGTCTTTTTCGCATCAACGGCACTTTGAACTGTGGCCGTTACATTTCAATGTGTTATGACCCGTGGCTCTACCCTTCATTCGATCCCTGTGAGACCCAACATTATAATGCACGACCGCATGTTGCAGGTCCTGTACGGGCCTTTCTGGATACGGAAAATGTTTGACTGCTGCCCTGGCCAGCACATTCTACAGATCTCTCACCAATTGAAAAAGTCTGGTCAATGGTGGCTGACCAACTAGCTCGTCACAATATAGCAGTCACTACTCTTGACGAACTGTGGTATCGTGTTGAAGCTGCATCGCATCTGTACCTGTACACACCATCCAAGCTCTGTTTGACTAAATGCCCAGGCGTATCAAGGCCGTTATTACGGCCAGATGTGGTTGTGCTGGATACTGATTTCTCAGGATCTATGTGCCAAAATTGCGTGAAAATGATATCACATGCCAGTTCTAGTATAATATATTTGTCCAATGAATACCTTGTTATCATCTGCAGTTCACCTTGGTGTAGCAATTTTAATGGCCAGTAGTGTAAAAATCATATGTTTGTATTCTTTATTCTGCCGTTTCTTAATGGTAAATATACTGAAGATTTTTTGCAAGGGTAGTATTGAAATACTTCACAGTATTTCCATACTTCAAAAGTGGGGGGGGGGGGGGGGGGGGCTATGCTCCAGACTGAATGCTAAAGAAATACGTGTAATCAATTTTAAATGATGATGATACAGCTAACTGCAGTGTGTTTATGCTTAGTAGAAATAAATTAAATTACAATATTGTCTAATGTCTATTCCATTTGTTTTTCAGATAAATTTGTCAAAACAGCTATGGAATACAAGCTTCTTCTGCTTGTGGCAGCCACAGTACTATTCGTATCCACAGTAGCAGCTGAGGTAGAGAAGTGTGGTGATGAGCCAGGCAAGACAACATTAGAAAACTGTGGTCCCACATTCCATAACAAATGTTTGTGTGGGACTACTTGCTACCTCAACAAGTGGCATTATGTTGTGAATTGCACAAACACGGGATTTACGGATACATCAGTTCTTGCTAACCTGCCACCTGAAATAGAGGTAAGGGAAATATTTTTTATTTGCAACATCTACTTATTATAAATTTTTTGCATTGGATTACTTGGTAAATTGTTGTTGTTGTGGTCTTCAGTCTGCAGACTGGTTTGATGCAGCTCTCCACACTATCTACATCTACATACATACTCCGCAATTCACCGTAAGGTGCGTGGCGGAGGGTACACTGTACCACTACTAGGCATTTCCTTTCCTATTCCACTCCCAAATTGAACGAGGAAAAAAAGAATGCCTATATGCCTCCGTACGAGCCCTAATTTCTCTTATCTTGTCTTTGTGATCTTAACGCGAAATGTAAGTAGGCGGCAGCAAGATCGTACTACACTCAGCTTCAAATTCCGGCCCTCTAAATTTACTTAACAGAAATTCACGAAAAGAACGTCGCCTTTCTTCCAGCGATCCCCAATTGAGTTGCCGGAGCATTTCCGTGACACTCGCGCATTGGTCGAACCTACCGGTAACAAATCTAGCTGCTCGTCTCTGAACCGCCTCTATGTCTTCCTTTAAACTGATCTGCTGCGGGTCCCAAAAACTTAAGCAATACTCAAGACGTGGTCGTACAAGCGTTTTATACGCGGTCTCCTTTACAGGTGAAGTAGGTGAAGTACATCTTCCCAAAGTTCTCCCAATAAACCGAAGTCGGCTGTCCGCCTTAACTCACAACTGTTCTTACATGCTCGTTCCATTTCATATCGCTCTGCAATGTTACGCCTAGATATTTGAACGACGCGACAGCATCAAGAAGCTCACTACTAATGCTGTATTCGAACATTATGGAATTGTTTTTTCTACTCATGCGCATCACCTTACATTTTTCTACATTGAGAGCTAGCTGCCATTCTTCGCACCAACTAGAAATTTTGTCTAAGTTATCCTGTATGCTATTACAGTCAGTTACAGACGACACCCTCCCATACATCACAGCATCATCAGCAAACAGCCGCAAATTACAACTTACTCTGTCCATCAGATCATTTATATAGATAGAAAATAATAACTGTCCTATCACACTCCCCTGGGGCACGCCTGACGATACACTCGTCTCTGATGAACACTCGCCGACGAGAACAACGTACTGCGTTCTATTACTTAGGAAGTCTTCCAGCCAGTCACAAATCTGTGAACCTATTCAATAAGCTCGTATCTTCGTTGACAGCCTGGAGTGTGGCACCGCGTCGAACGCCTTTTTGAAGTCGAGAAAAACACAATCCGCCTGTTGCCCTTCATCCATGGCTCGCAAGATGTCATGTGAGAAAAGGGCAAGCTGAGTTTCACATGATGTTTCTTAAACCCGTGCTGATTCATGGAAATAAGCTTTTCCGTTTCAAGGAAATTATCTATATTCGAACTGAGAATATGCTCCAAAATTCTACATGAAACTGAAGTCAACGATATTGGCCTGTAATTGTGTGGGTCAGTTCTCTTTCCTTTCTTATAAACGGGAGTCACCTGCGCTTTTTTCCAATCACTAGGAACTTTGCGCTGAATTAAAGATTCGCGATAAATGCAAGCTAAGTAGGGGGCCAACGCCGCAGAATAGTCTTTGTAAAACCGAACTGGTATTCCATCCGGACCAGCAGACTTTTTCGTATTTAGCTCTCTCAGCTGCTTCTCTAAACCGGAAATACCTATTGCTATATCCCCCATTTCGGAATTAGTACGTTGATCAAATGATGGTACATTTGTGCGGTCCTCCTGCGTGATAGATTTGTTAAAGGTTAAATTTAGAACTTCAGCTTTCCGTTTGCTTTCTTCTATTACTGCCCCGGAATGATCAACGAGTGACTGGACAGTGGGCTTTGTCCCGCTTATCGATTTTACATAGGATCAGAATTTTTTCGGGTTCTCGGAAAGATCTGTTGCTAAGGTATGGCTGTGATAATTATTGTATGCTTCGCGCATCGATCTTTTTATAGACGCACGAATCTCTACTAACTTTTGCCTGTCATCATTTGCGTGTTCTTTTTTGAATCGAGAGTGCAACAGCCTTTGCTTTCTCAGCAGCTTTCTAACATTATTATTATACCACGGTAGATCTTTTCCATGCTTAATCGTCTTTACTGGCACATATGTCTCTAACCCTTTATTGACAATGCACTTAAATTTAGCCCACAATTCCTCTACATCCTGTCCTGTGCAAGCCTCTTCATCTGAGAATACGTTCGGCAACCTACATCCTTTTGAATCTGCTTACTGTACTCATCCCCTCTATGATTTTTCCTAACACACTTCCTTCTAATGCTATGTTGACAATTCCTTGATGTCTCAGAATGTGTCCCACCAACCTATCCCTTCTCTTAGTCAGGATATGCCAGAAACATTTTTTCTCCCCAATTCTGTTGAGCACCTCCTCATTAGTTAAGCATACAATACATAAATAAAAGTATTCTCAGAATAATATAAAATGGATATCAAAACACCAGTTATGCTTTACTGGTCCATCTTTCTTCAGTTTTCACCCAGGGTGCTCACGGTTCTTTCGTGAGTATGTGTGTGACAAACACAGGGCCCTGAGCTAGTGTAGTCTTTCTTCCTTCATTCCTCCCTAAACTGTATTTCCTTTCCCTTCCCTCCTTTCCTATCCTCACTCCTTTCTCTTCCCACCTAGGCAGTTCGGTCCCTCTGTCCCAAACCACTAACCACCAATTTCTGTGGCTTTCACTCTTTTGCTTTTGGCACACTTATAACTTCCTGCCTCACAATTTTTCAGTGGCTCATACCTAGCAAAACTAGGGTACAAGTCAACTTGTCCATGCATCGAAGTCTCCAAGTCTACATACGATACAGTGTTACACACACGAAAATCACGTGCTGCTTCAGAGATGCCCAGGGGTGCCTCACACAGAGACCATCCTAGGGTGCCCCTGATAGCCAAACACCAAGAATCGCTTCTCAGCTTTTGGCTAGATCAAGGTGTATTTTTATTTTATTTTTCAAGGCCACACTTTATTTATGGTAATACAATGTAAAGTCTCCATTTAACGTAAAATTCTCACCAACACCAGAACCTTTAGACAAAAAATATACAAAAAGTATAGGATCTCGGGCAATACTTGATGATCCTTCTGTTTTGTTGTCTCTACTTTGAATTTTAGTATCGAGAAGAATGATAAATTTCAAGCAGGATGTGTTGGCTGACTGTAGGGATTGTTCATTGTGGTACATTGAATGGACTTGGTGGTCTTTAAAGTTTCAATGGTCTTGATATTATTACTTGCAGGACATTTAATGTTGATGAAGTTTATAATACAGGCCTTGGAAACTCTTATTTTTATTGTAATATGGCTCTTATTGTAAGGACACGTAACAGGCGTAAGGCAGATGAACATGAGAGAGAATATATTTGAGCTAATGGTTCTGGTGTTTGTGAGAATTTTAAGTTTAATTGAGATTGTACATTGTATTGCCATAAATAAAGTGTGGCCTTGAAAAATAATACACATTGATCTTGACAAAATCTGCAAAGCTCTTAGGGGCATCCTGGTATGCTATATGTGTGGGGCACCTCTGGGCATCTCTGTGAGCCGTGGCGCGTGGTTTGGATATGTGCAACACTGTGTCGAATTTAGGCTTGGAGACTTCGATGCATAGACAGGCAGGCTTATCTAAACAGACACACTTTTCACTTCCTGCCTCAAAATTTTTCAGTGGCTCTTACCTAGCAAAACTAGGATAGGAGCCCACCTGTCCATGCATTGAAGTCTCCAAGCCTGCATACAAACAGTGTCATGCACACACAAATCATGTGATGCAGCTCACAGAGATGCCCAGAGGTGTTTATTATTGTATTTTTTGTGTGGAGCCACCAACTGGTGACTTTTGCAAATGTCATAATATTTTTAGACAGAAAATCGATACAAAAAAGAGCATGAATGATTACAGGTAGATGATACAAATATCAGTATTCTCAATTGGCTAATATGACAGAAATGATGTTTCTTAATAATTATTGCATATATTGAGAAGTTACATAAATCAGTTATCTTTCATATTAATATTCATTTAAGGAGTATAGGAACTTTTCAATCAGGAATGATTTCAGTTTTATTTTGAATGTATTCCCTTCGTGGCTCCTTATACAGCTTGGTAGTTTGTTGTACCATATCAGGCCATTTATATATGGGCTATCGTCTGTTTTTTTTAGTTTGGTTCATTGTCTATAATAGCAGATGCCTCACACAGAGAGCATCCCAGGGTGGTCCTGAGAGCTACAACACCAATAATTGCTTCTCAGCTTTTGCAAAGATCAATGTGTATTTTTTTCTTTTTTTCAAGGTGACACTTTTGCTTTATTACAGAACAATGTTAAATGTGACAATACATTTTCTACATCTGCATCCATACTCTGAAACCACCTCACAATATGTGGCAGAGGGTCCTTTGTGTACCGCTGTCATTTCCTCCTTTTCCTATTCCAGCCGCATATGTTATTTTTGCAAAAATACTGCAGATTGTTACTTTACACATCTTTAGGTGTTGACCAAACTAAGCTGTATTGGCCAAAATAGAACATAATACATACTGGGCTATATATGGCTCTGTTAAAGAAATGTAACTCAATGTAGTCTTAAAGTCGAACCATTTGCATTTGCTTTCATGCCCAACAACTACAATAGCGGCAAATAGTACCTTGTACCTGTGACCTTACAGTCAAACACTCATTGTATAGGTTAAAATTTTCAAAATAATAATGAAATATAAAATACAGAGAAATGATCAATTAATAAAATAGGTTTTATTCTAATGTTTGCAAATGAAGTAGGCAATGTCAGAAAACTCAGTTGAATAATGTTTATCAAACACATGTTGGAATGGTCCTACAAAAACAAAAGTAATAATACAGAAATAAATCTTTTAAAATTATCAGAACTGGTGTGTTAACTGCATTATGAGAATGGTAGCAAAATCTCAAACTAAATAATCATTGACAATGCTCAGATACTAAGTCCATTTCGTGGTCACACAATACGAAATAATTGTGAACTCAAAATAGTTCAAACTTAGTCTGACAAAAACCATATCAACACATGTAATGTCTCACGTATAGTCAAATACACTGTTTAGTTACAATTCAGTAATGTCATTGGAAAAATTTAAAGTTCTTAAACTGGCACTAATTAGCCCTTGCCAAAGTTAAAGCCGCGACAAAGCTGCTGTTTGCTGTGCAGATTCTAACACTGTCACAGATGAAGCACTTCAGCTATCCAGACAGGTCCTCCTTCTTCTAAGATGAAACAAAGTGTTCGTATAGCCCCCAGGAGCTCTCACTTGAACTGTGCAAGTATTTTACTTGACTACACCAGTTTTCTGACCTAACCACTATTTCATTGGCCAATCTGCATTCCCTCCAAAAGTAGCAAAGTTCTTAATAGAAAAGATTTGTTTCGACTTAACTGTGACCGCTTCCACACTAGCTTAACATTTACACATTATTGCAGAGGAGGAACAAATACAAATGTGATTTTATTTTTTATTTTAATCAATTTATTGAAAACCACAAGACACAATTTATTTTCCCTCATAGTTTCCTCTTTTGGAAAAGCATTCATCCCAGCATATGAGCAGCTTTTTGATGCCCTCATCATAAAAATAACAGGGTCGTTCACCAGTCAGTTGCACATAAACTCTTGCACACTCTCATAATCTTTGAATTGTTGCCCTCCTAGAGCTTCTTTAAGTGGTCTGAACAATGGAAATCACAGGGTGATAAGTCTAGGCTCTCGGGAGGATGTTCAAGTACAGTCCAGTGCATTTCCTGTTGCTGGGAGACAGTTCAAGCTGCAGTGTAGGGTTGCACATTATCATGAAGGATGATGACCTGTCGAATCGATTGGTCTCATCTTTTGTGGTGATATGCAACTCTCATCTCGGTCAATAGCTCACAGTAGTATTCAACATTTATTGTGTGTCACTCATGTAAAACGTCAATCAGGAAAATATACCTCGCCAATAGCAAAAAAAAAAGTGGTTGAAAGAACCATGCCAGCTGACAGTTGAGTCTTGGCTTTCATTGGTGCTGCCTCCCCTTTCCTCCGCCATGGTGCACGCTTGTTTTGCTGCAGGTGATGATCTGACTCAAAAATGCATTACCTTCTTCTGCAAACCCTGCTTTAAGCCTCTGGCGGACCTCCAAACGTCTCAACTTCAGATTTTCAGTCAAAAGGTGAGGGACCCATCTGGAAGACACTTTAGGGAACTGTAGGTTTTTTTGATGATTGTTTGACAACTCCAATAGGTGATTATGACTTGTTCTGCAATTTTGATAATGTTGCTCATCAGTCATTATCAATAATGCCTTTAACCACATAAATGTTTTCATCTGTAATGCTGGTCTGAGGACAGCAATCGTGTTGATGATTTTCCACACACATCATTGACAATGTTTGATTCCTGAACTGTGCAGTCAGTCTCTGGCAAATTTCTGTTGTTACTTTTCCTGAGGACATGCAGCTCTACTTTATGTATATATGAATAATGACATCCTCTCGGGTAAAATATACTGGAGGTAAAGTAGTTCCCCATTCAGATCTCTGGGCAGGGACTACTCATGAGGATGTTGTTATCGGGAAAGACAAACTGGAATTATATGGATCAGAGCATGGAATGTTAGATCCCTTAATTGGGCAAAGAGGCTAGAAAAATTTAGAAAGGGAAATGGATAGGTTGAAGTTAGATGTAGTGGAGATTGGTGAAGTTCGGTGAAAAAATTAACATCATACCTGGTCAGGTGAGTACAGGGTTATAAATGCAAAATCAATTGGAGATATTACAGGAGTAGGTCTAATAATGAATAAGAAAATAGGAATATGGGTGAACTAATATGAGCAGCACACTGATCACATTATCGTAATCAAGATAGGTACAAATCCAACACCGACCACAGTAATACAAGTCTGCATGTTAACTAGCTCTGCCGATGATGAGTAGATCAAAAAAATGTATGAAGGGGTAAAGGAAATTATTCTGACAGTTAAGGAGAGATAAACTTAATTGTGATGAGGGACTGGAATTTGTTAGTAAGCAAGGTAAGAGAAAGGAATGAAAAATAGTAGGTGAATATGGACTGGGCAAAAGGAATGAAATAGAAAGCTGCATGGTATAATTTTGCACAGAACATAATTTAATCATAACAAACACTTGGTTTAAGAATCATAAAAGATGGTTATATACTTGAAAGAGGCCAGAAGACACTGGAAGGTACCAGATACTTTTTGTAATGGCAAGACATAAATTTTGGAACCAGGTATTAAACAGTAAGACATATACAGGGGCAGACATAGACTCCGACCATATGTTATAGGTTATGACATGTAAACTGAAATTGGAGAAACTGCAGAAAGGTAGGAAAATTAGGAGCTGGAACCTGGATAAATTTAAGGAGCATGAGTTTCTTGAAAGTTTAACAGGGAGCTTTATTCAACATTTGAGAGAAATGGGAGAAAATAACACAGTAGAAGATGAATGAGTAGCTTCGAGGGATGAAATAGTGGAGGCAGCAGAGGTCCAAATAGATAGAAAGACAAACCTACAAAAAGCCTTGAATAACACAGGAAATATTGAATTTAATGTATTAAATGAGAAGATGTAAAAATGCATTAAATGAAGCAGGTAATGTGGAGTACTGATAACTAAGAAATGAGATGGACAGGAAGTGCAAAACGGCTGAGCAGGAGTGGCTAGAGGGCAAATGTAAGTCTGTAGAAGAATGTATAATGGGGGGATAAACAGATACCACCTACAGGAAAATAAGAGATATTTGGAGACAAGAAAGCAGCTGTATGAATATCAAAAACCAGTTCTGAGCAAAGGAGGGAAAGCTGAAAGGTGGAAAGAATGTATACAGGGGCTCAGCAAAGGAAATTAACTTACAAACAATATTGTAGGAAGGGAAAAAGAAGTAGATGAAGGTGAAATAGGAGATACTACACTGAGAGAAGAATTTTGACAGAGCCCTAAATGACCTAAGTTGAAATAAGATTCCTGGAATAGATGACATTCACTCAGAATGACTGAAGTTTCTGAGAGAGCCAGCCATGACAAAACTATTTTGCCTGGTGTGTAAGATGTATGATACAGCAAAAATACCCTCAAACATTAAGAAAAATGTAAAAATCCCTATTCCAAAGAAATCAGGTGTAGACAGTTATGAAAATTACAGAACCACCAGCTTAATAAATCATGATTGCAAGATTTTAACATGAATTATTTACAGAAGAGTGGAAAATCTGTTAGAATCTGACCTTGGGGAAGATCTGTTTGGATTTAGGATAAATGTAGTGACACAAGAGGCAATACTCACCTTACAACTTATCTTAGAAGATAGATTAAAGAAAGGTAAACCTACATTTCTAGCTTTTGTATATTTGGAGAAAGCTTTTGACAATTTTGACTGAAATAAACTCTTTCAAATTCTGAAGTCAGTAGGGGTAAAATATAGGGAATAGGTTATTTACAAGTTGTACAAAAACCAAACAACAGTTATAAGAGTCAAAGAGCATGAAAGGGCAGCACTGGTTGGGAAGGGAGTAAGACAGGGTTGCAGCTTTTCTCCAATTTCATAAAATTTGTACACTGAGCAACCTGTGAAGAAAAACAAGGAGAAATTTAGAGAAGGAATTAAAGTTCAGAGTGAAGAAATAAAAAAAAAATGTGTTTTGCTGATGACATTGTAATTCTATCAGAGGCACCTGGAAGAGCACTAAACGGAATAGCCAATGTCTTGAAAGAAGTATATAAGATGAACATTAATAAGAGCAAAGCAAGGGTAATGGAATACAGTTTAATAAAATCAGACAATGCTGATAGAATTAGAGTAGGTAACAAAACAATAAAGGAGATAGATGAGTTTTATTATTTGTGCAGTAACAAAGGATATAAAATGCAAAATGGCAATGGTAAGAAATGCAGTTTTGAAAAAGAGAAATTTGTTAACATTGAATATTAATTTAAGTGTAAGGAAGTCTTTTCTGAAGGCATTTCTGTGCAGTGTTGCCTTGTACACGAGTGAAACAAGAATGAAATAAATCACAATTTGTGATCAGTTATGGCTTCGTTGTACTAGGTTTAGATGGAATACCAAAGTGCGGTGAATGAAAATTTGTGCCCGGCCGGATTTTGAACCCGGGATCTCCTGCTTACTAGGCAGACGCGTTGACCACTCTGCCACTAAGGACACAGTATCCAGTCCGACTGCAGAGGACTCTTTCCTGCACATCTCCCGCCACACCCAAATCTCCACGCTGTCTCTTTCCTGTTACTGCATCCTACTTGTTCTGTATTGCTCGCAGCCTGAAACCTGTATTCCCGCATCAGGGAGACCATACCTTGAGGTATCGAGAAACATTTACTTGTTGTCAGGAGCCCAGCCTCGGCTTGTATACAGTTATGGCTTCGCTGTACTAGGTTTAGATGGAATACCAAAGTGCGGTGAATGAAAATTTGTGCCTGGCTGGGATTCGAACCCGATCCCGGGTTGGACAATGGTAAACTGTCAGAAATGGAAAACCCTTGCTGCTAAGAGAGCTGAAGTAACAGGGAAATCTCTTAATGGACACTTTCTTAACTTAGAACTAAAGAATAAATCACAGTGTTGTTTACTCAACAATTCGGAAACATCTACAATGTCAGAAAAATTAGGCACATCCCATGAACCAACAATAATTTTAATATCTTGAAAACTATAAAATTAATGTTCACAATATCTAAATAGAGAAAATTTTAACTTAAAATTACCAAGCTTTGAATCCATCATTAACTTCAACAAACTATGTTTTAGATGATAGTTTATTAACTCAACCTATCATCTTGAAAGCAATGCCCTTTTATCTATTCATTTAAGGATTTATTACACTTCATATATCAACTTTTTATGAAAATACAGTCAGAACATCATATCCTCCACAGCAACTCAGAAATTGCAAGCAGCGTGGTAAGCACCTTTTATCTTCATGTTCATGTAACTTTATGTAAATATTATGTAGTTGAGAAGTCAAGCTCATTAAAGCTAACTTGTTTATTTATCTTTTCATACATTATATGTACTGTTGATGAATAGTCTGATGGGGACTGAATATTTATAACTTTTATATTTATTGTTGTTGTGGTCTTCAATCCAGAGTCTGCTTTGATACAGCTGTCAACCCTACTCTGTCCTGAGCAAGCCTCTTCATCTTCTCATAAGAACGGCAACCCACATGCATTTTAATCCGCTTACTGTATTTATCTCTTGGTCCGCCTCTGTGATTTTTACCCCACACATTTCCCTACAACGCTAAATTCATGATTCCTTGATGACTGAGAATGTGTCCTACCAATCAGTCACTTATTTTAATCAAGGTATGCCAGAAATTCCTTTTCTCCCCAATTCTGTTCAAATACCACCTCATTAGTTATGCAATTTACCAACCTAATTTTCAGCATTTTTCTATAGCATCACATCTCAAAAGGTTCCATCCTCTTCTTGCCTGAACTGTTTATCAATCTTGTTTCTATTTTATATATATATATATATATATATATATATATATATATATATATATATATATATATATATATATATATACTTCTTTGCTTTCTACAGTATGTCTGCCTAGGTGTACTTGTGTCTGTGTGAATGTGTGGCCATGTGTGCATTTGTTTACCCTCCATTTTTTCCCCCAAGGTAAGTCTTTCCTCTCCCGGGATTGGAATGGCTCCTTACCCCCTTCCTTAAAACCCTCATCATTTCCTTTCCCCTCTCCTTCCCTACTGCCTGAAGACGCAACTGGGTTGCGAAAGCTTGCGATTGTGTGTGTGTGTGTGTGTATTCATTTATTTATTTGTGATGCTGTCACACCTGTGCTCCTTCGCCTGGTGAGTAATCTTCGTCTATATATATATATATATATATATATATATATATATATATATATATATATATATATATATTATAGAGGAAAAATTCCTAAAAGGAAAAATATACGTAAAAAATAGATGAAGTACACTTACCAGGCGAAAGGGCACAGGCAGTAATAGCAACAAATAAACACACAGACACACACAAACACACACACAAAAGTGCTAGCTTTCGCAGCCTAGCTGCTTCATTAGGCAGAAGGGAGGAGAGGGAAAAGGAAATGATGAGGGTTTTAAGGAAGGGGGTAAGGAGCCATTCCAATCCCGGGACAGGAAAGACTTACCTTGGGGGAAAAAATGGAAGGTAAATAAATGCACATACACCCACACATTTACACAGACACAAGTACACTTAGGCAGACATACTGTAGAACTGTAGAAAGCCCTCCCTTCTGCCTAATGAAGCAGCTAGGCTGCGAAAGCTAGCACTTTTGTGTGTGTGTTTGTGTGTGTCTGTGTGTTTATTTGTTGCTATTACTGCCTGTGCCCTTTCGCCTGGTAAGTGTACTTCATCTATTTTTTACGTATATATATATATATATATATATATATATATATATATATATATATATATATATATATAGAAAACAGGTGACTTACCCAAAAGGACCGGCTCGTCGATAGACACAAATAAAAAAAAAAAAAAAATAAAAAAAAATCACACTCAAACACACATACAAGCTTTCGCCAACACAGGCAGCTTCTTCAGGAAAAAGAGGAAAAAAGGGGAGGAGAAAGGGAAGGATATGGGTTTTAAGGAAGTGGAAAAGGAATCATTCCAATCCCAGGAGTGGAAGGACTTACCTTAGGGGAAAAAAGGAAGGTAATATATATATATAGAGGAAAAATTCCTAACAGGAAAAAATATACGTAAAAAATAGATGAAGTCCACTTACCAGGTGAAGGAGCACAGGCAGTGATAGCAACAAATAAACACACAGACACACACACACACACACACACACACACACACACACACAAACGCAAGCTTTCGCAACCTAGCTGCTTCGTCAGGCAGAAGGGAAGGAGAGGGAAAAGGAAATGATGAGGGTTTTAAGGGAGTGGGTAAGGAGTCATTCCAATCCCGGGACAGGTCTTTCCTGTCCCGGGATTGGAATGACTCCTTACCCACTCCCTTAAAACCCTCATCATTTCCTTTTCCCTCTCCTTCCCTTCTGCCTGACGAAGCAGCTAGGCTGCGAAAGCTTGTGTTTGTGTGTGTGTGTGTGTGTCTGTGTGTTTATTTGTTGCTATCACTGCCTGTGCTCCTTCGTCTGGTAAGTGGACTTCATCTATTTTTTACGTATATATATATATATATATATATCTCCCTGCTCCACGTGTCAATATGCTGCAGGTCCTCCAGAATTTCTCTACAACTTTCCAGCATTGTGACATCTTGATGAACTACAGTATTATCTACAAAAAAGCCTCATTAAGCTTTCGGCATTATCTAAGAGGTCATTTATGTATATTCTTTATTTCTAAGTTAAGAAAGTGTCCATTAAGAGATTTCCCTGTTGCTTCAGCTCTCTTAGCAGCAAGGGTTTTCCATTTCTGACAGTTTACCATTGTTCAACCTGGTCTTACCTGGCCTTAAGCAGTTTCTGGACAAAAATGTGGGTACCTGATGGGCACCTCCTCCTTGTAAACAGAAGGTGAATGCCTCACTCTGTCTTCTATACAATTCCAGAATTAGAATAATCATGTATCTGTTATGACACAAGCCTCCATGTGGCTCTAATTTTACCCTTTTGGTCTATTCACAAGATAAAGGTAGGAGGGAGCAATTTTTTGGATGATTTTTAAAGAAATGTACACTGTCGGGACTTTGAAAAAACTCCATAGTATGATGTAGAACATCTATCCTGCAGCATCTGCCACAGGAGATTGTCAGTCATCTCCATGAGACTAATGCACTTATTAAATAAACATGCGATGAATCATGCTGTTCTCCTTTGTATATTCTCTATCCAGTCTATCAACCCTATCTAGTACAGATTCAACACTTATGAGCAATATTCCAGTATTGGGCATGAAGAGTGTTTTGTAAGCTTCTTCCTTTGTAAATGGATTACACTTCCTGAGGATTCTTCTAATGAATGTCAGTCAAGCATTTGCCTTACTTACAAGTAATTTCATGTGATTGTTCAACTTGAAATTGCTCCTAATGCCTATTCCCAGATATTTTATGGAAGTAACTGCTTGCAGTGATTATTTTTCAATTCCGTAATCATGAAATAAAGGAACTCTTCTTTTGTGTATTCACAGTATGTTACATTTGTTTACTTCCATGCATATAAGAAAATAAAAAATTCAAACCAGCTGATATCATTATTGTGTTTTGGGCTTGTCTGGAAGACAACAGCTTTAGTTAACTTGAAGTAACAGTAGAAAAGAATAGAACTAAAAGAAAATTTTTTTCATATATTAGAATCTCCAACAACTGATAAACCCCTACAGTTACTCCACCTATAATAATTGTTACTAATATGCAAGAATTATTTTCACAATTATTGAAGCTATCTTTTTGCCATGATGCCAATTGACTTAAAAGCTATTAATATTTCCTTGCTATAAAGCCTATATAATAGTCACTTTATAAGCCATGTGCTATTGCAAAAATGAAATAGTAAATTTAATAATAATGTTAATGTCCTGTATATGGTCTCTATAACCATACCTTATCCAAACAATATGTTGGCTTGAGGTATTGGAAATTAGATTTTACACATACCAGTTTTAAGTTATTGTGTTATATTTTATTTTAGAAATGCTTTCAAATTGAAATGTATCAGTTGTGTTGATTTTAACATTGTTTTAAATAATTCCAGGTACTGATTTTCAATGGAAATCATATAAAGGAACTACCATGGAATGTTTTTGGGAGGCTAAACAACTACACCAAGTTGCAAGTAGTTGATATGTCAAATAATGGACTGCAAGTTATTCGTGGTAAATCATATCACCGAGTGAGTAATGTCCAGTTACTCATTCTTAATCATAATGAACTAAATATTTCTTCAGATGGGACTGGGAAAGAAAATTATCACCATCCTCGAATCTTTTCTAATTTTGAACATCTTATGGAATTACATCTTACTGATGCATTTGCTGATAACACACCAGAAGGCCTAGCTGAAGATCTGCATGATATATTTGTCAAAAGTAATTTGACTCATCTCATTAAATTACATCTTGAACAAAATGAAATCCACAGATTTAAAGATCCAAAAGTATTTTGTGATTTGCCTGCTCTGATGGACTTACATCTTGGTGATAATAAACTGAAAGAACTTGATTTTAATATTGAATGTTTACCAAACTTACGTTTCATTGATCTGGAAAAAAATGACATATCACTACTTGATAGCAAACAGCTTGATAAACTGGATGTTTTACCTGCTCGAAACCAAAGCCTACTTGTTGATCTTGGTGGAAACCCATTCACATGTGATTGTCATATAACTGACTTTTACAGATGGTTACAGAACACACATGTGACAGTAAGGAATAAAGGATCTCTTCAATGTCATACAGGTCTACCAGAGAGTAATGCAGGACAACCTGTTTCTATGCTTCGTCAGATACAGTGCCCTCCAGAAGAAGCAGCAAGTTCACAACATCATGTTATTCCCATACTTATCAGCTTTTTGGTTTGTTTAATACTTATATTTTGTGGAGTTGTTCTCTATATGAACTGGTTTATGATCAAGAGTCATGTAACACCTATTTTAGACAGCATCTCAAGAAAAGTGCAGTATACATCTATCGGTAAACAAGAAGAGCAGGAAATGGACGTGTGATTTTTTCTGTGAAAACTGACACATAACCTTTGTCTGTGTTTAAAACTGCAGAATATTCTGTTTATTTATTTATTACTTTGTTTTTAAGCATAGAGAGCTTATTGTTTTGTATTAGGCATTTGAAGTGTTGTCTGCTCTGTTATGGCTGATATGTTTGCCTGTGTAAGTAACTGTTCTCTACTTATGTATGTATGTGTGTTTTATGACTGATGAAATTCTTGCTGTAGAATAAGAAAATGGTGCTGCATATTGTTTCTGAAAGCTAAACACAATTTCTTAACAGTTATTGCTTTAATGTATTTCTTTCAACTTCAATGAGACAAATTTGAGAACACTTTTTGACTCATACAGATACCTGATTGTACTAACATATGTGGCATTTTGATGTGTTGAACTTAACTAGTTTGAAAGTAAAACATAACCAATACATATTATGTCATGACAGCCACAAATTACTAGTATATACTTGATACTACATATATAAATGTTCACAATAGTGTAAGACAATATGACTGAAGTTACTCAAGTGCAGTGTGTCACGGTTGATGTCTCAAAAGTTAATGATTATGTTGTTGAAATCGATGTTGACTGTAAAAAGCTTGTCTCTGAGAGTGGCATCAATACAAAATAAAATTTTACTATTTAAAACTGGAAATCTGATTTTTGCATGAATCATCATTAAAATAGGATTTATATGGTAGTATTTATACATACACAATCTTTAATTAGTAAAGCAGATTTTCAACTTGATTGTTGTGAAAGATTTGTACAGAGAAAGGCAGTAGTTATCATATCAAAAAGAATTAATTGAGATTTTTTTAAATTTTTATTTTATTTTATTATTGTTATTATTACTTTTTTTTAAACTAAAGATCTGCAGACATGCTGATCTTATCTGTTTAGTTTGTTAGTCATTAGTTACTTACACAGTCCACAGGTCAAATTTTGTGGCAGCTTGCTAAGATATGATAAGACATATTTTATCAGTGAAAAATGGTAACTTGATAATTGTTATACATTTGAATTTATACGTACAACAATGCAATTGAAAACGTAGCTCAAACACCCACAAATAGTATATATTCAGCTATTAATCTACTGAGTGGGTAGGATTGTCAACTATTTTCATTATCTGACAACACATATAATGCATAAGGGAGGTAGTCAAGTATTTTTATGTTTGCATAAAGTTCTCCTTTCAGTGCAAGAGTAAGGTTAAGTGGTGAATGGTGTCAGCAATTTTTATCTCTGGTGTCCTATCCATGAATGCTACAATTATTTGCAAAATGTAACTAGGATTTTCAACACACTTTATAAAAGAATAAATGTGTTGTAAAATTGTTGTAGTATGCCTGGATTTTTGAACATTGGGCTACATGAAGTTCAAAATGGGGACCAAATATTAACCTAACATCACATTTCTATACTTGACATGAGCAAATAAAAAGTAGCATTCATGTTCAGGATATAATAGCCTAATAATTCACTCTTAGTGCCAACTTCAGGTGGTTAATAAAATGTATTATAACATCATATTATTAGGGAGATTGCCTAAGATGGAATGGCTAAGATAGCACTCCTCATTTACATGCAAAAGATATGTGCAGGTGAATGTTGTAGGCATTGTTTGTTAATTGAGATTGCCAAGAACTGTCAAAAACTGCTATTTCAGAATCTCACAGACAGTTTTGATGTTGCTGTATGTTACAATATTGAATATAATGGTTCAGCTAAATAATTGAGGGAATTAAAAGGTTCAAATTATTTACCTGAAGCAAATATATATTGAAGTGTGAAGAAGAATGCATAAAGCAGACTGAAAATATATAAAGCTTTATGATTTTTTTTGTACAATTTTTCTAATAATAAAGACCAAATGTTAACTCATATTGAGTAATCGTTGCTGCACATTAAACTGATTCTCCATAGAGAAACAGAGAGAGAGAGAGAGAGAGAGAGAGAGAGAGAGAGAAACTGACAATTACATTATGCTGTCTGTAAATGGAAGATAAAAACACAGTACTGTTTCTTGGCTCTGCAGAAGCTGTGAAATAACTGAAGATAAAGTTATAAAACAATTCCCAACTGTTATAGTTGGCAAGTATGTAAACAATCTGATAAATTTTCTGTTTCATGCCTTTCAGTCATGCTCATCCTCTACAGTTCTCACCTTACGTTGTTCATTCCATTACCAGAAAGAATAATCTAGACGCCTTAGGACAGTGGTGGCTCGTGCTCAAGTTTCATTGGTGGGGCCCAGACAAATTGTTAGTTATTTGTTATTGGTTTTGAGGGGACTAAACAGCTAGGTCATCAGTCCCCAAATCGTTAGTACCCAGTATGATGGAATCAGTCTGAACTGTTCATTACATAACCTCCATTTATATAACATTTAAAAACATGTGAAAGAATTAAATAAGCTAATTATGCAGTAATTAATATAAACCATGAAACACTGTAGCTAATAAAAATTTATACAAATGTGCAATAAACATTTTTAGTTTATTCCTTTTTTTTTGGCCGGGGGGGGGGTATGTGTGTGTAATAATGTAGTTGTTCTGGACCACCAGCTCCAATGGTTTTCTGTGTACTTTTATGGGTGCCTGAGCTTATGCTGTGGTGACACAAGGTGTATGGATTTGAACCAAAGTTCACCAGCTCTTTTCATGCTGAATTACTTATTGTAATTGTGCTTCTGTATACTGACTGTGATGTAAAAATCAAAACAACTGTGGATGTATGTGACTTCTTTCCCATTTGGAATGCATCAGAGATACAACAGGGATCCTCCTGGCATTTTCCTTACAGCCAAGGTAAAAACTGGGAAAAACCTTGGCTAGGGGCAGTTACATGTGTAATTTACCTAACTACCATGTTAACTAATGAGGTCTTGTTCTGAGTTGTTAAAGTTCAGAATATCACTGATTTCCTTCTTGTGAATGGAACAAACAGCCAGTGAGGTCAGCCTTTCTTGACTCATACTGTTCCTGAGGAAGGGTTTGATTCTTTTTAAGCTGCTGAAACTATGCTCTGCTTCTGCTGTTGAAATTTGTTGTAAATAGTGCAATTTGTAATGTTTTGCGCACTTCAGGGATGATTCTTCAAAGGAATGTTCCACAAAGAAAGTGAACAGCTCACAAACCGATGTCATGCCTCTAAATGTATCATTGCGATAAATCACTGACAGTTCATTTTTCAATTTATCGTGGCAAATAAACGGACCGTAGCTTAAGGAAAAAGTATTGACCAAAGTGGCTGGAAAATGTTTTCTAAGCAAACTTTTATGGATCAAAGATTTCGAAGCTGCTAAATACATGAGAGTTTTGTAATCTTCCCTTCAATTAGTTGGTCATATTGTCACACACTTCTTTGGCATCTGCTGTCAGGTTAAGTTCATTGCTCCTCTTAGTAGCAATACACACTCATCAGAAAATCGAAACCGTTGAATGTTATTTTGTATTTCAGATACAGCACACTCAAAATGATGTAAGGATACAGTAAGGGCATAGAAAATATCAATGTGATTCATGATACCATAAAAAAATTCTGAAGGATCACAAAGTGTGAATCCTCATCCTCAATCTTTTCAAAACATTCCAATAAGTGCAATTTGTTTTCTTTGACATTTACAATTCGGGACTGGAAGTTCCATCTAGTTGAAGAGACTGAAGGAATTCTCTTGTTGGAGCCTTCTCTTCACTTGAAAGATGAAGAAAAAACATTGTAAAACCAGTTAGGCACTTGACGCCAGCCCCAAATTCTGAGAACCTGTGGACAGGTGCACGAGGGGTGGGGAGTGGGCTCGCTTCACCAGTGTGCAAGGTGAGAGAGGCACAGGGTCGCAGAAGCTGCATCCCAATCGGCACTAGGGCGAGGGGCGAGGATGGGAAGAGGGAAACAGCTCTGTGACGTCACTGCGACTGCATTGGTAGTAGGGGCCAGCCACCGCCGGCCCTCAGTGGCATGGCTGCGTAATGAAGAGAGGGGGCTGTGTGCACCGGGCACATGCCAGCCAGCCCTCAGATATGCTGCGATGAGAGGCAACCAAAACTATTTGATCACGCCACTGTAAATTGAATTAGTATGTCGAGAGGATCGTGTCACGCTCCAACTGTTTGATATAATACTGCAAAAGTATATCACAAATTTTCTGGTGGGGCCAGGCCCCTGTGGCCCCTTAGAACAGGCTGCCCCTGCCTTAGGACATGACCAAACTGTCTACCCAGTCTCCTGATTTATTTACCCAAGAAATTTCAGCTACAGCTGACAGCATTTAATTACCACTTTTTTAATCACAGTTAATATCAGTTAATTACCTGTTTATGTGACTTGTTTGCAGCTACAACACAAACTCAGTTCTGAATTGGAAATTTATGTATAATATCTGAACAGTCACCCACAGGCTTAGTACTACAGCTGTACAATCAAGAATTAAAGAGAATTTCTCCTCTTAGCTGTGACATAGGTGTTGTGAGAACACGGTAAAGACATATGGAAATTTATGCCAAACCAGAATACACATTTTATGCAAATGGTGTCTTGCCACTTCACTCATCATTGCACAAAAGTGTTTAATCAGAATAATTGTTGGGGAGCCCATCCAAGATCCTCCTGCAGATACTTATTTAAAGAGCTAGGGATCTTCACAGTATATATGTATTCACTTATGAAATTTGTTATTACCAATCCCACCAAATTCAAAAGCAATAGCAATGTACATAACTACAACACTAGGAGAAAGAAACCCTAAGTTCCAACTCTGCCTGGGGGTGGCAACCGAGCAGCAGAAGGGCAAAATGCCCAATAAATTTCTCTCGTTCTCCTCAATATATCAATTCAAAATCGTCCTCGCATGGGAGGCGAGACATTTCAAAACACGTAACTAACGCCACAGAGAACTCAAACTTAACTCCAAAGCAGGAAACAGCCGACGACACCAGAGACAAAACCAGCTCGGCGTCCTCACCCGAGTGCAGAACGTTCGTGGACGCAGTCCAAGCGTCCACATCAGCTGTCACAGACCCACTCACTTGACCAGGGTCGTCTTAAGCCATGCAGGGGCTCCTGGGCACTCAGTGTTTTGGGGCCCTTAAAAAAACCAAATGAGTGCATCAGAATGGTGTACATTTATTTAGTGTCTTAATTGGTTAAAATATTGCAAACCAAATACTAGTGATTAGTTCCACAAATTAGTCTTTCATTAATATTAATGATTTCTTTAAAGATTTCCAGAACAGAAAATATACAGCTTTTGGAGTATGTCTCTTTCTATGCAGATGACTGGCACACTGATTAGGGAACCCTACAACAAAACAGTAATTTCCTTTGTATGAGCTGATCATAATGATCCCAGAATGAAACTTTCACTCTGCAGCGGTGTGTGCGCTGATATGAAACTTCCTGGCAGATTAAAATTATGTGCCGGAACCGGGACTCGAAAAAAAAAAAAAAAAAAAAAATGTTCAAATGTTTGTCAAGCTTATGGGACTTAACTACGGGGTCATCAGTCCCTAAACTTACAAACTACTTATGAACTACTTACGAACTAGGACGGCACAAATAGCCATGCCAGAGGGG
The DNA here is from genome assembly GCA_026315105.1 of Locusta migratoria. Classification (NCBI taxonomy): domain Eukaryota; kingdom Metazoa; phylum Arthropoda; class Insecta; order Orthoptera; family Acrididae; genus Locusta; species Locusta migratoria. The sequence continues at coordinate 448,776,637 of CM048755.1, read as the reverse complement.
GGATTCGAACCCCCGACCGTAGTGGCCGTGCTGACCGTGACTGGAGAGCCTCAGTCACCTCGGCCACCGCGGCCGGCCCGGGACTCGAACCTGGGACCTTTGCCTTTCGCGGGAAAACGCACTACCGACTGTGCTATCCCGACACGACTCACGATGCCGCCTCATAACTTTACTTCCGCCAGTACCTCGCCTCCTACTTTCCAAACTTCACAGAAGCTCTCCTGCAAACCATACAAGACTAGCACTCCTGGAAGGAAGGATATGGTGGAGACATGGCTTCATAGGCGCAACTAGGTATGGGCCCAACGGGCCCTGGCCCCTCCCGAAATGTCATATGTGTGTGCCTCAGCACTCAATGTCAAATATATCATTATATATGAGTGGGCACCCTCCGAAAAAAAAAAAAAAAAAAAAAAAAAGAAAAAAAAAAAAAAAAAAAATCCTGGTTGCGCCACTGCATGGCTTAGCCACAGCCTAAGAGATGTTTCCAGAATGAAACTTTCACTCTGCAGCGGAGTGTGCGCTGATATGAAATCTTCCGTTCAAATTTCATAACAGTACTTACCAGGGTCGTGAGATATGTTTCCTAACAGATTTCTGTCTGGTGAATTCAGATGGCTTGAGATGGAAGAAGCATGCTGTGATGTGTTCAGCTGTATTCATAACTGGAACTGGTGAACTCGAAACACAAATTTTATTCTCTATGTTGAACATGGGCACCGTTTCTGAGTTTTTAGATTTAGAGATATCTTGAGATGATGAGGCAGATGAATCACTCTGCCAGTTAATTTCTTCAACAGTGAGAAATGAAGAAACGAAGTAAGTTTAGCTAGTCTGCTGATGGTTTCTTTTTGAATTGCAAGATTTTTTTCTTTTTTCTGAACCACTTAAGTATGTTCTTTTTGACATTGTTGAAAGGCACTACAAAAATATCAAGTAGAAACTGCCAAGTAAACAGAGTGAATCGCGTAAATCGGTCACAATCAAATGGCACTTCGAAGAACCCCGATAACGAACTATCGCTTCGTAAGGAAGAAACTCCACGATGCCGAATTCACCAGGAGTGGATGCACTGGCCGATGCGCAGTGCCGTCATAAGTACCGTGCGAGTCCATTACTCTGTTCTAAGGGGAGGCCGCATCAGTCTGCTTCACGCCCTTCTAGTTATCGTAGTTCATGTGTTGCTGCTTCCATATGTTAAAGATTTGTATCTGATTAAATGGGCTCTACCTCAACCCAATAAAAAAAGAAAGAAAGAAAGAAAAATAGAAACTGTCATACATAGCGCGGCATTGCAGTTTCCACCAGTTGGTGCAGGAAGAGTTCTGCATTACCAGACACGGGATATTGTGGATAACATAATGAAGTTCATGCCGTAAGACGTAAGAGACAGGATAAAATCGCATAAAAGAGTTCCCTTGATTCAAGCTACTACTGGGGTTTCACATGGGACTATAAGAAGAGTAAATAAAGTTGGAGAAAAACTAGGTGCCGATAGTTGATGTTTTCCTTACTCCAGGAAAAAAATCGGAGAGTTCTTACATTTGTGGAGAGACTGACACGCAACTTGCACATGACAAGAGCGTCCCACGATAAAGTCACTTCTCCCGGAATAAGGGAAAATGTTTTTTTAAATGAAGTACCTTCTCCAGACTTAAGGTATGTCAGATCATTTTTTAATGCCCATCTATTGTTTACATGTTGAAATCTCAGTATAAGTAACACTTTAGTTATTTACCAGATGTGTTCAAAGAAAAAAAACCGTACTGTGCTTGTGAAACGTTTACATGTATGTAGTAAATGCATTGACTAAGTAAAAGAAAAATATACTGTCAACAGGGAAGGTATATCGATATGACACATATTTAGGCAGTTCACATACTTCACCCTGTGTAGTACAACATCTAATTAGAACCCGCGCCGCTAACAAAACCTAATTTACTTCCGATGTCCACAAACATTTTATAAATGCGTTAATAAAAATTGATGGAAATGTTCCTGTACCAAATTATTGCATTTCATTAAATGTAGTAGTTCTTGTGCTAAATAAATTTTTATTTTTCAAATTCGGAGCTAAAAGGAAAGATTACCATGAAGAGACGAATGCTGCAAATTTTTCAAGTCAATAGTTTTCTTTTACTACCTGATTGAGGTACATTATATAACTGTTACACATCGACGTAAAAAATATTTTATCAGGTTCCCAGAACATAAACTGACACAAAACTTGCCGAGAGACTCCCTTGATGTTCTTGACGTTCGGTGAAAAACCGACAATAATACATAGGGGGAAAGATGAAATACCATATTGGCTAAATGCTCATAATTTTCAATGTGACCAGGAAATCACAACGATATTCAGTGAAACCTCGTTTGCCGCGCGGTAGTAGCCGAGTAGTCTGGAGCGCCACGTTACGGATCGCGCGGCCTCCCGCGTCGGAGGTTCGAATCCTCCCTCGAGCACGGGTGTGTGTGTGTGTGTGTGTTGTCTTTAGGTTAGTTTAACTTAGTTTAAGTAGTTTGTAAGCCTAGGGACTGATGACCAACGTAGTTTGATTTCACAGAATTACAAACATTTGAACAATATATATATATATATATATATATATATATATATATATATATATATATATATATTTGAAACCTTGTTTTTAAGGGATGCTAAAAAAAAACGTGCAAGTGAGATTAATGTTAAAATGAAACTTTTAGTACTGCTCTCGAAATAGGTTTGTTAGCTTTATGCTTTTGTCGAAAGCAAGTCTATAGGCATTATTCCACATCTGACATCCTTCCCTTCTCACCGTTTGGCCAGGTTTTCAAAGCATTGGATCTTATGTGTGTTTCATTGGCAAGGATAGTATTTACGGTACAGAATGAAATTATGAGACCCTTTGCGTAGCTCACTTGGATTTCCTTTGCACTTCCTCAGTTACGTTGCATGGAAAGATATCATCTTTCTTTTTTTTTTAATTAACTGTTCATTTTCGCGTGTTTGAATAATGGAAACTACTGTACCTTAAAATATTGAGTTCACCCGTTACAAAAAGACTCCTAGTTCCAATAACTGGCTCTATAATCAAATGCCACTGCTCTGTACACTGTAGAGATGGGGACTTCGCGAACGAACAGATCCAAAGGAACGGTTCACAAGAGTGAACGGAAGGACCGAGGAACTGGTTGCAAGGAACGTTCACTTCGACGGTCCCGGTCGCGTGGCCGTTCTCCAGGATGGCCGCGCGGCCGTTTCCTTTTCGGTCGAACGTTGCATTTCCAACTCAGAATCGAGCTGTCGATTTATTTTTTTATTGTTTATTTATTAATTTTTATTTTTTTACATCTTACATCTTTTTATTTTTATTATATATATACCACGGTTAAGAAACGTGCTAATTGTTACGGAAGGAACAGCGATTTATACCGGTGCTCCATCGACTGCAGGGAATTAATTTTTGTAAAATATGTAAAACGGAGTTGGTGAGTACAGAGCTATTGCTACTTGTTTGCAATTCAGACTGTTATGAAAACCATAGACATTGACAACTGGATAAAAAAGGAACGGTGAACGACTGGAAAGGAACGGTTGCAAAAAAGAAACAATCATCAGTGAACTAGGTTCCAAAAATGAACGGGTTTGCCCGTCTCTTAGTGTATAGCACTGTGCAATTGCTGGACGTCCCTTCCAGAACACTGTGGCGCTCATGCATTCCCACGGCGCGACGCCACATGAGAACGGCGCAGCTGCTGTGTTGTGGCACAGACAAATATATATGTTACTCTGTGGTTGTGGGCAACTTCGATGCCGCCGATACGGGGGCTGCCTGCGCTGACTTCTCGTGACGTAAGCGCCTACCCGCTACTTGGCCGGGCAACAGCAGCCCTGTGTGGCGTCCTGTGAAGGCCACTATTGGATACTATGTTCCGCCAAGTGTATAATTTTGGCCGGCCGCGGTGGCCGCGGGGACTAAGGCGCTCCAGTCACGGTCTGCACGGCCACTACGGTCGGGGGTTCGAATCCCCCCTCGTTCATGAATATTTGTGCCGTCCTAGTTCGTAAGTAGTTCATAAGTAGTTTGTAAGTTTAGGGACTGATGACCCCGTAGTTAAGTCCCATAGACTATACAAACATTTGATAAAATGTTGGCGACTTTTTTACATACTAAATAGTACGTCTGTCTATACTTGCAGGTATTGCGTGTGCTCCATTAAACTGGATATCACAACACAAAAATCGTCACTAACACTCGGTTTTGTAAACAGGTAGCCCTAAGTCGCGATTATTATGTTGTATATTCTGACTAATGGAAGAGGCACAATACCTTTAAGCAGACAGAAAAAGTTATGGTTCCTAACATTAGGATAAAACACACACCTCAATATTTATGCCGGCCGCGGTGGCCGAGGTGACTGAGGCGCTCCAGTCACGGTCAGCACGGCCACTACGGTCGGGGGTTCGAATCCCCCATCGGGCATGGATATTTGTGCCTTCCTAGTTCGTAAGTAGTTCAAGTAGTTTGTAAGTTTATGGACTGATGACCCCGTAGTTAAGTCCCATAAGCTTAACAAACATTTGAACATTTTTTCAATATTTATTTTATCCGATTTTACGAACTTCAGTAGCTAACCTAAGAGAGACAACTGCAGTGCATCAGGAAATCACACATTGAAACGTCGAAAAAGTACCGTACTTATGTAAACAAATGCACTCGAAGATGCAAATGTAACTCGAAATTCGTTGTGATAAGCAATAAACTTCCGTAACTGGTGTAGTTTTTCATTATTTAAAGCATGGAGGTTAACTGGTGTGTCTGCACAACTTCAAAGAAATTCAGCAAAACTGTAATATTGCTTGTTAATGATACCACGAAAGGTAATAGAAATTTCTCCTTTTACCGGTACCTCACATATTCGTAAAGATTGTCTGGGAGTAGCAATAACTGAGGACAGTAGACAATATTCTTCTTTCCAGACAGGTGTAGCTCATTCCTACGCATTCGAAGTCTTTATTAATAACAAAAGCACTAATTCGAAGCATAACAATGTCGGTAGGATCCATTGCATCCCAGAGAATTAAAATCTAATATACTTCAGACACAGAATACATACAGACCTAACCTAACTTCTTCCTTGAACCAGACCAAGTGAAAAACTATATCGGATGCAATGTGACCACCCCATCGGTCGATGTTTTCAGTCCACTTCGGTCGACGGCGTCTGACAACGATCTGTCGGTGCCACAGTGAACGCAGCCGGCCCGCAAAAATAACTACGATTTTGCACGCAGACAGTAAACCAAGTCAGTTGTCACACTATAAATGACACGTTTTGAGACAATTTCTGGATCTTTATAATGAATAAGTGCGACAAAAAGTCACTTTAAAAAAGTCATTGCCTAGGAGAAAGGAACGAGTTTGTCGGTGCCCCTATCAGGCTGGGGGCCCTGGGCCAGTGCCCCAAGAGCCCCTATGGTAGAGACGGTAGTGAATGACGACACTCTCCCATACACCAAAGCATCATCAGCAAACAGCTGCGGACTGCAACTCACACTGTCTATCAGATCATTTACATAGACAGAAAACAATAACGATCCTGTCACACTCCCCCGGGTCACGCTGTACGATACACTCGTCTTTGATGAACACTCGCCCTCGAGAACAACGTACTACGTTCTATTACTTAGGAAGTCTTCCAGCCAGTCACAAATCTGTAAACCTATTCCATAAGCTCGTATCTTCGTTAGCAGTCTGCAGTGCAGCACCGCATCAAATGCCTTTTTGAAATCGAGAAAAACGCAATCTGCCTGTTGCCCTGCATTCATGGCTGGCAAGATGTTTTGTGAGAAAAGAGTAAGCTGAGATTCACACGAACGATGTTTCCTACTTTGAGAAGAGGGGCTGATGGCTGGTGTGCCAATGTTCCCTCAGTGCGTGAACAAGTATTTCAACGCACCTAAAAAGGGAAAAACATCTGTCAGGCCATAAAACGCTTACTAGCTAACATCGTGCGCTGACTTTACAATAAAAAATAAATAAATCGATGAATTTAGTTTTCGCCAGAAAATGTCTATAGCACCGGCTACTTAATTTCTGGTGCAATCATAATGTTGGGATATCAGTAAACATTTTTCGTTCCATCGATAATCTATTGTTGTAATCCCAGGTGAAACTTGTCCCTTGTCAGGAATCTCATTAGATAACACGTGACGTGCCCATGGCCCCCCACAAGGGTGGGGCTGGGTGGAGCCCTGGGTCCAGGGCCCGGACCTGAAGGGGGCCCCGGAACACTCACATACAGTATAATTTTTAATTATATTAATTCGAACTGGAGAAATTATTTTTATCCAACTGAATGTTAGAATATTGTTTAACTAACAGAGAAATGTTTAAAACAGATATTTATGACAAACCGCATATTGTAACAGTTTTATGAAACTGATGCTAGCAGTTACTTTTTGTCACTGCGTATGTCGTGTGAAGTTGTGTCGTGCAGCTGACGACAGGCTGGAGTTGCCTCAGACTGGCGGCAGCTGTTGGCGCATTTGACTGGCGTGTTCTCCACCGGCAGCTGACCATCTGCGCCACGGCAAACGTGCCGGACACCCGAGCCGCTTGCACTGGCCATCAGGCGCATGCAGTTCACCTGTCAGCTTCCTGTGACATTTTTCTCTCCTGCTACGAAAGTGATTACGTCATTTGGTTAAGTTTGATGTAAAGATACATTACAGAAAGTACTTCGTTTTGCTACTATGATGATATTCTTGAACAACCTAAGGTAAGAGAAACCATTACTAACAATCCAGTTCGAAAAACGTAGATTAACAGTTTATTCAGACGCGGATCCAGGATTTCTCTTACGGAGGGGCAGTTTTTATGTCCGTTGCCTATCTTCTCAAAAACTTATTGTAAACAAAAATATTAACAAATGTTTATTTCAAATTTATGGTACGAAAATTATAGAGGAAAAGTCCCTAGCAGGAAAAATATATATATAAAATAGATGAAGTTTACTTACGAGGCGAAGGAGCACCAGTAGCCCTACTCTGCCTGAAGAAGCACCTGGGTTGCGAAAGCTTGCTTGTTTGTGTTTGCTGTATTTAAGTTTGCTGTCACTACCGGTGCTCCTTCGCATGGTAAGTAAACTTCATCTCTTATATAAAACAAATGTTAAGTTTGTTATATACCTGTACGTAATATTTGCACCTGAATTATGTTCTGATTGATGTATAAAATAGGGTGAAACAAATACTCAGAGATATTGAGAAACAATTTAAATACAGAAGAACCTAATTTAAACGTATGTCAAAGGGAAAAGATAACTTGTAACTCAGAATTACTTAGAAGTCAGATACTGATATTATTTATGAGCTCAGTCGACAGCACCGCTGACTACCACGCAGGGGCCCGAATTCGATTCCCAGCAGGGAGCTGCCTGTCGTGTGTTGTCTTCATCATTTTCATCGTCATCGACACACAAGTCGCCCAAGTGGCGTCAAGTAAAAACACTTTCACTAGGCGGACGAATAACCCAGATAGGATCTCCCAGCCAATAATGCTATACCATTATTTCATTTTTTAGTGAAAATAGGCATGGTCCTGCTTGGAGGTGGTATGCCGTTGCCTTCCTCCGACCTCCGAACTGACTTACCCAGCCAGTTATAAGGGGGACCTACAGTTTAACGTGGAATCCGAACCACGGTGCTACTCGGTATTTTTCACATGAGAAATACTGCCAGAGGTGAAAGAAGTGGAAAGTGACAAATAAAAATCCTAGAACCTGGCGGGGATCGCACCCGCGACCTTTGGATTTGTAGTCTGGCACGCTACCACTGTGCAACCTTTTTTTTTTTTTTTTTTTTTTTTTTTTTTTTTTTTTTTTTTTTAGTGAAAATAAAGGATAGAGTGGTGCTAGATTTATAAAATTAATAAATATAAAGATAGAATACTGTATTTAAATAAAATCATTTCATTTTGTCCAGTTTAAAAAATTAGATACAATATGTAATCTGGCACTTCGCACTGCTTTAACAAATTGTTATTTGGAACTTGATCATGTTTCAAAGGGATTAAAATATTTGGCTTGTTTCACCTTCCATGCATTAAGTGCATACACTACATTTTGCGAATTTATTAATAATTTCAGATATTTTTCACGGCAAATTTTTGCACTAACTTAACGACTGCACAGATCGATTGCACTAAATACTTCACTCAGTTCAGGTGTTTCAAGATTGTCATCTCCATCACTCTCACTTACCTTCTCGATCATCGCTGCGTTGTTGGCACATATCATCAATAATATCTGCATCTTGTACACACACAGCGAGGCTGTCATCAAAATGTACAAAACTGTCGAAATCTGTAGAGCTAGCTCATTAGTAGACACGACTTCATAATCACCAATGTCATCATCATCATCATCGTCGTCATTATGTGGAATGTCAACTTGCATTACCACGAAACTTTTATCGGTGTGCACTGTACAACTGCAATCAAATTGAATCATTGTTTACTCTCTACTCATAAGAAGCGAGCGCAGCTGTCTTTCCCCAGGCGACATAAGTGAAACAACTTGTAAACACGTTTCCTTTTTTGTTTCAATTATAGCATTTTAATATTTATTTTTTTGTTACTTTAGTGTGTACAGTATAATCGCTCATACCGTCCCCTATTCCCCTCTAGCCAACAATGCAACCCGTAACCTCAGTTTCTATCACCAGAATACCAGACAAAATCAGTTATGATTAAGAATTTGTCAATTTTTCATAGAGTAATATTACTTCATTTCATCACATTGTACCTCTAAAATTCTTAGCATTACGCCAGTCAAATCTGTCGTCAGATTGTTTTCCATGCACCGTTACATTATTTCTGACATCGAAATTCTCTCCGACAATTGATAATTTTGTGCAACACGCGAAAATAGAACTGTGGCATTTACAAGAGAGTCTTATACTTGTTTCTTTCCATTTTGTCTCTTGCACTTTTCAGGCTGTCGAGATCTCTTCCTAGCTTCACCTTTTGTGGCTAGTGAAATATTTCGATTCATTGCACTCATTATTAGTAACGATCCTGTCGCCATGACAGATTTTCCGGGCCATTTGATCATATACGCTGTTGCCATTGGTGCAGATTGCTTTATTCAGCAGATTTACGTGTTTGATACCAAACATCTCTGTTGATGTCCGCTGTTGAAGTGAACAGTGTTTATCATATTTGATTCCGTTAAGGAAACAAACGGACTTCGCCAATTCAAACGCCAGAATATTCCTATTAGAATCCATTAATAACTAAATGTTGACCCGGGGATTAGATGTCAGAGTCTGATATTAGGCCACTAATATTTCTTTTTGGGACTTTTTCTTCAACTTTCTGTTGGCTAGAGCATTTCAAAAAAAATGTTCAAATGTTTGTTAAGCTTATGGGACTTAACTACGGGGTCATCAGTCCCTAAACTTACAAACTACTTATGAACTACTTACAAACTAGGACGGCACAAATATCCATGCCCGAGGGGGGATTCGAACCCCCGACCGTAGTGGCCGTACTGACCGTGACTGGAGCGCCTCAGTCACCTCGGCCACCGCGGCCGGCTAGAGCATTTTAGATAGTTATTTACCAATTAGTAAATTTCATAATAAAATGCAAATAGTAGTCTTTAGATTAAATATGCTGTTCTTCTACGACGTGCACTGATGGGACTGACCAAGGAAAAGTTACAGGTGTGTAAATAGTTGTGGAGGGACCATAACTAAGTTATTATTTTTGATCGGTATAATTAAAAATAACTTAAAACATCATGGGGAATAGGTTCCTGGCACTCTACAACTTGTCCACGTCAGAGTAGCTACTACAGTATTATTCGTAATTCGTTTGGTACCGGTATCATAAGGGCGGAGTGTTTCGAGTTGATGTTACAGTCATTCTATCAAAATGTCTGACTTCTTTGTATTACTTATGTAGTGATGTCGATTCTCTCAAACATTTAGAAATTAGATTACTCTTACAAAATTTTGCAACTAATAAAAATAGAGTATTCGGGTCGTAATCCAAAGAAGGAGGGCTCTTGGCCCGTGATGCCATTACCGTATTTTTTCGTTTCACATGACATAACACAACAATTTAAGATGTTGAGCTACAAACATAAATCTGGAGCTTTAAAAAGAAAACTACAAAGAGACAAATTCGAAAAAGTAGCTAAAGGTCGCCAGACTACTACAAAATTTTGAAAGTATCATGATACAGGAGAGTTCCAAGAAGTCCAGCTTCATGCTATGTCAGAACCAACAACAGCCCCAGACAACGGACCTTCGTGTTCTGTAGTTCATTCGGTTTCAGCCCAAAAAGATGTAAAAGAAATCGCACCACAAGAAGATACTGCGGTATATGAACACCTGATTAAAGCGGAACAAACAAAAAATAACACATATTTCCTTCATGAATTAATGAACAATGTGGTAATCTAGATCTTGGTATGAAAACTGATGAAAGCAACTGTTGTATTTTGGACGATCCTAGTCAGGGGCGCCGACTTTTGAAAATGAGTGTGGGTGCTCGTGGTTTCTTTTTTCATTACGTTTTCGGCCACAAGGTTCAAAGAATGGGCCAAGCAGTGCTCAATTTCTCTGATTTTTGCTTGCAACCTAGTAAACGTACCAGTCATATTTGTCGCTCTGTCAATAGTAATAACATTGCATTATTTGATATATGGAGAAAAACGAGAGAGAACAGCCAATGTTATTGTTAACAGTACTTCAACTCTGGTAGATTCAATATTATAGAAAACAAAATAAGAAAAGAAAGTCACTGGTACGTTCAGGAAATGTTAAGAAGTTTAAAACGAATCAGACGATTGAAGGATGTTAGTATTTCGTTACTCATTTGTCTCTCTGATAGACGAAACTCTTTCATAAACACTTTGATTTGGTCCTTCATATCTATTATTAGATGTTCTTTGCCCTGCAGTGATTAATTTCTTAAAATGCATAGTTATGTGAGAATGGAACGTTAGATTTACCATCCAATTTTAATCTATTCGACAATGAACTTTGCCCCTTTCATTTAGAGAGACATATTTCCTCATGACTGACAAAGTAAAGCCAACGAACTCTACTGTGCTAAGGTATATGCCCATGCTCCTTTTGTATAGCTTTGAGGAAACCATTGAAAAGGCGGTTATTTATATGGCGACAAAGCACAGATCCCACACACGTGACGTCTTTTATTACGGCGCCTGGTTGCACTCCTTCAGCAGACAATGGCGCTTCGCGAATGGAGCAATGAATAGTCAAAACCTCTTTGCCGGATTCACTTTTCAGTTTATTTCTGTTATTATTCATTATTAAGCTCGCCGACTAGCCCTGCAGGTGCTTTGCCCTCTACCTGCCCGCGATGTTTTACTTTAAGTCGTGTGTAACGCCACTGTACTAGTATGCTGTACTTGTTAGCAGAATTAAATACTTTGACGTAAAAGACAGTGCGGATGTCAATCTATCTTAATGAACTGCATTAATGGAGCTACAACAGCAAACTATGGCTGTCACTGAACTCTGATTGTTGCATCGGTTACGACATCATGAGGCCAGGGGTCAGTGGTCTCGCCCCTCCCCGCTCCCAGCCCCACTCCTTCCGAACAGACTTCATGCTCCAAGTCGCTGCAGTGAGTGCTCCTTGGGGCACAGTCAGAAACGGGCAGAGTATGAGCCCGGTCTTGCGGGTTGCATACACTACAATCGCTTCCCTTCAACCCCGCTGTAATTGCGCGAGTACAGCGAGCCGAAGTGCGCTGGCGCAGCTCGTAGCCACCAGACATGAGCTCTGCGGGTTCTCTGACGCCATATCCATACTCGCTGTCTCCGTGAAATCGGCGACCATATGTTTGTAATTCATACAAATCTACAGTTTTATTCCGACTTGATGAAATGTTGCATACTTGATCTTCAAAATAAGAGGAATATCACTGCCTACACAATATTCCACGTGGTGCATAGTGAAAGCTACTTTACTCATAGAATTCGAAAAAATCAACAGTTTTCATACGATTCTGATGAAATTTTGCACGCATGATCTTCAGATCAAGTATTCATCAGTTTCTTTCTGCAATATGTCGAGACAACTTCATACGATTGTACTGAAAATCATTTTCACACATTCATGCTATACTAGCAACTCATTCAATAAATTAAATAATTCTTTCAGGTCACTACAATGTTCTTGCAGATCAAGTGAAACGTTTGTCACTCGATATTAAGAAAACAATTCGCAGAAGATTTTACATATATTATAGTTTGATGTAATAAATGCCTAAATTTATTTTCATTACTGTGTAGCATCGAATTAAGTGAAGTTTTACACGAAAATTAAGAATGTGCTTTGGTAAAAACACATTGCACATAGTTTTTGGTACTGTCGATTTTTGATCAAAAGTTGCTGTGTTTGAAATGTAGAAAATATTCTGACTTTTCATTTGAAACCGAGCAGAACGATAAATGTTAATTTGTTTTCGAGGCACTGGTGCTCCCATTGCTATCCCTGCGCATCGGGAATCATATGGTCATATTAATCGTCAAATTTCATACTCATTTTAGCAACGAAGTTTTGTTTTATTCATTACTACATTAAAAATATCACCAAATGTATTAGAGTGAATGGAAAATCTGGAAGATGTCAAACTACTACGAAGACAAGTGATGCTGATTTTACATCGGACTGACTAACAGACAGTTTTCAGAAGTATAATCCGGAATTATATAGGACGCCATTGACTTACATGAATGTAATTTGTAAGAGGCTATTGCAAATGAACCGGAATTGGCGGTATCTTTGAGGTACGGTAGACGTTGAAATCTCACAATTGTGTGTGTTTTAACGAAACGAAAGCCTTATTTCATTCATTAATAAAGAATGAACTAGGTTTCGAATCATAAGCTCATCTTCCAGTAAATAACTGATACAAAAAATGACAACCAAGAAAAGATAAACGTACCAACTCCCGAAGGTATGGAATGTTAACTTGAGTTTTAAAATTTGTCTTTGAGATTCTAACCACATTATGTATGGATTCAAAAATTCTTTAGCATTAATTAAAGTAACTATCACAAATCTGACAAAATTATCTAGATTTTTACTATTTCCTTAAGAACAAAATGATTGGTTTTATTTATTTAAGAAGCCATAAAATGTTGTATCCATTTATCTACTACACTGTTGACGATGTCCTACTACGAAATTAAAATTTTCTGCGTTGGTTGTTGGGCAATAATCGTAAGGCAATATTGTTCGGACAGCCAATAATCTAGGGACTGAGCGGTCACTCCCGCCGAGTGTTCGATTCCTCCCGCAGGCATGTGTGTGTGTGTGTGTGTGTGTGTGTGTGTTGTTCTTAGTGCAAGTTGGTTTAAGTAGTTTGTAAGTCAATGGACTGATTACTATAGCAGTATGGTATAACAATTTTACATACATTGTAACATTTTGAAGAACCAACAATTGTTCCACTTTCGATACAGAAGTGTACGGTAGACTGCTCGCCCGCTCCCCGCCTCCCCTCCCCTTTCTGACTGTCTGTGCCTCTGCTTCAGCGCCACGCAGCCCAGCGCAGGTGCAGGTCGCATCAGCGTCGCGTCCCTTCCCTGTCTGTGTGGCCCCATTAGACTGCGCTGTGCCGCCCGTGTCAATTTGCCTCCGAGTCAGCCACTATGCTGCTTGGTTGCGCACGTGGGACGTAGAATGAAACATTTCCATCACACTCCTTAGTGATGGATACTAAAGCGTGTACTGTCACAGTATTACCCGTTCAACTTATAATGGCCTATTCAGCTGAAGGCGCTGCGAACTGTTGACTTGTTCTATCATTTATTTCGTATGGCGTACGGGCGCTATGATTATGCTCAATGGTACATATGCAATAGATAATAGACCTGTATATTCTGTTAACTCATTCCTGTAGAGAAAAGCAATCGAAATGAATATTAAGAATATAAATGTATTGTTTTACGATAAAACAATGCTGTAGTATGTTTTCAAAGCAAAACATTACAGTCGTTTTTAATATATTCTACTTAAGGAAAAATATGTGAACTGAAAAAAACCTGTAATGTTACTATGGAATAACTGGAGCGATTGCATAATACATTTTCTATTAATATATTTTTCTACTGGAAATTGCAAAATAATTTTATTTTAATTCCGTACTATGTAATAATTTGGTTTTGTGGGTAGCTGTTAAAAATACATTTGCTGTTAATACTAAAATCTACAAAATTAAAATGAAATTAAAATATTGAGGTACAGGCTAATAACTAAAAGGAAGATGTCCCCGCTGGCAGGATGGACGCTGGTGTAGATTTGTCATTCACCCTGCTGAGCCTTAGTTTCAGTAGTCGATGAAAACTGAAAATTATTTAAGTTTTCCTTATAAACGTGCTTTGTGACGATGTATATTTGCACGATACCTATCCATTTCAGCAAACGCTCAGATTACGTAACCTCACTGTGACAATAGCGTGAGTGTACAATGCGGCCAGCCACATTGGCCGAGCGGTCTGCGGCGTGCCAGTCACGGTCTGCACGGTCGCTGCGATCGGGGATTCGAATCCCCCCTCACGCATGGATGTTTGTGCCGTCTTTAGTATAAGCTAGTTCATAAGTAGTTTGTAACTTTAGGGACTGATGACCCCGAAGTTAAGTGCCGTAATCTCTACAAACATTTGAACATTTTTGTAGAATGCGGAGCCACGTGCGTCGATCGAGTGTTGTCGGACGCATTCGGCCCTCTCTGACCGTAAACAAAGTTTGGTTCAGCGCGCTGCCGTTGACAATTGTAAAGTGAACAGGAAGTACTAGTCGCGACGTAACACGGCGGTTGAGTGCCCGATCTCAGTTTGTTGCGTAGGCCTATCACTGGCAGAGCGAAAGTGACCGACTCTAGCAATGATGTAACCTCTAATGAATCTGTCAGTTGTGAGACCGTTGAGGATGCGAAAAGAAAATTAAATGATGGAGTGTACGTGCTTGCAAATATGGCGACGAAGAGAAAGAGTGGTGCCTGGGAAAAGTTTGACGCTGTAGTGAACGCAGCAGATGGAAAATAGACGAAGTATGTACATTACAGAGAAAACGGTCCTTGTCTATTCTACCTCTTCCAGGACAAGACATAGATGCTCTGTTGAATAAAAACACAGGCCACGGAACGAAGTGTGGTGTAAGCTACCCCCGTTCCCCTTAACAAAACAAAATCTTATACCTGATGGTACCCCTATTATGATTTAGTAGAATTCGTAAGTGAAGTACCTTCTGCCATGTACCAGACGCATCTTATGTAGACAGTGACCTTCCGCTAGGATTCTTAAGTACCCTCTACCATGTACCACATGAATCTTACGTAGACAGTGACCTTTCGCTAGTCTTGACGTAAAGTGCGCGAAATTTCATCAGGTTAGAAATAATACTACACATTTTGTAAACTATATACGTGAAGTATCCTCCGCCGTCCACCACATAAATCTTATGTAGGTTGTGACCTTTATTTTGAGTGTCAAGTGTGCAAATTTCATCAAGATCATGATAAAAACGTAGATTGTAAGAAATTCTGTAACTGAATCACCCTCTGCCATGCACTACACGAATCCCTGCAAGAGTGACCTTTCTCTTGTTTTGAAAGTGATGAGTGATCATTTAATCAAGTTTGGAACGAAGCAGGCGTACGTAATACACAATCATAGGTAATTACCACGTGTATCTGCCGCTAAAATTCTGCTAGGCGTGGCTCTCCAGTCTCGTCACGGCTCATCTAGCCAGGCTCGCTGTACCCGTAGCGCCTGGCACCTAAGCTCATTGTACACCTTGTGCCCGTCGGCTCGGCTTGTTGTCCCCTTTGTGCCCGCCGACCCGACCCACCAGGCTCCGCGGGTTCCGTGTAACCGACAGCGCGGCTCGTGATTCTGCTGGGAGTTGCGGGTACTGCCAGGCCCAGCAAAGGCGGCAAGCCCACGAGCGCAGCGGGCCGAGCCGGTGACGTCATAATGCCCGCTAGCGGGTTTTAAGTAGTGATGGGAACAATCGAATGAAAACAATAGATTCATTCGGTTGTTGGAAAAAATCGATCATTCGGTTGTAGTTTCTCGTATCGGTTGAATTATTCATTCATTCTTCTGAGTGAAACCAGTCGGTGGGACCAACCGAATGAAACAACCGATTCAGTCGGTTGGACTATTCATTCATTCTTTTGAGTGAAACCAGTCGGTGCGACCAACCGAATGAAACAACCGATTCAGTCGGTTGGACTATTCATTCATTCTTTTGAGTGAATCCAGTCGGTGGGATCAACCGAATGAAAAAATCGACGCAGTCGGTTGGACTACTCATTCCTTCTCTTTTGAGTTAAATCAGTCGATGGGACCAACCGAATGAAAAAATTGACACAGTACGTTGGCTTTTTCATTCGTTTGAGTGGAACCAGTCAGTGGGAGCAACCGAATGAAACAGTCAGTCGGTCGTAGTTTTACGTGTATGTTGAATTAATATTCGTTTATTATCTTCGATTGAAAGTAATCTGTGAGAACAACCTAATGAAAACATGCGACACTTTTGCAATTTTGTACATTGACTGAATTACTCATTCTTTCTTTTCAAGTGAAAACAATCAGTATGTTTTTCTGTCGGTTGAACCATGTAATCATTATTTCAACTGAAACGACTCATTAGTGTTTTAGCTTCAGAGCTATCCATTTATTTGTATGAATGAAACTGGCATGCACTATCAAATAATTACAGCAATGCTACATTATACCGGGATATACCAAAGTTAAAATGCGTATATACAGTAACAGTGATTCATATTTTGTTGTAGATTAAAATTGTTCGAGGTGCCATCAACGAGTAACTAATTAGATGTAATATCACTGTAATTGCCCATCCTAGACTTCAAAAACGCCGATCATCTGGGCCTGATCAGATTACTTTCGCAGACACCCACAATCTGTAGTAGGTAAGTGGCCGATGACCACGAAGTACCGCGGGGAGCGCGGAAACGACAGTGGTGCTGCCTCGCTTGCGTTTTCACTGCTGACAGCGCCAGCAGGCGCGCGCCAAACTCCACAAAACAGTGTCTGGCGGGCGGGGCGTATCATCGCCGGTTGTTGTCGGTTTCTTACTGTCTCAATAAAGAAGTGTGGAAACTACAGGGTGTTCCTACATGTTCTCTACAAGTTTAATCTCGCATACTGTATCTCCGAAGTGGGAACAGGCAGAAACGTGCGGTTTGCGGCTTATTGTTCATACATATCTAAGGTTCTAGTAGGACAGAATTCAGTATGTTAACTTTGAGCATATTTGCTAGATTCAAATTCAAAAATCACTAAAACATTAGGTATTGTAAAAAAAGCCTCCATTAAAGTATTTTGTATAACAATATTTTTATTGATTCCTTTTCATTTAAAGGAGTACTAGCTGAAAACCCGGCGTTACCTAGGTGTTCAATAACCCTTCCTTACTGTATTTCCTCTTCCTCCCTCTCTCTGTTCCTTCCTCTCTCTCGGTCCATCTCTCTCCACCTTCAATTTCCTCCTCTCCTCTGTATTTCCTCCTCAGCTTTCTCATGTCATCTATTCTTCCCTTGTATATGAAAAAGCTTATCGGTGAAACGGTGTGAAGGTTTATTCCATCCCTCCGCCATGTACCATACAAAATCTTAGATGAGCAGTGAACTGCCACTTGTTTTGAAAGTCGAGTGTGCAAAATTTCATCAATATCGGAATAAAACTCTAAATTGGCGTCAAACTCTGGAATACCTTCTGTCATGCACCGAACGAAAGTAGATGTAGACAGTGACCATTCTCTTATTTGGAGGTTAATAGTGAAAAATATTTTTAAAATTCGAATACAATCGGAATTTGTCGAAGTCAGTAGGTAAAGTACCCTCCGCCATGCACCTACGAAATTTATTGTACACCGTTACGTTCGCCATGTTTTAAAAGTCAAGTGTGCAAAATTTCATCAAGATCGCAGCCAAATTGGAATTTTTGTCGAAGCGAATATGTAAAGTACCCTCCACCATGCACCAAACGAAAGTTGATGCAGACAATGAATTTTCTCTTGCTTTGAAGGTCACGTGTTCAAAATGTCAACAAGATCGGAGACAAACTGTCGTTTTTGTCGAACTCGGTGAGTAAAGTACCCTCTGCCATGCACCATACAAAATTTATTGTACACAGTCACTGTCTTCTTTTAAAATGAAGTGTGTAATATGTCATCAATATCAGAGCAAACGGTGGTTTTTGTCGAAGTCAGTAAGTAAAGTACCCTCTGCCATGAACGAATGAAATTTGATGTAGACAGTGACTTTCCTCTTGCTTTGAAGGTCAAGTGTGCAAAATTTCATCAAGATTGGAACAAAACTGTATGTAGATTTGCATGCAATAAAAACACACACACGGACACACTGTTATATTTATAACATTTGTCTCTAAGAAAGGTTCAAGGTTAATCACGCTTCATTTATACCCATAAAGGCTGAAGAAGTATGCAAATAAAATCACAGAAACTCGGTGAATGAATGAAAACATCCATATAATTGCAGAAACCGACAGACTTTTCCAGACGGTTGTATTGCATCGAGTGAAATCACTCAAAGCCGAAAACATTCATATAAATGACAGAGACTTGTTTCATTCGGTGGTCGCGAATGGACTGAAACCACTCAAACCCACTGAATGAGTGAAAACATTCACATAACGGCTGCAACCGACAGAGACTGGTTTCAGTCGATTGTTTCGCATCACTGAAACCACTCAAACCCCGCCAGTGAGTGAAAACATTCATACGGCCACAGACACTATTTTCATTCGGTTGTTTCATTCGACTGAAAAAAACCGACTGAACGAAAAAACAACCGATTGACCAATCGGTTGTTAACAATCAGTTGTCCCATCACTAGTTTTAAGCAATATGCAGTATGTCCCTTTGTCTCTACAAGCCGGCCGCGGTGGCCGAGGCGACTGAGGCGCTCCCGTCACGGTCTGCACGGCCACTACGGTCGGGGGTTCGAGTCCCCCCTCGGGCATGGATATTTGTGCCGTCCTTAGGATAAAGTAGTTGCTAAGTAGTTTGTAAGTTTAGGGACTGATGACCCCGTAGTTAAGTCCCATAAGCTTAACAAACATTTGAACATTTTGTCTCTGCAAAGCCTTTCTGAAACTTGATGGAGTGAAAGACTACAAGCTTTTGCGGCCTATTTTGAAGAACTATCTTTCATTCCTCACACTTTTAGACTTGTTCCAAGTGGATAAGGTACCCATATTAACTCCATCAGCAAGAAGTGCTTTTTTGGGACGTAAAAAGTACTTTGCATCCTTCAAAGGCCTGTCGATGACATTTTGGCACAAGATCTTGGCCTCTGTTAATCAGAAGAACTTCATAAAAAAAAGTCTCTCAACGTAGAGACACAGCTAATTAAAGATTTACTTAATGAAATGCAGGTCCTTAGAGATTCATGGGAAACCATTTTAAATGAAGCTAAAGTAGTTGACGAGGCAGGCGATATCACATAAGAGTTTGTTATCAAAAGGAAAGCCAATAGAGATGAAAAGAACCTGAAGACCTTCAGCTAGAAGCATCAAATGAGTTCAAATTATCTGTTTTCCTTCCTGTTTTGGATTTCATCGTGACAGATTTGACAATAAGTTTTACGAGCTGTGAACAAAATTGTGATCTGTTTTCACCAGTTTTAGATTTCATGAACTTAGAAAATAATGAACTGCAAATTAAAACCACCAATCTTGTCTCAAAATATTCTTTAGACTTTTCAGATTCAGTCAGCTTAATTGAAGAAATTCTACACATGAAGAGAGTCCATAGTACAGTCTCAATCAGAAAGCGACCCGATGAGACTTCTGAATTCCATATACGAGAAAAACCTTGAAGAGATTTTTTTTAAACCTATGTACTACAATTAGATTTTCCTGTACCATTCCAGTGACAGTGTCTACGGCTGAAAGATCATTTAGTAAGCTAGCGAACTCTAAAAACTTGGCAAAGGAGTACAACAGGCCAAAGTCATCTTAACAATTAGCAATTTTATTAAGTGGGAATGAGCTCGCCAAAACTGTCGACTTTTCCGACGTAATTGATAAGCTTAGTGAAAAGAAAGCGCGCAAGGCTATTAAATATTCTTTCTCTGAAGCCAGTGTCTATGGCTAACATTGATTGTAATTTTAGTTTTTTGTAACTATGTTTATTTTAATCTTCATCGGATAAATAAATATAATTGCTGTGATCATTTTTAAGTAAAAGAACTGTATAAATAAAGTCTAGTATGGACTGATAAAATAGTTACTGTAACCAGGGTGTCCGACTCCGTGGGTGCCCCGGGGCTCGTGAACCCCCAAGAATTTTTTGGGGGTGCTGAGCACCCACATGAAATTGAGGTGGTATATAAAGTTGTATAAATTTTTTAAAAAATCGGTAAACATCAAAACCTACCTTATGACTCAAGAGGCAATGCACAACCTGACCATAGCGAGAGACGATATTTCATACGTGAAATAAATAATCAGTTTTGAACGCGGGTCCCCAAGCGAGTAGTAATGAGTGTCCGTGTTTTGCCCACTATGCTAGCTTTATTCATCCCGAAGCACGTCGGTCCTTTCGACGTTTCAGGTGTACGCATGTATGAACATTCAATTGTGTTCTTTCAGGAATTTAGCTTGAAGAAACTGATGCTGATGATAAAGTTAATCGTTTTCCCTTTATGTTCAAATGTTTGTAAATCTATCAGACCAAACTGCGTGGTCATCAGTCCGTAGCTTACAAACTACTTAAACCTAGGTAAACTAACCTAAGGACAAACACACACACCCATGTCCCAGGGAGGACTCGAACCTCCAGGGCGAGCAACCGCGCGCTCCCCATCGAGACGCTTTAGACCGCTCGGCTACTCCACCGCGGCTTTATCTTTATCACTCCCCTTGTTATTAAAATTATAGATTAAGCTGAAAATTGTAATGCTTTTCTCTCAGGCTTAAAAAAAAAACTTGGACTATATTAATACTGTCAGAGATGTAATGAAGTTATCTCAAAGTGATGAAAGTTTCGATGAAGATACAGCTCTTGGTTGGAACAATCTCAAATATTTCAAAGATTTCTTTAAACCTTGGTGACGGTATTCTAACAAAGTGTACAATGAAAAAATTATTTCATTGGCCGTGTAGAAGTTTTGGGGTGTTACTTATATCGAAATATCCACTTCGGCCAATTAGATCGATTTATTGTAGTGTCCATATGCAACCATGCTTTCCTTTTTTTCCTCCTCCTTCTTCCTTCTATCTTTACAAGGCCAGACAACTGCCTATTTAGTTTTATCAAGTATTGCTCATTCAAATATGCATGTACATGATTTTCAGGAGGGTTGGTTTCGAACATTTTTGAAACGTAATATAGAGCACCCACACTAATTTTCAAAAGTCGGCGCCTCTGGATGTAACTATACCGTGTAGTTTTTAATTAAATTACATTCTAAACTCAGTGTTGTAACAAATAACCATATTATTTTAATGTCGCACGCAACTGTAAAATAAGGAGGGGGGAGGGTCCGTCTCTGATGCGGGGTCCAGGGCCCGCAATCGAATGTGGGGGCCATGGAAGGGCCACAATAGAGGCAACAAAGCTCACTCCCAAGTTGTGTTTCATTGTTGTAAAAAGTCTCATTGTAGAAATACTCACAACCAGTAATTCAATACGAATATGGATACGTCTGTGGCGAGAAGGAAAAGGAAAGGAGAGCGGAGCGTACATGGGTCAACGGAAGGCACACCTGTAACATCTTCAAAAACAGTGTGCCTAGGAAGCGATGGGGATGTTGACGCAGCTGACGGTGAATCTCGTAAGTGTACTATAAAATTACTCAGTTTTTCCTTTTTTAAATCTCACGTTAATGTTAATTATGTAAATATTATTCTTATTTATACAAAGAATTACACTGTAAACCCAAATGTATAGTGGTGTAACTAAGATTTTGAGGGTCTCCATGCAGATAAATCACAGAGGGTTTGTTTATTAGTAAACCTTCAAAGCACGAATATGTTTTGTATAGGTTATGGGACCGTCTTATGCAACTGTAAATTAGTCTACTTTAGACCAAATACGTGAATATTAGACATTCAAACAACGTAATAAATGTTAGACGTGCAGTTAATTCACATACTGTTGCAATCCTATTACAACAAACAACGTCTTCGGAATATGCGCCTGGTATATGTCATATATGAATGTATATAAATTTTATAATGGGCAAACATTGATACGAAAAATGCCTCATCTGAAGACTAGGATACCGCCCGACGGCTTTGACCCGTGGCATCGGCATGTTTTCGTGTGCCTGCCTGTTTGTAGATGGCGTAACGGTTAAGTTTTACTTACCGTCTCGGCAGAGTAACATGCTAATGTTGGCAACAAAATGTTCGCTTTACGATGATAATTAATTTACTAACCGGGCAAGGGTACATACAAGAACATGTCAACCATAGAGCAGGAATAGCGTTAATTATTTATTTCATGGTCAGTACGAAGAATTATTCCCATGTGATCGATTTTCAAACTGCATTCAAAGGTCGTTGCCAACATCAGCACACTACATCGCAGGGGCGGTATTTAAACTTTTACCGGCGTAATTATGTGGTGGTTGAGATAAATACGATAATTTGTTTACAAGCAGAACATAGGTTATAGATTTTGTATTTAAAAAGTGATCTGTAGCTTCACTCTGATAATGAGGTTCAGGTTAACAGAGAGACTGTTTATTTATTTATTTTTCTTTTTTTTCCGTAAGTGATCGCCGAATGCGCGAATTTTTGGGCTGAGACCTGTGATCGATGGTACATTATGTTGTTATAATCTTTAATTTACAAAGATAACCACAAATTATTTATTACCTACAATACGTAAATATTAAGATATTGCCGCGCCGGATTAGCCGTGCGCACTGGGGTGCCGTGCTGCGGTGCGCGCGGCCGTTTGCCGTCGGGGTTTCAAGGCCCCCCCCCCCCTCGGGCCTGGGTGTTTTTGTTGTCCTTAGGTTAGTTTAAGTAGTTTGTAAGCTACGGACTGATACCCAGGCCGTTGAGTCCGATAGATTTATAAACATTTGAACATTAGTCAGATTTTATTCCGTATACGGGTTTTCCAATATGTTGATGACGTCATGGGTCAAAGCTGACGAGTGGTATCCCGGTCTTCAGTTATGCCCGAAAACTCGCAAAAGTAATATAGGCTACATATAGGTTTTATACTATACTATATATTCAAGAAATATGTAACTAGAAACCTTCTTTTATTACAATGCAAAGTTGTGTCAATATTTCAACACAATCAGTTAAGAGCTTTCAGAGATTAACGGCTATACACAAAGCAAAAGAACATTTTTATGTATAGAGATTACTGCCGGGGGGGGGGGGGGTTAAGTGGGGTGGGCAACTTTTGGACAACTACCCATTCTTAACCTATGAACTATGAACCTTCGGGCCGGCATGCCATTGATGCTTCTTCCTTCTTTAGTCATTTCCTGAAAACAGTATAGGTTTATAGGGAAAATAATACTTTACACACGCATCAAATATTGTGCTAAAGAAAAGGTTGATTTTTTTGTACTTTTTTTAATGTATCTTCATAGAGAAACTAACAAGTAAGTGAACTGCAGCTATTAATGTGGAGATTAAGGAACGTCATTTTAACAACCACTCATGAAACTGTATTTAAATATTTTCATACCCAAACCTTGTGTTGACATGTGGACAGGTGTTAGTCTGCATGCGAGGAAGGGTGGGATCTGCTTGAGCGGGAACCCTCTGACGTGGCGAGGGGAGAAGTGGAGCAAGGAAGAGGGCTCGGTGCCGTCACTGCAACTGCAGTTTGTGGAGCTGGGGATGTGGAAGGTAGTGGTGCACTGTGCTGAGTGGCGGGTTCGTCACCATCAGGATGCCCTGAGGGGAGAGGGGAGTCATGGCAAGGCCTCTCTGGCAGCTGAGAGTAACATTGTTTGTCTCTATGATAGAACTGTGAAAACTGGGCCATTTGACTCCAAGCTATCACTCATTCTACACTAAATTTATGTCATATTCAAATTGACATAATGCTGAAAAATGTACTCGGTGCAACTTTATGTGTGTTTCTTGTGTTGACCACACAAAGTTGTATCAGTCACACACAACATACACATATTTGGCTATGCTATGGCTTAATGTAGTCTAAGGGACAAGCACTACATGTCTGCTTTCATGCCCAGCAACTCTTATCCTGCAGTCAAACAGTCTATGAATAGGCTAACATTTCCAAAATAATAATGATATATAAGATACATATAGTAACTAATTAATAAAAGAGGTTTTATTCTAATGTTTGAAAATGATGTAGGCAATGTCAGATAACTTGGTTGAATAATGTTTATTCAAACACAAGATTTATCTACTGGAAGTGGTCCTGCACAAATAAAGGTAATAAATTATAAATAAACCTTTTAAAATTTTCATAACACATATTTTAAACTGAGTTATGAAAATAGTAGCAAAATCCTCAACTATGTAATCACTGGCAATGCTCAGAAACTAAGTCCCTTTCACAATCACAGAACATGCAATATTCCTCACTCAAAATATTTCAAGTCTTTAGTGCAACAAATAACTTATCAGCACTCATTAATTCTTGTGTAGAATCACGTACACTGTTTAGTTACAATTCTGAAATTAAAACAAGTTTAAGTTTTTGAACAGTCACACATTAGTCTTTGGCAAAGTTAGATTTCTGACAAAATTAAAGTTCTGCCAAATAGGATGTTTGCCTCACAGATGCTGACACTCAAACAATCACTTCAACTATCCAGGCAGCTCCTCCTTCCTCTAAGATGAAAAATGAAGTGTCCTTCCAGTCCCCAAGCAGCTCTCCACCCGCACCATCCAAGTATTTCAGTTGACCATAGCAGTCTTGTGCCCTTGCCACACTCTCATTAGCAAAGTGCCATCCCTTCCAAAAGTAGCAGAATTCTTAACATAAAAGATTTATTGTGACTTAACTTTGATCACTTCCACACAAACTTCAACATTTTACAATATTAAATAGAAAAGTTATAAACATTCAGTCACATTGTGGCTATTTATCAGCAGTATAAATAATGTATGAAATAAATTAATAAGCAAGCTAGCCTTCATGAGCTTGACGACTCATACTACACACTATTTATGTAAACTCACTGGCAAAATAGACAGTTATTCATTAAATAGATATATGAATATGAGGATAAGAGGTCATATCATGCTGCTTGCAATTGCTGTGTTACTGTGGAGGGTACAGTGATCTGGCTGTATTTCATAATAAATTATTATAACAAATGTAATAAATTCTTAAATTAATATACAAAATGTGTTCTTTTCAAGGTGATAGATTGAGGTAATAAACTATCCTCTAAGACATAGTTTGTTGAAATCGCATGAGATATTAAAAAGTTGGTAATTCTAAGTATAAGTTTGCTATGTTCAGATACTGTGATAATTAACTTTTGTAGTTTTCAAGATATTTAAAATATTGTTGGTTCAAGAGATGCAAAAATATGGCCATCTTTCAACTCCATTCTGTTCTCCATATTGACTGCCATATTTGCATATGCTGAGACCAGCCCCATTGCCCAATATCATCACTTAAGCAATCTTGTGAAAACCAGAAAGGAAACCCTCCAGCTGCACGCTGCAGTCTGCTTCCTGCCTGCTTGCTAGCAAAAAATGTTCCTCATAAGTTTTTATCACAGAATAAATATTCTCCAGTATTTCTGTTACCTTACATGGGATGAAATTACATCAACGAATTTCTGGCGAGGCCAGGCCACACTCGCCCTTAAGCACAAGCTGCCTCTGTCTGTAATTCAATCTCTGGGATAGGAAACAGCTCCTGAACACAATTATACAACAATTTATCCAAATGACTCATGGGGGATGTTTTTATCTTACTGTTTTTCACATATGCTTTAAAATGACTAATCTCATCATTCAAAAATTCTTCTGTGTTGTCTTTGTAATGATTTTGCAGTTCTGTAGCAACTCAGTGCTGTTTCACCCAGAAAAATTACATAGGAACTCAAAATTGCTATAAAACTCTTGCAACAATATTTGTCTATAATTCAGATATCAAACTGTGAATAATAACCAGAAATGTATTCACCTGAAAATCTTCCTGTTCTTTAAAAGTTGTATCAATCATGGCTATTTCATCCACTTCCAGGTTTCTTGAATTTTTTCCTTTTTGTGGCTGGTTTGCATATATTTATCTTCTCCTTTTTTATTCTAGGATTTTCATATGTATGGCACAAAGAATGATACTCTCAGTTATATTCAAGTAAAGACTGTACAATTTTAAATGATATCAACATTTTGCAATAATTTACTTGTAGCATTAAATCTCTTCAATATTGCTACCCAGAAAGTTGTCATATCACAGTTTTCTTACACTTCACACTGACCAGCATTCCAGGTATTTCACAATTTCATGAAGCCTTTTGAGTTTCATCATCCAGAAAAATGTGAGCAGTCATATTTGCCTTTCAATTGTGTAACACATGAGAAAGCACATCTCTGAATAAATTGAATAGTCATCCCTTTGCCACGATGTAATGTCATAACTAAAGCCAAACCTGAACTTTTCTCGTTGCCCAACTGCACCAGTCATAAAATTTGAGTTGACTGTTTACCACTGTTACTCATATCCATTTAGTTGTGAGTTTGTTTGCATTCTCTTTTAAATAATTGGGAATAAAATGTTTTAAAAACAAAAAAATAGTAACAGCTTAAGCTGTATCCACACTGGATGCACTCCTTCACAAAGTGCACAGCAGCACAAAACAGTACAAAATAGTGTCGAATAGCATAGAATGGAGCTGAGTTTTCATAGATGCACAACAGTGTTCCAACGTGACTGCATGCATGAAAAAAATAATAATAATAATAATAATAATAATAATAATAATAATAATAATAAAAATATAACATAACATGTAAATGGGAAATGCCATCCAGAGTTACGCAGAAATGAACTGTTTCCTTTGAAGTACCGACATGACACAGAACATGTTCATTGTAGCACTGAGTGACATAGTATCACTTCCTCACTGGTCATGCTGGACTGCACCAGATCTCATTTCTTGGTTTTGCACAGTACAGTGCAGCACTTTCAACGTGGCAACAGTTTTATTAAATGCCTCTTAAAATCTGCCTAGTTTGCCTAGGCTTAAATATCACCCCAGCTTCACTTAACTCTGGTTGATTTTACTAGTGTTTTGCATCTTATCATAAGTTCTATAAAGGAGAAAATTTGTGCTTTTTGGTTTATTTTTAATTGTCATGTATGCTTCTGTTGTGATCAATTGTGACCTGGATTATGGAACTTATATACTTTTAAAGAGCCATGTTGCTTAATCAGGAATTACTTCACAATTGACTCATAATTGGCAAGTGGTTAAATCACAGAAATAGTACATATTGTGAATCAGTTTATTGCTGCTATTTCAGTTACAAAGAAGGTTTTCTGTCACTAATTATACTGAAAGTTTAATTATTCTTTGTACAGCATTATGAGAAACATTTGCCCTACATTTGCATTTTCTCCTAAAATTTTAACAAATAGAAAATATTTTTTCTATTGCTTATGGGTACCACAGAAAAATGCATGAGACTGTGTATGCTTATATGTTGCCTTCTTACTGTTATGTAAGAATGCTCACTCTCAGTGTGAAGTAATGTAGCAATAGTTATCTGAAATGTGTAAATGGTTTTATTGGTTGGGAGACACTATCTGGAATGAGCCATAAGTTTTCCTTTTCTAATATTTCAGGTGCATACCATCCAGTCATCCTTAGAGTGAGCCCAGGCTCACATATGCTCTAGCATTGCAATGCTCTAGCATTCACTTTGTCCTGTTAAACCTGCATACCACACCAATGCACAAGCAGCCACAGATGCATAGGCACCAGAGATGTTAATTGGTGGCAAGCAAGTACAACATAAGAATTATGTCTGTGGCTGCACAATCAATCATCTGGCAATATCGATGTATTACTATATGCTTTGCTGTGATGACACATTTGTAAGTTTATTAAATTAAGCACTGGATTCCGTTATTTATCCAAAGAGAAGCTGCTACCTCAATTAATTAAATTCATCCCCAAAGAAATTTCAAAGGCTTCTTTCTCCACTGAGTCCTAGAAAGATGAAATTTTGACACTTTAATACATCATACAGTGCCCAGTGTCAATATAGTGATCTGATACTGCCAATTTATTTGGTTGCAAGAACCAGGTGTACCTGCAGTGTTCTGTACATCTTTCCTGGATGTAAGTGTTGCCTGTCTGATGTATGAAAGGCCACACTCATGAGATCTTGTAAGCCCCAGCCTTCTGTTTTGGTAGGAGCTTCACTTTGTGTTTGCTAAGGATCTGTCTTATTTTGACAACAGGCTATCCACATATGGCAAGAAATACATGTATGTATATCTTTCAGTGTCTTCTTCTGCGTTCTCAATGCATACAATTGGTTTCCTTAGAAGATCCTTCTGAATTTGCTCTTGGGAATATCCATTGGATTCCAAAATTATCTGTAAGTGTAGGCGTTTGTCATGAAAATTTCTCTCATCAGCATCAGAAATAAAGTGTACTCTGTGAACCAGGGTTTTGAGATTGCTTGCTGTCTGGAAAGGTTGGTTGCAGCTATTTGCACAGGCAGTACAAATTCATATTCATCACTTTCTGATATACCAAATAGCCCAAGGTGCCATTGTCTTTGTATATACCATAACATACAAAAAGGAAAGGAACATGTCCTTTTTGATTTCCATTCTAAACTGGATTTATCTGTGGTTAGAATTCAAATTGTTTAATAAGTCATTTAATTTATCTTCACATGACATTGGGGAGTGCATGATGCATGAAAATGTTGAAAGTTTAGCCCTGACTTCATCTTTCTGGGATTCACTGGCAAAAGAAGACAATGAAATTTACTTGAGGATGAATTTAATTAACAAAAAAAATGTTCAAATGTTTGTAGAGTCTATGGGACTTAACTACGGGGTCATCAGTCCCTAAACTTACAAACTACTTATTAACTACTTACAACTAAAGACGGCACAAATATCCATGCCCGAGGGGGGATTCGAACCCCCGACCGTAGTGGCCATGCAGACCGTGACTGGAGCGCCTCAGTCTCCTCGGCCACCTCGGCCGGCTTTAATTAACAGAGATAGCTGCTTCAGCTTAGATAAATCATAGAATCTGGCACTTAATTTAATTAACTTACAAAGATATCACCACTGCACAGCTCATAGTAATACACCAATATCTCCATGAGGAATGAGAGCTCAGCCACAGACATATTTCATACAGATGTTGTACTTATTTTCAGCCAATAAACATCTCTTATGATTATGTATTTGTGGCCACATACACAGTTGCATGGACTGTGGGTTAAAAATGATGAAGTAAGTACTTGAGCATCTGTCAATGGGCCCACTCTGAAGATGGTTGGATTGTACTCGTCTGAAGTATAACAACAAGCAAAATGTATGTGGCTGCATGCCCGAAAATTTATGGATCATTCATTGCCCTGAGAAAACATGAAGACACTATCTGATAACAAAATAATTGACAGAGGGATAGAAAAACAATTAAAATCACTCAAAAGAGGAAAGGCTGCAGGACCAGATGGGATACCAGTTCGTTTTTACACAGAGTATGCGAAGGAACTTTCCCCTCTTCTTGCAGTGGTGTACCGTAGGTCTCTAGAAGAGCATAGCTTTCCGAAAGATTGGAAGATGGCGCAGGTCATCCCCGTTTTTAAAAAGGGACGTTGACCAGATGTGCCGAACTATAGGCCTATATCTCTAATGTCGGTCAGTTGTGGAATTTTGGAACATGTATTATGTTCAAGTATCATGACATTTCTGGAGACTAGAAATCTGCTCTGTAGGAATCAGCATGGATTTTGAAAAAGGCGATCATGTGAAACCCAGCTCGCGCTATTCATCCACGAGACTCAGAGGGCCATAGACACGGGTTCTCAGGTAGATGCTGTTTTTCTTGACTTTCGCAAGGTGTTTGATACAGTACCCCACAGACGTTTAATGAACAAAGTAAGAGCATATGGTCTATGAGACCAATTGTGTGATTGGATTGAGGAGTTCCTAGATAACAGAATGCATCATGTCATTGTCAATGGAGAGAAGTCTTCCGAAGAGTGATGTCAGGTGTGCCACAGGGGAGTGTTGTGGGTCCGTTGCTGTTCACGATATATATAAATAACCATGTGGATAACATTGGAAGCTCACTGAGGCTTTTTGCAGATGATTCTGTAGTTTATACAGAGGTTTTAACAATGGAAAATTGTATTGAAATGTAGGAGGATCTGTATCGAATTGACACATGATGCAGAGAATGGTAATTGAATCTCAATGTAGACAAGTGTAATGTGCTGCGAATACATACAAAGAAAGATCCTGTATCATTTAGCTACACTA
Source organism: Locusta migratoria (assembly GCA_026315105.1). Taxonomy (NCBI): domain Eukaryota; kingdom Metazoa; phylum Arthropoda; class Insecta; order Orthoptera; family Acrididae; genus Locusta; species Locusta migratoria. Next base: position 448,746,113 of record CM048755.1, on the reverse strand, counting down.
TAGCGGGTGAGCAACTGGAAGAAGTTAATTCCATAAATTATCTGGGAGTAGGCATTAGGAGTGATTTAAAATGGAACAACCATATAAAATCATTCGTCGGTAGAGCAGATGCCAGACTTAGATTCATTGGAAGAATCCTAAGGAAATGCTGTCCGAAAACAAAGGAAGTAGGTTACTGTACTCTTGTTCGCCCACAGCTTGAATACTGTTTACTGGTGTGGGATCCATACCAGGTGGGGTTGATAGAGGAAGTAGAAAAGATCCAATGAAGAACAGTGCGCTTCGTTACAGGATCATTTGGTAATCGTGAAAGCGTTATGGAGATGATCGATAAACTCCAGTGGAAGACTCTGCAGGAGAGACGCTCTCTCGCTCAGTATGGGCTTTTTTCGAAGTTTCGAGAACATACCTACGTTTATCTCATGAAGATACAATCTGAGAGATTAGAGCCCACACAGAGGCATACTGACAATCTTTCTTTCCACGAACAATACAGGACTGGAATAGGAGGGAGAATTGATAGTGGTACTCAAGGTACCCTCTGCCACACACCTATCGGGTTGCTTGCGGAGTATGACTGTAGATGTAGGTGTAAATGTTTGGCTGTCTAGTGCAAGTGTTTTCATTTGATGCCACTTTGGTGACTTGTATGTTGGTGATGAAATGACAAGGACAACACACACCCAGACCTGGGCAGAGAAAATACCTTAACCAGCCAGGAATTGAACTAGGGCTCCATTATCTGGAGTTATGGTGATACAAGACCTTAAGATGCTTGCTGTCTGAGACACAAAAAGTACTGTTCTATAATTTTATTGTGCCAATAACTTTTCTCTTGTGAGTATTTCATTTAAAAAATTATGTTTTCAGTTTAACCTTAGTAATCCCATAATGTTGTGATTGAATTATATAGTTGGAATTTCTTTTCACATATCTTCCATGTATTTTTGAAAACATGTCAGCATTCAGAGTTTTGCACTGTATTTCAATCATGCTAAGTAAAGCAGAAGCACTGCCACAGCACACACAAATGGACCACGAACACCGGTAGTTGCAGAGAGGCTCAAGACACAATTTCATCAAATGCAGCTGTATCTCCAGCCAGTTTCCATATTGTGGGCCGGGCCAGCGGTCAGCAGAAAGGCAGGCCAACTGTGTCACTGAACCTGTCTAAATGCCCATCATTTTCAGCCAAATGCATCTCAGTCTGGCAGCACCTACTATGACAGGAGGTAGGAGGTCCACGATGGGCAATGGGACAACATGGTGGTGCAAGCTACCACCCACAGAACTGACTCCACCACTGATGTGCTGACTTTTGGTTATGAGTCCACTTCTGTGGACTGGCAGCATTCATCTGGAAAGCCAGCATTAAGTTTACTTCAACTGCACCTAGACTTCTGGCAACCTTTCATGACTGGTGCAGTGCAACTGCCTATCTGTTTGTGCAGAAACATTTACAAGGGTGGAGAACACTGATAGAGGCTAACTTACTCTGCAAGAACCACGGTGGGCTTCTGCATGTGCAGATGTACCTTATCCTGAGCTGCACAGTCATGCCAAGGTAGTGTACATACCATAATGGATGTCAGGAGTTAGATTCCATCTCAGCAGTTAGCTGGTCACCCATTACTCAATACCAACAGCCTCGGTGCTGCCATCACATGAGGAAAGGTGTGTTGCTACTGTGTAACAATGTTAAGAGTGCTGTAACTTGTTTTATAATAAAATTTGTGTCTGGTAATGAAGTTTTTATTAAGCCACTGACGTCAATCCAATGCATCAACACATGCCACTGTACAGACCACCCATGCTGGCTTCTAAATTCTGATGTAATAACCATCTCTGAGATGGATAAACCAGCTGGACCATACATCACATAGCACCTGTAGGGTGAATGGACAAAGAGTTTAAATTTTTTCTCCAATTTCCATTGTGCTGAGACCAAGTGATAGGCAGGTCTGTCATTATAACCTGAGACAAGTGTATGAGAGGGTCTGGTTGATTTATAACTATTTTTTGGCAATTCCAAGGCGGACAATTTACAACCAATAAGTTGCTCACAATCATGGCCCCCACATTCGATTGCAATTACAATAACTATTTTATTAGTCCATTCTAGACTTTATTTATACAGTTCTTTTACTTAAAAATGATCACAGCAAGTATATTTATTTATCCGATGAAGATTAAAATAAACATAGTTACAAAAAACTAAAAACTAAAATTACAATCAATGTTAGCCATAGACACTGGCTTCAGAGAAAGAATATTTAATAGCCTTGCGCGCTTTCTTTTCACTAAGCTTATCAATTACGTCGGAAAAGTCGACAGTTTTGGCGAGCTCATTCCCACTTAATAAAATTGCTAATTGTTAAGATGACTTTGGCCTGTTGTACTCCTTTGCCAAGTTTTTAGAGTTCGCTAGCTTACTAAATAATCTTTCAGCCGTAGACACTGTCACTGGAATGGTACAGGAAAGTCTAATTGCAGTACATAGGTTTAAAAAAAATCTCTTCAAGGTTTTTCTCATATATGGAATTCAGAAGTCTCATCGGGTCACTATCTGATTGAAGACTGTACTATGAACTCTCTTCATGTGTAGAATTTCTTCAATTAAGCTGTCTGAATCTGAAAAGTCTAAAGAATATTTTGAGACAAGATTGGTGGTTTTAATTTGCAGTTCATCATTTTCTAAGTTCATAAATCTAAAACTGGTGAAAACAGATTACAAATTTGTTTGCAGCTCATAAAACGTATTGTTAAGTCTGTCATGATGAAATCCAAAACAGGAAGAAAAACAGATAATTTGAACTCATTTGATGCTTCTAGCTGAAGGTGTTCAGGCTTCTATTCATCTCCACTGGCTTTCCTTTTGATAACAAACTCTTATGTAATATCACTTGCCTCGACAACTCCTTTAGCTTCATTTAAAATGGTTTCCCATGAATCTCTAAGGACCTGCATTTCATTAAGTAAATCTTTAATTAGCTGTGTGTCTATGTCGAGAGACTTTTTTATGAAGTTTTTCTGATTAATAGAGGCCAAGATCTTGTGACAAAATGATGTCATCAATAGGCCTTTGAAGGATGCAAAGTACTTTTTACATCCCAAAATAGCACTTCTTGCTGATGGAGTTAATGTGGGTACCTTATCCACTTGAAACAAGTCTAAAAGTGTGAGGAATGAAGGATAGTTCTTCAAAATAGGCCGCACAGCTTGTAGTCTTCCACTCCATCGAGTTTCCGAAAGGCTTTGCAGAGGCAAAGGGACATACTGCTTCATCAGTTCTCAATGACCAGGGCTGCTAGAGAAGAAATTATAAAAACTTTCTATGTTCCATAAAATGTCACATCATAATTGACCTTAGTGGCGTTGGCACAAACTCTGTTCAGAGAGTTATTTTATAATTGGGGCATCCGCAGCTGAGTAAATACATTTTCTTTTATGAATTTATCAATTGTTTTAAAAAATAGATTGTATGACTTTATATAATAAAAGAAACTATTTTGGAAATTGAAATAGAAATGTCCTCTTATGAAACAATCAATAAATTCTGGAGCCGCTTCAGCTGTTTTTATTGAGATCCTTTTATGTACAGGTCCACAACCGGTTTCGCGTCAGTAGAGACGCATCTTCAGGTGTTAAACTTTTTATTCTCTCGTCATAATTCGCTACTGAGTCCCAACATTCTAGTTGGTTTCATCCGTCAATTGGTTAAAATTCAATAGGGCCAAATACATGGGTCCAAGTCCAAAATCAAATGGTTGTCTTTCAGGATAAAAAGCATGGATGTTAAAATGTTTACTTCGCCACTTCGCAGTGCACTCCTCTACGCCTCCATAGGTCTGCTACAACTTGATGTTTCTAATTACAGACCTTCAGTTTATTTTTACAATGGCCACCTTCACTGCATTGCCAATCTACGGGTTTTATCGAAAATACGGTGGTCAAAATCACGCGACTACATGTCCCACATTTTAACATCCATGCTTTTTATCCTGAAAGACAACCATTTGATTTTGGACTTGGACCCATGTATTTGGCCCTATTGAATTTTAACCAATTGACGGATGAAACCAACTAGAATGTTGGGACTCAGTAGCGAATTATGACGAGAGAATAAAAAGTTTAACACCTGAAGATGCGTCTCTACTGACGCGAAACCGGTTGTGGACCTGTACATAAAAGGATCTCAATAAAAACAGCTGAAGCGGCTCCAGAATTTATTGACTGTTTCATAAGAGGACATTTCTATTTCAATTTCCAAAATAGTTTCTTTTATTATAAAAAGTCATACAATCTATTTTTTAAAACAATTGATAAATTCATAAAAGAAAATCTGTTCAGAGAGTCTGCTTCGCAGGGAGAAAAAATGGCAGATTTGTTTTTTTTTCAAGTATTCTTGACTGAACACCACTTGTGTGACCTGGCATGTTGAAGCCATTGTCATAGCCCTGCGAACGACAATCGGCAAGTAGTATTCCATGAGTTTCCAACATGGACAGTTTTTCATCAGTTATGGGCTGACCTGTTTTCCCAATAATATTCATAAATTCAATGAATCTTTCATAAATTCCGAATGACTTTTTTTTCTATATTTTGGTATACATAGTGCAGAATGAGCACATTCTGCTCCTGGTGGGAAATGTCAGGAATTTCATCAACAATAATTCCGTAGAATACAGACTCTTCTCATTGATGTAATATAGTTTTCAATAGTTTTTTGCCACATAGGGAAATAAATTCATTTTGTGAGTACCATGATAGATAGTGAGCTTGACCTGTCATACTTTCATTAATCAGTTGGTTTTCTTTCATTATGGCTAGATGTTCAGGAGTTACTGCCTCATATTTGCCAACAAGTTCCAAAATTCCTAAAAAATTTCCATTGTGAACATCACCAAAAAAAAAAAAAAAAAAGTTCAAATGTTTGTTAAGCTTAAGGGACTTAGGCCTAACTGCGGGGACATCAATCCCTAAACTTACAAACTACTTATGAACTAACGTATACTAAAAACAGCACAAACATCTATGCCCGATGGGGGATTCGAACCCCCTTCGGGGAACGGCCTCGCACATCGTAGCATAGCACCTCAATGCGCTCTGCCGCTCTGTGAACATCATCAATCTGGGTATTTGTGACATGGAAGGCTAAAACTCTACTATTCAAGAATAAAGTTGTGATTAGAATTCTTTGAAATAGGCTTTCCACCTTGTTGCTTCACAATTAATCATCTGTTGAAGATTACAATCGACACCATGGCTTTTCTGTGATAACTGAAGCATTTTCCATTCTGGGTAAAGTGATAGATGCTCAGAGCTTCCTTCATGCATCGGTAACAATGTTTTTTGTGGAGAGAATCCTTCTTTAGCAAGTTTGCTTTGCTTTAAAAATACTGCAAGGGAAACAATGAATACTGGTTTTCGACTCGCTCTGCGTTAACCATTCATGTGGAAATGGTTTACTTGTTTAGTTAGCTGTTTCCATGTATAAGAAAGTCTCATCAAAGCGTTTCCCTGAAAGGCCAACTAGAAAAGACTTTGATCAGGTTTCAAAAGCTGAAAAACCAACATAATATGATGCTATTTCCTGTCGCGCTTGTGGCCAAGTACTAGGATCATCCAAAATACAACAGTTGCTTCCATCAGTTTTCATACCAAGGTCTAGATTACCACATTGTTCATTACATTCGTGAAGGAAATATGTGTTATTTTTTGTTTGTTCCGCTTTAATCAGGTGTTCATATATCTCAGTATCTTGTTGTGGTGCGATTTCTTTTACATCTTTTTGGGGTGAAACCGAATGAACTACAGAACACCAAGATCCGTTGTCTGGAGCCGTTGTTGGTTCTGACATAGCATGAAGCTGGACTTCTTGCAACTCTCCTGTATTATGATACTTTCAAAATTTTGTAGTAGTCTGGCGACCTTTAGCTACTTTTTCGAATTTGTCTCTTTGTAGTTTTCTTTTTAAAGCTCCAGATTTATGTTTGTAGCTCAACATCTTAAATTGTTGTGTTATGTCACCTGAAATGAAAAAATACGGTAATGGCATCACGGGCCAAGTGCCCTCCTTCTTTGGATTATGACCCGAATACTCTATTTTTATTAGTTGCAAAATTTTGTAAGAGTAATCTAATTTCTAAATGTTTGAGAGAATCGTCATCACTACATAAGTAATACAAAGAAGACAGACATTTTGATAGAATGTCTGAAACATCAACTCAAAACACTCCAACCAAACGAATTACGAATAATACTGTAGTAGCTACTCTGACATGGACGAGGTGTAAAGTGACAGGTACCTGTTCCCCATGATGTTTTAAGTTATCTAATTATACCAATCAATAATAATAACTTCGTTATGGTCCCTCCTCAACTATTAACACACCTGTAACTTTTCCTTGGTCAGTCCCGTCAGTGCACATTGTAGAAGAATAGCATATTTAAGATAAAGACTATTATTTCCATTTTATTATGAAAGTTACTAAATGGTAAATTACTATCTGAAATGCTCTAGCCAACAGAAAGTTGAAGAAAAAGTCCCAAAAAGAAATATGAGTGGCCTAATATTAGACTCTGACATCTAATCCCCGGGTCAAAATTTAGTTATTAATGGATTCTAATAGGAATTTTCTGGTGTTTGAATTGGCGAAGTCCATTTGTTTCCTTAATGGACTCAAATATGTTAAGCACTGTTCACTTCAAAAGCGGACATCAACACAGATGTTTGGTATCAAATACGGAAATCTGATGAATAAAGCAATATGCACCAATGGTAACAGCGTATATGATCAAATGACCTGGAAAATCTGCCATGACGACAGCATGTCCCTGATATTAAGAAACACTAGCCGGTACTTCAGTTTTTGAATCATTTTTACAGGATTGTTACTAATAATTAACTTTTAAGTGAGTGCAATGAAATAAAATATTTCAATAGCCACAAAAGGCGAAGCTAGGAAGAGATCTCAACAGGCTGAAAAGTGGAAGAGACAAAATGGAAAGAAACAAGTGTAAGACTCTCTTGTAAATGCCACAGTTCTATTTACATGTGTGTCACACAAAATTATCAATTATCCGAGAGAATTTCGATGTCAGAAATAATGTAACGGTGCATAGAAAACAATCTGACGACATATTTAACTGGCCTTATGCTAAGAATTTTAGAGGTACAATGTGATGAAATGAAATAATGTTACTCTCTGAAAAATTGACAAATTCTTAATCATTACTGATTTTGTCTGCTATTCTGGTGATAGAAACTGAGGTTACTGGTTGCATTGTTGGCTAGAGGGGCATAGGGGACAGTGTGAGCGATTCTACTGTACACACTAAAGGAACAAAAAAATAAATATTAAAATGCTATACTGGAAACAAAAAAGGAAATGTGTTTACAAGCTGTTTCACTTATGTTGCCTGGGGAAAGACATCTGCACGTGCTTCTCATGAGTGGAGAGTAAACAATGATTCAATTTGATTGAAATTGCACAGTGCACACCGATAAAAGTTTCGTGGTAATGCAATTTGACATTCCACATAATAACGACGATGATGATGATGACATTGGTGATTATGAAGTCATATCTACTAATGAGCTAGCCCTACAGATTTTGACAGTTTTGTACATTTTGATGACAACCTTGCTGTGTGTGTACAAGATGCAGATATTATCTATGATATGTGCCAACAACGCAGCGATGATCGAGAAGGTAAGTGGGAGTGATGGAGATGACATTAATCTTGAAACGCCTGAAATGAGTGAACTGTTTAGTGCAATAGATCTGTTAGATGTTAAATTAGTGCAAAAATTTGTCGTGAAAAAGTGCCAGATTACATATTGTATCTAATTTTTTTAACTGAACAAAATGATAAGATTTTATTTAAATACAGAATTCTATCTTTATCATTTATAAATTTTATAAATCTAGCACCACTCTATCCTTTATTTTCACTAATAAATGAAATAATGGTATAGCATTATTGGCTGGGAGATCCTATCTGGATTATTCAGCCGCCTAGTGAAAGTGTTTTTACTTGACGCCACTTGGGTGACTTGTGTGTCAATGATGATGAAAATGATAAAGACAACACACAACAGCCAGCTCCCTGCTGGGAATCGAATCCGGGCCCATGTGTGGTAGTCAGAGGTGCTGTCGACTGAGCTCATAAATAATGATATCAGTATCTGACTTCTAAGTAATTCTGAGTTACAAGTAATCTTTTCCCTTTAACATACGTTTAAATTAGATTCTGCTGTATTTAAATTGTTTCTCAATATCTCTGAGTGTTTGTTTCACCCTATTTTATACATGAATCAGATCATAATTCAGGTGTAAATATTATGTACAGGTATATAACAAACTAAACATTTGTTAATATTCTTGTTTACAATAAGTTTTTGAAAAGATAGGCAACAGACTTAAAAACTGCCCCTCCATAAGAGAAATCCTTGATCCATGCCTGAATATACTGTTAATCTACGTTTTTCGAATTGGATTGATAGTAATGGTTTCTCGTACCTTATGTTGTTCAAGAATATCCTCATAGTAGCAAAATGAAGTACTTTCTGTAATGTATCTTTACATCAAACATAACCAAATGACATAATCACTTTCATAGCAGGAGAGAAAAATGTCAAATTCAGCACACATCACTGGAAGCTGACAGGTGGACTGCATGCGCCTGATGGCCAGTGCAAGCGGCTTGGATGTCCGACATGTTTGCTGTGGTGCAGGGGGTAAGCTGCTGATGGAGAACACAGCAGTCAAATGCGTCAACAGCTCCCACGAGTCTGAGGCAACTCCAGCCTGTTGTCAATGGCACGACACAACGTCACACGACATACGCAGTGACAAAAAGTAACTGCTAGCATCAGTTTCATAAAACTGTTACAATATACGGTTTGTCATAAATATCTGTTTTAAACATTTCTCTGTTAGTTAAACAACATTCTAACATTCAGTTGGATAAAAATAATTAAAAATTATACTGTATGTGAGCGTTCCGGGGCCCCCTTCAGGTCCGGGCCCTGGACCCAGGGGTCCACCCAGCCCCACCCTTGTGGGGGCCATGCTCACAGTACAACATATTTGGGTTTAGTGCATGATGTGCTGAGTGTGTATCAGTAGAGTGTTTTATGTGCAACCACAATAGTGATATTTCTTTTCAGTGTATTGAATTGAAGTGGATCTAGATTAGACATAAGGTGTAATCTAGTATTCTATGATAATGAGTTGATGTTGTCCTGTGGTCTTGTTGTGTATTACAAAATTGTTATAAATTAATCAGATGCTCCGAATTCTCAAATATCACCCGCAAGTTGTGATGACAACCCACCTAGAAGCTGTCATTTCCACTCCTGCTTGGTCCATCTGCCAATGTCCATCTCAGAGAGATTCTGCATTGGGGATAAAGGTACAACAATGATAGACTTTGGGAAGCAGGAGGTTTCCAGGTAGAAGGTGATTCACTCACATAAACCACTTACACTCTGCTGTTAGCAAACAATGAGTTAATGATGTCTGCAGCCACCACTGAGTAACATCCTGGCGTCAATCCACTGCCTCAATTCAACCCTGCCAAAAAATGCAATTCCCTTTTTTATATTTTATTTAGCAAAAAACATGATTCACCACTACATCAAACACCACTTAATGGTGAAGAGGTAAGCCATAAAAATTATTCTGTAAAATAATCATCAAAGTATAGGCTATCATTTGGGAAAATAATATCAGAGGGATCGTGTTCACGATCAGTGATGGTAGGATGTGGTGAGCAAGTGATCAATACTACAACCCAGTTGCTTTTACATTACTTTATTCATAACCTGATACATTATACATTCTAGCAGTCAATGTCAATGTCCCAACTCCAATGTAGCACAAATGACCTGCAACTGGTGACATCACTGTCAAATAGAAAGATCCACTTTCATTCTGGTTGATTAGCTATGTTGTCAGCTGATGACCTGCACAGGTGGATTAGAAAACTACAGAGTGCACGTAGAACACTGGAGGTGAATTTTCACATACCCGACATTCACATTCCTACAGCACTTTTCCCAATAAAAGTGAGCTACCAAGGTGGCTAATTTGAGAACAGTTCTTTACTGCATTAATACCAATATTGTGACAAAAGGATGGTGCACTCCTGCAACTGAAGTACACTTCATTCATAACAGGTGACAAGTGAACCACAATGTCACCAGTAGTAACAGATTTAATTCTAGGAGACCAAGATGTTCTTAACTGCTTTAACTTGAAGAAACCAAATATGATCAAACATAACAAAATAATCAGAAAGTAAATATTCGACCAATTCTGAGGTTTAAAGTAATAGCATTCTGTATAGCTTATTGATAATGGCCAATCATATATAAATTATGAACTAAATTTGAATCATCATCACTAGGACTTTATGTGTACTACTGGTTTGTACAATTTATCTGTTCCACTCAAACTAAAACTGAATAAAGATATTGATAGAAATAAATAGGTATTGTTATTGACTGCAGCAGGAATTCTTTTGGCATATAAGATGCTTTGGGATATTTAAGGTACTTGGAAAATGTCAATTGGAAGTTCACAGTTTTCTGCATCTCTCAGTAGTCCACTATCCTGTATCTGTTTGGTAAAGGGAGACTTAGATTTTTTGCAAGAGAGTTAAGCCAATTGTTGAGTTGAAAGAGTAGACGATCCCATCTGTGAGCCATTGTGGGTTTAGTTTTTTTTTTTTTTTTTTTTTTCATTTTCCTGTAACATTAGTTCTGAGGTTTAACATTCATGAGGAGGTCATTCAAAGGACATGCTCACATACACATACAGCAGTTTGGGAGCAAGCTAAGAAATATCTTCAGCCCTGGCTCAGTAAGAAGTAATCCTGTACGCAGTACGTTTGTATGGAGTGGCATCTACAATACTGGACAGGTGTGCACACAGTAAACTTCAAAGTGATGCTTGAAGTCAGCTAAGGGGGCATAATTAGAGTTACTTTGGTTAAAGTGCAGTTTATGCATATGTGACTGGTGTTTGATGTGTAGATGTTGGCAACAACACAATGAATGACAGTACGTGAAGGCAGCCAATGAAAATGTTTTTAAACCTATTGGACCAAACTGCTATGGTTGTCAGTCCCTAGACTTACAAACTATTTACACTAACTTACACTAAGGGCAACACATGCTCCAGGGAGGACTTGAACTTCTGACAGGAGTGGCCACCCAAGGCAGCCAATGAGGAATCGTGTTCAGGTGGCCAATAAGATTGCATGTTTGATGTCTAGTAAATTTGGTGTTAGTTTTAAAATTTGTTCGGGCGTTTGGACAAGGGTACATCAACAACCTGACAACCACAGAGCAGGAACACCATTAATTATTGATTTCGTGGTGAACAGGAAAGGTGAATGCTCTTTCAAAATCTATTGACAGAGAATGAGGGTAATAATCTTTTGTGTCCACCATGAAATAAATAAATAATGCTGGCTCTATGGCTCACAGGTGCTTGATGTACCCTTGTGGAGTGAGTATATTAATTATTCTCATAAGTACTAAATGTTTAGAAACCATAAAGATTAAAGCTCTTTCTTATTGGCTAAATGTGACTCCTGATTGGTTGCCTTCACCTTCTGTTGCCAAAGCCTACAAGTCAAGCACCAGTCACATATGCATAAACTTCACTTAAACATTAATTCATTGTTAATCATGATGGTATCAATTTAATTTAATTGGTAGTATGAATACAAATTTTGTCTATTGACAGTAAGATCATAGTCAAAGAGATTGTTAGTTCCCTTTTCACAACTAACAACAAAAATCTGTAGGACATTACAAAACACTGGTCAGATGATTAACTACACTAGTTTTAATACCATCCCTCAAATTAGAATCATCTATTCATTCAGTGGACAAATTATTTGTAACTATAATCAGCAGAGTATTTTATCATACAGTGAGGGCTTCCATGGCAGGAGTTGTCATTACTTGAAAGTTCCGGGCTGAGATGCCATGGTCTCTGCATGAAACTTTCCCCTGACATTTCACATTCAACTGTGGAAGGCATTCTTGTAGATGAAGGGGAAAACTGCAAGTAGATCTCAAGTGAGCATCATAAATATAGGACATATATAGGGGGCCACTGTGAATCACTTGATGTTGCCTGCACTGTGGTCTCTGATATTGCCCACATAATTGATTGTTATTTTGTTTCTCCAATGTTGACATCCAAATTTTATCCAGTTTAACACCTTCATCTTTCCTGTTAAAATTATTTTAATGTTTGAAAATCTCTACAGTCCCTCTATATGTATGTGCATAATAATGTGATGTTTTTAATATGACTTTATTTCATTGTCACCTTCTTGATAAACTTGTTGTACTATGGCGTATTTATCAGTATGTCCTAGGTAGCAGTTCCTTTTATTTTCACTCAGATGGATGTTAACACTTCTTTTGTTGTACCAATGTAAAACTGCCAAAAACTGCAAGGAATTTTATAAACACCTGGTGTAGCCAAAGGATGTCGCATATCTTTTGCCAACCTTTCAAATTCTTTTATTTTCCTGATGGGTCTAAAAGCAGTTTCCACGTCATATTTTCTTAACACTTTCCCAATGCAATCCATGATTTTTCTAATAAAGGGAAGCAAAACTTTCCCTTTCGGTTGACTGTGGTTCTCTCCTTAGGGGGAAAGGCTCAATCTACTCCTTGTTGGAATAACCATTCTTATTGAACATCAATTGCAGGTGTTTAATCTTATCTTCCAAGTATACTGGTTTATATATTTTGTATGCTCTTTCTTCTAATATTTTTATGAAACCACTTGTACCCTTGGGTGGTGGTTAGAATCTTAATGCAGATAATGGTCAGTATGTACTTCTTTTCTGTACAGCGTGTGGCCCAATGTACCGTCTTGTCATTTGATCACAGGAACATCTAAAAAGTTCAGTTGCTCATTATTCTCTGTCTCCATAGTAAATTGAATTTTTGGATTGATGCTGTTAAGATGTAACAGGAAGGCATCCATTTCCTCTACACCATGTGTCCATATAACAAAGGTATTGTCTACATAGCTATACCATCTGGCTGGTCTTTTTCTGGCAGTCTGCAATGCCTATTGTTCATAGGTATCCATAAATAAGATAGCCACAGCTGGACTAAGAGGGCTTGCCATAGTCACACCATCAATCTGTTCATAAAAATCATTATTATATTGAAAGTAAGTTGTGGTGAGGCAGTGTCTCAATAAAGCTACATATCACAAGGAAAAATATCCGCTATGCAAGAGATAGCTTTGTTCACTGGAATCATGGTAAGCAATAACCCCACATCAAAACTAATCAGGGATCACTCTTATTTCCTTTATTATGTTGATTAAGTGCAATGAATTTTTAATGTGACTGTCTGTTCTACCAACATAACGTTTCAGCAACAAGGCCAGGTGTGATGCCAACTCATGGGTGCGCAGCCCTATATCACTCACTATAGGCCTCAGACGTTCTTACGATATATGCACCTTGGGCAATCCATAGCATCTAGGAGGTTATGCTTTTCAAAGAAGCTTCTTATTGCTGGAAAAAAAGAAGATGCTTTCTTCAATTAGTTGGTCATTTTTAATATCTTTGATGTCAGAGCTTTCTGAAGCTGTTTATAATTGGTGGGATCCAAAATGTCCACAATCTTTTCATGATATTCATTATGGTGGTAGCATTGCCCTTGTCTGCAGAAAGCACAATAATCTTTTTATCTGAATTGATATCCCTCAGTGCCTCCATCTGTACCTGTGACAAATTAAAAATGATGAACCAATTAGTGAAAGCATCTTCTTTTTCTTCCAGCATTAAGAAGCTTCTTTGCAAAACATATCTCAGTATCAGCATGATCTCATGATTTTGGACCTTTACATCATTCTATTCTTCATGTATTTTGATGGGTAAGTCTATGACATATTCATTGCTGCTGCCTATTGTTCATGTTGTGAAGTTAAATGCTGAGGTTATTGACCTGCCATAGACAATTTCCTAATTTCTGTTTTGAATGGTGATGTCGGCCTTCATGTTGTAAGCGTTGAGCATGTGTGGTATGTATGTGTCCCACAAATTGTGCTCACAGCCAACATAGTGATTTATCAATTTCTGTAAATGTTTGATAAACTCTTTCCACTCAGCCATATCCCAATTGATAATCTGAATTATCCTTTGCATGTCAGTCTTCAGTAGCCTGAATAGTTGCTGCAATAAGTCAGAAATAAAATAGGCATCATTGTTGCACCGCGGTGGAGTAGCCGAGCGGTCTAAGGCGTCTCGCTGCGGAGAGCGCAGTTGCTCGCCATTGGAGGTTCGAGTCCTCCCTGGGGCATGGGTGTGTGTGTTATGCTTAGGTCAGTTTACCTCAGTTTAAGTAGTTTGTAAGCTACGGACTGATGACCACGCAGTTTGGTCCGATAGATTTACAAACATTTGAACATTTGAATCATGGTTGCCAATTATACAAGAAAGTGAGCTATGTTTAAAATCCAGTCTTGTTAAAGACACATGAACCACAGACTCAGAATTATGGTGTGGGACTGTTGTGATGAATAGATACCTCAATAAGTGATATAGAATAGTCAAGACATCATTTTCATGTTCTGTTCTTGGCATACAGTCAACAATTATCAAGACTTCTTTGTTCAAAAGGTGCACTCACTTCTGGGAGTTCTTGCAGAGGAGATTTGGTTTAGTCCACATAATTTCATTTATTGTATAAGTCACAATGTGAAACATAATTGTAAGCATCAGCTTTCCTATTTGGCCAACTGCAGTTTTGGACTACCTGTAAGTTAGTTCCTTTTTTGTCACTATGTCTTGCTGATGGACTATCATGACATTCTTTAAATAATATATCATTGACGACATTACAGCGTTCAAATTAATGAAATAAATCGCAATTTGCAATCAGTTATGGCTTCACTGTACTAGGTTTAGATGAAATACCAAAGTGCGGCGAATGAAAATTTGTGCCCGGCCGGGATTCGAACCCGGGATCTCCTGCTTACTAGGGAGATGCTTTGACCACTCAGCCACCGAGGACACCGTGACCAACCCAACTGCAGAGGACTCTTCCCTGCACGTCTCCCGCCACACCCAAATCTACATTCGCCACGCTGTCTCTTTCCTATAACCACAGGTGTGGTGGGAGACGTGCAGGGAAGAGTCCTCTGTAGTCAGGTTGGTCACTGTGTCCTCGGTGGTGGAGTGGTCAACGCGTCTGCCTAGTAAGCAGGAGATCCCGGGTTCGAATCCCGGCCAGGCACAAATTTTCATTCACCGCACTTTGGTATTTCATTTAAAACCTAGTACAGTGAAGTCATAACTGATCGCAAATTGCGATTTATTTCATTAATTTTAACACTGTAATGTCGTCGGTGCTATATAATTGTATACAAGCCGAGGCTGGGCTCCTGACGGCAATTAATTGAGTCTCGATACCTCATGGTCTGTTCTCCCTGATGCGGGAATACAGTATTGTGGCTGCGAGCATTACAGAACAAAATGTGCTGTGGTTATAGGAAAGAGACAGCGTGTCAAATGGAGATTTGGGTGTGGCGGGAGACATGCAGGGAAGAGTCCTCTGTAGTCGGGTTGGTCACTGTGTCCTAGGTGGCGGAGTGGTCAACGCGTCTGCCTAGTAAGCAGGAGATCCCGGGTTCAAATCCCGGCCGGGCACAAATTTTCATTCGCCGCACTTCGGTATTTCATCTAAACCTAGTACAGTGACGCCATAACTAATCGCAAATTGCAATTTATTTCATTGATATTCTTTAAACACTTGTTCTCATACAATTCGGGTATGATGATACAGTTTCCTTTAGCAATGCTACTGTACAACATCCCATCAACAACTTCAAAATTGGCATCTCTGCCAGGATTGACAGTGAATTTCAGCCACTTGGAAGTCTATTAATTCCTTATTAATACCCCTTTCTTGCCAATTGTGAAACAAGCTCTGACTTTTCCATTTAATACATCTGTATTAGTGTATAGATCCCTGGGTCAGTCAATTACCTTCAATTGGTACTCACTTAAATATAAGCCCAATCTATTTAATCCACTGTTGGGGTCCCTCTGGTTGAGCAGCCACTTCAATATGGCATGATCTAATTAGTTACTACTGTGATTTCTTGGCCAATAAAGAAATATAAGTTATAGCACATAATCAAGTGCACATCATTCCTTTTTCGTTGTCGAGTAAATACATTTGACACAGTCCAGAATAATATTTTATTTTTATTTTTATGCTATTTTTATTTATTTATTTTGTGAAATATTCAGGGTGTTCAAAAGAAAATGTGTAGTACTTTGAGATGTGGTAGTACTCACTGAAACAAGAAAAATAAGTCCAGTAAGTATGCTTCCATCAACTCATAGTTTTTGAGATAAACAGGTGTTTATAGAAAGGGCTGTGCAAAGCTGCACTTCTCTCTCCAGGCGCGGTTGCAGCAAGGTGTTGAGGGGAGGGCGAGCTCCAGTAGGGTCTTGAGGGGGAGGGGGCTGCAGCCCAACAGCCCCTCCCCCCCCCCCCTGGATACGTCACTGAAATCCTCAAATAATTAAGGAAAGTGGGCATCAACACCGACTCGCAATTAATGTATGGGCACACATACTTGGTGGTAGATTAATGACACACATTCTACCACAAAGATTAAATGGGGCGCATTATCTAGATTTTCTCACTGGTGAATTGTGTCCCTTGTTGGAGGATGTGCTGTGTCACCAATGTTTATAAATGTGGTTCATGCATAATGGTGCACCAGCCCACTTTCATTACAATGTGTGCGAACATATAACAGTGATATTCCAGGACCATGGGATTGGTTGGGAAGGGCCAACACTGTGAACTGCATATTTTGCAGACCTCAATCCCCTAGACTTTTTGGTTATGAAGACACTTTAAGTAATTGTTCTACACAACTCTAATCAATGCAATGCAATGTGTGCCGGAAAGTACTACAACAACAACTGGGTATCATTCCTTAGGCCGAATGGCAGAGGTATTCATTGTCATGAATGAATGCCACATAGAACACCTCCTACACACACCTGTTTTACTGGGGAAAAAATCATGCCCATGTTTATCTGATTTATTTTTCTTGTTTCAATTACTACTACCGCCATTGAAAGTATTCAACACTTGCTTTTAAACACCATGTATATGTAGAAGGAAGCAATATATTGGTTTACTCTTCTAGAAGGGTATGCTCTAAGACCATTGACAGTATCCCAACCCGGGATGGAAACTAACTCTCTTCCAGTGTCTGCCAGTGAAGTTAACAGATCATTTCCATAATGATTTGTGTTCACTAAGTGAACCTGTACTGCTCTTCTTTGGATCTCATCTTGTTTGGATCCTAGCTTGTACAGATCTCACACTGATGACCAATATTCTAATATTGGTCAAACTGTTGAGCAAGCTACTTCCTTTGTTGATAGACCACATTTCCTGAAGATACTTCCAGTGAATCTCAGTATGGTATCTGCACGGTCCACAATAAATTTTATGTGGTCATTTCACTTCAAATTTCTCGGCACACATACTACCAGATACTGGTATTTGATTTCCTGTTATAAAACCACCCTGGTAGCAAAATTGTTAGTATCAGTAGCTAGGATGAAGGATTTTTAGAAGCCTCAATAATCCAATACTAGAGCCATTGTAAAATCTGCTTTCGGTGGTTCCATCACTTGTGAACATTCAGAATTCCAAATAAAAACTGTGCCTCCTTTTTGTAGTGATTCTCAATAGTCTCTGCAATATTAATTGTAGTCTTTCAGCATATTGTAGCATGTACTGGCTGAAAATAAGATTGTCAAGGTAAAGAAGACATTGAATGGGTGTTAATCCTCTAAAGATGGTATTCATCAGTCACTGGAAAGTTTCCAATGTGTTCTCAACTCCAAAAGGAACATGGGCATTGGTGGCTGCTATGTATAAGCACAAAAACACTTTAATTTTTGACACCTTGTGGATATATATTCTGAAGTACCAATGAAACTAGTATAGGCATGTGTATACACTCAGAGGATAGTGCTGTGGTGGCAATGACTATTTAAGACAACATATGTCTGGTGCAGGTGTTATATTGGTTACTACTGCTACAATGGCAGGTTATCATTATTTATGTGAGATTTAACAAGGTGTTATAGTTGGCACACAAGATATGGGACACAGTATCTCTGAGATAGTGATGAGGTGGGGACTTTCCCATTTGACAATTTCACAAGTGCAGCTGGAAAAATATCCTGCAAGAATAGGACAAATGACAACTGTAGACAATCATTCAATGTGACAGAAGTGCAACTCTGCTGCAAATTGCTGTGGATTTCAATGCTGGGCCATCAAAAAGTGTCACTGTTTGGACCATTCAATGAAACATCATCAATAAGGGCTTTCAGAGCTTGTGTACTTTTGTTGGCTACACAACACAAAGCTTAATGCCTCACCTTGACCCATCAACATCAACATTGGACTGTTGATGACTTGAAACATTGTTCCTCGTCTGATGAGTCTTGTTTCCAATTGCACCGAGCAGATGGTTATGAACAGTTATGGAGACAACCTCATGAATACATAGACCCTGAATGTCAGCAGGGGAATGTTCAAAATGGGAAAACAATGTCAAAACCAGGAACATAGTCACAGCCACAGCATCAGCTCCAACAGGAATAACACATCCAGAAGATGAAGCAGCACCAGAGTCAGCCCCAGAAGAAACATCAGAAAGTGAAATTATCATCAAGAAAACTCTACCATCTCATCATACAGATGTTCACAAGCAGGGAAACTGATGAAAGGGGCCAATTCATTCCAAATTAGGCCCAACACAACAAATATGACGAACAGAAAACCATATTATTATTATTATTATTATTATTATTATTACAAATCCAGAACAAGCAGTAAATACTCAGGTGGACGTTACGTTACTTTATAGTCAGTTTAGTTTTAAAGACCCTGTACCTAATAATATATGCAGTAGCAATTTCATTATGCACTTGAACATCAGAGGTCTACCCAAAGAAATGACCAGCAAGCTTTATGATATGCAAATTTTATTAGAAAGTGTGAAACAATCAGTAAAAGTAATATGCCTTAATGAACATTGACTTAAATCTGAAAATATAAATATTCTAAATAAACTTGCAGGCTATAAACCGGCTACTAGCTTATTTTATTTTATTTATTTATTTATTTCCAAATCGTTTATATCCACTTAGTGAATGATTTGCTTGGATGTAGGATGAGTCAAGAAAATACAATTTACATATATTTTAAAAATATTACAATATGTAGACATAATATTACAAAAAGTGGCTTTTCAATAAACAAAGCAGTTCAATGCTATTCAGTAATGAAAAAAACAACAACATAGGATTAAAAAAATAAACAATATCTGTGACTGCATCTGAGATAGATGGGAAGCTTCCATTTTTAGATGTCATGGTGTACAGAAAGGGTGACGGAACATTGGGACATAGTGTTTACAGAAAGCCCACTCACACGGACCGCTACTTGCATGCAACAAGTTGTCATCCACCTTACCAACGCACTGGTATCCTGCGTACGCTGACAAAAAGAGCTTTTGCCATTTCAGATGCTGAAAGTCTAACTAAAGAGATGGACCATCTGAGAACCGTTTTCAAGGAGAATGGTTACACGGACCAACAGATCTGCCGTGCTTTTCAATTTGGACCGTCGCGGGAACCACAAGAAGAAACTTGCAAGTCGCTGGCTTTCCTACCGTTTTCTGGAAGCATTTCATCTAAAATTGGAAGGATTTTGAAACGATATGACATCCAATGCATTTTTCGTCCACCTGCCAAGGTTAGAGCACTCCTGGGCTCAGTAAAAGATGAGTTAGGATTGAGGTAACCCGGTGTATACAAAATTCCTTGTCACTGTGGAAAAGTTTACATCGGCCAGACAATTCGCACAATTCAAGATCGATGTACTGAACACCATCGACACACAAGAATGCTTCAACCAGAGAAATCTGCAGTAGCTGAGCACTGTCTTACTGAGGGACATAAAATGAAATATGATGAAACACAAATGGTTGCTTCAGCGTCTCGCTATTGGGACTGTATTTTAAAAGAATCTATTGCTATTCGTCTTACTGACAATATTATAAACAGAGATAAGGGTTTTCCTTTGAGTAGAATGTGGAACCCTTTATTATTTGACATCAAAAAACAACGGTCTCTGCAGAATAGCGATCTATCGTTTACGCCGGCTTCCACCACTGGCGGCGCTGAAACGTAGAGGGCAGAACTGTCAATTTTTGCGCACGCGCCCTCGGCCTTCCGCGGCGTATATAGGGGCCGCCGCTCGCGGCTTGTACTCAGTCTCGGCGAGTCGGTGTACCAGCACTGTCACCTGAGGATGGCGGCCAGGTGGACCGCCGAAATATCGTGTCAAGATGACGTTTTGATCCGGCAGCAAACCCGAGAAGAATATTATATTTGTATGTCCTGTTTTGATATATTGCTGTGGATTGTGGGATTCCCATTAAGTGTGACTGACGGACAATATAGAGAGTTCAGAGAACTGCAGCTCATTTTGTATCATCACAATTAATGGAAGAGAGACAGAAATGATGCACAAGTTGGAGTGAATATCAACATAAGAAAGGCATTATTCGTTGTGGTGAGATTTAATTCATCAACTTTCTCCAAATGCCAATATATTTTGTTAGCCCACACCCCATACTTACCCGGACATCCAAGTGTAAGCTCAGTCTCTAATGATAATGCTATAGACGGGGCATTAAACTTTGAGCTCCCTTCCTTCTCCTGTTGACCCATGACGTCAGCATGTTGTATGACTTGAAACAATCATTTTCTTTCTGTTATGAATGTGACATTACTTTATCAATACGATCTTATAAATTTACATTTACCCTTTCACCAACTGAGTCCCATGTTGCTGTTAAAGAACACTAGGATAATCACTTGAAACACCGATTATTCATACTGCCAAATTCTTGCCAGAACACTATGGAAAAGGAAAGTTTCTTTTTGTGTACTGGAAAGTTTTACTTTGTGTGTTTTGAAATGTTGCTTTCCACATTTTTCTGTTTAGTATATTGCTGTCATGGGTTCAAAGCGAACTTGTGGTATCCTGATCTTCAGTTATGCCCTACTGTAGTACACCTTCATATCCATAACAACAAAGACAAGTTATTTCTGCCATTGAAATCAATTTCATGAACAAATGAATTTCATTTACCTTTTACATGTTGTCAAAGAGATGGTTCCTTAATATATCCCAAAACACAAAAACAATTCCAATTACTGGTACATTGTCAAAGACTGGTATATTCATCTTTAGTTGTATAACAAAATACCTGTTGAGTAACTATAAAAACTATAACAACTCAATCTAATTGAAGTAATTACTGGAACATGTGATTAAGTATACTTTAATTTTGAATCGGTAAGAATTCCAATCAATATCTTGCTTTATCTTAGGCAGGAACTTAGTGAACACTATGTGTAAGCATGAGTATTCATTACTCCTCTCTGAAGACTGGGCAATAACATAAAGTGTGCATATAAATGTCTCTGGTTGCCTCAGTGTTGTCTACATCAGCTAAAACGGGTTTCTGTTGCCAGTGGAAAAACCATTTAGGAGTACATGTATTGGGGAGTAAGAATTCAAAGTTCTTTAAGAACTCATTCTGAACACTGTGTGGACATCTACCCCACACAACATATTCTTTGATTAGTTGTAGTGAATTAAATTACTCCAGGTGCTCTGCTCCAGAGAACAGGTTGACAAAAGGATTTTGGAAAATGTATACAAGCCAACACAAAATTATAACAGAAATACTATCCTTCCCCCACTTTAAAATTAACACAAACAGCAATGTATTTTTGTATACTCTACACATTGCAATGTTTACTGTTGGTACACTTCCTTTAGATAAACTGAGTGGGCCACATACACCATATATTCTGTGTGTGTGTATACATGCATGTGCATAACCATTAGAATCTGTGGATGTTAAAGACTGCTGCTTTTCCTGGTAAATTATCAGGGACAAGTAAACTTCTGATGACAAACATTTCTTCCTTCCTGAACTAATACCAAGAAAAAACCATTTCCTTAAGTCAGTCATAAAAACAAATGAATGAATTGATAAACACAGAGTCACACAAACTTTATATCCTTGTAATGTGCAAATTTTATAATGCATAAACACTCATCACATATTTTAAAAAAATAACCTTATTCCAATGTTTTCTTTTTGACAGGAAAAAGAAAAGAAAAATAAATGTGGAGGGGGTGAAGAAAAATAATGAAGTCAGTTTAAAAATTAATTAATTTCACAAAAATACAAGAAACCAGCCTGTAGATGAAATGAATTTTCAAAATATACAATTACTGATTCTTAAACAATATTATTTTTGTGTGGAAACTCCTGACACGTGCATCATGTAGCTTCTCAGTGTGGAGTCTTGCTTTGTGATGCAACCTTACTTTAAAATATTCTGACACCACTACTTTCTTCAACTGGTGAACATGATTATCAAGTGGAGGACAATTTGCCACATGTTCATAGAGCAGCATAAAAATATCACTCTTTATGTCCTGCATGGACAAGGTAACCAATTTGTTCAATAAATTTTTCACATTTAAAAGTTGTGTTTGCCGTAATATTTTCTCACCCATCTTACAAAGATAAACAACATCATTCGATGGAATTGTCAAGCCTCCTCTGTTCTTGACTTTCAAGATCCCAGAACTTGAAACATTTGAACACAGTGCCATTTGGCAAAACTGGCGCTTCACTTTTTTCAGAAGTTTCTTGGCGACAAATCCAGCTATATATTGCACAATATCATGTACATACAAAGTAAGTGAAGCTGGATTTGGTATATAATCATGGTCATGATTAATTAATGCAACCTGCGAAACAGGTGCCAACTCATGATCAAGGTCTTCTTCTTTATTACCACTTGCCATTACACTAAGAATTGTCGTCGAATCAATAGCTGAACAATTTGCACTAATTGGTGTACCAATTTGAATGTGTACCAAAAGTGTCTTAAAAGCAGCTTCAAACTGTTGGGCTGTGGGATTATTATTGGCCCCCCCATGACTTATCACTGCACTGAAGAAAACTTCCAAGTGGTCTTGACTCAGTTTGTGTGTTAGTAAGAAAGACATTTGTGGTGCAAATGTATTTTGTATGTCCTCATAGATGGCTAAGCTTGAATGCAGACTTTCAATCATGCCTATAAATCCAACTCTTCTTGAAGAATACACTAATAATGTTCCACTGGCTGATTCTTTTAGTGCAAAGAGCCAAGCTGTAGCCTCCTTTACATACTGGCATACATCATTGTATGTAGTTTGGTCCAAGGGTCTTTTGAACCCCTTTGAAAATTGATTCCTACTGTTTAAAATATCAAATATATTATCTACTAACCTCACAAATTTCGCTGTTTCATCACAACCCTGAAACTGAGGTAAACCCAAAACGTTTTCACAGTATGTAAAAGCACTGGCTACACTTTGACTCAATGTCTGTGCGGCAAGTTTCACCTTCATGGGCTCTTTATGCCAATTAATATGGTGTTTTGTCAATTTTGTTCCCAAATGCAATCCTTCCTGAGCCTGTAATTTTTGGAGCTCCACAAAGTAACTCCATTTTATTGGGCCATCTTTACTGAACAGAGTCCCCTTTGTGGCAAGACAGTTTCGGATAAGCTTTAGCATGTGACAGGCATCTAACAGAATGTGTACTTTCAGACCTGTTGCTGGATTTATAAACCACGGTTTCATATTGTCAGCAGTAAGTTCCGCTCCCAAGTAACGAACCATTGACATATTTGCAGCGGCACCATCAAATGTTACAGAAAGTACATTAATGTCTATTTGTTGCAAAAAATCCAGACAAGATAGAATTAAATTAGCCCTCTCACTACCACATAAACCATAAGTCAAGAAGTAACCCACTGGAATTTTCCAATTGTCATTCAGTGCCACCACCATGAACACCAAGGCATCTTTTGCCTCAGGTAAATTTTCACACAACATTTCAGTGCCACAATCCACATACTCAATAAACCTTTTACCATCAAATTCGATATGTTTTCGATTAGCCATTTCGTCCATCATCAGAGATACAACAACGTTTTTGCCCACAGCTGCCATATGACGTGATTTTTGGATAAGTGCAACTTTTGCTTCAGCACTGAATCCTGGTTTTCCACTTACACCTTGGTACCATTTACGCAATGTACTGGGAGGTGGTAAGTAACTATTGAAAACCTCTCTTACATAATCATATGTCCGGCTAGAAAAAAAGTTCAGTGTAAGGGCAAACTTGCGAAGCTCTTCAGGGTACTCCTTCCCATGCTCTCCTTTAAAACTCCTCAACAACTTGACCACAACAGGTGGGAGAAGATTCTACAAACAGAAAGTAAAACATTTATCAATACTTTAATAACATCTGCACACACACACACACACACACACACACACACACACACACACACAAACTGACAACCTCTTTGTAGTAAGATCTGAATTAAAGCAATTCTAATCAAAATATAACTTCAGTTTGGTTCCAGTATTTCTACTTTAATTTATGTAAAGTGTATATTACTGCTCTTTTACTCCAACACACTTCTGTTTAAAAGAATAAATGTATTACACCAAAACAAGTTATCACATTTGTACTATTGTTTTTTTCTACAGAGTTCTTCATGTCGAAGCACTATACAGCTGTAATTATATGAAAAACATAGAAACATTGTTGTACCTGTAATATGTCAGATGTACTTTCAGTAATCAACTGCTTCTCTTGTAATTCTGACAGCAGTGCTTCAGCAGTAGTAACTTTTTTCAATAAACAACGGCATTTCTGCCTCTCCAAACGTAACTTCTTTTTTGTATCTGCAAGTCTATTTTGAGCAACTTCAATAAAATTTGTTGCTTTACTGGGTGACAATGCCACTGCTTCTGTTTTATAATCTCCTATATACGACTTCCTGAATGTTTTTGGCCGTTTCAGCTGCTGTTCATCTGTGATGGGATTAAGAAAAGCAATATGTTGAAATTTTTTGACTGATTTGTACAGTAATTCAACAATATTCTGATACTTGGAGCTACAGTCATATAGCTACTTATAATGAAACATGTTGCACATTATGATAAACTAGTATGTAGGCCTAGGTCTGCAGTATACCACACACTTTTTAAAACACATTTACAGCAGGAAACTACTGTACTGAGCAAACCCCTAGAGTAATAATATTAAAAGAATTAATGTATTGAAAAAGACAGTGTTATCTTAAATAAAGCAAACAGTGATACAAAACTGACTTCCACAATAAAAAACAGTGTGTTCTAAAGTATGTAGATGGATGGAGAAATCAGTTTCAGAAATAAAAGGCAATAGGCCTACATTATTAGAAAACAAAATGCAGATATTCATTTACATCGTAAAAAATTAAGGGCTGCTGAGTTCAGTGCCACACACATAAAGGTCCTCAATACACACTTGTACAACTGGAAAGGCATGTTTGATTTATTCCTATACAGAAGAGTGAAGTGAAAAAGCACCCAGAAAACCTCTAAAGTATTATTAGAGACAATGAATTTTATAGTGAAGAAGTAGGCTATATATGCAAAGGATGATTTTACCCTTTGCATGTACTTTTAAACTACCACATAACTGTTTTGTTAATAGCTTTAATAACTAGATATTAATGCACAGAAAAATGTATAAAGACAGGCCACTATCAGCATTGTTAATTTGATGTTCTGAAGTGTCTTGTGTAGAGCACATTTTACAATGGTGGTTTAAATTCACTTGTCATATTTCAAATAAACAATGGGTTCAAATGGTGGGGGAAAAAAATCAAACATTCTGACCTCTCAAAACTAAGAGAAATCTAATTTTTACGATACCAGCTTAAATTGAAATTTTATGTTTAAGTGATTCGAATTGTCCATAACAAATTTAATGTCATACAGATAACTATTAGGTACAAATAAAATGCATCTTACACATTTTTGGAAGATGAAGACGCTTCTTGCATGTCCCTCAGAGTTGGTGGTTTCCTCTTCCGTCCTTTAGGTAGTAAGTGCGGAGGAAAATCGAAAATTGTTGGTACAGCATCTGGCTTTAGTTTCTTTCTGAAACCAAAAGCCTCAGTATCAAAACAGTCAGGCGAAAAATGTTTGCTGCACAATACTGTGTGTTCGTTGGGCTTGAAATTCTCCCTTTTCATAGCAAGGGTCCAACCTTTTTCCACCGTTCATCTTTTGGAAAACTGAAATCGATTTTGTGATTATGTAGAAACAATTCAGGAAACACGAGAAAAACACAGGCCATGCAATTCCTTACTGAAATTCTTCACTTATTTTTACTGCACAATGCTAGTTAGGCTTACAGTATAGGGACCCTCATCATTCACTTCATGACATTTACAAAAGTAAAATACACTGAGAAAAGCATTCGTATCTGCTTTGGAACAATATAGCCCATTGCTTTTGATTGTAAATATACTGAATTCATCTGACAAAATGTATCCACAAAGCGATTTGTAGTATTAAAACTCTACCTGTGAAAATATATATTGCTTCCTTTTACGAATCTTTCGGTGCAACCGAACACAGAACAGGATCTCAACATTGTAGCAGAGTAACTACAAGTGAAAATACCACACAAACAATAAAAGAAAACGAATTTCAACAGTAAAGCATCGCACTCTTACACAGTCAAACACTTTTGACAAATCACAGAAGATTCCAATGGGGGACATTCTTCTATTAATGGATTCCAAGATTTGATTTGTAAATGAAAATACAGCCTGTTCACAAGATACACCTTGCTGGAAACCAAATTGACTTTTGTTGAATAAGTTGTGCTTGTTGAGATGATTACTGAGCCTTATATGCACAAGTTTTTCAAGAATTTTTGAGAAACACGTTACAAGGGAAATTGGGCAGTAATTATTTACTTCCATTTTGTCAGCATTTTTATACAGAGGCTTGACTATGGTATACTTAAGTCTATCTGGAAAATTCCTTGTTTTAATGATTCATTAAAAATGTGGCACAGAGTCACTTTTATATGATCAAAGCAGGACTCTAGAATTTTGATGGAGATTTCATCAATACCAGTGGAGTTTTATAATAATGGAAAGTTTTTATTTTTCATTCCCTTAATTACCCTTTCCATTTCGTTAACAGTGATAGGAGACATTTGAATCTCATTGACATCAGCAAGACCCATATTTCAGAGTAGAGCCATTGTCTCATCAACAGATCCCCTACATCCAATTCGGGATACAGTTGACAGAAAATGATTGTTAAAAATCTCTGCTTCTTCATCAGTTTTATTCATAATGTCATTATGTTTAATTTCATTACTATTGGTGTCCCCTGAAGTTTTTCCAGTTTCTCTTTTAATTGCACCCCAGATAGTTTTTATTTTATTGTTAGAGGAATCAATTTCAGACTTAATAGACATACTCTTAGCCTGTCTTAATACCTTTTTCAGGATTCTACAATACAGTTTGTAGTGAGCTACTCTTTCAGGTGCATTGTTTTCTCTAAGTGAAACAAACAGTTCTCTTTTCCTTTTGCAGGAAGTTTTAATCCCCTCAGTACCCAGTACTTTTTATTATGGCCACTGTGATTTCTGTGAACAGTTTTTTGGGAAAAACTAACTGAAACAAACACATAAATTCTTCCAGAAACAGATTAAACTTGTCATCTACACTTTCTACATTATATATTGGACCCCAGTTGATACCTTGTAGGGAATTCCTGAAGCTTATAATATTTTCAGTACTGATGCATCTGTAGGTTGAACTATAGGAACTGACTTTCCTAAGTGGAATAACACATCTGATTGTTAATAATTGACCATCATGGTCAGAAAGACCATTTAAAATTGGCTTTACTCCTATGTTTTGGTATCTGGTCTTATCAATGAAAATGTTGTCAATGAGAGAGTGAGTTGTCTGTTACTCTTGTGGGAAAATCTGCAGTATCAGTTAGATTATAAGTGCTCATTAAGTGAGAAAGATCATCGCTATTGCCATTTTCAATGAGAAAGTCAACATTAAAATCCCCCAGAACTATAATAGTTTTTGATTTAGAAAAAAAAACATAATTTAGGAGAGATTCTAACTGTTTTAAGAAAATATGCAGTTTCCATCCTGGAGATCTATATATTGCAATTATACTGATTTCTACATTGGCATTTATTACAACTCCACTAACTTCAAAATGTTGCTCAATGCAGAATTTGCTTAAGTCCAATGCTCTGTACATTATATTGTCTCTAACATACATAATAACTCCACCTTTTAACAAACATTTTCTACTATAGTGGGCTGATATACTGTAACCATCTAGTTTCAACATGTTAATGTATTCTCTCATTTGGTGTTCTGTGATACAAAGTACTTGAGCACCATCCAGGATATCACTATCAGTAACGTTTAACGCAAACTGTTCTAATTTATTACGGAGACCAGGAATAGTTTGATGATATATACAAAATGAATTGCTAGTATTATTATCAGTCACCCTCGGAGTTTGGTAAGATTGAGTGGACTTACTTGCAGACTGTTCTATATAAGTTTCATACAGTGCTACAAAAATTTAAAAAAAATGAGAAACCATGCAAGAAAGTTGCTGTATGTGCAGACTTCAACATAAATGTAAGAACTGATGAAAAATTTTCTTCACACTTAAAGAACCTGGTAGCCACAAATGGACTGAATCTCAATTTTGATCAGTATACAAGAATTACAGCAACCTCTGCAACATCTATTGATAACATTGTAAGCAGTTACAATTATTAAGTAAAAGAAAAGCCTTCTAGATTTAGGAGTATCAGGCCTCAAAGCACTATTCACAAATCTGCCGAAACAAAATTCAACCTCCACAACGAAAAGATTTAGGAATTTCAGTCGAGAATATGTGGATGTATTTTGTAAAAAACTATGCCAAAACAAGTGGTCAGTCAGCAAACACACTTCCACAAATGAAAATTACAATAACTTTTTAACTGAATTCCTAGGTAAATTCAATGGATGCTTCCCTTTTGTAACAAAGAGGCTGAGGTCCCAAAAATATCGATCATGGGTAACAAAAGGAATTAGTGTATCCTACATAACTAAGAGGAAACTGCACATGGAGGCAAAAGTAAATCGAAACCCTGAATTTCTTAAGCATGTAAGCACATACAAAAAAATTCAATAACGTAGTTAAAGTAGCCAAACATATGGCAAATTATAACTTCATCTCAAAAAAAAAAAAAATAAATAAATAAATAAATAAATAAATAAATAAAAAATACATAAATAAATAAAAAATAAAATAAAATAAAATTCAAAAGCTGTATGGTCAGTTATAAGAAGTGAAATTGGCCAGAGAGAAAATATCCCTCTAAAATAGTGGTAAATGGTAGAACTGTTACAGACCCAAGTGCCCTTTGTTAATCCTTTAATGAATTTTACATAAACTGTAAAAAAATTGGTGAGTGCTCACAACCGAAAACAAAGTATAATGTGATGGACAAAAAGTGCCCAGGTTTAAAGTTTTCTCATATTTCTGTCTCAGATGTCACAAGAATTATAATGTCCCTAAAAAATTCAAAATACGTAGATCCCCACTGAAATAATAAAAACAGTTTGGCACATTATTGCACATCCACCCTCCCTCATATTCAACCAATCTTTTGATGAGGGTTGTTTCCTAGATCGATTAAAATATGCAGAAGTTCTGCCAGTTCAT
Organism: Locusta migratoria; assembly: GCA_026315105.1. Taxonomy (NCBI): domain Eukaryota; kingdom Metazoa; phylum Arthropoda; class Insecta; order Orthoptera; family Acrididae; genus Locusta; species Locusta migratoria. Next base: position 448,716,307 of record CM048755.1, on the reverse strand, counting down.
AAAAAAGGCAAACAAGATGAATTGGGTAACTATAGGCCAATCTCACAGTTACCAGTTCTCCCAAAAATATTTGAAAGACCTGCATGTGATCAGATCGAAAATTACAATTCCTCTAACAACATTATTTTATGCAATCAGTATGGTTTCAGAAAAGGCCGCAGCACAATCCATGCAATTAATGAATTGGTCACAAAAGTTAGCAGATGTCTTGATGATAGAATGTGTGTGTCAGGCATCTTTTGTGACCTGTCCAAATCCTTTGAGACTGTAAATCATGACCTCCTCCTGCAAAAATTGGCACTCTATGGTTTTCAAGGCAAATCTCTTAGCTGGATGTCATCATAATTGGCAAACAGAAAGCAAAGAGTAATTGTTAACAGCAACGGCAAGAAATTTGTCTCTGGCTGGAAACACACTCAATTATACATTCCACAATGTTTAATATTAGGGCCACTACTGTTCCTGTATTACATCAATGATATGCCAAGCCAGGTCCAGTCTGATACCATCCTCTATGCAGATGACTCAACAACTATAGTCTGTTGTAAAAATGAGGTAGACCTAATTCGTCATATTGAAAAAACACTTGGGGAAGTAGAGGGGGAAACTATCACTTTCACAAATAGAAACCCACAACTTTTTGAGGGCAACTGCAACTGCTTCTCACACCAATATCAAACTAGGTATAGAGCGAAATACATGTTACCAACCCATAGATTAAAATTGTGTGAAAAAAACCCGTACTATATGGACATGAAATTTGTAAATAAAATATGTAAAGTTATGGATGACTCGGATGTCAAAAGTACCAAAAGAGACCTGGAAAAATCTGAAAGATAAACGTAACTACAGTGTAGAAGATTTCTTGAATGACAACAGTTCATTATAATTGTAGGTCCTCTAAAATACCTCCTTGTGATGTAGCCCTACATGTGTTGTTAGTTTATTGCCCATATGTAACAGTATTGTATATAGTGTAACATTGACAAGTCACCTATGTCACAATCTGTGATTGTATAAGACATGTAATGTGATAATAAAAATTGAATTGAATAGAATTGAATTGATGGAGGCTCTGAAATGATGTGGGGCATGTGAAGTCTATATATGAGTCTGACATGTGACATGTACATATGCAACCTGGTGGATTACCTGCATCCATTCATGTCCATTGTGCATTCAGACATACTTGGACAATTAAATCAGGACAATGTGACATGCCACACATCCAGAATTGCTTCAGGGTGGTTTCAGGAACACTCGTATTAGTCTAAACACCTTCACTGGTCACCGTACTCCCCAGACATTATTGTGCATATTATGGATGAATTGCAATCCATAAGAGATCTCCACCCCGTCATACTCTTACAGATTTATGGATAGCCCTGCAGGATGTATGGTGTCAATTGCCTCCAAGACTACCTCAGACATTAGTTGAGTCCATGCCACATTGTATTGTGATTCTTCTGAATGCTCGGAGGAGCCCTACACAATATTAGGCAGGTGTACCAGTTTATTTGGCTCTTCAGTGTAGATATCATTTTTGTTTAAATGCTGTTAAGTGTAACATAGCTTCTGTAATCTTAACTATATGACACTTACATCTACTGTGCTATGCAACATTGCTACTTGTCTAGACTCTGTGAAACTTGACATCGGAGGCAACAGCACAGCTCACACGACATTGTAGCCACATGGGCAAAATAAATAACCCCTTCAATTGTATGAGATTGCTCTCTCCTTTCAAATACTTCCACCTAACTGTTGTGTTTGATGCACATAGGATTTATCAAGAATGTTTCACCCTTGATAGGATTGCAACACTGGCACTAAAAGCTGTCCACAGATTAAAAAGGGTTGCAGTAATAGTAATGATCAAAATGACTGTGTAGTGAAAGGAGGAAAGTTATGTGTGGAAGATAGTGAATGCTGGTCTGTGTCTTGTTATAGACTTTTTTCCCTTCACATCCTCATGTTTTTAACAGATTGTGGTATCAACAATATCATTTATATTTGTATTTGTCACAAATATTTGCCAATTTTTTCCAAAGATGTTATTATTTCTTTTTGAAGGTGTGTTTAGGCAGCAACATAATAGTAAAATGTAAAATATTTTGATTGAAATGATCTGTAAAGACATTTTATATTCTTCTGTGTTGTCACAAATAGCTGTTTGAAAAGGAAGTGTTAAACAGGCTTTGCACATACACACAATGAAGTGTGGATGCTAGATGTGAAGTCTCATGTTCACCACTGACATATTAGTTTGACTGCTCTCTTCAGTCTGAAACATCATAAGGTGATTGAATTAATGAATAAAATTTTACAGACATACTAAAATCTACTAAAGTCATATATGTGGTGGACTATATGGAAAGACATAACATTTAATAAGAAAAATTATATACTTTTCATGCTTCAGAAAAATAGACCTAGTGAACAGTATTAGTTTGGTAATATTAATATTTGGTGATGAACAGAGAGTAGCAAAAACTTACACAGTATTTCCTTCTTGCCATAAACTATGTAATTATGGACAAAACAACAATTCTTTCATTTGATAGACATGTTATACATATTATTATTAGTAGTATTAGTTGATATAGTTGTAAATTTGTTGATAATCATAACTGTTATAATGCAGGTGTTATTTAAAACTTCCATGTTTATGTGACTAAAAATATGTGGACACTCAAAGTGCATTCTCACAAGCCACTTCTGAAAAATACTTGTGCATACCTGTAGGCATAATAAATTATGTTTTAACCTTGCCATATAGATGCACAGTTGGTTGATGGTACTCACTGGTTAAAGTATAAACAAAGTAGATTTTACATGATCCAAGACATTACTAGGAATGTACAAGATTTGGCATGCACGATTTTCTGGTAATGTTACACCATTCAGAATCATATAAACAACACAATACATGTACCTTTCTTCTCCTGTAAATGATTTTTTCCCTTCTTTTCCCATTACAGACACACTGGGGGAATCTGATAGTTGTCTTGGTTCAATGAACCCCAATTCTCACTGTTCTTTAATCATCTCTTTGACTAGTCTTATTGACTGTAGGGATTTTCTAATGTTATTGAGCTATGAGTTTTGCTCCTTCTGTATGTAACTTGTGTTGAAGTATGGGGGTTGTTTTAAGGCTATTCCATTCTTGGAAAATGTGAGAGTCACTAAGTTTCACTGGTGAAATAAATGTATGGTCCTCCAGTGACAAGTACTTCAAGATAGTAAACAGCTCTTGTCCAGCTGGTTTCAAGTTTTCATCAGTTTATTTCTTCATACTGTCATTAGACTGACAATAATTTAGTTCCAGCACTTACTTTCAAATTTTTCACTTCCATAATGCATGTAACTGCTACAACATGAAACCCAACTCCTTCAAGTTCTATAATGAGTGTCTGTTCAAATTATTTATCATTGTCATATCAGAATCATAATACATTGACTGCTTCCATTTTGATAATAAACTGTTCATTGCTACTTGAAAATTGTTTTGTGATTCAAGTATGACACTGTCAGGTGAGCTGCAGTTCAATTGACTGTCACTGTTAATTTCATCGAAGCTTAGGCCATTTGGAGTCTCCTCTGAACTCCACTTCACACATTTATTTTCTTTATCAGGCACTGAATTTGTCATTGAGTGAAACACTGAGACAGTGCTAGTGTGGCCTTGTTCTCCTTATATATTGTTACTACAGTATCAGGAACAGATGTTTCTTACCATAATGAAACTATCACTCTGCAGCGGAGTGTACGCTGATATGAAACTTCCTGACAGATTAAAATTGTGTGCAGGAACCGGGATTCGAACCTGGGACCTTTGCCTTTCGCAGGCAAGCGCTCTACCACTGAGCTATCCCAACACGACTCACAGTCCGTCCTCACAACTTTAGCGCTTGCCTGCAAAAGGCAAAGGTCCCAGGTTCGAGTCCCAGTTCTGGCACACAATTTTTATCTGCCAGGAAGTTTCGTAACAGCAGACACTCCACTGCAGACTGAAAGTTTCATTCTGGAACCATCCCTTAGGCTGTTATTTGTTTATGATTTATTGTCGTTATTGACATTCCTGATTAGAGCCGATTTCATACTTCCGTATTACGAATTTTGCGCATTTTTTCAGTTTGTAGATTATTATAAATACAGTTATCAAAGAAAACACAGCATTTGTTTGCCAGCAGACATTCTTTTATACTAGGTGTTTGTGGAAAAAAATTATATTAGTTGCTTCATATTATAGAAATGGAATCTAAGAAAGCCGTTAAGCGTCTTTATTCAAGCGTTTATGAAGGGAAGATGTTTGTATTACCCACAAGACCCCTTGTATCATAATAAAGTATGTCAACAATCGTTTATTTCTGAGTAATATGTGTAAAACTTTTCAGACAACCGCTTTTCAAAACACGTCCATCCTCACGAAGTTCCGAATTTCTTTCTAATTAATCTTCAGGTCTAAGTGCTTTCATTATTAGTGAATATATTCCTCTATCTTCGTTCATTCTATCCGGCCACGGTCCAACCTAACAATGCCCGACGTAAAAAAAAAAAAAAAAAAAAAAAAAAAAAAAAAAAAAAAAAAAAAAAAAAAAAAATTATTCGTTTTGAAGGGAAACCCCAGTGACTTTTCCTCATCGTTATGCCCTAAACTAAAGAATTTCTGCCATTTGCAGAGCTACAGCTCCAAAAAAACGCGTTATGTGCAAAATGCTGTATATATATGGTGCAACAAGGTCGTAATATGAAACAAACTGTTAAGTCTGTAATTCAGAGCAATACTGACGCAATTCATTAGAGAAAAATAAATAGTTAATAAAAATGACAACTTCTAATTAAAAAGAACCTTGAGCTCACAGAAATAATTTGAACGAATGACGCTCCAAGAAATCACAGTTACCCTGGAGTTCTTGCGTGGCAAGGTCAGTGAATAATAAGGTTCTTTTTCCTTATTTTTTCTTCTTCGGCTAATGCAATGCATTTCCCCTTACGAAATGAAATAAATTATATTCTGGTACGTGCAAAATGTGACATGGAAAGCCCGTGTGGTTGGTGTCCGTACCTCCATGCAGACGAAATGAAAAGAATGAGCCTCCTGCACTCTTGCAGCTATAAAGGTTATACGAAAAGAACATAAAATAGACGCTTTCTCCGTCATGACGATATCTCCTTATCACTGCAGCCAAAGTTTTAGATACACATAAAAACGATCAGTGCCGAGAGGGTTTAAAAAGAAAATTCGAAGGCGCCTATCTCCGGACGTAAAAACAAAAGCAATTTTCTGCGTGCATAAAATAGTTGTTGCAAAAACATAAAATTCCCAGCTAGAACAACATCAATAGGAGGATGCCCTGTGGCGCGGCGCGCAAGATATGCCTGAGCCACCGCGATCACTAGCAGAGTGGCCGTCCGCTATGAGGCAATGTCGTGAACAGTTGAGTCCGGACATTTTTATTATGTGCTCGAAGTGGTATGCACTTGTTTGTAAGAGCAGCATTCTTTCTTTATAAGGCCGCTCTAATATTCATCAAAGTAACTGTATCTGTGCCAGAGAAAACTATTCGTGCGCAAATGTGCCCTTATTGAGATGTTCTTAATTGGCGATACCTTTTCTAGAGTCTCTCTCCGTCCCATACAGGCCTCGAAGGGCCCATCGGGTTCCGACCGACCGACGTCTCATCCATGAATGTTTAGCTCCAGTCGTACTGTTCATATCTAAGCAATATTACTAACCACCGACCGTTTTCGTCCTGTTTCGGCCAAAATATTGGTTTCGGCTAAAAATCATCCGAATCTTCGGCTTTCCCCGGAACCAGGTTTCTTGATTTTACTGAAGAAGTCGGTTTATCGATTGCAAAAACGAAAGTGAAGATGGCAATAGAAAGGTAGCGCTCCATTTTTTAAGAGGTTGTTATTGAAGTAATCAAATCATTGTTTTCTGTGTGTTTTGTATTGTGGTAGTCATCTCCAGGCTCTAGCACTTCGTAGTATCTATTTATCTATTTGGCATATCTGTTGTGTACCTAAAGATTATCTTCCTACAAGAAGATATGCAGGACTGTGGAATTTTCCGTGGTAGTTATACACTATCGAGTTCAGTTTACTTCTTCTCTAATTTACTTTAATTTTTTTAGATACAAAATGTCACAATGAGGAGAATAGAATACAATTTGGAAGTACTTTTGTTAAAGTACCGTCGATTTGTCTCTACCATTTCCCCTCCCATGGCATCTTCTACGGACTCCGGATTAGGCTTACACACACTCAGGAAGGCTTAATACAGAGAAGGGATGTTGCGAAATGTGGAAAAAATAGTGATTTGTAATGTAATGAAATTTTAACTTAATTACGCAAATTTCGGTTACGGTTTCGGCCGAAACTAGATGAGGAGCCGAATATTCGGTTTCGGCAGCAAATCATGTTGCGGTGGGGCTCATAGTATTACTAAAGCGAATGTTGATTTGTGCAGTCGCTTTTGACGTGGTAGTTTTATGTAGTCTGGTCATAATCGTTCTTAATACAAGTCGGTCGCCGGCCGCGGTGGCCGAGGGGACTGAGGCGCTCCAGTCACGGTCTGCACGGCCACTACGGTCGGGGCTTCGAATCCCCCCTCGGGCATGGATATTTGTGCCGTACTTAGTATTAGGTAGTTCATAAGCAGTTTGTAAGCTTAGGGACTGATGACCCCGTAGTTAAGTCCCATAAGTTCTACAAACATTTGAACATTTGAACAAGTCGGTCGTAGTTAACTGCGGGTTTCGCCCACCATTCCTCCTTGCCAGTGATGTTTCACCATGTTTTGTGTACGCTGCTGTTGTTTGTAAATTTTTGTAAATCTATCGGACCAAACTGCGTGGTCATCAGTCCGTAGCTTACAAACTACTTAAACTAAGGTAAACTAACCTAAGGACAACACACACACACACACACACACCCATGCCTCAGGGAGGACTCGAACCTCCTACGGCGAGCAACCGCGCGCTCCGCAGCGAGGCGCCTCTCGGCTACTCCACCGCCGCTACGCTGCTATTCCGACGATGCTATCGCCAGCGAAACGTTAAACAGTGCAGCCGGTTTTGTAACAGATAGAACATATAGAAAATATCGTGGGGAAGGCGAATTTATTGCAAAGTTTACAAGCATTTCTAATGTTTTGAGAAAGTTACTTTCTAAATTATTATGGTCCCACTCATCAAAGAGAAAGAAAGGAACGAAGAGGCTATGACACTCACGGGAGGACCCGTTAGATTTTAGAATTTCATCCCTTGTGCGGCCCTTAAATTGTGCTTTTCCATCAAAATATACATTCATATCTCCTCAGCGATTAGATTGCAATACACCTGATTATTTTGGAGTAGGCTCCTATGATTGCACTTGTTTTCCATAGAGTTAACCGTGATACCTGGCTTAACGGGTATAATTCCTTCCTGATTCTTAATCATAACGGTAATTACTTATTAAGTGAAACAGTTTTTCGAATTCAATCCATGTCAAATGTGATAATGCGTTACTTCCCGAAAATAATATTTAAAAAGTTTAATAAGCTTCACTAACTGTATTGCTATTTTTATTTATAATAAAGTAGGCCTTCATTTATTTTTACACAAAACAAAATTTACTTGGCATAGTAAATTCATTATAGGCACCTTCATTATATGTGTATAGTTAACGAAGACAAACTGGAATCTGAATTTAATATAATATACAGTAAGGCAAGAAATAGAACATAGAAAACACACACGACGTCGTCTCAGCGATTTTGCAACATCCTTATGAAAGGCGGTGTGCTGGTAGTACTACAAAACTCGAGTCATGAGGCGCATTGCTACCAGTCCAACTGAAATTACAGACCTTTATCGTTGACATCGGTTTGCTGTAGAATTCTTCAATAAATTTTGTGTTCTACTATATTAAATTTCCTTGAGACGGAGAAACTTCTGTCCATGTACCAACACGGTTTTAGGACGCGTCGATCGTTTGAAATCCAGCTTGACCTTTTCTCTCGTGATATCTTGCGTGCTATGGATGAAGTGTAACAGGCAGACTGCATATTTCTTGATTTTAGATAGGCGTTTGACACGGCACCGCACTACAGACAGCTAAAGAAGGCACGGGCGTATGGAATAGGTACCTAAATATGTGAGTGGCTCGAAGATTACTTGAGTAATAGAACCCAGTACGTTGTCCTCGATGGCGTGTGTTCGTCAGAGACTAAGGTATCGTCAGGGAAATGTGATAGGACTGCTATTATTTTGTATCTATATAAATGTTCTGACGCACACAGTGAGTTGCACTCTGCGGCTGTATGCTGATGATGCTGTGGTGTACAAGAGGGTATCGATATTGTATGACTGTAGTAGGATGCAAAATGACTTGGACCAAATTTCTAGGTGGTGCGAGTAATGGTAACTAGCGCTAAATGTTGAAAAATGTAAGGTGATGCAGATGGATAGGAGAATCAATCCCGCAATGTTCGATTACAGCATTATTAGTGTGCTGCTTGTCAAAGTCACATCAATTAAAATATATCTAAGTGTAACGCTGCACACAGTGCCGGATTAAGCAAGCGTGGGGTCCGTAGCAAAATCTGACTAAGGACCCTTTGGTTGTTTAGGACTTTAGGTCGTATGGTATAGGACATAAAATAAAACAAGATTATTTCAAATAAACTTTTCTCGATTTAATTTCGGCAAATTTAGAAATAATACAAATTACATCAATTTCTATGGGCAAATCGTATTCAATGTTCATTGTTATACTGAGGTCATTTAGACATTCCTGTGCCATCGTATTTCTTAATTCATTTTTAATGCGCTTTAACGTTGAAAAAGAACGTTCTCCACTACAGTTGGTGATCATTAATGATAAGTAAATGCGTAAGGCTATTTCTACATTTGGAAAACACGATCCTAATGAATTTTCCATTAACAGTTTGTAATTTATTGTTTAAACTATGGGGTATATATGAACAGACAAGTACCTTACCTTATACTTCAGTGGTTCCCTCTTTTCATTCAGTAACTTTGAAATCCCTATATAAAATCGATGTCGCCCACTTTTCACATCATCTACTTTGTAAAAGAAGTTGACGATTGGCCTCCAAGCACCGACTGTTAGATTTTCGGTACCTCTCGGGACTTGTCTCGACTGCCGGCCGCGGTGGCCGAGGAGACTGAGGCGCTTCAGTCACGGTCTGCACGGCCACTACGGTCGGGGGTTCGAATTCCCCCTCGGGCATGGATATTTGTGCAGTCCTAGTTCGTAAGTAGTTCATAAGTAGTTTGTAAGTTTAGGGACTGATGACCCCGTAGTTAAGTCCCATAAGCCTTACAAACATTTTGAACTTGTCTCGACTGCCCTATTTTTATCGCAGTCGCGTCAACACTCCTGCGATTTTACAGGGCCTCGTAGCCAACGGCACCTAGATACAAGGCCAGTGCGCTGCCTGCCAAGAGTAGTCATAACACAAGCAAAATTTTCGTCTTATGTAGCGTTGTGACAAGTTTGGGAATACGTACACGTTGCACACCAAGTTTCAGAATGTTATAAATGTTATTTATGTGATTCAGAGACAAATTTGTTTTGGTATAAGATGTTTATGAACTTTTAGTAAGGTATCTTACCTATAATGGACTGGGACAATTCATATTAGGCGTTTTGTCTCATACCAGCAAAAATCTGCACGGAGAATCGCATAGATAACACGAGAAACATTCTTAAACACAGTGTGCAACATGTACGTATTCCCAAACTCGTCACAACGCTACATAAGACAAGTAGTTTGCTTGTGATATGACTACTGTTGGTAGGCAGCGCACAGGCCTTGTATCTACGTGGCGTTGTAACGCGGCCAGCGTTCCACAAATGGGGCGTCTACACACGCGGCGACTCGTACACCTGTGCACGAGCGGCTGCTATCTGCCGTTCTCACACCACCGTCTGTATTGATACCGCAATTTGGGACTCAACATGCAGCGAATACAGCAACAGGATCGTGTGAACTAAATGTCACTGACTGACAAGCTATTGCTGGCCTTCGAGATTAGCTCCGACACACCGATTACCCTGTTCTTTATCGTGACGCCAGAAACATTATTAATCGGTTGGCAGAATTTTGAGAGCTTAAGCAAATGGTGAGATAATTCACCTTTTTCACAAGTCTACTTGCAAGAAATAAATGCTATACTTGAAATTTTTGCTACGTGGCTAATCCGGCACTGGCTGCACAGCGGTATGAAATGAAACGAGCATATAAAGACAATCGTGGGGAAGGCGAACGGTCGACTTCGGTTTATTGGGAGAGTTTTGGGAAGGTGTGATTCGTCTGTGAAGGATACCGCATATAAAAAAACTCTTGTACGGCCCCGTCTTCAGTATTGCTCGAGTGTTTGGGATCCCCACCAGATCGGTTTAAAGGAAGATAAAAGAAGCGATTCAGAGGCGGGCGACTAGGTTTGTTAACAGGTAGATTCGATCAATGCGCGAGTGCTACTGAAATGCTTCGGGTACTCAGCTGGGAGTCGCTGGAGGGAAGACGACGTTCTTTTCGAGAAACACCGTTGAAGAAATTTAGAGGGCCGGAATTTGATGCAGAATGATTCTACTGCCGCCAACCTACATTTCAAAAAAATGTTCAAATGTTTCTAGAGTCTATGGGACTTAACTACGGGGTCATCGATCCCTAAACTTAAAAACTACTTATGAACTACGAACTGATGAACTACCTTATACTAAAGACGGCACAAATATCCATGCCCGAGGGGGGATTCGAACCCCCGACCATAGTGGCCGTGCAGACCGTGACTGGAGCGCCTCAGTCCCCTCGGCCGCCGCAGCCGGCCCTAAATTTCATTTCACGAAAAGACCACAAAGATAACATCAGAGAGATCAGGGCTCGTACGGATGCTTAGCATTTATTTTTCCCTCGCTCTGTACGGGAGTGGAACAGGACAGCAAGTAACCAGTAGTGGTACTGAGTACCCTCCGCCACACACGTTTGGCTGGATTGCGGAGTATGTACGTAGATGTAAATGAGGTGCGTTTTGCCGCGGTGGAGTAGCCGAGCGGTCTAAAGCACCTCGCTGCGGAGCGCGCGGTTGCTCGCCGTGGAGGTTCGAGTCCTCCCTGGGGCATGGGTGTGTGTGTTTGTGCGTAGGTAAACTAACCTAGGTTTAAGTAGTTTGAAAGCTACGGACTGATGACCAAGCAGTTTGGTCCGATAGATTTACAGATATTTGAGGTGCGTTTTTTGCTGGAGGTGCGTAGGAAACGACGTCTGATTGAACGTCATTCACCTCGTTTACTTCGCTATTTATTATAAAGTCTCTTAAAGTCAGCGCTGGATCTAGAGGGAGGGGGGCTTCAATTGTAAATACGACAGCGATGTACGAAATTCGGTTTTCTTCATCCAGAAGTGTCGCATGTAAACCTAGTGAAATGGCGTGGACTCCTCACCAGATCTCTCCGTGTTGACCAACTGACTTTCACGGCTTGCTGCGTAAAAGACGGTCAGCCTGTTGAGAGATTTTCCGATTTTTTGCCTATGGAAATCTTTAGGACTAAAAATATAACAGATAGTGCTTTTTAATTTTTTTAATATCCTTGATATTTCAATAAAGAAGTGTTGTGTATATATACCTATAATAATGCAGCAAATGTGACTGGAAAGTTTACTGGAAAAAAAAAAAGAAAATTGCGACATTGCCCTTTTTGTCAATTACTGAATTTAACGGGTATTCAGGTGGTTAAATGTGTTTCAGAAGCAGTAGAAACTTTCAAGTTTGTGCAAAAAATTGTTCGCGATATTCTTGGTTTCGAGCAATTGATCAAGAATTCTGACGGAATTTTTAGGTTCAGATTACGTTCTCAATTCCCTTTCTGGAAGGAGATAGTGTACACGCGCTGATGCTCTGAAGGCTTTGCATATTGGCTGTAATAATATTTTTGAAGCTTTAAGTTTAGTTAACTAGAAACAATGATCAACCAGGGGTAGTCCAGGCGGCAGGGCGTAAAAAAAAGGGTTCCCTGGAAAGTATTACCAACTTAATGAAATTTTAGTATGTTGTGTGTAGGTACTCTGTGGAGTAGAATCTGAGTTTTTAGAGCTCTAGGACCCTGTGCTAGCTTTTCAGGGCCGAAAAACGTCGAAAGTTTTGGCCTTTTTTCACTATTTCGATTTAAACTTATACAGCATGAGTTTTCCGCGGAACATACCTCTGAACAAAGTTAAAGAGCATAAAATTTTCTACATATTTCACTGGCCAAAAGTGGTTTTTGACCCACTAATGACTGAGATATAGATGTTCAAATATACTGCAATTTTCTAAAATTACTAAAAGTAGCTCCAAAACTCAGTGTCTTGCTTTGTAAACCAGTAGGGATAATCCTAAAAATTAGAGAAATCGGAAATAATTGCTACAAAAGTGTTATTGTTTTAATGACTACGTTTGTGGCCCAATATGACTATCCTAGGTTTCCACTCTCGGCATAGTTGTGCATAAGTGCTGGAGGGGGGGGGGGGTGGCAAAAATGTAGTTAAAAAGGGGTATTTCCTCGGTTTTGTGATTATATCTCGTAAATGACTCACAATAACATAGTGGAATTAAAAGTTGTAGGGCATGACATTCTGCATTGAATGAGGCAATCCGAATATTTTTTGGACCACCTGTTTCCATACTAGTGCTCCTCAAAATTGGAGTAATTTTACATGTTAATGAAAAATTTTCGTTTTAATCTATGTTTTTGGTAATATCGACGAAACTAACCCATCTATCAATAATGCGGTTCATTAAAAAAGGTATAGAGTGATAAATTCTGCATTCGATGAAACCAAAAGTGAATTTATTGGACCACCCATTTGTGTACAGCTCCTGATTAAAGTTGGACCATTTCTCAAGATCAAAGAAGATTATTTTTAATGTAGTTCTTCAGTAATTCTCATGTACACTCTTTTAAATACAATCGGAATCATACCAGGAGGATAAACAACGTTTTACCTAAAATTAATCGATTCTGACGACTTGAGATGTAGTTGAAGGATTATACAGAATTCTGTCACGAAGACATAAACACTAATAAGCATATAATATCAGAATGTTTCCATTGCAGCCAATGCCGAAATTTAAAAAATGTTCCGAATGAATCTCCAGGAAGAGAGTATTTTAGCCTTACATTCTCTGATAAAGGCAGACAAAGTAGAAGAAAGTTTCCCGATAAAAGTTGCTAGCAGAATATTTCCTTTTCTAATTGTAACCAGTTGTAGTAGGAAGCCTTCTTTTTCACAACTAAAGAAAATAAAAAAAAAAAATTAACTGCGAAAGACTGTGTTACGGGAATGACTTACCAATTTATTAGTCATGTGCACAGAAAGTAACATCCTTCAAAGATTGGTTTTTGAGAACATAACAGAAGTTTTTGCGTTTTGGAAAAATCAAAAGAAATTTAACATCAACGTAAGTCAAATTTGCAAAACAGTAATCACTTGTATTTTATTTGTATAATGCTAACCAATAAATTTACCAAAGAAATATACCTCATTCTGAAGTTTTCGAGCTTATTTAATTTTTTAGTTTTATGGACCCCCCAGGGCCCCTGCATGGCTTAAGATGGCTTTCTACATAAGGCTGATAGGAATCATAGAAGCCCAAAGAGGAAATGGAGGAACAGTTTCAGGAATTTTAACTTGCACAAACCTAGAATCTTAGGAAGGTCAGTTACAAAGAGAGTGGCATGTGACAACACAGGCTATTTCTTCTCATCAGTTTGGAAATGCTGCAATGCTATTGGCTCTCGATGTTCCGAAATACTATTGGCTATGAAGCATTGTTTGTTACGTAAGATCCGTTTGGTGCACGTGGTGTATGTATAACGTCTTGTTGGAAAATGGGCTACAAATGGCGTGTACTACCAAATTGTACAAATACGTCTATAAAACGCCTGAAAATTGTTTTTAGTGATCCAAAGAATGAGAAGAAGCGCGAAATGTGGTTGCAATCCGATTGTAGACCTCCAAATAAGACAGTGATCATCACGTGTGTTTATTTTTATCATGCTAATTTTGATGTACGGTAAGTACACATTCCACTTTATGAAACTAATTATTCTAGTAGTTTATTGTTAAATGTTTTGTTATGCAACTGCAAAGATGTGAAGGGTAATACCTACAGAGTAGAGTGCTTATTTGGGAGTACTAAATCAGAACATACGTAACACGCGAACTATTTTACGTGTAATTAAAATCGTTTTTAATATACTTGGTGAAAGTAAGAATGGCGTACTGACAGCTGTCTGTCGTCTTAGCCACTGCACTATCATTTAAGTACTAACGCATTACGCGAACAGACTGATGAAGCCACTTAATTAATTCTAGAGTCCTTTTTCTCGGAAACTATTTAATCTTCGCACCTAAGCCAAAAGAGTTGTCCCCTTATTTTTGCACCTCCTTCACCTTGCCAATTTCGACTTAACCTGAGTAGTGTATTTGAAACCAAACTGCATAAAAAATTTCCATAATGATATCTGAAAAGCGACAAGTGCACGAAATTAATTTACATACATACGCGCGAATGAATCCGTATCCGACTATACATGCATAGATATTAATACATTAACTTGTAGAACATCTATATTGAGACCACTAATGATTATCTTCATTTAAAACCGAAATTCATTTGTCAGCAAAATGGCGACTGATTCCAAGTAGCCATCTTTAATTGTACACTCATTTGCGATCTTAGTCAGTCTGTTGCTCCAACAATAATGATACTAGTAGATTGGGCATGACCTCATTACCATGGCTTTTTTGGCAAAAAGATGGTGTCCAGTTGTCCTTGTGATTATACAAATTGAGTAGGCCTAGTGAAGGGAAGTAGGCCCTATATATTAAATTTCATGTGCAGGTATAACCAGTTTTAAACGGTTGCATTTCTTGAAAATTATTAAACTGTTGTTTATATCTGGTTAATGTCAGCCAAAAGTCACGGGGTTTTACATTTGAGCTGTGCCAAGTGCATATCTTCTGTACACCATGTCCAGTCTACTGGTATCTAGTCACACAAACAAGAATATTTTTTCAACTTATATAAAAATGCCTCAACTTTAATTTGTAGACGCATTACTTAAAATGGAGTTCTCATGTTCAATTCTGGAACATAAAAAATTGTATTGATCATATATGTATCAACTTTTAGAAGCTTACACTATAAGCCTTCACAAAAAATGCAACAATAATAATTTTACGGTCGTTTGGTCACTATACCAATGAACAAAGTCACACATAGGCCTGTAATATATACAATAGATAATTCAAATTAAACAGTCGTTTTAATAATATTACAGTATTATTTTACAGTTGAAGTAGGCCTAGTCATTTACCTCATAGAATGGGCAACTTGCCAGTCATACAGTAATTGTTTCTATGCTTGTTCAGGTAATTCTTGTACAGACTGTGGTAGCTTATTAAATAATTTGTGCCCATAAGTTCATAGCTATTAAAAAATTTTGATAGTCTGTGGTATAGAGTAAAAATGCATCTATTCCTTCTTGTGTAATCATGGCCATTTTTCAACATTTTGATTCCACTAAATTATTTGTAGTGTAAAGTAAAACACAGTATATGCACAGATTTATTATATTCATGATTTTTAGTTCATGAAATAAAGGTTTACAGTGTGCTTTATATGATGAAGCAGAAATTACCCAATAGCTTTCTTCTGAAGTGTCAGGATGTCATGCAAAGAACTTGAGTTTCCCCATACAGTAATGCTATATGTCAGTATGCTTTGGAAGAATGAAAAATAGGATGTTCTAACAACATTTACACAATCTATAAGTTGCCTTAACATACAAAACACTTATCACTTATATACTGTATATGTTGACCTCAAGATATTTTATTGTCCAAATATACCCCATAAAACTTAACATAACTAGTATCATCTGATGTAAGCTTGTCTTTGAGACTGAAAACTATTTATTGTGTTTTTTTTCCTTTTGTCATCCTTCAGCAGGAAACCAATTGACTTAAACTAAAAGGATGCTTGAACCATTATCTCTGCAACACAAACTTTGAGGCTACTTAAATCGGTGCTACAGTGAAAGAAAGTTGTATCATCTGTGTATAGAACTGTAGTGGACTTTGTAAATGATGGCAGATTATTAATCATTATTAGGAACAGAAAAGGGCCTAATGCAATTTTCTGTGGAATACCTATCTCTACTTGTATGCTTTGGCTACACAAATAACTTGCTTTCGATTCTGTAGGTATGATTTTAATAGGTCTAATTTATGACTGATACCTCGAATGCTGTAGATTTCCATTTTTTTCTAATAGTACATTATGCTCTACACAGTCAAAAAGTTATTTGAGCATAGCCTTTATCCGCAAGCACTTGATGTAGTTATTTGACTACTGAGTCTTTAGCATCAAGTGTTGACTTTTTTTTATTTCTAAAACCATACTGTGATTTGTTAATTACTTCTGCATTTTCAAAGTACCTAAGCAGATGACTGTTAGTGGATTACACATTCAAATACTTTAAAAAGAGCTGGGATTAGGGAAACTGGCCTGTAACGTGATGGGGAGTAATATCAACCTTTTTATATATTGGAACTACCCTAGACACTTTCAGCTCATCAGGAAAATATCCTTCAGATATGTACTTGTTTATACAGTATGTTGAAGGGTGCACAATACAATCTGTTATTTTCCTTTAACTAATGCAAGATGTGTCATACATATGTACACTGTCAGTGATTTCAGCAGTTTTACTATTCTCAGGACAAGACTAGGTGACACCCCAAAAAAGGAAAATATACTTGTATCTGCTGGTGGTTTAGAAATATTTTTGAAGGTATCTGTGATGAACTAATATCACATTTGCAAAATGTTTATTAAGGAGGGGAAGGAAGAAGGATTGACTTCAGCTTCATTGGGACATTGAAATTATACAATGCTGCTAGTTGAAAATGTGAGTTGGCTGGGATTCGAACCTGGGCCAGTGGTCACCTTAACCACTTTTTTTCTGCTAGATCTGTTCTTTGTGGTAGTACTTCCGTATTTGTTCTAGGTTGTTCTTTGAGCTTTTGGCTCAGCTATTTTATTACAGAGGGCGTCGAGGCCACTGACCGAGTGCACTGAGCAACCACTCTGCGGCAGAATAGCCGTGCGTCTTTCTCGGGCATGGGTGTTTGTGTGGTCCTTAGCACAAGTGGTTTGTAAGACTAGGGACTAATGACCAGCGTAGTTAGTCCCTTAGATTTATAAACATTTGAGCTAGCACGCCGCCGCTTGGCTACCGCGCTCACCTGCTATGCGCCTCCAACTTAAACAAGTCACACTCTACGCCTGTAGCGCCACCATCGTCCATGTCCTCTTATACTCGCCATTGCGGATTCCGCTAGTGAGTTCGAACCACCTCCTTGGGTCGAACGTTATTACCGCATCTGCGGTGTAGTAATTAAACCAAAAGCCGTGTTCGTCTATAGATACATTTTAAAAGATTGGTGTGGTGTCAGTTCTTTCGGACATCACAATTTCTTGGGAACTCAACAATAATTTTTTGTTTATCTCATGTTTGCAACACTGTTAATTAGTTTCCAGGCAGCTTTGCACTTATTGGAGGAGTTCTCAATACCGCTGAAATTGCGTGTTTTTGGACTCCACAGTGGTTTTTTTTTTTTTTTTTTTTTTTTTTTTTTTTTTTTTTTTTTTTTTTTTTAACACTCATTCCTACTTTTAACATAGGCTGATATGGCATGGTCAGTCTTCAGATTTTTCTGTGTATTGTACAACACAATAACTTGATTTTTCTTATTTGTTACAGTAGCTGTATGGCGTATCACGGATTTTACTTATTTTTACCCTTACTCTTGTGGCCTTTCTCAATTATCTTGTATTTCGTTGTGGGAATGAAGTCATTAAATTGTGTCAAAAATGCATTAAAAACGTTTCAAATATTGGTTTTTCTGTCAAATCATTACATAAACTAGAATGTGTGCCACCATAGCATTGGTCAAAGCAGTCTCTGTTGCTAAGGGACTAACAAAATCCGACAATTTTATCATTTGAGACGGGTCTGGTGATGTCCACCTTTGGGACAGACATTTAAATATCACTCTTTATCAGCAAATCTACTAAAATAATTTAAAGATCCAGGATCATAATTTGAGTATAGCAATATTGTCACATCACTTGATTCTTCTGTAGTTTCAAAATTTACAAAACTGTTGCCAAGACATGACTCATCTCTTGTGGATCTATTATTAATGGACTGTAAATTGCCCTGTCATGAAATATTTCTCACTAATTACCTCTATCAGCATGTGCAGTTGTTCTAGAAATGCACTAATTATACCCTTCAGTGACTGGTACAAGGATGTTACTATGAACTTAAAATTGTAAATAACTATATTATTAACCTCAAAATTCTGTTCATCACATAAATAATCTAAATCCATGTTCAAGTAACCGAGTGACTGGTTAATTTAGATTGCCACACCACCTCTTATATGTAACTATTTGCTATATGTTACCCAAACTGACAGCTGTAAGTTCACTTTCTCTGGCCCAGTGTTCACTCAGACAAAAATATAAATTTTATTATCTAAACCGAAAGTATATATAATAAATTCTTTATCTTTTAGTCCTTGAATGTTCAGGCAGCAAAATTGAAGATCATAACTGTCATTTACTTTAGAATGAACATTTCACAAGGAGTCATGGTATCTTGTATGTTTCATGGGCTTCTTCATTTTGTTGCGTTCCACTAAAAATCATGTAGACGGAGAGGAGGCACTGTTTTCTATACCCAATACGGCTGTAGCCCTCTACCTTCCTTTTGGTGATGATGTGGATACTGTTGCAACTTCTGTCACGATTTGAGATGGTGTTGCTTCAGCATTTTCATCTTCTACTGCTACCACTGGTGTGAATGATGCCTCAGAAGCCAGTGCTGATGTAGGCCTAATTTCTTCAGAAGTTGTAGCCAGAGATGTCCCTTCCTCATGTGCTGTTGGTGCATTCTCCTTTTATTTTGCCATTGGGAGTGAGATTATTGCAGGTACGGTAGTGCAAGTTTTCTGTGAGTGTATAGTCCTACAGTTTTGCGTGGAAAATTTCTTCTGTCAGCACTTTCTTGTCTAGCTGGTTTCTATGGTGCCCCTGTCTCGTAAAATGCTCTCAGATAGAACAGGTTGTTCAATTATGGTTGTGTTTCCGAAACTGCTACGCATCTTTCTGCATTTACTGTTTGTTGCGGCGATTCTCTATTAAGTCATGCCTGTGGGGAATGCTTACGAGAAATACCTTCGATTGTGACACTTTTTGTGGCGTTTCTCTCAGTGCTTATACAGCAAAGTTACCCTTGTTTTTATACACATCATTACCTCCACCAATTACGACACAGTTCACACCATCTTTTATTGTTTCCCATTTTTTCATTACCGGTACTTCTCATAAAGGAGCTCCAGGCTTTGAAATACCAGTGACTTTATATTCTGTCTGGATGTCAGACATTATTTTTGTTAATCCCTTACCATGACTCGTTGATAAATAGATTTCTTCTTTTACCTTTACTGTTTGGTTTTCTGCCTTGTGTACCCTGTTGTCTGATGTTATTCTAACACGATTTTTGTGTAGAACGGTAAGTGGTACCTGCAGTAGAGAGTTTGCACTGGAACTTTTATTCGTCAATACATCCATCCGTCTGAGCACCCTCCACAGCATTGAAGTATTCTTTTCGTGGGTTTTGACTGTGCCTTTAGGGCATCGTATCTGTTCGTTAGCGGAATGTTAAAATCATTAGTATTGAAGGAAAGCAAAGAGAAATTTGGAGAAGGAATTAAAATTTAGGGTGAAGAAATAAAAACATTGTATTTTCCCGATAGCCTTGTAATTCTATCAGAGACAGCGAAGGTCCTGGAGGAGCAATTGAACAAAATGGACAGCGTGTTGAAAGGAGCTTATAAAATGAAAATTAACAAGAGCAAAGAAACGCTAATGGAATGCAGTCTTAGAAAATCAGGCGATGCTGAAGGAATTATGTTAGGTAATGAATCAATGATTTGATTTGATTTATTTGCCTGTAAACAACAATTGTGTTGTGTGAGACATCATCAGTACATACATAATTCAAATGTTCAAATGTTTGTTAAGCTTATGGGACTTAACTACGGGGTTATCAGTCCCTAAACTTACAAACTACTTAACAACTAGCTTATCCTAAGGGCGGCACAAATATCCATGCCCGAGGGGGGATTCGAACCCCTGACCGTAGTGCATACATAATTGTACAGATGGTTAACATATAAACAAAAGATTATAAAAATACTTAACATATATAATTTATATATATACAACTGATTCTAAGAGAGTCATTATATAAAAATATTGTTACATACTGATAACATACTAAACTTTTTCACAAATATTGCTTTATTTCACTATTAGTTTATATACAGATTAAATGGACCACAAATTTAGTTGCACCGGTATGCTTAAATTTCAGTCATGTTAGTTCACAGTACCATTTACAATAAAAGATCATATTTTTATGTATTACATAAAAATTCATTTAAATCATAAAATGCTTTTCCTTTGAGCCATGTCTCCATAACCTTTTTTAATTTATTTTCCTGCAATACCCTTATGTCATATTGTATAGTGTTTAGTAAACTTTTGCCAACATGTACAAAATTATTCTGCACTTTACACAAATGGGTCCCGGGAATGTCCAATTTTCCTGTTTCTGGTTTCATATTGGTGTATATCTGATCTACTTTCATACATGTGTATGTTCTGTTTGACATACATAAGTACCCGTAATATGTATAGACTTGGTACTGTAAGTATTCCATGGTCAATGAAGTACTTTCTGCAAGAAGTTCTATTGCTCAAACCAAAAATACATCCAATGGCTTTTTTCTGCCAGAGGAAATCTTCTTTTGCTCCAGGAGAGTTTCCCCAGAGTAGTACTCCATAGTGCAAGTGTGTGTGAAAAAAAAAAAACAACATAGTATGCCATGATCATGACCTCTTTATTCACACAATCCTTCAGTTCCTGAGGAGATACACAACTTTTGCCAACTTACTGCATAGCTTTTCTGTGTGGGTGTTCCAGGATAATTTGGTGTCAAGGAATATGCCTAAAAGTTTTACGGAATGATTATTTCATTTTGCTCGTTTTTAATATTTATGGGGGAAAATAATATGTGTTCTGTTTTATTCTTATTAAGTCCCAATCGATTGTCATGAAACCACTGAGCTGCCTTTTCCATCATAGTGTCATTCATTTGTTTGGCAACAGTGAAGTCTTTGTGTAATGTTATAAAAGTTGTGGTCATCGGCGTACATCACGGTTTTATGTGGTAATGAGGCTGGCACATATTCATGTAGACAATGAATAGGAAAGGTCCCAACACCGATCCTTGTGGGACTCCATATTTTACAGTAAGTAGGTCAGATTTTTTATCCAAATTAACAACCAGCATTTGATTTCTGTTTGTTAAATAAGAATTTAGTAATGCTAGTTCTATGCCAGTTATTCCATATCTTTCAAGTTTCTTAAGGAAAATATTGTGTGGTACTGTGTCAAAAGCCTTACTTAAATCTACTGGCGTAGTAAAGGTGTGCTACTTATTTTCAGAACCCTCTAGTACTGATAATACTACTTCTTGAACAGCTTTAATTGTTGATAGCCCACTTCGGAAACCAAATTGGGCTTTGTTTAGTAAATTGTGTTGTTCAAAGTAATCATTTAATTGGTATTTCATTAAAGTTTAAAAAACTTTTGATATTACTGGCACAATTGATATAGGTCTATAATTTTGGGAAGAATTTCTATCTCCTTTTTTGTGTGCTGACAAAACAACTGTCAGTTTTAGAGAATCTGGGAAAGTTCCCTCCCTAAAAATCCTGTTAAGGAAAGACAGTGGAGTGCAAATAGGATCTATTTTTTCTTTAGGATAAAGTTGTAGAGGCCATGTATGTCCTCAGTTTTAGAGTTGCTAAGTGATCTCACTGCATCTTGTATATCCTTGGGCTAGGCAGTTTTCCATTCAAATTTTGGCAAATTTACTGTAATTTCTGTTCCTTGTGTATTAGAAGCTCTAACCTCATTGTAATTTAAATCATTTTCATATGTTGTTGCAATTTTCCAGAATTAATGAAACTTTTGTTTAACTCATCTGCTGTTAGAGGTATGGGTAATTTTTTTGCAACAAGCGCTGCTTCTGATTTTACTACAATCCAGGCAGCTGTGCATTTGTTACTGGACTGGGTGATATAATTATCATTTGCTGTTTTCTTTGCACAATTGATATAGGTCCATAATTTTGGGGAGAATTTCTATCTCCTTTTTTGTGTGCTGGCAAAACAATTGTCAGTTTTAGAGAATCTGGGAAAGTTCCCTCCCTAAACATCCTGTTAAGGAAAGACTGTGTGGAGTGCAAATAGGATCTATTTTTTCTTTAGGATAAAGTTGTAGAGGCCATGTATGTCCTCAGTTTTAGAGTTGCTAAGTGATCTCACTGCATCTTGTATATCCTTGGGATAGGCAGTTTTCCATTCAAATTTTGGCAAATTTACTGTAATTTCTGTTCCTTGGGTATTAGAAGCTCTAACCTCATTGTAATTTAAATCATTTTCATATGTTGTTCCAATTTTCCAGAATTAATGAAACTTTTGTTTAACTCATCTGCTGTTAGAGGTATGGGTAATTTTTTTGCAACAAGCCCTGCTTCTGATTTTACTACAATCCAGGCAGCTGTGCATTTGTTACTGGACTGGGTGATATAATTATCATTTGCTGTTTTCTTTGCAGTGATAATCTCCTTTCTATAAAGCTTTTTTAATTTGTCATGTGGAGGGCGCTAAAAACCTTGCTGTTGTGCGCCCAACACATCCTATCCTATCCTTGGCATGTGGGAGTTTATATTCACTATTAATACAGGATTTGTCACAGTAAATTCTTAACAGAATTCTTAAATTATTTAGGTAGGGTGTATACCACTTTGTTACATTTCTCTTCTGTTTTTTCTTGGTATTTAGTCTGTTGTTTAGTGACAAGGGGAAAGTATTCATTAAAGTTAGTGGTAATGGTATGTAAAAAAGTGTTAAAAGCATCACTCAGTGACTCATTCGCTAGGACACAGGTATTCCAATCAATGCTCAAAAGTTTTTGAGCGAGCTCTGTCACATGTTCTGGATTTAACTGTCTCATTATCCTAGGTTCTACAGATTGACCATATTGTTTTTTGAACCCCATTAGTTGAAAGGAGATACCATCATGGTCAGAGAGCAAGGGTTTAACTACATTCAGTATTACTTCATCTTTACATATGTTTGATATGACATTATCCAGACAAGCATTCAGCCTTGTAGGTTTATCATTTAGGCAGGAGAAATTGTGTGACTTGAGGGTATCCAGTAGAAGTCTACTTTTTCTGTTTTGTATAGTCACATCAGTATTAATGTCACCAAATATTACAATTTTATGGTTCTTATATCGTAGTAAGTACGATAAGAGCTCATCTATATGTTGAACAAAATTTTTGTTACTATTTTTAGGAGCACAGTATATAGACACAACAACAATCGTAGCTTCAGGATAGTGAACCGCAGCAATTTCAGTTTCTCCTTCATGTTTTAAATGTTTAAGATCTATTATCTTAGCTGTATGGTTGAGATCACTTTTGATTAATATTGACACCCACTCTTTTCATTACTTGTTCTAAATTAAACTGTCATAAATTTAAAGCCTACATATATATATATATATATATATATATATATATATATATATATATATATATATATATGGCATTCATATTCATTTAGCCAATGTTCATTTAAGCACAGTATATCACACTGGATTTCTGTTAGAAGGAGTTCCATTTCATGAAGTTTATTTCGAAGAGATTGTATGTTTATATGGAAGAAGGATAGGTACTCACAGTCTCTAGTTTTTGGTTTTAGCAATAAAGTTGGTGTAGAGTTTTGTTACTTGGGCCGATGGTCGCTGTACAGAGGATATAAAATGCAGAATGACAATGGGAAGAAAAGCGTTTATGAAAAAAGAAATTTTCTAACACCTGATATTAATTTAGCGTAAGGCATTTTTGTCGAGTGTTGCCTTGTATTGGAGTGAAACATGGACGATAAACAGTGCGGACGGTAGGGAGACCAGATTTCCAAAATGAAAGTACGAGACACAAATTGGAAGTAGAAATGAAGCCACATTTCTCGAAACGTTTCGTAAATGCTATATCAGTACAATAGATTTGAGTTCAAATATTTGGTCCACACTACAGCTACAGATCAACCCTTTTGTTAAGATCCTCATTTAAAAAAGAGAAAATATGCCTTGCGTTACTGATAGCGTAAATACTTTTTATTGTCACCTACAAACTTGTCAATTTTATATAACGACATCTTCCATTTGGGCTGACAGCTATTATTATATACATAGGTTACTTATGTCTCAATCACTCAACCATATTTTTCACACGTATGCATGTCATTCAGGATTATGATAATTTGAAATAAAGTTTTCTGAAAATAAATAGGTTTAAAATTGAAAGTATTAAGAATATTAGAATAATTAAGATTCATGTTTAGGATACTGCAGGTGTTGTTTTCATCGGACCGTAAAGCAACGGCGTCAGATAGACAACAAGCAAAGCTAATTATGAGCTTCAAGTTTGTACAGCAGATATCACGGCATGAAATAAGTTGAAATAGATATTTTTCACGAAGGCAATATTTATGAATTCATGCTTTACCGCTAAACACAGGTTACTAACGTTGTTCACTTAGTGAACTTCACTGACTCGCATGGAAAGCAAGGAAGTCTTCCTCAGCAGCAAGGGCTTATTCATCATTTATGATGACACTATTATCAAATTCTGCAACAAAACACATCATACTTTATGATGAAGTTTTGCTCAAAAGAGCTAGGGCGTGTGTGTTGCACAACATCAAAGCAACCTCCACTGATGACAGAAAAAGTACTTCTGTTCAACGTGAAAATAATTTCTCGCTTTACTATTGTAATTTCGGAAATGAAAATTCGCCTTAATTCCTTTTCGTATTTATGTGAAAAATATACACAAAAACTATTTTTGTGCAATCTTAACCAAATAGCTGGGTTATAAGAGTATCTAGGAAGTGACACTTCAATCCCCTAGTTCACAGTCATACTTATTACGGAAGCAAGTTTGTGTGATTTGGACGATATTGCAAAAAACATAAAGCTACATTTCATCGATAAAAATTATAATTAGTATGATTGTGAAATAGAGTATCGAATTGAAGAGGTCGGTAGAGGCGGAAAAATTAAAATCGCTTACTGGTGGTAAACGTGAAAATCCGTCACTGCCCAATATACACATTTTCTCGTTCACGCCTTTGCTTGCCTGTGGCAATATCCATACACCGAATCAGACTTGTCAGCATTTCAGCATGTCGTCTGGCTTTATTTAAATGGTTTTGCAGTTCTTCCGTAGCACTTATTTCGAGTCCAGCATTACCGAAACGCATTTCCAAATCAGCTAAAAGACCGTTACACACAGTTCCGCAATCACACGTTCTTTTACTGTGTTTAGCTTCCACAAAATAACACTAATGATACCATTTATGCATCACTACACATATTCTGGCATTTTTATTACCTTTATTTCACATAGTCGACAATTTACTGATGTTTATGGAGCGATTTACCAGTACATTCATTTGCGCTATCATATTTTCTATTGTCACTTAAAAATTGTTAATTCGTTTTTACTTCACCGAATAACTAAATTGTTTGTTGAAGAAGTAGGGTAAAACGCTCTTAACTTCGGCTAACGTCCTACCACACACGTTTCGCGTCGTTTTAACGCCTGGGCTGTGACGTCATAAGAGCTTCAGCCAATAACACAGCCTTTTAGACCACGTAACCAAATCTTGAAATTTTACTTTTATGTTTTAATTACATAAAGATACTGACTGAAATGCTTTTTGAATGTTATACCGTAACCATTCAGTATCTTCCCTGAATAACTCGTACACAGATGCTACTGCATGATAACATAGAGTGCGAATTGTTTCGTTCTGTCGTAGCTAGACTATGCCGGTGTCTGGCATAACATTTAGTGAGACATTTCAACACATGCATCTCATTCCATAACAACACTCCTGCTGAGTTTAAGTGCATTTCTCCCGTAGATTATAATGGCAGTAATTGCAGTTTTTTCAGTTTTGAGAGGATAAGCAAATAGTGTTGACATTGCAGTTTAACAAATTTTGTAGTCTCACTCGTGAATTCTTAGTCACAGCTGCGCACTTGCCCCATGAGAGTTCAATAGTGCGCCAAGTACGCCCTAATTTGTGGGGAGAAAGCATCGAACTGAGCACTTGCCACATTTCTAAATTTTCATGGGAAGTGTGCATAGGAAGGCTACAATGTTGAACGAAATAATGAATGATTAGGTACCGAGTAGAGTTCTCAGGCAAGTGAATACTGTCCTTTTAACTACCTTCGACGTTTTCAATTAATTATACTTTTTGGGTATTCTATGATAAGAAATGGCATGAAATTATGTGAGGGAACCGGAGAGAAGAATGAAGAAGGATGTAGCTAGAAGCTGCTGTGTAGGAGATGCGATCTATCCGGATTAATACATATGACACATCTAAGATTGTCAATGTACTATCACTAAATCAGGTCAAAGGAAGAAGAACAGGGTGTCAAATTATCCTCTCATGGTCGTTACTGTATATATATAGTAACGACCATGAGAGGATATATATAAAGTGGGACTGGCGGTGGATATAGAGAAAATTCAGAGAAGGGCAGCTCGTTTTGTATTTTTTAGATATAGGGAAGAGAGTGGCATGGAAATGATGCCCGAGTTGGGGTGGAAATCATTACCGTAAAAGAAAAGCGTTAGGCGTTATTCGTTGCAGCGAGGTCTATTTGTGAAATTTCTTTCATCAGCTTGCTCCTTCGAAAGCTAACATATTTTGTTGGAACCCACCCACATAGGAAGACATGATCATCATTATAAGAGAAATCAGATCGAAAATGGAAAGTTTTAAGTGTTCCTTCTTCCCGCGTGATATTGGGGAATGGAACGGTAGATAAATATCATAAAAGCGCATCGATGAATCCTCTGCCATGCACTTAAATGTGATTTACATAGTAATTATGTATGTATAGATTAAAAAACAAAGCACTGAAATGGGCAGAAAGAATCAAGTGTTACCATTCATTACCCATCCCTAGTTATACCTCCCTGAAGTTAGTTGGTCGAGACAGGATTTCCTAGAGTTCTTTCAAAAACTAAAGTTATGGGAGGCAGGGGATTCCTTTCCTGAAGAGTAAGTTCTAGTATTTGTGTTTTGTTTACTAAATTTAAAAACACGAACAAATTCCCTCCATTAGTAATTTTTAAGTGTAGAGTGATTGAAAAACTTATGAAGAAGAAACTTTTCCTGGACTTATTTATGCATCCCCTCGCAAGGACTGTATGGAAGCTGATGTGTTCGAGAATTTTTCGAGAAGTCACTTTACAATCATTGGGAAGAAATAGATGTGCTTTGCTTATATGTGTTGATCATAAAACTGCTGCCTACGATAAATCATTGAAATATATTCTTTTTCACATGATCTTACGTAGTTTCTTGAATATACATGCATTGTTACACATCGATTAACGAAAATCGGCAACTCAAAAACGTTTTAACGCAGCTTTGCAGCGTCAGCCATGAAATTAAATGATTGATATGGTCCTTTTCTTTTCGGACAGGTCCGAAAGAACAGACACCATTTGTTGACATTAACGGCCGTAATTTTACGAATTAGAAATATTTAAACATTTCGACCGTCTCAAAAAAAATGTTTGTTAAGCTTAAGGGACTTAACTGCGGGGTCATCAGTCCCTAAACTTAGAAACATACATGCCCGAGAGAGGATTCGAACCTCCGCCGCGGACGGCCGCGAGATCCGCAACGCGGCGCTCCAGACCGCTCGGTACTCCTGCGCGGCCGACCGTTTCAGGGCGCTGGAATAAATTGAACGGCAAAGTTTTCATTATGTTCCGATCCGTTGCGGACGTTTGTTCGCTTTGTTTTCGTTCGTGGCTCACTTTTGAGTTTTTGTTTTTATTTATTTTTATTTTTTAAATTTTTTATTTTATTTTATTGGAGTGAGCGTTTAGCTTTGTCACTGAACGCGCTGATTAAGGTAGCCAAGTTTCCTTTCCTTCCAACCCAAATTCTCAAATTGTAGTACACCACGATGGTTAGTGCCCCTTGCGCATTATTTCCTCTCGCTCACAGCCTATACTGGATTCCCGCAAGGGATTGAGCGTATGAATGCATTTGCATTGAAATTGTCAGTTGCCGCCAACAGACAACTGACATTTTCAGTGGAAACGCATTCATACGCACGATCCCTTGCGGGAATCCAGTGTAGGCTGCGAGCAAGAGGAACTAACGGGCAGGGGGCACTAACCATCGTAGTGCTATAAGTTGAGAATTTGGGTTGGAAGGGAAGCAAGCCTAGATAGGCTAACTGGTGCCGGGCGTGGTACGGTCAGAGAGTTCGACGCTCTCCGTAGCCAAAACTCAACGAACGTCCCAGAACGAACACGAACAAAACGACCGCAAAGAATCGATCTGCCTGAAGAAGGAAGGGGGGAGGGTGGTTAACCCTTTCACTCCGGCGCCGTGCTTGTTGCGCCGTGCGCTGTGGACGAGCGCCAGTCGCGCCCGGCCGTGCCCGCTGTACGGCGCATTTTCCGCACTCCCCACGGCGCTACTCTGTCCTGCTTTCACACTCTCAGTGTTATCGCAATTATTGGACTTTGTACTATATATTAGGGAAAATTCATTTCGAATAGAAACAGTTTTCTTCCTTCTTTCAGATAATTCGCGTATTTTTTTTAGTAAATTCTAAAACATCCAAGTTGTGGATTCAGCTCTGGTAGGGTGTGGACTTTATTATTATAAACGCATATTTCGCTTGTTAAATAATATTTATTTACAATTGCTTTACATTACATTTCAGTAGCATTACATTACGAGACTATCATTTCACAGTGTTACATCTCAAAAATACTTTTGTATTTGGTAAATCTTGAAGCAGGGATAGACGCAAAGTGTCGTATTGCATTCCTTACAACGCGTTTTAGTCTGCTTCCGCTTCCTCTGCGCTCTACAGACAACGCAAGTTCTGTAGCTGCTCCACTCGTCAGGCAGGTGAGGCCTGCTGTCAGTCTCGACGGACATTCTGATCTTTTTCCTCCGCTCGATCTTCTTTTTACCACTTTATATTTTTCCAGAATTTCCTGTATGAGTCCCATTTGAAAGTTGGCATAGCTAATGTTTCTTACAAATTTCTTATACAGGCAGTGTGCGTTGAAAAACGACATGTTCACGATGTGAATGAACATCTTGCGATACCATTTAGTGGATTTTCTTATGCTTTCCACGGTCTTTATTACCATGTCACTTTTACCGACAGAGCCCATTGATTTATTGTGGTCTAATACTACTGAAGGTTTCAATTGCTTCGCGCCTGTCTGACGATCCATCTTCGATGTTTCCACCATTTCTGCAGAGTGGACTGTTGAAAGCATATATACATATTTTTTGTCACGCCATTTCAGTGCCAACAGATATTCTGATGCAGAACGGAAACTAAGTTCTCCTTTCTTTAGTTTCTCAGGCATGTTAGGCATATCTTTTCTTGTATGCCTGACTGTACCACAAGCATTTGTTGCCCGGTCATACAACCAACAAAACAGGGCAGGACTTGTGTACCAATTGTCTCAGAACAGTGTGTGTCCCTTCTGCAAATATGGCTCTACCAATGTCGTTACAACATTTCCTGAGATATCGAGATCAAAGTTCTCAATATCTGTATGTGAGCTACAGTAGACAATAAAATCTAAAATATAATTTGTCTGTCGCAAATAATGAATATCTTTATTCCAAAACGGCTACGTTTAGCAGGTATATACCCTGCCTTTGAATAAACCAAGACTTTCATCTATGCATAATTTTTCATAATGATAGGAATTTTCCTTATATTGTTTTCTGAAGTGGTCAATTACTGGCCTTTATACAAAGTCACTTTCGTGAGGCTCTTAGTTATTGGTGAAATGTAAAAACCGCTAGATCTTTAAAATCGGCCTCTAGGAAGCAGTTTAGAAAATATTGGTGTACGAATAACTGGATTCTTTGGATCCTTTCTGGAACGCGACCACCAGCCTCCATTTGGGAGAAGTGTCTGTTATTTTCCTCATACAAAATGTTTATGAAATCTATGCGAAAGAACAACTGAAAGAAACTTAGCATGCTGTCACTCTCTACGATACCTTTCAGTCCGGAGATAGCTGCGTTAAACGCGTGTTTCTTCGGATTCAAGTTGTCATTTTTCCATTTTATTTTTTCCTCGTTCGGTGGTTGTGCTGCCCCTTCGTCTATCTCATTATCTGTAGATTCGTCTTCTGTGCACAAATCCAACTCTGTGGATGTCAATGAAACAGCGGCAGTAGCAAATGTACGTGATTTAGAAGCAGCTACAGTAGGCGTTTTATGTTCATCGTCAGATTCGGACGATGATTCACTTTCATCCTCAACGTGACTACCCAGTATTAGGGAAAGAGCTTCCTCCACAGTATATCCCTTCTCTGTCATATCATTTCTAGTAGAAACTGAGGTTAACAACACGTCAGATATAAACAAGGAGGGAAACGAGCAGTACAACTGAAGCGAAACGAACGCTTTGAAACTGAATGCAACTGCCACGTAGTTAACTACAGACTATCAACAAAGCCGCTAGGTGGTGCATAAGTCAAACTTCCACACAAGTCGAGCGTAGTGAAGCGGAGAAATATGACGCGAGGCGGAACTGCTACAGCAGTCCACCGGCTGGGCGGCACAGGCAGCACTCGACTGCTGCACCAGTCCACCGCCTGTGGAGCACATTCGCTCCCG
The DNA here is from genome assembly GCA_026315105.1 of Locusta migratoria. Taxonomy (NCBI): domain Eukaryota; kingdom Metazoa; phylum Arthropoda; class Insecta; order Orthoptera; family Acrididae; genus Locusta; species Locusta migratoria. The sequence continues at coordinate 448,685,321 of CM048755.1, read as the reverse complement.
ACTTCTGCACAAGTTCACCGTAGCGAAAGGGTTAAGGCGACCGCTGACCCCGAAGCGGGAAATCCGGGTTCGAATCCCGGTCCAGCACAAATTTTCAACTTTGCCGTTGGATTTACTCCAATGCCCTGAAACGGCCGAAATGTTTAAATATTTCGAAGCCGTAAAAATAAATGTCGGACTTCGTGCAACACGAGCAGGTTGTGCATATAAAGAACTTTTATAACATCAACAGCAAATGCTTAAGAAAAACAACTTCTTTGCATTTGCTGTTGATGTGGTAACGGTTGATATATTTTAAAACATGACAGTCTGATTATGACAGTTCACCAAACTAAGTTTATATGTGATGTTATAAAAAAGAAGAAAAAAGATTTCGATCCAACATGTCACATAGAGTGTACAACATGTATCAGTGATCCCTTAGGAAGCGGGAATCGCAAACGCCGCCATACGGTGCTAAGGTTACTGTCACCGTCAGAGACTTTCAAATGTTCGTAAATCTATCGGACCAAACTGCGTGGTCATCAGTCCGTAGCTTACAAACTACTTAAACCTAGGTAAACTAACCTAAGGGCAAACACACACAACCCTGCCCCAGGGAGGACTCGAACCTCCACGGCGAGCGACCGCTCGCTCCGCAGCGAGACGCTTTAGACCGCTCGGCTACTCCACCGTGGCGTCGGAGACTTTAATTGAATCAGTCATTTCCAAAAGGCCTATCTACCATAGCAGAGTTTTAAAGGGAAAAAACTGTTGTATTTCAATGCCGACAAGTAAAATATATTCTTTTATATTTATGTTAATAGTGTAGGATGTGATCCTTTCACAGGGAATGAGCGTTTTTTGAATACTTACGGATTTTGCCTAAATGTGGTGGCATTTTCCAAATGACTGATTCAGTTGGGTCGGACATTCTCCCGGATCGACTTGTTGGTCGCACGAATCTCGGGCCAAAGCCGAGCACGCAGTAGGAGCCAGTGTTCAGATACACGCTCCGTAGGTTGGCAACGCACTAGCCTATGGCATTGCACTTTGGTGTAACCTTTGAGAGGGGAGAAACTATGGATTGAATCAGTACCGCCGTATTTGAAGCCAGCGTTAGGTTTGTTAAAATTTCGCATCTTCACGGCAAGAGATTATATTACATTGTTGGACTTACGCGAGTTTATACTGCGCGGCGACATGTCAATGTCTTTAGGAGTAACGTCTTGCAAATTCGTGACATTATCGAAGAAAAACTATGCATTGCGCTTTCGTCGCAGAAGAAATCGCTGGGGAAGGAATTAAAGTACATCGAAAACCAGAAACATGTGTGAATAAGTTTTTTACCGTAATATAAATTGACCGAATTTATTCAGTAATAACTTTTATACATTGTCAATTAAAAGAGGCTTTTCATTCAAAGATGCATAATTAAAACATACGAGTTTTAGTCAGCCAATCGTAACTTCAATTTTTCGCCGCTAAAATTAAGCAATACTGATCTGTGTGACCGGAATAAAACATAGATCAGTCAGCATTCCGTGAGATATTAAAGAAATACTAATTGCTTGAAACATTGATAATTTGCAGTGGAAACTGCTGCGCGGTGAAAATTAAAAATTTCATAGTATTTTTCGTCGCAACTCGGCTCTCTAGTTTGCACACATAAACAAGCGAGTGCTGCTTTGGACCAGCATGCCGCGCGACCACTGCCAGCATCGCCGCTAGGGATGTGTAGTTCGAGAACGAACTAGTTAATTCCGTGAATTGAACTATAGTTCATTTTAGTTCACTATTTTGAACTATAGTTCCTTTGCTCTTGCTTTCGCGATCTATTGGAAATTAGAAGGCGCATGCGCAAATATCCCTTTCCTTGATACTGCGTTCACCCCACGCCCAGGACCTACAAGTATGTACAGTAAGAGCGCGGTAATCCGGCACTCGGTAATGCGGCAAACTGGATAGTCCGGCACGCATCGGAAATATCCCCGTGCTTTTAACTCGGCGGTGTTGGCAGTACAGTCGGCCGCCAACAATCGGAACCGTCCGGTGCTGCGCCTGCATAACAATTGGCTGTCTCACTACATCTACATCTACATGGGATACTCTGCAAATCACATTTAAGTGCCTGGCAGAGGGCTCATCGAACCATCTTTATACTGTTTATCTCCCATTCCATTCCCGAATAGCGAGCGGGTTAAAGAACACCCGAATGTCTCCGTTCGAGCTCTGATTTCTCGTATTTTATTCTGATAATCTTTTCTACATATGTAAGTGGCAGTCAACAATATATTTTCGCATTCGGAGGAGAAGTTGGCGATTGGAGTTTCGTAAGTAGCCCACGCCTCAGCGATAAGCGCTGTTGTGGTAATGATTACTATCCCAGATCCTGTATCATTTCCGTAACGCTGTCTCCCCTGTATCGTGTCAATACAAAACGAGCTGCTCTTCTTTTACTCTTTCGATGTCCTCCGTCAAACCCGCCTGATAAGGATCCCACACTGGGCAGCAATACTCCAAAAAAGGAAGGAAGGAAGCTTAGAGTTTAACGTCCCGTCGACAGCGTGGTCATTAGAGTCGGTCCAAAAAACGACTGACAAACGTAGTGTATGCAGTCTCTTTAGTAGTTCTGTTGCATCTTTTAATGGTTCTGCCAATAAAACGCAGTCTCTGGTTCGCCTTTCCCACGACATTATCTACGTGTTCTTTGCAGTTTAAGTGTGAAGTAATAGTAATTCCTAGGTATTTAGTGGAGTTTACGACCTTTACTTTTGATTGATTTACACTGAGCGATGTAGTTAGCTTTGTCATATTGTTAAGGATTCTTCATTAGCTAGACCATCATGCATATAACAATGCGTACAATTTTTATATTTGCATCAGTGTTGTGCAGTCTTATTTCGTACAGTATTTGTTTAACAAAGTCATTGTGCAAACAGTTCAAACGCATAGTAATTATGTTTTCAAAGCTGAGTAAAAGTGCGCCTAAAACGGCAAAACGCAAACATGTGACGTTGATAGTTCACCAGAAACTGGATATCATCATATGACTGGAAAAAAAGGTGAGAACCGAAACAATATTATGAGTGAATTTAATATTGCATTATCAACCATATACGATATTAAAAAAACAAAAGCAACAGCTTCAAAATTTGTGTCACAATCTGCTTGATGTACACTGTAATCTGTCTTGTAGCGTTAAATAAATAACAGTTGCTCGTATTTGCAGGTAAAAACTGTATGATTTTCTTATAACATCACCTCGATAATCCGGCATTCACAGATCCCCGAGTATGCCGGATGATGATGATGATGGTTGGTGTTTTAGGGCGCCCAACATAGCATGCTGGATTGTCAAGGTTGTACTGTTGTTTCAGAAGTCCTAACGTATAACTGTGTAAACTGCAACAGATCGGAAGATTTCACGTAGTTCACTTGATGAATTAGTTCCGAATTTCGCGAACCAAATACTTCAGTTAGTTCAGTTGATGAACTAGCCGAAATGCGCGAATTACGTCACATCGGAAGGCCGAAACATTTCAGCTCGGTCTGTCTGCAGGGGGGCCTCATCCGAGAGGTGGAGGCGGCCTTGACGGCGGCTATCGAGGGTGCGGGGTGCGGTCGACTGCAAGTCGTGGCTCACGTCGGCACCAATGACGCTTGTCGCTTGGGTTCTGAGGACATCCTCAGGTCCTACGGGCGGCTGGCGGAATTGGTGAAGGCTGCTGCCCTCGCACGCGGGGTGCAAGCAGAGTTGTCGATTTGTGGCATTGTTCCCAGGGTTGATCGGGGTCCTTTGGTTTGGAGCCGAGTGGAGGGTCTGAACCAGAGGCTTCGCCGACTCTGTGACAGTCATGGCTGCAGATTTCTGGATCTGCTTTATCGGGTGCGGAATTGTAGGACTCCCCTAGATAGATCAGAGGTACACTACACTAGGGAAACGGCTACTCGGGTAGCAGAGTACTTGTGGAGTGCACATGGTTTTTTTATTTATTTTTTATTTTAGGCTAGGCGCTAACTCTGATGAGCACTCGCCTATCAACATTCAGGCAGCGAATTCAGGTCGCATTCGTCTAAAAAATTCGACTATCAGAATATTAGCCGCGAACTTTCAAAGTATTAAAAACAAAGTTCCCGAATTTGCCGCCCTGCCTGGAAATTATTGTGCTCAGATAGTTTTCGGCACCGAAAGCTGGCTAAATCATGACGTGGCAAGTTCAGGAATATTTAGCGAGGCGTGGAATGTATTTCGGAAAGATAGATCGAACACAACTGGAGGAGAAGTGTTGATCGATGTGGACAAATATATTGTTTCTACTGAGATCGAGGTTAAAAGTAACTGTGAAGTTATCTGGGGACGTATAACAGGTCTAAAAGAAGTAAGTAGTTGGGTGTTTTTACCGACCCCCCCCCTCCCCCAGTGTTGCTGCAGCAGTTTTACAGCCATTCATAGAAAGTCTACACCATGTAGTGCGTAGGTATCCGGGCCATGTAATATTAGTCGGGGGAGACTTCAACCTTAAGAGTATAGATTGGGACCTCTCTAGTTACATTTCAGGCGGTACAGACGAGCAGTCTTGCGAACTATTTTTGGGCACATTCTTGAGCAGTTAAACCGGCAACCCAAGCGCAATGGAAATATTTTAGACCTTATAGCTACGAACAGGCCTGAGACAAGAATTAGTGCTCATGATATCGTCATAGCGTCGATGGTGACCAAAGTTCATAAATCATTCAAGAAGGCTAGGAGCGTGTTTTTTTGTGAAGAACCGATGAGCAATTGTTAGGATCGCTCTTAGAATATGAATGGGCATTTTTAGTTCCGGTACTATGGATGTAGAGGAATTGTGGACTAAATTTAAATGCATTGTACATAAAGGGTTAGAGAAATATGTGCCTGTAAAGTCGATTAAGGATGGAAAAGATCCACCGCGGTATAATAATAATGTTAGAAAGTTACTGAGAAAGCAAAGACTGCTGCACTCTCGGTTCAAAAAAGAACACGCAAATGATGACAGGCAAAAGTTAGTAGAGATTCGTGCGTCTATAAAAAGATCGATGCGCGAAGCATACAATAATCACCACAGCCATACCTTAGCAAAAGATCTTTCCGAGAACCCAAAAAAATCTGGTCATATGTAAAATCGATAAGCGGGTCAAAGCCCACTATCCAGTCACTCGTTGATCATTACAGGGCAGTAATAGAAGAAAGCAAACGGAAAGCTGAAGTTCTAAATTTAACCTTTAAGAAATCTTTCACGCAGGAGGACCGCACAAATGTACCATCATTTGATTAACGTACTAATTCCGAAATGGAGGACATAGTAATAGGTATTTCCGGTGTAGAGAAGCAGCTGAGAGAGCTAGATACGAAAGGGTCTGCTGGTCCGGATGGAATATCAGTTCGGTTTTACAAAGAGTATTCTTCGGCATTGGCCCCTTACTTAGCTTGCATTTATCGCGAATCTTTAATTCAGGCGCAAAGTTCCTAGAGATGGGAAAAAAGCGCAGGTGACTCCCGTTCATAAGAAAGGAAAGAGAACTGACCCACACAATTACAGGACAATGTCGTTGACAGCAGTTTGCTGTAGAATTTTGGAGCACATTATCAGTTCGAATATAGTAAATTTCATTGAAACCGAAAAGCTTCTTTCTATGAATCAGCACGGGTTTAGGAAACATCGTTCATGTGAAACTCAGCTTGCCCTTTTCTCACAGGACATCTTGCGAGCCATGGATGAAGGGCAACGGGCGGATCGACTTCAAAAAGGTGTTTGATGCAGTGCCACACTGCAGACTGCTAACGAAGATACGAGCTTATGGGATAGGTTCACAGATTTGTGACTGGCTGGAAGACTTCGTAAGTAATAGAACGCAGTACGTTGTTCTCGACGGCGAGTGTTCATCAGAGACGAGTGTATCGTCAGGCGCGCTCCAGAGGAGTGTTATAGGACCGCTATTATTCTATATCTATATAAATGATCTCATGGACAGAGTAAGTTGTAATTTGCGGCTGTTTGCTGATGAAGGTGTGATGCACGGGAGGGTGTCGTCTTTATCTGACCGTAATAGCATACAGGATGACTTAGACAAAATTTCTAGTTGGTGTGAAGAATGGCAGCTCTCAATCTAGAAGAATGTAAGGCGATGCGCATGGGTAGGAACAACAATCACATAATGTTCGAATACAGCATTAGTAGTGAGCTTCTTGATGCAGTCGCGTCGTTCAAATATATAGGCGTAACATTGCAGAGCGATATGAAATAGAACGAACATCTAACGGTTTATTGGGAGCATTTTGGGACGATGTACTTCATCTGTAAAGGAGACCGCGTATAAAACGCTTGTACGACCACGTCTTGAGTATTGTTCAAGTGTTTGGGACCCGCAGCAGATCAGTTTAAAGGAAGACGTAGAAGCAGTTCAGAGGCGAGCGGCTAGGTTTGTTATTGGTAGGTTCGACCAATGCGCGAGTGTCACGGAAATGCTATGGCAACTCAATTGGGGATCGCTGGAGGAAAGACGACGTTCTTTTCGTGAATTTCTGTTGAGAAAATTTAGAGGGCCCGAATTTGAAGCTGAGTGTAGTACGATCTTGCTGCCACCTACTTACATTTTGCATAGTGATTACAAAGACAAGATAAGAGAAATTAGGGCTCCTACGGAGGCATATCGGCATTCTTTTTTTCCTCGTTCTATTTGGCAGTGGAATAGGAAAGGAAACGCCAAGTAGTGGTAGAGTGTACCCTCCGCCACCCACCTTACGGTAGATTGCGGAGTATGCATGTAAATGTAGATATGTAGATGTAGTTCACTTACAAGGAGCGTGAATGTCAGTGGGATACTTTTATTAAATCTTCATAAATAAATGGTATGAAAATTATTGCTATTAATGCAATTTTGCATCTAGAACTAAGAAAATTTATGTATGGTTTTTCAATGAGACATTAAAAAATAGATTATGGAAATTCAATCTGGAAGGGTGTGAAACAGTGGCTGAAAGTTTTTTTCTGAAAATAAGTATTTAAAGAAATTGTGAAGCATTTTTAACGCTACATCTTTTAAATGTGGTATTTGCCCACTATCTAAATAGTTATTTCCCATTGTAAGAGCTATTTTTTGTGACTTGGTAGATAAGAACGAGTTTTTCTTTCTCCAGATCACATAACAGATAAGCAAAAGAAATACGAAGTAGAGGAACACACAAAAAATTATGAAATAATCGTTTGGTGGTTAATTTATTAGCTTGAGGGTTTTTCTAAGTGATTCTATTTATTGGTAATTTATCGTAATAAATGAAGTATGTAGTTCACTGAACTACTTAAAGCGAACTATGTAGTTCTAAATCTACATAAATACTCTGCAAGTCACATGAAGTGCATGGCAGAGGGTTCATCGAACCGCTTTTATGGTGTTTCTCTACGGTTCCAGTCTCTAATAGCTCGCGGAAAAAAGGAACACCTAAACCTTTCCGTTTTCGATCTGATTTCTCTTATTTTATTTTGATGATCATGTCTTCCTATGTAGTGGCTGCTAACAAAATCTGTTCGCATTCGGAAGAGAAAGTTTCTGAAAGAAATTTCGCTAATAGATCTCGTCGCAACGAGTAAGGCCTTTCTTTTAATAAGTTCCACCCCAACTCGTGCGTCATTTCAGTGTCACTCTCTCCCCTATATCGCGATAATACCATACGATTTGCCCTTCTCTGTATTTTCTCTAAATTGTCCGTCAGTCCCATCTGGTGTGGATCCCACAATGCGAGCAATACTCCAAAATAGGAAGCACAAGTGTAGTGTAGGCAGTTTCTTTAGTAGAGCTGTGGCATCTTCTAAGTGTTCTGCCAATTAAACGTAGTCTTTGGTTCGCCTTCCCTACAATATTTTGTGTGTGTTCTTTCCAATTTATTTGTAATTCTTGCTCGTAGGTATGTATTTGAATTTACGGCTTGTAGTTTTGACTGATTTATCGTGTAAATGAAAGTTTAACGGGATTCTTTTAGTGGTCATATGGATGACTTTACACTTGTCATTGTTAAGGGCCAATTGCCAATTTTTGCACCATGCATTTATCTTGTCTAAATCCTTTTCAGTTGCTTTTGATCTTCTGGTGACTTTACTAACCGATAAGTGACAGTATCATCCGCAAACAGTCTAAGAGAGCTACTCAGATTGTCTCCTAAATCGTTTATAAAAATAAGAAACAGTAGGGGCCCTATAACACCACCCTGTGGAACGCCAGATATGACTTCTGTTTTACTTGATGACTTACCGTCAATTACAACGCACTGTATCGTTTCAGACAGGAAATCACGAATCCAATCGCACAATTGTGGCGATATTCCATAAGCACGCAGTTTGATTAGAAGACACTTCTGAGATACAGTGTCGAAAGCCTTCCGGAAATCTAGGAATACTGAATCTATTTCATATCCCTTGTCGATAGCACTTATCACATCATGTGAGTAAAGGGATAGCTGTGTTTCACAAGAATGTTACTTTCTGAATCCGTGCTGACTATGGATCAATAGGTCGTTCTCTTCGAGGTAATTCATAATATTTGAGAAAAATATATGATCTAAAATTCTGCTGCAAACAGACGTCAATGATATTCGCCTGTAGTATTGCAGGTCACTCTTATTGCCTTTCTTAAATATTGGTGTAACCGTGCAACTTTCCAGTCTTTGGGTACGGGACGTTCGCTGAGCCAGCGGTTGTATATGATAATTAGGTATGGGGCTATTGCATCGCATACTCTGAAAGAAAACTAATTGGTATACAATCGGAACCGAGAGACTCACGTTTGTTAAGTGATTTAAGTTGCTTTAATACACTAGGGGTATCAACTTCTAGTTCGTTTGAACTTGTTCAGTAAGAAGAACTGTTTCGAAATGAACGGTTCTAGAAAAGTGTCTCTTTTTTCCATCTGTAATTGCCGTGCTATGACACGTAACACAGCACCGTGCTATGACACGTAACACAGCACGTATCCCTCTTTGCGCCCGACATTTGCCCGTCTTGTCACAAGAAGTTTTGTCGGACATGCCGAATGATGTTGGCATGCCTGTCGGTGGCCGTATTCTATTTCAGCCCCCGCGCACTTCTGCAGACAAGTGAGGGCACTTCTGCGGGCAACCTTTCGCGTCCGGTGGGGGCAATCGTATTGACACCACTACCGCGCGGTCGAACACCAATCAGTTTTCTCCTGTGGCGTCATCTGAAGGGCCTTGTTCATGAAACACGTATGAGTTTGGTGGCAGTAGGCTGTCTCAGAAAGTGTATTCGCCGGCTTTGACCCCACGTTTGGTAAGTAGGCATAACTGTTCCACTACACTACAGTACTGCAGACGTTAGCTGCCCGTGCAGACTTAACAGACCGTCAGTTGCAGGAAATCCTAGCGCGCGACAGCGTAGTGCTCAAAATGTTCAAATGTTTGTAATTCTTATGGGACCAAACTACCTTGGTCATCAGTCCCTAGACTTACAAACTACTTACACTAACTAAGAACAACACACACGGCCATGTCCGAGGGAGGATTCGAACCTCCGACGCGGCAGGCCGCGCGATCCGCAACGTGGCGCTCCAGGCAGCTCGGCTAATGCCGCGCGGCAGCGTGGTGCCTTGGCAGTGCTAAACAAGTATATTTTGACTCTAATGTGTGTATGTGTGAGTAATATAGTGAAATGTGAATGGACATTTTGTATTTGTGTTTGTACCGTCTCCCTGCGCAAAAGAAGATGAACCGTCTTCGGAAAGTACACATAAAGGCTTTAAAATCAGGCAAAATGGACAGGTGTATTCTTGAACAATGGCGAGGTAACTGTCTCTCTCCAAATGTTGGAACAAAGTGTTGTCTGGTTCTGGATTAGTTTTTACTCAATCAATAGGACCTGTTCGTGATTCCAGATAAACTCATAAAGGTAACAACTATTCCACCTGGCGCAACATGCCTTGTTCAACCTTAGGATATATAGGCCTACTACTCTCATCAATCGAAAAAAGTCACTAAACGAATTTTCATTCTGGAAACATCCCTTAGGCTATGGCTAAGCCATGTCTCCACCATATCCTTTCTTCCAGGAGTTGCTAGTCTTATATGATTCTCAGGAGAGCTTCTGTGAAGTTTGGAAAGTAGGAGGCGAGGTACTGGCGGAAGTAAAGTTGTGAGGCGGCATCGTGAGTCGTGTCGGGATAGCACAGTCGGTAGTCTGCTTGCCCGCGAAGTGCAAAGGTCCCAGGTTCGAGTCCCGGTTCCGGCACACAATTTGAATCTGCCAGGAAGTTTCAAGTCACTAAACGTTTTCAGGACCAGATGTTTAGCTTACAGCAGATAATGAAGTACTATGAGTGGAACAGGGAATTAATCTCATGTTTTATAGATCTAGAAAAGACTTATTACCGTATTCTTAGGAGGAAGCTGTTGAAAACTCTGCAAGATTATGGAAGAGGAGGCAAACTTCTGCAGGCAATTAAAGGTCTTTACATAGACTGCCAGGCAGCAGTTAGAGTAGACGTCAAATTAAGTTCATGGTTCAGGGTAGTTCAGGGATAAGACACGGCTGTAACCTGTCACCACTGTTGTTAATACTATTCATGGATCATATGTTGAAAACAGTAGACTGGCAGCGCGGAATTAAAGTAGGTGTAAAGAAAATAAGCAGTAGGTTGCAATCTAATATTTCAGAGCTCGATCATAGGTGTAAAGGTTATGATGTGGAGATCAGCAACTCCAAAACAAAAGTAATGTCTGTGGGAAAGAGATTTAAACAGATTGAGTGCCAAATAGGAGGAAAAAAGTTAGAACAGGTAGGCATTTTCAAATACACAGGGTGTATTTTCTCACAGGATGACAACAAAGTGAAAGAACTTGAACCAAGGGGTAGCAAAGCTAATGCAGTGAGTGCGCAGCTAAGATCTACTCTCTTCTGCAAGAAGGAAGTCAGTACCACGACTAAATTAGCGGTGCACCGCTCTATATTTCGACCAACTTTGTTGTGTTGGAATGAAAGCTGGGTGGATACAGGTTACCTTATTCATAAGGTTGAGTTTTACTGATATGAAAGTAACAAGAATGATTGCAGGTACTAATAGATGGAAACAATGCCTGGAGGGTGTCCATAATGAGGAAATAAAAAAAACTGGGAATGAACACCATAGATGAAGCAGTTAGAGCGTACAGGCTGAGATGGTGGGGGTCACGTTACACGCATTAGAGAAGCAAAGTTACCTAAGAGACTCATGAGCTCGGCAACGGAGGGTAAGAGGAGTCGAGGTAGACCAAGGAGAAAGTACTTAGAGTCGGTGAAGAACGATTTTGAAGTAAAAAGCTTAACTTCAGACGAGGCATCAATGTTAGCATTGAATAGGGGATCATGGAGGAATTTTATTAGGAGGACTTTGCTCCAGACTGAACGCTGAAAGGCATAATCAGACTCTAATGACGATGTTTATGAGCTTTACTCGGTAACATTGATACTGAACTCCACAGTCGTAACGCTATCATCAACCTTTATGCAGTCATCCATAATCACTTCAGTGCACACATATTCAACATGATCACCTATTGGACCAAACTGCTATGGTCGTAACTCCTAGACTCACACACTACTTAACCATAGGAGCACCAAGGTATTTTAGGTTACACGGAGCACCAAGGGCAAATTTTGCTCTTGTAACAAAAAAGCTGTAAATCCTGTAAAAATGTATTTATTTCAAGTAATTCTGTTTCCAATGTAACATCAGTTTAATTACTTACAGGAAGTTTCAAAACCACAAATAAAAACAGTTGTATAAATATATAAAGTAGGCTGTGGAACTTGGACAGTGGCCATCTTCTCGTACCCCTTTTTGTAGAGTACGCCCTAGCCATTTGATCTATGGCATCCGCTCCTCCCTTAGTGTTATTATAGTATAGGTTTATATGGGGAAATTATTCAACGAACACACTAGCCGCGCGGGAATGGCCATGCGCTCTTAGGCGCCTTGCTGCTGAGTACGCGGCTGCTTCCCGTCGGAGGCTCGAATCCTCCCTCAGACATGGGTATGGATGTGTGTGTGTGTGTGTGTGTGTGTGTGTGTGTGTGTGTGTACTACCAAATGGTGACACGCCAGTCCGGCACAAATTTGCGTATGTCACTATTTGTTTGTAGGTCTATACCATTACACCTTATGCGGTGGAGCTGTGAGAAATTCGCTATTGCGAATAAATTCCGATAAACCATTTCATCACTGTAATTCGCCACCATACAGTAATATAATAATGAGAAGCACTCCTATATTTGACCTTATAGGTTTCACGAAACCATGTATTTCATTTCAGTGTGTGTTTTAAGCTAATTACCATGTGGAGTACAGTTCAGTGTTATTGTGTTTTTGAGAATACCAGCATTGCAAAAATATTCCCGTGTGAAAGAATTTATCAAGATTAAAATCCTCTCCATTTACAGTTCTAGGTTTCACTGTAACAGTTACGACGTGGCAGTAAATTACGTCTTACACAGAAGTCGTCTTAGTTTCTTGCCAGATATTAATATCCATCGTTTTGTTTGTAGATTGAAGAAATTTTGAAATTCCACGCAAATGTAATGTCTTTGGGTAGCAGTCACAGAGATGGGATTACTTGCAGTTGGAAGCTCCAAAGTAAGCACGTAATGGGCCAGAGCTCCAAGCGCTCTGAAGCACAAATTATAGGCAATGAAATCAGACTAAAGCCGGGGATAATATCTGTCGGAAATGTTTACATAGGACGAGGTGTCGTTCAGAAAGGGTAGAGCAAATGAAGGTGGTGTTGGCGGTGTGGTATTTGCTGTTACAAGCAGTTTACCGTGTAGCGAAATTGAAGTTGAAATGTTCATAAACCTAAGGAACCAAACTGCTGAGGTCGTCGGTCCAGAGATGTACAAACTACTCAAACTAATTTATCCTAAGGACAAGACGCACACACCCATTCCCAAGGGAGAACTCGAACCTCCGACGGGGAGAGGCCGAGCACTCCGGTATGGCGCCCTAGGCCACACGACCATTCCCGGGCAGCTACATTGAAGTAGATAGTTCCTGTGGGTTGGTATGGGTAGAAGTCATACCCTACATCCAGAATAAATGAAGACTTGATTCTTTTAACCGACCTTCTGACTCAGACGATACAATTCCTGAAATGTTCAAAGAAAACTAGAATCGGATTTCAAAACGCCGAGCGGTTCAAGGCGCCTTGTCAGGCACTGCGAGTCTGCTACCGCCGGAGGTTCGAGTCCTCCCTAGGGCATGGATGTGTGTGTTATCCTTAGGTTAGTGTAAGTAATTTGTAAGCCTAGGGACTAATGACCACAGTAATTTGGACCAATAGATTAACAAACATTTAACCAAACACAAGTATAATTGGTAGTGACTTAAATTTACCTTAGATGTGTTCCTGAAAATACATATTCAAATCCGGAGGCATGCATAGAACATCATCCGACATTGTGCTAAACGCATTGTTTGAAAATTAGTTCGTGAACCTACAAGAATATTAAATGTTTGTGAAAACACACTTGACTATCTGGCTGGAAATAATCTCGAACTAATAACGAACATCAAAAGAGATACAGAAATTAGTGAAACCAATTTGCTGTAGCGAGACTGAATGTCGAAATTCTCAAATCCGCCCTATTAAACGAAAGCGGTTATAAATTGGTTTCACGCTTTACTGAATGAGAGTCTCCACTCTATCGATAACAGTGTCAAAGTAGATCAGATGTGGCTTAAATTCAAAGAAATAATATCGACAACAGATGAGAGATTGGGATCATTGCCATCCTCATGCACCACAGAAATTGCCGAGGTGGGATGGCTTGCGTGCCTCAGCGATACAGATAGCCGTACTGTAGGCGCAGCCACAGCGGAGGGGTATTTGTGGAGAGCCCAGACAAACGTGTGGTTTTTGAAGAGGTGTAGCAGCTTTTTCAGTAGTTATAGGGCCAACAGTCTGGACGACTGACTGAGCTGGCCTTGTAACATCAGCTAACATGGCTTTGTCATGCAGTTACTGCGAACGGAAGTTAGATGTTGTGGGGATTAATGAAGTTCGGTGGCAGGATGAACAGGACTACTGGTCGTGAGTACAGGATTGTTGTTGTTGTGGTCTTCAGCCCGGAGACTGGTTTGATGCAGCTCTCCACAATACCCTATTCTGAGCAAGCCTCTTCATCTCCACATAAGAACGGCAACCTACATCTGTCTGAATCTGCTTACTGTATCCATCTCTTGGTCTTCCTCTGCGGTTTTTACCCCACACACTTCCCTCCAACGCTAAATTCACAATTCCTTGATGTCTAAGAATGTGTCCTACCAATCTATCCCTTCTTTTAGTCAAGGTATGCCAGAAATTTCATTTCTCCCCAATTCTGTTCAGTACCTCCTCATTAGTTACGCGATCCACCCACCTAATCTTCAGCATTCTTCTGTAGCACCACATTTCAAAAGCCTCTATCCTCTTTCTGTCCACACTGTTTATCGTCCATGTTTCACTCCCATACAAGGCAACACTCCATACAAATGCCTTCAGAAAGGACTTCCTTACGCTTAAATCAATATTTGCTGTTAACAAATTTCTCTTTTTCAAGAACGCTTTTCTACCCATTGCCATTCTGCATTTTATATCCTCTGTACTGCGACCATCATTTGTTATTTTACTGCCCAAGTAACAAAACTCATCTACCTCTTTTATTGTTTCGTTACCTAATCTAATTCCTTCAGCATCACCTGAATTTCTTACACTGCACTCCATTACCCTAGTTTTACTCTTGTTAATGTTCATCGTATATGCACCTTTCAGCACACTGTCCAATCCGTTCAATTGCTCTTCCAGGTCCTTTGCTGTATCTGACAGAATTACTATGTTATCGGCAAAATGCAATGTTTTTATTTCTTCACCCTGAACTTTAATTCCTTCTCCAAATTTCTCCTTGCTTTCCTTTACAGCTTGCTCAATGTACAAATTGAACAACATTGGGGAAAGGCTACAACCCTGTCTTACTCCCTTTCCAACCACTGCATCCCTTTTATGCCCTTCAACTCTGACAACCGCTGTCTGGTTTTTGTACAAGTTGTAAATAACCTTACGCTCCCTATATTTTACTCCTGCTTGCTTCAGAACTTGAAAGAGTTTATTCCAATCAACATTGTCAAAAGCCTTCTCCAAATCTACAAAAGCTAGAAATGTAGGTTTGCCTTTTCTTAATCTATCTTCTAGGATAAGCCGTAAAGTGAGTATTGCCTCCCGTGTTCCTACATTTCTCCTGAACCCAAACTGATCTTCCCCGAGGTCGGCTTCTACCAGCTTTTCCATCCTTCTGTATATAATTCGTGTTAATATTTTGCAACCATGACTTATTAAACTAATGGTTCTGTAGTTTTCACACCTGTCTGCACCTGCTTTCTTTGGAATGGGGATTATAACATTTTTCTTAAAGTCTGAGGGTACTTTACCTGACTCATACATCGTACACACCAGGTGAAACAATTTTGTCATGGCTGGTTCTCCCAGAGACGTCAGTAGCTCTGAGGGAATATCATCTATTCCAGGGGCCTTGTTTCGACTTAGGTCTTTCAGGACTCTGTCAAATTCTTCTCTCAGTACAGTATCTCCTATTTCATCTTCATCTACATCCTCTTCCCTTCCTACAATAGTGTCTCGAAGTTCATTTCCTTTGTAGAGCCCCTCTATATACTCTTTTCACCTTTCAGCTTTCCCGTCTTTGCTGAGAACTGGTTTTCCATCAGAGTCCTCGATATTCATAGAGCTGTTTTTCTTATCTCCAAATGTTTCTTTTATTTTCCGGTAGGCTGTATCTATTTTTCCCTATTTATACATTCTTCTACATCCATGCATTTGCCTTCTAGCCACTCCTGCTTAGCCATTTTGCACTCCCTGTCAAACTCATTTCTTAGTCGTCTGTACTCCATTTTGCCTGTTTCATTTACTGCATTTTTATATTTTCTCCTTTCATCGATTAAATTTAGTATCTCCTGTGATATCCAAGGATTCTTTGTAGGTCTTGCCTTCCTACCTATTTTGTCCTCTGCTGCCTTCACTATTTCATCTCTCAATTTTACCCATTCCTCCTCAACTGTTTAATTTTCCCCTGTTTCTGTCAATTGTTGCCTGAAACTCCCTCTGAAATTCTTAAGAACTTCAGGTTCCTTCAATTTATCCAGGTCCCATCTCCTTATTTTCCTACCTTTTTGTAGTTTCTTCAGTTTCAGCCTACAGTTCATAACCAACAAGTTATGGTCAGAGTCTATATCTGCCTCTGGGTATGTCTTACACTTTAAAACCTGGTTCCGATATCTATGTCTTACCATTATAAAATCTATCTGGTATCTCCCAGTGTCTCCTGGTCTCTTCCATGTATACAACCTTCTTTTGTGATTCTTAAACCAGGTGTTTGTTATAACTAAATTATGTTCTGTGCAAAATTCTACCAGGCGGCTCCCTCTTTCATTCCTTTTGCCCAGACCATATTCACCTACTATCTTCCCTTCCCTTCCTTTTCCTACTACCGAATTCCAGTCCCCCATAAGAATTACGTTCTCCTCTCCCTTAACTGTCTGAATAATTTCCATTAGCTCCTCATATATTTCTTCGATTTCCTCATCATCGGCAGAGCTAGTTGGCATATACACCTGTACTACTGTTGTCGGTGTTGGCTTCGTATCTATCTTGACAATGATAATGCGATCGCTGTGCTGGTCATAGTAGTTTACCCGCATTCCTATTTTCTTATTCATTATCAATCCTACTCCTGTGATACCCCCAACTGATTTTGTATTTATAATCCTGTACTCACCTGACCAGAAATCCTGTTCATCCTGCCACCGAACTTCACTCATCCCCACTATATCTAACTTCAACCCATCCATTTCCCTTTTAAAATTTTCTAATTTTCCTACTCTATTAAGGGATCTTAACATTCCACGCTCCGACCCGTAGAATGCCAGTATTGTCTTTCCTGATGATCACATCCTCCTGAGTAGTCCCCGCCCGGAGATCCGAATGGGGGATTATTTTACCTCCGGAATATTTTACCCGAGAGGATGCCATCATCATATGTTCATACAGTAGAGCTGCATGTCCTCGGGAAAAATAACGGCTGTAATTTCCCCTTGCTTTCAGCCGTTCGCAGTAACTGTGTGACAAAGCCACATTAGCTGATGTTACAAGGCCAGATCAGTCAATCATCCAGACTGTTGCCCCTGTAACTACTGAAAAGGCTGCTGACCCTCTTCAGGAACCACACGTTTGTCTGGCCTCTCCACAGATACCTCTCCGCTGTGGTTGCACCTACGATACGGATATCTGTATCGTTGAGGCACGCAAGCCACCCCACCTCGGCAATGTCTGTGGTTCATGTGAGTGGAGTACAGGATTATAAATACAAAATCAGTTGATGGTATCGCAGGAGTAAGTCTGATAATAAGAAAACAGGAATGCGGGTAAGTTACTATGAACAGCATAATGAATTCATTAACGTAGCAAAGACAGACACGAAGCCAACACCGACAACAGTAGTACAATTTTATATGCCGACTAGCTCTACCGATGATGAGGAGATGGAACAAATGTATGAGGAGATAAAATAATTTATTCAGACAGTTAAAGAAGAGGAAAACTTGATTGTGCTGGGGGACTGGAACTCGGTAGTAGGAAAGGGAAGAGAAGGAAATGTAGTAGATGAATATGGACTTGGGAAAAGGAATGAAAGAGATCGCTTAGTAGAATTTTGTGCAGAGCTCAATTTAATAATCACAAACACTTGGATTAATCATCATGAAAGAATGTTGTATATGTGGAAGAGACCAGCAAATACTTAGAGGTACCAGATTGACGTTATAACCGTAAGGCAGAGTTTTAGAAACCAGTTTTGAACTGTAAGACATATCCAGGAGCAGATATAGACCCTGACAATAATTTATTGGTTATGAACTGTACGAGGGAAACCGCAGAGGAACACCAAGAGATGGATACATAAGCAGATTCAAATAGATGTAGGTTGCCGTTCTTATGTGGAGTTGAAGAGGCTTGCTCAGGATAGGATATTGTGGAGAGCTGCATCAAACCAGTCTCAGGACTGAAGACCACAACAACAACGAACTGTAGATTAAAATTTAAGAGACTGCAAAAAGGTAGAAAATTAAAGAGATAAACCGGGCCACATTGAAGGAACCAGAGGTGGTTGAGAGATTCAGAGGGAGCATTAGGCAAGGCTTCTCTGAATAGGGGCAAAGTAATACAGTAGAAGAATAATAAGTAGCTCTGAGAGATAGAGTGGTGAAGGCCGTAAAGGATCAAATAGTTAGAATGATAAGGACTAATAGAAATTTCTGGATAATACAGGAGATACTGATCTTAAATCATGAAAAGAGATAACATAAAAATTCAGCAAGTGACGCAGACGAAAGGAAGTACAGATTGCTGAAAAATGAGGTTGACAGGAAACACAGAATCAAAATGTTCAAATGTTTGTGAAGCTTATGGGACTTACCTGCGGGGTTATCAGTCTCTGTACTTACAGACTACTTATAAACTACTTTATACTAAATACAACACAAACAGCCATGTCGAGGGAGGATTCGAACCCCCGACGGGGAACGACCTCGCGCATCGGAGCATAGCGCCTCAATGCGCTCGGCCCCTCCGCCGCCGCTAATAGCTCTTTCCCTCTCTTGCCGCTGCACAGTCCGCTCCAGGCACACATTTCATTTGCCGATGTTGTAATCCTACTTCCAATTACAGTGGAGACTCGATTAATAGGACCATTTGTTGTTATATGCTATTCGGGTAATCGATAAGAACCGGGTGTACACGCGTACAAAGAAAAAAATTCCCGTATCTTTCCCAGTTAAAAATACATTTTTCAGCGGTGACCAAGCCCGCCAGTAACAATGGGTAAAATACCCATTCTTGATTTGAAGGAATATTTATTTACATTGAGCAGCGCAGGGATGGCCACTCCCAGTCAGGCCAGCCTGGGAAAAGGGGAAATCACTTTTCCGATTTTCACGCTGTAACAACTATTGACGGTATGTAGGACCAATCACATCATTTTATAAACTTATTTTTTCCTTACATGTTTTCCATTACTTGTGAAAATCGAAACTACCTAATTTTCATCCTGTGCGAGTTTTTAGTTCCATAATGCTTCCCACACTACTTTTAAGAAAGCTCTCTAATAAAACATTAACCTTTTGTTAACTCGTAACAGTCGTTTCAAAATGGCACTCTTTGTCAAGTATATGTTCCTATTTTTATGTATAGAGATTACTGACAGCGGGGGGGGGGGGGGGGGGAGTGCAACTTTCAGACAACTATTCACGCTTAAAAAATATGAACCGCTCGGACTGGCGGTGACAGTATACTTTTTCAAATGGTAAAAATAATTCACGTTTTTCCCCGAGTGAAATACGCTTTTTCACAGATAAAATACACATTTTCTAAGTGTAAGCATATTATGTTAAGTGACAATATGTTTCCGCATGAATCTATGAAACTTATCAATCCTTAGAAAGATAAATATTTCATACACTGGCGTGGAACTTCTAGGGGTTAAAAATGCACTTAATATGTCAGCGATGTTTTCGTGAAGTGTAGATGTTGGGGACGGTGTGATGATTGATGGGAAATAAGAACAGCCAATCATGGGACAGGTACAGTCAGCCAATCAGATTTTTTTCTTTTTTATTATTTCTTGTGTTTCGTAAATGAAGTTCGCGTATATTTTAGTTTTATCGTGATAAATTAATGTAATTCAATGGAATACCATTTATCATTTATTGGGTATACGCTTTGCAGGAATTCAATAGAATTTTAATTGCTGCCAGTAAAACAAGCAACACTCACATATACACTCTTGCTTGTGTAATTTTTTAATGTTTTCTGTGAATGTATCACATAACGATTGACCCCCGACATTAAGTTCATGTTCTGGTTACATCGCAAGGCGAACATCGATGTGTTTACTTACCAAAATCGTGGAAATCTACTTTTATATGGTGTATGACTGTTGCATTTTAGTTGAGAAGAATGCAATAATATTTCAGAGAAGCGTGCTTTCTAATGTATTTTTGGCGAGTGACAAAGTTGCTATGTCACGGAAGTCAGACCGTAATTAGGAGAAAAATTTCCTTTGCACAGCTGAAAGACACAGCCGTTTTTTTCTGTTTACAGGCAAATTTTAAAACGCAAGACGCTGCGACTGAGTGTACCTTTGTAGCTACCGACGCGAAGAGAGCACAGATATAAAAATTGAACTTTTGTTGGTTACGTCCTATGTCACTAATAATGAATACTTCCTGTGTTCGTCAGTCAAACGTTTTTAAAGCAATGGCCTTTGTAGCTGCCATTTATGTGAAGCCGTGGTGGAGCATAATTATCATATCGACGCGTTGCGAAGTGCGACTGGCGTTTATTCACCAGCGAAGAATGGCAACTTCGTCGTCGCATTTCATTGCAACATAGTCGCGTTAAGTTGTTGCCAGCAGACGGCAACAATATGGACTCCACATTAAAGCCCTGTATATGTAGGGCTTTGCTCCGTCTCAGCGTCGCATACATTGCAACTACTAATGCAGTTCCTTTACAAACTCTTAGGTGACAAACCTGGGGAGTGTTCATTAGTAATGACATACTACTGTCTGTAACGAGTGGGGAATCCAGGATTAGCCGCGGTAGAGTAGCCGAGCGGTCTAAAGCGTCTCGCTGCGCAGCGCTCGGTGCTCGCCGTGGAGATTCGAGTCCTCCCTGGGGCATGGGTGTGTGTGTTGTCCTTAGGTTAGTTTACCTAGGTTTAAGTAGTTTGTAAGCTACGGACTGATGACCACGCAGTTTGGTCCGATAGATTTACAAACAATTGAATTGAATCCGGGATTCTGACCTGGAAGGGGGGGGGGGGGGAGGTTGAACTCATAGAAATTTTGAAGCGTGGCATCAAGTTAGGTGATAAATAAATTAATAAATAAAAGATGTCCCGATCCGTGTTTGGTTACGCGGTTTTCGTAGGATATTTTCATCATGCTCTGGGAGGGGGGCGGCCGCTGTCCCATAGCTCCTCCCTCCCCCTGCATTCTCCATTGTATGTGACCGACAGAAGTACAAAGCGTTCGAAATTCAAAATCCATTTCATAAGTACTAGAACCTCAAGCAATAAACTAACTACGCGCGGGAGTGGCCGCGTGGTCTAAGGCATCATGTCATGGACTGGGTGGTCACTCCCGCCGGAGGCTCGAGTCCTCCCTAGGGCGTGAGTGTGTTTGTTTAACTTAATGTGTAGGGTAGTTTAAGTAATTTGTTAAGTATAGGGACTGGTGACGATACCAGTTGGGTCCAATAGGTTTATAAACATTTGAACATTTGAATAAACATTTTATTTTGTGCCCCACATATATAATGAATGGTTAAGCCACAGTCACGAAGAATGTACAAAAATTCTTTATTCGCATTATCGTAACTAATTTCGATGCACTGTGGCACCATTATCAAACGTATGAATAAGAAAAATTACAAATTGCAAAATAATAAGTATTAACTGACATTGGCATGTAAATAAATTTTGAAAAAATACAGTTGATTTGGTAACTGGAACCAGGCCATTTAAAGGTGTCAAACCGGCCTCCACTGGCTGCAGTATCCACAGCACACGGTACCATACCATAAGTTATCCACGCCATACAGCAGCATATATCACACACAAGCAAAATTGTCTGAAAATAAAATATTATCTATTTCTATTTTTTACATATTTCCATACAAATGCTTTCAGAAAGGACTTCCTACATTTAAATTAATATTCGATGTCAACAAATTAAGCTTCTTCAGAAATGATTTTCTTCCCATAGCCATTCTGCATTTTATGTCTTCTTTACTTCGGACATCGGAAGCTATTTTGCTACCAAAATAACAAAACTCGTCTACTACTTTTATTGTCTCATTACCTAACCTAATTCTTTCAGCATCGCCAGATTTTTTGACACTACATTCCATTACCGTTATTTTATTCTTGTCAATGTTCATCTTATACCCTGTCCATTCAGTTAAGGGCTCTCCCAGGTCCTTCGCAATCTCTAACAAAATTACTATGTCATCAGCAAATCGCAAAGTTTATATTTCTTCTCCTTGAACTTGAATTCCTTCTCCAAATTTTCCGTACATTCCTTCACAGCTTGCTCAATGTACCGATTGAACAATCCTATCTTACTTTCTTCCCAACCTCTGCGACCCTTTCACGCCCTTCTACTCTAAACTGCTGTCTGTTTTTTGTACAAGTTGAATATAACTCTTCGCTCCCTATATTTTACCCCAGCTACCTTCAGAATTAGAAAGAGTGTATTCTAGGCAACATTGTCAAAAGCTTTCTCCAGATCTACAAATGCCAAACGTGTAGGTTTGCCTTTCCTTAGCCTATCTTCTAAGATAAGTCGTAATGTGAGTATTGCCTCCCATGTTCCTACATTTATCCTAAATCCAATCTGATTTTCCCCAAGTTCGGATTCCATCAATTTTTCCATTCGACTGTAAATGATTCGTGTTAATATTTTGCAACCATGATTTATTAAACTGATAGTTCTGTAATTTTCACATTTGTCTGCACTTGCTTGCTTTGGAAATGGAATTATTATATTCTTTATGAAATCGGAGGAGGTTTCCCCTATTTCATATATCTTGCATACCAGGTGGAACAATTTCCACATGATTTGCTCTCCTGACGATATCAGAAGTGCAAACGAAATTTCATTTACACCAGGGGCCTTGTTTGGACTCAAATATTTTAGTGCTCTGACACATTCTTGTCCCAGTATCGTATTTCGTATCTCATCTTCCTCTACTTCCTCTTCCATTTCTGTAATACTGCCTTACTGGTCATATCCTCTGTATAGGCCCTGTATATATGCCTTCCACTTTTCAGCTTTCCCTTCTTTGAGTAAAACTGGTTTTTCATCGGAGCTCTTGATGTTCACGCATCTACTTTCCTTGTCTCCAAATATCTCTTTTATTTTCCTGTAGGCAGTTTCTACCTTTCCCCTAGTTATACATTCTTCTATGGTCTTGCATTTGTCATATAGCCAATACTGCTTAGCCAGTCTGCACTTCCTGTCAACCTCATTTTTAGCCGTCTGTACGCTCTTTCGCCTGCTTCACTTGCTACATTTTTATATTTTCTTCTTTCATCAATTAATTTTAGTATCTCCTGTATTATCCACAAATTTCTATTAGGCCTTGCCCTTCTACTTATTTGATCCTCTGCAGCCGTCACCACTCTATCTCTCGGAGCTACCCATTTTTCTTCTGCTACATTACTTTCCCCTGTTTCAGTCAATCCTTGCCTAATGCTCCCTCTGAAACTCTCAACACAATCTGGTTCCATCAATTTGTCCAGGTTCCATCTCCTTAGTTTTCTACCTTTTCGAAGTCTCTTAAGTTTTAATCTTCAGTTCATAACCAATAAGTTATGGTCAGAGTCTATATCTGCCCCTGGATACTCTTATAGTTTAAAGCCTGGTTTCCAAAACAGTGTCTTACCATTATAAGTTCAGTCTGGTACCTTCCAGTGTCTCCTGGTCTCTTCCAAATGTACAACCTTTCACGATGGTTGAACAAACTGTTTGTAACTATTAAATTGTGCTCTTCACAAAATTCTACCAGGCGATCTCCTCTTTCATTCCTTTTCATTACACAATATTCACCTACGACATTTACTTCTCTTTCCTATTGATGACTTCCAGTCCCTCATCACAATCAAGTTACGATCACTAGCCAGTAGAGCGCACTGCAGGCCATGTCGCAAATCCACTTGTGTCTGTCGTCTGCTGCCATAGCCCATAAACGCTAGACGTCGGTTAGTTTCACATACCACATTGATTTCTGCGGCTATTTTACACAGTGTTTCTTATTTGTTGGCACTGTCAGTGCTACACAAATGCCACTTCTCTCTGTTATTAAGTGGAGGCCGTCAGGTAAAATGTTGTCCGTGGTTAGACGAAGCGGTTGAAATTCGGTATTGTCGCCGCACTCTTGACACTGTGGACCTCGAAATATGAATACCCTAACGATTTACGAAATGGAATGTCCCATCTCCAACTAGCATTCTGCGTTCGAAGTCTTTTAATTCCCTGTGCACCGCCATAGTCACGCCAGAAATCTTGTCACGTGACTCACTGAATTTGAAATGGTAGCTCTGCTAATGCACCGCCCTTTTATACCTTGTGTACGCGATACTACCGCCATCTAACTGCGCGTCTCATTATCCAATAACTTTTGTAAGTGTTATGAAAAATAATTGTGCTATAACATTCCTTTGGAGCACACCTAGGGTTTGCGGATTGAAACAATAAAATATCCGTTACAAATTTCAAAATGTCGGAATTTTTTAGTTGAAAGGAAGGAAGGAAGATTGGGGTTCAACGTCCCGTCGACAGCGTGGTCATTAGAGACGGGGCTCACGCTTGGATATTTGGGTAAGGATGTGGATAGGAAAAGGACATGCCCTGTCAGAGCATCCAGGCTTTTGTCTGGAGTGATTTGTAGAAATCACGGAAAACCTAAATCAGTGTGGCCGTAGATAGATTTGAACCACTGTCCTGAATGCGAGTGCAGTGTGTTACCACTGCGCCACCTTGTTCGGTATTTTGGAATTGTTGTCACGAGAAATGAATATTACGAGGGTCGTTTCAAAAGTAATGCCTCCTTACGAAAGTAATGCCTCCTATTTTCATTCGTGGAAACAACAGGAATACATAAATCACAACAGCACAGCTAAAGAGAGCATTATTTCTGTTACAGACTGCCATTTATCCCTATAGTCGCCACCATTCGTTGTGCACTTTTGCCTACGGGCTACGATGAATCAGAACCTGCATGCTGCGTTTGTAAAAATCAGATCCAGCTGAGGCTAACCACCTTCTGACAGCTTTGACAACAGCATCCGAGACTTGGAATTGTTCGCTATGTTGTCCATCTTTTATAGAAGGCACTACATTGGGACTGTACGATGGAGGTGGTAAGACACTCCAAACTGTTCCAATGTTTGTAAACCTACTGAGGTCATTGGTCCCTAGACTTACAAATTAAATAAAATAACTTATGCGAAGAACAACACACACTCAAGCCCGAAGGAGGACTCGACGTCCGACGCGAGCTGCCGCACGACCCCTAACATGGCGCTCCAGACCGCTCGGCCATTCCCGCGCGGCTAAGCCACTCCATGCGAATTTTGCAATGAGTTGCGTCGTCGTAAAACTGGTGTCGAGCCAGACGTTATCATACTGCAGCTGAAGGTTGGTCTTCTACTATGGCCTTACCCTGGAAATCTGGGCTTGTAACATACTGAATGTATAGTTTCTCCAGGCTTCAGGACATCCAAAAGAACCACCACTAATCATCTCAGAAGACTGTGTACATCACTTTACCTGCAGACGGCAGTGGCTTGAATTTCTTCTTTGACAAAGAATTCCCATATCAAACTTCCTGGCAGATTAAAATTGTGTGCCGGAACCGGGACTCGAACCTGGGACCTTTGCCTTTCGCGGGCAAGCGCTCTACCGACTGAGCTACCCCGACACGACTCACGATGCCGCCTCACAACTTTACTTCCGCCAGTACCTCGCCTCCTACTTTCCAAAGTTGTGAGGCGGCATCGTGAGTCGTGTCGGGGTAGCTCAGTCGGTAGAGCGCTTGCCCGCGAAAGGCGAAGGTCCCAGGTTCGAGTCCCGGTTCCGGCACACAATTTTAATCTGCCAGGAAGTTTCATATCAGCGCACACTCCGCTGCAGAGTGAAAGTTTCATTCTAATTCCCATATCGCCATTCTATGGACTGTCTTTTGGATTCCTACTCAAATTTATGACATCACATCTCATCTCCAGGGACGACGCTATTCAGAAAATTGTCACCTTCAGCTTCATACCTACTGCTCAGTGTGTATCGTGAATGAATAGCGTCAGTTGTGTTTCACATGACCGTTGCTTTCAAAACACATATTGTTTCCTACAGAGAAGATTATCTGTCTCCAGAAACATGATACTTTAGCATAAGACTTGTTCTAAATTTCTACAACAGATCGACGTCAGAGATGTAGGCCTATAGCATTCTGTATTTTGTATTTTCATGACCCTTCTCGATAACTAGAATTACCTATACCTTTTTTCCGAATCATTAGGAACGAGTCGTTCCTCTATAGGTCTGCAGCGCGATACTGCTATAAAGGGCCAAGTTCTCTCGATTTCTCTGTTTAAAATCGAATTGGTATCCTGTATACCCTGCGACCTTCTTCATAAAAGTGTACTTACTATTCAGTCAGTACGTATGCCTGTACAGTCATGGAAAAATAGCTTAATAATTATCATGTCCACCTAATATATTCAACATTTAGTACGTAGTAGTATATTTTATGCCCTTTAAAATGTAAATATTCTTAATTTTTTTCTGATCGGTTCCACATCCGCAAGGGCAATTACATTGGTGGATCTCTGGAAGGTACATAAACACATCTGATCTCATTTTATGAGTATTTATCGTGTTTCTCATTTTCTGACATGTTCTACGTCCAAGAGAATCATCAATTTGGATCAACTGGAACGAAAATTACATCTAATGTAATCTATACCGAACGCTCTACTCTCGAATTGTTGACAAGAGTCAACAAAAGACGAGCGTATTGTAAACAGATAGGTAGTGAAAAAGAGAGTTACTGTATTCTTTATAACCTCGCGGGGATTTTTTTTAAAGAACTGGATAAAATCACGTACATTACTCATGATGTTATCGTCTTCGTGCACAAGACCATATGTGGAGTAAGCAACGGGCACTATTTGTTTTTTCCTGTTCTCAGGATATACACTCCCGACACGTCTTTTAGGAAAACTGGCAGAGTCTCGCAGCAGAGAGATTTGCATTGTGAGTTGTGAATACCGGTTATAAAAACTGAAATATGTCCAATTCGTATCGATCTTCGGATCCTTCATCTCTTTTAATAGACGTTTTAAATGACGCTCAATGTTACTTGCGATGATACAGTTCTATTGCATGAATGACAAATTTATAATCAATATCCTCGTTTTTCTATGATTTCTGTGAGTTCCAACCATCGGTTATCTCTTTTGCACAGTGATCTAGAAGCAATCCATTTTTCCAGTAGAATTATTATATCACTCAAAAGGAAAACCAAAAGCTACCAGGTTACAGAATTTGACATGAACATTGCACCAGATTCGCTCGTGATTTTTACTAATCTCATGCGACCTTCCGTTATCGTAACAGAAAACCATATCCATATTTCCCCCTCGCAAGCGAGACCGCGACTTGGCTTAACACCGTTTCTTGGAAATTACCAGTAATTCCCTGCAGTGTTGAAAATGGCTATAATATGTACTCATAATGAGTGATAGTTACGTGCGGGGGTGGGGGGGGGATGACTAGATGCTTGAGGGAGCTGTTCTGAGGCCGCTGATCTTTCTTATTTATGATATGTCTTCTAGTATAATAGCAAGTTCTAAAATATTTTTATTAGCTGAAGACACCAGCTTGGTAGTGAAAGATTTTAGGAATATTGACGAACTACCAAATAATACAGTTAAAGAAATAAGTTCCTGACTTGCAGAAAATAAGTTGATATTGAATCACAGTAAACTCGGTTTACACAATTTCTAACACACAATGAAACAACAACTGGCATTATGATTACACGAAGTGGGTATATAGTGGGACTGAACAGTTCAAGATCATCCTGCAGTTATTTAAGGAACTAGGGATCCTCACTGTAGCTTCACAATATACAGGGTGTCTCACGAAAGACGCCTGCCAGGCGACCGCAGATTGCGCGGTACGGCTCCCAGCCACCGCCAGCACATCCGCCAGCCACAGCGGCGTCCGATTCTCGTACTCTATTGTGCAGCGGGCGCATACACTGAGTTAAAGTCTAAAAAACATTGCCTTCTGAGTAACCTAAGCTTACCTTTATTTACAGTAGATGTTCAAAATGATGTCCCTCTATGGACAGGAGCGGCCTGACATCTCTTGAACACGTTTGCAAACACTCGACGAATTTCGGCTGCCGAAATCTGGGAAATGACTAGTCAAAAATATTCAAATGTTTGTAGAACTTATGGGACTTAACTACGGGGTCATCAGTCCCTAAGCTTACAAACTACTTATGAACTAGCTAAGACTAAGGACGGCACAAATATCAATGCCCGAGGGGGGATTCGAACCCCCGACCGTAGTGGCTGTGCAGACCGTGACTGGAGCGCCTCAGTCCCCTCGGCCACAAATGACTAGTCGAATCCTGTCTTTCAACTCTTCGAGTGTATGGGGATTACTTGCATACACCTTGACTTTTAACATTCCCCAAAGATAAAAGTCACAGGGATTTAGATCTAGAGAACGAGGAGGCCAGTCAACTATCCTATCATAAAAAACACTTCGTATTGCTGCCATACAAGCATTGGAAATGTGCGTTCTTACATTGTCCTGCATGGAATAACTGTACAGATTTTCGTTGGGTGAAAGTTCCTGAAAAAATGGATGCAGGGTATTGTTCACATTCCTTTCAGAATTTATTGTTTCGTGAAAAAAGATTGGCCCAATTATTTCTGTATGAATTCTAGCTGACATTCTACATACGATTCTGTTTTTGCATAGTTCAGCACAAGAAACACTCGTTGATCCTTCGTGTGTACCATACTGTAAGGAAACTTGACAGCAAACTCAAAACAAAACAGCCGAACACATCTGTCATGCAGTACAGAACACAAGAGCACGGTGTTTCTACCTGACGACAATAGGGCCGGATTCGGCGCTGTTGCCAAGTGTCCCAGAACACGCATAGCGGCGACCGGCAGGTGTAGCGGCAGCAGGCGACAAACGCGCCGCGCAACTCGCGGACCACTTCCAGGCGTTTTTCGTGATACACCCCTGTGGCGTAACTATGGGGGGGATGAGGGCGATATACCCCCCCCCCCCCGAGCCTGAAAAGAAGAAGAAGAAGAGAGAATAAGAAAAAGAAAATAAAAAAGGAAATTGTATAACAGCAATCTGGTAAAGGTAACGATTGGAAACTTGGGGTGTTTTACCACAAGCTTTGATTTGATGGGAGTGAATTAGTTTCTTCAACGGGAGTGGTAGATAGTAGTCTGTCTGGAAACTGACTAAAATTTTGCTCGTCAAGCAGATCCACAACCCCCCCCTCCCCCCCGAAGCCAAGTCCTAGTTACGCCACTGAGACACCCTGTATATATTCACTCATGAAATTTGTTTTTAACAATCTGACCCAATTAAAAAGTAATAGCAGTGTGCATAGCTACAACACTAGGAGAAACGGTGATATTCACTATTCAAGTTTAAATCTAACTTTGGCACAGAAAGGGGTGAATTATGCTGCCACAAAAGTCTTCCGTCACTTACAAAGTACCATCAAAAGTCTGACAGACAGCCAATTGGTAAATTTTTAGATAAAACTTTTTAAAAAATCATTAAAAAATGAGTTTCATGTATAGACACAATTTACTAAAGTGACACATTCCACATCATTGTGAAATGTTGTATATATGATCTATGGAACAAGTATTAAATTAATCTAATTTAGTAGTTCAGTTAGATAGTAGTAATCTGTGTGGAAAGCCCATGTTCAGCATCTTGTGCAAAAACTGGATGCTACGTTATTTACCATTCGAACAATATCGGAAATAACTCAAATAAGTGATAGTTTGAAACGAGAAATAGTCTACTTCGCTTTTTTTATTCGTTTATGTTGTATGGTGTTACTTTTTGGGGGTAACTCCTGTGATACAAAAAGGATATTTACTTGCAGAAACGGGCGGTTCGAACAATATGTTGTGTAAGCTTGCGAATTGTCAACCACGGTTTAGTAGTCTAGGAATGCTGACATTTCTCTATCAGTACATATTTTCTCCAATGTCATTTATTGCTATTTCTTGTTATTCCAAAAGACTTAGCACCTTTCAGTCAGCTGAAACTAGACATAAAAATCCGCATTTGGATCAAACCTGTTTGACACTAGTGCAGAAAGTCAAGGGAAGAAAGAAAAAAATTGTATAACAACAAACTGGTAAAGGTAAAGATTGGAAACTCGGGGTGTTTTACTATAAGCTTTCATTGGATGGGAGTGAATTAATCTTCAACGGGAGTGGTAGATGGTAGTCTGTCTGGAAACTGACTAAAATTTTACTCATCAAGCAGATCTATCCCCCCCTCCCCCCCAAAGCCAAGTCCTAGTTACGCCACTGTTCTGCTGTATCCGTTTTCAGTAAACTGCCAGATGCATTTTTAAGTCTAAAGTGAGGAGTTTTTTCGTGGATCACTCTTTCTATTCTGTCAAGAAATTGCTTTAAAATATGAAAAAAGCTAATTTCTGTGTTACATTGTTGATTATTGTTACGTATGCATAGGCGTTTCTTTTGTATAGGTTGTTACACGTTTCACTTACCGGTACTACTCTTTTGTTACAATTCGATGTACTTACTCGTTGCAAGACCATGAAGACTTGCTCCTTAATCCGTCCTGTAGAGCATGATAAATACAACTAAATAAAATTTATGATCTCCGTTTAGGTACCAAAGCTCTATAAGCTGCACTACTTAAAATATCGCGTAACAGCCCTTGATGTGATTTCCTTCCTAAAAAGATGTAAATTTAGGATCTTCTTTCACAATACCTTTTAACATATTTCGTTCTCTTTGTATTAGTTTCTGTGATCGACCTCTTCTTTTCCTGTTACGGGTAACGAAATTATTATTTTTTTTTCCTATATCGCAATATTATGGACTATAAAGTTGCCCGCCTTCTTCCTATATCAACTATTTCTGAAAAGGTTTTTCCTTTTTCATGTAGGGAGGTAAGTATTTGACTTTCCTATAATGTTGTTTCCTTCCCATGCAGTCCATTAAACTGTGGTACGACATTCACTGCATATCAGTGTGAAGGCTGCAACCGTTCGCTTGTCGTTTCCCTGTTCACATTTTCAGTCGTGTATGAATACTTTTCTCCCCACTGTGTGAAGCCAGCTGGTACAGAATTTTTATTTACTTTTTACAGAAGGCTGATGTAGTTAATCCTTTTATTTACATCCATTAGAAAGGAAACTCCATCCTGTTTTAGTTTACCAAATAACATCTCTGGTTGTGATATTTATTTAGTTGTAGGCCTCAATTCCTATACATGAATACTTCTCTCCATATGCAATGAGCTACCGCTGTTTATTTTCATCGAATTATGATGTCAAACCCTGTATCGCTGTGAGATGACCCTGGATAAATATATCAAATCAAAATAGGAACAGTGGAAACCGATAACATCAACAAGGTCTGCAAAGTCTGGGTAGAGCTACTCCTTAAGCAGGAGAACTGAACAACTACACGATAGTTCTTTGCTAGGCACAGTATACTCTGTTTTCAATAGCTATTTTGTAAGACAGTTATAGTCTTAAAATCACAGGCTTCCTAAACTAATTAATGCTCTTAAAATAGCCCGTCAAAATGTGTGCGAAAATGGTTTCTTACGTTACCAGATAGCAACAGAATATGTTCACACGAACAATTAAAAGAAAAATGCTATGTCTGCGCAGCGCGTAGGCTACTTCTTGTGAATTTTCTGTTTACTTACTACACGTCAAAACTCCACTTTTTAATTTGTATAACACCGTTTTCATTTTTTTTTTAAATTTTGTTCTTACTTCAAATGATAGTTCAAATCCGATATCAACCACTGTGATGTATATTTCCTTATTTTCCTACAACTCAAGCGCCGGAATGTTTTATTTGAAAGCACAGGGCCTAGTTCTCCTCTCCTTCCCTAATCTGAGATTGTGTTCCGTCACTAACAACCTTGTCGAATACACGTCAAAACTATTCCTTCCTTCCTATGTACAAATAGAAAATAATTGTTCTATACCAACAATTGTTCAGTCTTACGTTCGTGTTTTATGCACTTATTTGCTCCCAAACAGCTCCAGAGTTGAATTTGTGGCTGTCGGGATACCTTTTACGCTCAAGTAACTTTCATACTTTTTTTTCGACCTATATGTTCGTTCCTATAACATTTGAAGCCAACAATAATTAGATTTCAAGTAACAAATTACAAGAATTGTATTATCAACTTTACAACTCTAATGTATTTGTAACCTCGTCTGTCATAAATTTTGATGCAAATATCAGGCTGTTTTAACCGTTCGTTTTAGTTCTTTGATGAAAGTACGCTGCCAATAACGCTGGACCAGTACCACCGACCTCGGTTACACCAAATGAAAATGGCTGATGTGCGTAGCGGAGATGTTGTTAGGTTATTAATATCGGTTATAACGTTTTATTGATATTTTGTGCGTGTATTTCTGTAGCTATTGTTGGACAAGATCCGAATGAGTGGCGAAAGACGCATTACACGAAACAATGGGGTTGCTGAACTCTCTCATAATCTATTCGCTATGGTGTAATTATATTCTGTCAATAAGCTGTGTGGTGTCGTACTCACTACCCTGTGAGACTATGTATCACAAGCTTTACGGCGTTTAAATGACGTTTTTGTGTCTGTGATCCCGTTTCATTTTTGCAAAATTTGGACAAACTTTAGTTAAACCAAAGTGTGTGTCTGTGTGAATCAGGTTATGTCAGGAAAGTGTTGATGTGAGGAAACTTAGCCGTTTTGTGCCTGTAAGTATATTGGTATCTGAGTTTCAGAACCATATTTTACAGTCTGGTAGTCGCTATAATGTCAAAATTAGTTATAAATGCCTTTGTAAGTAATGCAGCCAACTGATTGAGAATCATTTTATAAACATATAGGTGGTCAAGTGTTGCACCTCTTTTAAATTTTGGATATGGAATGCAGTTATTTACCACATGTGTGCACATGTACTTCATTAAGAAGTGTAAGGTTAATAGCTGATACAGAGAATTTCAGTGGAAGCTTCTAGCCAAAATATAATGGCAACTGATAATTCAGTTTTCAACCATGATCTCTGTTCACTGTGTGTTTAAAGGTGTCTTACTACATTGAAATTTTGTTTACCAAATGACAAAATGAAGTCACTAAGAAATTTGTTTAGACTCCTGGCAAGTGCTGCATTTCTAAATTGTTAAGTGGAGGGCACAAACTTCTTAATAACTGTCATATTTTTCCACTAAATTTTTAATTTATTGATGTTGTTATTTCAGGGTAAGAATAACATCCCATAACAAGTTAATTCTACATTCTTGTTTTTCTGTGGTTTGAATATTGGTTTCATGCAAACTAAATATATATCCATGCCTCAACTAATTAATGTTTTATGAAATACAAAGTTATAATATAGGGAAATTGCCTGTCATAAACCATTTAGAGTGGGGTATTTGTTTGATTTCTGAACATATACATTTCAAAATTCAAAAGGAAACTGTCACTGCTTGTTTTGAGTACAATATTGGTGTGTTTAAACAAATTTATCCTTCAGTTTCTGACATTCTGTGGGTGTAAATATTTTGGTAGTATTACATAGATTTCATACAAACACACATGTTTTTTTTAAGAAGAGCAGATAAAACAGGCTTTGTGGCTGATATTATATTGGCACTCTGTGTAAAAAGTAACAAACACATGAATAGAAAATTTTCGAATTTTTAAACAATGTACATTATATGTGGGACATATTAGAGTGTTGGTAAGGACTCGGTTTTTAATGTTTCATTCTGTCTCTTACTGAACTTTATGGTTAAGTTATACAACAACCCACTCTGCTCTGAATAGTTGGAAAATAAATAAATAAGATCTACAAATATATTGATAACATATATTTCAGTGTAATATTCCAGCTGTTCGTAAATACAATGCATGCAATATCCTGCAAATGCAGATTGTAATGATGAATTCAACCCCCCCCTCCCCCCCCCCCACAGGTTATAGGCATCTCCATGTCAAAAATTGTTGTAAGTCTCATTCTCTGCCTTGCCTTTCCTTCCCTCTCCTCTATAAATATTATGTTACAATAAGACAGAAGGTAACATTTCCTGTTGTATGCCAGTAGTGGGCCATGTAAAACGTGGTGGTGTTTGTCAAAGGTTGATGGTGCACTTTTGACACAGTAACCTGTAGGATATCTTCCATTAAGGTCATGACTTTCATCTCATTTTGCTATAATTGGCCTCAAAAGTTTCAGAACGGTCAACTGAAAATTCAATTAGGTCACTGTGATCAGACACGATGTTCAAAAACTAAGACAGTTCCGGAAAGAGGCTCATAATACAGGAACATACTGCATCAGGTACATAATTTAACAGCTGAATGATAAATTTTTTTTCAACACAATATAAGTTAACATACAGTCCAACTTCAGGATTAGTGGTTTCTGGGTAAAGCATTAGACTGGAAGCCAAAGGGCCAGAGGTTCGAAACCCAGTCAAATCCCGAATTTCTTTCAGTCTGTGTTTCAACCCAGCCTTTAAATCTTAACAATGTGAGGAGTCTCCAAACACGACAGGTGGGTCGGATTCCACATAAAACTGTAGTTCTGTTTTTTTTTTCTCCCTTCCTTGTTGGATAATTGGGGTAGGTTATGGGATATGCAAGTTATCATAGTGGCTCCCAATTGAAAGACCTACACCAGGCCACTGAGGCACACAAAATTATTATTACCTCTATTGTTTCAATGTAATGTCATGTAGTGTGCAAATGAAAAATACTGTTCGGTATGTATATTTAAGGTCTGTGCAGAAATGTTTGCATTTGAAAGGAAAAACAGAATAATGGTCAGACACAGGGGAGGAAACATTAAATTGTGTTTTTGGCAATATGTTGTGTACTTACTATGATACTTGGAAACAGCACAGTAAATGATGCTTTCTCCATAGATTGATTGATTCACTGAAGAAAGAGTATGATTCGCATATATTGAATTGAAAGTATCCCTATCTGGTTCCAGCTATTGCTCGGTCTTGGTGCCGACGATTCCTCTCCATCTGGCTCTGTCCTCCCACAACTTTTCTTCCTCCACCTTTTTGCCAGCTCCAACCTCTTCTTTCAACATATGTTTTCTTTCCTGTTTTCCAGTGTCCTTGGGTGCCCTCCTGGTCTTTTTCCATGTGTCTTTGGTTCTTCTATAATTTTTGGTATTTTCTGCCCACAAATGCTCTTAACATGCCTATAACACCTACACACTTTCCTGTTTAAGGTCCTTCCTTGTAGCTACATTGTTTACTCTGTCCATTCTTGTTTTTCCACTGCTCTGAAAAATTTAATTTCCCCTGCTTGAAGTCTGTTCCACTCTCTTCTGTCATTGTCCATGTTTCTCTTCCATGCCTAGAAATAGGGAAATTACAACTTTTGTACATAAAGAGTTTCACTTTTATGGAACTTTCTTATTGCAAAATTGGATGATTTATTATTTGATAAAAATCGCTTCGATGCCCAAATTACCAATTGAAATGTATCAAATCAAATTTCCGTTCATTCTGTCTGGTTCAGTTTTTAAAGAGGATTCAACTATTGTAGCAAACATGAGCACATTACACTATAACTGAAATATGTAAAATTTTACCAAGTCTTGTGTTACATTGTTGAAATGTGTGCAACAGAATACTGTGTGCTGTTCTGCACATGGGTCAAGGAAGTGTGGTCCTAATGCAAATTGAGTTTTTGTCTAATTTTAACTGTGTGCAAGTTGTTATTTATAATAAGAACATGATAAACTAACATTTATTCCATTACTGCTGTAGTGCTACAATTCTGACCATGGGTTGGTTTTATATGACAGTTTACCATATCTCTATTCACATAGGGACTGAGTTGTTCAGAGTGAATAATTGTATGTCCACCCTGTTTGATCAAAATGCCAGTTTTAGTAGGAAACTAACTTTGTTATGATTTAGCGTCAATTTATTTTCTATAAAATGAAATTTTCTTTAACTGTCTATTTGATAGAATGCGTGTTTCACTCAATAGCCTTCACTGCAAAGTTTGTGTCATCTGCAGACACAAATATTTTAGAATAACTTGTTGTATTAGAATGAAACAATAGTCGCCCCAGTACTAGCCCCTGAATATCCAGTTTTCTCTGTCTCTTTTTAAGTATGAGAAGAACTGATTGCCAGCTTCTCCGTAACGGGACAATTTTTACAGTAAAATGTTGTGATCAACATAATTAAATGCCTTAGCTAAATCGAAGATGACTCCTGGACTA
The DNA here is from genome assembly GCA_026315105.1 of Locusta migratoria. Lineage (NCBI taxonomy): Eukaryota > Metazoa > Arthropoda > Insecta > Orthoptera > Acrididae > Locusta > Locusta migratoria. The sequence goes on along the minus strand of CM048755.1, from coordinate 448,649,155 downwards.
TGTATCTGTTTCTTGAATAAATCCAGTGTTTCACAAAGACAAGGGACTGTAGTGTTTTCAGTTGGTGAGCCATTCTTAAATCAAACGTTAATAGCAAATTATGTGAACTGATCAATTAACTGTTACACACTGATCGAAAAAAATAGAAACAACCTAAAGGACTGTGTTAAATGCCACCAGGTGCAAGCTAATGGGTTTCAATGTTAGGGATTAATTTTTGAGACAATAATTTACAAAAGGGCATCCATATACTTACCTTGGAAGTGTATGTTGGTAATGCCTGGCATGGCTGAAGATAGTGGAACAGCTGATTTGTGTGCCTAATGATGACATCTGGCTACGCTCCAGTTCATCCTGTCGCCACAACCAATTTTCAATTATTTATTTATTTATTTTATTTTCTGGCTGCCAATTGACTACCATACTAGCAGAGGCACAAATATTGCCAACATACATTTCGAGACCATAATGCTGACAGCACTTTCAAGTTTTGCCATTTTTCATGGTCACTTGTGATCAGGCGGCACTCGGGATTTCTGCCTGTGCACAATCTGATTAACATGGGCAACTCGTGCTTGGCGGTGGTGGTAGTGGGGGGGGGGGGGGGGCAGAAATTTTGGCATGTTATTTTATGCTGATTCCCCCCCCCCCCCCCCCCCCCCCCCCGTGCTCCAGCATTATATAAAAAGGTTTGAGTATGATAAGAGTTTGGTGTCATACAAATGACAGGCCAGAGAGGCAAGTTTCGGTGGCACTTGTGTTGTATGCATAGGTTGTCCATGCATCTCATTTAGCGTAGCCAACTACATGCCAGTTTGACTTTTGGGTCATTCCATGTCAGTTCAACCCACCTCTCAACCTGACTCTCTCAGATTTATTTCAAATTTGGTGCATTCAGTGACCCATATAAGAGATGGAAAAATATCAATTTGTAATGCTGTATTACAACTGCAAAGAAAGTTAAAGGTCTGGAAAGTTTGGAATTTGTGTGAAATTTACATGCATTCGTCTCAACATAAAAGACTTAATTCTGGTTCTAATTTAGTTACAGCAATGAAAGTGGTATCATTGGAAATCTAATGAATAGACCTTTACACTGATATGCCACATGACACGTTTCTGAATATTTTTATTTGAAAGGTCATTGGCCCTGACTTTTGACCTTGAATATCTCAAAAGAATCCGTCTTCAAATTTTTTGAAAAAAATAATGTTATTGTTCCATTATGTTACAACAAATATGGTAAATATCAGGATGGCACACTAAAGGCATCATTCACAAAAAAATATTTTGTCATCTTAAACACCTTCAACATGCAGTAAGCAGCTTTTAGCCTAGAGCCATTTTTTTTCTAGAAAACCAGTTAATAGTAGCTACTTTTATTCTGGCCAATTCTGTAATATTTCTAGCTCCGACCAGCTAATCACAGAGACTTTTATTTCAACCAATCAATGTTAGCCTGTTGTAGTGAACAGCCAATGAGAGATTTATTTAATCACAATTAGACTGTTTTTTGGCTGTGGGTTGTTTAATAAAAGTGCTGTGTACATGTGTTGTAAAGAAACATTTAGTAATAGTTTGTAAAAAAAAATGGATTTCAAGTCAAAATTGTATTGTTGCAGTCCATTTAGGGAAGTAAGTCATACTAAAGTGCAAGTATGTAAGGAATGTTCAGGAGTTGATGATAAATGCCCTAATGAATGAACTTTCACTCTGCAGCGGAGTGTGCACTGATATGAAACTTCCTGGCAGATTAAAATTATGTGCATGAACTGGGACTCGAACCCGTGGCTAACCCATGTCTCCACCAAATCCTTTCTTCCAGGAGTGCTAGTCTTGCCAGGTTCGCAGGAGAACTTCTGTGAAGTTTGGAAAGTAGGAGGCGAAGTACTGGTGGAAGTAAGGTTGTGAGGACGGACCGTGAGTCGTGTTGGGATACCTCGGTGGTAGAGTGCTTGCTGGTGAAAGGCAAAGGTCCCAGGTTTGAGTTCCGGTTCCGGCACACAATTTTAATCTGCCAGGAAGTTTCAAATATCCTAATGTATAAAGTGGAAAAATTTGCACTAAATGTAGAAAGAAAATGTCGGAAATCCCAACAAGCACTGCAAATGTTACCTCAGTTGAGCCAGATACTTCCAGAGAAGATTTAAGGGAAGATGAAGTAGTTTCAGATGTGGCACTCGATTCTTTAAATAGCAGCCTTCAGTATGTAGGTGAATCTCCTGTGAAGAAAAAGAGGCTTCAGAGTGAGAAAAAGTACCCAAAGCAAAAACTGAAAAAATAGCTTCTGTGTTGGAGTATACTTATGTGGCACAACTGGAAAAAGAAGAGTGAAAATAGAGAAAGTGAAATCATCGCCCAGCTGAAAGATAAGTTTCACAATTCAGACCATATGTGCAACAAAATACAAATTCTAACTCTACCTCCGAAGAGTTGGAGTACAAGGAAAACTATGAAAGAATTTTCTGCTTCAGATTACATGGTGCGGAAAGCAAAACAGTAGCAGAACATGGTGTATTGGTGACACCAAATCCAAAGCCAGGTAAGACATGTGAGAAAACCGTTCAGCGTGGGCGTGATTTTTACTTTGCTCATGATGTGAGCCATATGATGCCAGGAAGAAAATGGAATTACAGTCCACAAGCAGAAGCACCTAGTGTTGCACAACCTTAAGGAACTGATTCCTATTTCAAAGATAAATACCCAGATATAAACATTGGATTTTGTGAGTTGCGGCCAATGTGGGTGGGACCCCATACTGTTTGTGTGTGTGTCACACAAGAATGTCAAGTTAATGATTGAAGGGTGTACACTGAAAGTGCTAACAAAGTGTGAAGAACACACATTACCATCACACATGCACTGTGTAGCATTTGTTACATGCATTCCTGCACTACCGGCATGTTTCTTAGGTTCATGTTCCTATTGTCCTAGTGCGACAAGACTAACTGAGTATGTGTATGACCTGTTTAGTAACAACTGCAGTGACGAAATTACATACAAGTGTTGGTTACTACACGCAGGGTAATTGTAGAGGCTATAACAAAGGCAACATATGATTTCATTGAGGTGTTTGCTCCTGGCACACTCATTTATCTCCCAGTAGGAATCACATTTCTGTAAAATCACCAAAGAAGGTCTCAAAGTAAATGAGTATCTTGTTCTTTGTGATTTTGCAGCAAATTCCTTCACCATTCAGGATGAGGTACAGGGATTCCACTGGAATAATTCACCCATTTGTAGCTTACTACAGAGACTCGAGCACTAATGAAATACAACATGTATCATACATGGAAATATGATTGCCTTCAGCATGATACAGTGTGCATTTGTTCTTTCCAGAAATTTTTTGTCAATTTCTTAAAATGTCAGTTTTCAAATCCAAAGCACATTTATTACTTTTCAGATGAATGTGGTGCCCAATACAAAAACAGAAAGAACTTTAGGAACCTGTCCTACCATCAGGAAGATTTTAATGTTACAGCTGAATGGCATTTTTTTTGTTGCTACAGCACATGGTTAAGGACCTTGTGATGGAGTAGCAGGGACTGTAGAAAGATTAGCAAGACTTGCCAGCCTCAAGCAACCTAATGAAAATCATATTCTGACATCAAGACAGTTGTTTAAGTGGTGCAAGGAAAATATTCCTTCATGTATCTTCCATTATACGTCGGTTTCCCATCATAATGAAGATTCGGCCAAGCTGAAACAACATTTCAAAAATAAAAGGACAATTCCAGGTAACCATAAGCTACATTGTGTAATACCTGTTAACTAAGGTTTAGTAAGGACAAAGACATATTCTGCTTTTTCACTGAGTAGAGAAGAGCCAGTGATCGGTATGGCAAATGAAAAGCTGTTAACAGATATACATGGACTTGTTGCCTGTATGTATGACAATAATTGGTAGGTTGCATTTGTCTTACAAACTTGTGAAGAAACAGATGTAGTAAAGGTCGACTTCTTGCACCCACATGGACCGTCTCCGTTATTTTTGTTATCAGAAAATGTGATAATGGAATCCAATTTAAAGAAAATGTGACGTTATCACCAGAGTCGATCCAGTGACACCAACTGGAAGGACATACAGTCTCACTGCATCAGATCTGGCGAACATTGACAATTTAGTTGGAGAATTATGAGGAGAGGTCTAATCACACTTTTCATTGCCTTTTTATTAAAAATTGGAATGTAAATGCTCCATAATACCATTATAATAATGCAAACCATATTTTTGTAGAATATTACTTATGGATTGTATGTTACCATAATTTGTTTCATATATAGAGTTCATTACAGCGGTGTATTGATGTTGACAAAATATTTTTTTTGTGTATAATGCCTTTGGTGTGCCATCTTGAGATTTACCATATTTGTAGTAACATAATGGAACAATAACAAATATTTTTTCCATAAAATTTGAAGATGGGTGTTTTGAGATATTAAAGATCAAAAGTCAAGGTCAATGAACTTTAGAATAAAAATATTCAGAAACCTACCATGTGGCATATCAGTGTAAAGGTCTATTCATTAGCTTTCCAATGGTACCATATTCATTGCTGTAACTTAATTAGAACCAGAATTACAGTCTTTTATGTTGAGACAGATGCATATAAATTTTGCACAAATTCCAAACTTTCCAGACCTCTAACTTTAAGTAACAGCCCTGCAAATTGGTATTTTTCCATTCTTATCTGGGTCATTGAATGCACAAAATTTCAAAGAAATCCGAAATGGTCAGGTTGAAAATGTTACTTCACTGTGTTGAATTGACATGGAAAATGACCCTTTTATAATGCAACCTAATCCATTTATGTTCACCCATCCACCTACTTAGACCCATGTTTAAATTAACATACACCAATCATTGTAAACCTTGATAATTTGCAATGGAAGTTGCTGCATAGTGAAAATTTAAAATTTCATCTTTTTCCCCCCCATTTGATTTGTTTCGGTATACTAAAGGCCTCTGTCAACATTGCCATGCCAAAGCTTGTAAGTACAGTATGCAGCTAACCGTGATTTCCATTTTTACTGACTGGAGGTAATCGTGCAGTTTCCACTGTTCCGTCATAGACATAATGTTACTCTGAGCTGCCAGTATCTGGTTAAGTCTCGCCATCCCCTCAATGTACCCTGCCGCAGAGACAAACCTCAGTCATCCAGCACAGAAGGCCAGGATCAACTGGTCTTATTCTGTCTACACCCCAATTCTTACAACTACAGTTATGGTGATGTCACCAATCTTTTCCCCTCCCCCCCCCCCCTCATCCTTGGCCTAAGCATAGCTTGGGGCCATTTTGGGAGGGCCCTGCTCACATATATCTGTCCTTCGCTCCCACCCAGTGAGCACTGCTGTCTTGTAGTCGACCATTCCGACCTGTCCACACATCAGCACGAGGTCTGGGGCCACCTTGCATCCAAATCCTCCAAACCCTCAATTTAATGTAGTTTTGTGAGCAGTTCTTGCACTGTTTTTTCTTACTCTGCATTTTAATAGCTGCAGTTCAGGCTCTTATTTGTAGCTGTGAATTTCTCTGTGATCATATCTTTCGAAAACAAGGTACAGAAAATTGCACCATTTTTTTTATCGTTGTATTTAATGTGTGGGTAATGTAAATTTTCCCAAATAAACACATGCAGTTGCTTCTATATGTATATTCCTCCAGAAAAGGTAGCCTACTAGTTGGCTAGAGAAGGAAGAAACATAATAGATTTGATATTAAAGAATTTTATCTGGTCCCTAAAGTCAAAGCAAATAAGTATGACTCTTAACATGAACAGATTATCTTACTATATCTATAAAAATAGAATGTGTATGTATGTTTTCTGTGGGCTCCAAGATGGCCGGAGCAATTTTGATGAAATCTTCAGATAGCCCAGCGGGTGATCCTGTGAAGTTTGGTAATGATTGCCTCAAGATATTTATTAACATACATGTAAAAGCATACGGCCAGCACTTGGAATGACTTTAGCCCACCTAGCGGAGAAAGAGCCAACCTTTTGTATCGTGCCATTCTTTGGTTAAATTTTACTTGCTATCCCAGTAGCCTTGCACAATTATGTTGTTAATCATGTGACACTGGCATTAGTCAGTCACGTAATACAAATATTTTGTCATAAAATCTTCATTTTATGAAAACAATTACTTTCACTTTGTGGACAAGGGTGCATACAAGAACTTGATACCCATAGAGGAGGAACAGCATTATTTATTTACTTCGTGGTGTTCATGAAATGCCAATCAAATCATTCTGTGTGGTTCGGATTTATAAATATATTAACATCTTAGCCAAGATTTTCTACTGTGTTGTTGATGTTGTCAACATAAATATGCAAGGTCACTGGGACTCTATGTAAAATTTTACTCATTCTTCTCTCACCACAGTGGTGTTGCTTGGAGTGCTAGTGTTGCTTTCATGACTGTTCTTGTTGATAGTGCCGTTATGGTTGACACTTTCTCTGCTAGGGGCGCTACTGTCATTCAAAGTGTCAGATGTAAACTTTTGCAGGTATAAGATTGTGATGTTACTATGTAAATATGGGTTAAATACACTGAGCATTCAATCATAATCATTTGAAACTCTTCTGTTGGTACATGTTTGGGTGACAAATGTGGGTTTGTAGATCCACTCTAGTTTGGGTACAAAAACCCACACTGAGGATTGTATAAGCATCCTATGTATTGTATTTAATCCTATTATGTAGAACATAGCAACCAATAAAATACTCACATTGATTTTTATAGATACAGAATATAAATCCCACCTTTGGGGAAACTGGGGCTGGTAGGTAGTTTATGTAATAAATATTTTTAGGAACCAACTGATTAATGTATCTCGGTGAAATGTTTTCAATAATATGGTTTGCTTGCCATTCCTTGAGCTCTTCTTTCACTGCTGATTTTAGTGGGTGAGGTATGGGATGTGCAGAGCAAAATGAAAGTCTTTAGTTGGTCAGGAGGTACACTGCACTGGTTTTCTGTGTACCATTATGGTTGTAAGAGGCTATGATGTGGTGACATATTTTATTGGGAGAAAGAGAGAGAGAGAGAGAGAGAGAGAGAGAGAGAGAGAGAGAGAGAGAGAGAGAGGTTTTTTTCTTCATTATACAGACTACTTTTTTCAGTGCAGAGTACCAACTGACCATCGCCTGGCACACAGTCATCACTCTCATTTTCCAAGTAGGTGTGTTAAGTACTTGGGAAACGAGAATGATGAATCTGAAACAGGCAATGGCACGAGTGCGGTACTGTGCACTGAAATCAGTGAGCAGTAACCTAAATAAAAAGAAATTGCCACTACAGACTAAAACAGTTATTTTTTGGTTGTACTTCTCATTGTTCCAACTGACCTGATCTGTTTACAAAGTGGGGCATAAATTGAGATTATATAACAAATAAGAGAACTTTTTTTTCTGGACCCCACCAATGTAAATGAGCACAAGCCACAACAGCTCAACAGGCAGTATCTGTGTTGAGTTTAGAGGTGGACCGTATTTGCAATGTTCATAATGCATACAACAAGGCTCCACTGATGAAAATCTTTAGCCATTTGACACCTGCAGGAAGCTGGAAGGATGTATCGATGTTGTGGTGGTGCGTCTGTTTTAAACAGTTGCCCATGGAACATTCTCACACCTGTAGAACTGATTCTGGATGCCCTCATGGTACAGATGCGTGTGAAGATGGACACATTCTGTGAGCAGTGGTAGCTGACCTGTCACCTTCCCATCTCTAATGCTAATGTCATTGATCGGATATTAATCCCTAATCTTCCTACCTTCCTTATTTCCTAACATCATGCAGCCACATGTTATGCCACCTGTGACAGGAATCATTGCAAACAACCTGCTTGCAGTCTGATTAACATTACGTATATCTTTGGAGAAACTACTGCTGACACCACAAAGTGTGGCAACTCTGGTATTTTGAAAAAGTTTACTGAAGATTGGAAAAATGCTCTGTTGCCTTTAGTGATGAGACTAGGTTATGCCTGTATGTGAGTGATAGATGTACATTTGTATGGTGTAGAATTGGTGGGATAACTTTTCCAGACTGCAATTGCCCATTACACACAGTGGAGGTTACAACACCACATATGATGTCTATTATGGACTGAAGTGCACGATACCTGAATATAAACCAACAGATCACCCATTTTGTGACCTAAAGTGTAAAGAAACTTTGTAAATATGTTGACACGTACCTTTGAGATCTGCTTAATATCAATTTCAGACACAAGGTTGTATGTGATGTGACATTAATATAGAGAGGGATGTTTAAGTTACAAAATACAATTTTCAAAAATTTTGTACCTACACAGTTGTCTGTTTTGGGCCTTCACTACAAATTTTTATGATCTGTACCATATTACAGTAATATGCCTTTGAAAGAAATGACAATATTACAGGATCATATAAAAAGTACTGGCTGTCAGATATGATAGCTTCAAATGTCAAAACAAATATATCAACACCTTGTTAACAAGTCTTCCTTGCCGCTATTGTAAGTGTACTGGAAGTTTGCCAACTGCTGGTACTACAGTGTAGAAAGATGGAACTAAAACACATGTGCACGTTACCACAGTCCATCCACGGTTGTGTGATGCAGGCCCAAACTTCCTAGCATGAATCATAAATAAATAAAGCGAGCAAAACCAGGACTACACAATTGTGCTTGCAGGGTCTGAAAGAGATATCATAAAAGAAAGTGAAGTCTGTTATCTCACTACTTCAATTAAGATGAACTGATGCCAGTTAAATTGTCATTTAAAGACATTTCACACACAAATTTAAGTATTTCCACTTGATTTTGTATTTGAAAATCCACCACAAGATTTAAAAGAAACACTTCAATGAGATGTCAAGTCACACTTTTCAACACACAATTTTCACTGCAATGGTTGTTTTTATATATTTGTTTTTGTCATACTCTTTATCTGAACAACTAATGTCTTATCTTAAAGTTTTAAGTGTAATTGTAGTAATTGTGTATAGCTAGTAGGTGAAAATCTGAGATTCTACGCCCAATTTTGGGCATTCTATAAAAGAAATTTTGACAAGCTCTCTGGGTTCAGTCTAGTTTCCATCACATTTGTATAAGGTTGTGTTTGTCAACATTATAATCTGTGTCAACAAATCTTGATTTAAAGAATGTCAACTTTGGTTATGTGTTTGTACAATATGGTAGACGTGTATTGGAGTCATAAAATGTGTTGGGAAATAAATTTAAGTGTCAACACATCTGAGTACTGGAGCTTGACTTTGGTACCCTAAAGAATTTCTCGCTGTATCAATCACACACTAGTGTTAGCAGTCAGAACTTGTTTTAAAGGAGGGAGAATATAATACAGTGCCTTCTGTGGTCTCCAAAGTCACCTGATGTGAATTCCATAGAGCATGTACGAGCTCAGCTTGAGTCTCTGCGGGACAATTGACCAGACCTTCCTCCTGTAACTGTGAATGCCCTATGGGATTTAATTCATTCTTCATGGGTGAGAATTGCCATGGACTTGTGAATTCTATACCTGAAAGGGTCCAAGCTGTTCTTGATGTCAGTGGCAATTGGACAAAATAAAGAAGTTACATGTAGCCTACTCTAATTTTTTTTTTTTAAATTTATGTTAGAAGCTTATGTATTTGGCCAGCAATATTAATTACAAAATACAAATCTACTTGTTACTAAATTTTTATTTTTATGGGAGGTCACACGAATCACCCTCAAAGGAACTTCATTGTGTTCCAAGGAAGATTATTTTTGGACATCACATTCACAAACCAGAGTTACTTATTTACCGAAGAAACTATTGAAAAATGTAATAAACAAAAATACAATTTAGTAACAAAAGTAAATAAAGCAAGCGGGGTGTATTTGCAATGCGATGAAAAGTTAGTATGTGATTTGATCAGACATACTGTAGCTGCCAGTACTGGTGTGATCCAATCTGCTAAAGATCTCTTCTCGTTATCACAACAGTTGAATAGCTCTACTGTAGCTGTAAAAAGAAAAATTAAACTGGAAACAACAGGTAAAGGAGTGAACATCCACTCAGTCGTGTCTATGGACAGAAAAATATGCCAATCAGGTGATTCATTTCTCCTAGCTGAAAACTATTAGGGACACCAGATGGTGTTCAAAGTAATTACAAATAAATAAAATACATCCATTTTCAATAGTTTTACTGCTACATGTGCAATTTTATATCTGTGGTATATACGTGCAGACTGAGAGTCTGCATTGCATTTTATACCTTTTTCATGAACGATTCTGACATTGCAGTTTGGAAATTTGGGCATCAATAGTGTACATAAAATATTTCAACTCATAATTTACCCTTAAGTCAGTAAGAGCATTCCGCTGTACTCACTGAGATTTATGTGCATTCCATTTTTTCACTGTTTTTACAAATGTGAACTAACCAATATTATCCAATGTAAATTAGTTGAGAAATTTTTTTTGGAAACTGTAGTTATTGGCATCACTGTCAATTCAAGCATATTATTCGTGGTGGTTGTTATTTTCAGTGCGCTCATTGCACAGATATGCACCGACATGTTCTAGGCATACAAATTTATTGCACAGACTGCAGTAAAATCTTGTCGGTATGTTTTTCTTCCTATCGCAGAAGTTGCAACTCCCTCGAGTTTGTGGAGCTGTATGAATAGTTTCAGCTGCTGGTAATCCCAAAATTTCTGTGATTTGATTCTTCATGGCCACTGGAGTCTTTAGATGATTGCTCTTCATTGCCATATAATCAAGCAATGATTCTTTGGTAAGAACTTTTAGATGGCCTTTCCTGGGAATTATTGAATCTGAATTGCTCTTATATATTCTATATCCATTGATTCCAGTAATATTTAGAGAAGAGGAAAAATTATAAATGGCCATCTTGTGGGAATTATTGTCACACGGTATTTACATCTCATCAACTTTCTCCACACCAGATTTAGTCTTGTTGTAAAATGTTATGATTTCTAGCTTGCACTTTTCCAAAGCACTGTCATCGTGTAAGGCAGACGGTGCCAGAACAAACTTCTCTCTCTTAGCTTTTTATGAACAAGCGCTGTATTCTTCCTAAATGCAAAAATGCTGGCTCCATAGGATGATTTCTTGCTACTGTCATAAAGTGATGAATTTTTTTTTAAAAGAACTGATAATAGAACTTCATCACAAGAATACACGCTTATGGACTGACACTCTGCACCTCGAGTTCGCTCCTTCAGACAGTATTGACTAATTACAATTGTTGCCAGTAATTCTTTTCAGGAGGAAGGGAAGGTAGGAAAAGCCACTAATGGAAATCTTGAATTTATGATTTATTGTTGCTGGAAAGATAAAACTGCGGACTCACAGTTCGCTGTGCGTGTAACGGAAGGTTAAAGATCAGACTATCATAAAATGGAATCTTTTGAAAGGATATGGGACTTGGAAAAGCCTGTAACTTCACAACTTGTATTGAATTAAGATTTATAATATTACCTCCACAAATCTAAATACTAATAAATTAAAAAAAGGAGTCAAATAACTGAGGTCAGATTTGAATACCTGTTCTTTATGTTCTTGAACCGTCACCAGGGTCGTATTTAGGGTATGCAATGCCCCTGTGCAGTAATTTATTTTACGCCACTGTTATCGACACAACCTAAACTTTAAAATTTATTGCTGTATTAGATTATGATTATTTAATTAACAATAAAATAATACTTAAAAATATATTTTTGATGGCAAAATTTCCACCCCCAAACTTTTTGCCACCCTGTGCAGCTGCACATGTTGCACCTGCCTAAATACGGCCCTGACGCTCACCCTAGCCATTCCATCACTGAAGCAGAAGTGAAACACTACTCATTGTGGTAATACTACTACAATGTAGTTCTTATGTTTCAGCCATTTCTACATACCTTAATAATGATTTTCAAACTAAAGTATACAATGTATTACGTTATTATGAATCTAGACATACACCGTGTTGCTTCTATTTGCCAATGTAAAAACAAAGCTGAAGCTCCACAGACCCTTAGAAGTGGTAACTCTGGCACTTCTGAACTCGGGCATGTGCAATAATCTGTTTGTAGACACTAAATTATTTGGTCTGGGCAAACTTTTTGCCTCTCATTGCACATATGGGAATATGTACTAACCTTGCCATCATAGGGGTGGCACACTGCATGTTGAAGGTGGTGTTTGAACACATGTTAATGTGATGTGTGTGTTGCATTCAGTCTGAATAATTTTTGAACATATACTCCTATAATGTTGGCTGTCAATAAAATGACCATGTCTTTTATGGTGTTGCATTTTTTCTTGTCAGTATATATACAGCCATCTCAACAACTTTTGTAAAAACTGACGTGTTAAAAATAGGTTTATAATTGTCTTAACTATTATTTTACCCTTTTTGTTATAAAGAAGTTTCATTTAAAACTAATTTCATCATTCAGGACATCAACTGACCATTCTTAGGGGAAAAATTACAAATCTGACTTACTTACTGGGATAATATATTGCCCATTTAGGACCAAAGAGAAATAAGTGTTTCGAGATAAACCAATGCAAGGTTTTGTTCTAAAAACTGAGTACTTTCTTATAGTTTTTTGTGGATCATTGCGCCATAAATAAAGTGATTATCGTATTTGTTGCTGTTTTCTGCTAGGTGTTGCATATTCTGGTCACTCGTTAGATGCTAATGAAATATGCCTAAATTGACAATATGTAGCACAGTGCTGTAGTATCTTCCATCATATCATTGAGAGTCCTTATTCTGTAACAGCAACTTATTGACCCCTCTCTCCTCCTTCTCAGTATCACTCAGGTGTATGTTAGAAGTTTTTAGAAAGCTGTTTTGAATTGATACATATGATTTCCTGTAGGCACAGAGTTTTTATTTAATTTGCCTGCCTTTTTCATGTGTATTGAGTAATTTGGAAATTATTTCCATAATCACCATCACTATTGGATAAATGTCAGTCCTAATGGGTGCTTGTTTTCAGAAGTAACATGTGGTGGTTACTTCTGCTAGTTAATGTATAATTCTCCACACTAAACATGAAAACCAATACATGACTTTCATCTGTCTACTTGTTTATAAGTGTTGTTATTTATTCTACTTATATTAGTTATCCATGTGAAGCTATATATGGAAGTCGGAAATAGCCTGTAAAGTTTATAAGGGTGTTCCAGGCTAGGTTTTGTAGAGAAATAATTAACAAAAAATTGATATGCTATGCCATTTATGATTCACACGGTATACAAAATCAATACTGATTGGTTACTTTGTTATATTAATACAATCTCTTTACTACCAGTTTCGGGTATGGTCCATCATCATATAATCATTGTGCATAACTCATAACATGAAGAGCACTGACATATGGCGTACATATCAAACAAATCAGATTTGCCTTGTGTTACTATTATAAATTGGTAATGTATGTTACACTTATTTCACACCTGTTTCACTTTTGAAGTAGGCCATGTTTTCTCCTGGAAACTTTCAATTAAAGTTCATAGTTTTACTGTAATAAATAATAATCTTATCAGTGTGCATCTTTGTACCTGCAATTTGGATTGAACATTCCTTGATTGTTTCTGCTTGTGTTTAGCTTTGAAATTGCCAGTAAGTGTCTCTGTAGCATATTACTGGCTTCAGAGAGAATGCTTGCTTGAAAAAAATTACAACAAAACTATATTCACACCACATAAATGACATCCTAGAGTTGTTATTGCTGCTGCACTGTTAGGCACTGTTTCCATTGAGGCAATACAATACGCAATACAAGATGTGCTGTGACTCGTGGTATTTTAGAAGCAAACTGCATTGGTGGAGTGCATGGCAAAAATAGTTGAATGACTGTAACTGATTCCTACTGGGATGACAGTGATAAAGACTCCAACACCACATATCTTTTTCATATCACTTGGCACAATAAGTAGTCTTGGTTAGTCCACACAACTGTGATGTGCAATACAAATTTTGAAACATAAGATGTGCTTAAAGATAGTTTAATGTAAATCAAGCAAACCTACAGCTCTTTCTAGTTACTTTCTCAATAGGGCTTTTATGTTTTGCTTTCGTGTTTGCATGGTTCTCCACTATGCAGTATTTCCCATTTAATGTTAGGGAAACTATTTAGAGGAAAAAAAAAATTGTTTGTTATTGTATAGTTAAACATCACAGCTGGATAAAGAAGTTGCTTTCTTTTTGATATTGGCCAAAGTCATTATGATACTGGTATTTCAAAGGGGCTCATTTTGAAGAGTTTGCAGTGCAGAATTTCACTGGTCGGTTTATGTTTGGAGTGTTTTATGTCACACATTGATGTGTACGAATTGTGTGAAGGGGTGCATTTAGCATTCGACTATGAAAAACCTGCTTCCAGCCATCCAGACTTAGGTTTTCCATGATTTCCCTAAATCATTCCAGGCAAATGCCAGTACGGTTCCTTTGAAAGGGCCTGGCCAATTTCCTTCTCCATCCTTAACCAAAGCAGTCAGAGTATGTGCTAAGTCTGTAATGACCACATTGTTAGCGGAACGTTAAACCCTAATCTTCCTTTCTTCTTTTGTGTGAGAGATACAGCTAATATATTGAAATTGTTTTGAATGCTGGAATGAGAGCCACTCCTCTTTACGTGATTGAGAAAAATATGTTGGAAGTTACGTGCAGTGGTTTTGGTTGATATTAGTTGTATCAAAAACTGGAAACTGCTTGGACTCATTCTCTAGAATATGTGGAATTTGTGTTGGTGTTGAGATACCCAGTACTTCCTTTTCTTTTTCGTTTTTTTGAGATTTAAGTAATGATAAACCATAACAACATCCTCTTCAGAGGATCTCACAATTACAGTTTAAAGAGACATGTGATTTGTGCAGTCAGAAATTGTATAATTACTTGATCATTCTCTAATGTCTCTTGAGAACAAAACATACACTGAAAGATTATTTAACATGTATTCCCCTTGCCGTATTAGCTCCATCGTATTGCTGGCCTGTACTGCACTTTTTACTACTACAGTGCAGCAGCACAATGTTACTTCAGGGGAACTGGCAACATTGTGTCAGTGTTACTATATAGGCCTACTAGTTTACAAAATATACTAGACTAATATTGACCATTTTATTGAATGGACAAATAAATTTATCTTAAAAATTTGTAATTAGGAAGGAGACGACATTTTCAGTTGATGTGTGTGGTATATGTGGAGACAGTGACACAGTCCCCACATAACAAAAATTAAGTTGCATATATCAGTTGAAATGAGAGAAAATGAGCTTCATGACCTTTAGGAGGGACGTGCGGTTTATTTCAGAGTTTGCACGTGATAACTGGTCGGTAAGAATTAATGTAAGTAAAATTGTAAGTGCTTTTTGACAGAAGTGGAAGGGATTTTAAAAATAATTTAAAGAAATGCACTTCCTTTATGTTGCAAACAAATAACTAGCCAGATCTGTAGGGGATCCCAAGTTGGTTGAACGAAGAGTACTTTATGGCATTGGTCCCTACTTAGCTTGCAGTCATTACTGACTCTCTGTGCTGGGTCCCTACTGATTGGTGAAGAGCACAGTTGACTCATTTATATAAGAATGGTAAAAAGAAGTAGACCTGCAGAATTACAGGCCACTATCCTTAATGTCAAAATTGCTTTATCTAATTAATGAACACCCCTAAAGGAAAAGCTTGGTAATAGTATGTGGTACACTCAGCCACCCATCATATGATGGCTTGAGAGATGTGTATGAACGGGCGCTGATGACCTCGCCAATCATCATATGTGTGAACATGTACTGTATGTTATCATATTTTGTAGAGCTACTTTTTTACTGTTCAAATGTCAATATTTTGTGACAGTTTCTTCTGTTCTCAATAACTTACATTAAACTTCGGCATTGACACTAAATAGTCTTCCTTTAATACCTACAAAATTTACTCACAAGGTACATTCGTGAAGTGTCTCGTGGGCATTGACCCCATATTAGGTAGTTTGGCATAACTGATCCTCTAGATGGCAGTAACTCACATTTTAGCTCCCGATGCTGACTGATGAGTAACACCTTGTGCAACGTGCCTTGTTCAACCCTTGGCTGTGTATCTTTTTTGCCAGTGGAAAAAAATTGCTAAATGCTTTTGTGTGCAATCTGTACCCTAGGACAGTGATATTGAACTCCACAGTTGCAACATTATCATCAGCCTTAATGTGCTCATCCTTAATCAGTTCAATGCACCCATATTCAACAACATGATCAAGCATGTCTGGAGGAAAGCTACATTTCCAGTTGCATGTTATGCTTCTTATATTACTGACAGTTTTGTTTGGAATGCAGAGGATTCAAGTTGCTCAACACCCAATTGCAGAACTGTATCATTTATCCAGTGCAGGTTAAATGGAAGAAGTAAATAAATAATAATAATCATTACTATACTGGCACCTTTTCTTCCTGTCAGATGTATAATTACTGCTATGGATATCTAAAATGGGTTTGTAATTACTGATTACACCTTAAGTTTCCATTGCAATTAATGTTATTTCAGTATGGGTGAGACACTTTGGGAATGTACCTTTTCATTGTAGTAAATGTCTCATTTTGCCTCTAGTTTAAAACAATTTGGCTTGCAATCTGAATGAAAACATAAAAAGAGCTTTTGACTATTTCTCAAAGATATTTCTTGTTAGAGCCCACAACTTAGTTTCTCTTGTGGACTTTTCAGACTTGACCCATCAGATTTCTAGCAATTTCCTTTTCTGCATAGTAGGTTTTTGAAAGATGACAAAGTGAACCAAGGTAGTTACTTGTTGCATGGATCCTTGAGACCTGTGAGCCATTTGGAAGCTTTCATTGAGGTGTCTAGTTTTGTCATATGCCTTGTGGCCCATATGATCTGTGCTCTGTCATGTATGTAGTTCATTCTTTCTGATTGAATTTGTAATCTTAAATGTATAACACAAGTAAATAAGTGTGTGGCACTCCAACTTGAAAGATGCAGGGACCTTCAACTAAAATTGTTTCCTTTATTTATTTAAATTTCTGAGACTTGTCACATTTTTAAAATCATTACCTGGAGACTTGTTTAAGTCTTAACTGTCCATTTTCATTCCTGGCCTTATTCTTAGGCATATTTACACAATGCCACTACTGCATTATTGTTGTTGTTGTTGTTCTTATCCAGGCTACTATTAGTTTTGTAATTTCTTCAGTTGTGCCAATATTTTAGTGGCTCATGTAAGCTTTCCAGCCCAATTTAGTACATCAAAATATTCAAAATATTTCAGATTTTAAATCTCCTATTGGTTGACTCAGATAGATGTGTTCTCTGACCCTTTGCAATTGTGTACTTCCAACAGGTATACTTCCTTCTAGTGTACATTCATTGATCATGATCTTCGTTTTATCAATGTTCATTTTTAGACCAACTTCAAAGCATACTAACACAAGTTCCCTAAGTAATATTTGAAAATCTCATATATAATTTGCAAATAGGACAATATAATCTGCAAACAACAAGTGGTAATCATTTTCTGAGAACTTTAATTCTCATTTTCCCCAATTCCATTTAGACGTATCCTTTTCTAGGACTGCTGAAAATAGTTTGCGAGATGTATTCAACTTGTTTTACACCCTTTTCAATGGGAAATTCATTGGTTTCTACAATATTGCTCATAAAGGCAGTGGAGATTTTGTATGTTATATAAGATTTTAATGTAGCCCTGTTCAATGCTTTGTTCTTTTAAAACCCCAGTCACAGCTGGGTGATCAGTTGAATCGAGGATTTTTTCAAGCTCCATAAAGGCAAGGCAAAGAGGTTGCTGGTACTCATTTGTTTCACTAATTGTTTTGCATAGAGTGAACATATTGTCAATTGTACTAAATCCTTTCTGGAACCCAGCTTGTTCAGTGGTTGCGCCAGGCCAAGTGTAGTCCTTAGTCTTGTAGTCAAAATTCTAGTACAGGCATGGTCAAACACCACCCTGCAGGCGCCCTCACCGTCGCCAGTGGCCTGTGTCGTGCACCTGCCCCGCGCAGCAGCGTGTGGGGGCACTAGCGACACTGTCGCAGCCGGGGCGGTGAACTACATAGTACTCTGCCTGTGGGGCACGGGCGCGCTCGCTTTGTGGAAATATTCGTCGTGCCTGCTCTAGTAAAAACTTTTTAGAGTGGATAGAAGGTTGTTAGGGGGAATAGTTCTTCTATTTTTTGTACTACTTTTATGTGTTAGAATTATTTTGGCTTCGTTACAAACTCTTCCTGATGTTCCACTATACAGACAGCCTGAATATATCTTTGCTAAACGCTTTACATATTTCTCATCCAACAGCTTTGTAAATAATGATTGAGGGTTTTCACTACCGGCAGCAGTTCAGTTATTCATGTCAGCTATTACATGTTTGACTTCAGAGGGAAGTATTTGGGAGACAGAAGTATATCCTATTGATCTAGGATAAAGGTATCATAATTGATTTTACTGTACATGTTACTATAAAAATTCCTATTGTGTCTCTCGTTGTCTGGAGTGCATTTTCCTGGTATGGAAATGGGGTCCCTAGATATTCTGTAATGGACTTTGATTTGTCTGCAGTTAATTGAGTTGCCCGGAGACCATCTGCACCCATTTTTGGCTTTCCAACACCGTGACAGTTCTGCTGCACTTCAAAGCACCGCCATAACACATGCAGATCACCTGGGAATGGTTCTAGGAACATGCAAGGGAGGTGCAAAAACTGAGATGACCATCACTGAGCCCAGATTTGAACCTCATTTAGTGTATCTTGAATGTCGTGGAGTGCAGGTTACATGCCACGGATCCTGCATCTACGAACAGACCAGACAGAATTGCCTTCCCCTCTGCAAACGATTTGGTATCAGCTGTGTGCAGAGGAGTACCAGGGTCTTGTAGACTTGCACACCATTGCACTGAACCCACAGTGTCAGGGGATGTTACTGCCTACCTCATGACATTTACTAATTCAGTGTATATAAGCCATTAAAATTGCAATAAAATAAGTCTGGTGAACATAGTTCCCTTGTGCAATAGTAATAGAAGAAACCACAGCATTCACTCATAAACTTCTGTAATGGACTTGCAGGTCTAAATTTTTTCTATAACGTAGAATATTCTCTTTGATGGCATTCATTTCTTCCTTTTCAAGAGAGGGCATTACAACATTGCAAGTCTTGTAGTCAATGTTTGAAGAGCTGGTCATGAAATACCTTTATAAAGGACAAACATACATGCAGCAGACAAGTGTGACCTCAGAAGTGCAAGGTGACACTTATCGCAGTGTGCTGGAAGACTGCAACATGAGTATGCTTGTCACAGAGCAATATATAAATACCCGAGCCATGTGTTCCTTGGCTCTCAGTAGAGCCGCTCCCAAATTATCTGCAATAGATTGGTATCCAATGTCAGGAACATTGATAATGGGTTGGCATAGCACACACATTATTATATCAAATAAGTTGGCCAGACTTTCTTCTCAGTGAAACTTCCTGCCAGATTAAAATTGTGTGCCGGAACTGGGATTCTAACCTGGGACCTTTGCCTTTCGTGGGAAAGTGCTCTATGGACTTAGCTATCCTGGCACGCATGACCGTCCGTCCTCGCAACTTTATTTCTGTCAGTACCTCACCTCCTACTTTCCAAACTTTACAGAAGGCCAGGATAGCTCAGTCGGTAGAGTGCTTGTCCGCGAAAGGCAAAGGTCTCAGGTTTGAATCCTGGTTCCGGCAAACATTTTTAATCTGCTAGGAAGTTTCATATCAGCGCACACTCTGCTGCAGACTGAAAGTTTCATTCTTGCTTCTCTGTGTTGGCGAAGTCTCTCTTATGAACTCACACCATACACACATTGTTAAATAGCAAGGCATCAGCAGAATCACAACATACACACACTTATAGATCTGGTGTCAGGAAATGCAGGAAATGTCTGAACTTCAAAACTTCTACCTGGCAAGCAGTGGCAGCTCTGAACATCATCTGACAATAAGGGGTCATCCAATATTGGGGTTCAAACTGGTCTACTCAGGTTTGGCTACAATATGAAAGTTTGTGATGGATTTCTTTTCTTTTGAGTGACTAGTTTACACCCAGTCAAAATTACAGAGTATAACCTGAGTAACACAGTCAATATATGAACTACAAAGAAATATTCAGTAATTAAAAACATCAGAAATGAACATAGACTCTAAAACAATTTGTCAAATAATAGCATATACAGTTTCAGCCTAATAATGAATTTCTCTTTATTGCAGTCAGAACTAGTGTTCAATGGGTAACCTGAGCAAGATATGGAAGTATTCTTTTTGGAAACAGGAATACATTGCTTTGTTGGATTAATATAAGTTAGCAGTTCCTAAGTTATGAATTCAGGGAGCCATACATGATTTCATACGCAAAGAGCTGATCTGTGAGAACAGAAATTTACAATGGACAATGCAAAAATGAATTCATAATTCTACAGGGAGCAACTAAATAAGTTTATCCATGTGCCATGACAAATCTTTTGAGCAGTTTGCTGATAGACTCCGAAATGTAAATGCTCAGACTTAAAACACCGGGATACACCAGTAATATGGAGACAAAGTAAGTAAAGTAGTCACACGTGACACGCAAATCATTATTGAAAGCAGTTGAAGCAGCTGTTGACTTCATTGAAGAATTAAGGTACTCAAATGACACCTGATGAGTGCTTTGTGTTTAACATAAATGTAGAATTTTACTGATACAAGAGGCCTGGTTAATACTGCAAAGAAGAAAAAAGAGAGAAACCTGCCATGGTTGCAGAATGCAGGGTCACCTACCGAGAGACTGTGGAAGTAAAAGAAAACGTAATGTGAACAACAGACAGATTGACAAATCTTTTAAAAGTGTTAAGAAAGTATGAGGACATACGTGTCTGTCCCTAGCCCTAGGCCGTGATTCCAGTTAGTGCCGCTGAAGTGCATAGGTTATTGATTTGATATTCTGTAAATGAAAGGTGCACCATGAAGGGATTCGGTTGGCTACAGGGCATTTCGTACCAGCCCTATTCCAAGCCTTTGCTGAGCCACCACTACACATACGGCGACGGGTCCTCGTGGTGCGCCAGGCGTATATCACGTTGTCCACTCCATACATACCTGCTTCCAATACCGTTGCTGGGCTGCCTATGGAAAGGCTTTTTCGTAATTGGATTAGAGATATGAGGCATTTTGGGATTCGTGCTAAGGACTGTTTTTTAGATATGGGTTGGCAGGTTTTAATGTTTTACATAGAGGTTGGAGTAAATGTCCACCTTGGCTCCTCCAGAGGTCCAGATTACTTTTAGACTTGACACATTTTAAGAAGGATTCTACTTGGAATTTTACATTTCAGTCTGTTTTTCAACATTTTAGATGAGCATCGAGATTTTACAGTGATTTACACGGATGGGTCCAAACAGGGGGACTCCCTAGACTGCTCTGTTGTGTTCCCCAACAGCACCATCAGGATTTGTCTCCCAATGGCGTAATCTGTATTTTCCGCAGAGTTACACGTGATCCTGTGGGCAATGGAACAAATGCAGCGTGTTCATGGCACATTGTTTCTTCTGTGCTCGAACTCACTCAGTGCACTGCAATCTTTACAAACTTTGTACCCAGCTACTCGCTCCAGCAGCGGGGGAAGCAAGTGTCATTCTGTTGGGTATCAGGTCATGTCGTCATTCGTGGCAATGTAATGGCTGATAGGGCTGCCAAGGAGGCCTGCGGAGGCTGTGATATCATACCATGTGCCATTCCCCTGCAGGGCGTCTTCTTGTTGTGCAGCAGAGGTCTCTCAATTTGTGGGTGGCATTGTGGCAGGCAGTGACGGGCCATAAACTGCAGTTGGTTAAACCAACTGTCAGACCATGGTGAACCTCCTGTCGGTCTTTGAGGCAGCATGAAGTAGCCTTGACACGTCTATGAATTGGACACTGCCCTTTGATGCAAGGCTTTTTACTCTGTTGAGAGACTCCCCCATTTTGTAACGCCTGTGGTGTGCAAATCACAGTACACCACATTTTAGTTGAATGTATTTTATATCATGCAGAGAGGGCGACAGTGAATCTTGATGGTGCTCTGCCCTTTGTTTTAGCTGACGAGGCAAGTGTGACGACCGTTTTAAAATTTTATGATCTTTCTGGGCTCTTGCCTAAGATTTTAGGCATGAGGTTTTAGTGCATTAAAGGCTGCTATACATTTCATTCCATTCCATGATGATTGTGGTGGTGGCGGCTGGTGCAGCAACAGTGTTGAATAATTAAAAAAATGCTCAGTCTCTGTTGCAACAGAAAGGGACAAGTTAAAATTGCTAATATTAAAAGTGTGGAAAACTGTGTCACCAAGGAGATGTTGATATGTAATTAAGTTTAGGCCAAGGACAATTCTCAGCAAAGGTGCAAGTTGTTTCAAATACCATTATGAAACATGGTACAATAGTACGTTTGGATTTGATTTATTATTCATTAACGGGAAGAACTGTCACAGAAAGAAGAATCTAAGTCAGAATAATTTCACTATAGAAAATCATCTGTAGTATCATATGTGGGGGAGCCACAGTACTGACATCGTGAGAATGTTCAATTATTTTTCAGAGATAGATTGGCTGGCCAGTACTTAACCTTTTTGCTGTACTGCCAATAGTTACAAACATGATTGTGTTCCTTCTTCAGGCAAGAGAGATGGGAAGAAGAAAGGAATGGGAAAAAAGGGGAAGGTAATTCACGACCTAGGTCATGAGGATGGTGTTTGAGGATTTTGGAAGTCAGAGATACTGTATAGTAGTACTGAGCCATGCCAAAGAGGATATATAACCAGAGAGGAAATATCAAGCAGTAAAGAGAAGAAAAGATGAGTGAACCGAATGATGCTGAGGGGCAGAGGAGGGGGGTTGTATAAAACGTTTTTGATTAACAGGGAAAGATCAAAATATACACACACACACACACACACACACACACACACACACAGAGAGAGAGAGAGAGAGAGAGAGAGAGAGAGAGAGAGAGAGAGAGAGAGAGAGAGTGGATAGGTGGGTGGCGGGAGAAAAGGACATGTTGGAGGGCAAGTTACCACTGCCGTAGCTCTGAAGGATTGGTGTTAGTTGGTAGTATCCAAATGGCATGTGTGGTGTAACACATGCCAAGGTCCCAGGAGGGCATGCTCTGCCACAGGATATTAGGTGTCCCCCAGGCGAACAGTCCATCTGTGACCATTCATCCGTTCAGCCAATTTGTTGGTAGTCATACCAACATAAAAGGCTGCACAGTGGACACATATCAGTTGATAAATGACATGTGTTGTCTCGCATGTGGCCCTGCCTTGAATAGGGTAGGTTTTTCCTGTGGTGGGGCTGGAGTATGTGGTAGTAGGAGGATTCATTGGACAAATTTGCAGCGGGATTGGTTGCAGGGATAGGAACCATTAGGTAGGGAGAGTGGTTTTGGGATATTTTAAGGTTGGATGAGGATGTTGCAGAGGTTGGGAGGACAGTGGAAAGCTACCCTGGGTGGTGTGGGAAGAACAGTTTGGAATGGTGGTCTCATCTAGGGTATGACTTGGGAAAGTCATAGGCCTGATGGAGCAATTTGTTGAGGCATTCTAGGCCAGGATGGTACTCAGTGACTAAGGGGGTGCTTCTGGGTGGTCTGGCGTTAGGAAAATTGTTGTTGGAAGGGGAGGAAAGGCCAGATCGGGAGATCTGCTTGTGGACGAGGTTTGTAGGTCAACTATCTATTTTCCACTCCTTCTCTCTCTCTCTCTCTCTCTCTCTCTCTCTCTCTCTCTCTCTCTCTCTCTCTCTGTCTGTCTGTCTGTGTGTGTGTGTGTGTGTGTGTGTGTGTGTGTGTGTGTGTGTGTGTGTTCTATCTTTCCCTGTTAATCAAAAATGTTTTAGACAACCCCCCTCCTCTGCCCCTCAGCGTCATTTGGTTCGCTCATCTTTTCTACTCTTTACTGCTTTGTTTCCTCTCCCTCTTTGGCAAGGTTCAGTCCTCAAACACCATCCTTATGACCTATGTCGTGAATTACCTGCCCCTTCCTTTTTTTCTTCTTTTCTTCCCATCTCTTGTACGTGAAGAAGGAACACAGTTCCGAAAGCTTGTTTTATTTTCGTTCTTTTTTCTTTCTGTACAGCAAAAAGATATGTACTGGCCAGCCAATCTATCTCTTTTAAAATAATTTATCATCTCTGTGGAGAATTTTCATCATTATGAAAATGTTCAATGGGGGACAAGAAGATTACCTGACCCAAATAATGTGAAATCCAAAAACAGAGCATTTGCAGAATGCCCAAGCTCATAAGTGCGAGTGTTGCCACCTCCAGTGGTCTATGCAGCTTCAGCTTGCTGTTTACATCATCAAATAGAAGCAGTACAATAGTTAAGATACAGTATATGTCAAGATTCTTTGCACTTCAACTCGCTCATCATTTATTTTGGAAAACATAATTTGAGCACGTAGAAATGGTAGCCACGTGGAATTCTTATACCTCTACATTTACTACAATGAATGGCTTCTCACATATGTTTCATCGAGTGAGTGGATAGGCTGATGGCTTATGAATTCAGTGAGCGTGCATTCGAATCCTACTGGAGTCAATTTATTATTTTTTTAGACCTTTTGCAGGTAATATTTTAAATATTAATTTGCTAAAAACTGTGCAGTTGTAGGCTTTTATAGGTTTTTAGAAGATACTATTTTATAATAATCCTGAAAGGATCCGGGTTGTTCTTGATGCCTATGGCATGTGCATAAAATACTAAAAATATATCTAACCTACATTATATTTTTTTTTATTTTTATTTGAGGTCATACCAATATCAACCCCCAAGGAATATTATTTTTATTTTTATGTCAGATGAATAACACCCTCTAAGGATGTTTATTTCTTGTTGTGAGTGGTCAGAGAAATATTACCTTCCAAGGAAGATTATTTTTAGATATCAAATTGACAAACTGCAATTATTTATTTACTAAAGTGAATACTGAAAAAAACTTAAACCAATGTAATTTAATAGCAAAAAGTAACTATAGCAAGAAACATTTGCACCGCAATAAGATATATATAAATAAAAAATAAGAAGGTAAAGGCTTTGGTGACATCCAATCCAATGCACACTGCTTAACCAGGAAGTCTGACACTCTATCAATGAGCTACATGCCATTTCTTGTTAGCGTAAGGTCAAATAGTCCTTCTGGAGTTGAAGAACGAATATTAAACTGGAAACAGATAATGGAAGGCACAGCCACTCACTTGTGTAAACTACGCATAATGAATTAAAAAATTATGTCTATCTGTAGATACATTTATCTTAGCTTAACACTAGATTCATTGTATAGCAAAGTAATTACAAATACATGCATCCATTTTCAACATGATCACTATCGCTATCATTTGTCTCGTTTAAGGACTAAGCTATTACAAAATGGAATATGTTTAAAAATGTGGAATCTAGAAAAGCCTAGCATTGTGCTGTTTGTAGTGAATTAATGTTAAAAAATATTACCTGTACAGGTCTAAACAAATTTTGACCCCAGTGGTACTTCAACTCGCCTCTTAGGCCGGTATTACACAGTCATATTTCTTTGTCAAAAATTTACATCATAAAATTTTGATAGTGTAATAGGAAACTTTGACGTATCTCTGCTTTCGTCAAAAAAATATGATCATATCTAGTGCCTCACAATAGATTTGATCATAAAAGTCTTTTGTCTACTGTTCAATGCAATGCGAAATGTAACCACTTGGAGTGCTAGCATCGCTGTAGCTCTTGGACCACGCTTATTTGAAAACATGTCCTTGTTTCAAAACATGACATCGAAGTTTATTTGGTGTGTGCAGTGTCAACAAAATTAATCTAACTTTTTGAAGCAACGAACCATTGTATAATCAGATACCCTGAATAAGAACAGATTAAGGTGACTCGAAAGTTACAAGAGAATGGCGGAGGTACTCAACGGAGAAATTCGGCCTGGGTGAACAGCCGAGAATATTAAGAAGAAGATTAATGGCCGTGTGATACATCAACCACAAAATTAATAGAAATATATATGAAGCAGATTTTTATAAGCTCTCCACTCTCCTAAATCTAATAATAATCGTGCTGTTCCTGCTCTGTTGTTGACAGGTTCTTGTATGTGCTCTTGTTCGGTCAGTAAGTTAATCCTTCTCGTATAGCGAACATTTCATTGCCTACATGAGCACGTTATGCCGCCGTGCTGTAAGTAAAATTTAACCTCAGTAGCAAAAAACTGCTGTGTCGCTATAAATCTGTCTTCTGTCGATATAGTCTTCTCATGTGCGTATACTGATTTTTAATGCATGGAGCCACTTTACTGAGTAAATACCGATATGTTGTGTCATCCATTCTCCAGTAACTAATATATGCCTTGGCGCCCATCGCTTGCAGCTTTCGAAACAAGGAATGATTTCCACAGCTTCACCCAAGTAAGCCCCTCTTTTTTCTTCAAAATGCAGATTTCATAGTAGTAATGATGGCGCATGATAAAATGTGTTTACTGTCAGCCATCTTGAAATATGATAAAAAATATGACGACAGTGTAATACCCCTTTTTAGTGTTCGTCATAGACTTGCATCAAAAAAATATTATGAACTTTTGATGATATTTTTATGTCAAAGATTTGATAAAAAATTTGACCGTGTAATACTGGCCTTATGTTCGTAAACCATCAGCCTATCCACCCAGACTACAAAACATATGTAAGAAGCGGTTTGTTGTAGTAAATCGACCCACATGGAGTTCTTATACCTCAACCTCTTCTATGTGTTTCAATAACATTTTACAAAATAAATGGTATGTGAGTTAAGCTGCAATGAATCTTGACATATACTAAATCCTAGTATATTGCTTCTATTTGACAATGTAAACGCCAAGCTGAAACTCCAAAGACCGCTAGAGTTGGCAACACTCGCACTTAAGAACTAGGGCATGCACAATGTTCTGTTCTTAGACTTTTTAATTATTTGGAGCGGGTAATCTTTTTGTTCCCCTTTGTACAACCCAACTGAGGCATCAGTCCAAATCCTCCGAGTTGAAGTATAGCTAACTCAGTCTCAGAAAATTCCCTAAGGAGCAATAAAATCAATGTATGTCAAAGTAAAGTCAGCCCAGAAAAAAGGAGGAACACTGCTGTTGACTGGATGTTCTGAGAAATGTGCGTTATTGGACACAGTGCATTGTTATATGGCGAGGAGTAGTAGACATAGCTACAGTGGTGAGATAGAATGTAGTTAGTCCTGATAACAATAATGAACGTCAGTAGGAAAGATGTATTTCCATGAAAGAGGAACATTGCTGAAGTCTCAAACATATGTAGAAATAATATAGTACCGATTACGGGCAAGATATTAAATCTTACATAATTATAACAGTTTTTTTGTAGTGATGCTGAAAACTGGCAACGGAAAGTCAAAATTGATGAGCAAAGATTGGAAGAAAATTTTGTCACTTTTTAATTTTATTTATTATTATTTTTTTAAATTTTTGTTGTGTGGAGATATTGTTTGAGAATGTTCAAATTACTGTTGCTCATTAGGTTCAGCACCATATACATACTGGAAATGCTGTACAAATTACTCAGAACCCTTACTGAACTTCAGTCAGTCGAAGTTAGTTGATAGATTAAATGGTTAAAGAACTAGAAACCGGCATTCTTAAGCAAAGCGATCCTGTAGATCCAACATGGTTTTTGCCCATAGTTCTTTTCCAGAAGTTTCTGGAGAATTGCATTTACCAATTTGTGTTGATATCAAGCTCTGAATGACGTAACCAAAACCAGACATTTATGCTTTACCGAACTTGATAGAAACCCTGGATTACTTAGACAGCTGTTGAATACTCTGTGTGATGTAACAACTGGATATTGCCTACTGTTGCTTTTGGGTTGTCAAGAATGAACTTCATTTGCAACTGCAACAGGAGTGTCTGAATACCTCTGTTTGGACAAAGTAACACGGCAACAATTTATCAGCAGCTGATGGATTCTGTTTACATGAGCGCACCCCAACACAAGCTCTTGAATAACTCAACAACCAAGTAATTTGCGCTGGAATAGTGAGCAGCACACTGAGAAACCTCAAGCAGGTTTTGAGCATATCAAAAGTACAAAAATTGTCTATCAGTAGCTAAATGTCATTTTTCACAAAGTCATGTTATAACCAGTAATGGTGTCCATCCTGGCCCAAAATTAATTGAAGCAGTCAGAAGTTCTCCAGAACCATGAACAGTGAAGGCAGTACAATTGTTATTGGGATTACTGAATATTTATAAGTATTTCACAGATAGTTATGCAGATAATAATTCCTAAAGAGGAAACACATTTATCTACAAAGGCTCTAACCATAGCTCTAGTGTTAGATTATCCAGATCTCATCAGCACGTTCATTTATGTGTTTTGTATTCAGCACTGTATACGTGATCAGTCAAAACACTTCTTACCTCATACCCAATAGCTGGCTTTCAATTATGTGGAGACGTCAATGAGCTCTGACATCGCGTTCAATCACAACCCAGAAGTGTTTCATTGGGGTAAGAGCTGGTGAATTAGAAGCCAGCATGTCAATTGCAACTCACCTCAGCATTCTCGAACCACTCCATCACACTCCTGCTTTTGTGGCATAGTAGTACATTATCTCACTAAAAAAATTGCCACTGCTGTTAAGAAACATATCCTCATGATGCGTTGTATGCGGTCTGCAACCATTGCGTGATAATTTTGGCCATCATGGTGCCTTGCACGAGCTACACTGGAGCCATAGATGCCCTCCTGAATGTTCCCCAGTGCATAACCTGATATCACCTTTTCTCCATCCCAAAGTGCAGGTGTCAAGGAGCTGTCCCATGGAAGAAGATGGATTCACACCCTCCCACTGGCATGACAAAGAATGTATCTGGATTCATTAAAGCTTACAACCAGTTGCTGAGGTCGTGGTGCTACCATTAGCATATGCACGGTCATTGGCTGATAAGATTTATCTTTAGAAGTGTTCAGTACACTGTGTGTTCTCACATGCGTGTACTCTGCCTAGCCTATGAAGTCCGACATTTGTGATGAGGGGTGGCCGCCCACCCCTCGCCGTTTGGATGTGGTTTTGCCTTATTTTTGCCAGTTGTTTAAGACACTCATCACAACACTCCTCGAAGACCCGATAAGTCGTTCAACTGTCTCTTGGCCATTACATTCCGCCCTCGCTCAGACTGGGTTAGGTTGCGCACCTTCACATTTTTACACGTGGACAGCACACTTGGTGATGCTATGTGCACGTGGTGTGTGTGACTAGCAATAATTTCTTGTCAGTTGATGCTGCTATCACGTGTATTGGTTTATATTGATAGTAGGTATGGGGTCTGGCTGATTAGTGTAAATATATAGTAGTTTCTATTTATTCCAAAATAGACTTTGTCAAAGGTACACTTTCATCTCGTGTTTGGAAAACCTTGTACAGGTCAGTAGATAAGGAGAGAAATAGTATACTAATTTAATTTAATTTGGGATGAAAAATACAAGACCTTTTTCAGTTACAGGTGGAAAGTTAGTGCCATGTCGGTAGGGTGTTGAAACCCCCTCTGGCTGCAATGGATGTATTTGTGGGGGGTTCAGAACCGTGTCAAACAGGCCTTGAATCCTCCCTCAAGGCCATCGTCAGACCGCTGTGGCATGAATTATCCACATGACTAGCAATTGCATAGTATGACCACCTTGCCTGTGACAGTCCAACAATGCGGCCTTTATCAAATACATTCAGTTGGCAGCTAGGGTGTCTAACATACCTATGAGCCAGCAGAGGTGTTTCATACTGTATGTAAACATCTAGCTTCATTGTCTGACTCACGACAGTTGACTGGTACCAGCTTTACAGCAACAAGGGCGGTGACATCACAAATGCACTCAAACATTACAGAACCATGTAAATCTAATCCTTTACTCACATCAGTGGTATACGTGTACACCAAAAATGAGATAATATTGCACCCCTCTTTCTGGACGCATCACTTTTTTTTATCAGATGGTACATTGTTATAGATGTCATGCTAACCACCACCTCATACCAAACAAACTGTAGACGTAATCAGAACACAGGTACTGTGAACAAATTTACCACCATAATTTGCTATACCGGCAGTTAAACACTGCTCCAGTGACTATTAGGGTATTCAAACATAGACACCAACAATGGAAAATATAATAAACCTTATCTGATAATATGTCAATTCAAAAAAGTGAATTACTGGTAAACAGTGATCTAGAAATCATTTAGGTGTTATCATTGAAGGTGTATGGAACAAAACATAATCCTAACAGCCAAGCCACCTACACAGATGACAATAGTGACACCAGCTGTCATCTGGAGACCATAGTACTTTGTTATCCGTTGGGTTAAAGAACTATACCAAAATGCATGTACCAAAAACGCCCTTCCCTCTGTTGTAACTGACGTATTCCATAGTACTCTACTAGTAACTGTATTTAAAATATCTCACCAGGTAAGTAGTTTTGAAAGAATTTCCACCATAACACTATCCTGAAAATGAGGATCAGGATTACAATGTCAACTACATGCAGTATATGCACTGCACTAATTAATTGTAAAGGGCATAAGCTACACATCATGATATAACATATGATGTGTCAAATAGCATTAAAATCATGTTTAAAATTAGTGTTTAAAATGATACTAAGAAGGAATCCTTACAACTAAGGCACACTGTACAAAGTCTCAAGGTACAAGCAGTCACTTTCTGTTGTATAATATAATACAGACAAATTCTTGTTACATGTTGGTATAGAATCCTGGCCTTGTGGTCTGAGTTGCCACATGATGAATTGTGCGACCACTCCCGCTGGATGTTCTCGAGTGTTCCCGCAAGTGTGGTTGTGTGTATTGGCCTTAGCATAAGTTAGTTGAAGTACTTTTTAAATCTAGGCACCGATAACCTTAGCAGTTTGTTCCCTTAGGATTACAAACACTTGCTTTAATAGAATCATAAAGACATAGAAACATATTAGTAATTAGTGATATTCTTTGTACCTACACCAAACCAAACTGTGATCTGTACAAGTCGCTGACACAAAATACAATGTATGTATTGCAAAACTCGTGCTGGTATAAAACCACATACAGTGGCTGACAGTATATCTCTCTGATTAAGCTCCGTGAAACATAATATCAGAAGCGCATGTGGTATTAAAGAAAAAAACCATTAACAAATAAGTTAACAAAAGTGTGCAGTCACTCTACATAATGTGCCATGTAATATAGTACTTACTTTTCCCATATTTATATGGAATTGCAAAGAAATACTAACCATAGTAATAATCGGTGATATTCCTCATGCCTATAGCAGATGTACTAATATCAGTAGAAGTCGCTAATGCACAAAATATGTGGTGTGTGTGTGTGTGTGTGTGTGTGGTGTGTGTGTGTGTGTGTGTGTGTGTGTGTGTGTCACAAAGCTTATACTGGAGTATTAAGTCATACAGAGTGGCTGACAGTATATTTTGCTGATTAAATTCATCTAAACAAAAACATAACCACTGGTTACTGAAACACTGAAATTACTTTGTTACAGGGAACCGCAATTTTCATGAGCGTACCATTAAAACTATTGTGTTGACAACAAGAGATTACCATTAAACAGAAAAAAGGACAAAGAACAACCACCTCCCTATATACACAAGAACACCCAAACTTACCATTAAACATATGTAGTACAGCATCTACATCTCATGTACACTGTAATAATTTTATGCATATAAAAATGCTATCATATTAGTGATAATGCAATTTACCCTACATCATTAGCAGACCATCTACATAGCTTGATCAACACCAGTATGAATGCCGCTCTGTGGCACCAAGTAAATAACACAGCTTCATGTTTCTGTGCTAATATGAAACAAGAATGTGTAAGTACTGTACTAAGAGGTGGTTCAGTGACTGCACACCAATTGAGATTTTGTTAACTGTGCTGTGGTTGGTACAGATTCTATTTTAGTACCATTCTTTACTTACTTATTTTATATATGAAGTTAATATTATGTGGCACATTATATGCTATATTATGTTCCATAGCTTATGGCCTTTGAGGTAACACATGATCCTTGTAGCTAACATTGTAATCATCTGATTATTATTTGCCATATAATTTTTAGTTTAAAATAATTTCAGTATCAGTTATAATAGAGACCATCTACATAAACACTCTGCAAATCACATTTAAGTGCATGGCAGAGGGTTCATCTAAGCACTTTAATAATATTTCTCTACTGTTCCATTCACTAATAGTGTATGGGGGTATAAAGGAACACCTAAATCGTTCCATTTTCGATCTGATTCCTCTTATTTTATTATGATGATCATGTCTCCCCATGTAGGTGGATGCTAACAAAATAAGTTCACATTCAGAAGTGAAAGTTGGTGAAAGAACGAATAACGCCTTTCTTTTAATGATTCGTTTCTGTGACACTCTCTCCCCTATATCACAATAATACAAAATGGGCTGCTCTGAACTTTCTCTATATCCTCCATCAGTCCCACTTGGTGGGGAACCCACAGTGTACAGCAGTACTCCAAAATAGGATACACAAGTGCAGTGTAGGCAGTTTCTCAGTGTTCTGCCAATGAAATGTAGTCTTTGGTTCACTTTCCCTGCAATATTTTGTGTGTGTTTTCTCCAATTAAACCTGTTGGTAATTGTTATTCCTAGGTATTTAGTTGAATTTATGGCTTGTAGATTTGACTAATGGATTGTGTAAATGACATTTAACAGATTTCTTCTTTACTAACAGTCAGTGACAGTAATATACCACTCTTTATGATTTATAGTATTCTTGAATTACCTAATATGGCATAATATGAAGCTTAGCCACATACAAGCTGGTTTGGTGTTCCATGAATGACAGTTATGCTGTTTAAGCGGCAATTCTGAAATCCGACAGCACATCGTTGTAGTGGGGGAAATGTGCAGTCAGATGAGAAGAATGGCCCACAGGTCAACAGGCCATACAAGTGGCAGTTCTGTGGCGACCCCTGGCCCGGTAGGACATGGGGGAAACAACCTAAAAACACCATCCCAGCTTGTCAGCACGGGGATCTATGAACCTTGTAGTTTGGTCCCTTAACACACAAACCAAACCTTGTCAGCATGCTGACCATTGTTAATCTACATCATGGATTAGAATTGATACTGGCAATGCCCAGCCATCTGTCCACATGCCAAATGTAGATGATAAACAAGAGTTTGACATTTATAGAAAATTAAACTTGATTTACCTGTAGTTTTAGGAAGTCTTTTGGTGAGAATATTCACAACTATGGAATTGTAATGAAATCTGATCACTAATAATATTAATAATTTCGTGTGGTTCATTGGCCTGGTGCAAGTCTTTCAATTGGACGCCACTTGGGCGTCTTGTGTGTCCCATCTGATCACTTTGTTTCCCTGTATGTTTGTTCTGTTGTCTAGGTACTCACCTATTTCAGTACATTGTTTGTCGATAGGACAGAGCACTAAGAGCAGGAAATGTCGAGAGTGCTATGGAGTATTTTATTTGTGTTAAACTTCATTCTGCTTTCTTTTTACTCACCTTGACATTAAGACATGTTGTAATGGCTAGTAACTTCCCCAAGTAACTTCTTGAAGTGACTAAATTTGAACAAAAACTTAAGGTAGTTTACTTTTGGAAGGCACTTCACCAAATTGGTTTCAGTTATTTGCTGCAAGTACCTTCAGAAGTATTTATGTTAATGATGGATCATGTGATAGGCATATGGAAGTTCATGATGTTTAAATTTAAAATCTTGTTGCATTTTTACTGTAGATTTTTTTTAAAGGTTTGTATGAAAAATGGTTACAGAGTCAAACATATTTAAGTTATCAAGAAGCTCTGTTGAATTGAGTAAAATTGGGAGACATTGCTCTGTTTAAAGTCATATGTCATATGCTAGATTCAAATGTCTCGTGTAGAATAAAAAATTGAAAACAGTATTGAAAAATGCAAGACACTATTACAACAATATATGGTATCTGAATTACACTTTGACTTTTACTAACCATATTTATTATTGTTATTACAAATATAATAAATTTATATTCATGCTAACATTAAAATGTTTGGTAAAAGTTAGTTGTCTTTACTGCCATTCTAATTCCACTTTGAATATAACGAAGTTATTCTGAAAATTGATTTCACATTTCCTTGGCTTTGTTGGTCAGTTATGTATGTATAAGAGTTCCAATGCTTCATCTGTCTTTGTGCCATTCTCCTTTTTGTCACTGGCATATTCCTACAGATATTGAACACACTAGACATTTGGAGGAAAACTTCCAATAACTGGCCATCTGTACTTGCACCAAGATGCAAGCAACTGTTTCCACTAACTTGCAGAAGCTACTGTTTGTGTAATATGAGTGGTACTCCCAAAAATAAATTTTAAAGGATATGGATGAAATAATATAAATACCATACATCTTGTCACAAGTTAGTGCTACTGTGTATGTGTTAACACTGGGATGGGAACACAGTCATGGATGTTAGCTTGTATTATATTGTACATTTTGTTCTGTGATTGTTAACACAGTGATCAATGACATGTTTGATCTCTCAGACTTCCAAAGAGTCTGACAAATCAGCTGCACTGTTTAACTCAACACTCACTTGAGTAATGCTGTTTTGATAAAAACAGTATGGCTGGAAGATAACATTCATGGAAGGGCTGCTGTCGTTTAACACTTAATGGAAACAAACTCAAAGCTGCGAAGGAATGCTGCTTCCTACAGACAAGCATGGGGGAGATTCCATCTTGATTTTGATTTGTGTATCATGCTATTCAACTGTTACATCATTACCCTTACAAATTGGATGAATGTCTCACCATCCTCAACAGTAAACAGCTTACTAGGAGTAACTTATTGCTATCACACCCTGCCATAATCTAAAATGATTATACACCTACACACACTGAAAAAAGGTTCAGGTGTGTTATGTGCAGCATCAGAAAATTATCTAACATCTCCCTTGGACAGTAAAATTCCCATGTCTGAACATAATTGAACTATTATGGGGAATTTTAGAGCAGAGAGTAAGGTCCAAATTTACAACTTCAATGTAATTGAAGTAATTGGCACATGTTTATACACACATTACAAATCTATTCCTTTAAGAGTTACAGCTGTTCTCAAAGCCTTACTAATAAATAAATATTGTGTCTGTGTTAGGTGTTCCAATGATTTTTGTCCACCCCATGTATTATCCATCTTTCCGATATTTGTTGCATTTTCCTTCCTTTCGTCTAGTATAGATGAGCAGATTAAAAATCATCTCATTTTTTAGAATTCTGAATACTGATACGAACCTTACTCCAGAGAATTCCCCATGGCCAGGCAACAATTTAATCACAAACTGCAAAATGCTATGCCCAATGATTCCAGTGAGTGTGCGCACGCACACGCTCATCTTAGCTTACACTCTGTTAGCTAGTAAACATATGACATTATGCAAGTCCCTATACCCCACTCCCTCTGTCTCTCACAAATGTTCTGAAATGACTAGAAAGTAAAATCTTAATAGTAAGTTGTTCTCCCACTAAGTGATTTTTTGCATTCTTCATGATGGTATGCTTATTTGCTGACAGCTACTGGAATGGCATGGAAGTCTTAAAGGTGAAGACTGCTACATTGGATTTTGAAAATGGTTATATCAATTTTGCAATGTTTAAAAAAGTATTTCATGTAAAATGCTCAAGTGTTTCACAGACCTATAAAGTGGCTCAAGTGATTGGATTTTGGTGCATAGTGATAAATTTGAGTAATCACTTCCTTGAATTCCTGCATTAAATCTCACTGGAACGCTACTGGATGTTTGAATGGGGCAACACACTCTAACAAATCATCGTCTTAATGTTCAAAAGAAAGAAAAGAGCAAACTAGACTCCTAGGATCTTACTGAATGTAATGGACCAGTCGAACTTCAGAGAATCAGAGAAAAATAAATAAATAAATGAAAAAATTAAATAAAATTAAATAAAAAAAAAATAAAAAAAATTAAAAAATATGGTGGAACAAAACTCCACTTTCATTTTGTTTAATCACTCGTACCACAGAGCCAACACATCCATCTCTCCTGTCATCTATACAAAGAGATTAGAGCACATATTATATGTAATATTATCTTTGGAGAGCAAGTAAAGTTGTAATTTCAAAAATGTGATAATGAGTTATATAAATATATAAACAGACAGCTGTACATATGAAACTGTTTGACTGTGTATACAGTGGTCAACAATTGTATGTGAAATAGTTATTTTACTGGAAGTAAGTGACAAAATTTTACCAATGATCTTTAACCTGCAAATGTTATGTGAAATTACAGAATTTGTAGGAAGTATTTTTCCAGCCCAATGATGTCATGTGCAACTGTCACAGTTATCTGTTCCCTTAGGCTCAACCATTTGTCCAAAGATTAAAAACATCGTAGGACTTTTCAAAATTCATTGTGGTTAGGTTGGCTACCATTACTTCAAAAAGACTGAGACAATTAGGGTACAATGTATAGTTGCATGTTGTCTAAGTTAGATTACACACAGCAAGACTTCCAAAATATTATATCAAGGTAAAGGAAGAAAGTAATTTGAAAATTTCATTAATAAATTATTGTCAAACATCTGAATTAGTCAACAGTTTGAAAATCCTTTTAGCTACAGTAAAGGAACATTCTGCCCAATGATGCCATATGGAATCATCCCAGATTTCCTTCCAAAAACTAAAAATAATGGAAATTCTAACAAATATACATTATTCCAAATATATGATTTTTTTCCAAAAATTAATCTAGTTTGGGAAGAAAGAATTACATTAGAAAATGGTCAAAATGGGTGTTGTTCAACCCATACTGCAATTTTGACTTGGTGTCAAAAGTATCTTTTATTTTTTTAACATTTATTTATTTATTTATTATTATTATCATTATTACTACTACTACTACTACTTACTTACTTGGGATGGATATAAAATAAGGGGAATTCCATGTACCATAACATCATATGGTTCAAAAGTGCCGGCTTACTCATTCAGTTGCTTTTCTTGCATGTTATATTCAAAATATGATCCTAGTAGGTAGGACTACTTAGAATATCTGGGTCATCTTTTATAATTGAAGACCGCGGGGGGGGGGGTAAATAATGATATCCATCAACTTATGTATTTTTAATGTTTGTGGTGTCAACACTCATATGCGACATAATTTTTCATTTTCTTCAAGTAGTACATGAAGCTGCAGAGAGATGGCAAATATAAATATTAAAATAGGTAATAGAAACTATTTTTGAAACATACAAGTCGTTATATCTCTGCACTTTATAAATGAGGGTTATGATTATTCCCCCCCCCCCCCCCTCCCCCCGAGGTCTTCAACTGATCACAATGAGGAAAATGTGCTTTGTTGTTGGTGAATACCAAAATGGATCTGGATAAATTGAAGGAGCTTGAGGTTCTTAAGAGTTTCAGAGTGAACTTTAGGCAACAACTGACAGAAATGTGGGGAAGTAACACAGTAGAAGATGAATGAATAGCTTTGAGAGATGAAAGGGCAGACAGCAGTGGACCAAACAGGCCGAAAAAACAAGACTTAGAAAAAAATCCTTTGATATGTCAGAGATACTGAATTTAATTGATGGAAAAAAGAAAATATAAAAATGAAGTGGATAAAATGGAGTACAGACAACTAACAAATGAGATTGACAAAAAGGGCAAAATGGTTAAGCTGGAGTGATTAGAGGACAGATGAAATTCTTTAGAAGAATGTATAACTTGAAGAAAGATAGATACCACCTACAGGAAAATAAAACATTTCTTTACTGTGGAGCACTTGAAAATGACACCATAGTGCATCGAAACTGGTTGTGCATTACGTATGAAGTATTAAAAAATTTCCGTTTTCAACAAGCAACTGTGACTTAGGTTACACTTGTATTCCCTAGTAAATGGACATTTGGCAACAGGAAAAGTAGCTATATGAATATGAAGAACTCTGATGGAAAACCAGTACTGAGCAAAGAAGGGAAAGATGAAAGATGGAAAGACTACATAGAGGTGCTCTACAAGGGAAATGAACTTCAACCCGGTACTGTAGAAATTTAGAATGTTTGTTTTAGTTTATGAAGCATCGTCCTAGTTCTGTTTTGCATCACTGTCAAAGTGAAGTCCTCAAAGTTATTGAGTTTTGGAAATGGATGAAAATGTGTGTGCCCTGAAGAAGAGGGTGCCTTATGTTTGGATAAATTGTTTGTGTTTTTGCTTTCAGTTTTCTACATGCTGTTAACAATGAGCCAACATAGTTCCATTACACACCACAATGTAAACACTTTTTAGTGTTGGAGGTTTTCAACTTGTCAGTGAAGTGAGAAAGTTGACTGTATAATGTGTGTGACTAATGATTTAGGAATTTTTAGCATTGGTCTTTGAGTTAGAAATATTTATTACCAAATACTGAGTATTGAATTTGATCAATACAATTATTCAACTCTTGAGTAGTCTTGTATATTGTATAAAATAGCACATGATTTTTAAATCACGTATGGTCAGACTCGAAATAAACACACAGAGTTGTATGTATACTTTGAGACTGACCAGTCGTGATTTATACACAATTAATTGTAATATTTTCTGCAATGTATGCGAGTCCTCAGGACTTGAATAATGCACTAAAGATGGTCATTATTGGTTGAAATGGGTATGAAATTTTTGGGAATAAATATTTATATCTCATTGACCAATACTGAAATTCCAGTTATCATTAGTACTGGTGTGGTGGTTGTGTTGCACACGGCTCGTAATGGAGACTTCATACAATAATATAATTGACACATAACACTTCATTCAGTATTGAAAAAAGAAAAGAGAGAAAAAAAGATCGAGGCATTACTTTTCAGCACACATTTGTATATGAGGGGAGGGAGATGAAGTGAGATCTAAATGATTTTCAGCCACCACCAAGATCTTCAGTAGTTCGCCACAGAAAATATTTGTGTAATTTTTATTAGTTTTTAATTTTAGAATCGTTCTGTACACAGTAAAAATTTGCAATATATATGTCACCAATATAGATACCACTGAAGAGCCAAAGAAACTGGTATGGCTATGCAAACACAGAGATATAAACAGTCAGAGAACAGTGTTGCTGTGGCAACATCTATACTAGACAACAGGTGTCTAGTGCAGATGATAGAACAGTTACTGCTGCACTACAATTTGAACACGGTGTTATAGTTGGAGACATGAGAGATAGGACACAGCATCTCCGAGGTAGCAATGAGGTTCGTGATTTTCTCATGCAACCGTTACTGAGGGCACTGTGAATATCAAGAATCGGGTAATCGTAAAATCTCTGACATCCCTTCTCTCGGAAAAAGATCCTGCAAGATTGGTACCAACAACAACTGAAGAGAATTGTTCAGTGTGACAGAAATGCAACCCTTCCACAAGTTGCTGCCAATTTCAATACTGTGTTATCAACAAATAACAGCATGGAACCATTCAACGAAACATCATTGATATAGGCTTTTGGATCTGAAGGCCCACTCGTGTACTCTTGCTGCCTGCATGACACAAAGCTTGATGCCTTGTCAGGGTTTGTCAATACTAACATTTGGCTGTTAATGACTGGAAAACTGTTTCTGCTCTTATGAGTCTTTTTTCCAATTGTATCAAATGGATGGGCTTGTACGGATATGGATGAACCTCGTGAATCCTTCGAGGCTCTATAATGGTGTGGGACATGTGCAGTTGGAGTGATATGAGGCCCCCTGATAAATCTAGATATGACTCGTGACAGGTGACACATATGTATTACGTACACATATGTATTACGTACACATTCTGGCTGATAACCTGCACCCATTCATGTCGATTGTGCATTCCTGTGGACAATGCAACACCGCACATATCCAGATTTGCTACAGCATGGCTCCAGTAAAGAATCTTTCAATGTATTTGTAATATGACACATTTGTTTTCGTTGAGGGCCAGTCACCACTCCCTGCACTGAGCATTGATATGCTGCAGATCATTCTGAATTTTCCAGCATTGCAGCACCTTCTTTGACTACTATAGTATCTCCCGTGAAAAGCCTAATTGAATTCCAAATCTCTCTGTTAGGTCATTTATATATATTGGTCTTACAACACTCCCATGGGTCATGACAGAAGTTATTGGAATATTTATCTCCGTTGACAATGATGTGCTGCTGTTCTGTTTACCAAAAAAATGCCTCAAGCCAATTTCACAGTTAATTTGCTATTCTGCACACTCGTATTTTGTTCATTATGTTTTACTGCGGAACTATATTGAATGCCTTCTGGAAGTCGAGGAAAGCAGTGTCTACGTGGGATCTTTTATCTCTTGCTTTCTGGGTTACATGGACATATAGAGCTTTTGAAACCTATATTAATTTCTACAGAAGAGAATTTTGGGCTCCAGAAATGTCATAATAAATAAGCATAAGGAGAAAAATCATAGAATAAGAATATTATTACAAATGTGACAAAGGACTAAAATAAATTTGATAAGTTACTGTCAAACTTCTATTAAAAAGAAAGGAAGTAATGTTTCAGCCCATGGTATGAATTTCATGTGGAAAGTCAATAAATACATGGAAACATCAACACCCTCAAAAACTGAAGCTCCAAAAATCTATATTGAGAAATGTGTGGCAGATGGCCATCTTTCTTGTGTGTTAATTAAATATATGATATAAAACAATTCAGTTTATTTGAAATAGATTTACATCACTATTTTGTTCCCTGGTTTTCTTATTCACAAGCTCATTTGCTACTAGAGAGAAAAAATGTGCTTGTCAAATCAAATATTGCCCTTTACGGCTAGTGAATTGTTGCCATTGTCAATCTGGACACGTATGAGTAACTCAATGTGTTTTTCAGAAACTGTAACAAGGATATCATATTATAAATATTACTAATAAAATTATTGCAACTTCCCAAATACACGTTTTTTTCTTTCCAAATTTAGTTTTGTTTATCACAATTTATATAGCATTTTCACAAATTTAGTATTACTTTTATGGTAAATTGGGTATTTTTGCAAATTCATTATTGATTTTATTTGAAATTTGGTGTTTTAATTCTTTTCAAAGTAATTTTTGTTTATTATTACTATTAAAGTTATCACAAACAAATTTGGAAGTCCAAATGTAACTTAAAACATTACCTACTATGCATTATGATTTTGTGCAAGATCTGATCTCTGAATTATGTGCAGTAAATTTGTGAGATTATTGTTGGATTATCTGGATTGCTAAATCATTTACTTGAATTGCCCAGGATGTTCTTCAAACCAATGTGAAACAATTGTGGCCTGGTGAGATGGCGCACTGTCATTCATGAATAGCTGCAAATGATCTCAAAGTAGTCGAACATAACCATTTGTATTTAATTATTAATTCATTTAGGCCAGAGGTCCCAGTCCAATCTGTGTAAAAGACAGTCCACATCATTATGGATTACTCTGTGACTTGTTGACTAGTTGCTTCCTTGGGTTTATGGGGCCTGACACTTGAACTATACCATCAGCTCTTTACCAACTGAAATTGGAAGACTGATCTAACCAAACAAACCATTACTGTGCTTGTTAATGTTGACCCATTAGTCTTTTAATTTTTTTGTCTTCTCTGTTTCATGTTTGACTTTCATTATTAATAAACTGGATCTAGAAATTGATTTATTTTTAATAAATTTGTTGCAGGTTATTTATCACATGAGAGGCAGCAGTCATGCCTGGACAAGACATAAATCCAGCTGACCACAGTTCAGGTATTTAATTTTTCTAGTCTTTTCTTTCAAATAATGTACTACAAAATAAAACTTTTCTAGATTTCAAAGAGGAAAATGTTGTTTGGATTATTTCACAATTTACATTTTGATTTTAGCTCACCCTAACGAAGAGTAATAGAAAACTACCAGTAGTCTAGACATGCGGCCCATTGTTTTAGCAGTGGACAGATGAATTCCACTTCACCAGAGAAGTTTTCTTTGTTTGCGGTGTAACTTCTTTTACTTAATGCACACAAATATTGAATCAGGAAAGACACGATCAGTTAGTTTTCTATGTGTGTGTTGTGGCTTTGTTTCTAAGCACTTAGGTTTTCAAATTGTGTTAAAATAGGGGCTTTGTATGGTGATCTAATAGAAACTAATTAGTTCGAAACAATGGTTGTTTTGTAAAGTGAAAGACTGCATTTATGCTTATTCCCATTTAATTTGCCTAAAATTTCCATATTTTAAATTTCTACGAGATATCTAATCAGTCTTTTTACGTCATACCATTTTTGTTACTAGTGTAATACTACAGAAATAATTGTTAATTAGCACTTACACATTGCATCCAAGTAACATTAGGTATTATGCCACATGCTTAGGTGGATCAAGTATTGATGAAACTGTTGTCTTGTTGATAGAAGTGAACGGTACTTATGCATGTTGATGATTCTTGTGTGACTTATTACTATTAAATTGTCTAAGAAGATCTGCCTTAATTATGTGTTGCTGTATTACAAACGTATTTAGATATGAATGTAGAATTGGACAACAGTTGGGAGAATGGCAGACCGTCCAGTTCACCATCTACAGTTAACAGGGAAAGTGATGCTCATCAAGAAACATCAGCATCAAACACAACAAATGATAACTCCTTCCAGGTGAGATGTAGATTTTGAATAATTTCACTGAAATCATCTTTATACCTAACACTCAGGGTTTTTTTAAGTGAGTTATTATTAATAAATATGTATCTGATGTAATGTAGTCCAGTTTGGGAAATTGTTTTAATTTCCATTAGTTCAAATTAACAGATAATTACATGTATCAGTTAACATACTGACACTAAGTGGCCAAAGAATCTGCAAACACCCATTGCTGTTCCTTACAAAGCCCACCCTCCTAATAATGTAGGAAATACTTTTAACACCGTTACAAGGTTCTGTTTGGAAAAAAATGTCCCTCTACTTCATGATCAAAGTACACTTTTTTCAGTCTTCTTGAAACACTGTGAATGGTTGTAGATGAATTTTTGAAT
Source organism: Locusta migratoria (assembly GCA_026315105.1). Classification (NCBI taxonomy): domain Eukaryota; kingdom Metazoa; phylum Arthropoda; class Insecta; order Orthoptera; family Acrididae; genus Locusta; species Locusta migratoria. The sequence goes on along the minus strand of CM048755.1, from coordinate 448,606,056 downwards.
GACTTGATCTGGCATAAAACCAAAACTGTAGTTCATAAAAAACTAGTTCTACAGGATTAAAGTTAGTGCTTTGAGCAAGCTAGAGTCCAACATATCTAGATTTTCTTTCAGTTGTTATGCATTGGTCCTTGCCCTCTGCTCAGTGGGAGTACCATGATGATGCAAAAAATGTCCAGAGTCAAACTGTTGTCACTATGTGGTTATCTTGGTGGTGTGTGTAAAATGACTGTTTTCACAAATACCTGCATTTACTTTGTAATAACAACTAATTTTTCTAGCCCACATTAGGGAAAAAATGTGCAGACCCTATGTTGTCTCATCTGTATTTCATTGTTAATAGAAGATACTTAGGTAAATGCCTTGTGTTAGGCATCTTTTAGGTCAACATGTCCAAACTGTGTGCTGTATCAAGTATCGTGATACATCTCTCCATAATACAAGCTACCACACTTACACTGAGCAATTCATTCCCATAACATTGCCATAGTGTATTGGTTTATTAATCTCATTGAATTCTGATCAACAGTATTATCATGGAGACGTAATCTGATTGCCTCTGTGGAGTGTCCTGTAACTTAACTCTGAACCTGAGTTGCAACAGAAGTTTACTGTAATATGGTGTAGAGATTGGGTGGTCGTGTCAGGTAATTTCTTAAACTACAAGAAAGTAGCTTTGTATGGAATGGTTTCATGAGATTTCAAATTTGCAGTAACTTCTGTGAAAACACCCAGACAGAATGCCCAAGTGTCTAGGGCCATACAGTTTTGTGATATTATAATTTGATCTGTTTACGCCATTAATTCATTTTGTCAGAAAACACAAACTGTGATGATATACTGTCCATATTGTCCTGGATGCATAGCCTCAAACTTGCAAGAAGTATAATCAGTGGGTGTTAAGGAAGTTTTGGCCATGCAGTGAATTTCTATTCCATACTGTGCAAATAGAGAGGAGTTGAAAAATCATGTGGTGTATGCTATATTAGTCAAATATTTTATCTGACAGCTGTGTCAGAATATGCAACCGGAGGACAGTTCAGACTGGAGCCATAAATTACCTTCAACTTCAGCATCATCACCTTCTTGGCAAAGCCTAACAAATGATGAGCCAGGTCCAGCAACTTCGAGAAGTAACAGCAGTTTTCGGGTGAGCTTCAGTTTTTGTTTTCACTCATGAATAATGTATTACAGTGTAGATGCTACTAACGAATAAATGAATAAATATATTTAGTGATATCATAAATGAACTTGTCTAGTGAATGAGACAGTGGTAATAAGTAAGTTTACACCCTAGCCAGTAAATTGGTAACTAGATTCATTAATTATATAAGTTCTTGAAAGTTTCCAAGGGAGCATTAGGTGATGATTGAAACATGGCAATAGAATTAAAGCAAATGGATACCTTTGTAAGCTGAAATAGTGATGGCTGTGGAGGTATTGTAGAACACACTAAACTACCTTGAACAGAATAATCTCTGCTATGGTAAGCACGATGCATTCCATGAACATTGATCATGTAAAACTAGACCAGTGCTTACTTTATGTGACTTCCTGCAAGCTGTAAAGCAGGGGCCAGTAACACGTTGATTGCAATCTACTGGTAGATCATCAGTGCTTATTGGGTAGATCCCTTGAGTACTGAGAGTATAGAAGAATAATGGTTGAATAAAATTTTCAATTATTGTATTTCGTAACAGTGAAAACGCTCACTTGTTCGACAAAAGTTTGTTAATAAATGAAACAATCACATAGAATTGGTAACATCATCTACCTTGAACCTCTAAAACTATCTTTCTTGCATCAGTTGAATGAGCCGCTACCTGCATGCCACTCGATACTACACTATTTCATTCATTTTTGTGCATTATGTAATATTGGTCCAATGTGTGTCTGCAGAAGGCGGTGCCTTGTACTGTTCAAAGAGGTTACAATATAAGACAAACTTTGTTTTTTTATAGCATGTGGATGGGATGTTTTGCGACTAAGATTGCTACTTTGAGCAATGATTTCAATGACCGGTTTCCAGATTTTCAAAAGATTTTTGTGGTATGACACAAACTTGAACTGTGAATACATCTCCTTACTCTGAAGTTGTTTTCTTTCTTTCTTTTTCTCTCTCTCTTCTCTCCCCCCCCCCCCCTCTCTCTCTCTTTTCTTCTTCATAGATAGGAAAGCTTTTCAACTTTAAATAATACCATTAAAATGATTTGTATCTCGAAAGTGTTGCAGTGCCCAGAAGCTGTTGGCCTGTAATTCCTCAACTTAAATATCCTGTAAGAGTTATTGTTGCAATTACAGTAAAGGCCTTGTTTGCTTCTTCTTACGTGTTTAAATAACTGTTTGCAAATATGACTCTTACTACAAATACACAGAAGAAGGTTAACTGATGAACACTTTGTCTTCTGTATTCAATTAACTGTTAAGTTATACACCAAATATCAAGGACATTCTTAATGGAATATCTACCGAGTTCCACATTATATGTAAGCTAATATATTAAAATATTATGAAATAAAATTTGTATCTTTTGAACAAATAGTAAACCTGTAAAGTTTAATTGTTAACTAAGGTTGTACAGTATTGAAAAATTGAAAATGTAAGCATTTACTGGATTTTTAGATCATCTTGATCACTTTGATATGGTGGTATGAAATAGTAGATAGTGAAGTCTTTGTAGTTGCCTACCCCTGATATAGAGCAAAGAAATTGGGCAGATGCAATAATTCTTTACTTCTGAAAATCATTTGACTTGAAACATCACCATTGTTTATTAACAGAATTACAATTATATATGATAACAAAGAAAATTTGTGACTCAGCTGAGAACTTATAGGAAAATAGAATACATTGTATTATATTCGACATTGAGTTATTGCGTAAGTGAAAGTAACTGCAAATATATATAAAGGACATGTAATGGAAACCTTGTTCATGTCACATATTCATTATTACAATATTAAAAGCCATTTAGATTTTTTCTTTCTCTCTCCTTAAACAGATGATGGAGTTATCATAAAGGATGATTCAAATATAAATGGTAATTGTGCCAGTGCAATGTGCAACTAGTTCTGAATTAAGTTGGGGTTTCAAGGTCAGTGTGTAAGAGAGGGGAAGGGAACCAGATTGGTTGGTTGATGCACTTTTTTCTGACCTCGGTACAGCTGTGAGTGAACAAAAGTTTCATTTGTCTGTTGTGGAATGTATTAAACCCTCACAGATTTGATGGTTCAGTTTGGAGATGCTTCATTGTTCCAAAACTGAGTGTTTACTTGGGACATACAATTTAAGGCTTGATAGGAAACACATAGAAAATGAATGTCAAAGATAAAGTCTCATAAGTGGTAACATCCATGCTCTTAGAGTGTTTATTGTAGGCGATCGTCTTTGCACTGTTGAAGAAATTGCAGTAGAAATGGGTATCAATATTGTTAGTGCTTATACCATTATTAGTAAACAGCTTGGCTTTAGAAAAAATAGTTGCAGATGGGTTCCAAAGTTGTTTACAAACGGGGAAAAAACCGGTCAGGTTGCAAATCTATAAGACAAAGGTCTGAACTATCCCACCAAGAAGTGAAGGATTATTTGAAGTGTACTGTGACATGAGTCATGGCCTCATCATTACCATAATCCAAAATGCTGAGTAAGGAGTGGCAAAGAAAGTATGAAGCCTGTCCAATAAGGCCAAAACCTGCCCCTCAGTGGGAAAAGTTCTTAAAACTGCATTTTTAAAAGTTTTTATTCAAATGTTGAAAAGTTCTTCAATCTATGGGACATAACTACTGTTGTTATCAGTCCCTAGGCTTACAAACTACTTAAACTAACCTAAGGGCAAACACACACACACACACACACACACACACACACACACACACACACACACGAGGGAGAACTCGAGTTCCGGTGGGTAAGAACTGCATGCTCTACAGCAAGGCGACTTAAAGCACTCGGCCATTCCGCCACAGTTATTTTTTGACCAAAGGGGATTGTTTCTCATTGAAATTCTTCACAATCAATGTACAGTGACTGTACCTCACTACTGCCTGTCCAATGTCTGCAAAGGCCACCTACCTAACCAAAAGATGTGGAATGCACATTAGAGATGTCATTATTCTCCATGACAATGGTAGTCATCACACTGCGAATTAGACTAAGGAAAAATTAAACGACATGCACTGTAAAACCCTCAAACACCCTCTCTTCAGTCCAAATCTGTCCCATGCAAACTATTTTTTGTTTTAATCACTGAAAGAATCACTTGGAGAGGAACAGTTTGAGAACAGTGAAGATAATCATAGTGCATTTGTGCAATTGGTTGATGGCATGCCCTCAGCTTTTTTTTATGCACAAGGGATGTGCTTTCAAAAGCTGGCAAAAGTGTGTAATAGGGGCTGTGGAGATTAGAAAAGCGCTACTCCTATCCGCACCACCCTTATCCGCAATTCCATCTGCTGCACCTTATTCACATCTGCAGATACTAAAGTTTTGAATGAGTAGTAGTAATAGACAGCAATACTTAAAACCATAGTATGTAATGACATAATTATTGTTAAGGTGTCATTTCTGTGACAACCTAACTACTTTTCACTTCATAAATCATGAGAACCAGGCCTTTTCAAACAGAAAAGCATTGGCACTCTGAGCACACCCATTAGTGGCTTGTGAAGCCTGTTTGGTGGGAGCTCTGCGCCACGGAGACCACATATTTTGGGTGAGAAAACTGGTCATTTCTGAGATGAGCAAATAAAAAATTGGAACAAAATGTACATGACTCCAATTTTGTAGTTGAATGAATAAAAATAGTTTATACATACAATGGTTTCATTACTGCCTTAAAAAAAAATGTTTACTACTGTATCATATCACACTTCGTAAAGTATTTCCAGGAACTTGCGCATAATATAAAGTATTAGAACTCTTAAGGTAACTTGCTCATGAATCATCTTAAAAAATTGATATTTTGTTTTTCATCTTGAAGTTTACACTTTTCTGAACACAGTGGTGGTTAAAACATTTAAATTGGACTACAGGAAGTTGTTTAAATATCAATTCAAAGATGTGTGCAGCCATGCCCATTTTCATGCTACTTTCACACGTCAATTTTTGTCATTAGACTTCTCTCCCAAAAACATAACAATTGTTCAATTGTTTTAAGTTTCCAGGACTGTTGGAAGACACATTTCGATTCTCTTATGTTTTCTTTTGTATATCTTTGGTTATCGAGAATTGTTTTGTTTATTAATGTTTCCGTAGTATGATTTAGTGCTACCTTGACTCTCGGAAGTTGTTATGCCTGCTAAAAAGGGTTTTGCTTCTGGAAAACGTAACTTTTGTGGCAATCAGTTTAGCTACTTCTTCCATAAAGTCTCTTCTGATGACAATCACTTTGTGACACTGGTGTAGGCTCGTGGTGTAGGTACAAAAAAGTACTCAAAAATGGCGTAAGCCTATGCAGCAATGCCACAAGTGTGATTATCTGGAACTGCCTACTGCTTCACGTAAACCTATTACATAATGCACAGCGGATATTCCTTTGCGCGAATCCGCACATGCGCAATAGAGAGCAATAACACGCATGAAACATGAAGAAAATGAGCTCATCTAATCGTTCATTCATAACACACAAGAACCCGAGGGAAGCTGTGATTTCCTGGAACGTCATTCATTTAAATTATTTCTGAGAGCTCACGGTTCCTATTTAATATGAAGTTGCCATTTTTTATTAATTATTTCTTTTTATCTTATGTAGTTTGCACAGAATTGAGTCACTATTGCTTTGAATTACAGACTCAACACTTTCATTTTAGATTAAAGTTGAAAGTTTGTGTAGCTAAGGGCAAAATTACTTAGGTTATCGGTTCCTAGACTTACACACTACTTAAATTAACTTAGACCAATGACAAGATGCACATAAATGGCTGAGGGAGGACTCTTTTAACTTCTGTGGGAGTGGCTGCGCAATTCGTGATATTGAGTTTCAGACCGTGCGACAGTTTTATATTACAACACTAGGTTGCAAATGTATATGTTTGTCTAAATCTACATTTATACAGCATTTCACACAGTTTTTTGGATCCGTGACAGTAAATCTTCAGATTACAGCACAACAATGATGAAATGTAGATGTTGGGTTCAGCTGTGGCCAGAAAGAAGGAAGGCAGGGGAATATACTCACAGCTAATAAAAGAACTGATTCCCGGAAATCCGCAACAAATTTGGAACTTCGTGAGGAAGGACATGACCTGTTTTGAAGAGCTGCTGTTTGTAAAGTTGTATGCTTATCATTGAGAAATAAACCATTTCTGGCATAACTTATTATGATAAAGGGATTGTATTGGTTATACAAACAACTTTCCTCCCCATATGCCTGAATAATGACTCAACGGCTCTCCATTCTATTTCATTTCTAAAGTATGAAGCAACCAATGTAAAAACTCCTTTTCATAAACACTAGTATAAAGATCTGCTGGAAAACACATGTTTTTTTGTTTAGTTGCAGCATTTATGAAACTCTACTAACTGAAAAAATGGGCAAAATCTACAACACGGAAGTCTGAAATCACAAATCAATCCTAACAAGCAGAAAGCTTCATGCAACACCCGCTTCTGTGAATGTGCGAATTCATGGGAGTTTAGAACTAGTCTCTGTTCTGGCACGTGGATAAAGTGTCTGCTAATAATCGTGGTTCCGTGGTAGTTCCACGTGTTTAGCCACTAGATGGCTGTCACGCTGGACCTATACCTTTCGCGGCGGATCGTTGTGTAACACGGCCTTAATAAATACCGTGTACAGAGGACACAGTTGTAGAATTACATCATCACTGAAAAACTCTGAATAATTTGAAATAACACAGTCTTAAAAAAAGGAAGTAGTCTTTCTCCGGCACTTTTTGATGTTTTGACGGAAGGAATGAATATGGCAGTTAATGGTGTGGTTAAAAAAAAAAAAAAAAAGAAAGAAAGAAAAAAGACAGATTATTTTCGCAGATGATATATGGAGTGATAAAAAGATAGTTGTGCAATTACAACTTGATGCACAGAAGGAAATCGTGAAGAGGTATGGATTAAAAATAAATAAAGGTAAGAGTGAAGTAATGGTATTTGGAAGAGACAAAGTGCTCATTGGGAAAAATAATTTGACTGGAGAGCTCATAAAAGTGGTAAACAGTTTCACTTATTTAGGTAGTTAAATATCTAGCAATGGGAGGATAACAAATAAAATTAATACTAGCTTACAGAATGGAGGCAATTTTTTATGAATCAATGTAACATCAAGTTCCAGAAGAAGGAAAAAAAACTCATTATGTACAAGAGTTATTAGTGTCCTATTGTCACCTATGGAGTTGAAATATTGATGATGCCAGAAAAGGACTGGAGCGGACTGGAAGCAAGGGAAATGAAATTTCTTATCACAGTGAAAGGAAAAACAAAAATGGGCACAACAGGGAAAAGATAAGAGAGGAAATTGGGAGGGAAAAAAGAAAATAAAGAGAGATTAAGATTACACGGGCATGTTAAGAGGCTGTGTGAGCAGCGACTACTCAAAATTGTGGCAGAACTAACGAGTGCTGGAAAAAAACACCTAGAGGATGCCCAAGGACATGGTGTAAAATGGGAGTGAGAACATGGGTGGAAAGCAGTGATATGAGCTGGCAGCAAGTGGGAGAAGAAAAGTGCTGGGAAGACAGAGCCAGATGGAGAGGACTCATTGGCACCTGGATACATACATATTACAACTGACATACAGGGCAGATACCTTACACATTATCCACAGATAACCCAAAGATCTCAGCACCACTTACCATTTTATCTGCAAAGTAACAAATACTGGATATCTGCATCCACATAGTCCTCTATTGTGTCATGTATGTGTACAGGAAAGTATGTAGAGTAAAACTGAAGGTTTTACTTATATAGATGATTAATCAATAAATGTATAAAATAATTTCCGTTTATGTTTTAATCACCCTTGTATGAAATAAAATTAAAAATAGTCCAGATTGCAGAATTGTTCTTATTTATTTCATGACCTGTTTCAGTCAATGTAGACTGTCTTCAGATGACTAGCACCATGATAGCGGGCAGTGACGGTGTACACGGCAGGCTGCACAAACATGAGCAGTCCACGCCAGCCATCATGGTGATAGTCATCTGAAGACAGTTTGCATTGACTGAAACTGGTCATGAAATAAATAAGAACAATTCTTCGATCTGGACTGTTTTTAATTTTAATTTTATTCATTATATTAAGATCGCTGTTCTTCAATATGGCTTTATAAAATTATCCTTGTATCACTTCGGCTGGGAAAAATTGAGTTTTAATTGTCCTTCAGAGGCCAAAAACCACATAAAAAGCATCAATCCAAATCAAATCGGATTTGTAATTTCTGTTTCCACAACTGATGAAAATGTTTCCGGGGTCACATTCAGAATATGTTGCGCAATGCTAGCCTTCAATGCAGCTAAGTTCACAATTGGAACAATGAACACAACACCTTTCAAGTAGCCCCACAGCCATAAGTCATACAGATTAAGATCAGGTGATCGGGTTGGTCATACTGTAGGGAAATGTTGGCTGATAAGGCAGTATTGCTCATGTGAAAAATACCGAGTAGCACCGTGGTTCAGAACCCACGTTAAACTGTAGGTCCCCCTATAACTGGCTGGGTATGTCAGTTTGAAGGTCGGCGGCATACCACCTCCAAACAGGACCATGCCTAGTAAAGCACTGTGATGTTCAAACCAATCTTAGAATTTCCAAAATGGCTCTTCAGCAGCTCCTTAACTGGATATCCAATGTGCCAAGGTGTGCCATCTTGCATAAAAGTGATCCCATCCTTGCTTGTGGAGAGATGGAAAGATGTGGTTGCACAAAAGACATTCACAGTGCTTACAGTACTGGAAGCACCTGTCTCTTTGAAAAAAATATGGCCCTATGGTAAATGATCCCTAAACCTGCACCACATAGTGACCTTTTCAAGATGAAGTGGTAGTGGTTGATTTGTGTGTGGATTTTCTGTTGCCATGTTTGACAATTCTGTGTATTGACATATTCTGTCAGAAGGATGTGGGCTTCATCTGTCTAAAAAATCTTCCACGACCATTCATCTTCCAATTCCACACGAGCAAGAAATTCTATAAATCAAAAGTCTCTTTCTAGCAAGTCAACAGGAAGCAACTTCTGCACATGGGTAATGTTGAATGGATAGCAAAAAATGTTTCATAGGAGTTTAAAACTGTGCTCACAGGTTTGTTCAATGTTCGGGCAATTGTCCGTGTACTACATGTTTTCACACCACCACACAATTTCTCCTGCATTGCTGTCATCATTTCTTCCAGTGATTTTCTCCAGACCAACGATGGTCATCAGACCAATGCCTTTTGCCAGTTTCTTCAGTTTCCAGAACTTCTGCAAAGCAACTTGTGCATAGTCATCATTCTTGTGAAACAGCTTGACAAGCAGATCCTGCATTCAGACAGTCATGGGGAACGTCTCAGACATGAAATGAGGAAAAGCCATGTACCTGGCGTGTTTATACCAAACTAGCAAAACCGGCAATGCTTCACCATAACTAATGTGTATGGGATGTATACCCTAATGTCTTCTCATTTTCTTCCTATGTCTGTCAGTCCCTCATCACCTTTTTACCCCTTCCCTTGTCCATGTCCTGCTCCCCTTATCTGTTTCCATCACCTTCACACCACTCCTTCTTATCCCACATCATATCCATCTCCTCCCCCCTCCTCTGACTATATCATCCCCCCTTTTTAAATCCCCTTCATTCCTCCATTCTCTATGTCCTCCTCCCACTCTCTCTGATCTTATTTATTGTTATTGCAATCGGGACCCTGATTGGGAATAGAACTAAAAATGGATGGATAAATCAATTGGAAACGTGTTATTAGAGAAACCTTTAGAACTCTTCTATCTATGAGGTTAGTAGCTTTAAAGGCTGTACTTTTAATGTTTCTATTGAACAAACAGGTATGATTATAAATTCAGGTATAGAAACAACTTTCTACTTTATGTTAAATGGGAAATGGAAAACAAAACCACACAGTTTTACAGCACAGCTTAGTATGTTTTTCTTGGAGCGAGCAGAATAGAAATGTTTTTATAACATGTTCATATCTTCTTGAGAGTTTTTGAATTGAAAGCAAAATAATTGTAGCATGATCATACTTTACTGGTAGAAATTCCATATGAAAAGAAAAAAATAATTGGAATACAATAAGTGGAATAGAAATACAATGTTTCGAAAGTCTTTGTGTTGGGTTCATTCTAACACTTGTTGATGAACAATATTTTTTGTCTTTTCGTCCGGAGAGAAAACTAACAGTGCAGATAGTTTACCAACTCTAGAACATGCCACGTACAACTGCCCATGTGAAATACATGGCCATACAAGATTTATTGCACAAACTTCCAGCGACTGGCCTTGCACTTTATTAATCATCATTGCGAATGCAAGGCGAACGGAAAACTGGACACACTTCAATTGAAATGGCAAGTCGGTTGGAATCAGTGGTATTCTTGGAATCAGAACATTCCTTTGAACTTTCCTGTGATTTTGTTGCTTCAATCACATTGGTCATCAGCTTCTTCACATAGAGATTTGTTCCATTGCATAGTTTTGCTTAGCTTAGATTGTGTAACATGATTAGGCTGGTATTACACTATCGAATTATTGGACAAAGAATTGAACGAAAACAATGGATGAAATATTGGTCCTATTATTTGATGAAGATATTGGATGAATTGCTAAAGGGGGTATTACACTATCATCCATTATTTTGTCAAAGTTGCTTCAAAATGGCGGTGTTATGCTCAGCTGTTGTGTATCATACAGTTGCGTTGTGTCTTCATTTAGAAGAGGAGGAGGGAAAAAAGAAAAGGAAACAAACTTGGATGAAACCATGGGTGTGGGTAACACAAAAGGCTGACGCAAACAATACACACACACACACACACACACACACACACACACACATGAATAAGATTGTAAGTTGATAAAGCAAGTTTCATTAAATAACATTTTACACCAAAATGTTAGCAATGACAAAAAGGAATATGGTATAATTGTTTATGACTTTATTAACAATGTGAGGTTGGAAATGTACCTGATAAAGTAAATGGGCTTCATTTACTCTATTTATTTTCTTACAAAAATTGTCTGACATGTTTATATTTTTGTTCGAACAGATGTCAATGTTTTGAATGTTGTTTCACTTCCAAGCACTTAGCACATAAAGTTGACGAAAATCATACATTAGAAAGTCTGCTTTGGCCTTAAATAAGATTTAGGGGTCTTACTTCTTCAATTCCGATAGTGTAGTATGACTTTCTACATCACGGATTGTAACTCATTACCTCTCGTTCACTGCAGGGCATTGGGATAAGCGAATTGACGTGACAGACAGTGTGTTATACAACACCCTATTTGATTTATACATTCCGATCAATTTTGTTGTTGCTGGAAAATGCTACCCAAACTTGCTACTATGTAGTCGCAATGTTAATGAATACGAATGATATGTCAAACATTAGCCTCCAAATAAAACAGTTGTAGTGGCAAGGAGGTAGGTTGCTCGAATTTCACGGCTGAGCTTTTTGCCCTCCACCAGGCCGTTTTGTACACCTGCCGCCACCACCAACCTTTCTATGCCATATGTTCGGACTCCCTTAGTGCCCTGCAGAGTCTTAAGGACCCTTTCTCGAACCATCCTCTCGTGTATCGGATCCAACGCTCCCTCCAGTTGCTAGCAGATGACAGCTGTCACGTTTCTTTCCTGTGGGTCCCTGGCCACGTGGGTGTGCCCGGGAATGAGACCGCCGACATAGCAGCCAAGTCTGCGGCTCTTTTGCCTCGCATGGCTACCTTTTGCATCCCATCGGACGATGTTCAACGGGCTCTTCGCCGGAGTATTGTGTTGTCCTGGCACAGCGCGTGGTTCTCACTTACGGACAATAAATTGAGAACTGTAAAACCGATCCCGACCGCTTGGAGGACCTCCTCACGCCCCTCTTGGCAGGAGGAGGTCATCCTGGCCCGGTTGCGGATCGGTCAGCCACCGTCACTTGCTATCTGCCGACCCTGCACCGCTGTGCTCCTGCGGTGAACTGCTGACAGTGCGACATGTTTTACTGTCTTGTCCCAATTTTAATCATCTCCGTGTAGCCCTTCACTTTCCGTCTACTCTGGAGGAAATTTTAGCTGATGACACACGAGCAGCTGCTCGAGTTTTGTGTTTTATCAACTTGGCCAACTTATCGAAGGATATTTAACACTTTTAATTGTCTTTTATCTTTCGCTTTTAGCCTCTTCTTGATGTTCTGACAGTCACCAATTTTTTTTTTTTTTTGAGATCTAGCGAATCTATGCTCTTGTCTGGGCGCTAATGACCGTAGAAGTTGTGCGCCCTAAAACCACAAAAAAAAAAAAAAAAAAAAAAAAAAACAGCTGCAGAGATGTGTGGCAGGAAAGAGGCAAGTGGGGGCACATAGTTGGGGGAGAGACTCCCAACCCCTTACCACAGCGATCACATCCCTGTGGATGATCTGATGAAAGACCTGCACTATCCACCCACCCACACTTTCATATTCCAGTCCAGTCACTTGCTTATCTTACTCTATCACAGGTTGGCCCACCTGTGAAAACAACCATGTAATTTAGAACCCTGCAGCAATCGTTGCATAACTTTTAATACTGGTATGACTACCAAACAGTTGTCTATCAGAATGAATGCTAGCTACATTGTATAGTCTCGCAGCCATCCAGGCGTCAATCTAAGGTAACCTTTTGTTCCTACACCCCATGCCTAATAGCCCCCGCCCCCAAACAAACAAACAAAAACAAAAAAACAAAACAAAAAAAATCCTATTCCTCCTCCCAGTTCATTTCTCCCACCTGAGTGCTGCTCTTTCCCTCCGCCCCATCCTTTTACAGCTTTTCATTTTCTTTAACACCCCACCCTTTACTGTTTCCCAAGCTTGTTCTCACATTCTCATCTATCATTACCTTTGCACTCTGCCAGCCAGCATTGAATGTTCTGTCCCATCTTGCCCTGATTGATTGTTTGAATAGTAGATTCCCCCTCCCCCCCCCCCCCCCCCCCCGATTGAAAGGTACCACCAAAAATTTGAAGTTTTGTGAATATGATTGTCTTTTCTATGTTTTTGTCTGTGGGACAGGGTTCATTTTTACGATGTGTTACTACCTGTCCTCATGTTACTGACATTCCAGTCTGCACTTTCAATTGTTTGATTTAGCATGTTACTATTACAAACTATAAAAGCAGATTTACAAATTCACCAGACTAACTGAAACGAACCAAGCAAGGTGGCACAGTGGTAATGCACTGGACTTGCATGTGGAAGGGTGGTGGTTCAAATCCACCTCCGGCCATCCAGATTTAGGTTTTCCATGATTTTCCTAAATCACTCCAGGTAAATACTGAGATGGTTCCTTTCAAAGGGCATGGCCGATTTCCTTCCCCATCCTTACCCAAAACTCCGAGCATTAGCTCCGTCTCTAATGACCAAGCTGTTGACGGGACATTAAACCATAATCTACCTTCCCTCCTTCCAAACTGAAATGAACTCTAATTTTTGAGTAAAATATGATGTATCTGTGTGTTTATGAAATGTAAAATTTATGTAAGACCAAGGGTTTACAATTAATGGGCAGTGCAGTTAATGATTTTGTTTTATAAGTAATGTGCTTAAATAGTTATAAAGTTGGGGCAAATACCTAAGATAAATGGCTGGGCATATGCCCATAATTGAAAATGAAGCTGAAATTTTGTATTGGAGAAGGTGTTTTGCAACACTACTTCTTCAGTGGTTGAGTAACCAAGTTGGATAAGTTGCTTCAAAGTTAGGTGAGAATTATAAGTGGAAATAAATTGCACTGTAAGCACAATTTATTACATCTTCAATTAGGTCAATTCTTGGGTTGGCACACTATAAACAAAGATAGATAGATAGATAGATAGAAAGAGAGAGAGAGAGAGAGAGAGAGAGAGAGAGAGAGAGAGAGTAACACTCAAGATTAAAAGTAATTGTTGAAATAAAGTGTAGTTTCCACCAGTTGAAAACTACTCCTGTCGGGCTACCAAAGAAGCAAATATTTTCCTTTTAAAACGCTGACAGAAAGTGGAGAACCAGTTGCCTCAATCCTTCCTCACTAACATCTTTTATATGTGAATATGTTCCTGCTTTTTTTACCCAGAACGAACTAAATCCTTGTACCTAAACTCTGAGTGTAATACAGTTTTCATACACAGTGTCTCCCTTTCACTGCCACTGTCTACAGTTTTTTCTGTCGGTCTCTCTGTCTGCCACTATCTTTGCCCCTTTCTCTCAATGTGCTTCGCCACTGTCTTTTTGCCACTTTCAATATCTCTATGCGATTTCTCCCCTCAGGGGCTCAGCATTAATCTGCTATGGTCGGGCTTGGCGAACTCGGGATGAGCCGTGGGCTGTGTCGCACCAACAGTCCACCACACCGTAAGCTCTGTACGTGCTTCAATGACCATCGTTCGGCGCGACGGTGGAACATTGTACGTTTCGGAGCCCGGGGATCTTGCCTTAATTGTCCGGGTCGCGAGGACGGTGCAAACCTCTAATATATAAACCCTCAATCTCAAGGTGTGCTTCGTGCTGAGGAGATGCATAGCTGTTGAGGTTGAACAGTCGCTAGCGAGCAACCTCTGAGGTACCTGCTGCACCTCAGTACTCAGGCATGCGGGGCTCTGCCTGGGTGGACCTTTAGTTCCCTAGCTGCTCGTGGGACCAGAATGAAATGAGCTAATAATAGCGCCGCCACACGCAAACCTGGCGTCTCTAAGAGAGGAAGAAACGAGTACAATGCTGCAGGGTATGATCCCCAAACGTTCCCTTCCCTAGGTACACCATGGGAGGAATGTCAGGCCAGACGATAGGGTGAGGCTTATACCTCAAAATACCTTGTATGTACCCGTAATGACAGAGAATCGTTCAAGAACACGAAGCCCTTGTTTTACGTTGAGAACTTGGAAGACAAGTTCGGTGAGGTTGTAGGAATGTCAAAGATGCGCTCTGGATCAGTCTTAATAACGACGTCATCCCCAGCCCAGTCACGGACCTTGTTTGCCTGTGAGAAGCTGGGTGATGTTTCTGTAACGATAATTCCACACAAGACCTTGAATATGGTCCAGCGGTTAATATTCCATAAAGACCTGTTGCTGCAGTCTGATGAAGAACTACGTGCCAACTTGGAACACCGGGGAGTACATTTTATTTGGCGAGTCCATAGGGGTCCGAAGGACAACAGGGTATCCACCGGTGCCTTTATCTTGGCTTTTGAGGGTGATTCATTGCCTGAGAAAGTCAAGGTGATGATCTACCGGTGTGACGTAAAGCCCTACATTCCTTCCCTTATGCCTTGTTTCAAGTGCTGGAGGTTTGGGCATATGTCCTCCCGATGTGATGCCAATCATACATGTCGGGAGTGCGGACGTGCTGTCCATCCAAACATTCCTTGCACCCCTCCTCCAGTATGTGTAAACTTCAGCCAGAATCACTCCCCTTGCTCACCTACATGCTCAGTATTGCAGCAAGAGGGGAAGATTATGGAATATAAGACCCGGGACAGACTGACCTACTCAGAGGCAAACTGAAGTATCAAAAGCTCCATCCCATATATCTGACCACTTCCTATGCCACAGCAGCCTCATCGTCATCTACAGTGCCTCGTTTACCATTTACTCAACCACTGCCAGTGGGCTCCCACGCCCAATCACCTACCCCTGCCCTCTTGACAGCTGGGGGCACTTCCTCTTTGGTGGCTCCCACTCTTTTCACTGTGGGAGCAACAACATCTCCAACTTCTGGGACACCAGTCCCCACCTCTAAGCCGGAGGAGGTGAAGCCTTCTCCGGCCCCTCTCGCTCGGAAGGGGTCCCTTGGGATGCTCCCTTCTGAGGCTTCTCCACACGGCAAAGAGGATCCCAGCAAATTCCTGCCGGATCCCCTTGTTGCTGATCGAAGGGCCTCCTGCTCTTCGTCAGCCCCTGTGGCCGTGCCTGAGAAGCCCTTCCGGCCCTTCAAACCTAAGGGCCAGTGAGAGGCTAAGAAACAGACAACAAAGAAAAAGAAACCTTGGTGGTTCCAAAGCCACAGATACCCACATCCTCTGGTTCAGAGGATAAAGTCAAGATCCTCGCATCCCCCGAGGATCTTGCCATTACTGATCCATTAGACCCTGTGGATCAGGACACTATTGATTCTGAGCACAATGCAGATGATGATGCAACAGAATAACCTGCTCCTCAGCTATTATTTATGGATTCTCAGCTAGGAGACAAAGTTATTCTACAATGGAATTGTGGCAGTTTCTTCAACCGCATTTCTGAGTTACAGTAGTTGTTGTGCCGCATCCTGGTGTTTTATCTAGCACTGCAGGAAACATGGTTTCCTGTTCAGAGGACCCCAGCCCTTCGAGGCTATCGGGGCTATTACCGAAACCAGGCTACTTGTGACAGAGCTTCAGGTGGTGTCGCTGTTTACATCCTCGCAACTGTCCCTTGTGCTGCTGTGCCTCTCCAAACGACCCTAGAGGCAGTCGCTGTTTGAATCCGGGCGGGGCAGGAATTCACCTTCTGTTCCATTTACCTTCCCCCGGATGCGGCTGTCTATCACTGACGTCGCTGCAGTGATTGTGCAACTCCCTCTGCCCTTTCTCCTTTTGGGAGATTTTAATGCCCACCATCCATTGTGGGGCGGGATGCAGGTGACAGTTCACGCTAGGGACATAGAGACACTCCTGGCACAGTAGGACATCTGTCTCTTAAACACTGGGGCTCCCATGCATTTCTGTTTGGTGCAAGGCACCTACTCGGCAATTGACCTCTCTCTCTGTAGTCAGAGTCTGCTCCCACATTTCCGCTGGAGGACCCACGATGACCTTTGTGGCAGCAACCATTTTTCGATCCTTGTGTCGCACCTGCACTTTCAACCTGCAGGAAGCCCACCTTGATGGTCTCTCCCTCGAGCTAATTGGCAGGATTACACCTCCACTGCTACTTTTCCGGTTCGTCAATTCACTGCGGCTATTGTTTCCACTGCTGAGGCCACTGTTCCCACCACCTCTGGCACCCCTCGGCGCAAGTCCGTGCCCTGGTGGACACCAGAGATCGCTGCAGCCATTCGGGATCGTCGGCGGGCGCTCCAGCGCCATCGGCACCACCTTACCATAGACAACCTGATAGTCTTCAAACGGCTTCGGGCCCGAGCTTGACAGCTCATTCGGCAGAGGAAGCAGGACAGCTGGGAGAGGTGTGTCGCCAGCATCGGCTCTCGCGCTTCACCATCTAAGGTGTGGTCCCAAGTTAGATGCCTTTTTGGGTACGGCACGTCAGCAGTAATCCCGAGCTTACAGATCCAGGGTACTATATGCACAGATGCCGCTGCTATTGCTGAGCATATGGCGGAGCATTATGCTCGCGATTCCGCAACTGCAGCATACAGTGCAGACTTCCATGTACTCAAAGAACGGGTTGAACGACAACGGTTGTTCTTTCATACGCACCGGCAATAACCATACAATTCCCCGTTCAATGAATGGGAATTCCAAACTGCTCTCTCAGCATGCCCCGATACCTCCCCGGGACCAGACAGGATCCACAGCCAGTTCATCCAGCACCTTCCACCAGAGTTCCAACACCAGCTTCTTGCCTTGTTCAACCATCTGTGGGCAGAGGGGCTTTCCCGTCGCAATGGCAGGAAAGCACCACTATCCCAGTGCTTAAACCTGGTGCAGATCCCCAGGTGGCTGACAATTACCGACCGATCAGCCTCACAAACGTTCTCTGCAAGCTCTTCGAACGTATGTTGAGTCGGCGGCTTATGTGGATCCTTGAAGAGTGTGGACTCTTTGCTCCACAACAGGGAGGCTTCTGCCAGGGCCGTTCTACCATTGACAACCTCGTGTCACTGGAGTCGGCCATTCGCACTGCCTTTGCTAGGCGTGAGCATTTGATTGCTGTATTTTTTGACCTTCGCAAGGCATACGATACCACTTGGCGCTGCCATATATTGACTACTCAACATGATTGGGGCTTGTGTGGTGCCCTTCCTATTTTTATTCGCAATTTCCTCTCCCACCGCTCGTTTCAGGTGAGGGTTGGGGCCACTTTTAGCTCCCCCCGTATTCAGGAGAACAGTGTCCCACAGGGCTCTGTCCTCAGTGTTCCATTGTTTTTTAGTGGCAATAAACAGTCTTGCTGCGGATGTGGGGTCATCGGTCAGTTGCTCCCTGTTTGCCAATGACTTCTTCTTGTATTTCAGCTCCGTTAGCATCGGCGTAGCTGAACGGCGGCTGCAGTGTGCCATCCAAAAGGCCTACTCATGGGCCTCTATCCACGGATTCCAGTTCTCCGCCCAGAAAACCCGTGTGATGCACTTCTGTCGCCGTTGGGTAGTTCATCCTGACCCATAGCTCTACCTGGGTGGTGAACTACTTCAGGTCGAGGACACACATCGCTTTCTGGGCATGGTTTTCGATGCCCGGCTGACTTGGGTGCCACGCCTACGTCAGCTGAGACAGAAGTGTTGGTGGCACTTAAATATTCTCCAATGCCTGAGCCATACTGGTTGGGGAACAGCCCGTTCGACCCTCCTTCAGCTCTACAAGGCTCTTATTTAGTCATGGCTTGATTATGGGAGCTTGGTTTATGACTCAGCAGCCCCTTCTGCCTTACGGGTCTTAGACCCCATTCACTACGCTGGTATGCGTCTCGTGACGGGGGCTTTTCACATCAGTCCAGTACTGAGTCGCCTAGCTGAAGCTGGGGTTCCCCCTCTGCGGAATCGCCGGCAACTGTTGTTGGTGTGTTACATTACCCGTATACATGCTTGACCCCACCATCCGAACCACGGGCTTCTCTTTCCACTTTCTGCACTCCCTTCCCCACGATTTTGGCCCAGGTCAGGTCTTTTGATTGCGGTCCGTGTCCGTTCCCTTCTCTTCTCACTTGGTTCCCTTTCTCTCCCCCCTCCTTTCCACTACTCCCGCCGTATACCCCCCTGGCAATTCCTCGCCTGGAGCTTCGGTTGGATTTGTCTCGGGATTCAATGCCTCCATTCCACCACTGATTCTCTGTCGCCGGTTCCAAGCACTGCTTGACATATTTCACGGTATAACCCTTATTTTACATGGACGGTTCTTTGGTCGATGGTCATACCGCATATGCCTTTGTCTGTTGTGAGCACATCGAACAATGATCATTGCCTTGTGGAAGCAGCATCTTCACCACGGAACTGGTCGGTATTTTGAGAGCTCTTGAACACCTCAGAGCTCTCACCAGGGGGTCGTTTGTCATCTGCAGCGACTCCCTGAGTGGCTTACAGGCCCTCGATCAGTTTCTCCCTAAACACACTGTGGTGCGAGCAATTCAAGATGCTGTCTTCGCCCTTGGCGAGTGAGGCTGTTCTGTCGCTTTTGTCTGGATGCCGGGTCACATAGGTATACCAGGCAATGAATGCGTCGATGAGCTGGCCTGGATATTGGCCTCCCAGTCTCGGATCTCTGATCCCAGTTGACCCACAAGGTCCTTGGGGTCTGGAATTCTGAATAGGCAGACTCGACCGAACCCAATAAGCTCTGAGTTGTCAAGTCCTCTACTGCTGTATGGAAGACCTCCCTGAGGGGTTCTCGCAGGGAGTCGGTTGTCCTTTGCCGTCTCTGTAAAGGCCATACTTGGCTGACGCATGGTCACCTTTTGCATCGCGAGGACCCTCCTCAGTGCTGATGTGGTGCACCTTTGACAGTTGCCCACATCTTACTTGAATGCCGCAATTTAGGTGAAAAGGGGCGAAATTTTAATATCCCTGAGAGCTTTGCAGCTTGCTTTAGCCGACAATGCCTCCGTGTGGGTTTTAAAAGTCCATTTAAAGTTTGTGTGTGTCTGTCATTACTCTGTCCTCCACCTGCCTACGTCTTCTAGGTAGGTGTTTTTAATGTGTCCCAAAGTGGCTGGATGTATTACTTATATTTCTATGATCACCCAGCAGCAACACTCTTGTACTGTTTCTGCCCTTTTATCTCTTCTTTGTTTTAACTTGTATCCCTTCTTCATATTTACCTGTTCCTTTTAAACTGTGACATGTTAAGGCGTTAACTTAGGAATGCTTAACTATATGTTTTATCTCTGACTGGAACAAGGGATTGATAACCATTGCAGTTTAGTCCCTTCCAAAAACCAACAACTACCAACAATCTATGCGATTTCTAGGTCCAATTCTTTCTCTCACTTTGCCACTGTCACTTTTCTTTCTCACAGTCTGCTGTTTGCCTCTTCAGTCACCATTGTCTCCTATCCTTGTGGATGATTTGATCAAGCTCGTTGACCCTAGACTGCAAAACTTTTTACATGTGTGTATAGGGGATGGAGAAAGTCTACAAAATTCTTCTTATTAAGTTCACCCATCTGGGGGATCCAGATGCCCAAAGCTCGTGTATGATCTTCACTTGTATCTCTTTCTTGTTCTATTGTCTCCCCTTTCTTTTGCTGCCACTGCTAATATCTCTATCCATTTATCTTTTCTACTGCAATGTCTCTTGCTCACCATGACAGTGTGCTCTCTTCCCCATTGGCAATGTCTCCCCTCTCTTCCACCATCACGTACTGCTATTATCTTTAGTTACAAAAAGTGAAAATATATTCACATTCCAAAACTTTTGGTGAGATAGGTGGAATTATGACTGAGGCAGCCTAGTTCCTCACTTCTGCCAGTCTTTTAAAAACAAACGTATTTGACTCTTTTGTGCTCCAGCAAGGGAATTTTTCAGCTGGTTCCCTCCTTATCCTTGCTACAGCAGGGTGTGTTGATTTTATTAGACAAGTTCTATAGATTTGTTACACATATATCGAGATAAGACTGTATGATGTCCAAAATCAATTTACTTCATTTTGTGTGTGTGTGTTTTGTGGTTCTCTCAGAAACAACCCACTAAGAAATGTAGCTTTTATAAGCCGGTCACACGTAATGTACAAAAACTAACCGATTTTCTCTATTTGCCTGGGCTGCAGGAAGTGTGTAATGTTTAAATTTTTACCCTATACTATAGGATAGCTACCATTTACCAATTACTCTGATAGGTATACAAATGATTCCTAAGCGAAATGCATCCAAAACACTCTACCCCTTATCTCTGTTAGCAATAAAACCTGAGCCTCTGGAGAATCACAATTCAGCACATGGTGTTTTCGTACAGTATGATTAAGTAACTAGCCTGTAGGTAGAGTTTTTAATTATACTATACTACTGTAAAAAATTGAAGAAAAAATGTTCTCAATCAGTTTCTTGATCCTTGTAAGCTGAAGTAGTAGTTCAAATTCTTTTGAATCAGATTCCTCACTAATTTGTGGGTTCTTTTCCATTTCGACTTCTGTTCAATATAGGTTTTGCTTTGAAATTCAGATAAGATAGACTTTCCTTCTGCAGATGGCAGTGGAGAGACTGGTATTTTGTCAGTCAGAATTTATTTCAATGTACTGAACTTTGAACCTATTTTGTGAACTTGAGGCTCATGTAATTCTAATCCTATATATTAAAAGAATTCGCGAAAAACACAGTCAGTCAATCGGCCAGACCAAAGTATCTGGCCGATTTCCTTCATCTTTGTTTTAAATGAAGGATATTCATCCACAGATTTGTCATCAAGTATCAGAATGTACATAACTCTCACCTTCCTTTTTCTATACTTAAATGCGATTTCCTTTTGTATATTTCTTATGCGGATGTCCTTGCTGTAAAATAAAGTCAGTTGGTCAAGCCATTGTATCCCACCGATTTCCTTCATTTTTGCTCTAAACGAAAGGCATCCATTCGCAGATTTGCCATCAAGTATCAGAATTAACTCAAGTTATTTTTATTCAAATGCAGTATCCTTCTGTCCTTGCATTGAATATTTTAATTGTTTTGTTTTATGATATCTTCAGTTCCAATTAAGGTACCCAGTTCGTTTTTACCTAACAGCACTCAGCGGATCAAGCTCTTTCATTTGCACTTTTAAACACTTGCATTGATTGATTCTGAAGAAAGCTATGTGTGAACATTCAACTTTACTTTCATTTCTTCCCAACTTTTTTGTCATTCCACTAACGGTGCAAATTATTCGCATTGTTTCGCTAGTGTTGTATTGAAATACATTTATGCGTACTGCACATCTAAGAAAGTAAAAAGGAAATATCTAAAAGGTAAGAAGAAGGAAGCTCTGATTCTTTTGAAAAAAATCTATCCACAGTGAATGTTATTCTATGGACAAGGGAAGTCGGCCACTGACAATTATGGCTTTGACTCAGCATCTCACGAGAGAGAGAGAGAGAGAGAGAGAGAGAGAGAGAGAGAGAGAGAGAGAGAGAGAGAGAGAGACTAAAATGCACACAGCTAGTGTGAATTTTCAGGCTTTCCCAGGGCATCTGTTGCAAATAAACTTCCTGGATTTGCCAGTGTATAATATTGTTCATATCCCACAATTTTTTGTTGATACAACTGACAAACATTTTTTAGGTGGTGGTGCAGCAAGATGTGCTTGATTGTAATCACACAGTGTGATTACCATCAGTTGCATCTTGTAGCTCTGAAAGCAGAAACTACCACTACCTGAAGATGTTGCTCAGTTGTATCAACAACAAATTGTGCGCTATACACAATATTATTGAGTGGCAAACCAAGGAAGTTTATTTGCCACACAATACAAATCAGTGATCTAAGAGCAATGATTTTTTTTAAAAATACCAGCCCATCATTACACATACACACCTGTTAAATATGTATGGACTTTCTTGTTCCTCTATGTAATGGTGTTGTTTCGAGGGCTGCGAATTCTTCATTGTTTTGGCACCGCCTTTATTAACTATGTTTTCTTCCTCTTCTGTTTCCTTTTCACCATTCTTAACAATGCCAACAACGTCTTCATCAGTGACTTCATACAGATCATCAAGGGCAACCCATTCATTAAAGTCCTCATCAGTTGCATCTACATATCCAGGGATTTGTTTCAGCAAAGGCAACATACTGTCTGTGTTTTCCTTGCTAATTTCTTCATTGCCAAAATATATCTATGTCTCCTCAGAGAATGGACTTTTCTACATTTTATGATTGTACCTGTCCTAAATGGAAGCCACATCTTTCAGATTTAATAGATGCATTTTCACAATCCCATATTCGCCTTGGTCAGTAGTATCAATAAGAGATGACAAATGCTATCTACGGTAATTTCTCTTTATCGCCTCCAACACACCTCGGTCCATAGGTTGACAAACAGCTGCAACACTTGGTGCCGGGACACAATGCTCTTATTTCTCCATCTCACAGTTCATCTTTACTAGAATGAGTGGGAGTATAGTAGTATAATAAAACGGCTTTTCTCGGCAAGTGTTTTTCCATTAAAAACTGTTCAGCTGTTGGTACAAATAGCACTTTTTTGGGTATAATATTTGACTGACGAAGCAGGTTTTGAAAATTTTTTGAAAGCTATAGAGTTCTTTGATTTCCCAATCATGGTAAGCTTAAACATTATGTTTCCAGTAACATTCCTCCAAATGAGAAATGTTATTCTTTCCTTACTTTGCTTGATCCTCGGAGCTGCTGCTTCAGTCTTACCCATAATTGTTTTCCTTGGCAGCGTTTTATAATTTAGACCGGTTTTGCCACACTCTCCTTATCAGTTAAATTGTGGATCATTCTCTAAAGATTTGTACTGATTAATTACTAGCTGAGAGTTTTTTCTCTGCAAATATTTAGTTGTTTAATTCCATACCTTTTCTTCCAGCAGTCCAGCTAGCCAATACTAACTGTAATGTCAGCGTCACCTTCTTTGTAGTCCTTACGGAATTGCAGGCCTTTTTGATTCAGTATTGGCACATCTTTATCCCTATTATCGGTGAACCAAAGATACAAAGTCTCGCAAACCTTTTTGTACTCGCATGGTATCGTGGTTTTTCTTTCTTCTAAGGCTTTGGATGCCCCTCTTTCTGAACACCAATTTTTTTATTTACACTCTCTTTCTCCTTCACTCACTTCCAGTTGATTAAAGATATGATCTACAGCTACTGTAATTTTAGTTGTGGCACCTTTGTAAAATACCTACTTAGTGTTACAATACAGTTGTATTGATTAACTGAGTTTTGTTGGTATAAATTTATATATTTAAATGGCAATGTTTAGTTAATTAAGTTAATTGGATAACT
The DNA here is from genome assembly GCA_026315105.1 of Locusta migratoria. Taxonomy (NCBI): domain Eukaryota; kingdom Metazoa; phylum Arthropoda; class Insecta; order Orthoptera; family Acrididae; genus Locusta; species Locusta migratoria. The sequence continues at coordinate 448,581,822 of CM048755.1, read as the reverse complement.
GATGTAATTTATAACATTAGAACTTATTTAAAATAGCCTTTGAACTGCAGACATTGATGCCCATTACAGTTAATACACTACATATTTTAGTTGTATTGAATAGTTTATGAACTTATTTGAAGTGTTAATCTTTTTCAGAATTACATTTATGGAGGCTCTTCTGACAGTGGAAGTGAAAGTGATGATGCTCAAGTAAATTGTCCTATCTGCTTTGTTTCCTTGCTGAATCGAGAAGTTGCCACCCCAGATTCATGCCAACATTACTTTTGCTGTCCGTGCCTAAAACAGTGGTCAACTGTAAGTAATTCTATAACCTCCTAAAGTAATTTAAACAAATATTTAGTTATTAACACTTGCATGATTGTTGACATATCATAGAGGGTATCTTTAGCACTGTTCAAACAATGTGGAAAAGTGATCCTAAAATGCTTTCTAGAGGTCCCCATCTGGCATCTAAGATCACTTGATGTGTAAAGGTTCACATAGTTCTGTATTTTGAAGATACCCGAAGGTATATAAAATAATGTCACATCATTTTATGAACTTATTTTCTCACTAAGTTTTCCTTTCCACGAGAAAAAAAGATGACTTGTTAGTCTTCATTTCCCATGTTTGTCAGGTGATTTTGGAGAAAGTAAACGGAAACAATCTGATCCCCCCCCCCCCCCCAAACACACACACACGTGTTAGTGTGAAATATTAGCTTCTCATTAAATCAATAATAATAATAATAATAATAATAATAATAATAATAATAATAATCTCCTAGTACAGTTTCCAGCCACAAGCTGGCTCTGTTTAGAACACAAGCCCCACCACTTTGTACTGTCTTCCCACCATTATTCTGTTATCACTCTGGTCCAGTCCTCTCCTCCCTTCGTGACATACTCCTCCACTCCTGTTAGCCATCTACCCCTTGGTCTTCCTCTTGGTCATTTCTTCTGCATCTGTATTTCGTGTATCCTCCATTCTCTTTAAATGGCCATACCACTGCAGTCTTGATCTCTATGTATTATGTAAGGGCTCCTATCTCACTATTTTCCTGGTCTTCTCATTCCTCTTCCTCTCTCTTCCTGTTACTCCTGTTCTACTTCACAGAAATTTCATTTCCCTTGCTTGTGTTCTGCTCATATCTCTTTTCTTTATTACCCAAGTTTTTGATGCATAGGTCTATATCGGAACATGATAACTTTGTTATAACACTCTTCTGTGGCACATTCTTACTCCACAGTAAACTCTTTAACACTTCTCAGAAATACTTCTGCATGTCTGCCACATTCTGTAATATCCTTGTTACTTTCTCCTCAGTTACACTTCCCAGGTACTTGAAGCTTTCTACCTTCTTCAGCTGTTCACCTCCAAGTGTTATTCCCTTCACTGATATGTGCTCTTTCCTGGTGGTTAACATGAACTCAAATTTACGGATTCCACAATAGATGTCCTTCGCTCTGATTACAATCTCTTTTTCCACTCCACTAATTTCAAGTGCTTCCTTTTTCTTGCACACACTATCATATGCCTTTTATATGTCTAGAAATGCCATCAACATTTCCTTCCCATATTCATAATGCTGTTCTTGTAGTTGCCTTAGTGCAAATATGAGGTCCATTGTTGATCTTCCAGGTCTGAATCCTTACTGCTCTTCTCTCATTCCCCTCTCGACTTTGGCTCAAATTCTACTTACCAGTGTCTTCTCATGCACTTTTTCACTGTGTGACTCGTCTGTAATTTCTGCACTCCTTTATATTTACCTTGTTGAATATTGGGACTATCAATCCTTTCTTCCAATCTTCCAGGTTCTTCTTGTCCATCCATATCACCCTCATCAACTGATACAGCCACTGTTTCCCAACTCCCCCTGCTGCCTTCACCATTTCCACACTCAGTTTGTCCACACCTGGTGCCCTTCCTCCCTTCACCCGTTTATTGCTTTTTCAGTTCTTTCCAAATCAGGTCCTTCTTACTTCATGCACTGACTTTTCTATCTTCTGCTCTGCTGCTATCCTCATGCCCATTTACATTTAGCAAATCCTAAAAATACTCTTTCCACACTGTTTTGAGAGTCTCTCTGTTGTGGCTCTCATTTCCATTTTTGACCATCCCATATAGTACTTAATCAATAACCTTTCCATAATTCGTAATAGGCATTGTAAAATGAAGTAATTTGTCTAATACACACATTTGTCGAAACTTCCATTCAAAAGGTGTGACAGCGTGCAATTCACTGATTGCTATGATTCAGACCTTATATTACTGCATGTGAAGTGAAGCTAAGAGTACAAAATGTTTTTCTGAATGGTCGTTTCCCTTGTGTCTTTTTTTTTTACAAGTAAGTATGTGTTATTCAGTGGTGCCAAAGCCACATTAACAAACCAATGGGATTCACACAAGTTTAGCTTATAATATCCAAACAGTGATGAAGATTAAAATGAATTACTGACTAGGTATTGGAACATCATGAGAATTTAACTGTCCATGTTTATAAACCTCTACATACGTACAAATTGTCCCCTTGTTCAAGACACATTGTAGTGAATAATCATGTAATTAGAATATGAACCTTATATCACAGAAACAATTCTTGGCCGTTTCTTATTACAATGAGACAAGTGACCCACCTTCCACATTTTTCTGAAATTTTTCTGATGGAGACATTTGGGCTTCCTAAATGCCTGTAGCATTGATCATGTCACATTAAATATTTTAGCATACTTCTGTCACTTTATAGTTTTATTTCTGATTGGTTGAATTACCCCTATCATATTCTTTACTTTTATTTCTTGACACTGGTATCAATCCACGTCTGCAGAAATTTGAAGTTGGTGGAAACTGAATTTATGTTGGCTAAAATTGCTTGTGATGTTGTACTGACGGGGAGTTTCACAGAACATCAAACATGTTCTGCATTACTTTTGAGTCATTTCATGTCAAATTAACACAGTGCCAACCTGGGCACTCTTCAATTTTCATAAAATTTTGTGTTCATTGCTCATGACTAGAGAAAGAAAAGTACCAAACACTTGGAATTTTTGCACAAAAAAGGTAATGCCCACCCTTAAGTTATAAGAAAATTATGGAAAATTTGACAAAAATGGCTGTAAGTTATGTTCTAATAGAGACAGAACAGAGAACCAGGCAAAAAAAAAAAAAAAAAAAAAAAAAAAAAAAAAAAAAAAAAAAAAAAACCCCCATCGCACTGACGTGTTTTACGGCCCACTTTAGATTTGTAGTTTTATAAGTTTTTGCAAACATTTTGGACCAAAATAATAATCTAAATAATAAAAAAATTAATTAATAAGAGTTCTGAAACCGTTTTAGGGGAAAAGAAAAATTTAGGTAGTGGCGGGTTCCGAACCATCGACCTTTAGCGTCATAGTCCAATGCCTTACCCACTATGCTATGGCTATCAATCAAAAGATGAGTCCTTTATCTCATACTATTGATGGCCATTGTTAACTGATGCTAATATGGCATTGTAGACACTAGATTATCATTTATCGTACAAAGAACGATGTGTTTTTGTTAATTCTTCAGTGCGCCACTGCTTTGAAATGACAACGTGTAAGTTACAATAAGAAGATCATTAAATAAGCAATGCAGGATGGCATATGCCAGAGAGAGTTCTGGGCGAGGAATGTCACGTGACATCTCCGAACGGCTGGTTTTCGTTAATTCAATGGAGGGTGTCAAATGTCCGTTATTTTTGCAAATATGTCTCAAACAATACGAGATATGGGGGAAAAAAAACCATAAGGGAGTTGTAGAGAATTTTCTCCTTTACAAATTCCGTTATTCAATTTTCATGTCAGATGAATAGTTAAGCCGTTACTTTCATTTAAATTTCGAGCTGTCAAAATACGATTGCAAAGGCCCACTTTTAGTGTTACCATAGCACTTGGAGGGTAAAGTGCCGTAACTTCTGTTTTCGTTGTATCTTCTGTAATTGTAGTTGCTGCGCTCTCCAACAGATTCCGCAACAATCGCTAGTGGCTGGCTGAAGTAGATTTCCAACAATGCACCTCGTAAGATATGTTTAGAATTGTTGTTGTGTGTAGCAGTGTTTCGTGATGTTAAATAATTTTCTATGATAAAATTGCGGTGGAGTAATATTTAGGTGTGTGCGTGTGTAGACTGTTTATGCATTTACTGATAATTTGTGTGGTCTACTGAATTATTGCCATCGGAGAAATAAAACTGTTTGTGAATTATGCCGTGCTGTTTCATTCCCGGGTGTCGATCTGGATACGACAAGTCATCTGCAGTAGGTAGGCACATTTTTGGACCACCAAAGAGCGCCAGTGATTTTGCTAAATGGGCTAAAGTTATTCTGTGGAAGGACTTCCAATTAACAAATAAATCATACGTATGTGCCAGACATTTCGCTGATGATTTGCTTCTTAAAACTTACTCCTTTGTTATAGAAGGAAACGGGGCAGAAATACCGAGAAGGAGATGGAAGTTAAAGCCAGGTTCAGGGCCTCATATTTTTCCAAACTTGCCAAGCTATTTATCAACTCACTTGAAACCACACATATCTCCTCCAGAGAGAGTAGTGAAGGAAACAGTCCCCTCATGTACCGAAACATCAGCGATTTGTACACCAGTTGCAGTACCTAGTGCTTCCCATGTAGCAGATAGTGAGGCAGATGCAAGAAAAATTATCGACAGTCGCAAACGGAAAGTAAAAGATCTGAAAAGAATGCTAGTTAGAACACACAATCAGCTATTGAAAGAGAGGGAGAGAGTAATTTTGTTAGAAAAGAAAGTTTCTACTGGAAAACAATAGAAGTCATGTGCAACCGGTATGCGATATAATGATGAGTTTATTTTGGAAAGCTTGCTTCTCAAAATTAAATAGTCTAAGGGCTACAAGCATTGTCGAAGGCACGACTTACTTCCTATGCCTTCTGAAAATCATTTGAGAAAACTCTGCAAGGGATTTAAATGCTCATATGGCTTCTACACACATGCCATAAATGCTATTAGAGAAGTATTTAAAAACTTCGGTGTATTTTATTTGCTTATTATACATGACCTGATATTCGTAATTGCCTTCAAGGATGTCAACGTTTTATATTTTCAATGCAGATGGCATAATTTCCCTTAGATTGTCAAATACAGCGTTTTGAAATTGTGTAAGATCCGAGTAGTGCATATACGGAAACGTTCCTCTCCCAGCGCTTAGCGACGGTGGAGCCACCTAGCGGCAGGCCCACGTAAACTTGCCGAATGCCTACACTTCTTCTTCTAGATGCTATGGTGTTACTATCGTAACCTAAAGTGGGCCAATATATTTGTTTCTTCATGTTACACTATACAACTTAGTAAAAAATCAAGTTCATATGACAATGGGAGTGGGAGATGTAAATAAATATATCCAGTAATGTGTTGCATAAATGGGGAAGGGGGGGGGGATTGTATTCAGACTCCAACAGTATGACACATAGCACTGAAAAACATGTCCATTATTAAAAAGGTGCTGTTATAACATAGCACAGTAAGTTAGTTCATTTAACAGGACCATAGCAAGTTTTTATGATATGTAAGCTAATATACTACGAAATCTGACCTTCACTGATGCAAAATATGATGTAGCCATTCCAGCTGAACATGTTTGTAAGTCATGGTAAACAATAAGATTTACTTACATAAACAAATTTGACTGGGCTTGCAGCATCATTTCTGTACTAGTCCACATATTTAGGTCTGATGAAGCTAACCAAGTGGTGCTGAAAATGATGAACATTCACTGTGTCATATTTAAGGTATTCTGATATAACAAAGAGAATATCATCATTTGCACAATATTCTAGATGTTTATAATAAACAACAAATGGATGACTGATGACGTGTGCATTGTTTCAATTAAATCGTTGCACCTGATAATACAAGACAAATGAATAATATTCCGCAAAATCACATATTACAGTGTAGTCATTGTTACCAAGTGTGTCTCTCAGATGTAGAAATCAAGAATGTCGAGTGGCTATAAAGGAATGCAACAAGAGTCCAAATGTCCAAAGCTTATACTTAACTTCATCATTTCTGTTAGGTGTGTCATGATAGAATGGGTACTTGGGGAGTTCTCACATGTGCATTTTGGTTATGCAGGATTACAAATGATAAGAAAAAGACAGTATTTGTAGGTGCTAATATGACACTCTGTATCACATATTAACACTTATAATATGGAATCTTGAAACATGAGCTTCACATCTTGGATCACAACTGGCAGAATTTCAATAATCCTATTTTCCGTCCTATGTGTTAATCTTTGAATGCCTTATATGATTCATGCTGGTGTCTCAACACTAGTTGTTTTTGTTCATAAATTCTGGAACTATTTTCATCGACAGAAACTAAGTCCTCCTTCCTAGGCAAACGGGCTTACATCGTCTCTGTTGTAGAATTATATTACACCATTCACAATTTGTTCGCTTATGACTGATTTAGCTCTTCGATTGGGAGTTGCTAAAATACCCTATTGACTAATTGTTTTGATTTTCTCACTAAATAGTTTTGAGACTCCAAATACATTTTCAGTCCTTCAGATGCTCTAACTTTTCGGAAGAAGTGACAGTTAGGATCTAACTGCTTGTGGTGTTGGTACTGAATTTCTCTTTGAATTGCATCATCATTTCAGATTCTGCGTTTTCTTCCACAATAGGTAAGCGTATTTTGGAATACCTCAGACACTTCCTCAAACTTGTTATGCTCATGTTTTCTCTTTGTCTCTTCTTATTCACTTGGGACTCACCAAGATATATGCTCATGTTTTCTCTTTTTCTCTTCTTATTCACTTGGGAAGATATACTAAATTATCATTTAATGCATCTAACACAATTCTTGGGGCTACAGATGTGTCTGAATCATCTGCACAGTCATTCCATGTCAGATCACCCAATTTCAGAATAGTTTCCAGCTCGACTATCACGGATTTTGTCAAACTTTCATGTCAACATTTGGACATACCCCCAATAAACATTGGCAGAGTTTAAAATTCGTTGACACAGTATTGCTGTAGATAGTCACTTGTTTAGTCCCATGCACAATTTCACAAGTAGCAACTGTAAATTTCTAATAACTTTCAGCTGTAATATCTCAGAAAGTATGTTGTTGATAAGAATTAAATATGGCCATTTGGACAAAATCTGTGCATTCTTTTGATAATAATGATGAAAAGAATTTTACTAGTCTCTTTCAGCTAGAAAGTTGTTGACAAAGTTTGTAAAGAAAATCATCACATGAAAAAATTTAAAGTTTGGCCTTGTATATTTCGGGCACTAAAGATACTAAAAACATGAAACTTGGCATTTAGTAACCTAAGAATGCAAGGTTCTCAAATAGAAAGTTTCATTAATGTATCACTGTCCAATACTGAATAAAATAATTACAAAGTTGAACATTTTGATAAAAGGCCTAAAATGTGCCATTTTCGACCACAAAAAAATCCTGTGTTATTTAAAACTTTCAAAACTGGGCTCATTAGAAAGACCATGACTTTAGCTGCAAAAAGTAGTATATTTAATTATCCAATGCAGACTTAACAACAGTATATAATTTTAAGTAAAAAGGGGCATGAAAATTTCGTCACAAAAAACACAACAATTTTTTATATTTATGCCTCGCAAAGTAACATGACGAACATGAAATTAGATACAAAATATACCAGTAGCCCAAGGATGTGGAATATTGCCGCGAGACACCACATATACCAAGTGCCGGAGTGGCGCAGGGGATAGCATCACCGACTGCGGTGCTGAAGGTCGCCAGTTCAATCCCGCCCACCGGCAAAAATTTATTTCTTTGTCAGTAACAATTCCAGAATGTTGTACATCTTTCTTATGTTCACTTGTAAATTCTACTTGTTTCTTATGTTAACTGTTCTTCTAATTTCTGGTACATTCTGTCTGTGTATAAATAGCAGAGCACTCTGCCCGAGAGGCAGTCAGTGCTGCGTGTATGTTAAGTTCGTAATAAACGCGCTTTCAGTATAAGTGCTGTGTTCAGTTGCCTTCGATGTGAAGCCTGCTTCCATTTCAACGCGACATTGTTTGGTGGAGCTGCCAGGTATCTTGTGCAACAGCTGCATCACCGTGGCTCCGATTAGGCAACGTAAAAGCTGTCGCTTACACGGACTGGAATACAAGGGATATACCGAGTACGTCCTTCGAAAGTCCATATCGTCAGAAGAATGATGGACACAAAACCGGCGGTAAGCCAGCTGCACATCAGACACCCGTCGGTATTCTCTGGAGACGCTGGACGGAACCCAACAAATGGCTAAAAGGTTTGACCGAGTCGCCAAGTACAACAGGTGGGATCATACGATGTGCTTGGCCACGTTTATTTCTACCTGGATGGAACAGCCCAGCAATGGTTTGAAAACAACGAAAACAAGTTGAATGTCTGGGAGATGTTCCAGGAGGAACTTAAGAAGACATTTCGAGACAGCCAGTGACAAATTCGCTTGGCGGAAGAACTGAAGAACCGGGCCCAACAACATGGTGAGCCAACATAGTCGTACATACAGAATGTTTTGGCCCTGTGTAACCTAGTCAATCCGAATATGACTGAGGCCGACAAAATCAAGCACCTGATGAAGGTATTGCAGAAGACATGTACCAAGCTCTTCTGATAAAAGACGTCTCTACGACAGAAGAGTTCATCAAGTGGTGCCAGCATATTGAAGAGATGCAACAGAGGAGGGTTGGACGAAAGAAATATGACAGACTCCCGAATATAGTTCCTATGGCCGTTGTGGAAGACCAGCATGACTTCGCTTCTCTCATACGACAAATTGTGAGAGAAGAATTACAACAATTTATGGCAAATGGGACTATTAGACCGAGTGAGCATCAGATCATGGCCATGGATGTACGCCCTGTAAGTGACGAGGGAGCCGACGCCGCGGAGGAAGAGTTATTTCAGGCAATAGTTCCTCTCTGCCCCACCAATCGCACCCGACGTGAAGAATGGCGTCGCCCTGCTATGACTTATGCTGCAGCCTCCAAATGGCAGTCTATTAACCGGCCGACGCGGCCACATCCAACGTCCCCGTCAACTATGACGCCCCGCAGAAGAACGGACGTCTGGAGGACAGAAGACAACACACCACTGTGTTTCCACTGTGGGAGCCCTGGACATGTCGTACGCTACTGCAGAGAGAGAAGGCGAGTATTCGACGATTATTTTGCTGCAAGACGTCTGCCATCAGAGCAGTTCTATCCCAGGCAATCACCTGCTGATGAGTTCAGTCGACCTGTGGGAAGAAGCCCATTGCCGTACCCTAGACGAGGTCATTCCCCGACGCGCCGCATCCTTTCACTGTCGCCGTACAGAGGTACCAGCCGCTCCCTTAGCTGCCGCGCCCAGGTAAACTAAGCGAGGCGACCATCTATGGAGGTGAGGCCGTCGCAGATAAAAACCCTCCATGGACGACAGTTGCTAAGATGTCGGGGAATCTCATTGATGTTATAATCGCCGGCCATCCTGTCTGGGCACTTGTTGATTCAGCATTGTCTTTCTCTGTATTGTCAGATAATTACCGGATTCAGGAGTTCTTTCTCTGTATTGTCAGATAATTACCGCCGCACACGAAAGAAGACAATGTTCTGTGATACGGGTGCAACTGTGCTGAAGGTCGCGAATGGAAAGTACATCCATCCAGCAGGAACTTGTGTCGCTAGAATAACCATCAACAACAGGACCCAGCCGTTTGAATTTGTCGTGTTAACAGAATGTAGTCACAATGTCATCCTCGGATGGGACTTCCTTCAGGCATCCCAAGCTATCATTGACTGTGGAAGATCTGAGCTGCAAATTGAGGAAGTTGTTCCGCCGGATGCACGTAATACAGAATTATCTGGGAAGTTATTCGTCTTTGAAATGTGACGATACCGCCGTTGGCAATGAGAAGAGTTGCAGTCACAAACACAGATGACTGGTTAAACTGTGAAGTGCTTGTTGATAGTAAAAAGTTTATCAGGCTCACCAAAGAAATAAACATACCAGTGGCTATCATAAGCATTACCGGAGGTTGAGTTGAGATTTTGATCACTAATTGTCATGAGCAGTCACAACTTAGCCTGAAAGGAATGTGTATTGGAACAGCTGAACCAATGCAGGATGTTGAGCTCAACATCATCAACGAAGACCCATGCTCTGCAGTTAGTACAGACAACACGCTGGAGGAAACAAACGTGGAACTGCCAATAGGGCCCGGACTGACCAAGGAACAACGCCAGCGGGTGTTGGCTGTACTACATCAGTTTTCGCATGCATTCTCATCTCAGCAGGGAAAAGTCAGACTAAACGGCCCATGATACAGCATCATATCAATACTGGGGATCATCCACCAATTAGCCAGCGTTCGTATAGAGCGTCGCCAGCTGAAAGCCGAATAATTCGGGAGGAAGTGGAGATGATGTTGCATGATGACATTATTCAACCTTCGGAGAGTTCTTGGTCGTATTCGGTGGTCCTTGTAAAGAAGAAGGATGGCACATTGCGATTCTGTATCGACTATCGGCGGCTGAACAAAATCACAAAGCAAGATGTCTACCCACTGCCGTGCATTGACGATACCTTAGACTGCTTGAAAGGAGCTAGATACTGATTAACTATGGACAAGCAGGCAGGTTACTGGCAAATTGAGGTTGTTGAAGCTGACAGGAAGAAGACGACTTTTATTACACCTGACAGCCTCTATGAATTTAAAGTAATGCCGTTTGGATTATGTAATGCTCCAGCCACATTCGAACGCATGATGGACAACTTGCTTCGACATCTTAAGTGGACGACGTGTCTTTGCTATTTAGATAACTGTCGTTTTCTCGAAAACATTTGAAGAACATCTGAGTTGCCTGTCAACTGTGTTGAAGTGTGTTCAGGCTGCAGGACTCCGCCTCAATCCAAAGAACTGCCTCTTCGTCACCAAAGAGATAAATATCCTGGGGCACCTAGTCAACAGAGATGGTGTCTGTCCTGATCCAGATAAAGTAAGGGCAGTCACAGAATTTGCAACTCCTCAGCACATTCGTGATGTGAGAAGTTTTCTCGGGCTGTGCTCATACTACCAACGTTTCATAAAAGGATTTTGTAACACGGCACGTCCATTACAAGAACTTCTGCAGGGAGACGCAAAGTTTTACTGGGATGAGACAAAAGAAAGAGCTGGAGGCTCTAACTTCTGCACCAGTGCTAGCCTTGTACGACAAGAATGCGGAAATGGAACTTCACACAGACGCCAGTGGTTATGGGATTGGTGCAGTGCTTGTGCAAGCTATTACATCCAAAGTTTGACATTCATGTGGCTTACCGCCTTTAATCAACGAAATATAAACAGCCACAGTCACAGACTTTTTTGCTGGGTGATCTTTCCAAAATTGTCTGGTTCACTGTTCTGTCTCTGTTAGAACAGAAGTTAAAGCTGTTTTTGTCGGCAGTATTTCTCAAATTTTTCCTCACATTTTTAGAACTTCGAGTGGCTATTACAATTGTCTTGCTTGTGCTAAAATTCTGTAATACGGTTTCATTCTTTCTCTAGTCGTGTGCAATGAACATATTTTTTTTTTTAATGAAAATCACGTAGGATCAGGTTGAAAATTGTACTTTTCTGTGTTGATTTGATACGGAATGACCTTTTGAGCGTTTCCATCCCCCATCCAAAGTGTTGGACAGTACCATGCCGAAATAACTAAAGTCAGTTCACCTACAAAGGCGGCCCAGTTTTCAGCCGTTCTGTGCATCCCCCTCCATTACCGTAATGGCAGCCAATATAATTTTCATTCTGTAGGTGCGTGGCTGGCCGTGAGTTATGCAATGTTTCTCCCACAGGTGCAACTGCTGGCACTCGGCCATAGCTCCACCCCTCCATGCTTCCCTTATTACTCTGCCTCTATGCACAGAACTGCCTTCTTACATGATGCCAGCTATAAAATGTGTGTAGTGCCTTAAGATGGGGGAATAGACTAGAAGCAGTACCAATCTGCAGACACACAGAGCTGCTATGGCAGATGCAAGTGCAGAGCGGCAAGTGTACCAGGCCAGATGGAATCCACTCTCCATGCCCCACGCTTCCACGATAGACCACAGCCTACCTGCTCCAAGCATTCACACTTGAACTCGCCAAGCCAGAACACATTACATTGAAGTGAGTACCAGAAAGCATAAATCTTCAAAGTGCAGACCTCAGGTGCTTTTATACTGCCTTCTATTACTGATTTTTCTATCAAACTGAGGTTTTTTTTTTTTTTTTTTTTTTCTCTCCCCGAAGTGGACAGTTATCAACATACTACACTGCTGGCCATCCAAAATACAACATCAAGGAGGACCAGAAATATCACAGCCAAATTTATTTGGAAGATAATACAGTGTACAAAGATCACATGATTGAAAATACAGCCTTATGTGAATTGAGGAAGATGATGAAATCAGTTTTGAATGTTGCCACAGTTGCTGGTTATAACTGCCGTTACATGCCTTGGCATTGAATCAAAGATTCTCTGGATGTGTTTTGCTTATATAGCAGTCCATGCTGCTTCCACATATTGCCAAAGCTGATCTGATGTAGTAGCAGGTCATGTATCATGGCCAGTCATTCTTCAGTCATTAACTAGAGATTTTTGATAGGCGAGTTATCTGGAAAAATGCAATATTTTAGAAAACGAAGAAGTCTTGGAACATTGTGTGCCACATGTGGTCACACAGTATTCTGTTGCAGCATGGCCGTCAACTAGCTTTGAAGGTATGGGAAGGCAACAAGCTCCAACACTTCAGCGATGTAATGTTGGCTCATTAGTTTGCCAGCAATGCATACTGGGGAGTTGTGGGAATGGAATCTAATACCACCTCAAACAATGGTACTGGGTGCAAGGCAATATGGTAATATGTGAGGCAACATTTCAGCAGTCTTGCACTATGATGATCCCAGACTAATCCAACTATTATGGTGCTGTAGGCAGAATCGGGATTTGTTAGTGAAAACAATGTTGTTCCCTTTCTGATTCTTCACCTACATATATACACCACAATCCACCGTAAGGTGTGTGATGGAGGGTACACTGCACCTCTAGTAGCATTTCCTTTCCTGTTCCACTTCTGAATAGAACGAGGAACAAAAAGAATGCCTATATGCCTCCATATGAGCCCTAAATTGGTCTTATCTTGTCTTTGTGATCTTTACGCGAAATGTAAGTAGGCAGCAGGAAGATCGTTTTACACTTAGCTTCAAATTCCGACCCTCTAAACTTTCTCAACAGAATTCCTCAAAAAGAACACCGTCTTTCCTCCAGCGATCCCCATTTGAGTTCCTGGAGCATTTCCGTGACACTCGCGCATTGGGCTTCCTTTTAACTGATCTGCTGCGGGTCCCAAACACTTGAGCATTACTCCAGACATGCTTGTACAAGCATTTTATACACGGTCTCCTTTATATATGAAGTACATCTTCCCAAAATTCTCCCAATAAACCGAAGTCATCTGTCTGCCTTACAATTGTCCTTATCTGTTAGTTCCGTTTGACATCGCTCTGCAATGTTACGCCTAGATATTTGAACTACGCGACTGCATCAAGAAGCTCACTACTAATGCTGTATTCTAACATTATGCGATTGTTGTTCCTACTCATGCTCATCACCTTACATTTTTCTACATTGAGAGCTAGCTGCCATTCTTCGCACCAACTAGAAATTTTGTCTAAGTCATCCTGTATGCTATTACAGTCAGTTACAAACGACACCCACCCATACACCACAGCATCATCAGCAAATGGCCGCAAATTACAAGTTACTCTGTCCATCAGATTATTTATATAGGTAGAAAATAATAGCAGTTCCATCACACTTGCCGTCAAGAACAACATACTGTGTTCTATTACTTAGGAAGTCTTCCAGCCAGTCACAAATCTGTGAACCTATTCCATACGCTCGTATCTTCTTTAGCAGTCTGCAGTGTGACACCATGTCAAACGCCTTATTGAAATTGAGGAAAACACAATCTGCCTTTTGCCCTTCATCCATGGCTCACAAGATGTCATTTGAGAAACGGGTAAGCTGAGTTTCACATCAACGATGTTTCCTAAACCCATGCTCATTCATTGAAAGAAGCTTTTCTGTCTCAAGGAAATTTACTATATTCGGACTGAGAATATGCTCCAAAATTCTATAGGAAACTGATGTCAACGATATTGGCCTGTAATTATGTGGGTCAGTTCTCTTTCCTTTGTTATAAACGGGTGTCACCTGTGCTTTTTCCCAATCCTTAGAACTTTGCACTGAATGAAAGATTCATGATAAATGCAAGCTAAGTAAGGGGCCAATGCTGCCAGAATACTCTTTGTAAAACCGAACTGGTATTCCATCCAGACCGGGAGACTTTTTTGTATTTAGCTCTCTCAGCTGCTTCTCTACTCTGGAAATACCTATTACTATGTCCTCCATTTCAGTGTTAGTACGTTGATCAAGTGATTGTACATTTGTGCAGTCCTCCTGCGTGAAAGATTTCTTAAAGGTTAAATTTAGAACTCTAACTTTTCGTTTGCTTTCTACTATTACTGCCCTGGAATAGTCAACAAGTAACTGGATAGTGGGCTTTGACCCACTTATCGATTTTACATAGGACCAGAATTTTTTTTTTTTTTTTGCTAAGGTATGGCTGTGGTAATTATTGTATCCTTCACACATTGATCTTTTTATAGACATACAAATCTCTACTAACTCTTGCCTGTCATCATTTGCGTGTTCTTTTTTGAAATGAGAGTGCAACAGCTTTTCCTTTCTCAGTAGCTTCCTAACATTATTATTATTATTATTTTATTATTATTATACCATGGTGGATCTTTTCCATCCATAATCGAATTTACAGCCACATATTTCTGTAACCCTTTATTTACAATGCATTTAAATTTAGTCCACAATTCCTCTACAGCCATCGTACTGAAACTAAACGATGTCCATTCGCTTTCTAAGTGCGATCCTAACAATTGATTCCTAACAAAAATACACTCTTAGCCTTCTTGATTGGCTTATGAACTTTGATACCATTGAAGCTATGACGTTATCATGATAACTAACTTCCTGTGTCGACACAGACATTGCTAATGAGGTCAGGCTTGTTCGTAGTAACATCATGATGGTCAGGATCTGGAGACTATATGGTGAGATACTCTTGCAATGTTGCCTTACACGTTGCCCTACTGGTCCTACATCCAGTATTATCGTTTTGGTTGATATTGGATTCCATTTCCACTTCCCCCTATTATGCACGCTCCATTGTTAAATCTCTAAAGTATTAGAACCTCTTGTTCTGCCACACTTTCAGAGCTTGCTGATGGCCACATTACAACAGGATAAAGTGTAGCCATATGTGACATGAAATGTTCAATGTTTCTGCTACACCTGTTGGATTTGCATTGCTGCCATGGTGTCCCTGTTCTCCCAGTCTCTCGTCTATTGGAAATGTCTGGTTGATTATTGTACAATAACTGGCATGGGATACACTACCCGCTATTATATTGGAATATGTTTTGCTATTTGTGGAAGCAGCAAGGACTGCTTTAACCCAATAAGACATCCAGAGCCTCTGTGATTTGATGCTGAGGGGTGCAGCAGTGATTATAGCCAACAGTGAGATCAACACTCAATACTGATTTCATCTTCTTCCTCACTTCCGCTAGAGCTTTATTTTCAATTATGTGATTTAGACAATGTGTTATCTCCCAAATTCATTTGGCTGTCATGTCTATGGTCTGGTGTTCCATTTTGGATGACCAGCAGTGTAAATAAAGGTAAAGCATTTTAAGTTTGTGCCAAGCTGTTTTTTGATGTCTCAGTATGACAAACAGTTCATTTGACTGTATACACTTGCTTGAGTTAGGAACTTTTTAGACCAACAAGCAAGTGAAGGAAGAAAGAAAATGTACTTTGTTGCGCAGAAGACTTTGTTGTTGAGATAGATAGAGATAGATTTTGATGTGTATACTATTTGTTTTTTCAAAATATTTAAACTCTTGATTTATATTTCATACTTATGCTTGATCTATTTAGGCATTCTTTTTGAAACTCTCTTAATAAAATCTTCCTGCCCCAACTAATCTTTTCCATGTCATTCCCCAGTGTTTATATGTGATAATGCCTTTCTTTGCAGACTGTAACAACATGTCCAGTTGATCGCCGCAAATTTAAATTAATACTTGTCAGGAATAATATAGGAGGACAAGTTATTCGTGTAGATCCAGTGGATCCTGTTTCTGTACATTCATTAAGCGACAATGATGATGATGATCCGACATATTGCCAGGTATGTATAAAGTAAAATAATTTTTGGAAAACATTTTTCTTTCACACTAGTAAGCTTAGTTCTCCACAGTACATGTAGTCTAATATCTTTCGTTTATTTCTTATTATTGTCAGTTTTTTGTAACAGGTATACAGTTAAAAAATCAGATTGTAATTAAGGTGAATAGAATTTTCAAGGCAAGTTTGTGTGTTACATGTGTACTGATTATGATGATCCATTCAACAGTGAAAATTTAAGTGATGGAGTTAGTGATTTATTTGAGTTGCAGTTTGTACCTGATGTTTGCTATATATTCAGTATAATCTTTTGATGAGATCTGCCCTACACTTAACTGTAGATGACTTTTCTAATTTCCAGAAGCATTAGATTCTAATTATGTAGATAGTACTTTTGGTCAATAATGATAATGAATTGAGATTATACAAAAAATTATGTTTAAAACAATACACTTGAAAGGTCTTGTGTGATTTAATCATAAAATCTGAAGTTGCCTCCTACTTTCCAATATTCACAGAAGTTCTCTTGTGAACCTTGCAGGACTAGCACTACTGACAGAAAACGTATGATGCAGACATAGCTTAAGGGGAAAGGCCTTAGCCATGACCAACTGATCTGGCTTGGATTTGGCAAGTCACTTGTGTACAATCTAAACCCCCACCCCCTCCCATTTTTCAGAAATTCACCCCTAAAGGTTACGACAAGCAATCAACTCAAATTGATGGGATCGATAAATAACTGTAAAAAGAGAATTTTTTCATCCTCGTATATAAAGTCCGCAAACACACACTTTTCCAGGAATCGGGGAAAGAAACTTTTAAACTGTCTCTTATGTACCCACATGGTAAATTTTTTTTACCAAGAGCACTGATAGCACTACTGCCAAGTTAAACTACCCAGAAAGTGGAAACCTGTTTTCAAATGTTGAGGAAACTACATGATTTTCATTTCATTAAATTGTAGTTCTCATATCAGAATTCACAGGGGTAGGAGGGTTAATAAGCTACGAAAATCAATAATGCATAATAATAATACTAATAATAAGGTAGGCAAAAAAAATTCCAAATGACCTTATTTAGTAGAGAATTAAACTTTTAAGTCTCGTTACATGAAAAGAGTTCTGAGTAAGAGCACTGTGGATTCCTCACAAGGGACCACAACGGCACAGATGTGCAGATTATACTCATAGTATAATTCATGTCCAGCTTTCAGCATCAATTTTTCAAGTATCAAAATTAATTCTTAAAACACACACACACACACACACACACACACACACACACACACACACACACACACACGGGGGGGGGGGGGGGGGGAGAGAGAGAGAGAGAGAGAGAGAGAGAGAGAGAGAGAGAGAGAGAGAGAGAGAGAGAGAGAGAGAGAGATTTTTAACCAAGTTTGTTTTTCGCTGACCCTTTGAAAGGAGCAGCGTAGCTGTCGAAAGTCTGCATTCATTAAATGTTATAGGTGCCATGAGTATATTTGTTTCAAGTGTTTATATGACAAGTACCTTCCTTCTAGTCATTCAAAGAGAAGTGAGGAGAGAGACAACAGTGAGTGGAAGAGCCATTGTTGATTAACCAGGAAAATAGTTTAGTTGTTTACTATAGTAAGTAATTTGAAAAAAATTTCTGCCTACCTTTTTATCTTTCCTCACATATTATTAACCCTCATATCCCTATGAATTCTGATCAAAATATCTACAATTGAAAGAAATGAAAACCATACAGTCCACACAAGATTCGAACCCAGGTTCTCCCGTTCCCAGCCAGTTATCTTGGTGATTGACCTATCAGCACTTTAGTGAAAAGCATTCACCATGTTGGTATACGAGCGGTGGTTGTAAAAGTTTAATTCCTTGATTTCTGGAAAAGTATGTGTTTGCAGACCCCATCCATAAATGATGCTGAAACCATATCTCTATTTACAATTATCTGTTTATCATGTCAATTTTGAGTCTATTGCTGGTCATAACCTTTAGGGATGATTTTCTGAAAAATGGGGTTGTTAAATGAAAATATCATAAATTCCTTTGTTTTAGCTTGTACACAAGTGACCTGCGAAATTTGATCCGAATCGGTTGGCCGAGTCTGAGGTCTTCCCCTTCTTAGTCACAACCTAGGGAAGGTTACTGGCAGTAGGAAGGCTGTGAGGATGAGCAATGAAGCATGACAGGATAACTTAATCAGTAGAGCACTCTCATGCAATAGGCGTAGGTCCTGTGGCTTGAAACCCGATTCAGTCATACAGTTTTAATCTGCCAGGAAGTTTCAGTTGATCATTTTGTCAGAGTAATCAGTATCATTCTTATATTAGTCGTTTTATGTTTCTTAATGTAAGACAAACAAAGCTAAGAATACTGAGAACCAAATTTTCCTGATTGTCTACATAGACGAAACAATAGCCCCAACCCCCTCCCCCACCACACACACACACACACACACACACACACACACACACACACACACACATCTCGGCTAACAACATCGAGTTGGAGGACAAGGAATTGAGAGTAGGTACAGGCTGCACCATGCATATAATGGGGAAATACGATAGTGTGTGAGCACTGAAGGTGATAACTGTGGCAGTGGTAGGGAGTTCCATGCAGCCAAAGGAAAGTATGGCCAGAAGTGAAGCAACTTCGAACGGGAATGCTAGACATCTTCATTTCGGATTCCTAGTCTCGAAGAACTGTATTGATGGTGTGGACATCAGCTGCTCAGTCAGAGGCATCAATAACATTTGTACTGGGA
This sequence comes from Locusta migratoria, assembly GCA_026315105.1. NCBI lineage: Eukaryota > Metazoa > Arthropoda > Insecta > Orthoptera > Acrididae > Locusta > Locusta migratoria. The sequence goes on along the minus strand of CM048755.1, from coordinate 448,562,770 downwards.
GATCTGTAGGCATGAGCATGGCTGGTTGTAAGAATATTGGTAGCAGTGACACCTCACAAGGGGGCGTGGCAGCATTCGCTGGCATGCTGAATCCAATGGTGAAGGTAAGAGGCATAGGCATCACTGGTAAATCTTATGGACTCGAGAAACTGTTCAAAACCTCATTCAATTTTAGCAAATGTATATACCTCAATAGCTGCTGCTTGTAAATGTTCCACTCTTAATATACATCATCGTGATGCAGAAAGGGTGGTGGATATGCTGATTGAATGGAACCTTGCTAAAACAATATGGTTGCGATATTTGTAACAGCTACTGTAAGACTCTTCTGTTGTTTCGTGAGAGATTTAAGACGTGTGTCTGTGAATAGAAAAATTGACAGAACAAGTAAAGGGCAGAGTACAAGGAAGTTAACATCACACTCATTGTCAGTTGTTTTGGAATAGTACAATAGTAGAAAAAATTGGAATGAAAGATTACTGGTTCTCCACATAGATTGTGCAATAGCTGATATAGAACAATACATTACATAACATAAGCGAGTAAGACACAAAACTGAGAGGGGATGCAGGCTGCACTGCACTTATATCAAGGTAATCCTTTGGAGGCAGTACAATGGTTAGCATTGTGTGTACTCAATAACTTTTTTTATGCACGATGCTCCAGGACTTCACTGTTCTTTCCCATTTTATCCATGAACTTGAGCAAGAGGCTAAGTCTCTACAGTCATTTTCTTTATCTTTCTTCTCTTAATTTTTGCTCCTTGATATACACTACTGGCCATTAAAATTGCTACACCAAGAAGAAATGCAGATGATAAATGGGTATTCATTGGACAAATGTATTATACTAGAACTTACATTTGATTACATTTCCACGCAATTTGGGTGCATAGATCCTGAGAAATCAGTACTCAGAATAACCACTTCTGGCTGTAATAACGACTTGATATGCCTGGGCATTGAGTCAAATAGAGCTTGGATGGCGTGTACAGGTACAGATGCCCTTGCAGCTTCAACACGATACCACAATTCATCAAGAGTAGTGACTGGCGTATTGTGACAAGCCAGTTACTCGCCCACCATTGACCAGACGTTTTCAATTGGTGAGATATTTGGAGAAAGTGCTGGCCAGGGCAGCAGTTGAACATTTTCCGTATCCAGAAAGGCCTGTACAGGACCTGCAACATGTGTTTCGCAGGGATCGAATGAAGGGTAGAGGAAGGGGTTGTAACACATCTGAAATGTAACGGCCACTGTTTGAAGTGCTGTCGATGCCAACTAGTGGTGACCGAGACGTGTAACCAATCGCACCCTGAGACCTTGCGTGGCCTGTGTTAATGGGGCTTAGGTCGTCGCTAGGGTTCCTTGTTACTGAAGCACTCCAAGCCATCCAACGAATGAAACTTCAAAAAAGAGAAGTTCTTGGTCAAGTTAATAGCAGCACATTCTCCAAGGTTCTTCTACCAAAATAAAATCATTGTTAGATGAGAACAGATTTTTATTGATTCTTTCATCACACTACAGCACTGTATACATCTGGTCTAAAGCTCCTGGCAACCAAACTTACAAGAATGTACCACAGCTATCTAAGACTTTCAGCAGCTTACAACTGATTACGACTTACAACTGCAATCAACTGCCCCTTGTTGTCAGTAGCGGCATGTTTAAATACATGGATTTTGGCGTCTATGTTGCGAATACGCCGTGTCATGTGACGTGATGTTTACAAATTCTGTTTCAAATAAATTGAGTACAAATTTTGAAGAAATTTATATAGTTCGATTTAGTGGTTAACAAATAATATAACTGGTTACAAAAGTTTGTAAAAAAAGGTTACAATTCATTCAATAAATTAATTATTCAAAGTTCAGTGGTGCATATTTCGCTACACGGCCACTAGATAACCTTGTAAGTTCATGTAAACAAACGAGTCCGCACCCGACGTCTTCTGATTGATGTTCAAATTCAAGACTTTACCAAAATTTTAAGGTAACAACAATTTACAAGTGAAAAAAAAATGTTCATAAAGGTGTATGGTTTATCAAAACTTAAAAGATGACAATTCCAGTTTTTCGTAAATAGTTTGAAACTGATATAATCGTTAGAAAAATTGTTAGAATCATAAAATTTACGATATTCTCATTTAAAAAAAAATCTTAGTAGTGACTGTTTTATCATGAGGTTCTTTTTTAAACTCAGGATCTTTAAAATTTCCTATGAAACGTCACAACCCCATACCACCACGCTGGGTGATACACCAGTATGGCGATGACAAATACACACTTCCAATGTGCGTTCATCGCGATGTCGCCAAACACTGATGTGACCATTGTGATGCTGTAAACAGAACCTGGATTCATCTGAAAAAATGACGTTTTGCCATTTGTTCACCCAGGTTCATCATTGCGTGCACCATCGCAGGCGCTCCTGTCTGTGATATAGCGTCAAGGGTAACCGCATCCGTGGTCTCAGAGCTGATAGTCCATGCGGCTACAAACGTCATCGAACTGTTCGTGCAGATGGTTGTTGTCTTGCAAACGTCCCCATCTGTTGACTCAGGGATCGAGACATGGCTGCACAATCCATTACAGCCATGCGGATAAGATGCCTGTCATCTTCACTGCTAGTGATACGAGGCCGTTGGGATTCAGTACAGCATTCCGTATTGCCCTCCTGAGCCCACCGATTCCATATTCTGCTAACAGTCATTGGATAGCGACCAACGCGAGTAGCAATATCATGTCACGATAAACCACAATCGGGATAGGCTACAATCCGACCTTTATCAAAGTCTGAAACGTGATGGTATGCATTTCTCCTTACACGAGGCATCATGACGACGTTTCACCAGGCAACGCCGGTCAACTGCTGTTTATGTATGAGAAATCGGTTGGTAGTCTACTTTGCTCTTCGCAACTGTTTGGTGGTGTCCATTCATTCTGATTGTTCGAATAAGCATTCATCGAGGTAGGCCCTTTATGTTGCAGTTCCATTCTGCTGGAAGTACCACACTTCAACCCAAAATATATCCTTAATGGTGACATGTTGTATTGCTTTAGCGAGTTCAGATAATTTTACATCACATCGTGCTCTTAAAAAGAAAGCTTCAATTAAACAATATCCTGATAAACAACAACACACTCTAACTTCTAGTAGATACAAGTTTTAGTTTTCATTTGAGAATTATCAGCTGCCTATTAAATGAACCATATAATTTAAGTGATCTCATAACTTTTAAACAATCTTGTTTAAGAATGATTTGTCCTCTCTGCAAATTTCTTAATACCACTCATGAAATTCAGTTCCCTGGTCATGCTCCTGTGTCATTCAGAGCATAAAGTAATCTAGGAGTAACACTTTTGCATTGGACATGCTTTAAAATGTGATAATCATTTTTGGAACTCCTGTCTCACTGGCATATTCCACACAGCCTTTCTAGGAGATCGCTGAAACCTTTTGTTGACTTCTCTTTCTTTTATGAGGCCAGTGGAGGAATGTACTCTTCTAAAATGGTTCTTGTGAGCATTCTGGACAGCTTTATATACCACAGACAGGTAACGTACCCCCAAAATACATCCCATTGCTTTGTTTGAAAAGAGGCTGCACTCCTTTTCAAGGTTCAAGAAGACCCATACAGGCTCTGGAAGTAACACCTTTTACAACTTTTACTTTTCGACATTATTTCCTGTGACCATTCCACCTTTTTGAGCTATCTGTTCAGAGGCTTGCAAAATCTTTATGCATTTGCTTTAGTAATTACATAAACCAACAAACAACTGTATCTGTTTGGCTGTTTGCAGTGGTGGAAAATTTGGATTTGCTTAGGCAACCGAGATGGTCTGTGAATTCAGATACCAATAATCACAGCAAATCCTATATTTCTCTCTTCCATCTGGTGATTTCTTACTCAAAATTAGAATGTTTGCATTTCATGGGCTGTCACTATGTTCAAGATCCCATCCTATGGTTGCTGTTCAATGAATTCCCTTAGTAATGGCTGTAACTGCCTCGATATATGTTAAGGCATCATATAAATCTGTGGTGGTAAGTCCTATCTGTTTAGAAAACAAGTCACTAAACTTCAACAAAACTTACTCCTCTGCTGGTGTGATCACAGCCCTTACACTAACCCTCTTTCCCTCAAAATACTGCTGCGTCAAAGGCTTGCTCTTGGCTTTCATCTGGACTTGATCCCTTGGGCAGAGTCTTATACTCTAATACTTCTAGAGTGGCTATTACTATATGCTTATATGCAACTGTATCTTCCCAATAAGTTCAATCGTGTATTGCTAAAGACCAATCCTAGCACAATGTTTTGTCAAGAAAATCCAGCTTGAGAATCCCTGAGTATCCTTAACTCATTTATGGAAAAACTTAATATGTTCCGTAAACTTGAGTTTTCCTTAGTACTGTCATACCCAATGACTCAACGCTGTTATCGCGAGCTCCATTTAACTTGGTGGTCCAATTCTCCACCTATTCACCAGTTCAAGACTGATACACATGCGCCCTCATGTCTACAAAAAATCATTGGTTCCACACCACCTGCTAAGCAGCATTCTATCTGTACACTAATGTGCGCAGTGTTACAGTCTTTTTGGACTGCCTTCCAATGTTCAAAGCATTCCCATTTAATGGACACTTCTCCTGACAGTCATTCTCATTCTTCTTATTTTGATAGTCTGGTGCTTGGTGGCTCACTCTCCTACACAAGTAATACTTTGGATGCTGACAACATTTTGTACACGAATGAAACTTTCACTCTGCAGCCTAGTGTGCACTGATATGAAAGTTCCTGGCAGATTAAAATTGTGTGCTGAAACCGGGATTCAAACCTGGGACCTTTGCCTTTCATGGCAAGCACTCTACCGGCACACAATTTTAATCTGCCAAGTTTCGTATCAGTGCACACTCTACTGCAGAGTGAAAGTTTCATTCTGGAAACAGCTATTGGGCTGTGCCTAAGCCATGTCTCCACCATATCACTTCTTCCAGGAGTGTTAGTTCTGCAAGGTTCGCTGAAGAACTTCTGTGAAATTTGGAAAGTAGGAGGTGAGGTACTGTCAGAAGTAAAGTGAGAACGGACCGTGAAGCGTGCCGGAATAGCTCAGACAGTAGACTGCTTTCCCACGAAAGGCTAAGGTCCCAGGTTCGAATCCGGGTTCTGGCACATAATTTTAATCTGCGAGGAAGTTTCATTTCTGTACGTGGCTGTTATGTACACACTTGAAGCAATTGATCTCCAAAATGAATACCTGCTGACCTACTTGTTGGTTTGTGCTAAAATCTAATTTGTCTAATTCCACCACAATCCTTTTGACAAATCACTTTTGAGTACTCTATCAGATTTCTGAAAGTACCCCCCCCCCCCCCCCCCCCCAAAAAGAGTCTGCTCTGTTTTCTGTCTCTTGCTGTAACACCCAATTGGGTCTAGCATTCTAAGTATGTGCATAGTGCATTGACTTAACAAATCCTTTCCGAAAATATCTCTCTCAACTCATTGTGTTTCAGACGTAAAGTACTCAGCTTCTTGTGAAACGGTTATATTCTACTTGTTGTACTGCTGTTGCTGACTGGCAACCACCTCTTGAAATGAATGTGATGTATTGAAGGTCTAGTGGCATAATACATATATCTTGGCTTCCCTTGTCAAATAGAAGCTCACCACATAAAGGATTACTTTGACCAACCACTCATTGCAGCTGTAGCCGTAACCTTATTAATGAATATTGATGTGTCTTACATTATATTATTCAAAAATGAAACCTACTGCTGTACATAGTATCGAGCTAATACTGCTGAATTTACGATTGCGACACACCACCACACCACTGTCCATCCATAATACTAAGGGCTGAACCCTACTGACACCAAATTGTAATGCCCGTTGTGGGTTGCTACAGGGCAGGACAGGCGAGAGAGAATGGTGCAGAACAGCGTTATTTACACTCACACACATAGTAAAATGTTGATAGCTTTCCTAATGATTTATTCAGATGTGCAAGTGCAGTTTCGAGACTGCCACAAACTAGTGCAGCTGGACATGGAACATACGGATGGTTGTTGCCCTCCCTACTCCTTGTGGCCACAGCTGGGAGCTTTAGCAGACCCCTGGTCATTGTCACAAGGTGCCAGGCTTGTGGCTCACGTGTGTTCAACATAAGCATCACAAACACTTTTCCTTGTTGAACAAGAACTTAGCTTTGGTACTAGTCATTCTCTAGAACACAACAACAGGGATATTTTGGCATGAACTTGTAGGCATTATTATAGTTCTTTGAGGAAGACGTTGCAATTTAAATAGGCAGTGACTTTGTAAATAGAGATGGAGATTTGTACTTAAACTTAATATTCACACCAATAACTTTCTGGTGTTGGGCATTTTTGATGTGTGATACTGCTAGTATTTAGTGTGTGTGTGTGCGTGTGTGTGTGCGTGTGTGTGTGCATGAGTGTGTGTGTGTGTGTGTGTGTGTGTGTGTGTGTGTGTGTGTGTGTGTGTGTGTGTTTTCTCCTCCTCGTCCTTCTTCAGGAAGTGCTCTGCATACTTAGGTCATTTTATAATTATTGGAATGGTGATCTCTCATTGCATTTGTGCCTTGAAAATTGTAGACTATTCACCTGTAAAAATATTGATGGTTATTAAAGCCATCACCCAGCTACATATCTGCAAGTTATTCAAACATTTTATATTCTGGAAGGAACTCAAAAATCAATGCAGTTGGAAAATTTTTTAAGCAGAAATAAAATTTAAATCACTTGCACAAAAAGTCATGCTAAACTCTGGGGAACAGCACTAAATTTTGTGACTACTTCAACAATGATACCAATAGCTAAGTAGAGCTGTTCCATAGATCATAATGCAAGTTTACTTGTACTGGAAGCAGCAGAAGAGATTCACCACAAAACCGTTAGAGCACCAAAACATTTAGGCGTGAATCCTTAGATCTCCAACAAAAAACGAGTAGCACTTACAAATTTGCAGGACATGAAAACTATAATCCTGCAAATCAACTATAAGGGGTATTCAAATGAAACCTGATCACTCTATAAAGTAATATTTACTCAGAAACATAGTTATACCAGTAAACATACTCAAAAATAGTCACAAAAACTGTTGGCACATTTATCCCATTGGGGCACTAGCCAGTTGATTCCATCCTTGAAGAAGCTAGTAGGCTGCTGTCAGATCCAGGCCTGGACCCAGTCTCACACTTCGTTGTCTGTTGGAAATCAATGTCCGTGAATAGCTTGTTTGTTTTATAGGTCTAAACACATAAAAGTCGCACAGTGAAAGGTCGGGACTGTACGGTGGATGTTCCAATGTTTCTCACCGAAACTGCTGCAATGTTATCCATGTTATTCCAGAAACTTGACAAGTGGTGGTCCATTGTGGTCAAGAAAGCACATCATGATCTTACCAGAACTGGTGTGCATGGTGTTTGCTTTCTTTGGTGGTGGTGAAGTCGCATGTTTCCACTGCTTACTTTGACATTGCTTTCCGGTTCAAAATGGTTGCACCATGTTTCATCACCTATGATAATATGCGACAGGGAACCGTATTCCTCCTCTTGATAACATTACAGATGACTCAAAGACAGTGCCATTTGAGTACTCCACTGATTGGCAGTCAGTTGGTAGGGAGCCCACTGTGAACATTTTATTTGGAAATTAAAGTGGTGGTGCATTATGTTGTGGGTGGTGCATTATGTTGTGGGTGGTGCCCACACTAATACTTAGTAACCGATGGATCTCGGCCGTCATGTTTCTGCGGTTGTCCAAGACTAAAGCATTCAATTCCGCAATCATTTCCAGCGTGATGACACGATGAGCCTGTTGAGGACAAGCATCATCTGCCAGTGATTTGTGCTGCTCAAGGAATCTTTTGCATCATTACACAACACTTGAATGACTGAGACAGTAGTCACTGTACATGCCCTTCATCTGTCAACACATTTCACAACCTCCACCAACAAAAATTGAATCACTCCTCGTTCCTGCTTACTCGCCTACATGTTTGGTAGTGGACGATAACTTGTGTGATCACACTGGAGCTATGCAGTGTCAAAAGGTGCACATGTCTTATCTCTGCACCAATAGATTATGCCACCATATGTGTAAGACAACGTTAGATACACTGACAAGATTTCATTTGAATGAACCTCGTAGAATGATTGGCAACTGCAGCCTAACTTAGCTAAGTTGTAACTGTAATAGTCTTTTCACTGTGCATGTCCACATCTAAGTGATTGTCTTGACAGTGAGCTGCAGTCTTTACTTTTCGTAACATTGTTGATATTTGAACCTGGACTTTCCATTATTTCATTTCTGTCATTCTCTCTCACTCTCTCTCTCTCTCTCTCTCTCTCTCTCTCTCTCTCTCATATATATGCCCTTGGTCGTTCTGTGTTTGCTGCCCCTTCTTGTTCTTTCTTTTTATCTTTATTTCTCTCTCTCCATTTATGGTGCTACCATTTGGAGTAAATACTTATCAGCTCGTGTGTTTACTTTGTAGTCATTGTAAAGTGATAATTTGATTATATACCAAGTTAAATATTGAGTATGTGTTGAAGTTGGAAAGATGAGAGAGAAAGAAAAACGTGAAATGCTACCTAATTTCAAGGAAGTGCTACTTACAGTCTGCATTAAGCTGTCGGGCAATGAGTAACTCTATAGAGAATCCCATTAAATTCTTAAATGTGTTGTATGTATGTAAATGTGTTTTCTGTTTACATCTTATAAAAACATTTAAAAATTGCTTGAAATTATTATTTCACCATAGTATAAATTCACCACACAAACATTCTGTATATATAGATGTCATTCCAATAAAAGTGTTTTTTTTTTCTTTGTAAGGTATGCCACCAATGTGACAGAGAAGAGAGGATGTTACTGTGTGATTACTGTGATAGTGGTTTTCATCTGGAATGCCTCAACCCACCTCTGGATGAAGTTCCTGATGGTGATTGGTTCTGTTCTCGGTGCCAGTTGCTGGTAAAAATGATTGTAGTATTAATTCTACAATAAATTTAGTTCTGTGTTTATTTTCATCTTTTTGTGTTACTATCGGTGGTACTGGGCTGTTGACAGTAGTACTCTTATAATGTAAATTAATGATGCAGAGTTTCATTCAATAATGGCATGGCATTAATTAAAGACAGTAATTGTATTCTTGAGTTGAGTAACTTTTGCCAAAATATTTATTACATTAATATGCTGTACAATCCACTGCAGTAAATACTTGCCATATGCTGACTAGTTGATTAAGAAAAATAATGGCCAATGTGTAACATGTGGAAGAGAAAGCTTCAGTGATGACACACAAAACATGCCACACACAACAAATTGTAGTAAAACCCTAAAAAATCTCTGGGCCCCATTCTTTTTCAGACATTTTAGTCAATTTAAATAAAACTCTTGTAATCAGTCTCGTGTGATTGACCCTAACAAATCATGAAATATGCAGAAGTGCCTTTTTTGCTGCCATCAAATGCTTCCTACAATGTACACGTAACATAAATGAATGAACCTGTTTAGAGTTACATAGAAAGAGCACATTCTGCTTACAAATAATACCACAACATAAAAGTACGGACTACTTAGTCATCGAGATGGGTCTGTGTTCAAGTTAATATATTATCATATTGGCTCATCACACTGATAAAAAAAGTGATGTGTTCCTTTAGATGTGCTCTCAACTAAGACTGGAAAAGACTGACAACGCTGCTCAAAGAGTGTTATATACAAGTTGCAAATTTTCTCACTAGGCCACACTACTCAACTAAGACATTGTAAATTTATAATAAGGCTCACATCAAAAGACAAAGCACGGTAGAAATGTAGACTTACAGTACTCTCACAGCTTCGTAAAAATGATTACATTACAAAACTAACAGTCATCTAATAGTATAAATAAAAGCTGTTGAGTGCCAAACATCAATGGCTCAGAGCCGCCATGGCCAGCACTCGCCACAAAGCATACACAAATCAACCATCCAGTCACACCAACACAAACACAGCAGGGATACACCCACATCAGGGTCACAGTCTATTACATTACACAACTGACAGCCAACAACTGTACATACAAACTGGCTAGTGTTGAACATATTCAAGTATATGAATGGTTCATAGAGTAACAATTATATAGATGGGTTCACAAAATAAAGTAATTATGACACATACATTATTTAACAACAATAATTTTGTCTGTTAATGCTGTTTTCTGAAACTACATTAGGTGGTGGATTGCAGGGGTAGGTAGGTGATGGGGGAGGGTGAGTGGCAAATCTGTATACACACATTTTCCCTAGTGCTAAATACATGTTTAGGTTCATAACACTGGAGTAATAGTTGTACAGGTTGACTTACAATTATCCAAATCATCCAGAAGTTCATATAACTTTTGTGTGGTAGTCATATAAGATTGATGACATAAACAACAGTGGCAGTAGCCATGATTATTGCCATAATAGTGTATTCCAACATTAATTATATAAATTCACAATGTCTTAGTACGGTAGTGCCGCCTAGTGACCAAACTTGTAACTTGTGATATACACTCTTTGAGTAGTGCATCAGTCTTCTCCACTTATCGTCAACAGTACTAGTACTAGAATGGGACCATTTGTGCTCATGATTTTATCTTTGACATATTCAAAATTTTCTTTCAGTTTTTCATCAATATGGTAATATATTTTATAACTTGAGAACCATCTCATCTCGATGATGATGATGATGTGGTATGTACTTCTATGTTGTGGTATTATTTATATGCAACATGTGCTCTTTCTAAATAACTCTAATGAGGTTAATTTATTTATGTTATGTAAACATTATAGACAGCACCCGAAGATGACGGCAAGGTCTGCTGAAACTGGTTATGAATAGTTTTTACAAAGTAATCTTGGCAATCCACATAACAGGTAGTCCTGAAAAATGTGTTATACCCAATATTTTTCAATGAACTTAATAAACTGTTCATTTAAAGTCACAGTATATATATATATATATATATATATTTCAAAAATTATTTTACACAATTAATGCCAAATATGACCTTTATTTGTTTAAAAAAACAAAGAAGAAAAAAGTGAGAGTTAGTTTTTCCTGCCGGCACTGAGCAAGGTGCCACAGTGATTATCACACTGGATTTGTGTTCACAATGGTGACTGTTAAAGTCTGCATCTGATTATCCCGGTTTCGGTTTTCTGCAGTTTTCTAAATCTCTTCAGATAAATGCCAGTAAGGTTCCTGTGAAAGAGCAAACTTGTGCTTGGCCTTTGATGACATCAATGTTGACAAGTCATTAAACCCTGCCCTTCCTTCCATTTTTGCTCATGGTTAGCATACTAACCAGAGTTGTTTTGTAGTTGGTTGATATTGGCAAGGCATATCTTCATTGAAGAGGAAAAATATTTTAAATATCAAGTCCTTTAACAGTAGCAGCAAAACTTACTGTAGTGAATATTACTCCTCTTGCTCCTGCACCTTCATCCAGTTCTCTTTAGTCCTTATATTTGTCTTGTGTATGGAAGTCATGATTTCATCATAATGGCAAAAAGGTCTCCAAATATCATAAGGAAATAATTACCTTGTGCAGCAACTGATACAGATAACAAACATTTATAAAACAATTTAACAGTGTGTGTTGTGTACAGTATTACAAGCAGCATCAGGCAATGGTAAAGCCTGTAAAATGGTGATTCTTATTACAGAATTTCTTTTGTTTTTTGTACAAAAGCCATTACAAATGTAGCAGTTAAAAATTATTCACAACCAGGATCTAGGGTATGATATGTAGAGGTTAAAGGAATATACACAATGTTAAAATTCCTAATCAAAGCAAATGTGTTATGGTTTGCAGAGCACTGGTTAATAATAAGATTGATCTTCCTGCCTGTCTTGGCTTCTAAGCTAATAAATTTCATATTATTCATGTGTTCCTGTTAAAACTGCTAGGGATGGTAGAGTTTAAAGATTTTGAAACACTTTTGTGTTTTAAATTTTCCAGTTATTAAAAGCAATAACATTTTGGTTGTCTTCATTAACTACACACAATGAAGGCCATTTATTATTATTATTATTATTATTATTATTATTATTATTATTGTCACAACCCCCCCCCCCCCCCCTTAAAGCTAGGATACATTTTTGATGGGAAGTAATTTATAGCCGCTACAGGCAGTATCAGCATGTAATATTTCCTGGACACACATGCATATTTCTGCTGTGGTAAAGCCTTCTTCTTCCAATGTTAAGCACTTTGCCCTTATCTTTCATTAAGAGAGATCCTTATGTTTGTGAATTGCATTTATGATATTTTTGAATTGAACAAGGCAGCCATTTGATACAGACATCTTCAGTCCTGGGCTTCTGAGTGATTCCTTGTGCTGCATTTTGCAATAAATTTATACCTAGGCAAGTTTCCAGTTATCATTTCATAAAACAATTTTTAGGAGGTTGGTTTTTAAATCCTTAAATTATGTGTGAATTTGCTTCCTTTTTAATGCTGAAGGATGATGAGTTTCAGTAGTCAGGATGGTCTCCTTCATCTTTGTTTTAAGTAAAGTAACCAAATAAAGCTGTGTCAGTTAATATTTTTGTCATGTCAGAGATTTAATATTATACTTTTCTTTGACTTCATGAATAATTGTCAGGCTACTGTTGAGTTGTAAATGTCCTTCCTTTGCTGGGAGTAACTATACAAAACTTTTGTACTTTTCAAAATACAGACTCCAACATGTTGATAAACATTACATAAGGTCATATGTGCTTGGACCTAAAGGAAACTGTTTTCTAGGCTTTCATATCACATGAAATGTGTGGCAATTAATACTTCAACATCTGAATTTTCATTGGTTCATTAATTTCCTTAGTTTCAGCATTTATAGCCCAACAAAAAAGTTATTCAACTTTTAACTCCACTTACCATCATTGTTCTACCAATAAAGACCTATCTTTAAGTCTAGAAGTAGAAAAAAAAATGTTATTATTTTATCTGGTGATGTCGGTTTATAGCATCAGTTTGCTAATGATCTCTCTGGGAGACAGTTTGAAATTATTAGTCAAAAACTAATGCCTACTGAATTACTGACATTACTCTATTAATGATGTAGAGTAACCCTTTTGAAAAAATAAAAATTACTTGGATATGTTGGTATGAGATTTAAGTGTTACAACAAGAATTTTGTCTTTTTTGGTTTCAATCTGCAAACTCTACATTGTGCTTAACATTTATTCCTTAAAAGAAAACTTCTTGAAACCAGATTAAACCTAACCGAAGTAACACTGTTCCTGTATAATATTTACTTGGACTGGCAGAAACATTTGTTACAAGTGGGAGTTCCTTAAAAGTTGGTTTGTTTGGAATTGGGGTTTAGTGTACATTAATTGATACATATGCCAGGCATAAGTTTGCCTTTAGGCATCAAGTCAGTTTAAGTTCCGATTCTGTTCATAGGGAATACCATTCTGTAAATGGTAATTTGGTGTTGTCATTGCACATTCGTGTGTGTGATTTATGTATGAAATTCTTTGTCATTAAGAATAGTGATGTCGCAGGTTTTCATAGTGTGATAGATAAAAGATATGCTTTCAAATATGCAGCCAGTCTATGCACAATACTTCGACAAGTAACCCAATCATTTTCTCCAGGTGCTATTAAGTCGTACTGTTGTGTGTACTTGCTGCTTAGACTCAATCAAGACTGCAAAGTAAGGTGTTTTGCACTGCTCTTTGTAGCAGACTTTGTTCCCAGTCCTCTTTGATGCTGCCCCACCCCATCTCCCCCCTATTTTCCCCTCTGAGCTGACACTGTTGACCATGAATTTCTTATTCTCCCAATGTTTTTCTACTAAGGTGAATGAAATGGCTAGTGAGATGTTAATAAATTAACTTATAAAGATTTCTGTTGTCATCCAGGAATTACTATTGTACTCATAAGTACAAGGTAGTGTTTTGATATTTTTAAAACACCTTAGAGTTTTGAATTTTCCTATTATAACTGGAGGCTACTTCTCATTTCCGTCACTGTACACATACAGTAGGAAAGGCATTCTGTCCTTACTTCTCTTACCACCGTGTCACTTTTCTCCCTTCACAGAATACATTTTTCCTGGAAGTAAGTCATAAAACATGCCAGTTTCATCTGAGTTAAAAATATCCCTGGGATCATAGTGTATTAAACATGGTATGGTAGCGCTCTTCCAATAGGTTACTGTTTGTACATCAACAGCCTTCTTCTCGCCAGTTTATGACTTTTTTTTTTAAGTTATCTAACCAGCCGTTTGATGCAGTAAAATTTCCTACACCAATTCTCAGGGAAATATCCCGAGCCTTCTCTTGTAGAATATTTCCACTTACCAGAATGTTGCCACTCCCTACGTTGGAATCACTTCAATAGAACTGTTCTCACATCACTGAACATTGAAGTTGAAATTTTCTTCCTTGCGGATCCTGTGGAACCTCTAGCTTCAGCATTTAATAGTGCTTCCTTATTTTTCAGAAAGCCGAACAAAGACGATGGTGCTAAATCATACTTTTTCACCATGTCCAAAAGTTTTAAGTTGCGATTATCGTCCACATTGTGGATGAATCTTGAACCCAAATAAACTGTCACCTCAAGTAAATGTATTTAAAAAGAATTACTATACTCTGATTAAAATTACTTGCTAGTTGACAGTTCATGGGCTGGAGCTACTTTCCTCGAATCTGAGTGCTCAATGTCATGCCCAGACTGCTCCCTGTGTCCAAGCTGCTGCAACAGGTGGACAGCTCGCATCCATTGTTTGGCTAGTGCTGTGTAGAAGCGTGCGTCATAGGTTAGGAACCGTTTTCGTTCCTGTCGTTGTGCGTGTGTGGTGTTATCTGGTGTCGTCGTAATGTCTGGTGAAGTGCTGAAGAAGAGGGGCAGGCCCAGACTTTGATATGAAGAGACATTAGGTAAGAAAAGCGGGCAAGGAATTGCGTTTCAAAGACAATTGCGACAACTTGTGTGCAATATGCGAGAGTACTTAGAGAGGGAGGTGGACAATGTGGGACATCTCTTACAGTTTTCCAAAGTAGTCGCGCAAACCGCAGCTGCAATTAAGGTTAGTGAAGCTAATGTAATGCACATTGCCAAAGAAAAGTATGAAAAAGAAATAAGTGGAGTAGGACCTTCTTGCCTTGATACGCCAGTGAAGAAGAGAGATTTTCAAAAAGTGTAACAAATTTAGATCCTTTCACATAAGAAGCTATTTGTCGCCATATTTACAGCTATTACCATAACATAAATCAGCCTACATTAGATAGGTTTCAAACTACATTGCATGAGACCGAACTTTTTGAAGGCAGCAAATCATCGTTGCAAATAGTTCTGCAGAATCTCGGTTTCAAATACAAGAAAAGTTCAAGTCATAAAATATTTTTGGAATGAGAAGACATAGCCACATGGCGGTGCAGATTTTTGGGTGAAGTGAAAGACATTAATTTTGAGGACATTGTGTGGATAGATGAAACATGGGTGAATGCAGGTCATACAGTTACAAAAGGTTGGAGTGACAACAAAGGGGAAGGTATAGCACTCCCTACCGGCAAAGGCAGAAGAATAATTCTTTTGAATGCTAGTACGTGCCATGGTTTTATTCCCGGCCGTCAACTGTTATTAAGAGCAAAGAAAACGTCTGAGTACCATGAAGAAATGAATCATGAAACATTTCTTAATTGGTTTGAAAATACATTGCTACCAAGTTTAGAAAATTCCTCAGTAATTATCTTGATAATGCTTCATACAATTCAGTTTTGAAGGATAAGGCTCCAACTATGTCATCTCGAAAGGAAGTCATTATTCAGTGGTTAAAACAACATAAAGTTACTGTCCACGATACACTGAAAAAAGAAGAATTGATGGAAATTGTATCACGAGATAAACCACAGTTTTCAACTTACATTATCGACGAAGTGACTTATAAACATGGATACAGAATGATAAGACTTCCGCCATACCATTGCCACTTTAATACGATTGAACTTATTCGGGCTCAAGTGAAAGGATACGTTGCTCGTGAAAATAAAAAGTTTACTGTGAGTGAAGTCCAAAAACTAACTATTCAGGGCCTGGAAAGTGTCACCGAAATGGACTGGAGGGCTTTTGTTATGCATACAAAGTGAGTAATTGATGAAGCATGGAAAAGTGAAGGTCTTCTGGAAGACAGTGTGATGGAACTTATCATTACTTTAAGGGATTCATCCACTTCGGAAACTTCTAGTAATTCGGAAATGAGTGGTATGTACCCTCCTTCCGATGATGCAACAGCTTGCAGTTAGCAGTTGGTGAAGGTATGTACATACAGAAAATTTTCTTAATTTTAAACGGCGAGCTTCGTTTTGCAATGTGTGTGTCTTGACTGTGTTGCCTATAAGCTGTAACACGTCAGCTCATTGAGGCCAGTTTCATGTAACTAATTAAGGCGAGAAACTATAGTTTGTTTTTAGCATTGACTTCTGTTTCAAATTTGCTCGTAGATGTTATTTTTAATCGTCGAGTATTAACATATTGACAGCATTCTACATTCAGACGTTGACAAAGCTACATGAACCAGACACACAACGTTAATGTGTTCACTATTTCACTTAATCTCTAAGTATAACGACTGTCAGATTCAGTTTTTCGAGATGTCTTTTAACTCTGGGCAGTTTTAATAAAACTATGGAACAGTGGTTGTACTAACAATTTACAGTGTTGAATGGCGTATTCACTATGGCATGTCTTCCTTTATTAATTTGGAAACATGGAAGTCCCTGCAGTATATATGTAAGTATTCAGTGACTGATAAATATGAATCGGCATTATCAGATTACGTAAAAATTTAAAAACATATTTTATACGTTCGTTACCTGACTGTATCATCGCAGCCCAACTACTTCACTGGTTTTAATAACAGTTTTGCTAATTGTGTTGGCTGATCTTGCAGCACTAAACTGCCTGTCGCCAATAATCTGTTGTGCTAAACTTAATCTCTCATCCCATTAAAGAATTTTGTTCATCGCTCATCCCATTAACAAATTTTGTTTATCTCATATATCACATCAACATTTTAGTCAGTAAATAACACAAAACAACTCTGTTCTTTTCATCCATTCACAGATGTATTTTTTTCATCCATTCTCAGAAGTATTCAGTCTTTTTCGTTGTATTCGTTACAGCGAAAATAATTGTGGTACACACTTTACTTTTGGTGTTCAACATCGTAGCCTTGTAAAGTGACATTGTCAACAGTAATGTTAACAGTATTATTGATGTGGACAATGTTAACAGTATTTAACTGTGAAGGTCATCTCAGTACATTTAATGCTCAACTAATTAGTATCGTCAGCAACTACCGGTACTGAACGTGTGCAAGTCGCTAACAGTACTCAGCACAGTGCCGCCTGTATGGAGCGCCAGCTCTCAGCCTGCAGCTGTCGTGGCAACACTGTAGCCGCAGCTGACAAACGTCACCTTGCAAGTAATTTTAATCAGACTATACTCTATCACAGTCAATGGTGAAGATAAAGTCTTCTGGAATGGATCCCGAATGACAGTAATTACAGTAAAATTTAAGAAATTAAATATTTCCTTTAGATTTTTATTTTAAATCTTAGGTTTTTTTAATACTCCTCCCTCCGCTTAAAAGAAATTTGTAGGCTATGAAACATTTAGAGATATATGTTGCTTAGATGCTCTGAAAGATAATAAACTTTCTTCATGCTATTACAAACTGTTTCATTTTGATGAACTGAAAATAATTGCATTACGAAGTCGTAGAAAGGACAGGATTACATATTTATTTATTTATTTTTCAAAGGGGAAGAATCAAAAATAGAACCTAAAAAGATGAGTAGATATTTTGGAAGTTGGAAAAATAGATTCTTAAAAAGTAGGACATGTAAATGTTAAATAATTTTATAGTGCCATATCGGGCATTCCATAAGTGACAGACAGGACATTCAGATGCAGAGAAATCCGCGTTGAATAAACGTGTATGTACTTGTTATAGCCACGGTTCCGGAGGTTAAGCCAAGGATATTTTGTGGCTTTATTTATTCTTCCAAAAATTTAAGGTCACGTAATGTGTGTGCACAGAATTTATATTCGTAGAAGATTTAAAAATCAGTAGTAGAAGTCAGTTGCCGTGCTTCATTTCTACCTATTCCCGTTCAAGATAAGAATAATAAAAAATGTAAACATTAATGTGATACGTATATTCTCCCGTGTTCGCAGTTGTCTTTCGGGTTTGTTAGGCAGATGGAATTTAGGCCTAAATGTGGTAACAGCTAACACGGAAGATTACATGGCGTAATGTTTATATTTGTATTATTCTTATGGCGAAGAGAGAGTGGAATTTACAAATCATGATTCATAGGAACAATCTCCCTTGCCCCCTGAGAGAGAGACACATAAGTTGTAGCATGAAGGCAGTGGTTGTAGCATCAGGCATATTAAAGCAACACAGGCTTGTCAGTCGGCTTTACGTAGTAGCTATTAGATGAGACTTCAAATATACAGCAAACTAAATGCGGAAATATAAAACAATTTTATTACTCTTATAATACAAATTTTTATGAAATGTTTATAATTGCAATTAGATACAGGTATGGTAATTCTGAATCACTATCACTTGATTCCTTGTTATTCAGTTCCTTCATAGTACAGAGCATCATCCGTCATACAATGTAGTGCATTCAATATCGAACATTTTTAAATGCCTGCTACACAATCTAATTTGGAACCCATATCCATGTATCATCATTCTATTGGCACCCTTGCACGTTTTACACGACCTGTTGGTGTTAGTTGTCTGTCATTTTTCGAAAGGAGTCGGTGTACATGTGTTTAAGCTTGACCTTAAACAATTTATTGAAACAGAAGTCAAGTGGTTGATGAATTGACGCCATCCTGCATGGATGGTGCACAATTAGAACTTTTTTCCCCACTCAATAAATTACTTTCTTCTTGAAATCCTAGTGCTTCATTACAGCTCACATACCCCAGCACTTTACAAAATCTGATGGAACAATACGTGAAATCAGAATGAGGCAACTCGTGGAAGAATCCTAAAGCCGTATGTATTTTTGGTATTTATGTAAAAAATTATGTTTGTTGCTACTAATATTTCACAGGCTGCTACATTTTATGTTTGCACCTGCAATGCAAGCCTGTGTAGCACTGCTTATATCAGACGGGAGAAGTTAATTGTGGCGGCTCCCAGTGCCATTTTTCAGAACTTTGTTCGTTTTGTACTCAATTTAAATCGCAGGCAGTTTTTGGACCCAAAAACCGGAAAAAATGGGGCTCAGATTCTGGTAAACATGCTAGATTGTTTTCACAATAGCCAGACAACTGTGTAAATTTCGTAGTGGTTTCACTTGAATAAATTCAAAGTAAGATCATTTTGTTTTATGACATCACGTCTTTCAGCAGATCTATGGAAAATAAACTAAATAAAACAGACTAACGTGCACTGTTAAGCGAAGTAAAATATTCGTAACTGAAGGTTTCTGTATAACACTTTGGATTCGGGATTTGGAAGTATTCGGCCATTATGCATCGAATCTAGAATCCGAAGCCAGTGTGCTGGATTCGGCGAATAATGGATTCGGCTGAACCACTCGAACACAACCCTAATTGTAAGTTTCCTGCCCTTACAGGCCACAACTTCACAAAAATAAAACTTAGTAAAACTGATGATTTCTGTAAAATAACTAAGACAACACTTCGCGGCTCGCTCTTCGTATAAACAACTGACGTTAGAGCATATGACTACAAATGTGTGCTATACAGGGCAGAAACTGCTTTCTGATTTATTTGATGCTTTTTCTGCTATTGCTACGCAATTTGATCTAGGCACAGTACGTGTTGACAGAAATAATTGATTACCATATATTGCTATCATGCGACTTACATGACACCAAGTACGACCTGTATGAAACCAACAGAAATTGGAAACTCACTTTTAAATGTTAGGAATTTAATAAAAACAGTATTTTAATTTGGAGAAAGTTTCATCTTTATTCCTTAAAAGCGGGTTTAGTTTTAAAGTGGGATTCATTAAAAGTGGGCAAAAATTACATTGTTTTTATGAGAGTTCTGCCGGGACCAATAAAAATATTCGCTAAAGTGGATTTTCATTAAAAGTGGGTTAATTAATTTGGTGTTTTACTGTATTTCTGACCTATATTTAAATACAAAACAGCTGTATGCTGTGGACATACCTTTCTCTATTTTAATGTGTGTCGTGCCTCATTTGAAATAGAAGAAACAATGTTTCTTGCAGGTTTTCATTGTATGAAAAACTTTGTCAGATTGATCAGATATTTCAAATACAAGAACTGCCAGATTGTTAATATTAATCTTATATTTGATTAGTGACAGACCATTTTTGCAACTTGTAACAAAAGTGTCATCCGTCGGAAATTTTGAGAAGTCTTGTATTCAGTGCACCACTCTGTTTACAGTGCCTGTTTTTGAAATTGTATTTCTAAGGTTATACCAAAGACACTAAGCAGAAATTCCTTGGCAATACCTTGGACTGAACCTCAAATTACCTGCTGTAGTCACACATTCAGACAGCTCAGTTGCCACGGTGGAGTAGCCACGCGGTCTAAAGCACCTCGCTACGGGGCGCTCGGTTGCTCGCCGTGGAGGTAGAGTCCTCCCTGGGGAATGGGTGTGTGTGTTTGTCCGTAGGTTAGTTTACCTAGGTTTAAGTAGTTTGTAAGCTACGGACTGATGACCACGCAGTTTGGTCCGATAGATTTACAGACATTTGAACAGACAGCTCAGTTATGGATTTAGACAAGATATTCTGTGAAAGCTAGAAGAGGAAATGCTTCTTGTGTTGTTTTTCATTGCCACAATGTCATCCTTTAGTGACATCTGTTGCATTTCATATTATTGCTGAAGTACCTTAGTTTGTAACTATTTTATATCCACCCATTAGAAATAAGACTCTTCAATATTTGAATAAAGCCATTGGAATTAACTTTCTCAGCTATTTAATTATAAGACACCAAATTTAACTTTCAGCATACATAAATACAGTTTATGAATATGTATTTTCAAATAAGATGTTATGACTGTTCAGAAGATGGGGCAGTTTACATTCTATGTCAGTGCATATTGATACATCATGTCCTGTTTTTATGCTGTTTTGGCACTTAATAAAGATGGTTTAGCTATGGTTAAATCTCCTAACATAATTGCCTGTTGGTATTACAAATTTATAGTTTTAAGGGAATCAGGAAATACAGCAACCTGTCGCCTTTCTTATGTATTTATTCACCACAACCAGTTTCGAACTGCCTGCCAGTTCATCATCAGGTGGTATACTCTGTGAACCACGAAGTGTGAACCAACTCCAAACGAGTTCCACAATGTTGTGAACAACCTATAAAAATGTATACCACCTGATACTACTCGTGGTGAATAAATACATAAAAAAGGCGACTGGTTGCTGTATTTTCTGATTCCTTTAATCAACACATCCGTAGGTTCCACATATAAAGAAGGATACAAGTTTTAATTTATAGTTTTATTTAGTGTTACACTTAATTGTTTGATGTAGTCCACCCATGACACATCAGTAAAATCTCTAGTGTGAATAACTTTCATTGTAACGTCCTGTAACATCTAGTGAATTAACAGCCTAAAATAAATTTTAATGAAATTGTTTGCAGGATACAAGAAATACTGAACAAAGTCAGGGTAGAGTCACCTGGTTCAGAGTGCCGACATTTCCAGTTGGTCTAGGAGGACGCAGTGTTCAGTGCATAAGGGTGCCACCAGTAAATCGACAAGTGTGTACTATCTTCCCTCTATGTTACTTCACTTGATATATTTCTCTGGCGTCTTTGTGTTAGTGGTCTGTGTGAACTTCCCGGCAAACTGTGTGCCAAACTGGGACTCTAACTCGGAAACTTGATTTTGTGCAAAATGCTGTCAGCAATTGAGCTGTTAAATAACGATCCATGACTTCCTTTCATAATTTCACTTCTGCTAGTGCCTGTATGCTACTTTCTAAACTTTACAAAAGCTTTCCTTTATATTTTACTGGAATGGCACTCCCAAAAGGAAGGATAGCCCAGAGAAATGATTAAGCAGCATGGTATTCTTTGCAGAATGAATCTTTCACTTTGTGTTGGCGTGTTTGCCAATCAGAAACTTCTCAAAAGATTAAAACTGTGATTTGGTCTGTGACTTGATAAAAAATAAAGCATATGTGGAGTTTGGAAAGTGGTAAAGAGGTATTGCTAGAAGTGAAAGTGGGAGGGCATCTATTGAGTCATTCTCAGATAGCTCAGTCGGTGAGTTGCTTTTAGTAGGCAAGTTTCTGTGTTTGATTCTCAGTCCAGCACAAACTTCTAATATGTTAGAAAATTTGAAAAAGACCTAACATTCCTTTGTGGAGCAAAATATTCATTTTAGAAATGTCCTCTGTAATTCATTTAATTACTTAACTGTGAACATTGCATGTTTAGGAAAGTTGAGAAATAACTTTTTTTTTTCGTTTTTATTATCATCATTATTGTTCTTATTATTTTAAAACTTATCTTGGATGGGATTAGGTCACACTTAATTTTTTAAATGAAATTAGTGTCTGCTGTAAAAAGATAAAGAAAAAAAAAAAGTTTGGATTTAATATCAGACTACATCTATGACTATTTCACAAGCCACTTCAAGGTCTGTGGTGGAGGGTACTTTGTGTACCACTCTCACCATACCCTTCTTCTGTTCTTAAAGTATGGTCACAGGAGAAACAACTGCTGGTAAGTCTCCAGAATGCAGAATGCCACTGGCGTTTGCTGATTATCTCCATTATCTTTTTGTACTTTTCAACCAAGCCTAAGAGTTTGCTGGTCTTTGTTGGTCATCTGTCCACTTCCTCTATCAGTACTGATGCAGATCCCACTGACAAGCAATATTCATCTATTCATCAAACATGCACATTGTAAGCTACTACCTTAAAAAGGACAAAATTTCCTGAGGATTTTTGTAATGGATCCGTCTGGTTCCTGCTGGACTGATGATTAATTTTGTGTGTTCATTCCAATTCAGATATCTGTACATACTCCCAGATACTTCATGGAAGTGATTTCTTCCAGTGATTATTCTGTAATCATACAATAAAGATTCTTTCTTTCTAAGCATTCACAATCCGTTTTATTTGTTAATGGTGTGAGTCAATTTCCACTCCCTGCACCGGGCATTAATACACTGCAGTTCTTCCTTCACTTTTTCAGCTTTGTGACTTCTCCATATACTACAGCATCATCTGTAAAAAACCTAATGGAACTTCTGGCATTATCTAGTAATTCATGTATGTATATTGTGAAAAGTAAAGATCCTATAACACTCTCTTGGGGGTAAGCCAGAAATTACTTTCTTGTTGGAATACGTTTTTCGTTGAAATTGACAAGCTGTGTTCTGTTTGGTAGAAACTCATCAGTTCAGTCACACATTAGGCCCTATGTTCTATAAGCTGATAGTTTATTAGGTGACAACACAGAATGCTGTTGATCCCCATTTCAAGTCAAGGAACACGACATCTACTGGACGCTTGTGTATATACTGCCTTCTGATTCTCAACAGATGAATAGAGCACACAATTGTTGCTTTTGGAACCCAAAAGCTTGAAAGAAGAGCATAAAACATGTTCCAAATTCTGCAGCAGGCTGAAGTCACTGATATGGACTTATATAGTTCTCTGTGCAGCATCTCTACAACTCTTCTTGAAAATTTGAATGACCTGCTCATTTTTTTCAATCATTAGTAATTCTACATAGAATCAGATTAGTACCTTGTCTGGCCTTATGACTTTTTCTCTATTAAGAGTTTTTAATTTTGTAATTTTTAGCTTTTTATTCTGATATGTGCCATTTCATTATTTGTATAGTCATCTGTGAAACAGCTTTGGGATAAAAGACTTTCAGTGTTTTACACTTTTGGCTTTTAGCGGCCCATTCTACATTTCAGTACCATTGTGACGACATATTTTATAGTCCATTTATTGATCTTACATAACACCCAGTGAGGTTGCACAGCCATCTAGATGTAGTTTTTCCGTTATTTTCCTTTCTCCTCCTTAATAAAATTAATTTATTCTTGTGCTCTGTCTCTAATGATCATACTGTCACTGGATCATTAAACACGAATCTTCCTTCCTTCCATTACATAAAGTGAAGTGTTAGAATTTTCTGTGAAGTTAGTACGTTGATCCTCAATTTCAAATTTGTTGAATACTTTGTGCATAGCCCTGCTTACACTGATTTTAGTGTCATTCAGTTTTAGCTTGTCTGTGAGGCTTTGGTTCTGTTTAAATTTGGAGAGAAAGTTCTTTTCCTTTTATAGCAGTTTGGTAACTTGGTTGTCAAATCTCGGTGGATCTTTCCCATCTCTCACAATATTTCATTGACACATACTTGGCAAAAGTATATCATACAATGCTCTTGAACTTTGTCCATTTCTGCTGAAAATTGTCAGTGACGGAGATGTAATATTTACGCTGAAGATCAGGTAATCTGAAATGTCTCTTGTGCCCTTGCTAAACAGAAAAATTATCCTACCTGTTTCTGCATTCATTTTACTGTTATATTCAGCAATTAGGTAATGGTCTTAAGATCAACAATTCCCTGTTTTGCACTAACTGAATCAAAAAGTTTTGATCTGTTTATCATCAGCAGATCTATCATATTATCTCCACGAGTATGTTCCCTGTTTAACCACTAAAGGTAATTTTTGAATAAAGCACATAGAACTATTTCACTTGATTCTATGTCCCTTGCACATGTCATGTATTCAAGTCTCCCAGTTTATAACAGGTAATTTACTGTGCCCACGTAAAACTAAAACATGACTAGGAAATTTACACGAAATATTTTTAAAGTTTCCCCTCAGATGTTCCACCATTGTTGTTGCTAAGGTAGGAGTTTTATAAAAGTATCTGACTACCATGTTTGATCCACTTTGAGCTGTGAGGTTCAACCAAATTATTTCACATTCTGTATCTTTGCTATTCTCATTAGATATTATCATATTTTTTATTGCTATAAACATGCCTCCACCTTCAGTGTTCACCCTCCCCTTGCACTATACATTCCTATTAATCTTTAGAATTTCATTACTATTGACTTCAGGTTTCGGTCAGCTCTTTTTTTTTATTCTGGTCATTTATTAATGAGTCTTTCCATAGCCACTCCTATAGTTAACCATTACTATATTAATATTTTCTGCAATAGTTTCAATGTCCAAACATTAAGGCATTTCAGTTTTCCAATTTTACTCTAGACTCTGAAGTATTAGTTCAAAGTAGAAAATTAGAAAATGGAACAGAAGTGGTTCATGTGCCTTCAAGATTTTAGAAAATTCTTTGTGTTTACAAATGTAGTCAGAATAACACACTGAAAGTGAATTTCCTGAAAGAAATCCTAATTCATTGTTCATATTAACTGTAGAAATTGACAGCCATAAGTAATAGCAGTGTACCATTGGCATTAGAACACATGAATAACAAATTGAATGATTCCATTGAAACTATGCGAGTAATGTCAAAAATATTAAATACTGAAATACTGCAGGCATTCTGAAATAAATTATAATAGTGAAACCCCACTTCTACTCTTCTCAGGGGTGTAAATTGCAGGGAAAATGTAAAATGTAGGAAATAACTTTTTAAGTGCTAAATGTTGCATTTTCATGTTTTATATATGTGCTGAACAGGCATAAAATACCCACCAGGGTCTTCTCTATAATGTAATAAAGGTTATATGAATTTTGTACTATGTTATTCAGTGATGTAACTAGGACTAGTAAACTGTTTATATATGAAGTTCCAGTACACACATTTAACATATTTTCAGTCATCATAATAAAACTTTCACCCAGCCTGTGATTTCTCTCTCTCTCTCTCTCTCTCTTTATTAAAAAAAAAAAAAAAAAAAAAAAAAAACTGCCCCAATTTTGTATTTGTTTCATGCTTAGAAACAACTCATTTGTAGAATTTATTCTCATATCAAGTGGAAATATTTAAGTACCTTGTGTGATGTTTGTATGTGTGTTATTGTGCCTCTTTAGGCACATTACTTGTCTCTTTGGGGGTTATAACACACTGTGCTTCCTCTAACATGCAGAAAACCACACACCAAACATTACTTACCAGGATTGCGTATTGAATTTTAGAATTTTTTTTATATTTATGGTATGTGAAGTTCAGAACGTGGATAACAACCAGCCAAAGTCATTTGACACAACTCTCAAATATTCTCGAGAAAATCGAATTTGAATTTTGTCAAGTGTATGTAAGTACCAATAATTATATCAGTTGCAGCATCTGTCGTTCTAGCTCAGGTGGCAGCGTTCTGGTTTTACAACCATAATGTTCGTGGATCAGATTTTTTTACAGTATTGGCTTCACTATTAGTTGACGGCGGATGTTTTTGATTGTTCAATGTGTGAAGAGCTATGCCGGTATTTTCGGAGTCATCTCCATAGCTACTAATGACTTTCGAACAGCTAACCTACGCAACCGTTGTTGTAGGTGATGACAAGGTGTTCAGTTCATCTACATAGGCATAAACAAAAACTGATGTAACACATAGAATTAGAGATACCAAAATGTTTTATATACCATATTTGCTGGCATATAAGACACACTTTTTTTTTCCTCCAAAAATTGGTCTCAAAACTGGAGGCGTCTTATATGCCGGTTGCCAGTTACTTAGATGTTCCATTTATTTCAAGGGATTCCAAAAAAATGGTGTAAATGTGGAAAAAATGTTTTAAGTGGGAAAATTTGCTTTAAGGTTCTCTCTTACATTTTCATAACCAAAATACTCATTAGGAGCTTTATTATGTAGTGAAGGTTACCTGAATTTTGTACTATTTTTAGTGCCAAGCGTAACTGAAACTGGTAACTTCATAGGTAGTAGAAACTTTCGACATAATTTCATTCATCATAATCAATGTTTTCAGCAATGCAGCAGTGGTGTTATTCATTATTTGAATTGTGTAACACTGCTCTCGTATTTGTCCATGTCTCACCTGATGATATTTGAGAATTTATTCGCATTCTCAAGTGCAGATATGTACACGAGTTTTTTGTGATGTTTGCACAGTGTCTTCATCTCACAGTTGTCTTCTTTTGGCGTTTATAACATGCTGTGCCCCATACAGTGTGCCAAGCAATATGCAGATGCAAACCGTCCTTCAGTCTCACAGTTTATGGAACATCACAAAATACTTATATAAATATTTGCGTTTCACAATCAATTCTCAAAACGCAAAACATGAAAACCCGCTACTCGTCACACAAACTGATAGTTGTAAGCAGTGCCACTTAGGTGGCTATGTAGTAAGTCTTTATGACCCTCTAGTCAACCATCGTGCCATAGTCGACATGTACTGTAAACAGCGAAAGGTAAAATATCCTTTTGAATAAACCCAAGCTGTCAAGAAACGTGACTACGTAAAGTTTATGAACTCTACTTGAAGGCACTGCCTTAGATATCTGATGTACATGAACATATGTATTATAATTATTTTGCAATAGATGTATTAGTTCTGATTCTTTTTTATATAAAAAAACAAGTCTTAAAAGTGGGATGCGTGTTATACACCAGTGTGTCTTATATGCAGGCAAATACTGAATTTGAAAACAGCTTCAAAAATATCTGTTACAGTGGGATTCGAACCACCGACTCTATGGTTGTGTGGCCAGAGCACTACCACCTGAGCTACACCGACAGATGATGCAACTGTTTTAATTATTGGTACCTGCATCTACTTGCAAAACTTCAAAGTTGATTTCCTTGAGAATGTCTGAGAGTTGAGTTGAATGGCTTTGGCTGATTGTTATTTAAGTTCTAAACTTCACCTACCATAAATATTTAAAAAAATATAAAATCCGATACCATGTGGTCACTTTTTTAGATTTGTGAAAGTCACAAAATTTACTTACTTATTTGCACTTGACAATTAGAAGTAGTTCTTGAAATGCTTCATGCACAACAGGAAATATTATGCAACTAGTGCTGTCTTCTATCTGTTATTCCCCTCAGTCACTATGTTGAGTATTAGAGCTTGGCAGCGACAGAAGGAAAAGTTCCAATTGTTCAATCTTTTGCCATTTCAAATCTGCTTAATAGGGCATCTTTTTGTTAAATATTATTAAGTGTGTAGTGTGTGTAAACACTAGTTCTGGGCCAATGTCAATTTATTTGTATGTCTTTTTTTTCCCCACAAGCACTATTTCATAAAGTGTAAATTGCAGGAAAAATTGTAAATATGTAACACAAAAATAGGCATGAACATCGGGAATATGACAGAAGGGGTACAATAGGTGGTAGAGGAAACATCAAAACTTGTAATGTAAATGTGGGGCAGCAGTGTATTTGAGATTGCATTTATAATTAGTTAAATGTTAGATTAATCAACTTATTTCTTATTTGGCAAGTTCATCCCACAGTAATTATTTGATGCGTTATAGTCCAGGACGTTTATGCATTGAATAGGAAAAAATTAGGGGAGAGATGAAACCTTTTGCAATAGTTTCAGTTTAATGGCCTAGTTATCATACTAAAAGTTCCCGAAGCTTCAGGCTGTGGAATCACGGTTATGACGTCATCAATAGGACAGACCTAAATATTTGTTTTGTAATTTTTGAATGGCTATAAATTCCCACAGAATTAAGATAGAAATGTAGTTTTTGCACCAAATACAGAGGAAAGGGTGAAAAATTATTACGTAGCAGTATATAACGTATATTTAATACTCCTTCTGAGTTCTGTTAATCAGAATGGAGAAAATATTTCTTCAAACACTTTTTTGGAGTTTTTTGATGAATAACTGTGTAATTATGGAACAAATTGACACTTTCTTTCCATTAATCTTGTAGCGCATTCTTAGAGCTTTAAAGTAATATCAATATGTTTTTCCTACCATTCATGATAAGGGAGTTATTGAATTCGTTTACCGAAGGTGTAAGTTTTCACTGGTCACTCATGTTCTGCAATACAGTTTTCCCCACACTTCCTAGGAGCAGCTTACACTCTACTAGAATAGACACATAATGTGAGTGTGTAGCAAGTGGATTGCCAGATTGTGTGTGCAGTACTTTGAAAAATTTAGCTTAATAATCCTTTTTGTCCGTGCTGAGTGCACAGGTTATTGGGGGTATTGCATGTAGAAACAGTGAAAAATATGATTCCTTTTTTCCATGCAGCTGGCCACCTTGCATATACAAAGAGCGCGCATTTATACATAGAACAGATGTCAACACTTGAAGACAGGCTGATACCACAATAGTTCCAAATATTTTTTACCACAGGACAGTTTGCGATTAGATGTACCAACAAAATGTGGCCTGCTAATTGGAGTGACATGACGATAGAACAAGTATTGATGAGATAACGATAACGTGGGATAACGAGTAGTACCCTGAATCGATGGCTGCAGGAGATGTATGAATGTTCAGAGCTCATTCAGCACTTTGAGAAATTTGTGGTATAGAAGTAACCATCTCTGACCAACAGGTTCAGCTAAGGAAATCACGACACACACATGATCAAATCGATTCTTCAAAATTGATGGCGTGGTTCGCCTCTCATTCTCTGCTCACAAATCGTTCTGAGCTCATATCATTGTCAAGTGGTATTATAACAAGTGAGCCTATTAACTGTGATGATGCAGTAATGCCGGAAAAGCTGCAGTTGGACAAATTGTGGGAAAAACATTCACGGAAGTTTATTTACGTCAAAGTGACAAGGTGCGAACATTAGCACACATGACTAGTGCTGTCAAGATCAATGATGACATGTTGCACCTATTAACACCATGCAGCTTTTCTACAGTATAAGTTGTATTGCAAAAACTGATGAGGATCTCCAGAAATGCTTAAACCATGAACTGACAATTCATCCCTTATCCTTATTTGATGATTATTACATGAGAAAACCACAAAACCCAGTTTTGTATGATATATTAGATAACAGTATACCAAGTGACAAGCATCTCTCATCTCCTCAATATTCTGCCTATGTTGTAGGTGGTGGATATTTATAGTGAGTAGTTGTTTGGTCACAGTGTTTGACTTACAAAGAATTATATGGACTGTACATAAATTATGTGAGGAAACATTTTGGTAATAACTGCATTGTCATTTTTGATGGTTATTCCATGCCCAGCACAAAAAGTGAAGAGTACCGACAATGTCAGGCAAAATATCAGTCACTTGTCATCCACTTTAGAGAAAATATGATATGCACAGTGTGACAAGATAAATTTCTGAACAATTCTGGAAATAAGGAATGATTTATTGTTGGTTTAAGAAGTCATCTAGAATTTGGTAATATTTTGACGTTACAATCACAGGCTGATGCTGATAAACTGATTGTTGGAATAGCACTGGAGATGGCAAAGGAGAAGGCAACTATGGTGGTTGGTACAGATGTTGATTTACTCGTCCTTCCAATTGCACTTGCTCCTGGTAATGTAAACATTTACTTTCAGAAGTCGTATGTGTGGGGGGGGGGGGGGGGAGGAAAGGCCCTTCACGGACTCATCATATTATCTCCCTCCAAGAAGCACTTGGAGATTTTTGTCAAGGTATGTTATTTTTGCATGCTGTATCTGGAGGTGACACATCATCATCCTTGTCTGGCCAAGGAAAGAAAACAGCATTCAAACTCCTCCAACACAGCCTAATGTGCGGAAAACTACTACTACTTTCAATAATGACAACACAAATGATCAAGAAGTAACTGTAGTAGGAGAGCAATTTCTGTTACCATTGTATGGTGCACCTAAAGGAATGACATCATTAAATAGTCTTAGATATCAACGTTTCCTAAAAGCTGTGGCAACACGTCCAATCACCTTTCAGGTAGATCTTGCTCAACTTCATCCAACGTCTGTGACAGCAAGAGAGCATTCAAAACATGTTTATCTTCAGGTGCAGCAGTGGAACAGCAAAGAGCTGCTACCAACTACATGGGCATGGGTCTCTAAAAATAGTTCTCTTCAGCCAGTCTTAACTCAAGAACCTCCTGCCCCCAACTTCATCTTAAAGTTAATATTTTGCATGTGTGAATCTGGATGTGATAAAAATTGTCGTTGTTGCAGTGTTGGTTTACAGTGTTCTGTTTTGTGTGGATATTGCAATGGCAATGCGTGTAGCAAATCAAATATTCTCGATTTTGGTGAGGATGATGATGATGATGATGATGATGATGAACCTTCTGTAGGAGTGTGATGAGAAAGATGATTCAGATGATTCAGATGTGATTAATATTTTTAACAGCAAATTTATGAAGACATTCAGCTACTTATATTGTAACCATTTTATTTGTGTGTGGCACTCCGTATCAGCACTCAGAGTGCAATCTGTTCATTTTTTGCACATATATATTAATTATTGCTGGTCAGAGTGCACCCTTATTAGTTGATTCAATGACAATATAATATTGTTCATAATGGTACTTTTTTGACAAAATAATTTACGTCTCACCTTTAACCAGGCAGTAAAGCTGTGAATCCATATCATTTATGTAAATTTGTAATACAAATCAGCACTTTGAATAGTTAGATATATATTATTTATTTTTGTAAAAATAAATGCTGAGATGTGTCCAATGTTTCTATAAACAGTCGTATCACTATCTTTTGAAAATATTCTCATTTACTTGCAAGTCTTGAACAAGATTATAAGAAATATCTCCTTACAATTCTAACATGCTGTCTGATTAGTGAATAATCACACCTTAAAGTAAATAATTTCAGGCAACTCACTTATTATTAATGATAGGAAAAAAGTACTACTATTGTTTTAAATCTCTAAGAATGTGTTACATAATTAATTTTAAAAAATCATTATTTTGTTGCATAATTTTGCAGTTATTAATAGAGAAACTTTCAAAAAAGGTTGAAATATATATATATATATATATATATATATATATATATATATATATATATATATATATATATATATATATATACTGATGTATAAATGTTTCTCAAGTCTTCCTCTGTAATTTGGTGCAAAAGGACCTTTTTATGTCAATCCTGTGAGAATTTATAGCTGTTCTAAAGCTTACTCTACAGTTTCTTAGGCCGCCATATTGATGACGATGATTCCACAGCCTGTAGCTTTGGGGACTTTTAGTATGTTAAGTAGGCCACCGAACTGAGACTATTGCAAGAGGTTTCATCTCTTCCCTAATTTTTTCCTGTTCAGGCCCTTTTTGCATAAAGATCCTGGACTATTACTGAAAATTCATTATAGGAACCCAGAACCACTGCTAATGCTAGAATATACTCAGAGAGCAAATAAGATTTTATAGTATATCTAGAATAATAAACATAAAAAGTACACTCCTAAATAACAATACAAAACACTAAGATCTTGCCAAAAGCCGAGAAGCTATTCTTCTTGGTGTTGTAGCTCTCAGGGGCACTCTGGGATGCGCTCTGTGTGAGGCACCTCTGGGCATCTCTGTGAGTCGCATTATTTTACTCAACGGAATAGCCGAGTGCACCAAGGCGCCTTGCTGCGGTGCGTGCGGCTGTTCCCCGTTGGAGGTTCGTGTCCTCCCTCAGTCATAGGTGTATTTGTCGTCCTTAGTTTAAGTAGTTTGTAAGTTTAGGGACTGATAACCTAAGTCGTCCTGTCCCAAAGGGTTACAAACATTTGAACATTTGTATTTCCTATGTTGTTGTTGTGGTCTTCAGTCCGGAGACTGGTTTGATTTAGCTCTCCACCCTACTCTATCCTTAGCAAGCCTCTTCATCTCCTCATAAGAACGGCACCCTACATCCATTTGAAGCTGCTTACTGTATTCAACTCTTGGTCGCCCTCTGCGATTGTTACCCCCACACACTTCCTTCCAATGCTAAATTCACGATTCCATTATTTCTAAGAATGTATTCTACCAATCAATGTTGTTGTGTTGTTGTTGGTTAAGCTTAAGGGACTTAACTGCGGGGTCATCAGTCCCTTCTACTAATCAATCCCCTTTTAGTCAAGGTATGCTAGAAATTCCTTTTCTCCCCAATTCTCTTCAGTACCTCCTCATTAGTTACGCGATCCACCCACATAATCTTCAGCATTCTTCTCTAACACCACATTTCAAAAGCCTCTATCCTCTTCCTGTCCCCACTGTTTATCATCTGTTTCTCCCCCATACAAGGCAACACTCCAAACAAATGCCTTCAGAAAGGAATTTGTTTCGCTTAAATTAATATTCGATGTTAACAAATTTATCTTTTTCAAAAACTCTTTTCTTCCCATTCCCATTCTGCATTTATATCCTCTGTACTGCGATCATCACGTGTTATTTTACTGCCCAAGGTCTACCACCTTTATTGTTATGTTACCTAATCTGATTCCTTCAGCCACACCAGATTTTCTTAGACTGCACTCCATTACCCTTGCTTTGCTCTTGTTAATGTTCATTTTATTCGCACCTTTCAACACACTGTCCATTCCATTTAACTGCCCTTTCAGGTCTTCTGCTATCTCTGAGACAGAATTACAATGTCATCGGCAAAACACAGTGTTTCTATTTCTTCACCCTGAACTTAAATTCCTTCTCCAAATTTCTCCTTGCGTTCCTCTATAGCATGCTCAATGTACAAATTGAACAACATTGGAGAAAGGCCACAACCCTGTCTTTCTCCCTTCCCAACCTCTGTGTCCCTTTCATGCCCTTCAGCTCTGATAACTGCTGTCTGGTTTTTGTACAACTAGTAAACTCCGTTCCCTATATTTTACTCCTGCTGATTTCAGAATTTGAAAGAGTCTATCCCAATCAACATTGTCAAAAGCTTTTTCCAAACCTACAAAAGCGAGAAACGTAGGTTTGCCTCTCCATAATCTATCTTCTAAGATAAGCCATAAAGTGAGGATTGCCTCCCGTATTCCTACATTTCTCCTGAATCTGAACTTATTTTCCCCGAGGTTGGTTTCTACCAGCTTTTCCATTCTTCTGTAAATAATTTGTGTTAAAATTTTGCAACCATTACTTATTAAACTGATGGTTCTGTAATTTTCACACCTGTCTTCACATGCTTTCTTTGGAATGGGGATTATAACATTTTTCTTAAAGTCTGAGGGTACTTCGCCTGTCTCATATATCTTACAAACCAGGTGAAACAGTTTTGTCATGGTTGCCTCTCCCAGAGACTTCAGTAGCTCTGAGGGAATGTCATTAACTCCAGGGGCCTTGTTTCGACTGAAATCTTTTAGTGCTATGTCAAATTCTTCTCTCGGTATAGTATCTCCTATTTCATCATTATCTACTTCCTATTCCCTTCCTACAGTGTTGTCTCTAAGTTCATTTCCTTTCTAGAGCCCCCTCTATATATTCTTTCTACCTTCCAGCTTTCCCTTCGTTGCTGAGAACTGGTTTTCCGTCTTGAGTTCTTTATATTCATACAACTGCTTTTCTTGTCTCCAAATGTCTTATTTTTCTGTAGGTGGTATCTGTTTTTCCCTTATTTAAACATTATTCTACTGACCTGCATTTGCCTTCTAGCCACTCCTGCTTAGCTATTTTGCACTTCCTGTCAATCTCATTTCTTAGTCGTCTGTACTCCATATGCCCGTTTCATTTATTGCATTTTTATATTTTCTCCTTTTATTGATTAAATTTAGTATTTCATGTAATATCTGAGGATTATTCGTAGGTCTTGCCTTTTTACCTATTTTGCCCTCTGCTGCCATGACTATTTCATGACACGATGCTACCCATTCCTCTTCTACTGTTTTATTTCCCCCTCT
Source organism: Locusta migratoria (assembly GCA_026315105.1). Classification (NCBI taxonomy): domain Eukaryota; kingdom Metazoa; phylum Arthropoda; class Insecta; order Orthoptera; family Acrididae; genus Locusta; species Locusta migratoria. The sequence goes on along the minus strand of CM048755.1, from coordinate 448,527,975 downwards.
TTCTGTCAATTGTTGCCTAAAGCTGACTCTGAAATTAAGAACTTCAGGTTCCTTCAATTTATCGAGATCCCACCTTCTTATTTTCATCCCTTTCTGCAGGTGTTTCAGTTTCAGCCTACTGTTCATGACCAATAAGCTATGGTCAGAGTCTATATCTGCCCCTGGGTATGTCTTACAGTTTAAAATCTGATTCCGAAAGCTATGTCTAACCATTATAACATCTGTGTGGTACCTTCCGGTGTCTCTTGATCTCTTCCACGTATACAACCTTCTTTCGTGACCCTTAAACTAGGTGTTTGTTATGATTAAATTATGTTCCATGCAAAATTCAGCCAGGTGGCTTCGTCTTTCATATTCACCTACTATTTTCCCTTCCCTTCCCGAATTCCAGTCTCCCATTGCAATTAAGTTTTCCTCTCCCTTAACAGTCTGAATAATTTATTTTACCTCCTCATACGTTTCTTCAATCTCTTCATCATTGCCAGAGCTAGTTGAAATATAAACCTGTACTATTGTGGTCATATTGGCTTCACATCTATCTTGTCTATGATAATGCGATCACTGTACTGCTCATAATAGTTTCCCGTCATTCTTATTTTCTTATTCATTATCAGACCAACTCCTGTAATACCCCGAACTGATTTTGTATTTATAATCTTGTACTCACCTGACCAGAAATCCTGTTCTTCTTTCCACCGAACTTCACTAATCCCCACAATATCTAACTTCAACCTATCCTTTCTCTTTTTAAATTTTCTAACCTTCCTACCCGATTAAGGAATATAACATTCCACACTCCGATCTGTAGAATTCCATTGTTGTCTTTCCTCATGATCCCATCCTCCTGGGTAGTGCCCGCCCAGAGATCCAAATGGGGGACTATTTTACTTAGAGAATATTTTACCCGAGAGGATGCCATCATCATATATATATTCATACAGTAGAGTTGCATGTACTTGGGGATGGCTTTCAGCCATTCACAGTAACTGTGTGGCAAAGCCACATTAGCTGATGTTATAAGGACATCTCAGTCAATCATCCAGACTGTTGCCCCTGTAACTACTGAAAAGGTTGCTGCCCCTCTTCAGGAATTAGCTATATTGGTCAAAATATCACAGTCCTTTATTTGTGGATGATGAAAGGAAATCAATCTCCAGCTCATTTTGGATTTAGGCTACATTAAATGGTTTGCATCTTCTTAACACTGTCTAAATTGGTCATAGGCCGGAGCAGGCTTGCTTTTTTGCTTGTCAAGTGAACCACTATAAGAATGACCAAAAGGGTCATAAGTTAAAATGGGGGCTATCAGTTACAAAAATGTAAAAACATATTGATGTCAAATTGAAGGTTGGTTTTGTGCAATCAAATCATTATGGAATATTGTAAGATTGACAGTAATAATCATAAAAGGATGTGACATGATTTACATTAAGGGGAGTGAGGAAATCAAGCTTGACATTTTTTGTGTTACTAATGTATTTAATGAATAGCCAGAAAACCACAGTTTTGCCTGGTTATTTATTTGTTCTAATCTTCTGTTAGTCAATCTACATACATACTCTGCATGGCATCAGTTGGTGTGTACAACTGCTAATTTCTTTTTTCTGCGCTCCTTATGCAAAATGTAAGATGGCAACAATCTAATCATTATGCGATAAACTGCAGACGATGATTTTGTAAATTTCCTCAGTAGTATTCCTTATAAAGAATTTTCCCTTTTCTCCAGGTATTTTCATTTGAATTCCTGAAGCATGTCTGTAACACATGTTGATCTAACCTGTCGGTAAAATATCTACCAGCTTGCCATGGAATTGCTTCTCTCTCTTCCTTTTATCCAACTTGGGGGGGGGGGGGGGGATCTCAAATACTTGAGTATGGTTGGTACTAATGTTCTATATGCTGTCTCCTTTATAGATGAACCACACTCTTTCAGATTCCTCCCAATAAGCCAAAGCTGACCATCTACTTTCTCCAAAACGTGCATATTACACTTCACATAATTCTGCAAGGTTACATCTACATATTTAATGAATTCAAACAATGTTAAGCAGCACATTAGTCACGCTGTATTCAAACATTACGGAATTGTTTTTCCTAATCATCTCCATTAACTTAAATTTTTCTATGGTTTAAGCTAGTTGTTTAGCCATTCATCATACCAACTAAAATCTGTTTTAATACTTCTTGTATCTTCTTACAGTCAGTAAAGATATGGTTAATTTGTATTCAAGAATGATGATATTCATATTAAGAATTTTATCATATAATGTACTACACCAGGAAAACATGACATTTGTGTGGTATATAATTGGATGAAACCATTATGTTTATACTGATTGATGACCAATCACTCGTCATTCCACTATTTTTATTCTGACTGTATCTGCTTGTTTCTCCAAACTATCCAAGACTTTTCTGGTTTTTATGGTGAAATTTTAATTAATGAAACCAAAGGACCACTGTTCTTTTATATTCTCAATGTTTTAATTAAAATATTTGCAAGGATTTTCTTGGCACAAAAAAATTTGAATTTCCCTAAGGAAAATTTTGTCATGCTCATTATAGGTGTTTAAAAACTTTTATCAAAAGATGGTTTCATGCGTATTTATGGTGCTATTTATTAAAAAAAAATTTCTTAAGACTATGAAACATTAATTATCAAAACCTTTATTCCCTTTAGCCAATTTCCAATCCTTATGATTGAAAAGTGTGTCGTATTTGGAAAATTCATTGTTTTTAATTAGTACCTATTTAGTTTATACCTGATCTATTGTAGTGATTATTGTGATGGTAGGTACACGGTAGTCATCAAATCATATATAGGCTAGGTTCCTACATTAAAAACGTGGTCGGAATTACTGTTATTCTGAAAGATTATAACACCTGTAAAGGAGACTGCGTATAAAACGCTTGTACGACCATGTCTTTGAGTATTGCTCAAGTGTTTGGGACTTGCAGCAGATTAGTTTAAAGGAAGACATGGAAGCAATTCAGTGGCGAGCAGCTAGGTTCGTTACTTTGACCAATGCGCGGGTGTCACAGAAATGCTCTGGGAACTTGAATGGGAATTGCTGAAGGAAAGACGATGTTCTTTTCGAGAAATTCTGTTGAGGAAATTTAGAGGGTTGGAATTTGAAGTTGAATGTAGAACAATCTTCCTGCCACCTACTTACATTTCTCGTAAAGATCACAAAGACAAGATAAGAAAAATTAGGGCTTGTACAGAGGCATATAAACATTCTTTTTTCCCCTCATTCTGTTTGGGAGTGTAATAGGAAAGGAAATGTCTTGTAGTGGTACAGTGTACCCTCTGCCACGCACATTACGGTGGATTGCAGAGTATATATGTAGGTGTAGTATTTTCAGTCATTACTTTTTACAAAACACATGTTACCTTTATGTAATTAAAGCTTAAAAATCGTTAAATTTTTATTAGGTCAACTGATCGAAGCTGTTACTGGCTAAAGCTGTGCTGACACTATATTGTTTACTTACATCAAAATAAGTGCAAAGAAAAAAACACAAAGTGACCTCAATCTCATTTGTAGGGAGTTTCCACCACATTTTATGCATCTTCCATCCCTTGGAACTAGCAAAAATATTTTTTCTGGAGTTTTCTAATAATGGAAAGTCTAGGTTGGAGTTAATAATATAGTAATTAGGACAGTTTACAACTCACCGCAAAGACATGGCGACAAGCTGTGACAGGTACATACAAAAGACATATACATACAACACTTTCAGCTATCAGCCATGTCCTCCTTCAGAAAATAGAACATTCACACAGTCATACAACCATCACCTCTGGCTCCGGAGGTGATGGTTGTATGACTGTGTTGTGTGCCTGTGTGATTGCGTGAATGTTCTATTTTCTGAACAAGGCTATGGCCGATAACTGAAAGTGTTTTTGTGTGTGTCTTTTCTGGAGTTTTAATAGATGTACAGTGTGGGTCTTCACAATATTTGTAGATCATTGTCCAAAACGTGCCTGTTCAAACAATGCCTCTGTTTAAGAATTTTACAAGGGCAAGGACATCATCTTGTGGATCACATCACATAACTCAAATAGGCTGTTTTAGTGGGCTTTCAAGTTATTTGAATTTAAAGTATTTATTCTTTTAAAAAATATTGTAATTCATGAGAGGGAAAAATCACATTTTGAGCATAAGATTATATAATCATCCATTTAAGATGATGTCCAAAAAGTGACATACCCTATTGCCTTTGTTGAAGATGAACAGCAATCGGACAGTCCCAAATATTTCTTTATTGTGGCAGCACTATGTGACCATTATCGGTGTTTAAATTTAGATTAAAACCTACAAAATTTATGAGTATTAATTTTGAAGATCAAGTTCTAAATTAAGTGAACTTAACCTAAAGGTTATGCTTGTTTTAATCTACATTTTAAGCATGGCTATTGGTCACCTGTTGACCAAAATCTAGCTCTGCCACAATAAAGAAATATTTGCATCTGATTGCTCTTCATCTTCTACATATTTGAGACACTTGTCAAGCACTATGATTTCATAATGGAATCGAACTTGACCTTGTTGCCTGTTATAAAGTTACTATCACTTTGTCATATAAAACTTCTGGAGTCTGTAGAAAAAATTTATTATGTAAATGAATTTCCATTACAGGTGGAAGAAATCATAAGTGTTCCCTCTGATGATGAATCAGAGGTTGAAGTTGTTACCAGAAGTGGAAGAAGAGTTAGGCCATCAGTTTCATCAAGTTCTGACAATGCCAGGGCACAGAAGAAAACACCTCTTCCAAAGGAACCAGTTGAGCCAACCAGTAATGCAAGAAAGAAAGCTACAAGACGGACCCCCTCACTCCGTGGAGAGGTAGGATAAACTACATAAAGATAAAAGAATTTAAAAAAAAATCATATTGGTATCAGAAGAAATTCAATTCTCTTTGTTTCTTTATTATTACTACTTATTTTATTAATTCAGTCTTAAATGCTGTTGGTTCGAGTTTCCTGTAAAGGTAATAGATTAACCAGACTGAAATTCTTGATAAATTCATAAATACAAAATCTTTTTCTAGACAATACACTAAGATTGTTCAAAACTGGTTTGACATAAGGCACATATTTCATGTAAAAAGGATTTTTTTGACCCTAAGAAAGAAAAATCATATTTAAGAAACTCTATTATGTCATGTGGTGGATGCTGTAGTGTATTCATAACTACTCCAGTATGTACTTAAATTACAGTCACCCCATGGGGCATTGTGTTAGATACCATGCTGATCGTATTTTCTGGCTACTGTTATGTGGTGGGCTACTCCTTACTCTACTATATGATGGCTATTGCCAATCAAGATACTCTGTTTTTATATTATGTAATCAATTAGTAAAGGTTTTTGTATATCAAAGTATCATTTCCTGCCAGTTTAGTACTACAAATCATGTTAAGACCCACATGATTTTCCGAAATGTTTAATGTAGTGTTCATTGGAACTACATGCTTTCATAATAAGCAAGTACAAATACTAAAAACCAAGTAAAGAATTGCTAACGTCATAAGAAAAGAAATGAAGATGGCAGCTGCCTGATTTGCTTTTATCAGCCAATCACAGTATCGGTCACATAATTTTGTCAAACAATGATAAAGAATATTACACATGCTGTACAAATGTAATTGAAGGGTATTATGAGCCGTCTACACACTGTGCCTGAAACATGTTTCGAAAACAGAAACACATATCCATAGCAGTGTTTGTAAAAATCTAAGGAAACCATATTTCACCTCTTATTACTGTACCAGGTTGAAGACTTACTGTGCAATATAAGATGTAAGCCCTTAAAAATGGCAATTAAAAAACCACAAGATTCCTGACAGATAATAGGTTCTACATTTGCCAGTGACAAAAAACTGCATAAAAAATAAAATGTTGCTTCCCAATTACAGTGAAAGTAAAAATTTTCGTAAGGCAGGGTGAAGCTTATACAGAAAAAAACTGCCACAGGTATGGGGAACAAAGGCAATGGCTAAGCTCAATGCTGTTTCAATAAAAGAACAACTCGATAGTGGTTAGTGGGCAGAGCTGGGCTCCGTAAATCAAAAAGTTTACTTCATTAATCCGTTACTAAAAAAAGGTTAACCTTGTTAAACATTAAAGTGTTACTCTGTGGCCAATTTAATGGAAGTTAATGTTAATCGTTAACTCACAACAGTATTGTGCTGCCACGAAAAATTGCCTCTCAGAATTCATGTATTTATGTTGTTATATTATTAAAATCAGCAATTTAAAAAAGAAAGAATGAAATAAAGTAGTAGTGTTACCCTACCTGATATTTAAGAAAAATGTTTTGAATACGCAAGTTTAAATAGAGCTTGGAGTAGAAATAAAAACTAGTATTTCTTAGCCACTCTATTATGGCAGTCGGCCATGAGTGTAAAAAAATGATGTCTAATCACATACTATAGCGTGTAAAATAGCCTCCACAAGAGTCATTTGCTTTGGGGAAAAAGTCTTTTGTTCTTTGAAATGATTTGTCTTCTTGTATAAAAAGATGAATGTTTGTCATTTGTTTACACTCGTGGCCAGCTGCCACGATATAGTATCCCAGTAATATATGAATCTTAATTTTTAGTAATAATTATTTAGCAATAAAATGCAACTTACAGCAGACTCAAAATATATAATGTCACTGAATGTCATTTACCATAAGGTGCATATTTCCTTTAATAAACATTAGCATATTAAAATTCTTGTCTGACAGTGAGGCACGTTTGCGAAAATATCTTTTCCCGTGGAAAAAAGATGTTTGACTGCAACACTTGATGGTATAGCAGTATTACATTTAATAAAAAGATTTACTAAAGTATTTTCCCCAAGAAATGCCGCATCATCAAATGAGTCGATGGGTTTCATGTCCAGCCACATCTTTGCTAGTCTTTTGGCTTTAATTCTTAAACATCTGTGGCCTGCAGGCTTCTGCTTAGATTGACAGAAATTTTAAAAATCATACTCTTTGTCCTCACATTTGCTGCTTCCGTCACCACCACCACTTAAATTGTCTTATTGTCTTTGCCCTTTGAATTTTTGGTGCATTAATGCAACTTCTAAGTTTTCCTCCATGCATTGTCTTACAGCTTCCACACGAGTGCTGTTGTACATTTCCAGCCATATCAGCCGGAATTTTGGCCGAAAAGCCACAGCAAGTTGGTGTTGTTCATTGTCCAGAAGAGGTCCAAACCTTTTTTCTGTGCCACTTAATAAGGCATTGGCGAAAGCTGTGCGATACTCCAGACCTCTAGCCGTAATGTTCCTCAGTTTCAGAGCAGTTACAGCAATTGTCGGCAAGAGTGACCCGAGAAACTCTTGATCTTTTCCTTGATTTTGATCATGGGTGCCAGCAACTGGTGCCTTAATATAATGTTATATAATTTATAGAAAAAAATTACAAATTTATTTCATCAAAAATCACATTTGTATATTAATTGAGTATAGACATCTTGATCATTGAATGCTGGAAACTTCAACTGTGTCATAACTCTGTGAAGGGAGGTCTTTGTTTTTCTAATATTGTGTTAAGAGCAACAACAGCATCATAAGTAGAGTTCCATCTCATTGTTTGGAATAACCAGTCTCCTGCCTAATTCAATGTGAATGTTATCTGCTGCTACTGTACTAAAAGACTGCAGATGCCAAAGAGCCTGTGCTTTTGCCATAGTGTTTCTGTAGGGAATTTTAAAAACAGCTGTTTCTAAAGCAGCATATTCATCTTTACTTGCGAACAAATTAAATTTTTGGACAGCACATCTCATGTGAACTGGCAGACTATTGAAATTTTGCAGAATATTTTCATTGTCTGCACTGCAGTAGCATTGATGACACACACTAAGCAGGTTTTCTACTGAAACATACTTTAACTCTTCATCCTCCGAGGACTTATTTAAAAGGGCAGAAACAGCATCATCAGCTTCTGAGTCCATATCATGTGATGACATGCTTGGTAATGTGTTGGTTTCTGTACCGAACTGCACAAATGCCTTAACAACGTTACTGCCATTGTTGGTAGTATGAAAGAAAATGGAGATAATATTGAACTGCAAGTTTAATAAGAATAATAAGAGAAAATTAGTAAGTAATTTACTTCTTATGGTCATTTGTGTGCCCATCTTCCACAACGACAGTTAAAATTAATTATCTTAGGTTTCCCGTTTTATGTTGACTGCAATGAAAACAGTATTTTACACAAGACACATTTCGCTTTTTATTTGCAAATCATCTGCTTCAATTTTGATACACAAGTTTTTACACTTTATTCTGTGTATAGGTTTAAACATTTTCAACGTTATGTGCATGTTATTTGTTTATAAAGTTGATCTAATTAAGGTATTTTATGCCTCTTCTTTTACATCCTACTGTAATCTGAACACTTTGGTTCCACCAGGAGAAAGTGAAACACACATAAAACGGGGAGTGTGGGGGGGGGGGGGGGGAGTGTGCTAGAAAAGTCGAAACAGCTGTGTGTAAATACCGGTACAGATCTAAATCTTAGAGTGATGTATCCTCTGCAAGCAAGAACTGGAAAAATGCAGTAGGATGTAATATAAGAGGTATTAAACACTATAAGTAGCTCAACACACAACATGCACTGATTATAATCTATAGAAACAAAAACAAAATATCTAGAAAATGTCAGCAATCAGTCTTAATTTTTGTTTTTCTTTTTTATTATTTTCCAGATCTGTGTAGGGTTCGGCCACTATATGGCCATTTTCACTGCTTTGAATATTATTTTACATTTAAACCGTCATGTTGACATTTTAGATGTGAACTCGTATTCAAAGCACTGAAACTCTATGCAGATCTGGAAAATAATAAAAAAATAAAAACAAACATTGCAACTGATTGCTGATATTTTCTACAGGTTTGTATAAAATAGTCTCTGGGCCCCATGTAAAAAATGGAATCAAACCTGATAAAAATGTGGAAACCTATGTATGAACACTACATACCACAGAAGGTGCTTTACAAATAAATAGCAAAACACATTTGATGTAAAGTAGTTCTTTAATTGGAGTCGGCATAAGATGGGAAACCTATTATAATAAAATTCATGTTTCCAGAATGAAACTTTTCACTCTGCAGTGGAGTGTGTGTTGGTATGAAACTTCCTGGTAGATTAAAATTGTGTGCCGGAACTGGAACTCGAATCTGGGACCATTGCCTTTCGCGGGCAAGCGCTCTACCGACTGACCTTTCCCGACACGACTCAAGATGCTGCCTCACAACTTTGCTTCTGCCAGTACCTCGCCTCCTACTTTCAAAACTTCACAGAAGCTCTCCTGCGAAACATGCAAGACTAGCACTCCTGGAAGAAAGGATAATGGTGAAGACATGGCTTAGCTACAGCCTAAGGGCACAAATTTTAATCTGCCAGGAAGTTTCATTTCAGCGCACACTCTGCTGCAGAGTGAAAAGTTTTGATTAAGTTCTCAAATGCCTTTGTTTTGACAACATGTAAAGGTATGTTGGAAACAAAGAAAATTACTATGCACTGCTCCACACTAGCTTGGGACACACCACTGCAAGTTGCTGCAATGCCAAAAGACTTCCCTATATATATACTGGCGCCACTGTCGATATCGGAATGCAAAATGTTAACATTCCTTTTGGATTTTCCTCGACCAGAACTTGACTCTTTCTTCAAACAGTAGGAACTGCGATTTATGGCATCTCCTCATGTGCTGTTTAAGATTATTAAGGCCTTAATTGTTGATTTTTTTCAGAAGGCACAGTTTACAGTTGAAAAGTATTTGTTCTCCAGATCTAGATATAACATCAGCAAAATCACTTTGATGTGGCTACTGTTTTTCATCAATAGTTGAGCCCATGATAACGTTTTCACACACAAATCTTCTACACTCAGATCACTTCCACTGGCAAAAGGTGCACTTAATGCGAACTTAACAAGCAACAACCTACTGCCGCTGAGGACTGAATACTGACACAGGACATGAAACTCTTAATCTTTCTTCTTTCCTAGACTTACTCAGTGCAGGTATTGGCAGAGTCGCAGTTTTCCATCAGCTGGAGCAGACTTACGCTAAGTTGTGGGTTTCCCCATTTCCGCTGTTGGGGTCTTGGTGGCACCATTCAGAAGATCAGCTATGCACTTCCAGGGAGTGATAAAACGCATAGCCTGGGCTTAGCCGCGTACAGAAGGGACCTGCGCTAAAATGAGTATCATTTGTGTTGCAAGACTTTTGTCATAAAAATTGGGCACAAAAGTAACAGATCAACGGACGTAATGCAAATTAATGGAAGTCATAGAGTCCATTAATGTTTTTTATAATTAACTTAAAAGTTAATCAATGACAAAAAAGTTAACTTTGTTAATTAACGATTAACGGACTTATGCCCAGCTCTGTTAGTGGGTGTGGATATGATATAATCCACAAACTTTAGGTACTGTTTTTGTAGCATACTTCAAAATGTGAAATAAATATCCGAGAGTCTGAAAATTAACCTCACATTGTAGATATCAACAATAAAGAGTAACAAGAAGTTCAAAATGTTTACAATATGGTTTCCTCTATATCTCAGAACAGTTGTGTTACAAAATGTATTGATTTTACTTATGGTGTATTATGATTTTTGTGGCTGTAGCGTTGATCTGAAATTTTACGTTTTATGCTGATTTGGGTGTAGGGTACAGAGAAGACACTGTACTGTTAGTATTCAACATTCTATCATAGGAATCAACAACGGAAGTAAATAAGATCCTTGACTCAGTTGAGAAATTTGGATCTACGACATTGCAGATGAAAATGAAAAATATTGATACTGTAGGGAAAGTAAGCAACAAGAGAATGGAAATTAAGCTATCTTTTTTTAATGGTATTCCTCCTTTTATTATTAAGACTAAAGACTAGAGATACTTCTCATAGGAAAATAAATAAAAAAAAAATCTTAGGGCATTCAAAAATGCAAAACTCTGCCAGTCAGATATGAATATCAGAACAGGAATTGTTTAGTGAGAGGTTTCATGAGGAGTTCGTGATATCAAAGCTTCTCAAGAAGCAAAATTTGTCTCAGAAAACTATGTTGGTGTTCGATAACTGCCCCGCATATTCAGTTGGAAGATGATTTGATAAAAGTGACGTTTCCCCCAAATGTAACCCCTTTGCTACAACCTATGAATTAGAATATTATCAATTACAAAAAGCCTGCTGTATATTGTAATTAACAAGGATAAAAGTATTATTCAGTCATTAAAAGAAACAAATGTTAAATATATTGTTTACAATCTTGCCTGGTCTTGTGAAAGTGTTGGTATCTGTGTGAGCCAAACTGTAGCCAGATCTTCCTTTCTTAAACAAAAAAAAAAAAATGATTAAAGGCAGTGGTATAGTGTGTGAGGTGCCTGGGGGGGCCCTGGCCCTGGGCGACACATATTTGGGGGAAGCAGGAAGTGGCCAAGCTGGGTCTTACTTAGAAATATCAAGTATACTCTCTATAAAGGAGACTACAAAAACACAAATTTGTCAGGTAATTAAAAGGTGTGCTTATTACTTTGTATTCAGATATATTTTTAACTTCTAATATTTTTTGTTGCGCTACGAAAAACATTTCCTACTTCTAAATAAGTCAATGCTGTTGAAATCGGATCGCTTTAATACTCATTCCAAGACGAAAATACTCTATTACGTGGAACATATTTTAAGGAAGTCTTCACCGAGGTCATATCAGTTATTTACTTAGTTTGTTTGAAAAGCAAGTCAGAGGTTTCCAGAATTTTATTTCACAAATACAGATTCAGATTGGACAAATGTACTAAACACACTTGCTAGTCTAGTTTGGAATAAAAGCATTACAAAACAAGTTAAATGAATTTCTTTCCATGTTTTTCAATGTATTAATCAACAACATACAGAAATCAGTGCAACGGCTCCTAAACAGCAATTCATGTAGAAATTGCATGACAGAGACATATTTTGAATGATAACTGCAATTGCTTTAAAAATCGCTCGTGTGTTCTATGGTCAAAGGAGAGACACCGATTGCAGGCATGAGGCAATATCGGTGGCGTGTTTGGAAGGCCATAAATTATATGTAAAGCAAAAGGAGATTGAAATAATGTTATTACATACTTATAGACCAAATGTTCTTAAATTTTATATCAACGGTGCAAGTTTGATTTTGTTGCTTTCTATTTGACATATCTAGGACATTATAGACAAGTGAATCCAGAATGTCATGACTGTCATATATATGGTCACTGTGGTACACAGAAATCTCGGTCGTTTCTGGAAATGTGGTCGGATAGCCGAAAGTTTCGAGGCGACCGATCACGAAAAGCAGGAAATCCTTGTCTAAGTTGCAGCTAGGCACAAATTTTCGTATGTCTCCACTGGGTAGTACATCTATACCTAATACAGGAGCTGGAAATTCGATATTGCGAGTAAACTTTAAATTAAAATTATTTCAACCATTTTAATTCATCATCATCATGGACCAGAAAGCAGTGAAGTTGTGACGCCCCTTCCCGTGTTTTCTGCACATTCGCGTGACCGTCCATTGTACTCGTCCCTATGTTCCAGGTGATGTGAGATACACTCTACTTCGTTATGCAAAATAATCTTCACTACATTACTTATTGGTAAAGGGACCGGTAAATAGATTTGTTTTGGTGGCTCTAGAACTAAAGGTTCACCCTAATTCGGTAGGGAAGGATATTTTGTCACAACTACTTTGCCTCTTTGCCGTAGTTACATACAAATCTGTTCTCTTCGTGAAAAGGCTTCAAAGCTATTAAGTTCTACAAACTAACTCATGGATGCCTGTGAAAGATCTACTGTCAACCCAGAAAAAAGAACTACATGGCTAACAGGTGTGTTGTAGAACTTAATTTAGTTTATTTGGAAATGGGCTAGAAAAATCTGAAACTGGTAAGCCAATGTGTCTGTCCACATGCAGACTTGACGCACTTCATGTAATGGGCACTGAAGTCCAGTTGACAAGAAATTATTATACGCCTAATACATGTGAAAGTATTCACTCGACTTTAATCTGAATACCATAACCTATTGCCATGAAAGCCCTGCAAACTCACAAATTTTATGTTACAAAGTATTTACTTCAGTGCCACACTTCTTTTTAGTTGAAACGATCTTGAATTTATTAAGTTTGTTTTCTGTTACAAGCACCTCAGAGAAATAAGTTGTATAAATAATCTTCAAATAGTATTTGTTCACAATAACGTAAAAAATACCGTATTTTATAGTGTAATACCCCCCCTTTTTTTTTTCTCGAAAAATTTTCTTGAAGACACTAGGGAGGGAATTATGTGAGTAGTTATTCAGAAAGGAAGAAAAACTATGTATTAGGCAGGTAAAAGATACCGATATGCGGCAATTTGTGAAAAAATGGTACCTACAGTGCTTTTAAAATTAGTTGCGACTTTTGACATGTCTGTGCGGAGCGAGTGGAGGGCTCGCAGAGTTTCCAGCGTATGCGAATGTAAGGGCCACGTGCTACTGTACACACACACTTTGGCAACAGCGGTGCCTCACAAACCGAGCCAGTGGCGGCGGGAGTGGGAAAAGTCGGCTTACTATTGCTGTTACCTGGGAAACGGCGTCTCCTTCACCCCGACAAGCCAAACGTCAGAAGTCGCAACTAATGTTATACTTACTGTACTGGTATTTATTTTCTTAACACAATTTATTTTCAATTACTGTAACACAAAAGAACTGAATTACCGGTAATGCCATGGCTTCATTATGCCTACAATCAAGAGCAGCAATGCATTGTTTCATTGTTTACGGTATTTTCTCTCTCTATTCTGCACCAAACTTTAGTCACTATCATCACTATTTTCAGGATCAGATAACACGTCATCTTCTTCATTTTCACTACCGGTATTCCACAACATGTCGTCCTCGGATCCGTCAATGGCCCAAGAAATTCCAGTTTTTTTAAAACTCTTCTTCACAATATCGACACCAATTTTCTCCCATGCACGGATTATTCACTCGCACATCATCGGTACTGATGGCTTCCTTATCTTGCCTCCTGGAGTCAGCTGATGAGTTCCCACCGCCATCCATTGTGAATACAAGTGTCGTAGGTGTTCTTTGAAAGGTTTGTTGACGCTGACGTCTAAAGATTGAAGAATGGGTGTTAAACCTCCAGGAATGATAACAGATTGGGACTTCATCTGTTTCATTTTCTCCTTTACAGCTTCCACAAGGTGACCCCGGAAACTGTCTAGTACAAGATGGGACTTCTTTTGTAATAATGCCCCTGGTCGTCTTCCCCAGACTTTCTCCAGTCAATCCACCATCAGTTCTGCTGTCATCCAGCCCTTTTCTTGAACTCGTAAGTGAATTCCATGAGGGATAGTCTCCTTTGGTAATGTCTTCCTCTTAAAGATGTCATACGGTGGAAGTTCATTGCCGTCTGCTGTAACGCACAACATCACTGTGCATCTTAGTTTCTCTGCTGCAGTCGTCTTCACAAGGACACTTTTTGAGCCAGTTGCAGCAATGGTTGTGTTCTGTGGCATATCAAAAAACACTGGGGTTTGGTCAGCGTTACCAATCTGGGAGAGCAAATAGTCATATTGCTGTCACACTTGTATTACATAACGATGGAATTCGATTACCTTATCTGTGTAGTCTCGAGGTAATCGCTGGCACTAAGATGTTCTCCTTCATAGGCTGAGATTCTGCCGTCTCGTAAAACAAATCACCCAACCAATGCTTCCTTTACGGTTGTTTCTGTCAATGTTTAGCATGGCAGCTATCTCTAGATTTTTGTTCTGAATCATTTCTTAAGAGACAGCACAACCATCATTCCGAAGTTCATTGACATAAGCAATTACATCATTATCAATTTCCGGATATTTCCCTATTTGAGGCTCACGGAAAGATCTGGAGCTTGCCTTTGCAGCCACAAGTTTATCTTTTTGTCTCCGCCAATACCGTATTGAATTAAGATCGACGGATAAATGCCTTGCTGCAGCTTTTACTCCGTTTCTATCGGCGTAAGATAACACATTTAGTTTAAATTTTGCTGTATAGTTTGAATATTTCGCCATTATGATGACTTGTAGCAAACTGACCTAGAAATATGTCTGCGGCTTAACGTTTCAAATTTACAGTATGTTGTGACAATGGAAATATTCATTCGTGGCAGTACCGCTGCGTCCATTGTTGTCCATTGTCAAGTTATTTGAAGGCCGCTCCTGTTAGAACGAACCAGGAGAGGGAATTATGCGCAATATTAATAAAATAATTTCTTAATTATGAAAAATCGTAGGGGAGGGGAATATGCGAGGGAGGAGCTTATGCGATAAAATACGGTAGATGAAACTAAAAAATAATATTCCAGGTAAATAAATTGCAACATCCCTATTTTATTGTGATAAACACTGAAGCAATATTGGTACACATTTCCAAAGTGGTTTGTTTGTTTATTTATTTATTTTCCTTTTTTTTTGCTCAATTCCGAAAATAAGTTGGGGGGGGGGGGGGCAGTAAAATGAGGGCCGGCACCGAACAGCAGATACCCACGCTACGTTGCTGATTAAAGGAAGGTGAAGGGATTGAGGAAGATTCTGAACCTGTTAATAATGAGTAAATCATGCAGCTGCGAGAGATATCTGTTCAAATGTTTCTGAAAAACTAGTCTGTTACCCATCTAAATTACTGGTTATTCAGAAACGAGGCCGAAAATATCTTTGATCTCCAAAATAAAACAAAGATTGATTCACAGAAAAAGCCAATCGGTAAACATAAAATGGTTAATACATTAAAAATTAAATTTTTTAAATTAATATATTTATTATAATAAGCACATACATAAAAGGATTGTTATAAGCAAGTTCATAGAAGTATTGTTAACATATGCTCTGAGTTTTACATAGTATTGTTGTGGTGGGATTTCAAATTGATTGGAGGGGAGATATCATATGTAGTTTACTTCACTTTTTTGTTTTTTTTTACAGGGGTCATCATCTCATACACGGCGACGGCGACGACAAAATATTTCACGAAGTTCTCCACAGATTGTGGAGGATAGTGATGAAGATGGAGATGTACACACTGCAAGAAAATCTGGACGTTCACGTTTAGCAGAAAATCTAGGACTGGTTCCATGTCGTCGATCACACAGTTCTAGTACCACACATGCCTCAGCGCCAGCTTCCTGCCTTAATCGACAAAGGGTATCTGCTGGCATTCCTACGTTGAACCTGTTTGGAAATGATAGTCTCGACTACTTTTCTGATGGGTATGAGCCATTACTTATGTTAATTGATCTTCAAAGCTGTTGTGATACGTTGAGAGAGAGAGAGAGAGAGAGAGAGAGAGAGAGAGAGAGAGAGAGAGAGAGAGAGAGAGAGAGAGAGAGAGAGAGTTTCATGTACCGTATTTACCCGAATGCAAGCCACAACTTTTTTCCAGTTTTCGGCATTTAAAAATACGCCTTTGGCTTAGATTCGAAGGCAAAGTTTCAGGAAGTTCTGAAAAGTGTCACTAGAAGCCGCCATAAGTAGTTTTCGTGAATGGTACATCTGGATTTCACCCTTTGTTGCAGTGTGTGCAGTCTGCTTTGAACTTTCGTGCGTAAAGTGCAACCTTATATCCGACTGTGAAGAAGCGTTTCTTTCTTTCTTTCTTTCTTTCCTTTTTCTTTCTTTTTTTTAAAGTGTGAAATTTAAGAGAAAAAATTTCTTTCGCCAGGATGACATTTATTCGCACTAATGCACGTATCATAAGGGTGATAACACACGAAATTGCCCGACGACAGAAGATAAAGGATTTCAAAGGAAGCCGCAATTGGATTATTTGGTATAGCTCCAAAATATTTTAACCCTTTCAGTGTTCTGTACGTAAATATAGGGCAAATTCAGCTAATTTCGCAGTATTAAGGCTTTCCCCCCTCTAGTATATAAAAGAAATATATTATCAGATATAAAAAAAACCTTTCTTAAAATCATGCTAATTTACCTGGAATAATAAGAACTCTGGAAATTTTGCACTACTAGTCGGGAAATTTCGCAGTAGCAGCTGGAATTCTAAAAAAAATACTCTTGTGTCATCAGAACATAATTTAATGTAACCAAACACATAATACCCCATAACATTTACCGTATTTACTATTACGAAATTATTATAAGTAATGTAATCAAAGGTAATCTGATTAATTAATTACATTCTTTAACATAAAAATTAATAACAAAACAAACAAAATTATTTACTGCAGTCGTAGAAATCTTAAATTCGGGTAGTTCTTAAAATCGGATAACTGATTATTTTTAATCAGAATTAGCCTCAGTGCATAAACGGCATGTGAACTGTGCGCTGTACACCTTCAGTCTTTCTCAAGGCAGATGAAACCAGCACTCGCACTTCAAACAACTCTTGGCCATCATTATCATCTTTGTAATTTCCACCACATGAGGAAGAATTGCTGTCATCCTTTGCTAGATTTCTTATTAATCTTCTCCGTACAGGCATACATTGTCTTGTTGAAGGAGCTACGTGTTCACACGATTGCTGTTTCCCCATTCTAGCTTTTGAGGTGCTCACTTTTCCTTGCTGCCTCTCGGCTGGAACATACCCCTTTTGAAATTTTTCTGTCTGCTTTCATTTCTTCAGAGGTCTTCACGCCTATTGCAACTAACCAAATCATTAAGAAGTTCACTACCTGCAAAAGTGAATTATGAGCAAACTGTTAGTGTCAAAATGGTGAACAAGACCTTAAATTAAACAGAGGCCTGTGAAGAATCCATCAATAAAAGTGTTATACTTAAACTTCAGGTTATATTGGCACTATCGATAGAAAACCAGACAGCTGTCACTGAACACATGCTAGACTGGAAATATTTTCAACCACACTGGAAAAAATTCCACCACAGCCAGAAGGATGCATTCCGATAGCTGTTTTCTCGACCAAACACAGCTGATAGGTGCTGCCATCTGTGGCGCAGTGTTTGTACTTAACATCAGCTTGTACAATTTCACAGTGAAAGGATTTGTATGGTACTGCGAAATTAGCCGAGTTTGCACTACGCTAAGTGTTTCAATGCTCAAATTCCTTACAGGAAATATATATATATATATATAAATTTTCTCTCCAAAGATTAAAGAGGAAACATTTTGCACAGCAGTACTAGACTTTGTGTCTTATTTTTGTCTCATTAATGATGAAGTGCTACAGTCTTGCGCGCGCGCGCGCCCACACACACGCACGCACGCACGCACGATAATGTCCATCTGCACAATTCCCTGATAATTACATGCACAGTGTGGTTGCCACCAAGAGTAAATGCACAGGAAAAGATTAATAGATATAGTTATTTCTGACGGCTGTCATTGTTTGCAATGTAACAGTAATTCAAGCATGCATATCTTAAAGGAAGGGCTGAGCTATCCATCAAAATAATGCATATTTTTCATTTGTAAGTGTGGCTTGAAGTCTGAGGTGGTTTTTGCCCCCCCCCCCCCCCTCTGCCAAGTCTAATTTCTGGGATGCGGCTTGCATTCGGATAAATATGGTATATTCACTGTGTCAGTTTGAAGAAACAGATTGCGGACCTCTGTGTTCTTGGTATTCCAGAAGTGAATCATTATGATCTAATGTGTGGGGTACATCACATTAGTTAGCCATGGTAAACAATGTTTTCTATTGACTGACTTACGGTTTCTGTGTTAGAGTGATTCAAAAATGAATCTTACCTTTCTGAGCCTGTCACCTGTTGGTGACACAGGTTTAATTGTGTTGATCATGAGATACTGTTGCAGAAATTGCTGCAGTGATGAAATTGGTTGTGATTTGCACTCACCAGACGTAGATGACATAAAAAGTGCTTGCATATCTAGCTTAATTTCATTACATAATGTCATATGGCATAATATTTTGAGTGACTCTTAAAGTCAAACAGTTTTCAGAGTCCAAAAGCATGTAATACAAATTACTTGTGGAGTAAATTCACACACATGCTGTAGAAATCTCTTCAAAGATCTGAGTATACTAACTCCTGCCTCTCATATTTATCCCTTCATGAAATTTGTTCTAAATAATATGAGGGTCATCCACAAAGTAAGTTCCGTTTTTATTTCTATCCGCGGCAGCATTATGGTCACAGTTCTGAGCATGCACGGTAGTTACTGACTCAAGGAGAAGACATATACACCATTTTTCAGATCTCTTCTTTATAATGTCATTTGTAATTGAAAATGCCACCGCTTGTGAAATCAGATCTGTGATTCATTTTCTAAATGCAAAAAAAGTTAAACCAAAGGAAATTCTTCTGCAAAACTGCGAGGCTTACAGACAAAATGGTATGAGTGATTCAATCGTTAGAAGATGGATCAGACTGTTCAATGAAGGATGTGATCAAGTACACAATGAAGAACAAAGTGGAGACCCGTCTGTAGTTACTGATGAACTGGTTCACACAATTGAAGAGAAGATTTAGCACAACCGTAAGTTTACACTTAGTGCCCTTGCTATGGAAGTTCTGCAAATCTCACGATCACTAATTCATGAAATTGTTACTGAAAAACTGAAAGTTCGAAAACTTTGTTCACGTTGGGTACCCAAAATTCTTACTGAACAACACAAAAAACAATGGATGGGCACTTCTCTTTTTGATACTCTACAATGAAGAAGGCGATGGTTTCCTTTCTTGGATAGTCATGGGAGGGTGAAACTTGGGTATAATATGATACCCCTATAACAAAACGCCAATCAATGGAATGGAGGCACACTTCATTGCTAATGAAGGTTAATCCTAAGCAGATCTTGACACCTCAAAAAGTTATATGGATAATTTTTCGGACACCTAAAATCTGTTCTTGGCGGTCAACACTTCAACGATGATGACGAGTTGAAAGAACAGGTTACCACATTGTTGAATACACAGGCGGCAACCTTCTATGAAGAAGGCATACAAAAACTTGTGACACGCTATGACAGGTACCTACAAAATTTCGGAAGCTACGTAGAAAAGTAGTTCAACTGTTTTACATTTATGTACAATAAATATTTTGTCTGTATCGGTACATTTTTGTTATATATACCAAAATGGAACTTACTTTGTAGACATACCTCGCATATTCCTTTTTCCAATAAACAACTCAGTTCATACATACAATACTAGGAACAAAAATGATCTCCACAAAGAGTTAAAAGCACATACTTTCGTTAAAAAAAAGGGTCCAACATTTAGGAACACACATTTTCAATAGTTTTCAGGCAACCATATACAATTTAGTTACAAATAAAGATCAGTTTAAGGGAAGCCTGAAAGACTTGCTAGTGGCCAACTCCTTGTACTCCATTGAATAACTTTTTATGTATATATATGTATAATATGGATCTATTGTATGAACTGTTAATCTAATCTCACCATGGCGTGCCGGCCGCGGTGGCCGAGGTGACTGAGGCGCTCCAGTCACGGTCAGCACGGCCACTACGGTCGGGGGTTCGAATCCCCCCTCGGGCATGGATATTTGTGCCGTCCTAGTTAGTAAGTAGTTCATAGGTAGTTTGTAAGTTTAGGGACTGATGACCCCGTAGTTAAGTCCCATAAGCTTAACAAACATTTTTTTTTTTCACCATGGCGTACCGTTAAGTGGGGAGTGCCCCAGGGCTCTGTTCTGGGGCCACTATTGTTTCTCATTTATATAAATGACTAGCTGAAAACTCTGTGTTGCCCAATTATTTATTCAAGCCTTGAGTTAAGTACTTCTCCTATCCCTTATCTTTCTGTCCATCACCTTTTTTCAGAGAATATATAAGAAATAAGGCTGTCTTGCGTAATATACAAAATTTTAACTACAGTAGCCAAACAAAGATAGTAATCAAAATACAAATGATATGTAACATTCATTTAATTCACAACTTTACTATAAACAATATTTATTGTTACTTGTGTAGGATCTAATATGAATAATTTTTGTGGTGAGGCAATCACTGAGCAAGTGACATAAAGTTGTCTGCGTGAGAAACATGGGTGTGTCAAATCCACTACACAGTATTAATTAGATTGCCTTGTGGTTTATTAATCATAATAGAAAATGCAAGTCTCACTGGAAACTGCAGTCTCTTGAAGTTAAAAGCCAGATGTTTCATAAGTAATAGGTATTCCTTGGATGTACTCTTTTTCATTCTCTTCCTTTCCTTATAACTCTGTAGAGTTCTATTGCTATCGCCTCTATCCGTGTGCACTTCAGAGCTCAAAGTTGTCAACACTACTGTCAGCTTTCCAGGAATTTTCTTAAGCTGACTGCAATATATGTTGCATGAGGTGACAGGTTTTTACCCATTGCAGTATATATGATCTCATACGTATTGAATTGTATGTTGTACAATTGAATAATTTTGCAGTTATATATTCATTTGTGTAAGTGCTGAATGTCAGTAAAATCTGTTGCGAACAGAATTAGTTGTAACAAAGTAATAGATTAAAACCTGATGCGTGATGGTGTGGTTTTTCATGAACATTACTGTTATTGCCCTTATATCTCATGAACTTGGTGTCATACTGTGATACAATTTCTAAAATACATTCATCTGTATGTGTGTGTGTGTGTGTGTGTGTGTGTGTGTGTGTGTGTGTGTGTGTGTGTATGTGTGTATGTATGTATACTATCTGTAAAATTCCTTGAAACTACAATTTGTAATGCAGAAATCATAAACTGCAACGTCGCACCCCTCAGGGTCTTGGCATTAATTTGCTGAGTACAGGCTTGGCGAACCCGTGGTACTGAGCTTAAGCGCCGCCAGTCCTCTAGACCCCGTAACGTCTGGGCACACTTCAGGGAACACCGTGTGGTGCGGCGGTGGAACCTTGTGTGTACCAGGGAATGGGGATCTTGGCTTGACTGCCCAGGTTGTGAGGAAGGAAATAACTCTATTTAAAAAAAGAAAAAGACAGGGGGGAAAAGCCCTCAATCCCAAGGTGTGCTACTTGCTGATGGGATGCATAGCTGTTAAAGCGGAACAGTCGCTAGCGAGCAACCTCTGGGGATACAGCCGCACCTCAGTTGTATAAGGCTTATCTAGGCATGAGGGACTCTGTCTAGGCAAACATTTAGTTCTGTAGTTGCTCATGGGATCGAGATGGATTCTTTGAAAAATTTTAAATCTCCTGGTGGGATGGGTGTACCACTGGGGGTAACAACACCCAACCCAATAAGAGGGCTTGGGTAGCCAGTCCTGATGTAGGACCTCATTCAAAACGAGGTGGGAACAGTTACAGAACACAGAATGTGTTTTGATTATCAGATGGAAAGAGGGTACCTTCAAAAATTGTCACCATTTTACATTCAGAAGGGTTTGGAAGGTATTGCCGGTTACCTGGAATCTGTCAAGTGCTTCCGGTAACTAATACTTTGCAACAAGCAGCGAACCTGCAGAAAGCCAAATGCCTTGGAAAATATCCCATTGAGACAGATTTACATGGCACTCTGAACCACAGTAAAGTTGTAGTCACTTGTAGGGATCTTGTGGACATGACAGTTGAAGAACTGGAAGGTGAGTAGGCTCCAGAAGGAATTGTTCATTTTCAGAATATTATGAAGAGAGTAGATGAGGAGTTAATAAAATCTGACTCCTTTATCCTCACATTAAATAGCCCAAAACTTCCTGATTACGTCAAGGCAGACTTTCTACGCTTAAGAGTATGGCCCTTTATCCCTAACCTTATGCGTTAGTGCCAACGATTTGTGCATACCACACTTGGTTGCAAGGGAGAAACTAATTGCGGCAAGTGTGGTAAGGCAGCTCATGACAAAGTAGATTGTTCACCACCTCCAAAGTGTGTGAACTGCTCAGGTGAACATCCAGTTTGGAGCAGGGACTGCAGTGTGTACTTGGAGGAAAAGAAAGTACAAGAAATGAAGACAACAAAGATTATTTTCTATGGTGAGGCCAAGATCTTCAAGGCCATGTAGCCTCCTTCCTTTGTTACACCTTTTGCTGCAGTTGCTCAGAAGTCAGTTTCTAAGGCCGATGCTGATAGGCAAACTGATGTTGCTAGTGTTGTTACCAACAGCTTTACCTGCCAGTGCAGTTGCAAGACTGCAGCTGTTACCGTGTCTGAAGACTCGCCATGTTGCTGCTGCTGCTCTCACTGTTGAAGAGATTTCAGCAGCCTCTTCAGTAGAGGTCGCTGCTTCTAAACCAGTGGCTATTCAAAAGGCTAGCATAGCCCCTTTACTGCTGCTGTCTCCACTGCAAAGGCTGCTAAGATGAAGAAGACACCCACAAAAAGTCAGCCTCAGGTTAAAGCAGGTAATAAACCCTCTGAAACCACTCCTGAGCTTATGGAACTGGAGATCCCTCAGGGACAAACGTCTTGCCCCAATACTGACCCTCTACCTAGTTCAGTATCCCCGCCTCAGTGGAAATAGAAGGTGAAAATACAACCCCTGTAATAGATGGCTCCCATACTTCAATGGAACCCATAGGCTTGCAGGACCCATGTGGTGGATTTTCATTTATTAACTCAGGGCAGACCGCTGTGTATATGTCTACAAGAGATGGATTTTAAGCTCTCATCCAACCCTGAGTTATGTGGTTATGAAGTACATAAAAAGCACGACCTTACTGGTGAGAGAGCTAAAGAGGGAGTGGCTGTTCTTGTAGACATAGCCTGCCACTCGTCCTTATTCCCTGTTCAAACCCCCTTACAAGCAGTTGCAGTTTGTGTTCAAATCCATCACCGATTGACTGTTTGTGTCATTTATCTGCCCCCACATCACGCATTTGGCGAGGAAGCCCTTAATGACCTTATCATGCAGCTCCCCCACCCTTTCATTGTTTGTGGTGATTTTAATGCACATAATGTGCTTTGGGGATCTGCAACTACCTGCCCCAGCGGTCGAGCAATTGAGAGGCTTCTTCTGATGTCCTCTGTCCATTTACTTAACACTGGACAGCCCACACACTTCTGTACTGCATCAGGGTCATTCTCTGCTATACACCTCATGCTTTGCTCCCCAGCTCTTGCCCCTACGATTCAATGGGAACTGGACACTGACCTTTATGGAAGTGATCAACCAGCCTGATAGAATCGAGGCCATTAGACGACCGCCATGATGGGTGTTTAGTACAGCGGATTGGACTCTTTACGGCAGACTGGCTGAACTTGATTGTCATGTTAATTTCCAGGAATGGGAGGACCATGTCACCCAGACTATCCACCACGCCGCTGCGGCTGCTATTCCGCAGTCTTCAGGTCAACCGAGACGACACCCCATCCCATGGTGTAGTGACAAATGCTGCTCTGCAATATGGACACAGCGAGTGGCTCTGTGTAGGTTCAACAGCCAGCTAACTGCAGAGAATCTCACAGCCTTTCGGGTGGCGAGGGCAAATTGTCAGCAAATGATTCGGGAGAGCAGAAAAAGTCATTGCAACAGTTCCTCAATACCATTAATCATTCCACCAAAAGTTCACAGGTATGGGAGACCATCAGGAGAATATCCGGGAGAGGAGGAAGGTGCTCCATTGCTGCTGTAATGGGAAATGGCACCCTGCAGACGAGCCCACGAGTGATTGCGCAGATTATGGCGGAACATTTTGCTGCAGTCACTTCTCCTGCCAGTCAGACTCCTGTTTTCAGACACCACAGGTTGTCTGTGGAGAGGGGTAGTTTGGACTTCAAGTCCACCATTGATGAAGATTACAATTGCCCCTTTTCCACGTGGGAACTCGATTCTGCACTATGTTCAACTCGTGACATCTGCCCTGGTTATGACAGGATACATTACAGCATGCTACAGCACCTTACCGACAGAAATAAATTCTCCTCGCCCTTTTTAATGAAATTAGACACTCGGGTCACTTCCCAGACTCCTGGCGTGAAGCACTTATGATTCCTCTTTTAAAGCCTGGAAGAACTCTACATGCCCGAGTAGCTATCGTAGTGTTGCCCTCACTAGCTGTGTGGGGAAGACCTTGGAGCAGATGGTTAACTGCTGCCTTGTCTGGATGTTAGAATCCAGGCAGCTCCTTAGTCACTTCCAGTGTTGTTTCAGGAGATATCGTTCCACCTTCAATAACCTGGCCTCACTGGAGGCGGCGATAGAACAGGCTTTCCTACAAAGGCATCACCTTTTGGCTATATTTTTTGACATTGACACGACAGTACTTGGTGGCATGTTATTCTCAGACAGCTCAATGATTGGGGTTTTCGTGGATGTCTTCCCACTTTTATCAAGTCCTTTCTTTCTCCATACTATTTTAGATACAGAATCAATGAATTCTGATCATTTTGAACAGTAGAACGGAGTCCCTCAGGGCGGCATTTTAAGTGTGACTTTGTTTGTCGCAGCTATTAACGGTATTACGTCCATTGTTAAATGTCCTGTTGAGTGTTCCTTATTTGTTGATGACCTCTCTCTTTTGCTCTTCATCCAACCTAGCAATGACAACACATCAGTTGCAACTAATCTTCCACATTTTGATGAATGGGCAGAGAAGACTGGTTTTAAGTTTTCAACCGAGAAATCTGTATGTGTTCATCTTAACCGTACTGGTTATATTTTCAATCTGCCTGAACTGTGAATGAGGGACACCTTTTTACATTTTAAAGACACAGTGAGGTTTCTGGGCCTCACATTTCACACAAAACTTTCTTGGCTCCCGCACATGAAAGATTTGAAAGGTGCCTCAAACACAAAGCATTTTAAAATGTATTAGCCATACATCATGGGGAGCAAACAGGACTTGCCTGCTCCGATTTTAGAGAGCCTTTGTGCAATCGCTGCTTGATTATGGGTCTGCACGTCCATCCTATTAAAGATGCTGGTTGCGGTTCAACATACAGAAATTCGGCTGGCCACTGGGACATTAAGAACAAGCCCCATACCAAGTCTCTCTGCTGAGGCTGCCAAGCCGCCGCTAAATGTCAGGCGTGCCAGGTGTACAAAATGCTGTCCACCCTCTTCATTTGCATACCACACCATAGCTAATCCTCCATTGGGAGGCTTTTTCATAATCAGCAACAGGCTACAAGGTCTTTTGGGATCTGCACAAGGGATTTCCTTTTAGAGATGGGAGTGGCAGATATCAGTGTTTTAAGTCGAGGTTGGGGAAGGTTTCCGCCTTGGCTTCTACAGAAGCTCTGGCTTATTTTAGATCTCACGACTTTTAAGAAAGGTGAAACTTCAGATTTTACCTTTTGGTCTGTGTTTTTTAATGTTTTAGATATGCATCACACTAATACAGTGGTATTAGTCCTCATGAATTGAAGCTTACCTGTACAAAATTTTATAAAGATTGCAACAAAACTGTAGATTTGTATGCAATAAATACACACAAACACATGGTCACTCTGCTTTATATATAAGGGTATATAACAGGTAATTCTAAAATATTTTTTTTTTGGGTGATGACACTAGCTTGATAGTGAACGATGTTGTTGGCAATAGTGGTTCAGTATCAAATAATGCAGTTAAAGAAATAAATTCATGTCTTGTAGAAAATAAATTGATGCTAAATCACAGTGAGACTAATGTTTTACAGTTTTTGGCACACAGTTCAACAAAAACTGTCATTTCAATCACACAGAATAGGCACATTGCAAGTGAGAGTGAACAGTTCAAATTTGTAGGCATTTAGATTGATAGTAAGCTATTGTGGAAAACCCATGTTCAGGATCTTTTTCAAAAACTAAATGCTGCATAGTTTACCATTTGAGTAGTTTCTGAAATAAGTGATATTCAACATGGAAAGTACTCTAATTTGCTTACTTTCTTTCGCTTATGGCATGTGGGTTTATTTTTTGGGGTAACTTCTCTGGTTTAAAAAAGGGTGTTTACTGCACAGAAATTGTTGATTCATTGCAGTATTTGGGGTAAGCTCATGAACCTCTTGATAACTTCTGTTTAATAGGCTGGGAATTCTGACATTGGATTCTCAGTATATATTTTCTTGAATGTTGTTCCTTGTTAATAATGTTTGGTTATTCCCAAGCGTTTGTAGCTTTTACTCAGTTAATACTAGACAGAAATTTAATTTGCATTTGGATCACTTCTAATTGACTCGTGTGCAAAAAGGTGTGCAGTATTCCATTTTCAATAAGCTGCCACACGAGTTCAAAAAGCTTAGTAGTAATTCACACACTTTCAAGGCTATACTGGAAAGTTTCCTTATGCCTCACTGTTTCTGTTCTGTCGAGGAATTCCTGGAAAAATTAAGAAAAGTAAGCTAATTTCTGGGTTATGTTGTTGGTTAATGTTTACTTAGGAGTGTGATGTGCATAGGGTTTTCTTTAATTTTCACTTCGTCAGTTGCTACTCTTTTGTTAAAGTCTAATGTATTGACTTACTTCAAGACTATGGAGACCTGCTCCTCAATTCAGTCCATCTGAACATTAGGAATATAACAGAAATAAATAAAATTTCTTTTACATCATAGGAGGAGAGAAGTCTAGTGCAACACTGAATTAGTGAATTTCATAATATTATCTCTGTTAGGGCAAAAAAACATGCATGACATACACATTTTTTCTTACTTGGCTGGTGGTACAAACTGTACTTGATATTTGACTTTGTCAGGAAGAAAATACTAAAGTAAAAAGGAATGATAATGTCTGTTCCATCCAGCCAGCAGCCAGTAAGTCCTATAATTCTCTTTTTCCTCTAAACACATCAGAGACCTTCCAAATACACCATAAGCATATATTGCTTGCATGAATGAGAATTCTTCTCCCATACAAAGAAATATTCACACTTTTTCACTGTTTATTATTATTAATTTGTGTTGATATGTAATACAAACTTTTATAATTGGTTGATTTGCAGACATTTTTTTTTCTTATACTGTCCATTGTTGCTTTGTCTGTCATTATGTGTGTTCTGTGTTAATTATAGGTCTGATGGCGAAACTGGAAACGAAGGTGGCGGCAGCAGAGTATTGTATCAACGATCAAGGTCGTCGCCAACAGCAGCAAGGCGTTTGGCTGCAAGAAAACTTTCTCAGAGCTTGATGAGCAGGTCATCAAGGCCTCGTATTAATTTAAATCCTCGGCCAAGCACCTCACGTGACTCTGCTTTGAGTGATCGCCACAATCTCCTAGACTCAATAATGGAAAGCCAAGGCCTGTGGCATTCGAGAAATACAACTGTTTCTCTTAGAAGAGATGGTACAATTACCATCAAAAAATCATCTGAAGTGGAGAGGCCAAGTGAGGCAATGTCAAGTAGCAATAATAGACCAAGTAGTTCTACGGATACAGAACCCTTAGTTAGAAATCAAGAAAGGATACAAAATTACCGTAATCCACAAGACTTATCCTCCCCTCTCTTCACTCGAAGGAATTCAATTGGTGTGGTTTCGGATAGGGGCTCTAACATTTTCACCAGGCATGCTGGCAGTAGTAGATCTTTGAACATTGTGGGTCAGCTGACAAATGTCAACAACAGGTTACCATGGGAGTCCCACACAAGTAATCGAATAAATCTAAGGGACAACCAAGCAAGGGTTTCTCAAGTTCCGCTCTATCCCGGTAACTCCAACAATTCGAGATCTCCTGGATCATCTGGCTCATATCATAATAATAATGACAGCCAGTATGAAAGGTCATCAGGTTCGTCATACCAATATAGTGGACAAAGGTACTCAAGTACTCACCACTCTGGATTTGATAGCAATAGAGGTCATTTAGGATATTCAGGCTATTTAGGTTCAGACAACAGTTCTACCACAACAGACTTACCAAATTCAGGTAGGTTCAATTTATTGCCACAATTTACAGTAAGACGGACACATCCTCATCCTTCCACGTCGCTCAGTACTAGTAGTGCTGATGAAAGGCAACTTGAAGAGAGTGACTTTCTTGATGACCCGGATATTTCAAGTGGGAAGTCGTCAAATGAGAGAGACTCAAAGAAAAATACTTATCGGAAGGTTACAGAAGATGACGACTTAGATATTTATAGTGATATTGAAGTATCCAGTGCTGGTGGACAAAATTGTGCTTCTGAGCATGAAGATAATGAACGTAGTTTTGATGTTCTTCCTCCACCACCTGAACCTTCAGCCTTACTTATAGGACTTGGTGAACAAGACTCTAGTGATAGTGAAACAAATGATTCTTTGGTAATAGATATACGTCCCAATCCAGATGACCATACACCCAAGGATAATGCTACCAAGTCACCTGATGAGTCTGAAAAGTATGATCCAGCTGTTCCATGTGACGATAGTGATGATGACGATGATGATCCTGTTGTATCCCAGAACTTGCAAAAAGAAGACATTCCACTCCCACCATGTCCTCCTTCACCGGAGAAGATAGACCTAAGTGTTTCAAATGCAAGTTACTTACAGTCACCAACCTATGGTGAACTGAGCAAACAGTGTTCTGTACACATGACTGAAGCTGTAACAGAAGCAGTGAAGGAGGTGATTAGTAATACTCTTCAGAGTTCTTCAGCATCCATCAACAAGGCTCTAGCATCTGGTGACGAAGATGATGATGAGGGAGAATGTCCCAATTTCTCTATCTACTCTGCCGATAGTATGGACATTGCCAGAAAAACAACTGAATTACCAGAAGAGAATTCTGATGCTTTAGATAAGAGTGACACTGTCGACATAGACAGAGACAAAGTAGAGGATGGAAAGTGTGAGGCAAAAGCTGATAATCCTGAAATGACAGCTGAATTGAACAGTGACCATAACAACCAAGAAATGAGAGATAATGAAGAACAAATGGAAGAGACAGGATCTATTTCAGAAATACAACATGAATCATTAGAAAATAGTGATGACATGATTGAACAGTTGTCAAAAACTCTTCATTGCAGTAGCCGTAGCAGCAGTAGTTGCAGCAGTAGCAGCAGTAGCTGTTGTAGCAGTAGTAGTAGCAGCAGTGGTGCTAGTAGTTCCAGCAGTAGTACTGATGGAAGCTCTATTAGCCAAAACACTAGTTGTGAAGAGCTGAACAAGGATGCCACAACTGAAGAGAGAGACAGTAAGGCTGTTTCTGTTGAACAAATAACTGATGAAATGAATAATGTCAGTACTGTTGATACTGCTGTGCAAAGTGCCTCTGAAAACCTTGAAAAAACTGCAATCAGTGATGAGAATGTTACAAAGAACCAAGAAGTTGTTGATGAAGATCAGTCAGGAGAGAAGGAAACTCGAGTGGTAGAACCTGCATCTGCAGTACCTATGGTGTCATCTGATAATTCAACAGCTACACAAAACAAGACTGCATTGTTGCTAGATAATGCAGCACCATCATTACCAGCTGCAACTCCAGTTGGACTGGAAGGTCTTGACACTGAAACAATATCAGAAACTGAAGAAGCAATAAATTTTGATGATGATATTAGTCACGATGAAACTAGTTTGTTAAGTGAAGAAGATGGTGAAATTTCCCCGCAGAAGAAAAGAAAGAAAGCTACTGATGAAGTGAAAGATAACAACAAAGTTGATAACACTGTGTCTGTTGAGAAACCACAGGTAGAGAAAGACCTGTCTCCTTCTGAGACAGTAGACTATGAAGAGGGAGAAATAGTAGATGAGCGTCCAAGGTTGACTGATGTGGCTCAAAAGGATAAAATTTTAGACAAAGATAAAAGGCATGAAAGTAATGAAATAAGATCTGCAGATGAAGCAGAAATGAGCGAGAGTTCTGTACACGTAGGAATTGAAGAGGAGAAGAAGAAAAAGAAAAAGAAATCTACTGACAGGGACAGGGCAGAATCGAGTGTAAACGAAGATGAAGATACAGGAAAGGGAAAAGGTAGCACATTAGATGACTCTATATCGTGGAAGAAACCATCTAAGGGTACTAAAGAAAGAAACTATAGAGATAGCAAAAGTGTGAAACCAGCAGAAAAGGGTAAGGATGTGAGCAGAAAAGAAAATGAAGATAAGGAATTGCCTAAAAAAGATAAGAAAAAGAAGGAGAAAAGAAAAGACATGGAAAGGTACGATGTCAGGAAGATAGTGAGTGATAAAAAGAGAAAGCGGAAAGATGAATTTGGGCGTGATCTCTCACGGGATCGTTCATATAGCAGGTCACGATCACGTTCCAAATCACGTGGTAAGTCTCGTGACAGGTCGCAATCATTGTCGAGATCAAAAACTAATCGCGCAAAAGGCCGTTCTTCACCTAGAAGATCAAGACACCGATCCCGTAGTCGTTCTCGTAGCAGGTCATATAGATCAAGAAGTAGATCAAAGAATAAATCCTTGTCAAAGTTAAAAGATAGAAGTCGAAAGAGTCGTTCGAAAGAAAGACAAAGAAAGACAAGCCGAGATCGCTCCAGGAGCAGGAACAGGAGGAGTCGATCAAGATCGGGTAGCAGGCTTCGTAATAGATCAAGAAGCAGATCCATTCACAAGTCAAGGGAAGGTAAAGACAGGTCTAGAGCAACTGTTAGGCAGAAAAGACCTCCAAAGAATCGTCGCTCCTGGTCACGCACATGGACCCCATCATGGTCTCGATCAAGATCCCGATCCAGATCAGTTTCATGTTCATCTTATTCCCGATCACCCTCACCATCAGCAAGACGGTACAACCGATCTTACTCGAGGTCTTTCTCAAGATCCTGGTCTAGAGAAAGACACGAAAGAGTACCATTGATGGAGAAAAAGACCAACACTGTTTCAAAGCCACCAAAAAAATTGACTGTAATAGTAAACAACAGTAAGGATGATAGTGAAAGACAGCGAAAGAAAGAAAAAAAGAAGAAGGACTCAAGAAAATCGAAAGACCAGTCTGGAGCAGAGAAGCGCAAAAAGAGGAAAGAAAGATCTCCATTGCCATCGAAAGAAGTTTTTACTTCTGGGGACAATATTCTAGTTAGTGTGAACTTCAACAAATCAAATAAAGGACCAGGTGCAAAAGATGCTGCTGTTGCTGCTGCAGCAGCTGTTACATCAGCATCTATATGTGCAATGCCTAAAGATACATCCAAGCGAAAGCAGAGAGATGATGCATTCGATGTCGGCAGGGAAACAACAAAAAAATCGAGGAAAGATAAAAGTGGGAAAGACAAGACATCAAAAGGTTTAAATAGTAATGCAGCAAATGCTGATAAAACTCAGAACAGAAAATCTAAAAAGGCAACAAAGGCAGACAAAAGATTGGCTGCATTACTTAGGCAAAAACCAGTTGCGATAATTGATTTAGATCAATCTCCATTCCGTGAACAAACACCTTCACCTAGAGATCTCATAGTTCTGAGTGACAGTGATGAAGCACAACGAGATAAAGAAGCAGAAATGGAAGATGGAATTATGACAAGGATGATGCACCAGGAAATACTCAGTCCACAAAACTCTCTTAAAATGTCTGCAACAGCACGAACTCCTGAATCTCAGTCACCAGTTATGAGTTCTGTTAATAACTATATGAATACAAGTACAGGTCCTAAGACACCACCTGAACCACAAATAAAGTTTTCAATTGCTGCAAAACCACAATTGCGCTCAATTAGTAATCCATTAAGAGAGGAAGATGATGATTTGATGGCAGAGGACACTGTATTGGATGAATCAGATAGGCAGATGGATGAGGATCTTGATAGGGACATAATGCATAAAGGTCCCAATACACCACCTGAACCACGAGGACCAACAACTCCATGTTCTCCACCTATTTCGCCTGATGCGTATGATCCATTTGATCCCACAAAATCGGGTACACCTTCACCTGCAAGAGAAGAAGTAAATATTGATGAACTCCAAAGTCCAAGTGGTACACCATGTGAAGAAGTGTTGCAGCATTCTGTGGGTGTGACTGATTCACCTATGCAGAGTGACCTAGACGACACAGCAAAGAAAACTTTAGAAATTTCATCAGAGATTCCACTTATACAGTCTTCTGACAATTTACGGGATGATGTGACGCATTCTCCAGACAGAACAAAATCTATAACCATGATTGAAACCATGTTAGGGAACTCACCATCAAATATTGATGAATCTGTCATTGGAGCATCACAGCATCAGTTGCAGGTGGAAGTTTCTCCTTCAGAGCCAGGCGAAAAGTCCAGTACCTTATCTGTTACAATGATTGTGCCTATGAACTCTGACATTACACCATTATCACCAGAAATAAAAATTATTCCAATGACAGTTCAGCAGCAGAAACTTCTCAAGCAGAACATTGTGCAACAACAGCCAGTCACATCTACGCCAACACATTGTAGTACACCCAGTAATTATGCAAACCTACCTAGTAGTATTGCCAGCACTCCAATTTCACCTTTAACAAGTACACCTGTGAGCCGATCAAATGTCTTTAGTACTCCAATTACCATTACAGTTCCTCAGTTATCATCTCATCACCTCCCACACCATCTCCCAAGTTCTCCTGTTGTATCTCAGCAGAGAGCAGTAGGTATCAAAACTGTTCCAGAGAAAGTGACATCTATATCATATGTTAAAAGTTCTTCACAAAGGCCAACAGGACAACAGAATGGTGATCAGAAGGAGCAAATACAAGATACATCTACAGAAGTTGTTGATATGGACCTTGATTCACCATATTCACCAGGGTCTAGTGAAGGTGATGACTTATTTGAACCACCATCAGAGACTGTAAAACCAACTGCCGCATACCCACCGATAAATGCAAGACCTTCGCAGACACCTCAGAAGAATGTAAGACAGAGTCTGCCAGCAGTTGGGAATACACCAAATAAACAACCAGACAAATTTGACGCCTTATTTGGGATGTCTCCAGCCCGTAACAAAGGTTCTTCAAAAATGGGAAAAATTAAGCATCATTCAAAAAGTGGAAAAATGAAGGGGAAGTTAGGAAAAGGTTAGTATACATTTCTGTTATTTCAAAATACTTTTAGTAATGTTTATACTTTGGTAACAATAGACCCATATTTGTTTGTTCTAAAATACTGGCACCTTATTGGGTGTATAACTTTTAAGTATAAAACATGTAAATTTTCCTGTTGGTAGTGTGCTAGTGAGTTATCATTTCCATTGAATAAAACTGCATATACCATCTCCAATATTTTCTTTAATTTTGAGTCTCAGCATTCATAACTTCAAAAAGTTTGTGTACTATCACTTTCCCAGTTAATTCTTGCAACTTTATAGGAATGGTAGAAAATTGTGGCAAACAGTGAAAATATGGTGTAGAGCTATTGTAAGGTTGTAATCCTCTATACTCATAGTTTGATATTTCCAAATGCACTGTTATTTGATGCTGCACCAATTGAAAAGAAGAGGTCATTTAAATAATGGTGTTCAGGTACTCAGTTTAAAGGACTGATGCAGCGCCCCACACTACTCTACCCTGGGCAAACATCTTCATATCTTAATAACTACTGCAACCTACATCTATCTGTATCTGGTTGCTTGTACTTATCACATGGTCTCCCTCTGCAACTTTTAACTCCCACACTTCCCTCTAACACTAAATTGACTATTCATTGATGTCTCAGAAAGTGTCCTCTCAGTTGATCCATTATTTTGGTCAAATTATGAGTATTGATTTTCTCCTCAATTCAATTTAGTACCTCATTAGTTCTGCAATCCACCCATCTGATCCTCAGCTTTCTTCTTAAAGAATCTATTTTCTTTTTGTCTGAATTGCTTATCATCCATGTTTCATTACCATGCAAGGTTACAAGCCAGACAAATGCCTCCAGAAAAGATTTTGTAACACTTGAATTAAATTTTATGTTAACATATTTCTCTTCTTTAGAAGTAATTTTTTATCTCATTTCCATTTTGTGTTTGATATCTTCTCTACTCTGGCCATCAGATATTATTTTACTACCCAAATAACAAAACCCATTTACTATTTGTATAATCTCATTTCCTAATGTTTAGGTCGAGTCTATCTTTGCCTTAGTTATACATGCTTTTGCAGACTTCCATTTGTCATCGAGCCACACTTTCTTGGTCAGTTTGCACTTCCAGGTCAAGATCATTTTTTAGCCATTTGTAGTCCCTTTTGCGTGCTTAATTTAGTGTGGCTTTTTATTTTCTCATTCCAACAATCACATTCTGTAACTTCCATGTTCTATGACAATTTGTACTAGGCTATGCCTTTCTACCTATTTGTTCTTTTGCTACCTTCACTATGTTATCTTTCAAAGCTACCCATTCATATCCAGTGTTTTACCTTCCTTTGTGCCAGTCAATTGTTGCCTATTCTCTCTGGAACTCTCAAGATTGTAGAGTTCCTTCAATTTATACAGATTCAGTGTCCTCACATTTCTGCATTTTCCCCATTTTAATGTACAGTTCTCTTTCACAGCCTTCTTTCATCATTCTTAAACCAAGTTTTTTGATGATCATATGTTGTTCTGTGAAAAATTGTACCAGGAGGCTTCCTCTTTCATTTTTTAGTCTGAATTCCAATCCCCCATCACAACTCTCTCTACACAGACAGACAAATGTTTTTCAAAATCTCATCCCCCATTTCCAATCATATTAACTTCAGCTGAGCCAGTTGGCATATACATTTATACTGATGTGGTAGTTGTTGGCTTTGTGTCTCTCTTCGCTATGATAATGCATCCACAATGCAATTCATAGTAGGTTACCTACATTCATATTCTTTATTATTAGACATACTGCTGCAGTACCCCAAACTGATTTTGTATTTATAACCCTGTACTTACCTGACCAGAAATTCTGCTACTTCACTAATGCCCACTGATCTGACTTAAATATATATATATTTGCCTTTTCAAAATTTCTAATCTACGTACCCAATTAAGGAAGAGAATATTCCATGCTACAATCTGTAGAATGACAGTTCTGTTTTTGTGATGGTATCCTCCAGATTAGTCCCTGCATGAAAATCTGAATGGGAGACTATTTCACCTCCAGCACACTTTACCTAATATGACACCATCAATCAGTACAGCTGTATGTCCCCAGGAATAATAACAACTGTAGTTTCCCCTGTCCTTTAGCTGCTAACAGTAATTGAATGGTAAAGCCGCATTAGGTTATATTACCA
Source organism: Locusta migratoria (assembly GCA_026315105.1). Lineage (NCBI taxonomy): Eukaryota > Metazoa > Arthropoda > Insecta > Orthoptera > Acrididae > Locusta > Locusta migratoria. The sequence continues at coordinate 448,492,028 of CM048755.1, read as the reverse complement.
GGCCAGATAAGTCATTCATTCAGAAAGATGCCCTTGTACCTACTGAAAAGGCTGTTGCCCTCGAGAACCACACATTTGTTTGGCCTGTCCACCCTGTGCTTGAATCTACAGTACACCTATCTGTATCATTGGGGCACGCAAGCCACCCCACCTAACCAATGTTTGTGGTTCATGGGGGTGTTTTAAAATGAAATATCATGTACTGTTCCTGGAAAATCAATCAAAAGCATTGGCTTCATCACAGAAGATTTTGAAACTAAATTTCATAAAGGCAGTAGAAATTGAAAGAAGTGACAGATTCTTTTAGTAATTGAAAGAATTAGCAATGTATTGGGTTTCAAACACCATAAAAGAAGAGTAATTTAAATTATTGTTGAAGCTGTTGTCCATGGATTTATGAGTCATTGGGAATTGAATGGTGGTATTATTATACTGATTCCTTTACGGTTAGCACATTGGACTCACGTTCAGGAGGACAGCATTTGAAATACCTCGTGGCCATCAAGATTTAGCTTTTCCATGATTTCCTTAAATCACTTCAGGCTCATGCTGGGATGGTTCCTTTGGAAGGGTGTGGCCAATTTCCTTCCCCATCCTTAACAAAATATTCAAAGCTTGTGATCAGTCTCTAATGAGGTTTGTTGAAACTTTTGCCAAAGCACTGCTTTCATGTGCTATAAAACAGGTGTTGCGAATGCAGAGCTACGTTGACGTAGAAATTTGTGTTTGATGTTTTCTCTACTGAAGTGCTTCTCATCCCAATTCTGGTAGGATTGTTATGCATATACCTATGGCCTCATTATTTTTTCAGCATTCCTTTGTTATTGCCAATCAGTTATGCAGAGCAACAGCAGGGCCGAAACATGTGCTATTAGGTTTTCTAATTTTTTATTAGTGTGACTTATCGTAACCATGATAAGGGTATAAAAACTGTTCATATACAGTGAAACTTCCTTTATATGTTTTCCAGGGGACAAAAAAATATAGAAATGTGAAAAACATTTATATGAAAATAGTAAAAATACAAATGGAAAATACATTGCAGGAAACATTATGTAGGGCTACAAGGCATTAAAAAAACATTACTAAGGAAAAGTCACTTTGCAAAAAAGTCTGTAATTTTCGACTGCTTTTTCTTTGCCGCAGCTACGATGTAAACAGCCCCTTCAAACAGTGATACGTCTGCCATCATTTCGTCGGAAACACTATGGAGCATTGTTTCCAATGCCTTTATTACATCATTGAAAGTCATAGAGGAATGTAGTGGTTCTTCTGTATTGTCCTAATAGTCACTAACTTCTTCGCTCAAGTCATGAGTTCCATCCTGTACTATCTCGGTGATAGTCATTGCCTCTGTAGTAAGATTTTCGTCAACTATGACATAATCTTCAAATGATGCCGCCTCTTTGAGAGAGGGACTATTCTTCATCATTTGGGGGCAAAACATCGTCAGCATTATCGTTTTCAGAATCATCATGCATTTCTCTTACAAAATCAGCTTTCTTAAAACAGTTCCGAATGGAGTGCATTGCCTATCAGAAGAAACAAAATCATCAATAATTTCTCGAAAGTGTCCTCTGGCTCTGGTAGTTGCTACAATAATAATAATAATAATAATAATAATAGAAAATTTTTACCTGTAAAATGTTTCATTTCTTCCTTCTTCCTCGCATTTATACACCTTATTGCATGCTGAACGAGCATTTTGTGGTAATGCATCCTGAAATTACGGATTATTCCAAGATCAAGTGGCTGGAGTTCAATTTCACCATAACATTCCTCAAATAGGAAGTGATAGAAGGGTGTGCTGCACACCTGTCTACAGTCATCATCATCTTGCGGCCTGCTGCACTCATTTTTGTGTCAATGCTACAAAGCCAGCTTTCAAAAACTTCCATCATTATCCACGCTTCTTTGTTGTTGGTATATTTAGTTGGAAATGTGATGATGTTTTTAAAGCAATGTGGATTCGCAAACTTCCCAATCATAAGTGGGGTAGCTTCTCATTACCGTCACTATTAGCACATAACAAAGCTGTGACACGTTCATTACTTTGCTTCCCTCCATGGCAGTTCTCGCCTTTGAAGACCATTGTCCGGTCAGGCACAACATTATAAAATATGCCCGTCTCATCCACATCCAAAAATTTTTGGGTCCATACAGGGAACTTGGTCTCTTCAAACTGGTTTCTTTCCAGTCTCGAACTGTCTCCGGATTGACACTTTGGGTTTTGCCACACATGTTGTGACAGCTGATACCGTGTCTGCCTTAAATTTTTGCAGCTAACCTGATGATGCATTGAAATTTTCAATGCCAATTTGGAGTGCCATTTTAGCTGCTTTTCGCAGCGTTGGGCCACTAGTAGGTATCCCTTCTGCTCTATGTTGCCTAAACCACTGCAACAATTTATCTTCAGCATCTTCATACTTCCCGCCCTGAATCTGTGGCCACTTACTAGCAGAAATTCCAAACACTACTATTTCCTATGACACATTGCTGTATATCTTGAAGAGTATAACCTATTGACCCACACTCAACACGGATTTAGAAAGTATCGTTCTTGTAAAACACAGCTAGCTCTTTACTCGTTTGAATTGCTGAGTGCTATGAGCAACAGCATTGTGTGGGGGAGAGTTATTAAAGTGTGTGTAACGTGGTATGGTAGCGTGCGGGTTCAAGGCATCAGTCTGGAGATAATATCCAAACTAACTCTCTTGATGGCAACACCCCTCTAATTTGTACAGTTCCGTGTAACACCTTTTCACTAATATTAATAAGCGAAATTCGTTCTAACAAATGATACTTTAATGACCATTCTTTAAGGATGTTACCTAGCGCACAGGAGAATATTGAGGAAACGTAATATCATCGTAGTATACAAACCTACCCAGAAGAAACAGGATCACTTGAAATTAGCAAAATATGTTCACAAACTGCTGAAAAAGGCGTGAGTTTACAGGATTCCATGCTCTTGTGGGAACGTGTATGTGTAATGTGTAGCAGGGGGAAAGTGACAGATCAACTGTTGTGGAACATGCCTAACACCCAGGAGACATCATATTCAATTTGATAAAACCCAGGTAGTGGCAGTCAAAAATGGGTACCATGAACACTGTACAGAGAGGCCAAAGGAATCATTAAACACACCAAGAATTTTGACAGGAAGCATGAGGGTGTGAAACTTGATGACCTCTGGATTGCAGCGCTGAAGAATATGTGGAACAGTCTTACACTGTGGGGCAATGGCAACAGCAGAAAACAATAGCTGGCAATGTCAAATTGTTTCAAATTTGCAAAACATGTGACATCATGCCTCTGTGAGGTAGCATGCGAAAATGGAATTTGGCTCAAGTCAGTAACGAGCAAGATTGTGTTTCAGACATACAAAGAAGACACTATTCCCCTTGAAAATGTCTTTCGGGGATGGGAACGAAATGTTTATTTTCAATAATAAACTCAACCATTTCAATAAATCCAACCAACCATGGCACAAAGGCCCGAAATATTTTAGTAATTTTATTGGAGAATTTTAGTAGTTCTAACATTTCCAACCACCAAAGTTTACATTTTACAAGTGGTACTGCTAATAAATATTGATTTTTGTGATTAATTTCTAAGTACAGGACACACACAATGAAGAGAATGATCATTTTGTTTTTCACAAATTACACTTGTTTCACTTTCTGACTTTACAGTTTTGTGATCCCCTTAATAAGGCTAGTTGACACCCAGGGTGCAAAGCTCTGCCCTAGGCCTTTATGGTGGCAGAATCCAGTGCAACCTGAGCTGAGCAGACAGGCAAAGGTCCTTGGTTAGATGCTTGGTTGTGGTAGTTTCACTAGCTGTGGCACTGGGTGGCACAGGCTGTGTTTCACTAACTGCTTATAATTTCAAGCATTATGTGATGGCCTAATGTTAAATTTGCAAACACTATAACCTGAAAACAATATGTCAAACATTGCCAAAAAGTTCAAGTTGAAAAAACACTGTTCTTAATTAATTGAAAAGCTATTGATTATATTGAAAACTGTTGTTGGTCATAAAACAATTTATTGATTTCTTGTAAGTATTGATTTTTTTGCTAGGTTTCAAGATGTCAGAAAAGCCATTAAAAACCTGATTTTCTATCACTTTCTAACTTTCACACTCCACTGCTAATATAGTCTTTGGTAAGCCAAAATTGGACTTGTTTGCAAAATAAAAATATGATTATTGTTTTTGATAAGTATCTAAAATGTAATAAATTTTCTCAGTGGCTCAATCTACAGTAATGGATTTATTCTTATTTTGTTCAGAACGAGTTGTACTACCATGCTATTAAATAATTTTTAAAACAGTGGTGTTTGTAATCACCTAAAAACACTTAATGAATATGCACTTTTATTGGGTGTTTCCATTTTCTTTAATTATCTCATTTTCGAAGTTATGAAATTACATTAAAGAAATGATGACATTTTTTCACTAATTAAAGAAGATAATTTTATTATTCAGTGACCTTCTGAAGCTGAGAACATTTTTAAATCTAGAAGTTTAATCCTCTGAGAAGCTAGTTCCAATATTTGAAAAGATCTTTAAAAAAAAAAAAAAAAAAAAAAAAAAAAAAAAAAGGAATATCTTAAAAAATAATGTATTCACTCAGCTGTAGTACCCAACTTTTTTCAATTTTTTTAGTTCCGAAATTTTGTTAATCATTTCATCATATTAATATGAAATGCCTTTTTTATTATAACTTTATAATCACACACACACAATTTTATTCAATGTGTCATAGTTTCCATTGCAAAAGTCCAAGCTGCCGCATGGACACCATTATTTGTTGCAAACTCAACAGCTCTTACTTTAAACAATACGATAAATGTAATTCTCCAATTGCCAGTATTAATGTCTTCAAGTTGATCACAGTATAAATCTCAATTCAAAAAATGCAAACCTAGTCTGTTACTGTTATGTCGTAAAAATACCATTGTTCTAAGAGTCAGCAACAGGCAATTGTGCTGAATTTTGTGTAAATTAGTGCTGCCGTATTTCACCTAACAAACAAATTAAAGATTTCTTTTATCTTTTTTTAATTTAATATTTTAACCTCAATATTAAAAGGTAGGGTACTATTGTTGTGTAAATATGCTAGTTAATATTACTTTTTCACTTATGTACCATGAGCTATACTTGCAGTAAATATTAAGTTTAGGAATGTGAATGTTAACGAGTAATAGAGAATCTATTTTTTTAAAGGTTTTTAATGTTTTTTTGTGTATCTGAAAACCTAGCAAAAAAATCAATACAGTGTTTTAACCCCTACAACTTTCTAATTAAACATTTTTAAATGAGAGCTGTAGATTTTTTACTTATGAAAAACAGATATATTAAACTGAAGGATTTTGTTTGGTCATGTTGGCCACTTTGGATTGGGGTTCATGAAATAGAAACTCCTCTTAAACATTAATTTCTTATATGTACACTTTTTTCAGGTAATAACAATTGTTGCTATTTTTTATCCCTAATGCTTGGAATATATTGCATCTGATGATAATGGACTACTTCTGTAGTATTAAATACCCACTTTCCCCATCCATGTCTGCAGTTTTATGTTGGTCATCAAAACCTCTAGACTCGGTCGGTGGGACATGATTACCAATGTGTTCAGAAAGAAGTTGACATGACTTGTTTGTAAGTGGTATTTGAATATTTGACATTGGGGAACCATTATCTGGTTGAGTGGAATAGAAAGGAAAAAAAAAAAAAAAAAAAAAAAAATAAAGACAAATTTTTTAAGAGAGTGACCCAAGCAGTTTGTTCCAGCTTTGTTCTGTGGGGCTACCCTCTCCTGTCAATTTACTTGCAGGCATGTAGAGGTTTAATAGACAACTTACTGGCTAGCCCTTTTGCATTGCATTGTGCACTTGTGTGGGCTACTTTGCACCGGCCGTGGTGGCCGAGGGGACTGCAGCGCGCCAGTCACGGTCTGCACGGCCACTAAGGTCAGGGGTTCGAATCCCCCCTCCGGCATGGATATTTGTGATGTCCTTAGTGTTAGCTAGTTAATAAGTAGTTTGTAAGATTAGGAACTGATGATTCCGTAGTTAAGTCCCATAAGCTCTACAAACATTTGATCATTTGGCTACTTGGCCACTCCTGGGCACTCGTGGCTGGTCTGCATGATCACATAGGCATAGCTCTGACTTCCTGACTGCCAGCATTTCATATGTTTGGACACCCCAGTCCAGCAGTGTCAGTAGGTGTTCCATTGCCTTGGGCGAGTACTTCAGCAATAACAGAATAGCCTGGGTAATGAACTATGCCTGACTTATCTCTTTGATGTAACTGAGATGTAAAAGTTTGCATTGCTTCTTTGTTAGTGTAAGCAATGGATGAATGTGTGCCATGTCTTATTAATGGTGAAAATAAAGGAATATGCTGCTTGGTCATACGGCTTTTTGGTGTACGTTTGTTCAGCTTATGTGTATAAAGTATGTTATATATGTACTTTTTCATAGCTACATTCATTTCTTCTCTTATTTGTGGCGTGAACATATGTGAACTATTCTGTGTTACAGGTTCGAAGAAAGAGATCCAGATTAAAATGGATGAAGATCAACTGCAGATTTTAGATGATCTTCCAAGCTCTGCTGTCGAACTTCAAGTAAAAGACAAAGTATGCCTTAGATATGTTAGTTTTATTCATCTGTGTACTTGGTCTTTCTTTGCCAAAGGTTATACTTATTTCAATAAGGTATAACAAACTTCATTAAATAGGTTTTATGTGTGTTTCTACATGGAATTTGACAAAGTTGTGTCGATTTCTATCATGCGTGTGTCCACACACACACACACACACACACACACACACACACACACACACATACACACACAGTTGCCTACTCCTTCACTAATTACAGAGACAGAAAAGCATTGTGGAAACTGGGCATCACCTTTTTAAAGACGTGAATGTTTCAGTATTGTTTATGTAATGAGTCAGCCATTGTTGTGACAGGATAAGGAATAATGAATGATTATGCAGATAAAAATATAGTAAAAAGGATCCATTTCCCTGTGTCAAAAATTTACACACCAAAGCATTTTTGATTTAAAAGTTTTGTATGAACTACACATTATATAAATATTGTTGAAATGAGATAGAATGGCTAGCCAGTACTTACCATTGTGCTGTACCGCCGATAGTAACACAAAATGAAAAAACAGAAAAAAAGGGACAAAGGGACAAGCTTTCGGAACAGAGTTCCTTCGTCAGGTGGGAGAGAAGGGAAGAATAAAGGATGGGAATAGAAGGGAAAGGTGGTTCACGACCTAGGTCATGAAGGTGGTGTTTCGGAAGTGTGGGCGTCAGAGATACTGCATGTATGTACTGAGCCAAGCCAGAGAGGATAAATATAACTAAAAAGGAAAGATCAAGTAGTAAAGAGAAGAGAAGAGAGTGAAATTAATGATGCTGAGGGGTGTAGGAGGGGCGGGGGGGGGGGGTGTCAAACGTTTTTCATAAACAGGGAAATATGGATGGATACACACACACACACACACACACACACGGAGAGAGATAGAGAGAATGACAGAGAGAGCGAGAGGGCGGTAGAGAGAGGGGGGGGGGGGGTAAGGAACGGATAATGAATAGGTGAGCTGAGGATGGAGGAAGGGGAGGGGTTAGCGTAGATTTAGGCCAGGGGGGGTGGCGGGAGGAGAGGATATGTTGGAGGGCAAGTTCCCACCTCCGTAGCTCTGAGGGACTGGTGTTGGTTGGTACTATCCAAATGGCACGTGTGGTGTAACACGTGCCCAGGTCCCTGGAGTTATGCTGGAGGGCATGTTCTGCCACAGGATATTGGGTGTCCCCCAGGTGAACAGTTCGTCTATGCCCATTCATCCGCTCAGCCAATTTGTTGGTAGTCATACCAACATAAAAGGCTGAACAGTGGACACATGTCAGCTGGTATATGACATGTGTTGTCTCACATGTGGCCCTGCCTTGAATTGGGTAGGTTTTTCCTGTGGTGGGGCTGTAGTTTGTTTGTATTCTTTGTGCTCTGCCTCAAGCCATTCTTACAGAGGACATTCAAATGCTGCTAATTATTAAATTTAAATGAAATATAGTCATTTTCTTAATTAAATGATTGTATGCAAATTGTAATGAAGAAAGCTGTTTATGCAGTTAATGGAACATAAGATACCACTACTTGCTGAATGTGGTAGCAATAGTGAAAAGCATATAAGTTGCAGCTAAGGGCCAGATCATTAGTGTTTCATGTCATCTACATCATACTCTCGTTTTTTAAGTATTACGATCTATATGGAGCTTTGTGGGTCCCAGGTATTGTGTGTACGTTAAGGTATCAAGAGGTTATGCATTGACATTTAAACTCTGGAGAAACATTAAGTATATTTGTAGTGGTTTATGTAAAATTTTCATTGCAGTGACTTGGGCTATTTATTATTGTGATACTCATGTGAATGTTAACAGTGATCAACTATGAAGAATACCAAAAACAACAACATAAGAATTATATGTAAAATTTGTGATTGGTTATTCTGTAGAATGTTTTGCCACTGTGAATTTTTGATATGACAGTGATTACATTAGGCCTATTCTGCCAAATTATTGAAACAAGAGAAAAACACAACCAGTGCAGCAGCCACTGATGATGGTCATGTATTAGTGACTTCTGTCTGTGTGATTGTGAGTTACTGCTCTTACTAGAGCTGTGTCTGAAAGCTTAGGTTTGCATGCATATATGTGTGTGTGTGGGAGGGGGGGGGGGGGGCACGAAGCGCACACAAACGCGCACGCGTGTCCACATGCGATAGGACACAAATGTGTTTTGTCTGCAGCTTGATGATTGTCTCTGTTTTGACTTGTAACCTATCCTCATTATATTGTTTAATTCCAACCTGAAGTGTCCATTCTTGCAAAAACAAGTCCCATGGCCAAGATTATTTGAAGTGACTTTTATGAAGAGAATTAAACATAAAATTACGCTAAACATACCTTTTGCTTTAGGTCCATTTGATAATTGTATGACAACAGTTTCATCCCACCTTCCCCCCTCCCTCCCTCCCCACCCCAGCCTTGTCCCCCCCCCCCGCCCCAGGTAACAGGTGTCCTAGAGAGAACTGCTGAGACATGTAACTTGACAGTAGGTGTACCTCTTGAATTGCTGAATGGAGATTCATTGAAACTGCCAAAAGTTGTTCATCTTTTTCTCTCTGAACTCACAGTGATAAACACAACATCAAATATAACTGTAACAGGCAATTGTAAATTATTTCGTTTACCAGTGTTATAAGAAAGCTGATTTATTAAACAGATTACTTTAAAACAAACATTAGTGGATGAGTAGACTATAAGTCAAGCTATAGAAAAGAACTGGAGGAAAAAGAAAAGAGCGCACACCTTCTCACCCCCCCCCCCCCCCCAACTCACTTTGTGGACAGTAAAAACACGCATGTTCATTTTGACACAATGACCATAGCAGTAAGTTATATTGTACTTATCCTATATAAGTGAATTTAAAACTGTGTCACACCCTCATAAATGCTAAGGAAGTCTTCCTTTTTATGCAGTTAAAAGAAAATTTTAATTAAGCTGCATACACTGTGGTAAAAGGATTTGTCAATTTCCATGTGTAAAAGAAATGACTAAGTAGTACACAGAACTAAGTTTATAAGTTGTCAGATACTGATATGTATATCAGTATCTATTCTTTCCTGTTTGTAGTTAATGTAAGCTGTAACTTTTAAGTCCATAATCTTAATGCATAATTATCATAGATAATTGAGGTAAAGGGTAGATGAAACATTCCTGTCACAGTTTAGTTCTGTTGATTAAATCCATTATGCCTGCTTACAGTAAAACATTATGAGTGAGGTAAGTATTAAAAATTAAGTTCTATGATAGCAACACTACCATTAATGCCATGGCTCATCTTGCTAAAAATTTCTTAGTTAAGTTTATAAAAGTGGGTGACATATCAATAATTATCTCTAGTCTCATTAAAATTTCTTGCTAGTTGACAGTTCACGTACTGGAGCTGCTTTCCTCCAATCAGAGCTCTCCTCGTCATGCCAGAACCATTTCCCTTTGACAAATTGCCACAACTACTGGTCACTTCAGTTCTATTTCCTTGTCTGTCTCGTTCTTGATTTTTTATGTTCCCAAGTCATAGGTCTGCCCTTTTTATTTTGCATTTCATCACTTAATAAAAACCATGCAAAAACCAAGACATGGACAACAGTGTTAACAAAATATGTACTCCTGCACAGCACGAAGCACACACTATAGAATCCTTTCATACAAGCTGTGATTTAAAGTCTTATATACACATATTATATCACCTTCATTAGATGAGCTTTGTATGATTTATGGGAAAACGATCTCGCAGAAAGCCACAATTCAGGGTCGTTACTGCGTGTGTACTGTTACTTGATAGCGAATAGACATGTGGCTGTGTAGCATAGTGCTAAAGTCATAGCTTCTTGTGCTGAAGTACATGGATTCCAACCCTGTTGAAAAAGATTATTTTAATTTAGAAATAAGAATTAATTGAATTGTTGTTTTCATTGAATTGTTTAAGTTCTAATACCTTGTTACATTTGTTTCATAGTAGTATTGACTAAGGTTGTGTCCAAGTGGTTCGGCCAAATTCATTATTCGCCAAATCTAGCACACTGGCTTCGGATTCGAGATTCGGCGCATAATGGCCGAATACTACCGAATCCAAAGTGTTATATGGAAACCTTCAGTTACAAATGTTGTAGTTCACTTTGCATAACAGTGTGCTTTCGTTTGCGTTATTTACTTTATTTTCTATAGATCTGCCAAAAGACGCGATGTCATAAAATGAAATGACCTCACTTTTTTGAATAGTTCTGATAAATGGCGCTACAAGCTGCCACAAGTAACTTTTCTCGTCTAATATAAGCAGTGCTACATAGGCTTAATTAGCAGGCGTAAATATAAATACTGGCAAAAGTTTTTGCGCTCGTAAAAAAAAAAAAAAAAAAAAAAAAAAAAATCTTCACGTAAATACCAACAATACACACAGCTTTAGGATTCTTGCACGAGTTGCCTTATTCTGATTCCACGTATTGTTTTGTCGAATTTTGTGAAGTGCTGGGGTATGTGAACTGTAATGAAGCACTAGGATTTCAAGAAGATTGTTATTTATTATGTGGAAAAAAACAGTTCTAATCATGCACCATCCAGGTGGGATGACATCAATCCAGCAACCATTTCACGTCTGTTTCAATAAATTGTTTAAGGTCAAACTTAAACCCGTGTACACTGACTGCCTTTCAAAAAGTGACAGACAACTGACACCAACGGGTCATGTAAAATGAGCAAGTGTGTTAATGAAAGATGATACATGTAAGTGGGTTCCAAATCAGATTGCGTAACAGGCATTTAAAAATGTTCGAGATTGAATGCACTAGATTGTACAAGGGATGATGCTCTGTAGTACGAAGGAACTGAATAACAAGGAATCAAGTGATTGTGATTCAGAATTACCGTACCGGTATCTAATTGCAATTATAAAAGTTTTCTAAAACTGGTATTATAAGTCTAATAAAATTGTTTTACATTTCAAAATTTTGTTTCAAAGTTATTTCCATTCTTATTTGTAAGTGTTTAGTGTTGCTATAATAGCCATATATTTGAAGTCTTATCTTAAAGCTACTACGTAAAGCGGACTGGTAAGCCTGTGTTGCGTCAATATACCTGACGCTACAACCACTGCTTTCATGCTGCAACTTACGTGTTTTTCTATTAGGGGGAAGGGATTGTTCTTATGAATCATGATTTGTAAATTCCACACTATTTTCGCCATAAGAATAATACAAATGTAAACATTACACAATGTAGTCTTCCGTATTAGCTGTTACTGCATTTAAAATCTGTCAGCCTAACAAACCCGAAATAAAACGGCGAACGCTGAAGAATATACATACGGTAACTTTACATTTGTATTACTCTTATGCTGAATAGTTAGAAATGAAGCATGCCAATTGACTTCTAGTATAGTCGACGAGATTTAGGAAGAGCTATGAGCTGTGCGTAAGGGGAAGGAAACGGCCACAGGTGGGGATGCACTCGCGGGAGGGAGGGTGAGCGCCAACGGTGCTGTCCGCCCTAAAGATATTGGCCCAAGGCCGGTGCAGGGCGCGTGCAAAAGTGCGGGGCGGTGATGCAGCGGCAGGGCGGGCAAGGCGAGGGAGGGAGGCCGACGGTAAATTCGTCACAACTCATTTCTTTGTTTATGGAGTATCCATTGTGGAGTTCATGAGGTCGCTCACGATGAAAGCTACCTTTTCAATTCTTGCCTTTATTTTTATAAGAACCTTTCTAGCCACTGTCCCATTCTTTAGAATGTAAAAATACACAATTCATGTTGACAATTGGCCGATCGAGTCAAGACTGATCAGACACAATTTCATTATCATAAACTTGGAAAAAGAGGAGCGTCACAATTTGTACTAACTCGCTGATATAGGATCTAAATTACATTTATGAAATATGGAAGACTTTGTATGTACAGTACAATTAGTCTTGTCAGGTTCGAATATTAAATTATCTGGAAAAATTGCAGAATGTCCAGATTTTGAAAATTGTTGACAGCTAGAAATTGTAAAAATAAAAATGTTACTTTTTAATTTTTAGTTCAGCTTCCTACTGGCAGATTTACTTCCTTCATTCCCACTATTACTTCGAATTGGATTTTAAGAACGAGCCTATTCCAATCCTAAAACAGTATTAAGACAAGATTAAAAATTCAGCAAGTGCCATCAAATTTCAAAGTAATTACGAACTCGGCCTTTATTAAAGCAACACACTATGGAATTGTATAATGTGGACAAGAAATCAGTTGGATGCCTCTTATAAAGTATGACCTAATGAAAAACCATAGCAGATCACTGTCAGTTGTAATCGGCCGCTACTTTTATACTTGTTTTCGTGTTATGGATAATTAACACATAACGAAGAAGCGACACACGTGGCCAGCAATTCATTTTCTCAGTGGTGTAGATTGTAGTTCTTCACGCTACGCCCAACATCCGCCGGCATCGAAGGCTTGCGATCGCGGCATGACGCCGGTAAGATAACTCGCAATTACTTGTGAAAGGAAGTAGATATCAGTGCGACTACCATTTCGTAAATTTTTCTGTACTTTTAGCTCCGTTTAACTCGCTATAATGTATGGTCTAAAATGCACAGAACAGTAAGCTGCCCGCTATCCAACTTTTTCAATACACGATTTGTAAATTCATGCGCACACATTTGACAAATAGCGTCATTTGAAAACGACTGTTATGAATTATGAAAAGGTGAATGATTTATTAGAAAGCTGAGATGTTTTACTACCAAGTGTCCAAAAATCAGATTTTTTTAACCGCAAACTTTCGTCAAATTGGAGTGAGAATCATTAAGAAACTAAAAACTCGCGCAAAATAAAAAGTAGACATTTCCTTTTTTTTATATGCAAACCAAAGCTTGTAAGGAAAAAATTTGTTGATAAAACGATGTGGGGTGGCCGTATATACCGTCCAAATTTTTTACAACTTGAAAATCGGAAAAGTTTTTTTTCCTCCATTTTTCGACTGGATGTTTTCAGACTGTAGTGAAACGCGCGAAGCGAACTGTGTGGCGGTCACTGCAGGTATGCGCCCACACCTTCCCCCACTACACAAAACCGGCGCAGGGCAACTGTGCATCCTGACGTCATAGCTCACGCTACATCTCGTCAACTATACTGATTTTTAAATCTTCTACGGATAAAAATTCTGTGTAGACAAGTTACGTGATCTTAAATGTTTGAAAGAATAAATAAATCTAAAAAATAACCTTACTTAACCCTCTGGAATGCACAATCTGCGCATTCTGAAATATCTTTGTGGCAATAACAAGTACACACACGCCGAATAAACGCGTATTTCTCTGTGTCTGAATGTCCTTCCCATTACTCGTGGAGTGCCTGATATGTCACTATAAAATTATTTAACATTTACACATCCTATTTTTGAAGAATCTATTTTTTAACTTCCAAAATATGTACTTATCTTTTCAGGTTTTATTTTTGAGTCTTCCCCTTAAAAAAAATACGTAATAATTTCCTGTCATTTTTTATTTCCTCAAATGAAATATTTTGTAATAGAGTGAAGAAAGTATCTTATCTTTCAGACCATTTAAACAACATATACATCGAAATGTGTCATAAAAATTTCTTTTAAGGGTAGGGGTATTAAAAAAATCCTTTTTCATAAATTTTACTTTTAATATTCTCATTTGGGATTCACCCCAGAAGGTGTTATCTTCATCACTGACTGTGATAGAGTAGTAATTCTTTTTAAATACATGTACTTCAGTTGACAAATTTTTGGGTTCGAGATTCGGAAGATTTGATTCGATTCAGGTTCAGAATCTGAATTCGTCACATATTTTATTTAAGATCCAGTATTCGGATGCGATTCGGTAAAATTGGGGTTCGACCCATCCCTAGTATTGACCATTTTATTAGCTCTTATTTTTCATACTATGATTCTTTATTTTGACTGGGGTCTGCTTGTAATGTTAATAACCTGTAATAGTGTAACCACTAGCTTGAGGATATTGTCAAGTAGGATAACCAATGATAATGACAAATTACAATTTGCTTTCAGCACTATATCTGAAATTTTTCTGTTGAGTTTGCTCATAGAGGTGAGCTTTATTTGCCGTGAATAAAGAAAACATTATTTTAGTTCTGTTGGAGATGGCTGAATGCCATTTTGCTGGATACGTAGTACATCACGTGTGGTTAGGTTACAACATGGGATTAAATTGAGAATCACAAAACTTATCTTTTGCTGCAGTTTCATTGATCACTTAAAATTAGCTGTTGACAGAGCTAATTTTTGGCGGCCTCTTACAACAATACCCCACGTTATAATGTTAACAGGGTTTTTGAAGTTATCTGTCATGTTTTTGCATCCCATATAGCTGAGCGGTAGCCAGCTGCCTGTGTGGCAACGCAACAGTGCCATATGTCAATTAGCAAGTAATTATAACGAGACTACCTCATACAACAAAACTGTTGAATGTACTTGAGTATGGTAACGAAGTGACATAATGACACTGTGGAACACTAATGTAGAGATATGAATAGTTTTTTTTAATCCATAATGCACTTGTGCTGTACATACACTCTATTTAGTGAATTAACAAGAAAAAGGATGTGGTATCAGAAAAAGGAAAGAGAAATTTCATGAAGACACTGGGATGTGAAAATGGACAGGACATATCTGTCTATCAAATCTATTTCA
Organism: Locusta migratoria; assembly: GCA_026315105.1. Classification (NCBI taxonomy): domain Eukaryota; kingdom Metazoa; phylum Arthropoda; class Insecta; order Orthoptera; family Acrididae; genus Locusta; species Locusta migratoria. The sequence continues at coordinate 448,476,725 of CM048755.1, read as the reverse complement.
TAATATAATTAACTTTAGTGAATTGAGATTATTATAATGATGGTACTGCTGCTGTTATGTATGTTTATTATTGTTATTATTATTATTATTTTCAATTTCATCTTTTCAGTTCCTGAAAAAATTAAATCGCCAGGAACGAGTAGTTGAAGAAGTCAAATTGTCACTAAAACCGTATTATACAAGTAAAAAAATCAACAAGGAAGAGTACAAAGAAATATTAAGACGGTCAGTGCCAAAGGTGAGTTCTCATAGTATCTAGTTTTCCACTCGAAAATGTTTCAAGGGGATTAAATTCCTGTAAGAATGTTTTAATTCTATGTACATGTTCCATTACTTCTTACCAGTGGCAGCTCATGCTCATGTTCTCTGGTGGGGCCCAGACAAGAGGTCAAACTTAACACACTGATCACCAGTTTCCCTGCTCAATACCATCCTCAGCCAATGCCTAGCACACACTCGTCGGGCTTGTTTCACTAAAATTTTCCACATTTACTGGGGAAGTGAGTGTGCTGACTGTATCATAGGTGATGGCCTTGCAAGAAGTATGGGCCATTTACTGGTGGCCCTCTGCACTGGATGGCTGGTGGGGAAAATGGATTCATCACTGGCAGTGTGCGTGGAGGGGAGCTGTGGCAAGGCATCATTGTGTGTTTCTGTGATATAATTGTGGATACTGGGTCTGACTGACCGACCCCAGTCTGTCACTTGTTCTACACCAAATTTATGCCGTATTCAAACTGTTTGATATAATACTGAAAAAAGTTACTTAGAATGAAGTTAAATTACAGAATTTTCGGGGCAGGTAGGGCCCACTTTACATGTCTGAAATGGCACTAATTTTGGTCATCTTTAATAATATGGTCTCTAAGAATCAAACAGTTCCCAATAATAAATGTAACCAAGAACAAAACTCCGTATTTCACATCACAAGTAGCTTTCTGTTGATAGCAGTTTACACAAGAATGGACTCACTTGGTGCCTCTGTGTAAAAATTGTTATTTTGCTATTACTCCTCCTTAGCACAGAAATACGAGAAATGGCTCTTGCTTCTCATATAAATTGGATAGTTTTATGTAACAAGGAATTTTAAAATAATTATTTGTTTCTATTTTCCTTCATATCTCGGTGAATGCAAATCCATAAAGTTTCACAAAGAATTTTACTGCTAGTTTCAAAAAATTTTCATGTAAATCGCAGAAGTAATAAATATTTTGATGACTTGAGATAAGATGGTTTCAATGTAATTCTAATAATAATTTGTTATAATATGAAACTGTAAAAGGATGAGCTAAACAGCAGTGTGTACTTGTCTTTAGTTTTTAAATTTGGAATGGTACATTTGCACTCAAGGGGAAATGAGGTAGAGACTGGTAGCACAAGTGAATATTAAAAAATAAAAAAATAAAAAAAATAAAAATTCTTTTTAAAAAATTCACTCACAATTGCCGTTTGACAATGTAATAATTGCCTTAAGTGATAATGTGACACATAGACACTGGTGTAAATTCATTTGATATTCTACTGAAGAAACTGCCTATACTACACTTGTGCATCCTATTTTGGAGTATTGCTGGGCATCGTGGGGTGCCCTCCAAGTGGACCTGATGGAAGACATAGAGAAAGTTCAAAGAAAGCCACTTCATTTTGTGATATCACAATTTAGGTGAGATTGTGTCATGGAAATCATGTACAAGTCGTGGTGGAAATCATTCAAAGAAAGGCGTTATTCGTTGCAGCGAGATTTATTTGCAAAATTTCTTTCTCTACCAAATGCAAACATATTTTGTTAGCATCCACCTGCATAGGGAGTCATGATCATCATAATAAAATTATAGAAATCAGATCAAAAATAGAGAGATTTAGATGTTCATTTTTTCCCCTCACATGGAACGGGAGAGAGATATAATAAAAGTGGTTCAATGAACCCTCTGCCGTGCTCTTAAATGAGATTAGTGGAGTATTTATGTATATGACCTAATTCTGTTAATGTTTGAAACACCGCATGAGGAATTTCAATTCTTCAGGGGCCCATATCTCAGGTTCTATTGATCACAGAGATCAAGGGTGAAACGTTTTGGATAGCCCTTGTCCTAGTGATCATTTGTATACCTATCAGAAGAAATAGCATACTGCAGCTTTCCTGCAGTACAGGGTTAAAATTTAGTCATTACGTACTTCCTGCATCCCGGCCAAATTGAGCAAATCAGTTTTTTACATTATGTGTGGTCTATGTTGTGATTCAAACAGCTTATAAAAACATATGTTCATGGGCAGTTTCTGAGAAAACCATGAATTTATGGTACAAAAACTTGCTTTGTGGGGATGGCCACTTGTACACTTTTCATGCAGAATGAGACTCTTGGAACATCTGCCATTGCAGTTGGCTGTTCATCTCTGAAACATTTCTGCACTTGATAAAATGAACATGTAATGAAGTGCACTACTCTTCTTTGGATCTCCTCTGTCAATCACACCTGGTACTGTTCCCACACTGATGAGCAGTATTTATGTATTGGTTTAATGAGGTTTTTGTAATATACTTGCTTTTCTGATGGACTGCATTTCCTGAGAATTCTTCCAATAAATTTCATTCTGGCATCTGCCTTATCCACAATTAATTGTATATGGTTTTCCACTTCAAAATACTTCTTATGCCTTGTGTTGTGGTCCTCAGTTTGAAGACTGTTTTGATGTAGCTCTGCCGTGGACAAGCCTCTTAATCTCTGAGTAAGAACAGTACCCATATTCATTTAAATCTGTTTACTGTATTTGTTTATTGGTCTCCCTTTGTGATTTTCAACCCCATCCATCCCTAGATATTATATTGACTATTCTTTGATATCTCAGAACTTGTCATACCAATCTGTAGTAAGAATATCACATTTATTGAACAATTCCTTGCAATTAAAAGCGCCAAAAAAACATTACTTGTACATACATAAGTACTTGGTCTTGTCTGAACAATGACTGCACAGTGTGTGTTTGGAGCAACTAGCTGTAGCGAGCATAGGTAGACAAATGAGGCCAATCCCTGTTACACGATGAGCTGGCAGTTCACAATGTCATTGCCTGTTCACATAGCCGGTGCCCTCCAGAGTCACTTTCGCCAGTTCCCTGAACTTCATGGGCAGTGGTCACACATACACATACTCATACACATACATTTGCTTTGGACAAGCACACCACAGAATTAATCACCATGCGACAACACAATTGATCCATTCGTTGAATCAAGACCGCGTGAGGTGCTGGAGTGGGAACACAGCGGTCTCGCATTCTGGAGGACCTCCAATCAGTCATATTTAGGTTTTCCATGATTTCCCTAAATCACTCCAGGCAAATGGTGGGATGGTTCCTTTAAAAGTGTACAGCCATTGTCCTTTTCCATCCTTATCCAAACAATCTGAGCAAGAGCTCCACCTCTAATGACCACACTGTTGATGGACCACAAATCCTAACGTTCCTTCTTCTGAAGGTAGGCTACAGATTTCTCTTCTTCCAAATATTGTTCAGTACCTCCTCATTAGTTATACAATTTACCTTTTATTGTGTTATTTTGTAATCTAATTCCTTCAGCATCACCTGAATTTATTTGACTATATTTCCTTCAGCCATCCTCACTCAGGACGTGTTGTTCTACATAACGCACCCCAGATGTGCTTTCTGTGTAAATACTGCATGCTCTGAAACAACCTGCTACATCCCACAGAACGTGCTGCTCATTGTGATTTCAGTCTGCAGTGCTCTCCAGTGCCCATTACAGGCGGTACTTCACATGCAGATCAATGTCCTTACAAAGATGGATATGCTTAAAATTGCATGGTATCTCTGTTAGCAATCAATGAAAAAGAAACCTGAATAATGTAGCTTACTTTTGTCACAGATAGAGCTCTACATTTGCTTGCATGTGACATGCAATACTCTTCCAGAGAAAGTATTATTATTATTATTATTATTATTATTATTATTATTATTATTATTTTCCTTCAAGAAACAAAAGGACCATGCATATATCTGAAAGCAGTAGATAATGATAACAAAATGTACGACAAATAACTTTTCACAAAAATAATAGAAAACAATCAGCAATTAAACACATAATTTGCACCACCTCCACTTCTTATATATTCCTATTTTTTTACATTGTGAATATTCAAAAATGTAGTTTGGCATTCCTTCTGAGATAATAGGTTCTGCCTCATACATTAAACTTTCTCGTACATGCGAGACAGTGCCTCAGCTCGATAATATTTGAGTGATAATGTTTGGTTTTAGTATTGTATATAAACACTGTTCTCTCTTTACTGTATCTGCTTTCGTGACCACTCACACTGTTCCTCCTTTACTGCATCTGCTTTCGCGACCACTTCACTAGAAATGTTCTCTTTGCACTGTAAACCTGAACTATTCCAACACTGTCCGGAACTGTGACAGATTTTAAACATTGCGAGGAAAACTGAGTGACATAGGGGACTGTCTTGAAATTTATTGGTTCCCTTGCCCTAGCACGAAAAACTGAAGAAATTGTCTTGTCCAGAGTTTATTCTTGTTTGTAATAAATAATGTTGAATATTGGATATTACAAAATTGTATTAAATTAATAAAAAGATCCATAAATTGTATTTAAACTAAATTGTTAGAAAATACTTGGAAGAATGTAGATACAAATCTGTTGTTCACATCTCACTTCTTCCAAAGCTCATGATGCTAACCGCCATGCTAATCTGTCTTCTTAAGAAATAATAATGAATATTGCATACTATACTAAATTAACAAGTAATGATGAGAAACATTAGGAAACAAAGAAGGAAAAAATAAACAAACTTGGAAGTAGTTGGATATGAATAAATGAGCGAGATGGCACAGCGGTAACATGCTGGACTCGCATTCAGGAGGATGGTGATTCAAATTCACCTCTGACCATCCAGATTTAGGTTTTCCGTGATTTCTCTAAATCACTCCAGGCAAATTCCAGGATGGTTCCTTTCAAAAGGGCACGGCCGATTTCCTTCCCTATCGTTACCCAAAATTCCGAGCGTTAGCTCCATCTCTAATGACCAAGCTGTCAATGGGACGTTAACCCCTAAGCTTCCTTCCTTCCTTCCTTCCATCCATACAAACCCGAGAAACTAGCGTCCTTGGCTCCAAAACCTACAACGCTTCAAACTACTCTATTCTAATCTAACATGCCAGATCCTTAGTTACACACTTCACAGGGTAATAGAACGTGGAATTTCACACTTTGACATCACCAGTTACTCGTCCATGTGTGTTTCCACATCCCGTGAGAGGACAGCATTACCCTTGTTTTCCTCTTGTTAATGTTCATTGTATATCCTCCTTTCAAGACACTGTCCATTCTGATCCGTTGTTCTTCTAGGTCCTTTGGTATCTATGACAATTACAATATCCTGGACAAATCACAAAGTTTTAATTTCTTTTGACAAAACTTTTATTTCTAAATTCATATTTCTCCTTTCTTTCCTTCACAGCTTGTCCAGTGTACAGATTGAATGACATTAAGGAAAGGCTACAACCTTGTCTTATTCCCTTCCCAACCACCATGTCCCCTTCATGCCCTTTGACTCTTACAATTACTGGCTGATTTCTGTATAAGTTGGATAAATTCTTTGTTTCATATGCTCTACCCCTGTTACCTTCAGAATTTCAAAGAGTGCATTCCAGTCAACACTGTTAACAGATTCCTGGGGAAGAATAATAGTAAAAATACTATAACATAGGTTTGCGTTTCCTTGACCTTCCGTCAACCTTAGAGATGACTTACCCAGCAAATGAAAGGGGGACCAAAAATTTAAAGAGGATCCCGAACCATAATGCTACTTGATATTTTTCACATCAGCAACCTTGCCAGAAGTGAAAGAAGTGGAAAGTGACAGATAAAACTCTCAGGACCTAACGAGAATCAAATCCCCGACTTTTGGATTCATAGTCTGGCACTCTAGCACTTTGCTACTTAAACCTATCTATTTTCCTTTTCAAAATTTCTGACCTACTTACCAGATTAAAGGATACAACACCTCACACTCCATTTCATAGGGGACGATTTTATCTCCAGAATATTTTACCCAATATGACAACCTGTGTGAACATAGTTCCATAGTATAAAGAAAAACATCTGAGGAGAGGAATCATTGTATGAAACTTACTTTAACACATGTTGAAAGTGACCATCATTTATATCCACTTTTGGGGCATGGTCAGAAAGTTGCTGAAGGCAGATCAAAGCTGGAGTTTGTTGCTGCCATCTCACTTCTAATGTTCTACTGCAGTTCTTGAATACTAAGAGGATTGTTGTGATACACCTTAGACTTTAGAGCTCCCTACACAAAGTAATCTCACTCTTGAAAGTCAGATAACCTGGGTGGCCATTTAGGGTGGAGACTAGACTGATGTCTGCTAACAATAATGTCTGGCGTGAAGATAGTGTCAACGCCCTCTGCTAATTTTGTAATTGCTTATTTTTTGCTTGTCTATGAGTGTTTGGCTACATGTGAATTTGAAATGCTCTCTTTTTTTTTTTTTTATAGCATTTTTTAAATTCACTTGTCAAACCATGGTGGATCCTTCCCATCTCTCACTATTTTACTTGCTACATATTTGTCTGAAGGTATATTATATTATGCTCTTAAACTTCGTCCATTTATGCTCAACATTGGCAATATAGGAAATGAAATTTTCCTATTGAACTGCCAGGAATCGGAAATTTGTCTCTTGTTGCTCATGCTAAAGAGATATGTGATAGGAAGGCTGAGGATGTGTGGGCATGTGGCGAGATGTGGAATAAAAACAGGCAGATGGAGTAAGGAAGGCGGAATAGCTGCCCCTGTGGAGCATGGCCACAGATGCCAGGAAGGTAGCCAGAGCTAACAGTTAAGGCATGTTGTTAGGGTGGAGGCTCAGAACAGAAGGAATCTGGTGGAACCGACTGGGCAGCTAGGCGTCGGGCCCGGGGATCACATGATTGCATGGAGCTCACTGATTGGTGGGCCAATACTGTTGACTGTTAGGGGGTAGCGTACCCTCGTCAGCAGTACTGAACCACCACGCTGGGCTGAAGTTGCAGGCACATGTACAGACATGTGATGGGCAAAGTCCAATGCAAAGCCAGTCACTACCGGTATGGCAGAAAAATAAGAAAAACCTTCTGCTCCTCTACGTAGTTGACAATATACAAAAATTTTGAGTATCATGCTCTAGGCAGGGGGAGCTATTCCATTACACTCCTTCCACATTCGGAAGCGGAGTGTATAGGGGTGGTGAGGGGTTTGCAGGAGATTAACTATCATTGATAATTATCATAGTTCAGTATTACATTATTAAATAAAACATTGTAAAATTTCAACCATAAAATCATAGGACAAGAAGGCAAATTTAGGTAATTAATAGGGTTGTGTCCGAGTGGTTCGGCCGAATCCATTATTCGCCGAATTTAGCACACTGGCTTCGGATTCAAGATTTGGCACATAATGGCCGAATACTACCGAATCCCGGATCCGAAGTGTTGTATGGAAACCTTCAGTTACAAATGTTGTACTTCACTTTGCATAACAGTGCGCTTTTGTCTGTGTTATTTACTTTATTTTCCATAGATCTGCTGAAAGACGCGATGTCATAAAACGAAACGACCTCACTTTGAATAGTTCTGATAAATAACGCTAGGAGCTGTCACAAGTAACTTTTCCCGTCTTAATACAAGCAGTGGTACACAGGCTTGCTTAGTTAGCAGGCGAAAATATAAATACTGGCTAAAACTTCTCCTCTCATAAAAAAAAGCCTTTCAAATATAAGTGGCAACAAAAATAAATTTCTTCATGTAAATATCAACAATACACAAGGCTTTAGCATTCTTGCACGAGTTGCCTCATTCTGATTTCACGTATTGTTTCGGCAAATTGTGGGAAGTGTTGGGGAATGTGAACTGTAATGAAGTAGTGGGATTTCAAGAAGAAAGTTGTTTATTATGTGGGGAAAACAGTTCTAATCGTGCAGCATCCAAGGGGATGACGTCAATTCAGCAACCACTTGACGTTTGTTTCAATAAATCGTTTAAGGTCAAGCTTGAAACATATGTACACCTTCTGCCTTTGAAAAGTGACAGACAACTGACACTAACAGGTTGTGTAAAACGTGCAAGTGTGGCAATGGAATTGTGGTACCTGCAAGTGGGTTACAAATCAGATTGCGTAACTGGCATTTAAAAATGTTAGAGATAAAATGCACGAGATTGTACGAGGGGTACAATTTATTTTTGTTGCTCTGTAGTACGAAGGAACTCTGTAACAAGGAATCAAATGATGGTGATTCAGAATTACCTTACCGGTATCTAATTGTTATTATAAGCATTTCGCAAAATTTGTATTATTAGTCTAATAAAGTTGTTTTATATTTCCGCATTTAGTTTCATACAATAGCCATATATTTGAAGTCTTATCTAAAAGCTATTATGTAAAGCCAACTGGCAAGCCTGTGTTGCATCAATACGCCTGACGCTACAACCATTGCTTTCGTGCTACAACTTACGTGTTTTTCTATTAGGGGCAAGGGATTGTTCCTATGAACCGTGATTCATAAATTCCATACTCTTTTCGCCATAAGAATAATACAAATGTAAACATTACGTGATGTAATCTTCCGTGTTAGCTGTTACCACATTCAAATTCCGTCTGCCTAACAAACTCGAAAGACAACAGCCAACGCGGAAGAATATACGTATCATACTAATGTTTACGTTTGTATTAGCCTTATGCTGAATGGAATTGGTTAGAAATGAAGCACAGCAACTGACTTCACGTACTGAGTTTTAAATTTTCTACGAATAAAAATTCTTTGTAGATAAGTTATGTGATATTAAATGTTTGAAAGAATAAATAAATCTACAAAATATCTTTACTTAACCCTCCAGAATGCACAATCTGCGTGTTAAGTACTTTTCACAGTTCTGAAATGCCTTCATGGCAATAATAAGGACACCCACATCGAATAAACGCGGATTTCTGTGCCTGAATGTCCTGTCTGTCACTCATGGAATGCCTGATACACCACTATAAAATTATTTAACATTTACTCATCCTATTTTTTAAGAATCTATTTTTTAACTCCCAAAATATCTACTCAGGTGTTATTTTCGAGTCTTCCCCTTTGGAAAAAGGAAAAAATATGTAATCCTTTCCTTTCATTATTACATGAAAATGAAACATTTTGTAATAGAGTGAAGAAAGTTTCTTATTATTTTTTAGACCATCCAAACAACATAAAAAAAAATGTTTCATACAAATTTCTTTTAAGGGTAGGGGGTATTAAAAAATCCTTAATATTTAAAATAAAAATCTAAATGAAATTTTAATTTCTTAAAGTTTACTTTTAATGTTGTCATTTGGGATTCATCCCAGAAGGCTTTATCTTCATCACTGGCTGTGATAGAGTAGTTATTCTTTTTAAATGCATGTACTTGAGTTGACAGATTATTTGGGTTCGAGATTTGAAAGATTCGATTAGGTAAAATTGGGGTTCAACCCATCCCTAGTAATTAATTAATTAATTAAATTATACAGGGCAACACTGTATGGGAGTATTTCACATTCAACAAATGAGTTATTAGTATTACAGTGCAATTCATATCCATAATGGAAGATAGTTGCGGCAAAGAAAATTGTTATAACAAAGAAGTATTCGCACATAATATTCCAGCTAGAGAAGAAAAAAAAAATTTTTTTTTTGACTAGTTTTACTACATTACAATAATAAGTGTGAGAGTTGAGCAACAAGTTACCTGTAAAGACTATTACTGGTGGTCTTAGCAAGTGTAAACACTGGCCGAACTGAATCAGCATGAGTCTTGGGTGTTACATTGTTGCCCTAAAAGAGTAGCTGTCTGCGTTGTGATGCAAAACTTAAGCTCATTCTGGTGGTGATCATAAAAATATCAAAATAAAGAGGAATACAAAGTAGTTGTCTAGATTTTAACAGAAAATTTTGAACAATCTTTTCCTTCTAGGGAGTATTACAGTCAACTTCTAGTTATTAATATTAGGCATACTTGTATGCTAAGTATTCCTAAACAGAGTGCAAATGAAAAGTTAAGGATGAACACTAATTATCCATCTTTTAACCCTCTACAGGCAAATGAGTCCTATTTGGTGCAAATCCCAGTTACACCATTTGCATTAATATTATTGGGGTAATTACTAAATGAGCAGAAATATATTGAAAATACAGAGGGGCAAATTAGTAACAACGGAGTGCAGTGATGATAAGTCAGTTTGAACGATATTTCTAGGAGGTTGATAATGTTAACTTAGAGGCAACGGTTTGTATTCTCCAAGTGGTGGCAAGGAGATTGTTCTCGACGTGCGACAGTTATAATTGTTGGTATGGAAGGACGTGCAAGAATGTGATTGTCTGTAGTTCATGAGAACCGAAAGTTGCAACATAACTGACATGAAAATGTGTTGCAGTTTTTTCTTTAAGGCTATCCTCTCAAGGCAGGGATTATAGCTGGAGAGGAATAATTTTGTGTCTTCTTGTTTCAATACCACTGTAGGTCCTTCTGTAGACATTGACCATTTACACAAAGATCACCCCCTCGCACGGATCGTAACAGAGGTCCTTCCCGGAGAATGGCATGAGGGTATTTAAACTTAAACTGTGGGCTTCTTGTCATGTACAAGCACCTGACATCATAGGATTTAAGGACAGCTGTATCTAGGGAGGCATAAATGTAACGTGTGTTATGCAACAGTGCACAACTAATGTGTGAACCGACAGTTTATGCTGGTGTAACATCTGTTGTAAAAATTAAAAATCCGTATTCATGGAGGTTATACTCTGTGCTAATTTGAGAGAGGAAAAGAAACGGGAGGGTACAACTACTTCGGCAAGCAATGGCTAGTAGACTGACTGTAGGTGTATCCAGGAAGAATGCGAAAGCGATGGAGTGGAACATCAAGTGTATAAGAGTGATATGAAAAGGCGTGTCAATAGGTAACCTAATTACCTAATTACACGGCAGAAGTGAAAAGTATGAGACATTCTCTAACTGCACGTAGATTCTTTGCAGTTGCACTGGTGTGCTAATTGTAGACTGTGTGACATAATGTTTCGTCAGAAGAGGACGATCTATAGGCTGCTGACCTGTTCGTAAAAAGAACAATAGTGAAAACTAAGTTACTAGTGAATCACATTTTCCAACATCTACATAGAGGAGTAAGCCGGTTTGTAGTTAACAACATCCGTAGTCAAAAAAGCGCGTTACGTCTTTACCAGCAATGTAGTGTACAGCGACAGTGTTTTAATAAGTTCATAACAAAATCCTGTTTAGTATTGCTGCTTCATAAAGGCTTTCGTTTTATTTGCAGGTGATTAAGTGGCCATACTTGAATGAAAAGAACAAATGAATATTACTAGTAGTATATTATATAGGCAATTATTATAGGCGATGACTATAGGCGGACAGTGAATGATCTGCAGCTCAAAACTATGCTTGGAATACTTATTAAGTGTCTGGGCAATGAACGTCATGAGAAAACACAAAATGAACATTTAACTGACGTAAGTTAGTGCTGAAATAAAATACACAATTAATAGTATAACATAAAATATGTATATCAGGCAGCAAAATAATTAGGTGAATGTCTTGAGCAATCGGCATAGTAGAATATAGTAAGAAGCATGCAAGCTTTCATAAAGTGATGAGGGTATCACGGGATGGATACGAAACGTATCTTAGGCAACGATCCATTCCAGTGCGAAACCATAAGTGTGGATTGTGACTTGCTAAGAGAAAATGCAACTAAGGCAAGTCCAAGGCAACGAGTATGTACGTGTGGTAAGAACTATTTGTAGTTTAAGTGCTGGTAGGGAGCACCGAGGGGAACATATAAGAATAAATGTAAGTTCTTACTGATTTCTGAAAGTAAATCATAATGAGGTGGTTGTGGGTAGATGTTATTCACTGGCTGTAGTAAGTGCGTACTGTTCAAATGCTGGAGAGTGCGCAAGCAGCTGTAGCATTATCGTGTTGGAATGCGCCAGCGTCTCGGATGACGCATCTGATGCGTCGGCTAACGTGGCTGGTGCCGGCGCATTGTGGCAGGAAGGCGTCTGCGTTTGGTGGAGGTATTCATGTGTAATCATACATTCAAATGTAATTGTGTAGTATGACATCAAGTCGGCAAAAGTGTTCATCAAAGTGATTTGGGCGGATAAGTTTCTAATACTCCATTACTGCAGTATTGCACATGTTGTATTCTTCAAACTGAACGTCAGAAGGTGATGTAAGGTGACTGATATATCGTAAGTATGTTATGGTACGGAATTGCATAGGCACGGTTTCATCTCGGGCAGATGGAAGCGTTGGCGTGTTCGTCATAGGTTATCGAATAATTTCTTGCAAGAAATCCCAAGGGCTTAGTACAGTGTGAAGTGTAGTAGTGAAATGTTCAGCTGTTATTGTGATGCGACAAGAATTAATGTTTGTAAGGAGTGGTTTAATGTCCGCTGTAGAACAACAGGGGAAACAGATGAGGAAGCGAGGAAGAATGCCACTTAAGACTCCAAATATTAAACTTGGTTGTGTGCAATCGTGAAAGGTGGGTCATGAGCTCGCTTGGTGATATCCACATTAGACGAAAAGTAATAGGCAGAGAGATCAAATGGAATAGAATGTGTCAATTGTTGCTGCTATCGTATAAATAATTGTGTGAAAACATTGGTGGTTACCGCTCAAGAGGAGCGATTGTGTTAGAAATTTGTAGAAAGGTTGACAGTCGACAAAATTGCAGTGCTAGTTTATGCAGAGTGTTCATAGAATTTAAAATGGCTTGCATGTGGATGTACTTCAGTGATGTTACTGAAAGTGATTGTACTTTTCATGATTAAAATTTGTACTTAAAAGGTTATCAGGTTATCACTGGGGACCAATAATTAAAGGGATTTCAGAAATATTGGACTAGCGAACCAGCAATCTAGTAATCGAGGGAACTTCTATTGTTTTCTCAAGTTCTCATTTACTCAACTCATCTAGCTGAATGACTTTTCTGTAAAAATAGAGCATGGTATTACTTGAAGACACTTCTAACCCGATTGGAGAGCAGTTTATTAGCAATACAGAAGAAGAGGTATTCATAATAACATGCATGAACTCGCAGGCATGAGATAATTAAGTTGTTCAGACAAGGTGTATAGCACAGAGGGTGCACCGCTCAAGGTTCAAACAAAGCGCCTCGTGACGAAGCGGCACTGAGTGTGATTGGCCGCTATGCCGTAGATAGGCGTGGGGAGGGGGGAGCCTTCGCTGAGTCCAGCGGGTGGAGGGAGTGGGGCAGGCGGCATTGCGCAGGGCAGGCTGCCAGCTTTTACGCACGTGGCATTGTTGACAGCCGGCTTACATTGGATGACTCGATCAGCTTGTTTGAGCACAAAGGTAGTAAAAGGAGCCTCGGATGCCATGCCTTTCGACTCGTGTCAGTTGTTATGGTTTCCTGGTGGATCGTTGTTGCGGTAGGTTATATTGTCAGCTAGGCAACACAAATGTCTCCTGGCAGCATGTTTGCTAGCACAGCTAGGTTTCTACAGGTTATATTAGACTTGTACGAATGCTTTCTGATTGCTCTTAACATCACTCTATCACATAAATAAGTGCAACTGCACTAGACAATTAAAATTGCAGAAAAAAACATGCAATTAACAATATAGCAGGAACTGAAAATAAACAGCAACAAAACATCTTACTCTTAAGGCTAATAACAATATAGTTAGCAGTGTGGCAGAGCGCTGCCGTTGCTAACCAAATAAATGGTTGTGTTTAGGTAATGCTAGCAGGAATGTGTAGTGTGCATGCATGCATAGGAAGTTCTTAATTGCGTGATCGGCGGGCATATTTATGTCGAGACCTCAACCTGTACTGGGGAGGGGGGGGGGGGGGCTGATAGGAAGGTTTGCAGGCTGTTTCCTCAAAATAAAAGTTCGAAAAGGCTGTGGTGCCTTTGCAGGCACAGGTGAAGATGGTACCTCTGACCTTGGTAGGATCACAGGCAGTCCATATGTACTATGACAGTACGATCAGGAAGTTGTAATTCAGCATTGACAGTGGATGTCAATTGCAGAATTTTATACAGACCATCGAAGCTTGGGGGTGAATTTCTTCGTTCTCCCAGGTTTGATGGCAGTATTTCGAAGTAATGTCAAATCTCCAGGTTACTTGTTTGGCGGTATTTTTTATATTGTTGGATTTGACCTGACACCAAATAGCTTTGAGGCGTTTTGCCAAACCTTTAATTTCGTGAATATCTACCACTAGTGGTAATTTATCCACTTCATATAGCGAGTTCATGGGCTGTCTGTAGGCAGCCTCATAAGGAGTATATCCTATGAATTCATGAATATGTGTAATATAGGCAGACTGAATATAGGAAATATATGTTGGCCAATTATGGTGTTTGTCCACGTAGTAGGAAAGCATTTTCGTGATCGTGCGATGCACACGTTCTACACGACCGTGGATGAAAAGGGGATGTTCTCCACCTCTTTATGTTTATCAGTTTGCATACCTGGGTAAACAAACTTGCCATAAACTGGATACCCTGATCTGTGAGGATAGTTTCAGGGCTACTCAAGGGTAAGATCAATTTTTCCACAACTTGGCTGGCCACTGTCTCTGCTGACATGTCAGTGAGTGGTACCAGGATTAAATATCGGGAAAAATGGTCAATCATTGAAAGGATGTATTTATGGCCTTGATGAGCCTGAGGGAGTGGACCAATTAGGTCTAAAGAAACATAGTTAAAATCGTGGGAGGCCTGAGGAAGAGTTTGTAAAGGTATGTGGGGACGAGTTAATTGAGCGTGTCGTGCACAGGGTAAACAGGAACTGACATACCGGTGTATGTCTCACTTTCCATTATGCCACCAGTAACGTGCGGCAATTCGGGCGTTAGTGGCGTATTTCCCATTGTGACATGCTTGCACTGAATCATCATTTTGTTTAATGATACGCTCCCGAAGGGAGGAAGGGATGACAATTCTGAGCCCATGTTTGGTGTTCCGGTAAAGGATTCTATCTTTTAATTCAAATTGCGATAGGTTGGCATAATTTTGACATTAAGGATCCTGATTTTGGGTAGTTTTCAGTTCCCCTATTAGGACTTCATCCACCTGTACTAGTCGAATTTTCCGACTAAAGGCGTCGCGTTTGTGGCACACCTCAAAATCATATTCGCCTATTCTCAGGGACCACCGCATTAATCGGCTACTGGGATCTTTTAAGTTTAGTAGCCAATGTAAGGCTGAATGATTATATAAACTGCGGATTTTCGTCCAAAGAGGTAGCAACGAAAGTGTGTAATTCCAAAAAGGAGGGCCAAGCATTCTTTCTCTGTCATACTGTAATTAGTCTCAACTTTATTTAATTGGTGAGAGGCATAACCAATGGGTCTTTCCTCCCTTCTATTTCTTGGCCCAATACACTATCCAGTGCATAGTTAGATGCATCACATGATAAAATGAATCGTTTGGAGAAATCTGGGTATACTGGGCTGATGTCAATGTTTTTAATTTTTTTGCAAGGCTTGTTCACAATTTTCTGTCCAAAGAAAAGGGGTATCTTTCTTCAGTAAATTTGTTAATGGTTTAGCAATCTCTGCATAATTGTTAATGAAACGACAGTATTAATTACTGAGCCCAAGGAAACTATGTAGTTCTTTTACATTAGTGGGGGTAGGAAATGTTTTGAATGCTTCTGTGAGTTCCGGATAAGGTTTGACACAATTATTACTTATAATATGTCCTAGGTATTTCACTTGGGACTGAGCAAATTGGCATCTATTTTAAGACTTAAATTAGCATTTTGCAGCTCTAAAATACACTTTTTAAATCCTATGTATGCTCTGTAATTGTTTTAGAAAATACCATATCATCACCCAGATACACAAGACACATAGTAGGCTTTAAACCTCTTAATAATAAATCGGCAAATCTTTGAAAGGTAGTGGGAGCATTTCGTAGGCTGAAAGGCATTTGTAAAAATTTGTTCAGTCCACTATGGATGCAAAGTTTTCTGTCTATCTGCCGGAGCAATAGGAATCTGATGGTATCCACTCTGAGTAGTGAAATATCTGCAGTCACAGAGGTGATCTAACGTTTGTAAAGGATAGTGATCAGGAGTGGTTACTTTGTTTACTGTGCGCATGTCTACGCAGAGGCGATAACTGGTTTTGCCATTAATCGATTTCTCCTTAAGTTTTACAATGGAATTTAACCAAGGAGAGGCTGAGGGTTTGATTAGTCCGGCAGCTAGTTGCTGTTTAAGAGTGTCATCCACAACATTTTGCAAGTGGTAAGGGATTCTATATGGTTTTTGTTTTATAGGTTAAGTATTTCCAGTCAGAATCTCGTGTTCCACTAAATCAGTGGCAGGCAGGTAAGTGTGTTCTTCGAACAGCCATGCAAATTCTTATAATACCAACATTAATGCCGTTCAGTCGTTGGGTAACAGATACCTCAATTTGTGTGTGGAAGTTTGTTGTAACAAAGAAAGCCCAAACAGACAATACAGGTAATGATTGTGTATGTGTATGTTCACCATGTTGAGGAGGTACATAATCTGAATTCATGATAAAAACACTGGCAAGAATGGTACCACGTGGTATAAGCACATTTTTAGTGCTGAAATTGTCAATAGCAACAGGTACATAATTTCTCTTTTTGACCCGAGTGGGGTGGCACAAATTCCTCTGAACGTGTACTTGCAATTGATTCAGTACCTCGTTCTAAATGGGCCTATTAAAAGAGCCGCTTCAGTGTTTCCTTTCATTATTGTAGACACCAAGAAGACTATACTGATTCCTGCACGTAGTTCCAGTGCACTACTGGCTTTTAGCTCCGATTCAACCACCCGTGGAACAGAGGGGACAGGTCCTGTCTTCTTGTTCTCTTGTTATCAATCTGGGCTAATTTTCGAATTGGTCCGCCTGAATTGGTGCATGTGTTCACCAAACCGCTCGGTTCTGTTCCGATAATCGACAATGCTCTGAAACTTCTGCAGCAAGTCATCACCTAAAATCATATCAAACTCAACCGATTGTTTTCATACCACCTCCAGCGAAAACTTATACTTAACATCATCTATGCTAAACTGCTCTTGGCAGGTGCCTATTGGTTGTGCAATCCCTGAATCAATGCCCAAAATTCGGCATCTTGGTGATTGTAATTTCTGTTGCTGATTTGTTTGTAGGAAACTAAGACTGATCTGCACACCTATATCAAGGAGAATGCGGATATTCTGACCGCGTCTTTTCCCCACCAGAATTATATTTGCCACCGCAGGAATGCCATGGTAATGGATAGTTGTAATTAATTTGAGTGTGGGTGGGATGGGGCGACTAAACTGACCCTCTTTGTGTTTACTGAATCTGTCCCTGGCTTACAGTCCTTAAAATTTCCCTTTTTTAGGAATTGCCACGATTTCGCGATTTATCATTCCAAGTGGAATTAGTGTGGCAATTGCGGCCCGAATGACCAATTTGTTGCATTTAGAGCAAAATGGAGCTCTGCGTTGTTCAGCTGTGTGGCCCAGTTTTCCCCACTGACCACACATTCTCACTTGTGAATATAGTTCTGCTTCCTGAGGTTCGCGAAGGACCTGCCACAAACTTGTCTGTATCCTCATACAGGAAAGCTAATCTTACTGCCTCGTGTAATGAACGGGGAAATTCTATCTTGATTTGAGCACCATATTTAGGATTTATTCCCCTAATAAAGACATCTATTGCTCGGAATTTCGCCTCTTCTAATACAGCGTGGTTCTTTATGTGCTGAAGTCAGTTTGTAGGTCTTGCAAGCTACCGCATGAATCCTATCAGCAAATGCCTCATAGTCCTTGTTTTGTTTCTTTCACAAGGTTGACAGTTGGTCACAATTATAACTGACACATCTTTTGTCAGAATATCTTTCGATTAACCCCTTCATAATGGATTCAAAAGTGTTTGCATTTCTGAAAGTTTTCCAATGATTCTGCGTAAACTCGCACGTCTCTGGCGAGCAACAGTACGTCATCTTACCAAGCACATAGTTTACCAACATCTCTGATATTCTGCAAACAGGCCTCAATATTTTCTCTCATTTTCCCCAAAAACGAAGGAAGCAGCAAGAGTGGAAGCTATATTGACAGAAAAGAGACCGAGACTATCGGTTCCACTTTAGGTGTAGCGCAACTTTGCGTTTGCATAGAGAGTGCTACTTGAACCTCCGCGTCAGTTGCAGGAGATCTCTCTTTCAATTCTTGCAATTGCTGCCATAAATTTGCATTGTTTAATGTAAGCTGAGCCACTTGCTCCTGTATTCCCACTAAAGGGTTTACCCCTGATGTATCTCTTCCGTTTGAGGAATTCTATCATCCACTGAAGACAAAGCAAAGAAAGAAGGCACTGGCAGCACTTACTTTTGTATGGAGACGTCTGTGCCGCAGCCGCCGCAGTCCAGGCCGACAGGAACCGGACGGCATTGTGGGGACGGTGTCGCAAAGGCGATGCCGACGTGGGGACGGTGTTGCGAATGCGATGCCGACGTGGGGACGGTGTCGTGAGGGCAATGTTGATGTGGGGTGTGTGCCATGCCCTCAGTGTAAGGGCCCCAATCTCAGGTCCCGTACCCACAAGTGAAGTCGTCAAGCTGGCGTTGGCAACGCTGACGGTTGACGCGCTCCTCCGCCGTTGATTTTATTCCACAGCCGACCATATGGTGGGCCGTGCTACTTCTGCCACCAAATGTGGCAGGAAGGCTGAGGATGTCTGTGCGTGTGGCGATATGTGGAATAAAAACAGGAGGATGTGACTTAACTTTACATTTTAATGACTTTAGAAGTACATTTTTGAGAAGCAGACATAGTAAGGAAGGCGAAATAGCTGCCCATGTGGAGTATGGCCGCGGATGGCAGGAAGGTAGCCGGAGCTAACAGTTAAGGCATGTTGTGAGGGTGGAGTCTCAGAGCAGAAGAAGGAATCTGGTGGAACTGACCCGGCAGGTGGACATTGGCCCGACGATCACACGATTGCATGGAGCTCACTGATTTGTGCGCCAATACTGCCAACTGTTAGGGGGTAGTATACCCTCGTCAGCAGTACTGAACCATCGCGCAGGGCTGAGGCTGCAGGCACATGGACATACGTGTGATGGGCAAAGTCCAGCGCACAGCCAGTCACTGCCTGCACTGCAGAAAAGTAAGAAAAATTTCCCACTCCTGTATGTAGTTGACAATGTACTAAAATTTTGAGGGCCATTCTCTAGGCAGGGGGGGGGGGGGGCTATTCCGTTACAGATACATGTACTTAGGCCTTTTTCTCATTCCCGTTTAGAACTGTAGTCAGGTCCTTATTATCTCTCATTCTTTGTACTGCACTACCTATCTGGCACCAGCTGGTTACCTCCATGAGTCATTTCCCTGTTTACTGTTAACAGCTTATCTATTTTTATAGGATAAGCATTGGATTGAAACCTTAAACTAGGAAATTATAGTTACTTCCAAACAAAAGACTTTTATGTTCCTGTGGCTTTCATTCTGTTACATCAATAAGTATGTCATAAATGAAAACCAGTAAATTATTAGCAAATTTTTGCAAATTGTGCAGGTGCAACATGTCGTCATTAATGTAACTGCTTTTGTACTCTGAGTGCATAGTGTTTTACTACCAAACAGGCGTGTTGTAATTCATACGAGTCTTGCTTGACCAATTAAAAGAGCACAAAATGCAAGAGGAGCTACCTGCACCAGTACTTTAGGGCCAAGTAAAGAAGCCATACCAGCGATCGGCAATGGGCTGGTAGTCCAGGGTACTGAGGGATTTCAGTTAGGTCTGTACCCGAAAGCTTACACCCGCCCTATTTCGTACCTGATACTTGACTCAGACCAATATTATTTAATGTTTTGATTGTGCTCATTTCATTCTGATTGTAAATAGGATTATAAATCATTTAGAGTGGCAACAGAATCTTCTTCTTCCCCTTACATGTAACAAATTGTTCATGTGTTTGTGTTTTTATGCCATACAAACCTACAGTTTTGTTTCACTCTTCATGAAATTTTGCACGTTTTACCACCTAAATAAGAAGAAAATTATAAAATTTTGTATGCTGCATGGCATAAGTTATTTAACCTTTGGAATTCAACAAAATCTAAAGTTTGCTTTCGATTTTGATGAAATTGCGCACACTTCACCTTCGAAACAAGAGGAAGACCACTTTCTATATAAATTTTTGTATGGTGCAAGATGGAGGTTTTCATACAACAGACTTTGCCGCTGTTTTAGCTGTGAGAATGGAAGTTGGCACATGCATGTGTGTTATTACAGAGAAGAGTTTCAATTCCATAAGCCACTGTATGGTGCATAGTGGAGAGTACGTTGAATTCAAAGCGTACCACCATTTCACCGCAAAAAATTTTCAAGGCAACTCCAAAATCCCTATGAGGCAATGTGAGGCAGGAATTTCCTGTGTGTCCAGGGTGACAAGATCGAAGGATGGCAAGTGACGTTGTGTGCAGTCTGCCACTGCCACAAAGCAGACACACACCCTGTTTGGTAACTGCTACTGCAGCTGGTCAGCAGCATGCACAGCATAATTGGGCAGCACCAGTCCATGTGGAACAGGTCTAGTGCAACAGAGTCTCGTGGTATGCCACATGCCACGTGTGTACTGCTGACAGTTCATCAATATTTCTGCTTTATTTATGTAGTTGACCCCTTCAACCAACAGAATGAAAAACAATTGCAAATAACATAATTATTCATTTCTGTTACTTCAATCATAACAGTGTTGAGTACTCCACAGGAAAACTCAAAATTAATAGTAGGCCATTCCTGTGCCTCTTATTTAATTCCTTTGTCAAAGAGAATGAAGACACAGAGTAAAACAATGTTATGCTGCGCTCTATTACAGTTACCTTTTGACATAGGTCATATCCATTTCAGATTATGCCACATTTGAGACTTATATTTCCATGAGTTATCTGGGGGACGATGTAGTATTTGATTGAACAGGGATCTGAAGATGGTAACAATGACTGTCAATAAAATTCTTCGGGTTGTTTGGCTGAATTGTCAATATATAAAAATTCCCACGTTTTGGCCACTGTTGCAAGTTGCCTTTTTCAAGGTGTTTGGCTGATTGCTGGATGGAAGGGATTGCTGGTACTTATATAATAGTGGGAGAAGCTGTTATCGAAGTATTAGGTGTTCCTTATTGGTGTTTATATTAGAGCGTGTAATTGGAGGGAATACAGGTATTTGCATTGTTTGTATTGTTTATTTATATTGGCGGATATTAGCGAATGAGAGGCGGGCAGCGGTTATCACGTGACGCTATTTACTTGCTTCCTGGCATTGGCTGGGGCGTGGTAGTACACTGTGTACATGTGGCCACAGTGGTGTCCTGCACGTGAGTTGGTTTGCGCACTGTCCTCACAAAGAGTTGTCACTGCTGGCAGCCAGGACACTGGTAGCCTGTTCAGGTTGGTGGGTTGTACGGCAACAATGAGTTACTGGAACTAGTAAAAAAAAGATTTACAAAATAATTAATTGAAGGTGTGTGTTGGTCTGTTTTATAAGTAATTATACAGACCAAACAATAAATGTCATGACCACTTGTCACCTTAATAACATTGGAGCTGCTAGTGTGTGCAGCCTAATTTGCTGAGCTTTGCAACTGTTGCAACATGTGAGGCAGCCCATGCTGGTTCAGAGGTACTATCAGCAGTGGCCAGTGCCTCTAATGTTACTGAAGCAAAATGGGCAGCTTTGTGGCTAGTACCCACTTTCACCTTCCACCCTGAGATTTGTGACCACACCGCTGTTTGCCAATCACTGCCTGGCAAATGTCAACTGACAGGAATTGAGGAATTATGATGTCCAGTTTAATCACCAGTCTCAGACAGTGAATAGACTGCAAAAATGCCATGGCATTTGCTTCAAATGCTCAAGTGCCACCACAGCCCAGGGCAGCAGCCTGAAGGTGTTGACCATGTACAATACAGCTGCTGGATCTTTACGGATGAGCCTGTCGACTGTGGAAATACAGCCTCCAGCTGTTTATGCATGATGGCCAATTCCTTCTGCATCCATTCACAACAGGCACAGTGTCTATCCCCATGTAACCAGCAATTTCTCTCTAGAGCATAAGTAATATACACTAAGCCAAGAAGTTGTAGTGTGCAGTCGATGGTCAGCTGGTACTCTTCCTGTATCCTGTTTGCAGTTACATACATGTAACTTGCTACTACTACTTGATGATTGTTTTGTCTGCTACATACTACTGCGTATAATTTTTTTGATGCAATAATTAACATATAAAAGTAGCAAAAATATTACTGTACTGGACTAACCATTGCTTAATCTGCTGTTAATTGTATATTTGGAAATTTAAATAATGTAATAGTTTTGAGCCAAAGGATCTTCGTTTACCATATTCACGTGTGTACGTCTTAAAATTTCATGCATCTGTTGTCACTTTACACAAATTTATATTTTGATATTGCAAATTTGATTGAAATGATTGTTTGGCTATGAAAGTATCTGATAAATCAATCTATCTGCCAGTATTACTACCCCCGCATTAAGTATCATCTCTTCATCTCTCCACATCCCCCCCCCCCCCCCCCCCCCGTGTGTGTGTGTGTGTGTGTGTGTGTGTGTTATTGCCATTGAGATCCTTTTCTTAAAGACTTCTTTTAAAGTATATATAAAACATTCTCAATTGGTTGTAGAGGCATAATGTTTGTACTAATAAACACCTATTCAATAGGTTGTACATTGATTGTGGATACAAATTGGCAAAATATGTTATCCATTATATAAAGAGAGAGAGAGAGAGAATTAGAAAAGGGTGTGTGAATTATTGATGGTATGGGAACTTTTATATGCAAATATAATATCCAAAGGTCTTGTGTGGACTTAATTTGCATGTCACCAATGTTTGGATTTGAACAAGAACAAGAAAACGATCTTGAGTGTTTTTAACTTTAAAGTGTGAAATACTGGAAAATGATGAGATTTGATTTAATTATATTTGTATATATCTTTTCCAGATATGTCACAACAGATCTGGGGAAATCAACCCAAAGAAAATAAGTGCACTTGTAGATGCATATGTTATGAAATACAGATACCTGAAAAAGAAGCAACTAGGTTCCCAGAGGAAACAGTCAAAACCGTAAGTTTTAGTTTGAATGTTCCTTTTAGACTTGTACATTATCAGCGATCAAGAAGTTGTATATTTATTTGTCCAGTAGTGAATGTGAATGTCCTTAATGTGAATATCGTATAAATTAATATTTATGATTGTAGTTAGACTGAAACTAAGTTTGCTTTTAACAAAAAATGGATTTTGGCCCTGAAGGGTAACATTGACTGCATGTAGTACTGCACGCAAAATATCTTAGGTAATGTAATAAATGCCTAACTCGCACAGAAATATTTCTTATGACATAAGCATATCATAGCAGTTAAGTTGAAGAATAATTGTTGTTGTTGTCGGTGGTGGTGGTGGTGGTGGTGGTGGTGGTGGTAAAAATAATTTTTAATATTGCCATCACTTCCCTGGTAATAGTTCAGTTTTAGCATATGTAATCTACATTAGGTACTACAGTAGAGTCCAGAAGACTCAGTCTAAAGTGGACCGAAGGTTGGCCAAGATTGTGAAAATGCCGGGTTATCGGGAATAGTGTTGAAAAAATAGATAACATTATGTTATATATATATTATTGTTGCTTCACAATACAAATGATGGAACACAGTAACACAAAATAAATGTAAGACAATATCTCACAAATGAAATTTGTTACTTACAATCACATGGACTTCACAAAACGTGGTTAAGGAAAGACAAAGGTTGTAGGCAGACTGTGCAGCAGAGCGTGTGCGGCCGCATCACATGAGTGTCATTGTTGCCTTCTATAACAAAGTTCATTATTTTCCATGACGCCTAAGCTGAGTTTAAATGACACCGTGAAAAAATGCACTCCCATAGTTTTGATCAAGACTGTTTTTAGTATGAAACAGCATCTACATACTTCATTAATAAAAGTTTCATAAATAGAATGTCCAAAGGCATAAGAAGCCTATACATAGCCTGTACTGCTACACATTACCATTTCAGTTCTACCTTGTATTATGGGAGCACTGAATAATTCCAGAGGGTGTGCGGGGTGTGACCAAGTTATCCGGATTGCCGAGTGCCGAGTTTTCGGGACTCTACTGTATTGTACTCTACTAGCCAGATGCAGACAACCAAGCAATGAAGGTCATGTTGCACATCCACAAGAGAGCTGTACTAAGTCCATCTGGCAGGTAGTCTACACTAACCGGACAGATAACCTCATTGTTGAGCACCTCATTGCCCACACACGCCTACACTACCTGTTCTTTCTTGCCCTCGAGTATGCTTAAGGGTGACAGGTGCCCTTGCCACATAGGGCAGCTTTGACACAGCCTAATCTACAAGATACAGTTTGTGTGTGTGCGATCAAAAACTTTAATATGATATATTACGTAGGCCATTTTCTCTTCTATGTTGAATTAACGATTCTTTTCTAAATCTCACATCCTTTCAATAATTTCATTGGGTTTCATAATAATGATTTTAGTTTTTTAGTATTATCATCTTTTTATGAATTTTTAAAATTGCTTTGTTAGGTGTATTTTGATAGTGTAGCTTTTTTATCTTTGGCTGATGTAATAATATTTTGCCTGTTGTTTACATACAATTTGAGTGCCAAGATACTAAACTTGATGTTCTTATAGTGTTTCCACCAGTTTTTAAATATTTTTTTATAGTATCACATTATTTCCCTGCTCTTCATTCCTGTCCATTTTATTTGTAACAGAAGCTAAACACTATTCCAAGATTCTTTAAATTCAAAACCTTTTCTTGCTACAGATGTGCTCTCTGCATTTCCATGTTGAACACAGCTTCATTTTCTTCATATTGCTCAATTTTGCTGAGAGACAGCATTATAGCTGCAATGAAATACTCATCTGTTTTTAAGTAAACTATCTGGAACTATCTGGTTTTGGGGAGAGGGGGGGAGGGTTTGTGCATCTTACAGGCTGATATCTACAATGAAGAAATAACTGAATCTCATCTCTTTTGTTATTTTGTCATAGATACTATGCTGCAAATTGTATGAAATTTTAAAAAATTTGCTGAGGTTTTATACAGTTCATTTTAACTCATACAATTCACTATGGTAATCAAACTCAGGTATCTGGCACTGGTGTTACTTGCTTAAGAGCAGAAAGTTGCAAATTATCTCCAAGAGAAAGTGACATGTCTCAGGTGCTGATTTTTACTATCAAGTTTCCCTAATCTTCTTTACTACTTTCTTTTACCAATTTTATTATAAGTGAAAATGTTTCAGGACCTGTCATCATTCATTTGCAAGCTTTAGAGTGATATCTTATGCTTCATCTTGCAAGATATTTCAGCTTTTTATATATAAGTGTTTCCAATTTTCAGTATAATGTCTAGGAGACAATTATAGATAGTTTTAGTGGTGAAGATGCGCTCCTCCTGTCCCCTTTAATTATCAGTGCAGAACAACCTTCCACTGCAACATACAGGGTGTGATCAATAAGTAGTAGAACTGAATTAATTTAATTTTTTTCCTTTTTTTTCTTTTTTTTTAATTGAACTAACTTAGACATATGCTTAGCATTCCTCGAATTGCAGCCTTGTGCGTCAACACAACCTGTATAACCTGATTCCCACTACACATCTGCCTACTGTAACTCGCTTGCCATGATCCTCTTTAGAGACTCCATCACCTCATTTTGGACATCTTCTACGGAGCTGAATCAGTTTCTTTTCAGGTCCTAGTAGAGCCAGGGAAAGTGGAAGTAGTCCACTGTTGACTGATCTGGACAGTAGGGAGGTTGAGACAATGTCTCAACCCAGGTGTTACAACTCCAACGGTGCACAGTGACACGATGCATTGTCATGGTGCAGCTTCAATAACTGGAAATGTCATGTTGCACTCGGAGAATGCACTTGCACAACCTTACAAGTACTTCCACATAAGATTTAGCATTCACAGTTTGTCCAAGGGGCACAAACCCCCAGGGAACCACAGCAAAATGACCAAAAAAAGCAGGTGACCATGGCTTTCACTCTTGACTTGGTCATTTTGGCTTTATTTGGATGCAGGGAATTGGCAGTGTGCTACTAAATGCTCTGGCATTTGGTCTCCAGGTCGAACTCTGAACACTACAATTTGTCAACGGTAATCACATTGTAAAGACAATTTCGGTATTATTGGACACAGTTTAGAATTTTGTGGGATATTTGACCACAATTCAGTTTTTGTTCATCACTCAGGATAATTTAGGTGCACATATTTTGCTTGGGCAAATCTTCTGTAACAATTTTTTGGATGGTACCATATCAAATTCACAACTTATCAAACATCAGACGAATGTCTAACAAGGAGACCGCATGCGTGTTGGATTTAAAAGTTTTTTCATATTTATGATACGTGAAGTATAGAACCACCTATCCTACAGTTACAAGGCCAGAACACTACCACCTGATCTACCCCAACGGATGCTGCAATTGTTTTAGTTATTGGTACTTACATGTACTTGCAAAACGTGAAAGTTGATTTTCTCGAGAATTTTTGAGTGTGTGTGTCGAATGGTTTTGACTGATTGTTATTTAAGTTCTATACTTCATGTACCGTAAATATAAAAAAAATTCTAAAACCCGACACCCACGTGGTCTCCTTGGGTCAGGAGCACCTTCACTTTCAACACATTCCCATCAATCCTTGAAGTTGATGGGCAATTCATCTGGCACACTGGTCTTCTTCTTTTATCCTTCCCTCCTGGAATAGCTTGTGCCACATGAACACTGTTGAGCAGATCAGGGCATCATTTCTGTAGGCATCGTTAATCATTGTGAGGGTCTCCGTCAGTTTTTCCTAGTTTCATGCAGAATTTGAGGGTGCAGTGCTGCTCAACATTTTTCTCCAGCTTGAAGTGTGACCCCACTACTGCATGGAGGACGACAAAAATTGATGTGCTCACTCTCTGCTAGCCTGCAAGTGAATTTAAAAATATCAGTCTATCCGGAAGGCTCCCCACTATCACACCAAGGTGGTCTGACCTCCCTCTGCCATTCAATTCTTGCTACAGAAATTATGTCCTACTTCTTGTTGCTCATACCTTGTACGACGAGGATTCATCGTTCTTCATCACCAAAAGATGTTGATGATGTATCAGAGACTGTTATATTGTCTTAGTCACAAATAGATGCCAAATCTTGTTGTGAGTTTTCTTCATTTACATGCCATAATTTTATGAGACCATAAATACTTTACAAATCTGAGCTTTCATAAATAACAGTGTAATGATGGGCTTGTTTGTAATCTAGATATATTTGCTTTTCATTTAATTAATGTAGCCCACACTTATTGTGAAAGTAATTATCATTTACAAGCACATTTATTTCATTAAATTACGATGAATCGCATGTTTTGTTTGCTGTGTGAGATATCCTACATAATAGTGGAAACTTCACTGTAATACAAATGTGCCCTCCAGCATGAGTCCAGGGACCTGGGCACGTGTTAAACCACACGTGCCATTTGGGTACTGCCACCTAACACCGATCCCTCAGAGATACAGAAATGGGAACTTGCCCCCCCCCCCCCCCCAACATATCCTCCCACCATCCTCCTGGCCTAAATCTACACTAACTTCTACCCCCTCCCCCCTCCATCATCAACTCACCTATCCATTACTCATTTCTCAC
Source organism: Locusta migratoria (assembly GCA_026315105.1). Classification (NCBI taxonomy): domain Eukaryota; kingdom Metazoa; phylum Arthropoda; class Insecta; order Orthoptera; family Acrididae; genus Locusta; species Locusta migratoria. The sequence continues at coordinate 448,448,916 of CM048755.1, read as the reverse complement.
CCCTCCCTTCCTTACCTCCCCCCCCCCCCTCTCTCTCTCTCTCTCTCTCTCTCTCTCTCTGTGTGTGTGTGTGTGTGTGTGTGTGTGTGTGTGTGTGTGTGTGTGTTCTTCTATATCTTTCCCTGTTTATCAAAATCGTTTACACACCCTGCCCCCCTCCACCGCTCAGCAACATTCACTTCACTCATCTTTTCTTCTCTTTACTGTTTTGTCTTTTCTCTTTGGTTACATATCCTCTCTGGCTTGGCTCAGTACTAATATACAGTATCTCTGACTTCTACACTCCTTAAACACCATCCTCATGACCTAGGTCATGATTTACCTTTCCCTTCCATTCCCATCCTTTTTTTCTTCCCTTCTCTCCTACCTGAAGAAGGAACTGTGTTCCAAAAGCTTGTCCTTTTCGTCCGTTTTCTTCTTCATTTGTGTCACTATCGGCGGTACAGCACAAAGGCAACTACTGGCCAGGCAATCTATCGCCTTTGAAAAATAATTTATCATCTCTGAGGAGAATTTCCATTATTAATCAAGAATTAATCATTGTTAAGGTTGCTATTCCTACAGGTGTTAGGATGTAATGTGGAAATGAAATTGGGAATTGGAAGTAGTTGTTAAGTCTGTTGAAGCTACTTGAGAGTTGAGATAAAATCACTTATATCAATATTTATCTACAAATCTAACAAGGAATGCTGTTTAATGAATACAGGACTGTTAAAGCAAAGAGTATCACTTTCCTGCAATTTGTTTGTTCCTTAGTGGTATTAGTACCATCCATGTGCACCCATACCTATGGGCAAGGGGAGGCTGTGCCCCTTTCCCCAGCCCTCATAGAAATGAAAAACTAGTAGTTTTTAACCATGAATATTCTTTTAAAATGACTCAAAACTAATTATTTTAGAAACAGTGTAGTTGTGGTGATCGCTGTGTCCCCAGTGGGGTAAGACTGCAAGCAAGTAGGAGACCTGGGTTCAAATCCTGGCCGGATACACATTTTTCCGGCTGCGGTGGCTGAGCGGTCTGCGGCGTGCAATCCTTAGTGTTAGCTAGTTCATAAGTAGTTTGTAAGTTTAGGGACTGATGACCCCGTAGTTAAGTCCCATAAGCTCTACAAACATTTGAACATTTTGATACACATTTTCAAGTTTACCCATTTTCAATTAATGTAACTATTTTATTAATACTTAAAAGTTGAAATTTGTTCTCCAAAATGCTTTTATATTTTGAAGCGAAAACACATGTTTACAGAGTCCATCTATGTAGTCTCTTTTTATGACTGCTCCTGGGTTTGTGCTCAAATTATAAAAATGAGGCACTGTTAAAGATGACTTTTCTGTTCTTTGGTACACTTCTAGAAAATTTTCTAAAGACAGGATTGTCTATTTATACTAAGAAAATGAACTGTATAATTTCGAATAATAGTGGGCAGAGTAAAGTTGAGAATTTGTATCTGATGAGAAGTGTGCTTGAGCAGTCGTGCAGTTGTGATCTTCACTATGGCCCCAGTGGTGTACGGGTCAGTGCAACTGCCTAGCAAGCAGGATACTTTGGTTCAATTCCCAGCTAGGTGCTCATTTTCAACTTTTCCCATTCACAGTTAATGTCATACATTCTGTGAATATGAAAATGAACTTTCTTTGAGTATGTGCTGAAAGGGTCATTTATATGTATTCTCATTCAGTTTTCCTGGTTATCTTCTTTATTAATCCAGACTGTCATGTGGAAGTCAAGACTGACCCCTTACAGACAAGTAGTTTGAATCTCCCATCTATAAATGACAGGAGGAGTTGTATCATTGAATGATTCAGATTATACCCTGAGCAACCATCCAAAAACAAGTGTAGTGGTTATGTTACTAGATATTTCACTATCAGTATAGTTCTTTATGAAGGAGCAATCTATATTACAATCCTTTTCATGTGTACTTCATAGTAAATGTATAAACAGGAATTTCCTGTTTTGAAGTTAGTTTATCTAGAACAAATTAGAAATATTCCATATTTACCCATGTAGAGGATGAGGATTTTGCCCTGGATTTGTTATTTGAAACATATAGTGTGGTCTTCCATCCACAGAGTAGCTTAGATCAGTGTTTTTACATTATGTAATCAATTAGTAAATGGTTTATACACTTCTAACACAAGAAACCATATTAAGAACCAGATGGTTTTCACAAATGTTTAATGTAATATATCATTTGAACCGCATGATTTCTCAATATGTAAGTGCAAATATATAAACCAAGTATGGGATTGTTAGCTTCATAAGTAAAAAAAAGTGAAGATGGTGTTTTCGGATTTGCTTCTTTCACACTACAGGGCACATGATTTAGTAAGCCAATCATAAAGAATATTATGCATGCAGCACAAATATAATAAGACGGTTAATGTCTGTTATTGAAGGTACTTTAAGCTACATACACACTGAGCTTGAAACATTGTTTCAAAACACACAAACATCTATCCATAGTAGTACCTGTATAGATCAAAGGAAACAAAGTTTGGCCAGCTACCACGTCACCATTTCATAGAACTAGCACGTTGTTGTGTGTCATATGTTATGTAAAGTGTTTCATCATTTGTTGCATAAAGTTGTACTGTATTATTTACTAAGTTTTCTCCAAGGAGGAGGGGGCAGTAGAGTGCACATAGCAACAGGTTTAACAGGCTTAAGACTGATGTGGAATATATGTAGCAAGCAATAAAAGAACATCAATTTAACACACACACACACACACACACACACACACACACACACACACACACACAAATATGTAGATTCTTTGTAGAGAATTGCTTTGACATTTGGTGCGGACAAAAACTGCCTAGAACATAAAATGTTTCTTTCCAATTACAGTATTAAAAAAGTTTGGATAAGGCAGGATGGGTAGTATACAGATGGAGCAACCTGTGCTATTAAAACTGTGAAAGATGCAGAGAACAAAGGCTATGACTAAGCTCAGTGCTGTTTCATTATTGGACTTGTATGTGTAAAGGTCCACAAACTTTAGGTACAAATTTTAAAATAAATATCCCCTTGACAAAGAACAATGAGTAACAAGAATTCTTTGGTTGATATATTACTTTCTTGAAATTCCCATGTGGGGAATACATGTCAAGCTCCAAGCAAGTGGAATAATGGACAGGGGGCACTAAAGTAGTAGTGTGTGATAAGTTGTGAATATGGGCAGGGTGAGAAGCATGTCTGGGTTGCCTATGGCTAAGATGAGCACTGGCTAATAGCAAGAAATCTGGGTTGCAGTTCGGCACAAATTTTCAATTTTGCAGTCAAATTTGCAGATGAATTTAGTTTAGTGTCCTAAAACAGCAGAGATGTTTGAATATTTCTAATTTATAAAATGGCTGTTAATGTCATCTACTCTTTCACTCATGTCCAAAAGAACAAACATTGTAGATATAATTCTTTATTAGAGTTAAATGTTGTAAATTCTTTCTTAGACAAGAGGAGAATGGCTGACACACATTCTTTAGCCCCTCATCATTTTCATTGACTATTCTGCACCCCCCCCCCCCTCCTCCTCCCCACCCTATCCTCCTTCGTCACTAAAAATTCTGCTGCCGTTGCTCTCTGCGGAATCATTTACGCAAGGGTTCTTTAGTTAGACATTTAGTTCAAAACACTTACAGAATGTCTATTTGTGGTCTTCCAAACGTGAATGGGAAGATGTCATGAAATTACTTCACATAGTATCTGTATGTTATTTTACTTGTTAGGTATTTCTGATCAAATGCAGAGTATGTATGTAGATGTAGAGTTCTTTGGCAGGAACTGACATGATTTGATTATTGGTTTTGAACAGGTCTCCTACTGAGAGAGTTCTGGATTTGGAGCTTTCCCCCTCTAACCTATTGGGGACTTTCTTGCCATCTTGACTTTACAAAGTGTTTCATGCACTTTTCTGTTGTTCGCAGAAAACGTATAAAACCAGATTTAGAAATACTTTTGAAAATACTGTTAACCAAATTATCATACAGCTATGTCCAACTTTTTGGACTGCCAACTTTGCAGTTTGCAATCAATATCTAGTAACATAACCACTACACTTGTTTTTGGATGGTTGCTCTGGGTATAATCTGAATCATTCAATGATACAACTCCTGTCATTTATAGATTGGAGGTTCAAACTACTTGTCTGTAAGGGGTCAGTCTTGACTTCCACATGACAGTCTGGATTAATAAAGAAGATAACCAGAGAATACATATAAATGACCCTTTCAGCACGTACTCAAAGAAAGTTCATTTTGGAGGTAGACATAGTGTGCTTTCTTTTTTTTTTTAGTCTAAGGAGCCACCGTTGCTGAAAATATCTGCGTGTTTGATATCATCTATGCCTTCAAACTGCTGCTGCTGCAGCTGACAATCTCAAAAACGAAATCGCACTGACGTGTTTTACGGCCCACTTTAGATTTGTAGTTTTATAAGTTTTTGCAAAAATTTTGGATCAAAATAATTATCTAAATAATAAAAAAATATGGTGATAAGATTACGATTCTACTATTGTGGTAATATCTATGCACCCAACACTTAATATTCCTTCTGACCGTATTTTAACAAACAGTCAAAATTATATGATGTTCGAGTTAAGCTTTGACGAACTTTTACCTCTTCGAACTATCATTTTAATAACTCTCCCACATATTCATTATATTTTTCCGTAACAATACTATCACCTGTCTTGCCTTGGTAGTTCTAAGTTTATTTTCTTTGCCTGTACTGGTTACGACTGACTATAGACGGGAACGAATGTAGCATACATTTGGCGTTCAGACGAGTGACTATAGCCTGGATGGAACAAGGCATACATTTGGCGTTCGTAAATCAGTCACATAACATCCCTCACCCAAAAATCTCTTTTGCATATGCCATGTTGCTTTCTCTACTTGATGATTTTCTTATTATAACTCAAGCATTGTCATTTCAAATCAATGGCACACTGAAAATTATCAAAAACTCGTCGCTCTTAGGACAACGAATTATAATCTAATGTTGGTTAGTTAGTTAACACCTGCCATCGATAGTTCAAGAGTCACGGATTACTCTCGCTGCTGTTTGTCATAGGGTAATAGGTGAGGAATTAGTTTGTGGTGTACGAACATGTTACCCAGTGGTTTGAAACTTGCTAGGGCGCTGTTGCTCAGCGTGCTCGGTCAGAGGGTTGCAGGCACGGTAGCTCAACGCCCTCTGTAACAAGAGAACTGAGTTATCCGAAATGATCAAAGTAGGACAAAACAAACAAACGTTCACAAAGTACCCATTCAAACCGATGAACCAATGGAAAGAGAGAAAACGAAAAACAGTTCAACTAACAGCATCTGAAGACAAGGCCTGTTCATTGCCGTGCCGCATCATATCACACGGAGTAGGTCGCGATCCTGTAGTTCACTGGCTGGCCGTAGTGAGGCGCTGGGCCGTGCCCCATCAGCCAGCCAGTAAGCTACGTGATCGCGAGTTACTCTGCGTGACGTGACATGGCACGGCAGTGCACAGCCCTTCTCTTCAGATGGTATTGGTTCAATGCCATCTGAATAAAAAGCTGAGTAAAATTATCAACAAACAACCCAGAACAAATATGAACAAACAACCGCAAAGCATTGATTTCACTGAAGAAGAAAAAACTATATATTGCTCTTGCTTCCTAAAAGGTTTTCGCACACTCTTGTTAACTGAATGCAATGGTATTCTGCAAGATTCTGAGTTGTTCAAAGGTAACAGCACTTTCTCTGAAAAGCACATTTGTTCTGTTTCGAGAACATGCCATGAAATACATAGCAACGAATTGTAAACATGGACTTACTTAACACATGTACATAAACTGGGGAGGTACTTTTACAATGACTGTTGTAAATGGAAAAACGTTATCACGGTTTGAAATAGAATATTTGCCTTTTAGTTTAGCGCAAACAGTGTAACATGAACGAAGTCATATCTGAACTACAGGAAAGGTAATACCATCTACGTTAAAAGCATCCATAGCAACAATGTCAAAGACAAACATTTTACTCGCTGCATTGATTCTAATTAATGACTTTCAATATATTCCACAAATAGTGAGTTAACGCTTAGGGAAAAAAATAAATAAATAGATAAAAAAGGTAATTTGTTGCAATGTATACACTTCCCACAGAAATGTGGGACGTCCTTTATATACGAAACTACCTGTATGAGCACTTTGTGCGGAATGTTCATTATTACAGTATCGTCCCAGTTTACGTGCATATGCTTCAGAAGACCATTGTTCAATTCGTTGTTATGTATTTCACGGCATGTTCATGAAATGGAACAAACACGCATTTTAGAGGGAGCGTTCTTACATATACACAATTCTAAACATTGAAGAACATAGCTCTATTTGAGTAATAAGAGTGTCTGAAACCCTTTTAGGGAAAAAAAAAAGACAAAATAGGTAGTGACGGGTTCCGAACCACTGACCTTCAGCATCACAGACCAACACATTGCACACTATGCTACAGCTAACAATCACAAGTTCCGTTCTTTAATCTCGTACTATTGGTGGTAGTTGTTAACTGATGCTAATATGGCCTTTTTAGACACTAGATAATCATGTATCGTATGAAGAATTACATGTTTTTGTTAATTCTTCAGTGCGCCATTACTTTGAAATGACAACGTGTAAGTTACAATAAGAAAATCATCAAATACACAACACAAGATGGCGTATGCCAAGAGAGTTCTGGGCGCGGAATGTGACATCTCTAAATGGCTAGTTTTCGTTAATTCAATGGAGGGTGTCAAATCTCCGTTATTTTTGCAAATATATCTCAAATTATACGAGATATGAAAAAAAACATAAGGGAGCAAAGTGATAGAGAATTTTCTCCTCTACAAATTCGGTTATTCAATTTTCTGTCAAAAGACGATCACAGAGGCCCACTTTTAGTGTTACTACCGTAACCTAAAGTGGGGCAAAATCAAATAAACTAACATAATAATAAGTTATTGTTTGCTTTCAGTTACATGCCAAGCTATCAAATACACAGCAATTTAATCACTTACAAGTTCCAATTTCTTATTGTCAAGTTGTTGAAAAGGATTTTTTTCTCTTCAAATTAAATAGGAAATCATATATCAGACCTTGGCCTGTAACCTAGAATTACATGCGATAAATACCTCTGGTGCAAACAGTGGATCAATTTCCTTTTTCTACAGAATGATATATCTTGTGTTGCAGTGTGCTGTACTACTACTAAGTTGATTTCAGAAAAACAGTGACTTAACCCTTTTTTCCAATTCTTGATTCAATTTTACTTCACAATAACTGTTCGCCTACAGCAAGGATCACTCTGTTGTATTAAGAAGAAAAATACAATTGAAAATGACAGTTTTGAAACATTTGATGCACAAGATAAACTGTTTAAAACTCATGACTGACACATTTATTGATGAAAACCCCAATACAATGATTTTATTTTGAAACTTTCAACAACCATTTTATAATGGATGAAATTCTTGGTATGTCCTAGTTAATTTACATTTCAAATCACAACAACAAACTTATATCACAGTGTGGCAAGCAAATTTGAAAAAATACAGAAATCCATGTATCTCTATTGTTTAGACTGAGATTTATTTTTCACTTTTCACATCAGAAGGAAGAATCTACCAGTAAGTTTCAAATCTGTGGACAATTCATTGCAGAGTGAAAATTAACTCTAGAAGAAAAATGATTGCAATTTTTAAAGTTTCATCTGGTCCAACAGGATTAATTGAATCTTCAAGGGCCTGTTTAGGGTACTGAAGGCCTCATATGGCATGGGTAGAGCTATAGTTACTTGAGTCTTCCATTGTTACTTGAGTCTTCCATTTGAGTTGGTTTAATTTTTGTGTTGTGACATTAGTGTTACAGGAATGGTATGAGCATTAAGCAGTTGCACACATTGTCACAGTTTTAATGGACATTTCGCCTCAGTTTCATGATGTAGTTTCCCCACAATTGTGTAGTACTCTTTCCCAGTGAAGCAGACACCATCTTCCTTGGAAACAACAAGAAAGGGACCCCAATAATCACAGAATTGCACGAGTATCACCTATACAACAGATGGCTGGTTGTTGTGACGATGGGACAATGGCTGACATCACTGAGTCATTGAGACTTTTGACTCCAGTTCTCCATGGTGGCACATGCTTTTGACGTCTTCAGCAATGTACTCAGCTGGTGTCTTGTGTTGATTCACAACCAGCAAAGAATGCAGTGCATGATTCCATAAGGGTGATTTTTGTGACAGATATTGTACCCCATTCACTGGTGAATGTCTGTCAGAGTTTGTTTTCCGGCAGCCGAGAAGAGAATAAAAGTTAATTTTTTTTGTGCTGGGGCGCATTTTTTAACAATGTTTTCATAGTTTACATTTTGGTTTTTTTGCATGTACGATGAAAAGACACAGGCGTCACACTAATCCCTCATATATGTCATTGCTTTCATATCCACACCATAGCTGTGCTAGTTAGCATATACACTGCAGCAAGATCGTCACAAGTCAATCTTTTGAGTGCTTTTTATACTTACTGACCAAATAAATCAAAATGATAATTACTGGTTTAATTCTCTTAGCATTGTAGCATAACCTGTTAAAAGAGAGATAAGATGCACTACAAACTTACACGTAATATTTTGTCAAAAATGAATTATTATTTTCTAACTGTTTCACATTATTCCCTTACTTAAGTCAGTTTCATCAAGACTAACAAAAATTTTCATTAAATCTGGGGACTATTTGAAATGTGGGTTCAGTAGTATGGGGCTTTATTTATTTATTTAGAATAACCTCCTGCTCGTTCATGCATCTCTCATCACTGTTTGGGAACTTTTTTAAATTGGTGTCATTTGATTAGTTTTCATTATTCAAATTGTATCCCATGTTTACACCGCTTATTTTTCTCTTCCTCTTATTTTGTTGCTTTTCTGGGTTTACTTTCCATTTTATTTACATGTGTTTGTAGTTATTTTTCTAAGTATTCTTCCCTGCATTTCAACCATTAATGTTCTCCTTTTTCTTGATTTGGGTATTGTGTTAGTACACTGTAATGCATTATATTCAACACCTACTGTTCCACAATTAGTGTATATGATTGCAGTAGAGAGTCTGCCTTTTAGTTCTCTCTGTTTATAGCTGTAGGTGAATAGTGAATATTATACTGTTTTGTGATGTTATACAGTTGAAGTACTTCTATCAAAATGCGGTTGTGTTTATTATGTTTGTTTCTGAAATTATAAGGAGCTTTCTATATTGTAGAGCATTGTGTTTTCATGTTTGTTTGGCAATTAAGATTTGAGTTCCATTACAGAGCTTTTTATCATCTGAAGATCTGGCACTTTCCAAGCAACATCAAAATGTGTAATACTGATATTTAACTATTTTGATTAGTTAGGCAATCTGTATGTTACCAAAATGTTATCATTAATGTAAAGTACAGATCTTGAAGGGTTGTAAGACCAATACTCAGTTTGTACTATGTAAACAACCAGTTGATTTGAAACTGAACTGAATTTATGTCAATGTCTACACCCATTTCTAGTCTCCAGAAAAGTCATTATACTCAAACATAATAAATGTTCCAAAATTCTACAACTGACCGATGTTAGAGATATAGGCCTATAGTTCTTCACATCTGTTCGACGTCCCTTCTTGAAGCCGAGGATGACCTGAGTCATTTTTCAATCTTTTGGAATCCTATGCTCTTCTAGAGACCTATGGTACACCACTGCAAGAAGAGAGGCAAGTTTCCTCGCGTACTCTCTGTAAAATTGAACTGGTATCCCATCAGGTCCTGCGGCCTATCCTCTTTTGAGTGATTTTAAATTGTTTTTCAATCCCTCTGTTATTTATTTCGATCTGACAATTTGTCATCTGTGCGACACTCCATAGAAGGAACTAGAGTACAGTCTTCCTCTGTAAAACAGCTTTGGAAAAATAAATTTAGTATTTCAGCCTTTAGAGTGTCATCCTCTTTTTCAGTACCATTTTCGTCACAAAGTGTCTGGATATTTTGCTTTGATCCATCTACCGCTTTGACGTAAGACCAAAATTTCTTAGAATTTTCAGCCAAGTCAGTACATAGAACTTTGCTTTCGAATTCGCTGAATGCCTCTCACATAGCCCTTCTCTCTCTACATTTTGCTTAGAGTAATTTTTGTTTGTCTACAAGGCTTTGGCTATGTTTATGTTTGCTGTAAAGTTCTCTTTCTTTCCATAGCATGTTTCTAACTCTGTTGTTGTACCACGGTGGCTCCTTTCCATCTCTTACGATCTTCCTTGGCACATACTCATCTAATGCATATTGTATGATGGATTTGAGCTTTGTGCACTGTTCCTCAACACTATCTGTACTTGAGATAAAACTTCTGTGTTGAGCCATCAAGTACTCTGAAATCCGCTTTTTGTCACCTTTTCCGAATAGAAAAATCTTCCTACATTTTTTAATATTTCTATTTATGGCTGAAATTATCAATGCTATAACCACTTTATGATCGCTGATTCGCTATTCTGTGTTAACTGTTTGGAATAGTTTGGGTCTGTTTGTCACCAGAAGGTCTAATATGTTGTCGCCACGAGTCAGTTTTCTGTTTAACTGCTCAAGGTAGTTTTCAGATAATGCATTCCAAACAATTTCACTGGATTGTTTGTCCATGCCGCCCGTCATAAACATTTGTGTCTCCCAGTCTATAATCTGGTAAATTAAAATCTCCTCTAAAAACTATAACATGATCAGGAAATCTATTCGAAATATTGTACAAATTATTCTTCAGGTGTTCTGCCACAACAGCTGCTGAGCCAAGAGACCTATAAAAACATCTAATTATCAAGTTTGAGCCTGCTTTAACCATAATTTACACACAAATTATTTCACATTTCGGGTCTCCATCAATTTCCTTCGATACTATTGCATTTTTTATCGCTATAAACATGCCTCCCCTTCACTGTCCAGCCTGTCTCTGCGGGATACCTTCCAATCTGCATTTTGAATTTCATTATTGTTTACATCTGGTTTCAGCCAACTTTCTGTCTCTAGTACTATGTGGGCATTTTGACCGTTTATTGAGAGCAGTTCTGGGACCTTTCTATAGACGCTCCTGCAGTTAACTAATACTACATTGATCTTACCATTCCTTGCAGCAATCTGCCTACTGCTGCCTTGTTGTGGCTCAGGAGGCATTTTGGCAGGCTTAGGGTGGGAATTCTCTAACCTTAAAAACAACATGAGCACTCCACTCGTACTCTGCTAACCTTGTATCCACTTCCTGTGTGTAGTGCATGCCTGACCTATTTAGGGGGGTACTACATTTCTCCACCCGATAGTGGAGGTCGAGAAATTTTGACCCCAGATCTCCGCAGAATCATCTGAGCCTCTGGTTTAAGCCTTCCACTCAGCTCCAAATCAGTGGACTAGGATCAGTTCTAGGTACGACACTACGTATAGTTAGCTTGGATTCCACTCCACGAGCAAGGATTTTAGCCTTCACCGTCTCCGACAACTGCACGTATAAACTGAGGATGACCTCTGAACCCAGAGGGCAGGAGTCATTGGTGCCGACATGAGCAGCAATTTGCAGTTGGGTGCACCCAATGCTCTTTATCGCTGCCGGAAGGGCCTCCTCCACATCTCGGATGAGACCCCCCAGCAAGCAAACAGAGTGCATGCTGGCCTTCTTCCCCAACCTTTCCGCTATTTCCCTAAAGGGCTCCATCAACTGCCTAACATTGGAGCTCCCAATCAGTAATAAAGGTTATGACTTTGTAAATTGCTCAAAGTGCTTAATGATAGACTATAAAAATCAATACTTGTTCACATATTTCATGAAAGTGATAACCAGTTTCAACTTTTTACCCATTGCCCAATCTAAACACTTAGTGGAGACACACAAGTACAAATTGTCCATGTATCTAGGTGCCATTGCTAAAATAGAACACAAATGGGTTGATGGCAAAAAGATGCTCAGGGCAGGGAAACTTCTAGGATTATGAAGCAAGTCTCCACATCAACAAAAAGCTCATATAGCTTGTGCTGAAAAAATGACCTCACCAAGGTTCAGATTAAAGCCATCACATTATCCTTTCAGATGAATTACTACTCTGAACACTCAACAGAGGAAACTGATTGCTTGGAATTGTTTTCAGAATAATTGTTTCTGTTCTTTATAAGACTGATGAGGAAGAGTGCGTGTGCGTGCGTGCGTGCGTGCGTGTGTGCATGCATGCGCATTGTGACCTACATAGAACAGTGAGAGTAGTTCAGACTGTTTCATTATGTAATCACTTTATGCTAACACTTTACATTTTATAGAATGCTCTTCTTTATTTTCAGCTGTTCTACCCAAAGCATGAGGTTTTAAAGTTTCACTGTGGTGTGGAAATATAACTCAGTTTTATTACATTTTTAATAATGCCTGTTGCATGTATGTACTACCAGTGAATGCACTCGCTATTCAGAGGAACTTTCTGCACTTCATGTGCCCATCTTTTTAATATTTTGCCTTCCCAATCAGTTAAAAAACCATTTCTGTTATATTTCTTGTTAAGGAAGGCTATTTCAACTTTGTTTGGGATTTTATTTATCTATGGGATGCTTCAGTTGTCTTGCATGTGGTAGTTGCTTTGTCAGACATGTCCTTTATGCCATCTTGTTGACTCTCTTTCTTAAAAAGCCATAATATTTATTTCCAAAATGATCTTAATAGTTCTTGTTAGTATTATTACTCCTTATAATTTTTGCATTTCATTATTCATTGATTTATATTTTTGTATGACACTTGAGAGATATAGTTAGTTTTCAAATTGCCCTTGCATTTTATTTAATAATACATTATATTTCATGTTCTTCAATCCTGATGAGAGGTATCACTTCTCTGAGGAATAACTTTTTCTCTTTCCTCTAAGTAATTATATCAGTTTTTGTATTTCCTCTCCCACCATTTCTCCCCCCCCCCCTCCGTCTTACTCTCCCCTTCTCTCTCTCTTAATCCCACCTCCTCCCCCCCCCCCTCTCTCTCTTCCCCCAATCCCACCTCCTCCCTTTCTCTCTACCTCTCTCTCTTAATCCCCCCTCCCTCTCTCTTCCTGAGAAGTATGTTCCTTTCCTACCGAATGACGTATATGGGAAACAAGTGAAAAATAATTCCTTTTTCTTTGATTTCCATAGGCAAAAAACGACTATGTGGAGCTGAACTTTCTTTTGAAAAAGTAAATAAATAAATAAATGTGGTAAGTTAGTGATAGAAATTGACTTCAAGGATTTTGTAGATGAGCACAAAACAGACTGCCCAAGGCCCACTACGTGTGTGTGTGTACGCATGAGTGTTTGTGTGAGAATAAAAAATGAGGACACAAAAACAGGATTCTTTGCTGGAGCTAAAAGTGATCAACAGTTAATAAAAAGCAGATATATGCAACCACACTGCATTATATTTGCTACTTCTGTCTTACATTTCTGTTGTTTGATGTTTTGTTGGAATTACGTAGTTTTAATTTATGTCCAATTCTCATTTTTTATTTATTTCAGCCCTCGTTTCGACATAGACAGTTCACACACAAGCGGACATTAAACTATCTATTCTCACAGGTAAAATGATAATTCAGATGTGAAATTGTGACATGAAGTGACGTTTTAAAGTAGACAGAGAAATGTCTAATTTTCCACAAAATTGATTTGTATATGAAGTTTTAGTTGTGTTAGCTTTAACACACATGTACTGAATTGACTTTAAAGTGTTTAGTTTGATTATGTAGAAATCTTTTTCCCTTTGCGATCAGTAGTGTAATAGTTGTTTGAATAGACACATTGCGTTTCCTATGTATTTGTTGGTTTTTGAAGGTGAAAAGAGTGTGTGCTGTAAAGTATTGTGCTTTGTGAAGGAAGCCATTTCTGGTATTGACAGCATTATTACTTAATGTCTTTTCCTGTGTTTAGCTAAAAAAAAATTATATTAGCTTTGTGTAGGTGAAGGAAAGTACATTTTCTTGGCATTGCGCACCATTAACATGGAATTACTGTACCAGCACCATTGCTTGAAAACAATTTTCTGTAACATTTCAGATTGGGTTTCCAATTATTAATGTAGTGGTCATTTTCTCCTTTGTAATAGTTTGAGGTGACAATGTCTTAAGGGAAAGACTTGTGCTTCTGGCACAAATTGTTAAGTGATGATAGATTTTTTGTTGTAAAATACTTTTTTAAATGTTTGTAAATATCACCAGACAAAAGCTGTGGATTTATCCCCCCCCCCCACTTTGAGTAATGTGTGTATACTTGAAAAATCAGTGCACATAATCAAGACAAAACACAATATCATTGCCTTGTGTGTGTGTGAGAGAGAGAGAGAGAGAGAGAGAGAGAGAGAGAGAGAGAGAGAGAGAATGTCAAATTCATTATAATTACAAAAAAAACTTCCTTTATTATTGTTTCTAATTCTTTCACTTTAAGAGATACTCATTTACAAACAGGATACACTCATATATATAAAGGCTTGGTAAACTCATTATTTGCAGCTGTATGAACTGTGATCTACATGTTTCCAGTTTTCCATGTAGCTTTAGCAAAAAGCTGAATGAAATGTGTATGTAGACAGCATATAGTAATACAATTTTCATTTCATATAAATTGTATGAATGGTAATACTTTTTCAATGAATACCAACTGTGAAAAATGATTGTGGCATCTTATATAGTGAGGGAAGTAAACACCAACAGTAGATGGTGTAACCATACACCAGAATTATGCTAAGATTACATTCTTATTTTTATATATTGTGGGTAATGTTACATCATCATAAGAACATATGTAGGTCAATTACAACAAAACAGTAATACTTGTTACATGAACATAAAATAAGACAAATAAAATGTACATAATGCCATGGAATTGTCTGATATGACTTAAATATATCAGTCATTTTAACAGATCACTTATTTAATGTGAAAGTGAACAAAATGCTTCATAACTCTAAAAACATACATAGGTTGTTTACAATAAGATAGTAAGAACTTTAGATACGGAATTACTATGTAAGTTCTCCTGCTCATTTAAACTCTTCCAAAATGTCTTAACAGATAACTGTGTATGAAGACATGCAAAATTTCAAGCCCATCAGCAATAGTCAAGAAACTTTCCTTTTTTGATTTTGTTCGTCTTTTGGGCTTATGCCATCTACACCGAGCGAGGTGGCACAGTGATAAGACACTGTACTCGTATCCGGGAGTACGGTAGTTCAAGTCCACCTCCGGTCATCCAGATTTAGGTTTTCCATGATTTCCCTAAATCACTCCAGGCAAATGCTGGGATGATTCCTTTCAAAGGGCATGGCCGATTTCTTCCCACATCCTTCCCCAAAAAATCTGAGCTTAAGCTCCGTCTCTAATGACCACACTGTTGACGGGATGTTAAACCCTAAGCTTGCTTACTTCCTATGTCATCAACTGACACTGTTTACTTCTGTAACTACATACCATGCCACAGTCAGTTTGACACTTTTATTATTCAGAAAAGCATTGGTATTTATACTGTTTATACAGGGTGTTCAGAAATTCTCGTTACCAAGATCGAGGACTTGTGAAGGGGACAGAGAATTTCATATTTGATACAGACTATCAGCCAGTGACACTATGCACACTTCTTCATCTTGGACAGTATAAAACAAAGTTCTTCTATGGCAAGCTTTTTTCTCTCCATAATTTGGATCAGGTAATATGGATCAAAACAAGGAAAAAAATTCAGTGACATGGGCTACAGCATACCTGATGAGCTGTGAGCACGTCTTCATTTTCGGTGCTGTGAACACACCGCTTCTACTTGTCAAGTGCTCATAGCTATTAAAGGTATGAATTTTAGAGTCCATGTTTATGATAGAATTTTGTAGTTGTTGGTTTGGTCTATACTACTGTCTCCCAAAATCTGAAAAAAAAACAAAGAGCTTTCAGTTGAAGAGATTGGTTTCACTTTCCCAAAGAGAAAGACCTATCCATAGGCCCGTTGGATGACATTTCCGAATATTGTTTGTTTATCCAAATATTTTATTTACTCACTCTCCACTACAGGTTCTCGAAGTTTGTAGTAGGAATTTACAAACCACCTAAATTAAATAAAAATTATACTGTTAGATGCTGTGCATGTTCATTTCATTAAGCTTTTTACTGACATTATGTAGAAGTACACCAATTATATCATATTTGTCTTGACTGTGTGCATTTATTTGTTAAGTGTATACATGTTTCTCATTATTAATAATAAATAAATAAGTAAGTAAATTTCCACAACTTATTTCTGATGATCAAGATTTGAAACACACAACAGCTAAAAAAAGATTTTGCGACCATGACCCTTTCTGTGCTTATAATGTGTAACAATTCTGAATGGTCAACTGCCTCTACCCTGATCAAATTTATTGATCAGATAATTGACATGTGGTTTTCTTAGAGCATATATATTACATTTTACTTTGTGTTCAAGTTAACTTTATTTGTGTGCTCTAATATACTCTCAATTAATTATGAAAATTCTCTACTGAGATTTGAAAATAATGTGCACAATGTCACTTCTTGATCTGTCCTCTTTGGTTTGCATTGGCATGGCTCAGTACTTATCATACAACATCTCTGAAGATGCAATGTCTCTGATGTCCGCATTCACCCAACCCACCTCATAACATAGGTTGTGAATAACCTTTCTCTTTTGTCCCCTTTCTCTTTCCTCCTACTATATGGCAAAGATAATATAAATTTTTGAAAGCTAGTATAAACCCTTACTTTCATAGCCTTTTGTGTAATTTTTTTGTGTGTACTATTGGCGGTACCAAACTATGATAAGTACTGGCCTGTCACTCTGTCTCTTCATAATATACTCTCAGTTAATCTAAAGGAAAACCATATTTTATCAAGGAAGTGTCCAAAATCTTTACAATAATTTTTGGCATGTTCGTCAGCTGTCTGTGAGTTCTGGACTTTGTTGTTGATACTTTTCCTTCCTGACTATCAATCACATAGCCCATTTGTTGTCCATATTAGTAAATACTTATAAAATATTTAATGGTTAAGATCATGCAGATTCACAATTGTGTGGCTCTGTGGTATTAATTAGATTGAGAAATTAATTGTTGGAATTGTACCATTTTGGGATAAAATCAGTATCAGGATAACAGCTGTCGGAAATGCAAGGATTTTATTGCCTCTTTTTATCCCCAGAGAAAATGCATTGTAGTAATTCATTAATTTGGTTGGGTTTGGATTATACTCTAAAAGAGAAAGCTCCCCAATTGTTTTTGAATAAAATATTACTGTGAATTTCTTTTTCTTTTGTTCGTTTAGAATAATCACTTCCTCAAGGCAGTCAGTTAATCCGTCTGTTGTTTTATAATATGTGGCAGTATGAAGCAAACATTGCAGACTTTACAATCTTTGGTGCTCATTGCAGCTATAACATTTCAAGAAACAATAAGAACTAAAGCATTTGTGGTATTTGAGAGGATGTCTCGGTCATTGATAAAGATCAACCATATTATGTTCTCTTTCATTGTGGACAGACTTTCATTTCTCTCAGAAACAAATGTCTATACTACTTTTTTTGCTTTTAGTTTCAGTGTAAGCTGGAAGATTTTAAAAACTGTCTACTGTAATATTGATATTTGTCAGTATTGTCTCAAAAATATTTAAAAGAATAATGAAGCTTATTTTCATTTTTCATGTTCAAAAGTTTATTTATTTTTCATTTGTATGCTTCATAAGAATTGTTCCATTACTACAAGTCTTCATAGATTTAATATACAGAAAAATTAAAACTGTACTTTTTCTTTGACCAAGGTGTTTGTTTGTTTATTTATTTATTTATTTATTTTATAATATATATTACACACAAGTGACTGAGATTAATGATATAGAAATAAATTCATAGTCTGCTCTTTTTTGTACATAGTGAGTACTTATTATTTTTCTGTTTAAAGAAACAATGCTGTTATGGTATTGATTAGGATATCATTGTTTCAGTCATACAGATAATTTACAAATCATTAAAATGGTTGTAATTGGATTTTGAGTGTGTTAGCTAGGCTAATTTATTATTGTTATCAAACTCTGGGCTAAAACAGTTTAGGATCAAAAATAATAAATAGCGGTAAATCATGTAGGTGTAGTTTGGTTCACTACTTCATGAGCAGTGAAGAAAAATGGTGTGTCAGAGCACTCCTACTATGTCAAATTGTTTGCTAATACACACTCAAAAAAAGAACAATGGATATTAACACTGTTTGAGAGTCATTCGTTTCTTTTTCGTTTGTTCTTACAGTATATTTTTTTAGTTTTTTTATTTGGAATGTGCAATATTTGCATATGTGTAGCTTACATTTACTTTGTGTTATTTCTGCAGAAAAGGCAAAGTTATTTAATGTGCATAGAATATAATTTGTAATAAGTTTAAACTTACAAGATATCGTGCTTTATCTTCATAATATTTTATGTACTTTCAAAAATTTTCGTTATTTATTTATTTATGAAGAAAATTTAAATGTATAGTATGGCGTGTTAATCGCTGTAATGTTGTTCTGTGGTCAATAGTGGTAACTTCTTCTGGAGTTTGCACTGTTCTATTCCTGACTGCATCATCATTAAATCTATGTTGCAGAGTTTCAAATATTCACTTTTTATTGCTTTTATGCAATAAGGAAGGACCTGAAAAGGTCATCTACATGTAAACTCTGCAGCCTATTTCATCCATATTATTAAGAATACTACAGTGTGTACTAAAATAATGTTCAGTGTGCTCCTTTTCCACCATTAAGGCAAAACTAATTTTTTTTTTTTTTTTTTTTTTTTTTTTTTTTTTTGTAAAGTGGCATACTTTTGGTTATGCTTTAAGCCATTGTTCCTATATTGGTGTCCCAAAAAAAAAGAGTTTTATATTGCTGCCAATTTGTTTGTTGGCAGTGTGATATGTACTTTTGAATACTTGTTATACTATCCAAAATAAGGTTAACCATTCCTTATTTTAGAAATAGTGGAAAACCTACATAAAACTACTTGTGTAGTTTGCTGTACCTTATCACTGGAGAGATACTGCTTCAGAGCATGTTATTCCTGTGCAGTATTTTTGAGTTCTCTTCAGACGGTCTCTGTTTTTATATTTGTGATTTAAAAATTTCTTCTGAAGGTTAATCTGTGGGCTGCATTTTGCCTTTGCTTCTGTAATATGATGTATTTCGAACTTCACACTGTATCTCATACTCTCAAATGACTATACCCAAATACATTTATTTGTAAGATATTTACTATAGTTAAGATACAATATGCTGTCATACAAGTATTACTTTTTCTCATGTTTTGTAAAACAAAGCTTATATTTTTTAGTAAATGCCGTGCACAAAAGAATTATATGTGCATCTAAATTTACAATATCATTTTTTTTCTGTTTTCATTTAAAGTTTTTATTTCATTACTACTCTTAGAAAATACAAGAATCCATGTGGATAACAAATGATATGCACACTGAAGGAGTGGTTTCATAGTATCACATTTCATTATACATGCATGCCATTGATGTTGGAGTAAATGATAAGATTTACACAGTTCTGTAATGTGTTCAATGTCCATCAGAGTGCTTTCGTAATGTCAGCACCCTGTTGTAAAGTTGGTACCAGGCAACTTCCATGAGTCAACCAAGAAAGAGATTTACGTGTACTTCGAAGTACCCATGATACCTCAAAGATGCGTTAGCCAACCTATCCACATACAGAAACATTTGACAGAGTCTACATAATTGGTCTGTGTGAAACAAGATGGGCATAACATTAAATTGCCAGGCATGTGCACCTTTCAGATGTCACAGTGGTCCAATAATGGAATCAGTGGATACATGAAGGCACCCATGCTTGTTGTGCAGCTTTGGGTCAAACAAGAAACACATACACAAGGGAGGACAGTTGTATGGTGTGCCAAGTGGTATGGGATCTTGTGACCTCTGTACCTGCCATCCACAAACATGCACTGTAGACCCTACAACATCCTAGAAGTTCCCGCACAATGTTTCGGTAACCCACATCTGCCAGATTGCAGTCCTACCACCCAAAGTGTCGGTTTTCAATTGAACCAGAACACCAGCTCTTGCGTTTGGAATCGTGTTGTGTCTGGGAGGCATGGAAATTGGGCGTGCATGACATTGCATGATGTTCTGTAGAAAATTATCAGCAGTCAGTCATAAATATTTTGTTTATTTACCAGATCTAGATTTTGATCACTTTGTGATCATTATCAATGCTTCAAACAAATAAAACTTTCTGACCTCCATGTCGGAGGTTACATTCATACTAATGAACATAACCTCCAACATTGGGGTTGAAAAGTTTTGTGCATTTTAACTGTTTGTTTTAAGCATTAATAATCGCCACACTGTGATCGAAATTTAGATCTGGTGAATAAACAAAATATTATGACTGAAAAAGTTGTGAGCATGAGCCATAATGGAATCAAGCCTGTTGCATGATGTTGATCAATGAGTACTGCTTCTCCATAATCTCCAAGGGCGATTGTGTTCAGGTTTGGCAGCATCAGCATCAAGACAGAGAGCACATCCTGCAAGTCTCATGGAGAGAGACATAGGTGAGGTGTACCTCTCTCATCATGGTGTGGAGAGCCACAGTATACACTTTCAGATCACCTCTAGTTGCACTTCAACAGACATTGTTGACGCAGCACTACAGCACAGACAATCTGCATTCATGTTGTACCCTGATGACACACCATTCTTGGACAGTGTTCAAACAAAATAATGCACACCCACACAGCTCTTGATTATATGGACTACCTACAGTGTATTGAAGTCCTTTTGTGGTCAATCAGATGCCCGGATATCTCCATCATCAAACATGGGGGATGATATTGGAATGGATCTTTGTGAAAGAGCCAACCAATTGGATCTGGAGTGACAGTTTCAACTACTGTGGACAAACTTTTCTCCAAAGGCTGTTTGACAGCATTCCAAATTGCATGAAGGCAAACAATGTGGCCAGAGGAGGTGCGACATTGTACTGATTGGCGTGAATGTTCCACCTGTAACTGCCGACGGCCTTGTTCCTTTCATCCTATACTGTAATCAATTTAGTGTGTCACATGATGATCCATAATATAGTGTTTCATTCACTTCCAACCATTTATTCTGGGTAGATCACTTCTTTTGTTAGGGGGTCTATATGCTATATGGCTAGTATACATGTGCCTACATAATAATTTGAATAAAACATTACTTTATAATGAATAATGTGCACAGAGTTTGATGTAAAACACAACACCAAGAACATTACATGTGGTGTACATTATTTCACAGATGAGAGTCATGACAGTTCTCAGGATGAGAATATGAACACTTACTTGCTTGGGCATAACCTGGGAGGGGACGGGGGGTTCTGGGGTTCAAACCACTCCCGAAATGTTGATGAAGTTAACACAAAATGGCTTCATTCTGCATCAGGATAAAGCCAACCTACATTTATGTCAAGCCTGGGAAGCCATTACACATTTCTGATGTTTCCACATACGATTTCCATATGCTTGGAGCCTTGAAAAAAATTTTTGTGGCCATCAGTATGTTTTGTACAAAGATCTAAACACCTGGGTAAAACTCATGGTCCTGTAACCAACTGCAAATATTTGTGCATGGAGGAAATAATCATCTCACAATGGTTTAAACTTATTAACTTTACAGTGATTACTATTGAAACAATTATCAGTTTACTTAGTTTTTCCCATGTGTGTTCTATTTTGCCTACTGCTTATAGATGTGTGAGTGACTTGCCCTTTTTCCAATCCCAAGGAACAATTTCTTGTTCAAGGTATCCACTGTAAGTTACAGTAAAGAGGGGGACTAAATCCAGAGGAAAATCTGTGTAGAAACTCAGTGACTCTGTCGGGCCCTGTAGCTTTATTTTCTCCAGAGAATTGAGCTGTTTCTCAACACCACTATCAGTAATTACAATGTCAGTCAGCAGTATTTTTTGATGTTCGTATGTAAACAAATCACGGTTTCTGAGAAACGTACTTTAATCTTTTATTACCACATTGAAACATTTTATGTACTGCAAAAGTTTCAGTTATGGAGCTCTTATCTGATGATATACTTCAGAAGTTACTGAAAGCTATACCATGGTGACACTCTAGTGTACAGTCCTTTGCAATGAAATATAAAGTAATAGTGTGTCTTTTGCAGCTCTTTTAAGAGTACGCATTATTACAATGTCCATTCATTGAAAACCTTCCTGAAATCATTTTCTTTTATGAATTTATCAATTGTTTTAAAAAAATTGATTGTATGACTTTATATAATAAAAGAAACTATTTTGGAAATTAAAATAGAAATGTCCTCTTATGAAACAATCAATAAATTCTGGAGCCGCTTCAGCTGTTTTTATTGAGATCCTTTTATGTACAGGTCCACAACCGGTTTCGCGTCAGTAGAGACGCATCTTCAGGTGTTAAACTTTTTATTCTCTCGTCATAATTTGTTACTGAGTCCCAACATTCTAGTTGGTTTCATCCGTCAATTGGTTAAAAATTCAATAGGGCCAAATACATGGGTCCAAGTCCAAAATCAAATGGTTGTCTTTCAGGATAAAAAAGTCATACAATCAATTTTTTTAAAACAATTGATAAATTCATAAAAGAAAATGTATTTACTCAGCTGCGGATGCCCCAATTATAAAATAACTTGTCCTCCTGAAATCATTTGATGTCTTCATTTGCTTGGGTATTTAATACAGTGTGAAGCATACACGTACTCCAATCAGAACCTTTTATTACTGTGCATGAAGTCAGAAGTTTGGATATGTTTCTGTGGCATTGCCCTCCTAGTAGTTGGTATTCTCCAGAGACCAATAACAGTGCTTGCTAGAGGTCTGTGAGAAGTTGTGTATTAACCATTTAGCACATATTATAATAATTAGACTTGAGACAAATGTGCTGAATTGTTACTCAGAAGGACCCTTTGTTACCCTCAAAATGCTTCCACACTCCAAGCCATATAAATCTGGGGATTGATGAAATGTGGCATGTGAAATTGTCTCAATGAGCAGTATCATGGGCTTCAAGTTCTCTGCTTTTGTAACTGTTCTCAATATTTTCCAATTGAGATTTTATATTGTATGTCATGACCTAAACCATTATCTTGCTGTTTATCTGATATGACAATCAATTATGTATGGTTCCATTTTCTGGACCCCCAATATTGTGTAACATCTGTGAAGTCATCCTTGCAGTACAGGTGGCAGATATCTTCCAAAAAAATGCAAACTCTTGCAGACATTGGTGGCAACAGTTCATGCCATAGAAGATACATCCATCAGCCCAAAACGTTTTGAGACTGGATTCATAAAAAATAGACATAAGATGGTGGTACATAGTCTTCCCTCCCAGCTTGTTTCAACTGTACTGTAGACCAGCCATTCTCAACCTTTTTCTTCCTCGGGCCAAATTCTTGAATTTTTTATTTCAAGTGGGCCACAACATGATCACAGGACAAAATAACATTGTGAAATAACTACACCCATTTGTTTTATAATCAAAGTCTATTTTATTATGTACTTGTTAATAGAAGAGCATGTTGCTTTTTTAAATCTAGCTGAACGTATTGTTATTTAATATTTTCTTAGTTTTTTTGAATTTGTGCACTTGTTCTTTAGACAAATCATAATTAATTTTAAAGAAAAATATGTAATAACTTAAAAAGTTTGAGTCGCCATCTGAAATTCTGCTGCAACCTTTTGACATTCTTGTTAGATATCTTTCTTCGTAGCGTACGTTAATCAATGTGATAATGACATTTAGCAATTTTTTTAAATGCAAACAGGGTGAGTGATTACTGTGAACTACCACTATGCTACTTGTCAGAGCTCGACAGCATTAACCAAAAAGTCAACTTCATTATTCATTAACCCGTGACTAAAAAAGTTAACTTGGTTAAACATTAAATCATTACTTTATGAGCAATTTATCAGAAGTTAATGTTAATTGTTAATTCGGAACTCTATTTTGTAGGCATGAAATCTCGCCTTCAGTCTCTGAATTTATATTCGTGTGTTGTACCATTGAAATATAGCAAATTAAGTAAAATGTATTACCCTACCTGATATAAAAAAACTGAAACATTTTAAGAAAAAGTTGATATTCATTACTGCACCCTGCGATCGTAGTGCTGGAAAGAACTGAAGACTTCAGGATAAAGATAAAATATTATGTTAATGTGTATTAATCGATTACAAAATTTGGGCCAGCAGTTTCCTTAACTTCATGTCTATCCGGAGCGCGTCTCCTGACCGCCCAAAATTCTCACCAGTCCACACTACCAAAGTAGTGACCCTCGACCATATTCCTCAGTGTTCACAATCAGGGATTCCCACACGAGGTCCGACGATTTATATCACATTAGCGATGAAGACTGGAACCCAGAATGCCATTGTTGCATGTGAATACTACTTATATATTGGTGTGATGTCTGTTCTTTCGAAAGGCGTGACACCAATAAGTATTTACAATTAATGTTGATTGTGTGAAAGAGTGTTGCAATAATGGTAATTTCGGTAGGCAGACTGGCATATATGTATTCCTCTGACTTGTACTTTTTTTGTTCTAATAATTGCCTGTTAAGGTGATCATATTTGCAAAGGTGGGACCAATTTTATAACGACTCACTACTCGTAATGCAACAATGCCCTGAGATCGTTATACATTATTGAAGCTTACAATGAAGTGAGTACAGGCACCAAATCACAATATAACAAACATAACATACAACATTTACTCACAGCTACTGTGGAAGATACACTCAGGTATTAAAAAATTAGTAAAAACCTTGCTTAGTTAACTTAACACAGCTTTTGACACTCACCTGCTCATGTTTGAAAAGTAAATAAATGACAATGGTTGAGAGTATTTATTGCTCAAATTAGATTTAACTTTTAAATCTCTTACTGTGGATGTTGACAGATGGTACAACCTGGTACTACCTAACTTGATGTAACTGTTATTCATTAAGTAGTATACATCAAGACAGAACACTGGCAGTAAATATTCTTATATAACTTGGTTGCTGAAATTTAAATGGCTCAACAGACTTTTCATGGAAAGTAGTTTAAAGAAGAAAAATCTATGCTTTCAAATCGGATCTACAATACCACTGACTTACAACACTGCTCTGTTTGCATTGGGAGTTAATAATAGTAATAATAATAATAATAATAATAATAATAATAATGAAAAAAATGTGTTAACAGTCCTATAGTTCACGAATATGCGCACCACATCCAGTAGGAACAGCCCACATTGGTTTACAGTGATGTAAACAACAGAAAAAATTATAGCTTTCTGAGAGGTGGTCCATGGTTAATTTCAAGAGGAGTTATATTACACAGTTTTTGTCACTGAATTCTGAATTTGTCACTTCTTCTAGAGTTCTGAATTGAAAATTCAGTGTCGTTTGGGGATATGGACATTGGTTACAGTATATGAACAAAGTGAATAAAGATTCCGTGATTTGTGTGCTACAATACGCTGTCAAAACAATCATGAAAAGCAGGGCTATTACTAGGCAAATTCAGCTGAGCAACACCAACTTCAGCGCAAGTATTATTGCAGATGTCGATAATTAATGCGGTATCACACAGGTCGTATAAATGGATTCTGAATTCGGTACGGTATGTTAAGTTTATGAATGAAGTACATTACAAGCAAATACGAATCTTCCTGGTAAGCATAAAAAATGGCACACTTATTTCTGAACCTTTTCTCCTCATGGAGATTAACAGTGTCACACTTGATAGGATTCAGAACGGGTACTTCAGCACATGATTGTGAGTGCTGTCAGAGCTGCCACAGCCGCCACCCGGTGTCAACTCATGATAATTTTTTCAGTCAGACCAACACCCAAAAATCCGATATCTCTGTATTTTCTTGAAAAATAAAGGAATAATAAAATACATTTTAAAACTTGGGTCCTATTACTTTGTTTATGCATCGGCAAAAATCCATCAAAATTAGATAAGAGTATTCCCCATTTTCTTGCAGAAATAATGATAAAATTAAAATTTGCACTAAACATAATATTCGTTGCTTTGTTTATGAGTTGGACAAGCATTTAAAAATCCGTCAAACTCGGCCAATGGACTGAGCTCATTATCCAGAATTTACCGAACTAACACGTAAAGCAAAGCACATCAGTGTTAGCGTGCTGCTGCTCCTGAGCCACGTATTGTATCTTTGCATCCAGACAAATTAGAGGCATATGCCATCGTACTGTTTATTTTTTATAGTTTTCCAGTCATCTCAGATGTTTATTATCGGGTTTGGCAGAATAATTTGATAATATACTATGCTACTGTCTATCTTACAGACACAAACATTTGCATCTGTAGTAGCTGCCTTCTCTCTCTCTCTCTCTCTCTCTCTCTCTCTCTCTCTCTAAATTGCATTAAACCAGCAATATCCCTAAAAAAAAAAGTAAATTTCTAATAATACCCGTCAATAAAATCTGCCAACCGTCAAAGCTAAGTTTTATTTGTCGTACAATTTGAAATTCCGTCAAATTTGACAGGGAAATCGTCAAGTTGGGAATGCTGCCACCTGGGGAGGTCAGGAAGGGGGAAAGTACCGGGGCAGCACAGTGCTTTACGGGACGGGGAAACACTTAAGTGGGGGCCTGTTTCATAACTAATGACATGCATGGCAGAGAACGTGCTGCTTAAAGTCAGGGCACTGGCTTCGTCGATTTCTCTGTACGCATCTCGCTCATGTTTATTAGCCAGTCATTAGAAATTTTTATTACGAATTTTTTAATACTGGACTACTAGCTTGCTGGGTCACTCAAGAAAGCTCGGTGGGTCGCAAGTGGCTCGCGGGCCGCAGGTTGAGTACCACTGCTGTAGACTTTTTATTGGGAAGTCATTATACATCCTCCATATAGCCCCAGTCTATTCCCATCTGATTAACATATTCTTGGAGTCCTGAAGAAAGGGATTAGTGCCCATTGATTTGTTTTTGTTAAAGAGATGCATACCTGTGTACAACCACGGTTTTGTAAGCTACGGAAAATATTTTTCCAAAAGACATTGACTATCTGGTATGAATGTATTAAAAGTTATGGCAGATACAGAGGCAACACACAATAATTGTACTACAAAAAAAATTACTGTATAACAAAACAAGAAAAGTCACAGATGAACTTTCCTACATTATTACACAGTAACAAAGGTTTTCAACACATTTCTCCCATTGTGGTACAAGTTGCAATTTGTCCTGTTTGTAGAAGTTGGTTTGATTGGAGTATCCGGGCTGCTGATTTCATTTCCGCATCTGTTGTAAATTGTTATCCAGCCAGGAATTTCTTCTTGGGATCAAAGAGATGAGTCTTGATAGTGCAAGGTCCGGACTTCATGATGAAAACTGGAGCACCTCCCACCCAAATTTGCCAATTTGTCACAAAGAGAAGTAGCAACATGAGGTCAAACATTATCATCAAATAGTTTGACCCTGGATGCGCTAATGGTGTGACATTTGTCACAAATGGCGCAACACAACTTAAGTTTTTCAGGTGCATGTACCGATCAATCAAAATTGCTTCCTTGTTGGCTATGACATTCTGTGGGGTATGCAGCTGCCACTAGCCACCTAGAGTATGGCAAATTACTAAATTTCATATGGCACTTGTGGTAGAATGCATGCTACCTGGAGACATTTCTATGATCTATACAGTCGTCCCTACACGCGCTATGCATGTCTCTCTGAATTTCATCAGTTTATGCCCTTTTTCCACAAATATCGAACTAAACTTTGCTGCTCTAACAGATTGACAACAGTAACATGCACACCGTTCATGTTTTATAGTTCAGGGTTCTTTTGTTGGAGCTGCACATGAAAGCAAAATACCCTCTGTAGTGCGAACTATATGGTCATGAAATTTCAACAGTCCAGCTACATTAGCACGGAGAAAAAAATTATTGTGCCTTAATTTCCAAACCTCCCTCGTACATTATTTTCTTCAATATCACTACCCTAATGGACAATTATATTAAACTTAGTTTGTAAGCTACAGACTGATGACCATGCAGTTTGGTGTGATAGATTTACAAACATTTGATCATGCCCATATTTTCTTCTGGTCCTATAAATGACTTGCCCAGCCAGCTATAGGAAGAGGTCAGTGCAGATTCAAGAATTGCCATTTTCACTGCAGCTGCAAAGTCCCTAGTTATTAGCGACAGCAGAAATAAGCAGAGGATCCAAGATCACTAGTTTCAAATTGCTTTATTTATAGCGGTTTCAGCAATTGTAAGTTGCCATCTTCAAGTCTCTTAACATTTAAATATTGTATGGAAATACTTCGTCACATTTGTGTTCTGTTCTTGGATTTGGGTATGTCGAAAACAAAACATTTTTTGTGTCTATTATAAAATATGTTGTACCTACATTGCAAGCCCGTCACTCAGAATGATTGTTTTCTCAGAATTGATGAAACTGGTCTAAATAAAGCAATTTGAAACTAGTGATCTTGCTCCTCTGTTTATTCGGATTCCATTACAAGATATTAGATTGCACCTCTGGCTTGAATGATGTCAAGTATATACAACAAATATCTTGGTCTTTATTTATCTCGGACAAAGTTGCTACAACTGTGAACCATTGTGATTTAAGTGTCTCGAACATGTCTGGTTTTCCTTCTCATCATGTGTCCACAACTCCTTCAGCGACCTTTTCAGGTGGTTCTGAAAATGGAAATTAACAATTTAGTGTCCCAGTTTTGCATCCAGTGTAGTGATATACTTATTTTTTGAAACGAAGTAAGCCACTATAAAATTTTATATAAAGTGATTGTACGTTCAGGCATGTGGGAAATAACAGATATCATACGTACTATTGTATATATGCCTTGCCCAACATATGACAATTTTAGTGCAGATGTACAACCTTTATCTGGCTCCTTTCAGGAATACAGCTATTACTCTGACCAAGAGAGAAACAGTAGTGTGTGCTAGTTGAGAATTTGGATAGGATTGGAAATGGATCTGGATTATTGAGGTGTTTAATATGGCTGCTCTTGAGGAGCACAAAATCTGGGATCGTATCTTGGTTCAATACATTTTCAGCTGTCACTGTTGAATGTGTTTGTGTCCTGGAACATCCAAGAAGTCAGAAGTTTCTATTTGATAAGCTATTACATAATTGATTTTCTCATTCTATAAACAAAATTGTTGCATCACATTGGTTCAAGGGTCTGCTGAACACTGTGATATTGAATGTGTATATTGCATCAAGAACACAGTTCCTTAGATTGTACATAGATGTCTCTCAAACCGAAAAGTAAATTTTCCAATCATCTGATATGCTTTGAAAAAAATTGTTTTATGTGGGCCAATATAAGCTACATCTTGCTCTGTATTTAGTTTCTTTGTAAGACTTTTACTTTCTGCGTAAAAACATTAAAAACACTGTTTTCGGATTTGTGCGTGTTCTGTGCTAATGTAGCTTCCATAATCGATTTTGGTAGGGGAAAAAAATTCTGTACATTATAGCCAAAAACCAGTGCATGATATTGGACTGGTTTTCTTTTCGTTATTGTCCATAGTTATTGTTATAACAAAAATAAAGTACAACACCGCACATATTTTGAAGAGTTTGCAGTGAAAAATGAAGTCAGTGGCCAGTTTGCGTTTGGTGCATTTTACACCACACATTACTGCATACGAAATGTAGCTAACATATCAAAATTGTTTTTAACGGTGGAAGGAGAGCCATACCTCTTTCCATTCTCAAGAAAATACGTGAGATATGCGGAGCTGTCTCGTGTCTCTCTTCTTTGTATGCTGCCGATACAGACCCAAGCTGGAAATGAACAACTTACTGAAATAGAAAGACACCGAAATTCATAAACCGAAGATGCTGATTGTGTAGTTTTGCAGTCTATAGTCTCTGGTTTCAGTAAACTTTGTGGCAGGCATGACAGCACTATGTAAGCTAAAATTCTCGTTACTACTGAATAGTAAGTTCGGCAAAGGCGGAAGGGACGTGCTACGATATTTTTTTTTTACCATCAGGGACCTTCTTTAATTTCTTGAAACACAATGTCCACCCTTTTGTGGAGCTTCAGCTCACTGCTAAACCATAGATGATGCTAAGAACGTCTCTCGTCAGTATTCCTCAACCTAAATTCTATACTACTTTCAGAAATTCAATAATTGCAAAAGTAGTAGCACAGCTTCACTAATTACTAACAAATCTGATGTCTCCTGATGGTAATTTTTGTTAGAAATGATGACAGAGACAAAATAGGAATGCAATGTAATAGAATACTGGATGTACAAGCACAGTTGCCGTCAAAGAAGAAGAAGAAAAAAACAGATGTCAGCATCTTAGTACTCAGGACCATGGAAATGCATGCAAATGCAAGTAAACAAGGAAATTATGATTTGCAACAAGTTTTCATATGGATATATCTTTCAATTTAAGACGTATGAACAGCATACCAGGTGTCACCGAGAAGAAAAGTGTTTCTGATTGTATATAGTGCACCACAATCATGATTAAATATGTCAGTTGTATAAAGGTTCTTCCAATTAATGAATTTGCAGTGACACTTGTTTCTCTGAATTATAAAAGACACAAGAGAAAAATAAATCTGATTTTAATTAATTCCTGAAACATATCTCTAATTTTTCTTGAGTGGGTATGATGTATCTCACACTATTTTTCTTCTCTTTTAAGTCTTCCTTACTCAGCATTTGACTCTCTTTGAACTGTCATCTGCGGAATAGCTAAAGAGCTTATAATGAACTTCCATAGACCCGACAAGTTCGCCATATATTTGTCACTTTTGTCTGTTGCTCAACATGCCTTTCAAAGCTCTTATACTCACTTTATCAGAACACACACACGCACACACACACACACACACACACACACACACACACACACACACAAATTAAATTAATTGAGTTTTGAAGAAGATTCAGGAGTTAAATCTAATTGCATCGAGAGGTTTGCAGTGTGTTGCGTGAGCGCTGCAAGCTGCACTGCCCTCCTCTGCCTGTGCTGCGACTCTGCTGCTTGAAGTGTGCGCTGACCAGCAGAGACCCTGCACCTCCTGTCTGCATCTGCTGCGTTCAAGTGTTTGCTGGGCCTGATTGTGTTGACTGTAGTTGAAACAGTCCTAGAAGGTCAACTCCAAAGTTTGATCGTATCCGTATAATTACTTTGTGTCAGGAGAGACTCATCGAGGGAAATTTCCAGATGCCTCAGAGTAAATCAAAGTGATGTTGTCTGGATATAGGGGAGGTACAGAGGTACAAGAACTGTCTGACTTGCTCACTCTGGCTGCCCAAAGGTGTACCACAGCAGATGATGAATGCTACTTCCATTTTTCAGCTTGGAGAAGCCCTCAGACAAATGTATCCACACTGAATGATGATTTTTCTGCAGCCACAGGACATTGTGATTCAACTCGAACTGTACGTAATAGGCTCAGTGATATGCAACTTCACACCTGACGTCTGTGATGAGGTCCAGGTTTGACACCTAAACACTGTGCAGCCCAGTACCCTGTGCAGTACAGTACCTAGTTGGTGCGAAGAATGGCAGCTAGCTCTCAATGTAGAAAAATGTAAGGTGATGCGCATGAGTAGAAAAAACAATCCTATAATGTTCGAATACAGCATCAGTAGTGAGCTTCTTGATGCGGTCGCGTCGTTCAAATATCTAGGCGTAACATTGCAGAGCGATATGAAATGGAACGAGCATGTAAGGACAGTTGTGAGTTAAGGCAGACAGCCGACTTGGTTTATTGGGAGAATTTTGGGAAGATGTACTTCACCTGTAAAGGAGACCGCGTATAAAACGCTTGTACGACCACGTCTTGAGTATTGCTCAAGTATTTGGGACCCGCAGCAGATCAGTTTGAAGGAAGACATAGAGGCGGTTCAGAGGCGAGCAGCTAGATTTGTTACCGGTAGGTTCGACCAATGCGCGAGTGTCACGGAAATGCTCCGGCAACTCAATTGGGGATCGCTGGAAGAAAGAAGACGTTCTTTTTGTGAATTTCTGTTAAGTAAATTTAGAGGGCCGGAATTTGAAGCTGAGTGTAGTACGATCTTGCTGCCGCCTACTTATATTTCGCGTAAAGATCACAAAGACAAGATAAGAGAAATTAGGGCTCGTATGGAGGCATATAGGCATTCTTTTTTTCCTCGTTCAATTTGGGAGTGGAATAGGAAAGGAAATGCCTAGTAGTGGTACAGTGTACCCTCTGCCACGCACCTTACGGTGAATTGCGGAGTATGTATGTAGATGTAGATATAGACCCAACAGCATGCTGAATGGACTCGTCCAAATTGGCATAAATTCTCATATGAGACTTGCACCTGCCTTCAACCAGAAAATCATTGGAGATGTTTTATTGAGGTAGTCTGGTCAGCCTGAACATCTTAGACATACTTTCCAGCAAGTGCAGCAATGTGGTTGCTTCCTAATATTTTGTGGTGCTATTTTTTGGGGCCACCATACACCACTGGTGGTCGTAGAAGATAATTAAAACGGATATAAATTACAGGGATGTTATTTTTTGATGTATAGTGCAACCATATTGGCAGCATTTTGTTCATGAATTCGTCTAAATGGATGACAGTTCTCACACTCATCGTGCAAATCATGTGAATGCAATTCTTGATGTTAATATCATCACAAAGTCACAGTGGCCACCATTTTCTCCAGACATGAACATTATCCAAACATGCCTGGGACACATTGGAAAGGACTGTTTTTGGACAAGATTTTTGCCAGTGAGTGGGACAGTCTGAACCAACAGTCCCACAATGATCTAGTGGATAGTATGCCACAACTAATACAGGCATGTATCAGTGTAAGTGTACGTGTTACTGGATGTTAGGGATACTGGTATATGCTCCAACACAAATTCAGAGTGTCTAGGTTATTGACATACAACTTATCAATTTCTGTTTTCATGAGCAATAAAGAGAACTGAAATGTTGTTTTTGTATATCTTTATTCAATTTTTTATGTAAATATGGCAGGCTGAGTGAGGTGGTGGACTCACATTTGGGAGGACAGCAGTTCAAATCCACCTGCAGCCATCCTGATTTAGGTTTTCTCCAATTTCCCTATATCCCTCCAGGCAAATACCGGGAAGGTTACTTTCAAAGGGCACAGCTGATTTCCTTCCCCATTCCTAACACATACTATCAGAGCATGTTATCCTTCTCTACTGACCACAATGTTGATGGGGCGTTAAATCCTAATCTTCCTTGACAGTGTTCAATAAGTTTGATACTCTCCTTCAATGATTAACTAAAACTAGGTAAATAATGGGATCATTTTTAAATTTTCGGCATTGTCTCAAATCAACCCCACACACTAAAAAGTTTTGCAAAAGCCATTATTATTTTGTAATTTTACTTAAAAACTCAACAAAGCTGTAAAGCAATTGTCTCATTGTTATCGTTATCTTCAGTCTGCAGACAGGTTTGATGTAGCTCTCCACCCTACTATATTCCAAGCAAGCCTCTTTTATCTCCTCATAAGAACAGCAACTGACATCCATTTAAATTTGCTTACTGTATTTGCCTCTTGGTCTCCCTCTGTGATTTTTTAACCCACACACATCCTTCCAATGGAAAATGCACATTTCGTGGTTTTCTAAGAATGTGTCCTACCTCTCGATTCCTTCTTTTAATCAAGGCATCCCAGAAATTCCTTTTTTTCCCAATTCTGTTCAGTACCACCTCATTAGTTATGCAACCTAACCACCCAATCTTCAGCATTCTTCTGTACCACCACATTTCAAAAGCTGTTATCCTCTTCCTGACCGAACTATTTATCGTCCATGCTTCTTTTTGAGACACACTTTTCTTCCCATTCCCATTCTGCATTTTATATTTTCTGTACTGCAACCATCATGTGCTATTTTACTGCCCAATTAACTCATTTACCACCCTTATTGTTTCTTTGCCTAATATAATTCCTTCAGTGTTGCCTGATTTTCTTAGACTGCATTCCATTACCCTTGTTTTGCTCATGTTAATGTTCATCTTATACACTCCTTTAAACACACTGTCCATTCCATTCAGTTGCTCTTCTGTCTCTGACAGAAGTACAATGTCATTGACAAAACACAAAGTTTTTATTTCTTCTCCCTAAACTTTAATTCCTTGTCCAAATTTCTCCTCACTTTCCTTAACAGCTCGCTCAATGTACAATTTAAACAACGTTGGTGAAAGGTTACAACCCTGTCTTATTCTCTTCCCAAACAACACTTTCCTTTCATGCCCTTCAACTCTAAAAACTGCTGTCTAGTTTTTGTGCAAGTTGTAAATCTTCCGTTCCCTATATTTTACCCCTGCTGACTTCAGAATTTGAAAGAGTGTATTCCAGTCAAAATTGGCAAAAGCTTTCTCCAAATCTACAAAAGCTAGAAATATAGGTTTGCTTTTCTTTAATCTATATCCTAAGATAAGCACTAAAGTAAGTATTGCCTCCCGTGTTCCTACATTTCTCCTGAATCCAAACTTATCTTTTCCGAAGTCAGCTTCTACCAGAGTTTTCATTCTTCTGTAAATAATTCGTGTTAAAATTTTGCAACCATGGCTTACTAAACTGACGGTTCTGTAATCTCCATAATTGTCTGTGCCTGCTTTCTTGATTATTTCATTTTTCTTGTAGACTTGTCTAATACATCTTACATACCAGATGAAATAGTTTTGACATGTCTGGCTCTCCCAGATACTTCAGTAGCTGTGACAGAATGTCGACTACTCCAAGGGCCGTGTTTCGGCTTGGGTCTTTCAGTGCTCTGTGAAATTCTTCTCTAAGTATAACATCACCTATTTCATTTTTATCTACTTCCTCTTGC
This sequence comes from Locusta migratoria, assembly GCA_026315105.1. NCBI lineage: Eukaryota > Metazoa > Arthropoda > Insecta > Orthoptera > Acrididae > Locusta > Locusta migratoria. The sequence continues at coordinate 448,414,011 of CM048755.1, read as the reverse complement.
TTTCCTGGGATATTGTCTCCCTCTGTACACTCTTTCCAACTTTTAGCTTTCTCTTCTTTACTAAGAACTGGTTTTCCATCTGAATTCTTTATATTCATACAGCTGTTTTTCTTGTCTCCAAATGTCTTTTATTTTCCTGTGGGCAGTATCTTCCCCCCCCCCCCCCCCTATTTATACATTTTTCTACAGACTTGCATTTGCCTTCTAGCCACTCCTGCTTAACTATTTTGCACTTCCTATCAATCTCATTTCTTAGTCGTTTGTATTCCATTTTGCCTGTTTCATTTTTATATTTTCTCCTTTCATCAATTAAATTCAGTACTTTCTGTGATATCAAAGGATTTTTTGTGGGTATTGCCTTTCTACCTATTTTGTCCTCTGCTGCCTTCATTATTTCATCTCTCAAAGCTACCCATTCCTCTTCTTCTGTGCTACTTTCAGCCATTTCTGTCAGTTGATCCCTAAAGCTCCTTCTGAAATTCTCAACTACTTCAGGTTCCTTCAACTTATCCAGGTCCCATCTCCTTATTTTCCTAGCTTTCTGCAGTTTCTTCAGAGTTAGTCTACAGTTCAGATACAGAAAGGTATTGCCAGAGTCTATATCTGCCCCTGGATATGTATTACAGTTTAAAACATGGTTCTAAAGTCTATGTATTACCATTTTAATTGATTAATGATGGAAATTCTCCTCAGAGATAATAAATTATTTTTCAAAAGCGATAGATTGATTGACCAGAACTTACCTTTGTGCTGTACTGCCGATAGTGACAAAAACGAAGAAAAAAAGAAAACTGACGAAACGGACAAACTCTCAGAACACAGTTCCTTCTTCAGGTGGGAGAGAAGGGAAGAAAAAGGATGGGAACGAAAGGGGAAGGTAAATAACGACCTAGGTCATGAGGACGGTGTTTAAGGAGTCCTTTAATCATCCCATTTGACAGTATTCTTCAAACCACATCACATGCCATTTAACAATGTTAACACATGAAACTTCCTGGCAGATTAAAATTGTGTGCTGGAACCGGGACTCGAACTTGGGACCTATGCCTTTCGCGGGCAAGCGCTCTACCGATTGAGCAATCCCGGCACGACTCACGATGGCGTCTCTCAACTTTACTTCCGCCAGTACCTCGCCTCCTTACTATCACATTCAAACTTCCCAGAGTAAGAACTTGGTATAATTAATTTGAAATAACAAAAAAAAACCTGGATCCATACTTAAACATGAAATATGATATAATGGATGGAAAAGTCAGTCATGACAACCCAGTGCTTGATTGGTAAAGATTTCTTCTACTCAATCGAGCTTACACTCTGGGACTACGGGTCAAGTTTGTCGAGAATTCTGACTTCCCCCAACACTGCACTGCATTCAACAGTTCTGCAAGTGAAATGCTATACTTCGAACAGTGGACAACAGGAAGTCGTGTTTGCAACACAGTAGGACTACTAAGTGGGAAATGCCACAGAGTACATTTATAAGCAGAATTTTTGCCAGTAATGTATATTTTAAACTTTCTGTCCTTTACCAAAGCAGTAATATTACCACTTGATAAAACAAGAACATTGGATAGTATTTATATTGCATTTATCTGATAATGTACTACTTTATACTACTGTATTACTTTATACTAGAGAATATGTGTAGTTACATTTCAGCAAATATAAATATTTTTCATTGTTAAAGAGAATAAAAAATCAGTGGCAATCAGTTGTCATTCATTGTTAACTGCTTTATTAATTAATACTGGATACACATTCACAAAGTAGGTACAATGCAACTACCTGAATGTTGTGGCTGGCAGCAGTTGGAAACAGTCTCCATGACTATTGAATTCTTCTGGTATGTCTGAAGCAGAAAATCAAAACGTATGAATTTTATGGGTGGGGAAGGGGAGCAAGGTGGTGCATATTTGAAGAGGTGCATTTTATCACCTAATATTTCACAAAATTGGGCACTGGGCTACACAATAGAAGGAACAGCTTAATGCCATATCAAAACTGTTTATTTCTTTATTTTCATTGATGTTTTATAGACCTACTGTGTATCTTAGGTCTCAAGTTTAACATGGATAATAATGTTATCTATTAATGTTAGTAAAATATTAGGCAAAAAACAAACACCCACTGTATGGAGACTGTATTGAACACATTAACAATGTGTTGGTAACTGTAGAACATCTTCAGAATTTAAGAACTCACATTAATTTTTTACACACATTTTCACAAATAGCTCTCAATTGTCTGTTAATGTGTTTCCAAGGATTGTCATATACTTTCAAAACCTACACCTCTTTTTACTGTATGTTCCATAAGAAGCATGAATGAATGAGTACTGAATGTAACTTACTAGGACAGAGTGTGGCTGCAGCACCTGAAGTAGCTCTTTAATTTTTGAAACCCTCATGTTATGTGTGTTTTGCAGTGTTGTTGAAATGGATACTTCCAAGATAAGTTAATTATTGGTAAATCCATGAAATACAGATACATCATCTTCATTGCTGTTAACCTGACTACTCTCTCTCTTGTTCAAACAACTTACAGGTATGCTGCTGGGTGACGTCTCTCTCTCTCTCTCTCTCTCTCTCTCTCTCTCTCTCTCTCTCTCTCTCTCTCTCTCTCTCTCTCTCTCTCTCAAAGCAGAATATATAATCCAATCTTTGTATATAAAAGCCAATGTCCCTACTGACTGACTCACAATCACCCAGCCCAAACCACTGAAGATAGAAACTTGAAATTTGTAGAGGGTGTTGATCTTACTCTATAGGCATCATTTAAGAACTCTTTTTCGATATTCCATCCGTATAGGGGTGAAATAGATAATGAAACGTTGTTTGAAAACACGTTGCTATTTCCGGATTTAGATTCGGGGTTCGAATTTAAAAGACTTTTTTTAATTCGACCAATAAGGGGGTGAAATACAAGATGCAAAAATTCTTTGCAAAAACACGTTGTTGACAAGACAATTTTGAAGCTAGAGCTCCAAAAATTAGTATGTGTATTGTTCATTAGAATTTTAAAAAATACATGTTTTGGTATTTTTGGAAATTCAACCATTATGGGGGTTAAATTGGAGAGGGGGATGTTTTTCGAAAATCTTTTCATATTACAGCAATTTTGAAGCTACAACCACATAAATTGGTGTATGTTTTCTTAGTCGGAATTAAAAAGACACGTGTTTCGGTATTTTCAGATAATTAATGATTTAGGGGGTGAAATACGGGATGAAACATTTTTTGAAAGTACATTGCTACTAAGCCAATTTTAAGCCCAGAATTACAAAAAATGATATTTGCCTACTTGGTTGGAATTTAAAAGACACATGTCGGGGTATTTTTTGAAATTCAACTATTAAGGGGTGCCATAGGGGGTTACAAGTAGTAAAAGAAAATGTTCAAATGTTTGTACATCTTAAGAGACTTGTATACAGGGTCATCAGTCCCTAAGGCTTACAAACTAATTTAGACTAACTTATGTTAAGGGCAACACAAACACCCATGCCTGAGGGCCGAATCGAACCCTCGATGGTGAATAGCAGCGCGCACCGCAGCATGGCGCCTCGGTACACATGCCATTCCACCGTGGCTACATGTAGTATCACAACATTTCATTGTGATAGTACTTAAGCTATACCTATGAAAATTTATATTAAGAGGGAGAAACAACTGGCGCACACCAACCAATCTACGCGTGCGAATCAGTGGGCGCTAAGCTAGTTTATCATAAGTATAACATCCATTGAATGGCTCTAATAGACATGTTTCAGCTTCACTCTGAAAGTTTTAACAGTGATTGGGTTGTCAAACTGTGAAAGATAGTAGCTGGAAATCATCTTGTGTGCTTTTCCAGTTGTCTGAGATTGAGTTCCAACAAAACCTTTTGTAGTGATAACGTCTTACGTTTTTGGAGTGCAAATCATAGTTGTTAGTGATTAATTCAAAACTGATGTTTTATACTTGGAGTATGATTCTAGACAAGAAATGCTTGCTGTTCTTATAATTGTGTTCAGCTAGTCCAAAGATTAAGATCATTAATGAGTCTTCAAGTCAGAAATTGGTTTCAATCAGTAGATAACATATCATTCCATCTGGGAACAGAAAGACCAGCATTTGAAGTACTCATAATAGATGAATAATACAATTAATTGTATCTTAACAAAATCAGTTTGCCATTTGTAAGTGGTGACAATGTGATTGTTACTGAAATGTATTTGACACAGAGGTGAATGAGCAGTGATGCATCTTCATTAATAATCTGTATGTAACAAAAAAGTGACAGGAAGTGTTGGTAAGATAATATGTAAGCTTTAATTGCTACAAGCACACTCATTACCACATCCACTTTTCAAAAAGTTCAAACAGTAATTGAAGATAAAGTTTCTTGTTATATACTTTGATAAGCTGTTCTTCAAAGTGCAGAAGTAATTATGTCTCTCCACAATTGTTAACTCATTTGAAGGGTTTCTTGACTAGCTTTGAATAGATTTTTCTTTAAAGGGAGATTGTGCATTATGCTATCAGGATTTTCGTGATGACCAATGTATATTTAGAAATATGAGGGAACATTTAAAACTGTGGTTTTGTTTATCAGAACATAAAACATTGTTATGTTGGAGAGTAGAATGTCTTAATCCTTAAGATACCTTTATGGTCAAGTATCAAGTTACAAAGAATAGTAAACAGTGATAGAAAGAGAAGTTCCAAAATTGGGCAAGTTTCAGTCAACTGTTGGACTGTGGTAAGTGACACAATAACATACGCCTTCTCCACATGGCAATGATTACGTTAGAGTGTCTTCTGGAGTGTCGGTGCAATATGGAGTACTGCTATACGAAGGGTGGCCCCATAAGTACCCAGCCTGATTGAGAGATGGCAGTCGTTGAAAAATATCTCTGGATTAGACAGTATATGGTCTATGAAGCATATGTTTCAAGTTTTAAGATGTCGCATTGTGTAGTATTTGCTTGGCAGAGATCAATAATGAACGTTGTGAGTGTACTTGTGAAAATGGAGAAAATTGGTCATTGTTATGTGATACAATATGTATTATTATTTTCTTTTTGAATGTCCAGAGCACAACCAATATTAAATCTGAGCTAGATTCTACTTTGGGAGTGTCTGCTCCTATGTTTACAACAGGAAAATACTGGGTAGCCGAGTTTAAACTAAACTGTACGAGCTGCCAAGACGATCATTGCAGTGTTCGACCAAATAAGGTGATGACTCCAGAAAGAGTGAAGAAAATCCACAAAGCGATACTGGATGCTCATCGACTGGCAGTGCACGAGCTAGCAGGCATAAGATATTTGAAAAAGTGCGGTACATTGCATATTATCTGAAAATTTGAACTTGAGAAAATTGTGTGTATGGTTTGTGCCTTGCTTGCTCACACTCGGCAAAAACAGTGTTGTGAAGACGTTTCAGTTGAGTGCGTAGGAATGTTTTGCAGCAACAAAGCTGGTTTTTGCACCATTTCATAACTGTGGATGAAACATTGGTCGACCATTTCACTCCAGAGACAAAAGAACAATAAAAACAATGGACACAAATCAGAGAACCAACTCCAAAGAAGGTGAAGTCTGTTTCATCTGCAGGCAAGGTTATGGCGTTTTTTTTGGGATGCGTGTGGGGTAATTTTCATTGACTACCTTGAAAAAGGTAAAACTATCAACAGTGAGTACTGGTGTAATGCAAACGTTTTGCAACATGTGGGCAAGGAAATCGAGTAGAAACAGCTGCATTTGTCCGAGAGGAAAGTGTCGTTTCTTCAGGACAATGCACCAACTCACAATTCCATTATTGCAATGGTCAAAATTCATGAATTAAAGTTTGAATTGCTACCTCATACACACTACTTGCCAGATTTAGCTCCCTTGGATTATTTTCTGTTCCTAAACTTGAAAAAATGGCTCAGTGGTCGAAAATTTTCAAAAAGGAAGCCATGATTTCGGCAGTTAATAGGTATTTTGAGGAGTCAGACAGTTCTTATTATAAAAAAGGTATCAAACTAATGGAACATCACTGGGAAAAGTGTATAGACCAGAAAGGAGATTATATTGAAAAACAAATACATTTCTTACAAAATTTTTGTGGTTTCTTTGTTCGGTCTGGTACATATGGGACTACCCTCATAGCTTTGCATTGTCGAGCTAAACAGTTTAGTCATCTGCAACACTGTGGACAGCATATGCAAATGACAGTTGACAAGTTCCTCACAACACTTTGTTTTGAATCTATATTGAATGTTATTCCTTATGACTGATTCCAAGTAATGTTGGATATTATGCCACAGTGTGTTTCATATGTAACCACAATGCTCAGTTGCTTATCCAAAGTACTGATTTTGGGCACTTAACATTTTTTCTTGTATTCTATATTTGTTTCTTTGCCCCATTATAAGCAAAGAACTACCTAAGTTCTATTTTGTCTGATGCTCCCTTTATGTTCCTACAATTTTCACGAACACTAGTGCATGTATGTCAACTATAGATGTAATTGTCACTGGTTGTGTTATTGGCTTCACACTTGCTAAACTTATTATCTGCTCTATTTAATTTCACATTTGTGTGGTCCTGTGTGAAGAACTTTAATCTATTTTGTAATAAATCAGAGAAATGTATTAGATGCACCAAAGCATTCGTAGGGAGTGACTGACCAGTAATTCTGAACCTGTGTCAAGTGCACCAGCGGTAAGGCGCAATTAATACTTTCATAATGCCAGTGACAATGCTGTTAAAGCAGAGTTTCTAAGTACACTGTTTCACAATTCCTTTGCCAAAGAGTACAAAATCAAATATTCCTGAATTTGAATTAAGAATAGATGTAGCAGGAATAACTGAGAAGTTTATATACTTGTTGTAGTGAAGTTACTTAAATCATTTAACAAAAGAAACACTTCTTGTCCAGGTTGTATACCAATTATATTCCTTTTAGAGTATACTGCTGCAGTAGCACCATACCCATTTATCATATACAACTACTTGCTCAGTGAAGGCAATAGGAGTAATCTGCAAAATTACAGGCTCATACCATATCAGTTTTTTTTTTTTTTGTGGGGGGGGGGGAGATAAACTTTGTTCGAACATTATGTATTAATTTAAAGAGAATGATCTATTGACCTGTAACCAACATGGATTCTGAAAGATTTGTTTTTATGGGGAAGTGATGTGTGTTATTGATAAAAGATCTCAAGTTGATTCCATATTTCTACGTTTCTGGAAGGCTTTTGTCACCATACTTCACAAGCAGTTTTTAACCGAATTGCGTGCTTGGATATCATTTCAGTTGTGCAATTGGATCAGCAGTTTCATGTCAGAAGGTCACTGAGTAAATCTGAAATGATATGTGGTATTTCCCAGAGAATTGTTATAGGATCCCCTACTGTTCCTTGTCTTTAGAAATGATTCAGAAGACAATCTGATCAGCCCACTTAGGCTGTTTGTGGATGATGCTGTCAGTTATTGTCATGTAAAGTCACTGACGGACCAAAAGTGACTGCAAAAAGGTTGTGTGAAAATTGGCAATTGCCCCTAAATAATGAAAAATGTGAAGTCGTCCATATGAGCACTAAAAGAAATCTGTTTTAACTTCATTTACACAATAACTTGGTCAAACCTAAAGGTAGTGAATTCAGCTAAATACCTCGGAATTACGAGCAATTTAAATTGGAAAGAATACATAGAAAATATTGTGGTAAAGGTGAACTAAAGGCTGTGTTTAATTGGTAGAACACTTACAAGAAGCAACAGTTCTATTAAAGATACTGCCTACACTACACTTATCCATCCTCATTTGGAGTATTGCTATGCAGTGTGTTATCCTCACTAGATGAAACAGAGACACAAAAGGTTCACAGAAGGACAATTTGTTTTGTATTAGCTTAATACAGGTGAAGAGTGTTATGGAAATGGTGCACGAGTTGGGGTGGAAATCATTAACACTCAACTACAGTTGCGTGCTCCCTTGGACCGTACTACTTTTGACACCTCTGTTTCTAGGAAAGGTATTGACCCTGGAGAGCTGAGCTGGCCAGTAGCTTCCATATTCTCTGTCTGCTGATTGTTGCCACAGTATTCATTGTTGAAAGTGCTTTGTTTGCTTTTGTTTCATTGAAACGATGTCCAGGGGACTGCACGACTGTGTTAGTGTAAGTCAGTGACAAACTGAATATTTTTCTTGTTTGTTTTGTTCTTTGCATCAGTAATGCTGAAACTATGTCAGATAACCCTGGTCCATCGTATGTGAGAACAGATAATCCACATTTTGAAGAAAGGCTTTCAAGAATTATCGATGAGGTGGGGGACTGGGGTATCCGACTTTTTCTGATATTGAGGATGGTGATTTTATACACGGTGGACATGATTTGGTATCCAGTGTGTCTGGCGGGAGTGAAAGTGGTGAGGAAACAGCTGAAGAAGAATCAGAAAGCAGAGAAGATGAACAAGTTAAGAAATACTTCTATGGCAGAAACAGGTTCATGTGGTAGCAGTAGAACCAAATAGAAACGTCAGATTTCCTGCTTATAATATATTGTAGGTTCCAGCACTTTGACATGATCTCGGAAGACAATCACAGTTTGATCTACTCACTGCTTGAAGTTATATCTTCAGTGATATGTTGAACGAAATACATGGACAAATGAAAAACGAAAAAAGTGCCCGAATATCGAGAGAACAGAAATTAGATCTTGTACAATGTATGAATCAGAGAGTGTTTTTGGTCTTCTAATCTACACTGCTATATTCAAATCGAATAAAGAAGACATATGTTCTCTCTTTTGTACTGATGTGACTGGCTGTGTTATTTTTTGTATCACTATAAATTATCAGCAAGATTTGCTGTAATTCTCAGCTGCCTGAAATTTGAAAATCCTCATGACAAGGAGCTACATAAGATTTCTGATCCAGCAGCTGCCATAACAAACATTCTCCTTAAATTCAATGAAAATTCGCAGTGGTCCTATGTTCTTGGGGCTAATGCTATGGTTGATTAAATGCTAAATGGCTTTATAGGATGCTGTAAGTTCAATACATATATCCATCTAAACCAGTGAAGTGTGGCCTTAAGCTTCAGTGCCTTGCCGATTCCAAGACTAATTATGTCTTCAACACCTATCTCTACTGTGGAAGAGGTACGGATGAAGCAGGACTTTCCCCAGATGAGAATATGCCGTTTCTAATCAGGCTGTTCTCAGATTGTGCAAGTAACCAAAACATTATCGCAGGTAATTGGTATGGGTCAGTTGAACTTGCATGTATACTGCGGAAATATGGTTTGACCATAGTGGCAACAATGCGAAAGAACTAAAAGGAAATTCCGGTATCTTTCTTGCCTTCTTGTGGATGTGAAATTGGAACAATGATATATGCATTCACCAAACACATCACCTTGGTTTCTCATCTACTTAAGAAAGAAAGAGCAGTTATTCTTATATCTACAGTGCATCACTCCATAGATGATGATGTTGAAATTGGAAAACCTGCAGTTATAGCACACTATAATATCACAGAGGGTGGTGTTGATACTTTCGATGAAAAGTGCTAGATATTGTTCAAGCCTCCGTACGCAACGCTGGCTCATAGCTGTCTTTTTCTGCATTCTTGACATGAGTGTCATAAATGCATATATTGTTTCACCAGTCATTCAAGGAAAGAACTGAACTCACCAGAATGAATTTTATGAAAACTCTGGCAAAAGAACTGACCGAACCTTCATTGCACAAAACAATAATGAACAAACACCTTCTGCGACAATTGAGATTTTCTATTGATTGAGTTCTAGTAGCTGAGGTACATGAAGACCTGCAAGAAAAGAGGACAAACTGCCTAGAGATGGAAGGAAGACATGCTGCATTTGTCCACCAAAAAAGAAGAGGAAGACAAACTATTAGTGTCGCAAGTGTAAGCTGCCAGTTTGTTTGGAGTGCTAAAGTAAGGTGTGTCTGCAGTGCCTGTAACGTGACACGAAAAGTGCCCACTTTCACTACTGCAGATTTTTTTCTGTTTAATTGACTATCAATAATAATCATAAATTTTTGACTAATGGTATGTTTTCAACATAAAGTTGCAGTAATGAATTTTCAAGTAAGGAATTACACTTAAATATTTTGATGTGTTTCCATCACTGTAAATTTTGATGAGAATTCTTGTGCAATATGAATAGGTCTATTCCACAGCAAGGAATCACTATTTTCTAAATATTTAACCACTTACATATAACTGAGGAATAACTGCTTACTACTGAATGTAAAAAATAGCACTAGATTGTGGTTTTTTACGTATTTCTCCCACCTTCTGAACACATTCTGCAGGACAGCATGACTGTAGTTGCATAAGAATTACTCATAAGTGTGATTAAGGGTTAAAAGAAGGGGGTTGCCGGCCGCAGTGGCCGAGGGGACTGAGGCGCTCCAGTCACGGTTTGCACGGCCACTACAGTTGGGGGTTCGAATCCCCCTCGGGCGTGGATATTTGTGCCGTCCTTAGTATTAGGTAGTTCATAAGTAGTTTGTAAGTTTAGGGACTGATGACCCCGTAGTTAAGTCCCCTAAGCTATACAAACATTTGTTTGAAAAGGGGGTTATTTGTTTTGTTGAAATCTATTTATGAAATGTCTTTTAGCAACCATCTTCTACAAATGCGAACATATTTTCTTGGCACCCAACCATGTAGTGAGAGATGATCATCATCATAAAATAAGAGAAATCACATCTAAAATTGAAAGATATAGGTGTTCCTTTCTTGCTCATACGATTCAATCATGGAACAGTGGAAAAAATAGTCTGAAAATGGTTCGATGAACCCTCTGCATGAATTACCGAGTAGCTATGTAGATGTAAGTATGCACACCACACTGTCTCTATGACAGCAGCAGTTGTCCAGGAGACCTTCTGAGACGTAGTCGTGCAAGTGATTTAGGTGACATGCAATGTTGTCGTGAGCTGACACTATTTGAATGGAATATAGTGGTTAGTGCTCAATGGATTGGATTTTCAATTTCTGCATTGGTGCTGGAATTCAGCTTTCAGGGTGTATCATGAATTGTTGAATGAGGGTATTAAATCCACAACAGGTGACTACCAGCTGTTCAGCCATCCTCAATGACTAACTGGCAACATCTGAGACAGATCGTCAACAGTGACAGAACGGTAACATTGCAGTGATCACTGCTCAGTTCAACACATAATGTGGGAGACAAATTGCCCTGTGCACAGTCTGTAGAAACATGGAATGTGAATGCTGGCATGGAACTTGGTCTGCTGTTAACACAATGTCATCGGACACAACAGCTTGCATTCACCAGCTATGGACACTGAAACAGGAGTGGAATGTGAATCACATGAACCAATAGGTCCTGCCCATTGGGTCTTAAATGTTTGACACAACTGAATAAGGGTAATACTTGACACCGCCCCCAACTAGTTGCACTGTGATGAGGGACGCAATGAGGCAAGGAAGGCTGAATGCAACTGAAACACTAACATGTACAAGAGAACACAATATATATAAATATTTATTATGAATACTTAACTTAAAGCATGAGAATCGGGCAGCAGATTACTGCCCTACACAGTTCTGGCTGAGACAAGTCCCACATCAACAACAGAGAGAAGCTTTTCACATGATGAGGTGTGACATCTCCAACCGACATTCGCAAGGTCTTCTCCACAGGCAGGCTTTTCTACCCTGTAGGGTGCCACCACTGTCAGGGTGCCCTGCCGGTTTTGCTGTCACTGGAGTCCATTTCAAATTTGTCAGCGGTGCTGCTGCTGCTGACTGGTGGTCCGCGTTAGGATGGCGACACCACACAGCTCCCAAAGAAGGTGTGGTCTAAGCTAGTGGGGATTCTGGTATGATCTGGGTCACATTTTATTGTTGTGGTATCCCCCCTTCTCAGTTATTTTGGAAGAGTCTTTGAATTGCCTGTGGTATTTTGAGCTGCTTGGGGTCTGCCTTCACTTTTCTTTTGCCTGCCTAAACACTGATGGTACTGTGGTGTTTCTAGATAATAACAGTGCCACATTGTTTGCCCCCACATGGGAATGGTTTGAGGAACATGCCAAGGAGATTTAACAGCTGACGTAACACCATTGAGCATACTTGGGATGTTTTGGAATTAATCGTGCATCCTTTTAAACATACCAGGATGGGCTGCTGCTCTGCGAACGATTTTGTGTCATTTTCAGTTTTAATATGTTATTGATTGTGTGGTGCAGCATTGACAATCTACACTATGACTCTCCCCCATAACTGAAACAGCATTAACATTATAATGCCTCAAATATCTATTTCATTTGTATGTTTGGACCTCTTATTCGCAGTCAGCGTTTTACAATTAATATACGACAAATGCTGTCGCATGTAACAACGTATATATCAGAACGTGCTTCTAAAATGAACCACCTAACATCCTGAGATGAGACAAGGAGACTTGACTTAGCATAATGTTTAACTCTTGACATGAAGTCATGCTGTGGAGCAAGACCTAGAAAAATAAAATGAAATATTTCATAGAGAAAATTAGAAATATTTTGACGTACAAAGGTAGGCATGGCATAAGTTTTGGATGTGTATAATATTCTGTTTGAACGTGGAAGAAACCAAGTGGAATGGTCATTTCAAACATTTTCCCAGTGTTCCACCAAACACTAATTGTAGTGAAATGCAGGAGGATGTGTGGTGGATTAGATGCTTGGTGCAGGCAGTGGAAAATGACCCTCACCATAAATAAATACAGTGTATTGTGAATGCATAGAAAAAGGAGTTATTATTGTATGATTACATAATTGCACAATAATCACTGGAAGCAGTTACTGCCATTTACATCCTTATTCTGCAAGCCACCTCACGGTGTGGGAAGGAGGGTACTTTGAGTACCATTGTCACTTCCTGTTAAACTAGTTGTGAATAGTTCGAAGGGAAAAATGATTGCCTCTGTATGCTTCTGCGTAGGCCTTAATCTCTCTAATTTTATACATGTGGTCATTTCGTGAGGTATAAGTAGAATGAAGAAATATATTAATTGACACTTCATGAAATGTATTGTCTCGGAGCTTTGAGAGAAACCCGTACCGTGATACAGAAAGTCTCTCTTGCAGCGTCTGCCACAGGAGTTTTGTAATCATCTCTGTGATGCTTTCACACTTACTAAATCGCCATGTAACAAAGTGTGCTGATCACAGTTGGATCTTCTCTCTTTCTTCTGTTAACCTTACCTGCTATGGATTCCACACCAATGAGAATACTCGAGCATTACTCAAGCACTGGCCGAACGAGAGTTTTGTAAACTACTTCGTTTGTTGATAAACTGCACTTCGGAGGATTCTTCTAATGAATCTCTGTCTGACATCTGCCTTATGCACACGCCGAGTGAGGTGACGCAGTGGTAACACACTGGACTCACATTCGGAAGGATGGTAGTTCAAATCCACCTCTGGCCATCCAGATTTAGGTTTTCTGTCATTTCCCTAAATCACTCCAGGTAAATGCCGAGATGGTTCTTTGGAAAGGGCATGATCGATTTCCCTCCCCATCCTTACACACACACACTCTTGAGCATAAGCTCCGTGTCTAATGACCACGCTGTCAATGGGACGTTAAACTTCAAGCGTGCTTCCATCCTTACGCACAATTGTTTTTATACAGCCGTTCCATTTCAGTTTGCCCCTTATGTCTGCTCTCGGATGTTTTATGGAAGTTACTGCTTCTAGTGTTTGTCCTACTATTGTGTATTTATACAATAAAGGATCTTTCTTTCTATGTATATGCAGCACTCTACACTTGTTTATGTTGACGCTGAACTGCCATTCCCTGAAACGTGTCAATATGCTGCAGATCATCCTGCATTTCGGTACCATTTTGCGATGTTGTGACTTCTCAATAAACTGCAGCATCACCTGTAAGAGCCTCATTGAAATTCTGATGTTATCTACGAGGTGATTTGTGTGTATCCTGTGAAAAGACATACTACTATAACACTCCCCTGGGGCACATTTGATGTCACTTTAATGTCTGAAGACTTCCCTCCATTGAGGATGACATGCTGCTTTCTTTTATCTAAAAACTCCTCAATCTAGACACACAGTTGGTCTGATGTTCCCATGCTTGCACGATATTAATCAGTCCATGATGCTGAATGGTAATGAACACATTATGGAAGGCAAGAAACGCGGCATCTACAATGCATCGTGTATCTGCTGCCACCATTTGGATCTCTTGAATAAATAGTGGGAGTTGTGTTCCACATGATCGCTGTTCTACCCATGTTAATTCCTACAAAGGAGAGTTCCGGTCTCCAGAAATGTCACAATACTCTAACATAATACATGCTCCAAATTCTGCAACCGACTGGTGTCAGGGATATTGGCACATCTGATCGATGACCCTAATTGTAAATGGAAGTGGTCTGCACTTTTTTCTGAACCTTAGGAATGCTTCATTTCTCTGGAGACTTTTGGTACATTGCTCACTGCTGCTAGAAAGGTGGCGAGGGGGGGGGGGGTGCAAGTTCCTTTGCACACTCCACGTAACGCGTAAAATTGAATTTGCATCCCATCAGATCCAGTGCCTTTCCTCTATTGAGGGACTTCAATTGCTTTTCAATCTCACTGACACTTATTTCAACATCTGCCATTTTGTCATTAGTGTGATGGTTTAGAGAAGAAACTGCTGTGCAATCCTCCTCTGTGAAAGAGCTTTCTACATTTATATTTCCACCGAAGTTCTCTTTGCTTTCACAACAGTGTCATATTTCATTTATTGGATCATGGTGGATTGTTTCCAACTCTCATCATTTTACTTGGCACATACTTATCTAACATGTATTGTACAGTGCACTTTAACTTCGTTCACAACTGCTCATCCCGTCAGTGTTAGAGTTGAAAGTATCATGTTGAGCAGTCAAGTACTCTGAAATCTGACTCTCTTTGTTTTTGCTAAATACAATCTTTCTTTATATTTCTATTTATAGCTTTATTGATTGATGCTGTAATGGCCTTATGCCTTGATCTACACAAACTGAATCAATAAGTTCAGGTGTATTTGTCATTAGCAGGTCTAACGTGGTATCACCACAAGTTGGCTCTCTATTTAACTGCTCAAGGTAATTTTTGATTACATGACATAGAACAATATTGGTCAATTCTCTTTTTCCGATACCCATCTTAAAAAGGGTTGTCTCCAAGTCTCTCTCCGGTAAACTGAAATCTCTACCTAAAACTACAACATGACTAGGAAATCTACGGAAAAATTTCCTAAGTATTCCCTCAGATGTTCCAATGTCACTCTTGCTGCTCTGCCAGGTAGTCTTTGAAAAACTTACAATGATCATGTTTGAGCCACTTTTCTTGCTCACTTTCAGCCAATTTATTTCACGATTTGAAACTACTATTTTCACTTGATATAATCATATTATCAATTGCTATAAACAATGCCTCACCCTTCAGTTTTCAACCTACCTCTGCGGTATACATTCCAGTCAGAGTTTAGCACTAGCTGTTTAGACCTCTTAAAACTAACAACAACAACAAGAAGAAGAAGAGTTTAGTATTACTATTGACATCTGGCTTGAGCCAGCTTTTCTGTGCCTAGTACAATGTGGGCATTTTGACTATCTAAAAGTGAGAGCAGTTTTGGGATCTTTTCATAGGCAATCCTATAGTTAACTGTTACTATATTAATCTTCTCTTTCTCTGTTCTGTTGTGTTGAGTGCTGCTCTGATAGGAATCAGTAAGAGTCTTAATAGGCCTGAGGAGGGATTTCTCTAACCTAAAAAATCCACATGTACTCCACTACACTAGTAGCCGCTTGCTGTGTGTAGTGCACACCTGACCTATTAAGCGGGATCTAACATTTCTCCCTTCTATAGTGGAGGTCGAGAAATTTGGACCCAACATCACCCCAGAATTGTCCAAGCCTGTGGTTTAATCCTTCCACGCAGCTCCAAACCAGAGGACTGTGATCGGTTCTGAGAACAATTCTACAAATGTATAGTATCACTTCTACCCCGCAAGTGAGGCTAGCTCTCTTCACCACATCTGAGTTACCACCTAAAGGAGCTGAGGATGACCTCTGAACCAGTCGGCAGGAGTCAATTAATTTTAAAGAAATATCAATTTCATTAATAAAACTATATAATAGTCCAACAATCATTATCGCAATCACAATAATAATCTACCTATTCATTGCATTAATAGCAGTAGTAAAAATTAACATCAATCACACACCTATACGTAAAATAAATTAATGAATAAACCTATATGAATTAAAAACCCAGTAATTAAAATTATTAACAATTCATTAATTGATTTACCAGCACCAATAAACATTTCATTATGATGAAACCTTGGATCATTATTAGGACTATGTTCATTAATTCAAATCATTACAGGATTATTTCTAATTATACATTACACACCAAATATTGAAATAACATTCTCAAGATTAATTCACATTTGCCGAGATATTAATAATGAATGAATAATCCGAACATTACCTGCAAATCGACCCCAGTTGGGGTCTAACGGTCATAAATGCCACACGATCATCATCATCATCACCTGCAAATGGAGCATAAAATAGATGAAGTTTACTTACCATGCGAAGGAGCACCGGTAGTGACAGCAAACATAAATACAGCAAACATAAACACACACAAAAGCAAGCTTTCACAACCCAGTTGCTTTTTCTGGCAAAGTAGGGAAGGAGAGGGAAAAGGAAAGGATGAGGGTTTTAAGGGAGTCGGTAAGGAGTCATTCCAGTACCGGGAGAGAAAAGACTTACCTTGGAGGGACAAAAGGAAGGTAAACAAATACACACACATACACACACACAAACACACCTAGGCAGACATATTGTAGAAAACTGTCGCATCTTGTAAGTGTTGTGCCAATGAAACATAGCCATTATTTCGTATTCCCTACTAGATTTTTGTGTGTGCTTTACAATTGAGGTCGTATATTAATTCCTAGGTATTTAGTTGAATTTATTGTCTTCAGGTGTCTGATTTATCAAGTAAATGAAGTTTAATGAATTTCCTTTAGTGCTCATATGGATGACTTCACACTTTCCATTATTTAGGGTCAATTGCCAATTTTGAACTATACAGATATCTAAATAATTTTGCAGCTGATTTTGATTTTCTGGTGACTTTACTAACTGATAAATAACAGCAACATCTGTGAAGTCACTGAGAGAGCTGCTGAGATTGTTTCCTAAATGATTTATAAAGGTAAGGAACAGTAGTGGCACTATAACATTTCCATGGGGAATGCCTGATTTAATTCTGTTTTACTCAGTGACTTTCCATCTGTTACTGTGTACTATGTCATCAAATTGTTAATCTAATTGCAGAACTGTAGCAATATTCCATAAGCATACAATTTGATTAAAAGACGCTTGTGGGTTACAGTGCCATCTAGAAATCTAAATACTTGGAATTGATTTGAGATCCCTTGTTGATAACACTCATCACTTCAAGTGAGGAAAGAACTAACTGCTTTTCACAAGAATGGTACTTCCTGAATCCATGTTGACTGGGGGTCAATAGGTCATTATCATCAAGTTAGTTAATAATGTTTGAGAAAAGTATATATTCCAAAATCCTGCTGCAAACCAATGTCAGTTATATAGGCATGTCTGTAGTTTTGTGGATACTCTCATAGCCATTCTTGAATATTGGAGTAACCTGTGCAACTTTCCAGTCTTTGTGTATGGATCTTTCGCTGAGCAAGAATTTGTATATGATAGCTAGGTGTGGAGCTATTGCATCAGCATACTCTGAAAGGAACATAATTGATACACAATCTGGACCAGGAGACTTGCTTTTGTTTAGTGATTTAAGTTGATTTACTACTCCAGGGATATCTACTTCTATATTACACATGCTGAAAATTGTTTTTGATTCAAATTCTGGAATATTGTCTTCTGATGAAGAGTTTTGCTGCCTTTGAAAGCCACAGTCCTGTTGTACATCAACTGATGCTGACATCCTAGAAAGAAAAAACAACTGAAATTGAAAGATTTTGTCAAATTGTAAAAATAAGCAACAAAATGAATTTTAAATACTCTGCAATGAATACCTGCCTGGTCAGTGTTGATAACTAAATCTTTTTTAAAATTTGGTATCAATTTTAACGTCTGGGGTCGAAAAGTGTCTGCAGTAGCCAAGGTATCTTCAATCATCACTGTTTCTTTTTTTAAATAAATTTTGTCACTTTTCGTTGACAAATTCTGTGCTTATTTTTGAATCTGTCAACCCAGTTGTCAGAAGCTTTAAATTCAAAATATGTAAACTGTTGTGCTGTTAGTAAAGCCCTCTGCTGTAAATTCTGTGTAGTCACTTGCTATAATTCTCTCAAACACCAACAAAACGATAATACGTCCAAAAACTGATTGTTGCATATTTATCAAAGTGATTGCCTCTTTTTTTTTAATATATATTTGTTCTTCCCACTGGGATAAATACTCCACCTTTCTTAATCTGCTGCATCCATTTTTTGTAATCTTTGTAGTTTTCATATAGGGTGAGCCTTGGTGACATTAATAACTTTAATTTTGTAATGTGAAGGAAGCATTTTTTTTTTTTTTTTTTTTTTTTTTTTCAGCCAGTTGTCCATCATATGTAGTTAATTTCTTCACACATCAATGTTGCTTCAGGAGAAATTGTCATTGAAGATTCCGATGCAATCAAATTATTTGCAACAAGCTAGCTTTTGTAATAAACGACCACATGTTTTAACATCTCCTTCGATGCTTCACTATAACGAATCTGAAGCTACTGATACTTTCTTGATGCTTTCATTGACATAAATTTTTAATTCACAGTATTGTAAAAATCCCAATACTATTTCACATTCACAGTACAGAATGCCCAAGTCTCTGCAAAAGGACAGGAATGAACTGATACTGTAGTAGGTAAGGTCCATACATCAATTAGTTCAGTGCAGGCCTTCTGTCTGTCTGTTTGTATGTACAATAGGGCAACAGCTATTCTCTAGTTTTCCCTAGGGTAGTTCGGTTCCTCAAAGTTACAAAAATATGTATAACATGTTCAGGGCTTGCAGTATTGCCAAATTTTGAAATAGCATTGTAATGACAATACTAAGTAACTCTATGATGCACCTTAATTAAAAATACATTTTGCAGTATTTGACTTTTTAAAAAGAAAATATTGAAACTGAAAATTTAATTACCTGTATCAGCCAATTTTTAAATAAAGTAAAGTTATTCATGATTTAATTAATAATACTTTAGCCCATTAACTTCATTTAAAACTTGTTATAATTATAAAGCAATTAAAAGAACAAAGATGTAAATGCAGGTAGGATTCAACCTGTGCCGTCTGTGTGGCAGTCAAGCATTATATTGCTTCAGCTATTTTGCCTAGGTGTTATAAGCATGTCTCAGACTGCTGTATAACATCCAAATGAACTTTGCTTAAAACTTTAGAGCCCTTTTTCTCGGGAAGTTCTGGATATCCACCTTAAGATTCCTGTGAGTAGTCACAGGATGCTACTAACCTACAAAGTTTAATCCCGAACTGAATTTCTGAGACCTGAAGGTAACCTTGTGAGTTGCACCATAGTTCATAATCAATAAACTGTAGGACCCCATGTAACTTGCTGGGTCAGCTAGTTCATAGGAAGAAACTGTTATACTGGCACCAAACAAGACCATGCCTAGTAAATGACTCTGGTGTTCAATCAAGTCTTCTTCCTGATGACTACTTTACCTTTTTGTGCAGTAATTATATTTTGTATTGAGCAGTAATTATATTTTGGATTTTATCTATCAGTTTATTAATTTTTTGCAATTCAAAAAACAATCTGAAAATGTGAAGCTAAATTTTATCACAAGTTCTTCATTTTAGTCACTGTCTCTTAACAATCAACTAGTCTTTGTGTCCAGTGCTTCGTATTTTCATGGTTTCTCCACTTTTTTTTTTGTGATAGAATATTAGAACTGGTAGTACAACAGACACATTAAAACTTATCTTCTTTTCCAGAGCTTGTCAGAAATTGTCTGCCATGCACACATCAGCTGCACATCAGAACATACTATGTATATTGTTAAAGCACTTTCTCTTTATATTCATCTTTTTTAAGTGCACAACAACTATGTGGTATCTAAATGCACATTTGAAATAGAAACAGCTCTTTCTTTATGAAGTTATAATGTAATGTAGAAGCAAAGACCAGCAATTTGTATAGCCAAATTTAATTTTATGTAATTTTTTGACAGTGACTGTAAAATTAAGCATTCTTTCCCTTCACAGTTCACTTTTCATCTGTTGGCTCCACATTGCAATGAATTTTTGCATCTATGCTTAAAGCAACTGGGAATGGATCACTTGTGACAGTAGTGTATAATAAGTTGTGTGTGTATCTGCCAACTCCCCCCCCCCCCCCCACCTCTCTCTCTCTCTCTCTCTCTCTCTCTCTCTCTCTCTCTCTCTCTCTACACACACACACACACACACACACACACACACACACACACTTATACCTACACAAATGAGAGGGGGAGGCATGGTGTGGGTGGCAAATTAATGAGAATAAGATACGGGTGAGTTAGTTTGGAATAGGAAAGAACATTTAGTGTAAGGTTGATTTGTGGGCTTGTGGTTTGAGTACAGAAAAGAAAAGAAGGTAACGGAATATGTGACTAGTGGAGAACAACAAGGAGATCTTCTGGTGACAAATTCAGTTTGGGATCAGACTTCGCACGTTGTTAGTGAACGTCAAGGGTGTCCATTCATACAAGTTTTAATGTGCACTATCCAGAAAATTCAGAGTAAAAGGGCTCCAAATTTTAAATACAATTCAAATATATGCTACAGACTAATCAATGAATTATGTACAGCAGTGTGGTGAAATAGCTTAGGCAATAGCATGCTTGACTGCAATGTAAATGATCAGGGTTCGATCCTACTTGCAAGGAATACTTTATTTTTATTGTTGTTTTAAATAAAATTATTGATATAAAATATTATCAAATACACAATAAAGACCTTTATTTCTTTTATTAAATGGCAGTTGCAGATAATTAAAATTTTATTTGCAATATTTTGTTTTTAAAAAGTTGAATAATCCCAAATAAATTTTACAATTAATATAGACTAAAGTGTAAAATTGTTAAATAGTATTGCCATCACAGTTTTATTACTAAATTAGGCAGTATTCTAAGCTGTGGAAAGATAATAAATAGTGTTGTAATTTCGAGGTACCATTTTCTTCATGGAAAATCTGGTGTTGCTGTTTGCCCTACTGTAGGTATACAAACAGGCAGACGGTCAGGAACAGCCAAGTAATAAATAAAAATAAAAGTGTTTTTGAAGCCTGATTTGAACCTGGATCATCCACATAACAGGCTATTCCACCATAGTGTAGTATAGCCTTACTGATAAGTCCATCAGATATGTGTGTGTGCAGCACTTAAAACTTCAGAGCTATTTTTCTCTGAATTTTCTGGATAGTGCCCTTTAGGACTTCTGTATGAGTGGACGCCCTTGAAGTATACTACTATTCTGTGAAGTTCAATCCTGAACTGAATTGAAGACCTCAGAGTGTATGATGATGCCGATTTCACAGGAAGACAACCCATAGGGTAGAGAAGCGTAGAACAGGGAGCACACAGCAATATAAAATAAATGAGGAAGGTATGATTCATTTGAGGCTGCACTGAGATGTAGTTGAAGCTACGGCTGTGAATGCCTTTCAGTTGTTTCAATTCCAGATGGTATTAAGTCACAAAGAGGGTACTCCTTTGCAACTACGATGAGAGTAATTTTGGCTTAGGATGACCTCAGCAAAACATTCTGCATACTGGGTGAGGGTCTACTTACCATCGGATATATGCCATCAAGGTATAATAGGAGGAATTGTTGGAGTGGATGGCAACTTACAAAGTAAGAGTATTGGTAAGTTTGATGACACCAGAGGTTCTTCTAGAATCAAATTTGCAGGTATTAAGGAGAGGAGAGAGAGAGAGAGAGAGAGAGAAACGAAGAAGCAAGATAAATTAAGGTTCTATATGTACAGATATGTGTGTAGTAACTCTTGACCTCTGAGCCCACTTTCGACATGAAGTTATAGGTTTGATATAAGCTACGGGTAGGGAGAGGTAGTTTTTGATTATGATAAAACAATGGTGACAATAACAATGAGAGCAGAGCAGCTGGTTGGAAATGGACAGGACTTGTGAAGAGCCAGTGAATAAAGTAGTATATACTTTTGATAGTTGAGAATAAACTTCTAATTTAAATTTCACGGTCTTAGATGTCAGAGGGTACATCTTTTGGGAGGTGTCCAGTAAGCAGGCACAGTTCACTATTCCATGTGGTTTGGCTTACAGAACTTGGGAAGTATGAAGAGAGTTGGTGCCTGGAGAATCAGGAGGGAGCCATTCTCAGAAGAAAGAGCTTATAGATGTCATAAGAAAGTGGATAGGAATCATGTTTGATTGCTGAATTGAAATCTCTGCATAGCACTTCTAGATGGAAGTATTCAGCAACTGACACTACACATGGTCTCTGCGCTTCATTACTATGGTGTTTTGTGTTTGCCTGAATGTAAAATGATCAGACTAGGATCAATATATCATTTGGCTGTAAGTTTCCTACGGTATCCTTAACCCTTTTTCTACTGGTGAGACATTTAGTATGGAAGTATGTAGCTTAATAGCCTGTTAGACCTGTAGGGACATAAAGGTATCTTTCTTATAATTTATCCTCTCTTTGCTGTATGTCAGCACAGCCTGCATGCCATTCTGAAGCCTGGTATGTGAGCAGCTGTGTAGCAAATAGCTGCTTGGTGTGTACATTTCAGTAAATGAAAGATAGGGATAAATTCAAGGATTTTTCATTTGAAAATAATACAGTCCATACCCTTCCTCAGTACCTTTTGCTGCATTTCTAATTACCCTGTTGTCATGAATGTAATGGCCAATCAAAATCTTTCTCTCCCTTCTTTCTCAAGTAGAAAATCAAGCTCTTCAGCACTTGGAAATTATAAACCAGTAGTGATAACTACACTGCTTCTCCCAGTATTGACTTTTTTGTCTTCTGTTTGTGTGCCTCATGAGACTCGTGATATCATTGCTAGAAATGAATACTTTGAAACTCTCTCTCTCTCTCTCTCTCTCTCTCTCTCTCTATCTCTTTGTGTGGGTGGGTGGGTGTGGATATGTGTGGGTGTGTGAGTGAGTGAGATCATTTACTACATGTTCAGTTGGTACAGTAAACTATTTCCCTTGTTTCAGATTACCAGACAGTACAACACCAATCTGTAAATGAGGGATTCACAGACACAAACCACAGAAAAGGTAAGATAAATACAGTATAAATCAAATTAAGAAAAATAAATTTACACTCGTATTCAAGAATCCTATTACCACATGTATTTTTGGCAGTTTGTATCCCAATGAACTCTATTTGTTAAAAGTTTTAGTCAACTTATTTTTCCATGTCAGAAAATTGAAAGAAAAAAGGAATGGTGACAAGGATTTACCATATAAAAACTTTGTTCAAGAATTGTAGATGAACATAAAATCCACCCATCACTACCCCCTTAGAATTTATAAACCGTATCTTCTGCTGAAATATTACCTTTCTATTTCAATATTAAATACTGAAACTACCCAACTATTTTTGTGGTCAAATCCTAGGCTTACTTTTGTGGTGTAAGTTTTCTGTAATTTTTTCCATCTCATGCAGATAGTGATGAATTCATGTTCACCAATCCATAATATTTGTAGATGCTATATTGAAATTTGGGCATATTATTGAATTTAATGGGAAAGAATTTGCTAGATATCTAGTCAGTATTTATTTATTATTTCCACAATAAATTAGATAACATCAAAACAGAGTTTCTGTGAAGTACCGGGTATCCCATTTGCTAATAGCACACCACAAGTAAATGTGGTTGAGTTTTGCTGCTTCAGGTGTTTGTTTGTGTGATAATAATGAATTGTGGACCAATAGAACTAGGCTACTAATAACAGGGATTTGTAAATTTCACTGTTGATTAGTGTGCAATTTTTTTATTCTACCTTAGGAAATCTCATAAATACTCATGGACTTGATACTGTCACATCCACCTTAACCTTTCAAATTTTACATCCCTTTTAAATTGCATTATACATTTTATATTTTTCCAAAATGGATTAATTCAATTTTTAGTACTAAACAGTATTATGCAATTATAGTAGGTTGAGCTTGAGTAGATAACTAGAGAATGAGGACAAGTATATTTTCATGGTATGCCAATAATTTTGCACTGTGTGTGTGTGTGTGTGTGTGTGTGTGTGTGTGTGTGTGTGTGTGAATTATACCATAAACTTGGAATTTCCCTACAATTTTGTGTCATCTTATGAGGATGCTTCGACAGTATGTTAACCTTTAATCTACCTTCCTTAAAATTACAAACTAACACGGCACATTGAGCACATTTCAAGGGTCAGGTAATCATATAGGAAATGGGGTGGTGACTGTTTAATTGGGCCATAGATTAGCTCATACTGACTTTGTATTTGCAAGTATCTCATATTGCTGCAAGAGGTTCTGGCAGACATACTGAATTATGTTCCCATGCCTATTCATTGCCAGTTTTGATATCAGCATGATAGAGTCCCCAAGCATTTCAACAGACAATTGAGGGAACATCTTCAGGCAACTTTTCCCCAGCCACTGAATTCATCACATGGTCACCACTATTAGCCTACATCCCCAACTGTGGGAGTATCAGAAGGGTTTTGTGTATTCAACACCTGTTACATCACCGGAGGATGTGGGATTCTTTCCACAGCAGGATGTCTCTTGAGATACACCAGGTATCTTTGAGAAATTGCACTGTTAATGAAGCATCAATTTCAAGCATGTTTCAGTGCATCGGGTTGAAACTTTTAAGCCTATACTATAATGGGTGTTGATTTGTGGCATGTTATTAAATAACTGGAACACCATTTAGTAGCTGCAGATGGCCTTTGTGACTTCTGATTCTTGTCTGATTACTGATCCTTGTTATGTGTGTGATATGTCAAGTCTTTTTGTAATTTTGTTATTGTTTTTTTTTTTTCTAATCATGCTGTAGATTTTATGAAACTCAAGGCTGAACAACCACACTGGCATGTTTTACAGCTCACTTTTGGTTTTCCTGTAGTTTTATGATTTTTTGAAAACATTTTGGACAAAAACAACAACAAAATATGGATGATTCATTTACAACTCTACTATTGTGATAACATCTGTGCACTCAACACATAATATTCTCTCTGACCATATTTTAACACACAGCCAAAATTATTTATGATACGAATATTATAGACGAAAAATTCCTAGCAGGGAAAATATATATAAAAAATAGATGAAGATTACTCACCAGGCGAAGGAGCACAGGTAGTGATAGTAGCACAAATAAATAAAACACGCACGCACGCACACACACACACACACACACACACACACACACACACACACACACACACACAAGCTTTCACAACCCAGTTGCTTCTTCAGGCAGAAGGGAAGGAGAGGGAAAAGGAAATGATGAGGGTTTTAAGGGAGGGGGTAGGGAGCCATTCCAATCCCGGGAAAGACTTGTGAAAGCTTGTGTTTGTGTGTGTGTGTGTTTTATTTATTTGTGCTACTATCACTACCTCTGCTCCTTCGCCTGGTGAGTAATCTTCATCTTCATCTATTTTTTATATATATTTAGCCAAAATTATTTGATATTTGTGTTTAGCTTTGACAGACATACTTTTTTTTTTACCTCTTTAAACTATATTGTTTTAATACATCTACCATATTTTCATTATCTTTTTCTGTTACAATATTATCACCTATCTTGCCATGGTAGTTTGTACTCTTTTTCAAGTTTATTACGTATTCCTGTAGTGGTTTACATATAACCAAGTGACAGTATCAAATCAACATTACTTTTGCCAAATATCTCTAAAACGGGTATGTTATGGAAATAACATAAGGGAGCAAAGTTGTGGAGAATTCTCTCCTCTACAAATACATTTATTCAGGTTTCATCTCAGATGAATGGTTAAGGCATTATTTGCAATTAAATTTCCTGCTGTCGAAAGGCCATCACAAACTGACTATTTTTAGTGTTACTAATCAATTTTAGTCTGAAGTATTTGAAAAAGGTAGGTTCTGGTCGCTGGTGGCCAACAATTACATCTGTAAAATCTGGTGCTGATCGGTTGAACGGCAAGACCAAAAAAGTGGAGAAATGATACAGACAGACAGACCATTATTTTTGCAAATATCTCTGAAATGATGTGAGATATGAAAAAAAACCACAAGATAACAAAGTTGTATGGAATTTTCTCTTCTCCAAATTCGTTTATTCAGTTTTCCTGTCAGATTGATGGTTAAGCCGTTATTTTCATTTAAATTTTTAGCTGTCAAAATGCAATCGCAAAGGCCCACTTTTAGTGTTACTACCATAACCTAAAGTTGGGCAGTTCAGCAGAATTACAATTGTGAGGCCAACACTTCCATTGCTTCATGGTTTATGACAGTTACCTTGATGGTGCTGGTTCATATGCAAAATATTGCTCCCAAAAGTACACAGTAAGGTCATAGAAAATTGAAACTTAATACAGAGTTTTTCACTGTGGCATATTTAGATGTGCACAATGTAGTGTCTCATGATGAACTGTTTTGTGCATAGTCTCCTAATTTCCATTTATTTGTTTCCTTATGTTATATCAGTATTATTGATTTTGTTAAACTATTCTTTAGTAGTGGAAACCATGTTGATAATTCTTAGTATGTTAGAAGTGCATAGTGGCTTAGCTGTGATCTTATTGGCATATTCTTCTGTAACTACTGAAGCTTTTTAGTTTTCATTTCATTTATGAAATTCTGTTCAAAATGAGAGCTACAACGGCTGGATAAAAATAATTAGAACTATTTTTATCCTCTGAAATGACATTATTGACAGAGGTACTTGTAATCACACATCTTTTTGTAATCATACATCTTCAGTAAAATCACCCCCATTATTTATTACCTTGTGGCGAATGTCCAGGAAAAATCATATACCACCTGCACGTCTATTTCTGTCAATGTTCTACAATGACTTCCCTGTGACATGGATAATATCTCCAGCACTATTCTGGATCCCTCACATTTCTTTCAGTTTGACAAAAAGATTGTAATAACAAGGGCTTCTTGCCGGGTGACTATTATGGATGATCCAGAATCTCCCCATTGACAGCAGTGCGAGAAGCCTTCTGGTACAAACCAAAGATGACATTATCCATATCATAGCTTGGTTAATATGGGAAATCAACAGAACATGCAGATAGTATCTGATGCCTTCCGGACATTTGCCAAAATGTGAGAAACAAGGGGAGCACTTACGTTGAAGATGTTTGACTGCAATTTTCTCTGTCAATAAAGTTGTTTCAGAGAAAAATAATAGTTCTTATTACTTTTTATCCAACCCTTGTTTCGAAACATCCAGCAACAGCTGTTGCCAAAGGAAACTGGTTGCTTATTTGGAGAAGAAGAATAGAAATGCCCACCATGCCTACTGTCACTTTCAATATACAGGGTGTTTATAAATGAATATCGGGGTTTTGATGCTTTATATATTTGTTGTATTAAACTTACAATTATAAATGATATGTCAAATGAAAGAGTAACTCACAGTTTTGCCAAGAACCTTATAAATGTTCAATATGAGCAACATTTGTCACATGCTACACATCAAGTCTATAGCCGAGCTCTTCCCAAATGTTGATAAGTACATCTTCAGTGATAATAACAACAGCTGCTTCAACCCAGTTTCTTAATTCAGGAAAGTCAGCTAGTAGCAAAGGCACATACACGATACTTGATGAAGCCCCGAAAGAAAAAATTGCATGGTGTTAGATCGGGAGAATTTTGAGTCCATGCAAAGCAAGCCCTGTCATTGGGCCCCTTGCGGCCTATCGAGCATTTGGGTACAGTGACGTTCAACCAGTTGGAAAATGAAGTTATCGGACTCATCATCTTCCAACCAAGGGAAGATCTATTGCTCTAGTGTATCAAGGTAAGAAGTGCCAGTTACAGTAGGTTCACCAAAAAAGAAAGGCCCATAAACTTTCTGCCAGGATACAGCACAAAAAATAGTCACTTTAGGGGAATCTCTTGCATTTTTACCATTTTCTGAGCCCCAGATGCACACATTGTGTGTGTTACCATGTCCACTAAGGTGAAAGGTCGATTCATCACTGAAGACAAAATGATCCAGAAAATAGTGCATCACGGCGGAAACGTTGCGCTCTACGCATGTGCACTGATACCAAACAAAACACCCGATATTCATTTATAAACAGCCTGTACTTTGCAGATTAGAATGAAGTTGTCTTATAAAAGA
The DNA here is from genome assembly GCA_026315105.1 of Locusta migratoria. Taxonomy (NCBI): domain Eukaryota; kingdom Metazoa; phylum Arthropoda; class Insecta; order Orthoptera; family Acrididae; genus Locusta; species Locusta migratoria. Next base: position 448,385,636 of record CM048755.1, on the reverse strand, counting down.
CCGGGAAAGTTTATTTACTACATTTGACCTAGTAATGGAAGGTTCCGCATATGAAGTAATGGCAACAGATACTTAGTGGGGGAGTTTAAATCCGTAATTATATTTGACAGCATAAATGTTGGCTTATTTTCAACATGCTGGATGGTGTGCGCAACAAATTGATTTGACCAATTTTCTATTGTTTTTGGTTGGAGCAACACTGAAGTTTTTTATTTATTTATTTTTGTTTTTGATTACCAGTTTCAGACACATTAGTCTATTTTCAAATCATTCAAGTAACTACAAAAATGACATTGTTTGCCACTTAGGTTATTTTCCATGGGTTGAAATGTACACCAAATGTCCAATACTGTTTATCAAAAATAAAATAAAAAATTAATAAAAATAAACACAACCCTTCTGTGCAACTTTGACTGAAAATATAGAAAATTTAAAATATTGGATTTTTGTAGCTGTGCTTGGAAGAAATGAAACAATAGTCAGGAATGCCTTTGTTCTCTACTGCATATAGAAAAAAAAATCATTTAGACCAATAATAATAGTGGCCACATACTTCTGTAAGTGGATACATAACTACAACCATGCTTGAAAAGTTAGATACCTGCAGATTATATGCTAGAGTCTTTTCATAAGCTAGGTCCATACACAGATATAGACTGTATGGTATTCATTAACAAAGTGTTTTTTTTTTTTTCACACTGTGAGCGTCTTTGAATGGTATCAAATTTACAAATTTCTGCAACTACCATACAATCCAGAACTGGTCCCCAAACAATTTTTATCTCATCCAAAGTAACTGCTTGTGAGCTTCAGTTTTGTCCCCATGTGTGACTGTATATTTAATGGAAAATTCAATAATTGGTTTGCAACATTACCTTGGTACCTTGATACATGCTGACTTAAGGACACTATTTTGACAATCTGTGAAGATTGATAAGAAATTAATTTTTCAGTACTTTGAGTGATATATTACCGTTATTCCTTCTCTGTCAACAATAATTTGAAAACATTAATTTTATAAAGCTGTAAAATAATCCAGAACCAATATGACAGTACTCTTTACTTGGTATGGATGTGTCATCACAGCAGTTAGCTATTACAGCACAAATTGCCTGTGACCCAGCGGACAGCGCAGTGTGGAGGTAGGGGGGGGGGGGGATTGCCAGTTTTTGAGAGGACGAGAGAACATGTCAGTTCCATTTGTTTCCTTCATGGAAAAATATTTTTACTTGACCAAGTAGTGAGTTACAAAGTACACTAGAAAAGAGAATAAATAATAATTTGTGGCTCTGTGTCCATCTCTTCCACTCCATCAACCTACCTCATCCTGCCCCCCTATTCTTCGCCATGTCTCTACCTTCCCCTTTCTAATATAAACTAGGTTATGTATAAAGTCACAGTAACATTTCCTACCATATGTATTTATTCCAATCTTACATTAGCCGTTCTCCTCCAAACCCTTTCTCTCTGTCCATCTCCTTTTCACCCTCACTCTGCCAATCTGCTTCCCCCATCCTAGCGCCCTATCCATCACAATATCCTCTCTTTGTCCATTGCTTACTCCGTATCTATTACAAGTGACTTCCATCTGCCAACTTTAATAGTGATTGTCAAAAATGGTGTTAATACCTATTGCAAGATACCCTCCAACATTCACCATATGGTAGCATCCAGAATATAAAATCCTTCTTCATGAAAACATACATACAAGTGCCAACTTTCTTGGTGATTGGTCAACCTGGTTCAAAGACTGTCGTAAGTTACACTCCACCATATACTGTATGATTAAAACAACCTGTGTACTGATTAAGGTTCTGAGCTATCCAAATCTGTCCAGCCATTTCAGTGAAAAGGAGTAACTAACATAAAAACTTTCTCATTTGTAATGTGTGGAAATATATCATGAAGTAATGTTAGAAAACAGTATACAAAGTGAAATAAACTAAAGATTATTTTGATGGTCAAAACAACTGTCTGCAGTGGGCCCTTTCATTTTTTGCAACTCGTTTAACTTCTACTTCAAAATTATTTTTAATGACTATTCAGTTTCAGTCTGCAGCTAAGCACATGGAGGAGCTATGCTTCAATGTGCGAGGTCATTCCCTGTCGGGGGTTCGAATCCCCCCTTGGGCATGGCTGTTTGTGTTGTATTTAGTATAAGGTAGTTCATTAGTAGTTTGTAAGTTTAGGGACTGATGACCCCACAGTTAAGTCACTTAAGCTTCACAAACATTTGAACATTTTCAGTCTGCGGCCAAATGTAGATACATACATGTGTGTGGGAGGATGAGAGTGGTGCTAAAAGTATTCACAAAATGATATAACCAAAGTTGTAATGGTTTTTAATTTTTTAGGACAATCAGTATGTGTCCACAATCATTCTGCTTCTTTTTATGTTTTTGTAAAATAGTCTGTAAGTCCCTGGTACTCCTCTTAATGGAGTTGATACCTGCTCGAGGGTGCGGGATCTATGGCACGGAGCGTGCATTCTGTGACATTCCATGTGCTTGATGTGGTTCAAATCTGGACTTTGGATTGACAATCTCAGTTTTTGAACCTCTTCTTCATAGTCCTGAACATGTTCCAGAGTGGAGTGGGAGGACATTGTGTTAACAGTGACACCCTTGTGTGCCACAGGCCCCCATAGAACCCATGTTCTTATAGATTATCCACTGGGAGATATCTACATATGTATTCTGCAATCCACCCTATGGTGTGTGGTGGAGGCTACCTTGTACCACTACTTTTCTGTCTAAATTACAGATAGGAAAACGAATGCTTTTATACCTCTGTATGAATCCCTTTTATGGTATTTTTGAGAAATGTAAGTAGGAGGCAGTCGAATTGTTCTTGAGTCACCTTCAAATTCTGGCTCTCGAAATTTGCTCAATAGTTCTACATCCATACTTCGCAAGCCACCTCACGGTGTGTATCAGCACTTTAAATGATTACATTTACAGACCAATAGCTCTATAGTTGAGCCGCCGAAAGAACGACTCTGACAGTTAGCGGCTATGTTGCCAATGCTGCTACGCGGCTGTTTGTTGTTACGCCGTGTCGGTCGCCGGCATACGAAATCACGTCAGAATATTTTGGAACCATTGCTATGTACTACTAAAGCGTGAACGAACGATAACAACCACGAAGTAATGAAAAACACTCTTTTTGCAGTTAAAAAGAAAAGGTTTAGAAATATATGTTGAGTTAAAGTAAAGCTTCATATGTTCCAGTATTCCATTAAACATAATGTATCATTTAGTCTTCAGCCAAAGGTTGGTAGTTGAAGAATACACTGTATTGTGGCAGTCTGCCGAGAGGGTAAACAAATAAGGACTACCACTTTACAGGTAGTAAAACCGCCTCTTTCAGTGAAATGATTTGTCTTCTTACATAAAAGGAAGAGTTTTTTTGCCTCATTTGTTACGGTCGCTGTTGACTGCCATAGTATAGTGTCCAAGTAATATCATTAAATCAGTTTCGACAGCTAGTCTATTGGTCACAGAAGTAGAAATAAAATAATGTAATTTTTCAGTAAACAATCTTTGGCTGCAAAACAAACTATACATTAGAAATCAGTCACGGCCAGCATCATGTGCAATTTATACATGCTATAATGCATTGATTTCTTACCTGTACTTCACGGAAGAGGGTAGACTCCACATTCTGCAAAAAGCATGTCGTCAGTAACCGCATCTCCTGCGTTGCTGTCACTGTCACTGTGTTCATCAGCACTGCTGCTACTATCGTCCCCTAATCTTATTATTAATTCTCTACCCTTTCTTCCAGTGCACCTTCTCATTCCTATGCCTCTTCTAAGATGTGCCACATATGTGTGACAACATGTTCCATTTTGTGGGAGTAATACTGCCCAGAGCTTCACGAACTAAGAATTCTACTTCTTTTAATGAAAAACTTTTATTCCTTTCTGCCACGTACGATTTCACCTGAGCCCACACGAGTTCTATTGCGTTAAATGGCAATGATATGGTGGGAGGTGCAACACTCTATGACCATTTTCTTCAGCAATTGTGTCAATTTCATAAATGATTTTTCAGCTTTTGTTTTCTTTCACAATTTCCAGAAGTTCAGCCTTTTTCATCTTTCTATGCAATGAATTTAATCTGTTCCTTTCAAGCCAGTCTATTATGTCACTCTTCCTGCTGCTGGATGTAGGGGCTTTGTTCAACTGAACAGAGTGATACGGTGCATTGTCTATTATAATAGTAGAGTTCTTCTCAATGTTAGGAAGCAGAGAGTATACGAAGCACTTTTTAAATTTCATAGCCGTCATTTCCTCGTGGTAATCGCCAGTTTTTTAGATGAGAACAGTAACAAGGCATTTGGCACAAACCCATCGATTGTTCCAGCATGCAAAAGAATAAGACGACTACCTTTTCCAACAGGAGCTTTCATTGCTTCTCGTGCAGTGTCATCAGTCCAATCGTTCTGGAGTGACGAGCATTCACCCAAGTTTTGTCCAGCCACACGATTTGATTAAACATACATTTGGATATTTCCCTCAAAAAACGACATCTCCAGGCAACGATATATTCCCGTTCAAGCAGAACTCTTCTACCAGAAAAGGTTTTCCATTGGAATCCTATTTTATTTAAAACACACGAGAGACTGGTTTCCCCCCCAAAAAAACAACTCACTATCTTGTAGTGACAGAAGCAGTTTCTTTCGGGTAGGATATTCTTTCCGCATGTAATAGTCATATATATGTCGACGAATTGTGTCCTCTTGAAAATTGTCCAGTTCTGTCGTTTTGGCAGCACATATTCTGGTTTTTCCTGGAGTCGACAGAGCAGCGGGTAGCTCCTGTGGCTCTGCAGCACACTTCTCCTTTGATACTTTCTTCACAGTGGTTGCTCCAATTTTCAGGGCTGCGGCTACTCGCTCAACTATTTTAGACAACGCCAATAGAGGCCCACCGTTGTCCCTTTCCTCCTCAAAATAGCACCGTAGATTGTACACGAGCTCACGCGACTGGCTCTTTAAAGTAGCACCCATGCCGACTTTCCTACAGTTAGAAGAAGAAGCCATCTCTCACACAACTGAAACACGTAACACGGCACGAACAAAACCGGTAACACAATGAGACAAAGATTAGGGTTAAATCTTCCCTCCTTCCATAAATGCTCATTTCATCACCATTGACATGCAGGCCACCAAAGTGGCGTCAGCTAGAAAGACTTGCACTTGGCAGGCCAAACACGACCCAAGTTGGGGCCTAATGGCCATAAATGCCACACGATCAATATTAGTACTGTATTTGAAAAATTGGGTTTGTTTTTTTCTACTTTCATCAGTTTAATGCCAGCTGCCATTCCTCACATCAGCTAGAAATTTTCTCTTAAGTCCTGTTGCATTCTTCTACAGTCACTGTATGACAGCTGATTGCTACTCACTGTGTCCATCAGATCATTTCATGTAGAGATAGTGGTGCTATCACACTACCGTGGGACACTTCTGGTGATATCCTTGTCTCTAATAAACGCTTGCTATCAAGAACAACATTGTGGGTTCTATTACATATGAAGTGTTCGAGCCCTTCACAAACTGCATTCCTATGTTTGTACCTTTGTTGACAGACTGCAGTAAGGCACCTTGTCAATGAGGTGTCAAAAATCACGGAATATTCAGTCTTCCTGTTGCCTCTGCTGATATAATATTATGTGAGAAAGGGGAAAACTGAGTTTCACAGTAACAATGCTTCCTAGCGGCATACTGATGCATAGACAGAAGCTTTTCTATCTCAGAAAATACATTTAAACTGAGAATATGTTCAAGAACTCTACAGCTAACCGATATTAATGAAACTAGTCTTTAATTATGTGGCTCCATTCATCTGCATTTCATGAAACAGGAGTCACCTATGCCCAGCCAGGTGAAATGTTCCACCAGGCAAAACATTTACTACAAATGAAAGCAAAGTAAGGGATGATTACTGCAGAGCACACTTTGTAAAGACAAATTGCAATTGCATACAGCACTGTAACATATTTGTTTTCAGCTCTCTCAGCTGCTTCTCTACACCAGGGATTCCAGTTACTATGTTCTTCATTCGGGAGTTTATGTGATGGTTAAATGATGGTACATTGGTAAGATCCTCCTGTGCAAAATATTTCTTAAATGCAAAATTTAAAACATCATCTTTCCCTTTGCTGTCTTCTGCTGTCTTTTCCATCTTTAATCTACTTAGCTGGCACATATTTCTCCAGCTCTAGATTTATTATGGTTTCCCAAAGAATAATGCACCATGTATTTTCTTCAACAATTATTTATTACATATAATGAGTATTATACACTCCAAAGAATTATGTGCCATCTACATACCCTATTTTTCCACCTGATCTTCCTCTGATAGGCATCCCAGTCTACTCGGTTCGTTAAAGTTACCCACAATTAATATTGTATAGTATGGGTATCTTTGTGCTACTGAGAATAGACTTTTGTTTTGGATGACTCGATAGAAACTGTCACGGTGGAACCAGGTGGACAGTAATACTATCCAACCATTATATTGATTACTCCCAGAGCTGTTATATGCCTCCAGATAACTTCACAGTCATTCTTCACCTTGACCTCAGTAGAGGCAATGTTTTTGTCAGCTGCAATGAACTCACCCACTACAATTGTGTTTGATCTGTCTTTTTAATATACATTCCACACTTTACTAAATACTTCAGAGCTTCCACGTTTCATGCAGTTCTCAGCCCCAACTAGAATCTGATCACAATAATTTCCTGTAGTGCAATAAATTCAGGAACTTTTCTATAGATACTTTGAAAATTTACTACTAATATTTTGATAGTCTAAGTGTCTTTTGTCTGAATGTAGCCGGATTTGCTATCTGCATGTCAACTGGCAAGTGTTCATCAGAACACTAACTAGCACCTAGCCTAAAGAACCCCCATATGCACTCCACAAGTCTCTATTACCCAAGTGTTTACTTCTTTTTTGTAGTGCATCCTTGACCTGTCAAGGAGAGTCCTACAATTCTGCACCCAATAATACGGGTCCAGAAACCTGCAGCCTGAATTGTCACAGAGTTGATGAAGCCTGTGGTTCAGAGCCTCTACTTGGCTCCAAACCATAGGTCTCCCTATCAGCTCTGTGAACAATGCTGCAAATTTACAGGTTGTGCTTCCACACCACATACAAGGCCAGCAGTCTTCACAAATTCTACCAACCACCTATACAATACTGTGGATGGCCTCATAACCCAAGTGACTGGCATACTTGCTGCCACAAATTGCCAATGACTGAAGCTCTTACATTCGATAGCCACAGGTAAGGTCACCTCCACATTGTGGATGAGGTCTCCTGGCAGACATACTGAGTGCACATCAGAATTTTATTTTGCCCTTTATGCTGTCTCCTTAAGGGGCAAGGGGCTCCCAGTTACTGGCAAAACCTTCCCCCCGACCCCAACAACACTACCCCACCCCTACCTCCATCAATTTATGCCTACTCAGGCCCTCTTGAACGAGTCATCATGTGTCCTCTCACAGTGTGAACAGGTGGAGCCAGATAGCCAGCCTCAACATTGGGTTTCCCCATCAAATGAAACAAATACACTACAACCCACCCTTTGCCCTATGGTGGGGATGGCGCCCCCACATTGTGTACATGTGCCGGTGCTACAGCAGTAGCAGAGACTGCGCAAAATGAGTGACACCTGAGATGTGTGTGCGTGCGCGCACGCGCGCACACACACACACACACACACACACACACACACACACACACACATCCTATCAGTATTCTGCGTAGTAATTAACTTTCAAAATAATAATAATAAATAGAAAAGCTAATTATTCAACTTGCTGCTAGTCTGGTGCTTCACTAACAACAGCAGACTTCTGAATGAACTATGGTCAATGGTAATTTGTTGTTCAAAAGATTAACAGCTACACTTTAGAGTTACTACAAAACAAATACAAAAGTATGCCAATGGTGGTTTTATTTTTCTTAAGGATTTCAACAATGCAGAACAAAAATGTGCAAGGACTTTTAAGAATTAAAATATGAGATAAATATGATGTCTAAATTGTGTCTGACTAATGCACTGTTGCTCACCTGCCTCCTCCTTGCAACTACTACAGCTGACTGACTGTTTAACTGAGGCACCATTTCATTTCTTAAAAAAGAGGGGGGGGGGTATATACAAATATATAAAATTCTTGTATGAATTTGTAATTAACAGTATGATGTGGATTGTTAATCTCTGTCAAATTCACAAACTAAAATATTTCTATTGTTCAATTAAAGTAACAAAAATACTTACTGAAGATGCTACAACTGCAGCAAAATATGTATGGGTATGTAACTAAAAACCAGTTTTTTGCTCAAGGCAGTTCCTCATAGAGAAGAAACGAGATATTTATAAAGCAAACACAGATCAAAAGGGTTTCAACATCAAGATGATGAGGCACTATTTTTTGGCCTTCTGTCATTATTGATGTTCCATCTCAGATGTTGCCACTCGCAGTCATTGAAGGTGGCTGGACAACTGGTGATTCATCTGATGTGGATTGTTAGTCTCTCATTCAGTCATTCACAATACATCCCGGACACAGTTGAATGTGTGAAGATGAATTCTTGCACCACTGCTGAAATAAAAATTCCCATTTGCCGGGCTCCTGCTGTTATGTCATTAACGAGTGAAAATCATTTACAGAAAGGCACTTAAATTAAGCTTCGCACTTTTTTTAGTCTGTTTCGGTCATATGCAAATGAATGTAAAGGTCAATGTAACTGTTTCTGCTAGTCACATATACTCTGCCATAGGTGTATTTACTTTTTAGTAGGTGCCTTCTTATGACTTGTCAATTATTTTTAAATGCTACAGTTAATGATCAGATGGAGGTTTTTTAGTTTTGAAATAATTGTGTGGTAGGGCCCTAGCTCACTCCCACTCCCATGTCCTCAATTCGTGCCCCATTATGAATAGCTTTTTTTTTTCAAATTTGACATATCTGGATTTGCAACAATATCAGCAGACTTTGGGGGCAGTTTCAAAGTAAATTCACAGTATCGTCATTGTTACTATGAAGCATGATACTATAAGGATATTGGTTAAAGTCTTCCTTTGATTTGAAATTAGTAAAAGAAAGAACCAACTGTTGAATTTTCAGCATTGGCAAGAAAACATTGCTTTTTCCTTCCCCAAATATCTATCAGTATTTATATTTTTTATTAATGGAAAGTCCAGTTTGGAATGTCAGTAATATGAGGATAGGAGCAACTCACTATAAAGATGATTGTTGAGTCACCGGTAGACATGTAGAAAAGACAAACACATCCACACAACTTAACTTTTCAGCCACAGCCTTCATCAGAAAGGAGCATACAGACATCCACACAATTACTCCTGCATAACTCATGGACACATGACAAGCATCTGTGGATGCTTGGCTTGGTATTTTTTAAAGGTGAGATCTTTGGATATGACTGAAACTTCAGTGAGCTTGGGGTTTTAGTGAGAAGGTTAACAGCTATGTACTGGGGTTGGATTTGGATCTGTATGTTGTGGAGTGTTTTGGGGGATGTGGCAACTTGAGAAGATCTGATAGTCAAAGTCTGGGTGCTGTGAGGAACGCAGGAGGAGGCACCTTTTGGATTGGATAAGGGCTGAATTGTTGTACATCAAGGCAGCAGTAAGATGTTGGCAGGCTGGATAACTTTTGGAGATAGTGGAGTGCAAGGACTTCAGTTTTAGAAATGGGATGTGTGGTTGGGATTGCACGTTAGTAGTATTTTGCAAAGGGATCAGTGGTGTTTCAGGGATGCCTATGCCATGGTATGTGAGTTTGTTGTACCTGGTGGTGTCTGAAAAGGTAAAGGTTATGTTGAAAGTAAAGGTGAGATTTAGAGAAGGGAATTTTTATGATTAATATGTTGGGAGGGATTCCAATGTTTAGGCAGCACTTATGGGACAGAATGTGATACTGGGTTTAAGCCGGGGACAAAGATACGTTTCTGAACTGGTGCGGAAAGATGGAGCAGGGATGGTGTTAGGAAAATGAGGACAAAATAGGCAGATTATGGTGTTACGAGGGTGTGAGTGGAGCTGGATATCTGAAACGAACATATCAAAATAAGTACAAATACATACAGATATTAAAAAATGAGCAAAGATATGAACCAGAACATAAAATTATTCACTAACAATGCAAAAATTTACACTAATATACAAAAGTTCACATCAATACATAAAAATACTCACCAATATACAAAAATGTGTACCAACATGTTAAAACGTGCAAGATGTGTAAAAATCTGCAACTACACACACAACCACATAAAGGCAAGCAAGAACATGCAAAGATACTTAAAGATATGTAAAAATGCATACAAAGATGTGGAAAAAGGATTTATGGAGAGGATGTTATGGATCGGGTGTGTTTAATGTGAATAGAGGTAGAGGAGTGTTGGTAACATATTAGTTTGTGTTGCTCTAATAGGTGCAAGAAAGGGAAAATTAATTGTAAAAATAAATAACACAGGTAAAATATGTGAGGGAGGAAATGTTTGATGGAAATAAGTGGGATGCAAGTAATTTAATGCTGCATCAACCGTCCATGCTGTCGTTTAACCTTGTGTTGTGGATGGGACCTTTAATAAAATGTGGTTCAGATTCCAGAGCAAGAGCAGTTTGAAAGATGACAAGAAACATACGATAATCAAGAAAAAGGAATGGACTGAGTAAAAATATGTTAGAAAAAAGTAATAAAGGAAAAACACTGGGTTTGGGATGGAAGAAAGGCCATATGACAAAATCTAAGCTGACAATGGAAGTCTAGGTTTTAATGTCAATAATATGAGGATAGATAGAAATTGTCTTTATGTTGAGTTGCTGAGCCACAGACAGGCATGTAGAAAGACAATCTCATTCACATAATTTAATTTTTTTGCCACAGCCTTCATTAGAAACAAGCATACAGACATACACACAGTCACTCAGACATAACTCCAACGCGACCTCTGCCTGTTTGACTTGAGTGGCTGGAGTTGGCTGTATGTATGCATGAGTTATGCTCGAGTGATTTTGTGAATGTATGTATGCTCCTTTCTGATGGAGACTGTGGCTGAAAATGTAAGTTGTGTGAATGTCTGTCTGTGGCTCAGCAATCATCTTTGTGGTATTTATACATCTTTTATAATATTTAAAACCTGATATTTCCTCCCTCAATAAATTCTCAGACAAGAACCCACAGATATTAATGAAGATTCTGGGAACATCGAGCACACCACAGGTAGCCCTGCTTGAGCAACAAACTTAACAATTCAATTATCCAACACTTTGTCATTTACTCATGGTTCACTGTATTTCAACCAGTTTCCATAGAAGTCCAACAACTGATTAACTTTGTTGTCTACCAGTAGCTCTTTCCCAGGCTCTAGGCCCCTACACACTGTCAGAATTATTTGTGTTGGTGGATTTTCCCATTTGTGGCTCATATCTTTGCCAGAATGTTTCCCCATTCATCTCTCTCATGATTGTATACAGTCTTTACTATGTCCACAACTAGGTGATTGTGTTGTACAGTGGCCATAATATTGTGACCCATAATTGTATTTTCTGTACTTACTAAGGAAATTTGATAAATCTTTATTCTTGGTTTCTACATTGTATGGGTTCCATTAATTATTTGTGCTGCATTTTTTGAAAGAGTACCTCCTTTGTTTTGTTCTAATTACTGACTTTTTACTCTTATGGGATGCCTTCCAATACCACCTTGTTTACATACTTATTAAATTCTTATGACCACATTATTGTCCAAACAGGATCACATTCTACTGATAGCCATTTATTAGGAAGATATATTCACAGCCTGACCTCGTAACACACACACAAGATGTGTGTGATGGAATCAAATGTAGATAAATGTGAAATTGTAAGAATAACAATCAAGTAGATAATGGGATGGAATATAATTCTGTAGTTTACCAACTCAGAATTTGAGTTAGTTCAAAATCTTTAAAAATAATTCATTTTGGTAGGAAATGCTTAAAAGCCTAAGGTCACTGGATCATTTTCATGCCATAAAACACTAATTTTAGCTTGTGCTAATCTTCTAACTTAGTACTCAGTAAATATATGTCTTAAGAATATATATGTAGTGTATATAGTTTTTCCAAGATATTTATTGAGTACTAAGTTGAAAGTTTATCACAAGCTATAATTATTGTTTAACAACTTGAAAATGATCTACTTTGAATTACCATATGCAGCAGCTACATGCTATTGAGAGGTGAGATAGCACACATTGTGTTGCCAAAGTCTTGATATTGTGAAAAAGCTACAACATTGAACCATCAACTCATTACGCCTGGAAAAATGAAATACAACAATTTTAATGTGAACCATGGGTAAGTATGTTACTGGGCATTCTTCATGTCAGTTTTTTAAACTCTAGCACAGTATATTGACCCAATTGTGCTATTGTGTTTACTGCAACACTGGAGACAACAATTTACCTGTCTTGTTGAATTATTCATTCGACCATAAAGAACTCAAAAATTGTGCCTGAGTCAGTTGATTCAGCATACCAGCAGTTACCAACTGATATGTGTGATTGACTACACATACATGAACCCATATAAACTTGCTAATAAGTGAGACACTGATCAGTCTGATGATGTCTCTGCATATATGTACAATTTTATACAACTTTAATTTGGCTACATTCTATAGTATTATTTAAATAGTACCAATCAATTCCATATTACAATATCAACAAATTAGGATCTATTAAAAAAATAGTAATAACTAGACACTAATCATCCACTTAACAGTTTGTGAATGGAGGTCATTAAAAATTTAATTGCCGATGAAATTCACTCCTTCTGTATCACCTGAGATTTCAAAGCTCATATTTGATCTTGTCTTATATTCTAGTATTATGATTATAAGGCATGATGTTTGTTTTAGAAAGGGACTTTCTATCATCATGAAACAGATCAAGGAGAATATATGCTGTGCAGTGGATGTGAGGATTTCAAGTTCCTCAAAAAGATTTCTGCATGCGATTGTTGGGTGTAGGCCACTCATGATACTTACAGCTCTTTCTGTGCATGAAACACTTTTCTTCTCTGATGCACCCATTATACTTAGTATGTAGTTTTGTGTAAAAGTACTTGGCGACTGAAGACAATACCTTCATTAAGTCATGAAATTGTCCAATTATATTATTATTATTATTATTATTTTACATTGGCTTCAAAATATTTACAGGAAATTCAAATATTGTATCTTTTGTTAATAACCCCTTTTGAAATTCAAACTGAATTTTTCTAATGATTTGATACTGGAGTGCCTGACAATCCTGGCATGAATTTGTTACTCCAAAACCTTGGAAAAAGCTTGTCAGTAATTATACTAACTGATAGTCACCAATATCTTCTTTCTTATAGTGGTTTTGCAACTGCATACTTCATCCTTTTTGTAACTTTTCTCTATTAACCCAAAGACTGGAAAGTTGCCCAGGTCACACCAATATTCAAGAAAGACAATAGGAGTGATCCCCAAAATTACAGGCCCATCTCATTGACGTTGATTTGCTGAAGGATTTTGGACATATACTCTGTTCGAACATTATAAAATACCTCGAAGAGATCGACCTATTAACCAATAGTCAACACGGATTCAGAAAGTATCGCTCTTGAGAAACACAGCTTACCCTTTATTCACATGAAGTGATAAGTGCCAAGGGTTCTGAAATCGATTCCATATTTCTGGATTTCCGAAAGACTTTTTACACTTTACCTCACAAGCGGCTTCTAATGGAATTGCGTGCTTATGGAATATCACCCCAATTGTGTGATTGAATTCCATATCAGAAAGGACACAGATTGTAGTAATTGACAGTAACTCATTGAGTAAAACAGAAGTGATATCTGGCGTTCCCCAGAGAAGCGTTATAGTTCACCATCTCTTCCTTGTGTTTATAAACGATTTAGACTGTTCATGGATGATGCTGTCACTTATCGGTTAGTGAAGTCAACAGAGGATCAAAAGCAACTGCAAAGCGATTTAGACAAAATTTCTACAAGGTGCAAAAATTGGCAATTAACACTAAATAATGTAAAGTGTGAAGTAATACACATGACCACTAGAAGACATCCACTGAACATCAATTACACGATAAATCAGTCAAACCTTAAGGTCGTAAATTCTACCAAATAACTAGTCTCTGGGAGAACCAGCCATGAGAAAACTATTTCACCTGGTGCATAAGATGTATGAGACAGGTAACATACCTTCAGACTTCAAGAAAAATGTAATAATCCCCATTTCAAAGAAAGCAGGTGCAGACAGGTGTGAAAATTACAGAACCATCAGTTTAATAAGTCATTGTTGCAAAATTTTAACGCGAATTATTTATAGAAGGATGGAAAAGCCAATAGAAACTGACCTCAGGGAAATTCAGTTTGGATTTAGGAGAAATGTAGGAACATGGTAGGCAATATTCACTTTACGGCTTATCTTAGAAGATAGATTAAGGAAAGTGAAACCTACATTTCTAGCTTTTGTAGATTTGGAGGAAGCTTTTTATAATGTTGATTGGAATAAACTCTTTCAAATTCTGAAATCAGTAGGAGTAAAATATAGGCAATGGAAGGTTATTTACAATTTGTACAAAAACCAGTCGGCAATTATCAGAGTTGGAGGACGTGAAAGGGAAGTGTTGTTTGGGAAGAGAGTAAGACAGGGTTGTAGCCTTTCTCCAATGTTGTTCAAATTGTACATACAGCAAGCTGTTAAGGAAAGTGAGGAAAAATTTGGACAGGGAATTAAAGTTCAGGGAGAAGAAATAAAAACTTTTCCAAAAGTACAGGTGTATTTGCTTTTTTGCCTTCAATTTTTGCTTTCAATAACATGTTCTGTGGTGTCTCTATGATCTTGTTGTACAAGGGTTTGCAGCTGTTACTGTCCTTTCAAAGTAGTCGCCAGTGTTGTGTAGAACCTATTGCCAGCAATGTGGAAGACATAGTATATTGTTAGCACAGCCTGTTCTGACGGTGGTGTGAATGGAGTGGTCTACTGCCTGTCAAATCTGTGGAACAGTTCTGAAGAAAATGCCACAAAGTAGTTCCTTCATCCAGGATCTTGAGTAGAATGTCTCTCAGTCCAGGGTATGGTGATTGACAATAAAAGTCCTGATGAAGGATGTTGTTCAGTTATTCTTGGGGGGCGGGGGGGGCGGCTCCTCAGTGGCAAAGCTGTTTATGGAGGGTGGAAGAGAGATTTGGAGGTGTTTGGGGATATGGCACTGGGAATCCATTTGGAAACAAGTCGGGGCGGGGGATATTAATGCTTGTATTTGAAAGCCTTTCTCAGACCTTCAGCATCACTGCAAATATGTTCTCATCATTGCAAATATGGTGTCCATGGGTGACAAGACTGTATCGGAAGGACTTTTTGGTGTGCAATAGATGGCATCTGTCAAAGTGCAGGTACTGGTAGTTCATGGGTTTAATGCAGGCAGAAGTGTGAATGGAGTTATCAGTAAGGTGGAGGGCAGCATAAAGGAAAATGGTGTGCCGGATTGTGGAGGACCAGCTGAAGCAAATGGAAACGAAGTTGAAGTCTTTAAAAAAATACATAGTGTGTCCTGGCAGAGTCCAATTCATGAAAATGTCATCAGTGAACCTGAACCAGACTAGGAGTTTAGGAGTTTTGGGAGGCTTGGAAGGTTTCCCATAGATGGCCCATAAACAGGTGACACAGGAGTGTGCCATATGGGTGCCCATGTACATTTTGTAATGCTTCATCTTATGAGTATTTGATTTCTTGGCTGCTGCATGGAACTTCATTTTCATTTATTTTGTCTCTTAGTTTCTTCAAACAACTTGTAACCTTATTGATAAATATATTAAATTTTGTGTTCATATCAATATCAGCATCACATTTGGTGATTAAAGTTCCCCATGATATGTACTCTTTTTCCGTACATTCACTTCATTAGGACTGCAAAAATTTGCAGCTCATAATTAGCTTTGCACAGCTATATTATAATAGGTGACAGCCCTAATGAAAGATGTCGTTATATAAAATTATCCTCATGTGTTTGCAAGTGACAACAAAATGTATTTACGCCATTAGTAACGCCCCGCATTTTACGCTTTTTCAACTGTGAATCTTAACAAAAAAAAGGAAGGTGATGTATGTAGCCATAGTATGGACCAAATTTTTGAACTAAAATCTATTGTACTGATACAGCATTTATGAAGTGTTTCACAAAAAGTGGCCTCATTTCAACTTTCAATTTCTGTCCCGTATTTTGAGTTTGAAAATCTGGTCACCTATACTACTAACATTTTATAACGGAACGGCAATAAAGTATGAAATGCTGCACGGCATTGCCAGTGTCTCTTATTGATATAGTTTTGCTGGGCACGTAATGTTACACGTAGAAAACAAACAAACCAACTGAGAACGTTAGATCCTAACTGGCAGCTACTCTACTCATTAACACTTCATACAGCGTAAGCAGGTACTACTTTCCAGACTACCCTCTTAGCTATTTGAAATTTCAGTTTTGTGATGTCCAATTCTCAACAAAGCAAATGCTGCTTATTATTTATTTCATTTTTCACACAGCACTGACATAAAATATTGGTTAGTTTCTTGCTCACTCTCATTTTAAGTACAATTTTATGTGCATATTCCGTAAAGAGCTTTCAGTCTTGTGATATTTAGTTTAATTAATGTGTCAAAAGAAATGGTGGAACACTTCTGCATATCAGTGTTTTCAGCATAAACTGAGTAACACTGCTGAAATAGTGGAAGCAGAGGACCTCACATAGAATAGTACATGAAATGGGGCAAATTTGGCAATAATAATAGTAATAATAACTTCATGTGGCTCTGTGGCCTTATGCAAGTCTTTCAACTAGATGCCACTTCGGTGACTTATATGATGTACCTAACATGCCCCAGTTATCCAACTGGGAAGGGGAACCTACAGTTTAACATGGAATACAAATCATTTGTCCTTTCTGGAGACGCCTCATATCTTTGAGAGGTGAAGGATGGATTAAAACGCAGGCTGGAAAATTTGTGCTCCGAATGGGTTTTGAACCCTGTGACCACAAGGCCTGGCATTGAAAATGTAGTAAACAAACCTTTACCATTATGACAAGTGTTAAGAAGAATGGAGACGTTTTTAAACACTGGGCTGTTCTTCAAAACTATCTTCACTGCTATCTCAGTAGACCTACTCCAGTTATATACATCGTATAAAAACAGGTACCAAAAGATAGGTTAACATTTGTTTGTTGAGTCTTCCTTACCAGGTTTGCTCTGTCTCTTGGTCCAAATTGCACCACAATGCTCGTCAACCACTGTTGTACAGAAGTGCTACTAAAATTTTTGAGAGTTCTGCTTATTCACACTTTCTGATCCTCTTAACACACAAAACCTTATCCAAAAATACTCATTGTTACAAGAAAGTAACCCTTGTTTCCCACAATTGCCGGGTGTCATATAAAATATGTAATGAACAGTGTTTTGTTACCCCCCCCCCTCTCTCTCTCTCTCTCTCTCTCTCTCTCTCTCTCTCTCTCTCTCTCTCTCTCTCTCCCCCCAACCCCCCTTCCTCCCTCCCTCCCTCCCTCCCTCCCTCACTCCCTCCCTCTCTCTCTCTCTCTCTCTCTCTCTCTCTCTCTCTCTCTCTCTCTCTCTCTCTCTCTCTCTCTCTCTCTCTCTTTCCTTTCTACCTATTTGGTCCTCTACTGCCTTCACTATTTCATCTCTCAAAGCTATCCATTCATCATCTATTGTGTTACTTCCCCTCGTTTCTGTCAATTGTTGCCTAAAGCCCGCTCTGAAACTTTCAAGAACCACAGGTTCCTTCAATTTATCCAGGTCCCAATCGTTTATTTTCCTATCTTCTGCATTTTCTTCAACTCCAGTCTACAGCTCATGACTAATAAGATATTAAGAGAGTCTACATCTGCCCCTAGATATGTCTTACAGTTCAAAACCTTG
This sequence comes from Locusta migratoria, assembly GCA_026315105.1. Lineage (NCBI taxonomy): Eukaryota > Metazoa > Arthropoda > Insecta > Orthoptera > Acrididae > Locusta > Locusta migratoria. The sequence goes on along the minus strand of CM048755.1, from coordinate 448,367,632 downwards.
TTGTGAAATCTATGTCTTCCCATTATAAAATCTATGTACCCCTTCTCTTCCACATATACAACCTTCTTTCATGGTTCTTAAACAAGTGTTTGTTATTATTAAATCATGTTCTGTACAAAATTCTACCAGACGGCTTCCTGTTTCATTCCATTTTCCCAATTCACATTCACCTACTAATTTTTCTTTCCTTTCTTCTACTTCTATCGAATTCCAGTCCTCCATCACAATTAAGTTTTCTCCTCCCTTAACTGTCTGAATAATTTCCTTAATGTCATACATTTCTTCAATCTCCTCGTTATCAGAAGAGCTATTTGGCATATAAACTTGTACTACTGTAGTCAGTGTTGGCTTTGTATCTATCTTGCCTGCAATAATGCAGTCACTGTGCTTTCATAGTGGTTTACCAGCATTACTTTTATTACTATTATTATTATTATTATTATTATTATTATTATTAATTAGACCTACACCAGTAATACCCCCAACTGATTTTGTATTTGTAATCCTGCTCTTCTTTCCACCAAACTTCACTAATCCCCACTATATCTAACTTCAACCTATCCATTTTCCTTTTTAAATTTTCTAACCTTCCTACCTGGTTAAGGGATCTTAACATTCCATGCTCTGATCCATAAAATGCCATTGTTTTCTTTCCTGATGACAACATCCTACTGAGTAGCCCCACCTGGAAATGTAAATGGGGGACCATTTTAGCCCCAGAATATTTTACCTGAGAGGATGCCATCATCATATATTTATACAGTAGAGCTGCATGTCCCCAGAAAAATTAACAGTTGTAGTTCCCCCTTGCTGTTAGTAGTGAGCAGTAACTATATGGCAAAGTCACGTTAGCTGAAGCTACAAGGCAAGCATAATCAATCATCCAGGCTGCTACTTCTGCAACTCCTGGAAAGGCTGTTGCCCCTCTTCAGGAACTACAAGTTTGTCTGGTCTCTCTACAGATACCTCTCCGCTGTGGTTGCATGTACGGTACAGCTATAAGTATCATTGAGGCACACAAGCCATCCCACCATGGCATTGTTTGTGGTTCCTGGGGGTAGACTGCTTATGCATGAGTCAATAATTTTTATTTCTGTGTCTTAAAACGTAGAACAGCTTTATAGTTATGTATAAGATGCAGTCAAAAAGTTGATCTTTGGGCATTGGTGCAACATATATGCCACATAGTGCAACTCTGCTGCAGTCGTATAAGCACAAACACGTAGACAATGGATTACTATGGCATTCATTACTTTCTGATGTGTATTTGGCAATGTGAAAACCTGAACTATCGTGACATTAATAACAAATGCACATGTGTGAACTGTGGTGAAATTTATTAACAAATGTGGCCAAACTAGGATCAATATGCTGTAATTTCTTTCTTTACTGTTGAAGGGTAAACACTGGTAGACATCCATTGGAAAATGAAGAATGTGCATGGGCAGTGTGTATGGCAAAAATCTCCATTGTGAAATGCTGGTGCAACCACTAGGAACTGAAGACAAATTAATTGATAATGTACTGATGTCATTTATTGTTCCCACAATACTAGAAATCCTGGAAGTACAGGACCCAGGCATATGCTGGAAATGTGAAACTTATCTTACTCTTTAATTACCAGTACCCACTACCCTAGTTTCCACTCCCAGTGAGTAGAGCACATTTGAAAGATGCTACGTTTCTCTGCCTGATAGCAGAAGAAGGTAAATCTGTATTCAAGGCTGCCACAGGTTCCTTTGGTGTAAGCCATCCACTCTGTTACAAACTATAGCAAAAATAGTATTCTTCAATAAGTTACTAATGTTTTTACTGACAAAATACAAAATTGGATTACCTTTCAGTATGGAAGAACCAAACTTGTAAGTGAGCAATAACATTCATCATCATGTTATATTTCTAAATGAATATGCATATGCAAGCATGAAAATTAAAGCTTCCTAAATTTCTGTCTTTGGGGGCAATCATTCTTGTTTTTCAAAAATTGCATAGAAAGTGTAAGGTTGCCCAAGATCACTTTGAAGTATATTTATTTATTACTGGTTTCAGCAGATCTAAGCAGCCATTATCAGATCTATAATACTGTTAACTGAACATCGTTCTCATGTCAACCATTGACTCTGGATTAAAATAGGAGAATACAGGTAACATCAGTATGTCGAAACTAGTACTACACCAAAATAACATATAAAATATTTCTTCTGATGTCCCCTCATACTCATAATGAAACGGTATGAGTATGAAAAGTCTAAAACAGTATCAGCATAATTGAGTCACAATTGTGTTTTCTCTTGGCCACCACTTACAATACTGCCACATGTTACAAGATAATATTAACAGCGTTTTTGAAGTGACCCCACTGTGTTTGTGCATCGCCTACAGCTGCGCAGTAGCCAGCTGTGTATGTGACAACACTGCAGTGCCACAGGACAAATGTCAACTTGCAAGTACTTTTAACTGGACTATAATACCTAATCGAAGAATGCTTTACTCGCCTCAAAAGTCATGACATAACAATGAACCTTCTTAAGATTGCCCTATTTTGTTGATTTGATTAATACCTGTCCTTCCTCATAGGCCTTCCTATTTCTTGGACTAGACTATTTGTTGGTCCAGGCTTAGACAAATGGAATGTGCTCTCAATGAAGGTATGAGTAATCACTCTGCCAGCATGATCTGCAGCTGGAACTCAGTGAATGACGCTGAAGCAAACAGCATATTCACACCTCTAGGACTGTCCTGCCCTGTGTATTCCGCACTTGAGAATTGTTTTCTGTAATCCTTTGGCCACCACATATCCACATCAGTGATATCATTTCCTTCAATCATTTTTATTGTAACATCCATTTTTGCATTAACAAAGACTGTACATGTTAAAATGAATGACAGTTCTGGCTTCAACTAAGTAACAGGTTTATTCAAATTCAGTGGCAACACACAAATGCAATACACTGACGTGTCCCAGAAACATGATTGACTCATAACACACAAAATTTATATGAAACAGCATTCACTGCTCTCAATATATACACACGCAAAGAGCTTAGATCATAACAAAGATAAAAAAATAACTATCTGAAAATTGATACCAACATAAAAAAAAACCAAGCACACAATGACATCAAAACATTAATTTCCCTTTTCCATATTCAAGAAATTTTTTGACATTCAAGAATTGCGATAGATATTCTGACACCTCCCCTTCTCAAAATTTTTTTGTTAAAAACAAACACAAAGAACACAACTCTCACTCAATGAGTCCTAACATTTTTCTAAACTTAGCAGTTGTCTCCCCAGATGATGCTTTTGTAAATATCAGCTACATTAACAATAGATGACACATACTCAAATTTTACCAATCCTTTAGCCACATTGTCTTTTATAAACAAGTATCGAACATTCATATGCTTAGTTTTTTCTGGTACAACATAAGTCGAACTAGCATATATAGCTCCTTGATTGTCACAAAAAATTGCAATTGGAAATGTTAAATACTTACAATCATTCAGTTCTTTGAACAGATTATACAACCATAGTGTCTCCGTGACACAGGAGACCATTGACACAAACTCAGCTTCTACAGTTGAAGTGGCAACTATTTGTTGTTTTTTACTCGACTATATAATAGGAGAACCAGCAAATTTACATACAAAACCAGAAATAGACCTTCTAACTTCAGAATTAGCATAATCAGCATCACAATACATACTAATGGAATCATTAGTAGCTTTATAACACAATTTTATGTCTTTTGTTTTCTTTACATATCTGATCACTTCCTTAATTCTATGCCAATCTTTCACACTAGGAGTCTGTGAATACTGACTCAGCTTGCAAACTGAAAAAGATATATCAGGTTTGGTGTTATTTGCAATGTAGAATAAGGTACCTATAGCCTTCTGATATAAGGTCTGATTACAACCATCAGCTTCTCCTGCAATTCTCTTGTCACCTACATCCTTTTGCATTTTGCAAACTGTATTCTTGTAGCACTGATCAACATACACAGAATCTTTATTTAGTGTAATTTACATAGGCAAGACATTTTTAATTTGCCCAAGATCCTTAAATTCTAGATAATGGCACAATTTGCATTTAAACCAATTCAAAACTCCAGTAGAGCCAATAGCCACAATATCATCTACATAAATTCCAATAATCAAAATTTTACAAAAATACACACATGGGTCACATACTAATCTTTGCAGGTCTATATTTTTCAGCTTTCACTCTCTTGCTCCATACCAATTAGTTCTTAGGTCCAAGTCTTTCAATCTTTAAAGTGTCAACAACTGAAGCCATCACTGGCACGTCTATATCGCACCATATCCACTCAAAACACGTCACCGGCGATCTGGGCCCATAACCTGTTAAAATGATTGACAGTTTTGGCTTCAACTAAGTAACAGGTTTATTCAAATTCAGCGGCAACACACAAATGCAATACACCGACGTGTCCCAGAAACATGATTAACTCATAATATACACAATTTATATGAAACAGCATTCACTGCAGTCAATATATACACACACAAAGAGCTTAGATCATAACATAGATAAACAAATAACTATCTGAAAATTGTTACCAATATAAAATAAATTCAAGCACACAATGACATCAAACAATTTTTTGACATACAAAGAATTGCAATACATATTCTGACAGTACAATATTCCTTTGGCACTTCATTTATTTATTTCCTTGAAAACTCCAAAATTCCTATTGCAAGGCAGGAAGGAATGACCCCTAATCAGGAAGTGGTGAATAATTTCCTTGAATAATTTATTTGTGACGAAACCCTTTCAGATTTAATAAATGTATGATTCCTATTTCGGCCTGAACACGCATCCTAACATTTTTTGGGGAGATGTCATTTTGCCTAGAAGTTCTTGGCAGATTCTACCCACATCTATTTGGAGTCTATCAAATCGTAAATCAACTTTCTTATTTAAGTAATCAACATAAAATGTATATTCTACTTCAATATTTGGATGTTGCTAAAAAAAAGAAAAGGAAATTGTGTATTAGAAAAGAAAATAAAGTTCAGTCTTGCATCTAAGTAATTAACTTCTTTACCCCCATAAACTTGAGAATTTGGTCTCATATTGTAGTACAGATTTCACATGATAGTGATATAGCATGCATCTTCTCATTGAATCCTTTCTTGTCCACTGGACTTTTGCCATTTACCAACAGCTTAGTAGTCCTGAATACACACTTCTGTGTTACTCCATGTAAACTAATGAATGCATTCCTACAAACACTTTGTTATCTTCAAAAGTAGGAAGCCAAGATTGCAAAATTATTGTTTATTTTATGACGATTGGATTCACTGCGCTATGCCAACATCATCTGGTCGTATAAAATTATACAAGGTGGCCATCTTACGTTATTTGAAAAATGTAGATTAAATAGTGTGTGCCCAATGAAACCGGTCGTCATAAAATAAGTAATTATTTTGCGATCTTGGTTTTCTGCTTTGAAAGATAATTAATCTATCATACTGCCTCCACAACCTGCGAAGCTTAAGGGACTTAACTGGGGGATCATCAGTACCTAATCTTACAAACTACTTACGAACTACCTTATACTAAAGACAACACAAACATCCATGCCCAAGGGAGGATTCGAAACCCCGACCATAGCCGTGCTGACTGTGACTGGTGCGCCGCAGTTCGCTCAGCCACTGCGGCCGGCCGATCACGCCTTAAAGAAAAACACAAGTTACCTTTGTACAATTTTTTTTTAGATGTCCAATAATTAATCAAAATTTCAGGATCAATTATTGTTTGATATTTATTTATGGTTCACAGCTAATACTTAGATAAATTTCACCATACCTGCAGGGAGGTCCAGTATCTTTTTGAGGAACTGCCTTTCCTGCACAGCTTGTATAATATATTTATTTTAACCTTTACACTTGACTTCTTAACTTTATGTGTGTTGTAATTTTCTTCTTCGCGCTGAACTGTCTTTCCTGCCTTAACTCTACTGTCCACAATGAAAATATGTTTATGAACACAGCAAGAAAATAATTAATAATATGCACAGTATAGCAGCCACATGGGATATACTGTCAATGACAAGACTCAATGTAAACTAAAGAAAGCAGCACACCAAAATCTTGAAATCCGGAGCACGCTTTGCATAGATTGTTTGACACTGATAAGCCACTCCATGTTGAAACGCACTAACTGCTACCATGACATGGTTCCTTTCTACACCAAAACATGCATCTTTCTTCTTAGAACATCACAATCATGCTGAAGCGAATTTGTCAAAAATGTGGATTAGTGACTTTCAGCAAAGAGCAATTCAATTGTGTTCTTACCTAATGAAGTCTAATACAGAAGAAATTATACTGGTTCAACAGATTTCTTGTGAAGTAGAACAACATGAATTAACAAACAGCTGTCCCACTGTTATTGGCTGGATTTATTTTGATAGTACTTGTAACATAGATTAAAGAAAAAAATTAAAACAAATACTTATTTCATGCTATTTTTAATGCATGTGTTTTTACAATTAGTGGCTCAAAAATAAACACAAGCTTAAAATAATTTTAATTGATTTTAGGTATCCCAGATAAGAGTAATATAAGTTTGCAATGGTTTCTGCCTTGTGCTTAAGTTTTGAGAGCTGAAAAACAACAAAAGCCCCTCCCCCTTTTCAGTTTTTCGCTTATAACTGGAAAACTGAGCACACTACAGAGATTTTTGTGCCGCAGTGGAGCGGCGGAGTGCATTGAGAGGCTATGCTACGATGCGCGAGGCTGTTCCCCGTCAAGGGTTCGAATCCCCCCTCAGGCATGGATATTTGTGCCATCTTTAGTATAAGCTGGTTCATAAGTAGTTTGTAAGTTTAGGGACTGTTACCTCGTAGTTAAGTCCCATAAGCTTTACAATCAAACAAACAATTATTTTTGTAAATACCATAAAGAAAGACTTTAAAATTGCACATATAATGACCTTACAAGTTAAAATTGGCTCATCTGTTTGGCTACAATCAATAATCGTCATTTTTTACTTACTTCGTGGTAAAGTGAGTTATACCCATGCTTCAATGCCTGCTACACCAAAATGCCTACTCCAAATGCAAAATATATCAAAGTTGCAGAGCATCAAATTCTGCAGAAAGAGCTCTTCAATCTTAAAATTTGTTCCCTCCTGTGCATAAATATCAATAAAACTGTCAAAGTAATCTTAGCGCTAAAATCCTGCGAAGTTAAATTACTTTAGAACCTCAAATCCTACAAGGGCATCCAAATATTCAGATTTAAATGTAATTTAGTTAGGTACGTTTCTACTAGTTTCAATATGAATTAGTCAGTCCAAAATGACAATAAATCGATTAAAAACTGAAAACAACAATGTATAAAATGAAAGTTTTTATTAATAGAAATTTACTTAAATTATAATATTAAACTAATGAGAGAATTTTTTTTACAAATGTTATTTGTATTAATCATTGTTCTGTATTTAAGTTTACTTACATTTGTTCTTTTTTTATGTTTTTCTGTGTTTTGAGGAAGATGGTAACATGGAGGAAACGTCATCTAGTCCTTTGTCTTCTTTCCATATGAAGTTACCACAACAGCACCTCCTTAATTGTTATCACAGCCATAAAAAAGTGAAGACAGGGTAACAATGCCTTTATTTACTGGTCCTACTTACTGACCATATAGAAGTGAACAAGAAGGGTCTGTCAGAAATATCTTTCTTATGAAATCTAGATAAGACAAGCAAGGCACGCCTATTTACATCCCCAACAGCTCTCTGAAGAAGTGAAGAAACGTGTGTTATTTCTACATGCCTTCAGTGGCTGTGACACCACCTCCACATTTTTTCGACAGGGCAAAATGAAATTTATAAAACTTTTCAAAAGAATGCAAGCCTCTGACATGTCGCCTGAGACTTCATGGATTTCAATGACACTCCTGATAAGGTAGCTGATGCAGGAGTGAAGTTCATTGTATGTTTGTACATTGGTGGTAGCTCCAAAGCTTTGAATAAATTCATGTCCAACTTTTCCACAGTGCTATAACGAAAAATATCTTCAACATAGCATGTCTACCAAAGCTGCCACTCATCAGCTCTCCTTCAGGGTGTACTTGCAGGTTCAGATATAGAGCAACAATCCAGCTGGATGCACTGAGATGAGAATGGAAGACCACAAAATCCGATCTGATCCCCATTGCAACCTTTCAATCACAAGTGCCCCAGGAACTGCTCAACACAATATCTTGCATGTGAATGAAGGGATGTCAAACAAATTGTTTCTGCAGGAGCATTCATAAAGTGCTCAGCTATATGCAGCAAATGCAAGGGGCTTTCATAGCTTAAATGTCCAACAGAAGAAGTTATCTTTCTTGACATACATGTCTGCGAATAGATTGACATTATGGAGGGGGGGGGGGGGGGTTAATGTACAACCCATGCCAGAAAAGGACAAGGAATTGGATGACATTTCCTCCATATGTCCTTCTTCCCAAGAATACAGAAGAACATAAAAAATTGTAACTAAAGGTAAATCAGAAGAATAATGACTATAAAGATGGTTTGTAAAAATTTATCTCATCAGTCTAATATTGTAATTGAAGTATATTTCCATTAATAAAATCTTTCATTTGATATGTCGTTTTTATTTTAAATTGGTTTATAATCGTTTTGCTTGATACAGTAATTAATGTATATCACAAAACTGGATAGGTACATACCTGACTAAATTACATTTAAATTTGAATATTTGTACGACTGTGTATGATTTGAGGTTCAGAAGAAATATATATTATCTATGCATATGAGGGAGCAAAATTTTAAGACTTAGGAGCTCTTTTTATGTAGAATTTACTGCACTACAACTTTATATGAGACTTTTCCATTTGGAGTACTTGTTTTTGTGTTACAGGCATTGGAACATGGGCATAACCCACTTTTCCATGAAGCTGATAGAAATGCTGATTTTTTATGATTGATTGTGCCCTAAATGACTGAAGCGATTTTAATTTTTATATAGGTCATTCTACATGAAATTTTATGCTCTTTCTTTTTCGTATTCACAAAAATCTCATCCTACAGGATGTATTGTTTTCTAGTTAGAGGTGAAATACTGAAAAAAATAAAAAAACTTATTTTTTGGCTCTCAAAACATGCACAAGTCAGAAATCGTCGCAAACTCATGTTACTCTTATTTGGATGGTTAACATCAATTAAAATTATTTATAGCTTGTGCTTATTTTTTAGCCAGCACGTCCTTTTTTCGGGCAAATTTTCCTGGGCTAGTAGCTCTTAATAAATTATTGGTCAAAATTGATTTTGAACTGAAAAATATAACTCCTTAGCAAAAATTTATTGCAACTGCAATACTGAGACAATCTTCAGTAGAAAATGAATTGTATCTTGAGCATCATATACAGAGCTGTTAATGTTCCCATTCTGAAATCTAAATATTGACTTAGAAGTTAATCTACTAAAGTGAATCTTGTTCTGTATTTGAGTACAGGACACTTCAAAACAGAAGTTAGACATTAGTATGACACCCCCAAGTAGCTTTTACTGAATTGCAGCATTCACAATTGTACGTGACACTTTTTATGACACTGTTTATTTATTTATTATTATTATTCTCCACAAAGTCTATCACATCTGAGCAGCTTCAGTCAATGTATTGGTGCCATTCTACTGTGGCTATATATAGCATTGTATTTGATTCATTTAATGCCAGAATTTCTATATGAGACTGGGTGTAATTTAGATCTATTGCCTACAAGAATCATCATCTTTCATACACTTCAACTTTGGAGTATGTTTCCAGTTACCATTCCACTTCATTCTCACTTTGTGACATATGTTATACATCCTGCAGCAGAACTATGTCTACAGGAAACCTTGATCATGAATCTCTTATGACTGAAACCTGTCTATGATCATACTTGTACTCAAGAGCTCTGGATGTATTTGTATGGTTAGTCAATAATTTGAGGATATGTAGCAACTCACCTTAAAAATGATCACCGAGACTCAGACAGACAGATGGTTAAGACCATTGTATTCACAAATATGTATAGACTTTTGGCCACAGCCTTCGTCAGAAAAAGAGCATAACTCGTGCACACTTGAACACTATCTCCAAACACTACAACTTGACTCATACTTCCAATAATGAATGAGAAGGGGAGGAGAAGGATAAGGGCAATGGTGAGGATATAATGTTTTGCACTGCTTGCCAGAGGGGTAGTTTAGATGCAACGGAGATCCTTCTCATTTTGTGTATGTTCAGGGTAGTAGAATACCACAGGTAATCAACTGACACCAGTGAACAGTTCAGTACACAGTCATATACATATTTTTCTAATTTTGAGAACTACCATAATATTTAGATGCTGAACAAGCACATACAAATGGCTGCAAGTAACATCTTCCTGTACTTATGTGGTCTTCTCTATGCTGCTTATTCCTTGAATTAAGTTAGTGATGGCCTTTGAAAGTGTTTTAATGATATTGATGACCTATATATTTTCTGCTCACCTTACAGAGTGTCTATTTGAAAACCCAATGATTTGTTCAACAAATGAGATTATTCTTTTTTTACTTTCAACTTTTGTTACCTTTTTAGTGTTTGACAACAGTACTTGACAGATGCTTCCTCAGTTTTAAATTTTTATGTTTGTGGACTTCAAATATGGTGATGGGGACTCCATATATATATTTGTGACAAATGAAAATTTGTGCTGGATCGGGACTTATTCCAGATTCCATGCTTTTTTGTGAGCAGCCAAGTTAACCATTGCATTATCTGTGCAAGCCTCCTGTACTAACCCAAACTTTTGTATGGAACTTGTGTTGTCTACTCATGAATGTTTGCAAATTAGATCCTGTAGGTCCCGCTATGGGATAGACATTCAGTATTGTCACTTCCTTTTGTTGTTGGCTTGCAATGTGATTTCTAATGTCTGTATTAATGATGAAATCATTGCAATGTACTTTAGATGGGCAGGTCTACATTGTGATGAGAGAATACAAAAGAAAATGATAGTATGCTTATATTCCGGTATAAAATTGTAATACAGAATCAGCTACTATTTTCTCTTGTCTGACATGTAATATTTCGCCTGTAATTTGTGTTATGATTGAAAAGCTGTAGCATTTGGAACTCACTACATTTTAAAAGATTGTTGATTACCCATAATATAAATCTTGCATGACAGTTATTCCTTTTTGTCTCTGATTTCAACATCTAAATGAATGATATGTTTCCTACTGTATAATTCTGTCAGAGGAAAAGAACTGTCCAGTGGAATGTGTTGTATTGCTGTATTGTAGGTTCTTCCTCAAAAAAAAAAAAAAAATGTTTAGGGCAAGTGTTAATTACCCTTGTTTCTCTGCATACTTTTGCCTGAAAATTCACCTTATACAGGATGAATCACCTAACACTTACTCCTCAAATATTGTGGAAACGGAAAGTGCAAATGATGTGAGGTTTTCACAGAACTGATTGGCAATCTAGGACTCATATTGTTATCCAATAAACAGATTGTTAAAATACCTAAAAAGTTTATTTTTTTATGCAAACATACAATTTGTCAAATGGAACAATGGTTGTTTCTACCATGCACTGGAATTTTTGACACCAGCTGTGTACAAAGAATTTTGAATGACATTTTTATCACATTTAGTTTGGCAACTACAACCATTCAAAGTTTTGGAGGCAGAGGCTACGGCAGTGTAGCTGACTGGCTGGTGGTCATGAGACAGTGGGCCGTGCCCCAGGGGCTAGCCACTCAGCCAGTCAGCTATGCTATCGCAGCCTCCGCCCCCAAAATTTTGAACAGTTGTAGCTGCCAAACTAAACGTGATAAAAACCTCATTCATAATTCAAATGCATGATAGAAGCAACCATTGTTCCATTTAAAAACAGTATGTTTGAATAAAAAATACAAGTTCTAAGTAATGTTACAATCTGTTTGTTGGCTAAAAATACAAGCCCTTGACTACCAATCAATTCTATGAAAACCGCACATCAATCGCACTTTCTGCTTCCGCAATATTTGTGGTGCAAGTGTTAGGTGATTCACCCTGTACATAACATTTTATGTCCAAGTCAAATAAAATTATCCACTTCATCATTTCATATGCTTTATTACTTTCCTGTCAGTATTTGAATATCACATTTCAGTTTCCAAATTGAGTGTAGGATCAGTGATAGCCTTCCAACAGGAAATCTGTGTTCTGTGGAGTTTGAAATCACGTGTCTCCAGTTATATGCTCATTTTATTGTTTTGTTTTACACTTGTTCTTACAAGGGAAGTACTTGGCTCGAAGAAACATATCTGCATGAACGTTTGGTTATAGGACCATTATGTACCTCTCAATGTGCTGGTGGGTGTCGTTTTTCTGCAGAACTCTGCAATCATACTCTAGATAGCACTGTAGATGTACAGTAGAACCTCATTTTTATGCTTTTCAAGGGACATCAGTAAAATGGTGTAAAATGCAGGAAATAATGTTTTAAGTGGTAAAATATGCTTTCTGGATCATCCTTGCATTTTCATAGTTTATTTGTGATATATGTACATAATAGGCATCTAAATACTCGCCAGAAAGTGTATTATACAATAAATGTTATCCAATTTTTTACTATTTTAAGCGCAGGGCAGAACTGATAATTTTATGGGAAGTAGAAATATTTGACGTAATTTCATTCATTATAATTTAGGATGCTTCTATTTTAAGCGCCAGGCAGAACTGGTAATGTTATGGGAAGTAGAAATGTTTGACGTAATTTCATTCATTATAATCGAAGACGGCACTGCTGGATTATGTAACACATCTTCAAAATTACCTAAACCGCTTCGATAGATATCATTTGGACGCCGCTGCCAGGCTATGTAACACATCTTCAAAATAACTGCCTTTTACTGGCATTAATTATTTACATAGTAAAACTCCTTATGTTTCGTTCTTTTTGTATTTTACAATGTTTCACACGACAATATTAGAGAATTTATTCGTGTTCTCGAGTGCAAACATGTGCATAAGTATTTTTGTGGCGTTTGCATAGGATTGGCATCTCACACTATTATCGATTTTTTGAAGTTGTGGGTATTATGATACCCAACTTGACAGATAACGTTCTTTATTAATCAGAAATATGTATCACAAAATCAATGTAACTCTTTATTCTCTCATCAGCAAAGCAACTGGTTCTGTTTGTTTGAGTACATGCCAGCCGCTCTGGCAAAGAAGCTGGTGGAAAGAGGAACTACATCGCCACAAATCGGCGCATACTGCCAACAATGATACGTGAAATATACGTTTGAATAAGTGTCAAGAAACTCGACTGCAAATAATTTTTAAGCGCTATACTTTAAGGGGAAAGCCATGCTAGTGTAAATTTATGTAGATTACGTCATTTTTTTCTTCACAAACATGCTTTCGAAAAGCTTAAAATGTGGGAAAAGTGTAAATATGTTAACCCAAAAATGAGGGCGAATTAACATTGTGAACATAGGAAATTTGACGGCATCGACAAAAAATTGTGTAAATGGCGGGAAAACGTAAAAACCGGGAACGTAAAAATGAGGTTTTACTGTAATTCTAGACACCATATGCAATGCAGAAATCTAACTATAAATGTTCTCTGGTATGTAGTCATCAAACACCATGATGATACTTCCGACTTTAACCTTCTTCTCAGGAAACAGTTGGTATCCACTGAAACTGCTTCCATCGCCTCTTCCCGAACTTGCTGTACAATTACCGCTTGCAATGAGTTGTTCGTCATTATCATTATGTGTTAGTGTTAAAACATTTATGCACTATAATAGATACTTGGAAATGTGCTGATTATTCACCTTCTACACCAATACCATCTTTACTAAGAAGTATGCTTCATAACTTCACCTCAACCAATCGCAATACATTAGCAGAATTGATTACCAATCACCGACCCATCTGACGCTTCACTATATAAATAACGTCACAAAATGCAACTTCAGACACACACTGCACCATCCCAACTGGTCACAACTGTCATACAGGCACATCAGCATTCAATGTAGCATGGCACATGCAGAGGCCTCTAACGGATGACTGCAGAGTTTTGCAGATGTGGGAGCATAACTAGTGCAATAAGGGACCTTTACATTATCTATCACATGATTTAGCTGTATTTGTGTTGGTTCAAGCCCAAGTACTGTCCTTGTTAGTAACAATGGTTTTTGGGTCAAATATAGACACACACTTTCTCACTTAGATAACTTCCCATAAACATACTTACAAACATGCTTGTCACCATTTATCCTTTTTATCCTCAAAAGATATTTACATAATTAACTTCATTGTCATGAAACTCTGTGATTGCCAACACACCCTCTCAATATTAATTTCTGCTATTATTTTTGTCTCCATACAAATACACTTAATGATGATTTAAAGTTTACCAATAGTAATACGTAACATTAAAATATAGTTGTCTCTGGTGCAGAGAGATTAAAAACAAAATTGCACTTGAAAAGTCTTATCAACTTTTACTGGTCAGCAAAGGCTGATATGTGAATTTAAGTGGTGAGAGAATGAATACCTTGTATGACTAACTCTTGGTAGACACTGTGGTCATCATTGTCAGATCTGTGTTGAAATTGCAGTTTGCAGATACATTCATCAAGGTGAGCTAAGTGCCAGAAAACTAATACTACTATTTTTCCAGAATGGCCACGATTAACAGGTGAATTGGGTTCATCAGTAATGACAATCAACCTTAATTTTCTGTAAACAGTGATATTTAATGTTCACTGGTTTTCGAGAGAACCTAGAATGAACAAGAAACTTCTCTCTCAGAGGGGCTGTATAGAAGTGCAGATATTCTGGTGCTCCCTCCCTCCCTCCCTTCCCCATTCCCCCCTTTGTCCGCCTCTCCTTCTCTTTCTTCTCCCCCCCTTCCCCTCCTCGTGACCTTCCCTTCTCCCTCTTCCTGACCTTCCCTCCTCCTTTTTCCTGACCTTCCCTCCTCCTTTTTCCTGACCTTCCCTCCTCCTTTTTCCTGACCTTCCCTCCTCCTTTTTCCTGACCTTCCCTCCTCCTTTTTCCTGACCTTCCCTCATCCTTTTTCCTGACCTTCCCTCCTTTTTCCTGACCTTCCCTCCTCCTTTTTCCTGACCTTCCCTCCTCCTTTTTCCTGACCTTCCCTCTCCCTCCCCCTTCCCTTCTCCCTCTTCTTCCGCCCTATTTCCCTCCCCCTCTCCCTTATCCCCCTCCTCTCCCTAAACCTCTCCTCCTCTCCCTAACCCCTCCCAAACCTTGAAATCTTGAAAACCTGGAATTTTCGAAATCAGGGGAAAAAAGGGGGAGGGGGGCCTTCAATTTTACTCAAAAACCTCGATTTTTTTTTTCTTTCAATTTTCTCCAATTTCACTTACAGTGAAATCCCACTTTTACATTCCTGGATTTTAAGTTTTCCCACCTTTTCCTCAATTTTTTTGTTGGTTTACAATTTTAATTCACCCCAGCTTTTGCCTTACGTATTTACATTTTTCCCACGATTTCCGTTTTATGAAACCATGTTCTAGGAGTAAAAAACTTATGTAATTGACTTAAATTGAAGCTGGCATGATTTTCGCCTTCATGTTGTGTTTAAAACGTTATGCAGTAAAGTTGCTTCATATTTTTTTGCATTTATTGGAATGCATATTTGACGTTTCATTGTTTATAGTTCACGCTAAGTTGCCATATGGTGCAGAGATTGATGGGCGCAACTGTAATTTACGATCGCTCCCATCGACCTTCACACATACTGTTTATTCAAATGTAGTTTTTCACACTTATTATGATGAGTTTTGAGAGTGAATTTATTCTCCTTGTGAACTGAAAATATTTATGTAACTATTGTTGTGACGTTTCATAAACAGTGTGAATGCAGTTTGCGTATATGTGTGGTTTTTTGCACGCTGTAAGGGGCAAATTACGTTATAATCTCAAAAAGACAGTAGGGTGCAAGAGATATTTGCGCTTGACAACGTGATTAAATTCTCAACTAGGCGTCCAAAGCATTGGGGGGGGGGGGGTGAAGCATGAAAAAATACGCAACTGGTGCAGTGTTTTATTATTTAAAGAATGAATGACACAGATGCAGCCTTCACGAAAACATTGATTGTGACCAATAAAATTATGTCAAATGTTTCCTATGAAGTTGCCAGTTTCAGTCACACTTTGAAATTCAGATAACCTTTATTACATAATAAAAACAGGCCTTCAGGGTATTGTCATGTCTATTACATAACATATTGTTACCTGTAATTTTTTCAATTCAAAAATAATGCTTTTAAATAAACAAAAAATTTTCTCAAGTGTTATACATTAATTTTTTGTTTGAATTTTTATTGGATATACGATGATACTGGTAATTTTGTATTAAGGAACATAATTGTGGATCTTTGTGTACATTTTGGATTACTCACGGGTTCTCCATGTATAAAAATTACTTTCCTTCAAATGCACTCATATATTGGGCACTTTTGATTTGTAAGCAGTTAAAGATATTTAGAAAACTGTTACAGAATTAAACAAAATGAATCTATATTCCTTATGGCAGGAAAGGAGCCTGTAAAAATGACTATTCCTTGAAAAACCTGGAAGAAACCTTGAATTTGAAAATTACTTATCGCTGAGCACCCTGCTAACCTCTCTTTCTCTCCTTAACCCTCCTATCCCCATCCCCACTCCTCCTACTGTCACCCACCCCACTTTCTGTCCTATTTCCCTCCTCTCCTATTTCTCACCCCTCCTTCCCCACTCCCTCACCTCCTCCCTTTGACATTTCTTCTTGTCCTCCTCCTCCTCCTCCTCCTCCTCCTCCTCTTTTTTTCTCCTTTCCCTCACTCTTCCCCCTTTCCCACCCACCTCAACAGAAAATTCCTGAATTTAGAATATAAAACTCTGAAGGCAACAAAATTACTTTATTTCATTATTTTCAATTTACCCTTAATATCCACAGTCTTTAATCAGTCTGGCACACTGAAATTAAACTGTACATTACACTGGCTGTACAATAACCTATAGTGTTGTCAACCAACATCTGTAGTTTTAACTGTACAGTCTGATAATGATCTTGTTCTTTTGAAGATCAAAACTGCTAAATAAATCATTAAGGCCATTTGTGGCTGCTTTCAGAAACCTTGTTTTATCAGTCGCTTAGCTTGCAGGCAATTAATGCCTGCTGTTTCTTAAACCTTTTTGTATAGAAATATAAATGGTCACACATCTTTGGAAAGGCAATCTTTGTACAGTCATAAACTATCACTGCTGTAGTGAGACTGTTTAGTCTTACTTTGCATGAAGATGTCCTAGAAAAACCAAAAGATGTTCTACAACAATCTATAAAATTAATTTTGTTGAATTTCAATTTTGAATATGAACGATAGTGAGTTTTGCGCTGCCCTAAGTATCATCATACAGAAACTTTGTGGCAAATTAAACCTTTAGGCTGGACCAAGACTTATACTCTGGACATTAGTCTTAAGCAACCAAGAGTTCTATCAACTGAGCGACGCTAGCATGACTTGCAGCCTGTCCTTGAAGCTAGTACCTTGTCTTTTATGTTCCAAACTTCACAGAAGTTCTCGTGAGAAATTTAAAGGACTAGTGCACCTGGGAGAAAGGGTATTTCAGAGACTTGGGTTACCCACAGCCTGGGGCATATTTCTGGAATGAAATTTTCACTCTGCTGCGGCTATCTGGAAATCTCTCCACAAATTTGTATGACAGGTTTGAGTGACGTTTCACATCTCTTCTGTTAATTCATGCAGTGCAGTCTAATGTTTCAAAAATTATGAAAGTTTGCCGTTTCTGTAAGTGAATATAAATTGTGTCATTATGGAAACATGTTAGGTTGTTACATAAATGGGGAAAGAAAATTGCTGTATTTTATTTAGCAGAAAAAAGATAATGTTGTGCCTTCCAGGAATCTTCATCAAACTGAAACTCAGTTCATTATAAACAAGAGTAAAGAAAACATCATCATACTCGAACAATACCTCTGTCTAGTATATGACAGTGTGCCATCGGTTTTCTCAATATCCTATAGTTAAGAAAATATTGTTTGATATCAAAATTTTCACATCTAGTAGTACAAGCAATATCATGAGTTGTGGTTAATTCTGTAAACTGCAAATTTGGTTCACTGTGCCAAAGTGTTTTTGTGCCATAGCTACTGTAGTATAGAGCTTTCATTTGAAAAGATGAAAAAAGTATTATGAATATGTAATTGCTGAATAACCGTGTCAAGTTAAAGTAAAAATTATGTTTGTGGGGTGCATTACCACAGCATTCATCATCAGAAAATATAAATAATGATGAAAAATGCTAACCAAATCCAATAATAAGTTATGTTTTTATATGTCTTATCTGTTATTGAATTCTCCCTTTTCATTAACTTTGGTCATAAATTTAATCTGACTTATTCTAAGAATGTTACATTAATATTTGTTATTGCAACGTCTTTAGAGTTTTGTTAATTTTTAACGAAAAATTACCTATAATACATTCAAAAGTGCATTTTACTAATGTATGGAACTGAAAAATACGTCCCAGAATTTCAGCTAAGTTAACCATGATGTTTTCATCTTGTAAAGATGATGCTTCAAACTATTGAGACTCACTAAGACCACTCATTGGTGAATTATGAGAACAAAAACATTGAACTTTTTATTTACATCAAGGAAAAAAAATCTTTTCTTGCAGTGTGTATTCATGTTTAACCATATGTGGTTGTTCACATAATGACAGAAACACATAAGTGCAGGAAAGGATGAATTTGCTTGCAAAAAAACTGTCATTTATTGCATATGAGCATTTTGTCTATAAAATAATCATCAACATTGCTATCCTTTATGACCATTTCACAAGGGCACTGTAAATATCGGAAATCCGTTACAACATCAATTCTCCGACATTGCTGGGATCAGCTAAAAGATCCTGCAAGAATGGGATCAACGATGACTAAAGAGAATTGTTTAATATGACTGAAGTGCAGCCATTCCACCTATTGCTGCAGATTTTAATGCTGGCAAGTGTCAAGTGTGTGAAAAATCACCGATATGGGCTTTTGGAGCCGAAGGCTCAACACAAAACTTCACCCCTTTGCTGGGCCCATCAACACCAGCATTGGACTGTTAATTAATGGAAACATGTTGTCTGGTCTGACAAGTCTCATTTCCAATTGTATCAAGTGGATGGACGTGTACAAGTATGGAGACAACTTCATGGATCCTGGATGTCAGCAGGGATCTGTTCAAGCTGGTGGAGGCTCTGTAATGGTGTGGAGTGTGTGTGCAGAAGGAGTTATATGGGACTCCTGTTACATCTCTTACAGGTGAGATGTATATACATATCCTGGCTGATCACCTGACTCCATTCATGTCCATTGTGCAACATACTTGGGCAATTCCAGCATGACAATGCAACATCCCACATGTCCGGAATTGCTACAGAGTGACTCCAAGAACACTCTTCTTAGTTTAAACACCTCTGCTGGCTTCCAATCTACTCAGACATGACTGTTATTGAGCATATCTGAGATGCTTTGCAGTGTGGTGTTCAGAAGAGATCTCCACCCCCTCGAACTCTTGACATTGTGTTGTGGTGCTTCTGCTTGCTCTTGAGGGCCCTACACAATATTAGGTAGATGTACCAATTTCTTTGGCTCTTCAGTGTATATTTGTTGTACTTACTCTTGTTTTTTATGTTTTGTATTCTTCCACCAATGATGACTCAAAATCTTGATCTGAAATAAATTACAGATTGTTGCTACCAATTATTGTCCTTCCTTGCATTGAATACTGAATGTGCAGAAATGGGTTCCAGTGGATTCCCTTGATCTTAAATAATTTATTGATTGTTGCGAACAATTGCTGTCCGTCACATTAAATACTAAAAGATTCTACTGCAGTCCAACCAGTGAAGTCCAATCTAATCCCTGTTCTTCCACTCTTTGTAAGTAGACTGTTGTAAAGGAAGGTAGGAGGTCAAAATAACATATGTCACATATAATAGTTTGTATTAGATTGCAAAATTGGTGGTTTTGTATCAAACACTGAAAGAAGTAGTGATTTCTACTTAACATATAATGAAGATATTCTGTGATAAAAAGGTAGGTAAGGTAGTATGTGTGTAGACTGTTAAGGTGACACTCACAAGGAATCACTGAAGGGAAAGAGAGGGGCAAGATCAGGCAGAGACAGGTATATTAAGGGAGGACTTAGATAGGAATACAGTGCTGGAGAGAGAGATCATCCAGGTCCAGCCAGAAGTTGAAATTGGAAGTAAGGGCCTGGGACAGCTTAGAATGAAAGAAGAGGAAGGCCATAGTGCGAATAGTGTTGACAAAAATTCATGGAATCAAAGTAGTATTTCCCCTCACCCACCAAACTTTGAGTATTGTGGTCTGTTGTAATGCCATCTGTACTCTTCATGCAAGAACTGTTAAAAACTCCCATGCAGCACATCATATTGTCCCCTTTTCACGGGGATATTTTGCCTCATCAGAGTCAGGGCCTCTTGCAAAAGTAGTATCATCATAGAATCACTCTTACTGCAATTATAGTGTAACTTCTAAAGTGGAAATAACCATCAATGAACTCTCCATAAAGATAAATGGCCTCTTTAAGGCCTATTCAATGGTAGAGCAGGCAGCTGAGAACAACTTGGTCAACTTCAAAGACTGTTTTAGCAACTGTGACATCTAGTTCTTCTTGTCTGTAGATGAGCAAGCTCAGTGAGAGGCCAAATTGTGATTCCTTCTCTTTGTGGTCCTGTCTCATCTAACCGTTGTACATCCCCTCCCTTCATGCCCTCACCAAACACACCCCACAGCCCATTTGTATCTGAGAGTGGGCCAGTGGAAGTATTTGTGAGAGTTTGTTAGTAGGATGCTTGGATTCAGTTGTTGTTTCTGTGCATATCTGTTGCTCAGTTGCCTCCTCTATATAGTGAGTCATGTTCTTATAGTTCAACAAGGATTTTCTAGTATCATGTTAATGTATTTTTTAAAATTCTTACTGCATTATCTGACATGTGGCAAGATGTCTTTACCATATTTGAAGAAGTGGCACATTTTCATCTTCTAACACTGGTAAATATGAATAAATAAATCTATATAATTGCCATATTATGTAAATCTTTAGGAGCAAAGGAAAAATAAATATCCACACTGACATGCATAAAGTAGATACAAATACCTAGATGCTAAATTAAATTGTTTAATTCTGATCATTGTTATATGAATGCTTCTTTTTGAATCTCATTTGATCAGAATTTCAAGATATTCTGTTACTCTACAAAGATTCACATAGAATAGCAGAAACTTCCTGGCATATTTTGTCAAAAAGTAAAACGAAATACTGTGGATGACACAGTGGTTATCTAGACTGTTTCAATTCAGTCCTTTCCATAATTTGTAAAATTGGAAAAACTACTGTGTATAGTACTGAAATTGTGTTTCTGTAACTTTCTCAGTACTAAAATCATACGCATTAGCAATACTACTGCATGCATGTCACAAACAATTTGAACTAAAATACTTATTGTGATTAATAGCCATCTGTGTTACTAAAAATTTCATTTCCTTACAGGCTGTTACCAAATACTCTTCATTATTGTATTGGCATGGCCAACATAAAGGACCTGTTGGTATTGAACTGAAAAATTGGAAAAGTCTTTTTTATCTGTTTCCTTGTAACGTAATTTAATTAGAACCTAGTTTGTTTACTGTGCCCACATTACTTTTATATTTTATCATAAATATGTTCTATATACTAGAATTTTTCATATTATATTTCTCTAAATTGTACAAAGCATTATCAAGGTCTATGCATGAAACAGCTGTGTATAATTTAGTACAATGTTAAATTTTGTTAGTATTATAGGTACTAATTGCATATGAACTTTTATATTGAACAAAATTTTAGATGTATCATAAACAGTTTTAATTAATCAATTATTGAATTATTTATGTCTCATATTTTAACTTTTTAGTATTATAGATGCTTGGTTAACAAAAGAATTTTTATAAGTGACGACATCCATTAAAATGTACAATAATATGTTTTAACTTTGACAAAATATATATATATATATTTATACATAACAATTTGTTATATTTCTGTTAGTATTTTCAGCAATTAGTTGGAAGTCAATATCTTATATATGACAAGATTTTAAATTGGACATGAATTACTTTTAATTTGTGACGAATTATTTATGCTTGTGTATGTCAAAGGCACCTAGTTGTTAATGCATTTTTGTATATGTTATTTTAAGTAAAATGGTTTATAATTTCTTGACAGCTCAGTTATTTGTGGTATTTATGGTGTATATGTAATGGGATGTTGTATTAGATTTAAGAGGAGGACTAAAATAAATAGAAATAGAGTATATATGTACTGCAATAAAGATAACTTAACCTTTTTAATTCCCCTTGTTTATGAAATGTACACATTCACAATACATAGGATTTCAGATTCACAATTTTTATGTATACTTCTGACATCTGAAGTATTTCAATATTCTCGTATTGTGTATGTATATATAGCTTTATATTGCTTTGTCATATTACTGTCTACTCTGAATTGACAAAAATTATTAAATAATTGTTGTACAGAGACTGTTTGGAACAGTTTCTATAGACCAAATTCATTGATCTATCATCAGAATGTATATAAAGTCACAAGTATTTTTCAATTGACTGTCTTCACAGGCTCTAATATTAGAAAGCTGTGTTTATGGCTTATTTTGTTTTATTTTGATATTAACAATTGCTTCATAGTGATGTATATGCAATTTTGAATAGGCATTGCCAAACTGCAAACAGTTTTGTTCAGAAAAAAGAGTGATGAAAAAGTTCCTGCCTGTATGTTTCCAAACTTTCTTGTTTCGTGGTAACTGCCATTGTATTTTCTCACAACTAGTGGTTGACCTCTAACCTGCAGAATTTAGCGTAATATGGTACTCATAACTAAAACTTTAACTTTTGCAGTATTTAAAACATTTATGGTGTACACTTTTCTCAATTTGTTTTTCATATTTTCATAATATACTTTCTTAGTGTTATTCAAAATCAAGACTTGAGTATACCATTTGTAAAACATTACTTGCCCAAATTTTTACCATGATGTTGAAAACATTCATAACTCCTGATTTTTCACAGTTTGTATAGCATTCTTCTCTTACAAGAACAGTGTACAATTTACGGAAAATCATTTTGGGAGCAAGCAAAATCATAGTGAAGTGCAATTTAATTTATTTTTTGTTGTTCTATAGGTCGATGCAGGCAGTGTAATGTTAAAACATAAGTTGTTATGCTGTTTGAATCTTGTCACAGCAGTGCAACAGTTTTACTGTGGTTTCCTAAATCATTCCAAATAAATATGGATTGTATTGTGGGAAACTACTCCATAAGTGCTTTTCAGAGATGTGTATCATTTGGACATTAGAAAGATATTCAAAGGTGTTTCTACTATTTGAAATATAGTGTACATTCAGTAACATAAATAATAAATTACTTAAAGGCATTTTGGAAGAACACCACAGCTTGTACAGATAAAACTCCTTTACTTGATTGGTGCACAACCAGTTTTTACCTTTTAGGCAATTTTCAGGTACCTAAGTACAAAAAATAACTTGAAAATTAACGATCAGTTTAGCTACATCGTATGAACTTACAAATTAAAGGTTAATTATATTGAAAACCACCAATTGTGTTCTTTGTATTCACACAATTGAGCAATTGTGAAATAAATCAAATGTAAAGCAAAATAATGTAAAGTTATATGACTTGTAAATACACATCATAATTTGTAGTATATTCACTGTTTCACGCATGTATCAGAACAGAGAAATACAAATGTGTTATTTCATCCCTTAGTGTATTTACATGCAGTTGGTGTTGTCAAAGTTAAACAGTAGTAATAATACAAACTTGGGCAAAAGCCAGTAACATTTTGAGTGCCATGCCCATAATATTCTGTTTCCTTCATTGTTGAAAACACTGCCATTTCCATAATATCATGGGCTCATCATCCTAGTAAGGAACACTCAGTTCATAATGTTATAGGCATGGCAGTCCTCACATATTATTCCAGTAATATTACAGGCATGGCATTCTTTCCAAAATTGAAGACAACGTAATACTACAGGTGTGGCACTCAAAGTGCTAAGTGAAAGACAATAATGTAACAGAGATACACTACATATTTAAGTAAATAACAATAACAACAAAATGCAAAACTTAGGAATCTTTAATAAATGAAGAGATGTGCAGATTAATTGGCTTTCGTTTCAAGAATAGGTGCATTGATCATCACATTGATTGTTGCTGCTTAAATCATGTAAGTAAAGCTTCTTCAGTATCTTTCAGCATAGATGACTTTTTCCATTTGATTTTTAAAAAGAAAAAAATATCAGAAAGAGACTATTTGATCTCTGTCCTTCCATATTGTGGATACTGTTGAGTGCGACACTCCAGTTCCTTTGTGATGCTGATGTTTGATTCGCCATTTTCTAATTGCCGTATTATATGTGGCTTTTCTTGAGTATTAAATACTCTCCCTTTTGCAACATCTTGAAAGGAATGCTTGCATCGACTATTTAACACACATGTAATGTGCAAACTAACCTTAGTGGGCTTTACAGAAGGGGGTCAGCCATGTATGTTTTGTTGTCAGGGGAGACAAGTTGCAAAGGGAAACATGCTCCACCCCAGTGTACTATAAGTTCACAATGCAGGCAATACAAACGTGTTTTGAGCTTCCACGTATGCAGCAATGTGCACGCAGATGTAATTGTCAGTTAAATGACTTACCTAATTGAGTTTTATATTTGTATTTACATGTTAAATACTGAAGAAACAATGAAAATCGCATCATAGTGACAGCACACCTTAGTTACAAAGCAGACAATGATGTACATAAATGAAGAAGTTTGAAAATAAGCGTTGTATTCAGTGGCAGACTGGGAGGGTGGGGGAGGGGTGGAGACCATCCCGGGTCTCTCGTCTTGGGGGGAGCCTTGGTGTCTTGTTCTGGGGCCTACAAATTTTAAAAGTTACTTTTTTTATAATAATATATTTATTTCCAAGTGGACAGGACACCTCATTTTGTTTTGCTGCCGCCCCATGCCTCCGACAGCCTTACTCCGCCACTGATTCTATTGCTGTTAGTTATCCCCAATTATATAACAGAAAAGAATAGTGGACATTATAACACGATATATTTCTCAAAAAATGTAATTAAAAAACATCATTTCGTACCATAAGTGTCAATAAATGATGTCATACTAAGCGATTTTTTTTAAATATAGCGATTACGTAGGATTTAGGCAGGACCATCAGGTTTTGTCGTTATAGCCAGTACATCATTAAAAGCAATGTTGCTATAAGTTGTTTCAACTGTAGTAATAAAGTAATTACAACAAATTATGTATTGTGGGCATCCACAGCTGTAGAGTTGGGTCATGTTAGATGAAATTCACTTGAGCTGTTGGCAGTTATTTACAACTACTACTTTTGTAGCAATAGAGCCACATCATTAGGGTATTCTATTCTAATTATTTTTGTATCTGTTAAATGACCCAAAATTCTGACTCGGTCTGCATTAAAACCATCAATTCCTGAATGATGGTAGTCAAAATTTAAAATTTGGAGGTGTTGAAATATTGCAAGGACCTCACATGTGTGGCATTGTGCTGGAGGCCACCATATACATGAGGTCCTTACAATATTCCAACATCTGCAGATTTTAAATTTTGACTACTGCCCTTCAGGAATTGATGGTTTCAATGAAGACTGACTATATTCGATTGTTGTGAAATAATTTGAATATGATGTGGCGCTAATGCTATGAAACTAGTTGGTGTAAGAAATAAGTACAGTAAAGCTGAAGCAGCTTTCATCTAAAATAATCACACTATTAATGAATTGCTCATCTCATAAAACATGTGGGACATTTTGCACACATCCAAGGAACACTTGAGCAAAGTAAATTCCATAACTTTTCATCCATTTCTAAAGACTGATTTGAATTTTATAACCCGGCACTGTGTAGATATTTCTTGTACAAGTTGACTTGAACACAAAAATAGGAATATCAAAGATTCCTACAAACACAGGATTCTTACTCATGCATAAGGTAATACTTATAGCAACCTATGTATAATATATACATCAGAAAAAAATTGAGATAAGTGAAAAAGGGCCTATGGTGTCAATGTTCTCAATTTAAAATTTTACTTGGCACAAAGTTGTGTAACTTCCACTGGGTAATGCATATCAGTGAATTGAATTAGGTTGTGTGTTGTTTGGTTGGGATAGGGGGACTAAACTACTGAGGTTATCAGTCCCCCCAGTGGGGAGAAGAGGAAGGAGTGAGGGTAGGAAAGGAGGGGAGGGGGAAATGAAATACAGTCCGGGAAGGAAAGAAGGAAGTCTGCATTAGCTCAGGACCCGTGCTCGCCATGCACGTATTCACAAAAGAATCGTGAGTCCCCTGGGGGGAATTGAATTAGGTGTTGGGTAACAAAAGTGTTCAAATGTTTGTAAACTTATTGGACCAAGCTGCTATGGTCATCAGTCCCCTTACAAACTACTTAAACAAATTTAAATTAAGGACGAAAAAAAACACACACACACACACACACACACACACACACAAACATGCCCGATGGAGGACTCAAACCTCTGTCGGAAACGGCCATCCAGTCCGCAGCATGGCGCCGTAGACCACGCAGCAATGGGTAACAAACATTGCAGATTAATGCTTTTTGACCATTTGTATCAATTGTCTTTCTATTTCATGACATGCGAAAAAAATTGTGCATGTGGTTTCTAAGAAAAGTTTCAATATTCTGTGAGTATTATGACTAAAATAACCCTTTCCTCCCGGAACCTCACAATCGCGCTGGTTCGGATCTTCCTATCTTACCCCGACATCAGTCTTCTGGAATGCTTCCAACCAGCATACAATGATAGTTCAAGCTTTGTTCTTTGCCTACATGATCATTGCATGTTGGTTGGAATCATATCAGAAGACTGAGATCGAAGGAAAAGAGAAAATCAGAACTTGCATGATATGTAGATTCGGGTGGAAAGGGATAAATTACACTCTAATATTGCAGTCTAGATATGTTGGAACATGAAGAAGACATCACAGCAAATGCATAAATATTTTGCTCTGTTGGTGTATATTGGTAATGGTCTTGATGCTGTGAAACACAGAACTTCATATTTTCCAACTTTTTTATGCTGTGCTACACGTTTGTGAGAGACTTGCTACTGCTGTCTCATAATTTTCAATAGTGTGTGTATTATCCCGTCAAAAGAAAAGCAGGAACCAATGCATTATTTGTGGATGCCCATTGCCCTGCCCCCATTTTATGCCTTATGCTATTGTAAACAACCCATTAGTTTTATCATTATTCATCTACTTCATTATTCAGGTTACTTTAGAGCTACAACTAGTTGTAAAATGATATTTCAGTTATCAAATTTGACACTTTTGTTTTAGCCAGCAGTTAATCATTGATCAAGGAAATGTATCCAATCAAGTACAGGTACTGTTCTGTACTTGGGATGGATATTTTAAATACTGGAGCAATGTTTTACAAGAGTACACTTGGAGCAAACTCTTATCAGGAGCTCAAAGCAAGGCCCACAACTCATCTCAAAATTCCTAGAGTCTAGTTAACCAGATTACTTGTGTTCTATATATTTTACTAGGGCATCTTCTTAAATATATTTATTTTAATGAGTCTCTGCTTCTCAGTAACGTTTCAAAACAGTAGCACAAACATATTATGGTGGAACTGTTTTCTTCCTTATTTGCACAAACCAACTAATATAGCCAGTGTATGTGCATCGCATTTCAAAGTGACCTAATATCATTGTGTTCTGGAATCCAAGCAGTTAATGCATCTCTTATACATAACTAACAGAATTCGAAGAATAAATGTAGGCTACCACATTAACATGAGTTCATTTTGCTGCCATAGAGATACCCAGTCTCCACGCCAAACCCCATTCAGTAATATTTAGCAGTTTATTTGGACCAACATGTTATGGCTGCCATTATGTGCTAGTCAACTTCATTCAAGTGTTAGTGCTGTGCCCATCTTGATCTCCAATCCTACCAGAAACCAAAATGATATAGTGTGCAATTAGAGTACTTATATATTTTCTTTGGGAGCAAATGACCACCGTTTTAGAGTTTGAATGGACAACAGATAATACAACAAACCCGTTCAGGTCCATTTCATCAGACCTTCTATCCTAGTGCCAGCACAGTTTTTGCAACTGCCACTGTAGAGTGTGGTTGCCTTTCTAGGAATATTGTATTGTCGTGTACTGTTGCTTGTCATATCACTGACTGAATAGACAAACAGAATTTCAAACCATTAAGAAAACTGCTTGACAGTACTTTTTTTTATCTAATTGGCCTAGTTGTATCTTATAATGTTGCCATATACAGATCCTTTCATTCAGTATCATCTGCTGCACCATTCTGTAGCATATTTTGGACAGAGCATGCTACTGAAAAACATTAGAGTTAGATCTTTTCCACTTACATATTTTTTGCACTTCCTGTGGCCCATCCTGAATGCAGAATTTCCTAAGGTATTGTGTGAACATTAAACATTTTTGAATGGGTTTGGTTTATGTAAACTTCTGTTTTGTCGTTACAAACATCATCCTCCTTCAATATAAAATAATCTAAAACTGTGCGGTTATATTTGTATACTTTTTGTGGTCACTGTATGCACCAGTGTTTTTACTATATTCCAGTAGTAAATGTCCAATCACTTCCAATTTATTCTCTAAATTTTTCCATTTATTTGTTCTTTCGATACCTGTTTATTTCAGAGAATCACGACCAGGAAATCACAGGTAACAAATGAAATACTAAAGCAGAAAAACTGGAATATTAAAATATACAAATATGTGTCTTCTACTGAGTACATACTGCTACAAACAGATTCTTGACATTTTGCCTATTTATTGCCTTCCACATGAAACAAAAAGTTACTTCATAAGATATTAGTTGTATTTAAAGGAACAGTGTAGGAATGGCAAGTACTTTTGCCTCTGGAAGTACAGGTTATGCACATTTATTAATTTTTTTCTATTAGATATTAAATTGAAAAATACTTTTAGTTGTGTGCTATATACATTGTCAAGAGTCACTGCAATATAGAATAATACTAAAAGGGTAGTCAAAAAGTAAAAAACAACGACAACGTTATGATTGTGAGGTACACATTTAACAAGAGATCTCATGTGTTTCAAAACATGTTCAACACTACAAAATCTTCTTGTGATTTAAGGCTTTTACATATTTATTATAACTAATAAATAATAATAGATTAAATGAAGTTGTACTTAGGATTATCATCTCCTTGTACCGTGTGTGTCATTATAATATTTTTAATGATAAACAAACTTCACGTGCTTTCTAGCATTCTACAGGCCTTTCAGTTGGACACAACTTCAGCAGATTACATGACAATTCTGCTCCTTGTTTCTCAAGCAGTATCTTATTTTGCATCAAAAAGCTGAGTGGAACCCCATTATTGACATTATCACCAGAGGAAACATTCATTATTCGGTGATGTTCTCTTCTATTAAATGGAGATAACCATATGATTGTTACATGTGATTCCTTATTAACTTTCTGATCCCACATTGTAGTCATATGTGAGGTTTTAATATTTGTTAATGATATCACATTGGCAAATATTTCCATAACTATCCCCAGCATCATTGTAGACGTGTCATGATGAGAAGGTCTTCACCCACTGTCTCACCTACATTTCAACCCTTCGTTGTGCAACTCTGCAACAGAGCTCACAACCATGATGTACAAAGTTGGACTCATGGTTTATTATGGTGATTTTTTTTTCTAATGACTGGTGGAAGAAAACATTTCAGCCACTATGTCACTCAGAATCGACATGAAAAGACGTCATTGAAATCACCAATTCCCTTGTCATTGATTCTCACACATTTTGCAGTTAATAACTGTGATCCACAGAGCAAATTTTATTTTATTTATTTGAGATACATATACTATAATCCATTATGGTGTGATATGCATGGATGTGAAACATGTCAAAACAGATAACAATATATGGATACAATACAATACAGATTCAATACATTATGGCACGATACGCGTGGGTGTTGAATGAGTCAAAGCATATGCAACACAAAGCAGAATCAATTATTTTATATGAATACGTAAGGAGCTACAAACAAAGGTTTTAAAAAGTACTGATTAGTTGTGTTCACCAATAGGATCCGTAAGTCTTAATTACTACTCACATCATTTATCTCCGCTGTAGAATTCCTCTAAAGAGTAGAAGTATTTTTCCAGTAAGAATTCTTTCAGCTTTTTTTGAAAAGAGATTTATTTTCTGTTAGATGCTTTATATTACTCAGGAGTGCGTTGAAGATTTTCTGTTCGCGGTGCATATCACCTTTCCGTGTTGTGTTATAATGATGGTATGCCTAATTTCTTTCATATTTAGAAGTGTGAATGCCATGAGTGAGAGGAGATATTGTGAGGTAGTGGTTAATATATCTGGCAAATGTTGCTGATCTGAGCTTTTTAAGTGTTTGGTGGATGTGTGTATTCCCAGTTGAGCCGGTTATCTGTGTGGATGCCTAGGAACTGTGTGCACTGAATGCTCTGTAACTTTTGGTTCTTATGTTCACTGGTGTCAGTTGAAGACTGGGATACAACTCGTCGGCTTTGACCTGTGACATCAGCCATATGTCATCGCTGCGTGGTAGTTTTGAGGTGCGTGCGTGTTTGTAGGTGGCGTGATTATTAATTCTGGTGGCGCTCTCTGTTGGTGAAATTTGAATGGTTTGTGGTCGAATGCAGTGGTACTGGTTATTTCATATTTTGCAGGTGTGCAGTGTGGTTGCTTTCGGCAATGATGGTGATTATTATTGTGGTTGGGAAGAGTGTTGGTTTTGTATTTTTGCGGTTTATTTGTTAGTTTCTAAGTCTTGTGTGTTTTATTGGTTTCTTTTTGTTTAGCATGGATTTTTCAAAGACGTTTACCATTTAATGGTGCTATGAGGGCTGACAGTTTGGCCATTATCAAATTTTTACAAGGTTTTGGTTTAATTGTGGAAGTGGTGAAGTGTTCTACTTGTGAGAAGCAATTGAATTAATGGAGATTTGTGTGTGTGTGTGTGTGTGTGTGTGTGTGTGTGTGTGTGTGTGTGTGTGTGTGTAACTGGATTTGAAATGCATGTAATTTGTTTTACCAAGGTTTATTTCTAGAGAATTTGATGTGAACCAGTTCAGAACATTTGCCAGTGCTTGTGTCATCTTCAAACATTGTGATATTGCTAGTACTGTTTGAGGAAAGGGGTAGGTGATTTACTTATATAATAAATAACATGGGATGAAGGACTGATCCATGTGTGAACTCCATGATGTTCTGTTCCCCAATCAGGCTCTACCTTTCCTGCAAGTAGATTGTTACCACCAAATACTATTTTCTGTTGTCTGTCCTGTAGATATGATCTGAGTTATTTACCCATTTGTACTCGGATTCCATATTGGGCTGCTTTTCTGTGATTGACTAAGTCTAAAGCCGCAGTCAAGTCACATAATATGCCAATGGGCAATCTCTTCTTGTCAAGGCATTCTAAGACATTATTAGTAAATTAGTATATTGCTTTGATTGTAGAGATACTTGATCTGAAACCAAATTGTTGCTTACTAATTAGTGCAAGTTTTTTGAGGTTACTGACAACCCTGACATGTATTATTTTTCAAAGACTTTAGAAAATGCTGTTACAAGATAGATGGGATGGTAATTGGAAACATCTGTGGGATCATCTTTTTTGTTGAGGGGCTTCACAGTTAACATACTTCATCCTGTCAGGGAAGATATCATGATTAAGGAAGGCATTGAATATATGAGCTCGAACTTCAGTGAGTTGATTACTGCTGGCTTTTATCAGTTTGCTGTAAATATTATCTACACCCATTGAATTTTTACTTTTTAAAGACACTTTTTTTGTTCGCTCAATCATGTCTATAAAGTTAATGAAATGTTCTTTCAGTGTTTTTATTACCTTTTCTAAAGAGCCTTTGCATGCTCTTTTCACAGAAACAGTTAAAAAGTGCTCATTAAAGATTTGAGCCACAATTTCTTGATTTTGAACTAGCTTACCTCCACTGTTCAGAACAATATTTTGTGTCTTATTGGGGTGATTTGCACCAGTCTCATTTTGCAAGACTTCCCAAAGTATTTTGATTTTATTAGTAGAGGTATTAATTTTTGAGCACAGATACATACTTTTTTATTTCTGAATGACTGTGTTCAATATTTTACAGTATTTTTGTAGTGATTTAACAGGTCGTGGACGTCAGTTTTATTTTATTTTTTATTTATCTTTTACTTTATGCAGTGTAAAACTTTTTCTTTTGCATGAAATCCTAATGCAGTGCTAATACAAGGCTTGTTGGTGGATTTTCTAATATTGGTTTTTTATATTATTTTTGGGAAAGTACTTTCAAATATTAGTACCACTTCATTACTGAAGAGGTTGTACTTGGAATTGGTGTTTTCTGCATACATACCTGGACTCCAGTCTACGTTTTGTAGACGAGATTTAAAGATCTTAATAGTTTCATAATTTTCCTCATATTTTTCTATTTTGGACCACTGTCCACTCCACAAATACTTGTATTGTTAATAGTATTTGTCCATCATGATCAGAGAGACCATTCAAGACTTGTCTGACAGCTATAGTACCAGTTTTGGTCTGGTCAATAAATACATTATCAATTAACGATTTTGTATGTTAAGTTATTCTAGTAGGAAAGTTAACAACAGAAGCAAGATTATTTGCGTACATCAAGTTTTATAGGTCTATTCTGTCTCTGGAATTAGTAAGAAAATTTGCATTGATGCGCAAGTCGCCGAAGTGGTGTCTTGCTCCAAGAAAAACTTGATATGCACATATAATCTTGCTTCTGTTTTTAACTTTTCTGCTAGAATAACTTTGTTTTCTGATAAGGATCTGTGCACAATCTCTTGCAATGAGTTGATAGTTTCACCTAGTTTTGCTTTGCCAGGATGGACTTCACATGTTACACACATTTTGAGCTGGATGGTTTTTCACTGCAGATTTTTTGCGTAGCACCAGTCTTGGAACTTTGAGAAGCACTTTTGTTTTCTTCTTGCTATTGATGCCTCATAACATTTGAAAATTCGTAATAACTGGAGGTACAAATTCAATGAACTTGTCGATCACTGCCATCTTGAAAGATTTCATAGAGGATTATCTTGGCAATGATTAATACTGCTGACACCTACTAGACAATTCACCTCTTTTTCTGAGAACTTCATGGGGTTCCAACCCCATTGAATGTGATCTGACTCCTTGGAAGGATAGTGCAATTTTATTTTTTGATCTGGTATGCAGGGTGGAGCACTTGAGGCCATTAAAAAGCATTCAACTAAATTTGAATGTGATACAAAGCAGCAAAGGTTTTTTTATGCTTTTTCAGCCCTACTCCTTCATACTTTCCTGTGGTGTGATCATGGAGGGGTGGAACATTGGGACGTGATTGAAAAAATAGCAAATGGTCATACTGAGATCTCCTCCCGTCTCCCCCTCCCATGCAGTGGCATGCCCCCCCCCCCCCCTTTCTTAACTGAACTGATATTGTAAGCAAATTTTTGGCATTTAGCATGGTATATTTCATTGACATTCAAAGTCTATATTCTTTTCGTGCAGTACATTCACCCAGTATGGAAGTCTGATTGGTCAAAAGTGGATTAATATTTAATTCTACCTGTTGGGTAAAAAAAGGGGGGAGAATTAAATATTGATTCACTTTTGACCAATCAAACTTCTACTGAGGAAATGAAAAGAAGAAATCTAGAAAAAGTTCCCTAAATGTTAGCAGATTAAAACTTTGCGGTGTTTTGAGTGAGACAAAGAAAAAATAATTCATAAGGCTTTTCTAATCCTCCAGTAAAACAACTCTTAGAGTCTCTGAACAGTCACGCAGTATTCATAAAAATAAATAAATTTGTCACAGTTTTCTTGATGTTGTTAGAAAACTTCCGAACAGTTCTCAAATAAACTTTCCACTTGAAAAGCAATTTTATTTATCCAGTCAATAAAGCCTCAGATATCTCAAAATAGGATTACCAGACGAAAATTTTAACATATTACTTTACGAATTTATTGATTTCAATCACACTTGATACGTTATATTTAGTTGCAACTCTTATTGCGCACAACATTACACCAAGACAGACCAACAGCAACTAACTGAGAAGTCATTTAACATTCCAGAAATTTCTCCATTTACAATACAAAATGTGATTTCATTGTTTATTGAAAGACATTATCATTGAACGGACACTGTTCTGCGGCATCTTCTTCTGCAGCATGGTGTCGGGTCAGATGACAGCTGCAGTCTGTGTATCACTGGCCTTGTCATCGGCTGCAGCTAATCCACTGTCATCACAATGTCAATGCTTGCTCTCATGCCATGAAACAAAGAAAACATTACTACATAATACAGCAGAAATAAAATGATTAATATTCCTTTTATTTGTATGTGTTCCTTACCTGCAAAACTGAGCTGAAGGTATTTTGGTGTTACCATTAGGCACTGTTGTTTTTTTTTTTTCATCATGTGTGTTCACATCATACAAGAGCATGGAGCATGAGGACTAAAAAAGCATGCCCATTTACTGTTTTGCCCCATGCATGTTGGCCACAGGAGTGTGTGGAACAGGAGGACTGACAAACTGTGAACACCCTTTCCTACAATGGCTCTATTCAGATTTTGTTGAATGCTTTTAAACAGTCTCTAGTTGTTCCAACCTGTATACCAGACCCAAAATTAAGCCATAACATGCTGAAGGGTCAGAAGACATTCAGAGATGTTGCAGTTCCACTGTGTTCTCTTAGAAGGGATCAGTGTTTCAGGATGTGTCAAATGTTGCAAAGAACATAGTCCTAGTGTTCTTTGCACTGTGAACTGTAGTTTTTGAGTATGAAATATATGGGAATCAACATCCCAAAAGAAGGGGTGATTTCATCGGCTTTTATGTCACCCCCGAGGCTTCTTCATGTCGATTATGAGCAATCTGAAATGCTTTTCTCAGCCACACACAAAAAGTGATTCAGCACTGGGTGTCACAGTTGTGTATTCCATTGCTGTGTTGTCAAAGGTGTGAAACGTAGGTAAGAGGGTGTGTGAAAACCTTCCCATTGTATGACTTACATACATTGTTGTTGAGCACATTAGTAGTGAAGTTTGGTGTCAATGTGACCTTAAACTTCACATGCTTTTGCTCCATTATGGAGGAAGGCTTCTGCATCACAATGGGAGACAATTATGGGATTTCAAAAAAGTGCCCTTTTAAATTTGTAATGTAGTGTAGATTTAGGTTTACCATGGTTTCTCTAAATTTCGGGGTAATTACTTTGAAAGTGCTCAACTGATTTCTCGCACATTCTTGATCTGAGCTTGTTGCAGTGTTGTTAACAGGGATTCAAATTTATACTTTTTCCCCTTTTATGAAATATGGGGGTGTACCATATGTGAATTTGGGCTTTCTCAATGAATCTTGAAGATGAAGTCGACTTGGGTTATCACCCAAGTCAAGGCATTGAATGTTGGGAAGGGATGTTAAGGCCCATGGTGTGAGGGAATCATCAACTGTCTAAAGGTTATAACTTAGAAACTTTTGGAACATTGCTACAGAATGTGCTTTGTCTTGGCTAATAATCTGAGAATTCATGAACATGTACCACATTTAAGTGCTGAACATAGTACACATGTAGCACCAAGGGAATAGTATGTAACTTATACCTTGATGTAGAGATGAAACAATCCATCGTACTTACGTTAGGCAACTAATTGAAAACTGGCAGGTCACCTAGTATGAATGGTATTTTATTTGGCAGGTTTTCACTCTCATTTGATATTCACATGCAACTGTTACCATACCCTGTCTCTCTCTTTATATTTAAAACTAAAGTCACTCAGTAAGGCCGTTCTCTGCTGCTGATTTCTTTTTATTTTTTTAATGAAAGTTATTCATCTACAGATTCATCAACAAGTATTAGAAACTACTTAACTCTCACCTTCCTTAATTTATGCTCAAATGCTGTATCATTTTATTCATTTATTATGGGAATGTCCTTGCTTTGAATAATTTAATTGGTCTGATTTACAATATCTTTGGTTCTAAATAAGGTATGCAGTTCTTTTTGGTATAAGAACGCTCAGCAGATCAAGCTCTTTCATTTGAGTTTTTAAATCTCTACATTGGTTGACTCTGAAGAAAGTTATGAATGCACATTCAACTTGACTTTTGTCTTTTCCCTACATTTCTTGTCATTCTGGCAAACATATATTCAATTGTAATTTTGGTACACAGTTTGTTTTGGCGTAGCACCACTCAGCACATCAAGCTCTTTCATTTGAGATTTCAAATACTTAACATTGGATCTCAATGCACATTCAACTTGATTTTTCATGTTTTCAGCAGTTTTCTACAATGAAAAGTTCCAATCTGATTGGCTCTCAGCTTTAGCCAATGACAAATCAACACATGGAGTACAGCATTTCTTTCAGCCGTGATTCAAATGTGGTCTTGTGTGCATGTTTGTCACCTTATAATTATACAACAACATTTTATAATTACAAATTATGGCTGATAGAACCTGTTATATAACGGCTTCTGTCACCTCACATAGATCTAAAGGTAAAGCAGTCAACAATCCGAAGATTGGTTTGAACACCACACTGCTTTACTAGGCATGGTTCTGTTTGGAGATGGTATGCCGTTGCCTTCCTCTGACCTTTGAACTGACTTACCCAGCCAGGGGTGTGGGTTCCAA
This sequence comes from Locusta migratoria, assembly GCA_026315105.1. NCBI lineage: Eukaryota > Metazoa > Arthropoda > Insecta > Orthoptera > Acrididae > Locusta > Locusta migratoria. The sequence goes on along the minus strand of CM048755.1, from coordinate 448,330,695 downwards.
ACCACAGTGCTACTCAGTATTTTTCACGTGAGCAATACTGCCAGAGATGAAAGAAGTGGAAAGTGACAGATAAAAATGCTAGGGCCTGGCAGGGATCAAACCTGCAACCTTTGGATTCATAGTCTGGCACTCTACCACTGTGCAACTGAGGTGCACCAATCTATCACAATTTAAGTCGTTCATAAATGTTGAGTTACAAATTGTAGCTAAAGCTCAATTATAAGGAATATTGTTTTGGAAGGAACTTCATTGTGAAAGTACCACCACTAACATCATATTATCAACATCTAGTGGGTAATGCTGTGGTGCAGGAGGGGTGAACTATTGATTTAAATGAATTTTTATGAAATTAGTATAAAAAGAGACAAGTATGTACTGTTAATATCTATAATGAAATTTTTGGCCTGATAAATATTTATTTATTTATTAACTCTTTATATCACTGGCTACCAACGGTGTGAAGTATTCAGACAGGTCATCTAGTGACTGAGAGAAGAATCCTGATGACATAAGCAGTTTGTAGGGGAATGAGAAATAAGCTTACAAACTGTGCTAAGTATGTAATAGTGACTCTCAAGCAAAACCGAGAAGTGTGCAAGGAAGGAGAATTGTTACAAGTGTGGAAACTAGACATAGTTGAAAAAACATAAAACAAATAAAGATAGTCTATAGACTTATTGTTGCAAATTGAAGATATAATGATCTATACATTAAAAATATTTTATGATAGTGCATTTTGGATAAAGGCATAATTTCCATCTATACTGTTATTTTTAAAATATATATTCTCATTTGCATTAGAACAAGCAATTCGTTATTTTATTATTATTTATTTATTTTATTTCTTTGTTTTCTGGTGTGGGGTGGCGGGGAGGAGGAGATAGGGTGCTCAATGTGTTACTGGATTTATGAATGATGTTTAAAGATACTGTATTATGTGAATGCATGGAATTTGCCCATCAAAGTCCAAAGTCTAGGATGTGGCTTAGCCATTTCTCTATAATATTTTATTTTTTCTTTCAGGAGCACTTGTCCATTGTGATGAAATTCAGAAAGCAAAGTGGTACTGACTTAATGGACAGTGTGAGGGCAGTTTGTGTTTCATGCATGGGTAATTTAGTAGTGAGAGCATTGCACATAACAAGCAAAGACTCTTTTCTGAGTCTCACATGATGATGATGATGATCGTGTGGCATTTATGGACGTTAGACCCCCAATTGAGGTTATGTTCAGCCTGTCTGATTCAAGTCTTTTTAGCTGATGCCTCTTTGGTGACTTAATGTCAATGGTGATGAGGATGACACGACACTCAGTCGCTGAGCAGAGACAATCTCCATCCTGACGGAATTGTTTCCTGTTCCCCTGCGTGGCAACCCACCATGCTGTAAACTAGACTGTGGAGGCAGACATGTCTCACTTTAACCCTCTAGTGACCAAATTATTTCCAGAAGTTGTAGACTTATTAATACTTTATTGGGCTAAAAAGACATACATAATATCATAGTTTAACTCTTGAAAGTGAGTTTAGCCTACGGGTATAAAAAAATTAGTGGGAACTATTGTTCCCACCAAACTTTGGGATAACTGGACTTTATATCCATTATTTTTTAGTACATAAACCATATGAAACATTGATTTACTTTTGTATTAGTTCATATTGTCCATTGTGTTGACTAAGGTGTCATACTATGGAACTTACAGAAGCATGGTGCTACACACATAGGTACATGACAGTTACTACTCATTTTTGTCCTCTTTTTTCCTTTGTTTTTGGTGCTACATTGGCGGCACCTTCTGTTGGCAAATGAGTTCCAACTTTTACCAGACGAACTTCATCTGCAACTCCAGACACGCCTCTTTTTGGTGTCTGAAAATAAACGGGCCTTCCTCTTCCCTTACGACTTGAGAAGCTGGAGATGAGTTGCCTTGCCAAATGTTATCTGGTCTACTTCTGTCTTCTCTAACTTCCACATAATGTAGGCATTGACTACTGCCAAATCTATAAGAAAGAAAAATAGTCTGTGCCACCACTTCCATGAACGACAACCTACCGCTTACTGTCCGCACAACTGATCAAATCGATCCACTCCTCCCATTATGTTTTTGTACTCTACTACAGCCAGTGGGCAGAATACTTCACTTCTATTTCCATCTTTGTTTCTTCTCAAAACAGTTGTAATGTTTTTGAGATTGTGGTAATTTGGTAGTATACAAACAGGTTTACTATCCTGCCACTTCACCGCTGCAGCACATGACCTGACAGCAAATTTGAATCCTCCCCTGCTAAGTCTAGAATTTTTTTCAGCATATCAGGCAAATCTTCCTGTTTGAATGAACAGTTCCAATGCCATAAAGTCCACGAGACTGTAACTCTTCCATTATTCGTACTGTTGTAAAATAATTGTCAAATGCCACCGCCTTTTGCTAGAGTGAGCACATCTTCACCCAAAGTAAATTCAGTGGTATCATTTGTATCTTTTTTTTTCCAGTGTAAATGTCGAAATTTATCATGAACCCAGTACTAGCATCCCAGGATATTTCAATTACTTTGACAATTTGACGTTATCATTTTATGTCATGCATGAAACAGATATTTGATAGATAGACTGGAAGAAACAAGTAATGGAAGATTATTATTGCTGTGCAAGGTTATGTTGAGGACTTTTTATAGTATCTGACTGTTGTGGACTACAAATTCAAGACTATTGATTGTCTAGTAAAGTTGACTAGCAGCTACCTGGAGCATTAAGATACTAACGTGCCCAGGTCTTACCACTAATTTTTGACAGAAGCTACATTAACTATAACCAGAGACAATATAGATTCTAGCCATTAGGCATTTTCAAACAGTAACATACAACGTGATCACATTCAAATCATAAATTTTACCTTGAATTACCAAGACAATATTGTACCATTGGTAAATCTCTTATATATGAAGACAGTCTTCAGAAGAGTACATTAGATCTTCATCTGTGTGAAGTAAAACACAGTGGATATAATCATATAGATAAATTGTTGAATTATACTCTGAGTAAAATTACTTTGTGATTTACATTTCAGCAAGAGGAGTGGTAAGGGGCCAGCCACTGTCCAATCACAGTTCTATTCAGTGCACCACATGCTTGCTGCACTACCTGCAGCACCTAACAAAGCATGGATGGCTGCGCACTGGCAACAATGCCTCCTATAATGGCATTTTGTCAATCATAAAGTAATTTTATTTGGAGTTAGCATATTCCACTTCCCAAAATGAACCAGTAAAATTGGTACATTGACCCTTCTAAAAATGAAGAGGCTGGAAACAGATTTTAAAAAGCTTATTCAGCAATGATGACATCTGTAACACTTTGTTTGCATAGGCAGAGTACTGTAGAATTTTTATGCTTTATATTATTTTAAGGAAGACTAAAATAACTAAAGGTAACTGATCATTCTTTTAATTGTTCACTTTTTTTGGAAGGGGGGATGCTTGAATAGGTGAGAGCCACTATTTAACTGGATAAGGTGTGTAGGAAGAAGCAACAGGAAAAGTTTGAGAACTCTTATTTGTGCTCTTTTTCTAACAAGTTTCATATCCACATTGACCATAGGACAGCATCAAAATCATCACTGGGTCAAGAAATTGACAGTGTCACAAGAACTATGGTGTATAACTGAACAGATCCAAGTTACACACAATTGCTGAAGCCACAGTATTTATTGTTGTGCTCAGTGAAATCATGGACATTGCGGGAAACACATTTGACTGTAGTAACAAATAAAAAGTGTATAACCCACAGACTTCAAGATGAGTTAACTGCCCCTCCCCATTTTGTGATTGCTTATGATGTGCTTTTGTTTATTGTGAACAATGTGATGATAATTTTGTCAACTTTTTCATTCTGTTACTCTGTTTGTATCCACATGTACAAAACTGGATTTATTTACATAAAGAATAAAGTGGACCAGTTGTTATATTTTACAAACCTCTTAAGTCAAAGCTATCTGGGATTTAGGACACCACAGTTGGCATAATTCTGTCAAAAATGTTTTGCTCTTTTATTCCATCTGACTTTTAACCTACTTGACCACGCAGGGACGGACAGTCGGTTTTATACATATATGGAAACCTATCCACTTTCTAAAATATTCTCGTGTTACTTAGGGCAAACTTCCAATACTGCTTTGTGAAACATGAAAATGCGGCTCGTCTGCATTCCTAAAATTAACTGGACAGATTAATTCGAGCAAAAGTATTTCTAGCTAATCATTTATAGATGCGGTTATTGCAGCATCCAGAATATCACTTGTACCTTACACAGTATGTAGTCCTAATTTAGAATTGTCATGGGTCTAATAAGCAGAAAACTAACAGTTATGTACTGGTTGATTTGCATATGGATTTTCTGTTGGCTATAACTGCTGCTATTCTCCTCAGAATTGAATCCAAATGGTTCTGTATGTGTTGTTGATATATAGCAGCATGTGATGTATTCTCTGTCAGTCATCCCATTATCACCAACCAGACATTTTCAATAGGCAAGAGATCAGGAGAACAGGAAGGCCAAGGCAGTTTGACGGGTGACGAAATCTCGAACTTCACTTGCCACATGTGGTCGCACATTATCCTGCTGCAGTGTGGCTGTCTGGAAGCCCTGAAGGCATAGGAGGATGACAGGTTCTGACCCTTCAGAGATGTAATGTTGCCTGGTGAGTGTACCAGTAGTGCATACTATGGGGGTGAGGGATTGTAATCCAGTAGCATAATACTGGCTGCAGGACCAGTATGGTGGTGCATAAGGCAACAGTTCAATAGTCTCTCAATATGGTGGTTCAGGCAGAATCGGGATTGGAATGACATTGTTTTTAGTAATGAATCCTGATTCTACCTGTACCACCACAATGGTTGGATTCGAATCTGGAGACACTGTGGTGAGGGGCTGTTTAACTGTTTGCCTTATTCTGGGACTGATGACCATGCGATTTGGTCCGATAGATTTACAAACTAACTTTATTCTGGTCTTGCATACAGTATTATGGTGTGAAGTGGTATTGGAATACACTCTTTCACCTCCCTAGTATGTTTTGCTGGCACACTAAGCAGACAGCATTATAACTCTGAAGTGTTTGATCCTACTGTCCTCCCATACCTTCAGATCTTGTCTATGATGACATTGCAAGCAGCAGTAGCAGTTATAACCGGCAGTGGTGGTAACACCCAATACGGATTTTTATTATCTTTTACACTACACATGGGGTTGTATTTTTAGTCATGTGATCTTTATACAGCATGTTATCTTCTAAGTTAGCTTTGTTATCTCTGTTCCTTCCTGTTGTATTTTTCTATGGCAACTGCAACTTAAATTTGACGACTGTGGTTGTTTTATGTGCCCAAGTGTGGTGTACTGCTTTCTGTTGGAAGCTTATTTCAGAACTTCTGGCTGGGTTACAACAGTTAACACTGGCGACTGAATCTACTTCAACTTAAATTCAGAGTGGAAAACTTATTTACCACTATCACGATTCTTATTGTTAATGTTGCATCATAATCTCATAAAAGTGAAAGAATTTTACCACATCTTGATGTTAATGTTATATTACTTCCCTTTTGAAAAACCTTAACAATAATAAAGGGTGATTACAATTAAAGTTTCAAAACACTGTAAAAATAACACCACTGGTCAGAATAACGTCAAATTGCAACGGAATATAACAGGAGAAAGTGGAAAATGTATGACAGAAGAAACATAAATAGGGTGAAAAATTCACCAATAGATGCCGCTGTAAGCATAATAATTTAACAGTGGTTTACTACAAATGATAAATGAATCATACAGCAATGCCTAAGGTGCAAGTTAGATGACAAACTGTACGACTCTGTGAGCCTCGGTGTACAGGTGTGATACTGTTAGTTGCTTAAGCCCATCCACCACAGCAAGGTCATATCTCATTGGATGGGGAAAATTTGTTTTAACTGTCCAGAAGCCAGAAACCACACAAAAAGCATCAGTCAGAATCAAACTGGATTTTTAATTTCTGTGTAACTCGCACAAAACATGTTCAATGTGCTGTCCACCATTTTCCGCAACAAGTTGAAATTGAGAACCAGTATGTTCCACAACTGATCGAAGTATTTCTGGGGTCATGCTCGGAATATGCTGTGCACTGCGTGCTTTCAATGAAGCTATGTTCGCAATTGGAGCACTGAACACATTATCTTTCAGATAGCCCACAGCCAGAAGTCACACGGATTAAGATCAAGCTATTGGGACGGCCAGGCTGTAGGGAAATGGTGGCTGATAATCTTAGCATTTCTGAAATGGTGCTTCAGCAGCTGCTTAACGAAATTTGCAATGTATGGAGGTGCGTCATCTGGCATAAAAATGATAACATCCACGAATCTCAAAAGTTACTTTTTTATAGTAGGCCTAATACATGATTTTCCAAGTGGACAGAGGCCTCATTTTGTTTTGCTACCGCCCTGGGCCTCCACAGCTTTAGTCTGCCACTGACCCTATGATAAATGATGCCCTAAACCGCACCACATAGTGACCTTTTCAGGATGAAGCAGTACTGGTTGATTTGCGTATGGATTTTCTGTTGCCATATTTGACAGTTCTATGTATTGACATATTCTGTCAGATGGACGTAAGCTTCGTCTGTCCACAAAATCTTCCACGGCCATTCATCAACCTTTCCATGCGAGCAAGAAATTCTAAAGCAAAACTCTGTCTTGCTGGCAATTCAACAGGAAGCAACTCGTGCACATGGGTAACCCTGATTGGATAACAAAGAAATATGTTTCATAGGATTTTACACACCGTGCTCTCACGTTTGTCCAGTAGATTAGATCAGATTAATACGTGTAGCATAAATCATAAATACATTTCGCAATGATGTGGAACATGTCAGTTTAATAAATGGTGTCTATATAAGACACTCAATATTTAAATGATTTTTATTTTATTATAATTTTTATATGCTTTTAACAAAATTTCTAAGTTTTATCTAAAATTCATCTAGAGTGTAGGAGGAGTTGCCATTCAAAAATTATTTTAGTTTCTTTTTAAATACTAGTTGGCTATATGTCACATCACTCTTTCTCCTAGTGATGTAGCTATGCACACTGATTACTTTTGAATTGCGTCAGATTGTTAATAACAAATTTGATAAGTGAATATATATATTGTGAAGCTACAGTGAAGATCCCCAGATCCTTAAATAAATGTCTGCAGGATGATCTTGGGTGGGCTACAGCAATTATTCTGATTACAGGCTTTTCTGCAATGAAAATAGGCACAGTAAGCTAATTTACTGAGATGTATATCACCAAATTATTCAATGACCCAGATAGCATAAGTAGCTGAACTCTCACGTTTCAGCAGATCTTCAATGTGTTTCTTCCACTTCAATCCCTCATCAAAACAAACACCTGAAAATTTTGAATATTCTACCTTAGTTGTAGATTTCTGTTGAAAGTCTATATTTATTAATGGTGTCATGCCGTTTACTGTTTATCAAAGTTGAACCTCCCTAAAAGATCGACAACCGGTAACCGAAGGATAATAGTCTGCACTGACTACCTCACACACTACGATCGCAAAATTCCTTGTAGAAGAAATTATTTTGAAGCATGGAGCACCACGTGTCATGATATCTGATTATGGAAAAGTATTCCTGTCAAAATTAGTATCAGAGGTAATGTCACGGTGCGACATTGTCCACAGAATGACAACTGCATACCATCCTCAGACAAATGGTCTTACGGAACGTTTTAACAAGACGTTAGCCGATATGCTGTCGATGTTGAGCAGAATGATTGGGATACAATTCAGCCAGTCGTGACATTTGCTTACAATACCGCAAGACAAGACACCACAGGCTTCACACCGTTTTTCCTACTCCATGGCCGGGAAGCTGAGACGACAATGGATACGCTGTTCCCGTTCCAACCGGACGACACTCAGGATGACTATGTTAAACAGCTCATCACCAGGGTCGAAGAAGCAAGACAGATGGCTCGCATACGGACACTGGACGTCCAGGAGAAGGACCGTCAGTGGTATAACGACAGGCACCACACTGTTGAGTACAGCCCAGGAGATCTTGTATGGACTTTTACCCCTGTACGGAAGGTTGGACTGTCAGAAAAGTTATTGAAACGATACTTTAGTCCGTATCGTGTCATACGCCGTCTGTCAGACATCACGTAGGAAGTTGAGGCTTATGAGACGTCGTTGAAACGACAAAAACGAAGAGACATTGTTCATGTCCTGCGCATGAAGCTTTACTACAATCCTGAAGAGCAGGTAGCCGACAATGGCTTCTTGTTCAGGGACCCTAAGGACAGTAATGTTACTGATGAAGCCACGACAGGAACATCTGTCGTCGATAATCGTGGAGAAGGGAAGAATTCCCTTAAACTGCCATAAAGAGGACCCATGACAAGGTCAAGATCCAGGACATTGCAGCTGGTTCCACAGGGAACATAACAGCGGGTCGCTGTTTTTCCAGGAGCGGGAGCAATGCCGTGAGAAACCACGAACACCGACTGGCGGTGTGGCGCAGGGGTAGCGTCACGGACTGCGGTGCAGGTCGCCGGTTCAATCCCGCCCACCGGCAACAATTTATTTCTTTGTAATTAACAATTCCAGAAGATTCTACATCTTTCTTATTTTCACTTGCAAATTCTACTTGTTTCTTATGTTAACTGTTCTTCTAATTTCTGGTAAATTCTGTCTGTGTATAAATAGCAGAGCACTCTGCCTGAGAGGCAGTCAGTGCTGTGTGTTTGTTGAGTTCGTAATAAACGTGCTTTGAGTATAAGTGCTGTGTTCAGTTGCCTTCGAAGTCAAGCCTGCTTTCTTTTCAAAGCGACAATATTCCGTTGCAATTAGAGGTCATTCTGATCAGTGGCGTTTTTATAGCATTTTGGAAGTCTCACTTCCGTTATGCTCATCCTGAATATTTTAATGCTATCATAAAAACTCTATCAATTTGAGAGGCATAATGTGTGTTAATAATAGTCTTTCCTTGCAGATAATAGGTTTTCAGTATTTTGTTAGTTTTAATAAAACCCATAAGACTTTTGTCAACCGGTAGTCAAATGCTGTTTTTATACAGTCTAGAAGTTTCATATACATACCCTCCCCCCTCCCAATATCTCTCTCTCTCTCTCTCTCTCTCTCTCTCTCTCTCTCTCTCTCTCTCTCACACACACACACACACACACACACACACACACACACACACACAAAATTGATGTACGGGCAGAAATGAATCTCTTCTTTGTACCACAACGAAGTCCTTCCTCAGGCATGGGTGTATGTGTTGTCCTTAGGTTAGTTTAAGTAATTTGTAAGCTAGGGACTAATAAGCAAGCAGTTGAGTCCCATAAGAAAAAAAAAAAAAAAAAAAAAAAAACAAACAAGAAACAGATCCTATGATGCTGGCAGTGGGTGGCTTTTTCCGGCAAGGACGATGGCAGATTAAAAAGAGAAACCAAAGGTTTATTGTTGGTAATAAAGTTAAATTTGGACCCGTCGAGTAAGACAACTTGTTTTACCGAGGGTTTCCTTTTCAATCAGTGAGTAGCATTATTGCGTGAGGGTCTTCGTTTTGGAAACATATGCTATAGGGTCTTCAGAATCTACGTTATGTTTTTGCACCAGGTCATACTGGGAGGAGCCTGAGGCCAAAATCAAATGTTTTCATAGTTGGAAAGTCACAAAACAAGGTGGCCAAGGTACCTTTGACTTGAGTTGGTGGAATGCCTGCTCGCAAGAGGGTGACCATTGAAAAGGAGGGCCTGTATGTAAGAGAGCATCGAGGGCCTGAGAGAATTTGGACACACCCGGAGGAAACTTTTAATAATAGGTAGTCGTGCCGTAAAAGACTTGTATCTCAAACCTGACGCCTTCATGAGAGACCTCAAAACCAAGGTAAACAAGATATGACTGTAACAATTGTGGTTAAATTTAAGTCCTACAGTTTTGAATGATTTGAATAAAGTACGGAGGAGCCCGATTCTACAATATCAACCAAGTAGTTGATTCATCGAGGCACAGAACCAGTGAGTTGCTACAGAAATCGTTGAAAGATGGCTGGGGCACTTGCTATCCCAAAAGGAAAACTCTGGTACTGATATTACCCAAAGGGAGTATTGACAACGAGGAGATGTGAGTTCTCGTGCAGTGCCAGTAGTAACTATGCCTCAACCAAAGCATTTCTAGAAAAAAATACTTCTTCCCCCTCCCACAACAGTATTGCTAACAATTCGTCGAGTGGGGTAGCGGATAGGTATCAATCACAGACTCGCATTATATGTTCAAGTCGAAGGTTGCTGTTTTTTTACCACCACCAATCATTCGCTGGAGGAAATCGGGGTAAAACTCTTAGGGCTCCTAGCCGATCTAATTCTGACAAACTGGTGTTGCAAAGTGAGTGGAACAGGGCAAACCCAGAAAAAATGGAGCGACGGTAATGGTTTCAATGTGATGTGTGCCTTATAATTAGTTGTGCACACCAAACCTGCTGAAAACAGGAATATTCTGAACAGATGGTGTACGAGGTGCGAGAGTGGTCATGCGGACTGCAGCGTCATGTTACGGAGCGCGCGGTCGCTCCCGCCAGATATTCGTGTCCTCCCTCGGACATGTGTGTGTGTGTGTGTGTGTGTGTGTGTGTGTGTGTGTGTGTGTGTGTGTTTTGTTGTTGTTATTGTTAGTGTAAGCTGAAGTAGTTTGTAAGTCTAGAGACTGATGACGAGAGTAGTTTGGTCCCTTAGGTTACAAACATTTGAACTGAGGGTTTTCAGCTGCTTGTAAGGCACCTAATCAGATACTAAATTCGGCTCATCTGAAATAGAGAATCCAAAAAGATGGCATGCGTGTAACATAAATACGTCACGTTGGCATTATCAATAATTGAAAAGGTCAAAGGGCGAACCACTTCTTTGTAAGTCATCGTGAAACAGGTGACAAAGCCCGTGAACTGAGACTCACGTATGGCCGCATTTAATCAAAGTCGCTGTTACACCCGTATTCACGTGCATTTCTAGTTTCTCTCTCTCTCTCTCTCTCACACACACACACACACACACACACACACACACACACACACACACACACATATATATGTTTGTACAGTCTATGGGACTTAACAACGGGGTCATCAGTCCCTAAACTTACAAACTACTTATGAACTACTTACGATCTAGGACGGCACAAATATCCATGCCCGAGGGGGGATTCGAACCCCCGACCGTAGTGGCCGTGCAGACCGTGACTGAAGCGCCTTAGTCTCCTCGGCCACCGCGGCCGGCATTTCTAGTTTCTTGTCGAACACACGTACTTCAGTGTAATGTACGACGTAAGTTAACAGTACTTGAAAAACTCAGCTCGAATCCATATCCATGACTGCCAATTCGTGTCGTTCAAATATCTACGCGTAACATCAGTGGCGAACTAAGGCTGTTGGAGGCCCGGGGCGGCGGCGAAACAAAATGCCTCCCTCCCCCTTGGAAATACGTGTATTAAAAAAAAAAAAAATTGTGGCCCCCACAGGACGAGAGGCACGGGATAGCCTACAAAAATAGCTTTCGAGATTTGGAGGCCCCAGCATAACGAGATGCCAACTGCGTTCACCTACGCCCTCTCACCCCCCCCCCCCCCTTAGTCTGCCGCTGCGTAACGTTGCAGAGCGATATGAAATGGAACGAACATGTAAGGGCACTTGTGAATAAGACGGACAGCCGACATCGGTTCACTGGGAGAATTTTGGAAAATGTACTTCATCTTTGACGGAGACCGCGTATATAACGCTTGTACGGCCACATCTTGAGTATTGATCAATTGTTTGGGACCCGCAGCAGATCAGTTTAAAAGAAGCCAAGGAAGCAGTTCAGAGGCGCGCAGCTAAGTTCGTTACTGGTAGGTTCCACCAATGCGCGAGTGTTACAGAAATGTTCCGGGAACTCAAATGGAAATCGCTGGAGGAAAGACGACATCCTTTCCGAGAAATTATGTTGATGAACTTTAGAGGGCCGGAATTTGAAGCTGACTGCAGAATGATCTTGCTGCCGTCTACTTACATTTCTCGTAAAGATCATAAAGGCAAGATAAGAGAAATTAGGACTGTACAGAGGCATATAGACATTCTTTTTTCCCCTCTCTCTATTTTGGAGTGGAATAGGAAAGGGACCGCTCGGGAGTAGCCAAGCGGTCTGGAGCGCCACGTTACGGATCACGCAGCCACCCGCGTCGGAGGTTCGAATCCTCTCTCGAGCATGGATGTGTGTGTTGTCCTTAGGTTAGTTTAACTTAGTTAAAGTAGTTTTTAAGACTAGGGACTGATGACCAACGTAGTTTGGTCCCGTAGGATTACAAACAGTTGAATAGGAAAGGAAATGCCTAGTAATGGTACAGTGTACCCTCCGCCACGCACCTTACGGTGGGTTGCGGATTATACGAGGTATGTCCACAAAGTAAGTTCCGTTTGGTTATATAAAACAAACGTGTACAGATACAGAAAAAATATTTATTGTACAAAAATATACAACTATTAAACTACTTTTCTACATTACTTTCGAAATTTTGTAGGCATTTGTCATAGAAGTCTTCATGTCTTCTTCGTAGAAGGTTGCCGCCTGTGTATTCAACCATGTGGTAACATGTTCTTTCAGCTCGTTATCATCGCGGAAGTGTTGACCACCATGGACAGGTTTAAGGTGTAAGAAGAAAGTCGCTAGGAGCGAGACTGTATGGAGGATGATCAAACAGGTTCCATGAAATTCCCGTAAGAGTTGTTTGGTCACATTCGCCTTGTGAGGTCGGGCGGCAACGTGAAGGGAAGAAGACGACTCCTTTCATCTCTTCTTACACCTAAAATCTGTCCTTGGTGGTCAACACTTCAACGATGATGAGCTGAAAGAACATGTTTGCCACATGGTTGAATACACAGGCGGCAACCTTCTATGAAGAAGGCACACAAAAACTTGTCCCACGCTATGACAAGTGCCTACCAAATTTCGGAAGTTATGTAGAAAAGTAGTTCAACAGTTGCAGATTTTTATACAATAAATATTTTTTCTGTATCTGTTCACGTTTGGTTTATATAACCAAACGGAACTTACTTTGTGGACATACCTCGTATATGTAGATATAGGCTGAGACCTGCACAGTAATGTGATTACACAGTAATGTGACACAGTAATGTGACTGAAGCGTCTCAGTCTCCTCGGCCACTGCGGCCGGTCAACTACTTTGAAGGCAATGTTTTGTGTACCGACTTCACAGAAAACCCTTAGAAATTTTGGTCCTGCCTCAAATCGGTAAATGGGTCGAAATGAGATATTCAGACACACTGTAACCATAATGATGTTGAAACAGAGGATGGCACACAAAATAACTAAATATTAAATGTCTTTTTCCAAAGATGTTTCACATAGGAAGATCGCTTGGTAGTTCCTCCTTTAAGTCTTCGCACGAATGACAATAAGTGTCAGTGGGATAGAAAAGCAACTGAAATCACTCAACAGAGGAAAGGCGCTAGACCTGATGGGATACCAATTCGATTTTACACGCAGTATGCGAAAGATCTGGATCCCCTTCTAGCAGCAGTGTACAGAAGGTCTCTAGAGGAGCTAAGCGTTCCTAAGGATATGAAGAAAATGTAGGTCATTCCCGTTTACAAGAAGGGTCGTAGGTCTGATGTATAAAACTATAGGCTTATATCTCTGACCTCGGTCAGTTGCAGAAGTTTGTAACAAATTTTGTCTTAGAGTATTTTGTCATTTCTGGAAACCGGAAATTTCTTTTGTAGGAATCAACATGCTTTCCGAAAGCAACTATCATGTGAAATACAACTAGCGCCATTCATCCACGACATCGAGGGGCAATAGATAAAGGATCGTAGGTAGATGCCGTGTTTCTTGACTTGGGCAACGAGTTCGATACCGTTCCGCGCCATCGCCTGATGAACAAAGTGCGAATATCAGACCAACTGTGTGACTGGATTGAGGCGTTTCTAGCTAACAGAACGCAGCATGTCGTTCTCAACGGAGAGGAGTCTTCAGACAAAGTGATCTCAAAAAATGTTCACATTTTTGTAAATCTATTGGACTTAACTTCTTTGGTTGTTAGTCCCTAGGTTTACAAACTACTTAAACTAAGTTAAACTAACCAAAGGATAACACAACACCCATGCCCCAGGGAGGACTCGAACCTCCGACGGCGAGCAGCCGCGCGCTCCGTAGCAAGACGCCTTTGACCGCTCGGACACTCCATCGCGGCTAAAGTGATCTCAGGCGTGCCCCTTGGGAGTGTTATAGGACCGTTGCTTTTCACAATACATACAAATGAACTCGTAGATTACATCGGAAGTTCAGTGAGGCTTTATGCGGATGAAGAGTTAACCAATATATTGCTTCCTCCTACATATACCTCTCGAAGTGACGAGAAGGATAAGATCAGAGAGATTAGGGCCCGCACGAAGACATACAGGCAATCATTTTTGCCGCGAACCACACGCGACCGGAATAGGAGGAAGTGACAATGGTACGAAAAGTACCCTCCGCCACACACCGTGAGGTGTGATGATCTACAATAAGTGTGAATGGCCTATCTTAAAGATACTGCCGAAATTTGCAGTTGGCCCAAACAACAGCAAGACACTTTCATTCTATACTTCAGTAGTTTGTCTCAGCTTCGTAAGTGTCCTAGAGGCATTTGCTATTAACTTTTCTTTTCCGTCACCTCCGAGGCCACATCCACTAGCATCTCTGTAGGTACTCTCTCGTCATACAGACCGAGTACAGGGTCGGTCGTCACAGCTCTTCGTAACATATCGAAAGAATCTTGTTGAGATTTGCCCCAAGTAAATTCAGCATCAGCTTTTAACAGCTCCTGGAGGGGTCTCGCCTTCGTACAGAAGTCTTTAAAGAAAAGCTAGTAATAACACAATGCCAGGAAGCTTCTCACATCACTAGTAATTTTAGGAACAGGGAATTCTCTTATACATCTTACCTCTTGGATCAGGCTGCATACCTTCGTTTGACACAAGATGTCCAAGTATTCGGATTTCTTTGATTAAGTTTGATTTCGTTGATTAAGTTTTCGGCCACCTTGTCTGAATACACAACAGTTTACAGTCTTTTATGTGTTCTTCAAAAGTTTATGAAAGTCATCTTTAATGGACATCTTGTCCACTTGAGATACCATGAAAGATTACCCATCATCCACTCGAAAGTTGCTGGTGCATTAAACAGACCGAATAGCATTACTTTAAATTCATACAGGTCCTCTGGTGTAATAAGAGCAGTTTTCTCTTGATCAGCCTCGTCGACTTTTGTTTGCCAATATCCCATATACAGGTCCATCGTTGAAACAAACTAAACTCCCTTCACACAATCCAGTGTATCGTCGATTCGTGGTACAGGCGAAACTTTTTTTTAATGTAATTAATTTTTTTGTAGTCGACACAGAACCGCCAGCTATTATCCTCCTTTTGACAAGAAGTACCAGTGATGACCAAGGGCTCTGAGATGGGTGAATGATGTCTTCAATATTTTCTCTACCTCTTCATGGTTTATTCGACGTTCTGTTGCTGCCACAAATACGCTGGCTGATTGTCTTATGGCCACCAGTGTTAATTCGGTGTTAAACGTTAGAGTGGCTTGACTTACTCTTCAAAAATATTCAAATGTTTCTTAAGCTTAAGGGACCTAACTGCGGGGTCATCAGTCCCTAAACTTACAAACTACGTATTAACTACCTTATACTAATGACGGCACAAATATCCATGCCCGAAGGGGGATTCGAACCCCTGATGGAGAACGGCCTCGCTTATAAGAGCATAGCGCCCGAATGCGCTAGACCGCTCCGCCGCGGCACTTACTCTTCACTTGTGGATCGAAACACGCATAGAACTCTGGAAGAAAGGCGAGTAGTTTCACCTTTTGGTCCACTGTTGAGTCGAGCATGAAGATCTTTTCACTAACCTCGCCTCCAAACTCGTCACAAGAGACGTCTATGACACTGCACAGCTGCTCTTCAGTTAATAGTTGAGTGCTTGCAATGCACATGTCATTTGAAAGGAGGGTGACTTTTGCGGAAGTTTAAGTAGTTTAAGTTTCATTCTTGAATGACACGATAGAGGATGGAACGTATACATCTTTCTCCAGTGGTAAGCCCTATGAACCCCATGGACGTATATGTTGCATGACACATGAGTTACCTTTGAAGCACTGACTGCGAGAATAAACACTTCATATAGCACCTATGGCATCCACACACTAGGATGCCTATCTCAATAGACTCTAATCTCGTCTAACAATCTCTGAGCGACCACAATCCATAATTGCTTGAGAAAACTTTAGAAAGTCCCATCCGAGAATTACGTCATGTCTGCATTCTTCTAATGCGAGGAACTAAAAGGGCTACGTTTAGTCATTTATACTGACAAGACCGATGCATCTTCCTGTAGGTTTCACATACCGGCCGTTAGCCATCTTCAGCTGGGTATTTTTGTTCTTGGCAAAAGTAGTCTTCTGCAACTAACAGCGGTACTCCTCCGAATTAAAGGAATATCATGCTCCCGAGTCGACAAGAGTTGTGAGGGTCGGCCGTCCCCAAGGATGTTGTAGTTTCCTACCGTTGTGGCAATGACTGACGGCGGACTGCTTTGCGGCGGCCTCACCTCCAAGGAAGATCGCACCATTTAGTTTTCCAGGCCTGGGTGATCGGTTGGAGCTCCGTCGTCCTTGTAATATACCCTCTTGTATTTTTTCTTTGTCCTGTGGTTTGCGTCGTTGTAGGTTTGCTTGCTGCCTGCTGGCCCAGGCATCAGTAAATAGTCACGGGGAGAGTGGCTTTAGCTTCCTCACCTGATAATGCGGCCAGGTGGACCGCGGAAATATTGTTTACAGATCTCAGCATGATCCGGCTGGAAACCCGTCAAGTATTTGATCATCAAATCAAATGTTTGTAAACCTACTGCAGCAAACAGCTACGGTCATCAGTCCCTAGACTTACAAACTGCTTAAACTAACTTACACTAAGGACAACACAAACACCCATGTCCGAGGGAGGACTCGAATCTCCGGCGGCAAGTTTGTTTGGGTTACGTACTAACAGCTATATCTCAGTATTCAATAAGAATGGATCACATGTTACGTGCCATTTTTGTTGCAATTCGTCTAAACTACCATCAATTAAAATGTTTTACGGAACATCCTGTATATTGTTCTGGTGTGGCATGTGACGCCACACTCGGGTTTTTATGCTAACTGCCCCGGCGGAATAGCCGTGCACACTAAGGCGCCTTGATGCAGTAAGCGAGGCCGTCCCCGTCGTAGGTTCGAGTCCTCTCGGGCATTTATGTATTTTCGGGTATTATTAAATTGCAAGAGAGATGTTAATATGTTGATTTCTTTCTTCACTTCTGGATGGCATAATGGAAGCCGAAATATTCTATACATCTAGAGTAAAAGGAAACTAAGCATGTTTCTGACGACGTAGGTGATTGAAATGGGCCACGTCTGAAAATATTTTTTCCTATAGCTATATGTGAATTGTGGGATTATAGCTAATCTGCTATTATTTAATCCTTACATTGAGCAAGGAGTAAAGGAAGCCAAAGGAACATTTGGAAAAGGAATTAAAGTTCAGAGAGAGAAAAAAAACGTGTGAGTGTTGCCAGTGACTTTATATTTCTGTCAGAGGCAACAAAGGACTTGGAAGAACAAGTGAACGGAATTATGTCGTGGAAGGATATGATATTAACAACGACAAAAGAAAAAGAAAGGTAATGTAGTTGAATTAGATTAGAAAACGAGACAATAAAATCAGTATATGAGTTTTGTTATTTGGACAACGAAATAGGGTTTGATGGCCGAAGTAGAGCATATATGTAGACTGGCATAAGAAATTTGTTGATTTCAAATATAGATTTATATTTTATTTAAATATAGATTTACGTCTTATTTAAAGGTATTGGTCTGAGTGTAGCCTTGTGTGGGAGTGAGACGTGGAGGATAGACAGTACAGAGAAGAAATGAATTCGGCAAAGTTTTTGAAATATGCTGTTACAGAAGAGTGATAGGTAGATTAAGTACCCAATGCTGAGTCGCTGAATAGAATTGGAGCAGGTTCAATAGGATGTAGGTTGTAGCAATTGCCTAGAGATGAGGGAGCATCTATTCTAGACGATTGAGTAGCGTAGCGAGTCAAAATCAGATCAAGGCGTTGGGGCCGGCGTATACGGGGTGCAGCCAAGACTGGAGGGCGTCATCTCTCTAGGGAAACTGGCCTCAGTATTCCAGGCCGAAATCACTGCCATCAGGGCGTGTGTGGAGGAGAATTTGCGTAGGTGCTACAAAGATCGTAGCATCTATATCTATTCAGACAGCCAGGCAGCCCTGAGATCACTGGCAGCTCCTGCAACAAGGTCTAAAATTGTTGCAGAATGTCTCAGGGTTCTGGTGGAGCTAGGCGAAAGCAATAGAGTAAACCTATTGTGGGTTCCTGGCCACTCGGGGATCAGTGGCAACGAACATGCCGACAGATTAGCCAGGATGGGGGCAGAGACTCCATTTATTGGACCGGAACCTGTCCTGACAATCACCAAGGCAATGATCAAATTGGAGCTACGTAACTGGCTCAGAAGACAGCACATAGAATATTGGACCAAAGTCTATCAACAAAAACAAGGCAATGTAATGATGCCAAAGCCATGTTTTAAAAGAAGTTCTACAATGCTGGGCCTGAACAGGAGAGAGATTAGACTCATGGTTGGATTGCTGACAGGCCATGGGAATTTCAAAAAACACCTACATACAATGGGAATAACAGAATAGGACCCTAAATGTAGGATCTGTGATGACGGTGACGAAACTGCATCACATCTAATCTTCGAATGCATTGCATTGGAGAGTAAAAGGCACAGAACATTTGGGACAACCAGACCCGAAGAAATTGTGTCTAATAAAGAACTGGTAAAGGGATTCCTTGCACTGTTCAAGAGCATTGGTTGGCTTTACTAGATATACAGGGAGCGATACCGCACAATAAACTTAGTTTCGGTGCGGGCAGTGGCGGGTTGGACCAAGACTGTTTTGGCTTCCCTGAAAAAATCAAATCAAATCAGCGTAGAGATAGAAGATCACAATTGATTCAGTCATTTTAGAAGAGCGAATGACAGGACAAAATTACCTGTTTTTTTCGAAAATTTGTTTGTTGAACACATTTAACCACACGGACTGCAAAGCACTTCCAGCATTTTGGAGCTTCGTCCCATTGTATCAGACGTGTGAGAGAACATCTCAACCGCACTTTACCTAATCGATGTATTAACTAGGCACCAAGATCGCCAGATCTTAAGCCATTATATTTTGTTTGTGAGGTTGCATGAAGTCAAGTTTACGAATGAAAGGTGTATATGCGAGATGAACTGTTTGGTCCTATCATGGACGCTATTGCCCTTTTTAGGTAACGGAGAGGGGCATTCGAGAAGCAACACAACATATTCCCCCTAGTGTTAAGAAATGCTCTGAAGTTGATAATGGAATATTTGAACACCTATTGTGAATTGTAACACAGCTGTAATATGACTTATACGATAATGCTTGGAGATAAAGGTGATAAAATACGAATTTTTCAGTTGATACTTTGTAAAGTGCCCATTGTTGTCTTTACTAATTGCTGTACACATGTGAAGCTGAGAATGTATTGAATGATACAGAATATAAATAACATGATAAAATATATGTGTTTTACTTATACTTAGTGAAGTGCATATTGTAGTTTGTGTAAAACTGACATTATATTGGGTGATACAAAAAAATTAAATGTGTTCTGTCTCATAAACCACTCGGAATATATCATACATCCACAGCCTGAAACGATCATTCCACTCATATCCCTGAATATTGATCAATCCTCCTCCGACACTGTGTAGTACTATGAAAATATACGATAACACAAGTAAAAAAAAAAATACGGTAAACATGGATTCGCCATCAAGCTGTTTGAGATATAAATAATTAATATAATTAAATGTGTGATTACTAGCTGCCACAGACTTAAGTTTCGAATATTGTCCAGTTAGTGTAGATGTATTTGACATGCAAAATATCGATAAGACCCATCTAATTTCCTGGAATTTCACCCACGGCCTATCTGTTAAAATGTTCAAATGTTTTTAAATCTATCGGACCAAACTGCGTGGTCATCAGTCCGTAGCTTACAAACTACTTAAACGTAGGTAAACTAATCTAAGGACAACACACACACACACACACACACACACACACACACACGCCCCAGGGAGGACTCGAACCTCCGAGCGAGCAATCGCGCGCTCTGCAGCTAGGCGCCTGAGACCATTCGGCTACTCCCCCGCGGCGGCCTATCTGCATAATGGGCCTTAAGCACTTTTTGCTGTTGATACAAGACGCCTTCTACCACGCCAGTATGGTCGAAGATAAATAGATGAAACGCAGTCAGCTGTCCTGAGTCTTCTAGATTATTCTTACAAGAATCCATCTCAGTTCTAAAAGTATACTTACGGTGATGCAGTTGAAGAACTACAGCAGCGAACTACAGTCATGGCAAGATCTACGAGCTGATCACGGGATGTTTGAATAAATTCTAACGCACAGCAGAGCTGACTACAGTTTGCACCGAAATGCATTGAAAACCTCTTTTAACAGATACGAGTGTACAGTAATTTGTAACATGTAATGTACTGGAGTAGTTTTCTACTTCTTGATAAAAATTGAGAGCAAATAGGTGTAAGTTAATCGAAAATTTACATTCCCTATACATTTGTAGCTATTATGACTATATTCGCCTCTTAGGTCAGTGGTGGTTGCTGTACGAGAATACGTGAACATCCCGTTTCCTAATATCATGCAGCCGTTTATGTCGCTTGGGCCTTGTTGAGGAAACATCGAAGGAACGTAGGCACCTTCCATTAGTAAAACGTCTTTTACTCAGTGAACCGACGCTTGAAAGAATGTGATGCATTTTTGGCAAGTCAATAATTTAGTGGCTGGCCGAAGGATAAAAGGAAATTCTTGCAAGCTGTTGGAAAGGGAAGAATAATAACAACAACTCTTAGCTCTGAGTACTGAAAGTTACAAACCTCCATTGTTCGAATATTTTAAAGAAACATTTCAACCCATTTCGCATGCAAAATATGAAAGCGTTTTCGCCGGAAGACCTTTAACAGAGGATGGACTTATGCAGCTGAACGGCAAATCGTTAGGTATGAGACCAGCATTTTTTAAAGAATAATTCGTTTCATTGAGAGAGCCTGTGTGACGTTGGAGGGTGTAGTAAATTCTCAAATATGCTCCAGTGAACAGAAGAAAATATTATCGTCATGTAAGTACAAGAATATAAACAAAAACCATACGGCCACATACGCTACCACCGAGACTGACATTTCCTTATTGCTTCTTCGCCGTAAATTGAGATCATGCGTGACTAATTTTCTGCTCACTTCTACACCAGAGATCGACATCGGTACAACACATAACGAACCCAGTTCAGCAATTATTTCTGCGAAGAGTCTGTGATCAGTGCACATACTGCGTATGTTCTGATGGGAAAGCTCTGTAAGGCTTCGTCAGACACGTCCATAAAATCCATTCACGTATGCTTGTCCACCAAATTCTATAGGCGTTACTAAAATACTTCAGCTTTCAAGTACGTGCTGAAAAGTGCTGCACACTAATTTTATTCTATTCTGTCTTGGTTGAGATGTGACATGTCATGTGTATTACCCGGTCTACTTCCCCGCTTCGCTGACGTTTGTAACCCTCTGGCGCAAGAGGGCTCCGAATTGTAGTGTGTAATTGACAATGTGTAACGTAACTATGTCGGTGCTTGAGAAACAGTGGACTGCAATGGAGCTGCTAACCCAGGAAACGTGCCTCCAGTTAAAATCCACAGAATGGTAAGCAATTGGTGCTTGTCACGAAGGAAACGGTGGTGTGGGACAGACTGCCTCCGCTGCGAATACAGAGCTAAGGAAAGAGACACATTACAGGCGAATGCAGTGAAACAATGAGTTACATGATTTTTTCGTCTGAATGTATCTCACCCATAGATATGTCAAAAGCGTCACTGAAGTGAAAAGTGTTTCAGGCCCTATCTACACAGAAGAGAAAATAGTATATAAATCAAATATACCACATCAATTATCAACATTCGACACTGCATATACACTGGTCAAAACAATTAGGGGGTCAATTGAGATATCTAGGTACTGAAGTATTGTAATCGGCAGAGTGAATTAAAACGGTTCGACGTCTTTTGTCGGTTCTACGGAGTGGAAACAACATTGCAGCAACTGAGGTAGTGGTAATAACAGAAAGTTGCTGCAGAGGGGGTTGGTGTTGACTTCTGTTTATTCTACAAAATGAATTACATTAGGCCTTGGATCCAGTTAGTGTAGTGAGCAGATTGTGCAATTGACAACAATGTGAATTACACAAAGTGTAATTTCCAGGATCTGTACGCGATTTCAGACAGCAGGGACCGTTAAAATGGCAAGGACAAGGTCCTCCATGGGTACAATCAGCAAGTGATTTCCTTTATCGCTGGTTAACGGCCTGTCGACACCGGAAGCTGAATGCAATGCACGCTCCAAGCAGCAACAGGATGCACAGTATCAACACAAACAGTCCGAAATCGCCTTTGGGAATATTGCCTCTATGCACAGAGGTCTACAATGTGTGTCCCATTACAATCATGACACCGTTCAGCCCACAGAAACTGGGATTGGGGTCGTAACGGAAGGCGCCGGGTTCTGTTCACAGATGAGTCAAGGTTTTATGTTCAACAGGACAATCGTCGTTCCACGCTCTCTCCAGATGAGGGAACTCGAAACAACCCTGATTATGTGCAGGAAAAATCACCATATCATGGTGATGGGCGAATGGTGTGGGCAGGAGTCAGTATTGGCAGACTATGGACTGCTATGTCGTTCAGAATGGCGCTTGGCTGCATTGAGGTATACAGACGAGATTCTTCGACGTTGTATTGTGCCTAACGCTGGTGCCATAGGAGATGGTTTCCATTGGTGGATGCTAACGCTCGTCCACACACAGCTGGACTGCTGGACAACATGCTTGAAGCTGGTGGAATTGAACGAATGAAGTGGCCAGCTTGTTCATTGAACTTAAAAACCTGATCGAGGATGTCTGGGATGCACTTGGCAGACGCACTGCAGCTAGACCAGCACCTCCCACAACGTTTACAGATCTGGGTATTCAACTCGTGGAAGAATGGCCAAATTTCCCTCAAGAGCTGGACAGCAAAATATTGCACTGTATCACACACACACAAATTACTGTTGTAACCAATATCTGAATAAATGACGTTACCATATGAATATTCTGTATGATATCTCACCTGATCCCATAATTGTTTTGAGAAGTGTATGTATAAACTTTGTGCATTTACCACTTATGCATCCTCTTCAGAATAATATTTTACTGCTGTGCATTTGAAAAAGTGCTCCAAATTCAGTATTAAATATGTCAGATGTATAAATGTTTTTTGAATTCACAATAAAATTTGTTCCTAATCATAAAAAATGAATTTTACTTTAATCACATACCTAAAACAGGTCCCTAAGTCTTATTTATTAGGTATGCGGTCTCGCGACCTATTTTGTTTCTCTTTCAAACATTCCCCTATCAGCATGTGATTCTCTTCAAACTGTCATCTGTTTAGTTCGAAGCTTTTCCTGAAAATTGATCAACATCTTACATGGACAACACACATCCGCCCTATGTTCTTCGCTTTTGCACTTGCACCACAGAGACCGCCCACTGCTTTCTTTTGCACTATATACAAAATAAATAAAATTAACTGGGTTCCGAATGACTGAGGATTTAAATGTAACTGCATGGAAAGATTTGTAAGGGCATGCCGGATGTACTACTCAAGAAGATGTGCTGCTCTGCTGTGGCTGTGCGCTGATCTGCAGAGACCCTTCTGCTCTGCTCTGCTCTGCCTGCTGCTGGTCCCTAAACTCGCCCAGAGCTAGGGAGCAACTGCTGTGAAGTACGAGTGGTAAGGTTACATGTAACCAGCAATTAGTTCTATCCAACAGTTGCAAAGAAGTAAACTGTATTCATAACGCTATATACACAATTATTTGGTTCTTGATTGTAACAAAGATCGACCATGATCATATAAGAGTAACAAAAAACAAAGTACTCTGGTGTGACACTCAGAATAGAACAAAATTTATTGCCATATATCAGTCTGCCATTAATTATTGTCCCATACTGTGATGTGGTACAACATCTGTGCTGCAGTGCAGTGCATAGTGAGAGTTGCAGTGCATCACAATTCGTAGAGGTGAGTCTGCAGCGCTCTCAGAAGAGTTCCACTTGATGAGCTGCAAGGATGCATCAGACTCCTAACTCGGAATTGACCAAATGGTGAATGGTGCCTTAAGTGTCAATCATGCAGAAGGATATTCGTGGCAGTTGGCACCCGTATGTCCCAAGGATGAAAATTTTTCCCTGCCAGCAGCACTGCTATCTGCAAATGCGTGCACTTCTTGTGTGTGTTACTGTTGACCCTGGTGGCGCCTGAAACAAGCAGGAATGTAAGTAGACCGTGTCCGTAATATGATGCTCTCGTAACAATGTTTACAGTTCATGGAGGAGGAAATTCCTGCAGACCAAGGGGAGTCACACCTGCAGATCAAGAATGTTGTGCTGCTTACATAGTTGGTGTATATTGGATATACAACATTCCTTCCCCTTACGAAGCCTGCTTGGCTGTAAAAATTGGTGAGCTGTTGGTGATTGACGTTCCCCCAGGCGACATGGAATGTACAATTTGGGGAGCTCAGAGTGGCTGTGATGTGATGTGGGCATGAACTGGCTCAGCAGTGCGGAGTCAGTGAGCCATCTTTTGGCCATGGAGGCAGGACCTGTGCTCAAAGGATTGCAGCAAGGCTCGGAAGGCATTCGGAGGCTGCACTAGGGCAGTGCAGCACTGAAGTTTGACAACACATTGGAGGGCGTTGGTGGTGCAGGGAGACCAATGCGCACACCAGGAACGTGACATAGCTGACGTCAGATGTGGTATCCATGTTGCTGGCAAACATTGTGGGTAGTGGTTACCTCCCATAAGAAGATTGGGGAGGGGCAGGAGTGTTAGGAGTATGAAAGTGCGCGTTAGGATGGAGCCTGAAAGATAGAGAGGGGCCACAAAAGAAAGTAAACGGACAGAAGGTGAAAAACTCTGCAAGAAGATATGAGACAGGCATGGTCGGTGGCGAGAAAGGGCAAACAGCATGTGTCACAGCTAGCCTTTGCAATGAAAGTTTCATGACTGGAGAACTTTAGGTGGAGGGACGTCCAGTGTAAGTTCTGTAGATGGTTACCAGATGGGGGAATCTTCCTGGGAGGATAAGGATCCTGAGGCCAGAGGAGATATTTGGGACACAAAATATCCAGGACCAGTGACCAGGCTGATGCAGCACTTGCTGATGCTCACTGACAGTGAAATGCACACCTGTCTGAGAAGTAGGTGAGAGATGGGTGTGACCTACAAATATGCAACTGCCTTGTAGAAAACAATGCTGCAGTGGCACGACTGGCGTGGATACGCCCTCAGTGTCATGGTGCAGCAAGCTCAATGGCGCAGTGTGTACATGTTGAAACACTGCCACACAATGCACTGCAGTATTCCAGTCAATGACAAACGCTACACATAATGACGAAATCACTGTTCACATGGGGCCTACAAAAATACAGTACCAAAATAAAAATTAGTACCCCATCTTACAGTTGTCCAATTCAGTCAAGATTTATTGTTGAAAAAATGTGTGTAGAGTACATGAAATGGTTACATTTACAGATCAATAGCTCAGGCTGTACTAAACTATTAGGTGTCCACCCATGTTGAAAAATCCATATTAGTATGTGCTGTGGTCTCCATGGCCGCCAGTGCAGACACTGATTCTGGCTACAATTCGATCATAAAGATGCCGAATACTGCCTGGGATACATTATTCCGCGCCTGGTCGGCCTGTTCACGTAGTTGTGCTAGAGTTGTGGATTAACGAGTCACACGTGTCAGGTGTCATCCCACACATGCTCGATTGGTGACATGCCCAGCAATCGTGCTGACCATGGATGTTGCTGCATATCTTGCAGAGGACGTTGAGTTTCATGTGCAGTGTTTGCGAGAGCATTATCCTATTGGAATGACATATCACTTTCCTGTTCCAAAAATGGCAAAATAACAGATCTTACAACATTCTGCAGGTACAGAGTGCTGGTCATTGTCCTTCCTCATATGAATACCTAAAACATATTCCTAATTTTAGGTATGGGATATGGCAAAATATATTTTTTTTCTTAAACGGTCCTTTTATCAATATATGAATCTCTGTCCCTGTCATATGCTTAATCTGAAGCTATCCCTGAAAATCTGATCAACTATTTACGTAGACAATGCACGTTTGCCATATGTTCTTTGCTCTTGCCTCTTGCTCAACAGAGGGATTTGATTGCTCTCATGTTCACAATATACAAACGAAATAAAATTAACTGGGTGCCAAATCACTCAGGATTTAAATCTAACTGCATGGAGAGATTTTCAGTGAGCATGCTGGACGTTCAGTGCTACACTGTGGGCATGTACTAACCTGTAGAAACCCTGCCCGTGTGCTTTTCATATGTTGCGCACATTGTACACCAAACCCTACAATCGTCCAGTGCTAGGGAACAATCGCTGTGAAGTGTCGTGAATGGTAAGGTTGTACGTAATAACTAATAACGGTTACAAATACACTTTATTCGTTATACTATGTTCATTATTATTTCGTTCCTGATTCTAACTGAAAGATAGTGCACAATGGTGTAAGAGTATCAGAAAAAAAGTTCTCTGGTGACACTGATGACTAAATAAACGTTTTGTTGTAAACAGTCTGTTGTCAAGTGTTGCTCGGTAAGTGTTGACGTGACGCTCGTAGTGCAGTGCAGTAAAGTGTGACATCAAAGAACGTCTGTGATGCGGCGTATACCGAGCCGTGTGGTATGACGACGTGATGCGGAGATGGTGCAGTGTGAAGCAGCGTCGCAGCACGGAAGCAAGCTTCCAGTGGTCTCGGCAGAGTTCTGGTTCAAGATCCATGAGGACACGGTGTTCCTGGCCCAGATCAGAGCGAACTTCAGATGTGACCTGCTGGAGATCACGTCTCCACTTCTGGTGTCTGGAAGGGCCCCGAGGCTTACTTCAATGTAGTTTTAACCTAATGATTTAGCCTTCCATGGATAGGGTAGTGTTAAAGTACTTCTTTATTTATTGTGTAATTTCCGGTGGAGGAACTGTGTTCATTATTTATTTCATTGATGCCTTCTTTTCATTCATTGAAGGCAATGGGGTCGCCTATATTGGTTGGTGGTGTCATTGGGCAGTCCTGTCAAACGTCTCATACAGGAGTAGAATCTCCTAGCATCTTTCTGAAACTAATTCTTCCTCTGCCGCTTTGCGGATATATTGGTCTGGGAAGACCGGTGGCATGTGGAACACACTTCTGAGAATCTTGTTTTGAAGGCTTTGCAGTTTCTTGATATGATTTGGAGCTGGATTGTCACACATCTCACACACGTAATCCATAACTGTATGAAAATTCAGTAGAAGTGGTGAATGCTGGTTGATAAAAGGATACAACGCACCTGCTTGTTGGAAGGTTTTCTTGCGAATGAAGTCCTTCCACATGAGCTTGGAGTCTATGATCACTCCTAGGTATATTGCTGTCTTGGTCCAGGGGATTGGTCGCCTGAAGAGGGTGAAGTTTGGGATGTGGTCACCTTCATCATCATATTAGATTTTGGGGCATTGAAGGCCACACTCCACTCAGTGCCTTGGCCAGATGACTATTAACAGCTGTTACATAGTTAATAAAATGCATTTTGATCCATCAACTGTTTTATTAAAGTCTTTAGTATGTTCTAGTTTCCGTCATTGATCATCATCACATGATAAGAAATTTAAGAGAGATCAGTAACATCCACTATATAAAGCTGTAACTTGCTGGTAACAGCAACCGTCCAGTGATATGTTGAGAATAAAATGTGCCATATGTAACAGTCTATATGATCAGATTAAATACATTACATGCGGCACAGTTATGTAATATGAAGATATCAATGGACTGTTGCTGTTATTACCATGTTACTGCTTTATATTATGTATTTTCGCGATTTGTTTTAAATATTTTATCCTCTGATTATGGTTAATGGCAGAAACTAGTATGTACTAAAGCTTTTAATAAAACAGTTGATGATTCAAAACGCATTTTATTAAACTCTGCAGTCAGTTGCCTATTGTTTGATATCGTGGCAGGATTGTTTGGGGCGACTGTGTACTACCTCCATACGTCTGCTTTTGGTTATTAGGGTTGTGTCTTCGGCATACATGCCCCTATTCACTCTTAGTGATGTAGGCAAGTCTACAGTGTATATCTCGTAGAGTTTTGACTCAATTACACTGTATTAGTGAATTCCGACTCATATATCTCGTAATTGTTGAGGTTCTGTAATCTGCACACACAACAAAAGTTCTTCTCGTCAGGTAGTATTCATTGAGTCATACGAGTTTTGTACAGAAATCTTGACTGAAGAGCTTGTATAGCAGCCCTCAATGTCATAACCTGACAAAAAGATTTAGAAATATCTAGGAATATAATGCCACAATATTCCCTGTTATTAAAAGGTTGTATCGAATCTCCAAACATTCTGAGCGGCTGGTGCGTTATTGACTGCTGCGGCCGAAAGAAGACCTGTTCATGTCGAAATATACCTCCCAGTTGCAGTGTTCTTCTTATATGAGGAAGCAATACCATCTCGAAGAGTTTCCTTGGCATAGGTAGTAGACAGATCGACATGTACTGGTAGGTTCCGTGCCAATTTTGCCCAGCGTCACTTACTTCCACGCTTCTGGGTCGATATACGTCGCAAGTATAATGTTTAAGGTAGCACTATGTAAAGAATGACTTGCTTTGGCAAGTGTCTCGGGGTGCTCCCTTCGATGTTGTCTTTTCCTCGAGCCTTGTTTGCCAGTACTTATCTTTCTCTGTCATCTCTTGAACTGTTGTAGACTCCATAGCGTCTTCTCTTTTTTCCTGGTCAACATAACTTGCAGTTGGTTCCCAACCATCTGTATGTGATGTGCAGGCTGGAAGTTATTTTCAAACACATCTGTTAGTGTGTTTGCTTTAGCTGCTGGGGTGTACACTGGTCCAATAGGAGAGTTTAATGTTGGCATCTTCGGCCTCTGATGGGTCAATGTATGTCGGCTGTGAGGGTTGCTTTTATTTCTCTATTAAGTTCGTTCATAGCCTCTCTCTCTCCTTTAACTGAGTGCTGGCCAGGGTGACCATTTGATGGTTCATAGCCCTCTCGGTTTGTGGATGGCGAGTTTCTTTCCATGCTCTGTTTAATACATTCTTTTCCCAGATAAGATCTCTGATTTGAGAGCCGGTGTAGATCTGTTTGTTGTGTATGCTTGTGGCGTGGAGCTTCTCTTATTGCATCGTTCAATGTAGTTATGACTTCATTTGTATTTCCTTTATTTCCGACGCTGCTTCCGTTCTGATGGCGTTCGTTGAAAGCGATCACAGTTCATTCTGTTTCTATTAATGTATTGCTCCTTTGGAAGAGATTCCGTCGCTAGTGTAAGGACCATTGGCAAATGGTTTGAAACCAGCTGTTGTAGCACGTCCATGGTAATAAACTAGTTGACTTCCTTTGCCACTGTGATGTCCAACACGGCAAGCCTGCCTCCATTCCATGGCTAATGGGTGGGTTCGTCCGGCCCATAATAGAAGGCTTGAGCTCTTTCTATGGCATGCAGAAGTCTTGTGCTGCTGATGTTAATGCTGTGCGAGTTCCACACCGAGCTCTTGGCATTGAAATCTCTTTCTATAAACATAACTTCGTTTTAGTAATGATTCTGAGTTTTTGCCACGGAGATGTTCTATTCTCTGGTTATATACAGTACTAGATGTGACTATTCCTTGTGTCATTTCCATTGCAAACGTGTTGGTTTCTATAGTATTCATTTGTGGCGTGAAAACTTAGTAGTGCTCCGAGGTCTGTTTGACAAACAGCTGTTCCTCCACCTGCTATCGTTGGGTTGCTTGCATTGCAGGTTTCAGTTGAGTCTCATTGATTAGGTAAATGTCGATCATATGGTTATTGTCTAAACTAAAAAAGTGACTGGTGTATGCTCTCAGTGATGCAAGTCACGGCAAGGATTGTACGCACTCTTCTAATCTGTGAAATATTGCTGTGTCGTTGCTTCTGTGTGAGTTAACTGTTCTTCCTCGGATGGCAGCCTGTACAGCAGCGAGGAGAGTTGCAGGAAGTTGAGTTTTGGCATGGACAAAGGTCATTAATGTTGTATTTAGCGTGAGCATGACCTCAGACACGCTGTTTGTTGGGTGCTGAGTCTGTCTTCTGTCCTGCTAGGCGTTTGGTACATGTGTCGGTGTCGGCGATGGTTGTCGTCCAACCAATGTGCTTGAATACTATAGTTTTCTTTGAGCTCTCTAAGACAACGTAGCACTGGCTGTCGAGACATTGTTCGTGCTAGTGGCAGAGCAACCAGCCATCGACGTTCGATTCTGGCTTGACACGCCATCTGTTGGTTGTCTCTGTTCCCGATGACGGGCATTTCTGTGTAATTGACAGCCTCTGTAGTCGGTAGGATGTGTCAGATGACAGATTCTCCTCTGAACTTATGGCAGGACAAAAGGATGTAATCACTGAAAGATGTAACACTGGTTTGTTAGTGTTTCATCAAGATGCACTAGGGTGGTTTGGTAATGCAATCCAATACCACCCAAAACCATAATATTGATGCAGGACTAGTATGAAGGTGCATAAGGCAACAGTTCAACAGTCTCTCACCACAATGACTCCTGACTCTAATCCGACCATCATGATGGTACAGGTAGAAACGGGATTCGCCGTTAAACACAATGTCTTTCCAATCCCAAATCTCCTTCACCACCACGATGGTCACATTCGAGTCTGTATACACTTTGGTGAGAGACTCTTGCATTTCGTATCACCATACAGATTCTGTACCCAGTATTACGATTTGGATAAAATTGTAATCCAGACCTGCACCCATACCCCAGTATGCATTGACAGTACATGAAGCAGTAGGCATTAAATATCTGAAGGACATCCCTCCTATACTTTTCAGAGCTCGCTGACAGCCACATTCTAACATGTGACACACGTTGTCAAGACTTATTCGTCACCCATCAGATTTCATTTCTACTTTGACATTCCTGTTCTCCCATATGTCGCCTATCAAAAATGCCTCTGGAATTACTGGCCTGGGATACACTTGTTGGTGCCCTAGATGAACTTTGGTAAAATGTGGAAGCAGCCTGGATGCTATACAACACATTCAGAGCCTATTTGATTCAATCCCAAGGTTCTTAGCAGTGGTACACGTGGATGTCTTTTAAATCATATTATATTTAGACAACGAGTTACCTAATAAATCAATTTGATTTTGAATTCTAACACCCGATGAAAATGGCTGTGCGATCCGTTGCATGGCACCGCTGCCATTCTTGTTTAGTTGTGATCGATATTTAGATTTTTTAAAATTATTTTTAATGGTAGAGACTGTAGCCAATGCCTCCTTTCTGATCTGTGGGTATGTGCACTTTGCAGAGGTTTTGGATGTATATGCACTGGCTGTTTGGAGTCATTCTCTTTCCTGTGTGTCAAAACTTCTGTTATACCTTAGGCAAATGTGTCGGCCCCCATAACCACTGGACTGTGGGTGAGGAAGACGTGAGGCAAGGAACATATTTTACCATAGTTTTGGGTAAAATCTCGGTCATAGACAGAATTTAATTTTAGGGCACCATCTTTTTACGCAAGTGATTCAGGAGTTGTGTAATTTGGGAAGCTTTGGTTAGGAACTTGGAGTAACAGGTGATTTTGCCCAAAAAATACCTCTAGTTCGGATAACGTCGTTGACAGTAGTTGGCCGCGCCGTCTGAGGCGCCGTCTTACTGATTGCGCTGCCGCTCCCGCTGGAGGTTCCAGTCCTCCCTCAGGCATTGGCGTGTGTGCTGTCATTAGCATAAGTTAGTTTAAGTAGTGTGTAAGTTTAGCGACCAATAACCTGTGGAGCTTGGTCCCATAGGTCTTACACTAATTTGAGTATTTTTAAGGAGAATGGTTGTCTTCAAAGATTAAACTCTGTCTATATGCCAGTGATTGACGTACATATGTATGGTATAGGCCCGATGTAGTGCCTATTTTATTCGAGAATGAGTTGAGCTTACGGCATAGTCCATATCATGCTTCATGGTGGGAGGTCATCAGTTACAGTTCACTGTCGCATTTGATGTTTTTAGGGATACAGGAAAATGATGTACTGTTTAAGCATTCTCGATGGAATGGCCGTGCACCATGCTGCGGAGCGCGCAGTTGCTCCTTTTTGGAGGTTCAAGTCCTCTCTGGGGCATGGGTGCGTGTGGTGTTCTTAGGTTAGTTTAAGTAATTTGTAAGCCTAGTGACTGATAAGCGCAGTATTTAAGTCTCATAGATTTAGAAAGATTTGATTTCACTGTTTAAGCATAACATTTCATGCACACATACAACTGTTGCAATGCAACATGCTCTTGTGGTGTACATAAGTTTTTGTGGCCTGTAGAACACGTAGAGTGGCAACTTACTTGTTCTCGGTGACATTCAAGAACCATTAACAAAATACAAAAAAAGGCGTCTATCTAAATTTGACCCAGCAACATCTCGTTTATTTTAGAATTAAATCGTCTGACGGTATTGTTGATGCAGAATTGATCGTGCCACTGCAGAACCTCAAGCAAACCCGCATTTGTCTGTGAAGTTGCTGCACTGAAGATATCCAGCTCACTCCCGATACTATATCCTCTGTTTATAGCCAGTCGCTTGCCTCCTATAACTGTCAATAGCTAGTCCTCTTTTCGCAAAACCATTTTGATTTAATATCCTGTGTTGTCTCTTCAAACCTAGCACAAAGTTGTGTGATCTGGCTGAGTGATCCTAGTTTTCCTGTAGCAGTTGGCCGAAACCTCTACTATGACTGATATATAGGAGCAAGACCTGTCTTTTAATATTTAATGCAGTTCCGACTAGTCTTTTAAATTCTAATTTGCTTCTAGAGTTGCATGACGTTCCTACTTTTCAACTGGAAAAAGAATATATCTGTTCTTGAATTTAATGGTAACGAAACTATTCCAACTAATTTACGTATTTCCAACATGAAGTCTTGGACAGGGCCGGCTAATTTCATTAAACAAAATTATTTATTGTAATTCAAGAACAAGGATAAAACAAACAGTACGACAAAGAGGCAATAAGGGGGTCATTGGCACAAAAAAAAACCAAGTGAAGTGAAGAGAGAAATGCAATATGCTACCAAACAGAATAACCAGTAGTTAAACAAGGTAGTTATCTAGTACAGTAAAGATAGACTATATACTGGAACGCTTTTGGTCAGGGTATTCACATGGTGACATGGGTGGCTTTTTGCCTGCAAGCACAACACTATGCTGGTGTGGTACCTCCTAATGGCCATCTATGTCTCTCCTGCAGGCCTTCAACCTCCATGGTACCCAATACCAAATTCCTCCCTCCCCCTTAAACAGGCACATAGGGTTGAAAATGCCCTGGACACTGCTGTGTGGGTAGAGAGGAGATATGGGTCAAGATCCAGTTGCTCCAATTGCCAGATGTAGAAAGAGATGATGTTCAGTGGAATTTATCATGAGATCATTGGAACTGACGGTGCTGGAGGGTTCTACCTGTGAGATTTTCATGTAGGTGAGCTTCTTGCCTGAACATATTCTTTTTTCTGCTGCACAAACGTTTATGTTCATAATATACAATTTTTATATATATTTAGATACTGAAATTGTAGCTCAATCCCCCCAGCACACTGAGCACACTAAACCAACAATGGGAAAGTGATACAGTTGGATTTCGAGGAACGTGTTTGGTCTCGTTTCAAGTCTAGTGACAAACTGCTCACTCATTGCTTCAGCGCCCAAAAATTATCATGAAAACGCGAAAACATAGTTTATAAAAACACAGTTCAGTATATCACCTCAGGCAGGATTGACTCTACAGATAACCGACGCACTCACGGATTGTTTGGTGTTTTTAAAATATTTGGGTTTATTTACCAAGTTTCTCCACACAGACGCAAGTTCTGAGGAGTATTGGCCAAGTTCAGTAAATACGTTATAAATAGCGAGCACTTTCAGTTAAAATTCGAAATTAAGTTCGTAGTTTGTGTGCTTTGATTGTTTAAATCTGTCATTCGCGAGAATATAGCAAGTCCGAATGTATCACTTAGCACAAGTTCAGCCTCCCCAAAACGAATACGCAAAATTCTCGTTTTCGAAAATAAATTGTTTCGAATCATAGTTCCAAAACAACGATGTACACACGTTCGTAAATTTCCTTAATGAAGTTCACCAATCTTCTGATAGACTGTGTAAAGTACACGCCCGCGCACTTCAACCAAGTACACTCCAGATTAGAGTCTGATAGAGCTCTACGGGATCTATCCACTGCCAGATCACTGGTTCTCTAGTAATAAAATTTTTAATGTAAAGTCGTTACAGAATTGTTTGTTATCAAAACTAAGGGTGACACTGTTAGGCGTATTTACACTACTTTATTCGTCTCAATATTCTCTTTAATCTGAGGGTGTTGTCTTTCCAGCAGCGTGCTTGGTTTGCGGGTAATTAATTTCTTTCTGTTATTTTTGTATTTAGCAGAGTCCTGGCTACCCGCCATAGTAGTCCAGCCTCAGGCTTGGTTCATACCAACACCCACCGGGGTTTTTTCCGGTCATGTGACATTCGGCCTCTCACTCGCACCAGCCCATTGCTTGCGATCACATGCACAGTCAACTCCCGTTAACGCTCCAGTGTGTGGTCTACCGCAATTAAGCTCAGTAGTTATGTTTTTAAATATATATATGCTAGTGCAGAGGCTGTGCTGTCACACACCAATCATCGTGTATGCAGAAGGTATATCTGGTCGCCAATGGTGAGTTGTCCACAGCCGCCAGTTTTCTGGCCCTGGTGCCTCATGGTCACCTAAAGGCAGAATGGGAGGTGGCAGTGGCAGCAATGATATTTCTGCTCCAGTCAGAAACTGTTTATGGAAGTTGCACTCAGTCATCTTTTGTGTTAGAACTGACATAACTCGACGCTTATAGTTATCTACTACCATTAATAGCATCCAAGCTGCATTACTCCTGTAGGAGTGGACACACAACTTCTCCTTGTGCTGTTGGCTTGGAATGGTGTGCTAAAGGGGGCTGAGTAAGAAGATGAAGCAAGGCCTGTGGTCGTCCATGAAGTATCTCAGTGGGGCTACAACCATAAGTCGGCTAGGCGCTCAAAAACTGAAGGCCAAACGTAGTGGCAAAAGGTTCAACAGCTTTCTGCTTTTGGTCCTTAAAGGTCCAAATGGTACATTCTGCTTCATTGTTTGAGGAAGAATGGATTGGACGACGCCATTGCACTCAAGAACTCTTGGAAGGCGGACACTGTGAAGTATTATCAGAGACTGAAGTGTAAGGTAAGCCTCAAATAGCGAAAACATGCCACAACGGAGTGAGAGTGGTATCAGCCATAGTGGACGTCATGTGTACCTCTTATGTGTACTTTGAGTTGGCATCCATGATGAACAACCACATCGATCCGAAAAACGGGCCTTCAGTGTCAAGGTGAATGCGATCCTAGGGACAATGATGGGTAGACCAGGGTGTGAATGTTTCTGGGGTGCTTCTGACTGCTGGGGACAATTTGTGCTGATGGATTGTTCTGCTGGTATTGCTGTTAATAACCAGATAGTACACATGTTAGAAAACAATACCTTCATGTGGGAATATCCTTAAATAACTCCAGGTAAATGCCAGGATGGATCCTTTGAAAGGGCAAAACCGATTTCCTTCCACATCCTTACTCAAAACTCAGAGTATGAGCTCCATCTCTAATGACCATGTTGTCAGTGGGGTGTTAAACACTAAGCTTCCTTTCTTCCTTCTTTCGTGTGGTACATCACCATGTGTCCCAAATACAACAAGCTCAGGACCTGTTGCTGCAAATCAGCTGGGGTAATTACCTGATGTGGAGCATTCTCAATATCAAAACGAATGATGTCATCAACAACTGAAAGCCTGTGAGAAATGTGTTAGAGGGCTTGAGGTTGGTCAATAACTGGAGGCTGGGATAGGTTGGTCAGCCATGGGATACATAACAGAGGACCTAGTGAAGGCTGGAACTTCTGGTACATTGTGGTGGGGGTGAGCAGCTATAATGTGGAAACTGTCCAATACATTTTGTCGTGCAGTATTGATGTGGAAGTAAAGGACTTTCTGTTAGTCCCTATAATGGTCCGAGCCAGTGGGTAGACATGGCAAAGTGTTGACATTGGAATATGTTGCTGTTATTTATAGCAGAAGGTGTAAATGTATGCACTTACGGGCAATGCCCAACACTGGGGATAGTGCATTGTTCACTCTTGGGAATTGGATTGGGGCCCAAATAATGTATCCAATGTTCAAATGATTGTACTCTTAAGGCACCAAACTGCTGTCATCGGTCCCAAGACTTACACACTATTTAAACCAACTTCTGTTGAGGACAACACACATAGCCGGCCGCGGTGGCCGAGGGGACTGAGGCGCTCCAGTCACGGTCTGCACGGCCACCACGGTCGGGGGTGCGAATCCCCCCTCGGCCATGGATATTTGTGCCGTCCTAGTTCGTAAGTAGTTCATAAGTAGTTTGTAAGTTTAGGGACTGATGACCCCATAGTTAAGTCCCATAGACTATACAAACATTTGAATTTTTCGACGAAGAGACGAACTACCTTCGGGTCACGTGACAAGGTAAGGAGCACCCCCTCCTAACCTTACGCATGTGCAAAGGCTGTTCTCCCCCACATCTTTTCAAACAGTTAAATATTTGTTACAATGAAGAGTGTAAATGTCATTTACTCTCAAAATTCGCGACACTTTTGCAAAAACCTTCAAAGTATATGTGAAAACAATACAAAAGTCATTGTTGTTCCCGTATCTGTTAAAAAGCAGATTTTATTTTTAAACAAAATTGCTTGCAATCAGTCTCGAACCCACTATCTTTGAGAGCGCTAACCACACTGATATTCTTGCTAGGTGGAGAGTAATGACTTCATTATTATTCATGGTCGGATCTTCTGAAGGCTTTTACAGTTGATGCGTCTTTAATTTATAGTTATAAGATATTTTACCAAATATTACGTGTTTTTGATTAATTTTCAATCCGCCAAAAACAAATATGAATAGCGGATGTTGCCGACATGGAGGATTTGCGCATGCGCAAGGCGAAGTGCGCAGTAGCTCCATTGTCTTTCTTTGGGACCATTTCTACTTAACCGCCAGAGCTCGAGTAGCAAGGAGCTGGCGTCTCTACCAGTTCTAACTGCAATGTTAAAAGCGACGTTTCCCCTCGGCCCTTCCTGCCGCGGGAGCGCCAATTTGCTGCTTCCAGGGAGTTCAGAAGAGAATTTGAACCTCAGCCGCGGTTGCGCATTGCAATGCTGCGGACTCTGCCGCCTATATTACGCGGCCCTACTCCTCGTATATGTGCTGTCTCCACGACGTAAAACGTTTTTCATGCGATAAAAATACTTTGAGTGTGTATATAAAATGATCTGATAGAAGAACGAAACGTATCATGATAGTTTAAAAACACTTTTTATATTATTTATTTTTTTCACAACAAGCTTTTTTTCTGTGGTTCACTGAACCAGTGAACACACGTGACACACCGCCACTGTAAGCTGGAATGTGCAGTGTTAGTTGTAACAGATACCTTTGAAATATTACAAGGTCCGAGACAATGAAAAATGGGAACCACCTAAATAATTCAAAAGGTGACAATACGATTCTAAGATTCCACGTCAAAGGGCAACTGAAGGTAAGCATCGCCAAAGTCGATCTTTGGGTAGTGCTTTCTTCTGGCAAGTTCGGTAGGATGTCTTCTGTCTGAGGAATAGGATAAGTTTCCATCTGTAATTAGGCCTTGATTGTAGCCTTGAAACCCCCAAACATTCAAGGAACACCATCGCAATTTCTGATTGTGTGTAGTGGGGTGGTCCATGCGCTAGATTTCGCTATCTCAACAACTCCAGCAGCTTCGAGACAAGCAACCTCCTACTTTATATAAGGCCCTTGGAATGGATGTGGCATAGTAAAAGTGAGGTGTGGTGTCTTGCTGGGAGGGCGGCCTGAGGCATGCCTGTATCTGACTTAAATACATATAGAAACGCTGGGCATGCAGTGCCCAGTTTCTGGAAAGGGACTGCTTTCATTATAACCTGGACTTTGTTGAAGATAGAAAACCCAAAGAGTGTAAAGACCAGTAGTGTTAGTGGCCGATGGGTTGTTGACGATAAATAACGCAATGAGACAGTGGCGGCTCGTGCTCAGTTCGGTTAGTGGGGCCCACACAGAAAGTTCGTACCCAGTATAATGGAATCAGTCTGAAGTGTTCATTATATAACGTCCATTTATACATCATCATTTAAACACATTCGAAAGATATCAAATATGCTAATTATGCAGTAACTAACATTATCCACGGAACACTGTAGCTAATAAAAAATAATACAAATGTGCAATAAACATTCGTATTTTATTACTATTATTGTTTTTTGGGGGAGGGGGGTTATGTGTGTGTAATATTGTACGTGGTCTGGTCCACCAGCTCTGCTGGTTTTCCGTGTACTTTTGTAGGTGTCTGAGTTTGTGTTGTGCTGACACAATTTATTGAAGAACTAGGGGGGGAGGGGGGGCGTGGAGGTGTTTGGATTCGAACCGAAGTTCGCCATCTCTTCTCATGCTGAAGTTCATACTTATTGTAGTTGTGCTTATGTGTACTGATTGTTATGTCGGAATCAAAATGAACTGTGGGAGGACGTATGTGACTTCTTGCCCATTGGGAATGCACCAGAGAGACAACAGGGACCCTCCTGGCTTTTACCTAACGGCCAAGTTAAAAAACTCCGGGAAAAACCTTGGCTAGGAGCAGTTTCACGTGTATTTTACCTAACTAGCACTAATGAGGTCTGTGTTCTAATAGGTTATTTATACAGTAAATGTGCACGTCTGTTCTTCTGACTGGCAAACTTGTCAATTACTCTGTTGTTGAAGTTTGGAATATTACGGATTTCCTCCTTGTGAATTGTACAAACAGCCAGTTAGTTTAGCCTTTCCTGACTCACACTGTTCCTGAGGAAGGTCTTGATTCTTTTTAAGGTGCTGAAACTGCACTCTGCGTCTGCTCTTGAAATTGGTTTGGTTGGCACAATTTGTAATGTTTTGTGCACTTCAGTGAACGATTCTTCAAAGGACTGTTCCACAAAGAAAGTAAACAGCTTGAATTTATCGTGGCAGATAAATGGACTGTAGTTCAATGCAAAAGTATTAAATCAAAGTGGCTGGGAAATGTTCTCTAAAAGAAGCAAACTTTTTTGAGTCAGTGATTTCGAAGCTGCTAAATACATGATAGTTTTGAAATCTGGTTGGTCATAATGTCACACACTTCTTTGGCATCTGCTGTCAGATTAAGTTGACTGCTACATTTGGAACGTTTTCTTGGAGGAGCCATAAAATCATCATCAGAAACTCGAAACCGTTGAATGCTCTCTCGTATTTCAGATACAGCGCACTCAAAATGACGTAATGCATTGGATATGGTAACGGCATTTGCACTCTGTATCTGAACTGTGTTGTAGAAAAATTAACATTTTTCATTATATAACAGAAAAAAATTAGAGGCAACAAAAAGTGTGGATTGTGAAGTAAATTTCTGAAGGCAAATGCTTCTCTTATTGTAACGTCATCCCAGGAATCCTCTTCCTCAATCTTTTCAAATCATTCCAATAAAGCCGGCCGCGGTGGCCGAGGAGACTGAGGCGCTTCAGTCACGGTCTGCACGGCCACTACGGTCGGGGGTTCGAATCCCCCCTCGGGCATGGATATTTGTGCCGTCCTAGTTCGTAAGTAGTTCATAAGTAGTTTGTAAGTTTAGGGACTGATGACCCCGTAGTTAAGTCCCATAAGCTTTACAAACATTTGAACATTTGAATTCCAATAAGTGCAATTTGTTTTCTTTGACAATATTTACAATGCGGGACAGGAAGTTCCATCTAGTTGAAGAGGAATTCTCTTTTTGCAGGCTGTCTGTAACGAATCACTTCGCTTGGGAGATGAACAAGAAAACAGTGTAAATCCAGTAATGTTTCCGAAGAACAACTTTATCGACTTTATGCTTTTACTGCAAGCTTTCTGAAGAACCCAATTCATTTGGTGCGCATAGCAGTGAACATGCTTGACATGTGGGAAAGTGGTCTGCATCAGTGTCTGCACACCACCGTGACTGCCACTCATTACTGGGGCGCCATCACATGCCCGAGCAATGAGTTTTTCTTGAACATTGAAAGGTTCCAGACTTCTACTAAAGCGTGGCATAGAGGAATCATTAGTTTAGTAGTAGAGAGAACTCTGCAGGATAGGAACTGTGGAGGAAACAAAAAGTTGAATACAGTAAGAAGATTCAAGTGAATGTAGATTGTGTAATTATGGAAAAATGAAGAAGCTTGCGAATGATAGACTTGTGTGGAGAGCTGAGATTATATCATTATGAGTACTTGACAGGAAAGCGTATCATTCACACTCTAATCAACATCAGAGTTGTGATTGCAGTGCTGTATGCAGCTAATGTTAAATCAGTAATACCGTCGCTTCCTTATCAAAAGTTGACATGTTGAGAGATGTGTTATTTTCATAAAGATTCTGATTGTATGGATTACCACTATCTAAATAACACGGTTTACCACTATCAGAACAATACTAAAAATGGTTATATGAAGAACTCTGCAACGTAATTCATCTGCTAATAATGATGACTTGTGATGATTTCAGATGAATGGAATCATCAACAAACCGAGCACCATGAAGGTATAAACCATTTGGTCTGACAGAGTGGCTCATTGCAATGATTTAGATTGCTTTCACATGACAATCCTTACTTGCAGCTGTTCACAAAGAGACTTGTGTGTCTGAATATTGAAGATGACATCAATCTGTTAGAATCAACGAATGAAATATATATAAAAAATAAAAACAGGAGCTAGATGACAGCTATTGCTAAGCCCCTAATTTAATAATAACCACACAAAAATCGTGGCTTATCAAGTCAGTATCAGACGCAAAGTCTGTTGTAACTGACTGGATATGAGCCTCTTGATACAGTAGTTCAGCATTTTAAATACACAACAAGGTAGCACAATCCGCTGGAGAATAGAGGTGTGAGTTACAAGAGGGCGTCTGTAAAGAACCCAACATGGTACAAAATACACTTCCTGGGAGAAATTTATGTACCCCGACAGAGTACCGAGCGAGGTGGCGCAGTGGTAAGTCACTGGACTCGCATTTGGGAGGACGGTGGTTCAAATCCACCTCTGGCCATCCAGATTGAGGTTTTCCATGATTTCCCTAAATCACGCCAGGTAAATGGCGGGATGGTTCCCTTCAAAGGGCATGATCGATTTCCTGCCACATCCTTACCAAAAAATCCGAGCGTAAGCTCCGTTTCTAATGGCCACGCAGTCGACGGGACGTTAAAGACTAGGCTTCCGTTCCCTTTCCTTCCCAGAAGGAGTGGCTGGAAGTGAATGAAACTCTCTATATACATACTCCGCAATTCACTGTAAGGTGCGTGGCGGAGGGTACACTGTAACACTACTGGGCATTTCCTTTCCTATTCCACTCCCAAATAGAACGAGGAAAAAAAGAATACCTATATGCCTCTGTACGAGCCCTAATTTCTCTTGTCTTGTCTTTGTGATCACTACGCGAAATGTAAGTAGGCGGCAGCAAGATCGTACTACATTCAGCTTCAAATTCCGGGTGTCTAAATTTCCTCAACAGAAATTCACGAAAATAACGTCGTCTTTCCTCCAGCGATCCCCAGTTGAGTTGCCGGAGCATTTCCGTAACACTCGCACATCCGTCGAACCTACCAGTAACAAACCTAGCTGCTCGCCTCTGATCTGCTTCTACGTCTTCGTTTAAACTGATCTGCTGCAGGTCTCAAAAACTTGAGCAATAATCAAGACGTGGTCGTACAAGCGTTTTATACGAGGTCTCTTTTACAGATGAAGTACATCTTCCCAAAATTCTCCCAGTTAACCGAAGTCGGCTGTCCGCCTTACAACTGTCCTTACATGTTCGTTCTATTTCATATTGCTCTGCAATGTTACGCCTAGATATTTGACGCGACTGCATCAAGAAGCTCATTACTAATGCTGTATTCGAACATTATGGGTTTGTTTTTCCAACTCATTTGCATCACCTTACATTTTTCTACATCGAGAGCTAGCTGCCATTCTTCGCACCAACTAGAAATTTTGTCAAAGTCATCCTGTATGCTATTATAGTCAGTTACAGACGACACCCTCCCATACATCACAGCATCATCAGCAAACTATATATGATGAAAGACCATGTGAATTTATTGAACTGATTACAATAGAGATGGAACGTTGGCGGCATATCAGTAGTGTTTTGCACACCCCTGTGGCCACAATGGTTTCCCTTACAGAGTTCGGAGTGCTGTCGACCAGCCTTTGGATCCTTCCCTGAGACACGTTTGTCCACAATTCTGTCTGTCCCTCCAGATCTCGCAGCGTGGTACTGGGATGGAGACCACTTCGAATCTCATCACACACATGCTGAATGACGGAGAGATCTGGAGGTCTTGTTGGCCTTATGAAAATCTCAACATGCTTTAGACAGTCCATAGGCACATGGTGTGATTGGGTGTGCATTATCTTGTTGGAATACTGTCCCAGGGTGCTTTGCTATAAGAGGTAGGACGTGCAGACAGAGGTTGACTGTGACATATCGCTGGGCCAACAATGTTTGCTGAAGCACGACTAGAGGTGACCTGAATCACTCCAAACTGGGTACTGATATTTTAATATCAATGGAAACTTACGGATATGGCGATAAGGCCCCAATCTAGCAGATGCAAGTCATCGAGACACGGTGCATAAACGTTCAGGATATTGTATGGTCTCCAGCACGTGTGTACATCGTGAACACTTCAGAAAAAATCGGAAGAATACTCAAAAAACACAATGTCAAGTACATGTTCCGCCTTCCGGCAAAGACAAGGGCCTTAATAGGATCCGTTAAGGATGACCTAGGACTCCGCAAACTGGGAATCTACTGCACCAATTGCCATTGCAGGAAAATGTATGTAGGCCAGACCATCTGGACGGTACAGGAGTGATGCTCAGAGCCTAAATGCACAATGACAAACATCAGCAGACATAATCCGCCATGGCAGCACACTGCATCTCTCATAGACATGACGTGGACTATGAGTGCACAAAGATTTTACAAAATTCCAGCACCCTCTGGGACTGCATACTCAAGGAGGCGGTAGAAATCAGTCTCCATGAGCAGCTGATAAATAAAGAGAGTGATTTTAAATTAAGCAAGGCTTTGGACCCAGCATTGAGCATGAT
The DNA here is from genome assembly GCA_026315105.1 of Locusta migratoria. Classification (NCBI taxonomy): domain Eukaryota; kingdom Metazoa; phylum Arthropoda; class Insecta; order Orthoptera; family Acrididae; genus Locusta; species Locusta migratoria. The sequence goes on along the minus strand of CM048755.1, from coordinate 448,287,056 downwards.
TAGAACACAACGGCGACCCCCGCCTCGCCATCTGAAGAGGCCGAAGACGCTCTGTCCCGCCAGTGGCGACCATTTGCGCGTGGCGACTATATAGCATAGAAGGTCGTAGAGCTGCCTTTGGGCGCGCTAGGTGTGTGAAGCTTCCCCGTAAGCTTATCCCGTAAGCTACACCTGGGCCCACAACGTATTTTCCGCTGCACTTCCATTCATTACTAGTTTTCTTTCACGTGGAGCGGAAACCCGTCTAGTGCGTTTTGTTGTCTGTTCGAATTACAGTTTACAGATGCATCATAAGTCTATCTGATGCAGATATTAGCGTGCGTCAACATTTACCAGTTTCAACGTGTATCAGTGTGTGGCGTATGGATATAACAAGAAAAAGAAACCTAACGGTTTAGAGGGAATAAAAATTACTTTTCACCGTTTTCCTCTTTCCTCAAGATTCAGAACTGCAACAAAAATGGATTAGAGCAATAAGGAGGGATAACTGGAAACCTACAAATCACGGCCGTCTTTGCAGTGTCCATTTTAAAGAAGATGATTTTGACAGAAGTTCTCCGTTTTTAAGATATTTGAAGAAAGTTGCGGTTCCAACAATATTTGCAGGACATCCATCACACTTACAGCCATCAACATCGACTTCAAAAGTAAGAAGAGTTCTAAAGCGTGTTCTGTCGACGATTTCGCCGCCAATACCTGCAAAAATTCCAAAAACTGATTTCGGAACAGCTACAGAAGAATTTGAAATAGCCCAAAGAAAACTAACTGAAACAAGGGAAAATTGAGGAATATAACACTTAAACATAAGACACTACAGGTAAATGTGGCTAGTTTAGAAGATATATTAAAGGGATTAAAAAAGAAAAATCTTATTCAGACAGAGAACGATGATTTATTGAATAATATTTCACAAACATCTTTCTGTCTATAGCATTAAGTTGTAATTTCGAACGTATGTTCAGTAATATATGTGGATACTGTCTGAAAACCTTACACAAATACAGATATTAATCCAGGCGTAATAAATTTCATTGTCAAGCCAAATGCAGTAGTTTTACTAAATGAACAGCGGAAACTTAGTAAGTGAGGAACGTCTTTCAGTTCATGATTTGCTGGGGTTGTCAGCAAGAAAACGTTTCCTAAAGATTTTAGGATACTAGCCACGTTTATTGTACGTCGCGAAGTGCTGACATTCTGAAGAAGTTGATAAATTAAGTGTGGTTATGCATCATAAAATGCGGCAGTTTTTCAGGCAACTTCTCAACTATGAGTACATTTAGTAGCATATGTGCATATCTACCGAATAGTGTAGAATTAAAAAAATTGTTTCAGTAGTTTACTGCATGACAAGTGGAAAACAAGCCATAAATTTTTTTCTCTCATCATATTGTAGAGGTTGTCAGCGACAAAAGCTTTCATGAATGTTTGAAATTGTGTGTAAAGTTTCTTACAAGTCGCTAAGTGTGCTCGTTCTCAATTAGTGTATGAATAAAGTGTGTTACCCACCCGTCACAGGCTACTCTACATTTTCAACGCCAATCTCACCGCCTTGGAAGGTAGGTGGATTTTACCCCACGGTGATTGTTTTCTGACAGTAAGGAACATGCGTACCAAGTGTGATTGAAATCGGTTCATTAATTTAGGAGGAAATGTAGAAAATACACAAACACAAACTTACATCCTCTTTTGTAATATGAACAGATTTATAGACACATTTATGTAATTAACTTGTCAGCTAACAAATATAAAGCAAATTTGTTAGAAAGGCGATATAAGGTAGTGAGTAAACAAGTAGAAATAGAGAAAACAAGAGCGAGACTGGTGGTGTGCTAGGTGCGGTTGGTACTCAGATGGTTGGGTGGATGAGCACACGCCTGCTGGTCCCTTGCCACGGGTAAGGCACCTCTACTAGAGATGGGCAATCTGTTCTTGAACTGATTCAAAGAGCCAGATCCTTCGACAGAGTGAGTGATGGATAAATCCGAAAAAAAGAGTGGTAGCACATGTGATCCAAAAAGTCTCTCTGGTGACAGCAATGAGCTGCATCAGCACCTCATGCCATGTGCTTAAGAAGTTTCCCAAGCTAGAAAATAAATATGATATATACCATGTGCAAGTGAGACGAGAATCGGTGAGTAGAGAGTTGATGAGTCTCACAAGCAGCAGGATTCAGTGAGTGCGTGGCTTCTGCTGTTCCCCACGACTCCGGCGATTGCGGCGATCGGATCGGCAGCTGAGTCGCCGGTTCACCAATTTGCCTCTCCCCACCACCCTCCCGACTCCGATCGCCTCCCAAGCTGCCTGTGTGGCTCACTGCTCACTGTTCCCCCCACTCCTCTGGCGAACCGCATGGCACGGAACAAAGCGACTCTTCGCATCAATTGTTCTCTCAACTCCTGGCGTTCTGATATAGCTTGCAGCTCGCTTTCTGGACTTAGCACTTCTTCATCCGAGTTTAGCAGATATTGTTCTTCATGATAATAACGGTGTGTATATCTTGCAATTATTTGTACAGATGTGATATAACATGATACAAGTTGTCCCAGGAGGAATTGTTAATATTCAGAGACCTTACTTAAACGATCATCTGAAGCAACAGATACCAAATAGTTTTCGAGATAAAACGTATTTATGTAATACTACTTTTATACGATTTTCCTTAATAACTCGAAATCTGCGGTCCGGTCTGTAGCAGCTATGCATTACTGTACAAAATTAAACTATACAAAATTTCCGCGAAAAAGGTCCTACTCATTTTTTCTCTAAGACTTGTAGTCTGCATAAAGAGAGCAAGAGAGGCAAATTCTTGTGCAACGTGCATGCTCTGTTGTTTAGAAGGTTTTGTAAGCCCATATCAAGCAGTTTCCTGACTTGTTAGACAAGTTTCCTGTATCAAATTATGCGTCTTCTTTTCATCTACACTATTATGACACATTGCAAACAATGACTATATACCGAGTAACAAAGAAAATAATAATGTGCATTAATGTTTTCTATCTCATAAACCACGCAGTTTAGGAAATATGTCTTTTTGAAATTTTTGCTGCTGACGTCAAATCTTTGACAGTAACAACAAACTTACTTTCCAAGAAATAGAGAGAACACTAGGATGTCAAACGAGATGTGTGTAAAACTACGGTTCTGAGTAAAATATCTTGATATAATGTTTCATTAGGAATTTAATGTGTTTGGTACAGTGGGATATGAGTGTTTACAATTAAAGATAAACTATATTTGGAAGAACTTAAAAAATAATGTGTGGTGCTCTTTATTGAGTTGCACAAATAACAGGTGAAAGGATTGTAGTTACAGGAATTAAAATTTAAGGTGGAATGGAAATCGTACCAGCAACCGCAAAACTTACGATTTTGGAGCCAAGAACGCTATCCCTTTATTACGCCGACTGTAAGAGTATCAGCGCATTTTTAAATGATTTACCTAATGATTTCTTTCAGCAAGACTCTCTTCGTACTTTATCAGTTGTTGGTGGTTTGTACTCACAAAAGAAAAACACACTGACGACATAGTCGAAAGTATCTGTACTCGTCGTATTTTCGAAAGAATTTGGCTGGAGATCTTCATAGTCTTTTATCGTATTTGAAGTTATAATAACATAGTCCACGAACATTCCTCGCTTTGTACATTTAATGCACAGCACTCTTTTAGCTTTATTTCCTAAAGTAAATAAAACTTTATTGCCTTACTCTGGAGCTACCATTATTCTACGGTTTATGGGTGACAGATTTTAGAAATAGCTGATCGGTTCTAGAGACCATCTTGTAGCGGGAAGCTGTCGTGCTCACGTAGGACACCCGGCCGTGTCGCTGCTTGTAGGTGCCGTGTCACGTCGCTGAATGTTACGCGCTGTCGCTCACGTACGGCAAGACCTTAATGTGCACGACTATTCCGCCGCGGCCGTTGCCACGTCCTGCAACAACTCTCGCGATATCTCATGTTTCATTCAACTCGCCCAAGCTCGCAAACTACTTACAGAATAAATATGGAACTACTATCAATGTACCCTGCAAATATTGTATTTTTTTGAATAAAAGTATAAAAATAGTTGTAAAAACTCATTTTCTATTTTTCGAATGTTTTCACATTTAGAATTATGTAATACCATTTTAATGTAGCTGTAATTAACAAATTTTAATTCTCGAAACTACTAAGGACTTACAATAAAATTATTACTCCTCTTTCTTCTTTCACAATAGGGCCAAATCAGATAAAAAAAGGTATAGTGACAAAAAAGCAATGTTTTACGTTTTTGATCAGTTGATGAGTGGTGAGTCGGTGAGCCATGAAAACGAACTAGTTCATCCCAGTGAGTGACTATTTCTGATCTGATCTGTGAAAAGATCGGTGTTGCCCATCTCTAACCTCTACTACCTTCTATGCTCTGTGGTGGCGACAGCCACGGGTCATCTGAGGGGCCACCTCTGGCTCCAGGCACTGCTTCCCCCACCAACACCAACCTGGCCATGGGGACCACAACCAACTCCACCTAAGGAGAAGGTCGCGGTGCTACCGTGTGACGTCACGCAGAGTAGGCATCGTTTGCGTAGCTGACTGGGTGGCCGTTGGGGCACAGCCCACTATGCCTTAGTGTGCAGCCAGTCAGCTATGTGAACGATACCTACTCTGTGTGACGTCACACGAGAGCTCCGTGGCCTTCTCTCTAGGTGGTGTTGCCGCAATGCACAGTGCAGGCTGGGGTTAACACGTATAAAACCCGACATTCAGCAGAGATCCATCAGTGTCCAGCAACGCCTGAAGATGGCAAGAAGACAGTTTGCCGAAATATCGCGGCTTTTAGACGACGCTACCCAGCCTAATTCCCGAGAAATTTTCAAGATCTAGATCTCTAGCACATGTTTGCAGATGTCAGGTGCCAAGGTAATGGGATCCTGCAATGTTTGACACACCATATGTTGATCTTCACTCCGGGGCAGGGGGTGGGGGGGGACGTATTTTTTTTTTCTTGGTAGACTGAACCTACTGCTGCCCTCATGTATCCAATGACTCCAATATCGAGCCACTGTGGCATCTGAAAGGCCAACAAGCCTGGCCGTTACACGATATGACCACACCACTTCATGCAGTCCAACGATGGGGCCTCTTTCAAATGTATGCAGTTGGTGGATAAGTTGTTTAACGCACTTGCAGGGCATCACGGGTGTTTCGTACTGTATGTAAACATTTGCATAACTGTCTGACTTAGGCAGTTGAGTGGGACTAACGTTTTGTATTAGATCTTTTGTGTTAGAATACGTAGAGATTTTACAAGTGTTGATACTCGTTTGACTAAGATTTGATCTATTTCGAATTCATTATTACCTTGTGTAATCGCGGCTACCATTGTTTTGCGTAATCGTTTAAAGGAATGGTTGGATAGCTCGATAATTTCCTAGTATGTCTGATAGAACGTGTGCGGTCTATGTGGTGTACTTAAGGGCTTTGTGATTGGTACATTGCACTTGCATGGTAAGCAGAAAAACGTGTAGAAATATGATGTTCGATATCTGCGTATTTGTCAGAGGCCTGACGCGTATTCCCATATTCTGATGACTAACCAAATAGTCTCTCGTTGGGATGGATTATAAGCATTTGCAATCATTACGTTATACGTACACATTTGTTCAGAAAGCAAACAGTGTAGACACAACATGTGCAATAACTGTTAATCTGTCAGTGAGCTCTTCTCGCATTGTATACTGTCATTTGTGAGACCAAAGGTGCACTACTTAAATCAAAATATTGTCTGTTTGAATGTTAAAGTGTAGACTATTGGCTAATAATTTCAAAGTGTCTGGACTTGGTTGATTGGGACTGATGAAAAATACGCTGTAAAGTTACTCTGAGATGTGACAGGCTGATAGAGTGGACGGATGCTATAGCTATTGGGTGTTCCATAAAGGGTAGTAATTTTCAATTTGTGTTTGGGTTTGAACTTAGATCGTCGTTAAGTTGTTGATTTAAAAGTTTTTGTCTGTGTAATGCTATTCCCAGAGCCGTTAGGATGATAGCGCAGATGGTCACATTGCCCAATTTTTTTTCCACTCTAGATGGTCTAATAAGTATCATTGTGAGTGGAGTATAATAAATAGTATTGTAAGCACGTTTCAGTCGTAAGTATAACTATTGGTTTGGTGTCATGTGGACCATGTGTTTATTTAATTTAGAACATGTGTGAAATGGGATAGGACCAGGAATTCATGTTACATTCCATTAATTTGTCCAGGTAGTGTATTAGACGTTACATGGCGTTGCTTAGGTGATAGGTGATAGATGTTTGACGTTTGTACAAACGTTTCACATGCATAAGTTAACTGCTTTAGAATGTTTTGAGTAGGAAATAGTTGGTGCTCGAGTTTAAATTGGGTGTGAGACTCGTTACAGTATAGAATACTAGAAGGAGTGTTCGTTGTGAATAGAAGTGTTTGCGGTGTCTAATATTGTGACAGTGCATGATTCCTAGAGAGAGATTATTAAATTTCAGAGTGTTTGGAATTGAATAATAATTAGTCAACGAGTAATGTGAGAACGTTTTGATCGGTATTTCAATTATTGGGTTAAAGCTATGTGGAAAAGGCGGTTATTTAGTTTAGCTCAGTTGTGAAGTAGGAGTGCGATGTTCGAAAAATAATAATGTTTTAACAAGGACATGCTCGTCAGTAGTACGGGTTTTTGTTAACTTGATGATTTTGATGGTGTTTAATAGCGCCCAATAGTGCAGGTGATCTGAGCTTGTTTAGAGTTAATTCTCTCTGAGAGAGTTGTCGCGAGTCTGTGTATACAATGGAGCAGGTATGCGGAGGCCTGTTGCGCGGTCGGCTGTGGACCCGCAGGGTGGCGGCAGCTGCAGGCCTGTGGCTCTGCACTCGCTCCGTCTACTGCGGCGCTTTTAACTACACTACTGGCCATTAGAATTGCTACGCCAAGAAGAAATCCAGATGATAAACTAGTATTAATTGGACAAATATATTATATACTAGAACTGACATGTGATTACATTTTCTCGCAATTTGGGTGCATAGATCCTCAGAAATCACTACCCACAACAACCACCTCCGGCCGTAATAACGACATTGATACGCCTGGGCATTGAGTCAAACAGAGCTTGTATGGCGTGTACAGGTACAGATGCCCATGCAACTTCAACACGATACCACAGTTCATCGAGAGTAGTGACTGGTGTATTGTGACGAGCTAGTTGCTCGGCCATCATTGACCAGAGGTTTTCGGTTGGTGAGAGATCTGGAGAATGTGCTGGCCAGGGCAGCAGTCGAACATTTTTCCGTATCAAGAAAGGCCCGTACAGGACCTGCAACATGTGCTCGTGCATTATCCTGCTGAAATGTAGGGTTTCGCAGGGATCGAATGAAGGGTAGAGCCACGGGTCGTAACGCATCTGAAATGTAAAGGCCACTGTTCAAAGTGCCGTCGATGCGAACAAGAGGTGACCGAGACGTGTAACCAATGGCACCCTGTACCATTACGCCGGGTGATACGCCAGTATGGCGATGACGAATACACGCTTCCAATGTGCGTTCACCGCAATGTCGCCAAACACGGATGCGACCATCGTGATGCCGTAAACAGAACCTGGATTCATCCGAAAAAATGACAGTTTTTGCCATTCGTGCACCCAGGTTTGTCGTTGCATACACCATCGCAGGCGCTCCTGTCTGTGATGCAGCGGCAAGGGTAACTGCAGCCATGGTCTCTGAGCTGATAGTCCATGCTGCTGCAAAAGTCGTCGAACTGTTCGTGCAGATGGTTGTTGTCTTGCAAACGTCACCATCTGTTGACTCAGGGATCGAAACGTGGCTGCACGATCGGTTACAGCCATGCGGGTAAGATGCCTGTCATATCGACTCCTAATGATACGAGGCCGTTGGGATCCAGCATGGCGTTTCGTATTGCCCTCCTGAACCCACCGATTCCATATTCTTCTAACAGTCATTGGATCGTGACCAACGCGAGAAGCAATGTCACGATACGATAAAGCGCAATTGCGATACGCTACAATCCGACCTTGATCAAAGTCGGAAATGAAATGGTACGCATTTCTCCTCCTTTACCGAGGCATCACAACAATGTTTCACCAGACAACGCCGGTCGACTGCTATTTGTGGATGAGAAATCGGTTGGAAACTTTCCTCATGTCAGTACGTTGTAGTTTCGCCACCGGCGCCAACCTTGCGTGAATGCTCTGAAAAGCTAATCATTTGCATATTGCAGCATCTTCTTCGTATTGGTTAAATTTCGCGTCTGTAGCACGTCATCTTCGTGGTGTACAATTTTAATAGCCAGGAGTGCAAGTACTCCTTTAACGCAGTGTGTGCTATCCCATCAAAGTGGAGTCTGCAAGCAATTCCCATATGTATTGAAAGAAGGCGTGTTCGTAACATTAGAGAGACGTGAGTGGTTATGATAGGCTCTTGGGATCCGGTTTCAAGCTTTCACTAATGGAGTGGTTGAAGGTGAGGGATTTCCAAGTAGCAGAGGCCTTTATCATCAGGATCTAGAACTGCCTTAGTCACCAGTTTACTCAACAGGAGGCTTGCAGATCGTTCCCATGTGTGTGGATCAATAAATCCTAAATAATTATTATTAACACAATTAGATTAGCTATATACTTCTGGTAATGCTAATGATATTTTTTACATTCCCTTTATAAGTGAATGCAATTTTGTATGCCATACGAGTTGTAATTAAGGTTCAATGTATTACGTTATCACAACTGAGTATACAGACTTTGTAGTATATACAGTACTGGCCATAGGGAGTGGGTCTCAGATGATTTTCAATGAACGAAATGTTTCTTTGGAAATTGTTAATGCGAAAATAGATCCCTTGGTGTCACAGGTAATTATTTATACTTTTGTTGTTAAACATTAATTACATGTAGCATGGCCATATGTTATCTGCATACAACCTCTTTAAGCTGACTCTGGGAGCAGACTGACTTAAGTTTCCACTAATTCCGTAGTGGGGAAGGGGAGGAGAGTGATGAGGGGTTGTGATTCTGACGTCTAGTGGTGGACCTAATATGTTTTGCCGCCAAAAATAACTAGGCTTCTGACAGAAGCGTTTAAGGAAAATTCAAAATACAATTTACCGCCAGGTGGCTGGAGGCGATGGGAAGGACCTGGGAGCAAGTGGGTCTGGACGTTTTGGGTTGGGCAAGTATAGACCTGCAGGGAGTGGGTTTTCCCCCAAGCGTCCGCTCCCAATGCGCCGCCATCTTGGATTTTGGGGTACACCTGTCATTACCTTACTACTGCCGTGTTCCATCAAAAATTTCTGCTCCTCTTAAATTCCCATCGTTGCTAGTCACAACATTATCTCCATCATGATCAGAAGCATTAGCTTTTGTGTTAATGCAGTACTTATCTTGTACTTCGTATGAGGTGGACAAACAAATATTTTCACAGCCACAGAAAATTACACTATTTGTTGGTGCAACTGCTTTAACTTCAGTCTCATTCTGAACAAGCCTGGATACAGAAAGGAGAAAGTTCTCTTCATCCTCAACAACCAATTGATAGTACTTTTTTCACTGATGAATAAATCATAGAAAGTCTTTGAAAGTTCTTTGACCAATATGCTTTAGAGGAGTATTTTTCTGAAAACCACCATTAGAGCCTCCAGTCAAAACAGCTTGGTAGTTGCAGTAATATTCTTAATATTTATGAGACAGGGAAAATATTCAATATGTGATATCTGAGCCTACTTTTTTTATTATTATTTCGGCAATGATACACTAAAGGAATTCTTCTTTGTAAGGAGGTACCTAGTGTCACATAGCTGTACTGCAGTTTATATTACTTGCCTTTCTAATATATTCTAGAGCAAACAAAAATCTTATTTTCAATATTTCATGTATTTATTATTCACTTATGAGCCCAACAGGACCACGCAAAGTAGAATTAGTCGATGTCGCTTTTCATGATTGGCCTTCATTTGTGCTGAAATTAATTAGTATCCAGATTTTAACCCTATTTGAAACTATAAAAACTACCACGATTAATGTATAGTGAGTATATACTGAGAACAATATTGGAAAAAGATTACTTAAAATTATTATGCACTACCAGCAACATAATGTTCATAGCTGGTTAGCTATATAGTGCTTCCATGATGTAGCCAATGCAGAAAATGTCACTATTATGCCTCTAATCTTTCCAGAAAGTAACGCATAATGCAACAGTAGTATGTGATTGACTACTTTTACATGGCAAAGGAGGAATACTAAAGTAAACAAAAGCACATGTTAGGAGTAACTCAATGCAGCTAACTGTCGGAACTGATTTAGTAGCACTCTGCAATTTATAGTTTCTGGGACGAGCTACTAGCATATAACTTTGATCAGTTTGAGAGTAAAGTAAAGCAATCAACAATACGAAGATTGGTTTGAACACCACAGTGCTTTACTAGGCATGGTCCTGTTTGGAGGTGGTATGCCGTTGCCTTCCTCCGACCTTCGAACTGACTTACCCAGCCAATTATAGGGGGGACCTACTGTTTCACGTGGGTTCCGAACCACGGTGCTACTCGGTATTTTTCAGCAATAGTGCCAGAGGTGAAAGAAGTAGAAAGTGACAGATAAAAATCCTAGGACCTAGCGGGGACCGAACCCGTGACCTTTCGATTTGTAGTTTGGCACTCTACCACTGTGCAACCGAGGCGCACTCAGTTTGAGAGATAATGAGAAAAATAAGGTATGTAGCTTATCAGCTACATTATGCATTAAAGGGCTAGAAAATCGTTGTTCTATAATGATCTACTCATTAAAAGGTCTAATCTTACGTGAGACAAATATTACAGTGAGAAACTGTGTAGCACACTACGTGCAAGTTACACAAGCTATATTCATCCAATATTTGAGACTGACAGCAATTAGCAACTGCCAACAAACTTCGAACACAGTTTCAAATCTTTATGGAACTTTTTCTCACTGACACGCTCCACAAAATAATGAAAGAATTAAAAGTGTGTCACTTGCTACAGTTTTGTTGTTCATGCAGGAAAACTTCAGGATCATAGATAACATTTTCATTTATTACTTCTTTACTACTAGTTATTGTTTGCAACTCACTTTGCAGAGAAGATATGGAGACCTAAGTGAGATGAAGTGAGGTTTATGTGGCAGCAGCTCCTTCTTTCATTTCTGTGTTCTCTCTGTTAAATTATTTAAAACGATGATCTACTGTGTAACCAAATGTCTTGAGTTTTGTTTTCTTTTTGTGCATGCATAAAAAACAGATACGAGAATACCATACCCAGAAATTGTGTTTTCCTTTATATTATGTATATAGTATTATGCTAAAGACAATCTCTCATCTTGTTTCAGATGTCCGCCATCACATTTGTGCCAGATTACATAAGGAACACCGTACGGTTGTTGTACTGGCAGTTCACAGTGAGTATATATACAGAGAGGAGGGTAAGACTGAAATAAAACATTGGAATGTTATACCAGGTGTCCAACGAAGTAGGCCCTGATTTCAAAATTAAATATCACGAAAATGAAGATGGCTACACAAGTGCATAAAAAATTATTTTTAGTGTGAAAGGTTGAAGAATGTTATACAGAAGTTCACAAAACGTTCGAAATAGTTCGAAAAATTGATAACAGATGTCGCTGTACGCAGCGCAGCTCGTACAGTATTAGCACGCATAATGCAACTCGTCCCTCGCACGCAGTCTTCGCAAGCACATTACATCACTCTTTTCGAAATGCCTACCGCCCACAATATGGAAGTGGCGCAAACGAACAGTACAGTTTGCCATCACATCCTGTAGGGTGTCAATGGAAATAGAGTCAGATACCTCGCAGATCACCGTTTCAAGCTCGCCCAGTGTCGTGGGTTGGTTCTGGTAGACAGTGTCTTTCAAAAATGTTCAAATGTTTGTTATGCTTATGTGACTTAACTGCGGGGTCACCAGTCCCTAAACTTACAAATTACTTATGAACTACCTTATACTAAAGACAGGGCGGATTTGAACCCCCGACAAGGAACGGCCTCGTGCATCGAAGCATACAGCGTCTTTCCATGTGCCCCACACGGAGTCAGATCGGGCGAATATGGAGGCCAAACCATCCCTGCGCCAGTAAATTTTCATTAATACAACGCACTGACCCTATTGCCGAAGTATTCACGAAGAAAGCGAAACAGCTGTTCTACGCCATCTTGTATGAACCACTTGGTGGCTGGTCGATCCTCCAACGCAACCTGTGTGGCGACAATTGTTGCAAAATTGCACTATAACATTAGCTAGTGGTCGTTTCTCGCGTGAAGAAAAGGGCCAATAATGCCTCTGCTGCATACCACATCCCAAACAGTGACTTTGGAACAATAAGACTGGTTCTACTTCTCATGAATGGAGATTTTCAGAATCGCCAGTTTTGCTGATTCACGACTACTTTCAGGTGGAAGGTTGCTTTATCTGTGGACCAGCCGACATAAAATCCTTCATTATCAACCATTGTGATAATCTGGTTCCCAAAGTCGTCCATCAGCCGAACTGCTCGTACTACCACCACCACCACCACCTAGAGAGAAGGCCGCGACGCTCTCGTGTGACGTCAGTCAGAGTAGGTTGCGCGCGCATAGCTAACTGGCTCGCTGCTTCGGCATAGTGGGCCGTGCCCCAGTGGCTACCCAGTCAGCTATGCGCGCGCAACCTACTCTGCCTGACGTCACACGAGAGCGCCGCGGTCTTCTCTCTGGGTGGTGTTGCTCGTACAGGTAATGCCTGATGGCACTGGATGTTGGATGGGAACACCTCTAGACTCTGCCTCAGTATTTTCTGAGTGCTAGAATGATTATGCGACCCCTTTCAAGTAAAAATATTCTGGCGACCCCTTTCCCCCCATCGCAAAACACGTGTATGTGTAATTTCAGACTCAAGAAATTTAATTCGCTTCTGTCGATACAATTTCATGTAAAGAAAGAAGTACAGTATTATAAATTATAGGATCGATTTTTTAATTTATTTTTCGGAATGTAACACATTATCCTAATTTCAAATTAAATTCGATTAAAAATATTTGTTGCGTAACAAGTGTTATGCATTACAGTAGAAACGTAGAATCGAATTATCCTCGCTAAGCAAGGTCCTGCTGTAAAGTCAATTTTAAAGAAGTAGATATTTCTTCTTCGAATTTCTCAAAATTTCTGACTACATTTTGTTAATTTAACTATCGGTTGGTTTCTATAAACTATTTTCTGGCTTTTCTTCTCTTCGTTGTGAACACGGTGTGTTTATTATGGTAAAGTAAAGCAGTCAACAATCCGAAGATTGCTTTGAACACCACAGTGCTTTACTAGACATGGTCCTGTTTGGAGGTGGTATGCCGTTGCCTTCCTCCGACCTTCGAACTGACTTACCCAGCCAGTTATAGGGGGACCTACAGTTTAACGTGGGTTGCGAACCACGGGGCTACTCGGTATTTTTCACATGAGCAATATTGCCAGAGGTGAAAGAAGTGGAAAGTGAAAGATAAAAATCCTATGACCTGGCGGGGATCGAACCCGGGACCTTTGTATTTGTAGTCTGGCACTCTACCACTGTGCAACCGAGGGACGTTTATTATGATAAACAACGAATTGCGGTACCTAATTATAAAATAAAATAAGTTTTAATTTTCTTAGGCCTATGATTTGAATTATGAAACAGTATTTTTCGAACTTGGGCCGGGCTTGTTGTAACTTCATCCTCTCGTGGTAGCGACCGCCTGAACAACACTTTGAGACCCACAGGTTGAAAAAACACTCCCCTAGGGCTAACATCCCCTGCCAGGTCATCGGCGACGCTGCCTGCCCGTTGGAATTATGCGCAGAGCTTGCAAATTGTTTTCGCATCTGGTTCTTTTGACACGTTAAACCGCGTTTGAAAACTGCACCTTTTCGTCGTAAGACTGTGTTGTAACCTGCGACATTCCAGTACCAGAAGAAACACGGTGATCTACGGAATTGACGACTGTAACCTCCTCCTTCGGTACCGGTAGGCTAACCACCTGTACGGGATGGCAGGCAGTGGTCGGGCCACGTAGGAGCGTCCCTTCGGATCACGAATGAAAAATATTGCTTTGGACAATGACTTATTGGATTAGGTAGAGATACAGAGGCACAAGTCAGGTGGCGGAGGAAGCGTCATTAGGCGGGCAGGGAGACTGCGTCTGAACAGGCCGGAAGAGAGCCTCGCCTTCAGGGCTGAGGCCTGTAAACACTCGCCTAAATGCATTATTTGATGGCCTCTGAGGCCTGGTATTGTCTCCTTCCGGCGAGAGTGCGATGTTAGCGTCTGGTATGCTCAGAAATTCCGATTATGATGTAGCCGAGTGGTTTTCACGTGATCGGTTCGTGGCTTGGCCACGGATGCTGACCAGACCGAGACGGCTGGAACTGAGGCTTCTAAGTGTGTGGAGTTACGATACGGCAATAAAATTTGTAAAGGAATAAAAGAAATCGCCTAATATCCTACCCTTTTGTATTCTGAACCAGCAGCCCTGCACACACCTTTCACGTTGCGTCGATGGAACTGAACGCTGAAACTTGCAGTGCACTGTTTTCAAGCGCGCCATATTGCGGTTACTGCGCCATCTGTCGGCAGTTTTTCGAACTATTTCGACCTTTTGGCCCACTTTAGGTTACGGTAGTAACACTAAAAGTGGGCCTTTGCGATCGTCTTTTGACAGCTCGAAATTTAAATGAAAATAACGGCTTAACTATTCAACTGACACGAAAATTGAATAACCGAATTTGTAGAGGAGAAAATTCTCTACAACTTTGCTCTGTTGTTTTTTTTTTTCATATCTCGTAGCGTTTCAAAGATATTTGCAAAAATAACGGCGATTTTGGGATGTGTGTCTGTCTGTCTGTCCGTAACGTGTTCCCTGTTTTTAAGACGATCCGTTCAACCGATCAGCACCAAATTTTACAGACATGATTGTAGGCCGTCAGAGACCAGAACCTCCCTTTTTCAAATTTTTCGGACAAAAAATACGGTAGTAATACCAAAAACGCCGTTTGTAATATAATTGTAATTGCAAACGAACCGTTCATCTGTCACGAAAATTGAATAACCTAATTGGTAGAGGAGAAAATTCTCTACACTTTAGCTCCCTTATGTTTTTTTCATATCTCGTATCGTTTGAGACAAATTTGCAAAAATAAGGAGATTTGACACCCTCCATTGAATTAACGAAAACCTGCCGTTCTGAGATGTCACGTGACATTTCTCGCCCAGAACTCTCTCTGGCATACGCCATCTTGCGTTGCGTATTTGATGATTTTCTTATTGTAACTTACACGTTGTCATTTCAAAGCAATGGCGCACTGAAGAATTAACAAAAACACATCGTTCTTCGTACTATAAATGATAATCTAGTGTCTACAAATTCCATATTAGCATCAGTTAACAACGGCCATCAATAGTATGAGATTTAAGGGATCGTCTTGTGAGTGATAGCAGTAGCGTAGTGAACAAGGCCTTGGAATGATGCTAAATGTCGGTCGTTCGGAACTCGCCACTACCTAATTTTTTTTCCTAAAAGGGTTTCTGACACTCTTATTAATTTTTTATTATTTAGACTATTATTTTGGTCCAAAATGTTTGCAAAAACATAAAACTACAAATCTAAAGTGGGCCGTAAAACACGTCAGTGCGATTTTTTCTTTAAACTTCTGTAGATAATTCTTACAGCTTTCACAGTGCACATGCTTTTTGATGCTCTCGTCTATCCATCTTCGTTTCCGAGATATTTAATGTTTAAATCAGGGACTCCTTCAAGGGACACCCTGTAACAACACTCAAACCATATTTTTGGTTTTGAAATTTAATGTTGTAACATAGTCATGAAGTGGTAGGGTAAATATATATAGTTCACTGTGAAGACATAATGCCATGGTAAAATTTAATATAGGTACCATTTGGACTGAGCGACATGGCGCAGTGGTTAGAACAGTGGATTAATATTCGGGATGTTGAAGGTTCAAATCGTCCTCCTGGCCATCCATATTTAGGTTTTCCGTGATTTCCGTAGATCACTGCAGACTAATTCCAGGATGGTCCCATTGAAATGTCACGGCTGATTTCCTTCCCCATCCTTATCCAACACAATCCGAGCGTCAGCTTCACCTCTAACAATCAAGTTGTTGACGGGCTGTTAAACCCTAATCTTTTCTTTCATTTGGTTTCTCTGTTACAAATTATGAAAAATAACAAATGCTTATAGAGGTAGTGTTGTCAGCCTTCAGCGTTCAAACTCGCTCGTAAGCTTGTAGCAACAGAATTTACCTTCTGCTATGATTACCTCAGTCATGAGCACCCGTCCTAGAGTCATGAGATATTTGCTGTCCAAGTCCTAGGCAGCTGCCAGGCTCACAACTAAAAGGTTGTGGTCAGTATTTTTTGTGAATTAATTCATTTGCAAAACAGTAACAGTAAAGTACCACACACAAATGAAATACAGAAAGAAAACAGAACACCTTGAAAGACTACAGACAGGAAGTTCGTATTTACAGGCCATGTTCATTAGTATGTTTTGTAGAAACAATTAGCATTTCAGTCACAACATTATACTGTATTTACTGTGACAGTCTTAGTTCAATTTTTTTTTCAATTGTAAAGTGAAGTGTAAGCGCGGCCTCAGACACCCTCTGATAGCTATTATTTTGTTGATAACTGTTTTTGTTTATATTTGCAGTTGGGTTATATCATTATTGCATTTCATTATTAAATTTATTCTAACTTAATTTGTCGTTAGTTTTCCTTGTTAAAGATAATAAACAAAATTTTAGACCAAGTGAAGACGAGCTTGGACTAGAAGAAGAGAATGACAAAGGGAATGCTATACTAACCAGTGAGGTAGAAGCATCAGTGAAAGAGATGAAAAATGGAAAGGCAGAGGGAATTGATGAGATTCCGGTGGAGCTGTTGAAATCATTACAGAGAGAAGGGAAAAAGGAGCTGTATAATCAGATATACACGACAGGAAATTGGCCAAAGGATTTCTGCGAAAGTATCCTAATACCCATAGAAAAGAAAAAGAACAGCAAAAAGTGCGAGGAACATAGGACTATGAGACTGATATCACATACAGCCAAAGTCTTGCTAAGGACGCTCAACAGAAGACTATATGGAAAGTTGAATGCCGTAATGGGTGAGGAACAGTTTGTTTTCAGACGAGGAGTACGAACTAGAGATGCCATTGGACTACTAAGAGTGATAGGAGAGAGGTACATGGAGAAGAAGAGAAAGGTGTATGCCGTATTCATTGATCTGGAGAAGGTATTTGACCGTGTGAGATGGGACAAATTGATGGCAATCCTAAGGAAACATGGAGTTCACTGGAGGGATAGAAAATTAATTACAAATTTGTACTTGAACCAGACAGCAAGAGTAAGAACAGGAGGTGTGATAAGCGAAGAAATTGAACTGGGAAGAGGTGTAAGACAAGGATGCTGTTTGTCACCAACAATGTTCAGTATGTATCTTGAAGACATAATCAAGGAAAGCTTTAATGGAAGCAGAGGAGTTTGTATTGGGGGACGGCGAGTAGAGTGTATTAGATTTGCAGACGACATGGTTGTGATGGCAGAAAGTGCAAAAGAGATGGAACAAATGTTAGATGACCTAAACACAAAATTAGAAGAATATGGAATGAAGATTAACAAGAAGAAAACAAAAAGCATGGTAATTGGAGGAATGAAAACAAAATGTCGTTTTTATAGGATGAGAAGAAATAGAGCAAGTGCATAGCTTCAAATACTTGGGAAGTATGATAATGGATGATATGTACTGCACTGCAGAAATTACGAAAAGAATTGCCATGGCAAAAGGAGGATTCAAAAGGAAACAGAGATTACTTTGCGGACCATTAAAGAAAGATCTGAGGAAAAGACGTGCCAAGTGTTATATCTAGAGTGTTGCGCTGTATGGTGCGGAGACCTGGACGTTGAGGAAGGAAGATGAAAGAAGATTGGAGGCACTGGAGATGTGGATATGGAGGAGAATGGAACAAGTGAAATGGTAAGACCGAATAAGGAATGAGGAAGTATTAAGAAGAGTTGTAGAAGAAAGAAACATGCTGGAAGTCATTAGGAAAAGAAAACGAAACTGGATTGGACATTGTTTGAGGAGGGACTGTTAACTGAAGGAAGGAATAGAAGGAATGGTGAAAGGAAAAAGAGGAAGAGGAAAGCCAAGATATCAAATGCTGGACAACATCCAAGGAAATAAATATGAAGAAATGAAAAGATTGGCTTTGGAGAGAGAAAAGTGGAAGAGGATCAACCCATGACAAGAAGAGGATCAACCCATGACAAGACCTGCCGCAAGGCAGAATACATTTGATGATGATGAGTAGAACAGTATTTTTTATTTTTACTGAGACGCTCCCTATACCTGGTGAGGTCATTTAGCAGTAATCATTTATTTTTCCACCTACAGGAGTGGTCATTTGGTTCATTTTGAGTACAGTCAAGAACCTCTCACCTGTCTTGGATTGAAAGGTGCACTGCTTTATGATGTCTGAGCCTGCGTGTCACGGTAGATTTTTTCCACCTGCAGAGCCACCGTATAAGGGTATGAAACATTGCAAAAACAAAGGAAGCTTAGGGTTTAACGTCCCGTCGACAGCATGGTCATTAGAGACGGAGCTTACGCTCGGATTTTCGGGGAAAGATGGGGGGGGAGGAAATCGGCCGTGCCCTTTGAAAGGAACCATCCCGGCATTCGCCTGGAGAGATTTAGGGAAATCACGGAAAACCTAAATCTGGATGGCCGGAGGTGGATTTGAACCACCATCCTCCCGAATGCGAGTCCAGTGTCTTACCACTGCGCCACCTCGCTCGGTGAAACATTGCAGATCAATCCTTGCACGCAATACAAGGTGGAAGAAATCAGCCGTGCAGACCGGCGGCACGTAAAATGCAATGGCTTAGAAAATGTTAATCATTTCTGCAGAACATAATGTACATATCCTTTCAATATCAACTTTCTAGTCTTGCTAAATGTTCTATTTTTTTTTCTCGCCAGAAATCTGTGAACTTTGAAAAATACACGAGAAAATGTGTGTATTATAAGGGGGAAAAATCATATTTAATTAGGATAATGCCTTTGCCCACAAATGTGCCTCAACAGTAAGAAAACTGATGGCCTTTATGAGTTAATTGTTTGAACATCCCCTTTATCCACCACATTTAGTACTGACATACTTCCACATACATTGTCACATGCAAAGATATTTGTGAACAGTCAACATCTGTGTGAATTAAAGTACTTTTGTAGCTGTACAACGGTATTTTTTTTAGATATTTCCGAAATGCATATCATAGATGGGATGTACTCATTGAGTGAATTTGACCAAAGAGATCTACATGAGGACTACTACTAAAAATGTCAAAGTATACTCACATGCAAAATGATTTCGATAAAATATCTGCATGGTGCAAAAATTGTGAAGTCGTCCACATGAGAACTAAAAGAAATCCGTTAAACTTCATTTACACTATAAATCAGTCAAATCTAAAGGCCGTAAATCAAACTAAATACCTAGGAATAACAATTACCAACAACTGAAACTTAAAAAATCACATAGAAAATATTGTAGAGAAGGCGAACCAAAGACTACATTTCATTGGCAGAACACTTAAAAGATGCAACATTTTTAGTTAAGAAACTGCCTACACTGCATTTGTGCGTCGTATTTTGGAGTATTACTGCGAATTGTGGGAGCCCCATCAAGTGGAACTGACGGAGAATATAGATAGAGGTCAGCAAGTTTTGTATTATCGCGTTATAATGGAGAGAGTGTTACGAAAATGATGCACGAGTTAGGATGGAAATCATTGAATGAAAGGTGTTATTTGTTGTGGCGAGATTTATTTGCCAAATTATATTTCGTTAGCGCCCACCCACATGGGGAGACGTGACTATCATAATAAAATAAGAGAAATCTGACAGAAAACTGAATAATTCAGATGTTCCTTTATCCCGCTCGCTATTAGAAAATGTAAAGGTGGAGAAATATGTTAAAACAGTTCGATGAACCCTCCGCCATCAGTGCAATGAGATTTACAAAGTATTTATGTAAATGTAGATGTTAAAATATGTGAGCACATAAAAAGTCACCTTTCAATGCCAAACTGAAAACAAATGGATGACAGACCAGTACAAGGACAGACAATATATTTGACAATGAGGTGCCAAGCGAAGCTTCCGCCACAACAATAACAACAAAGCCACGAGCAGCAGTGAGAGAAATCCAGTATGTCATGAGACAGAATAACCAGGTGTCAAGGAAGGTAGTTACCAAGCAACCCTAGGTAGTGAAATAGAGCCCGTAGTGTCCAATGTGAGCACTGTACAGTCTGACTGTGAACTGGGTGGCTGCATAGCCTTGTGGAATGCTATTGGTCAGGACGAGATGGGTGGCAGGCAAGCACAGCATTCTGCTGATGCTCTGCCCCCTACCGACCGCTGAGTTCCACCACCGATGGTGAGAATTCAACCTTCATGGCACCTGATACCATGTTTGTGTGTCCTCTACTAGACATTTGCTCTGCTGTCTGAGATTATCATCAAAGAGGTATGACAGAGAACACAAAAAAACAAAAACAAAGAAAAAAGCTTGTATAATATTACTACAGAAAAGAGGAAAGAGTTTGATGATACATTAATTTGAACTGGGGTGGCAATCATTTAAAAAAGAAATTTTTAATTGCAGCAAGATCTTTTCACGAATTGTCAGTCACCAACTTCTTCCTTTGAATGTGAAAATATTTTACAAAGAACACTGTACATCGGGAGGAATGATCATCATCATAAAATAAATCTGAGCTCAAATGACTCGTAGTGTGTTTACATAGAAAATATTACATGTTTTTTCATACAGAAATAGTTACATCTAAAATGGATAACAATGTTTTGTTTCTTGATATACATATAACAAATTATGAAAACTGAAGTTGAATTTTAAATTGTAACGTATTATTTTAATTGAAACTCACCCGTAGAACTTCAGGTCGCGAATATTCAGTTTGGGCTGAGACTTCGTATGTCAGTAGTATACGTCAAATGTGTCCACTCGTGCAAGTTCTAAAGCGCACTATCCAGAAAATTACGAGAAAAAGACTTCCAAAGTTTTAACCACCACTCATACATGACAGATATGCTTGGCAGCGAACAATCAGCTGCAGCTTGGATAAATAGCTCATGTGATAGCGTCATCACCTCTCATGTGGACGATCCGTGTCAGCACCTATGCACTACAAGCATTTTTTAGTTATCTGTTTTAAATTTTATAATAACTTTTAAATAAAGTTTATTACCTAAGTATTATCAATTAAATTATAAATAATTAAATTCGGTCATCGAAATGGCTGTCACAGCTACTCAAAATAAGAGTTACACTCACGTTTTCTTTTTAGTAAGGTGAATAATTTCAGATACATTTTTTTAATTTAGGTAAATTATAACTACCTCTGGCATAAGTTTTCAGACGGAGTTTCAGTTATATATAAAATTTTTCGCAATATGATGTACATTTATATATTTTTTATTTCACCGAGCGAGGTGGCGCAGTGGTAACGCACTGGACTCGTATTCGGGAGGATGGTGGTTCAAATCCACCTCCGGCCATCCAGATTTAGGTTTTCCGTGATTTCCCTAAATCGCTACAGGCAAATGCCGGAATGGTTCCTTTCAAAGGGCCCGGCTGATGTCCTCCCCAATCCTTACCCAAAACCCTGAGCGTTAGTTCCGTCTCTAATGACCAAGCTGTCGACGGGACGTTAAACCCTGAGCTTCCTTCCTTATTTTTTATTTGATGTGCAAGCCCCACAATAATAATTCTAAATATAGAAACAAAAAATATTTATAATCTTTCCACAGCTTACAATATCGGCTAGCTTTGTAATACAATTTTAATTACAGTAGTAATTGTGAAATCTATTTGGATTTATTCGACTTTATATTGTTATTAAAATTTTAATTGGCTGAAACCGTCATTTCGTTAATAAAATAAAGCACTTTGTGATGTAATTGACAATTTTTATATCATTTTTTATTTATAAATTGTTATAATTTTTATAACAAATAATAAAAGATCTTCCAGATAGGATTGGACCAGATCACAAGCATGACTTCTAGGTAAGCTACAACTGAGTTTATTTTTTCTTTTACGTTAGATCGATGCTTTGCGCTCGTTTGTACATGTTCGTTTGGATAGTTCATTTAGTATTTGGCTCAGTTTTTTATTCAGCCCTCTGACCTCCGAGCCCTTTCCTTGGAATTTTCTGCATAATGCGCTTTAAAATCTCTGTGACTGGACACTCTTCACGTATACTATTAACATGCGAACTCTCATCCCGAACAGAATTTTCGGGACTTGAAGGTCTACTTGTTAGTTTAATAGAGAGGGATAAAAGAAATTGAGTTTGGTCATTTAATACTAAGTTTGCATAGTGTATTATACGTTTGATGATTTCCAATATTTTCAGGAAGCTCATCATCTCTGCTTTTCTTAACATAATGTAAAACTTAACATTCTACACTGGTTAAAAGAATTAGAGGATCAGATGAGATCTCTAGGTTCGGCATAATGAACTAAAATGGCTCGACGTCTTTCTGTCGGTTCTACAGAGTGGCGACAACATTACGGTAACTGAGATAGTGCTAATAGCAGAAAGCAGCTACAGAGGGGGTTGGTGTTCACTTGTCTTTACTTTACCAAACCAATTACACAAGCAGTGTAGTGAGCAGGTAGCGTAATGCATCAACAACGTCTTCAAATGTTCAAATGTTTGTAAATCTGTTGGACTCAGCTGCTAGGACAACACAAACACCCAAGCCCGAGGGAGGACTCGAACCCCCGACGGCGAACGGCCGCGCGCTCCGCAGCACGGTGCCCCAGTGTGCACAGCTAATCCGCCGCGGCCAACATGTTTACCCGAAGCTATGGCATGGAGAGCCATAAGATGATTGCAAGCGGTACAGACTCAGAGGGAGGTGGCTGCAACTATTGAAGTGTCCCAACGTGTAATTACCGAGACGTGGACGCAATTTCAGACAACAGTTAAAAGAAGCCAAGTTCAAGTCAAATGTTTGTTAAGCTTATGGGACTTAACTACGGGGTCATCAGTCCCTAAACTTACAAACTACTTATGAACTATTTACGAACTAGGACGGCACAAATATCCATGCCCGAGGGGGGATTCGAACCCCCGTCCGTAGTGGCAGAGCAGACCGTGACTGAAGCGCCTCAGTCCCCTCGGCCACCGCGGCCGGCAGAAGGCAAGTCCACGGGTAACATCAGCAAGACATGACCGTTATGTCCGGTTAAAAACCTGTCGAGACAGGAGGGTGAATGCAACTCAGTTGCAACACACCTTCCAGGCAGCAACAGGGCGCACAATATCAACACAAACAGTCCGAAATCGCCTTCGGGGATGTGGCCTCTACGCATGTACGCCTATGGACGGTGTGTGTCACGACACCGACACCGTTTAGCACATCAGAATTGGAGTTGTAACGAATAGCGCCATGTTCTAATCACAGATGAGTCCATATTTTATGTTCATCCGGACAATCGTCGTTCACTCACCTGGAGAGAACGTGGAACTCGGAACTATCCTTCTAATGTGCAGGAGACATCGCCCATATCATGGTGGTGGACGAATGGCGTCGCCAGGAGTCAGTATTGGCGGTCGTACTGACCTCTGCGTCGTTCAGAATGGAGCTTTGACTGCTCAGTACTATAGAGACGAGATCCTTCGACCTTTTTTTGTGCCCTACACTAGTGCCATCGGAAATGGGTTCCTTCTGGTGGACGATAACGCACGTCGCTACAGAGTTGCACTAGTGGACAACATGCTTGAAGCTGAGGGAATTGAACGAATGGAGTGGCCAGCTTATTCACCGGACTTAAACTCGATCCGGCATGTGTAGGATACACTAGACAGATGCATTACAGCCAGACCAGCACCTCCCACAACGTTTGCAGAGCTGGATATTGTACTAATGGAAGAATGGCCAAATATCTCTCAGGTACTGATAGATAACCTCATACTGTCCATTCAACGCAGGTGTGCAATTGTACTGGCCGACCGAGGTGATCACACACCATATTAGAGAGCAACGAGAATGAATTTGTCCCTATTATGGTAGACCCATGGTGCCTCGCTCCAAGTAAAGAGTTGATACAGCAAAATATCGCACTGTATCACACACAAATTACAATTGTAACCAATAAAATGTTCAAATGTTTGTAAAGCTTATGGGACTTCACTGAGGGGGCCTCAGTCCCTAAACTTACAAACTACTTATGAACTAACTTATACTAAAGACAACACAAACATCCATGCCGAGGGAGGATTCGAACCTCCGACGCGGGAGGCCGCTCGATCCGCAACGTGGCGCTCCAGACCGCTCGGCTACTGCCGCGCGGCTGTGAACTTTATATGATAAAACTCACCATACCAGCAGAGGAGTCGCTGTCGCGGCAGGTCCACGTTTACAACTGGTAGTATTCTTAATAACTACGGAACATAAATGCGAACTAAGAAAGGCGCTCCCAAAAATAATTCGGCCTTTTCCGAGCACCTCAAAAGAAGCAAACACATTCAGCCCCCCCTTGACAAATTACAAGTTCTTCACATCGCCCCCAAAGGTAAAAAACTCTCACTTCTTGAAGAATTAGAAATCACTAAGTTTGTAAAACGGTCCCCAGAACACAGTCTCAACGAACATCTCATCACAAAAAATCAAACTTTCTACGACATCATGTTATCCATATTTTTCCAAAATGACCCCCCTTCTGACAATTCACAACATCTTTCTCCCGCCCCACCCTCAGGCCTCTAATAATTTCGTTTTCATTCATTTATTATTGTTTCATACCAACATGTATCATTTCACAAGATTCATTCCCTCACGTCACAAACATCTCTAGCCGCTCATTCTCGCAGGCGTAACTCTGCCCATACCACTCTGTTTAACGGTCGCGTTTATGTTCCGTAGTTATTAAGAATACTAGCAGTTGTAAACGTGGACCTGCCGCGACAGCGACTCCTCTGCTGCTATGGTGAGTTTTATCATATAAAGCGTTCCATTAATTTCCATACCACACCCCTTTAGTCCCTAATTATTCTAGCTCAAATAACCCTTACGTACTTTGTACGTTTACCTCTTTGCAGGCGCCCAATAACACAAATTGTTAAGATACCTCCTAAACAGCAATAGACAGTTCTGTGGCTCCATCTCCGCCCAAGTAAGTCTGAATTTTCAAATTTACTCACCTTAGCCACATTAGATTCGCTGCGCGCCAGGTACATGGGCGGTAACAAAATATTTGTCTTTTTCCAGTCTGACGATGCGCTAACAGCGCGAAACGCGTCATTGGAAAATAAAATACTGCAACAGAGACTGACCATTTTTTAATAAAGTTCCTAGATACATCAAGGTTGTTAGAAGATATCGAGAAACAGAAATTAGCACACACTAGAAGTGGGACACCACAAGTGTTTTTTCAGTACAATGAGAGGCCGAAATGGCACAGTACCGGACGACGGAAAGTAGAAAGGAATAGGCAACAGCGGAATGGAAGTAGTGGTCAAAACCGGGGTGAACAAGGCAGAAATGAAGCGCCGAACCAAGGACGTCGCGTGAATTTCGTGCAAGCGTCAAGAAGACAAGACAATAGTGAAGGTTCCCCACCGACGCCACTTCAGAGAGATCAATCAAATGCTCAAAGATATTGAGAGATCGCAGAGAGCATCTCAGTTAAGTGAGGGATATCACAAAATCTGGTCACGTAATCATACAGTTGTCTACATAACACATACTGGAGGCTATTTTAAGATTTTTTGTATGGCGAGGGGTTACTGCAAAACAACATTTTTTGCAGAACTGTTGGTTAAAGTTATAAAAGAGGTAATTTAGAGGAAATACTTAGAAATGTATTAGAATACTAGTGCATACTTCCTTTGTACTTGTCGATTTACTGGTCAGAGAAGGAGTTAGAAGATTCTAATGTGAATTTAAATTATAAGTTAATCATTAACTTGTATGTCATTAAAACCACATCAAACAGATATAAAGAAAGAGTTGTTTTTATGTGTTAAAGTGTATACAAAAATTAATAAAGGTTTTTGTGAACTAATGTTTGTGTGCTTACTTACTAACCTGCCAACAATCCTAAGAAAACCCCTGTTTACAGAGCTCTATGTGACTCTATTTCAAATATAATGCCCACTAGTAAGCAAAATTTGTAAACATCAAATTCCATACATAAATTCCACAGTCATGTAAATCAGAAGAGCTGTTAGTGAACATGCAGGAAAGTGCAGAACACTGTAATAGTTGTGGTGTATACGATATACAGGTAAAATTAAAATCTACAAATGCTTTCAGCTGGAAGAACTGTAATAAGGAACAAAGACAACTGTTAATGCCATAAAAGAGTTACATTACAGGAAAAACACTAAGGTACGTTTTGGTTTGCTGAGCAGCCAAAAATCGTAAGATGACCTCTAATCTATGAGCATATATTTTGCGTGTGGGAAATGGTCAGTTGGATGATCTTGAAAAGTAGCTGAAACTATGTAGTTGAAAGCGCAGTAATGTAGCTTTTGCACCTATACGAGCAGGGGTGACTCATGCCCAAGCGACAGTGGGGCCCAGCCCCATCAGATAATCTGTGATGTAATTTTACGCTGAGGATTTTTTCGACATTATGTGAAACAGTTTTAGTACGATACATTTTTGGTGTAGTGCAAGTGAGAGTCAGTAAGGTCCAGTTTACACAGTTCCATCGCAAAGAGACACGATGTTACTCTGAGATTCATGTATCTGGATGGGGTCTTGCCATGACTTCCCTCCTCTCAGTGCACCCTGCCATAGTGACCAACATTTCTTCACACCCGCCATCCAATGCGGGGGGCCAGCGGCAACTCGTTGATAATCTCTCCACCCCCACCCCCCGGCTCTGGAAACTGCAGTAATAATGGCGTCCGCAAGCCATTTCCCTTGCTCCACTTTAGCCCTTGCCTTGCATAGCTTGCGGCCATATCGGATGAGCGTGGCTCAAGCTTACCCCTCCTTCACAGTGAACCCAGCTGTTTCTCAGCCCTCCTTGACCACATGCCTTCATGTCAAAACAATGTCTGGGACCAGGGTGGAGTTTCGTGAGTGGGTGTTAAACTGATGTTCCCTATTGTGCAATTTAATGGCTGCAATTCAGATAGTTATTTGCAGTTGTGAGTTTCTTTGTCACAACAACTGTCAAAAAGAAGGCGCAAAAGTTACACACTGCCTTTATCACAGTGTTTAACCAGTCTATAAATGTAATGTTTCCCCTATACACTTATACAGTTGGTTACCTATGTACATTCTTTCAGAAAAGGTAGCCGACAGGATGGCTAAAGAAAGAAGGAATATCATTGGTTAGAATGGAATTTTTACTCTGAGCGGAGTGTGCACTGACATGAAAGTTTCCAGCCTGGGTTTCAAACCCAGCCTTTGCCTTTGGCAGGCACGCTATCTACTTTATCAAAGCAAGACTTATGGGTCTCAAGGGACTTTTTTCTGCGATCGTCATATGAGTTTAGAGCGTTGTGGACGTTACAGACGTATGCGGGAGCGCTGGCTCTCCTAATGCAGACTGGGACTGGCAGATGTTGTTCAGTTGGTAATGTTCAAATGTTTGTTAAGCTTATGGGACTTAACTACGGGGTCATCTGTCCCTAAACTTACAAACTACTTATCTACTACCTTATACTAAGGACGGCACAAATATCCATGCCCGAGGGGGGATTCGAACACCCGACCGTAGTGACCGTGCAGACCGTGACTAGAGCGCCTCAGTCTCCTCGGCCACCGCGGCCGGCTCAGTTGGTAATCCCATACTACCTGCCTGCCTGCAAAGAGTACCGCATTGCAGCTGCCTGTTCTTCAGTGCAGAGGGTTGCGAGTAAATAATGACAGTGGATTTCTATGGTTGTGTTTTCTAAATCAGCATTGGGAATACTTCCATATTCTTCTTGATATTGTAAAATCACGTTTAGTCTGTAATTGCTACATCATAGTTTAGCATCCATTCAACTGGGCATCCAGTCCATCGCCATGCTTTTTACTGATATTTTCGTCACATAAGTGTTACAACGAGTACTGTGGTCATCACCAACAGCATACTGCGTCATCGGCCATGTGCTAACTGCAAAAAAAAAAAAAAAAAAAAAAAAAAAAAAAAAAAAAAAAAAAAAAAAAATAAATAAATAAAAAAAAATAAAAATAAAAAAAAATAAAAAAAATACAAGGGCAATTGGGAAAATAAGTTCCGTTTGGTGATAAAAAATGAATATTTCACAAAAAGCTGTAAACACTATTTTTCAACATAGCTCCCACAATTTTCCAGGCATTTCTCATAGTGTGCTATAAATTTATGGGTTCTTCGTTATAGAATGTAGCCACCTGACTTGTCAATCATGTGGTAACATGTTCTTTTAGAGGCAACGCCTTGGCGGCTGGCTGGCAGCAGCAGACGGGACACACGATTCCGGACAGCGCTGAGGATGACTATAGTATATGGAACACAAGAATGAAATTATAATGAAAGGAAAACACACTATAATGAATCATTATATTTAAACAGATCAAAGTAATCTATTATTTTTCATTCGATTTCAACAGGGCGTTGACACACAACGTACACACCCTGAGAAAACGCCACTGTTCTAAACAGCCACTAATAAAAATTAGTTCGCCCTCTTAGATTTTACCAGTTCACTCAAGATTTATTGCAGAAACAGTGCATATAAGAGAGCTACATTTACAGGTTAATAGTTCAAGCGGTACTGAGGAACTTGGTGTCGATCCATACGGAAACTTCTCTATTAGTACATGGTGTAGCACCCACAGCCAGTAATACAGCAGCTGGTTCTGGCATCCGTTTGATCATACATATGATGAATACTGTCTTGAGATAAATTATCCCACGTCTGCTTGACCTGTTCACGTAGTTCTGCAAGAGTTATGGTTTGATGAGTCTCACTTGTCAGTTCTCGTCTCATCATATTCTACACATACTCGGTCGGAGCCAAGTCGAGAGATCTTGCTGGCCAGGGAAGTCATTGTGCCGGCCGCGGTGGCCGAGGTGACTGAGGCGCTCCAGTCACGGTCAGCATGGCCACTACGGTCGGGGGTTCGAATCCCCCCTCGGGCATGGGTATTTGCGCCGTCTTTAGTCTTAGCTAGTTCATAAGTAGTTTGTAGGCTTAGGGACTGATGACCCCGTAGTTAAGTCCCATAAGTTGTACAAACATTTGAACATTTTTTTGAAGTCATTGTATAACTTGCAGAGCAAATTGAGTTTCATTGACAGTGTGTGGATGGGCATTATCCTGTCGAAATAACACGTCAGCTTCCTGTTGCAAGAATGGCAAAAGAGTGGGTCTTACAGCATTCTTCATGTACCGAGCAGCATTCTCTCCTCAAACAGAAAAGGTGAAAAGTTATCATATCGTACCACAGACTTGCCTGTGGTGGGACCAGTGTGTCTTGGGTGAATGAACACGAGACAGTGCTCACCAAGCGTATGTAATACACACAAACGACCATCAGTTGCATGCAGGCAGAACATGCCGCAAGGCACGTGCGGCACATCAGCGGGGCGGCAGTGCCCGCTGGACAAGGCGAGTTCTGTCACATCTCCTTCTCTGTTTTCTAAGTAGACATTGTGAGCTCGCTAACTATGAAAGCTATTTTTTAAATCGTTGCATTTATTTTTAGAAGGGCCATTCTAGCCCTTGTTGCTTTCTTTACGAATAAAAATACAGAGTTGGTACTGGTAGTTGGCCGATGGAATCAACGTGAATCAGATACAGTTTCATTGCTTTTCCTAACCTTGGGAAATGAGGTGCGTCACGATTGTTGTAACTCGCAATTATACGCTATAACTGATATAATAGGGAAGTGTTAAGTAATTCAGTTATATTTGCCAGATGGGAAGAGTAGAATACCTGTGAAAAAATTCAGAACGTCGGGATTTTCGAATTATTATCGTGATAAAAAAATATAATTTAAACTGTTAGTTTCTACTTTTTAAATCAATTTCCTACACAAAATGTTAACACTACTGGCAGATAATTAATATGCGTTGAATTTCTACGTTCCCATACGTACTTGCTTGTATATTTTATAGAGCCAGCCTATATGAACCCTATAATAGTAATCAGAAAAGTTTTAAAATTAAAACAATTTGCATCAAATTTCAACCTAATTATGAATTCGACCTTTACTGGAAAAAATAGACACAAAGGAATCTTCGATTTTAGCTGCCACCTGGTTTTGATTTAAATAAATGGGAAACATGAAAATTTGTGCTAGGCCGCCTTTCGAACCTACAAAAAAATAATTTCTGATTCTGAACTTTGCCAGAAGAATTTAGTGATGTGATACTGTATCTTATCTGGAGTCTGAAAATTATATGAAATGTCGGGAGAATGCAGGCCATATATCAAGCTTAATATCAATTACAATAGTTCAAAGACGTTGCTCAAAGGCTTACTTCAAGGTTGAAGACAGTTAAATTTTTGTTCTTTATTAGAAAAACTGGCAATGGTGGCAAAAAGAACCGCGTATTTCCAATAGCTAGGATGTAAAATAAAGGAAGGAAAGTAAAGTGATAGTGTCTGTTCTTTCTGATGAGCGAGCGCGGTGCAAGTCGTCAATATTTTTCGATTTACCTTCCATTACGTTCTTAATTTCAGCGTTATAAAGCAACAAGCTATGAAAACTGAAAAGAATATCAGCCCATTTGCTTTCAGTCGCGAAAAATCCTCTCCTTACAGCTGTAGATATTACTACTAGTCGTATAGTTTCTCTTACGCGCTACATTGGAGCAGCAAGTTCAGAAGAAAGTGATTAATATTTATAGTTGAGCCTAATTGACGCATGAAACCAGATCCTCTTATCGGATGCACGTTCTTGTAACGCTTTTTTCGTTGTTGTATGGGATGATTAAAGTCATATCAGTGTGTAAGTTGTAAAAAACAGAAACTAGATGAATTTAAGATGATTTCATGTACAGCTCTCTAGTACAGCTTGCTGAAGTGACGAGCTCAAGCGACAGCAGTGTTTCAGCCCACCTCCGTCTCTCTGTTCATCTCCTCCTCTCACCTGACTGTGCCTTACCTCTTCCTTCCTCTTTGCCTATTTATGACTGAATGTTATCGTGTTGTTTGTAGAGCTTATGGGACTTAACTACGGGTCATCAGTCCCTAAACTTACAAACTACTTATCAACTAGCTAATGCCGGCCGCGGTGGCCGAGGAGACTGAGGCGCTTCAGTCACGGTCTGCACGGCCACTACGGTCGGGGGTTCGAATCCCCCCTCGGGCATGGATATTTGTGCCGTCCTAGTTCGTAAGTAGTTCATAAGTAGTTTGTAAGTTTAGGGACTGATGACCCCGTAGTTGAGTCCCATAAGCTTTACAAACATTTGAACATTTGAACTAGCTAATACTAAGGACGGCACAAATATCCACATTCGAACCCCCGACCGTAGTGGCCATGAAGACCGTGACTGGCGCGCCGCAGACCGCTTGACCACCGCGGCCGGCAATGTTATAATGTAAAAACTGGATGAAGTTTACGGATGTCTGGTCCTTATACAGAAGAGTGAGTACATATTTTGATGAGCCCACGAAATTAATAATGGGAGTTTCCGAAAACAGTTTATATACAAAAAATATACAGTTCATATCCTTCAGAGTGGTCTTCATTATTTGGTTTAAAAATTTGTAATAAATCAGTCAAGGTTTTTTTGTGTACGTACATACTTTTATATAAAAGGTATATTACACGGAGCGTATTTGGTCGCTAGTCGTTGGATTATTTGGACGCAGCTGCTAAATTCGCTCCATGTGAACAAGGACAGCGATGAAAGCCGCTGCTCAGAAACGCGAGCGTCTAAAGTTGAAGGGTGGGCTACTTTAGGCGCTGGGCGCTGGCGTTTTTGATCGCTTTCAAGCAGGGCCGGCGCAAGGCACGTGCGAAACGTGCGGCCGCACGGGGCGGCATTTTCCGAGGGGCGGCAAATCTGCCGTCCTCCCTTTTTTTTTTAATTTTTATTTATTTATTTTTTCCTTGACAAACTCAAGATTCTTGCCCAAGAGGGGATTCGAAACCAAACCTCGGAGGGAGCAGCTTCGGGAACTGTCGCATCGCATGACGCCTCGACTACCTGCCGGCAGCCCCTGTTAACAAGGGGAGGGAGGAGGACTAATTTCTTGCTCGCCACTGTGACATCACTGTCGTGTTTACGCCGGAGGAACAGAGAGGCGGAAGCAGTTTGGCGTAGTCGCCAGTATTCTTAGCCCTTTCTTGTTTCTATACGAGACGTGCAAAACGCTCAAAAAAGTTGTGGTCAGCTGCAGCGCTCCTTCCGATAGACTGTCATACTACAAAGAAGCGTTCGAACGGTGCGAATTTATCGAGTCGTCTGTTTCACATGTCTACTTGGTTTGTTGTCAACTTACAGCAAATGAATCGCCGAGTTAAGATCACTTTTAGAAACTGTAATATATATTGTGATTATTATATAATTTATTTTGTGTTTTGGACTGCCACTGTGAAACTGTATTTAATTGTTTTCGTGCAGTTCATGTCTAACTACGTCGCTCATTTTTGCTATTACATACTTCCAGCCCCTACGGTCTGAGGCGCCTATGTATATGATGAACAAGCGCAGGTGTCTGTACCTTTCACTTTGATAAAAGCTTCAAATAATGCTCACCAAAAACAAATATTTCATCCGTTAACTACAGCATGCTTCAGGAAAAATAGCAAATATTTTAGAAGATTTGCAGTTAAAATGTCATATAACGTGTGTCCAATTTTGTATGTGCAACAAATTAAAAGCACATGACACTCTTTCGTCGGTTCTTTGTAGATCACCATATTGACTTATTTAAATAAGCGGTTTTCGACGTACTTTAAAGTCTGAATATTCCTTAGTAAGCAAAAAATCGGGTGAATAAGTGGAAATGAACGTGTAGAACATACACAAAATTCTACTTTGAAGTCAGTGTGATGCACTACCAAGAATCGACGGATAAATCAATGAAAATGTCTTGATTTACATTTGCTCTAAGTTTGTTTGACTTTCATATTAACAGCTATATCTCTTTATTCAATAAAAATTGTACACATGTTATATGAAATGTTTAATGCAATTCTTCTATAGTATCACCTCCTAAAATACGACGAGTCGAAAAACTACGTTCCTCTGAGCAGCAGACAAGTACACATTCTCAAATAAATTCGCGACTTGGCTTCGTTTGTCAGCTGGGTTCCCCATTCGGTCGTCTGCGCATGCGCGAAGCACTTCCATACGCGTGAGAATAGGATCCATCCTATTCCGTCTACTAGCGATCGTATGCATGCATCTTGGTCAAGTGGACGCGTCTACACTGTACGTGAATGGCGCGACCGGTGCATCATGGGTAATCTGGTAAGCTCTCACTTCCCGTGTAGAAAGGGCTTTATGAGTGGAGCGCTGCCAGCGTGTTACGCGCCGTGCGTTTACTCACAACTAATTTTGCAGAAGAAGAAATGTAATTTGGAAATTAGAATGCAATGTTCAATACTGCTGTTACATGTTAAGCCTGAAGCAGTTTTTCTAAGCCCTTCAATGGTAGTTTCTAAGTGTTTTATTCTTCCTGCATTATGTAAATAAATGGTTGAACATTTCTACAATTAAATATTTCCAACACTTACAATAGCTAGAAGTATTCCGAATGGGTAAATACGCTGCGAGTAATTACAAGGGATAAAGACATTGGTAGTAAACCTGGCATAAGTTGGGTCTCGACGTATTTTTGAAAATTTTTGCTACCCGTTTTTGAATGATAGTCGGACGTTTTGGTGTTTGAGCCATGAAACACCTGTCTCTGCCTACATGAACAGCAATTAAACTCTGACCGGCATTTTTGTTGGACAATACTACTAGCACACTATCACTTTGCCAACATTTATTTACTGTATAATGCGTGTGAATCCATGTTTCATCTAAGTAAACTAATAGTCGCTTTGATTCTGATTAAAACCTGATAAAGTATGGTCTTTTAGAAACAATACCCTCTCGTCCGCACAAAACAAACCGTTAATTTTGACACCTTCTAAAACGTAATTCATAGGCGGAACATTTGAACATTTTTTGTAAGTTCCCAAGGCTTATTAAAATTAGCTAGATTTCCTCTATCAGGTTTGACTCCATTTTTGAGCTGGTGCCCAGCGACTGTTTTGTACAAATCTGTAGAGAAGGTCACCAAGCAGTCGATTTTTTTTATTTTATTTTACGGATCTAAGATTTTGGACTCAGTGTGACTATTCTCAGTGCTTTGAGTTATGTTTACATCTATACCGTCATGCCGAACGTAGCGGTCAACATGACGGTTTAAATGTAAGCACATATTAAAAGTTTTGAGATTGGCCACTCAGTGGCCGAGACCTAGGTAGATCTGTAAAGTAGAAACAAAAATTGCGATTGATTGCGACACTTCCTACAGATTTGTTTAAATAAAATTCCACAAAAATTTTGTGTTAAAACGGGGGAGGGGGGCGGCAATTTAACAGCTCGCACGGGGCGGCACTTGGGCTTGCGCCGGCCCTGCTTTCAAGTGTTGGTTGCCCCGTGTCATATACAGGAGCGTATAAAGTAGCCACCAGTCGAGTCAAGATGTCGAAGGAAGTAATAAATACTGGCGTTGTGTTTCTCGCAACAATCTTAACAATCTACCTAAAGCAAAACGGAAATGTAGGAAAAATAAAAGAAAATTGATAAGTTGGATTGCGAGGAGGGAGAAATATGATCCTTCTGCAAATCTTTTGAGAGAATTGTCGTGTAAAGGTCCTTCTGCCTACAGAAATATGAGGATGACATAAGAAAATTTTGATACATTACTGGAAATGGTAGAGGATGAAATAAGGAAACAGAATACCGTCATGAGGCTGACGATCTCGCCAAGAATAAAATTTAAATAATCCTTGTTTTTAATACTGGAAAACTTTGAAAAATGTTCAGAAATTTGATTACAATTCCACTTCATATTTTGTTTGGTGGGACACAGAACTTTTAATATCTTTATTTACGTCAATGATCACAACATTTCTTGTTTTGACGACCGGCTTCGGTCTACAGCAAATCAGAAACATGATATTTAGTACTAGACCACCTTATAAAACAAATAATGCATTACAGTAATCTATATCTATAAATGTGAATGTCTGTTCGGTGTACGTTTATCGCGTCTGTACCACAAGACGTAAAGAGCTACAAATTTGTACAGTTACTAATGTCTACCCGGGGAAGGCTTTAGGCATGGTTTTATGGCGATCGGATAGCTATTTATCTATATATATATTAATGCAAATGTCTGTTCGGTGTACGCTTATCACGTCCGAACGACAAGACGCAGAGACTTACATATTTGTACAGTTACTAATTTATAACCCAGGTAGGTTTTAGGCACGGTTTTATAGCGATCTGATAGATATTTAGTAATTTGAAGACTATAACGCGAAATGCAGAACAATAATTACTCTTTGAAAATTATATTTACTGTTTGAAAATGGTTTTATTCGTTGCATTGTTGCTTGACAATTGATAATGATAAAAGGGTGGAGTATATTGGGATGGAAAGTTATCGGTGTATATAAAATTGTACGTGTCTGTGAGTGTGTTAATATTTCGCTCTGCAGTGAAAACTACAGAACGCAAACGAATGGTCTGTGTGTAATTGTTGTCCGAAGTCTCCCGTTGTACACCACAGCAATTCCATGCCGATAGCTATAAGGGAGTGGAAGATATGGTGGTTGAAAGTTGTTAAATTATTTTTAAAAATTCGGACTGAAGGCCAGCGATGACGTTTACGTCTCTATAGCAAAGAGGTAACATACAGCGGAACTGATGCCACAGACCATATCTTTGGTCTGTGCATGCTACAATGTCTTCAGCTGTTTCTCTGTAAAGCCCCGTTTACACCGAAGGGAACACGAGCGAACATAGGCGAATGCGCTTTCGCCAGGAATTCGCCTGTGCGCGCACGCATTGGCTTGTACTTGCGAATAAGCGTTTACACCGGAGCGAACGGAAGAGAAAATAGTACACTGCCGGAAGGCGAGCATACGCAGTTTGTCGCATACGCTAGCGCCGAGGCGGAGAGGACGCGAACTTCCTTTGATGGTTCGCTCTGAACTCTGAAACAAACACCCAGCGGATCGCATGCGAGCACTGGCGAATGCGAGCCGAGCGTGACCGAACACTACGCGCATAGCGTTTACACCAGGGCGATTTCTCGTTCGCTGCTGCTCGCTCACTTGTGTTCGCTTCGGTGTAAATGGGGCTTTTAAGGATAAGCATACGAATAAGGAAATATTAGAATAAATAAATAGCACACTACTGAAATATAGCTTATCATAATCAACCAACACGCGAGCGGAGCCGCGGGTTAAGCTAGTCAATACATAAAACGTGTTTAAAAATATTATACAGCGTACCTGTTGTTACATTCCTTAATGTAATATAGCCATAATTGCATCACAGTGTAAGTTTTTCTTCATTAAGGAATGTAACAACAGGCATGATGTATACTATTTTTAAACAAATTTTATATATTGATGACTGTAAAGCCTTATGTTAATAAGGCAAGGTCTATTACTAAATGTGTCCTACTGTTTCTGATTTGCTGTAGACTTGAAAATGATCACTGACCGAAACGTACAAAATGGATCACTGATATAAATTTGCGACCATGTCGCACCTTGGGAAACAGAACTGTTTGGTATCCCGTAACCTTCAAAACAATGTCATACGCTACGTCGTGTTTCAATTGTTTTACGAAGACGCTAGCGTCTGAAGTGGCTGCGTGTCATCGCGTCAGCGAATTCATTCCCTATTCGCCTATACGCCGAGCGAGAACAGACGCCAGCGAGTAGTGACCAGATACGCTCAGTATAATATACCCTTAACTGTCAAACGTATTTTTGTTATCAAAACATGTAAACCAGACTTGTCATAAAATTAACTGATTTGAAGATGAACAAATTTTTATTATGACGGGGCGGCAGTTCGGCTTGCGGCCCACCGTTCCATCTTGCAATTAAGCCTCTGATGGCAGCAGCCAGGCTGTAGTGGACTGGCTAAAGGTGTGCGTGCCTGCAGTCCCTCTTCCAGTAACAGTTCCTGTCCAAGGACGATCCCACCTCTCGCAAAGCCATCATTTTACCACTTTTTAACTTGCTCACTTGGCTGTAGGAAGTACAAGTGTGTCTCCATGGTATGCCGTCTATTTGCTTCACACTTTGACCTCACAATTATTCCCTATTAAAAGTTAGACTCTGATGGTGCTCAGAAAGCTATGTCACTGTGCCATGTGTCGGCGCATGAGTTTGAAACTATTATCAGTATATCTACTGACCCTCAGGATGCATCTTTGGTTATCAGATCAAAATCAATACTGTCTTTCGAGCTTTAGTATTTTTTTTCTTTGGGGATACTCAAATATATTTATGGTCAATTGAAAATCAAAGGGATATTTTATTAGGAGTGTAAAACTGTGATGTCATTCGACATCACACCTGCATTAGCATTCATAAGGCGCGCCAGCCCTCATAATGCTGTCGGCTCGGAGGTCTGTAGTGAGCCCCACAGGCTTGTGCTATTGAAGCCTCATCCACATATCAGAAGAGACCTGTCCTTGCTCTTCTAGGATTGATACTATATGGTTGCCCCCAATAATACTTCGTTAAAGGGCACTGCTGTCGAGCTCTTAAATCAGTTCTTGCCTGCACCAACCTAGCATCAACACTGCAAGGGGACCACATTCTATTGCTACTCACTGGTTGCTACAAACCATTGCAAAGAAGAAGTTTCAAGTGTATTTCAAAAGTAGTAAAGGTAAGTAAAATTCCGTTTGCTTTTTTTAACAGTGTCTATTCATGCTTTGTTCTCTAAAGCACAGTGGACATGACAGAAACTATTAATTTATGACATTCGTTAATAGAATGGTTTGGAATATTTCACAGATTTACTATGGGTAACAACATAATACACTGACTCTATTTTTCATATGTTACTGAAAACAACAACTCAGAATGATGGAAATTATTTAATTATGCACAAATAAAGGAGCTGGGCATGTGATTCTGTAAGGTTATTATATAAGTAAACCAAAGAGAAGTGTGCTAGTGACAATATGGGCCACCAATATTGGAAAAATCATTGACATAAGCCACTTTGACAAAGAGCAGATCATTACAGCCCAGCACCTTGGATCAAGAATCTCAGAAACAGTAATGATCTTCACTATTCATTATTGAAGGGTGGTGAAGCCATGAGTAGGTGCCAAGGTACTGGGCATGCACACCCCATCACAGTATGAGCAAGTTGAAGAGTTTCCCACTCCATATATCTATGTAGGTGGTGATCTGCGTCAGATTTGACAACAGCGTACAAATTTTGTGCAGTCAAAAATGATCTGTAGCACACCATTCAACACACGTTGTTGAACATTGGAGTCTGCCGAAAATAGGCCAACATGCGTCTGGAAGAGCCCATCTGAACTCGGCTCCGAACTAGGCAGTCACTAGGACTCTGCACATCGTGCATGAAGAAGACGCCGCCGAGAGAAGAGACTGACAGACGGCTTTCTCATAAGTTGAGTAACTTTGTATACTATAGTAAATAAAACTTGTATTACTAATCAGCTGTCCACGCATACCACGCGTCCTGACTAGAACCTTTCCGGAAAGATAGGCCGGGAAGGACAAAACAAGGTGCATATTTTTTCTGTGATCGTGCTATGATGAATACGTGCAGTCTGAAAACTGTTTTCAGGTACTAATCTATAGGTAAAAAAAAAAAAATACAATAAGCAGGTCTAATTCTGAAAAATATCTACTTCTTTACAGATTGTGTATACAGTAGGTCCTTTCTGAATGAGCATAATTCTCGTCTTAGTCTCGCCTAAAATACGAAACACTCATTAAGAAAAGTATATTTTTCGGTCGGAAATTATGCAAGAATAGAACAATTTGTCCCATTTTGAAAAATACACAAAAAAAGGCTTCGTCCAACAATTTAAAAGGAAGCTGTAGCACAAGTTTTGGAACAGTCGTGAGGAGGGGAGGGTCGCCAGAATATTTTTACGTGGAAAATGTTCGAATGTTTGTAAATCTATCGGACCAAACTGCGTGGTCATCAGTCCGTAGCTTACAAACTACTTAAACTAAGGTAAACTAACCTAAGGACAACACACACACACCCATGCCCCAGGAAGGACTCGAACCTCCACAGAGAGGTGCCTTAGATCGCTTGGCTGCTCCACCGCGGCTTTACGTGGAACGGGGTCACATATTCGAATAGGTTGAAGAACACTGCTTTAAAGGAAACAATCCCACCACTTTATTGAAATGTACACTCCTGACCATTAAAATTGATATACCACGAAGATGACGTGCTACAGACGCGAAATTTAACCGACAGGAAGAAGATGCTGTGATATGCAAATGATCAGCTTTTCAGAGCATTCACACAAGGCTGGCGCTGATGGCGACACCTACAACGTGCTGACATGAGGAAAGTTTCCAACAGATTTCTCATACACAAACAGCAGTTGACCGGTGTTGCCTGGTGAAACGTTGTTGTAATGCCTCGTGTAAGGAGGAGAAATGCGTACCATCACGTTTCCATCTTTGATAAATGTCGGATTGTAGCCTATCACGATTGCGGTTTATCGTATCGCTACATTGCTGCTAGTGTTGGTCGCGATCCAATGACTGTTAGCAGAATATGGAATCGGGTTCAGGAGGGCAATACGGAACGCCATGTTGGATCCCAACGGCCTCGTATCACTAGGAGTCGAGATGACAGGCATCTTATCAGCAAGGCTGTGACAGATCAAAAAAATGTTTGTGAAGCTTAAGGGACTTAACTACGGGATCATCAGTCCCTAAACTTACAAACTACTTATGAACTACCTATAACTAAGGACGGCACAAATATCCATGCCCGAGGGGGGATTCGAACCCCCGACCGTAGTGGCCGTGCAGAACGTGACTGAAGCGCCTCAGTCCCCTCGGCCAACGCGGCCGGCTGTGACAGATCGTGTAGCCATGTCTCGATCCCTGAGTCAGTAGATGGGGACGTTTGCAAGACAACAACCATCTGCACGAATAGTTCGACGGCGTTTGTAGCAGCATGGACTATCAGCTCGGAGACCA
This sequence comes from Locusta migratoria, assembly GCA_026315105.1. Classification (NCBI taxonomy): domain Eukaryota; kingdom Metazoa; phylum Arthropoda; class Insecta; order Orthoptera; family Acrididae; genus Locusta; species Locusta migratoria. The sequence goes on along the minus strand of CM048755.1, from coordinate 448,246,760 downwards.
TGGCTGCGGTTACCTTATCGATGCATAACAGACAGGAGCGCAAAGATGAATCTGGCTGCACCAATGGCAAAAGTCATTTTTTCCGATGAATCCAGGTTCTGTTTACAGCATCATGATGGTCGCATCCGTGATTGCCGACATCGCGGTGAACGCACATTGGTAGCGTGTATTCGTTCAAATGTTTGTTAAGCTTATGGGACTTAACTACGGGGTCATCACTCCCTAAACTTACAAACTACTTATGAACTACTTACGAACTAGGACGGCACAAATATCCATGCCCGAGGGGGGATTCGAACCCCCGACCGTAGTGGCCGTGCAGACCGTGACTGAAGCGCCTCAGTCCCCGCAGCCACCGCGGCCGGCCGTGTATTCGTCATCGCCATACTAGCTTATCACCTGGCGTGATGGTATGGGGTGCCATTGATTACACGTTTCGGTCACTTCTTGTTCGCATCGACGGCACTTTGAAATTGGCCGTTATATGTGTTAAGACCCATGGCCCTACCCTTAATTCGATCCCTGTGAAACCTTACATTTCAGCAGGATAATGCACAACTACATGTGCAGGTCCTGTACGGGCCTTTCTGAATACAGAAAATGTTCGACTGCTGCCCTGGCCAGCACATTCTACAGATCTCTCACCAATTGAAAACGTCTGGTCAATGTTGGCCGAGCAACTAGCAGGTCACAATACGCCAGTCACTACTCTTGATGAACTTTGGTATCGTGTTGAAGCTGAATGGGCATCTGTACGTGTACACACCGTCCAAGCTCTGTTTGACTCAATGCCCACGCGTATCAAGGCCGTTATTATGGCCAGAGGTGGTTGTTGTGGGTACTGATTTCTGAGGATCTATGCACCCAAATTGCATGCACATGTAATCACATGTCAGTTCTAGTATAATATATTTGTCCAATGAATACGCGTTTATCATCTGCATTTGTTCTTGGTGTAGCAATTTTAATGCCCAGTAGTGTAATATTTATTAAAACATAAAGAAACAATCATCTTTGAGCGTTGGATGAAGTAGAGCAACTCCAGACTAACAAAGTTTACGTTCCAGGCACTGGGAGGTATTTTGCCATTTTCTTGAGACAGGCAACGATAATTCTGAGTGCTACTCCTCAAACAAGCAACGTCTCCTCGGGGTCTACATCGATGTATTCTGCCCTACAGCTTGTCTGTGCCAGCTATTTAAATATAGTTCAGCCAATCATATTACATACACATGATCGTCTTCATAACATGCTTGGCCCCTGATGGGAATCCAGAAAGTGATTTGCCAACGTTACAATGTTCTCACAGCCACGGCTGAGATGAAATTGATAGTTGTGTTGTGATCGCTGGTGATACACCCAACATGGACACCACACGTCACCTCCCTGAATAAATGCACCGTCCTTGAAACATAACAAACGACAGCAGGGAGTGTTTTCCCTGGCATAGAGGATGAGACTGGCGACGGAACATTGGTGGACAGAGTTTACCGGCCCACATCCCACCACTAAGGAGCGTCCACAAACATGGGCAAGCAGTAAGTCGAAGGCAGGTCAGTTATGGAAGGAAAGGCGTTTTTAGAGCAAGCTGTAGGTGGCTACAGTGCTGGGAATGAAGAGAGGGCACCCAAATCTATTGGGATCAGGTCTTCTAGCAACAGCGTGTCCACATCCATGCCAGACAGTTACTGAAACAATGGTGCCAAATGTTCAAATGTTTGTAAATCTATCGGACCAAACTGCGTGGTCATCAGTCTGTAGCTTACAAACTACTTAAACCTAACCTAACCTAACCTAACCTAACCTAACCTAAGGACAAACTCACACACCCATGCCCCAGGGAGGACTCGAACCTCCACGGCGAGCAACCGCGCGCTCCGCAGCGAGACGCTTTAGACCGCTCGGCTACTCCACCGCAGCAATGGTGCCTAGGACGAAGGCTGCACAAAGACGAGTGGAGGAGGTTGTACCCTGGCTGCTGAAGAAGACGTCACATTGCAGGAGGGAGGTTCTGCAGCCGACAGGCTAACTGAGCATTCTGCCTGATCTGGGGGCGACGACTGCCCAGAATCTGTGAAATGGAAACTCATGATAGAATCACCATAGTGTGATAACTCTAATTAAACCTTTGGAGGAAAAGAAGAGGGACATGGAATGACAGGGGAAACCAATAAAATCGACAGCTACTTAACCAACAATTAATTAAAATTATTCAAATTTCAAACTAGCCAGGCTCTGAAAAGGAATAGACTAAAAGAATCATACATTCAATGTCTTAAAATGACAATGCCCTGGTAAGTTAGCTACAGCTTTAACGAGCAACATACTTCTAATTCTCTCAAAGGGCCAGCTTCAAGTTTAGGTTTCAAGATACAAATAATGAATAGATTCTTAAAAGGCCCGATTCTTTTTTTTTAACAACAGCAAGCACTATATAATACTCAAAAAGGAAACAAATTCCATTATCTTAAAGTGACAATGACCTGATAAGTTAACTACAGATTAAACCAGCAAAACACTTCTAATTTTCTCAAAGGGCCAAAAACTGAAACAGTTTAAAAGAATCAGACGTATTTCAATGTCTTAAAGCGAGAAGGGTACGCCTCGGTTGCACAGTGGTAGATTGTCAGACGACAAATCCGAAGGTCGCGGGTTCAATCCCCGCCTAGGATTTTTATCTGTCACTTTCCACTTCTTTCACCTCTGGCAGTATTGCTCATGTGAAAAATACAGAGTAGCACCGTGGTAGGGAACCCACGTTAAACTGTAGGTCCCCCTATAACTGGCTGGGTAAATCAGTTCGAAGGTCGGAGGAAGGCAACGGCATACCACCTCCAAACAGGACCATGCCTAGTAAAGCACTGTGGTGTTCAAACCAATCTTCGGATTGATGACTGCTTTACCTTTTAAAGCGAGAAGGCACTTCTGATAATCTTAAAGGGCTAAAGAAATAAAAACTTCAAACACTTTAAAAGAATTACATGTATTTTTATGTCTTAAGCACAAGGCACTTCTGGTTATCTTAAAGGGCCCAAATCTGAACACTTAAAGCAATTTAAAGAATCACACATATCAGTGCCTTAAAAGAGCAATGCCCTTGTAAACTAGCAATCATTAAGTGGATGTACTCCCAAGGACAACATTTCAAATCTTACGTGAACTTAATACAAATACAATGCTTTTCCAAATTTTAGACAGCTGAACTGCGTGAGATTTCACGTTGGTGACATCTTTACGTACAGAATAATGGACATGTAATAACATACAAAATACAACGTTTGATTGTGTGGCCATATTCCGCAGCAGCTGTTAAAATTGATTATAAGAGGTAATCTGTCTTATGCTGACTGCAATTAAGAGATTTATTTTTCACCAGACGCGTTTCGCTTTTTTATTTTAAAAGCATCTTCTGTGGTCTGTAAATGATACAAAGGTTTGTGCAATTTGTTTTCGATAAATAGATTAAAAACAGTTTTTAAAAAACATTTTGCACGTTAGGCCTAAGTATTTTTAACTTAATATTCGGTCTACTCACGGTGTTGATGTCTCTTCTTTACATGTTACTACTGCTTCTCCGTCTTGTTGGCTGGAGTTCGTTTTTTTTTTTTTTTTTTTTTTTTTCCTGGAGTGTGTTTCAGGGCTGTGTACAGCACTTTTCGTGTGTTTTTGATCCGTTTTTTCTTTTTCATCTCAGCACATCACATCACTTCACTTTTTGAAATGTATACTGATTACATATCGCCTGTTATACGTGAAATGCCTGTCTGTTCATTTGTCATTTCACTACAGTGTGGCTATGTTTTCGTGTGTTCATTTGTTTTTTGGTCTGTGAGTGTTGCCAACGTTATATATTTATAATATAAATACGACTTCATTCTACATGAGTGTGTGTGTGTGTGTGTGTGTGTGTGTGTGTGTGTGTGTGTGTGAAAGAGAGAGAGAGAGAGAGAGAGAGAGAGAGAGAGAGAGAGAGAGAAATCACACGTTCTGCTTCTGTTGGGAAATGTCAGGAGTTGCATCAACAATAATTCTGTAGAATACAGACTCTTTTATTTGAAGTAAAATAGTTTTCAATAGTTTTTCGCCACATAGGGAAATAAATTCATTTTGTGAGTATCATGATAGATAGTGAGCTTGACCTGTCATACTTTTATTCATCAGTGGGTTTTCTTTTTCTATGACTAGATGTTCACGAGTTACTTCATCATATTTGCCAATAAGTTCCAAAATTGCTAAAAAAAAATATTCCATTGTGAACATCACCAATCTGGGTATTTTCGCCTTGGAAAGCTAGATCTCTACTACTCAAGAATAAAGTTATGTAAAGAATGCTTTGTAATATAGCTTTCCACCTTGTTGCATCACAAGTAATCATCGGTTGAAGATTCCAATCGACACCGTGGCCTTTCAAGAATAAATGAAGGGTTTTCCATTCTAGGTAACGCTTTCGATGCTCAGAGCTTTTTTCATGCATCGGTAAAAACCTGTAAAGTCTTCTGTAGCGAGTTGTTTGTGGAGAGAATCCTTCTTTAGCAAGTTTGCATTGATTTGATTTAAAAATACTGTAAGGGAAACAATAAATACTGTTTTTGACTTGCTCCACTTGATCTACTCACGTGGAAATAGTTTACTTGTTCTATTAGCTGTTTTCATGTACAACAATGTCTCATGAAAGAATTTCCCTCAAAGGTCAACTGGAAAAGACTTTGATCTGGTTTCAAAAACCAGCGTAATACGACGCTATTTCCTGTCGCCGTTTATCACTCATCACTCGTGGCCAGGTACTAGGATCGTCCAAAATACAACAGTCGGTTTCATCAGTTTTCATACTAGGTCTAAATTACCACATTGTTCACTACATTCACGAAGGATTTTTTTTTTTCGTTTAAATTAGATGTTCATATATCACAGTATCTTGTTGTGCTACGATCTTTTTGGGCTGAAACTGAAAAACTACAGAACACTTAGGTCGGTTATCTGGAGCTGTTGTAGGTTCTGACGTAGCATGAACCTGGACTTCTTGCAACTCTCCTTCATCATGATACTTCAAAAATTAGTCTGGCGACCTTTAGCTACGTTTTGTAAATGTCTCTTTGTAGCTCGACATCTTAAATTGTAGCGTTATGTCATCTGAAATGAAACAATACATTCCGTTTAAAGCACAGTGCTTTCAAGAGGCGCGGTTACAGTACCGTAATGGGATTACGGGGCAAGTGCACTCCTTCTTTGGATTACGACCCGTATACTCTATTTTTATTAGCTGCAAAATTTTGTAACAGTAATCGAATTTCTAACTCTTTGAGAGACTCGTCATCACTATGTAACTAATTCAAAAAAGTCAAACATTTTGATAGTATGACTGAAACATCAACTCGAAACACTCTCAGCCCTTAGGATCACAAACGAATTACGAAAAATTAGACTGTTGAATAATACTGTAGTAGCTACCCCAACATTGATGAGTTGTAGAGTACCAGAAACCTGTTCCCCATGATGTTTTATTTTTAATTATACCAGTCAAAAATAAGAACTTCTTTACTGTCCCTGCACAACTATCAACATACCTGTAACTTTTTCTTGGTAACATCAGCGCACATCGTAGAAGAGCAGCATATTTAAGCTAAAGACTACTATTTGCATTTTATTATGAAATTTACTAGATGGTATATTACTATCTGAAATGCTCTAGCCGACAGAAAGTTGAAGAAAATGTCCTTAAAAAAAAAAAAAAAGAAATGTGAGCAGCCTAATATCAGACCCGGACATCTGACCCCTCGGTCAAAATTTAGTTATAAACGGATTATGATAGGAATTTTCTGGCATTTGCATTGGCGAAGTCCGTTTGTTTCCTTAACGGACTCTATTATGGTAAACACTGTACTTCAGTTTTTGAACTATTTTTACAGGATTGTTACTAATCATTAACTTTCAAGTGAGTGCGATGAAACGAAATATTTCACTATCCACAGAAGGCAAAACTAGGAAGAGATCTCGACAGCCTGAAAAATGGAAAACACAAAATGGAAAGAAACAAGTGTAAGACTCCTGTAAAATCCATAGTTTTATTTGTGTGTGTGTTGCACAATATTATCAATTGTCGGAGAGAATTTCGATGTCATAAATAATGTAACTGTGCATAGAGAATAATCAGACGACATATTTAACTGGTCTTATGCTAAGAAGTTTAGCAAGACAATGCGATTAAATGAAGTAATATTACTCTCTAAGAAATGAAAAAAAATTTTAACCATTACTGATTGTGTCTGCTATTCTGGTGATAGAAACTTAGGTTACGGGTTGCACTGTTGGCTAGAGGGCCATAGGGTGCGGCGTGAGTGATTCAACTGTACACATTAAAGTAACACTAAAATAAATATTAAAATACAATACTAGAAACAAAAAAGGAAACGTGTTTACAAGGTGTTTTACTTCTCGCCTGGGGAAAGACAGCTGCACACGCTTCTCATGATCAATTTGACTGGAGATGCACACCAATAAAAGTTTCGTGGTAATGAAAGTTGACATTCAACATGATGATGATGACACTGGTGATTGTGAAGTGTCTAGTAATAAGCTAGCTCTACGGATTTCGTCTGTTTTGTACATTTTGATGACATCCTCGCTGTGTGATTACTGCTGATGTGTGCCAACAATGCAGCGATGATCATGAAGGTAAGCTAGAATGATGGATATGGCGACATTCATCTTGAAACACCTGAACTGAGTGAAGTATTTAGTGCAATCGATCTGTGTAGGCGTTAAATTAGTGCAAAAATTTGTAGTCAAAAATATCTGAAATAATTAATAAATTCGCAAAATGAGGTGTATGCATATAATGCATGGAAGGTGAAACAAGTCAAATATTTTAATCCCTTTAAAACATGATCAAGTTCAAAATAATATCTTGTTAAAACAGTGTGAAGTGCTAGATCACATTATTATATCTATTTTTTTATTTAAATACTATATTCTATCTTTATTGTTTATAAATTTTATAAATACATCCTGTGTGGATTATTCGGCCGCCTAGTGCAAGTGTGTTTACTTGACGCCACTTGGGCGACTTGTGTGTCGATGATGATGAAAATGATGATAAAGACAACACACAACAGCCAGTTTCCTGCTGGGAATCGAATCTGGACCCCTGTGTCGTACTCAGCGGTGCTGTTGTTTGAGCTCATAAATAATGATATCTGTATCTGACCTCTAAGTAATTCTGAGTTACAAGTAACCTTTTCCCCTTGACATACGTTTAAATTAGATTCTACTGTATTTAAATTTGTTTCACTCTAGTTTATAAATCAATTAGAACATAACTCAGGTGCAAATATTACGTATATAACAAACTAAACATTTGTTAATATTTTTATTTACAATAAGTTTTTGAGAAGATAGACAACGGACATAAAAACTGCTCCTCCCTAAGAGAAATCCTGGATACGCGCCTGAATATACAGTTAATCTACGTTTTTCGAATTGAATGGTTAGTAATGGTATCTCTTACCTTACGTTGCTGAAGAATATTATCACATAAAAATCATGAAGCAAAACGAAGTAATTTCTGTAATGTAACTTTACATCAAACTTAACCAAATAACGTAATCACTTTCGAAGCAGGGGAGAAAAATGTCAAATTGAGCACACATCAGAGGAAACTGACAGGTGGACTGCATGCGCCTGATGACCAGTTCAAGCTGGTTGGCCCGCGCGCAGATCTTCAGCTGTCAGTAGAGAACACGGCAGTCAAATGCGCCAACAGCTGCCGCAGGCCAGTGCGGCGAGTCTGTATTCTGAGGCCACTCCACCCTGACGTTTGCGGCACACGCTTCAAACGACATACGCAGTGACAGTAACTGTTAGCACCAATTTCATGAAACTGTTACAATAAACGCTTTGTCATAAATATCTGTTTTAAACATTTGTCTGTTAGTTAAACAATGCTCTAACATTAAGCTGGAGAAAAATATTTTTCCAGTTTGAATTATTCGTAGATATAGAGAAAGCCTATGATAACGTGGCTTTGCCCAATATATGGAGAGCTTTACTGTCAATAGGAAAAATGTTCAAAGGTTTGTACATCTATCGGACCAAACTGCGTGGTCATCAGTCCGTAGCTTACAAACTACTTAAACCTAGGTAAACTAACCTAAGGCCAACACACCCACCCATGCCCCAGGGAGGACTCGAACCTCCACGGCGAGCGACCGCTCGCTCCGCAGCGAGACGCTTTAGACCGCTCGGCTACACCACGGCCAATAGGAAAAATGTTCAAATGTTTGTATAGATTATGGGGCTTAACTACGGGGTCATCAGTCCCTAAACGTGCAATCTACTTATGAACTAGTTAACACTAAGGACGGCACAAATATCCATGCCCGAGGGGGGATCAAACCTCCGACCGTAGTGGCCGTGTAGACCGTGACTGGCGCGCCGAAGTCCCCCTCGGCCACCGCGGCCGCCTCTGAATAGGTATTAACACAACAATAATAAAAGCAATTCAAAATTTATATAAAAATTCTATTTCAAAAATAAAAATTGGTAAATTTCTGTCATCTGGATTCCAAGTCACAAAAGGATCACGTCAAGGATGTAGCATGTCACCTACATTGTATAAAATGTATACAGAGGTAACCTTACAGAATTGGAAGAAAAAATGTCAAACTATGGGAATACCAATAAATGACAGGACAATATATTCATTGCAATTTGCTGATGACCAACTGATTATAGCCCAGGACTATGAGGACATAGAGTATATGACCAGAAAGATGATTCAGGAATATAAAAAAGCAGGTCTAAATGTCAACATGAATAAAACGAAGTACATGGTAATTGGTGGAAAAAATGAAGACTTAATATTAGAAGAAGGGATGGGAACAATAACAACTACAGAGGAATATAAATATTTAGGAGTGAAAATTACAAATGATGGGACACGGGAAAAAGAAATTAGATCAAGAATAAATGCAGGAAAGACGACAATTTCTTTGTTGAATGGAATTCTCTGGGACAAACACATAACTATAGATAACAAAATAAGGATATATAAAACAATAGTTCGGAGCATTATTACATCTGGACAACAAAGTGGCAACTGAAATCAAAATTATTAGCTACAGAAAGAGATTTCTGGAGACGTTCATCAAGAATATCAAGAAGAGAAAGAATAAGAAATGAAGTAATCAGAGAAAAAGTGAAATGTAAAAATTCAATTATTGAATTCATCGAACACAAACATCTAAAATGGTATGGACACGTCAGAAGAATGAGACAAGAAAGGCTTCCAAAATGCATACTCGACTGGACACCGAACGTAAGAAGAAAAAAGGGACGACCACCTACCACATGGATGTAAGAAGTTCAGTCAGCAATGAGGAAGAACAACGTTCCTGAGGGCTTATGGCAGGACAGAGAAGAGTGGAGAACAATAATTCGTAACTTAATGTAATCTAATATAGGTGCTGGAAAAATGTACTTACATTGTAAAACCAGAATAATAATGAATTAACATAATTAAAAATTGTACTGCATGTGACGTTTCCAGGCCCCTTTCAGGTCCGGGCCCTGGACCCAGAGGCCCACCCAGCCCCACCCTTGTGGGGGCCATGGGTGTGTTGCTATTAACCTGGTTCCGCTTTGAATACTTCAATAAAATTTTCGAGGAAACTTTTGTGTTTCCGATCTGTTTGTTCATTTATTACAAGAAGTGGTTCTTTTTCGAGTTGTAAAAGTATCTCCAATTCTTCCAAGATGTTAATTGTTGGTGCTTTAGGAGTAATGTGTAACACTTCGATAGCGCTTTGAACATCGTCTACTGTGTGATATTCAGTTTTTAAATCGTCAAAGAAAGTGGATGGATTGTTATTAGTTTGACTAACATGTTCACGAAAACGAACTCCGAAATTTCTCCCAGTTTGTCCAATATAGTATTTCTCGTAATTTTTACAGTGAATTTTACGTATACCAGGGTATGAGTAAATAAGTGATTTGCAAATATATGATTGTATTTTTGTTCTAATGTTGTGACGTGTTTGGTGTTCTTCAATATTTTGTTGATTTTGTCAGAAATATCACCCAGATATGTGGTAGGAATATATGCAGGTTAATGTGTTTTTGGATTATCTCTAGTGAGCGTAATTTCTTGTTGTGTGATAGGTAATTTGCGAGTGGTTATTTTGTTATATAATTTAATGATTATTTGTGGATTATAAGTATTTTGTTGCGCCACACATTGTAGTATCTGAATTTCGTTTTGGTCTAGAGTTAGGTTGATCAATATGTTGATCATACTGTGGGAATAGGCGTATTTGTGTGATTTTGGATGGCGTGAATAAACATGCATTTATAATATTATCTGAAGGACTTGCTTTTCGGTATATGTCGAATTTGATCTTTTTTTTTTGGGGGGGGGGGGGGGGTGATGCCTACACTAGACTACCAGTCTGCATTCTTATGAATACTACTATGTCTGTAAACACCATCAGAACTCCAGAGACTATTCTTTGCTGAGAGAGATTGCCAGTATATTTTTTCTGCTGAATTTCAACAGTTTCAAATGAAAAAGTACATGGGTTTGTCGCCAGGTCCCTATGTCAAACTGGCACAATATTTCGGCAACTGGACCTGTTGCCATCATCAGGTGCGCTGATGAACTGACTTCCTCGGAGAGGGGGCGGCATTGTTATTTCCTCCCTCCTTCCGCCATTCCTAATGCATTTACGTCGGCTGGCAGCGTCTTCCTAGTGCCTCCCTCCCTCCGCTGTCCACGCCATGCGGTGTACACTGCAGTGGCGGCTGGTGGGCTGTTTATTAGGAGGGGCGGCATGTCTCTTCAATTATACACGACATTTTGTCCCTTCACAACACATCTTGAACGGGGTGAATGTAGCATTAATTTTATTAGCTAGTTACGTAATTTAACCCTTCATCTAACACGACTTTTTCCTCCAATACTAAAATACGAACAAATTTACGCACAAATATGTCGTTTTTAATATTTTCTGCAGGCAATGGAAACCTTGTAACTCCATTTTATTAGATTTCACAAGAGACCCAAAACTGTACCTTAAAATAATATAAAGTAAGAAGTAAATTCGTTGTGTGCGTAACTATATGAGTAAGTGTTCAGAGAACACAAATACTTCGTCAGCGACAAACATATGTTACGGAAATTTGAAGACTGTAACCAACAAATGTGTAATACCATTGGTATGCTTATATTTTGGTATGTTTATATAAAGCAGGATTAAAGTTCCTAGTGAAACTACTTTTGCTTTTGCGCGCATTTTGTGTCTGTACAATGTTCAAATCAGGTCTCGGTGGTCCTAACCTTTTTAATTCCAACTTTCCTTCAAAAGTCAATTTTTCACTACCAAATGTTGAAATGTAGTTTACGCTATTTATATTATTCATTCTAAATAGGGAACTAGAGAAACAGGCAACAACATGCACCTTCACAACAACGACACTAGTATCACACGCACTGCACCTGTTAGAAACTGCCTGACCTGTGCCGACGCGCCTTTGTATATTTCGCGCCCTTGGCGCGGACGCCGTACTAAGCGGCCCGGTTCAGCACACTACCCCCACCCAAACCCCAGTACCCCCACTCACCCTAAGCGCCCGTTGCCAGCCTTTACACGGCGCGGACGGATCGCGTAGAGTCCGACAGTCAGCCCATTCTGAAAACATTCGCTGACCCTGGCTGGCAGACTACCTAGACTAAAAACATTGATCATTCACTTACACGGGCTGCTGCTACACGAAAATTATTCGAGTCGATTTGTGATTAACGATTGGTACGTATTCCGTGTTAGATATTTTTGGGAGGGCGCCGCCCCAAAGTCCTCAAGGAGTAGTCGCCACTGGTACAATGGCGGCATTTCCGCTGTTATAGATATCTGATCGTTATACGATATTTTATTTCTCTTCTCAATTGTGCTGAATGCAGGTATCCATGTTTCACTAAGTATGTAACCACTGTCAATATTAATCTGCATTTCCCTCACTCGGATCTAAATGGACTGTTTAATTATACAGCACCTGGAGCTAGACATCTGGGTCAGAACATTCGCATTCTTGTAGTCCACTATATGTAACTCAGGCAGTGTGTTCTGCGACTGCTGATTTGTTGGGCTGTTGTAGTCTAATGTGTCACTGATATTGACGACAGCGATCTTTGACAGTACGCAGTGTCTGACCAATGTAGGCCTCACCACATTGGCAGCGGATCTGATAAACTCCGGATTTACGTAGTCCAAGGCCATCCTTAAACCTTCCAAGCAAAGCCTTAGTTTTGGCAGGCGGGAAGAAAACATTCTTCACTTAGTGTTTTTGAAGAATACGCCCACGACAGTGCGTCTCAATATGGAAGAAATGCAGTGGCGACAGCCTCTTGAGTTTCCCCAACTGGTTCTGCCAGAGGTGCTGTCGGTGTATGACATATGGCTCTCTCAATCTGCCGCTCTGTGTAGCCGTTCTTGTGGAAAACAGTCTTTAAATGCTCAAGTTCTTCATTAAGACTCTCATTGTCTGAGAGGGTATGTGCCCTCTGTACTAGTGTTTTTAGCATGTCATTTCTCTGTACTGGATGGTGGCAGCTGTTTGTATGCAGATGTTAGTTGTCGTGCACAGCGTCCCATCAGGTCTTCTTCTAACCAGCCCATCCAGAATGGGAAGGTTTCCTTCCACTTCCAGGTTGTTTTTCTGACAGTAGTATAATGATAGCGGTATCGGATCAACAAGAATCGCCCGTCGACTTTAGTGTCACGAAGGTCAGGTACCCCCACCCCTCCTCCTCGGCCAATTGCCCAATCTCTGATCAAAGGATGCCGCCACCTCTCCTTCCCGGAACTACAGAACAAACAAAAGATGATTGACAGGTTACACGTAATTGCACTGACGCACTTGTAGGACATGTAAAAACCTAACTGTATGCCGCCACCACTGCCTCCAGACTTGACGCCACCTCCTCCCTCGGCCACTTGCCTGACCGCTAATCAAAGGACGCTGCCACCCACCCTTCCTGGAAGGACAGAACAAACAACACCACACTTAGTGATGATTAGTCCAGGACCTTTATGCAAAAAAAGGGCCTGAATAGGAAAAAATTAGGGGAGAGATGAAACCTCTTGCAATAGTCTCAGTTTGATAGACTAGTTAACATACTAAAAGTCCCCAAAGCTTCGGGCTGTGGAATTGCGGTTATAGTGTCATCAATATGGCGGCCTAAGAAACTGTAATCCTAGAATGGCTATAAAATCTCACAGGATTGACATAAAAACGTCAGTTTTGGACCAAATTACAGACAAAGATGTTTATATAGCAATATCATATGTATATATAACGTTTCTTCTGAGCTATACTAACAAAAATGAAAAAATATAATATTTTCAACCTTTTTTTTTAAGGTTATCTATTAATAACTGCGTAATTATGCAACGAAATGATGACTTTTTAAAAATTAATTATCTAACACATTCTTGGAAATTTAAAACAATAGCAGTACGTTTTTCCTATCATTAATAATAAGGGAGTTATCTGAAATTATTTACTGTAAGGTGTGATTATTCACTAGTCAGACTGTATGTTAGAATTTTAAGGAGATACTCCTTAAAACCTAGTTCAAGACATGCAAGAACATGTGAATATTATCAAAAGATACAGGGTGTCCAGAATAGGGCTCCCTGATTTCACAATGAAATATCTCGAAAACAAAGATGGATAGAGGAATGCAGTAAACGGTATGTGGCGACAAATTGTTGCAAAATTGCAACGTAACGTGCACCAGTGACCGTTTCTCGAATGAAAAAAGGGCCACTAATGCCTCTGCTGCATACTGCAGCCCACACATTAACTTTAGGAGAATAAAGGGGTTTCGCTACACACCAATATGGCTTTTCGGAACCCCAAAATCGCCAGTTCTGCTTATTCACGTATCCATTCAGCTGGAAGTGTGCTTCATCTGTAAACCAGATGCAGCCAACATCAAATCCTTCACTATCAATCATTGTGAGCATCTGATTAGCAAAGGCGACCCTTTGTTGCACAGCTCGTACGGGTATGGCCTGGTGCATTTGAATTTTGAATGGAAACGTGTAGGCTCCTAAGTATTTTCTGTGTGCTGGAACGTTTCAAACCAGTCTCAGATGCAATTCTACGGACGAAGGACATTGGATTTGGCTGAATAATTCCAGAAACTGTGGCGATATTTTCAGGTGTAACTGCGGTTTGCTTGAGGCCAACATACCCCACTAGATCATCAGTTACGCTGCCTGTTCGTTGAAATTTTGCGAAGAGCGTACGAATGGTTTTCGCATCGGGTCCTTTTGGAACATTAAATCGTGCTGGAAAACTTCGCCTTGTTGCCGTAGGACTCTCTTCTAACCTGTGGTACTCTAGCACCAGAAAAACGCGTTGTTCAATGGAGTACATGGTTTTAATCTCTTCCTTCGGTACGCTAACCTCCTTTCACGATTCAATGGTGGAACTGATCGCTCTGGGCTTCGGATCACTATTTATACTAGGCATTACGTATGGTGATTACAGCGCCATCTGTTAGCAGCTTTTGTAACTATTATTTCAAACTGCTGTATAAACTAGTTACAGATTTCACAATAAACATACCGTTTACTGCATTCCTCTCTCGATCTTTGATTTCGAGATATTTAATTTTGCAATCAGGGAGTCCTTTTCTGGACACCCTGTAGTAAAACTACAATTTCTATTGACATTGCACACATCTCAGCATTTATTTTAAAAAAAACGAATAATATATATCTAAATATTCAAAGTGCTGATTTGTATTATATATTTACATGAAAGACATGGATTCATTCATTCATATATACATATACATATATATATATATATATATATATATATATATATCATAGCTGCCAACTATTACGGATTGTCCGTAATTGTTACGGATGTATCATCTTATTTACGGAGTTACGGGAAGTTCGTAAAAAATTACGGAATTAAGACATTTTAAATATGATGTTTTAAGAAAATCGAAATGGGTATTGTTCATATTTAGCTAATCATAATGCTAGGGAAAGTTTTATTGATCGCAATGATTTTCTTCCTGAGTACCTAGAAAAGCTGTAGGAAACGTTAACGATAGCATTTTCACTGCAAAAAGTCCCGCATGTTCTTCTCAAAAAATAAAAAAAAATAAAAAAAGAATGTTCAAATGTTTGTTAAGCTTATGGGACTTAACTACGGGGTCGTTGTTGTTGTGGTCTTCAGTCCAGAGACTGGTTTGATGCAGCTCTCCACCCTACTCTATCCTGAGCAAGCCTTTTCATCTCCTCATAAGAACGACAACCCACATCCACTTGAATCTGCTTACTATACGCGTCTCTTGGTCTCCCTCTGCGATTTTTACCCCACACACTTCCCTCCAACGCTAAATTCACAATTCCTTGATGTCTAAGAATGTGTCCTACCAACCTATCCCTTCTTTTAGTCAAGGTATGCCAGAAATTTCTTTTCTCCCCAATTCGGTTCAGTACCTCCTCATTAGTTACGCGATCCACCCACCTAATCTTCAGCATTCTTCTGTAGCACCACATTTCAAAAGCCTCTATCCTCTTTCTGTCCACACTGCTTATCGTCCATGTTTCACTCCCATACAAGGCAACACTCCATACAAATGCCTTCAGAAAGGACTTCCTTAGGCTTAAATCAATATTCGATGTTAACAAATTTCTCTTTTTCAAAAACGCCTTTCTACCCATTGCCATTCTGCATTTTATATCATCTGTACTGCGACCATCATTTGTTATTTTACTGCCCAAGTAACAAAACTCATCTACCTCCTTTATTGTTTCGTTATCTAATCTAATTCCTTCAGCATCACCTGATTTTCTTACACTGCACTCCATTACCCTAGTTTTACTCTTGTTAATGTTCATCTTATATGCACCTTTCAGCACACTGTCCATTCCGTTCAATTGCTCTTCCAGGTCCTTTGCTGTATCTGACAGAATTACTATGTCGTCGGCAAAACGCAATGTTTTTAATTCTTCACCCTGAACTTTAATTCCTTCTCCAAATTTCTCCTTGCTTTCCTTTATAGCTTGCTCAATGTACAAATTGAACAACATTGGGGAAAGGCTACAACCCTGTCTTACTCCCTTTCCAACCACTGCATCCCTTTCATGCCCTTCAACTCTGACAACCGCTGTCTGGTTTTTGTACAAGTTGTAAATAACCTTACGCTCCCTATATTTTACTCCTGCTTGCTTCAGAACTTGAAAGAGTTTATTCCAATCAACATTGTCAAAAGCCTTCTCCAAATCTACAAAAGCTAGAAATGTTGGTTTGTTTTTTCTTAATCTATCTTCTAGGATAAGCCGTAGAGTGAGTATTGCCTCCCGTGTTCCTACATTTCTCCTGAACCCAAACTGATCTTCCCCGAGGTCGGCTTCTACCAGCTTTTCCATCCTTCTGTATATAATTCGTGTTAATATTTTGCAACCATGACTTATTAAACTGATGGTTCTGTAGTTTTCACACCTGTCTGCACCCGCTTTCTTTGGAATGGGGATTATAACATTTTTCTTAAAGTCTGAGGGTATTTCGCCTGTCTCATACATCCTAGACACCAGTTCAAATAGTTTTGTCATGGCTGGCTCTCCCAGAGACTTCAGTAGCTCTGACGGGATATCATCTACTCCAGGGGCCTTGTTTCGACTTAGATCTTTCAGTGCTCTGTCAAATTCATCTCTCAGTATAGTATCTCCTATTTCATCATCATCTACATCCTCTTCCCTTCCTACAATAGTGTCTCGAAGTTCATTTCCTTTGTAGAGCCCCTCTATATACTCTTTCCACCTTTCAGCTTTCCCTTCTTTGCTGAGAACTGGTTTTCCATCAGTGTCCTTGATATTCATAGAGCTGTTTTTCTTATCGCCAAATGTTTCTTTTATTTTCCGGTAGGCTGTATCTATTTTTCCCCTATTTATACATTCTTCTACATCCTTGCATTTGCCTTCTAGCCATTCCTGCTTAGCCATTTTGCACTTCCTGTCAATCTCATTTCTTAGTCGTCTATACTCCATTTTGCCTGTCTCATTTACTGCATTTTTATACTTTCTCCTTTCATCGATTAAATTTAGTATCTCCTGTGATATCCAAGGATTATTTGTAGGTCTTGCCTTCCTACCTATTTTGTCCTCTGCTGCCTTAACTATTTCATCTCTCAATTTTACCCATTCCTCCTCAACTGTTTTATTTTCCCCTGTTTCTCTCAATTGTTGCCTGAAGCTCCCTCTGAAATTCTTAAGAACTTCAGGTTCCTTCAATTTATCTAGGTCCCATCTCCTTATTTTCCTACCTTTCTGTAGTTTCTTCAGTTTCAGCCTACAGTTCATAACCAACAAGTTATGGTCAGAGTCTATGTCTGCCCCTGGGTATGTCCTACACTTCAAAACCTGGTTCCGAAATCTATGTCTTACCATTATAAAATCTATCTGGTATCTCCCGGTGTCTCCTGGTCTCTTCCACGTATACAACCTTCTTTTGTGATTCTTAAACCAGGTGTTTGTTATAACTAAATTATGTTCCGTGCAAAATTCTACCAGGCGGCTTCCTCTTTCATTCCTTTTGCCCAGACCATATTCACCCACTATCTTCCCTTCCCTTCCTTGTCCTACTACCGAATTCCAGTCTCCCATAACAATTAAGTTTTCCTCTCCCTTAATTGTCTGAATAATTTCCTTTAGCTCCTCATATATTTCTTCGATCTCCTCATCATCGGCAGAGCTAGTTGGCATATAAACCTGTACTACTGTTGTCGGTGTTGGCTTCGTATCTATCTTGACAATGATAATGCGATCGCTGTGCTGGTCATAGTAGTTTACCCGCATTCCTATTTTCTTATTCATTATCAATCCTACTCCTGTGATACCCCCAACTGATTTTGTATTTATAATCCTGTACTCACCTGACCAGAAATCCTGTTCATCCTGCCACCGAACTTCACTAATCCCCACTATATCTAACTTCAACCTATCCATTTCCCTTTTTAAATTTTCTAATTTTCCTACTCGATTAAGGGATCTAACATTCCATGCTCCGACCCGTAGAATGCCAGTATTGTCTTTCCTGATGATCACATCCTCCTGAGTAGTCCCCGCCCGGAGATCCGAATGTGGGACTATTTTACCTCTGGAATATTTTACCCGAGAGGATGCCATCATCATATGTTCATACAGTAGAGCTGCATGTCCTCGGGAAAAATAACGGCTGTAGTTTCCCCTTGCTTTCAGCCGTTCGCAGTAGCTGTGTGGCAAAGCCACATTAGCTGATGTTACAAGGCCAGCTCAGTCAATCATCCAGACTGTTACGGGGTCATCAGTCCCTAAACTTACAAACTACTTATGAACTGAAACTTCCTGGCAGATTAAAATTGTGTGCCGGAACCGGGACTCGAACCTGGGACCTTTGCCTTTCGCGGGCAAGCGCTCTACCGACTGAGCTACCCCGACACGACTCACGATGCCGCCTCACAACTTTACTTCCGCCAGTACCTCGCCTCCTACTTTCCAAACTTCACAGAAGCTCTCTTGCAAACACGCAAGACTAGCACTCCTGGAAGAAAGGATATGGTCGAGAGCTTCTGTGAAGTTTGGAAAGTAGGAGGCGAGGTACTGGCGGAAGTAAAGTTGTGAGGCGGCATCGTGAGTCGTGTCGGGGTAGCTCAGTCGGTAGAGCGCTTGCCCGCGAAAGGCAAAGGTCCCAGGTTCGAGTCCCGGTTCCGGCACACACTTTTAATCTGCCAGGAAGTTTCATATCAGCGCACACTCCGCTGCAGAGTGAAAGTTTCATTCTGGAAACATCCCTTAGGCTGTGGCTAAGCCATGTCTCCACCATATCCTTTCTTCCAGGAGTGCTAGTCTTGCGTGTTTGCAAGAGAGCTTCTGTGAAGTTTGGAAAGTAGGAGGCGAGGTACTGGCGGAAGTAAAGTTGTGAGGCGGCATCGTGAGTCGTGTCGGGGTAGCTCAGTCGGTAGAGCGCTTGCCCGCGAAAGGCAAAGGTCCCAGGTTCGAGTCCCGGTTCCGGTACACAATTTTAATCTGCCAGGAAGTTTCATATCAGCGCACACTCCGCTGCAGAGTGAAAGTTTCATTCTGGAAACATCTCTTAGGCTGTGGCTAAGCCATGTCTTCACCATATCCTTTCTTCCAGGAGTGCTAGTCTTGCGTGTTTGCAAGAGAGCTTCTGTGAAGTTTGGAAAGTAGGAGGCGAGGTACTGGCGGAAGTAAAGTTGTGAGGCGGCATCGTGAGTCGTGTCGGGGTAGCTCAGTCGGTAGAGCGCTTGCCCGCGAAAGGCAAAGGTCCCACGTTCGAGTCCCGGTTCCGGCACACAATTTTAATCTGCCAGGAAGTTTCATATCAGCGCACACTCCGCTGCAGAGTGAAAGTTTCATTCTGGTACTTATGAACTACTTACGAACTAGGTCGGTACAAATATCCATGCCCGAGGGGGGATTCGAACCCCCGACCGTAGTGGATGTTCTTCTCCTCCATAGCTACCAAATGAACGCCTACTCGGCAAGAGCTATGTAAATTCCTTTGTTCATAACTAGTACTTGGTCTTCCGTCTCAGCTAAACAGTCCAAGTGTCTTATCACGCGTCAGAAGTTAGCCAATTCGTTTTCGAAGAGAAAAGTTTCCACTGTTTTTTCTTTCTTTCTTTTTTCGCCTGTTTTCGTTTTTATAGCAGTGTTGTGCCGCTAGAAATAAATACGAGTTATGATATTTCGGCAAAATGTGACATTAATTGGGGTAGGTTGGTTTATTCGTTGTTTTAAAAACCAAACCATTTGGTATATAGTGTTACCTGCTAATGATTTTATATTATTATTTCATAAACGCAAGGAATTGCACACATATTTCTTTCTTCTGCAACTGTTAACTTTCCTTGAAGACAAGTGTTTGAAAATTGCAGGAATGTTTCTACGTCACCCTCGGTGTTTACAGAAATGATTTTTTTGGGTTATTCCTCCTAACCTGATCTTGTACATTTAGAATTCTTTCCTTTCGAGGAATATATTTATGAACGGAGTGTGTCATAAATATACCATTTAATAGTCTAAATAGGGCTTCTAAAAATTTTCTTGGAAGGATGCGCGTATGACCCCCAAACCCTCCTCCTCCTCATTGGTCTGTCGAATTATTACTGACAGTCTCTTCTCAAGGTTGGCAGCTATGATATTTACCAGCTCAACTGCCTGGTTAAAGGTGAGACACAAATTATTTTATCAAAAAGGCCCATTACTAACAATATTATTTTGTCATTGAATCAACTAATGAGGGTGCACTCTGACCAGCAATAATTAACACATATGTGCAAAAAATGAACAGATTGCACTCTGAACCCCAACACAGAGTGCCACACATATAAAATTGTTTTAATATAAATACCTGAATATTTTCACAAATTTGCGGTTAAAAATATGAATCACATCTTAAACATCTGATTCATCTTTCTCATCACACTCCTACAGACAGTTCATCATCATCCTCACCAAAATCGAGAATATTTGAGTTGCTGCACTCACTGCCATTGCAATATCCACACAAAATGAACACTGTAAGCCAACACTGCAACAACGACAATTTTGTTCACATCCAGATTCACATGCAAGATATTAACTTTAAGATGAAGTCGGGGGCAGGACGTTCTTGAGTTAAAACTGGCTGAAGAGAACTATTTCTAGAGACCCATCCCTATGAAGTGGGTAGCAACTCTTTGCTCCTCCACTTCTGCACCAGAAGATAAACACATTTTTAATGCTCTCTTGCTGCCGCAGATGTTGGATGAAGTTGAGCAAGATCTATATGAAAGGTGATTGGACGTGTTGCCACAGCTTTTAGGAAACGCAGATATCTAAGACTATTTAATGACATCGTTCCTTTAGGTGCACCATACAATGCTAACAGAAATTCCTCTCCTGCTTCAGTTACTTCTTGAGCATTTGTGCTGTAATTATTGAAAATACAAGCATATCTGTCAACCTTCACAACATAAACATCAGGAGATCAAGTTTAAAAAATCAGGAGATTCTTCAAAAGTCCAGGAGATACGTACTATTACAATTTAGTACCGACCTTAACTGATTTTAGTTTTACCCGTGATCTCACAAGGCTTTTTAATGGCTACGAAAAAAGAAACTTTGCATCAGCCCAAATGTTAATTACATGCTGCTTATTTGTAGCCAGTCCAAGTAATTTGATTTCTGGATTAAAACAAAAATAGTTGAGAGCTGTATTTTTGTGCTATAAAGCTATCAGGGAACATTTTATGGAATGGTAAATTGTACTCTAAAATAAAAGATGTCTAGTACTCACCATGTATCACACGATCATTTTCACATTTATCAGCAAATTTCATTTTTGTATTTTTACTCATACACGTCTCACATGTACTTCTTTGTTTGCATGTGTTTTGATACATCATTCTTTTCCTCCATGTGATATGGAAACATCACATCGAGAAACAGTACAAAATACAAATAACAGACCTTTCCTAAAGTTGATAATGGATGGAAATCGCTCAAAAAACTGCTTCAGAAAAACAGTTATACTTTTTGCCACATTGGAACACACACCACCGGATCGAGATTGCACACTCACGTAAAATAGCTTTTTGCATGAAAGTTGCCTTTCTGAAATTTGAGTATGAAACTAACACTCCTATCTACTCGAAAGATTTCCATCTGCTGAAAAAACCACACAATGACAAAACTTCATGTTCAAAGAGAGTCCTACGTCAAACCAATACGAATGTTTCTGCAAATGCGCAGGAAAGAGCAGAAATACTTGATACACAAGTCGTGTGTCGATCAAATATTGATTAAACTGATAATAGGCCAAGGACTTTTGACTAATGGCAAAAAAATCAGGTTTTTAAAATGAATGTTAGGTTTCAGGATAAAAACTAAAAATCAGGAGAAATAGTGACAAAATCAGAAGGTGGGAGATAGTGAAAAATCGGGAGACTCCCACCTAATTGGGATAGTTGGCAGGTATGTAGAAGTAATTTTACATAGATTAGGCTGTGTTTGGAGGAGTTTGAATGCAATTTTCTTCCCTTGGCCAAACAAGGACAATGTCGTGTCACATCTGGATACAGCATACAAAAATAACATACCTTGACATAAATATCCAAGTGATTCTTGGAGGGATGTAATATGGTAAGTCATTGAAAGGTCTTTTCCCACATACAACTTCTAAAAGTAAATGGGTATGTTACCAGGAGCAAATTCAATTAGAAGGGCGTATAAATCAACATCTGTACCAAACACCATAGTTGTTGTTTGGTTTTGGAAGAGACTAAACAACGACGGTTATCAGTCCCTTGTTCCAGTCAAAGAGATAAAACTTTTTTTTTAAGCGATCCGAAGTGAATGCATTAACAAGTCAAAGTTTAAAACTTACAGACTAATAGAAAGAAAGGATACGATTAAAAACGAAGAAGGGATAAAACAGCTGAAACAGCACAAGAGTGTTTTTGCTGGGTGGTCACAAGGATATAAGGAACACACCCAGCCACTCTGGAACACGTTAAAACCACCCACCTAACAGACTTAAGCAGGCGGAGGACAGACAAAAACGACAGAGCGGCCTGACTCGCCAAGGGCGAAGACAGCATCTTGAATGGCTCGCACCACTGTATGTTTGGGTAGAAACTGGTCGAGGGCCTGTAAGCCACTCAGGGAGTCGCTACAGATGACGAACGACCCCCTGGGGCGAGCTCTGAGGTATTCAAGAGCTCTCAAAATACCGACCAGTTCTGCGGTGAAGATGCTGCTTCCACAAGGCAATAACCGCTGTTCGATGTGGTCACCATATATAAAGGCATATCCAGCATGGCCATCGACCAAAGAACCGTCCGTGTAATGAATGTGTGCTCCGTGAAATGTGTCAAGCAGTGCATAGAACCGGCGACGGAGAAGCAGTGGTGAAATCGAGGCTTTCATATCCCGGGACAAGTCCAGCCGAAGCTCCAGGCGAGGAATTTTCCAGGGGGGGATACGGGGGGAGTAATGGTAAGGTGGAGGAAGGGGTAAGGAATCAAGTGAGGAGAGAAGGGAACGGACACGGACCGCAATCGGGAGACCCGACCTGGGCCGACGTCGTGGGGAAGGGAGTGCAGAAAGTGGGAAGAGAAGCCTGTGGTTCGGATGGCGGGGTGAAGCATGAACCGGGCAACGTAACTCACCAACAACCGTTGCCGGCGATACCGCAGAGGGGGAACACCAGCTTTAGCAAGAAGACTCGTTACGGGACTGGTGCAAAAAGCCCCTGTTGCGAGACGCACACCTGTGTGGTGAACAGGGTCTAGGACCCGCAAGGCAGAAGGGGCTGCTGAGTCGTACACCAAGCTCCCGTAATCAAGCTGCGACAGAATGAGAGACTTGTAGAGCTGAAGAAGGGTTGAACGTGCTGTATGGCTGAGGAATCGAAGAACATTTAAATGCCGAAAACACTTCTGTCGCAGCTGACGTAGGTGTGGCACCCAAGTCAGCCGGGAATCGAAGACCATGCCCAGGAAGCGATGTGTTTCCTCGACCTGAAGTAGGTCCCCATCCAAGTAAAGCTCTGGGTCAGGGTGAACTACCCGACGGCGACAGAAGTGCATCACGCGGGTTTTTCGGACGGAGAACTGAAAGCCGTGAGTAGAAGCCCATGAGCTGCAGCCGCCGTTCAGCTACGCCGATGCTAACTGAGCTGAAATACAAGCAGAAGTCATCGGCGAACAGGGAGCAACGACCGATGACCCCACAGCCGCAGCAAGACCGTTAATTGCCACTAAAAACAACGGGACACTGAAGACGGAGCCCTGTGGGACACCGTTCTCTTGAATACGGGGGGAGCTAAAAGATGCCCCAACCGTCACCCGGAACGAGCGATGGGAGAGGAAATTACGAATAAAAATAGGAAGGGCACCCCGTAAGCCCCAGTCATGAAGAGTTGTTAAAATATGGTGGCGCCAGGTGGTGTCATACGCCTTTCGTAGGTCGAAAAATACAGCTACCAAATGCTCACGCCTAGAAAACGCCGTGCGAATGGCCGACTCCAGTGACACGAGGTTGTCAATGGTTGAACGGCCCTGGCGAAAGCCCCCTTGTTGTGGAGCAAGGAGTCCGCGCTCTTCAAGGATCCACATAAGCCGCCGACTCACCATACGTTCGAAGAGCTTGCAGAGAACGTTGGTGAGGCTGATCGGACGGTAATTGTCAGCCACCAGGGGATCTGCACCAGGTTTCAGCACCGGGATGATAGTGCTTTCCCGCCACTGCGACGGGAAAGTGCCCTCTGCCCATAGATGGTTAAACAGGGCGAGAATGCGGCGTTGAAACTCTGGTGAAAGGTGTTGGAGGAATTGGCCGTGAATCCTATCCGGTCCTGGAGTTGTATCAGGACACGCAGCAAGGGCAGTTCGGAACTCCAACTCGCTAAACGGGTCGTTGTATATTTCCCGACGACGAGTGCGGAAGGACAACTTTTTCCGCTCGGCCCGCTCTTTGAGGGAGCGGAAGTCGGCACTGTAAGTGGCAGTCGCAGAGCATTGTGCGTAGTGGTCTGCCATGTGCTTGGCGATAGCTGTTGGGAGCGTGCAGAGCACACCCTGGATGGTGAGGGATGGGATTCCTGTCGGCGGGCGGTAGCCAAAGACGCGCCGGACTTGCGTCCATATCTGAGTCAGGGAGGTGCGGGAGCCGATACTGGCTACATACCGCTCCCAGGAATCCTGCTTGCTCTGGTGTATTAGTCGTCGAGCACGCGCACGGAGGCGTTTAAAGGCCACCAAATTCTCCACGGATGGGTGGCGTCAATGGCGCTGGAGCGCTCGCCGACGTTCCCAGATAGCCTCAGCAATTTCCGGTGTCCACCAAGGCACGGACCTACGCCTACTGGAACCGGTGGTTTGTGGGACTGCTACCTCAGCGGCCATGACTATACTGTCAGTCACCTGCTGGACTGCATTGTCTATGTCATCTGGAAGTGGTGCAGCGATGACAGTGGTTGAAGCATAGATTGGCCAGTCAGCCCTACGGAGACACCAATGGGGTAAGCTGTCTGCAGCTTGGTACTGCCGGAGCGACACAAAGATTGGGAAGTGGTCGCTGCCACACAGGTCCTCATGCACATGCCAACCAAGGTGTGGTCGAAGGCTGGGGCTGCAGATGGAGAGGTCGATCGCTGAATACGTGCCCTGTGCCACGCTAAAGTGCGTGGGGGCACCTGTATTCAGGAGGCAAAGGTCTTGTTGCGCCAGTAATGTCTCAACATCCCTACTGCGGCCTGTGGTCTGGAGTCCACCCCACAGAGAGTTGTGGGCGTTGAAGTCCCCCAAAAGGAGGAATGGTGGGGGAAGTTGGGAGACCAGAGCAGTAAGGGTGTTGAGAGACACGGCCTCATCCGGAGGAAGGTACAAGCTGCAGACAGTGAACTCCTGCGTTGCCCGGATTCTGACAGCTACTGTCTCAAGAGTGGTGTTGAGTGGCACTGGGGCACTAGGTACAGTGTCCAGGACATACAGGCAGACACCGCCTGACACCCTGTCGTAAAGGGTCCTGTTGCGGTAGTAGCCCCGATACCCACGGAGGGCAGGGGTGCGCTGTGCTGGAAACCATGTCTCTTGTAGGGCGATACAAAGTGCAGGGTAGCGCCACAGTAATTGGCGCAGCTCAGCCAGGTGATTAAAGAAGCCGCCGCAATTCCACTGGAGAATAATTCGTTCTCCACGCTCTAAGGCCATAAAAGGAAAAGAACAGAAGATCATTCCATAGGAACATCTGCTGCTTTTCGATCAGGATCAACAGAATCTAAGACTATAGACTCAGGTGAACCTGGTGGAGCAGATCTCCTATGGTCAGGCGAACCAAGAAGTGCGAGATCCTCAGCAGAGGCGAGGATCTCGACTTCATCCTCTGAAGCAGAGAATGTGGGTGTGGGTGGCTTGGAAGCCACCAAAGAATCCTTTTTCTGTCTTTCCTTTTTCTTGCCCTCTCGCTGGCCCTTTGGTGTTGAGGGCCGTGGGGGCTTCTCAGACGGGGCGGCAGGAGCTGACGAAGAGCAGGTGGCCCTTCGATCAGCAGCCGGGGGATCCTTCAGCCATTTGCCGGGATCCACCTTCCCACGAGGAGAAGCCTCGGAAGGGAGTGTCCCATGGGACCCCTTCCGGGCGAGAGGAGCCGGAGAAGGCTGTTTTTTCTCCTGCTGTGGAGTGGGGACAGACCCCCCCCCCCGAGGTGGTTTATCCGTTGCTCCCAACGTGAACAGTGTGGGAGCAACTGAAGGAGTGGTGCCCCCAACTGCCAAGGGGGCAGGTGCAGTGGTTCGGGCCTGGGGGCCCGCTGGCATTAGTGGTACAGGTGGTCATGAGGTCGATGGTGAAGCTACAGAGGCGTATGAGGTGGTCATGGTCACAGGATGGAGTTTTGCATATTTGCGCTTGGCTTCTGCATATGTCAGCCGGTCCAGGGTCTTGTACTCCATGATCTTACGCTCCTTGTGGAGTACAGAGCAGTTGGGAGAACACGGAGGATGCTGCTGGTTACAATTGATGCAAACTGGAGGTGGGGTAAAGGGGGCGTCTGGGTGGGATTCACGCCCGCACTCCCAACATGTTGGGTTGGCATCACATCGGGAGGACATATGACCAAACCTCCAGCACTTGAAGCAGCGCATAGCGGGAGGAACGTAGGGCTTTACGTCCATCCGGTAGACCATCACCTTGACCTTCTCAGGCAATGAATCGCCCTCGAAAGCCAAGATGAAGGCACCGGTGGCTACCCTGTTGTCCTTCGGACCCCTATAGATGCGCCGGATGAAATGCACACCTCACCGCTCCAAGTTAGCTCGTAATTCGTCGTCAGATTGCAACAGAAGATCCCTGTGGAATATGATACCCTGGACCATATTTAAGCTCTTATGTGGCGTAATGTTAATGGAAACATCACCCAGCTTGTCACAGGCTAGCAAAGCCCGTGACTGGGCCGGGGATGACGTCGTTATTAGAACTGAGCCAGATCGCATCTTCGACAGACCATCGACCTCTCCATATTTATCTTCCAAGTGTTCCACAAAGAACATTGGCTTTGTGGACATGAAAAATTCCCCATCCGTAAGTGTACACACTAAATATTTTGGAGCATAAGCCTCACCCTGAACTTTCGCCCTACGTTCCTCCCACGGTGTAGACAGGGAAGGAAACGTTTGGGGGTCATAATGCGTAGCATTATATTCACTTCTACCGCGCTTAGAGATGGCGGTTGTACGTCCGCCAACGTTTCGTGTTCGTTTTATGGTGTTCCCACGAGCAGCAAGGGAAATAAGCGTCCACCCAGACAGAGCCCCGCTTGCCTGGGTAAGCCTTATACAACTGAGGTGCAGCAGGTTCCTCAGAGGTTGCTCGCTAGCGGCTGTTCAACCTCAACAGCCATGCATCTCCTCGGCACGTAGCACACCTTGAGATTGAGTTTTTTTTAGAGAGGTTTGTACCGTCCTCGCGACCCGGGCGATTAAGCCAAGATCCCCGGGCTCTGAAACGTACAACGTTCCACTGTCGCGCCGAACGATGGTCGTTGAAGCACGCACAGAGCTTACGGTGTAGCGGACTGTTGGCGTGACACAGCCCACGGCTCAGGACCCCGGGTTCGCCAAGCCCGTACCCAGCAAATTAATGCTGAGCCCCTGAGGGAAACACCATAGTTGCCTTCTCCTTTGCCATCTCCAGTGCTATTCCAACAATCAGTTTATCAACATCAGCCTGTGATTTCCGGCTCAAAATATTACCAAATTGCAGATGACTTCTTAAAACAACAATAAAACATTTCTTATGTCCAAAATTTTCGGAAATTTTTCTTGGCACACTTGTGCACATCATATTTTCTGTCAAGTGGATGACAAGTGACTGACATTTTGCCTAACGTTGTCTGTGCTCTTCACTTTTGGTGCTGCACGTTGGATAACAATAAAAAATGATAACGTAGTTATTACCAAAATGTTTCCTCACATAATATACGTACGGTCCATATAATTCCTTGTAAATCAAACATTGTGACCAAACAGCTCTTCGCAATATATATTCACCATCTACAACATGGGCAGAATCTTCAGGAAGTGAGAGATGCTTGTCACTTGATGTACTGTTATCTAATATATCATAAAAACTGGTTTTGTGATGTAATAATCATCAAACAAGGGTAAGGGATGAGTTGTCAGTTCATGGTTTAAGCATTTCTGAGAATCCTCATCAGTTTTTGCAACACAACTAACTCTGAAGAATAGCTGCATGGTGTTAATAGGTGTAACAATGTCATCGTTGATCTTGACAGCGCTAGTCACGTGTGCTAATGTTTTCACCTTGTCACTATGATGTAAATGAACATCAGTGAATGTTTTCCCACAATTCGTCCAACTGCAGCTTTTCCAACATTAACTGCATCGTCACAGTTAATAGCCTCACTTGCTATAATACCACTTGATAATCATATGAGTTCAGAACGATATTGTGAGTGGAGAATGTCAGGCGAATCACGCCATCACTTTTGGAGAATCAATATTATCACATGTTTGTCGTGATTTCCTTAGCTGCATGTGTTGGTCAGAGGAGGTTAGTTCTATACCACATATTTCTCAAAGTATTGAATGAGCTCTGAACATGCATACATCCCCTGCACCCACTGATTTAGGGTACTACTCATTATCCCACGTCCATGTGTCAGGCCACCAGATGATCTGAACAATCTCATCAATACTTGTTCTATCCTCTTGTCACTCCAATTACCAGCCCCCATTCTGCTGGTACATCTAATCACAATCTGTCCTGTGGTGACATTATTGGAACTCTTGTGGTGTCAGCCTGTTTTCAAGTGTTGACATCTGTTCTATGCATAAATGTGCACACTTTGCATATCGAAGCGGCCCAGCTACATGAAAAAAAAAAAAAAAAAAAAAAAAAAAAAAAAAATAAATAAATAAATAAATAAATAAATACTCATATTTTTCACCATTTCTACATGCAATTCCCAATCACCTCAAGCTCAGCATGGACAAAAAGCATTATTATGCTAAATTTTTCATAGTACTGCAGACAGAATTTGGCACTACAAATGCTACACACTCACATTATGTCACTATTCTAGTAACGTGTAAGCTGCTCTTGAGGAAGTGTGGGAAAACTGTATTGCAGAACATGAGTGACTAGTGAAAACTTACACTTTTCGGTAAACAATTTCAATAACCCCCTTATTAGTAATAGTAGGAAAAACATATTGATATTATTTTAAAGCTCTAAGAATGCGCTACAAGATTAATGGAAAGAAAGTGTCAATTTGTTCCATAATTACACAGCTATTTATCAAAAAACTCCAAATATTTTCTCCATTTCGATTAACGTAACTCAGAAGGAGTTTTAGATATACATTATACACTGTTACATAATAATTTTTCACACTTTCCTCTGCAATTTGGTGCAAAAAATACCTTTTTATCTTAATTCTGTGGGAATTTATAGCCATTCAAAAATTACAAAGCAAATATTTAGGTCGGTCATATTGATGTCATAACCGTGATTCCACAGCCTGAAGCTTCGGGGACTTTTAGTATGTTAACTAGGCCATCAGACTGAGACTATTGCAAAAGGTTTCATCTCTCCCCTAAATTTTTCCTATTCAGTGTATAAAGGTCCTGGACTAGATGGTCACGACCGCCTCTGACGAGTTTCGTGCGAGTTTCGTCCCCGCCCCCATGCCATCCACCACCGCTCCCTATGAATTTTATTTAATTTGTATATCAATTTAATTGTAACAACCTACGATTTTAGCAGTAACAAGGCAACTGCCACCACAAGTAAGCACTTGTGTGAGCACAGCCCTCCACCCCTGCCCCACCGACAGCCCTAAAGATTGCCGCCCCCACGTGACTCGAACCCGCGCTGCTAAAATAAAAATTGTATTTTTACAAAAGTTATTTCTTATTGATGCTCACCAACATTGGAAAAAAGGAACCAATTGTTCCATACTTCGGACAGTACAATTACCTGGAACAACATCAAACATGTCCGCCTCCACAAGTGCTCACTTGTGCGAGTGCTGTCCCCACCTCCGCCCCCAGGCCATTCACGAACACTCCCTATTATTTTTTGCATATCAATTTAATTTATGCATTAACAATTAGAACTTTAACATATAATTCGCATATCAGTTTAACAGTAACTTAAGGGCAGCCACAGCCCTCCCCCGCCTCCACCAACACCCTTAAAGATTGCCGCCCCCAGCTGACCCATCCAGCACTAGATCCCGGGCCCCAAAAAATTTTTTTTACTAATGTTATTACTTTTAGATGTACACCAACATTGGAAAAAAGTGCCAATTATTCTGATGCTAAATGTTTAAACAAAATATCATAACGTTTTATTATTTTAAGCATTCTCTCTCCAAGCTCTTTGCATAGACTACATATACAACAGCCAACATACGTGTTTAATAATAGCGCAGGTTAGATAATAAATGGGATGTAACAATAACGAACACCACAAACTTATGTATCACGTATTATGTTCGAGTATAATGCCATTTCTGGAGACTAGAAATCTGCTCTGTAGGAATCAGCCAAACACCGACGGGTGGCTTGCAGAGTATGGATGTAGAACAAATACTCTTTCAATGACCAGATAATTTAAAACCAATTGTAGCCAGGATCAAACATTTGTTACTACCCAAAAGAAAAAAAAATGGTCCATTTTGGAACTCAACCGCCACCTTAGATCTATAAGCAAAACAAATGTATCTCTTCATTTAGACTATGTCTGCAACAGCCGACAACTGTGTTAAAAATTAGCGACCATACCCTGTTACGTTTCCTTAGATCGATGTCTCCCAACCAGTATTTCGACAGTAAGTTTTCGGTCTTCTGTAATTCACTTAATACACAGTTCTGCGCCTTCTGAGAATTCAGGTAGTTTAATTTTACCTCTTATTTCCTTGCTAAAGCAGTACACATCTTCTTGTATATACCTATCAAAACAAAGCAAAAGGAATCTCTATCGACCATGTCCTGTCACAAAGCTCCAAGTCTTTACAACATGTAACTGACACAGGTCAAATTTGCAAATACAAATAATCAAGCACTCCAGAAGATGTTTAAAATCGTTCTTATATACGTTTAAACAAAGCTCAACCTTATTATAGAACGGTATATCCTTGGAGAGTTACAATAAACAATAAAAAAAGGTGTAAAATAATTAAAGATAAACTGTTTACCAATTTCTAACTGTCTACATTACAACCGTTTTTTGAAAGCAGTGACCTAACAAACATTCCTTTTCGATTGACGCTCGCCAGAACAACAACCACAGAACCGCAAACATCTCCCTCCCTAACCAAGAGGACATAAAACTAATACATTACCTGCTTGATGCAACACAATTACAACAGATTTTCAGTTCAGTAGAACAAGTTCGACCCGCCCTTTACCTAAAATATAGACAAAAATTCTTACCCCTAACACAAATCAAGCACCTTTCCTGCGATTTCCTTTTCCACTCCACTAAACCAAACTCAGATTGATTTTTTTAATTACAGGTAGCTGGCTACCACAAACTAAGATGCCTAGAATGCTAACCTAAACACAACACCAGAAACATTTACAGCCAACAAACCTAGCATATTTCGAAGTTCTATGCGAAAGTACAGACGATGACAGATGATCCATCTTAATAATAATAGTAGACATTGCTTAAACACAACAAAATTTAGTAGACCCTCTAGAGATGAAAACATTCAACAACGAGGTCGTCTGAGCTATCATCCTATCTCAGAATAGTATGACACAACCAAAAATGTTTAAAGAGAATAGTAGTACACCTTAGGTCTCCAAAACAACAGCACATAGTGCAGGAAAACGCGACATCGATCATAATATTTCTACGCATTACCATGCAATCGCAAACTAACCCTTAAGACCACAAACGTTCCAGAGTTCGCTAGATTTACAGACACACCAGTCAATTTTCAGTGTTCTTATTAACACCGCAAAACACAGTACAAGAACTGCTGTCTAATGAATTGATGGGAGTGACACACAGTACAGGGCCGCACTTTGTAAATATTGGCTGCCCCTGTTTCCGATGTAGCCCATAAGTGTGTATTGCAACCTCCAGCCCAAAATGACTGTTATAAAATTGATAAGGTGAATACCGGTAGCTTTATGAACACCAGAACTTTTGATTAGACAAATAAATATTTTCATCATCAATTACATTAAACAACCAGTTCCGACTGCTCTATCGCGTCGCCGTTCCCTATACAGCTTCCTTCCAGGCTAAAGTAATGGGTGGATACTAGGTACTCGCACATGCTCAGTTTGTTAAAAAAACAGCGAAATCATGTGGGATGCCCAACAACAGGAAGCTGGAGGTGAGAGCTCCTAGTTTAACATTGGCTAGCCCCACTTTATAAGGTACAGCCACACAATTCCCTTGAGATTTTGTCAAGTGCGTCCTGCCGAGTTTTGCTACAGCATTCCACGTGACGTCACAATACTGCCGCCAGGTAGGAGAAATGGTAACTTTGCATTGTGTCCATGACGAACTTGTAGAATTTACTATGCATGTAAAAGTTAAAAGATCAGAAATAATTTACCACTGCAAACATATGGGATCAGTCGTAAATTAAACACCACTAACACACGATCAAACAGGGAATACTTCGTAACGTACACAGCGCAAAGTTTTAAGAACATTATCCTAAATCGACTTCTTTCAAATGTTTGTTAAGCTTAAGGGACTTAACTGTGGGGTCATCAGTGCCTAAACTTACAAACTACTTATGAATTACCTTATACTAAAGATAATTCAAACATCCATGCCTGAGGAGGGATTCAAATGACCGACTGTAGCGGCAGTGTAGAATGTGACTGGTGCGCCGCAGAATGCTCGGCTACTGAGGGCGACTCAGCTTCTTTAGAGCTCTAATGCAGCACATCATCATCCACAACTGGAAACAGATACTGAAGCGTATAATTTAAACACTTTTTACTTAAATTCTACCCCGACTAGTCTACGACACTACGTAACAACAACCATCTCCAACTCATCAATAGAACAACAACAAAATGATCTAACCATCCCAGCTCTTTTCTACTAATGTTCTAAACTAACTAGCAAGTGGCGACAATCTCGGTACCTCTGCATCGTGAGTGGTTTTCTCTGGAACATCTAACCAATTGATCATTCATCTTTCTGCATTGCGTACTCCACCAGAAGCTTTTTTTGACATGTTTTCTATCAGTCATTAGACCACATACCTCGTACGTTTGACAATAACTCGAGGACAAACAGTCATCGTATTGCTCCTTCTAACAAATCAATACTCCCAATAAACATCTGTAACACACCCAATTACACCGTAAAAATGACTGACACATATAGAACAGCTAACAAGGAATGATCCAGATCAACACCAAGCTCTTTTCTTATATGTATATCTAATACTTACAACCAACAACGAAAAAAAAAAAAAAAATAATTCTATACCATTTTGAACTAATGCAACACTGAAAATTTTTATCGACCGCCAAGAGCAGTCCTTTAGAGACTAAAGGAACGATTAAACACGCATCCCAATGAAGGTAACTACCCATCTTTAAATCACCAAACCATAGGGTTTATTGAAATCTACACTTCTAGACTGAAGAACAATAATTTACCACCGCAAACATCTCCGCTACGTTATCAAGAGACGTCCAGTTGTCAAGTAAAAACACACCTAAAATACTAGATAAGTCCCAATACATAAGCATACTACTAAGTATCAATATGCAGTCCACAATTGCAGAACACCTCTAGATTGCAACAAACCGTATGACTAAACAGACCGAAATCGGTATTTTGCACAAGCCACGATACATCGGCTGCACCAGATTGCAAATACACGAGAGTTAATTTTACGAAAAACGATATTACTTCTATCATCAGCCATAAGAATAAAAACAAAACTGAACGATTTCTCACAGCTATACCAGTGCTCTTAATGCAAGATTGACACAATAAAGGCCATAAAGAGACATCAGCGCACAATCTTATTACTGACAAATACTGCAACACTTCTATGGATCATTTCCTCGCAAGTGACACAAACGAGGCATTTACTGCAGGAGTTTACTACAACAGCCATTATAACTTGCATTATGAAAATATACTTAGCAATAACTTTCTTTTTTCTTCTTCACACACACACACACGAGAGAGAGAGAGAGAGAGAGAGAGAGAGAGAGAGAGAGAGAGAGAGAGAGAGAGAGAGAGAGTTTGATGAGTGCTAAATTGCGATGTAAACAAACGCTTGCTTAGCTGTAGACTAGAACAGCACAGAAATACATCTCCGATTACTGATCAACTAACAGATACTCGAAGCAATGCTCTTCTGACACGTAACCTATCTTCCGCTATTTTCTCCTACATCCAGTAGTATTACCAGTTCCATTGAAGTGTCTCTTAGACCCTGGTTCAAGAAGTCATCTGCTTGCAAAGCTGCATGTTTCACGCACTTCACCCAGCCATCCTGCTGAGTAACAATGTCAAGAGCTTCTTGGGTTAGCTGCTTGACATCAGCATGATGGGAAGAGAGTGTGGTTTTTTTTTTCTTTTTTTTGTAGCTGCTTCTTGTTTTATCTGGTCCCATGTCATTTCAATGGGGTTATACTGGCAGTGATACAGAAGCAGATGTACCACTTTGTGTGTCCCATTTAATTTGCCAATTGATCTAATTAAAAAGTCTTTTTGGCCACTAGGATTTCTGTCTTGAACAGAAGTTCAGCCTTCATTACATCGACTGAAAATGAATCATTTTAACCACTCCATTATATCTGTCTAGCGCCAATCTGAATGTGGCAGCTTTTCTGTTTGATAACATCAGCTACCATTCCATTCAATCACAAGAACTGACCCTTCTTCCAATGCAGACAATAGTTGAATAAACCAATACTGAAATCTCTCTCCATTCATTTGTGAATGGTAAGTGGATCCATGAACTTTTTGCACAACAGAAAACAAGTTTGGCCTGTGTTTGGGCAATAACCAGTAGGAACTTTCAAACCACCGTTTCCTTTGCAATTGTGCCATATTTATTAGTATGGTTCTGTGAAACCCATGTCTCATCTACATACATTGTAAGCATGATGTCATCAGCATGAAAAAGTGAATTGTACAAAAAATCTTGGCTCTTGCTGCTGCAATGTCTGTGTGTTCTGTTAAAAAAATTCTGTCCGTCATTGCACTTCCTGAACCTGAAACCAAGTGAGGAGAGAAGATGAAGAACAGAGGTCTCCAAGCCAGAAAAATGTTCACACAGAGATCAAGTATTTTCTTAGCCATTGGATATTCTGTGATAATAACCTAGAACAGTTCTGCACACAAGTTCATTGTTGAAATTGTCAAAATCTGTACATTTCCATTCTCGTTTGCATTCCTTTCTTGCCGAATTAAAACTGTCAACAACCAGAGATTCTGCCGATATTACTGACTTGCTAATGCATGCCACAATCTTGGCTGAAATACCACAGGCTTCTGCTATCAGTTCATGAATTTGCGCAAAATTCCTACGTTTTTAAATTGCCAAACATGTCGGGGCACCTGCCTATGAAACACCCAACACACTGAAATCTAACGTCAACACGAAGTTGCATGGATACACTGAACATTCAGCTGGCTCTGACAACACAGCTAACAGTACCCATATGGTAATAAAGCTGTGAGGTGGGTGAAATGCATCCTTCAGCCCCTGCTGGCATCAGGCAGCACATGTGACTGAGACCCTATTTTCATGTTGGCCACTTTAGTAGGGTATTCCAACCGGCCTTCATTTACTCAATTGTGTACTTCATATTAGAAACAAAAACAGTCATCAAAAGTAATAATATCCATACAAATGGCTACTTCACTAAGTTGAAGTGATTGTTAACTATTTATATTTACTCCCACAAATATGTGCAGCAAGAACACATTCTTGTAGCCAAATGAACCCCAATTATTCTGAAAAGTCATTATCAAGACAGTGTAGATAATGGAATCCTGTGAGATGATGCTGCAACACAAACCCAATCAACTGGTTTTTATCAAACCACATCACATTCAAAGAAGTGTTCTTGAAATTTCGTCTCAATGGCATGAAAGTTTTCTTCGGATCACTGACAAGAATTACAAGTGTAACTGATGCTGTCCTCGGTGGAAGTGACTTCATCAGTGAAAAGTGAAAATTGTATTACTAGGATATTTTGCATCCAACAACAAAATTTCAATTGTCTATTGTCATCACCTTCTTGAAGGTGTTTTATGTGCTTTAATGAAACTTGTGGGGTATGAAATGGCAACCATACTCTTGGACGTGGAACACCAATATGTACCGCAATTGGTGTTTTGAAGGTTTATGCACTTCCAACTAAATAATGCTCCTACTTTATCCACATATTGTTCATTTAATATTCACAACCAATGACTGCTGGGCAATGAACCATTGTAACAGTAGTGAACACACAAACACTCTTGAATCTGGTAGTATTCAATCAGGAAATCATATGACATTTTCTCCACACACAGCCGCAATACAGTAAAACCTCATTTTTATGTTCCCAGTTTTTACACTTTCCTGCCATTTACACCATTTTTTGTCAGTCCCGTCAAATTTCCTGTGTTCACAATGTTAATTCGCCCTCATTTTTGCATTATATTTACACTTTTACTGCATTTTACGCTTTTTGAAAGCATGTTCGTGAAGAAAAAATTACGAAATCTACATAAATTGATGCTAGCATGGCTTTCCCCTTAAAGTATAGCACATAAAAATTATTTGCAGTCGAGTTTCTTGACACTTTGCATTTCATCAAACATATATTTTGCGTATCATTGTTGGCAGTATGTATCTAGTTGACTTACGACGCGCTGATTTGTAACGATGTAGTTCCTCTTTCCATTAGCTTCTTTGCCACAGTGGCTGGCATGTACTCAAACAATTACAGTAAAACTTCGTTTATACGTTTTTCACTTATACGTTTTTCCCACTTATACATTTTTTTTTTTTTTTTTTTCCGGGTCCCGGCAAAATATCATCAACGTGTGGTCTCTCTCTCTTCAATTTTTTTTTTTTTTTCTTTTGCTCAGAATGGGATCTGTAAGTTCCGTCTATTAGTGCCTACTCGTGTTGTTATCTGCGTAAATTAAATTCGTCACTCGGCAAGGTGACTTATTAGAACAACCATAAGTTTAAAAAGCGATGGCTCCTGATCACTATAATGAGTGTCGGACCTGTGTATGGAAATGTAGTGTTGCCAACTAAACAATTACGTTTTTGCGAACATTTGCAGACAACTAGCGCTTAATTTTTAATATGTAATCCTTAAGATTGTTGTTTTATATCGATATTTACGCAACAACAAAAGTCATCGCAAAAACCATACGTTATATATACTGTATATAAGTATAAAACTTCTTTGCGGTTACGGCGGTGGTGATAGCCATATCCAAAAGGTTGGTACTCGGTGCAGCAGTCATTTGTTACCGTGCGAAACCGGAAGCGTTGCCTGTGGTATTACTGCATGCTTTACTGTATAGAGGAAGTAGCGCGCGTATTAATTGAACGTTGTTATTGTGCTTAGGTGTTCGATACTGTAATTCTTATTTTCTGAGGTTTGCTAACATGAGTGGAAGAAAGAAGACTAGCATAACGATCACTGAAAAATTAAGAATTTTGAGAGTGGTGAAGGAGAACAAAAACAGAAAGCGTGTGGAGATAGCTAGAGACTTGGGAATTCCTACTTCGACGTTAAATTCCATCATAGGGAAGGCCAAAGAAATCGAAGAAAGTGCTAGTGTATTCGGAGTTTCTGCCAATAAACGGACTCGCATTCAGGGCGGAAAATATGAAGATGTAGAAGATTGTTTACTGCAGTGGTTCCGGCAACATCGAGCAGAAAGCATTCCAATTAGCGGCCCAATGCTATGTGAGAAAGCAACTGAATTAGCAGTGCAACTCGGCGTGGAAGAGTTTAGTGCTTCGGCAGGCTGGCTGCATAAATTGAAGATCAGGCATGGCATCAGTTGTCATAATGTATGTGGGGAGAGCAGAAGTGTAGATCCCGAGACCGTGCGCGATTGGAAAGAAAATCGCCTGAAAGAACTTGTGTTCCAGTACGCTCCGAAAAACATTTTTAATGCGGACGAAACTGGCCTTTTTTATAACGTAATGCCTGATCGAACAATGGCATTCAAAGGAGAGTACTGCCATGGTGGTAAGGAAAGTAAACAACGTGTCACAGTGTTGTTATGTGCGAACAGTGACGGCTCTGAGAAGCTTACCCCCACTTACCATCGGGAAATT
This sequence comes from Locusta migratoria, assembly GCA_026315105.1. Taxonomy (NCBI): domain Eukaryota; kingdom Metazoa; phylum Arthropoda; class Insecta; order Orthoptera; family Acrididae; genus Locusta; species Locusta migratoria. The sequence continues at coordinate 448,208,364 of CM048755.1, read as the reverse complement.
TGCAAAGCCATGTTGTTTCAAGAACGTCAATTCATTTCCCACGAAATATACAAACAATAAAAAATCGTGGATGACGACAAAAGTTTTCGGAGGCTGGCTTCGAAGTCTCGATGCAAAAATGGGTGCAGCCGGCTGTAAAATTTTGCTGCTAGTAGATAGGTGCGCAGCACACCCTCAATTAACACCGTATTTACGAAATGTTAGGGTAGACTTCTTCCCAGCGAATTGTACGAGAACTCCAGCCACTTGACCTGGGAATTATACAAAATTTGAAATTACATTACCGGAAAATGTTTGTGCAGTGAGCTATAAGATGTGTCAACATTGGAAAAAATGAAGAAATGAAGATAAACATACTGCAGGTAAGATTTTCACTTGTTATTTTTTCGTAATTTAGTACCGGTGCCAACAAACAAAATACAGAAATTATTAATGAATTCTTTTCTTCTGATAGGCGATGCACTACATTGCAGCTGCCTGGCACAGAGTTTCGGACAGCACTATCAGGAACTGTTTCCGAAAAGCCGAAGTGGAATATACAATCGAGGAACCTGTTGGTTCTGTTATTTCCCCAAACGACGACGATATTTCACCAAACGGCGATGAATGGAAACAACTGGAAGGTGGTGCATCATTCGACGATTATGTCAATGTTGATGCAAATCTCGTCACAACAGGGGCATTGACTGTCTCTGAAATAGTGGAAGCAGCATCGCGCAATGACGAGGTAGAAACGGACTATGAGGACGACACTGAAGAGCCTCAACATTCCTCAGTGACTTTTAATGACGCAATAAATGCGTTGGAAACTATAAAAGATTTTGTGACGCGCCATAATGTTACCGAGGAAGTAATGGCAGAGTTGTCCCGATTTGAGAGCACGGTTTATACCGTTGCTGCAACCAAAAAAAAAAAAAAAAAAAAAAAAAAACCAGGCAAAAATTACGGACTTTTTTAAAAAATGACGTCTTGTAAAAGTATGCCTGACTAAGTGTTTGAGAAACCTATTAAACATTTTCTGCAACATAATGTCTGATATTATGCATTTGCCTATTTTTTTATCTAGAAATTGTCTTTCACATACACGTTTTTTTTCACTTATACTTTTTTTCCTTTAGTCCCCTGAAAAACGTATAAATGAAGTTTTACTGTAGAACCAGTTGCTTTGTTGATGTGAGAATAGAGTTGCATTGTTTTTGTGATACATATTTCTGATTCATAAAGAATGTTATCTGTCGAAGTTTGGTATCATAATACCCACAACCTCAAAAAAAGCAGTAGTAGTGTGAGATGCCAATCCTATGCAAACGTCACAAAAATACTTATGCATATGTTTGCACTCGAGAACATGAATAAATTCTCGAATATTGTTGGAGTGAAACATCGAAAAATACAAAAAGAACGGAACTTTGGGAGTTTTACAACGTAAATAATTAATGCCAGTACAAGGCAGTAATTCTGGCCTCGCAGCGGCGTCCAAACGATATCCATCAAAGTGGTTCAGATAATTTTGAAGATTTTTTTACATAGCCCAGCAGTGGCGTCTTCAAAAATTTCTACTTGCCATAAAATTACCAGTTCTGCCCTGTGCTTAAAATAGTAAAAATTTGGATAACCTTTATTGTATAATAAACTTCCTGGTGAGTATTTAGATGCCTATTATGTACATATCACAAATAAACTACGAAAATGTGAGGCTGATCCAGTAAGTACATTTTACCATTTAAAACACTACTTCCTGCATTTTACACCATTTTACTGAAGACCCTTGAAAAGCGTAAAAATGAGGTTCTACTGTATTTCTATTACAAAAAGCACGCACAGATACCATATCAGCACGTGTAAATACATGTGACATGTTACTTTACGGCAGACTGCCAAGAAATCACAATGAAAACTTCAATATAAAATAAATCAACTTAACTACACTACCGTCAACAGATAAATATGCCCACAGTAACCACTGTATCAACAGAAAATGTTTAACTCATCTGTACTTCTGGACACTATAAAAGCTGGATGGCTGCATATTATTTTGGATTGCAAAATGTCTATACTACTAACTCCTACAATATTTACTATTCTTCCTGAAACATCCTATACAGTGGTAAAACTATCTGCACAACAGATATGCTGAAAAACCACATGTGCAAGCACATTCTGTATGCACACTATATTCAATAGTGTGGAAAAACATAGGAAATGGACATGAAATGCAAAGTCACTAAATAAATACAAAGTAAGTACTATTTTTTTAACTTTCCACCTAAAGATATCAACAGTTGATATCTTTAGAGGCATTTTTGTGTGTTCCAACTTTATTGGTTCTTCAGTATTTCATACACAAATATTACACAATATACATAACACTTATGCTTCAAAAATAAAAAAAATAAAAACACAAATACAAACAATGTGATAACAAAATGCATAAAGCTTACTTTTTGATTTCATATTTAGTGATAACTAAAGCTGTTCACAAAATTTTTAATTTAATCAGGTTTTTATTCTACTACAGGTAAGAGTAGTCATTTCTTAATGTGTGTAAACATCCAGTTTTAACTGTAGTATGATCTGCCAGAATATTACATAATGGAGACTACTGTCACAACAACATTCTTTCTACATAGACTCTGCAAAACCGACACGATTGTTTGCCATGTCAAATTCTGTGTAAAATCTGCCAATAAAAACATCTCCCAGAATCCATAGAGGGCCATGTGGTGGTGGTATATCAATGCCCATGAAGCCAGACAAGCATACAGTCTTTCCAAATGAAGATACCTGAAATATGTCACTCAAATTAAAAACAAACCAAAATGTTTTACTCAAACATCACACTTAAGTTTTCACAATATTGCAACATAAACTGCCACAATTTGGGGTATAAGTTATCTATCAAAATCCACCCTACCTTGCATGTTAGAGCATACATTATAACAAGACTTCTACACCATTTGACCAACCACCATGAAAGTTTGCATATAACATAAGTAGAAAGTGTGATCCTTACCTCAAACAAAAGGCCTTGATAGGGCTAGTGCAGGAATCTCCCACTGTGCAGCACTTCAATTGTTTCACGTGCAGTTATAAATACTATATCATGTGCTATGTTGCTTATTTGTGAATATTTTGAGTTTTATATAACTGAGCAGTGGCACAAATTGATTTACTGTAATATCCAACACTACTAACAAACAACTTGAGTGTCAAGCAAATATTTCGATTGAAATTAATAGTCTAGTGTGCAGTCTCCTAAACTGAAGTGGATATAGAAGTTACAAGGAGATAGGGACACTTTCAATCCACCAAAAGATTTAGAAAATTTAAAAAAATGGAAAAACCTATTCCAAGAAGAGACAAAAGAGTAACAAAAAACTCTTACAATCATGATGTCCACTTTGCTGAAAATTTTTGATATTAAAAAGTGACAAACTTATTATCAATAGAAAGAAAGTAGAATTTCCCAGAATTAACTGGCACTTTAATTGAATTTGATTTACTCACATTTTTCCTGAAAATTCTTAGGTATATGCCCATCCCATTAAAGCTAAGAAAATCTACAAAAGGAAATCTGCTAGATAAATTGCATAAAACACCCACTAAATGTTTAACAATTTGTGACAATGACACCATTTCCGATTTGTTTGTTAGGTCTAAATTTGTTGATCCACTTTAACTGTATTATACAAAAAAGAAAGAAACAAAGTAGCCTGGCAAGGACAATAACTCAAGTCAGAGAAGTTTAGAGTAATCATGCTGCTGCACACACACAAATACATTTGCTTCTGGACAAGTAGTATTGTGCCTTGTGAGATACAAGTGGTGTTGCATTCTTGCTTGACTACTAGCCAAGAAAAAGTAATTGTTGAAAACATTGGGACAGGATTAGAGTTAAGACAGTGTTTTGCAATACATATTATTGAACTGAAAATTATACTCTAGTTTACTTGCAGCATTATTAAAAGTGAAATGTTTTATATTTTATAGTAGGCTTCAAAACTTCTCTAGTTGGTCTTCTGTAAATATTAGTATTGTCATAGATGTTCAACAACTCATTTCACTGCACGGGAGGGTAGCATGTAAATCGGAGCTAGCACTGCTAAGTGGTGAAACGGGTGTACTATACTAGGGATAACACTTTCTACCTTCTTTCATTATGGTTTGCAGATATATGTAATTTTTTATATACGGTAAAGATTGGGATACGTAATGTAGGAAATATTACAATTAATTACATGTAGTATCATATCAGGAGGAGGGGAGGAGTAAATGGACTGGGTGGGATTACCATCATTATTAGCATATTTTGGAATACAGAACTCGTGTAAAAATGACTTCTGTGAAGTAAAGGAGCGAGTTACAGGCAACATGAGTTCTTTAAGCTACCTCCCATCATCTCAAGAGTTAGTGGTGTCTTCCTTCAGTGTCACATTATTTGCTGATCCGGTAGAGGCTGTGCATCAAAAGCTCTTACAGATAACTTTCCTGATAATACATTCACATAGAAAAGGAGTTTTGGCAGGTTATTACAAATACCCACCGATCTATGCATAGTTGGTCACTATTATTTGTGTTATGTACACTAATTTCTAATATTTGCAAAATCAGATCCTTTCAAATATAAAATCAATGTTCTAAAGTGTCTAATTACCTTTGCATTCATGTTAAATATTTGGATAGGGCTTATTACTTTTAAATAAAAGCAGCCAGAAGTTGAGAAACAGTTACTCCAGATGAGAAACAAACTGGTTTCATTCTGCCAACTTATCAAGAGATTCCAGAGATAAAACTTTCCAGCAAATTACTGTTATGTGGAAGGGTTATTCAATCTCTGATAACTATAAAATTAGTAAAACAGTTTAGAAACATCTGTTATCTAATGAGTTCTGTTTAAAATAGTAACTTTGCATTGTAAAAAAGGCAGTAGCCTAAATGTTTCAATTTCAAGCTTACTTTAAGATCCTTGCAATAGACTAATTCATATTCGAAATGCGAGACAAGATGGGAAATTTTTTTTTAAGAACTTTTATATGGCAAGTCAGAACTCTGATCTGCCAGTAAAACATCACTCTGTACTCACAGTTGGCATACTACCAATATGAACTGTTCTACAGTCTGTTAGCTCCTGATGCATATTAACAAACTGAATCTGACCTATATTGATAATATACTTCCTTAATTCCAGTCTATAATGGCACATTGTGACATTTGTTGCTTGAGAATTATTTTAAGAAATGAACAGTCATTATTAAGATACTCACTACTATATTTCAACTTACCCGGAGAACATAATCCTTTCCTAGTAGAGTGTAATTTTTCCCACCAAGAACAAAATCAATAGCAGGCAGGTTAGGAATCTGAGTGCAGTCAACCTAGAAAAAAAAAGGAAGTAGTAAGACATTAGCTATATGTAGAAAGAAACTAATGTGTGATGCATGTACTGATAAGGATACTTTAAATAACTTTAATGGCACTTCAAAAGAAGGAAGCTTAACTAATTTATATGTGCAGTAAAATTAATGGAGTCATGTGTAAACTTGCTTCAACGAAGAGCATGGAACAGCCTGGTCTTAGACATGCTTCTCAAATGACTAAACATGAAACTAAAGAATTCACCACCATTTTACTGAAATAATTGTATATTTCCATAACCTGTATTACGAATACACATCTGTATAATTAATTTTAAACAAACATGTGGGTACAAATGTAGTATCTATTTTATGTTAACAACAGGGCTTGTCCTAATGATTTTATAGGCATGACAATGACTTAAAAAAACTTGTCTCAAGAGATTTATCACCTGATAATGGCCTGAGGCTGAACTAGGTTGTGGAAATAATTTCGGTCAAATGACGGTGAATTCCTTTAAAAAATTTTTTCATGACTTATGCTTAAGATAAAAAAAAAAAAAACCACACACACACACACACACACACACACACACACTAAATATAAAGTTCATTTCACATAGTGATTGCCATGAGTAAATAAGGGAAATGTTATCTTACAACACAACCAAAATGCTCCAATGTATCAAGAGAACTTCTAAAAAGATACCTACAACAAATTATTTAGGTTCCTTAACAAGAATTTACCTCTTTCACACTAAAGGGGTGACCCAAAATTAGAGTTCAATCATACACTTAATCTAACCAAAAGGCTTCTGGATTAGGTGACTTCCTAGAGCTCAGAACAAATAACTTCTTTTACATCAGATTTCTTTTGTCATGTTTGAAAAACATTTTACAATTTAAGTTATTTTCACCGATACATTTGGCTTGAATTAATCACAAGCAGTGAGAAATGGCCTATCACCACACTTTCCCCTAATTTTTCAGAGATAGGAGGGGATGGAAGGGATTGCAGGAAATGAAAGGAACATTTTTACACATAGTGCTGTTTGCACATGTCTTACCATGTATTCCCCACCAACAATTGGAGTAGCTCCGATGGCTTTGTTGAGCTCTTTTATTTCACCAACAGGTCCAGCAATAAGACTGGTGCCTGTATCAGCAATTGCCTCACAACCAGATGCACAGAACGTTGACTGACTGGCACCATTCACAAGAACCCTGCAAGATACAGTTCATGGATTAAATCTGTTCTATATTAAAACTTTATATTTATTGTAATAATACTGTATAGTATTTGTATAAGAAAATGTTTCACAAGACCCTTACTTGTCCATTTTGAATTGCCAATACATTTTACGGTCCACTGGTAAGTATGTGAAGTCTCCTTTGTAGTGTTTTGGATCAGAGCCACCAAGAATAAGTTCTCCACCCAATGGTGCATCTGGATCCCTGTGAAAACAAAATACAGCTAGGTTATTACAAACATGTTGGCAGTTAAGTTTTAAAAATCTTAAGTGCAGATGTAAAGCCCAAAACTATGTCCCATGGGGGTTCGTTTAAACCAAAAGAAAAGTGAGGTGATAAAGAGCAATTTTTAACAAAAGAGCAGAGCTCCATGTCAAGGCCTCAAGACTTAACATGGAGCAAGACTTACTAAATTGGTAGTACCTTTACAATCAGAGAGAGAAGAGGTATTTAAGCTTAAATGTTCTTGGCACAGACAAAGAACATTTATAAAGTTGCCAACATGTAACTACCGTCTGATCAAGGTAAGAGTACACAAATGTTACTGCAGCCCAAGGTTTAAAGAGCAGAGTGTATGAAGTGAGTATTGTAGCCCTTTTTCTGCAAGCTTTGGTCCAAAGAGAAGCTGACAAAACAGGATGGGACAGCTGGACTCTACAACTTCTAAAAATGTTTACTCTAGTGTACATCCAAACCAAAAAAAATAGAGCTAGTACTATCTACTGGGAGGGGCAGTGGTCATGGATTGGCTGATGGGACTTGAGAACAGCCTTTCCTCCAATGTTTTCTGTTCAATGGTTTAAATTTTTTGTTGTATTTTGCCCCCTCCAGGAAGGAGAGCAAATTTTTATTTTAATTCAACAGTGTCTTCAAATCCTCTCTACATGATTTTATTCAGATTTATATTCCAATGTACGAGCACCCATATGGCACATGGGTGAGGATGGCGTATCTGTAACATTTTAAAGAATAAATGGCATTTGTCCATGAAGTTCCAAACCCATTAAAACCTTAGTCCACTTTTTAAAATACAGACTTTTAATCATTTCCTTGAGAAAAGTACAGCCACGTACACTATATTGAATCCTTTTCCTTAAAGCTGTCGTGTCTTTGCATCACCACCACCACCACCACCACCACCACATCATTTGTTCTGACATACTGTTCCTCATTTCGGCAAGAATCTTTCACAGTACACATTGAATTTGTGATAAAAATATCAATGAAATAGCTATTTTAAAAGGGTATATTACACCATTTTTCAAATAATTTAATCATCATGATGTAGCATTGTGTTCTACTTTAGGTTATATTTTCGAGTCAAATAGACACGAAAAGTGTTTATGCATGAAAATACCAAGCGACTAAAGGGTTAAAACAAGTCCAAAATATGCATGTTGAACCCTGTAATAGTTTAATCTTAGAACTGTACCTTACTCTCCTATCTGCTATAGGGCCTACTAATCTTTCAAGATTGAGGGTGGTACTCTACTATTCTAAAATTTATGACTAAGTTGCACTCTCTCTACACATTACCTGCTTAAGTAGAAAGAAAAGACAGGTGCCGAAACCAATCCCTGCTTGAACATGTTGTAAAACACTGGTAGCACGCCATCAACTGAAATTGCACTATAAGCCATTCCAAGGATACCATCAAACTTAGCAGCAACAAAAGCAAGGCCAGGTTCACTTATTGCTTCTGCAAATGTTTGATTCTTTACCTCCAGACCACCAACCTGAAAAAATGTATAACCTGTAAAACCAACTAAACACAGATCTATAGTCTGCTAACAATAACATTTTCATTATAATACAAACATGATTTGTCTCTTTAGGAAATATTTTACACCGTAAAAAGAAAAGAATAAATACCAAGAAGAGCCCTTTGTACCAGCCTTTTAACATTCAACTGGAGTCTACTTTGTTGATCATGTGAAACTGTTTATACTACTTACGGGCACTATCTTCATTAAGTTTTTTCCTTTTTCATGTCACTTTGGACATTCATCCAGAAAGTTAATTTGAGGTTTTCGTTCCTCTCTCCATTGGTATCGTAAAGATTTTCACCACATACACGTTCATCACGTCTTTAAGGATTTAATCAAGAGATTTATTTTCCATTTACATCTTATGCTCAAAAGAGATGTGGCTGGCCAGTACTTACTGCCAATAGTATCCCTACTCGTGACCTAGGTTGTGAGCAACTTGTCTTGTTTCCTCTTCCCCTCCTCTTCTACCTTATGAGGAAAGAATTCAGGTTTTGTTGGCATTTGTGTGTTACTATTGGTAGTAACAAACTAACATCAGTACTGGCTAGCCGCCATCTTGTTTGAACATTAGTCTTAATTCTCAGTAGAAAATTTCTGTAATTAATTGGGAACTACATCTTATTAATTTATTGTGCAATTAAATGTTGCTCCTAAAATGTAAACTTCTGTTGTAAAAAGCTTCTATGCTTGAATCTGCTTTGATACCCCAACCTAACTACCATCCAATAGTACTTATTCATTGTAATTTTATAACTTCTGTCTGTTTTATGGGCATTTTTAAACCACACACAACTCCAGAAAGCACATGCCTCTTGTTCCAACCAGATATTATATGAGTTAGGCCTCCTTTACCTGACCCGTTGAGTGCTACTGTAGTTCCCAGTTCTCCTCTTGAGCCATGTTCCCACAAATTTGAGGTCAGCTTTGTTAATTGGATTTGGAACGTTAATAGTTAAAGCATAGCCAAATGCCGCCCCCCCCCCTCCCCCAGGAAATGTGTACCTGTGTGTGTGTGTGTGTGTGTGTGTGTGTGTGTGTGTGTAATGAAAGTTCTGAAAATTTACCAGCCCGGTATTCACCCAGGGGGATTTGGAAAACCGCCTAAAAACCTCACCGGGGCTGGCTGGCACTCCTACCCTCTCATTTATCCGCCAGTCGGATTTGAACTGGGGCTAATACACCTCCCCCGTCTCAGAAAGCAGTGCTTTAGATCACATGGCTAACTGAGCGTGTTACTGTCTTTCCCAGTGCCAGACGTAAATTTTGAAATATAGGTTACACTGATATAAGTATGTAAATATGGATTAAACACAGAGCTTGGTATATGTTGTGTTTAATCATGCTACAAAAAACACAGTAACCAATACAAAATATACAGCAAGTTTTATAGATATAGAATATAAATTACACCCGTGTGAAGCCGGGGACATCGCTAGGTCATTATAAGGCTGTACGATTTTCTGAAAGACAACCATATTAACATCAAAGCTCTCAAATCTGAAGGATTTTATAGAAGTTTTAACATTGTAATACATGTTCATATTAAATCATTTATACTGTAATTACACAAGAACATTTTAACATATCCTGACTAATCCAAATTACAAACTGTTTTACCAATATGAAGCATCTACCCAAAGAAAGATTCAAAATTACACCTCTTCTGTCATTTCTTGACTAACTTTAACCAGCCAAGTCAAAATAAGTGAAACAATTTTCACTGTTTTACTTGTTATCTGAGCTACTCCATCATCTGTTTTTTTAAGAGACAAGGAAAGAACCAGTATATAACAGTAGTGACATAATTTATGTATCTGAAAAGTAAGAACTTTTTTTGTACATTTCTTGTACACAAGTATGTCCACTGGTTCACCTAGGATCACCAAAAATTAACACCTCACGGCATGCTGACCATTAGGTAAGTCCTGGAGACTTCATGGAAAACACTGCAGACCAAATACAGTGAATGCATTCAAACATGCTAAAATAGGCGCAGATTCGAGTTCACTGTATTCTAATGCCTCTGACTTGTCAAGTGTTCTGTCTGACTACAATGTGTGTTTTGGTTTTTCACACTTTTATTTAGACTTCTAAAACAGTTTTTATTTATTTATTTATTTATTTATTTATTTTTTTTATTGTGCCTCTTACTGTTCAGAAAATAATATGTACAATTGTTACTATCTGAATGTACTGGTTAACCCAGGAGAAGAAATAAAAGGAAAGAATTACCTGCACTGTATCAGTAGACAAATAACCAGAAAGACTTCCAGAACCATACTGGATTTCAAACTTTGTTCCATTTTTCTGATATGTACTGGACAGTCCATGATCATATTTGTTATGAAGCACTAGAACAGAAAAATAATTCATTATTTGAAACTAGTCTATAAATGGGTTTAAATGAGTAGGAAATAAGTGGTTACTTACAGCAGGCAATGCTTGTAACATGGCACTTCTTTGATGGTACCCACAAATTTGAAGATCCTGTATCAAACACAACTCTAAACTTCTGTGGTGGATTGCCAATGCTTATTGGCCCATAGTACTGAGCCTGCAAAGTGCATCATTGGTGATATAAAAAGTCATGCTTTCAACACAATGTATGTACAAGAAACCAAAGTAAGTAAGTAAGTAAGTAATGGTTAAGAAATTGGTTAACCACCACTTAATGCATTACAAACTGGCTGCCATACCACTAAATCAATTATTATACTGTTATAACATTTACCTTGGTTGCTGTAATGTCATTTTGAAACAAGGAAAGTCATGATCTGTTACCAGTACACACACACACACACACACACACACACACACACACACACACACACACACACAAAGCTGCAGTTTGTCATCCTATACAGGCCTTGAGGCATGCAGGGCACACCACCACTAGTAGAACTCATTACATATCAACAAAAATTTGCACCGGACATGCGATTTGAAGCTAGGTAATAGTGGGTTTCATGTCCTAAGAGGAAACAAACCTTGTCTCTATCAAATCTTCTGACAACCTAATTCCAATTGCTTTCCTTGAAACCCTGTTCCAAAACCTGGAGATGATGGCAAGTATGGGAGGTCTTACCAAATTTCAGTATGTGCCCCTTGCTTAAACAGTATCCTGTTACTGTGGTGGCCAGAAGGAAGTGGAGGAATGGACGGCTCAGGAGATCTACACGAACGAGGTCTGCAGGATAGTTTTGAGAGAAGAAAGCACTGGTCAAGGTTATTAGTATAGGTATTTCTGGATTTGTCATGGGAGATGTTATGTTCACCACCAGTACTTAAGTTGTTCAAAAATGTCTGAAAAGCTATGGAACTAAATTGCAGACTTACAAAATACTTAAAAATTATGCGAAGGACAACAGACCCACATGTCTGAGGGAGGCCTACAAGCTCTGATGTGGAGCAGCCACACATTCCACAACATGGTGCCTTGGAGCCCATGGCAATTCCAGTACAGCACCTAAATTGTAGGAAAGGGAATGCTTTATATGGAATGGATGGCAGCTATCCCAGTGGAGGTACTGTTCTCTGTGGGTTTGACATAGACAAAGGTGTAGACGTGAAATTCAATGAGATGTCAAAGTCAGGGGTTTGGCAGGACCGCATGAAGTTTTGATCAAATTTTATTTTTGAGGAAGCTGGGGTTAGGGTGGAATTCTTAATCATCAGTCGAGATCATGAAGATGTCACCTATAAATCTATTTCAAGACAGGGCACCTTTTCCATGCAGCCCATGGAAAGGTTGTCTTAGGATGGAACCATCCTGATGAACATGGCCCATATTCAACCCCCCCCCCCCCCCCGTCAATTTGTTTATAGGTATGGCCCTCACAAGTGAAAGTTAGCAAGTGTGAATGAAAAGAATTTTTGGAGATTTAGATGTGGAGTTAGAAAAGATACTGATCAAGGGAAGAGGGACCACAACTATTTCGGATGTTTATGTAGTAGGTTGCAGCATCTATGGCAACAAGATTTCGGATGGAGGAGTGGTGGGAATGGATTTGTCACATCATATGAAGTGGTTCTTTTTTTATCTAAGATGGGAGGTTACTAGCGTTTGTCTACCCGAGTTTATGTGCATTCTTTTGGGGTTCTGAAGCTTTGTTACAACTGGATCTTTGTGGATTTTGATTAACAGGTAGAATGTTGAGTGCATGACTAAGTTGGTGCAAGGAGGAGGCAGTTTTGAGACCTTTCAAAGGACCTGCATATCAGTGTGGATGGAAGGAATGGGATCACGAGTAACAGCTCCATCATCTGCCCCCTACTGCCACAGTAAAGCGGCACATTTATGGAAATTTACCAACGATGACGAGAGCTATCCACTTTCAGCTTCTGAATAGCATGGGATTCAGCCGAGCTGTTCGGAAGAAACTGGGCTGGTACTGGGGTCAAGATCTTCAGAAAAAACTTAGCTGGCAGTGCTATGATGTTCTTCAGGAAGAAACTGGTAGGTGATACAGTAATTCTTTTAATGTCTGCACAGAATGGCTCTATCCTATGCCAACCTTTCCATTGGCCAGTTGGTAGAGGTATTTCTTAGGACCCAACTGCTGTTTCCTCTGGCATCACAGGTCTATTGAAGACATCCTCTTGGCCCGCACTCATAGTTGAGAAACACTCCTTAACTTCCTCCAAACTCTTCTTTTCTACACTACACTTCACTTCGTGGTCCAAAACTGAAGTCCTCTTCCTGGGTGTTTACCATCTAGTTGTGACCTGCAGCTTTAGATAGCTATTTATAGCCAGCCATCGTAATCAGGTGTTTAAACGACTAACTGCCAGGGACTGCAAGGTTTTCCACTTATAAAGACTTGACAGCAGCAACTGGTGCCAAAGCTGTAGACCAAAAGGAGTCGATAACGGCAGCTTTCTGTAGCTATCGCCCTCAGGGGTACCATGATTTTAGTTAGAGGCCAGCACCAATTCTGACACAGTACTGTGACACTTAAATAGGTGGGAGGAGCTGTTTGAAAGATTGTACCAGTTGACATTGGTAAAACTGCAGACCTTAGCTGCGTGAGCTGTAACTTTCCTACTTCCACACATGCAAAACTCTCTCTCTCTCTCTCTCTCTCTCTGCCATCATATAGGTGGAAAACTATACCATTCATAGCAAACAGTGGTTTAAACTCCTGATAAAGGCTTGACGGCTTTACTTTAAATGAAGCCACTGGTAACAAAAATTTTATTCTGACCTGCTGCCACAAAAGACTTAACAATGGGCCGATTGAAGAGTCTCCCCTGGGAGATTTTGAACTTTACAATTAATCTGACAAGATCATTGGAGTCATTTAATGGGAATAGGTTCCAACTGAGGAACTATTTTGCTGTCTTCTGTAATCTCTGTATTTAAAAGGAAACCTAATGTTAATATTAAATAAATGAGGGGCATTTCAGAAGTCCAAGAGGTGGGTAGCACCACCGGTGCATATCGAGCTTATGCTTGCTTAGTACCATCCTTGGGAAAAGTGCACACCAAGTTTCAGCCATATTTGTCTATTTCTTTGTGTTTAACATTCGTCTGAATCAAAGTAGTCTAGTGATTGTTAAAGAAAGGAAAAAAGAATGTTGTGTGGTGATTAAACATTACTTTATGAAAGGCAAAATGCCTCAGGAGACTAAAGAGAACATGATAAACATTATGGTGACACTGCACCTTCAATTAGAACAGTTTATATGTGGTTTCAAAAGTTTCAGAGTGGCCATATGGGCACAAGTGACGCTGAATGTTCTGGACGCCCTGTAGAGGTTACGACTCCAGGAATCACTGATGAGATGACAAGAGTTAGAGGGCGTGAGATTGCTAGTGCTGTGGGCAATTCAAATTAATGGGTACATAATATTTTGCATAAACTTTTGGACATGAGAAAGATGGATGCCACGATTGCTCCTCTATCAAAAACTGAACCATGTGAAGAGTTGTAATGAAGGTTTGCAGCTGTTCAGGAAGAATCCGTAGGACTAAGCATTGTTTCGTCACTGGATGAACATGGATACAATACCATATCCCCGAGAACAAAGAATATAAACAATGGGTTATGAAGGGAGAATTTGCACATAAAAAGAGGGGGGATAAGACTGGCCGGAAAGGTTATGGAGACAGTCTTTTGGGATTCACTAGGGATAATCCTCCTCGAGCTATCTAGAACAGGGTAAAACTATTACAGATGCATATTATTCATCATTATTGGCCCATTTGAAAACCGAGCTGCAAGAAAAATGTCACTGATTGTCCCACAAAAAGTCCTTTTCCAGCACAACAATGCACCAGTGCACACCTCAGCAGTGGTGGTCGCAAAATTATTGGAAATAGGATTCCAACTTTTATCATATCCCCCACCCCACCATTCTCTAGACATAGCTCCATCTGATTACTATTTGTTCCCCATTTGAAGAAATGGCAGACGGGGTGAAGATTTCATTCAAACGAGGCGGTGATTGCAGAAACTAATAACTATTTTGCAGGCTTTGACAATTCCTATTATTCGAAAGGGACCAACAATGAAGTGTACGAGTCTAAAAGAAAACTATGTCGAAAAATAGGTTTTCCTGAAACATATTAGTAGTTTTTATTTTTGCATGAACTTTTTGAATGTCCCTGATATACATGGCCAAGAGAGTCTGGGAATTATCTCAGATAATGAATATATGGGAAAGTTTCACACTAAAATGTGTGTTAAGGTTGTGATTCAAACCCAGGTCTTCTGCTTACTAGGATATTCTATTCACTGAGCCATCCTGACACTATGAATAATGCAACTGCACAGACTACCTAATGTCAGAGTGGCCAGTGAATGAAACTACTGCATAGTAAGCACGAGACCCGGCTGATGTGGCACAAATTATAATTCAACACCATGACCTAACCTTCATTACTGCGAATCTATTGTTTGCTCACAACCGAATAAGATTGAGTGTGAGTGCGTGTCTCTTTATGGTCAGCTCTATTAAAATTAGGTGAATATCTAGAAGTATTGCTAAACTGCTTGTCAGTTTAACATGTTGACAGCCACAAAGTGTCAAGTGATGCAGCAGAGCTTCCTGCTGTGGCCCACACAATAGTCAATGTGTGAATTTTCATTTGTGAGATGGGTTTATTTGCACAGGGCTTAGAGATCAGATTGTGTCTCTTTGGAATGTTTACAACAAATACCATAGAGTGATAATGTTCTTATAATGACACCCTGACTGAAGGGCACACTAGTCAAAACCGTTATTGTTGCTGGAACAATTTATTACTTCTTGAATTTCAGCACCGAGTTAAATGAGTCCATATAAAGCTGCATACTTACATCCAGATAGTTTGAAAGTGGCTCAGGAGTTGGACCACCATATCTTCGCCGCACTTGTACTAAGTCTGTACCCACTTCTTGCAGAGTTCTGCGAGCTGTCTTAATTTTGTAGAGGGGCACTCTGTAACACGGAATATCAATCTTAAGAATATTTACTCTCATTCGCTACCAACAGAGATTCACGATAATTTTACACATCTAACACGATCTGTTAAAGAAGAGAAGTATGTCCACTAACTGTTACTCTGATGTACATTTCTTGTTGCACAATGGAGTGCAGTGTTCACAGCAGACAGAACTTATGCCAATCATTCCTACCTCAAGAAAACAATCACAAGAAAGCACAAATACAGATTATTACGAAATTCCTGTTGTAAACCTGTAGACGGGAGTGAGTAACGTGATATTTTAACGTCTTTAAACATGCCCCAGTGACTATGAGCACATTTTTATATAAGGGAGCTTTAAACCTACTAGTAAATTTTTACTTATCCTGGCAGCCTCACAAGATTAGGCCTATGTTGGGAAAATCAACAATACGGCAAAAAATTCTTAGAAAGCCTCAGAATGACTTTCTTAGTGTTCCTTACAACATGTGAAGTAAATTACTAATAATGTTCCTGCTCTATATTGACAGGTTCTTGTCTGTTTAGTTCATGCAAGGAGTCTTGGCCCATGCACAGAAACTGCATTCTCGAGTTGTGCAGGGCAAGTCCACTCCTTTGTTTCCGAGGGGTGGCTGGTTCATTTGCATGTTGCCTGTCAAGCTGCGCACTTTGTAATGGACTTACAGAGTGTCCAAGTTGAGAAGGCAGGGGCCACGACTTCTTGCACAAACTATGCCCTTGTCCACTCAGATTATAAAGATGTCCGGGCAAAATATTTCCATTGTCACTTACAAGCCAATGCCAACGTCGCACGATTGTGAACTTTACCACGCAAGGCTGCCAGGACGGTAAGTAAAATTTAGTTAACACATTTCCTCTACTGCACGCTCTTTGTTGTCCCTCTTTTGTAAAGAGGTACTGTGGACAAAAAACAATAAAATGACTAATTGACCCTAAAATGCATAGCTTGAAAGCTATGAGCCCATCACCTTCATTTGCAAAGGTACGCACTTTAGACTCCGTATCAACTAACATTTTGGTCCTTCCTTATCACAGATTACAAAACGAAAAGCTTGTTGTAGAAGAGATTTCTTTCACAGTGTCAGATGATGAAGTGCTCACATTGTCACTCTACAAATTCTTAAAGTGTGTAATGGAACTCTCCAAATATCCTACAATTCAAAGCCATTATCTCAACATTGTTAATAAATGCATGAAAATAATCTTTTATTTACTGGCAATTTGATGTCACCTGACAAATGCTTACCTTTGTAATTAAACTTTCAGACAATTTGGGACGTAAGTCCATTTCTGACAATACAAACATGTTTATAAACAACACCGAAACCAAATAGTCAGCATCAATAAAATTCTTCTAGATCTGCGACTGCACTGTGAATATACAAAAATCGTCCTACGTTTCGGCCACTGCTTCAAGTGGCTGAAAAACAGAGTAATTTCATATACTTATAATGCAGATCCAAGTCCAGAAGAATTTGATAGTTATAACCACATATCCCAGGCCAGTGTTCTGCACAAGTGTTTACAGTTGTAACCATTTATCCAAAACCAAATTTTTGTTATTGATAAATAAACTAAGTTTCGCGATGCAATGCCTTTATGCACTACACAATATAAAGAGCTATAACTGGTACGTTATTATCTATATAACACACGTTACAGTGGTTTGTACTAGCATGACACATGCTAATGCTCAATACTGCAGCCTCAGGAATGCTCAGTCAAGTTATTATCCCAAGAGGAGCAGGGATGTGGAAGCAACAACTAAAGAAGAATTACAAGTAGGCCTACTTTTAAATGTGTGTCCTAAGGAATGACTTTTCTATATGCAACAAGCTTCCTCTTACGAAGAATACACTAACACTTACCATTAAACACTAGAAAAATATTTGTATAACAGTATCTGCATTTTTTCCCCAGGCAACATAGTTCTTTTACCACCTGAACACAATTATTTTTATATACTTACCCGGCAAATGTGTAAGGAATGTTCAACAACCTACTTTGAATATACGTATCTTACACTCCCCCCCCCCCCCCCGCCCCCACCAATCGATCGTATTGACATATTACCAAGTTGTCATAAATGTACTGAAATTGAACTACGACTTCATGTAATAACTAAATTTATACGATTGACACCAAAACTGTAATACCTAAATGGTAACTCACCTGTACAACTCTGCAGAACAAGCTACTATAACTAAAATCACAAACAAAGTCACACGAAGCATTTTGTACGTATTTAACAACCTTTACATCAGAGCACACATTGACTTATGGGCAGCTTGCAGCTCACTGCTTGCACTTTATCGAGCCGCAAACTCATCTGACTTCCAAAGCACTTCAGCAAAGACATTCCTTCTCTGATAACAACGCTGTCTCTAGCGACATGTCTTGGAACGGAGAACGTATTTTACATAATCAGAAATAGGATATACAGAATCGATAAGGTACCTAAAAGACAGTAATATCTGTAATGTCACTTCAATAAATATTATAAATGCGAATAACTGACAAGAAATGCAAATTCAGATTTTCCGTCACGTCACGTCAAGTAACGTCAAGGCCAATTCACACTGTCCGTCACGTCACGTCACCGTCCGTCAGAACAAAAATGTTCAAATGTTTGTAAATTTATCGGACCGAACTGCGTGGTCATCAGTCCGTAGCTTACAAACTACTTAACCTGAGGTAAGCTAACCTAAGGACAACACACACACCCATGCCCCAGGGAGGACTCGAACCTCCACGGCGAGCAACCTCGCGCTCCGCAGCGAAACGCTTTAGACCGCTCGGCTACTCCACCGTGGCTCCGTCAGAACATTCCGCAATGTATTTCTAATGGCGGCATTCACACTGTCCGCCACCGAACCGTCACGTCACGTCAAGCTTTCTCGAGAAGAATGTTTTGACGGAACGCCCGTCTGCTAACATCGGAAGTTAACCTATTTTCGACACGCGAATTACATGTTGCAGTCTATGATTCCACTGTTTATATGCAAAAGTGTCTTATTCACCTTTATTTTGTTGTTATTCTTCGTTTTAAAGGTAAATCTCAAATGTTTCATGACGACTTAAATATTTTTGTCAATTGAGTGTCCCTCTAAAGTCGAGGTCGGTTATAGGCCAATTCATACTGTCCGTCACGTCACGTAACCGTCCATCAGAACATTCCGCAATGTATTTCTAATGGCGGCATTCACACTATCCGTCACCGGACCATCACGTCATGTCAACGTCACGTCAATCTTTCTCGAGAAGAATGTTTTGACAGAACGGCCATCTGCTAACATCGGAAGTTAACCTACTTTCGTCACGCGAATTACATGTGGCAGTCGACGATTGCACTGTTTATATCCAAAAATATCTTATTCATCTTTACTTTCGTTGTTATACTTCGTTTTAGGGGTAAATCTAAAATGTTTCATGACGACTTGAATATTTTTGTCAATTGAGTGCCCTTAAAATAGAGGTCATATATCCGAAACCAAAAAATGGTTTATGTTATGTAACATTGTAACAGAAAATGTTCAAATGTTTGTAAATCTATCGGAGCAAACTGTGTGGTCATCAGTCCATGTAACAGAAAAGACTGAAGCAAGCTGTTTACTTCAGTAAAGGCCGATTCACTCTGTCCGTCATGTCAACGTCACGTCACGGAATCATCACGTCAAGTTGTAATCACACTGTCCATCACTATCCGTCACGTCAATTCGCTATTTCCTGTACCTGATGTTGCAAGTGAAGTTATGAGTGGCGACCTGTTATGTAGAATGTCACATTATAATACTGTAACTGAAGAAACAATAACGCTAAATGTTATTAACTGCCAAAATCAACTTTACAACGTATGTTTTGGACTAACTTAATGTGGTAAATTGCTGGGAACTGAAACCTGTCAAAAAATCGACATCTATTTTCAAGCGAAAAAAATAAACATATGAATGATGAACACATCAAACAATAGTTATGGGAGCATAAATAGAGCCTGTTTACTTTATCCATTATGATTTGCCCGCTGAAATCGTTAATACCATCGTAGACAACTGAATTTTTTCTCTTCATTAGCAACGACTTTTTCATTTGAAATGTTATTTAATGAAACTTGCTTCATAAAATTACAATCTTATTCAAATAAACAATTTGCTTCACTCTTTTCTGTTACAATATTACAAAACATAAACCATTTTTCGGTTTCAGACATCCGACCTTGCCTTTAGAAGCACACTCAGTTGAGAAAAATATTCAACTCGTCATGAAACATTTGGAATGTCCCGCCAACACAAAGGGAAATAATAATAAAAAACGTTTAATATAACACATTTGCCCGTAAACGTGTAACTGTCGACTACAGCATGAAAATTGCATGACGAACATAGGTTAACTTCCTATGTAAGCAGATGGCTGTTCCATCAAAACATTCTTCTCGAGAAAGCTTGATGTGGTGTTGACATCACGTGATGGTCCGGTGACGGACAGTGTGAATGCCGCCATTAGACATACATTGCAAAACGTTCTGATGGACGGTGACGTGATGTGACGTGACGGACAGTGTGAATTGGCCTTGAAAGACAAAAATTCAGTTGTTTACGTCGGTATTAACAATGTCAGTGGGCAAATCGTAATGGATAAAGTAAACAGGCCCTATATATACACTTATAAGTATTTTTTTGATGTTTTCATATGTTTATTTTTTCGCTTGAAAACAGATGTCAATGTTTTGAAATGTTGTTTCAGTAACCAGTAAATTGGCCAAAAACATACACTGTAAAGTTTTCTTTGGGCATCAATAACATTTTGCGTTGTTGTTCCCTCAATTGTAGTATTAAACTATGACTTTCTACATAACAGATCGCCACTCATAACCTCACTTTCAACATCGCGTATTGAGATGGGCGAATTTACGTGACGGACACTGACGGACAGTGTGAATACGAGTTGACGTGATGATGCAGTGACGTGACGTTGACGTGACGGATAGTGTGAATTGGCCTTAATGTTAAGGTTTCTCTGGAAGAAACTTTTGTCGGAAGGTGGAAATTAACCATTTTCATCTTGGTCCACTCAAGCAGGGTTTACACAAATACTGATCTACGGCGCCAGACCTACGGCGCCGTAGGACTGGCGTGTGTATACGCCCAATGTTATAGTATGCAGATACTCGGATTATAAGTATGTTGACACTGGCTACAAACGCAGTGCCATTTGACTTACGTAAAGGAAAATGCTAGTGTCAATTGCAAATATTTGGGTGGCGCCATTCAACTGTCGCCACTTGATAAAGTTCAGGTCATTTGAACTTTGTGATGCCATTTCCCAGAATCAAAACAAACTGCCGCCATGTTTATTTGAATGCTATTGCTGTATTTGGTGTTTTAGTGTATTTATGCCTATGTTATACAAACAATGTGCATTTTAATTGCTCATCAAATTAAAGATCTTTCCAAAATATGTGCTTTTAAGTATGGTTTGTTGTGTAACAGTGATAGTTAGACATCAGACTGCAGGACAAAGTTTTCATGAGCATACTATAGTTAAGTTGCATATTTTATTATGTTCTTATTCAGTGTATGCTTAATATTTGAGTGTGACTGAACAGGCATTATTGAGTGATTACTGAAGGGAGTTTTGTAGGTACACAAAGGACTATTTAATTCTACAAATGCGGAAAATAAGTGTGGTGTTGGCAGTGAATTCAGATTCTGAAACTGGCATTTTCATTGCTCATGAACACTGGCCACATGGATTTTAGAAAGAAAGTGACAAGGTTTATGTTGTAATTTTTGATTGAGTGTATCTGTTAATTAAGGGAATGAACTGTATTACATTAACTGTCAGTGCTGTTGTACAAAGCATAACCTCAAAAATCTATATAAATTAAAAAGTCGTATTTAACTGTGTCACTAAAGCCCACATCCCCAGATGATCTAAAACGGCGCATCGAGGACGCATGTACTCCGTCACACCGGCGATGTTACATCTCGTCCGCAAATCCTTTCGGCGGCGCATAGCATTATGCATTGAGGAACATGGAGACACATTTGAACATCTCATGTAAATCAACTTCCCACCGCTATAACATCCATCACCCACCACACAGCCATGTATTATGTACAGCGTGTGGTATCTGCCCCTGAAACTTTGAAGGGTTGTAGCTCCCAAACTAACATTGGTAGGAATGTAGTTTAAATTGATTTGGACGCAGGTGGTTTCAACGATTCCAATGCACGATAGAAAAAACTATTGTTCCATTTAAAAATATATCTTTGTGCTGTAACTCTTTGGAAAATAATACAATAAACTATGTTCATAGCTCCGCAGAAAGTGTAACATTTCTTGTGTTGACCTACCGCATTAAAATTTCCCGTCACCTATTATTTTATAAGTTACAGAGGCAAACACACTTAGTGAAATACCCTATATCCTATATATATATATGTGCGCCTTGGTTGCACAGTGGTAGAGTGCCAAAGGTCGCGGGTTCAATCCCCGCCAGGTCCTAGAATTTTTATCTGTCACTTTCCACTTCTTTCACCTCTGGCAGTATTACTCATGTGAAAAATACCGAGTAGCACCGTGGTTTGGAACCCACGTTAAACTGTAGGTCCCCCTATAACTGGCTGGGTTAAGTCAGTTCCAAGGTCGGAGGAAGGCAACGGCATACCACCTCCAAACAGGACCATGCCTAGTAAAGCACTGTGGTGTTCAAACCAATCTTCGGATTGTTGACTGCTTTATATATATATATATATATATATATATATATATATATATATATATATATATATATATATATATATATGTGTGTGTGTGTGTGTGTGTGTGTGTGTGTGTGTGTGTGTGTGTGTATGTGTGTGTGTGTGGTGTATGTTCTTTTGGATGTGTCTGAAAGAAGAGGCAACATTTGTGATCATGCAGGTAGTATAAAGTAACACACAATGGAACTTACGATGCTAGCTGCCAATGGGCATTGATAAAAATCAATGCAAAACGTTAAAAATTTGTGCCAGCTTAAACTGCTATGCATAACGCCATGTGGGATTGATAGCTTTCTTCATCTTAATTACACTGCCAGAGAATATAAATTAGTACATCTGTAAAGAGGACGTCAACTTTGATCCAATGGCGGCAGATGTCACATAGGCGATGGTAGATGTAGTGACAATAGTTTCGCCATGGCGGATTAGCCGTGCGCACTGGGGTGCCGTGCTGCGGTTTGTGCGGCCGTTCGCCATCGGAGGTTCGAGTTCCTCCTCGAACATGGATGTTTGAGTTGTCGTTAGGTTATTTTACCTTCGTTTACGTAATTTGTAAGCTACGAACTAATAACCACACGGTTGAGTCCGATAGATTTACAAACATTTGAACTTTTGACAATATTTTCAACATTGTCTGCCAACAGATAGCTTAGTGACATTGCAGACAGGGCACATCTGTGCATATCCTTTAATAGGGAATGTTTACACTGTAAGGCTCAGTCTGACATCAATGTGTGAAGCAAACAGGTGCCATGTGACAGAGGCGCACTCATGCTTCCTTAGTCAGGTATACATTCTCACACCCATAGACAAGATTGTAGACATCCACACAGCACAGGTGACAGACAAGATCGTCCTATTGCAAGGGTAGAAATGACACATCAATCAACTACTGCATCACTGGTTAGAGGGCTTGTGAACTCAGAAGTGTCAACACGAACTGTTGTTAACCAGCAACTAGTAATGGGACTACAAGCATGCTCTTCTCTAATCTGACTTCCTCTCATGCTAGAGCATCGATGTGCACGCCTTGACTGGTTCTGGCAGAGGATCACTTGAAAGATGGAAAGGTGGGTCATAGCCTTCTGTGTTGAAAGTATGTTCTGATATATATATATATATATATATATATATATATATATATATATATATATATATATATTTCGTATAATTTTTGTGGATTTGGGAATGTCGATATTCAGTCTCACTATAACAACTCTGTGTTGACTAATGCCTGTATTTGTTTTGATGCTGTTTATTAGCTCAGCATTATTTATTGCAAGAAGGTCAAGTGGGTTTACACAACAATTTACTATTCTAGTGGTTCATGAACTAACTGCTTGAAATAAAACCTCTGACAATAAAGTTCGGTGAATGAAGACAGGCTGGTAGATTGGGGAACATAGGCGAATCACAATGCTGCGCCTGTGCAGCAGCAAGTGTTGACAACCTGCCCCCAAGTTCAGTTGAGCATCGTGTGTGTTCCATGTTAGACCTGTTGGATAAAGTGCTTATTTAGTGCGTAGGTTCTGAACTGAGGACAGGAGACTGAAAGGGTAAAGGATCAATTTAAAGTATTGTTTTTAAGCTTGGCTAGACATCTAAAGTATTGCATACAATTCTGGTATGTGTTTATGAGAATCAAGCAATGTTAATGAAGTGTGTGCACGAAATGTTGGCCCATTTTTGAAGAGGCCGGGAATGTGTTTGTGACAATCTTTGTAGCAGACGACTGGCGACCGCTGTCAGTGACGAAAACATTGAGAATGTGAGAACATAAATCACGAACGATCACAGCTCAGCTGTGCACATGATAGCAAATGAACCAGAGATTAACAGTGAATCCTTGCGACAAATCTTTACCCAGCAGTTAGGGCAGAGGGAAATGTGTTGTCGTCTTTTGCCACATCACTTGAATGACGATCACAAGCAGGCACGTTTAGAGATTTCGCCGGATTTTGTCGAAATGGTGGATGCTAAACACAATTTCTTGAACTGTATTGCGACTGAAGATGAAACCTGGTGTCTCTGGTACGCATCTGAAATGAGACTGCAAAGCATTCAATGGCATTCTCTGACATCACCTAGTCGGAAAAAGGTCATAGCCAAAACCTCACACAACAAAACGATGCTCATCACCTTTCTAGATAGTCAAGCCATTATCCACAAGGAATTTCTATCTTAGGGAACGACACTGAATGCTGCAAGGTACGCTGAAATTTTGATATTTTCATACAATGTCTATGCAGAGTGTGACACTCAAGACTGTGACTGATACATAACAGCCATAAACAGACAGGACTTAAATCGTATAATAAGCTACCACAGAAAGTAAAATCCCTTACTTTAAGTACATTTAAGAAAGTACTAGAGGTATGGTTCAAAAAGACATCATATTATTCATTGGATGAATACTTCAAAAGTAACTTGTAGGACATGCATAAAGATTAAAAAATCACCATCACTAGTTATTAAGGCCAATAATGAGAGAGAATTATGACAGTAATGTAAAAGTGAAACTGCAAAAATATGTTTGTACTAATTGAAAATTAAGTTGTATTATTAATATTTAACTATTAAAAAAGAATATGTATATGTAACCTAAATGACGAAACCAAATGCTTGGTAAACATGTTGAAAGGCTAATAAATAAACATAAAAAACATAGACTCCTGGTTTCTTGTTGAAGACAAGACTCGCCCACACACAGTCAGGATCATCAAACAGTTCCAGGCCAAGAAGGGGGTGGCACAACTTGAACAACCCTCCAGTCTTTTTCCAATTCCCTCGACTCAGGAAAGAGATTTGATAATATTCCTGATACCCAACTAAACATGATGAGGCTGTTGAACACCATGCCAAAAGAAGACTTAATGCAACTTTTCCTCGACATGTATCACAGAGTTCAGTGATGCATAGATATGGGAGGTCACTATTTCGAGGGAAAGCAAGGTAACTGTAGTTCATA
Organism: Locusta migratoria; assembly: GCA_026315105.1. Lineage (NCBI taxonomy): Eukaryota > Metazoa > Arthropoda > Insecta > Orthoptera > Acrididae > Locusta > Locusta migratoria. The sequence goes on along the minus strand of CM048755.1, from coordinate 448,182,832 downwards.
GGTCATTTACGTGAATGTTATAGGATTATAATCGAACTTTATTGTCAGAGGGTATAGTTTTTGGAGAATGCATTCAGTAGAATTTCGGCTGATGTTTTGTGCTTGCCTCTGGTTTTGAACATGTATTTTTGTCAAAATTGTAAGTTAAATTCACCACCAATTAAAACTGTATGCTTTGCACACGTGTTTGAAACTTGATTCAAGGCTTCTTTGAAATTTGGCAGATTGTATTGTCTAAGTCACGGAGTCAGTAAAAAGAACTAATTATTAATTTAGTCCTGTTGTCAGGTATAATCTCGACTCATACCAACTTATAGGAACTTTCTACTCCAATTTCGCCACATTATAAACAACTTGTGCCAATGTTAAACACACCATCACCTATTTTATTCAATATATCCCACCATGAATCACAGACTTTGCGCAGGTGCAATGGCTTGTGTGCCTCAAAGATACAAATAGCTGTGCTGTAGGTGCAACTACATTGGAGAGGTAACTGTGGAGAGGCCAGAAAAATGTGTGGCTCCTGGACAGAGGTAGCAGCCTTTTGAGTAGTTTAAGGAGCTTCCGTCTGGATGATTGATTGAGCTGACCTTGTAACATCACACAACATGGCTTTGCCACACAGTTGGTGCAAAAGGCTGAAAGCAAGGGGAAACTACAGTCATTACTTTTGTTGAGGACATGCAGCTCTACTGTATGAATATATGTTGTTGGGATACTCTTGGGTAAAATATTCTGGAAACAAAATGTCACCTTATTCGGATCTCCAGGCAGGGACTACTCACAAGGATGTTGTCATCAGGAAAAATAAAACAGGCATTCAACAAATCGGAGCATGGAATGTTCTGTCTCTTAATAGGGTAAGTAAATCAGAAAATATGAAAAGAGAAATGGATAGGTTTAAGTTATACATGATAGGGATTAGTGAAGTTCTATGGCTGGATGAATAAGATTTCTGGTTAGATCAGTACAGGGTTATTAATATGTAATCAGTGGGGGAAATGCAGGAGTAGGGCAAATAATGAATAAGAAACTAGGAATGTTGGTAATTTAGGAAACACATTAATATAGCAAATATAGAAACAGAACCAAACACCGGCCACAGTAATATAAGTTTATATGCCAAATAGCTCTGTTGATGATGAGGAGATTGAAAAACTGTATGATGAAATAAAATTAGTTATTCTGAGGTAAACTTGATTGTGATGGGAGACTGGAGCTTGGTATTAGGCAAAAGAAGAGAAGGAAAAATAATAGGTGAATAAGGACTTGGGTGAAGGAATGAAATAGGTCATCTAGTAGCACTTGCAGCTCTGGTATTTTCTCAATACACCTATGAGACAACTTACAACTATGAGACCAATGGCTCCTCAATATACATACTATTTCGTGACTTCTTCAGGCTGAAAAACTGCTTGTGTGTTTCCAAGAGCCTTAGCTTTTTTTTAACCGCAGTTGAACAGGTGCAAAAAGAATAGGCCTAAATTTCTGACGCCAATCTGTTGTAGAGTTTTGGAACATATTTTATGCTTGTGTATTATGACGTTTGTGAAGACGGGAAATTTCGTCTGTGGGTAACACGGGTTCCAAAATCAACTATCATGTGAAATACGAGTGTATGGAATATTAGATAAACTGTGGGATTGGATTGAAGCGTTTCTAACAAACAGAACACAGCATGTAATTCTAATTGGAGGTAAGTCTTCTGACGTGAAAGTAATTTCTGGGGTTCTCAGAGGGCGTTTTATGGGTCTTTTAGTTTCCACAATACATATAAATTACCCAATAGTACCTGGTAGAGAACAGCCAGAGTTCAATTATGCTTTTTGTGAATGATTTTGTAGAAGTCGTAAGCTGGAAAATTGCAATGAAATACTGGAGTATATCAAAGGCTGGTGCAGGGAATGGCAATCAGCCAGCAACATAAATGTAAATTAATGTAAAGACACAAAAATAAATATGCTTTACTGTGTGACCACAAAATTTCAGAACAGGCCCTCTGAACTTCCTTGAAATTTCTGGGAGTATGCATTAGGAACAATTTGAAGTGGATATAGGCAAATGCCAGAATGTGATTCATTGGAAAAATTCTCAGGAAGTGTAGGCTATCAACAATGGAAGTAACTTATGAACACTAGTTAGACCAATACTTGAATATTTACATCGTTGTGTGATTTGTACCGGAGATGAAGATGAAGGGAATCGGAAGGAGGGCAGCATGAATAGTTACAGTTTCTTTTAATAAGCACTGTAGCATTGTGACATAACAGACGGTGCTAATTGTGAGGTTTGCTCAGCAGATATATGTATACTTCTCAAGAACAAATTCTATATTACCTTTTAATAATAATAGGATAAATAGCGAAATAAATTAGAGACCGAAATCCAGAGTGAAATTCACATTTGTTATTTAACTCCTGCAAGTTAAAAGGTTGAAAAGTCAGTTTTGTTGGTTTTTGCTTTGCAATATACAAAACAACATTTGTCAAAAATTCGTTAAACAAAAGAATCTGTTGAGCTGCAATAACGAAATGATTGTTCCTTAACAATATGCATAGTGTAATTCATGTAAAATACCTTCAAACTGTGAAGATAATGTAATATCGGTGGCTGAGAATTAAGTTGTTAATTTTATATTAGCTGTGGCTACATAACTAAGATTTGGACGGACCGTATGAAACATATACCATTGTCTTTCGTCTGCAGCATTCAAAAGTGAAATATCTGTACCCCTAGGAGCTGCTTCTAAAACCGATAAGCGTGAGTAGATGTAATCTTTTTGTGAAGATGTGATATAGAGTTCACTCAAGGAAGACTATTGTGTAGTTTCATTTGACAGGCCACCGAGTAACATGATTCAGATGATAAAATAGAAGTCACTGGATATTGATAAAGTTGGTGGCTGTTTTGTTTGATAAATACACAAATAGAGCTCGTACAAGAAGTCGTGGCCCTTGCTCTCTTGTGTGCTGGGCGAGTCCATTTCAAATGGTTGTTAAGCTTATGGGACTTAACTACGGGGTCATCAGTCCCTAAACGTACAAACTACTTACGAATTACCTTATACTAAGGACGGCACAAATATCCATGCCCGAGAGGGGATTCGAACCCCCGACCGTAGTGGCCGTGCAGACCGTGACTGAAGCGCCTCAGTTTCCGCGGCCACCGCGGCCGGCGCGAGTCCATTCCCTCATTTTGGAGGGGCAGTTGCGTCTTGCCTGCCGGTCGAGGGTCGTAGTTTACAGCCAACTGACAGACGAAGTGCACGACCAAGCAGGCGACGTGCAACTGAGCCGGTCGCCCCTCGCAAACAAAGATATGGCCTCAACATGCGCACAACCCGAGAATGCGTTTCTGTCCACAGGACACGACTTCTTGCGTGAACTCCTGGTACATGATTACTATACTGAGACAGCACAGCGTGATCCAACACCAGGCAGCCAGCCCCTAGACTGAAAAACGCTCCAAATAAACTACAGGTAGTTATTAGCTTTCGTCGAGATTTGTGTTAAGTATCAGAGGCTAGGGTATCGCCAGGGATACCCCAGGGAAGTGTGATAGGACCGCTATTATTTTCTATCTATATAAATTATCTGACAGACAGAGTGAGCTGCAATCTGCGGCTGTTTGCTGATGATGCTGTGGTGTACAAGAGGGTGACGTCATTGAATGACTGTAGTAGGATGCAGGATGACTTGGAACAAATTTCTAGATGGTGTGAGGAAAGACAACTAGCGCTAACTGTAGAAAAATGTAAGGTGATGCAGATGAGTAGGAGAAACAATCCCGCAATGTTCGAAACAGCATTAGTAGTGCGCTGCTTGACAGAGTCGCGTCAAATGTCTAGCCGTAGCGCTGCACTGCAATATGAAATGAACCAGCATCTATCGTGGGGAAGGCAAATGGTCGACTTCGCTTTAGAATTTTGGGAAGGTGTGATTCTTCTGTAAAGGGTACCGCATATAAAATGCTTGTATGGTCCCGTCTTGAGTATTGCTCAAGTGTTTGGGATCCCCACCAGATCGGTTTAAAGAAAGATATAGAAGCAATTCAGAAGCAGGCTGCTAGGTTTGTTACTAGTAGGTTCCATCAATGCGCGAGTGTATTGTGATGCTTCGGGAACTCAAATGGGAATCGCTGGAGGAAAGGCGACGTTCTTCCCAAGAAACACGGTTGAAGAAGTTTAGAGGGCCCGAATTTGAAGTGGACTGCAGAAAGTTTCAGTCGCTCCCTAGGGCAGGGTTGTGAGTGTTATCCATAGTCCAAGTTAAAGTAGTTTGTAAATCTACAGACTGATGACCATGGCAGTTTCTTGAATATATTCTCAGTTCTAATATACTAAATTTCCTTGAGCCAGAAAAGCTTCTGTCCATGCATCAGCACGGCTTTAGGAAGCATCGATCATGCGAAACCAAGCTTGCCCCTTTCTCTCATGGCATCTTGCGTGCTATGGATGAAGAGCAACAGGCAGACTACATATTTCTGGATTTCCGAAAGGTGTTTGGCATGGTACCACACTACAGACTACTGACGAAGGTACGAGCTTATGGAATAGGTACCCAAATATGTGAGTGGCTTGAAGATTACTTAAGTAATAGAACGTACTTCGTTGTCCTCGACAGCGAGTGTTCATCGGACACTATGGTATCGTCAGGGGTGCCCCAGGGAAGTGTGATGGGACCGCTTCTATTTTGTATCTATATAAATGATCTGACGGACAGGGTGAGCTGCAATCTGCGGCTGTTTGCTGATGATGCAGTGGTGTGCAACAGGCTGTCATCATTGACTGACTGTAGTAGGATGCAGGATGACTTGGACCAAATTTCTAGGTGGTATGAGGAATAGTAACTAGCGCTGAATGTAAGGTGATGCAGATGAGTAGGAGAAACAATCCCGCAATGTTCGAATACAGCATTAGTAGCGTTCTGCTTGACATACTTGCGTCAATTAAATAAGTAGGTGTAACGCTGTTCAGTGATATTAAATGGAACGAGCATATAAAGACGGTCACAGGGAGGGCGAATGGTCGACTTCACTTTATTGGGAGAATTTTAGGGAGGTGTGATTCGTCTGTAAAAGAGACCGCATACGCTTGTATGACCCCGTCTTGAGTATTGCTCATGTGTTTATCGCCCCACCCCTCCCAGATCGGCTTAAAGGAGGACATAGAGGCAGTTCAGAAATGGGCGGCAAGGTTTTGTGACTGGCAGATTCAATCAATGCGTGAGTGTTACTGAAATGCTTTGGGAACTCAAATGGGAGTCGCTGGAGGAAAGGCGACGTTATTTTTGAGACACACTGTTGAAGAAATTTAGAGGGCCAAAATTTGAGATGGACTGCAGAACGATTTCGCTGCCGGCAGCCTACATTTTGCGAAAGACCACAATGATAAGATCACAAAGATTAGGGCTTGTATGGATGCATACAAGTATTCGTTTTTCCCTCGTTCTATATGGGAGAAGAACAGGAAAGCAAGTAGCTAGTAGTGGTACTGGTACCTTCGGGTGGGTTGTGAAGTATGTATGTAGATGTAGAAGCATGAACTACAGGACATAGTAACAATCCCAACCAGCATTCTGCAGTGTTATGGAGATGTTTGGCAAAAACAGGGTTGAAACACTTGTACGGAGAGACATTTGTACGTAGCCCGCGGCTCTTGCTGGGCTAAGCAGCTTTTCACCGGTACAGGCACACTAACAAGTCCAGCAGTTCAGCACAGCCACTCCTGTGTGCTGGCTGACGCTCACACTATGCTGGTATGCAGCTATGTATCTCATCAAGTTAGATCGTTAACGCGTTAAATGGCAAGTATATTTTAAGACTGTTGCAGTAATTGTAATTGACGATGAAATTCATAAACTCCTCCAAAATTTTCATGATGCAAAGATCGTAGGGCAGCCAACTACAAAATATGGCATATCTTACAAGTGTCAATTATCGTAACAACATGGCATTACCTCTGATACTAGTTTTGACTGGAATACTTTTCCACGATCAGATACCATCACACGTGGTGCTCCGGGCTTCAAAATAATGTCTTCTAAGAGGACTTTTGCGATCTCTGGAGCTTCTGCAGTCGGCACAGGTTTGGTGACAGCGTAGCGTGTGAGGTAGTCAGTGCAGACTATTATTCATCGGTTACTGGTTGTCGACTTTGGGAACCTCCCTAAAAGGTTGATTCCAATTCGGTAGAATGGAGCTGATGCAGGTGGAATTGGTACGAGATGCCATGGAGGTAATTGCGGTGCATGCTTCCGTTGCTGGCACTCTTTACATTGACTCACATAGTGCCTCGACAGATTGGTAGAGACCTTTCCAGTAATACCTACGTCTGATTCTGTCTAGGGTCTTCACGAAACCCGGATGACCGGATATTCGAGCATAGTGGAAATACTTGAGAAGGGATGGCTGGAGATGAGCTGGAACGACCAGTAGCCATTTGGGACCCAGTGGATCGTAGTTACTCTTATATAATGTCCCGTTTATAAGTTGGAACTCTCCATTGGTAGGTTCTCCTTTCTCCAAGGCCTCTATGGTTTTAATAGTGCTGGATCTTCCCTCCGTTCAGCTGTAACGTCATCTAATTCAGTGAGGACTGAAATTTCATTCATGCTGTTGTGTTCCACTAACGGATTCCTCGAAAGTCACTCGGCATCCTTGTGTTTGCGCCCATTCTTGAATACCACTGTGACGTTGTACTCTTCGAGTCTTACAAGGAAAGTACATGGGCTCGAACAAACATATCTGTATGAACGTTTGGTTACAGGATCTCTACGTACACCTCAATGTGCTGGTGGGTGTCGTTTTTCTGCAAAGCTCTGCAACCATGCTCTAGATAGCACTGTAGATGTAATTGTAGACGCCATACATAATGCAGATATCTTAACTATAACTTATGTAATAATCATCGTACATGTTCTCTAGCGAATTTTCATCAAAAGCTGTGATGATAGTTGCAACTTTAACCTTCTTCCCGAAAGACTGTTGATGTTCACTGCCACTGCTTCCATCGCCTCTTTCCGCACTTACCGTAGCACTACCGATTTCAATGAGTTGTTCGTCATTATCATCCCTATTATCATTATTATGAGTTTGTAACAACAGTATCTAATTTAAGCTCATATTTCTGTACCATAACAGATACGAGAAAGCATGCAAATGATTCATCTTCTACACTAATACCATCTTCACGAAGAAGGGTTGTTCGTAACTTCATCTCAACTAATCGCAATACATTAGCAGAATTGATTAACAATCGCCGCCCCATCTGACGCTTCACCACACAAATAACATCACAAAACGCAACTTCGGAGGCACACTGCACCATCCCTACTGGCGAGCGGATAGGTCGAAGTGCAATGCGGCATGGCACACGCAGAGGCCTCTAATGGACGACTGCAGAGTTTTGCAGATGCGGGAGTATCACTAGTGCAATAAGGGATCTTTACATTATCTCTCATACGATTTTGGTGTATATGTGTTTGTTCGAGCCCAAGTACTTTCCTTGTTAGTGCCCATCTTGCTAGTCAACCTGACGGATCCTTCAAGCTAGTCAGCTAACACAGAGAATGGTGGTCTGTCACGATGGTGAATGGTTTGCCGAATAAATACGGCTGGAACTTGTTGATAGCCCAAATAACTGCAAGATATTCTTTCACAGTTGTAGAATAGTTTATCTCGGACTTTGAAAGTACTCTTGATGCATAGGCTATCACCTTTTCAGCACCTTCCTGAATTTGCACAAGCACTACACCAATCCCATACCTGCTAGCGTCAGTGTCAAGTTCGGTTTCCCCATTATAGTCGTATTAGGTTAGTACTTGTGCGGAAGTTAGAGCCTCCTTAAGTGCCTGAAATATTCTTTTTCTTTTGTCTCATCCCAGTAAAACTTGGTGTCTCCCTGCGGAAGGTCTTGGAATGGATGTGCCTTGTATAAAATCCTTTTATGAAACGTCGGTAGTATCAATACAGCCTGAGAAAACTTCTCACATCACGAATGTACTGAAGAGCTGAAAGATCTGTGACTGCCCTTACTTTATCTGGATCAGGACGGACACCATTTCCGTTGACTAGGTGCCCCAAGATTTTTATCTGTTTGGCGACGAAGAGGCACTTCTTTGGATTGAGGCGGAGACCTGCAGTCTGAACACACTTCCACACAGTTGACAGGCGACTCAGATGTTCTTCAAATGTTTTCGAGAAAACGAGAATGTCATCAAATTAGCAAAGACACGCCGTCCACTTAAGGTGTCGAAGCAAAGTTGTCCATCATGCGTTCGAAGTGGCCAGACCATTACATTATCCAAATGGCATTACTTAGAATTCATAGAGGCTGTAAGGTGTAATAAAAGCTCTCTTTTCCCTGTCAGCTTCGTCAACCTCTATTTGCCAGTAACCTGTCTGCATGTCCATAGTTGAGAAGAATGTAGCTCCTTTCAAGCAGTCTAAGGTGCACGGCATTGGGTAGACATAGTTCTTTGTGATTTTTTTCAGCCGCCGAAAGTCGACACAGAATCGCCACATGCCATCCTTCTTCTTTACGAGGACCACCGGAGCCGACCAAGGACTCGTGCAACATCTCCTCTTCCTCCCGAATTATCCGTCTTTCAGCTGGCGACACTCTATACGAACGCTGGCTAATTGGTGGATGACCTCCAGTTTTGATACGGTGCCTTATCGTGGGACGTTTCGTCCGACTTTTCTCCTGCTGGGATGTGAATGCACCCGAAAACTGGCGTAGTATAGCTAATACCCGCTGGCGTTGTTTCTTGGTCAGTCCGGGCCCTATTGGCAGTTCCATGGTTGTTTCCTCCAGACGTCTGTGCTTCTGCGGGACGTCATAGTTGCCGGGGGAGTTGGTTGTGGCTGCGTCGGACGGTTCTTAGGCAGTCGTTTGGCGGCTGCAGCGTAAGTCATTGTAGGGCGAGGCCATTCTTAACGTCGGGTGCGATTGGCAGGGCAGACAGGAGCTAATGTCTGGAATACCTCTTCCTCAGCGGCGTCAGCTCCCTCGTGACTTACAGGGCTTACGTCCATGGCCATAATCTGAGGCTGGCTCGGTCCATCAGTCCCGGTTGCCATGAACTGTTGTAATTCTTCTCTCACAATTTGGCGTATGAGAGAAGCAAAGTCATGCTGGTCTTACAAAACTGCCGAGGGGACTACATTGGGGAATCTGTCATACTTCTTTCGTCCAATCCTCTTCCGTTGCATCTCTTCAATCTACTGGCATCACTCGAGGAACTCTTCCATCGTAGCGACGTCTTTTATCAGAAGAGCTTGGTACACGTCTTCTGCAATGCCCTTCATGAAGTGAGTGATTTTGTCGGCCTCAGTCATATCCGGGTTAACTACGTTACATAGGGCCAAAACATTCTGTATGTACTACTGTGTCGGCTCACCATGTCGTTGGGCCCGGTTCTTCAGTTATTCTTCCGTCGAACGGATTTGTCGCTGGCGGTCTCCAAACGTCTTCTTAAGTTCCGCCTGGAATGTTTCCCAGTCATTCAGCTTCTTTTCATTGTTTTCAAACCATTGCTGGGCTGTCCCGTCCAGGTAGAAATAGATGTTGGCCAAACACATTGTATGATCCCACCTGTTATTCTTGGCGACTCGGTCGAACCCTTTTAGCCAATTGTTGGGGTTCTGTACACCGTCTCCAGAGAACACCGATGGGTGTACGATGTGCAGCTGGCTTACCGCTGGTTTCGTGTCCATGGGTCTTTTGATGATACATACTTTCGGAAGGATGTCCTGAGTATATCCCTTGTATTCAGGTTCTAGTCCCTATAAGCTACGGCTTTTATTTTGCCCAATCGGAGCCACGGTGATGCAGTCGTTGCACAGGATACCCGGCGCCTCCACCAATGTCGCATTGAAATGTAAACAGGCTTGACTTCGAAGGCAGGGTTGTCAACTGAACACAGCACTTATACTCAAAGAAGTTTTATTGCGAACTGAAACATATACGCAGCACTTACTGCCTCTCAGGCAGAATGCTGTGCTATTTATACACAGACAGAATGCACCAGAAGTTAGCAGAATAGTTAACATAAGAAACATGTAGAAATTACAAGTGAATATAAGAAACATAAAACATTCTGGAAATGATAAATACAAAGAAATATATTTTTGCCAGTGGACGGGACTGAATCGGCGACCTTCAGCACCGCATTTGGTGACGCTATCCATTGCGCTATGCCGGCAGTCAGATAACCAAGTACCAACACCTGAAGATGGTCTAAGGCCGAAATAAGCTTATTGTGAAGCAGTAAAAGTTCAAAATCATTTATTATTATTGTGTTAATACTTACAGTACCTTACATTAAGGACAACACACACACATCTAACCGGTGGAGGGCTTGAACCTTCAGCAGAAGTGGGCATGCTCTCTGTAACATGGCGCTCCAGACTGCATGGCCATTCCCGCAGGGCACTCTTAGATTCCAAAACGATTTCGCTGTATTCAGATTACAAATATATCAAGAAATACTTGAAATACAGAATGTGTAACAGACCGTGGCATTAATTTACTGATTTCTGTCATCTTCAAATAGCCATTTTTACTCCGAACTTGGCATAAACTCAAGCAGGTAGAAGGTAGTTGCAAAATTTACAGGAAAATTGAAGCTAAACAATTGGCAGCTAATCGTTGGATATCAATTACTTCGCCTGTTAACTAAGTAAATATAAATTATGGAATGCACTAAACTCCAGTACAGTCAAAAAGTTCAAAAGGAAATAGGCAGTGGTTATAATGAGATATGCATACCACTACTCGTCCTCAAGAAGTCTGTGAGTAGATTTTTATTCAGAAAATAACTACCCTAGTGTTGAAATTGCAAGCAGTAACCTCATATAATCAGGAAGGGAAAAAGTAAAGGTGTCGGTAAATTTTAAGGGGTATCTGTATTGTAGTAACATTAATTTTTTAATTAATATTAAATCCTATTGTACCATAAGTTTATTTTTCTAAGACGCCACGTCTGGGATTGTACGGCAATTTCCGTGGGAGGCATGGCGTGTGTGTTGTCCTTAGAACATGTTAGTTTAAGCAGTTTGTAAGACATGCGTCTAGCCCCCCGAATATACCACCGGAAAGGTCCAGAGATAAAAATGAGAAGTACCTAGTGATGCCAATAAATGTCACTCCAGAGATACATTATAACACGTGGTCTGCAGTACAGCTGTTAAACGAAAACAAACGAAGGATCTGCAGAATTGTATATCTCGCCTGTAACATAATCTCATTTTAAACGTACCTTCCTTCAGTGTCACAATAGTTGTTGTTATATATGCAATCACAGGTTGTGCACGAATTAGGCAAACGTGGAATAGGCCAGTTTTACATATAATTTTTCAAGTTTCATTCTCAGATCGAACACATTATTTGAGAAGGTGGTGCTTTTTAATACCCTAATGCTGGATGTTAGGTGTCATTTTTCTTTTCTTTTCCATATGATTTGCGACAAAGAAATATCTATGTTTCTTCTTAACCCAAGCAAGAAGTTAGAGAAATGCTCGTAAATCCAAGACTTATATTATGGCAAATTGAAAAACATGGAAATGGAATTTCTAAAAATCAAACCGTCGCAACTTACGTGAAATTAGTACACTCGCTCTTTAACCCGTATTACTGCAAATGTATGCTCGAAATGACTTTTCCTGTATGGTATTAGTAGGTACAGTACTGGTACTTATGATTTGATAGTACTTTTCATATATCATTTCAGTGTAAAAAACCTTCAACTATTCCCTAACACAGCAAAATTATCCTTTTTTTAAACAATTATCTTACACATGATAATGTACTCTCAAAGTAAAGTGATATGTTGTTTTCTGTGTATCGTTTCCTAAATGTGAATACGTTGAGTATTTTACTATAATTCCTGGTTTGTCATTTGTGTGTTTGCAACGTTTGAGATGTGTTTGAAAATCTTCAGTTTTCTAGTGGTTTCAGAAATGAGGAGAAAAACTAACTTTCAAGTTGTAACATGTCGAATTACTCATTTCTTGAAGAAATACGAAACGAAAAAAATGTTCGATACACTTGAAAACAAGAACAGGACCTTTCTTCACTGAACCACGCACAAAACAAGAATGAAATTAATAACGTTCTGCTCCAAAGATCTCGAGCTGCAGAGACTTCTTTGGCTTTGGCTGCGGCGGTATATTCGTGGGGCTAGCGTCAACAGTTTGTAAATCTATGGACTGATGAACTCAGGAGTTTGGTCCCTTAGGTTAAGAAACATTTGATTTGACTCAAAAGGGAAGTGGCCAAACTGGGTTGTATCAGAGGTGGCGAAACCCTACTCCACCTCGTGCAGGGGGATGGGGAGAGTCATGGCGATGTACGAGATAGGAAGGTGGTACTGACTTGTAGGTGAGGGAGGAGAAGGGTTTAGTTGAGGAGAAAGGCATCCACATGCTGTTGGGTAAGGTGTTCATGAAGAGCTTATTGGTGGGAAGGGAGCAAATATTGGAGTCGAAGATGTTAAATTGTTGCTGCGCCATAATGAGGTAAAAATTGAGGTGAGGGGGAGGAAAATGGGGACTACACTAGGGTGTGGGGGGCAGTCGGTTCGGGAGAAGGTGAAGTGGATGGGCCTTTGGGGTGTTGTGGCCGTAAAATCAAGGTTGAAGAGGGAGTGAGAGGCCAGGGAGACTTGGTGGAGGGTGTGGGGGCACGAAGCATACTTCGAATTACACTTTTTGCATATAAAATAAAAAGAACGTATTAAGTACGGTGTGCCACAAACTTACGAAAAAAATTAACAAAGAACTGAAAGATACACACAACAACAGTTACTAATGAACTTAAACATATCTAATAGTGATCTCCAAAATATACGCAGAATGTAAACAAATATTACGCGCCACTTGCAGAACGCCATAGGGAAATATCACGTGATCACTTGGCTGGCACAGTACGCCTGACTATCTGTTTGGAGAGGATCGCCGAGCAGTGGTACGGAAACAGCGAGTAAAGGCTGACAAGCTGGGCGGTATTCCAGACGGAACTGCAAAAGTTCTTTGGAGAGGCACAGTGACAAAAAAAGAGAACACCTAAAATGTAGAGCGCAGCGTCAAGGTGTGATAATAAAGCGTTTATTTATGACGTCTTTGGGCTACGTAAGATTGTAGACTCCACAATGAGGGAGGAGGCGAAAGCTGCACGTCTTACGGAAGGTACTGCTGAGGTCTTGTTCCAGGCATTACTCATGAAGGAGATTTCGTCACCAGACGCCTTCATGAAATGGTCCCAGTATATTGAGAGGCATAAAAAATAAATTGGAGGCAACGCGTTTGAACGACTTCCGAAAGTGATGACAATGGCTACAATGGAGGAAGAAAACGATCTTGCAGTCGCCATTCGTCAAATAGAGCAGAAGTGGCACTTGGAGTTCGCGTAGAGCTGAAAACTGAGACACTTCAAGACATGATAAAGGAGACAGTGGAACAATTTCTGGCTCCAGTTCCTCGCCGTCCGGTCCCGTCAAAAATGGTGAAACAGTCGAGGTCACTGCGGGTTTACGATCCTACAAAGCAGCGTGAATAACCTGTTTTTGACCCTGGGAAGACGACATTTGGAGGACCGGGGACAACCAGCCAGTAATCTGGACTGTGGGCGACCGTGCCATGTGGTGCGAACTACAGGGAGCGGCAGCAAATATTTGCTGATTCTCGCACCAGCAAGCTGCAATCAGACCTACGCCGATCTAGACTTTAAAGTCTGAAGACGGCCTTGTAAGCCGAAACCCGCTTAACTAAACAAAATTAAACTTGTGGAACATACACGAAATTGTGCCTTTAATTTGATAATGTTCTTCCAAGGAATAACGGAAGAATCAGTGAAAATGTCCTCATTTGCCTTTACTTTACGATTGTTTGGGTTAGGTACTAAATTTGGACACCATATTAAGTGGAATTTTTATTGCATTTCATCTGTACTACCGCATCCTAAAATATTTACTATTCTTCCAGAAACTCCTGTATGCAGTATTTTTCAGCAACAGGTAGAGAGATTCACAATAAATCTTTCAAATGTTTAAATGTTCAAATGTTTGTTAAGCTTATGGGACTTAACTACGGGGTCATCAGTCCCTAAACTTACAAACTACTTATGAACTACTTATGAACTAGGACGGCACAAATATCCATGCCCGAGGGGGGATTCGAACCCCCGACCGTAGTGGCCGTGCTGACCGTGACTGGAGCGCCTCAGTCACCTCGGCCACCGCGGCCGGCAATAAATCTTTGTGCATATAATTTACGAATATTAATTGTTAAAAAGTGGAACTAAATGAAGCTCCAGGTACTGTACAAACAGTGCCTTTACCTCAAAACGTACACTACTGGCCATTAAAATTGCTACACCATGAAGAAATGCAGATGATAAACGGGTATTCATTGGACAAATATATTGTAGTAGAACTGACATGTGATTACATTTTCACGCAGTTTGGGTGCATAGATCCTGATAAATCAGTACCCAGAACAACCATCTCTGGCCGTAATAACGGCCTTGATACGCCTGGGCATCAACAGAGCTTGGATGGCGTGTACAGGTACAGATGCCCATGCAGCTTCAACAAGATACCACAGTTCATTAAGAGTAGTGACTGGCGTATTGTGACGAGATAGTTGCTCGGCCATCATTGACCAGACGTTTTCAATTGGTGAGATATCTGGAGAATGTGCTGGCCAGGGCAGCAGTCAAGCATTTTCCGTATCCAGAAACGCCCGTACAGACCTGCAAGATGCGACCGTGCATTATCCTGCTGAAATGTAGGGTTTCGCAGGGATCGAATGAAGGGTAGAGCAACGGGTCTTAACACATCTGAAATACAACGGCCACTGTTCAAAGTGCCGTCGATACGAACAAGAGGCGACCGAGACGTGTAACCAATGGCACCCCATACCATCACGTCGGGTGACACGTCAGTATGGCGATGACGAATACACGCTTCCAATGAGCGTTCACCGCGATGTCCCCAAGCACGGATGCTTCATTCATGATGCTGTGAAAAGAACCTGGATTCATCCGAAAAAATGACGTTTTGCTATTCGTGCACCCAGGTTCGTCGTTACGTACACCATCGCAGGCGCTCCTGTCTGATGCAGCGTCAAGGGTAACCGCAGCTATGGTCTCCGAGCTGATAGTCCATGCTGCTGCAAACGTCGTCGAACTGTTCGTGCAGATGGTTGTTGTCTTGCAAACGTTCCCATCTGTTGACTCAGGGGTGAGACGTGGCTGCATGATCCATTACAGCCATGCGGATAAGATGCCTGTCATCTCGACTGCTAGTGATACAAGGCCGTTGGGATCCAGCACGGCATTCCGTATTGCCCTTCTGAACCCACCGATTCCATATTCCGCTAACAGTAATTGGATCGCGAGCAGCAATGTCGCGAAACGATAAACTGCAATGGCGACAGGCTACAATCCGACCTTTATCAAAGTCGGAAACATGATGATACGCATTTCACCTCCTTACACGAGTCATCACAACAACGTTTCACCAGGCAACGCCGGTCAACTGCTGTTTGTGTATGAGAAATAGGTTGGAAACTTTCCTCATGTCAGCACGTTGTACGTGTCGCCACCGGCGCTAACTTTATGTGATGGTCTGAAAAGCTAATCATTTGGATATCACAGCATCTTCTTCCTGTCGGTTAAATTTCATCTTCATGGTGTAGCAATAATAGCCAGGAGTGAATCATCAGCAGTAAACATCACTTATCGTCTAAGGCAGGGGCTCCAAATTGCTAGGCCACAAGGGCCGCATTTCAAGTTCCGAATCGCAGTGCGGGCCGGATAGCATATTTGGCAATTACTGAAGAATGCGATACTAACGCCTAGTTTGACCTGTGACGTCACTGATAAGATGGAAACCCCAATTTAACCTGTTACAGTATTACCACTATCATATTACTCTTTACACCCGCAAACAAAGATCAATAACATGTGAACTAGATTAAAATGCAGTTCATGTGATGGCTTCTTCTGCTTAACGTGTATATATTGTTGGTGGTAAGAGTTCAGATCACCGGCAGCGGCGTACCGCACTTACCTGACGATGTTGGCAGCGAATGCTGTGTAGCACATAGGGACAGTCGTACTGGTCAGTTGTTTCTTTACGAGCGTCAAGTGAAAATAGTCGTGTTCCAACGAAATTTATGACAACATACTATATTTTCACCACACTGTAATGTCCATTGTACAATCAATATTTCAAATTTTTAGTGTTTTGTAATTAAAACATGGGTGCTCGGTATATGTATGGGTGAACGTAAATGAGTTGCACTGTAAAATAATACTAAACATTTGTTAAAAAAAATCTTCCTCACTTCACTCAGTTTCATTCATTTATTCGAATGCTCTACCCATGTTGGCACTGGCCCGATGAATGATGGGAGTATCGTTCAGACAGACAATAAGAATGTCTTTGTTTTCTCTCCCATAGCATGAATTAATCACGAAATTATCTGTAGTTGCAAAGTGTGTAGAACTCCGTTGACAATACAAATCACAATGGAAAGAAACAGACATTACAAGGATATAACAGATTTTCTAATTAATGGGAATTGAGCTCATTTAGCTTTATTGGTAATTTAAAAGACTTATTTCAACTCTAACCTGTAAAATTAACCCAGATGAACCAGAATTTTTTCTGTTACTTCTGGTTTAAAATACATCTGTAATTGATCGTTCAAATGTTACAACGTTGATTTTACACGACTGCACCCTTAGTCTCAGCATAACAGGCTGCCCTTCTGGAACGAAGTAAAAATGAAAACCCTAATATCTAATATTACATATTAGATATGACATTTTAATTGTAAAGCCATATGGCTGTTTCTGAATGATAAAAATAAAATGGATATGTAAGTACTTACACACCCAAAATCATGAATTAACTCATATGTTGCTTCTGAATCCTTATCTTCAAATGTGACTAACATAGAATAAATCAATGATTTTTAGTATATGCATGTCAAAGATCTCGTTCAAATGACAGTCCGATGTTGGAAAAAGTGTTTTGTGCTAAAAGGAAACAATTTACTTTAAATGTTTAAAACAACGAAGCACCATTCTTCTGGAAAGATGTCAGGATCATCTGCGTTAAAGTCACCCCTATGTAGTGACTGTTTCTCTAAGTATGTTTTTAAAATTTTTCCAACGAACGTATTAACTTTTGGGTATGTTGTTAAGTAGGTACCTACTAGTAGAACTTAATTTCAATCTCTGAAACGACCAGCAATACCAATTACAAGTAAATCTTGTAAAACAATGTATTTTCAACGCGTAAGTCATGATTTTGCTAATTTACTTATAAAAAATATGTCCGTCCACAACCCTGAATTGTTTTCAAAGTGTAAGGACATTCTAAACAGACTGAACGCCTCTCCTGATTAGCTGCCTTCACTTCCCATCACTCATCACACCTCTACCAACATTGCATCAACTAGAATATATACAACAAAATTATTAAATGCGAGTTACTTAACACACTAGCTGCAAACGCGACAGACAGAATAACTTTCTGTTGATCCCACACTTCTCAAAAGAAGAAAATAATGAAGATTTTTGGTTTTACAAAAAACAAGGCTACAATTTTACCTCTGGCAGCGGTGGCGTAGTATGCTGATGTTGCCAACGACAATTGAGTGTCCATTGACAACTCAATCACACAGAATGAGGAGAATGATCTTTGTGTTGAAATAAATAATTTTCATTATGGTATACTGTTAACAGATTCGTTTATGTACCCTGTTCTGATGAGTAAATTATCATTGCAAGTCGAATATTTCATTGCCTATATTAACATATATCAGCAACTGCTTCCATAAGTAATATTTAGCCAATCAAAATTCAGTGAATACATCAGGTACACTTTGTTACTTTTCAGTACACTTAGTGTGAAGTGTGCAATTATTATTTTTTAATCTAAAATCTTTTCAAACTGTAGCTCCAGCTTTGTTGTATTAACAAAATTCTCTTTAATGTTCACGACTAGGGGTACTCCTGTATTTAGAATTGACAAATTAGAGCAACGAAATTGTTTGTTCACTTTTGTGTGTAGTGCCAAATGCAGATAACCAACTTAGTGAAAAGTCTTTGATGAGGGGGTAGTTTTCTTTAGGAAGAAACTTATAAAACTTACAATACTGCCTTTCTAAAATATGTTCTTAATTGACTCATCTGCTAGTAGATCAATTATTTCCATTTGCAACATTGTAGGAACATCTTCCACTTCACAAGAGAAGAGGTTGTGTAAAATTCCTATTTCATTCGAGTGAGCATCTAAATCAGAAAACCTGCAAGACAACTCTTTGTTCAGATGACCAAGAAATACCCATGAAAAGGAGCGCAGAAAACTTGAACCACGTTCAGTGATACGCAATCAGCGAAATGCGAAACTATTTTCTATATAATATTGCTTTTAAAAAGTATTAGCTTCTGTAGGAAAGCTTTAATGTGCGTGTAAAGAGCACAAATAATTTTATCCTCCCCTTGAAGCTTTTTAGTTCAATACGTTTAAATGGAGAGCAGCAGCACCCAAGAAAGACAATTTCTATTGCTTCTCTTGGTCCGATAGAACTTCTAAGGGGTGATTTTTTCGTTTACAAATATTTCTCTCTATTCTCAAGGAAAAAAAAAGTTGACAAAATTTTACCACAGACGTTTGACGCGTGGTATGGGAGATCACTGGACAAAGATTCAAGCTTTCCTAGAAAACACTTGAATTGGTGGTGTTTGATTCAATGGCTTCAAATAAAGTTCACAATAGAAATTACAGGTCTCATTACACAAGCCGTATCCACGGATTCTGTACATAGTTCTCCCTGATGAAGAACACTTTGCTTGCTAATGGTTTGGGCTTCATAGTCTGCATTTATTCTGCCAACGAAACCTGCAAATTTGCCATACATATTTCTCCCTTCATCGGTTAAGACGCACTTCAGCCAAGAAAGAGGAAGGTTGCACTTTGTGGCTTAAGTTAACTGTACCTCTTTAAATATATCGTCACCCGTTTTTGTGCCATTAGGGAAATCAGTTCTGCTATTTCTTCGGGTTACTTCAAAGTCTGAGCTAACACCTCTAAAGAACAACAGAACTTGTGCGTTATTACCGATGTCAGTAGATTCGGCCAGGGCTATAGAATACCAAGCAAAGTTGGATGCCATTTCTTGCAACTGATTTGTTGAATCGTAAGCAATGTCTTTAACTCGACGCGCCACAGTATTTGCTGATAGAGAAACAACTTTACATTATTCCGTTTTGCGATGGAACAATTCTTCAGATGTAATTAGTTGGTAATTCTTTATGTAATCACAATCCATGAATGGCTTTCCTCGTTTGGCGGTTTCGTGGACAATTGTTAAGCTTACTTTCGTAGCCGCTTTACTTTCATAAACACGTTTTCTAGACATTTTTTGTTCCAAAGATATTCTACGTTTCAACATTTCGAATTTGTGATCTCGTACATTGTCTTTGAATGCATCAAACTGTGCGCCAAGCTTTGTTTCATAATGACGATGGGTATCAAAGTCCTCGAGCAGAGCTATAAGTTCATTGCAGATTATACAGATGGGTTTGTTGCTTTTCTCTATGACGAAGTATTTCAGGCCCAATGTTTTACTGAATAGTCGTCACTAGGCATCTATTTTTCTCTTTTTCGTTTCAACTGAGATACTGCACAGTGTACACATATTCGTCACAAAAATTAGATAGATTTTACAAAGGCCGGCCGCATTGGCCGAGCGGTCTGCGGCGTGCCAGTCACGGTCTGCACGGCCGCTGCGGTCGGGGGTTCGAATCCCCCCTCGGGCATAGATGTTTGTGCCGTCTTTAGTATAAGCTAGTTCATAAGTAGTTTGTAATTTTAGGGACTGATGACCACGTAGTCCCATAAGCTCTACAAACATTTGATTTTGATTTTACAAACAAGGGACACGACACAACAAACGAACGAAACAAACAAGACGAAATCAGAAAAGGAAAATACAGCCAGGAACCTTCTTGATACTGGTGCGCGGGCCGGATGAATGCCATCCGCGGGCCGTATTTTGGAGACTCCAAAAAAATTAAGTTATAGGTTATGGTGTTTCTTCACATTGTTTCTTTGTTTCAGTACATATATATATACATCAATATGGTTTACATATTTTACTCAGAGAAATGTTAATAAAAGTGGGTATTACGAAACAATCTTTCTGTTCAGTACATCTATGTTACTACTGCGATATAATTCTATTTGATTGTTACTAGCAGAATCATCTACCCAAAGGAATTTTCATATTGTTTATTTGTAGGAATTGAATTTACCTTAGGTGTTAAGTTACTTTGAGCGTTATTTATGTTTCCAGTAGTATTTTAAAATAAGATATCACTTTTTTTATCAACAATTGTTTTTCGTTTATCATAGGCCTCCTTGCTTTTTTCGTATTCTACTTGTTCTGTTTGTTAATAAAAGAACTTGATATAAGCACATTTTGTTTTGTTTGTGACGTGACAACATCTATTTGGCGTGTAACGCTCGCGAGGTTTGACCGCAGGTAGCGCTAAAGTTGCGATGACGGAAAGGGAGGTGAGGTGGCGATCGGCGCTGGGCCTTGCTGTAACTATGTGGAAAGCTGAACGCTAGGCGGCCGCTACGTCACGCCTAGCTGCCATTACACACAGCCTATAAAGAATTGTGTACCCTTTCTTATATCATGCACACAACTGCGCGATACGACATATGAAAGAGGGGGCAGGGTAAGTCTCATTATGTGTATCAGTTGTACATAGTTTATGTCAAGAGCTATTGAGAAACGAGATTACGAGTCATTTCATAATTTATAACTTTTGTTCTATTTGAGCGATAGTTCAAATGAAAGATCTCATTGAGACCCATCTTTTGGTACATTCATACAGTCTGTAACATTAATATTACGCATAATAACGCAAATTTATCGAAGTACCATTATAATCTGTTCATAACAAATACCACAAGATAGATACACGAATAGCAAGGCAGTGGGCAATTTCAGGTGTTTTAACACACATTTGACGTGATTGGATTATATGATTTGTGTTTATTTAAATATGTTCTCTTCATTTAATATTAATAATCATGATAATCACACATAATTTGTATTACCTTTTCTGCATATTGAATCTGATTAGTGTATTAAAAAGAACAGGGAAAAGACTTTCAAATACTGCACTGATAATGTGCAATGGGCAAAAAAAAAATATTTATCAGAATTTCATGAAATGTGCAACTATTATAAACTGATATTGTGACCGAACTATTACAGATAGAAATTAATGAGGTATCAATCTGTATAATAATTTCAGCTTCCATCTAATGATACCATCAAATGTTTCAGTCATCTAGTAAAAAGTTACGTGTTGGCAGAACTACTTAATTATTAGGTGACGTTTTCTGGAATTTACGTCAGCACAGCTATATAACGCCACCCAAGAGGAGGCCTAAGGACAGTGTCGAGTTGGTCATTCTAGCCGGCAAAGCTATGTCGGTCGGTGCAGTGGTTTTTCAGTGATATGAAACGTCGCAGAAAAGTTTGCGTGGGACTTCGCAAAATATTTCACCTGAATTATGCAAAATATTTCACCTGGGAAACTAAAATATTTACAGTTTCAGAGAATACACAAATTATCATAAAATAGGTATACTGTATATGTCGAGGTCTGTGCGGATGCGTATATCCGCAGTATTTCTTACTTTGCAGATAAAATCGTGAGCGACGTGGATATCCGCGTATTACATCCTTGGAAGGTCCACGTAGAGCGGAAGTCTGTTGTCCTCATCGCTAGGCCACAGCAAATGTATCTGTACACGAGGGCCAGCCGCGGTGGCCGAGGCGACTGAGGCGCTCCAGTCACGGTCTGCACGGCCACTACGGTCGCGGGTTCGAATCCCCCCTCGGGCATGGATATTTGTGCCGTCCTTAGTTGTAAGTAGTTCATAAGTAGTTTGTAAGTTTAGGGACTGATGACCCCGTAGTTAAGTCCCATAGACTCTACAAACATTTGAACATTTGAATTTGTACACGAGGGACCTGAGCCTAATCCGTTTTCGCGACGGTGTCTTATCTGCGGTCTGTCAAGTGCTTTCTGGGGTGAAACATTTTTCACGCTACCTTTTGCAATCGTGACGTCATTGTGACGTAGCGGCACTGTGAAGGCGACCTGAAACCAGACTATCGATTTGTCGATCGCTGTTGCGAGTTAATGTTTAGGACTGTGTAAAGGCCAATTCACACGTCACGTCACCGTCCGTCAGAACATTCCGCAATGTATTTCTAATGGCGACATTCACACTGTCCGTCACGTCACCTTTCTCGAGAAGAATGTTTTAACAGAACGCCCGTCTGCTAACATCGGAAGTTAACCTACTTTCGTCACGCGAATTACATGTTGCAGTCGACGATTGCATTGTTTATATGAAAAATGTGCCTTAGTCATCTTTATTTTGTTGTTATACTTCGTTTTAATGGAAAATCTCAAATGTTTCATGACGACTTAAATATTTTTGTCAATTGAGTGTCCCCCTAAAATCGAGGTTGGATATCTGAAACCAAAAAATGGTTTATTTTACGTAACATTGTAACAGAAACGACTGAAGCAAACTGTTTATTTGAATGAGATTGTAATTTGATTACGCACTTTTCATTAAATAATATTTTAAATGAAAAAGTCAGTTCTAATGAAGGATTTAATGAAAGACAAAACGTTCAGTTGTTTACGACGATATTAAAGTGTAAGCGGGCACATCGTAACGAATAAAGTAAACAGACGCTATTTATACTCTTATAAGTATTGTTTGATGTTTTCATATTTTTATTTTTTCGCTTAAAATTGATGTCGATGTTTAAGAATGTGATTGTATAGCGCGTGCAATACTTCCTGCATTTTAATCAGAAATTTTTGTTTGTTGTGTACAATGCTTGCCCGTCAACGAGAATCAGTTAGTGTTTAAAAAAGTAGTAGGTAGCCTACTTACTGCTTTTAAATGTCCCATACAGCACTGTAGTAACCAATCTATGAAACACATATATGCTTATACTTCGTTGTAGAAATTACCAATTTACTAGTAATTATGAATAGCATTGAGCTTTTCTGATATGAATGTGCTAATACGAACAAATGCTACTTACAGTGAGAGCGACATTACTGGAACACGTTTAAATAACATTCCAGTCAAATATCCCCTTAAATTACAATAATTTACAATTGCCTGTACCAGGTAAAAAAAAAAAAATCTTCACCTTCCTTTATACACTTTTCTATTGCCCTATGGTGTATTTTCTCAACAGTAAACTAGTTTAGCGAACTGGCTGATCACAGCATACGCCTATTTAAAAGTATTTAGCTTTATCTCAAGTAAACAGGTAATCTAAAGGCATACATCTCACACTGGCTCGTTCACAACTCAATAGTCGAAAGCTGACGGGTGACGTCACGATTGCAAAAGGTAGTGTGAAAACTGTTTCACCCGTACTTTCTGGGTGGCAAGCCGGCCCACTGCCCACCAGAGGTGCCATGCCAAATTTCCGCTGCCTTCAGTTAGCGCTTTGTAGTGACCGAGTGACAACGTATATTGTAGTGAATACAGTGACAGTTCTTTTTTAAAATGAGCATGACATCAATGGATACTATATTGTGTAAAGGGAAAACAGTTGATTTGACATTATTGAAGGAAAACGAATTGAAATCGTCAATTCGGGAATAAATTGGATACGTATTTGACGGCAAGGAAAAGATCAACGATATAGTGTTCTGTTTTGCGTGTAAAAAAGTATATTCTTACACTGGACACAAAAGTGGGACTTCAAATTTGCTGAAACATACGTGTGAGACAGAACAAAGTAACATAATTACTTATTTAAATACCAAGACAGATGAAAAAGTTCCTGAAGTTCTGCCAAATTTGAAGACAATCGCGGCCGAAAAACTCATCAGTCTTGTCAGCAAAGACATTTTACCGTTCGAAGTTGCGCTGTGGATCTGGGTTTCACTAGACGGCATAGTTTCTTATTGATGTGAGGGCATATCTCCTGAACTAGGTGTCTTACAGTTATTTAATTATGTCAATAACCGTCGCGAAAGTGCAAGCAATATATTGGCAACGTTTCATCCCAACCGAATGAACGGTACAGCCACGCATAAAATGCAGACAAACATTCATGTTTATGTATTAGATAAATGGTGACGGAAGTAATAAAGATTGACAATAGGCGTTTAGAGCAACTTTCATAATCAGATACGTGTACAGTCAAAGTAACGTATTTAAGAAGGTACACAAAGTTAGATTGTTTGGGTCACCGTAGCTGCAGCCGATATTGTTTCTTTTTGCTGACAATTACCTATTAGAAGTAGATGGCAGTTTTGACATTTGAAATGACACGCTTTGCTTTGTGCACATAACCTCTTGTGCGTTAATAAGGGGAAAATAAAGAGTCCCTATTGTAAAACTCCGAAAGAACTTTTTTTAAGCACAGTAAAATCTCTTCTATGCCAATCAGTTTTAACCACTGAAATTTAAGAGGATGCCTGTATTAAACAGCTGACGTAGTGCTCCGACCACGCGAGCTCCGAAGCTCTACTGTGTGTGTTCGTTTTTCTAGTTCGGAATAGCCTGTTTTGGAGTAGGTATAAAACAGTTACCGTGATTCGAGAAGTCAAAAGGAGTTAAGTTGTCGCAGAAATGACAGTCCACAATAATTATATCATTACATACATGGTTTTAAATATTGCTGTCTATTACTATTAGCCATTCAAAACGTTAATATCTGTGGATAACGAACTTGCGGATGCAAATGAAGTGCTGCGGATGTGATGCAGATAACACTATTCTTATCCGCACAGACCTCTATGTATATGGTATTACGCTCCTGGGTTTTTAGAACATCTTAACTCTCGTTACCCTAACATAAAATTCACTATGGAGATGGAAAAGAATGGAGAACTCGCATTCTTGGCCAGAGGAAGGCAGATGGCACTTTTGCTCACAGTATATACCGAAAACCAGCTCACACCGATCTGTACCTGCAAGCTAGTAGCTGCCACCATCCAGCGCAAAAGAATGGTGTTCTCAGAACTCTGGTTCTTCGGGCACGAACACTTTCGGATCCAGGCAATCTGACGAAGGCATTGGAACACCTTCAGTCTGAGTTCTACAGAAATGGATGCTCTTCGAGAGATATCGAGAAGGCGCTTCGCCCTGTTTCTCCACAAGAGAAGTCATCAGAAGAAGAAACAAAGACGGTTTCTTTCTTGCCGTATGCCGGACCTATATCAGCGAAAATCAGCAGAATACTTCCAAAGTATAATGTTAAAAGCTTATTTTGTCCACCATCCAAGATTAAGGCTCTCTTACGTAGTGTAAAGGATGATCTGGCACTGCAGAAACCTGGAATTTACCACATACCATGTCAGTGTGGTATGTCACATATTGGCCAGACCACCAGGACCGTCGAAATCAGGTATAAAGAGCACCGGCGGCAAACAAGGCTCAAACAAGTTTCCAGATCGGCTATAGCGGAACGTTGCTTGAAATTAAACCATTCAATGAATTACGATGCTGTCAAGATTCCGACACAGACACCCAGATACTGGAATAGTTTTATTGTAGAATCTACTGAAATAAAGGTCACACAGGATCTAAGTAACCATGACGATGGTTATTGTTGTGGCATAAAGTCAGCGCCACACGCCAGACGTAAGAGAAGGATCGTGGAGAACGCAGCGATCGACCGAAAGCCAATCACAAGCAGGCGCCGCACATCCTGAAGGGAGTAAGCGAAGATGCGTGCCCTCTACAAGCGGCTATATCTAGGCCAACATACGTGTGGATGACCCGTCAGTTACTAGTCAGAACTCAGGCACTTACTAGGACAGAACTCAGCTACGAACTCAGCAGTGCAGGTCTCAGTGCAGGTACCATCATACGGAAGAAGCAAGAAGAGAGAAGAAACAGACGTATGTTCTAAAGTTGAGGATCATGGTAAATTTACAGTCAATAAAACTTGTATTATTAATCTGAATAGTTGTTACAGTTGACATCGAATCCTGCACCAGTACCTTTCCTGACAACTAGGCCGGGACGAGTATGATACAACAAATGGCAACGAGTACTCAACAAATGGCGACGAGGACTACAACCACCCACTTTGCAACATGTTGTTAAATTTCTAACAGCTGCGCTATTAATTTTGCTTTCTTCCAGGTCTCGGCGAAGCGAGTAAATAATCTTGTGATTTCTATTGCAGGGCATAGTGTCAATTTCTATATTTTTGTACTGATTCTTATAACTGTTTTTGCGCCATGGCTAATGCTACTACCCCTGCCACTGTCACTTCGCCGCAGCTTCCTGCGCTCGGTGCACAGCAGCTAATGCAAATGTTTCAGTTTCAGAGCCAACAAATCGCATCGCTGCTGTCTACAGTACAACAACTTCTGGCCGCACCTGTGTCTCAGACTACGCAAGTACCGTTGCAGCAGCCACCACCTCCAGTAATTCCGCCATTCCGACCGACAATATGTCGAAAAAGAAGAGGACTGCTCAGACTGACTACAACAGTTTGAAGCCTACGCCACAGTTCATAGGATACAAGGTACTGTCAAACTTCATTTTCTGTCATCGTGTGTAGGCCTCCCAGTGTCCTGTCTTGTGAAAAAAACTGTTTCCCACCGTGGAGCCTTCTGAAATTTCTTACGATTCAGTGATAGGAGACCTCATGGCATATTATGAACGGCAAATGAATGTCGTGGCTGCAAGGTATCAGTTCTTCAGATGTAGGAAAAAAATCCGAACCAAACATAAAATTCAAATGTTTGTAAAGTATATGGGACTTAACTACGGGGTCATCAGTCCCTAAACTTACAAACTACTTATGAACTACTTACAAACTAGGACGGCACAAATATCCATGCCCGAGGGGGGATTCGAACCCCCGACCGTAGCGGCCGTGAAGACCGTGACTGGAGCGCCTTAGTCTCCTCGGCCACCGCGGCCGGCGAACCAAACATACATACAGGCAGTGGATAACAGATCTTCAAGGTCTCACTATGAAGTGTAAATCTAAGTGTTCATGTGGAGCTTTGTATTTAAATGTAGTGTTAAGTGATGCTCTTGTCTATAATATTCCTGACGATAGGCTTAGAGAACAGATTCTGAAAGTGTCAGATCTGTCTTTCCATCAAGTAGAACAGATTTTGGAACAGTACGATACTGGTGCCACAGCAGCGAAAAACTTTGATTCAGTTCCACTGTGTAGTGTCACGTCTTGCACTGGTGAGTGCTGGGTCAAACGCCGTGTACTTCCGCCTGCCCACTCAAAGCTTAAACACATTGCTAGATATGGAATGTTGCCTAATAAGGAAGTGAAGTCTTGCCCGAAATGTTTCCCGTGGCACAATTGCAGAACTGTCCGTCCCAGTCAGCAAAATACTATGCATGCGACAAGAAAGGTCAGATACAAACAGTCTGCTTACAACAAAAGAAAAGAAATTTGCTCTCCCGACCCAAACAGCGACAAGAAAATAGTTATTCAATAAACGCAGTATTATCGAAGCCAGTGGCTGCCACTCATAACATCAAGGACACTGATGTAGCACGTCAGGTCAGAAAAATTTATGTACATTTGCGCGTGAATGACATTTCTGTTAAGTTTCAACTAGATACAGGTGCATCAGTCACATTGCTCAATCGTACCACTTATGAACAGTTAGGATCGCCACACCTTTCTCACGCTAAAACAAAGTTGACAGCGTACAATGGCAATGAAACTCCTGTACTAGGATAGTGTTCACTACCTGCAGTATTTCGATCGCAAATGCACACAGTGACATTTCAAGTGCTTCAGTCTTACGAAGGAGAGAATATTTTTGGTTTAGATTATTTGGATCTTTTTGGTTTTACTGTGCAAGACAATGTTTTAGTTGTGAACAATTTTGATGCTAATGACAGTGTAGAAAAGTTGCTGAAAGACTTTCCAGATTTATTTTCTGCAGGACTAGGAAAAGCTAAAGATTTTTCTGCACACATTACTCTGAAGGAAAATGCCAAAACAAAATTTTGCAAAGCTCGTGATGTACCACTCACTTTACGCGACAAAGTAGCACAAGAACTTCGCACATTGCAAGAAAATGGTGCAATTGAACCAATAAAAGCTAGCCAATAGGCGAGTCCGCTTGTTATTTTGCTGAAGCCGTTAGGTAGAATTCGAATTTGTGTTGATTTCAAGGCTAAAGCGAATCCACAAACAGTTGTAGACAGTTATTATTTGCCGAGACCAGAAGATTTAATGGACAGATTAGGTGCAGGGAAATATTTCTCAAAAATAGATTTAAGCAATGCCTACCTTCAGCTGCCACTCGATGAAGAATCACAGAAAATTTGTGTTGTTAGTACTCATCTGGGCTTGTTTAAATATTTGCATTTACCTTTTGGCAGTGCATCCACACCCGCAATTTTTCAAAGATATTTGGAACATCTTACATCTCGGGTGCCTTGTTGTTCAAACTACTTGGACGACATAGTTGTGTTAGGCCGTACACAGAAGAACACATTGCAAATTTGAGGTATTTGTTTCAAGTTTTGTCTGACGCAGGTCTCAAGAGTCGCTTATATAAGAGTGACTTTTTCAAACCGGAACTGCAGTATCTAGGACACGTAATAAACAGTCAAAGTGCGCACCCAATGCAATCACATTCGCTTGCCATTCGCGACCTGCCAGCACCAAAAGATGTGAAAGAATTACAGTCAGTCTTGGGAAAGTTAACGTACTATATTAGGTTTATTCCAAACGCACCACAAATTTCAGCCCCTTTGCATCGGATACGCCGTAAAAATGTTCGTTTTGTTAGGACAGAAGAATGCCAACGCGCATTTCAGCAGTTAAAAGAAGCTTTGCTCAGTGATCGATGTTTGGTGCACTTCGATCCAGAAAAAAAAGTTTCTTTGCAGGTGGACGCGTCATCGTTTGGTCTAGGAGCCGTACTGTCTCATAGACATGGGGATACAGACCGTCCGATAGTGTTTGCATCGAAACTTCTGACAGACACACAGTGGCGTTATTCTCAGATTGAGAAGCAAGCTTTAGCAATAGTGTATGGTGTACAAAATTCCATCACTATTTGTATGGGAGAAAATTCTATTTAGTAACTGACCACAAACTTTTGCAGTCATTGTCTCATGCGGCCAAGCCAGTTCCTACGCGCACGGCACACAAATTGCAATGTTTGGCACTGTTTTTATCACAGTATCAGTACGAGATTGTGTACATACCCACAACTCGCCATGGAAATGTCGACGCACTTTCCCGTCTTCTGATTGGCCATGACAGTCTCTGATGCTTCTGAAATGTCGTGTTGTCAGATAGATGCATAGGAAGATAGTTCGTTGCAATCTTTCCCTTTAGACTATAGGAAAATTGCTCGGTCCAAAGAAACGGATACTGAATTACAAATTTTGCTGCGCTACATTAGCACACAATGGCCTCGTTCACAACGTTGCAATTTTGCTAGACGGAATGAACTTTCAGTGCATAGACGTGTCATTCTAATTTCAAATGACAGTGGACAATCACGTGTGTTGATTACGCGACGTTTGCAGAACGAAATATTGAACTTACTTCACCAAGAACATTGGGGAATGGTTCGCACTAAGCAATTGGCACGGCGACACTGTACTTGACAGGGTATGGACGCCCAAATAGAACAGATGATGTCATAGTGTTCAGTGTGCGGTACCAACCAGTCCGCCCCACTTCAGAAATTTTATGCGTGGCCGAAAGCAGATTCACCTTGGCAACGGGTGCATATTGATTATGCTGGTCCCTTCTGGAACACTAAGTGGCTTATTGTGGTTGATTCTTTTAGTGTTTACCCGTTTGCAGTTCCAATGTCTTATACGACTTCTAGTAGCACGATTAGGGCGTAGTCTTCAATTTTTTGTCTGGAAGGTCTCCCTGAACTGATAGTCTCTGACAACGGCCCTCAGTACACATCGCAAGAATTTCGCTCCTTTTGTGAACGCAATGGAATTAAGCATCTACATCTACATACATATTCCGCAATTTACCGTAAGGTGCGTGGCGGAGGGTACACTGTACCACTACTAGGCATTTCCTTTCCTATTCCACTCCCAAATTGAACGAGGAAAAAAAGAATGCCTATATGCCTCCGCACAAGCCCTAATTTCTCTTATCTTGTCTTTGTGATCTTTACTCGAAATGTAAGTAGGCGGCAGCAATATCGTACTACACTCAGCTTCAAATTCCGGCCCTCTAAATTTACTTAACAGAAATTCACGAAAAGAACGTCGTCTTTCTTCCAGCGATCCCCAATTGAGTTGCCGGAGCATTTCCGTGACACTCGCGCATTGGTCGAACCTCAGTCAAACGGCGCTGCGGAACGGTTCGTCTGGACATTTAAGCAACAGATGTCCAAACTTCGTTCGGAGCACTCACGGGAGGCAGTACTGCAGCTGTTCCTCGTCTCCTACCGCGAAGGGTCATCGCCGGTCGAACTTCTGCACGGCCGCCGCCACCGCATCCTGCTCCTTCTGCTCCCCCCGCGCAGTCAGGAGCAGCAGCAGCCGTCGACACGCAAGTATCGCTTCGCTCCGCGTAACCCAGTCTTTTTCAAGAGTTTTTGGCGGTCGCAGACGGTGGGAGCGGGGCGAGATACTCCAGTATTGCGGTGCTCACATGTTTGAAATTTCAGGCCCCGATGGCATCGTACGCAGGCACCGCAACCAAATTCACCCTTGTCATGTACCCTGTGATCCTTGTGCGTTTCTGCGTTTCTCTCGGCAAATTCACGCAACACGCAGACCGCGCGACCTCGGCGGTCGCCCCCGTCGCAGATCTTGACGGCACCGCAGCCCGACGTCATGAAGATGGAGTCCTCGCCGTCTCCACCTCACCTGGACACCCCCATGGACATCGAGCAAGACGCCACGCAGCATCCGACGCCGACGTCACCGTCTATGACGTCACCTTGAAACTCGCCCGCTGTTCTTTTGGCTGTTAATTAGCGTGTTTGTGAAGTTAACAATTGACTGCTTGCTCACAAAATCTAATTACGGCGATATACACACAGCGGCGGAAGTATACAGTTGCCTTAACACTTTGACTGCCGGCCCTGTAAACTTTGCCATTTCTAAGAATGCCAGGTGTTTTTAGCAATATTTAGTATTTTGTATTAGAATAGCTAGACAACATTTTAATGTGGTAATAACCTTTTCTGAAAGCCTTGGACTTCTTCTTCCAGATTACCTACTTTCAGTTTCTTTGAATGTTTACTTCCTTTTCCACATATTTTCAAACAATGTCATTTTTTGGGAAAAAGAAAAAAGTTTACGGAAATCAAAATGTTTTTACATCATGCTTGTCGTAGTAGAAAAGCTTTTATACCACTTTCAATAATAAAACACTGATAAAAACACTTATTACATATATACACACATTATTTTCACACAGTATAATTTTTTTTTTTTTTTTGAATGATACAATCTAAAACATGGTTCTTTGCACATTGCGATTTTGCACTCACTGCACTGGTATGAAGTGTCTTTTCTTACAGCCTTTCCAGTTTGCTTTTTTCCTCTGGTTGAACATACTTTGCACATCCTTTGAATTCTACTTTTACCTGTGGAAGGTGGAATTTTTTCTAGAAAATGCTTTCCTGTAGATAACCTGCTCAGGTGGCCTCCATCGGAAGTTGATTTGGGAGTATCGTCTTCACACATTGGCAATTCTGCACACAACACCTTTATGAACTTGGATAGAGGCATCTCCTCAGCTTTTATTTTGTTATGGAGAATACATGCATCCACCAGGCACCATATAAGGAGACAGTGAAATGCAAGTTTCTTCCACCATTTCACTGTTCTATGTTCGAAAGCCCCGTATGACATACCTTTGATCTGACAGATCAACCCCGACCTTCTTTTTGTTGTACTCCACAACCCAAGCAGGTTTTTGTTTTTTGTTTACCTCTTCTGTCTTCATAATTATATCATTTCTGCCCTGTGTCTTGTACTTAGCATATATACATATCTTTTGTCTTTCCAGCACACAGTCAAAAGATTTCCACTCCTCCGGAATATCTGTTCCCTTCTTTGTATGTTGGGTGATTTCAAAGCCTGAGGCATTCCCTTTAGCCGGCCGCGGTGGCCGAGGAAACTGAGGCGCTCCAGTCACGGTCTGCACGGCCACTACGGTCGGGAGTTCGAATCCCCCCTAGGGCATGGATATTTGTGCCGTCCTAGTTCGTAAGTAGTTCATAAGTAGTTTGTAAGTTTAGGGGCTGATGACCCCGTAGTTAAGTCCCATAGACTTTACAAACATTTGGCATTCCCTTCCTGTTTTACATTACAGTTTGAACAAGACCTGTCTTCTTTTCTAACATTCTACATATCCCATACGGCACAATGAAGAGACGCTGAGACCGTCAATCGACGGGATTTAGTATTTACAAACATGAAAAATCGAATTCCGTGAAATGACGGGATCGGCAGCCTACGGAAATTTTTGTATCCCGTCAATTGACGGGATTGGCAGTTAAAGTGTTAAGCAAAACTCTGATTCTATAAGTTAAGCAGTCATGGATCTAAATAAAAAATCAAAACGTTGGCAACGGAAACGGAAATATTCTCTCCTCCAGAAGGGAGCAGAGACACAAGATAAATGAACAAATTACCCTACATTAATCCAAAATAAATCATGAGGGGAGAATTTAAATTAGCAAAAAGGATTATAGTTTAACAAATTCATTTATTGTTCAAAACAAGAACAACAAGGGGGAAGACCATTTTTTAATTACAATAAAAAACACACCTTACAAAATGTTCAAAATATCCACAATTACATGGCCCTAAAATTGACCACCTGCAAAGTTGAGTACAGGTTAATTACGATCACGTTTCATAGGGGGGAACGGAGGAATTGCAGCACAATGACACACAGATTCATACGCCAAGCCATGCAGGTACTTACCAAGCACCCGACACCAATACACCAAGACGACAGCCAAGCAATGTGGAGAATGCAGATCGAAGGTTCACTCGTGCACAATGAAATAGTACTTCGCTTCCATAACGTGTCAAGCTAGTGGCTTAGGCTCATGATAAACTATGAGAAAAAAACGCACTTGGTTTAAGACCACAAAGTGCGGTGTACAGGCGGAAGTTTAAGTTTCCCTAGAACTTCTGACTATACACTGAATCAAGATTTCATTAAATAATATCTAAAAACAGTGGCTCTGACGTTCGTTTAGCACAGGGAGAAGATAACTACAGAAGGTTAAAGTTGTTAGATCAATACAGCACTCTACTAAGTCGGAACACAAAATATGCATAAAGTTAACAAAATCAGTTTCAAAGAGAATAAGATCGCGAAATATATCGTGTAACCATTCTTTCTGATCAGAGGAATGATATCTATTAGATAAGCAAGGTTACAGATTTCTACAGCACAATACAGAGTTCAGTCACAAAAATTCAGAGAAGTGAAATAATTCTACTTCATGAAAATTAAAAACACGATATATGTCGTGCAACGGTTCTTTCTACACAGAGGAAAAAGATCTATTTAATGGTAATAACCACGACAGGGAACACGCTAATCGGCGCACACGTGGGCCGACAAGTACACAGATTACAAATTAGAATGGACAATTTTTGGGGGAAATTATCACGCTACACTCACTAGAAAAAACATTAGCAAATTAGCTGTACAATTATTAACCACTCATGTGCACTGAATGATGGAAAAGCTGAAGGCTTAGTCTGATATCGTCCACGTGTTCTGTCGACAAAGTACGAACAGTATAGGCACCGCGAGTCCCCGAAAATATTAGAATTCAACTACGATAAGAACGCGAAATACACTGAACATATTTAAACAGGCGAAGAAATCATTTAAAAGTTATAAAGTGCAAGAACTATGCTAACGAAACACCATCAGAGCCTCGGAATCAGATTCTAGCAAAATAGTCATAAAATCATAAAATTAGCAATCCTGTATGAAATTCAGAAAAATCTCACTATTACACATAGTGTAGCTGCTACTTCCAGAATTAAACTCGCGAAAAGCCATAAGTACGATTATGGAGCCTGAACTATGTCAAGCCACAAGGCCACAGCAGAACCAAACCCAGAGGTACTTGCCCTACCAGGAACCAAGAAGCGAATGAATGGCTCTCTTGACCACCGCCTAACCGTTACCAGGGGAGGGGTAGTGGAGGGGAACCCAGAGAGCGTCACTATTCGTCAAGCGGGTAACCTGACCAACTCCCGGCCAAGGAGGTTAAGAGCAAGCTACATTAGGAATCTTTGCTAAGACTGGGTTCTGCTCAGCAGTTGGCAAACCTACTTCTCGCCCAGAGACATTCAACGCCCAGCGTTTGAAAGAAACGACAACACAAAACAGATGAGGTGCGCCTAGCACTTGCTAAACTTTCTTACATACAAAGTTTCATTCATTCTGTGGAAGCCAGGACCAGTGATAGCACATCACAATACACACTAATACATATTAGGGGCCTCATGTACAACATAGACACTTACAATTTTACATACAGATAAAACTAAAACTAAATTAATAGATAATGCCTGGTATCTCGCATATTGCGAGTGGAGTGTCTTGCTACACTCAAAAAAAAAAAAAAAAAAAAAAAAAAAAAAAAAAAAAAAAAAAAAAAAAAAAGAGGCTGAAGCTTATCAACATTTGTTCATGGGGAGTCAATGAAATGGAACACGTTATGTGGACGTGTTTCAACCTGGGCCATAGGTCGTGGACGTGGGCCTTTCGGAGGTTTCCCCGGAGGACGTTCCCTCGCGAGCTCAGGCCAGATGGCAGGGCCCGGCCGGTGGTCTGATGTCCTCTGAAGCTACAGACTGGTCCATCAGTACGTCCAAGAGCCTGCCTCCTCCCCCGTTGTCGAGCTCCATACACGGCAATGGTTCGACATTTTGGGGAGAGGGGGGAGAGGGATGTTGTGGCGTAAAGTCAGCGCCACAAGCCAGACATAAGAGAACGGTCGTGGAGAAGGCAACGATGGACGGAAAGCCAATCGCCAGCAGGCGCCGCACATCCTGGAGGGAGTAACCGAAGATGCGTGCCCTCTACAAGCGGGTATACCTACGCCAACATACGTCTGGACGGCCTGTCAGTTACTAGTTGGATCTCGGCTACGAACTTACCAGTCACTAGGTCTCAGCGCAGCTAGCATCATACGGAAGACACCGCGAGAAGCAAGAAGAGAGAGGAAGCAGACTTATGTTCTAAAGTTGAGGATCATTGTAAATTTCAGTCAATAAAACTTGTATTATTAATCTGAATAGTTGTTACAGTTCACATCGAATCCTGCACCAGTACCTTTCCTGACAACTAGGCCGGGACGAGTATGATACAACAAATGGCAACAAGTACTCAACAAATGGCAATGAGGACTACAACCACAAACATTGCAACATGTTGTTAAATTTCTGACCGCTGCTTTATTAATTTTGCTATCATTTCATTTCTAGCCTTGTGGCTTCTCTGTATACGACAGCACCATGCACGAATAACCTCATGGAAGTTCCGACATTATCTGTTAGATCAGTTATACAACAAACGTCAAAGAAATGTTGCTATAATATTCCTGTGAAGTATGCTCAAAGTGGTTTTTACCTCTCTTCGTTTAGAATTACGTTCTGTGACCTGTTTGATGGAGAGTCTTCAATCCAATCACACATTTGGTTTAAGATTCGGGACGCTCGAATTTTGTTAATTACGCGGAAGTGCGGAAGTGTATCGAATGTGTTTTTGGAAGAAAAAGATCGCGTCCTCTGTTAGGATGCCATTATCTATTGCTTTTGGATGTCGTAGACGAATAGAATGAGCGATATTTCACTAGATCGTTCTTTTGGAAGCCCTGTTGAGTTCTTCAGAGAGTATTTATTGGAGTTAAGGCGATATCGATGTTAGAGATACCTGTCGTTCCAGAAAACTGGGTCAATTAAGTTTCGGAATGAAGTACCAGTTACGAGAGTAAAATAGTTAAAAGGAGGTAACTCTTCACTTTTATTGAGCACACACGAAGCAAATCTGTGCTGAACCGCCTATTTAAAAAAATAAGTGTTTATGTTTGTTCACACATCGAATGTTCTAGAAAATTACCATATTTTATAAATGAGTTAAGGTTCAGAGTTCAGAAACGTGGAAACATAAATAACTGCAGGAAGTGGGAATACAACCCGCATTGTCAGCCATCGAGACTACAGTGGATGATGCGCAATAGGTGGCAATATTATACTGAAAGCTGCCATCTTATAAAATGGCGTGCCTCACTATTATCATGAATGACTTACTTTTATGCTAAGGTAAGCAATTTGTGCCGAATGCGTGTAAGAGCAGTGCAATGGTACGAGTGTGAAAGGAGAAACGCAGTATGTTGCGAAATAACAGTATTGCTATAATCAGGATGGAACCCTGGGATTCCCTGAGACGTTTTTGTTGCCACTCAGCAGTACACTTGGGTGTTGGCATTTTATCAGTCCTGTAGATTAGAAGTGCTGTTCTTATCAACGGCTCAATGACCTTCGTTTTGTAACTTCGTTCATTTTGTATCCCATCCTCGTCGCCACTTTTGTGTCCCAACTTCATCGCCGCTTTTGTGTCCCAGCCTCGTCGTAGGTGTCGGTGGCCGGGTGGATGAGACCGACACAGGAATATAGATAGCACGCTGGTGCAGGTACGGAGGGGAGCAGCCAGAAACTAAAAACACTAGAGTAAATTAGAAAGAGATATATATTGCACAGAATGTAACAATACTTAACTTTTACATAGTACTGCAGAATGTTGATACATAGTTGTTAGAGGCCTGCCTAGTGCCTGTACGATAGCAAAGTCTTCAATGGTGCCTATCTGATTACGAAGGTCCTAACTGGTTGCTATCTCCGTCCGAAGTGCGAAGTGAACGATGTCCTTCAGTGGTGGCCACGAGCGGAGTTGTCGCAGTGGGCGCTCGTGGCTGTCGTGAGAACGCCGCGCCGTGCGTGCCTGGCGGCGCGCGGCGAAAGTAAGTGGCGCGCACTTTGTACTTGTGCGATACCACACCGCACCCTGCCGCCCAGATTGAGCACAACCACATCGTTCGTCCCCGGACTACGAGATCGTCCCGATGGAGATCGACGCGACGCCGCCGCTGTCGCCGCCGCAGATGACAGCGTCACCGAGAGGGACTCCGGGACCGTGCGTGCCGCCACCGCCTGGGCCACGCACCTCAGAAGAAGATAACCTGCTCCCTCTGGGCGGGGGGGTGCGCCCTTCCCCAGGTTTCGGTGGGTTCCCTGGAGGATCGCAAGGCGGATGCCGGGGCGCGGACGGCGTCTCGATCCCAGCCTCAGCTACGACGCCCGTCCCACCAGTAACGCCCCCGCCCAGGCCCTCCTCCCAATGCCGTCGCCGTGGCCCTCAGCCCTACGCCACGACGGCGCGGCGGTTTGGGGGGGAGGGGTGTGGTGTCGCACAAGTACAAAGTGCGCGCCACTTGCTTTCGCCGCGCGCCGCCAGGCACGCACGGCGCGGCGTTCTCACGACAGCCACGAGCGCCCACTGCGACAACTCCGCTCGTGGCCACCACTGAAGGACATCGTTCACTTCGCACTTCGGACGGAGATAGCAACCAGTTAGGACCTTCGTAATCAGATAGGCACCATTGAAGACTTTGCTATCGTACAGGCACTAGGCAGGCCTCTAACAACTATGTATCAACATTCTGCAGTACTATGTAAAAGTTAAGTATTGTTACATTCTGTGCAATATATATCTCTTTCTAATTTACTCTAGTGTTTTTAGTTTCTGGCTGCTCCCCTCCGTACCTGCACCAGCGTGCTATCTATATTCCTGTGTCGGTCTCATCCACCCGGCCACCGACACCTACGACGAGGCTGGGACACAAAAGCGGCGATGAAGTTGGGACACAAAAGTTCATAACAATGTAGATCTAATTAAAGACGAGAACAGAAAAGTTTTAATTTGTTTATTGCGTGAAAATATTGTTTCTGCAAATAAAATGTGCAATAATGGGCAGCATATTGATGTAGCATCTGCTATTTTCAGATGCGTCTGTGTTGTACTAGCAATGAACTAGCAGTAGTGCAGGTGCACACCGAGTTTAGCGCGGGGTAAACTCCAGTCATTTTACGTAGATGTAAAGCTGGTTACTATAACAATGCCAGCACAGAGATTCTGCTACAGCCTCAGTTGTACAAGCAGGTCACCCCACGGTGTGTGGCGGAGGGTACTGCCACTTCCTGCTGTTCCTGATCCTGTAGCGTGTGGTTCGCCGGAAAAAAGACTGCACTTACCTTGCCAGTGGGCCAATTTTATCCTCATGGTCTTCTCGCGAGATATGAGTAGGGAGAAGCAATATATTGGTCGACTCTTGTAGAAACGTAAGCTCTCTTTACCTTGTGCAGATGCCCATAATGTGATGCAGAGCCGCGCGGGAGTAGCCGAGCGGTCTGGAGTGCCACATTGCGGATCTCGCGGCCTCCTGCGTCGGAGGTTCGAATCCTCCTTCGGGCATGGATGTTAGTGCTGTCTTTAGCATAAATTAGTTCATACGTAGTTTGTAAGTTTAGGGACTGATGACCTCTCAGTTAAGTCCCATAAGCTTAACAAACTTTTGAACTTTTTTTTCACCAAACCTGAACAAAACCATACAGCATAAACTACGTGTTGTGTTTAGCATTTGCAGGGAATGGAAAATGGCGTCTGTATCAGACTGTGTTTTTAGGAGCTCTACTGCTGACGACCTCGCGGCGGTGCGCCGTTCTACACAGCCTCCATACAGACGGAGCTAAAGTTCGGATTTCTTCCTTAAAAAAAAAAAAAAAAAAAAAAAAAAAAAAAAAAAAAAAAAAAAAAAAAAACGGGTGGGGGGGGGGGGGGGGAAGGATATCGGCCGTTCTCTTTCGGAGGAACCAGCTCAGCATTTTCCGGGAGTGATTTAGAGAAACCACGGAGAAGCCAATCTCACGATGACCGGAAGGGGATTTGAACCGCCGTCCTCCCGAATATGTGTCTAGTGTGCTAACCACTGCGCCACCTCGCTCGATTCTTTTGATAGCGCTGCTGGATGGCTGACGTGCTGCTGACTAGAAGTTCTGTGATTGGATGACTAGCTGCCTCGATGCCCAACTGCTGCTGCCCAGAAACAGGGGGCTGTTCATTTCACTCATGGTGTACTTGTTGAGCCAAAAGTATGCCGCAGCAAGTGAAAGCTTAGTAGCACTACAAGTGGTGTGACCCCCATGGTTTCGTTTTGCAATTTTTCTCCGCAGTCTCTGCGCTAGCGAGACAGCGAGATTTTACCGGGCTGGTCCCGTACTGTCCACTATCTACATGCAATAACTGGAAAATTTTTCTTGGGCCAACCGCTGGCTAACGTGTTGCAGACTTCTCATCGCGTTTGATTCTCTCGAGACCTCTCAGAATATTTTGTTCAACTGTCCACGATTTACACAGAATATTGTGGTGGTGGTACACTAACATGCACTCTATTGATCAAATCAAACATCGAATGTACTGCAGTAGCATTTCTTGCTCTAAAGAATGTGGATAAAGCGCTGATATAAAATGTACAATGACTTAGTTACATAAAAGTTATCATGTAAGTAAATTATAACATTGCTGACTCCACTTATCATGTTGCTGTATTACCATTTGCGATCAATAAGACGATCATACTCATCAAATTGAGATTGCGAGGAATGCAAAGGGTGGCAACTCGTTATTCTGCGATGGTACATCTGCCTTGACCTATACTTGAAATTAGCCTATTTTCATAACCACACAGGTTTTCGTTGTCAACATTTGGCCTGGTAATGTGATGGTGTAATGCATTTGATTAAGCTAAGTGTCGGCACTGATTTTTACGCTCTCTTCTTAGCGCGCATAATAACACAAAAAAAACTCTCAAGTAGATACCACAGTTCTCCACAAATCACAGATGACGTCTCAAAACACCTCACCAGACCTGGCAATGGGGAATTCCCGCATTTCCCTCCCAGCCGCCTGGTGTCTAGCTATGGGACCTGATTCACAGGGTGCTTTATATAAATGAGTGATTTATAAATCTTCTGGCTCCATAGAGTTAAAATGTTCAAATGCTTGTGGAGCTTATGGGACTTAACTACGGGGTCATCAGTCCCTAAACCTACAAACTACTTATGATCTAGCTTTTACTAAAGATGGCATAAACATACATGCCCGAGGGTGGTTTCGAACCCCCTACCGCAGCGGCCGTGCAGACCGTAACTGGCATGGCGCAGACCGCTCGGTCACCACGGCCGGCGCTCCATACAGTTGTCAGTTTTCAGTTTAGGGATATCATATGTTTAGTAGAAATAATCGTGCCAGACCAAGGTGCTTGCTAGGACAAAATGTTAGCATGCGATTGCCGCTATTCTTCTCTATTCGAAAGAGGGCGCAAGTGAATACATTACATTACTATGTGGGCTCATTATCATCTGAATTTTCCGTCGTTTCTCTGAGTCACCTCCGGTGAAGGACAGGAGAGCTTTTTTGAAAATGTATATTCCGGTTCCTTGCGAAATTCTTTCGAGTAACTGGTCGTCGAAGACGAATTCAGCTGCAACATTTTTCCTTCCATATTAACTTGTCAACGGCTCCGTAATTAAAGAAGTAGATGGCACTTCCTGCTTATAGGAACACGTGTGCAGTGTATGGGGTAGGAACGAAGCACTCAGAGGATGTATCACAAGGTGCCGAGCGAGTAGCCACAGTCCCCCATACTCATCAGTCCCTAAACTTACCAACTACTTACTAACTGGCTAATACTAAGGACGGCACAAATATCCATGCCCGAGGGGGGATTCGAACCCCCGACCGTAGTGGCCGTGCAGACCGTGACTGGCGCGCCGCAGTCCCCTCGGCCACCGCGGCCGGCTCCCCCATACAGTCTTCTTATTTAATCTTTTCTTTACTTCGCTACATCCCTACTTGTAAATGCTGAGATGGTTCCTCCAACAAGACCACAGCCCATTTGCTTCTCTGTTCTTCTGTATTTGACAAAATCTTCTATCTTTAATGACTTCGACTTCAAACCGACTAACCTTCATCATTGAATTCGGAAATAAGTAAATGAAAAATCTCACTGAAATAATAACGACGAGTAGAAGATCGGTTATGACGAGTGCCTGCTCCAGGCGGAATATCTGCATTTTAAGCATTTCACTTGACAAACTGAAGGAAATGAGACTATGTGGAGCTAATTGTTATCATTCTGAATATTTCAAATGTTCAAATATTTGTAGAGTCTATGGGACTTAACTACGGGGTCATCAGTCCCTAAACTTGCAAACTACTTATGAACTGCTTACAACTAAGGACGGCACAAATATCCATGCCCGAGGGGGGATTCGAACCGCCGACTGTAGTGGCCGTGCGGACCGTGACTGGAGCGCCTCAATCCCCTCGGCCACCGCGGCCGGCTCTGAATATTTGAGAGAACATGATTACACGGCAGTGAGTCGTCGTTAGCCCCCTGTAAAAAGATAAATCACATAAAATCTTTCTAGGGGAATTTAGTGCTGCCTGATCTGTAAATCTGTATTTAGCGCCGTGTACGACCAAGAAATGTGAAATATGTACCAGGTTCTCTTCCGAAACAGACGGCAGAGTGTATTGTAGTTAAGTCATTGAAAAGACCAGGGTAAGCGTTTAAGTTGTTCTTGTTGGCTTCAATTCAAAGACTGGATTGATGCAGCTCTCCCCACTGCCCCATCCGTGTAAGCCTCTTCATCTCTGTAAAAGAACGGCAACCTACATCCCTTTGAAGCTTCTTATTTTTTTCGTCTCTCGGCCTCCCTTTGCAATTTTTAACCCACACACTCCCCTTCAATGCTAAACCGACGATTCATTGATGCCTAAGAGTGTGTCCTACCAATCGATCCTTTCATTTAGTCATGATATGACATAAAGAGATAAAATAAACCGAACCACATTCATTGGCTTGTTACACAACATTTTATTTTATAGTCCACGACCTAGATTTCGGGTTACGAACCTATTTTATAGTACCTTACTGATTCCAAAATACGCAAGTAAAGACAGACCATTACATTACTACAATTTTCTTTCATTCAACTTCAACACTGGAAGGTATTACTGTTTAATAAGTAATTTAAGAAACAATTACATTTGTGTTTTACATTCATTGGAATACCTTGTATAAATAATGATATTAACTTATTGCAGTATCCGTATTAAAAATTTTAGTGCTGATGACTCGCTGAAATTGTCTAGTGACAGCTAACTAATTGTTTTTGTATATAGAGAACAGTCTAGATTGCAATAATTTGTTCAACTACTTTCGGTCTTCTTTTAGACCATCTTCAGGAATTTTAACTCCATCGATGTTGTGGAGTTCAGTGACGCACTGGAAGGCTCCCAGTTACCTGCCAGCTCCACAACATCGATGGAGTTAAAATTCCTGAAGATGGTCTAAAAGAAGACCGAAACTAGTTGAATAAATTATTTCACTCTAGACTGTTCTCTATATATAAATTTAAATAAGAGTGCTGTTGCCCAAAAACAAGTGAAACAAAAATGTTTCCAAAAATATGTAACTAATTATTGTACCTCGAGAATATATGTCAATGGTTTTTACCATTATAGCCCCAGGTTCCAAATACTGTTATTATCTTCTGTGTAGAAGTTACTAGTAATCTAAAAGAGGGGAATAATTGAATCTGTCTGCTCGTAATTTCCATTATTTGTAATTGGGTCAGTTTTGCACCTTTGTCTTTTTTTGTGTAAGACTTCTATATCTATTACATATTTTGCTCCTGGTCTAAGCAATGATCAGCAAAGGCAGAATCTGGCCTTTTTGTTATTTTAATCTGCAGTTCCTGTGGTGTTCCCTGAGCCTAGAACAGTTTGACTGACCTGCCTGTCCTATATAGCAGCACTGACACTCTTTATAAATGAT
Organism: Locusta migratoria; assembly: GCA_026315105.1. Lineage (NCBI taxonomy): Eukaryota > Metazoa > Arthropoda > Insecta > Orthoptera > Acrididae > Locusta > Locusta migratoria. Next base: position 448,139,799 of record CM048755.1, on the reverse strand, counting down.
TTTATACACCCCACTGTTCATGATGGCTGTCTGTTTGTCTTTTAAGTTGAAGAGACCTTTATGTAAAGTATGTGGAGCATAGAAAAATACCGAAAAATTTCGTTAAAGTACGCCAGATTGTTGACTGCCAAAAAGAAGGAAGGGTGGTTTACCGTCCCGTCGCCGACATTGAAACAAGAGAGGAACAAGATGCTAGGCCTAGGGAAGGAAATCTGCTGTGCCCCTTTAAAAGGAACCATTCATGTATCTTCCTTAATCTATTCATGGCATTTGCGATCATGTTTCTATTCAATAAATCACTTCAATCTTAGCTCGAGTGGGACACTGCCTGAATCATTTGCATCGCGACAAAGATGAGAATAGCAAATGACAAGTACAACAATTATCGTATGGATTCAGCCTACAGTAAACTGATAACAAAGAGAAGAGGACATAATTCTATTTTCATAATGTAGGACAGTGGAAACACACGGAACTCGCTTTCGGAAGGACGGTGGTTCAAATCCATCTCTGGCCATATATTAAGGTTTTGCGTGATTTCCTTAAATCTCTTCAGGCAATCGCCGTTATGGTTCCTTTGAAAAGGGCACGACCGATTTCTTTCTCCATCCTTACCTAAACAATCCGACCTAGAACTCCTGCTCTATGTTTGTATAGGTTATGGGACTTAACTAAGAGGTCATCAGTCCCTAAACTTACAAACTACTTATCAACTATCTTATCCTAAGGACGGCACAAATATCCATGCCCGAGGGGAGATTCGAGCCCCCGACCGTAGTGGCCGTGCAGTCCGTGACTGGGGCGCCTCAGTCCCCTCGACCACCGCGGCTGGCCCTGCTCTAGGGACCAAGCTGCCACGGAGCATTAAACCATGTTCCTTCCTTTGTCCCCTGACTTTTTGGTAGAATCTAATGTCTCGCATATGGCCGTGACTTCTTGATTCTTGTTCTGTCGAAACCTGCTGGCCGCGGTGGAGTGGCCGAGCGTTCTAAGGCGCCTAGCCGCGGAACGCGCCGCTGTTCGCCGCCGGTGGTTCGAGTCCTCCTTCGGGCACGGGTGTATTTGTTGTCCTTAGCATAAGTTACTTTAAGTAGTTCGTAAGCCTAGGGACTAATATACAATAGTTAAGTCCCATATATTTACAAACATTTGAATACTGCTGCTAGAGGACGAAAAGTTAGGGGAGTGGCTAAATATGCTGTCAGAAATGAAAGAAAGATTATGCTTTAACGTCCCGTCGACGATCAGGTGGAAAAGAGTCCAAGAAGAAATGGAAGGTGACCTTTCAAAAGGAATCATCGCCTCATTGAAGTAAACCACGAAAAACAAAAATTTGGATCGCCAGACGGGAGTTGAGCAGCTGAACGCCTCAGCCACGGCACCACACAGTCTGTCCCGTGGCCGACGAGCCGCTACATTTACATCATAATACGCGTAACAGTCATGCAACACGATTTTACATCGACCTTATCAAGAATCGGAAAACTACCTAGCGAGAACGTATAGCCCGGATGTATAGCGAAGTCTTGGAGGGATCAAATCCTTCCATAGTGTATTTACTGATCATTTATAGCCCACAATCCTCACCCATCTAAAACAGACTCATATTTACTATATAAATATTGAAATGTAGCCACAGTCTGTACGACAAACTTGCAGTAGTTGAAAATATCCGCATACAGAAGGCTCTAGTAGAAAGAAAAGCGACTTAAAAATGACCACACATCCTGCGAGATATGGTCTATCTGCATGAATAAATGAAAGGCTCTTTGTTTCATGCCATAGGCATTTCGCTCCGTTTTATTTATGAAGCATCTTCAGTGGCCCGAAATACATGTTTGTTTCGTTTATATAATAAGTGTGTTTTATAAAGATTGGAATAATCAGCTATATTACAGTTTTTAAAACATTATTCCACGTATCGTCCTACAATAGTACTGAATTTATTTACGTGCACCAAGATGTTCGATTTTAAGCATTTACAACTGAACACTTAATTCCACTCTTTCAGTGTATGGTTAATAGGTGTGCCTGCTGTATTTAACGTTGCCAATTGTCCATATGCGATCAGTGTGTGTGTGTGTGTGTGTGTGTGTGTGTGTCTCGATAGTCATTCGTTATGTATGTGCGTGTTTCATTGTGTATGGTAAGGATTGCTCTGGGAAAAGGTGAGAATTTGATAATCCTGAGAGAAGTTAATCCTGGTGTCGGTGGCAGGAGATTATGTTGTTACTTAGCCTCTACATTTAATTATGTCACTGTTTTGGTGGCCACCGTGACCAGTGAGTTGTTACTTATTTTGTTTTGGCAATTTATAATTTGCTTGTTCATTGCCAGTTTGTAAGTGGAAGCTTTCCAGTAAATGTAAAAGTTTTCTGTTGTAATTGTTCATTTTAGTAAATTTCATATCTTGTTACAGGTTATATGGTTGTAAAATTTTAACACGAATTATTTACAGATGGATGGAAAAGCTGGTAGAAGCCCACCTCGGGGAAGATCAGTTTGTATTCAGGAGAAATGTAGGAACACGGGAGGCAATCCTCACTTTATGACTTAGAAAATAGATTAAGGAAAGGTAAACCTACATTTCTAGCTGTTGTAGATTTGGAAAAAGCTTTTTACAATGTTGATTGGAACAGACTTTTTCAAATTCTGAAATCAACATGATTAAAATATAGGAAACGGAGGGTTATTTAAATTTGTACAAAAACCAGACAGCAGTTATCACAGTTGAAGGGCATGAAAGGGATGCAGAGATTGGGAAGGGAGTAAGACAGAGCTGTAGCCTTGCGACCTTCCTATCGGTACTCAGCAATAAGAATTGGGCAGGGTAATAAAAAGTTTATGGCTCGTTGTCTCTGTTCATAGGGGTGAGTTATGTATGTCAGCTTCTATGCCCTAAACAGCTACCCAATCTGTTTAAACAAGATCAATAATTAATCTGTAGCTTAGCCAGTCCATCAATCTGCATATGATGACGTGAAAATATATCTAAAAACATAAATTAAACCTCTGAATAACCAACAATGTGGATTCTAAGATAAAGCAGTGATTCACTCACGAAGTAATTATTTATAAATAGAGTTTATTTCTCTTTCTGGGCATGAAAATGCGGAGGTGGTCCTACTTTATACATTGGTAAATAACTGAATATTTCCACAATTATTGTTCATGAGAGACTCTATAAGTATCACACGCACTCGAGAGTAAAAGATCCATATTATCACTCATAAATTAGTGAAGTTCCAAATTAATCCGCGATTACAGTATTTGTTCTAAAACACAGTTTGAATCACACGTTTGCACGATTGCTGATTTGTCACAGTTCCACAGTCCTACTACCGTGCATAGTTTACCACTTTTCACCAGAGACTAAGTTATGTAGTCACAGTCCCGTAGTCACCGTCCCCACACATGCCTATCTCCTCAAATCACAAGTTCGTAATGCTGCTTCAGACCGCCCATCGTCACAACCTTTCACCACCACGTCCAAGTTACGAGTCCCTTCCCAAGCGTTCGAAAGCGTGCTCTACCTGCTCCCAAATTTGTATCCTTTCGCGCATCCTACAGCCTCATCTTTAAATTACAATTTCCCTTCCAGAATATTATACCTTTGAACATCACAGAATTAAATGCTTTGACCACCTCCCTACAAATGTTGTTTACATTTAACAAACAAATATATATTTAACAATACTAAAAACGGTTGAGACTGAAGCTCTTTGCTCAGATAACCATTAAGCGTGGCGTCTCACTATTCAAATATATTGCCGTCATCGAAATATAGTTACACAATTAATATTTAATTTATCATGGCTTTTTATGTAAATATATTCAGTTCTTGACCACAAATACATATAATCGTTTATATATAAATTATCTGCTGCATATTTACTATTTTCAGTCGGTCATGAAATATTTAAGTGGTAGTCTACAACATAAAAAAACGAACGTTACTAAGAATAATATTAATTATAATAAAATAAATATATAAATGTAATGCGCTTCTCTGGGTTCATGTTTTGTGTTTCTGTGGTGGAATCTACGTTCTGACACAAGAATATTATTACCTCAGAACAAGAGAGTAAAACAAAGTTTATTGAAAGAATACTGAAATAACATGGCACATCTTTTAAGATAGGTAGCGTATACAGAAGGATGGAAAAACTGGTAGAAGCCGACCTCGGGGAAGATCAGTTTGGGTTCAGGAGAAATGTAGGAACTCGGGAGGCAATACTCACTTTACGGCTTATCCTAGACGATAGATTAAGAAAAGGCAAACATACATTTCTAGCTTTTGTAGATTTGGAGAAGGCTTTTGACAATGTTGATTGGAATAAACTCTTTCAAGTTCTGAAGCAAGCAGGAGTAAAATATAGGGAGCGTAAGGTTATTTACAACTTGTACAAAAACCAGACAGCAGTTGTCAGAGTTGAAGGGCATGAAAGGGATGCAGTGGTTGGGAAGGGAGTGAGACAGGGTTGTAGTCTTTCTCCAATGTTATTCAATTTGTACATTGAACAAGCTATAAAGGAAAGCAAAGAGAAATTTGGTGAAGGAATAAAAGTTCAGGGGGAAGAATTAAAAACATTGCGTTTTGCCGACGACATAGTAATTCTATCAGATACAGCAAAGGACCTGGAAGAGCAATTGAACGGAATGGACAGTGTGCTGAAAGGTGCATATAAGATGAACATTAACAAGAGCAAAACTAGGGTAATGGAGTGCAGTGTAAGAAAATCAGGTGATGCTGAAGGAATTAGATTGGGAAACGAAGCAATAAAGGAGGTAGATGAGTTTTGTTACTTGGGCAGTAAAATAACAAATGATGGTCGCAGTACAGAGGATATAAAATGCAGAATGGCAATGGGTAGAAAAGCGTTCTTGAAAAAGAGAAATTTGTTAACATCGAATATTGATTTAAGCCTAAGGAAGTCCTTTCTGAGGGCATTTGTATGGAGTGTTGCCTTGTATGGGAGTGAGACATGGACGATAAACAGTGCGGACAGGAAGAGGATTGAGGCTTTTGAAATATGGTGCTACAGAAGAATGCTGAAGATTAGGTGGGTGGATCGCGTAACTAATGAGGAGGTACTGAACAGAATTGGGGAGAAAAGAAATTTCTGGCATACCTTGACTAAAAGAAGGGATAGATTGGTGGGACACATTCTTAGACATCGAGGAATTGTGAATTTAGCATTAGAGGGAAGTGTGTGGGGTAAAAATCGCAGAGGAAGACCAAGAGATGGATACAGTAAGCAGATTCAGACAGATGTAGGTTGCCGTTCTTATGTGGAGATGAAGAGGCTTGCTCAGGATAGGGTATTGTGGAGAGCTGCATCAAACCAGTCTCCGGACTGAAGACCACAACAACAACAGCGTAGTGTAGTGCTGCCCATTTGCTTCTTAATCTGTTACTGATCAACACTACATATCAATAATTGTAAATGTAAGTCTTATTATTATTATAGTACTGAGATTTATCGGCTTTTCATCTGTAAGGAATATTGAAATTGTAATTACAGCGTTTGATTCTCCCTAGTCTCCTGAATCCACTCATATAATTATATTTGCCGTATGATCATTCGCTGATTTCATATGGATTTTTAGAATAATGTGTGTGGCTATATTGTATTTCAGTTGCAATCTGGGAAAGCCGCCCTCGCTCAACCAAGAGCGTCGCTTCCGGTTTCCAAGCACATTAGGAAAATCCTAACTACCTATATCCCATTCAGTAGGTCCAAACTGTTAGCCGGCCGGCTGGGGAACCCAACAGCCTGGCATAACCCGCCTTTCACATAGAAACAATCAGCTTCCCCCTGTATCTTAATGTCGGAGCCTTTCTTCAATGTTATTCAATTTGTACATTGGGCAAGCTATAAAGGAAAGCAAGGGGAAATTTGGAGAAGGAATTAAGCCGCGGCGGAGTGGCCGAGTGCATTGAGGCGCTATGCTGCGATGCGAGAGGCCGTTCCCCATCGGGGGTTCGAGTCCCCCCTCGGGCATGGATGTTCAAATGTTTGTAAATCTATCGGACCAAACTGCGTGGTCATCAGTCCGTAGCTTACAAACTACTTAAACTAAGTTAAACTAACCTAAGGACAAACACACACACACACCCATGCCCCAGGGATGGCTTGAACCTCCGACGGCGAGCAACAGTGCGCTCCGCAGTGAGGCGCCTTAGACCGCTCGGCTACTCCACCGCCGCGGTCATGGATGTTTGTGCTGTCTTTAGTATAAGGTAGTTCATAAGTAGTTTGTAAGTTTAGTGACTGATGACCCCTCAGTTAAGTCCCATAAGCTTAACAAGCATTTGAACATTTGAGTTAAGTCCCTTAAGCTTAACACACATTTGAACATTTGAAGGAATTAAAGTTCAGAGTGAAGAAATAAAAACATTGCGTTTTGCCGATGACATAGTAATTCTGCCAGAAGCAGCAAAGGACCTGTTAACGGAATGGACAGTGTGTTGAAAGATGCATAGAAGATGAACATTGACAAGAGAAAAACAAGGGTAATGGAGTGCAGTCTAAGAAAATCAGGCGATGCTGAAGGAATTAGATTAGGTAACGAAACAATAAAGGTGGTAGAAGAATTTTGTTACTTGGGCAGTGAAATGACACACTACGGTCGCAGTACAGAGGATATTAAATGCAGAATGGCAATGGGAAGAAAAGCGTTTTTGAAAAAGAGAAATTTGTTAACATCAAATATTAATTTAAGCGTAAGGAAGTCCTTTATGAAGGCATTTGTGTGGAGTGTTGCCTTGTATGGGAGTGAAACATGGACCATAAACAGTGCGGACAGGAAGAGGATAGAAGCTTTTGAAATTTGGTGTTACAGAAGAATGTTGAAGATTACGTGGGTGGATCGCGTAACTAATGAAGAGGTACTGAATAGAATTGGGCAGTAAAGAAATTTTTGGCATACCTTGACTAAAAGAAGGGCTCGATTAGTAGGACACATTCTCAGACATCAAAGAATTGTGAATTTAGCACTGGAGGGAAGTGTGTGGGGTAAAAATCGCAGAGGGAGGCCAAGAGATGAATACAGTAAGCAGATTCAAATAGATGTAGGGTGCCGTTCTTATGAGGAGATGAAGAAGCTTGCTCAGGATGGAGTTGGGTAGAGAGCTGCATAAAACCAGTCTCCGGACTGAAACCACAGCAAAAACATTTTTGCCAGATATCGTTGGAATAATTAGTACTTAAACGATGATTGAATTTCACAAATATGAATAAAAGCACTCACTCATGATGTAAAGCTAGGGAAACACGTGTGGGCATTTATTAACGACAGTTGATGGCACAACAAGCTGACCTACATTCTGAAAATTTACCCTCTGAATGCACTCAATATTCCAATCTGAGCGAGATGCCAGGAAGGAACATTAGAGTTCAACGACCAGTCGACATCGTGATCATTAGAGACGGAGCATACGCTCGGACATTTTGTCAGGAATGGGTAAGAAAACCGACCGGAGTGATTTAGGCAAATCACGGAAACGTAAATGAGGATGGCCGAAGGTGAGTTTTGAGCGATGCCCTCCGGAATGTAAGTGGAATGTGTTACTGCTGCGCCACCTCGCCCTGTTGAGCGAAATATTTGAACGTGGGTCTTGTGACGAAGAAAGTAGTGGGAAAATATTATTTGACGGAAATATCTCGTCAAATCCACGTCAGTGTGATGCTAGACGATCTTTGTATTTCGTTATGAGAATCTGTTATGATTAAGCAAATGCTGGTTTGGCTCTCTCGCAAAATTGTTCTCGATTTCTTCTGATGTTTGTGATAATGCTAAATAGTGTGTTTGAAAATTAAATCCATTGCTCTGTATCTATTTGCGCAACAAGGAAGGCAGAGAATGCGGTGACTCATGGCGCGGAAGCGTGATAACCCAGGCCGTAGATACGAACGTTAAGTTTAGCGCAGGCAGCTCACAGTAGATGCTTTCTTCGAGTTAACGGGCTGCAGTGCCAAGGTCTCACGTCGTGTCGTTCTCTGGAATCTGAGCTCACCAAGCACATGGTTCGCCATTAATTTCCATGATTGATACTATACTTTAAAATTGCACACTCACATCTTTAAACATTTTGATATTTAACGACAAATTCAATAATATATGATAAAGTTACATCACTAATTATATATTTTTTTGACGAATTACAGCGTTCAAATGAATGAAATAAATCGCAATTTGCGATGTTATGGCTTCAGTGTATAAGGTGTAGATGGAATACCAAACTGTGGCGAATGAAAATTTGTGCCCGGCCGGGATTCGAACCCGGGATCTACTGCTTACTAGGCAGACGTGTTGACCACTCCGCCACCGAGGACAGAGTGACGAGCCCCACTGCAGAGGACTCTTCCCTGCACGTCTCCCGCCACACACAAATACAGTATTGTGGCTGCGAGCATTATAGAATAAATAGGCTGTGTTATAGGAGAGAGACAGCGTGGCGAATGGAGATTTGTGTGTGGCAGGGAAGAGTCCTCTGCAGTGGAGCTGGTCACTGTGTCCTCGGTGGCGGAATGGTCAACGCGTCTGCCTAGTAAGCAGGAGATCCCGGGTTCGAATCCCGGCCGGGCACAAATTTTCATTCGCCACAGTTTGGTATTCCATCTAAACCTCATACAGTGAAGCCATAACATCGCAAATTGCGATTTATTTCATTACATCAGGAAGTCGCGGTAGTCAGATAGGAGTTGGTAGTACCCACACACATACCGCTATGCGCGCACTCTGTCCGCCATATGACACTTGTCACATACGGCGATAGTGTTGTTTGCAATTTCACAGAGCAACCCGAAGGATTTAACTGTAACAATCAGGCCTCGCTCTCTATCTAGCGTCTAGCCTGTGAATAACCAATGTGGAGGTCATAAAAATTAGTCGAAAATTTTTATATTGTCTATGATAGGAATTTGCGACGTAAAACGCGAATATTCCTTCCTTCTTTATGCTCGGAATTAATTTTATAAAACCAAATGTAATCCATTACAATAATGTATACTGTCAAACTTAATAAGCAGGCGTGATACATTTATTAAATGAGATTTGGTGAGATTTTGCCAGTGACCAGAAGACTGGAAAAGATCAGTATTCATCCCGATTCCAAAAAAGGGAATCTCTAAGGAATGTTCAGATCACCGAACAATTGCACTTATCTCGCATGCTAGCAAAGCCATGCTGAAAATCTTACAAAACAGACTTCGCCAATATCTAGATCGAGAGCTACCGGAAGGACAAGCTGGATTTAGAAAGCGGAGAGGAACCAGAGATCAAATTGCCAATATTCGGTGGATTATGGAAAAAGCAAGAGAATTCCATAAAGATGTATACCTCTGCTTTATTGATTATGCCGAAGCCTTTGACTGCGTCGATCACAACATATTATCGGACATGCTCAATAAAAAGGAGGTACCAGTTTACCTCATTCGTCTGATACGGAGTTTATACCTTAACCAAGATGCCACAGTGAGAACTTTGTATGGCACAACGAAATGGATAAAGATTCAGAAAGGGGTCCGGCAAGGCTGCATATTGTCTCCGTTATTATTAAATCTGTTCAATCTAATTGATGAAGAAAAGACATAAATTAAAATAGCTGGAATAAATGCAAACATCCTCAGATATGCAGATGACCATACTGCTGGCAAAAAGTGAAGAAGAGTTGAAGACCCTGTTGCTGAAGGTAAGTAACGAAAGTGAAAAGGCCGGTCTCAGGCTAAAAGTGAAGAAAACCAAAATTATGGCAACTAAACCTATTAATTCATTGGATATAGGTGGAGAATTCATAGAGGTGGTGTCCACGTCCAATTATCTCGGTTCCCAGATCTCTGATGATAGCGACTGCAGCAACGAAATCAGGATACGCTTGTTGCTCGGAAGAAAGGCGATGACAAACCTTGAAAAGATTATAAGGTCCAGAGACATAACTTTAACAACAAAGATACGTACTGTGAAGGCTATGGTCTTCCCAGTTGTGACGTATAGATGTGAGACCTGGACCATTAGAAAGGCTGAACGGCGAAGAATTGACTCCTTTGAATTGTGGTGCTGGAGGAAAATTCTTAGGATTCCATGGACGGCAAAAAGAACCAACAGATCTATATTAGAGCAAATAAAACCAGATTGCTCTCTGGAAGGTCTAATATTAAAACAGAAGATGACCTTCTTTGGACACACAATGCGAAGACGTGCATCACTGGAGAAAACATTAATGCTGGGGAAGATCGAAGACACTAGAAGAAGACGGCAGAGGATGAGGTGGATCGATGGCATCACAGAAGCAACGTATTCCATCCTGGAAGGTCTACTAGAGAAAGTGTAGGACAGAGGAAAGTGGCGTGCTTTGGTTCATGGGGTCAAGAAGGGTCGGAAGCGACTAAACGAATAGAGAGAGAGATAGAGAGATTTTGCTGGTCCTCTCCCCACGATTTTGAGCTCAAGTAGTTCATGGACGTTCAACTTAACCTCTCTCACACGAAACGGACACTGCAGGCAGTACAATCGTACTGCAGTCTATCGCAAATGCTGGTTACATGAACTTTCACAACAATGTTTCGTGAAAAAATCTTTTCTTTCTTACAAAATTCCCGCCGCGGTGGACTGCCCGAGGGTTCCAAGGCCCGTTGTTGCGGAGCGCGCCGCTGCTCGCCGTCGGAGTTTCGAGTTCTCCCTCGGATATGGGTGTATTAGTTGTCAAGACAGCCATTCATCTTTCGTTCAGTGCGGAAGCACAATAGTCCCGAATTGTTATGGGAAACGACAAAATGCTGCGAGTAATGAGTGACAATGGGCAGGAGCACTACGTCAGTAGTGGGTGGATCGAGGCCAACGAGAAAGACAGGCCGTGGCGCGGACATGACGACACGTCAGAGAAGGCTTGAGACAACGCGACCGCCAGCTGACTGGCCGGCCGCCGAAGCACGGCCAACACTACCTAGAGACATGGCCTCGCAACTGTCCGCGTCACATCACACCCACAGGCTGCAATCGCCAGCTGACTGACTGCTACGAGGCAGTGGGCTGTTCCCCAGCGGCTAGCCACTCAGCTAGCGATCGCGGCCTACTCCGTGTGACCTGACGCGGACTGTTGCGAGGCCTTGTCTCTAGAAGGTGTTGGCTGTGCTGCGGCGGCCGGCCAGTCAGCTGGCGGTCGCGTTGTCTCAAGCCTTCTCTGATGACGTGTCGTGAAGTACGCGTCATGGCCTGTCTTTCTCGTTGGCCTCCTGTGTGGATAACTGGGAATTTACGTCTACCTGGGCAGCGGTGCTGGCTGTGTCCCCATGGCGTAGTGGTCAGCACGACTGCCTAGTAAGCAGGAAAACCTGCATTCGAATCTCGGCTCGGCACAAGTTTTCAATTTCCCAATTCATTTATTTCGATGTTCACTGATAGCTGGCGTCGAAACTTCTTTGTATGTTCCCATAAGGCAGTTCGCCCAAGGACTTGGAGAAAAGGCGTGGTTGCCTGGGCCACTCAAGACGTCACCTTGGTCTCGAAAGATCTCTCGTCGACCGTACTGAGTCCTATTAAGCAAAATGCCTTCGAGCCTGTCACCAGTTAGAAAACCTTTTCCACAATGAGCAGTTTTAAGGTTATGTACTCAGCGAGGCGTCCATTTGGCAGAAGTGCCATCAAGTTTTGGTCGAGGACTGGATGTGCACCTGCTCTGTGGTTTCCTTGGAACAATTACATGGAATGCACGGTTGCTGTCTTTGAACAGAAAAAATGTTCAAATTTTTGTTAAGCTTATGGGACTTAACTGCGGGGTCATTAGTCCCTAAACTTACAAACTACATATAAACTAACTTACACTAAGGACAACACAAACATCCATGCCCGAGGAAGGATTCGAACCAACGACGGGAAACAGTCTCGCACATCGGAGTATTAACAGAGCTTGGGCTCTGTCTACACTACATTGACCTCGACGTGTACTGACAATAAGGCTGACATACTGTAACTGGCATGTCCCTGCATCCATCCAACCAGGAAACCAATGCGTCCAGCCCTTAATCAGTGGAAAAGTATGCTGGGACAGCAGCAAACAATGATTTATCTTTTATATTGGTGTTTTTATTTTTTTACACGATATTCTTGGTATCCAGCCACTATCAGACACAACTAGAATTTTTTTAAATTTTTTTTATTTATCTACTATTATATAGACAACCTAGTTACGTGAAAAACTTTGTTCAGGTAGAGCGATGTTTACCTATTTTTCGACATAAACGCCTAACGAAATGAGACACTTGTATTGTGGGATCAACTTTTGTATTTCTCTGCCGTAGAAGTCTGTGAATGGAACCAGCGTGTGACAGCTTCTTCAGCTCTTGGTCTCTGTCAAAACGCTGGCTGGAGGACAGGAATTTCTGCCACTTGCCATTCACCATAAGAAATGTTCAAATGATTGTAGAGCTTATGGGACTTAACTACGGGGTCATCAGTCCCTAAATTATAAACTACTTATGAACTAGCTTATACTGAAGACGGCACAAACATCCATGCCCTAGGGGGGATTCGAACCTCCGACCACAGCGGCTGTGCAGACCGTGACTGGCACGCCGCAGACCGCTCGGCCACTGTGGCCGGCTCACCATAAGAGACATGGAATACGTACTGCAGATGTTGTGTTGCTCCATGGGAATTCTCTTCTCCATACGGTTCAGCACAAAGCAACTGTTTTGCAGAAGCCCGGCTAGGAGCTGTTTGATCATCCACCACCAGTCCTGTTCTTGTTCCCTGCGATTTACATCTTTTCTTGCGCCTCAGGAAGAGACAAGTCTCTCAGTTCTTTTGGTGACTACGTGGAAAAAGACCTGTAATATTTCTGTACTTGTTCCCAATAATTTTTTATGCAACCTTGTCGTCTTAGTTTAGGAAGATTAAAGAATTTACTTTTTGAATGCGCCTCGTATAAGGGGAGACTCTATCAAAGTGTGATCTGTACACCATAAACTTTTGATGATTTACATGAACTGCCGAAATCAGTAAGCGATAAATATTTTTGAAGCTATCTTGGACAAGCCTGTTTCTTCCAGTTTATGAAACAAATGAGATCGTCCGCTGAAGATGATGCAATCTCAAGGATATATAAAGAAACATAACACACTACAGTACAGTTATAAAACTAGTGTCTCGAGAGACATTGACGAAATCCATAAGATAAAGCGAAAAGTAAGCCAGAAAATTTTAAGTTATACTGGAGAAGGAACATAAAGACTAAAAAGATATAATCGTGAAGTGTCTCACCGGTATTGGAATAATATTAATTGCAATGGAAACTTAAAGTGTAACCAATAATTACACTGGTCAAAACAATTAGGGGATCATTTGCGATATCTAGATTCCGAAGTATTGTCATCGGCAGAATGAACTAAAATGGTTCGACGGCTTTCTGTCGGTTCTACGGAGTGGAGACAATTACGGCAACCGAGATAGCGGTAACAACTAAAAGTTGCTGCAGAGGGGTTGGTGTTGCCTTGTGTTTACTCTACTAAGCGAATGACACAGTCAGTTGGGTTCAGATAGTGTAGTGAGCAGGTAGTGTAATGCAACAACAACGCGATTTACCCGAAGCTATGTCACTGAGAGTCATAGAAAGCTTGGAAGCGGGACAAATACAGAGGGAGGTGGCTGTAGCTATTGGAGTGTCCCAAAGTGTAATTCCCAGGACCTGGACGCGATTTCAGACAACGAGAACCGTTAAAAGACGGCAAGGCCAAGGTCGTCCACAGGTAATACCAGCAATATCTTCGTTGAGATAGGAAGCTGAATGCAACGCAACGCAACGCAACGCAACTGCAATGCAACTGCAACGCACCCTCCAGGCAACAACAGGACGCGCAATGTCAACACAGACAACCCGAAATCGCCTTCGGGAATGTGGCCTCTGCGCAAGGGGGCCTATGGTGTGTATCCCATTAAAACCACGACACTATTTAGCTCGCAGAAACTGGTCGGAGGAACATCACGATTCGAGTCGTAATGAATGGCGCCGGGTTCTGTTCACAGATGAGTCAAGATTGTGTGTTCAGCCGGACAGTAGCCGTTCCCTCATCTGGAGAGAAGGTGGAACTCGGAAGAATCCTGCTTATGCGCAGAAAACATCACCATATCATGGTGGTGGACGAATGGTTTGGGCAGGAGTCAGTATTGGCGAACGTACGGACCTCTATGAGAATGGCACTTTGACTGCTCAGTGATACAGAGACGAGATCCTTTGACCATTTGTTGTGTTCTACGTTGGTGTCATAGGGGCCATGGGTTCCTACTGGTGGATGACACCGCTCGTCCCCACAGAGCTGCACTGGTGGACATGTTTGAAGTTGAGGGATTGCACGAATGGAGTAGCCAGCTTGTTCACCAGACTTAAACCTGATTGAGCATGTCTGCGATGCACCTGGCAGACGATTACAGCCAGACCAGCACCTCCCAGAACTGTTGCAGAGCTGTATATTGCACTCCTGGAAGAATGGCCAAATATTCCCCAAGAGCTAATTGAATAACCTCTCACTGTCCATGCCATGCAGGTGTGCAGCTGTACTGGCCGTCCGAGGTGATCACACGCACCATATTAGAGGCCCACAAAAATTACTTTTTCACTATTATGATAGCCCCATGGTGCCACGCTCTAAGTAAACGCCATGTAAATCTCAAGTAAATCTATTAAACATAAATGCAACCAAAAATATTCGCATTGGATCTTCCGTATTCCAAATAACACTGTCAGGACCATCAAACGCATCATATGCAACTGGAAATGTGCCTTTCTTCCAGGCTTGCTTGATCTTCTTGTTAAATATGGTTGCACTAAACTGATTTTGGATGAGTGCATCAAGTTTGATGACAGCGTTGCGGCTGTTTTTTCTGTTAATTTTCATATTTTTTTCCTTGGTGGACGGCGTTTCCATTTACGTCTTGCTCTGCTCAGCTTATTGCGGTTTGCTGGTGGCGATATGTGGACTCAAGATTCGTCTAGGATTCATTATTGTCATCGGGCACGGCCCGCGCATGTTGAATGCCTTTTCCTAGCTTGGATGTTCTCTCTAAGCGGTCAGGTCGCTAGCCCACCAATTTGAGCTGGTTCTGACGTAAGCAACTAAAAAGAATCCTGCGGTAAACAGAGCATGCAATTCATAGAGTATCTTGTCGTTTTTGAGACACTTCTCACATTTCAATATTATCCGTCAGAGAGCCGAGAAAGTTGGAAAAAGATATGTGTAAAAAATAATAGGATGGTCGGTCCTCCTTGAGTCTTCCCATTAGATCCAACCTGGCTACTTGGCCTTGGAACGATACATGTTACTCACAGAATGCCGAATTAAAAAGGAAGAAAGGAAGGAGTGGCTTTCACGCCGCGTTGACGACAGCGTCATTGGAGATGGGCACAAGCTCAGGTTGCACGAGGAAGAGGACCTGTTGCTTTCTAAACAATCACTCGGCTGTTAACCTAAGGGAATCTGCGCGTAAATGGAATTAGGATAACCGTACGAGAATTTAAATACAACTCTTGCCGACAAATTACAGGAAAATGGATAAATGGTTGAAGGAAAAATATAACGGGTAGATGTGTGCTCTCCAAGTAAAAACGGTTGATTGCGACTGCAACGCTGTGAGAGAAATGGCGCTAGGCGAGTTGGCTAACCGCCGTGCGCCCGTTGCCAAGCAGACTTCGCAGCGCAACTTCTCTTGGCACGCACGCGCAATCTTACAAAGGTCTCCAAGCTAAACACCGACTTCCTAATGGGAATCAATAACAAATAACTATAAACATACATCTTTCTCTGATATCTCACTCTTAGTGAAGCAGTTCGCTTTACGCCATATAGATGGAGTAAATGTTGATCAATAAATGTCAGTTAATAGTCATATTGTGTAACTCATATACAGTCGGACACTAAAGTCAACATACAGCCCCAATTTGTAGCATGTGGCGTACAGCCTGGATTCAAAGAGGTAGACGTGGAATTCTGTGCCTGCGTCCACGTCCACAATAACATAAAGCAACGTCTTCAGGCCGCTATCATGCACTGCAAGCGTGATAGACGCAGCAGTGTTTGTTTACTGGGGCACAAAAGTCAACATACACTTCGGGTCTGTCGTCAGTTGGAAGATAGACGTTGCAGTAAACACAGTGCAAATGGGGTCTTTTTTATATAATAGAGGTTTATTGCAATACATAAGTCGATCGCGTAACATAGATGCAAAAAGAACCGAAATACCGGTGGAGGTGACGAAGAATATTATTGAGCTCAGTAATAAGAGCTTTTCACTGCGGAAAATTGGGGAAATTGTTAGAAGGAGCCATGCAAGTATCCAAATCGTAATAATAAATTACAGGGATCGAGGAAGTGTCGGAAACAAAGCTAGATGTGGACGACCCCTAAAATTATGTAACAGGGACAGCCGACACATCATTAGAAAGTGAATGCGGATCCCAGAATTACAGCTAAGGACTTGGCATTTGTTGTCGCAAATACTAATGGAAATAGTGTTCATCCCATAATAGTACGAATCATGGATTTGAAAATAGAACAGCAAGGAAGAAACTGTTCATAAGCAGGGTAAAAGAACAGAAGCGCCTAGAATTTGTAACTCTGCACCGAAATAAAGATTCCACATTTTGGGCCGCGGTGGAGTAGCCGAGCGGTCTAAAGCGCCTCGCTGCGTAGCGCGCGGTTGCTCGCCGTCGGAGGTTCGAGTCCTCCCTGGGGCATGTGTGTGTTGTCCTTAGGTTAGTTTACCTTGGTTTAAGTAGTTTGGAAGCTACGGACTGATGACCACGCAGTTTGGTCCGATAGATTTACAAACATTTGAACATCCACATTTTGGAATATAGAACTTTTCACGGGTAAGAGTAAGTTTAACATCTTCCAGTGGGATGGACAGCAAAAGGTGTGGCGAAAAAAGGAATAAAAGTTGGAGGAAGAGATATCTTGTCCCATCAGTAAAGTATGGTGGTGGAAATATTCTTGTGTGGGGTTGCATGTCTGTAACTGGAGTTGGGAATTTGGTATTTATTGAAGGTATTATGGATAAATGGAAGTATCTCACCATCTTAAAGGAGAATCTGAAGCAATCTGTGGAGAAACTGGGACTAGGAACAGACTGGGTGTTTCAGCAAGACAATGACCCCAAGCATACGGCCATTGTCATAAAAGAATGGCTACTTTACAATGTACCAAAACAGTTGCATTCGCCTCCACAGTCACCAGACATTAGGTGTTCAATCTTTGGGGAGAACTAAAGCGTAGGATAAAAAACTACAACATCAAAATCAAAGATGATTTAAAAGCAGCCTTAGTGAAAGAGTGGGTACACACAAAAAAAAAAAAAAAAAAAAAAAAAAAAATTGGTGGAATCCATGCCTCGACGTTTGGAAGCTGTGATCGAAGCAGAAGGCGGCAATACAAAATATTAAATGCTTTGGTGTTCGGTCATGGACCATCTTCAAGGATAAAAAGGTGTTAACAGAGAATGGTAAAATAAATCAAATAAAATAATACAACTGAGATAAACAGGAGTCAGTACAACTAAAAGTGTAAAAAATTACTATGGTCATCTTAGATTAAAAAAAAAAAAATTTTATCTAAGATGACCATAGTAATTTTTTACACTTTTAGTTGTACTGACTCCTGTTTATCTCAGTTGTATTATTTTATTTGATGTATTTTACCATTCTCTGTTAACACCTTTTTATCCTTGAAGATGGCCCATGACCGAAACTAGTAGATGAATAAGGTTTTTAATAAACAGCTGATGGTTTTTATAAAAATGCATTTTATGAAACAAAATATTAAATAGGAACTGAAAGTGAAGAACATCACAGTGTATGTTTACTTTTGTACCTGACCGCTGTTCCATTTGAATGCTTAAGATGTCAGTATATGGAATTATTATTAATTATATAGTGTATATGTTGTTTTTCAGTTCCCAATATGTCTGTTTATGTCACAGAAAGTGAATAAATATTATTTTGTTGATTTATTTTGGCTTCAAGTGTTATTTTTAGGGTGTATGTAGACATTAGTGTCCGACTGTAAGTCTCTTACTTGGGACACAGGTAAGTGAGCCATAGCAGGCAATAATCCTCACGGCACATCAGCGACCGTAAGTCTCGACTGTGTCTAGGTAGTTTCTCACGCATATATAGAGGAATAAGGGGTTGCTTTCTAATCTCAAAAACACAGTACAAAAGAGTTATTAGCTTATCAAATGGCACACAATACCCGTGTTAGGATAGTATGACTTCGTGCTGACGTTTGACTACATCCGCCCACGAAAATATAATGATGCTTCATCTAGGACAAGCGTGGGCGAGAACAACGTCACAGAGGACGGGGACACAGCAGTGACGCATGCAGGACAGCAGCAGCCAATAAGCCGCCACCTGAGATACCTGTCGCACCCGCTTCCT
Organism: Locusta migratoria; assembly: GCA_026315105.1. Classification (NCBI taxonomy): domain Eukaryota; kingdom Metazoa; phylum Arthropoda; class Insecta; order Orthoptera; family Acrididae; genus Locusta; species Locusta migratoria. The sequence goes on along the minus strand of CM048755.1, from coordinate 448,121,369 downwards.
ATTAGCTAATCTGGGATTTCCATAGATGATAACTGGCCGCGTAACAGTTTATCAGGAGAACTTAAAAAATATACAGCAAATTGTCTGTTATAACCATGTGTCATATTATTGAAGCACATTCTCGGCGGTATGGTGCTGCCCTTAATCGAGAAGAGCCTCATGCAATCCAAATTAGTCTCAACTCTTCTAGAGATTACTTTCAAGCCTCATCTGCAATGCCTTTGTTTTTAGTGTGAAATTAGTAAAAAAAATAAAAAAATAAAAAAAAGGTTCCTATGTTTGTAAAGTTGTCGGGACTAAACTGCTGAGGCTATAGGTACCTGTAGTTACAAACTGCTTACACTACTTAAACTAACTTACGCTAAGAACAACATGCACACCCATGCTCGAGGGAGGACTCGAACCTCTTACGGGGTGCGGCCGCGCAATCTGTAGCAAGGCGCCTTACACCACACGGCCATTCCCGCGCGGTTGAAATTAGTCAACCTTAGGTAGTTGGTAACACTTTGCCAGTGTAAAAAGCATAACGTAACCTGTGAACGATTAGCGAACTTTAATAATACACTCTCGCAAATATAAATTAGTACACCCTCTGAGAGTTTTCCAATTCAGTCAAGATTGTTGAAAAGATGTATATGGATTACATAATGTGATAACATTTACAGATGAATGGCTCACGTGGTACTGCGGTGTCAAACCAAGCTGAAACACATATATTTTGACGTGGTGTAATCGGCACAGAGAGGCAACCGTGTTTCCTTTAAACAAGTGAGCGAGTTTGTAAGGGGACAAATTGTGGCGTTGCGAGTGGCGGAATGGTCCTTTCGGAGAACTTCTACACAAGTTGGACTTGCAATGGTCTCGTGAACATTCTCACACCCGTAGACGTAGTTCTGGTGGTCCACGCAGCACAGACGTCCGGCAAGATCGTCTTATCGTAAGGGCGGCAGTGGCATATCGTACAGCTACAACTGTTTCAAATGTTTGTAAAGCTTATGGGACTTAGCTGCGGACTGCGGAGTCATCAGTCCCTAAATTTACAAACTACTTATGAGCTATCTTATACTAAAGACGACACAAACATCCATGCCCGAGGGGGTATTCGAACGGCCTCGCGCATCACAGCATAGCGCCTCAATGCGCTCGGCCACTCCGCCGCGGCCCGTACAGCTACCACAGCACAGATACGAGGGTTTATAAGCCCTGATGTGTCATCTGGAATTGTTCCCAACCGGTTACTGGCTGTTGGATTGGGGTTGGAACACTTGCACGGAGTGACATTTGCACGGACTGACACTTGAACGGAGCCGGGGCTCTCACGGGGTAACTGGCACGTCAGGGTAAAGGCACATTGACACGTCCAGCACAGACTCTCCTGCGAGCTGGCTGGCGCTCACAGCAGAAAGCAACCGAGCATCGCTTCAAGGTGGCTCATTAACGCGTTTCTTGGCGAATTTGTTTTTAAGACATTTTAAGACATAGCCTTTATTATTGAATTTTCTGAACAGAAAGCTACTCACTGAATTCTTGAGGAGCAATGGTACGGATATCTGATAGTAAGCCACTGCCTATTTCCTTGGAGCTTTATGATTGTAATGAACAGGAGTTCAGAGTATTCCCTAATTTATATTTACATAGTCAAGAGGTAAAGTAATTGATATCCAACTATTGGCTGTGAATTGTTTCGCTTCAGATTTTCTGTAAATCTGTTTAAGTTTATGACAAGTTGGGAGTAAATTTTGTTATGTTTGATGGTGGCAGAAATCAGGAATTATCTTGGGAATCTTTCGGTGTACCATATAGTACAGGGGTGGGCACGAGAGCTGCCCGCGAGCAGCGAGAGCCGCGAGGGCAGCGCTGAGCGGCCATGAGAGCCAGCAGTGCGGTAGCAGAGCTGTGTACAGTGCACGGGGCATCTGTGCAGATGAGTAAGGACAAGCTGAAATACTTACTGCACGTAGGGAACACACGAGGTCGTTTCAAGCAGATGCGGCTTCCGTGAAAAGGGCACCGGAACAATCATATCTGCCACAGCATGTTTGAGTGGGAAGTAAGTGTTAATAGTGCTTACCCGAAAATTGCGTATCCTTTACCATGCAACGGTTGCTCATGTAAGGATGAAACACAGTTTCGAACTACTGTAAAACCTACTTTCGTGGCCACAAATAGGACATAGACGTAAAGAATTAAGAAACGACTCTTTTATTCTAAATTTTACGTTATATTTCCACAGAATTGTGTACGATTTTTTTTTAACACGATGTAACAAAACTGAACTTTCTGCAACTAAAAACTTGCTTCATTACAATGACGAGAAACTCTATGGTCGGTCAGAAGGTAACAATTATTAAGGTTCATTACATCCTGAGAAAAGAATGAAAACTGACACCATTCTGAAGGGGAAAAAATTCCAGAACTCAAGACCTGAGAGCAATGGAAAAAGTTCCCTGCCTATGTCAATGGTACCACAACGAAGTTGTAGTGGTACGATAAAGAACTTCTAAAAAATAACCAAATAAGTACATGGGAAAATTTGTAAGCTAAAGGAAAATAAAATATCCCTGCTGCGGGAAGCAAAAATCTAGAAACTATTAGATTAGTATAATTTATCAAGTGTAAAACAAAAACGTTCTCCCTGGAGGAAGTAAAAGGGATAACTAAACTTAACTCCTATGATATATAGAAAACATAAAGGGGAAGAAACTCTATGCTCACAAAGCCTATCAGTTTCCTTTCAAGATAAACAACAAGGTGACATACACATAAAAAACTTGTCATTTCAGAGGAGAGGTACTGCGAACAAATAAGAAATAAGTATTAATTTACATCATTCTGGATTTATGTAACATGATTTTGAACCAACATCTCGATATTTGGTGTGACATTGCTGGTCATTAGGCGCACTGCACCAGTCAGATGAACGTCAGTCAGACTACTTCTAAGCTTCGATTTTGTCAGTTTCATTACGGAGAAAACACTTTCGCACAAGTATGTTGTTCCAAAAAAAAAAAAAAAAAAAAAAAAAAAAAAAAAAAAAAAAAAAACTATACACACGAGCAGCTGTTTCGAATAACAATGGAAACTGTTCACGTTGAAAATATTTATAAAAGCTTTCCAAGTTTTCTGCAGTGCGAAACTTCTCCTTCAGAACACGATTGCATTGAAAGTCAATGAGCTCTAACTGAATTTCAGAAGAAACATTTTCCACGTTAACTGCAAAAGGAGTTGCAAAAAGGTTTAAATCGCTTTCAAATCGATTTAAGTCTTCAAATCTACTGTCGAAATTTTCTTCGAGAGACTGTAGCACCGTTAGAAACTCATCAAAATGTTCTTTGAGCCTCTCTTTCTCTAAATTGTTTTAACTGGCAATTAGTGCAACGCTCGGGAAGTGTACACTTGACATTTCTGACAGTTCCTTTGCCCACAAAAGCAATTTTCTCTTCAAAGCCAAAGTAGTGTAAAAAACGTCACTGATTACCTTATTTTTACCTTGAAAAGCTACATTCAAGCTATTCAGATGCTTCGTTAACTCAGTTAAAAACGCAAGGTCTAAAATCCACTGAGTCGTCCAGTTCTTTCACTGGTTTTCCTTTCGCGTCCATAAATAATGCTATCTCTTACGTAAATTAAAAAATCGTTCTAAAACTACACCTCGACTCAACCAGAGTACATCACAAAAATATGGAACATCACCATATTCACACTCGAGATCTGCCAGGAACGATTTGAATTGTCTATGCCCCAAGTCGTGCGATCTGAGAATGGTAATTGTCTTTATAACCACATCCATGACACCAACTAGTTTGGCACATTTGGCTAGCAAATTAACATGATGAAGAACGCAATGTATTGCTGGTATTTCCTGCTGGACACTGACTGCTTTCAACTTTTTTCTTAGCAAAGCAACCACTCCAGACTTGTGACCAATCATTGCAGGAGCCCCATCTGTTGCAATCGATGAATGTTTTTCCCAACAAAGCTCGCATTTCTCTATCATATTTTATAAACGAGAAAATATATCGTCAGCCGTTGTTGTGTAATGCATAGGCACTAAGTCTAAGAGTTCCTCAACCACATTAAACTGACCATCAACGCCTCGCAAAAAGACTGCAAGTTAAGCCACATCACATACGTCAGTGTTTTCATCCAATGCTAAAGAAAAGAAAACTAAATCTTTGACCCTGTCTCTCAACTGAGTTTCCACGTCGTTTGCCATTTCTTCAATGCGCCTGCTAACAGTTCTCCGTGAAAGAGGAACAGTATCAAAAAGAGGAAGATTTGCTGGGCACAAAATTGTTGCGGCAACAAAACATTCTTTCACAAATTCTGCATCGCTGAAGGGCCGCGCAGTTTTAGCTATTTTAAGAGCTACATGATAGCTTACTCTCATCGCTGCAGCGTTGTGGAATAGGTTTCCTTCCTGTAAATACGTACAGGAGAAGATAAAATGAAGGAAAATGCACACAAAATATTAATAACATCAGTAAATTGAATTCATAACATAATTATCTACAAGTATACTTACGTCTTTCTAAATGTTTGTAAATCTATCGGACCAAACAGCGTGGCCATCAGTCCGTAGCTTACAAACTACTTAAACCTAGGTAAATTAACCTAAGGACAAACACACACACCCATGCCCCAGGGAGGACTCGAACCTCCACGGCGAGCAACCGCGCGCTCCGCAGCGAGACGCTTTAGACCGCTCGGCTACTCGACCGCGGCTACGTCTTTCTCCTTTTTCTTCTTCATTTCTATAAGTTTGACTTTTCGTTCTTCTTTACTCAAACTAACTACATCTTTTTCGTGAAGCAGTTGAAAATGACGCTTCACATTGTACTTCTTCCATGAAGACAATGTTAAATTGAAAAACAAACACTGAGGCCCGCTTTGCGTTTCAACAAAAAAGTACTCGTCTTCCCACTGTGGGCGTTCAGAAGACTTTCTTTTCAAAGCTTTTACGTCCTCCTCAGCCATTTTTCAGACACTAGTTCTGCTTTATCACGAACACCGGGCGCGATTTCCACAAGTAAACAGAACGAGTGGTTCCGCGTGGTGTAGTGACGTGCGCGGCTAGTCGAGCCCAGCCCTGATATAGTACCTTACACAGTCAAACATTTCCTAAGGATATTTTGTTCAAAATAAAAAATGTTCAAATGTTTGTTAAGCTTATGGGACTTAACTACGGGGTCATCAGTCCCTAAACTTACAAACTACTTATCAACTACCTTATACTAAGGACGGCACAAATATCCTTGCCCGAGGGGGGATTCGAAACCCCGGCCGTAGTGGCCGTGCAGACCGTGACTGGAGCGCCTCAGTCCCCTCGGCCACCGCGGTCGGCGCATATTTTGTAATTCGAATACAGCCAAATAGTTTTGGGATCTAAGAGTGAACACTCAAAATATGTGAACTAGTCTTTAACTTTTTTAAATTGAATCTCTAGGGTGAAGTCTCCCATTAACCCTTTCATTCCCACATTATGAATTCAGCTTTGAAAAATTAAAATTCACACATCAAAATATCTGTGCAGGATACCTAAAATGTTTATTCTATGCGAAGGTGTCTTGATATTCTTAGTGTTCTAAATAAAATGCTATTGAGAGGTATGACTGAAGAAAGTCATCACCACATGTTAGCAGAGAAATAAACGTCTCAATATCTTCCCAAACATTTTCAATTTGGAAATACATTTTTGTTTTCAGAAGGAACATCCAGAGAAATAATCAGTAATTATATCAAGTTACTGTATTCCTCTTCAGCTTGCAGTGGGTTGTGCAACTACACTGACACACTTCTTACGTTGACAGTGTAGGAACATGGCTACAGATATAACTTGTTCATCTACAGCGTACAGTTTCCGTGATTAGTTACATAGCAGAATTAGTCACGTAGACTGGTGTTTCCTTAATGTAAATTTGCACCTACGATTATGTAGATGTTTAGATTTGCATGTACATATTGTTTTTTTGACAGAATGAGGAGAACAGAAACTCACTGGCAGATTTCGAATTGAGAGGTTGCCAACAAATTAGCATAACTGGAAAAGTGATATCAGACATTGATACTTTTGAGAAAAGGAAAATAAATAATATTCATGAACAATCTGGGTTTTAATTGTTAAATAAAATGGTAATGAAATATAAAATTGTCAATTTAAATTTCGTCCTAAAACGGCAATTATCATAGGGCTGTATGTGTCGTAAGAAATACCATGTTTCGTACTTGGCTGCCACCCGATCTTTGCATCATCAAAGTATTAGAAGAGATTAAGAATTCCATTTTCATTTCTCAATATGGCGAATTTCATTGCCAGTTCTCACATAGTTTACGCCCACATTCGAGCACTTAAATCAATCCATATACACTACACTCTTTACAGTATTAGTTGTAATATTTTCTGAGCTTTCTCTTCTCTTCCCAAAACTTCTTCATTCTTTTTGACTTGGCAGCCTTCTTTTTATTCGTAATGGTGTGTTGTTTTCGTTTTACTGTTTGTAATTTCAATCTTGTATCGCTATTTCTCATAATCCTCTTTTCTCTCTGCAATTTGTTCCATCGTTATTTTCAGTTCTTCTAAGTCATTCTGACCTCAATGAACCAGTTGTTTTTTGTTTTATTTTTGCAAAAGAAATTGAATAATTGTTTCAGCAGTCTGGTCTCTGGTAGTCTTACTATGTGGCTAAAATAGGCAATTCTCCTTTTGCGTATTGTGTCCACAGTTGATTCATTTTCCAGATAGACTATTTCATTAAGCAAATCTCCATTGTCCGTCTACTTGATGTTCTTTATTGATGATTGTTCTGATGATCCTTCTGTCTAGTTTTTGCAATTTATCCGTTGTTGCTTTGTTATTCAACTTAAACAGAGTTTCACTTGCGTAAGTTGCTTCTGGCTTAACTACTGAAACACAATGTTTGAATTTAGCGTCCATCGAGAGACATTTCTTCTTATATGTTGACCATGTGAGTTGTTTTGCTTGCCTCAATCTTGTTGTTCTGTGTTCTATTGAGGTTATTCTCATTTATGTTCCATGTTATAATTTCCCCAAAATACTTGACATTTTTTACAACTTTAATTTGTTTGCTATTATTTAGCTGAATGAAAGGGGTTTCAGCCTCGAAAGTTGGCATAATTTCTGTTTTTTCAAATTAAATTTGTAATCTCACTTTTGCTGAAATGTTTTGTAGTTGCTCAGTTTGGACTTTAGCCTCTTGCACATTATTTTCCAGTAGTGCAAGATCGTCTGCAAATGCTAAACAGTTTAGTTTTATATTTCTACCAATCTTGATGTTCGATTGGCATTTGTTTCTCCATCCTCGCATGACCTTCTCCAGTACACAATTAAACAAAATAGGCGAGAGACCATCCCCCTGCCGAAGTCCAGTTTTGATTGTAAGCGGTTCTGACAAGCCTCGAAATTTAATTTTTGCTTTAGTATTCTTGAGAGTGATTCCAATAAGGTTGATCAGTTTTCTGTGAACACCAAATTCTTGAAAGATTTTCAGTAATGACTCCCGGTGAATACTGTCGTAAGCTTTTTTGAAGTCAACGAAAGTGATGACTAGATTCTTACTTCGTGCTCTTTGATGCTTCATAATCCACACAAGACTGATGATTTGATCTGGACAACGTCTGCCTGGCCGAAATCCTATTGGTACTCCCCAAGTTCTTGGTCCAGTTGTTCCTGTATTCTTGAGTGAATAATTTTGGAAAAGATCTTATATGTGACATCAACATTGGTCTATTCCTCTATAATTGTTGGGATCTGACCTATCACCTTTCTTGTGTAGGGGGTGAATTATTGCTGTGTTCCATTCCTCAGGCATTTTTTTCAGAGTCCCATATGTCAATAACACGTATATAAGTTTCGAAGAGTTTGATCATTTACATTCTTCCATAATTCTGCAACCATCTGATTTTATCCTGCTGCTTTATAGTTCTTGAGCATGTTAATGGCTTCGATCACTTCCTCATATGTTGGTGGTATAATTTTTTTCAGTGGTGTTTTGTATTTTGGTTTGGGGTCAAACTGTAGTAATTCTCTTGGGTCTTCACAGTTGAGAATTATTTTGTAGTAGAATGCCAAGATATTTGCATTGTCTTGGTTGTTATGTGCCATTCTCCCATTTTCATTTCTCAGCATAAGCGTAGGCGGTGTATACTTAGACTGATACTGTTTAAACGTCTTGTAATAATTCCTTGCTTTAGGTTGCTTGAATGATTTATCTATTGTTCTGAGCATTTCATTCTGATAATTCCTTTTTATTCTTCGAATTTCTTTAGCTGCTTGCCTTCTGTTATTGATTAGTTCTGCTCTGGATTCTTCGGTTTCTCTGTATTGATCATTTAGCCACGCTTTGTGCCTTGTTTGAATTGCCTTATCGCACTCCTCATCTCACAAGATATACTTCTTCCTCCTTTTAATCGGAGCAAGTTCTTCAGCTGCTGTTTTCATTTTATTAATTATCATTTCTCAGTCATCACTTAGTTGTGTTTTAGATCTCTCGAAGTATACTTCATTATTCATTAAATAAGTGGGGTCATAATTTCTCTTCCGATTGGATTGGGAAGGCATGCGTTTTCTTATTGGCGTCAACTGGATCTCTATTTTGGATTTATAATGATCTGAATCAATGTCTACTCCACGGAGAACTTTGACATTATAGATTTTCTTATGATAATTTTTATCAATGGCAACATGATCAATTTGGAATTCCCCAATTTTATTTTAATGTTTTTTTTAATGTTTGTAAATCTATCGGACTTAACGTCTAGGTTATCAGTCCGTAACTTACAAACTAGTTAAACTAAGGTTAACTAACCTAAGGACAACATAAACACCTATGCTCTAGGGGGGACTCGAACCCCCGACGGCGAATGGCCGCGCGCGCCGCAACACGGCTCTCCAGTAATCCGCCGCGGCCCCAGTTTTATGTTAGGACATTTCCAGGTCATTCATTTGTGTGGTTGTCTCTTAAATCTGGTAGTCTCCAAAATAAATGCATGGTCTGTACAATGTTCAATTAACCTTTGACCATTCCTATTTGTTAATTTATGAGCTGGTCATTTTCATACTACGGGGCGGTATCGCCTTTCTCGTCCTATTTTTGCGTTAAAATCTCCAAGCAAGATTTTAATATTTGCATTAGGGACTTTTGTTATCATAAGGTCAAGTTCCTCCCAAAATTTGTTCACTTCTTCTCTATCCTTTTTGTTCTTATCATTTGTTGGTGCGTATCCATTTATCAAGGTGTAGGTTTTGTTCTCTACTTTAATTGTTAAGGTTGCTGTCCCCGCAGTGCTTGAGGAGAATTCCTCTATTGAATCTATTATACTATTGTCAACCAGAAACCCTACTCCGAATTGAGGGATATCCTTCATTACCCTTTTCCCTGGAGGTCCTTTATAGAGACGATATCCTCCTGATTCAATTGGATTCTGATCTGTATTTCGAAGTTATTGGAGTGCTGTTATTAAGATTTTATGTTGATCCAATACATCCGTTAAGTGCTTCAATTTGTCAACTTTCATTACTGAGTCAATATTTAATGTAGCAAAGTATGAAAACTTTTCTTTCTTGTGGAATTTAAGTTTATTCTTAAAACTCTGTGAATGCATGTTTGTTGGGCTCGCGAGGTGCTCCGATTCACCTTGAGTTTTAAGTGGCATCCCACCGTATCCGAATGGTGCCTTTGCTTGGGTTTTTGATCCAAGCCGGTGGATTTATTCGTGAGAAGACTCGTCATGTTTGGTTGATTGTCTGATCTTCCGATCGAAACAGTTCTGACCGAAGTCAAGGTTTACAATTCTAGATGTGATCTACAAAGGTGAAAGAAACAGCCGTCCCAAACAGGAAAACAGAAGCTGACGAGAAAGCCGCCCGATCCGGGATTAGACGCTATGACTACATTGATCCATGACCCTCACTATTCCTTTGGTCTTATATCAGAGCGTCCTTCTCTTAGCCTTTGAGGAACCACACCCTAACCGTACAATACAGTACGTGGCAGTGCTTATTAGATGACGGCACTTACTCGCAATGTCGCAACATTGTCGTTGGTTTTTAATGAGAATATCCCCGCCACGAGTCACCCCCTCTACACACTGTTAATGTTGTCACCTCGGTACGGGACTGCTCATTCGGGTTTCCCCTTATTCGCAGCTGCCTACCATATCTAGTGGGAATTCCGCTATCCGCCATCTGCGACCCGCCCCTGGGAGATTATATAGAAAATTACGAATAAACAAAAATACGTGCATTTTTCGTAGAAATTACCATGAGATATGAAAACTGTTTAAGTATTCGAACACAAATAAAGAAACAAGCCTGTCACGGCGGGATTCGAACCACCGAAGGCCAGAACGCTACCACCTGTGGTACACCGACAAATGCCGCAACTGTTGTAATTATTGGTACTTACCTGTACTTGCAAAACGTCAAAGTCGATTTTCTCGAGAATTTTTTAGAGTTGCGTCGAATGGCTTTGTCTGATTGTTGTTTAAGTTCTGATCTTCACATAGTATAAATATAAAATATCCTAAAATCCGATACCCGTGTGATCTCCTTGTAAGAGTTTACATTCCATGTAAAAACATGTAATATATTATGCGTAAATATGCAGATGGCTCCATTGTTCTTCGATGACACTATTGACTATAAATCAATAAGGTAAGGTAAAGCAGTCAACAATCCGAAGATTGGTTTGAACACCACAGTGCTTTACTAGGCATGGTCCTCTTTGGAGGTGGTATGCCGTTGCCTTCCTCCGATCTTCGAACTGACTTACCCAGCCGGTCATAGTGGAAGCTACAGTTTAACGTGGGTTCCGAACCAAGGTGCTACTCGGTATTTTTCACTTGAGCAGTACTGCCAGAGGTGAAAGAAGTGGAAAGTGACAGATAAAAATCTCAGGACCTGGCGGGGATCGAACCCGCGACCTTTGGCACGTTACCACTGTGCAACCGAGGCAAGAACAGCAAATATCATAAAATACCAAGAGTAACTCATCCGGACTGACTTTAAGTAAAATTTTCACATAAAACTACTTGTATGAAAAGTAAACGCTAATATTTAATTCATTAGATAATATTAAGAAATGTTATTTAATTTTTGCTGACTATCTTAAGTTGAAGTCATTATTCCACAATTAATTACAAAATTACGACTTCTTTTCTAAGTCAGCTGTTATTTGATACAGATGAAAATCAAACGGCGACATTTGAAAATTTGTGCCAGACCTGGAATCAAACCCGGCTCAGCTTTTTCGTATGACGCCATTTGATTTACATTTATACCAAATTACAGCTGATGCAACAATGAGCTACGATCTGGAGGATTTTTTATTTTATATTAAGGAAATTAATTAGCCCACGAAAGTGACTCGTTCGAGCGATGCGTTAGTTTTGGTGGTCATTCTAGGCCCGTTAAGAAGTAGGATTAATATAAGAGATGAATAATATCCAACAAGACGCTGCGTGCGTCGTCGTGCCTTTGTTAAGTATGAGCGGAAACGTTAGACACGGAGAAACACAACTGGCTCCAGTGACGGGCACTGCAACAATCAAATACTTACTGTTGAGAGCGCACGTTCCAAGAGGAATCACAATATGTTACTTTCTTATATAGATGGTGTGCTGTCTCCTCTTTCGGACATGGTGTCTGCTCTTGCGGACATCGTGTCTGTTTTTCTGGAAGTGTCCGAAAGAACAGACACCAAACCATTTATATACGCGTCAACGACCACATATGCAATAATATTATTCGAACTCGTGTGGAAATCCGGATTGGAGCGTAAGAGGACATGGACGATAGGGCCACTACTTTCTTAGTGGCTACTCATAGGAATTTGGGGCGAACGGGTGGGGTGTTCGAATAGCCAGGCACCCGAGGCAGAGGTTTCGACTGGGCATCCCGACATCTTGTGCTATCGAGAAGTAGCATCGAGAGTGTCGCAGAACTAGTAAATTCACAGTCATTCAGAATTGTGTGATAAAATATTATAAATTCATTCAATATAATTGCAAATCACAAAATAAACGAATGACTGATATGATGACTTACACTATTTTGTGTATGTGACTTTCAGCTATGTAGATAGCCTCTCTCTTCTTCTTCCGTATATTGGCATTCTCTATCGGTCCATTTCTTAACAGGTTCTTCGAATGACGATAGTGGGAAGTATCTCACTTTTCCTTTAGTCCGTTTCTTTGTTTCGTTGGTGACATGCGTCATTGTTTTACTTCTTTCGAAATGATGTATCTTTTTCGTTGTCAGATACATACTGTTGGTAGTCAATATAATATCAGATGCAGATCATCAAGGCAATGTGTGTCAAACTTTAGTAGATAATAGAACGAAAATCAAATATTGCATCTCGAATCTTTGCGTGTTCCGTCATGTAGTAGCAAAACAAAAAAGGGAGTCTAAATTAAAGAGCACGCATCATTTTGCTGCATCGGATGACATTCCCGAGTGCTCATCGGAATTTTTCCCAGTCCTGAACGCTACCTGCCGAGGTGCCTCCATAACGCGTCTGAAGCTGACCATGATATCCTCCTCTCCAAGACGCAAGGATTTAATTATTCTTCAACAGCATCCATGACAAAATCAATTTCTCGATGGAGGTACAGAGAGATGGTGCCCTGCCGTTCCTTGACGTACTTGTCATGCGCAAAACAAATGGATGCCTTAGCCATAGTGTCTACCGGAAACCCACCCACACGGACCCGTATCTGCACGCTACGAGTCACCAGCACCCATCGCAAAAACGATCAGATTAGATTAGTACTTGTTCCATACTTCATGAATACGACACACGACGAATGTGGAACGTGTCAGGTTAATGAAAGGTGTCTCCAAAAATTATTACCTTTTACTAAATATTACATGACACAATTTTTTTCAGATTTACTAATTTATATCTAAAAATTCATCTATAGTGTAGAAGGAGTTGCCATTCAGAAATTCTTTTAATTTATTTTTAACACAGAACAGAAGTGGTCTCGGACAATGAACATCTGCAGAAGGAACTGAACCACTTACGGAAAGTGTTTAAGAAATATGGCTACAGCAACCGCCAGATAATACAAGCCCTCCATCCGAAGACACGCAAGCAGGAGACCGTCGTGGAGGAGACAAACAAGCTTTCATTTTTGCCGTTTTGTGGCTCGCTAACGGGAAAGAATAGCCGGCTTCTTAAGAGACACGAGATCGACACGGACTTCAGGCCTCCTACAAAATTGCGACAGATGACGAGACCTGTGAAAGATGATCTAGGCCTTAGAACGCCAGGTGTGTACAAGTTACCGTGTGGGTGTGGACAGTTCTACATCGGACAGACAGTGCGCAATATTGAACATGAAAGATGTTTCCGCCTACGTTATCACGAGAAATCAGCAATTGCGGAGCACGCTCTAGAAAACAAACATCGCATTGCGTTCGAGGATACATCAGTTATTACCAGAACAAATACACTTTGGGATAGCGTAATAAAAGAGGCTATCGATATCAAAATATATGAAAAATCTCTTAATAAAGACGGCGGCTTGCAGCCGAGCACAGCTTGGGAGCCGGCCATCGATTGGTTGAAGAGGGCGCGGCAGGCACGCGGCCAAAACATTGCCTTATGTGGCAATGCGGCTGAGCACCAGTGACGTCACAATAAGCCGCGCAGGTATATAAGGACGGCAGCAGCAATGATAAGACAGTCACCACTTGACAATGGCCGAGGAGATTTCGCCCCAAATGTGCGATTAAATAGGGGATTTCTTGCCAGAGACAACACAGTTCGTAGTAATTGATGGAAAGGATAGTAAGGCATCGACTAAAACAGAGGTGATATCGGACATTCCACAGGGTAGTGTTATTCGTCCTCTGCTGTTCCTTATTTACATAAACGATTTAGGGGAAAATCTAAGTAGTTCTCTTAGGTTGTTTGCAGATGAAGCCGTCATTTACCGTCTAGTAAAATAATCTGAAGATCAAAACCAACTGCAGAACGATCTGAATAAGATATCAGTATGGTGTAAAAATTGGCACTTGACTCTAAATAATGAGAAGTGTGAAGTCGTCCACATGAGTACGAAATGAAATCCGTTAAACTTTGTTTACAAGCTAAATCAATCAAAAGTGAAGGCCGTAAACGCCACAAAATACCTAGGAATTACTATTACTTCAGACTTAAATTGGAAAGAACACGTAGATAATGTCGTGGGAAAGGCGAACCAGAGACTGCGTTTTATTGGCAGAACCCTTAAAACATGCAACAGAACTACAAAAGAAACTGCATACACGACGTTTGTCCGTCCTTATTTGGAGTATTGCTGCCCAGCGTGGGATCCTTATCAGTTGTGTTTGACGGAGCGCATCGAAAAATTCCTAGAAGGGCAGCTCGTTATGTAATGTCACGATACAGGGGAGACAGTGTTACGGAAATAATACAAGATCTGGGATGGAAATCATTACAACAACGGCGCTTATCGCTGCGGCATCAGAGCTCGAACAGAGAGACTCAGGTGTTCTTTCTTCCCGCTATTCGAGAATGGAATGGGAGATATAGTATAATGGTGGTTCGATGAACCCTCTGCCAGGCGCTTAAATGTGATTTTCAGAGTATCCCATGTAGATGTAGATCAAACCACTTGACGCGGCTGGAAGCCCGAGCGAATTTATCAGTTTACTGATATGTCCCCCATTTGCCTCGGTTTCATTTGACTGTCCCTCCTACGCCTCACGATATGTATCACAACGTAAGAGTCATGGCAATTCAGTTCATACGAAAGATTTTCAACAATCTTTCTTCTCACGCATCGTCTGCAAGTGCAGCAGGAAACGGTAGTGGACTGGGGTGTAGCGAGCAGAGCTTGCGCTAGGGCAAGTGACATTCCCGGGCGGATCGATGCAGCTGATGCGCCGGGTGCCTAGGAATTAGTTCCCATCTAGCAGCGCGCCGTGATTTGCGCAGAGTCTGTACAAGAGTTTTTCCTGTGTGGTCACTGCTTCCAAAGGCGCTCTGCGGGAGGCTCGGTGTAACATGGTACAGCATGTAAGCGCTCCTTCTGAAGTAGCTGCGTTAAGGAAGCCTTCACGTAATAGACAGACAATATCACTATCTCCGCCATGCCACAGCTGAATATTTGTTCGATTCGTAAAGTAGTTTTCCAAATGTTTCAAATGTTTGTAAATCGGTTCTACATATACATACTCCTCAAACCACCCAAAGGTGTATGACGGAGGGTACACACTACCACTACTAGTTACTGGCTTTCGTGTTCCACTCCCGTATAGAACGAGGGAAAAAGGAATATTTGTATGCATCCGTACGAGTCCTGAACTTTCTAATCTTATCCTAGTGGTCTTTACGCGAAATTAGGTGGGCGGCATCGTTTTGCGTCGCGGTTGAGTGGCCGAGCGTTCGAAGGCGCCTAGCTGCGGAGCGCGCAGCTGCTCGACGTCGGAGGTTCGAGTCTTCCCTCGGGCATGGATGTATTTGTTGTTAAATAGTCTGTTAGCCTAGGGACTGATGACCAGAGTAGTTAAGTCCCATAGATTTACAAATATTTGAACATTTGATTTTGAATCGTTCTGTAGTCGGCCTCAAATTCCGGTCCTCTAAACTTCTTCAATAGCTTTTCTGGAAAGGAATGTGGCCTCCCCTCCAACGATTCCCATTTGAGTTCCTGAATCATTTCGGTAACACTCGCGCATTGATCGAATCAACCAACTGCAAATCTCTCCACCCGCCTCTGAACTGCCTCTATGTCCTCCTTTAAACTGATCTGGTGGGGATCCCAAACACCTGAGCAATACTCAAGACGGGGTAGTACAAGCGTTTTATATGCGGTCTCCTTTACAGACGAATCACACCTTCCTAAAATTCTCCCAATAGAGCGAAGTCGACCATTCGCCTTCCCCACTACTTTCCTTATATGCTCGTTCCATTTAATATCACTGCACAGCGTTACACCTAGTTATTTAATTGGCACAACTATGTCAAGCAGTACGCTACTGATGCTGTATTCGAACATTACGGGATTGTTTCTCCTACTTATCTGCATCAACTTACATTTTTCCACATTTAGCGCTAGCTGCCATCCTCACACCACCTAGAAATTTGGTCCAAGTCATCCTGCACACTACTACAGTCAGTCAATGATGCCAGCCTCTTGCACACCACAGCATCATCAGCAAACAGCCGCAGATTGCAGCTCACTCTGTCCGTCAGATCATTTATATAGATACAAAATAGTAACGGTCCCATCACACTTCCCTGGGGCACCCCTGACGATACCATAGTGTCCGATGAACACTCGCTGTCGAGGACAACGAAGTACGTTCTAGTACTTAAGTAATCTTCAAGCCACTCGAATTTTTGGGTACCGATTCCATAAGCTCGTACCTTCGTCAGTAGTCTGTAGAGCGGTACCATGCCAAACACCTTTCGGAAATCCAGAAATATGTAGTCTGCCTGTTGATCTTCATCGATAGCACGCAAGATGTCATGAGAGAAAGGGGGCAAGCTTGGTTTCGCACGATCGATTCTTCGTAAAGCCGTGGCTCAAGGAAATCTCGATCTATATAAAAGCGAAAGGACACACATTCAGACACTCTCACTGACTAAACACGAAATCTCGAAAACTACTTCACCTATGAAGCTGAAATTTGGCAGGAATGTAGTCCATCAGTAGAAGACGTCAGCTAAGCAAGGATGTTGCGATAAGGCCGACAGTTTAGGATATATGACATCATGTACAATGAAAACTTCCCGGTATTGCGGTACGTGATAGTGTGAGTTTATCATTCCACTATTTGAGAAGGAAAGGACTTGGCGACTTGCAACAAATTTCAAACATAATTTCAAACCTTTAGGAAACTTTTTCTCGCTGACAACCCCAGTAAAATGATAGGAAAAAAGTTTGTCGCTTACTACTTTTTTGGCGTTCATGAATTAAATTTACGGCATATGGGATGACGTTACAATTTATTACTCGTAAACTATTAATTGTATTCGCGAGAAATGTTACAGGCAGTATACACACATGTCACTGAACGTACGTTCTAAATTTTATCATAGTACGACACACAGTTCATGAGATATGGAGTAATAAACAATTACGTTAATGAAAAACCACCACATCACGTATGACGTTTTGATTTGTTACCTCTTTTCTACTAACTCTATTCATGACGTATTTTGCAAACTTTTACATCTGCACCACTGGATGTACCTTCGAAATAATATTGTATTACGACATATAGTTTAGGCGCTATGACGTCAAAGACATCGAAATACATAGAACTTCGCCCTAAACAGCATGAGGTTGTAATTTACTACGTCTTTACTACCAAATCAATTTACAACACATTTCGCAGGCAGTTACCTAATATTCCTCTCTGCGAACCTGGTAAATAATGTCTTTGTAGGACCCATAATTCAGGAGATCTCTCTCTCTCTCTCTCTCTCTATATATATATATATATATATATATATATTGTGGTGTCGCACAAGTACAAAGTGCGCGCCACCTACTTTCGCCGCGCGCCCCCATGCACGCACGGCGCGGCGTTCTCACGACGACAGCCACGAGCGCCCTCTGCTGCAACCCCGCTCGTGGCCACCACGGAAAGACACCGGTCACTTCGGACTGAGATAGCAACGAGTTAGGACCTTCGTAATCAGATAGGCACCAGTGAAGACTTTGCTATTGTACAGGCACTAGGCAGGCCTCTAACAACTATGTATCAACATTCTGCAGTACTATGTAAAAGTTAAGTATTGTTACATTCTGTGCAATATATCTCTTTCTAATTTACTCGAGTGTTTATAGTTTCTGGCTGCTCCCCTCCGTACCTGCACCAGCGTGTCGGTCTCATTCCACTCGGCCACCGACACCTACGACGAGGCTGGGACACAAAAGCGGCGACGAAGTTGGGACACAATATATATATATATAAGCTAAAGGTCACTCACTCACTGACGGAACAGGAAACCTCTAAACCTAATGCACCTATGAAGCTGAAATTTTGTCGGTATGTAATTTAAAGGTAGAAGATGTTAGATAAGAAAGTATTTACGATAGGACGGAATGAAGGTGCATAACGGAGGATACTTTTACTACAGACTGACGAAATCTACAGTTTCATTCCGATCTTCACGAAACTTTGCACGCATGACCTTCAAAAGGAACGTCACCGTCTACCTAAAGTTTCATACGGTGCATTGGGGAGAGTATCTTGCAAGATAAAAACGGATCCCTAAGTACGTTGGTCGCGCCATAACTTGAGAACGGCTCGACCAATTTCACAGATCCTTTTTTTGTTAATTTCGTTATTCTCAGAACACAGGTTGTATGAAAGAAAACTGAAAAAATTGAGAACAACAAAGTGCGTTTTTCAATGTGACTCTGTGTTTCTATTGCATACAAATCTATAGTTTTGTTCCGATATTTATGAAATTTTGCGCACTTCACCATAAAAACAAGATGAATGTCACTGTCTGTATAAAATTTCGTTCGCTGCACGGTGGAGGTACTTAACATACGAACTTTGACAAAATTAATAGGTTTTCTCAGATCTTGATGAATTTTTACACACACGACACTTATACCAATAGGGAGGTCACAAGATACATACATGTTCGTATGGTACATGACAGGGGTGGACTACGAGAGTGTAGAATAAATAAACACCCGGGCAACTCCGGGTTTACAGCTAGTATACTGTATTAGAACTGAGAATATGTTCAAGAAACTGCTATGGTCATCAGTCTGTAGACTTACAAAATACTTTAACTTGCACTATGGATAGCACACACAACCCTGCCCTAGGGAGCGACTGTCAGTCAGTAGCATGACGCCTTAGACCACGCGGCTATTCCCGCGCGGCAATGGTTTTTCGATGAAGAAAACACATTTTCTTTTAAAAAGCGTTTTCTTTGCTAAAGTCTCTCATTTCCATGGCCAGGAAACTTCAGCACGGAATAGACGTTACACTTTATTTTTATTTTCAAAGAGGTAAGTGCGTGCAACTGCTATTATAAGTACATAAATATATAACGTGCTGATTTATTGAATTCCATCTCCGTTTCGTTCTCGTTTCTTCGTAAGTACCTCTGCTCACCTGGATACTCAATTTCTTGGACGACTGTTGATTGTTTCAGTGCACGGATCTTGGCATTCGCCGGCCGCGGTGGCCGAGGGGACTGAGGCGCTCCAGTCACGGTCAGCACGGCCACTACGGTCGGGGGTTCGAATCCCCCCTCGGGAATGGATATTTGTGCCGTCCTAGTTCATAAGTAGTTTGTAAGTTTAGGGACTGATGACCCTGTAGTTAAGTCCCATAAGCTTAACAAATATTTGAAGATCTTGGCATTCTTTTTAGCTGTTGAAATATATAGTTTCCTCCTGTGTATATCTCGAAAATTAGAGAGATTGCAGTCTAAACTGAGGTTTACCAGCAGTCATTTTCCCGGTTATTATTGTGGTCATAAGATACTAATCCAAATATGATTTGAGAAAACTATATCGCTGTACGATATGTTCTATTAAAATTTAGAAGGTGACCTGTTTTGATAAGTGTTCAAATGGTCCTCTGTTTCTGTTGAAAAATTGTTTGTAATTTGTTAAATTCTATACTGACCCGTGGGTTAGGCATAGCACTTTTGCTACTTGTGTGCAGGAGATAACATTCTGTAAGCATAACAAATTGTCACTGTAATGTGGGTTTCCCGGTGAACAAAATAACTAATTACTAAATAGTGAAATGCTCATTCTCCTCAGATTGCCCTCTGCAGGTAAATTACTTCCTTTTACTCCACTAACAAAACATGACAGAAATGGCAACGACAATATCAGGTCAAAAGTTCACCAGCCATTCATTTTATGTTCCGTGAGAAATTATGGATTTTTCGTCAGTAAAAAGAAAAAAAATCAGATAGTAGCCTACCAGTAAAATTAACTTTTGTTTATAAATTGCTGACCATTACCTTAAGCACCACAGTTCCTGTTACTTATATTTGGTTCTGTATTAAATATTGGGGATTAGGGACGGGAGGGGGGGCAAATGTGAACTATTAAGATGAATGACATTTTTGTAATACTGCATTTCAAAGGAAAATAGGTCATATTTCAAAGTGAGCAACCCATAGTGACTGTTAAAGGGACACAGAAAAAATATTTTTATAGAACAATGTGTACTGTTTATAATTGTTCAAATATGATTGTGTAGTCTATGGGACTTAACTACGGGGTCATCAGTCCCTAAACTTACAAACTACTTATGAACTAACTAAGACTAAGGACGGCACAAATATCCATGCCCGAGGGGGGATTCGAACCCCCTACCGTAGTGGCCGTGCAGACCATGACTGAAGCGTCTCAGTCCCCTCGGCCACCGTGGCCGGCTTGTAATTGTTCTGGTTTGTTCAGAATGATGCCGGCCGCGGTGGCCGAGAGGACTGAGGCGCTCCAGTCACGGTCTGAAAGGCCACTACGGTCGGGGGTTCGAATCCCCCCTCGGACATGGATATTTGTGCCGTCCTTAGTCTTAGCTAGTTCATAAGTAGTTTGTAAGCTTAGGGACTGATGACCCCGTAGTTAAGTCCCATAAGTTCTACAAACATTTGAACATTTGATTTCAGAATGATGTATATTTTCACTAGAATGTGTTGAATATTTTGAATGTCATTAATGTGTAACATACATTTTTGTAGATCTGATAATAAATGTATTTTATAGATAAAGGGAAGAAAAACGTACGCGACAGGACAGGAACAGGAAAAGGAGAAAGTGATAGCGGTATGCGACGTACCCTCCGCCATGCACGTGAAGTGGCTTGCGGCCTATAGATATCGATAATCGCCACGGTAATATGCAGTGCATGCGGATGTCAGCGTCGTAGCTCTAGATGACGGCGTGAAGCACTAGACTACTGCTGGGACAGTTCAAAAAAATGTTCAAATGTTTGTAAATCTATGGGACTTAACTTCCTTGGTTATTAGTCCCTAGGCTTACAAAGTACTTAAACTAAGTTAAGCTAACCTAAGGACAACACGCCCACACCCATGCCCGAGGGCGAGCAACCGCGCGCTCCGCAGCAAGGCGCCTTAAGACCGCTCGGCCACTCCACAGCCGCCTTATTTAAACCAAAGACAATAAAGATAAATAAAAAATATTGGAAACATGGACCAAAAATATTTCAACTATTGAACTCCACAGCCGCAACGCTGTCATCAACCTTGATGCGCTCATCCATAGTCAGATCAGTGCAACCATATTCAACAACGTGATCAAGCATGCGTGGAAGAAAGCTACTTTTCCAGTTGCATTTGATGCGGTTGATGTTCCTGTGAGTGTTACTTGGAATACGCTCGGCCACTCTACCGCGGCTGGGACAGTTTTGCCCTTATTTCACATAATTCCATCCTAGTATTCAAAATACAAAAGTTTGTAATCCTATGGGACCAAACTACGTTGGTCATCAGTCCCTAGTCTTACAAACTACTTAAACTAAGTTAAACTAACCTAAGGACAACACACACATCCATGCCCGAGGGAGGATTCGAACCAACGACGCGATCCGTAACGTGGCGCTCCAGACCGCTCGGTACTCCCGCGCGGCTCCTAGTATCCTTCAGATAAATATCAACTAATGAAAATGGCTTCTTTCACTGGTTAAATGTGATGGGAGGCTGTATAAGGTAGCAGTGATTATCAGATCTATGGCTAAAGCTCCTTGGTATTAACGAATGAGGACAGGAAGTAGAGCCCTTTGGATGGGGTGGGCCCCCGTCTTGGACTTGTGACACTGAGTGGACTGCGACACTGAATAGCCGCTCACGTTACTCATGCACACGCCACAGCTACTCACTCAGCGGATGCGCGTGATTCACAAGCATGAGATAAGATCCTGCCGAGAAAGCGATCAGCTATTTTGTATTACGCCCCAAACCCATTACTGAGTTTCTGTGGAATCCACATATTTGCACGAGTGCGGATGTTTAAAGCGGCGTGTTATCTGCGTCGTAAAGTAGTAGGTGATGTGCCATAATTCTGGTTTCCTGTTGTAGAGTCTCCTTCTCCAACTCTGGACCTCAGGTTATGGGCACTAACAACACATTCAGTTATTATACTTCTGTTTCTGCGCACCGACCTTACTTAAGCCGCTAGTGCACAAGTTTTAAGCCATACCTGTCGTATTCGGAGGCAACGACTTTCACGTTTTCTATAATGGGTTTCCCTAAAACTTACGACGAATGCCAAAGTATCTCCTCAAACAAAGTCACGGTAAAGTTTTTTTTCCTAAATCGAGCTACTGACCCATCTATAATCTACACTGCTTGACAAATGGATTTTTATATTTAATACAAAAAATGGTACAGATTTCACCACATTGGACATGAATATTGTTCATGTTTGACATAGGTCGGACTCCCAACATCAAGACAGATATCTGACTTTCAGTAAGATATTATTCCAATTTAAGTTGTTCGTAATTGTTATTCCTAGGTACTGGCGGTCTGTAGATTTGACTGATTTATCGTAAAAATGAAGTAAAAAGGGATTTCTTTAGTGGTCATGTGGACGACATCACACTTATCATTATTAAGGGTTAACTGCCAATTTTTGCGCCATGCAGATATCGTATCTAAATCATTTTGCAGTTGTTTTTGATCTTTTGGTGACTTTACTAACCAATGAATGACAGCATCACCCGCGAGCTACTCAGAGTGTTTCCTAAATCGTTTATAAAAATAAGGATCAGTAGGGGCCCTATATCACTTACCAGCCGAACGCCAGGTATCACTTCTGTTCTAGACGATGACTTACCATCATTTACTACGTACTGTGTCCTTTCCGACAAGAAATCACGAATCCAATCGCACAACTGAGGCGATAGCCTTACGTAATTCTAGAAATATCAAATCTAATTGACATCCCTTGTCGATAGGACTCATCACATCATGCGAGTAAAGAGCTATTTGTGTTTCACAAGAACAACACTTTTTGAATTCGTTTTGCTAAGAGTCAATAAGACGTTCTCTTTGTGGTAGTTCAAAATATTTGAGGAGAGTATTACCCGTTCACTTTACAATTGCCGATCTGAGCTGAGGGCGCTGCGAACTATTGATGTGTTCTGCTATTGGTTGTTCGAATGAAGCAAGAGCGGTATAGCTGCGCTCTATTACAATGTACCAGCAATGTGGTTCCTCAGCTGAAGCAGATAAAACAAATGTACTTTCTGTTAACACATTATTGTTCAGACAAACAATCCAAATGAAAAATTAGAATATAAAACTGTCCTCTTTTACGGTCAGACAAAACAGCAGTGCTTTTACAAAAATATGTTACATTCGTTTTTAATGTGTTCTTCTGCAAGAAAGCGTATGAAATGAACAACTGA
Source organism: Locusta migratoria (assembly GCA_026315105.1). Taxonomy (NCBI): domain Eukaryota; kingdom Metazoa; phylum Arthropoda; class Insecta; order Orthoptera; family Acrididae; genus Locusta; species Locusta migratoria. The sequence continues at coordinate 448,097,968 of CM048755.1, read as the reverse complement.
AGCGATGCGTAATATATTTGCTTTAAATGCATTGTTCTACAAAAAACAGCTCGAAATTCAAAGTGTTGTTTTAACAAAGAGTCGGTCGTAGAACTGATAAAATACATTTGCTGTTAATAACATTATTCTACAGTAAAGCGTAATAAATCAAATATAAATTTCTGTACATGATCTAAAAACTAGGAAGAAGAAGTCACTACTGGGAGGATCGACGTTTTGAAATCATTATTACTCGCTAGTGCAAGTTGGTCATTCAACCTAATGAACCCTCCTTTATGAGTAAGCGACGAAAAAACGTTCGAAATTTTTCACAGATCTCGAGAACCTTAAAAGAGGAAAGATATCAGATTCAGATAGCTGGTGAAGGCTTGTTTACGAATAATCAATTACAGAGAGTATGTGGCGGAAGCCGCTGTAGCATAGTGGAGGCTCAGCGCGCCCGATCAGAGGTCTGAACGCTCCCTGTAAAAAGAGCTCAGCCAAAAGCACAACCAAGACACACGATCACCAACCGCAGTGAACAGAACAACCCAGAGAGCCAAAAAAAAAAAAAGTGGGTAGGGTGTCTGCTTATTGATCTAAAGTGTGCGAGGTCTAATCCCTCCCTCCACCTACCTCAGAATTTTTTTCATTTCGAAATGTGTGGGCAATTCTTCAATTTTACCACAAAAAGGTTTTTAATAATGAGAAAGAAGGGATATGAATAAAAAAATCATAGTTAAAGCAATCGATCAATGAAAATTTTGATCAAAGTCATTTCGATAAAGATATGAAAATAAAAGAACATTGGAACACATAATAAGATCTGCACCTCTTGCACATTAGGCAGACGAGATATCCACTGCGTTCTGCTAGCTACTAAGACAGACGTTCTGTCGTAAAGATTCAGAATTTTGCCCAAAACTAACTTTTTTCATCGATTACTCGCGAACAAGTCCTACTCAAGTGAATGGTCAATCACGGAATGTGTGGTTTCAAAAAGCAGATTATAATATGAGCAAACAAACGCAAAACTGCATTTGTTATTAACACACCATTACACTAGCCTTTGTGGGGAAATAAAATGTGTTTTATAATCCCAAAGTTAACATGTAAAGCATTATGGAGCTAGATGCAGCAGAACAATAGGTACAAAACTTTAATCCATATGAAGGGGCTGAACATCTGGGACTTCAGCACACAATTCTGTCTCATCTGCTGACTCGGTGGAGCTGTTGCTGATATCCGAAGCAGCTGTCTCTGTCCACTCTGAATCTGCCTCTTTAGATGCGTTCTCAGAACCACAAGACGAAATTTCACTGTCACTGTCTGGTTGAAGCTGGATAATTACACTGTCAATAGCTTCGTCCATCAGTGCATTTCTGTGCCAGTATTCGTCCCTAATAGTTTTCACTTTATCACACGCCTTTTTCCAGTCATCTTTCGCAATGCTCTATACTGCAGCCAAAGTCATTTGCTTAAGTTTGGAGAGGGTAACACTGCTGACGTTGTTCGATGCAACTTTCTGTTTCATTAAATTACAGATAAGTTCGATGGGGTCCAGATCACAATGGTAGGGTGGAAAGCGTAACACTGTACGTTCTTTACCGGATTATTTCAGTACTCTATCAACTGTATATTCTGGCTGGGGCTTGAAACGTTTTACAATTTCCAAGAGCTCGTTGCGTGTTAAATCTGCCCGAACGGAATTTTATGTTTAGTCAGTCACAATTGTATGTCTACTTTAAGTCAAGATGTGGTAGGCGGTTTACTTTCGTGAACACAATGATAGGGGGGCATTGTCTATTACCACAATACTTCCACATGGAATGTTTGGTATTAGGCGCACTTGCAACCATTTTATGTGATTTTCACTGTTCATTTCGTCGTGAAAATCTTACGACTTTGATTTGGAATCATAGATGAGCTCTACACCCCATTTCTCCTCCCGCATGAATCACTATCTCTCTTTGTCCAAAACTTTCATTTTTTCTCACACCTGGTACGGCACTATGTTGCCAACATTTACTGACAATATATTGTGTATGCAGCCATGTTTCGTCCGTATCAACGACGGGTTTTTTCGCACCTTTTCCGTTTTCCCTCAGTGTTCTAAGAAAACGTGCACGACATGCTACAATATCCTCCCTCTCAACGAAAAACGTTCGTCTGTTTTAACATTTTTTTAAACGAAACCCCATATCCTTCAAAATTCTCCAGAAAGTGGAGAAATTCTGGTTTCTCCTTCCTCTGGTTCCTCCTTCACCCAATTATAAAGGTTCCAAAGGGTGGGTATCTCTCTTTTAATGTCGGAATACTCTAAAAACTTTCTTTTGAGTGAGCACTTATCAACTTCGTCAAGACACTTGGTTTTCTTCAAAATGTTCAAATGTTTGTTAAGCTTAAGGGACTTAACTGCTGGGTCATCAGTCCCTAAACTCACAAACTACTTATGAACTAACTTCTACTAAAGACAACACCAACATCCATGCCCGAGGGAGGATTCGAACCCCCGATTGGGAGCGGCCTCGCGCATCGGAGCATAGCGCCTCAATGCGCCCGGCTGCTCCGCCGCGGCCTATTATTTAACGTGGTCATTCAACTTCAGGGCACTCCTAGATATTTTATGGCAGTTACTGTTCCCAGAATTTGTCTACTCGTACATCAAGGAATATATTGGCCAATGTATGCACGTATATTAATGTAACGTGTAGGCTTAAGCTCCCGTCCCTGCAGGAAGCATATCTTCCTGCTTTTCCCTTCAGTCTTATACACTGAAGAGCGAAAGAAACTGGTTGGTTGGGATAGGGGGGCCAAACTACTAAGCTTATCGGACTCCTAGCGGGAAGGGGAAGGAGTGAGTATAGGAAACGATGGGAAACGAAAGGAAATGCAGTCCAGGGAGGAAAGAAGGAAGAAAGACTGCATTAGCTCGGGGCCCCATGCTCGGTACTCACGAACTCACGAAAGAACTGCGAGCCCCTTGTGGGAGGGGGGGGGGGGGAATATCATATAGGGCCTTGTAGACACGTAGAAGTGCCGCAACACGACGTGACAGCGACTAGACTAATGCCTGAAGAAGTGCTGGAAGGAATTGACGCCATGCATCCTGCAGGGCCGTCCAGAAATGCGTAAGAGTGCGAGAGGATGGAGGTCTTTTCTCAACAGTGTGTTTCAAAGGCAAGCTATATGTGCCCAATAATGTTCATGTCTCATGGGTTTGGTGGCCAGTACAGGTGCTTAAACTCAGAACACTAGCTATTCTGGGTGTGGGGGTGTCGCATTGTCCTGCTAGAATTGCACAAGTCCGTCGGATTGCAAAATGGACATGAATGTATGCATGTGATCAGCCAGGATGCGTAAGTACGTTTTGTTATGTCTCGGGATGCAGCGGGAGCAGGAGGTGTGCCTTGAGTAGCAAGGATGCGGACCTGGTCTGTAACTAAAAGAATTGATTAGTCCACATATAATTTATTTACAAGATGAAATCAATACTTAACTTTGATGTGACTGTGATGGTACAGAATTATTCCTAACTATTACACAGTTCTGCAATGTATCACTAAGACTCTTGGCAATAATATATGGTTCCGGCTTGTGCTAAAGGTAGACTGCTGGCTCTCGTAGATGGAACTCCTCTACTGAACTCCTGGATCGTGTTGCTGTGGTGCGCCGGCATATGTAGGCGAGCCCCCTTCTTCTACGGCCCGCGCGCGAAGCGAGCAAAGAGGTACAGAGACTGCGGGCGCCCCCGGCGGCCGAAGTCCTATACGGCGACTTATCGCCCGTCCTTTACAGGCACGGCGACTTGCGTGGACTGCCGGCGTTGTGGCGAATAACGACACCACAACCCGTGTCGCCTGCCAGACTCGTATCTAGAAGTGTCAGGGCTTCCATATCACTCCAACTGCACACACCTCACACCATTACAGATCCTCCACCAGCGTGAACAGTCCACTGCTGACATACAGGGTTCATGGATTTATGAGGTTGTCTCCAAACACGTCCATCCTCTCGATACAATTGGAAACGAAACTCGTCAGACCAAGCAACATGTTTCCAGACATCAACAGTCCAATGTTGTGGTTGACAGGCCTAAGCAAGGCATAAGGATCTGTGCCGTGCAGTCAGCAAGGCTACACGAGTGGACCTTCAGCTCCGAAATCCCCTATTATGACGATTTTTCGTTGAATGGTTAGCACACTGACACAACATTAAATGTAGTTATATTATTTTCTCCGAATGAAACTGTTCACATGAGTGTAAACCTATTGGGCCAAACTGTTATTGTCATCAGTCTCTAGACTTACAAACTACTTAAAGAAACTTAAACTAATTTAAGGAAAATACATACACCCATGCCCCAGAGAGGATTCGAACCTCCGACGGTGAGCAACCGCGCGCTCCTCAGCAAGGCGCCTTAGAACACTCGGACACTCCACCGCGGCCTCCAATGAAACTGTCGAACTTTATCGAACGTGTTCCGGAATTCAAGCCACACGACATCATAGTTGTCTTTTGCAAAAATGTTCTATTACCTGTGGACAAATCGAGCAATGTTAATTTCACCAGATCTCAGTTTCCTGCACTCTTGTTGATTTTTTTTCTGAGCACCTTTAATTCTCCAAAAACGTTTAATTTGAGAGAATGAAATATTTTTTTATATTTATTCAGCATACTGAACTCAGCGACGTACATCTATAATTATTTGCATCTGCTCGACGATGCACGTTTTCGCAGTCGGTAGGTAGCCGCCGTTACTTCAATGACCTATGATAAATTAATGCCAGAATGGGAGAAAGCTCTTTCGCATAGTCTCTCAGGTATCTCATCCGGTCCAGTTGTCTTTCCATTACTGACCGTCGCTAATGACCACTTTGTCGACGGGACTTTAACCATAATCTTCCTTCTTTCCTTCGTTTCACTATTGAAACTATTCTAAAGTCGCTTTAACTCATTTAGACGTTCAACGAACAGATGATTGAACTTAGTGGCTTCAGACGTAAGCAGTATTGTCTCGATTAACCCATAACAGGAATGTCCTGCTCCTGCTGCGTGGTTCATATAGAAATAAACAAATGTGAAGTCGTAGACGTGTATGTTTGACAGCAGCTACTCGCAGTGTGGCTCCTCCTTTTTCAGGAACGTCTACATGACAATAGTGGAACCTTCGTGCAAAAGGAGGAGCAGTATTCCAATCAGCCGCTGTGAAACACACATGTCAACAATCACGTGACGTTGGCTTACTGCTACATGAACCACGCTGTAGGAGCAGGACATTTCTGTTATCTACATCTACATACCTACTCCGAAATCCATCATTAGGTGCGTGTCGGAGACTATCTAGTACCACTACTACTTACTTGCGTTTCTGTTCCACTCCCATATAGAACGAGGGAAAATGTATGCATCTGTACGAGGCCTAATATCTCTGATCTTATCTTTGTGGTCTTTACGAGAATATTTTTGCAGTCCGCTTCAAATTCAGGCCCTATAAATTTCTCCAACAGTGTTTCTCGGGAAGAACGTCTCATTCCCTGCAGCGACTCCCATTTGAATTCCCGAAGCATCTCAGTAACATTCGCGCATTGATGGAACCTACCAGTAACAAACCTAGCGGCCCGCTTCTGAAATGGTTCTATATCTTCCCTTAAACCGAAGTGGTGGGGATCCCAAATACTTAAGACGGTGTCGTACAAGCGTTTTATATACAGTCTCCTTTACAGATGAATCACACCTTCCCAAAATTCTCCCAATAAAGCGTAGTCGACCATTTGCCTTCCCCACGATTGTCCTTACATGCTGGTTCATTTCATATTACAGTGCAGCGCTACGGCTAGCTATTTGACGCGACTCTGTCAAGCAGCGCACTACAAATCCTGTTTCGAACATTGCGGGATTGTTTCTCCTACTCATCTGCATCACCTTACATTTTTCTACGTTTAGAGCTACCTGCCATCCCTCAAACAACCTAGAAATATGGTCCAAGTCATCCTGCATCCTACTACAGTCAGTCAATGAGGACACCTTCCTGTACACTGCAGAATCATCAGCAAACAGCTGCAGACTGCAAATCACACTGTTCGCCAGGTCATTTATATAGATAGAAAATAATAGCGGTTTCATCCCCTTCCCTGGAGCTCTCCTGACGATATTAGTCTCTGATGAACAGTCGCCATCAAGGACAACGTAATGGGTTCTATTTCTTAAGTAGTCTTCGAACCATTCACATATTTGGGTACCTATTCCATATACTCGTACCTTCGTTATCAGTTTGCAGTACGGCATAGTGTCGAACGCCTTTAGAAAATCGAAAAACATACAGTCTGCCTGTTGCCCTTCATCCAGAACATGCAAGATGTCAAGAGAAAAAAGGGCAACCTGGGTTTCGCACGATCGAAGCTTTTTCGCTTTTAATATGCTATATTAGAACTGAGAATACGTTCAAGAATTCTACAACTGATGTTAATGATATAGGTCTGTAATTATGTGGGTCCGTTCTTTTGCCTTTCGTATAGACGGGAGTCACCTGCCCTTCTTCCAGTCGCTTGGAAGTTTGCGCCGGATCAAAGATTGCGATAAATGCAAGCTAAGTAAGGAGCCAATGCCTCTGAGTACTCCTTGTAAGACCGAATTGGTACCACATCTGGACCCCAATTCTTTCGGGTTCTCGACAAGTTTTTTTGCTACTGTATGCTTCGCGCATCGATCTTCTACTAACTTCTACTAACTTTCGCCTGATTTGATTTGCTTCACCTTTTTGGAACCGAGAGTGCAACTGCCTTTGCTTTCTCAGCATCTTTCGATTATTATTATAGAACGACAGTGAGTCCTTCCCATCCTTAACCCACTTTTTCGGTACGTAATTTTCCAGCGCTTTATTCACAATGTATTTAAATTTCGCCCATAATTCCTCTACATCCACGATACCTGAACTAAACAATGTCCACTCATGCCTCAAATGGAACAACAACAATCCCTTATTTGCTCTTTCTAGCACAAACACTCTCCTAGCCTTCTTGGCCAATTTATTAACTTTGGTGGCCACTGTCGCTATGACGACATCATGGTGACTACTCCCTGTCTATACAATGACACCATTGAGAAGGTCTTACCTGTTTGTAGCTCTAATGTCTAAAATATTTACATTGCGTGTGGAATGACGATTAAGCTGCTGAAGGCAGTAATCGGAAAACTTGTTCAACAGTATTTCGCAAGACTGCTTGTTTGTGCCTCCTGTATTGAAACTATACTCAGCAGGTTAAAGTCGCCGTCAACTAATAATGAATGGTCCGGGTACCTTCGCGCTACTGTGCTTTGAATGACTAGCTACCTTCTCTGAATGACTAGCACCGTGACGGTGGAACAGAGGGGCTAGTAAAAACACCCAACCATTGACTTGATTTCGCTTGTACTTGTTATACGCGTCCAGATAACCTTACAGTCACTCTCGATTTCTACCTCAGTAGAAACAATATTTTTGCCGACTGCAATGAACACGCCCCCTCAAATTGTACCTGATCTATCTTTGCGATATACATTCCACTCTTCGCTAAATATTTCGGAGTTTCCTAAGTCGGGACTCAGCAAATCTCAGTCCCAAAAATCATTTGAGCACAACAAATTTCCTGCAATGTAGTAACTCCGGGAACATTGTTTCTAATTCTCTGAAAATTTTCTGTTAATATTTTAACATTCGAAGGGAGCTTTTGAATGCGGTCTGATTTAAAATGTTTCAAATGTTTGTATAGCTTATGGGACTTAACTACGGGGTCATTAGTCCCTAAACTTACAAACTACTTATGAACTAGTTAACACTAAGGACGGCACAAATATCCATGCCCGGGGGGGATTCGAACCCCCGACCGTAGTGGCCGTGCAGACCGTGACTGGAGCGCCTCAGTCCCCTCGGCCATCGCGGCCGGCGGTCTGATTTAACAGTCTGCTTATCGACTGACGAGTATTCTTCAGAACTATTGCCTAGCGTAAAGGTAAGTAAAAATGAGCACTCCACAAATACTCTGCTACTAGAGTAGCGGATTCCTTAGTATAGTGCACCCTTATCTATCACGAAGATCCCTAGAATTCCCCAACTGATAACGCAGGTCCAGAAATGTGCAGCCATCACCGTCACAGAGTCGACGAAGCCTTTGGTTGAGACCCTCCTGTCGGTTCCAAACGAAATGACCCCTATCCACTGTGGGAATAATGCTGCAAATTGAAAGCTCTGCTTGCACCCGGCCAGCAGCCTTCACCAATTCCGCCAGCCACACGTGAGGATGTCCTCAGAACCCAAGCGACAGGATCATTAGTGCCGACATGAGCAACAACATCCAGACGGCTGCACCCAGAACGCTCAGTAGCCGCCGACAGGGCCGCCTCCTCATCTCGGATGAGCCCCCCGGCAGACTTGAGTTTGTCACTCTTGCACAGAGTGACACTTGCCCGAAGACGGAATTTGTTGACACTTGCCCGGAGCCCAGTAGTGGAGAGTGTTCCACAAGTGGGGCACACCGGCCTGTCCGGCGCAGGTAGCTGAGGACTCGCTCGCCGTAGTACCGGTCCGACGTCGTTACGTAGCACGGCTTGGCACAGCAGACTGGAAGCGCAGGAGAAACTATCGTAAGTAGGATCGGCGCAGACTTACAAACTAACATAAGTATATACGGTGAAGTGTTCAAGGGGAGAATCCCTAAAATTTAACTTTTCTTCTACTTTGTCGACAGCAATAAGATTTTGAAATCGTATATACTACGTAGAGATGTAGTAATATCCAAGGTTTTAAATCCATAACTTCATGGGTTTTCGAGTTGTGAATTTTTAATTTGTGTTAAGGTTTACTAGAAAACCGGATTTTGTTGATGCATTCACAAGACATTGTGCAATAGTTATGTGCATTCACCTTATGAGATACAGTGATCATATGCTTTCAGAGTTTATTTCATATTTCAACCTTAAATTTTCTTTAATTATTGGTACTTAAATGTGATCATCTAATATATAAGGCAGAGTGTCCGTATGTGTGTACGTTTTGCATGCAACTCTACAGTTTTGTTCCAATCTTTATGAAATTTTGTACACGTAAGCTTCAATCCATGAGGACGGTCGCCGTAAGTGTAAGAATCACATACGATATATAGTTGACGAGATATGACGTCATAAACAATGAGATGCGCGAAAAACAGCTGTATTTTGCGACAATGCTGATCATTTTCTCCTAAACCATTGGACCGATTTCAACCAAATTTGGTATGCTTGCGCATCTATCTTTTTACCGTGAGGTAACAATTGCTGTATGGTTAAGAATCACATACGGCACATGCTTCAAAAGATATTACGTCATAACTAATAGAAATCGCAAAAAAAACTTTTTCTCGCTGGCAACCATAGTAAAATGATGAAAGAAAACAAGTCTCTCGCTTACTACGTTTCCGCTCTTTATGGAGTAAAACTACGGCTCTCGGTATGACGTTACAATTTATAATTTGAACACTACAAATTGTAGCGACAGGAAATTTTACAGACAGTATACACATATATAGTTGAATGTAGCTTCTAAATTTTAACACAGTACTACACGTAGTTCATGAGCTATGAGCATATAAACAGTAAGTTACGCTGTTCATGGGCTAAAACTACGGCATTCAGTATTACGTCACAATTTTTAATTTCCACACTACAAATTGTAGCCACAGGATATTTTACAGACAGTATACACGCATATACTTGAGTGTATCTTCTAAATTGTATCACAGTACGTCACATAGTTCAAAATATATTAGCACATAAACAGTAGCGTTCACGTGAAACAGCCCCATCATGCACCAAGTTTTAATCTATTACTTCTTTACTACTATTTGTATTCCCAAGAGATTTTACAGACTTTCAGCCCTTATACAAATGAATGTATACCAGAAAAATGGCAGGAATAAATAAATAAATACCCGGGCAACGCCGGGTTTTCAGCTAGTGTTCTATAATATTAATGCATAGAAGTATGCAAATACATCAAGACTACTTCCTATGAAAATTTCATTCGGATTGTTTAATACTGATGATAAAAAAGTTAGCACACAGTTAAAAAAATTAACTTATGGTAAATGGATTTTAACATTTTATATAAAAAATGTTACTCCAAGAAATACACCTCTTCCAGCTTATATGAGACTTCTCATAATTTCGATACTAGGGTTGCCTTTTCTTGAATTTTCTAAATAAAAATCTACTTACAGACTTCTTGAGGAGGAGCAGTGGTATAGCTATCTGAGTGTAAGCCTCTGCCTATTTCCTTAGAACTTTTTGATTGTACTGAACAGGTGTTCACTGTTTTCCCAATTTTATATTTACACAGTCAACAGGCAAAGTAATTGATGTGCAATGATCGGCCGCCAATTGTTTCGCTTCAGTTTTCCTGGTAATCTTGCATCTTATTCCCACTGGTTGAGTTTATGCCAAGTTCGGGGTAAAAATGGTTCTGTTTGATGATGACAGAACTCAGTAATTACCTTTGGTGTCTGTCGGTGTGCAACAGTCCGTATTTGAAACATTTCTAAAACACATATGTATTTAGAATACAGCCAAATCGTTTTGGGATCTAAGAGTAAACTCTGCAAGAGTGTAGAATAGTCTAATTTCTTCTTTATTGAAGCTTTAGGGTGGAGTCTTCCGATAAAATCGAGAGTAGCTGATTTTAAAGCGATGAAAGTAGCATGTTGGTCGGGTTAGACACATCACTATATCTGTACAGGATGCCCAATATATTTATTCTGTGCTTAGTGCTCTAAATACAGTTATTTTAAGAGGTACCGATATGATTCAAGAAAGTTATCATAAACGTCTCATTAACTTTCCAAACTTATTCACCATGAAAATACATTATTCTTAACAGGAGGAACACTCGCCGCGGCGGAGTGGCCGAGCGCATTGAGGCGCTATGCTGGGATGCGCGAAGCCGTTCCCCGTCGGGGGCTAGAATCCCCCCTCGGGCATGGATGTTTGTGTTGTCTTTAGTTTAAGGTAGTTCATAAGTATTTTGTAAGTTTCGGGACTGATGACCCCGCAGTTCAGTCCCATAAGCTTAACAAACATTTGAACATTTCTTTTGTTTTTGATTAACACTCAACGAATTAATCTGTAGTTAGGTCAAGTAACTATACTGCTCTTCAGCTAGCAAAGGGTTATGAAGTTTTGCTGATTTTCGTGTTATGTTGACAGTGTGGAAACTTGTCTACATCAGCCGGCCGCGGTGGCCGAGGGGACTGAGGCGCTTCAGTCACGGTCTGCACCGCCACTACGGTCGGGGGGTTCGAATCCCCCCCCTCGGGCATGGATATTTGTGCCGTCCTTAGTTGTAGCTAGTGCTTAAGTAGTTTGTAAGTTTAGGGACTGATGACCCCGTAGTTAAGTCCCTTAAGCTTAACAAACATTTGAACATTTGTCTACATCTAGAACTTATACACCTACAGCATGAAGTATATGTGTTTAGTTTCATAGCAAAATTAGTCTCATAGCCACTAGTCAGTGTAAATTTGCAGCTACCATTATGTCGATGATAGACCTGCATGTACATACTGCATTTTTACGCAAAGAAGAGAACGAAATCCACACACAGAAGATGACTAGCAGATTTCACCTTAATAACTTGTCTTAAAATTAGCTTTACTGGAAAAGTGGCATCACTGTTCCTTTAGTGAAAAGGAAAATAAATAATATTCATTGAAATTCTGTTTCAATGGTTGATGGTTAAATGAAATGTTAATGTTATATAAATTTGACAGTTTAAATTTCGTCCTAAAAGGGCAATGAGGCAGCAACAGTCTGAAGAACTACCACAGTCTATAACAGACAGTCGTGAAATTCAGCCGGCCGCGGTGGCCGAGGAGACTGAGGCGCTCCAGTCACGGTCTGCACGGCCACTACGGTCGGGGGTTCGAATCCCCCCTCGGGCATGGATATTTGTGCCGTCCTAGTTCGTAAGTAGTTCATAAGTAGTTTGTAAGTTTAGGGACTGATGACCCCGTAGTTAAGTCCCATAGACTTTACAAACATTTGAATTTGAAATTCAGTAGGGAAAAAAATGCAACCATTTGACAGCTGAAGCGACACTAGCGTTCCAAGCGGCTGGGTAGCAAGCTCAGTAGCAGAAAATGGCACTACCGAAACGAAGAATTTATTATTTATTATTGCTGTTGTTTATATATTTTGTAGGCATTAAACGTGGTACTGTATTTCGTGACACAAATACGAAAACATTATTAAACGAAAATCCCGTTTCCTGTTGATGTCAGTTTGTAGTAATAACATGCCAGTGCATTGTAATACATACGACTGACACCAGCATGGTCGTAATCATAACATCCAAAAACGATTTAAGACAATAAGCGAATTGTAACCTGGTGTGTTTAAGTTCAAAAGCAACTGATTTATAGTTATATAATGTACTGGTACGTAGTTACACGTTCCACATGTATTTTTTCTGCAGATTTTGAACATCTTAATACATTTGATACTGGTACTAGACACGATTTTTACATGCTTAGAGACTAAGTGTTACATCTTATAAAAGCTCTTTTCGCTTTATTCTTACTCAGATGGCTTGCATGTTCCGTTCCTGTCATGTTTTCATCGTACCTACTCCGCAGGAATGTAAAGGTACTGTAAATCTTTAAGAATCTTTTCCTGCTAAAATCTCAGTTTGTCCGTACACGTTAAACTACAGTTAGTTACGTTTTATTTTACATTTTTTTTGTACATTTTTTACATTTTGTACAAACAAAACTTTCGATTATCATTGCTGCATCTCCTATAGTAGACTAATGTGCAAAAATTTGTTTTGACTTCCACAAACCTATAAGTACACTAAAAAAAAAAAAAATATATAACTTTGAAGAAAAATACTTTCTCTCTCTGTTACAGATCCCATACACCCTTAAAATTTAACACACTTCATTCTATCCTACATTGTAAGAGCTTTTCATATTTGAGAAAATGTACATTTTCTTAGTTTTCCTGTAACTACTACTTATTGCGCCGTAATAAGCTACGAAATGCAGTTGCATTTTAAACGTGTCGTTCGACTCCATATCTAATCCACAATGGTTTCTCGCCTCTCGGTATGTTCTTACGACCCGGCCGCTTGGCAGCGCTGCAGTCGCCAGGTTGCAGAAAACTACCGGGAGTTTTGTGACTCTTATGTTAGACTCTGGAACTACCATGTTTCGCACTTGGCTGCCACCCGATCTTTGCAGCTCAGACTATTAGAAGAGGTTATGAATTTCGTAGTCCGTTCTCATTTTGTTGAATTTCAGTGTCAGTTCTCATTAGTACAACAGTGTTAAAAATAATTTTGCCAGTAATCGCGTTAGTGAGCCACCTTGAAACGACACATGTTTGCTCACAGTTGTGCTGTGAGCGCCAGCTAGCTCGCGGCAGCGGCTGAGCTGGACTTTACAGTGTGCCTGGACGCTATCTTCCTGAGGGGCTGCATAACGCGCCTAACATTGCAGCTCCCAGTCACCAACAGACCCCTGCCCCCGTGTGCCTGCTGAAGGACCGGCCACCCTGCCACTCGCAGGATGAACGGGCGATGCCACGCGGCCAGCCTCCACATTTTTGCCCTCCGCCTGGAGCGACGCCAACGCGCAACCCGCCACTGACCCTGCGGCGAGGGCGGATCGATTGCGTCCGGTACACGTGAAGGTGCCGCGGCAGCAGAGACCGTGGGCCACCCACGCGACACGTGACGTGCCCCATGCGACTCTCCACAGCCGCCACACCCCGAGGCAGCAGCCTGGAGACGGCTGACCGTGGCCAAAAGCACGTTCAACTGGTCGCGAACAGCGGCCAACTCCTCCTGCGTCCGCACACAGTACGCACACATCCTATCGATCCTATCACTGCTACTGAAATACCTAAACAGTGAAAAAAAAAGTAGCTAAATAATTGAAGTCTCTACTTTACTAAAACTTCACTAATGGCATATTGCAGCTGCTGAGCTGTGATAAACGGTTCCCAACGACTGCAGAACAATATATAACATTACGCAAGAATAAAGCTTTCTAAGGCGACAACACAACCGAAATTTAAGACTTTTTTTTTTTTTTAATCTATTGGACCAAACTGCGTGGTCATCAGTCCGTAGCCTACAAACCTAGGTAAACTAACCTACGGACAAACACACACACACACACACACACACACACACATGCCCCAGGGAGGACTCGAACCTCCACGGCGAGCAACCGCGCGCTCCGCAGCGAGGCGCTTTAGACCGCTCGGCTACTCCACCGCAGCGAAATTTAAGACTGACTACTAACTAGCTGAAGCAGCGGTCTAACTTGTTATGAAAACTCAATTGTATTTAACAAATACGCGACAATAAAGCTCTCAAAAACAGAAGGCCGGCCGCGGTGGCCGAGGGGACTGAGGCGCTCCAGTCACGGTCTGCACGGCCACTACGGTCGGGGGTTCGAATCCCCCCTCGAGCATGGATATTTGTGCCGTCCTTAGTCTTAGTTAGTTCATAAGTAGTTTGTAAGTTTAGGGACTGATGACCCCGTAGTTAAGTCCCATAAGCTATACAAACAAACAAACAAACAACAAAAACAGAAGCAGTAACGAAATTTAAGAGGAAGACTAGTAACGAAAATGCAGAAAAATTAAATTACGTAACTACTGCTCTGCAGGTGATAGACTGGCGGCAGCAAGCACCAGACTGACACTCACTACCTGAAGCAACGGTTTCTGATCTGTTATGTAAACACAAACCACGGATGAAAACTCTACACAACAGTATTTACCAGATACGTGAGAATAAGCTCTCAAAAACAGAAGCACTAACTGAATTTAAAAAATACTAGTAATGAAAATGCAGAGAAATTAAATTACGTAACTACTCTGCAGGTGATGTACTGGAGGCAGCAAGCTCTAGACAATTCACTACTATGGAATAATCGATTACACGTGGAATCAGAGAGTTGTGTTAATTGTTCGTTGACGCAGATAAGCAAAGATGGTGGGTGGCACACTGCCCACACAAGACTGCTTGTTAGTAAAACCTGCCAGAGGAACGTGTAGTCGGAGCTGCGGCCATGACACATGCCGCTTCCCCAAGGTGAACAACCGGCACCAATCTTCTTGTCCACTCACACGGCTAGTCTCCAACTTCTTTAAAACAAGAAAGAAGACTTATTTTTTGAGAAAAATAGAGTTGTTGTTGCAGTCTGCATTCCAAGAATTAGTTTGATGCAGCTCTCCACGCTACATTGTCACGTGCAAGACTCTTCATTTCTGAATAAGATCGGCAACATCCTTTTAATGCTGCTTCTTAGATTCGTCTTTCGGTCTCCTTCTGCAAGTTTTGCAGAAACGTCCCACAAATGTTACATTGACGATTCCTTGATGTCTGAGCAAGTGTCACATCAATCGATTCCTTCTTTTAGTCAAGATATGACAGACATTTCTTTTCTTCTCAGTTCTATTCCGTACTTCCTCAGCAGTACGCGATCTACCTATTAATGTTCAGTACACGCCTGTAGCACCACTTTTAAAAAGCTTATATCCTCTTTTGGTCTCCAGATCGTATCGTCCATGTTTCACTCACATACAAGGCTATACTCCAGACAAGCTCAGTCGGTAGAGCGCATGCGCGCGAAAGGAAAGGTCCCAGGTTCGAGTCCCGATTCCGGCACACAATTTTCAATCTGCCAGAAAGTTTCATATCAGCGCACACTCCGCTGCAGAGTCAAAGTTTCATTCTGGAAACATCCCTTAGGCTGTTGCTAAGCCCTGTCTCCACCATATTCTTTCTTCCAAGAGTGCTAGTCTTGCAAGTTTCGCAGAAGAACTTCTGTGAAGTTTGGAAAGTAGGAGGCGAGGTACTGGCAGAATTGAGGTTGTGAGGACGGACCGTGAGTCGTGTCGGGATTGCTCAGTGGTAGAGCGCTTGCCCGCGAAAGGCAAAGGTCCTAGGTTCGAGTCCCGGTTCCGGCACACAATTTTAATCAGACAGGAAGTTTCATATCAGCGCACAATGCGCTGCAGCGTGAAAGTTTCATTCTGGACTTAAACGGATATTCGATGTTAACTAAGTTTTCTTCAGAAATTCTTTTCTTCTTATTGCTATTCTGTAGTTTATATGTTCTCTACTTCGTCCATCAGAAATTATTTTAGTGCAAAAATGACAAAAATCATCTACGACTTTTATTGTCTCGTTTCTTAATATAATTCCTTCATAATCGCCTGATTTTCTTAGATCACATTCCATTACCCTTGTATTGGTCTTATTAATGTTCGTCATATACCATCCTTTCAAGATGCTCTCCATTCTGTTCAACTGCTCTTCCAGGTTCTTTGCTGTATCTGACACACTTACGATGTCATCGATTAACCGCATTGTTTTTATTTCTTCGCCCTGAACTTTTATTCAGTTTCCAAATTTCTCCTTGCTTTACTAAGTGTACAGATACAATAACACCGGAGAAAGGCTACGCTCCTGCCCTATTCCTTTCCCAGACACTGCATACTATTCATGCCCTACCACTCTTATAAATGCAATTTTGTTTCTGTACAAGTTGTGTGTAACTTTTCTTTCCCTATATTTTACTCCTACTGCCTTCCGAATTTTAAAGAGAGTATTCCAGTCAACATTATCAAAAGTTATCTTCAAATCTGCAAAGTTTACAATAGCAGATTTACTTTTCCTTCATCCTTTTTCTAAGATAAGTTGTAAGGTAAATATCACCTCGCGTGTACCTACATTTCTCCTAAATCCAAACTGATCTTCCCTCAGTTATATTTCTACCAGCTTTTCTAATCTTGTGTAGGTAATTCGTGTTAGTAATTTCCAACCATGACTTTTAAAACTAATGGTTCCCAAATTATCAAACCTGACTGCACTTGCTATTTTTGGAATTGCTATTATTAAAAAAAAAAACAAGTGTTTGAAGAGCTTATGGGACTTAACTACGGCGTCATCAGTCCCTACACTTACAAACTACTTATGAACTAGCTTATACTAAAGACGGCACAAACATCCATGCCCGAGGGGGGTTCTAACCCCCGACCGCAGCGGCCGTGCAGACCGTGACTGGCACGCCGCAGATTGCTCGGCCACTGCGGCCGGCAGGGTATTATTACATACCTTTTACAAGTCTGAGGGTATTTCCCCTACCTCATGCATCTTGAAGACCGGGTGTAACAGTTCAGTCAATTCTGGCTCTCCCAAGAATATCAGCAGTTCACAGGGAATATCATCTACTTCAGGGGCCTTTTTTCGACTTAGATCTTTCAGTGCTATATCAAATTCTTCTGGCATTATCAAATCTCAACTTCATCTACTTCCACTTCCGTTTCTATAATACTGTCTTCAAGTTCATTTCTCTCGTATACGCTGTCCATATATCATTTTCACCTATCGGCTTCTCCTTCTTTCCTTAGAACAGACTTTCTTTCTCAGCTCCTGATATCCATACAGGTGCTTTTCTTGTCTCCAAACGTCTCTTTTATTTTCCTGTGGGTGGTTTTTATGTTTCACCTAGTTATACATTCTTTTACGGATTTGCGCCGGCCGCGGTGGCCGAGGGGACTGAGGCGCTCCAGTCACAGTCTGCACGGCCACTACGGTCGGGGGTTCGAATCCCCCCTCGGGAATGTATATTTGTGCCGTCCTTAGGATTAACTAGTTCATAAGTAGTTTATAAGTTTAGGGACTGATGACCCCGTAGTTAAGTCCCATAAGCTTTACAAACATTTGAACATTTGAACGGATTTGCATTCGTCCTCACTCCTGCTTAGTCAATTTATACGTCCTATCAACATCATATTAGCTGTCTGCACTTCCTTTTACCTGCTTCAATTGTTGCATTTTTATATCTTTCTCCTTTTATCACTTCTGCTCAGTATCTCCTGTGTTAGACAAGGATTTCTACTTGGCCTAGTCCTTCTATGTATCCTTGGCCTTCACTATTTCATCTCTCAGAGCTACCCATTGTTCTTCTACAGTATTGCTTTCCTCTGCTTCAGTCAGTCACTGCTCAATGCTCGCACTGAAACTCTCAATTACCTCAGGTTCCTTAAATTTATCCAGGTTCCACCTCCTAAAGATATAGAGGCACTAGTGATGAGAAACTTGAAACTATCAGCTCTTTGCAGAAGGAGGTATAAATCACCTCACCCGGTTATAGATGATGAAATATCACATGAACGTTTCTCTCAAAAGGTGTTAATTGTCTTCAGTGACTATTTAGAAAAACGTCTCAATAAACCCAAATAAGTTCTGAGCATTTATGAATGTTTTCCGTGCCGCCGATATTAAAGACCACACACTAATGAATGACACAGTAAGAGAACTGTGGGTATTAATATTAGCGATTTTTTCTTTTAAATTCCCGAGGTAAAACAAGCGTCTGTAATCTGTTACCTTACTAAAGTGATACACACGCGCGATATGCGACCGTGGCAGCCGACACAGTTTGTGGTAATTAACGGAAACGTATCGAGTGAAACAAAAGTGATATCTAGCTTTCCCAAGGAAAGTGTTATAGCGCCCTTACCGTTTCTTATCTTTATAACAGATTTCGGAGATATTCTAAGCAGTTCTCTTAGACTGTTCGCAGATGATGCTGCCGTTTATCGGTTATTAAAGTCGTTAAAAGATCGAAAGCAACTGCAAAACGATTTAGATATCTGCAGGGTGGAAACTTATTTTGAGAAATCATTCATATGAGCACTAAAATAAATCCATTAAACTTAATTTACGCGATAAATCAGTCAAATCTAGAGGCCATAAATTCAATTAAATATCCAGGAATTTCAATTACGAACAACTTTAATTGGAAAGAACACACAGAAAATATTCTGGTGAAGGCGAATTTCGTCTTATATTGTAGTATTGTTGCGCGGTGTAGGATTCTCATCAGGTGGGACTGATGAAAGACAAAGAAAATTTGAGAGAAGGGCAGCTCGTTTGATATTATCGCGATACATGCGAGAGAGTGTAACGGATATGACGTACGAATTGGGTGGAAATCATTAATAGAAAGGCGTTATTTGTTGCAGCGAAATTTCTTTCACCATCTTTCTCCTCCGAATGCGAACATATTTTGTTACCCACCACCTACATAGGGAGACATGCTCATCAAATATACTGCTTAATAAAGTTGCGATATCTAGGTTCTGAAGTATTGTCATCGGCACAATCAACTAAAATGGTTCGACGTCTTGTCGGTTCTACGGAGTGGAGACAACAACGTTACGGCAACCTAGGTAGTGGTAATAACAGAAAGCTGCTGCAGACAGGGTTGGTGTTGACTTGTGTTTACCAAACGAATTCTACAAGCAGCTGGGTTCAGATAGTGTAGTGAGCAGGTAGTGCAATGCAACAACAACGTGATTTACCCTAAGCTATGGCTTGGAGACCCATAGGAAGGTTGTAAGTGGGACAGACACACAGAGATGTGGCTTCAGTTATTAGAGTGTCCAAAGTTGGACGCGATATCAGACAACATGAACCCACAAAAGAAGTCAACGGCAAGATCGTCCACTGGTAACGTCGGCAAGAGATGACCGTTATCTCTCGTTAACAGTCCGTCGGGACAGGAGGCTGAATGCAGCTCAGTAACAACGCACTCTCCAGGCAGCAACAGGACGCGCAATATCAGCACAAACAGACCGAAATCTCCTTCGGGAATGTGGCCTCTAGGCACGGAGGCCCGTGGTGTGTGCCCCATTAAAACTGCGACACCCTTTAGCCCGCAGAAACTGGACCGAGGAACATGAGGATTACAGTCATAAGGAGTGGCGTTGGATTGTGTTGACAGATGAGTCAAGATTTTGTGTACAGCCGGACAATCGTCGTTCCCTCATCTGGAGAGAGCGTGGAACTCAGGACAATCCTGTTTTTGTGCACAAAACATCACCACATCATGGTGGTGGACGAATGGTGTGGGCAGGAGTCAGTATTGGAGGACCTACAGACCTCTATGTCGTTCAGAATGGCGCTTTGACTTATCAGAGGTATAGAGACGAGATCCTTCGACATTTTGTTGTGCCCTACGCTGGTCGCACAGGAGATGGTTTTCTTCCTGTGGACGATAACTCTCGTCCTCACAGAGCTGCACTGGTGGACATGCTTGAAGCTGAGGAAAATAAGCGAATGGAGTGGTCAGCTTGTTCACCAGACTTAAACCTTATTGAGCATGTCTGGGATGCACTTGGCAAACACATTTCACCAAGACCAGCCCCTCCTACAACTGCTGCAGAGCTGGATATTGCACTCATGGAAGAATGGCTAAATTTCCCCCGAGAGCTGATTAATAATCTAATACTGTCGATGCCACCCTGATGTGCAACTGTACTGGCCGTCCGGGGTGATCACACAAATTATTAGAGGACAACAATGACGACTTTTTCACTATTATGGTAACCCCATGGTGCCTCGCTCTAAATATACTCAATGTAAACCTCAAGTAAAGAGTTGAGACAGCAAAATACTATATCATACACAAATTACAATTGTAACAAATATCTGAATAAAATACACTAGCATATATACACTGTGTATGATATCTCACCTGATCCCGTAATTGTTCTGAGCAGAGTAAAATAAGAGAATTAAATGGCAGAGTACTATTATGAAAGCGGTTCGAGGATCGCGTTACTAGGCACTTAAATGTGATTTGCAGAGTAAATATAAAGATGGATAACTGTCGCTTAGTAGTCCTTGAATGACATTCCCAAAATGTATCCAAAAGAATTTTGCGAGAACGACGAAACCTTACACCCTCAGATCACCTGTAATTTTCCACATAACATTTCTCTTACATTATTTAATTGGTCACACGGCTTTGCGATTCTGAATGCAGTCAGTGTCTATTGTGATACATTCTTAGCAAGTACAAATGCTTTATACTGATCGCACCTGTCATCCTGTATACAGTTGCCTTTATAAACGTACTACATTTTCCACAACCCTTATAATACATTCACGTTCAGCACTCACCTTTCCTAATTATTATGTGAAGTGTTTGTCCCATTTGAAACCACTTTTAAAATTTCTCAACATTTAAACGGTGATCCATGTGTTCTCACTAACTTATGTAGTCGAATACTATTGGCTATTCCTCTTTGTTGTATGCATTTTGTCGCATTTACATCCTATTAAAGCAGTGCTGTCCTTTATTATACCAACTGAAAATTTTGTGCAAGGCTCTCTTCATTTGCATGCTACATTTCCATACGGCTTTCCAACGACAATACATTCCTGTAGCTTACAGCACTGTCAGTGAAAAATGTCATTGAGCTGCTTAGCCCGTGTGGCAAATGCTGTACGTATTTCGAGAGCATTATAAATAGGCCTGTTATCACACAACCATTTAGTGCGCCCGATATTACTTTTGTTTCTGCTCAGTAGTCACTCTTCCGAATAAAGTACTGATTTTTATATGTAAATATTCGACTGATTAATAACATAATACTGTTGATGCCACCCAGATGTGCAACTGTACTGGCCGTCCGAAGTGACCACATTTGACGGCACCAAGGATGACTTTTCGCTATTATGGTACCCCATAATGCCCTGCTCTAAATAAACGCAATGTAAACCTCAAGTAAAGAGTTGAGGCAGCAAAATGTACTATATCATATACAAATTACAATTGTAGCAAGTATCGGAATAAAATACACTAGCATATATACATTGTGTAATTGATCCCGTAATTGTGGTACAGTCTCTCTGCACTCTAGTAAGATGTGTGCTCTCTGTTCACCTGCGTGTTCTAATGACGTGCCTGAAACAAAATCCGTCCAAAATAGCCTCGGAATCCGTGCAGTCTGGAGCGTCATGTCACGAATTGCGCGGCCGCTCCCGTCGGAGTTTCGACTCCTTCCTCGGACATGGATGTGTGTGTTTCCCTTCGTATAAATTAGTTTCAGTTTAGGGACTGATGACCCCGTAGTTAAGTCCCATAAACTATACAAACATTTGAACATTTGAAGAGATCTTCTTAATCTGTAACCCGTTGCGATAACCGGTAAGTTGTTCTTCAACATCTAATGCCCAAAGTCATTTCTGGCAGGTCGGCTCTTGAGGACCTAATATAACGCAATTACAAAGGAAAGGCATAAAATAAAAAAATGAAAAATGAATATATTAACTTTATATTAGATTTTCATTCCCATTTGAAGCATAAAAATGTACCCGCTCGTGTATCCGAGTGCGTCAAAGCGCCCACTTTCTGGAAACTGGGAGGCTCACTGACTCCAGATCGAATCCGCATCGCGGGTTAACGACGGAATCGGGCTGAATGTTGCTTTTAGACTTTTTTCCACATACGCTGAAGAAAATGCCAGACCGGTTCCCACGTCTGGCCTCAGAAACACAGTTCACGAAGGCTTTGTGAAACATTACCACGTCTGACCATGCAATGTTTACTACACGCAGACAGTTGTGGTACACAGATTCGTCCCAGAAGGAAGTTGGCAGTAACTTTAAACTGTCTTTGTAAATATCTACAGCTATGATTGGTTTTCTGCAGAAATACGGGCATGTTATATCATTCCAAGCCGAACAATGGATGGATAAAAGGAACCGAAATTGACGGATGGATTGAAGCACTAGAAATACAATTCAGAAGGATTCTCAATTGTAACAGCAATTTAAAGACTAGATAGGTATATAGACTCCGTGGTATGGTAATTATGCAGAGAATAGCTCAAAACCCAGCGATGCCCGGGTATTTATTTATTCCTGCCATTTTTTCAGGTACATATTCATTTGTATAAGGGCTGTATGTCCGTAAAATCTGTTAGGAATACAGTTAGTAGTAAAGAAGTAATAGATTAAAACTTGGTGCGTGATGGGGCGGTTTTCCATTAACGTTATTATTTATGTCCTCATATCTTATGAACTACGTGTCGTACTGTGATGCAATTTAGAAGGTACACTCAACTATGTGCGTGGATACTGTCTGTAAAATTTACTGCGGCTACAATTATTAGTGTAGAAATTATAAATTCTAACTTCATACCGAAAGCCGTAGTTTTAGTCCATCAACAGTGGAACGTTACTGTTTACGTGCTCATTTCTCATGAACCACGTTTCGGAATATCATACAATTTAGAAGGTGTATTCAACTATAAGTGTGCATACTGTCTGCAAAATTTCTGGCGGCTTCAATTTGTAGTGTACAAATTATAAACTGTAACGTTATACCGAGAGCCGTAGTTTTACGCCATAAATAGCGGAAAAGTAGTAAGCGAGAAACTTTTTTCATTTCATCATTTTACTATGGTTGCCAGCGAGAAAATTTATAATAAAGGTTTGAAATTATGTTTAAAGTTTGTTACAAGTCGCTAAGTACTGTCATTCTCATACAGTGTATTTCGAAAGTCTCGCCGCATTACATGGCATTTTTTTGCGATTTCTATTTGTTATGACGTAATGTCTTTTGAACCATGTGCCGTATGTGATTCTTAACCACGCAGCAATTGTTACCTCACGGTAAGGAATGTGTGTACCAAATTTGGTTGAAATCAGTCCAATGGTTTAGAAGAAAATGAGCAAAATTTTCGCAAAATGCAGCAGTTTTTCGCGCATCCCATTGTTTATGATGTCATATCTCGTGAACTATAAATCGTATGTGATTCTTACACTTACGGCGATCGTTCTTGTGTATTTTCGCAAAATGCAGCAGTTTTTCGCGCATCCCATTGTTTATGATGTCATATCTCGTGAACTACAAATCGTATGTGATTCTTACACTTACGGCGACCGTTCTTGTGTATTGAAGTTTACGTGTACAAAATTTCATAAAGATTGGAAGAAAACTAGATTTGTATGCAACACGTACAAATATACGGACACTCTGCTTTATATATTAGAAGATTAATTGGGATTGATTTCGCATTGGTTCGATATAATAAAGTATTGAGCAGCAGTCGTAGAAAACGCTTGTAAATCGCATTAAATTGAACAAATAAGCACAGGTACCGGAATTGTATTTTGGTTGCATATATTCGCACCATGTCCCAGGTGGCTTAGTGAATAGAACATCTGCCTAGTAAGTAGGATACCCGGGTTCGATCCCCACTTCACTGAATACAGTTCGGCTAACCGTGGCCGCGAGTAAACAAGAATAGTGGGCAAGGGATCCTACGATAGTAGCGTAAGATATAAGCTGACAAGTTGTGTTTGGCTGAGCACTTGCCTGGGCAGTTCCAGCATGAGCGAAGTAATGAACTCACAGATCTGAAGCCATGTGGCTAGCGGCAATTTGAGCCTCGTTGTTCCAAAAGGTGAGCCCAGCGTCTTACCACTTCGCTCCACAAGGAAGCTTCGCTGCGTGCAAATAAAACCAGGAGACCAACGGCTTCTTATGAAATTGCGTGCTTATGGAATATCTCCCCAATTGTGCGATTGGATTCACGATTTCCTATCAGAAAGAAAACAGTTCGTTGTAATTGACGGTAAGTCATCGAGTAAAACAGAAGTTATATCTGGCGTTCCACAGGGAAGCGTTATTGGTCCCCTACTCTTCATCGTGTTTATAAACGATTTAGGAGACAATCTGAATAGCTCCCTTAGACTGTTCGCGGATGATGCTGTCGTTTATCGGTTAGTGAAGTCAATTGAGGATCAAAAGCAACTGCAAAGCGATTTAGACAAAATTTCTGCATGGTGCGAAAATTGGCAATTGACACTAAATAAAGAAAAGTGTGAAGTAATACACATGACCACTAAAAGAAATCCACTGAACTTCAATTACGCGATAAATCAGTCAAACCTTAAGGTCGTAAATTCTACCAAATACCTAGGAGTTACAATTACGAACAACTTTGACTGGAGAGAACACACAGAAAATATTGTGGGGAAGGCGAACCAAAGGTTACGTTTCATCGGCAGAACGCTTCGAAGATGCACCAGCTCCACCAAAGAGACTGCCTACATCACACTTGTGCGTCCTCTCCTGGAGTACTGTTGCCCATTGTGGGACCCTCACCAGGTGGGACTGACGGAAGACATTGAGAAGGTTCAGAGAAGGGCAGCTCGTTTTGTTTTATCACGTTATGGGGGGAAAGCGTCACGGAAATGTTGCAAGAATTGGGGTGGAAATCATTAAAGAAAGACGTTATTCATTGCGGCGTGATCTGTTTGCGAAGTTTCAATCACCGACTTTTAGTTCTGAATGTGAAAATATTTTGCTAGCACCCACCTACTTAGGGAGATATGACCATCCCAATAAAATAAGAGAAATCAGATCGAAAACGGAACGATTTTCTTAGAGAATGGAACGGTAGAGAAAAGTTATGAAAGTGGTTAATGAACCCTCTGCCAGGCACTTGAATGTGATTTGCAGAGTATCGATGTAGATGTAGATGTAGATACAGTAATCAGGGCGGGTCAGTCGTGCAGTTGTCAATACAGAAGCGCGGAAGACAGCATAAACCAATATTTGGTCTTATGGCTGCAGCAGCAGCAACGTTACATCAACACCAACAAAAAGGAAGCTTAGGGTTTTACGTCCCGTCGACAGCGTTGTCATTAGAGACGGAGTTTACGCTCGGATTTTTGGGGAAGGATGGAGAGGAAATCGGCCGCGCCCTTTGAAAGGAACCATCCCGGCATTTGCCTGGAGTGATTTAGGGAAATCACTGAAAACCTGAATCTGGATGGCCGGAGGTGGATTTGAACCACCATCCTTCCGAATGCGAGTCCAGTGTGTTACCACTGCGCCACTTCGCTCGGTGAACATCGACAAATGTGTGTGCTTTTGTTAGTTTGACGGCTCTTGTCACGACACGCATTGTCAATTGAATACTTGCGCTCTGAAGTGTAGAGGCTTGCGGGCGTGCAGTCGGCGGCGTCTGTCACGCGGCTGTGACTCAGAGAGCCGCGCGGTGGTGACTCAGCGCGCAGCTTGGTTACCTCACCACGGCCGCGGCCGCTGCCGCTGCCGGCCATTCTCTTCTCCACGGCCAACACAATCCAATACACTTCTTCCTGCTCTCTTATGGGACAAGGAGAAGGATTGTCTTGGGCTGTTGTAGGGCACCGAAATAATTCACTGGCGACCAGTGGAAATTTATGCTAGGACGTGATTCGGGCCTGGGATTCCGGCTGTGGGCTAATGGTGTCCTCAACCACTGGGCTATCCGGGGACGCCTCACGTCCTCCTCAAACTCGGACTAGTGGCGCGCTACGTCCCTATCCACCATAGTCCTCTATGTCCGACATCCGGATTCCGACATGAGGTCCAACGATTTTACATCTGCAATGAAAAAATCGCACTGACGTGTTTTACGGCCCACTTTGGATTTGTAGTTTCGTAAGTTTTTGTAAACATTTTGGACCAAGATAATAATAAAAAATTAATAAGAGTGTCTTAAACCCTTTTAGGAAAAAAAATTATGAGCAGTGCCGGGTTCCGAACCAGTGATCTTCTGGGTCACAGTCCAACGCATTGCCCACTACGCTATTTTTTTTTTTTTTTTCTCCATCTGGTAGATATATGGTTCGCGGTCGTTCGTTCAGTTTGTTTGGGGTTGTTCGTTGAATGGTTGGCTCAGCTTTTTTATTACAGGGAGCGTGTAGTCCCCTGACCTGGCGCGCTGAGCCACGGCGCTCGGCTCCTACGGCTAGAAGTTAGGAGTTGCATTCATTAATCTCCTACTATTCATGGCCGTTGTTAACTAATGCTATTATGGCATTTGTAGATATTAGACTATCATTTATCGTACGAAGAACGACGTGGCCGAGGGGACTGAGGCGCTTCAGTCACGGTCTGCACGGCCACTACGGTCGGGGGTTCGATTCCCCCCTCGGGCATGGATATTTGTGCCGTCCTTAGGATAACCCAGTTGATAAGTAGTTTGTACGTTTAGGGACTGATAACCCCGTAGTTAAGTCCCATAAGCTTAACAAACATTTGAACATTTTTTGTTAATTCTTCAGTGCGCCATTGCTTTGAAATGACAACGTGTAAGTTACAATAAGAAAATCATCAAATACGCAACGCAAGATGGTTTATGCCAGAGAAAGTTCTGGGCGAGGAATGTCACTTGACATTTGCGAACGGCTGGTTTTCGTTAATTCAATGCAGGGTGTCAAAAATCGTTATTTTTGCAAATATCTCTGCAACGATGCAAGATATGAAAAAAACATAATAGACCGAGGTTGTAGAGAATTGTCCCCTCTGCCAATTAGGTTATCCAATTTTCGTGTCAGATGAACGGTTTTGTTTGCAATTACAATTATATCACAAACGACCTTTTTTTGGTATTACTGCCGTATTTTTTGTCCGACAAATTTGAAAAAGGGAGGTTCTGGTCTCTGGCGGCCTACAATTATGTCTGTAAAACTTGGTGCTGATCGGTTAAACGGTTCGGTGAGACAGACAGACATCCCAAAATCGCCGTTATTTTTGCAAATATCTATGAAACGATACGAGATATGAAAAAAAAACCGTAAGAGAGCAAAGTTGTAGAGTGTTTTCTCCTCTACGAATTAAGTTATTCAATTTTCGCAGATGAATAGTTAAGTCGTTATTTTCATTTAAATTTCGAGCTGTCAAAAGACGATCGCAAAGGCCCACTTTTAGTGTTACTACCGTAACCTAATGTAGGCCAAAAGTGACCGCTTACGCCATCTTATTGTAAACATACATTATGTTCTCAAAGAAAAGACACCATAATAACATATTAACGTGGGAATCCGGCTGGCTGACATAGAGGCCTGTGGACGATAAGGATGTTATATACGTGAGATATGTGAGAATTTGGGATGGACAAGAGGCATGCTTCGGATGCCAAGTGGTTAAGAGACCTCTGTCCCAATTTGGGAATCCCGGATTCGAATCCAGTTCCGACACAAATTTTCAATCGTCACCAGTGAATTATTTCATTGCCCTATAGCAGCCCTATATAATTACACAAGTATACAAAGTTTCTGTAAGAGAGTGCAAAAATTTAACAGGACGTAGAGAATGTTCCACTGAACAATTTGAGGTAATGAACCTGTCGTCGGACAAGCCGGCTTAAGGAGATGTTGGAGTAATCTTGTCTACCGCTTTGTCAGGCATTACTGTTTTCCATCTTATTTACAACTAACATGCGTAAAAGTTTAACACGTACTGGCTTTAATTTATGCTTACGACAACACACACACACACGCGCGCACACACACACACACACACACACACACACACACACACACACACACACACAAACCTCTGCCCGAGGAAGTGTTCGAATCAAAACTAAACTTGTCTCTAGGTTAGATATAGTTCTAAGAGGAGACAGAAGAGGTGGAGGAAATTGATGTAGAGAGGGGGAAGGGGACGAACAGGTAGAGAGTAATGATTAGATGGATATTAACACGCAATTACTCACTAAACAAGAAAAGTTCATTGCGCCAACCGTTTCAAAAACTTTTCTGTACTTTTAGTTCTATTTCACTCGCTGTAATGCATGATCCCAAATACATCGAACGGTAAGCCACCCGCTATCGAACTTTTTGAATAAATTACGTACATATAGGCCTGCTTGACAAAGAGTGTCATTTTAAAACGACTGTTGGGAATTAAGAAGATGGTTTATTAGAAAGCTAAGATGCGGTACTACCACGTATCAAAAACCCAGATCTCTAAACTATATACTTTCTTCAAAATAGAGTGAGAAATGTTATGAAACTAAAATCTCACACAGAAATTAGGCATTTTCAATTTTCACAAGGATAAGGAAAAAATAAGTTGATAAAACGATATACAGTTAACATTTTTTACAGCGCGAAAATCGGAAAAGTGATTTCCCCCTTTTTCCCAGCCCGCGCGGTGCAATGTAAATAAATATTCCTCCAAATCAAGAGTGGGTATTTGACCCACTCCCAATTTTCTTAGTGGTTACAGCTACCGCGGTACCTACTTCTAGCGCCGGGCCTCGGTGACACGGCGGTGCACTGCCTCACTATATGTTCTGGTCGCTGCACTGGAATGGGACGTCCTCTGCCACGGCCTTCACGACCACCAGGCCTAAACCTCCTTCATTACTTCCCGTGGGATTATCTAAAGAGCCAGTGGATACGGAGATGTATTAATCGCCAGAACTGCAGCTGCTTGTGATGTGATTCGAAACACACCAGCGATATTTATCACGGTGCATTCACAGAATATATGACGTCAACTGAGAATGGGCAAAGCTGAAAATATGTACTCAGCCGGGATTCGAATCCGGATCTCCCGCTTTCTAGGCAGTCGCGCTGACCACTACACCACTGGGGACGCAGGGTATTTCCTAAGCCACGTTCATCTACATCTACATAGATACTCTGCAAATCACATTTAAGTGCCTGGCAGAGGGTTTATTAACCACCTTCATAACTTTTCTCTACCGTTCCATTCTCTAATAGCGCGCGGGAAGAAAGAACACCTAAATCGTTCCGTTTTCGATCTGATTTCTCTTATTTTATTGGGATGGTCATGTCTCCCTAAGTAGGTGGGTGCTAGCAAAATATTTTCACATTCAGAACTAAAAGTCGGTGATTGAAACTTCGCAAACAGATCACGCCGCAATGAATAACGTCTTTCTTTTAATGATTTCCACCCCAATTCGTGCAACATTTCCGTGACGCTCCCCCCCCCCCCCCCCCCCCGTGACGTGATAAAACAAAACGAGCTGCCCTTCTCTGAACCTTCTCAATATCTTCCGTCAGTCCCACCTGGTGAGGGTCCCATAAGGGGCAACAGTACTCCAAGAGAGGACGCACAAGTGTGATGTAGGCAGTCTCTTTGGTGGAGCTGGGGCATCGTCTAAGCGTTCTGCCAATGAAACGTAACCTTTGGTTCGCCTTCCCCACAATATTTTCTATGTGTTCTCTCCAGTCAAAGTTGTTCGTAATTGTAACTCCTAGGTATTTGGTAGAATTTACGATCTTAAGGTTTGACTGATTTATCGCGTAATTGAAGTTCAGCGGACTTCTTTTAGTGGTCATGTGTATTACTTCACACTTTTCTTTATTTAGTGTCAATTGCCAATTTTCGCACCAAGTAGAAATTTTGTCTAAATCGCTTTGCAGTTGCTTTTGATCCTCTGTTGACTTCACTAACCGATAAACGACAGCATCATCCGCGAACAGTCTAAGGGAGCTATTCAGATTATCTCCTAAATCGTTTATAAACACGAGGAAGAGTAGGGGACCAATAACGCTTCCCTGTGGAACGCCAGATATCACTTCTGTTTTACTCGATGACTTACCGTCAATTACAACGAACTGTGTCCTTTCTGATAGGAAATCGTGAATCCAATCGCACAATTGGGGAGATATTCCATAAGCACGCAATTTCATTAGAAGCCGCTTGTGGGGTACAGTATCAAAAGCCTTCCGGAAATCCAGAAATATGGAATCGATTTGAGATCCCTTGTCGATGGCACTTAACACTTCATGTGAATAAAGGGCAAGCTGTGTTTCGCAAGAGCGATACTTTCTGAATCCGTGCTGACTATTGGTTAATAGGTCGTTCTCTTCGAGGTAGTACATAATATTCGAACAAAGTATATGCTCCAAAATCCTACTGCAAATCGACGTCAACGAGATAGGCCTGTAATTTTGGGGATCACTCCTATTGCCTTTCTTGAATATTGGAGTAATTTGGGCAACTTTCCAGTCTTTGGGTACGGATCTTCCGCTGAGTGATCGGTTGTAAATTATAGCTAAGTAGGGAGCTATTGCATCAGCATACTCTGAGAGGAATCTAGTTGGTATACAATCTGGCCCGGAAGATTTATTTTTGTTTAGTGACTTAAGTTGTTTTACTACTCCAGGAACATCTACTTCTAAGTTTCGCATGCTGGCAGCTGTTCTTGGATTGAATACTGGAGTGTTCACTTCGTCTTCTTTGGTGAAAGAATTTCGGAAAGCTGTGTTTAGTAATTCTGTCTTAGCAGTACTGTCGTTGGTAGTATTACCATTGCTATCGCGTAGTGAAGGTATTGTTTGTGTTTTGCCGCTAGTGTACTTCACATATGACCAGAATTTCTTTGGATTTTCTGCAAGATTACGAGACAGGATTTCGTTGTGGAAACAACTATAAGATTCTCGCATTGAAGTCCGCGCTAGGTTGCGAGTTTCAGTAAAAGATTGCCAGTCTTGCGGATTCTGTGTCTTTTTAAATTTTGCATGCGTTTTTCTTTGTTTCTGCAACAGTGATCTGACCTGTTTTGTGTACCACGGGGGGTCAGCCCCCTCTTTTATTAATTTATTTGGTATAAATCTCTCGATTACTACTGATATTGTGTCTTTGAAAGTAAGCCACAACTGATCTACACTCGCATTTTTAGTTTTGAAGGATTGGAGACTATCACTCAGGAAAGCGTGAAGCGAATTTTTATCTGCTTTATTGAATAGATATATTTTTCGTTTATTTTTGGTGCATTTGGGAATTTCGATATTCAGTCTCGCTACTACAACTCGATGTTCGCTAATCCCTGCATCTGTTTTGATGCTCTTTACTATCTCGGGATTTTTTGTTGCTAGGAGATCAAGAGTATTTTCGCAACCACGTACTATTCTAGTGGGTTCATGAACTAACTGTTCGAAGTAGTTCTCATAAAAAGCATTCAGAACTAGTTCGGACGATGTTTTATATCTGCCCCCGGTTTTGAATACGTAATTATGCCAACATATCGAGGGTAAATTAAAGTCGCCACCGATTATAACAGTATGCTTCGGATACCTATTTGAAAGAAGATTCAAGCTTTCTTTGAACATTTCTGCAACCGCATCGTCTGAGTCAGGGGGCCGATAAAAATATCCAATTATTAATTTATTTCGGTGGTCAGGTATCACCTCTACCCAGACCAATTCACAGGAAGTATCTGCCTCAATTTCGTTGCAGGATAAACCGTTTGTAACAGCAATAAACACGCCACCCCCTGTTTTATTTATTCTATCCTTTCTGAAGACCATTTGGCCCTTTGAAAAAATTTCGGCCGAATTTATCTCAGGCGACAGCCAGCTTTCAGAACCTATAACGATTTGTGCCTCAGTACTTTCTATCAGCGCTTGGAGCTCTGGAATTTTCCCAACACAGCTACGACAATTTACAACTGTTACACCATTGTGTCAATGATGGTATTTGCAACTAACTGTAACTAACGTAAATAAAAAGTACACAGTAATGTGATTGTTTTCCTACTATCTCCTTAAGCAGGCTTTCCGACTCCAGGTTCCTTACCTGAAATTGTTCAGTATAGCATCCTCTAAATCCTGTAAATTTTTTGCACTCTCTTACCCAAAATACATCTGACAAGGAAGTCAGCGCAAACAGCGATCGCAATTACAAAAATGTTTTGCTTTGCATGTAAGGTTTTACATGTACTTTACAAATATACACACAGTGTTTACCATCGACAATTACGCTGTTACGCTGGATATTATAATCAAGTTCACGTTCAGTCACAGACTTAAAAATGGGTTGTTGGTAGCTGCTGGCAAAAGATTGCGAGGCTGAACATGAACACAAAGTATAAAGTGCCGGAAACAGAGTTGCTTATCACAGTAGGAACATTTTATGAACGTCCGCATTCTGCAGTCCGACTCACAGAGCGTTTGACAAACATAGGTTCGGGTGTTGTTTGACGCTTCTCTGTGTGAAGTCAAAGTATCCGGATACAGTATACGAGTACGGGACAAAGTCTGGAGACTAGAACTGATTGTGCACAATTACATAAGCAACAAAACAAAACCCCTTGGCAGCAGTTCCCTTTATCTCCTTTACTGTAATGTTTGTTGATTTTCATTTGTGCTTGTAGTGGCTGTATGAACTGATAATCGTTAACGATACTGTAATCTTCATCCGCTTCAGTACAATGTTCAAATGTTTGTTAAGCTTAAGGGACTTACTGCAGGGTCATCAGTCTCCAAACTTACAAACTACTTATGAACTACCTTACACTAAAGACGACACAAACATCGATGCCCGAGGGGGGATTCGAACCCCCGACCGTAGCGGCCGTGCAGACTGTGACTGGTGCGACGCAGACCCCTCGGCCACTGCGGCCGGCAGTACCGTCTTCACTGTCGAAACAATAGCACTTAAGTTCCTAAATGTAAGGAGGGATGACCTTGACTGTATATGCCAGTGATGCTCAAATTTTTTCGCAATGCCTCCCTCAATTTCTGGAATAATTTTCGCAACTCAGTATGTATATATATACTACACCCACTGCACAGCAGTTTGTAATATAAAAATTATATGTAATATGTAACCGAAGTTTGCTGAATACTACTTTTGTTACTGGTGACGGTAACATTTATTAGATATGTTTTCTTCAATTATTTAGTTATTTACTTTTTACAAATGACTCAATGAGGTTTATGGTGGTTTTTAATCTTCGTGGTACCGTTCCTTTTTATCTCTAGACTAAAACTTGTTAGTTTTAGGTGTAAATCTTTTACCACGTAAAAGTCTGTTTCTATTATTAATTGTTATTTATCATTTTACTTTATATAATAATTATTATTATTTTACAAAAAGCAAACTAGAAAATGCACGCTCGCATAACTAGTAGCTGCGGATCACATTAATTCCTTCTATGCTAGCCTACACTCCTGGCAATTAACATTGCTACACTACGAACATGAAGTGCTACAGACGCGAAATTTAACCGACGGGAAGAAGATGCTGTGATATGCAAATGATTAGCTTTTCAGAGCATTAACACAAGGTGTCGCCACCGGCGGGTGGCGACACCTACAACATGCTGACATGAGGAAAGTTTCCAACCGATTTCTCATACACAAACAGAAGTTGACCGCCGTTGCCTGGTGAAACGTTGTGATGCCTCGTGTAAGGAGGAGAAATGCATACCATCACGTTTCCGACTTTGATAAAGGTCGGATTGTAGCCTATCGCGATTGTGGTTTATCGTAACGCGACATTGCTGCTCGCGTTAGTCGCGATCCAATAACTGTTAACAGAATATGGAATCGGTGGGTTCAGAAGAGCAATACGGAACGCCGTGCTGGATCCCAACGGCCTCGTATCACTAGCAGTCGAGATGACAGGCATCTTATCCGCTTGGCTGTAACGGCTCGCGTAGCCACGTCTCGATCCCTGAGTCAACAGATGGGGACGTTTGCAATACCGCTGGCTACACATATTTAGAGTGGAATGGTCATTTGTTTCTTGCGAAAATTAAAACTCTATATGGAAATATTTTGTTCAAATGTTCAAATGTTTTGTAAATCTATCGGACCAAACTGCGTGGTCATCAGTCCGTAGCTTACAAACTACTTAAACCTAGGCAAACTAACCTAAGGACAAACACACACACCCATGCCCCTGGGAGGACTCGAATCTTCACGGCGAGCAACCGCGCGCTCCGCAGCGAGACGCTTTGGACCGCTCGGCTACTCCACCACGGCGAAATATTTTGCATTGGTGTTCTTTACAAGGTAATAAGAATACCCGAAAATTGACAGGTGTACAGGTAAATTTGTAGAGATTATGTTCTATCAGCTCTTATTTTTAACTACCTACCTGTAAATTATTTGGAGAACTTTAATAATGACGTCAGCAAGGACGATAAAAGTATTACACAGAAGAGCTATGTTAAAGCATGAGAATCATATTTCTCCCAGTCCAGAACATTATTCCCCACAATGCCCTCAAAAACAGTTATCGCCGAAATAGGTCTGGTACCTACAAAAAACTTCGTCCTTCCGGTAACAATATTTTAAACAGCATTCGTTTGCAAAAGTTGTAAACCTGGAGTTCTACACGGAGATTCCAGAAGATTGCGCATCAGAAGAGATGACCGTGTACACACAAGAAGATGTAGAGTGCTATAACGGTTGTGTTATGCAGGAGAAACCTATTTCTCCCAGTCCGGAACATTATTCCTCAGAAACAGTTATCGTCGAATTAGGTCTGGGGCCGGCCGCGGTGGCCGAGGGGACTGAAGCGCTCCAGTCACGGTCTGCACGGCCACTACGGTCGGGGGTTCGAAACCCCCTCGGGCATGGATATTTGTGCCGTCTTTAGTATAAGGTAGTTGATAAGTAGTTTGTATGTTTAGGGACTGATGCCCCGTAGTTAAGTCCCGTAAGCTTAACAAACATTTGAACATTTTGCCGGCCGTGGTGGCCGAGGAGACTGAGGGGCGCCAGTCACGGTCTGCACGGCCACTACGGTCGGGGGATCGAATCCCCCCTCGGGCATGGATATTTGTGCCATCCGTAGTGTTAAATGTTTGTATAGTCTATGGGACTTAACTACGGGGTCATCAGTCCCTAAACTTACGAACTACTTATGAACTACTTACGAACTAGGACGACACAAATATCCATGCCCGAGGGGGGATTCGAACCCCCAACCGTAGTGGCCGTGCAGACCGTGACTGGAGAGCCTTAGTCTCCTCGGCCACCGCGGCCGGCCCGTAGTGTTAGCTAGTTCATAAGTAGTTTGTAAGTTTAGGGGCTAATGAGCCCGTAGTTAAGTCCCATAAGCTATACAAACATTTGAATTAGGTCTGATACCTATAGAAACATTGTCGTTCCGCAAGTCTAACCCCCACTAAAAATCTTTAGAACCCGACATTTACTGTACTCTATGTGCCTATATTTATAGTGGAATGACGACTAGTTTTTAAAAAAATTACAATCTTAAATATAGAAATCCCGTATTAGTGTGGAGTAGAATCGTCTTAATACATGTATTACTTAGGAAATAAAAGTTAAAATTCCGAACGCTGTTGGTCGGTGGATTTGCACAGGAGGGAAGAGGGATGATACTATTTGGAAGTGACAGCTAAAAAGTAAGCCGGATGTTATTAAAGTTACGCCGAACAAAATAAAGAACGAACTGTTTTCTACGTCTAAATGTATATACAAAGATCTGTTTTCTGTATGTAAACACGTATGAGCTGCCGCTCTTTACAACTATCTCCATACGACAAACTGACCGTCGTAGCGCGCCTCTTCCCGCGGCAGCCCAGGGGAGTTCATAATTCTTATGGGGGTTGGAACACTTGCGCGGAGTGACACTTGCGCGGAGTGACACTTGCGCGGAACCCGGGGCCCTTGGGGCGGCTAATCGCTTTTCCTGGGTACAGGCCCACCAAGAAGTCTAGCACTGCTGTTTTCAAGTTTCCACACTGTCAACATAACACGAAAATCAGTGAAACTGCACAACCCTTTGCAAGCTGAAGAGCAATATAGTGACTTGTTCTAACTACATATTAATCCGTTGAGTGTTCCTCCTGTAAACAAAAACGTATTTTAATAATGATAATGTTTTTGAGAATTAGTCTCTGCTACTACAAGACTATGACTTTCCACAGTCATACCTCCTAAAAGCATATTATTCAGAACACTAAGCATATCAAGACACCTGCGCAAGCAATAAATATATTAGGCATCCTGCACAGATACGTTGATGTAATTGACCGCTATGTAGTTAACCCCACTATCACGCAACTTCCATCTCTTTAAAAATAGCTACTATGCTTTTTAATAGGAGACGCAACCTTAACCCTTCAATAAAAAAAACGTTAATAATAAGTCAATGAGTATTTTACATACTTAAAGCGTTTATTCGTACACCCCAAAACGATTTGGCTGTATTCGAATTACAAATACATCTAAGAAATATATGAAATACGGAATGTGTAAGGGAATGTCACCATATAGAACCATTTTTACTCCGGACTTGGCATAAACCAACAGGGAGAAACAAGTTGCAAGACTTCCAAGAAAAATGAAGCGAAATTGACAGCCAATAGTTGGTTATAAATTACATTGCCTGTTAACTGTATAAATATAAATTACGGAATACGCGGAACTCCTGTTCAGTACAGTCAAAAAGGTATAAGGTAATAGGCAGTGGTTTACAGTCAGATATCCGTATTACTCTCCTCCTCAAGAAGTCTGTGTGAAGATTTATATTCAGAACATTCAAGAAAAAGGTGTTGAAACTATAA
Organism: Locusta migratoria; assembly: GCA_026315105.1. Taxonomy (NCBI): domain Eukaryota; kingdom Metazoa; phylum Arthropoda; class Insecta; order Orthoptera; family Acrididae; genus Locusta; species Locusta migratoria. Next base: position 448,061,020 of record CM048755.1, on the reverse strand, counting down.
GAAGCAGCTCATTTACTCAGGAAGGGAAAACGTTATGGTGCCCGTAAATTTGAATGGCTGTATCTCTTGTAGTAACATTTAATTTTTGATAAAATGTTAAAATAAACCAGAATTTTGTCTTTCTAAACTCAGTGCCAATTTTTTTGTGGAAATTTTTGCAGGAAGTAGACTTGACGTGATTTCATACTTCTATGTATTAACATGTAATTTGTGTCACAAATTGCACGACCGGTCCGGTCGGAGGTTCGAGTCCTTCCTCGGACATAGGTATGTTTGTTTGTACTTTGCCTAAGTTATTTTAAGTAGTGTGTAAGTCTAGCGACCAATGATCTAAGTAGTTTGGCCGCATAAGACTACACATATACATGTAATTTATTTATTTCATAACCACATTTAAGTACTAATAATTAAAGAAACTTAAAAGAGAAATTTGAAGTAAACACTGAAAACAAATGATTGATATTTCTCATGAGATGAATGCACACAACCGTTGTCTTATGTCTTGTGAATGTACCTACAAATTCTGCCATATGAAAATTGTAGTGTGAGTCCTAAATATGTTTTTTCTGTAATAACATTAAAAACATATTAAAAATTCAGAACTCGAAAATCAGTGAAGTTTTGGACTTGAAGCGTTTTGTGTTGCTACATCATTACATAGTAGACACGATTTTAAAATTTGGTTGCTATCGCCAAAGTAGACGAAAAGTTAAATTTTTGGTGTAATCTTCGCCGTGTAGACTGTATGTTGTAGAAGTCTACGTCGAACCTAATCATACCTCTGAGGAGAGAACGTTGTTTGCACTTCTCCTGCGTTTCCAGTCGGCTGTGCTGTGCTACGTAACGACATCGTACCGTTCCACTTTACCGAGAGCTATATATGTGTTGGTGTGATGTCTGTTTTTTCGAAATAAGACATCACACCAATATATGTATCATTTAGACGCAAAGATTCTGGGTTCTGATTTCATCGCTAACGCGATTAACAACGTTAGACCTCGTGTGTAAACAAAATGTTCAAATGTTTGTATAGTCTATGGGACTTAACTACGGGGTCATCAGTCCCTAAACTTACAAACTACTTATGAACTACTTACGAACTAGGACGGCACAAATATCCATGCCCGAGGGGGGATTCGAACCCCCGACCGTAGTGGCCGTGCAGACCGTGACTCGGCCACCGCGGCCGACGTGTGTAAACACTTAAAGGTTATGAGTGCCACTGAAAAAATGCATAAGTAACACCTGTTGTTTGAGACTTGAAGATGACCTGAAATTAGCCGAAATCGATATCTCATAATAAACATAAGGTGTAGCTGTCTATATTTCATAATGCTATTCCTAACATATTTAAAAGCTGCTCAAAACCACCTACAAAAAACCTTTATAATGAGATTGTATATAATTCCACGATCAAATTGTGTTGTAGTAATTATTTGTAGTAATACACCCAAAGATCTGCCCTTGCTTTTAGTGCCTTGATCAGCTGTTTATTTTTAGAGGTATTACTAGGGACAGTAAAAATTCGCATTTGCGATAAATGCGAATATAGATGCGAATTCTGACTCAAAATGCAGTAAATCCGAAATTGTAGTTAGCAACAGTTGCGCTCAATTCCGATTTCATCACATTCCTCTTCACATGGTGCTGTATTGTAAATCGAGTGATATTTGTATGACGTGTTATCTCCCTGTTGAATGAGGCTGTGATATCTCCGGGCCGTTACTACTGCTCCACCTCGCTCGGTCGGCCTTTCCCTGAATACGGCACAGGTAGCGGCTGGAGGGCGAGGAGTAGGGGTGGTGTATCCCTACTTCTGGAATACCCTGTTCACTACCTGCAGCGTCCGGGTCTCCGCGCAAGTGTCTACAAATTCCCTTTCCGCGCAAGTGTCACTCCGCGCAAGTGTCACAAACTCTTCTTATGCGGTCGGCAGATGTGTGGACTATAATTTTCCGGACGCGGAAATGTCGTACTTCAATAGTCCATGTAAAACCGGCGCTAAGATATATATATAGGAAATACAGATTTTAATCATCATACTTGTTACGAGTTCAATATTGATATAGATCCGTAAAAACGTAGTTTTCAGAAATTTATATACTGGAAACGCAATGCAGTACGAAAACTTTTAGAGTTTCGTCGCCAAGCGTGTTATTTTAGCAATGAATGGAAAAAAATTATTGTTTTGAGACCAATAGTTTTTAAGATATGAAGTGATAAGTTTAAAGCTGTTAGCGAACTAGAAAAATTTAAATATTTTTAAACAAATTAACGTAGCTCTTGCCCTAATTAAAATCAATAACAGATTTTTGACATACTGTTTGACTTTATAGATACGTACATCGTGTGTGAATTTGAAATTTTTTACTCGATTCTTGTAGAAGATAGAGGCTTTAAAGCGATTTTCTATCGGCGCGTGGAGCGATGCGCTGTGGCGGCTGCCGCCAGCCAGTACTTGACGTGACAGCTTTGGCCCGCAAACGTCAAGTGACAACTAATTTAAATCAAGCGCAGAAGGCCTGCCGCCTTCGAGAGTGGCGGCAACCGCTGCTTACTGGGGTCACAGACAAATATATACAGGCGGGAAACCTCCGAAGGGCCCGGTCCTACGCTCCGGGGTGCGGGAAGGGAGGGTTTCCAGCAGTTCCGTAAGATGTCCCATGATGGCGCTGAGGTCAGAAGCAACTCTTTAAACTGGCGGCAGGTAGCGGCTGTCCCCACCACCACCTCCCCTCAAACGCCGGCACACCGGACACAGCCGTGGCCTCGTGGCAGGCGGCACGAGCTCTCCCCTCAGCCTCAGTCCTGTGAAGTTGGCACCCCTTTTTTGGAAAATGTACATTTTTTTCAGAGTTCTAGACAGATATACAATAGTTCTGGAGTTCTCTGTACAAAATTTAAATAGTTCTGCATAATTTCGCCGAAAAAATAGGAAAAATTACCACAAAATTTAGTTTTTTCAAAATAATTTTCTGCCTAATTGTTCAAACACAGTTCTGATCACAGTTATAAATAGCTCTCAAAGAGTTCTACAGGAAATCCGAATGACATTTTTCTGTGCAGATTATACTTCATGAGATAATTGCAATAACTGGGAATCCATTTACACGCTACTGTGAAGTTGGCACCCCTTTTCTCAAAAATGTGCATTTTTTCAGAGTTCTAGGCAGATATGCAGTAGTTCTGGAGTTCTCTGTACAAAATTTAAATAGTTCTGCACTAATTCGAGAAAAAATTACAAAAAATTGTAACAATTTTTAGTTTTTTCCAAATAATTTTTTGCCTAATTGTTCAAACATAGTTCTGATCACAGTTCTAAATAGCTCTCAAAGAGTTCTGCAGAAAATCCTAATGATATTTTTTTGCCCAGATAATAGTTCACGAGCTAATTGCGTAAATAGGGAGAAAAACTACACAAAATTGCGCCTGAGTCGTGTGAAGTTGGCACTCCTTTTTTCAAAAATGTAAATTTTTTCAGAGTTCTAGACAGATATGCAATAGTTCTGGAGTTCTCTGTGCAAAATTTAAATAGTTCTGCAGAATTTCGCCGAAAAAATAGTAAAAATTACCACAAACTTGAGTTTTTTTTTAGTTTTCTTAAAATAATTATTTGCCTATTAGCGCAAACATAGTTCTGATCACAGTTTTAAATAGCTGTCAAAGAGTTCTACAGGAAATCCCAATAGCATTTTTCTGTGCAGATTATACTTTATGAGATAATTACAATAATGGAGTATTCATTTACATGCTAATGCTACTGTGGAATTTGCACCCGTTTTTTCTAAAAAATTAGACTTTTTTTCCAGAGTTCTAGGGACGTGTGCAATAGTTCTTGTTTACGATAAGCAGTAATCACTGAAACGTAAAAACAACAAATTGAATGTGCAGCGGATAGAATATCTGTCAAGACCTAAGAAAAATGTATATTTCTCGAATAACGGGCACAAGTAAGACAGCTTATCAGATATTCCAAATTTTTTTTCGGGCAATTACATAGAAATATTCACATGAACTCTAGAACTATAGTATATGTACACAGAACCCCAAAAACAATGTGTATTTCTCAAAACAAATGATGCCAATTTACAGTAACGTGACAATGGATTCCACATTACTGCATTTAACTGATAAATTATAATCTGCAAAGAAAAATATCATTAGGATTTCCTGTAGAACTCTTTGACAGCTATTTAGAACTGTGATCAGAACTATGTTTGTGCTAATAGGCAAATAATTATTTAAAAAAAACTAAAAAAACTCAAGTTTGTGGTAATTTTTACTATTTTTTCGGCGAAATTCTGCAGAACTATTCAAATTTTGTACAGAGAACTTCAGAACTATTGCATATCTGTCTAGAACTCTGAAAAAAATTTACATTTTTGAAAAAAGGGGTGCCAACTTCACAGCTCTCCCACTATTCAGAATTGCGATATTTCACGAAATCCTGCAGAACTATTTAAATTCTGTACAGAGAACTCTAGAACTATTGCATATCAGTCTAGAACTCTGAAAAAAATTTACAATTTTGAAAAAAGGGGTGCCAACTTCACACGACTCAGGCGCAATTTTGTGTAGTTTTTCTCCCTATTTACGCAATTAGCTCGTGAATTATTATCTGGGCAAAAAAATATCATTAGGATTTTCTGCAGAACTCTTTGAGAGCTATTTAGAACTGTGATCAGAACTATGTTTGAACAATTAGGCAAAAGATTATTTGGAAAAAACTAAAATTTGTTACAATTTTTTGTAATTTTTTCTCGAATTAGTGCAGAACTATTTAAATTTTGTACAGAGAACTCCAGAACTATTGCATATCTGCCTAGAACTCTGAAAAAAATTCACATTTTTGAGAAAAGGGGTGCCAACTTCACAGGACTCTCAGCCTCCCCTCCACGCTACCCTCTGACGTGCGAGAGGCACCCTTAAGCCAGCGAACCGCCTGACACCTGCTAGCATCTTACGGAACTACAAGGGGAGAGTGGTTTAGGGTGGGCTGCTTCTCTGTCGTGGCCACCTGTTATTTTTTGTGGCCGCTCAGTAAGGGGCGGGTGCCTCCGGAGCCGCGATGTGACGGTTGGCCCCTCTGCGACATACCCACCGTCTCTTCCCTGCACGTCTCCTGCCAGCTGCGGCGTTTTAGCCGTGCGTGCTGGAGCGCCGTGCTGCTGTGCGCGCGGCCGTTCGTCGTTGGGGGTTCGAGTCCCCCTACGGCATGGGTGTTTGTGCTGTCCTTAGGTTAGTTTACCTTAGTTTAAGTAGTTTGTGAGCTACGGACTAATAACCTAGATGTTGAGTCTGATAGATTTACAAACATTTGAACATTCTCCTGCCACACCCAAATCTCCATACGCCACGCTGTCTCTTTCCTATTACCACAGCCTATTTGTTCTGTAATGCTCGCAGCCACAATACTGTATTTCCGCATCAGGGAGAACGGACCATGAGGTATTGAGACACAATTGAATGCGGAAATACAGTATTGTGGCTGCGAGCGTTACAGAACAAATAGGCTGTGGTAATAGGAAAGAGAGAGCGTGGCGAATGGAGATTTGTGTGTGGCGGGAGACGTGCAGGGAAGAGTCCTCTGCAGTCGGGCTGCTCACAGAGTCCTCGGTGGCGGAGTGGTCAACGCGTCTGCCTAGTACGCAGAAGATCCCGGGTTCGTATCCAGGCCGGGCACAAATTTTCATTTGCCGCACCTTGGTATTCCATCTAAACCTAGTACAGTGCAGCCATAACTGATAGTAAATAGCGATTTATTTCATTCATTGAACCGTGTAACGTCGTCAAAAATGTATAATTGTATACAAGTCGAGGCTGGGCTCCTGACAACAATTGTGTCTCGATACCTCATGGTCCGTTCTCCCTGATGCGGGAATACAGTATTTTAATGAAATAAAAGGTTTCCGCTTGGTAGGCGATGTGAGATGTTTCTTTTATTAAACTTCAAAACATATCGATGGGACATCATCAGTGCAGAATTGCAAGTCATGATGACCTATGTGCTCTGCTTAAAACATTTTTATCAGCCATGTCATAAAAAAAAAAAAAAAAAAAAACATTTAAAAGGTGTTGCCGGTACAAGTCACTTGTACCGGCAAGACCTTTTAAATGTTTTTTTTTTTTTTTTTTATGACATGACTGATAAAAATGTTTTAAGCAGAGCACATAGGTCATCATGACTTGCAATTCTGTTCTGCACTGATGGTGTCCCATCATAGGGACGAAATCGATATGTTTTGAAATTTAATAAAAAGAAACATCTCACATCGCCTACCAATCGGAAACCTTTTATTTCATTAAAATACTGTATTCCCGCATCAGGGAGAACGGAATCTGCTCGCACTATTCATTCACGAGATCTAGAAGCCAGTGGATACTGACTTCCAGATAGATGCAGTCTTTACTTGGATCAGGCGTTCGATACGGTTTCCCATCGTCGCCTCATAAAAAGTAAATAAATAAATAAATACAATTTTTAATGTGAACATACGGAATAACAGACCAACTGTACGACTGGATTGAAGATCCGCTGCTTTTCACAATACACGTCTACATACATACTCCGCAATCCACCGTAAGATGCGTGGCGGAGGTTACACTGTACCACTAGTAGGCACATCCTTTCCCATTCCACTCCCAAATAGAACGAGGGGAAAAAAGCGTGTCTTTATGCCTCTGTACGGGCCCTAATTTATCTTGTCTTTGTGGTCTTTAGGCGAAATATAAGTAGGTGGCAGGAACATTGTTCTACACTCAACTTCAAATTCCGGTCCTCTAAATTTCCGCCAGCGATAACCATTTGAGTTCCCGGAACATATCCGTGACATTCGCGCATTGGTCGAACCTACCAGTAATTAACCTATCTGATCGCCTCTGAACTGCTTCCATGTCTTCTTTTAAACTGATCTTCTGCGGGTCCAAAAAAACTTGAGTAATACTCAAAACGTGCTCGTACAAGCGTTTTATACGCGGTCTCCTTTACAGATGATCTTCCCAAAATTTTCCCAATAAACTGAAGTCGGATGTCTGCCTTACTCACAACTGCCCTTACATGTTCGTTCCGTTTCATATTGCTCTGCGATTTTAACGCCCACATATTTGAACGACGTGACTGCGTCAAGAAGCTCACTACTAATTCTGAATTCGAACATCATTGGATTGTTTTTCCTACTCATGCGCATCACCTTACATTTTTCTACAGTAAGAGCTAGCTGCCATTCTTCTCATCAACTAGCAATTTCGTCCAAGTCATCTTGTATGCTATTACAGTCAGTTAAAGACGACACCCTCCCATACACCACAGCATCATCAGCAAACAGACGCAAATTAAAAGTTGTTCTGTCCATCAGATCATTTATATAGATAGAAAATAATAGCGGTCCTATCACACTCCTCTGGGACATGCCTGACGATACACTCGTCTCTGATGAACACTCGCCGTCGAGAACATACAGCGTTTTATTACTTAGGAAGACTTCCAGCCACTCACAAATCTGTGAACATATTCCATATGCTCGTATCTTCGTTAGCAGTCTGCAGTGTGGTAGCGCGTCAAATGCCTTTTTGAAATCGAGAAAAACACAATATGCATGTTGCCCTTCATCCATGGCTCACAAGATGTCATGCGAGAAAAGGGCAAGCTGAGTTTCACACGAAAGATATTTCCTAAACCCGTGCTGATTCATAGAAAGAAGCTAATCCGTCTCAAGGAAATTTACTATATTCGATCTGAGAATATGCTCCAAAATTCTGAAGAAAACCGATGTCAGCGATATTGACCTGTAATTATCTGGGCCAGTTCTTTTACCATTCTTATAAACGGGAGTCACCTGCGCTTTTTTACACTCACAAGGAACTTTGCGCTGAATTAAAGATTCGCGATAAATGCAAACTAAGTAAGGGGCCAATGCCGCAGAATACTCTTTGTAACATCGAACTGGTATTCCATCCGGACCAGGAGACGTTTTTGTATTTAGCTCTCTCAGCTGCTTCTCTACACGGGAAATACCTGTTACTATGTCCTCCATTTGCGAGTTAGAGCGTTGAACAATTGATGGTACGTGTGTACGGCCCTCTTGCGTGAAAGATTTTTTCAAAGATTAAATTTAGAACTTCAGTTTTCCGTTTGCTTTCTTCTATTACTGCCCCGGAATGACCAACGAGTGACTGGATAGAGGCCTTTGGCCCGCTTATCGATTTTACATAGTACCAGAATTTTTTCGGATTCTCGGAAAGATCATAAATGATCTCGTAGCAAACTTCGAAAATTCACTGCGGCTTTTGCGGATGTTGCTGCTGTAGCTTATCGATAAGTCGCAATATTTTAAAAGTATAGCGAAATGCAGGAAGATAGTCGCATGGTATAGGAAACGACAATTCACCGTCAACATAAACAAATCTAAAGTGTTGCATTTCCGTAGAAAGCGGTATCCTGCATTACATAATTATGCAAGGACACATACTGCAAGCAGTTACTTCCACAGAATATCTGCGAGTAGACATAAAGAGCGATTTGAAATGAAAATACCATATACAGTTTGTCGTGCGTAAGGCAAACACCGGACTGAGATTCATTGGAAGAATCGCCGAGAACTGTTGTAGGTGTTGCGATGTTCGAATACATAGAGCAGCCTAACTTACGCTCCCCAGTTAACAGGTAGACCTACCTGAGAATCTCCTGCTGCTATCACCGTCGCCAGTATCAAACCTCTCCTTTTGTGGCGAGGGTTTCCGTTTGCTATTTAATGGATAACTAGCTGAAAACCCGATATTGCCCGGGTTTTATTTATTTATTCGAGCCTTGAGTTAGTACTTTTCCTATCCACTCTCTGTCTGTCCATTTCCTTATTTTCTAAAAACATGTTACATTTATCAGAGAATATATAAGAAATCACACGTAAAAATGCACTCGTTACGAAGAATCCAATCACGAAATTCGACAATGATGATTGTAATAATATCACAATCAATCACTTGATGTCATGCGCGAAACGTCAAATCGATTTTTTTAAAGAGATGTATTAAACGAAATTTCTTTTTTACTGCTTTATTTATTTATTCTTATATTTCCTTATTCATATGTTTATCCTTACAGAGAAAGAGCTGCAGACATTGTAGCACGCATAGACCAAAGATATGGTCTGTGGCATCACGTTTCGTTGTATGTAACCTCCTTGCTATAGATTCGCAAACGTCATCGCTGGACTTCAGTCCGAATTTTTTTTAATAATTTGACGACTTTCAACCATCATATCTTCCACCCCCTTATAGGAATCAGCATGGAACTGCTATGGTGTACAACGGGAGACTTCGGACAACAATTACAGACTATTCGTTTGCGTTCTGTGGTTTTCGCTGCAGAGCGAAATATTAACACACACAAATGCGTAGAATTTTATATACACCGATAACTTTATATCCCAATATACTCGACCTTTTTATCATTATCAATCCTCAAGCAACAATGCAACCAATAAAACCATTTTCAAAGAGTACAGATAATTTTCAAAGAGTAATTAGTGATCCGCATTTCGCGTTATATTCTTCAAATTACTAAATATGTATCAGATCGCTATAAAACCGTGCCTAAAACATTCCTCAGGTATAAATTAGTAACTGTACAAATATTTAAGTCCTGCGTCTTGTCGTTCGGACGTGATAAACGTACACCGAACAGACATTCACATTTATAAATATAGATAATGATAGTAACAGGGAAAGAGTACAGACCAGAGGTTGGACAGTTAAGTTAAAATAAATGGTCATCATATTCTGCAACTGACACATTACAAGGTGAAGTAGCTTGTTACACTCGATAATACAGTCAAACACAAGATATAAAACACAACCTGACACTGAGAACGTCTTGCTGCAGGACACGTTAAAAATGAAACACGTACTGAAGTACCTAAATGATGGTTCTATTAACTCGTCCAGCCCGTAATGAGAATGAGAGAATATTGAAGTTAACTTTTAGCCAAGCGAATGAACAACTGAGGCCAGGCAGGGCTAGTGCTACAGCGAGAGCAGGTTTAAACTTCCGAGCCTACCGTCCTTTATACAAACCGTTGCATTTGTATGCACTCGCGGGGAATCAATCGCGGACACGTACGCGTCGAGACGGAAAAATCCGTGGCTGCTGCAGCAAATCAGTACCAAGATCTACATCGATGGAAACTTCCGCACAAGAGTAGTTCGTTCAAGGCTAGCAAGCGACAGAGGCCGAGGAGCTTCTGTTAGCCTGTATGTCGAACCACAGTATTCGTCTTATAGCTAAATTAGGAACTTGCAGCCAACCTCTATAGAGGAAGCACTAACATTGGTTCCGGCCTGTGCGGTCTGGTTTGCCGCACAGTAGGCTGCTGTCCTACAGAGGCGGGAAGCGGCCCGGCGCACACTTGACGCTCCAGAGGCAGGCGCAGAGGGGGGCAGCGCAGCTGGCAACACAGCACGTGCTGCATGTCCACTGCAAAAGCTCTCCATGCAATTACATTCAATTCCTGAATCTCCTTCAAAAGTCAATTAATTTAATTTGTGTGTGTGTGTCTGTATTCTGATAAAGTGAGTATAAGAGCAGTGGAAGGCCTGTTTCGGCCGCGGTGGCCGAGGGGAATGAGGCGCTCCAGTCACAGTCTGCACGGCCACTACGCTCGGGGGTTGTAATCCCCCCTTGGGCTTGGATATTTGTGCCGTCCTTAGTGTTAAGTAGTTTGTAAGTTTAGGGACTGATGACCCCGTAGTTAAGTCCCATAAGCTGTACAAACATGTGGATTTTTTTTAGGCCTGTTGTCAACAGGAAACAGTGACGAATATATGGCGAACTTGTCTGGTCTATGGAAGTTCATTATAAGCTCTTGAGCTATTCTTATTAAACAGACGACTGTTCAAAGAGAGTCACATGATGAGTAAGAAGGACTTAACACAGAAGTTCAAATGTTTGTAGAACTTATGGGACTTAACTACGGGGTCATCAGTCCCTAAGCTTACAAACTACTTATGAACTAGCTAAGACTAAGGACGGCACAAATATCCACGCCCGAGGGGGGATTCGAAACCCCGACCGTAGTAGCCGTGCAGACCGTGACTGGAGCGCCTCAGTCCCCTCGGCCACCGCGGCCGGCCACAGAAGTAAAATAGTGCGTGACATGTCATACCCACTAAAGAAAAATTAGGGATATGTTTTAGGAATGTAATTAAAACAGATTTATCATTCATTTCTTTTATAATTCAGAGAAACAAGTGTCACTGCAAATTCAATAATTGAAAGACCCTTTATACAAATGATATATTTAATCATGATTGTGGTGTAGTATATACGATCAGAAAAACTTTTCTTCTTGGCGTCACCTGGTACGCTTTTCATATGTCTTAGATTGAAAGATAAATCGATATGACATTTTTTTTGCAAATCATAGTTTCCTTGTTTAACTGCATTTTCATGCAAAGTGTTTCCTTACTTAGTTCTTTATTCGTAGCTCTTTCATGGTGCTGAGTACTAAGATACTGACGTCTACTTTTTTTTCTTCTTCTTCTTCTTTGACGGCAGCTGTACTTGTATGTCTAGCATTTTATTACACTGCATTCCTATTTCGTCCCTATTATTATTTCTAATGTTAATTACCATCAGCATCCATCATATATGTTAGTAATTAGTGAAGCTAAGCAAGTACTTTTGCAATTGTTGAATTTCTGAAGGTAGTATAGAAATCAGGTTGAGGAATACTGACGAGAGACGTTCCTAACATCATCTATGGTTTAACAGTGGACTAAAGCTCCACGAAGGGGTGGATATTGTGTTTCAAGAAATGGAAGAAGGTCCCTGATGGTAAAGAAGAATCGTTGCAAGTCCCTTCTGGCTTCGCCGAACTTTTTAAGTAGTAAAGGGAATTTCAGCTTACATAGAGCTGCCATGCCTGTCTCAATGTTTACTGAAATCAGAGACTATATACTGTAAAAATACACAATCAACATCTTCGGTTTATGAATCTCCATGTCTATTTCAGGAAGTTGTTCATTTCCTGCTTGGACCTGTATCGGCAGCGTACGAAGAAGAGTCACGAGGCAGCTCCGCGCTCGGCACAGCAGGCGGTAACAGCCGCGCGTGTGGCGCGTAGCTGCCGATCTCATCGCGTCAAACGTATCTCACGTATTTTCTCGAGAATCGAAAGAGATATGGCTCTCCTTCCACCGTTAAAAACAATTTCGACATGTTAGCTACATTTCGTACGCAGTAATGTATGGTGTAGAAAGCACAAAACGCAAACTGGCCACCGAATACTTTTTCACTACAAACTCTTCAAAATATGCGCGGCATTGTACTGTATTTTTTGTTATAACAGTAACTATGGACAGTAACGAAAAGAAAACCAGTCCAATATCATGCGATGGCTTTTGGCTATAAGATACAGAAAAATATTTTTTTTTTTTTTTTCCCCTACGGAATAGTTTCTGCAAAATCGATTGAGGAAGCTGCGTTAGCGCACAACACGCACATATAGGAAAAGTATGTTTTTTTAATTTTTTTACGCATTAAGTAAAAGTGTTACAAAGAAACTAAATACAGCGAAGGATAGGGGTTATATTCGTCTACATAAAACAATTTTTTTTTCGAAGCATATCGGATGATTTGAACTTTGCGGCAGAGGTGGAACAGCCGCGGTGGAGTAGCCGAGCGGTCTAAAGCATCTCGCTGCGGAGCGCGCGGTTGCTCGCCGTGGAGGTTCGAGTCCTCCCTTGGGCATGGGTGTGTGTGTGTTTGTCCGTAGGTTAGTTTACTTAGGTTTAAGTAGTTTGTAAGCTACGGACTGATGACCACGCAGTTGTTCCGATAGATTTACAAACATTTGAACATTTAGAGGTGGAACAGAGGCGCAGGGAAACAGTGCACCTCGGACAACCGGACAGAGGCCTGGCCGAGGAAACGCCTGCCCTCCGCCTCGGATGCGTCAAGTGTGCGCTGCCCCATGGAAAGCATGCGTTACAGACGGCTGCAGGCCTATTCTCTGCCTGTGCTGCGTCAAGTGTGCGCCGGGCCTAAGGGCGCTCAAATGGTGGCCTTCTGGCGCGACCAAGCCGAACCCATCGTTTAAAGTAACCCTTGGAACGGCCCTTGTCGCTATTCGCCATATTACGAATCTATAATAGTAATTAATATGGGATCCGGAAAAATATTCCGTCTCCATGAGACGACAGTCCTCTGGTTAGGCAAGCACTCTGTGACATTAGATTGACTGGAAAAAATTGTTTTGTGTGTTTAATTGGCGATTAATTTTATCGACTTTCACAATTTTAATCGGGCCGCGCCTTGTAACCTATCACTCCAGTCGCAATTTTGCGTACTGTTTGAATCCATAATCAGAAAGTTAATAACTATTTAATTAATGCACTCTCTGTGTGATAAATAGTGGGCTAAATAGAACACTGGCAACTTTGAGTTCGGCTGAGTCTCAGCTCTGTCATCAAAGGAAGTAGGTTGCAAAACACTCGTTCGGTCGACGCTTGACTATTGCTCATCAGTGTGGGATTCGTATCAGGCTGGGTTAATAGAGGACATAGAGAAGAGCCAATGCAGAGCACCACACTTCGCTACAGGCTCATTTAGTAAGTACGAAAGCGCCTTAGGGATTACTAGCTGAAAGCCAGGCGTTGCCCGGGTATTTATTTATTTATTTATTCGAACCTTGAGTTAGTAATTTTCCTATCCACTCTCTGTCTGTCCATCTCTTTTTTCTAAAGACATGTTACATTTATCAGAGAATATATAAGAAATCACAGGTAAAAATGCACTCGTTTTGAAGAATCCAATCACGAAATTCAACAATAATGATTGTAATAATATCATAGATGGATTACTTGATGTAATGCACGAAACGTCAAATCGATTTTTTTAAAGAGATGTATTAAACGAAATTTCTTTTTTACTGCTTTATTTCTTTATTCTTATATTTCCTTATTCGTATTCTTATCCTTACAGAGAAAGAGCATGATATGGTCTGTGGCATCACGCTTCGCTGTATGTAACCTCCTTGCTATAGAGTTGCAAACGTCATCGCTGGCCTTCAGTCCGAATTTTTAAAAATAATTTGACGACTTTCAACCACCACATCTTCCACCCCCTTATAGCTGTCGGCATGGAACTGCTATGGTGTACAACGGGAGACTTCGGACAACAATTACAGACTATTCGTTTGCGTTCTGTGGTTTTCGCTGCAGAGCGAAATATTAACACACACAAATGCGTAGAATTTTATATACACCGATAACTTTTCATCTCAATATACTCCACCCTTTTATCATTATCAACCCTCAAGCAACAATGCAACCAATAAAACCATTTTCAAAGAGTAAATATAATTTTCAAAGAAACATTATTGTTCCGCATTTCACGTTATGTTCTTCAAATTACTAAATATGTATCAGATCGCTATAAAACCGTGCCTAAAACCTTCCTCAGGTATAAATTAGTAACTGTACAAATATTTAAGTCTGTGCGTCTTGTCGTTTGGACGTGATAAGCGTCGTACACCGAACAGACATTCACATTAATATATATATATATATATATATATATATATATATATATATAGATAGATAGATAAATAGCTATCCGATCGCCATAAAACCGTGCCTAAAGCCTTCCCCGGGTAGACATTAGTAACTGTACAAATTTATAGCTCTTTATGTCTAGCGGTTCAGACGTGATAAACGTTCACCGAAGAGACATTCACATTTATAGATATAGATTAGGAACTTCCAGTGACAGACGCTGCGAGAGAGATGTTCTGTATCGCAGTACGACCTGCTCACAAAGTTCAGAGAGTATACTTCTCTCGAGGAATCAACCATTATCTTGCTTCCTCCTACGTATATCTCGCGAAAAGAGCACAAGCATAAAATTATAGATATCAGAGGCCACACGGAGACGTACAGGCAATCGATTTTTTTTTTTTTTCGCGGCTGGAATAGGAGGAAGTAATAATGGTGCGCATAGTGCTCTCCGCCACACACCATAAGGCGGCTTGCGGTGTATGGCTGCAGCTGTACATCTCCACCAGATCAGTTTAATCGAAGACATGGAAACAATTCACAAGGAAGGAAGATTAGGGTTTAACGTTCCGAAGCAATTCAGACTCGAGTTGCTAGGATTGCTAATGATAGGTCCGATCAATACGCACGAGTTTCAAAGATGCTTCGGGAACTCAAATGGAAATCGCTGGAGGGAAGGCTACGTTCTTTTCTAGAAACACTTCTGAGCAAATTTTGAGGTCCGGATTTCGAATTTCACTGCAAAACGACGTTTTTCCCTCGTTCAGTTTGGGAGTGGAACAGAATAGGAAGCGACTAGTTGGTTGAGTTTCTAAACGGATTAAACTACGATGGTCAACAGTCAAATGTTTGTAATTCTATGGGACCAAACTAGGTTTGTCATCAGTCCCTAGACTTACAAACTACTTAAAGTAAGTTAAACTAACCTAAGGACAACACACACATCCATCCCCGAGTGAGTATTCGAAACCCCGACGCGGGAGACAGTGCGATCCGCAACGTGGCGCTCCAGACCGCTCGGCTACTCCCGCGCGGCGGTCAACAGACCCGAAGTGACTAGTAGTGGTACCAGATACCCTCCGCCACGCACCTTACGGTGGCTTGCGGAGTATACAGGGTGTTTCACTAAGTGTGTTTGCCTCTGTAACTCATAAAATAATAGGTGACGGGAAATTTTAATGCGGTAGGTCAACACAAGAAATGTTACACTTTCTGCGGAGCTATGAACATAGTTTATTGTATCATTTTCCAAAGAGTTACACCACAAAATATAATTTTGTAAATGGAACAATAGTTTTTCTATCGTGTATTGGATTCGTTTAAACCAGCTGCGTCCAAATCAATTTATACTACATACCTATCACTGTTAGTTTAGGAGCTACAACCCTTCAAAGTTCCGGGGGCGGAGTCTGCGATAGCGTAGCTGACTGGCCGAGTGGTTATCCCCTGGGGCACGGCCCACTGTCTCATGACCACCAGCCAGTCAGCAACGCTGTCGTAGCCTCCGCCCCCTAAACTTTGAAGGGTTGTAGCTCCCAGACTAACAGTAATAGGAATGTAGTTTAAATTGATTGGACGCAGCTGGTTTCAACGAATCCAATACACGATAGAAAAAACTATTCTTCCATTAAAAAATTATATCTTTGTGCTATAACTCTTTGGAAAATGATACAATAAACTATCTTCGTAGCTCCGCAGAAAGTGTAACATTTCATGTGTTGACCTACTGCATTAAAATTTACCGTCACCTATTATTTTATAAGTTACAGAGGCAAACACACTTAGTGAAACACCCTGTATATAGATCTGTTCCAACTCAGTACGATCGGGAGAATTTTTGTCCTATGTAAGTAAGAATGATTTATCACGACAGATTGATGGCGAATGGAAAGCAAAGAGGAATTTTCTACATTAATTTGTCATGAAGTTTTCAAAAGTGCGCATATTCCGCTGTTGAATGAAAGATTCGGTATGAAATATTTCTCCGCAATTCCCTTTCTGCCAAGAGTGCTAGTGCTGTCAGATAATGACGATGATAGACGCGAGCTGCCAGCGCCCAGGACTCGGCGTATTGCAGAGCTTCTAGAATTATCTCGTATGATGCAGGCAATCAATACTAGCGATGCCAGCACGCAGGCGCGCCCGGGCTAGCTGGCGTATCGGCTTTAGCCCGTCTAGACGAGCTAGGCGTGGCCCTGGCAACAGGTCCGGGAAACATGGCTCCGTCTAGCACTTCCTACTCGTGCGTCACCCTGCAAAGCAAGCGCAGTGCATCCACTGAACCGTTCAAATACTGATAATTGACGATAGAGCTGCCACTGGTTATTGCTGTCTTTGAACGATGGCAAACTTCCAGAATGAAACTTTTCACTCTGCAGCGGAGTGTGCGCTGAAAAAATCCTCAAATGTTTGTTAAGCTTATGGGACTTAACTACGGGGTCATCAGTACCTAAACTTACAAACTACTTATCAACTACCTTATACTAATGACGGCACAAATATCCATGCCCGAGGGGGGGATTCGAACCCCCGACCGTAGTGGCCGTGCAGACCGTGACTGGAGCGCCTCAGTCCCCTCGGCCACCGCGGCCGGCGTGTGCGCTGATATGAAACTTACTGGCAGATTAAAATTGTGTGCCGGAACCGGGACTCGAACATGGGACCTTTGCCTTTCGCGGGCAAGCGCTCTACTGACTGAGCTATCCCGACACGACTCACGATGCCGCCTCACAACCTTACTGCCGCCAGTACCTCGCCTCCTACTTTCCAAACTTCACAAAAGCTCTCCTGCGAACCATGCAAGACTAGCACTCCTGGAAGAAAGGATATGGTGGAGACATGGCTTAGTCACAGCCTAAGGGATGTTTCCAGAGTGAAACTTTCACTCTGCAGCGGAGTGTGCGCTGATTTGAAACTTTTTGGCAGATTAAAATTGTGTGCAGGAACCGGGACTCGAACCTGGGACCTTTGCCTTTCGCGGGGAAGCGCTGAACTTCATCCTGAAGCAATATTTCTTTGTGATGAACCTCGGTTGCATTTATCCGGGTACGTGAACTCGCACAGCAATCGACGGAGTTGCTCTGCAAATCATGTGTCACATCGAGAGAGCCACTGCAAGATATGAAAATAGGGATGCGATGCAGAAATTAGGAGAAGACTTGAAAGAAAAAGAGGCTATATGAGACAAAATCGTGAATTTGACAAAATGGATTTTACTTATACTTGGTAATTAATGTTTATAGTTACAATATTAAAATGTTTTATTTTCAAGTAAAGCGTACTATGGATCGAGTTTCCAAACGAAATTACAAACATTATACTGTAACAATATAAAGAACTTACGGTAGGTGGAATTGAAATGAAAAGTTTAGAATACAGAAAAAAAAATTGTAAAGAGGACAAGTGAATGGAACATGTTTAAAAAAAATTCACATACACGTAACGCTTTTGTAAAACTGGATGTAGCCGTTATGTCATCGTTGCAATCAGATGTTTCTTGTTTTCTTCGAACATGTGGCTTGTAGGCTGCAGGGCAGGTAGCTGCATCTCCTTGATAATCTGCTGCTTTCTTCATATCGAAAAAGTCAGACGCATTCATGTTATCGACCATAAATGACTTTACTTGTCTTGATTTCGGCATCATGTCCCTATTTTTATTTTATTTTATTTATTTGTTTTTCCACACTGAACTTGATACATGTCAGTAGGCTGGCAGCAGCATTAAGTGCTGCTCTTCAGTCGAGAGAACGTAAAATATATCAACATGAAGAATTAAAACATGAAACAGTCCCTAATATCTGGAACAATACGTTTTGTACGGTAAGTCTTTTTTCTATTCTCAATAAGAGCGAAATTTCTGTCGCAGCTTAAGAAGGAGTGAATGGATAGATGAAACTTGTAATTTATTTCCTCAAAAAGTCTTTTCTAACTAGGTACATCTAGAGAAAGTGGATGAGACTGACTCAGCCATTTATATCTGAAATGTGGAGAAACTTTCGAAACAAAGAGCCTTTCATATGTTAACGGGAGTGGTTGCTACACTGCCTGCCATCTGTTGAGTGCATTTGGTACTACATTTACAGTCGTGGCAGTTTGTGCTTTAGGTAGGGAATAGGGCAAGGCATGTAGATCCCATTTCACATAAAACATTAATATTCCTTATTAGGACAATTATAGTCCATTTTTATTCAAAACCGCAGTGGATTGGCCGAGGGCTCTAAGGCGTCTTGCTGCGGGGGCGCGGTTGCTCGCCTTCGGAGGTTCGAATCCTCCCTCGGGCATGGGAGTACGTATTGTCCTTAGGTTAGTTTAGTTTAAGTAGTTTGTAGGCCTACGGACTAGTAGCCACAGAAGTTAAGTCCCTTAGATTTACCAACATTTGAAAACTTTTATTTCAAGCCTTCAATTCTAATTACTGGAGCGATCTTTTTTATCTCAGTCTGCTTGTTTACGTAACCAGCCGCGGCGGATTAGCCGTACGCACTGGGGCGAAGTGCTGCGGTGCCGGTGGCCGAGGGGACAGAGGCGCTCCAGTCACGGTCTGCACGGCCACTACGGTCGGGGGTTCGAATCCCCCCTCGGGCATGGATATTTGTGCCGTCCTTAGTCTTAGTTAGTTAATAAGTGGTTTGTAAGTTTAGGGACTGATGACCCCGTAGTTAAGTCCCATAAGCTATACAGACATTTGAACATTTTGCTGCGGTGCGCGCGGACGTTCGCCATCGGGGGTTCTAGTTCCCCCTCTGGCATGGGTGTTGTCATTAGATTAGTTTACCTTAGTTTAAGTTGTTTGTAAGCTACGGACTAACGACCAAGTAGTTGAGTCCGATAGATTTACAAACATTTGAACATTTGATTTGATAAATACAGCATTGCTTCGTCAGGAAAAAGAGCTTTTCAGTGTGAAATTAAGCGCCATACTGGAGTCTGCCTATTCAGCAATGGTTCCAGCGAAAGATACTTGTACCATTCGTGAAACGCTCCGTATTTCTTGATATGCGAGATCAATACTCTAAAAATATAAATAAGTAAATGAATACAAATTCCCTAACGAACATTCTTCCGAGCCGCACACTAGATACAATGAATAATTTATAGCTACTCTGATCACACAGTAATTGTATTTCGATGACTATAGCAGCCACAAGTTATAAAATTTTGAGTTCTGCACACCAGGTTACGCAAGAGTAGCACAAGTAGTGAACTCTGCCTGAACTATGTATAACTATCGACCGTGTGGATGCACAGAGAAAGATACCAATCCCAAGAGAGAATCCCTTACTGTTGCTGTGGTGGTTTTCAATACTAAGACTGGTTTGATGCAGTTCTGCACGCTACTCTACGCCAGTCTCACAGTTTTCTTGTAAATTGACGACGTTTTTCGTGTATTTTTAGGAATGGAACAAATTATCCTGTTTTTACATGACTTCCAACAGGAAAATATATTTTGCACACTGAGTGTTTCACATTTAGGTGCTATAATAATAATAATAATAATTTAGTGTGGCTCATTGGCCTGGTGCAAGTCTTTGAATTGGACGCCACTTCGGCGCCTTGCGTGTCCCTAACCTATCCCAGTTATCCAACCGAGAAAAGGGGACCTACAGCTTAACGTGAAATCCTCACATCGTTGAGAGGTCCGGCCGGGTTTCGAACCCCCAGTCGAGCGCTTCACGACAAGACCACCGAGCCCAACATTTAGAGCAATGCTCAGAGGCGAATAATGATCATTAAGAATGTTCCACAATAAGTTATTTGTAAGGAAGTAGATAGTTTTCGAATTTCTCATAAAAATACTTATTGATTCCTGAAAACAGTTTTCAAGTTTCGTGCTTATTCATTTTTACACACTGTATTATAAAACAATCTATTAAGTTCAGAATTGATCTTAAACAACGAATTACGTAATTTTAATATGAAATAAATTTTACTTACGCCTATATTACGGAAGCCCTAGTATTGAGACATGCAGTGGGCTGGGTAACTACTTCCGGTCTGGCGTCGAGTCCTCGCCGCGGGCACAGAATAAAAGAGACAGCTGAGACGCTACCCGCCTACATTAGCGTACAGCCAGTGAAGTCACGGAAGCCATCTTGGATGGGTGTAGAAACGCAGGTGGGCCGATAAATGCTTAGTTCTTTAAATGGCGCTCGACTCAATTACATCGTCATTTGAAACCCTTAGGATAGGAAAAGATTACCAATTTTTCACGAAGACAGGTGAATACTGAAGGAATGCAACAGTGTTCTTAGCAAGTACAATACGTATTGTGTTTATATAAAAACAAAAATTAAAACTATTACTTTTATATGAAATGAAAATTGCGGCATGAAATAGTAAGTTGCCTGCCACTCTTTTTGTTTTGTGGTCAGGAAATTTTCGTCAGCGAGAAAGTTGTAGCTAATGAAATGAACTTTTCTTTTTATTTAAACAACTTTTTATAGCTTCCTAGTTTTCTCACAAATTTGGATAGAATAGAGCGGTGGAACCTTTCAAACTCTACTCATTACTTTTAGCGAGCTTGCCGACCAGAGAGCACAGATTCTGTTGCCCAATCACCTTGTACTTTGTGACCAATTTCGATAAACATGTTTTAATTTGGGATCCATTTTTTGTATTAAATAATTATGACTCAAGACTATATTTTATTACTAACTAGCTGACCCACCCCGGCTTTGCACAGATAATCTTTCAACTTATTTCACTCCAGAACAGCAGAACGAATCGTAAGGCAGTTTGTTTCAATTTCTTCGTTATAATTCTGGGATCAACCTAGACTATATTAAATGTAATACGAAAATGAGAAATAATTGAAATAAATATAATAATGTAGAATGGTTTACCACTTCCTCACTTTCGTGACCACTGTAGCGTAAACTACAGATTGAGACCTGAGCCAAAGTACATAGGCTACAATTATAGAACTCAGGACGATTAAAAGAAGGAAAAAAAAAAAGGCCGCGAGATCATATGTCTTAACTTTTACAGATCTTCCACAATCAGGGCCGGCGCAAGCCCAAGTGCCGCCCCGTGCGAGCTGCTAAATTGCCGTCCCCACCCCCTATTTTTTTACAAAACGTTTGTGGAATTTTATTTAAACAAATCTGCAGGAAATGTCAGCAATCAGTAGCAATTTGTGTTTTTACTTTTCATATCTACCTAGGTTTCGGCCACTGAGTGGCCAGTCTCAATGCTTGTAAATATGTACTTACATCTAAACCGTCATGTTGACAGTTACGTTTAGCATGACGGATAGATGTAAACATAACTCAAAGCATTGAGAATAGCCACACTGTGCACGAAATCTATACAGATCTAGAAAATATAAACAAAAATTCCGACTGGAGTCAAACCTGATTGAAGAAATGTAGCTAATTTGAATAAGCCTTGTGAATTTACAAAAATGTTCAAATGTCTCTGAAATCTTACATTACTATCGGATACACTATTCAGGAGATGAAGTCATAAGAATTGAGCGGCGTGAAATTGAATTTCAGGCCGATTTCACTTCAGATGCAGGTTATACAGTCAAAGAGTGGGGCGGAAAACAATGGAGAGAGGAAGAAATAAGGAGACGGAGTAACATAATGATGCAATAAAATACAAACCCGGTCATCGACGGGTACTAATGCTAGTCGAAATATATTAACTCAATGCACTGCGGTTGTTCATTTCAAAGAACTGACACTCGACATGTGTCGTAATTTCCATGTGTCAGATCTTTTGTGTGTGATTATGTAATAAGGGGTAACAAATTAGTCATCGCCGTATAACTTCACTTTTCTTCAATTTATTTTCATTCTACCTATTGGGACGACGCATGCTTATTTGCCGACTTGCCATTTTTTGAAATAACAAGTCATAAGAAAAATAAATTTTCCTATTCTGCAATACTAATTGTACATTATATGAAAAGCACTTACCTATTACATCCAAGTTGCAAGAAATTCAGACGCACCAATTCTTCTGTTCTTACGAAACGCAATGCAAGTGTTTTTGACCAATCTTGACTCCGTCGGCCAACTACCAAAACGAATTCTGCAGTTTTCGTTGTAGAGAACGCAACAATACATATTACCTGGAAGGGCGAAGAGGTGACGCGGCAGTGCCAGGAACTAGGTCACGTGACGAGGTACAGCGAGGCTACGGTTCAGCTAGCGCCCAAGAAGATTAAGCAAGAAGCTCACAATATGTATGTGACCGGTGATATAGAGCTTCAAAGCTAGCAAGGAAACCTTTAGAAGCAATGTTCTGTCTATGGATTTTCGTTTTAGAAGGGGTCAAAATTAACGTTCTGTTTTGTGCGGACGAGAGGGCACTGTTGCTAAAAGACCATACTTTCTCAGGTTTTCATCAGAATCAAAGCGACCAGTAGTTTACTTAGATGAAACATGGATTCACACGCATTATACAGTAAATAAATGTTGGAAAAATATTAGTGCGCCAGTAGAATTGTAAAACAAAAGTGCCGGTCAGAGTTTAATTGTTGTTCATACAGGCGGAAATAAGTGTTTCCTAGCTCAAAAACCAAAATGTCCGACTATCACTCAGATACGGATAGCAAAAATTTTCAAAAATACATCGAAACCCAACTTAATCTAGACTTACTACCAATGTCTTTATCTCTTGTATTTAGCCATTCGGAATACTTATAGCCATTGTAGGTGTTGGACATGTTTGACTGTAGTATTGTTCAACCTACTTTTTTTTCATAATGCGGAAAGAGTAAAACACTCGAAACTGTCATTGAAGGGCTCAGGAAAATTGCTTCAGGCTTAACATGTAACCGCAGTCTCGAGCATTGCATTCGAATTTCCAAATTACATTTCGTATACGAATACTAGCGTCTTTGCGTGTACGCCAGACTGCTTCCCTCTGTTCCTCCAGCATAAACACGACGGTCTGCCACAGTGGCGAGGAAGAAATTAGTACTTCCCCCTCCCCTTGTTCAACAGGGGCGGCCGGCTGGTAGTCGAGGCGCCATGCCATAGTTTCCGAAGCCGCTCCCTCCGAGGTTTGGTTTCGAATCCCCTCATCTCCTCTTGGGCATGAATGTTGAGATTGTCCTAAAAAAGGGGGGGGGGGCGGCAGATTTGCCGCCCCTCGGAAAGTGCCGCCCAGTGCGGCCGCACGTTTCGCACGTGCCTTGCGCCGGCCCTGATGTGGACGCTTCAAACATTGAAAAGGACAATAGTAACAATCTGGTAGAAAATAGAATTGTCACTTTAAATGTTGACAACAGGGTGATACTGTGGTGTCGCACAAGTCAAAAGTGCGCGCCACCTACTTTCGCCGCGCGCCGTCATGCACGCACGGCGCGGCGTTCTTACGACAGCCACGAGCGCCCTCTGCGGCAACTCCGCTCGTGGCCACCAGTGACCGACATCGTTCACTTGGGACTGAGTTAGGAACCAGTAAAGACTTGGCTATCAGTTAGGCACTAGGCAGGACTTTAGCTCAACTATGTATCTGCAGTACTCTGTAAAAGTTAAGTATTGTATAAATTCTGTTCAATATATATCTCGTTCTAATTTACCCTAGTGTTTCTAGTTTCTGGCTGGTCCCCTCCGTACCTGCACCAGCGTGCTGTCTATATTCCTGTGTCGGTCTCATTCCACTCGGCCACCGACACCTACGACGGAACGGGACACAAAAGCGGCGACGAGGCTGGGACACAAAAGTGGCGACGAGGAGTGATAGACGAACCTTGGACCAGCAGCCAGACAGCAGCAGTCGGAGCACGCAGAAATTGCTCCCGCCCACCCACCCTTATTATAAGATTTTTGGGGAACATTTTCAGTTACGTGTTTTGTGGACTTTTTTGTTGCAGCGCGTCCTCTTTCATATTGCATTTGTGTTTTGTTATAATTTACTTGTATGCGCGGTGCCTAATCGGTCAGCATGGCCACTACCCCGAACCCAAACTTAATGGAAATTATTCAGTTACAGACGGCGCAAATAACACAACTCCTGCAGGCTGTGGCCCAGCTCACAGCGCAAGCAGCTAACCAACAACAGCCGCCGCTTCAGCAGCCTACACCTGCCGCCGCAACGCTTTCTACGTTTCGCCAGTACAACGAACGTGAGGAAGAATGGAGCGACTACTTCGCACAGTTTCAAGAACTCGTCGCGGCTCATCAACTTACAGGTCAGACTGTTAAGCATCTTTTATTGTCCGTGGTGGGCCCCAAAACCTTCGTATTACTGCAGAAACTATTCCCCAACGCATCTCCTCGTGATGTAGACTTTGAACAAATAGTAGAGGCACTAAATGCTCATTATGAGAGAAAAGTTCTCGTAGCTGCGGCACGGTACCGATTTTTCAGACTTAAAAAATTACCGCAGCAGTCACACCAGGAGTGGATTACGGAATTGAAGGGCTTAACCCGCAAATGTAAATTTCCTTGCTCTTGTGGACTTTCGTATAGTGACGTGATGTTGAGGGATGCGATTACGCTGAATATTCAGGACCCCAGAATTAGGGCAGCAATTCTGAAACAGTCTGACCCCTCATTAGACAGTGTACTGCAGCTTATAGATGCGCATGATACTTTTGACTTAGCAGATGTAGAAATGCAAAGCCACAGTGTTAATGCAGTGCGCTGCAACGGACGCTTTCGTAGCAGTAGTTGTCAGTATAGCACTAGTGATTCTTATTTTTCTACAGGCCGTGCTGAACAGACAGTGAACAGTAGCCAGTGTAAAAGTGCGACACAAAGGTCGCCCCGTCGTGTTAGAAACAGTGATTTGAATAACGGGCGCCAACGCTCATTTCGGAAAAATGTACGTAAATCTTGCCCCCAGTGTGTGTCTCGCCACGAGCGTGCTCATTGCCCTAGTCGCAACGCAACCTGTTATCAATGTGGCAAATCAGGACATGTACAGTCTGTGTGTATGCAAATTAAAAACTCAAAGAACGGTACCGTTAGAAACAGTGCTTCGCAGAGTGCGAGAGCAGTTCATTCTGTAAATGTTATACGGGCTGTGGAATTGAACAGCGCTTTCCTTGGATCTCAATTGCAAGAAATTAGTTCTGCGCCTATGGCAAAACTATATAGTGCACCACGTAGCAAGCGCCGACGAGCGCGTAAAACAGTGCAACGGAAAAGGGTTCGGGACAAACAAAATGACTATGAACAGTGCATTCCTGTAGTGAAAATAGTGCCTTCTGCAACTGCTCCTTGTAATAGTGCCCAGTACTGTGTAGCTAGTGACAGTAGACATCAAGTAGCTACTCAAAAGTGTGGTGCAGTAGTTAGTAAATCTGGAGTAGCTTCGCATGCTTGCGCGGACTCCGATCCGGCGGTAGTGCCATCTAGTGACAGTGTTGTTAATCCGCTGCATGCCGAGTCTGCGCCGCTTACTTCACTACGCGGCCCGCGCAAGCGCAGTAAACAAACCGTAGCAGACGTTGCCCACATTCGCGCACCTGTCGAGTGCCGCAAGCAAAAACTGTTTGTGACTCTCTTCATAGAAAATAAGTCGGTGCAATTTCAGCTTCATACTGGTTCCGCTGTCACATTAATAAATAAAGATACTTATGAACTTCTGGGCTCGCCAAAATTGTCGCCATCACAGCAAGTGTTAACAGCTTATACAGGTTAAAGCCGGCCGCGGTGGCCGAGGTGACTGAGGCGCTCCAGTCACGGTCAGCACGGCCACTACGGTCGGGGGTTCGAATCCCCCCTCGGGCATGGATATTTGTGCCGTCCTATTTCGTAAGTAGTTCATAAGTAGTTTGTAAGTTTAGGGACTGATGACCCAGTAGTTAAGTCCTATAAGCTTGACAAACATTTGAACATTTATACAGGTCAAAATATTCCCGTGCTAGGAATGTGTAGCCTGCCCGCCTCTTCAAGGTGTAACAAAAACAGTTGCTTTTGTAGTACTTCAGGCCAAATCTACACAGAATATTTTTGGACTAGATGCATTCGATTTATTTGGTTTATCAATTCAAAGAGATGTGCTTCAAATTTCGTCAATAGTGTCTCAGGGTAAAATCAATGCATTGTGTGACAAATATAGTGACTTGTTTTCGCCGGAATTAGGTTGTGCAAAAGACTTCGTGGCACATGTAACTTTAAAAGAATCTGCAGTTCCAAAATTTCGTAAAGCTAGACCAGTGCCTATCGCAATGCGTGATACAGTTGCCGAAGAACTTAAACGTTGGCAAGATAGTCGGGTGATTTCTCCTGTTTCTGCGAGGCAGTGGGCCTCGCCTATAGTAATTATACCCAAGCCGTCAGGAAAACTTCGTCTCTGTGCGGACTTCAAATCAACAGTGAACAGTCAAACAATTGTAGACACTTATCCCCTGCCCAGACCTGACGAACTAATGGACAAATTAGGACAGTCTCGTTTCTTTTCTAAGATTGATTTAGCAGAGGCATACTTACAGATTCCACTTGATGACGAGTCAAAAAAGTTTTTCGTCATTAATACTCACATGGGCCTTTTTCAATTTCAACGCCTACCCTTTGGCAGTTCTTCCGCCCCCGCTATTTTTCAGCGTTTTTTGGAACAGCTGACAGTTTCTGTACCGTGTTGTTCGAACTATTTAGATGACATTGTGGTATCCGGACGTACAGTTGAAGAACATTTAGCAAACCTGGAGTGCCTTTTCAGAGTTTTGACTGCAGCAGGTCTACGTTGTAATAAAGCAAAGTGTTCGTTTTTTCAAACTGAAATAGAGTACCTAGGCCATGTGATTAATGCCCAAGGAATTCATCCCTTACAGTCACATCTTCGAGCAATCAAAGACTTGCCTCCTCCTAAGAATGTGCATGAATTGCAAGCAGTAATGGGGAAGCTTAACTATTATTTCCGGTTTATTCCCAATGCCTTTCAGATTGCAGTTCCACTGCATCACTTACGTAGGAAGAATGTTCCTTTTGTATGGTCCAAAGATTGCCAAGTTGCTTTTGACAAACTAAAGTCTGCACTACTCCGTGATGCATGTTTGATTCCCCTTGAACTCTCGTCGGGTTGCACAGGAAAAAGGTCTGCATCCGCAGCTAAGTGTGGTAGCACGTTTTGTTCGCTCAGTGCCTTAACGTCAGTGTTTTGCATCGAAGGTTTGCCTGAAACTATAGTCAGTGACAATGGACCTCAGTTTGTTAGTGCCGAATTTCAACAGTTTTGTCGTGTGAATGGTATTCAGCATATCACCACCGCACCTTTTCACCCTCAGTCCAATGGTGAAGCAGAACGTTTCGTTCGAACATTCAAGTCTCACATGGAAAAGATGAAAGGTCAGCACTCCAGGCAGCAAGCTCTTCAAATTTTCCTGTCTACGTATCGGTGCATGCCACGTGACGGCCCGTCTCCTGCCGAGCTGCTACACGGCCGCCGTCACCGCACTCTCCTCCACCTGCTGCAGCCTCCCACACACCGAGTCTTCGTATGGCGCTACGCGTTTTCAGGTTTCTACGCCGATGCTTTACAGGGTGTTTGCTGGCAACAAGAAGACATGGTTGCCGGGCACCATTCAGCGCGTGCTCGGTCGCAATATGTATGTTGTACGTTCTTCCACAGGGTCGGAGCTGCGGCGCCACGCAAACCAATTGCGCCTGCACAGACCGCGCGATCCTGTCTCCGGTTTCTTGATTCCAGACCCAGTTCACCGCCAGGGAGCACATCCACATCGTTCGTCGACGGGTCCAGCGTCCCCGGACTACGAGATCGTCCCGATGGAGATTGACGCGATTCCGCCGCTGTCACCGCCGCAGATAACAGCATCACCGAGAGGAACTCCGGGACCGTGCGTGGCACCCGCCGCCTGGGCCACGCACCTCAGAAGATGTTGACCTGCTCCCTCTGAGCGGGGGCGGGCGCCCTTCCGCTGGTTTTCGCGGGTTTTCCGGCGGATCGCAAGGTGTATACCGGGGCGCGGACGGTGTCTCGATCCCAGCCTCAGCTACGACGCCCGTCCCACCAATAACGCCCCCGCCCAGGCCCTCCTCCCAGTGCCGTCGCCGTGGCCCTCAGCCCTACGCCACGACGGCGCGGCGGTTTGGGGGGAAGGGGTGTGGTGTCGCACAAGTCCAAAGTGCGCGCCACCTACTTTCGCCGCGCGCCGTCATGCACGCACGGCGCGGCGTTCTTACGACAGCCACGAGCGCCCTCTGCGGCAACTCCGCTCGTGGCCACCAGTGACCGACATCGTTCACTTGGGACTGAGTTAGGAACCAGTAAAGACTTGGCTATCAGTTAGGCACTAGGCAGGACTTTAGCTCAACTATGTATCTGCAGTACTCTGTAAAAGTTAAGTATTGTATAAATTCTGTTCAATATATATCTCGTTCTAATTTACCCTAGTGTTTCTAGTTTCTGGCTGCTCCCCTCCGTACCTGCACCAGCGTGCTGTCTATATTCCTGTGTCGGTCTCATTCCACTCGGCCACCGACACCTACGACGGAACGGGACACAAAAGCGGCGACGAGGCTGGGACACAAAAGTGGCGACGAGGAGTGATAGACGAACCTTGGACCAGCAGCCAGACAGCAGCAGTCGGAGCACGCAGAAATTGCTCCCGCCCACCCACCCTTATTATAAGATTTTTGGGGAACATTTTCAGTTACGTGTTTTGTGGACTTTTTTGTTGCAGCGCGTCCTCTTTCATATTGCATTTGTGTTTTGTTATAATTTACTTGTATGCGCGGTGCCTAATCGGTCAGCATGGCCACTACCCCGAACCCAAACTTAATGGAAATTATTCAGTTACAGACGGCGCAAATAACACAACTCCTGCAGGTTGTGGCCCAGCTCACAGCGCAAGCAGCTAACCAACAACAGCCGCCGCTTCAGCAGCCTACACCTGCCGCCGCAACGCTTTCTACGTTTCGCCAGTACAACGAACGTGAGGAAGAATGGAGCGACTACTTCGCACAGTTTCAAGAACTCGTCGCGGCTCATCAACTTACAGGTCAGACTGTTAAGCATCTTTTATTGTCCGTGGTGGGCCCCAAAACCTTCGTATTACTGCAGAAACTATTCCCCAACGCATCTCCTCGTGATGTAGACTTTGAACAAATAGTAGAGGCACTAAATGCTCATTATGAGAGAAAAGTTCTCGTAGCTGCGGCACGGTACCGATTTTTCAGACTTAAAAAATTACCGCAGCAGTCACACCAGGAGTGGATTACGGAATTGAAGGGCTTAACCCGCAAATGTAAATTTCCTTGCTCTTGTGGACTTTCGTATAGTGACGTGATGTTGAGGGATGCGATTACGCTGAATATTCAGGACCCCAGAATTAGGGCAGCAATTCTGAAACAGTCTGACCCCTCATTAGACAGTGTACTGCAGCTTATAGATGCGCATGATACTTTTGACTTAGCAGATGTAGAAATGCAAAGCCACAGTGTTAATGCAGTGCGCTGCAACGGACGCTTTCGTAGCAGTAGTTGTCAGTATAGCACTAGTGATTCTTATTTTTCTACAGGCCGTGCTGAACAGACAGTGAACAGTAGCCAGTGTAAAAGTGCGACACAAAGGTCGCCCCGTCGTGTTAGAAACAGTGATTTGAATAACGGGCGCCAACGCTCATTTCGGAAAAATGTACGTAAATCTTGCCCCCAGTGTGTGTCTCGCCACAAGCGTGCTCATTGCCCTAGTCGCAACGCAACCTGTTATCAATGTGGCAAATCAGGACATGTACAGTCTGTGTGTATGCAAATTAAAAACTCAAAGAACGGTACCGTTAGAAACAGTGCTTCGCAGAGTGCGAGAGCAGTTCATTCTGTAAATGTTATACGGGCTGTGGAATTGAACAGCGCTTTCCTTGGATCTCAATTGCAAGAAATTAGTTCTGCGCCTATGGCAAAACTATATAGTGCACCACGTAGCAAGCGCCGACGAGCGCGTAAAACAGTGCAACGGAAAAGGGTTCGGGACAAACAAAATGACTATGAACAGTGCATTCCTGTAGTGAAAATAGTGCCTTCTGCAACTGCTCCTTGTAATAGTGCCCAGTACTGTGTAGCTAGTGACAGTAGACATCAAGTAGCTACTCAAAAGTGTGGTGCAGTAGTTAGTAAATCTGGAGTAGCTTCGCATGCTTGCGCGGACTCCGATCCGGCGGTAGTGCCATCTAGTGACAGTGTTGTTAATCCGCTGCATGCCGAGTCTGCGCCGCTTACTTCACTACGCGGCCCGCGCAAGCGCAGTAAACAAACCGTAGCAGACGTTGCCCACATTCGCGCACCTGTCGAGTGCCGCAAGCAAAAACTGTTTGTGACTCTCTTCATAGAAAATAAGTCGGTGCAATTTCAGCTTCATACTGGTTCCGCTGTCACATTAATAAATAAAGATACTTATGAACTTCTGGGCTCGCCAAAATTGTCGCCGTCACAGCAAGTGTTAACAGCTTATACAGGTTAAAGCCGGCCGCGGTGGCCGAGGTGACTGAGGCGCTCCAGTCACGGTCAGCACGGCCACTACGGTCGGGGGTTCGAATCCCCCCTCGGGCATGGATATTTGTGCCGTCCTATTTCGTAAGTAGTTCATAAGTAGTTTGTAAGTTTAGGGACTGATGACCCAGTAGTTAAGTCCTATAAGCTTGACAAACATTTGAACATTTATACAGGTCAAAATATTCCCGTGCTAGGAATGTGTAGCCTGCCCGCCTCTTCAAGGTGTAACAAAAACAGTTGCTTTTGTAGTACTTCAGGCCAAATCTACACAGAATATTTTTGGACTAGATGCATTCGATTTATTTGGTTTATCAATTCAAAGAGATGTGCTTCAAATTTCGTCAATAGTGTCTCAGGGTAAAATCAATGCATTGTGTGACAAATATAGTGACTTGTTTTCGCCGGAATTAGGTTGTGCAAAAGACTTCGTGGCACATGTAACTTTAAAAGAATCTGCAGTTCCAAAATTTCGTAAAGCTAGACCAGTGCCTATCGCAATGCGTGATACAGTTGCCGAAGAACTTAAACGTTGGCAAGATAGTCGGGTGATTTCTCCTGTTTCTGCGAGGCAGTGGGCCTCGCCTATAGTAATTATACCCAAGCCGTCAGGAAAACTTCGTCTCTGTGCGGACTTCAAATCAACAGTGAACAGTCAAACAATTGTAGACACTTATCCCCTGCCCAGACCTGACGAACTAATGGACAAATTAGGACAGTCTCGTTTCTTTTCTAAGATTGATTTAGCAGAGGCATACTTACAGATTCCACTTGATGACGAGTCAAAAAAGTTTTTCGTCATTAATACTCACATGGGCCTTTTTCAATTTCAACGCCTACCCTTTGGCAGTTCTTCCGCCCCCGCTATTTTTCAGCGTTTTTTGGAACAGCTGACAGTTTCTGTACCGTGTTGTTCGAACTATTTAGATGACATTGTGGTATCCGGACGTACAGTTGAAGAACATTTAGCAAACCTGGAGTGCCTTTTCAGAGTTTTGACTGCAGCAGGTCTACGTTGTAATAAAGCAAAGTGTTCGTTTTTTCAAACTGAAATAGAGTACCTAGGCCATGTGATTAATGCCCAAGGAATTCATCCCTTACAGTCACATCTTCGAGCAATCAAAGACTTGCCTCCTCCTAAGAATGTGCATGAATTGCAAGCAGTAATGGGGAAGCTTAACTATTATTTCCGGTTTATTCCCAATGCCTTTCAGATTGCAGTTCCACTGCATCACTTACGTAGGAAGAATGTTCCTTTTGTATGGTCCAAAGATTGCCAAGTTGCTTTTGACAAACTAAAGTCTGCACTACTCCGTGATGCATGTTTGATTCCCCTTGAACTCTCGTCGGGTTGCACAGGAAAAAGGTCTGCATCCGCAGCTAAGTGTGGTAGCACGTTTTGTTCGCTCAGTGCCTTAACGTCAGTGTTTTGCATCGAAGGTTTGCCTGAAACTATAGTCAGTGACAATGGACCTCAGTTTGTTAGTGCCGAATTTCAACAGTTTTGTCGTGTGAATGGTATTCAGCATATCACCACCGCACCTTTTCACCCTCAGTCCAATGGTGAAGCAGAACGTTTCGTTCGAACATTCAAGTCTCACATGGAAAATATGAAAGGTCAGCACTCCAGGCAGCAAGCTCTTCAAATTTTCCTGTCTACGTATCGGTGCATGCCACGTGACGGCCCGTCTCCTGCCGAGCTGCTACACGGCCGCCGTCACCGCACTCTCCTCCACCTGCTGCAGCCTCCCACGCACCGAGTCTTCGTATGGCGCTACGCGTTTTCAGGTTTCTACGCCGATGCTTTACAGGGTGTTTGCTGGCAACAAGAAGACATGGTTGCCGGGCACCATTCAGCGCGTGCTCGGTCGCAATATGTATGTTGTACGTTCTTCCACAGGGTCGGAGCTGCGGCGCCACGCAAACCAATTGCGCCTGCACAGACCGCGCGATCCTGTCTCCGGTTTCTTGATTCCAGACCCAGTTCACCGCCAGGGAGCACATCCACATCGTTCGTCGACGGGTCCAGCGTCCCCGGACTACGAGATCGTCCCGATGGAGATTGACGCGATTCCGCCGCTGTCACCGCCGCAGATAACAGCGTCACCGAGAGGAACTCCGGGACCGTGCGTGGCACCCGCCGCCTGGGCCACGCACCTCAGAAGATGTTGACCTGCTCCCTCTGAGCGGGGGCGGGCGCCCTTCCGCTGGTTTTCGCGGGTTTTCCGGCGGATCGCAAGGTGTATACCGGGGCGCGGACGGTGTCTCGATCCCAGCCTCAGCTACGACGCCCGTCCCACCAATAACGCCCCCGCCCAGGCCCTCCTCCCAGTGCCGTCGCCGTGGCCCTCAGCCCTACGCCACGACGGCGCGGCGGTTTGGGGGGAGGGGTGTGGTGTCGCACAAGTCCAAAGTGCGCG
This sequence comes from Locusta migratoria, assembly GCA_026315105.1. Taxonomy (NCBI): domain Eukaryota; kingdom Metazoa; phylum Arthropoda; class Insecta; order Orthoptera; family Acrididae; genus Locusta; species Locusta migratoria. Next base: position 448,027,641 of record CM048755.1, on the reverse strand, counting down.
CCACCTACTTTCGCCGCGCGCCGTCATGCACGCACGGCGCGGCGTTCTTACGACAGCCACGAGCGCCCACTGCGGCAACTCCGCTCGTGGCCACCAGTGAACGACATCGTTCACTTGGGACTGAGTTAGGAACCAGTAAAGACTTCGGAATCCGATAGGCACCAGTGAAGACTTGGCTATCAGTTAGGCACTAGGCAGGACTTTAGCTCAACTATGTATCTGCAGTACTCTGTAAAAGTTAAGTATTGTATAAATTCTGTTCAATATATATCTCGTTCTAATTTACCCTAGTGTTTCTAGTTTCTGGCTGGTCCCCTCCGTACCTGCACCAGCGTGCTATCTTTATTCCTGTGTCGGTCTCATTCCACTCGGCCACCGACACCTACGACGGAACGGGACACAAAAGCGGCGACGAGGCTGGGACACAAAAGCGGCGACGAGGCTGGGACACAAAAGATACAGGTAGAAGTGCATGTTACTAATAATAGTGAGGGTGATATAGTAGATAATCAGAATTTGTTGCCATTAAGGGAATCACATGAAGTGACAGCTGTGATGAATTCAGATATAGAAAATGACATGGGGAATGATTCTGATTGGGTGACAGAGGAATCCAGTCAGGATGATGAGGTTAGTGTTGTTACTCCTACAGATATTGATTTGAAGAACGTAGTGTACTTATTGAGGCAATTGAGAAAAGATCAACGTAGGGATATAGAACAATAAAGAAAGATCTGACAAGGAGAATGGATAAAAATAGCAGGTATTTGTCAGGGGAAATTAAGAAAGTTTGTACCAAGATTGACAAGGTCAGGGAAGAATTGTCAGGGTAAATTCAAAAGGTTAGAGATGATTTGACAAAGAGGGTTGATAATGAAGTAGAACAGTGGGATAAGACATTTAAGCAATTATAGTCGGGCCGCCGAAAGAACGACCCTGACAGTTCGCGCACGTGGGCCGCAGAGGGTGGGGGGGGGGGGGGACACTCAACCACCAACCTGAGCTCTGGAATTCGTAAACGTTGCCGGGGTAACGGGGCCGCGTTGCCACCCTGCCACGCAAGGTCGCGCAGGGTGGCGTGCTTCAGTCGCTGCAAAGCATCTGTCGCGTGTTCATCGTTTGTCTCGTTGTGTTACAAAAACAAAAGCCGAAAAATCATTTATGAAATTGATACAATTGCTGAAGATAGTGGTGATAGAGGGTTCGCCTTCCACCATATCATTGCCATTTCAGTGCAATATAACTCGTGTGGGCTCAGGTGAAATCGTAAGTTGCAGAAATAATAAACGTTTTTCATTAACAAAAGTAGAATTCTTTGTTCCATTTTTTGGGAGTAATACACCCCAATGCTTCACGAACTATGTTGTCACACATACGTGGCACATCTTAGAAGAGGCATGGGAACGAGAAGGTACACTAGAATAACGGGTAGAAGAATTAATAATATTAGGGGACGATAGTAGCTGAAGCAGCGGTGCATTGCACATGATGATGGCCGCGACTGATTTTTAATGTATAATTTGTTTCGCAACCAAAGATCATTTACTGAAAAATTACGTTATTTTATTTCTACTTCTGTGACCAATAGACTAGCTGTCGAAACTGATCTGATAATATTACACGGACACTATACTATGGCAGTCACAGCGACCATAAACGAATGAGACAAAAACTCTTTTTATGTAAAAAGACAAATCATTTCACTGGAAGAGGCGGTTTTAATACTTGTAAAGTGGTAGTCCTTATTTGTTTACCCGCTCGGCAGACTGCCACAATACAATGTCCGAGTAATAACAGCGAGTCTGTGGAAAATAGTTATATAAGATGAAATATATAAACAAAATTCTTCAGCTAGCGAACTTTGGCTAAAGACTAAATGATACATTGTATTTAAAGGATTACTGGAACATATGAAGTTTTAACTCGACATATATTTCTAAACCTTTTCTTTTTAACTGAAAAAGAGTGTTTTTCATTACTTCGTGATTGTTCTCTTTCGTTCACGCTTTATTAGTACATAGCAACGGTCCCAAAATTTTCAGACGTGATATTCGTATGCCGGCGACCGACACGGCGTAACAACAAACAGCCGCGTAGCAGTATTGGCAACGTAGCCGCTAGCTGCCAGTCGTTCTTTCGGCGGCTCGACTATAGGAGGGGACTTATCAATTAAGATTGAAAACAATAAAACTAAAATTCAGGGACATGACAGTAAAATTGACAAGTTACAAAACAATGTCAGTAAAATAGAAAAGAAGTCGGATGACACTGTTAAATTTTGTAAATTCAACATTGCCAATATAAATCTTGAAGTTAATGCGGTTAGCGAGAAAGTAGAGTCTCAGTGTAGCAATAACACCAGTGAAGTGTTGGATAAAATTTATGAAATTGAGAAATCCGTGAAAATTAATGTTGCTGACAGCAAGCAACAAATAAATAACTATGCAGAAAAAGAGATCAAATCTAGGTTAGCCGGCCGCGGTGGCCGCGGCGACTGAGGCGCTTCAGTCACGGTCTGCACGGCCACTACGGTCGGGGGTTCGAATCCCCCCTCGGGCATGGATATTTGTGCCGTCCTAGTTCGTAAGTAGTTCATAAGTAGTTTGTAAGTTTAGGGACTGATGACCCCGTAGTTAAGTCCCATAAGCTGTACAAACATTTGAAATCTAGGTTAGAAGCGTGGTATACACAAGAAAGAAACCGTGTAATGGTCAGTGGTAGTGAAGTAATTGATGACAGTTTCTTGTGGGTTTCCAAGTTCCATCAAAATGTTCAAATGTTTGTTAAGCTTATGGGACTTAACTACGGGGTTATCAGTCCCTAAACTTACAAACTACTTATGAACTACTTACAAACTAGGACGGCACAAATATCCATGCCCGAGGGGGGATTCGAACCCCCGACCGTAGTGGCCGTGCTGACCGTGATTGGAGCGCCTCAGTCACCTCGGCCACCGCGGCCGGCCAAGTTCCAGCAATTCAGTACTAGAGGCACAATACATTCCGTAGCTTTTGTAAAACAATTTGAGAATGCACTTCCCACGGGGTGGAATGACGAAAAGAAAATTGGTTGCATGATAAGCAGGTTAGACGGTGATGCTTTGTCGTGGGGAATGCACATAGGTGCCACTTGCAAAAGATATGAGAGTGGTAAGCCAGATTTGTGTAAGTTTCTCTTAAATTTAAATACGTCTCAGAAAAATGTCAGTGACATGATTGATGACAAAGTAAACAAATTAGAGGAAGTGGGTTACAATGAGCGTGAAGCACTTCGCAAAATGTTGAGAAAACACATTAAGGTATTTTCTGACAGACCGGGGTTGAGGAAGGACTATGTTCACACGTTTGAGGTGAGGGAATATAGGCCCTTGAAGCTACAGCCATATCACATTCCAGTAGCAAAACGGAAGGATGTAGACGGAGAAATAAAACGTATGTTTTCAGGCAATAAAGATAAACACTGGTCTTGCTGCTACACTTTATAGTAAAAAAATTCAAGACTCATATTCCGATAAGTGTAGAAACATGTAAATAATTGTTCAATCTTTGTGTAAATATGAATATTTTACTGTCGTGTAAATTTTAACAGTGTACCAGTGTAACAGTGGTATATGAAGAGAGAGAACGCGCGCGCTATGTTTTGGAGTTGGCTGACAGTAATGCGGTAGGTGAGTACACCACAGGTGGCGTGGATCCCCTGTGTTGGTGAGGCGAGCCCAGAGTGAGAGGTGTGGGGCGTTGGCCGGAGGAAAGGCCGCTCACCGGACATATGAATGGCAGGCGCGGCTCTCCGCATAGGGCGTGGCCCGTGTTTACAAACATTGAGATATTGCCGTAGGTTAGGCACATCAACTCATGGCTGCAATAAACGCAGAGATGTATGAATATTCTGTAATCTACTTTACGAGAGGAAATGTAATTTTGAATTTTTATAACAAGTTTAAAAAAAGACATGATACAATCACTTTGTTCCTATAAATGATAATTTGGAACCAGATTAGTTATTAAGTATATTTCATGATTTTTCTATGATTTTAAGTAATTCATATTTATGGCATTTTCTATGCTTTTGGTAATTGATATTTGATTTGTATATTTTGTGATTCACAATGTTTCATGTTAGTTCTAAGCTGAAAGTAGGTATGAGCACCTCAATTCATTCAACATTTGCTGATAGGGATTTTCTAGAACATTGGTGTAATCCGGAGGCGTTGGAGAATTCTATTTTTTTTTAATTGCCCTCATTTCATTTCATCTTAAAAAGCAAAAAAAATTCAAAAAAATTTTTTTAAATGTTCAAATCTTTGTAGCACTTATGGGACTTAACTACGGGGTCATCAGTCCCTAAGCTTACAAACTAATTATGAACTAGCTAAGACTAAAGACGGCACAAATAACCATGCCGAGGGGGGATTCGAACCCCCGACCGTAATGGCCGTGCAGACCGTGATTGAAGCGCCTCAGTCTCCTCGGCCACCGCGGCCGGCGAACGAGGTAGGAGGAGAGGGCGCACACCGCAGAGAGTTCAAAACTGTTCTTGATACTGACATTTATTCAGAGTGTGTGTGTGTGTGTGTGTGTGTGTGTGTGTGTGTGTGTGTCCGCGTGTAACCCCACTCGGCACTTTCCCGTAGCTGGCATCCCGCAGAAAAAGAACTGTACTGACATTTCATAATTGCCCAGTGAGGAACCGTTACAAACCTAACAGTTTGTCTAACGATTATATCAGTTTCGAACTATTTACGAAAAACTAGAATTGCCATCTATTAAGTTTTGATAAACATACACCTTTATGAACATTTTTTTCACTTGTAAATTGTCGTTACCTTAAAATTTTGGTAAAATCTTGAATTTGCAGATCAATCATAAGACGTTAGGTCCGGACTCGTTTGTTTACATGAAATTACAGCTCAAAGGCTATTGTATCAACTAGCGGCCGTGTAGCGAAATACGCACGACACACCTTTAAATAATTAATTTATTGCACGAGTTGTAACCTTTTTTACCAACTTTTGTAACCAGTTTATATTATTTGTTAACCACTAAATCGAACTGTATAAATTTCTTCAAAATTTGTAGTCAACTTATTTGAAACAGAATTTGTAAGCGCCACATCACGTGACGCGACGAGACGTATTCGTGACTTGGGCGCCAAAATCTATGTATTCAAATATGCCGCTACTGACGGCAAGGGACAGTTGATGGCAGTTGTAAGTTGTAAGCAATTGTAAGCTGCTGAAAGTCGTAGACAGCTGTGGTACGTTCTTGTAAGTTCGGTTGCCAGGAGCTTTAGACCAGATGTATACAGTGCGGTAGTGTGATGGAAGAATCAATAAAAATCCGTTCTCATTCAACGACGACTGTGTATGGGTAGAAGAACCTTTGAGAATGTGCTGCTATTAACTTGACCAAGAACTTATCTTTTTTGAAGTTTGATTTGTTGTGTGGCTTGGAGTGCTTCAGTAACAAGCAACCCTAGTAACGACATAAGCCCCATTCACACAGGCCACGCAACGTCTCAAAGTGCTATCCAAGCCCGACGTGTTACTTCGGTTATCTAACGGTAGTCGTTGGTCAAACTTTATCTTGTCCACACTATATTTTGGTCTTGCCCCCACCCCTCCATTTTAACCCCTACCCCCCAAGGGGCTCCCGGTTCTTTCGCGAGTACGTGTGTGGCATGGGGCCCCGTGTTAATGCAGCCTTTCTTCCTTCTTTCTGAATTCCTTTCCCTTACCCTCCTTTCCTATCCTGACTCGTTCCTCCCCCCACCGAGAGACCGATAATCTTAGCAGTTTAGTCCCCCTATCCCAAACAACCAGCCAACAACCCTCCATTTTAAGTTGCATTCTCCGCCACTAGTTGCTAACACGACAACCCACTACCTCCGCTCCATTCACCACTAAGAATTTGGCGGTAAACTGTGTCACTCTTCTCCAAGACACAGTCGACTAAGAACATCGTCTGCAGCAGCGCCATGCTACACGTAAGTAATATTTATCAGACACTGTTAGACTTAATGTAGTGCACATGATCTCACGTACATCATTGCATTGTTCAAATTATCTCGATACATACGCGAGATGTCCGCATAAATAAATTCGTCGAGCAGTGTGCGAACAGAGCATCTAGACCGGGAAGATATCGGCAGCCGTGGACGCGCGCACAGCGTGCGTCAGCTCTGCCCGTGCTTACCCTACCCATATAGCCAACCTCTTCAAGGTGGTTTTTTTATAATGAATTCACCTTTTTCTGTCTACTTGTTACAGCGAAGGATTTGCAAGTACCTCCTATTATCGTCACGGAAAAATATTTCTGACGAATGCAAAATGGAAGAGAGGAAAGCCTCGCAGAGTATGAAATGCTTGTATTAGTTATTTTAAGAAACCCTTTAAGTCTAACATTGTCTGAGTAAATCACATTATGAAAAACACTTTTTCTAATGAACTAACGTCTACTTTACGAAACTCTCTACATGTAACGATATCGAGTTCATTCAAAAAGTTCACACGTGAATCCTTAACATCTACTAGCATCATCAGACATAGACGGATTCTACAGGAGTTATCCAGTACGTTCACTACATCGCACTTTAGCACCTCATGATCATTTGAACATGACTGCCGAGGGCCGAAGGGTGCGTTTTAGTACGTGTGATAACGAGGTTCATATTTTGGTTGTATGAGGTACGCTTATCAGGCAGTACGTAAAAGCCCCTGGCCATAGATTGCAATAGATCGGATTCGTTTCCAAAGACGAATACACCACATAGGATGGATGCTTAGGGTTTAACGTCCCGTCGACAGCTTGGCCATTAGAGACGGAGCAAAAGCTCGGAGTGTTTTGGGTTAGGATGAGGAAGGAAATCGGCCGTGCCCTTTGAAAGGAACCATCCCGGCATATGCCTGGAGTGATTTAGGGAAATCACGGAAAACCTAAATCTGGATGGCCGGAGGTGGATTTGAACCACCATCCTCCCGAATGCGAGTCCAGTGCGTTACCACTGCGCCACCTCGCTCTACACCACATAGAACAAGTTTTATCGCCAGTGATACCGAAACACATTATTCATAAGAGTCATCATGATCATCATCATCATTATTATTATTATTATGTAAGAGTGTCCCAAATGCTTAAAAGAAAACTGTTCAAAGCTTGAGTTTCAAGTGAGGAATTCAAAGTTACGCCACTAGGGGCGCACCAGGAGCAAAGTCATCACCAGAGGCGTGCAGCGGGCCTGCGCTACCCGCCCGGGCCCGTAGCCGCGCCTTCCGGGCGGGCCTGGCCACGCGCTGCCCGGCCTGCCGGCTCGAGCCCCACCGGACGGCGGCGGGCAGCGCGGGTACCCGGACTACCCGCGCGAGCCCTGGTCCGCCCGGCCGCCCGTGGCGCTCTGCTGCTAGCCGGGACACGCGCCCACCAGCCGCTGCATTCTTAGCGGGAAATACACTGTTCCGATTTTCACACTGTAAAAACTGTTCACGTTACAAACGACCATCCCACATCGGCTTATTAACTTAGTTTTACCTTAAAATCTTTACTTTCCTTGGTAAAAATAACATGTCTGCTTTTCATTCCCCGTGAATTTTCAGTTTCATAATGCTTTTCACTCGATTATGAAGAAACTATGAGGTTAAATCTGATTTTTGGACATCTGATAATACAGCAACTTAGCTTTCTAACAAAGCATTCAACTTTTCATTAACAAACCATGTGTTGAAAAAGTTAGATAGCGGGAAGCTTACTAACCGATGCATTTTAGAACACTCATTAACGTGAGTGTAATAGAGCGGTCTCAAATCGTGAGTAATTGCGAGTTAATGAGCAGCATTACTGCTGCGATAGCAAGTATACGCATTCAGCACGTGTTCGAACAGCGTTTCTGTGGACATTTCGCTAAATTGCTTGATGTTTCCTTGCTGCTAAGAAAAAGTAAGTAAATAAATATAAATAAGAATAAAAGTTCAGTTGCAATCGAGGTCATTAGAAACGATTAACTGGTAGAATGTTAGGAGGTTCAGCTTACGCTTAATCACTCCAAGGGAAGTAAACTAATTACTGTTACTCGATACAGGCGTGTGGACCATTGTTGTGGTTTTCTATTATTCCATATTCCTCCTTTTCCCTTTGGCTGGTGGTAGCTGAAACCCCGAGGGAGTCACCACTATTCGAGAGGTGACATTCAAGGTCGCAGTCGCTGGACAGTCTTTCATGTATCTTGAAACACTTGTGATTTTTCCTCACTGACTGAATTGTCAGTGTAGTATCAGTTGCGAGGAAAAAAAATTGACGTGTGCAGTAATGCACCTGGTAAAAGCAGATCGTGCAATTTTGTGGTGCAGAAGCAAAACGGTAGCCGAATCGGCTCGCGCCGGAAATTAAACATGTTGAAAGTCGTTGGCTTCGCGTTAGCCGGCTCCAGCAAATTTGTAGGTAATTTTATACTTTGCTCAGTATTTACTTACACAGTGTTTCACTTTAACTTCATATTAAACTATGTGATGGCTCTAACATAAAGAACAAGATTATTCCTTAAATCTCTTCAGTTCCTTGTTGCTAGTAAATCTATGTATTTCATGTATGTGACAAAAAATTATATGCCCTACGATGATGTGATATTTAATTTTGTTCAAGGTTGTCCAACTAATTATCTAGCTAAAATTCTGCCAAGGTAAGCAGGAAATCTTTAAAAAGCCAGTTGTTTGCGAACAGGTATTCGTATGTTATTCATTTTACGTTTCTAGAAACTGTTAAAGGATGAGGAAGAACGTCTTTGGCACTTGCAGTGGGGTACTGTGCTCCTATCTCCATCAAAGTCTGTGCGAGGTCTCGAAATCCTTCTGCCGCAACTGTGCTGAAGGGCCGCAAATCTATCGCACACATTCTTACACATTTCTCCAGCACAAAAGATTTTTCTGACCCTGGAATATTGCTACAACCGTTCAAATCAGTATTAAGATAAGCTTTGCAGCTATTCAGGTGCCATAACAGCGTAGTGGTACTGCCATCACAGAACGCCAATAATTTACGGCAGCCATTACACTCTGCAAATCCCACAGGTTTATTTTCATTACCTACAATCAGCATAAAACGCTCCCATACAATGCTGTCTCCAGATATCTTTAAACGCTTGTAGATTCTCTTCGCGAGTTTCCTAGAAACGTCTTTTTTCTCTTCCTCGGATCGTCTACTCCTTGCACGTTGGTACGATCTGTCCTGTTCGCTATTTATTTCAGACATAACGATCGATAACTTATAAATGGCAATGTAGGTAACATAAAAGGTGCGTGAAGCCTACGCTGTGAGTATTATAACGCCTTGCTCAGAACTGTATGCATTCCCCCGCTCGCAGCGCCGTCTGTAGGGCTGTTGCACGGGCCCGGCGGGTACCCGCTCGCCCGGCAAGTGTCGGGACTCGACGGCGCACCGCAGCTCGCTCGCTGTGTACAGCGGTGCATTGGGACTCGACTACCCGCGGTGCGGGCAGCAGAGCGCAGCGGCCGGGCGCAGGCGAGCTCGGGCGGGTAAATGTGGCGCGCTGCACGGCTCTGGTCATCACCCTCAAGCTGGAGGAGGCGGGGGGGGGGGGGGGGGGAGCTGAATACGACGCTCCCATTGGTTAACGTCATCGGAGAGAGATAGTAGTTGTGCAAAGAGCGGTCATCCTCGCTAGGCCGAGCTCTCATGTAGTAAGTAGAGTCAGTTTTCTCTTCTGTGTCCCAACATAATACGAAAAATGTTCAAATGTTTCTAAAGTTATGGGACATAACTGCAGTGGTCATTGGTCCCTCAACTTAAAAACTAGATTAACTTATCCTAAGAACACACACACACACACACACACACACACACACACAAACACACATACACACATACACACACGATGGAGGACTCGAACCTCTGACGGGGGCGCCGTGTTGCAGTGCGCGCGCAGTTCGCCGTCGAGGGTTCCCTCGGCATGGATGTTTGTGCCGTCTTTAGTATAAGGTAGTTCATAAGTAGTTTGCAAGTTTAGGGACTGATGACCCTGTAGTTAAGTCCCATAAGCTCTACAAACATTGTGAACATTTGAACCTCCGACGTGAAGAGGTCACGCGCACCGCAACACGGCGCCCCACGTCGGAGGTTCGAGTCCTTCATTGGGTATGGGCGCGCGCGCGCGTGTGTGTGTGTGTGTTCTTAGGATAAGTTAAAGTATTTTTAAGTTGAGGGACCAATGACCTCTACAGTTATGTCCCATAACTTTACAAACATTTTCGCATTTTTCGTATTATGTTGGGACACAGAAGAAAAAACTAACTCTACTTACTACATGGAAGCTCGATCTGGCGAGGATGACCGCCAGGTAGCAAGGCGCCTTGTTGCGCACGGCTGTTCCGGCGCGCAACATAATACGCTTCAGACCACTGCTTGATTCATATAAAAGTGCCCCTAGAAGCGGCCCATTGAGGAATAGTCATCTAAATACTAGTACACACATAATCTCGTCTTCAATAGCATGGACAAATATGTATTTCTCTCGTTCTTAAAACAATGTCATGAATAACTGTTGTACTTGTTACAGATCTTGATAATGATGACGGAATTTCTGAATGGTTCCATTAGCAGTACTTGGATGGGTAATTGGGTGGCTGAGGAGGACACGGCTGACCACCATCTCAAGGAGCCAACCACCCTATTTGCAGCGTTGGACTGAAATCGGTAATTTAATTTCCCTTATATGTTTATATACACACACACCAGTTGACGATTTTCTTCTTTTTTGGTCACCATATGTAATTAGATAGACAAAAATTTCGTTCAGTGCGGCAGCGGGTGAGTTCCTGGCTCGTGTGTGTTCTTTCTTTTACAGAATGTGATAGTGCGATCCTCGTGGCTCCACAGCCATCGCCCGTATCCCACCCTGAAATCAACACCGTCAAATTCCATTCATCCTTCATAATATCGATAACCTTCTTCTTCTGACGAACAATGCCATAAGGATTATCGGACCTATAACTGGAGGTATCGAATTCTTCGCTGACACGTTTCATTACTGCATACGGATCGCACCTACCTCTATCCATATACAGTAACTTTGGTCCCACAAAGTGAGGTATATACAGTAAATCTGGTTCCACAAAGTGAGGTATTGCGATCTCATAGTGGAACCTGTACATGTGGAGTTTGGACAGATCAGTATGCACACTGCACACGCGAGAATTGGAACTGAAATAGTGGCAACTATTTATTCACAACCGATACAAAAGTGTTACACTTTTGCACTTGTTACTGTGCATCAAAGTAGTCACGAGCGTTTTGTAGAACCTGTAGCCAGCGACGTGGAAGGTGTACTATACCGTTTCCAGGGCCTGTTTTGTTGATGGTGCGAATGGAGCGTTCTACTGCCTGTCGAATCTCTGGAACAGTTCTGAAGCAAATGCCACTAAGTGGCTCCTTCATCTTCAGAATCAAATCAAAGTCACAAGGACTTGGGGAGTATGATGGATGGTACAGTACTTCCCAGTCCCATCGACCGAACATAGCAGCCACAGCTTGCGCTAAGTGCGCCCGCGCATTGTCGAGCAAAATGATGGGTGGGTTGCGCAGAAAGTGTTGCCGCTCCTTTCGCAAAGCTGGTCGCAGGTTATGCTCCAAAAACGAACAGTAGTACTTGCGTTGACGGTCTGCCGTGGAGGAATGTAATGACTTTATGGTAACACCATCACAGTCCTACACGAGAATCGCCATAATTTGCACCATACTGGGGCTCTGACGCACTTTCAAATACCGCGGCGACCCGTAATGCCGGCCGCGGTGGCCGAGGGGACTGCGGCGCGCCAGTCACGGTCTGCACGGCCACTACGGTCGGGGTTCGAATTCCCCCCTCGGGCATGGGTATTTGTGCCGTCCTTAGTATTAGCTAGTTCATAAGTAGTTTGTAAGTTTAGGGACTGATGACCCCGTAGTTAAGTCCCATAAGCTCTACAAACATTTGAAATATTTCGACCCATAATGACGCCCTTCGTTGGATTGGCGTTTCAGTTTTGGCTCGTACGATATGACCCATGTCTCATCCAATGTTACGATACGGCGTAAGAAAGCCTCTTCTTCCCGCTCGTAACGCTCCAAGTGCGTCTGAGCAGCGTCGTAACGCATCTGTTTCTTCATTTCCGTCAATTCATGCGGAACCCATCGTGATGCAATTTTTCGCATGCCCAGGCGTTCCTTCAGGATGCGAAGCACAGTTGTATGCCCTAATCCGGTTTCGTGGGCGAGCTCAGAAATCGTCTAGCGTCGATCACTGTCAACTAAAGGCGACAACAGTAATGCACTTCTTCAGAGACGCTAGGACCACCTGGCCAGTGTATGTATTCCACAGTTTGCCAACCATCGTTGCAGGCTTTTACGTGCCACTGTTCTGTACGGTAATGCTGATTTCCCGCACGCCTCTTGAAGAGGCTGTACGACCTCTGGCACATTCAATCTTGAACCAACTCCGTTGTTCCTGTTTCGAACACCGACACGTTTGACCGCTCGCTCACAAGTGACAGTGTTTCCCTCGATTGTGCGCACGCCGGTGACGTGGGACGGGCGAGTCCATTTGCTCAGAGGTAAGGTAGTTAGGTATCATAGGCGTCACCAGCACTAAATTATTGGGGGGGGGGCGACTTAGTCGGGACATTTTCGAACATTTTGATACCTCTGGCGCCGAGGGGGGGGGGGAGGGGGAGGGATCGTTGGCAATATCAAGTACCTGCCCCGGTACTGTTCATTTGCACTTAAAGTTCCTAAAACTTGCCACTTTAATCCTGGATTTAAATGTATTCTGCAGTTACTTGTTATAAAAAAAAAGTTACATTACGCTTGCAATTAAATTTTTTGACTGTATGACTATTACGTACCGTTCAAAACAACTGAAGTATTGCAAACTGAATAGGTTTTGAAACGATATTCTGCTTGATTTTGATTGGAAATTTAACCAAAAAAACAGTTACCAACACATTTTATTTTTCATTCATTAAAAATACATTTCGAAATGAACAAGCCGGCCGCGGTGGCCGAGGGGACTGAGGCGCGCCATTTACAGTCTGCACGGCCACTACGGTCGGGGGTTCGAATCCCCACTCGGTCATGGATATTTGTGCCGTCCTTAGTATTAGCTAGTTCGTAAGTACTTTGTAAGTTTAGGGACCGATGACCCCGTAGTTAAGTCCCATAAGCTATACAAACATTTGAATTTGATTTTCGAAGTGAAAAAATATTTACACAGAAATAAACAAGTAAGTATCAAAGCAGTCAGAAACGATAGTTAACCTTCATGCGCTCGCGCGGGCGGTGAGGTGACCGCTTTCTTACAATTTCTCGGCCCATAATGGTAAGCTGGCGGTGGGATGACCATATATGCAATAGTTGTACCAACTAAAGAACATATGAACATCCCACCGCCTTATCGGTTTGTGGACTTAGGTGCGGCGAGAAATTGTATGAAAGCGGTCACCTCACCGTCCCCGCGAGCGCATGGAGGTTAACTACAGCGTCAGAAGCATTAGGTGAAATACTCATACAATTTTCCTCCTACCCTGTTCCAAACACAATTCTTCTGTTGCCACAATTAGATATAAATATTGTTACAACATTTCTGAAGTTTATTTCATCCAGCAGCAACTGATACGTGATTGAGCCTCTGCTGCGTCGATGTCGAACGCCTTCTTCAGTCGTCGTAGAGCTGAAAAACTGCTTTCTGCTACACAAATTGACGCTGAACACACAAGCAAAAGTCTAACCAACGCTTCTACATTAGAAAATAATTCACGAACTTCTTTTTTCATAGATACCAAAACATCTGTTGCCTCTTTCAGGCGTTGTACATTGTATTGTCAATGAAAGCGTTCAAGTTCTGCTTTCAAAGACTGATCATCTATTTCCGGGTATGGAACTACCACATCGTATTCCTTTTTCTCCAAGAACACTTTTACCAAGGAAACCTGTATCTTCATACCAGGTTGGTCAAGCAGCCTATGTCTAAACCCTTGGACAGCCGAATCAATGATTTCAAAATATTCCTGTCTGCAAAGTTCTTCAAGCGACAGAAACTGATGTGGATTATGCCCTCAGACAATCGCTTGGGAATTACCTTTTTCCTTGTAAGTTGCAGCTGTTCTAAGCCAAGCTCGGATATCTTAATATTACATTCTTTGTTCACAGAAGAAAACTTTTCATTTGTCCTGAGATGTTAAGTCCCACAGTTAATAATGTCAACTGCAGAATAAAGTCCCAAGACCATTTTTTTTCCCCTTGGAAACTCCTGTTCAAGATTTCTAAAAGCTCAATTACCTCTTTCACCATTAGGAAACCAAGGTGTTTTGCCAGACTCAAAAACATTAAGTGGGCCAATGGCTCCTTCGTATCCCTGTTCTGTAAGTTTATTCAATGTCTTGATAACCAAAGCATATTTTTGAAAATTGCATTGATTTGTAACTGTCGGCACAGCCATCTAGTACGACATATAGGCTTCATCTTTGCAAAATAACTGACAGGTCCCTCAACCGCATCATCAATAATATGCATAAACGTGTCTTTTACTTTTGTTTTAGAAAACAGTATTCTAATTGATGAGCTGATTCCATGTAGTTTTTTTACAGTTCTTGAAATTTCGCAATTTGTTTTCATAATTAAATTACAGCACAGTGAATAAAATGGGCCAAAGGCTATTTGTGAATTTTAACTGATTGAGTCCCTTTATTCATTCCACTCATGTTTCCTGCTCCATCATACGTCTGTCCACGTAGGCTACTTAAAGGTAGCTGCAATCTGAGCAGAACATAACAAATGAGTGCAGCTATATCTGCTCCACATACATAATTAGTTTTATAGACCCCCATAAAGCTTTCATATGGATCTAAATTATCATCGCACCATCTTACACAAAAACTAATTTGTTCATCCCCGGAAATGTCCCATGTGCCATCAAAGATCACTGAATAAATCAAAGGATTCACTAACCTAACTTGTTAAACTATGCCGTTAACTATTCCTTTACCAAGGACTTCAATTACTTAATTTGTGTCTTTGGATGGTTGTAATTTTGTTCTCTTTGAAGCCACAATTCCAGAGTTGGTTTGTCTTCACTGCATATTCTATATCTACATCTACAACCATACTCCGCAAGCCACCCGACGGTGTGTGGCGGAGGGTACCTTGAGTACCACTATCGATTTTCCCTCCTATTCCAGTCACGTATTGTTCGCGGAAAGAAGGATTGTCGGTATGCCTCGGTGTGGGCTCTAATCTCTCTGATTTTATCTTCATGATCTCTTCGCGAGATATATGTACGAGCAAGCAATACATTGCTAGACTCCTCGGTAAAGGTACGTTCTCGAAACTTCGACAAAAGTCCGTACCGAGCGACAGAGCGTCTCTCCTGCAGAGTCTTCCACTGGAGTTTAGCGATCATCCACGATTACCAAATGATCCTGTAACGAAACGCGCTGCTCTCCGTTGGATCTTCTCCACTTCCTCTATCAATCCCACCTGGTACGGATCCCACACCGGTGAGCAGTATTCAAGCTGTGGGCGAACAAGTGTACTGTAACCTACTTCCTTTGTTTTCGGACTGCATTTCCTTAGAATTCTCCAAATGAATCTAAGTCTGGCATCTGCTTTACCGACGATTGATTTTATATGGTCGTTCCATTTTAAATTCCTCCTAATGACTACTCCCAGATAATTTATGGAATTAACTGCTTCCAGTTGCTGACCTGCTATAGTGTAGCTAAATGATAAAGGATCTTTCTTTATGTGTATTCGCAGCACATTACACTTGTCTACATTGAGCTTTAATTGCCATTCCCTACACCATGCGTCAATTCGATGTAGATCCTCCTGCATTTCAATACAATTTTCCATCGTTACAATCTCTCTGTATACTACCGCATCATCCGCAAAAAGCCCCAGTGAATTTCCGATGTTATCCGCAAGGTCATTTATATATATCGTGAACAGCAACGGACCCACGACACTCCCCTGTGGTACACCTGACATAACTCCTACTTTGGAAGACTTCTCTCCATTGAGAATGACCTGCTGCTTTCTTTTATCTAGGAATTCCTCAATCCAATTACACAATTGGTCTGATAGACCATATGCTGCCGGCCGCGGTGGCCGAGGGGACTGAGGCGCTCCAGTCACGGTCTGCACGGCCACTACGGTCGGGGGTTCGAATCCCCCCCTCGGGCATGAATATTTGTGCCGTTCTTAGTCTTAGCTAGTTGATAAGTAGTTTGTAAGCTTAGAGACTGATGACCCCGTAGTCCAGTCCCTTAAGTTGTACAAACATTTGAACATTTTAGACCATATGCTCTTACTTTGTTCAATAAACGTTTGCGGGGAACTGTATCAAACGCCTTGCGGAAGTCGAGAAACACAGCATCTATTTTCAACAGTTCCATTAAATTTCCTTCATAGTTTGTGTGTCCTCTAAAAGGCAATCCTTATCTGATAAGATATTTAACACTGCTAATAATGATTGTCAATGCTTCCAAAGCCATTTTTGTTGCTCAAAACTATTCAGACATACTGATACTTGCAGACTGCGTGCATACATACATTTATACTGTCGTTTCCTTTGAAATAATAGAAGCTGTGTGGGTAAGAACGAACTACATTCCAACGGGTGGGTGAAACAAAAAGGAGAGTATCCCGCGATGCGTGAGTAACCTTATTCTGTTCATCCACACTTTGAGAAAGGCTGCGGTTACATTATTGTGACAAACTTTAGAGGCAATGATAAATATTTAAGAAACCTGTCGTTGACAACTTCTGCAAAGTAATGAAAGGAAAAAGCTAATCGCATAGTGACTTTCCACTGTTCATGAGGTATAATTATGGCATTCGGATATTTATTTGGATACTGCAAACTGTATTCTCGACATTTTTTACATACTGTATGCAAATATAGGCCTATCACTAAATTTGTCTTCTAAATTATTTGATATTGCGACGCATAGTTCATTAAATATGAGATTATAAACAATAAAATGCATTAAATAACGCTCCACCAAGCTTGAGGTTTTTAATTAGTTGCATCTTTACTACTAAGTATATTCGCAACACGTTTTGGAGACACTTTCCTAATATCCTTATGAAAGTACCTAGAAAATCTTATTATTGTAGGGTATGTTGTTCTGGAAATCACGTTATAAGGATTGAGACGTGGAGAACTAAACTAGAGACAGTATCCACTAGAGATGCAGGTGAAATAGAATGGGACAAAAGGCGATGGACAGAATGGGAAGAAGATGTGTAACAAAACAATGGAAAAAAATACATACGCAAGCAGCGCCGTTTGCTGAAACTAGTTTTGCAATAAATATTTGCTTACCATCAGTGGCTGGGGGGAGGGGGACGGAGGGGGAGGACCGCCCCGGGCCTTCGGTCTTGGGGGGGCCTCCAAATACCTCGAAAGCAAGGTTTTTTATTTTATTTTTATTTTATATAAGGAACTCATTGTTCGATGGGGGGCGATCTATAATTGTTTCATAATGATTTTGCAGCCAAGATCGCATGTTTCATTTATTATGTTACCGGTTTCGGCGTGCTCGGCGCCATCTTCAGACCTGTCGTATTTTACATAACTGCACAACATTTTTTACATACTAAAAGAGTACATCCAGGTTGAGGCGTCATCAAACATAAAATTTCTAGTTACAAAGAAAATATATACATCCATGTTGTAATGGTTCTATATAGAACTTAGACTTTGAAGTTGTTGTTGTATAGTCTATGGGACTTAACTACGGGGTCATCAGTCCCTAAACTTACAAACTACTTATGAACTACTTACGAACTAGGACGGCACAAATATCCATGCCCGAGGGGGGATTCGAACCCCCGACCGTAGTGGGCGTGCAGACCGTGACTGGAGCGCCTCAGTCTCCTCGGCCACCGCGGCCGGCAGACTTTGAAGCAGTGGCGTAGCTATGTCACCAAGGGCCCCGGGGCAAAAATGACATTGGGGCCCTCTTTACACTAATACTGTACAGATGCAAAACTACTTCTTCATCAGCTCTTTACCGCCCACTGGAAGACATAATAAGGCAACCTAAATACTACTAAGTAAATTGTTATGTTCACGCAGCAGATAATATTTAATCGTACACTCTAATATAACTGTGAAAGTTTGTTTGTTATTCTTTCACGCAAAAATTACTAGGTGATTTGGATGAAATTTTGTAGAGCGATAGAGTTGGACCTGGGTAGGACATACAGGTGAAAACGCCCCATGGAATATTTTTCGTCAGCGGTGACAGCAGGCGGACTGTTGTCAGTGCCGACAACTCACTCTCGCTAAACTACTGCGCTGTTAGCTCATTTCGTTGACAGCGCAGTAAAAGAAGGAAAATAGGGAAATATTTGTGTTGGATGGTTTCATCAAAAGTAAGTTGCCAGATTTTGTTAAATGAAACACTTTGGATTGAGCCGTGCCCCTAGCAGGCTTCTTGAAGTGTATGTTAGTGTTTGGCCAGGAAAAAGTAATAAGTAAAATAACTAAGTCGATATCTTCGCTTATTATCGTGACAATGGAATAGAGGGCAGCGTCTTGATGCACAATTCACTATTGAGACAAAGTAATTATTACATGAAACTTCTGATCCGTGATTGTAATTAAACCTTTAAATGGCAGAATAGACAAATAGTGTGCGGGTAGAAACGTACCTTAAAAGATTGCGTGAAGTGCTGAATTCTCACCATTACTTTAAAACACAGAGAAGTTGTTTGTTTTTCACATAGAAGAACTGAGCAGAAACCGGCGGAGGGTATAGTGTTAGTATGAACGTAAATTGAAGAGCGAATAGTTCTTATGGTATGGGAAGGCGGCGTTCCCAGCAAAAAGCCACAGAATGCCGAATCCATTTCCCGCCTACCATTGCAAGGTAGTGTATAGAAAGATATGTAGATTCTGTTTGGTATTCCTTTCAGGATTAACGCATTTGTGAAAAATAAACGTGCCTGTTTCCTGGCGCAACGTATTTTGTGGAAAATGCGCACTCTCAAGGTCTGTCTGCGCTGTACGTCATATGTGATTTATGAGGTGCACTGTGGAATGGTCGGTATAACTTTGTAAAACACCTTGTAATTTCCGTTTGCGACGTAATGGTGTCGACAGAGTGGGGGCTCGCTTTCTCGCTATTCGTTTTGCAGGCGCACAAGAACGGCAATGCCTGACCATTCCAGCGGTCTGCCCTTTGCCGCACCTTCTGCCCTCCAACCCTTCCTGCTGTCACCTGTCACATCCCCACAACAAATCATATGCCCAATACTGTTATACTGTACTTAAATATGCTGTATACATTTAATATTTTGTCTTAGTCCATTCTGTTTAAAAATAACTATATTAACATATTGGCTGCCAAAGGTACACTTGGATTACCGTCCCTCGGGGACTATTTACTTTTTTTTCCATATTCTGCTTTAGTTTGGTTGAAGTCTATTTAAGTACAAATAGTTGAAAATATTGCTATTTAGTACCTTAGTTTATGTTTTTTGTGTGAGTTACGTATGACTCACATGACGCCAGAGTAAAGTGCCAGGTGTGTCATTTGCTATATCGCTAATAATTTTGGGTTGGTACTCCTCTAAGTCATTATTGATAGAGCTGAAGCATTGAATTACAATTTGTGGTGCGGCCGGGAATCGAACCCGGACCTCCATGCTTACTAGGCAGACGTCTTAACCGTTAGACTACCACACCACTAACGATTAAGGCGCCTCGGAATAGTCTATGCACGATTTCCGTCCACAACACAAACTTTAATTCAGCTTCTTTGTTCCAAAGAATTAAAGTTTGTGTTGTGGAGGGAAATCGTGCATAGACTATTCCGAGGCGCCTTAATCGTTAGTGGTGTGGTAGTCTAACGGTTAAGACGTCTGCCTAGTAAGCGTGGAGGTACGGGTTCGATTCCCGGCCGCACCACAAATTTTAATTCAATGCTTCAGCTCTATCAATAATGTCTTTGACATATTTGAGACGTAAATCCGTCTCAGGGATTCTTTCATTGTACTCCTCTAAGTCTTTCATTCCACAACATTATTTGCGTACAGTTCCATTATTGTTTTTCTGCATTGTTATTACAGTCTTTATTCATTGCTGTTTCCTCTGTAACACAGTGATATTGTAACAGGAGAAAGTGTCTCGTAGAAGTTATGTAGATGAAAAAAGGCATGTACAGAAACTTTTAGATGAAGTTATGGACATAAGTGAATAAGACGAAGATACTGCTGAAATGGAAAAACAAGAGGAATGTGCTAATGCTGAGTACTGTTCATGGAGAGGAAGAAGCTGAAGTTCAAACCAAGATGGGCACAAAGAAAAATCCAGCAATGATAACTGAAAATAATCAGTCATTTATATATCTCTCTCACCAAATGAAGTCCTATATTGTCTAAGGCAGGGTGTGAAACAGTACAGGATGCTTGCAATTGAATTGTTGACAGGGTCAGCACTGGTAAATGCTCTTGTGATTTACCGATACATCACAACAAGATAATCTCAATCACAGAATTCAAAGAGGAAGTGACTTTGAGACTACTCCATACAGATGATGTCGATGCCCCTGAGAAATCTCTCACCGTAGCCACCGAGCTGCCTACTCAAAAAAAAAAAAAATGTTCAAATGTTTGTTAAGCTTATGGGACTTAACGACGGGGTCACCAGTCCCTAAACTTACAAACTACTTACGAACTACCTTATACTAAGGACGGCACAAATATTCATCCCCGAGGGGGGATTCGAACCCCCGATCGTAGTGGCCGTGCAGACCATGACTGGAGCGCCTCAGTCCCCGCGGCCACCGCGGCCGGCGAGCTGCCTGCAGATTGTGCTCTTGTGAACATGGGAGCAGCAAGTCATAGGTGTACGGATGCTACGAAAAATTGAAGAATGAGTTTGGACGAGAGCAAGCTGTCAAGAATTTCAAACAAACTACATGGAAATGTAAGAAGTTGTGACTCATATTTTTGCGAAGAGTGTTTCTTGATAAAACACAGTGCATGCAGGTGTTAGAGATACAAAGTGGAATTACCCAATTTTTCAGTATGTTTCATTGTTGTTGGAATTAGAGTTGGAGAATGTAATTAAAACTATATGTGATATACAATCTACCGTATTAGTAATATGCAACACCAAATAATAAAATATAAAACCAAGGAAACTCCAGTATGACTGGACCATGTGAGTTATATATAATTCACGATTTCAAGTGTTATTAACTACTCTTGAGCTCTCGAAAACTGGAGGCCACGAACATGATTTGTTACTGGGGCCATAACGTACTGTAACACCAAGACACAGCACGCTACTGTGAGTTACAACTGCACCACGGATCTTTAAATGGAAGAATGTTCGTGAGTCATATTTACTTCACGTGGCCCGAAGAGAAGACATCCTATGACTGCCACGTGAGTTAAATATAAGTCAATGTGTTTAAACATTCTTTTCTAAATGTTGGGAATTTTTCTATTTCTTGTAACACGAATACTATTAGTCCTTGAAAAAAATTCATAATTATTTTTCGCGCCTCACTGTGTAACACGAACTTAATGAGAGACGTTTTTCAAGTCGTGGGGATTTCGTTCGTGTTTCTTCACGCACCAAAGTCAGATTGAAAGAATACCTAGTAGAGTAATACAATGCTTCAAACTGTTAGATTGCAGATCTTGGCAAAGATACGATTTCTGATCGGTAATTATCGGTAAGCGTTTTCGAGACTGCAGTATAGTAATTTTGCTGAAAGAGATCTGTTCAAAAAAATGTTCAAATGTTTGTAATCCTTATGGGACCAAATTACGTTGATCATTAGTCCCTAGACTTAAAAACTACTTAAACTAAGTTAAATTAACCTAAGGACAACACACACAACCATGCCCGAGGGAGAATTCGAAACTCTGACGCGGGTAACAGCGCGATCCGCAACATGGCGTTCCAAACCACTCGGCTACTAAAGCTCTGTATTCGCCTACTCACGCGCGGCAAGAGATTTCTCACGGATGGACACGTTAATCTCAACGGTGATAGTAATAATATGGGTACATAATTAAAAAGTAGTCAATTTCATTTTAACAGTTATTTAACAATCTTTGCCTGGCTTTGGGTTTTGCAAAATCATCAATAAGGTCTGTTAAATCTAGACTTGATGCAGCCTTGTTTTCCACTGCTATGAGTGCCGAATGTCCGAGTCGAACTTGAGCCATACTGTACCTGAAATGCGTTTTGATAATTTTTAATTTGCTAAATGACCTTTCGGCTGCTGCAGAAAAATAAAACTGCGGAAAATACTTCCGTAACCTCGCATTTTAATAATGCATATTTTGTTTTCATTTCCTTACATAATTGGCGAACTATCCATGTTGGGGTCAATTTCGGCAGGAGAAATTAAAAGTCGAAATTCCTTCATTCATCTAAAATATAATATATAGTATAACGTCTATTATCCGAAGTAATTTGGATATTCGGAAAACCGGTTTATTCGGATTTTCGGACTGTACACTTCTATTTGCCAATAAAAAGTACTGTACAGTAAATGTATTTATACTGTGTTTGGAAAAGCGCCATCCTTCACATTGCGCAGAAACGGCACGCCGCAACAATTGGAAGGCGCAACTGTTGCTGTGAGCAGCTTTGATGCTGCCGCTACTGAAGTGTGCCGATTGTTGGACACTGACTGGCAGCTTCGCCTGTCAGCAGCGCCACATAGTGGCGTCTTGTGGAGGCCCAATTACAAGCATCGTTCCGCCAGCAGGTGACCTAGTGCGGCTACTGTGTGAAACTTGGTTTGAGGGGAAGGGGATATGATGGACGATAGGGTGGGAGGGAATAAAAAAATTCGACGCTCTACTGTAACTTTTTTCGACGGTCACTTACGAAGGCCGAGGGGCCCCTGGAGCTCGGGGGCCCCGGGGCACTGCCCCGCCTAGCCCTATGATAGCTACGCCACTGCTTTGAAGTGCCTCGCTTCAGAACCATTACAAGATGGATGTATATATTTTATTGTGACTAGAAATTTTATGTTTGATGACGCCTCTACCTGGATGTACTCTTTTAGTATGTAAAAAATGTTGTGAAGTTATGTAAAATACGACAGGTCTGAAGATGGCGTCGAGCACGCCGAAACCAGTAACATAATAAATGAAAAATGTGATCTTGGCTGCAAAATCATTATTAATAAATTTTTATTTTGTTTTTATTTATTTATTTATTTATTTATTTTGGAGCTCGCCTGGCATCTCGTCTGCTGGGGCCTCCATAGCTCGAAAGCTATTTTTCCATACTGTCCTGTACCTTTCGTCCTGGGGGGCCTCCAATTCTTTTTTATAGTAATACGTAGTGGGCGGTGGGGGGGGGGGGGGCTCCAGCAACCTTAGTCCGCCACTGCTTACCAATATTCTTATTCTTTTTAAAGAAAGACGATATTGATGAAGTGCCTTTACTCTCTTCATAGCTATTCCTCTTTCGTGCACTGACTGTAACTTTGCAGCAGCACGTGAAGAATGAACGGCCTGCAGCATCGTTACTAAGCAGCGTACACACGGTGTGATTGAGTGGCAGGTGAGGCGCTTTCCCAGACCGTGCGCAGCCGCGCCGGCTGCCAGGCGGTCGCTTGCCCCATCAGACATCTGTAACGCTGTCTTGGTGACAATGCTCGTATTTGTGCCTCATAATATTTGCTCTTGCTTCACTAGCATGTTAGTAAATCATGTAAATATTTAAGTCATAATGCATAAGAACTTTCAGCACATTTTAGTTAAGCTTGGATATATTCGTTCAACAATGCCATTATTTGTCAACTAACACAACACAAATTGAAACTGTCTTTCAAAAAATATTGAGGGGGGACACGGCCCCCTTGTCCCCCCCCCCTCCCTCCCGTCGGTGACGCCCATGGTAGGTATGTCAACAACGTGTGGTATCAGCGACAATGGTAGATTGCATTGCACAGGAGTGTTGCCACAATTTAAGTTCCAACCCTCGTAGACAGGTTTCGTGAACTCTACTGAAGCCTTCATTATCTTCACAGCAATAAAGTTTAAAAAAAAATGTTCAAATGTTTGTATAGCTTATGGGACTTATCTTCGGGGTCATCAGTCCCTAAACTTACAAACTACTTATGAACTAACTAATACTAAGGACGGCACAAATATCCACGCCCGAGGGGGGATTCGAACCCCCGACCGTAGTGGCCGTGCAGACCGTGACCGGCGCGTTGCAGTCCCCTCGGCCACCGCGGCCGGCATTACGGGTCGCCGCGGTATTTGAAAGTGCGTCAGAGCCCCAGTATGGTGCAAATTATGGCGATTCTCGTGTAGGACTGTGATGGTGTTATCATAACGTCATTGCATTCCTCCACAGCAGACCGTCAATGCACAGTACTACTGTGGAGCGCCTCAGTCCCCTCGGCCACCGCGGCCGGCGCAATAAAGTTCCCATTGAATGTGGTGAGCATTTATAAATTGGTAGCGCAATTAATTTTCATGCACCATAACGCCCACCTCATTTCATAATACTTTTAATATGGCGTTCATTTCTAGTATTCTGCTAGGTCTTCCTGAATCTGGAATTTTTCATTAATTTAAAAAAATCTTTTTGAAAATTACTAGTCACAATTGCCCTCTTTGGCACATTGTCGCGCCCCCGAGAGGGAGTGCAGATTGGATGCTTACCACGACAATAGTAATTAAGTATGAACAGCAGTGTGTCCGTGCAGGCTACCGCAACAGAGGCTGGTGCAGCTCTTACTGCTGACAGCTGCAAGGTTTCGGATTAAGGCACTCGGTTGTGAGATGGGTGAGAAACAAATAAGCGGAACTCAGAAGAGGTTCTGTGCTACAGACGGGCCTATACTCAAAGACACGTAGTGCCGCGCAAACCAACTACCTAAGCTAGTTGCACAGTGTACTGTATGCTCGTCTCAAGCACTGAGTTTTACCGAGTCCGCCTAACTCCGGGAGAGCGGAGAGTGAGCCCCGAACGCGTGGTGCGAGAGTCAAGGTCGGGGTGAGAGTTTAAAATAGAGAAAGTTTAATTTTTAAAACTCACCACCACCTGCTGCGAACCAAATTTCTAAACATGCAAAAACACTGGAACTGTGATTGCGACTGTTTGACTCGTTTTCTAGGGGATGATATCACACGTTCGCAGCTTTCCTTCCCTGCATATGATTAACAAAACGAATTCATAATAAAATCAAGTTCATGAGAGAAAAGGGTGTACTAACTACTATTTTTGAAAACACGTGAAAGTTCACTTTATGTTGTTTATTTCACAATATTAGAACCCTGTGGCTGATACGTCTGTACGTCGACACATTTATCAAATAAAGTTATAGCTCGTGAACCCCCAGACAAAAATGAATATTTGTCACAAATTGTGTTCACACCAAGTGGCTGTCTCAAACACCGTTTATGTTCGTGCCTATGCGACGACACGTGTTACATTAACAAATCACAGTCACTTTAATTCAATGCGATTCACACCTTGTTCCACCGGCTAAATATTCACAACACACAGTAGCACTCGATTCAACTTGGTGCAGTCTACGACGAGCAACCACACGCGGCGATTGCCACACACAAATCTAAAGTCACCACCTCGAGATCCACATGCCGACTGATGCAGAGTGACGCCGCCCGGCCAGCTACCCCACGTGCTCCCGCCTCGTCACTTCCTGCCCTCGCGCGCGCGCCAAAAGCTCAACTGCTGGGGTTTTTTCCCTACGTCATCAGCTTCCCCATGTGAGCTGTTCTAACCGATTTGCCAACGTACAGCGCTCAGCCAATACATTTCTAAAACTTTACTTAAAATCAAAATAATTACACTACACATTAAACAAATATCTTCTTACGTTTTTATATTAGTATAAACATCCTTTGTACTATTTATTATAATCGAGCAATTTATTATATCACAGATAAGTGATTTAACTGAATATTTCAAGGTAAAATACACAAGATTAATTGAAAATAAAATGAGAAATAGTTAATATATTATTTTTATAAACAAACATTGCCATGCTAGTTGTGTAACTGTCTTGTCTTCGTTGGTAATTTATTACTTTTCATTGTCAATTAAACATATTACGCCAGATGTGACTATATCAGCTAATGTATTGTTTATTTATCAACAGGCTATTTTGTAATGAGGGCCTTAAAGGTTCCTAACTGCATCGTATTACTTCAAATGCCAGTAGTATTAGAATATTTTATTTCACGCTGTGCACTGCACTGTGCCTGGCACTCGCCATTGTCCCTCTCTCCCCTCACCGGAAACGAACTGGAAAATCCTAAGCTGGAACAAGCCACCAACGTTGGCCTGCTCGCTGGCCTCCCGTCAGCTACAAGCACACAGCAAATCTCAACGTGGAGAATTTCTACCTATGGCCTAACTAAAAAAGTTGTCACCCAACTGTGTACATACATTGCTACCATAATTAATAAGGTTAAAATTGTGTAATATTTAGTGCATTGGCATGGTCAATGTTTGCAGTGAACTTCATACTGTTTAATTATCAAATGCTATTAATTACCAATACTTATATTGGGCGGTAATCTTACAGTGGGCGGCCGCGTTTTTTATATTCTCCGGTGACACAGCTTCTCGGCGGCCGCGTACGCTTCTGCTGACACTTCTAGAAGCGCCCCCCTGCTGGAGTAGGCCTGCTATGCCGGACACAGCACGGCTTCAATTCAAATCAAATGTTCGTAAATCTGTCGGTCTCAACTGCTAGGTTATTAGTCCGTAGCTTACAAACTACTTAAACGAAGTTAAACTAACCTAAGAACAACACGCACATCCATGGCCGAGGGAGGATTCGAACCTCCGACGCGGGACTGCGCATGTGCCGGCGGGAGCGGCGCCCTCTGCAGGCCACGGCACGGGAGACGCCATGGTGCTGGCATTGACGATATCACAGAAACGGCGATAGTATGAGCACAGCCCGAGGAAACTTCTCACATCACACGTGTACTGAGCAGTTGCAAATGCTGTGACTGCCCTTACTTTATCTAGATCAGGGCGCACACCATCTCCGTTCACTAGGTTCCCCAGGATTTTTATTTCTTTGGCAACGAAGAAGCACTTCTTTGGGTTGAGGTGGAGTCCTGCTGTCTGAACATATTTCAACGCAGTTCAAAAATGTTCAAATCTTTGTTAAGCTTATGGGACTTAACTATGGGGTCATCAGTCCCTAAACTTACAAACTACTTATCAGCTAGCTTATCCTAAGGACGGCACAAATATCCATGCCCGAGTGGGGATTCGAACCCCCGACCGTAGTGGCCGTGCAGACCGTGACTGAAGCGCCTCAGTCCCCTCGGCCACTGCGGCCGACTCAACGCAATTGACAGGCGGCTTAGATGTTCTTGAAACGTCCTTGAGAAAACGACAATCTCATATAGATAACAAAGACATGTCGTCCGTTTAAGATATCGAAGCAAGTTGTCTATCATGCATTCGAATGTGGCCGAGGCATTACACAGTCCAAACGGCATGACCCTGAATTCATAGAGGCCCTCAGGTGTAATAAAAGCAGTATTCTCCCTGTCAACTTCGTCAACCTTGATTTGCCAGTAACCTGTCTGTATGTCCACGGTTGAGAAGTATGTAGCTCCTTTCGAACAGTCTAACGTGTCGTCAATATGTGGCAATTCTTTGTGATTTTGATCAGCCACCAATAGTCGACACAGAAATGGCACGTGCCATCCATCTTCACGAGGACCACCGGAGACGACCAGGGACTCTCTCAAGGTTGAATAATATCATTGTGCAACATCTTTTCCACTTCTTCCCGAATTATCCGCTGGCTAATCGGAGGATGATCCCCAGTATTGATACGGTGTTTTATCGTGGGCCATTTCATCTGGTTCTTCTCCTGCCTTGCCTGGAATATACCTGAAAATTGGTGTAGTATGGTTAACACCTGCTGACGTTGTTCCGGAGTCAGACCGGGCCCTATATGCAAAGCCATAGTAGTTGTCAGCAGTAGCAGCAGAGCATGAGACTTCATCGATGACGTTGAGCTCGCCGGCCTGGACGGATTCGGTTGTATCAATACACATTCCTTTAGGAAAGAGTTGCGACTGCTCATGAAAATTAGTGATCCAAAGTTCTCCTCGACCACCTGTAATGCTTATGATAGCCGCTGGTATGTAGATTTCCTTTGTTACACAGATTATCTTTTTGCGATCGACAAGCACTTCACCATTCAACTGGTCATCTTGGCTGCTGACTGGAACTCTTCTCATTGTTAACGGCGGGATCTCAACATTCTCGACAGCAAACAAACTCCCAGCAAAGTCCGTGTTACCTGTACTCGTTGGAACGGCTTTCTCAATTTGTAGCTCAGTCTTCCACAGTCAATGACAGCCTGGGATGCTTGAAGGAAGTCCCATCTGAGGATGACGTTATGGCAACATTCTGTTAAAACCACAAATTCGAAAGACTGCGTCCTGTTGTTGATAGTTACTCTGGCGACACATGTTCCTGCCTGCTGGACGTATTTTCCATTAGCGACCTTCAGCACAGTTACTCTTGTATTACAGAACATTGTCTTCTTTAGTTTCTGGCGGTAGTCATTCGACAAGGTGAGAAGGAAGCTCCTGAATCGACTAGTGCACGGACAGGTTGGCCGTCGATGACGTCAATGAGATTTCCCGACATCTTAGCGACTATCGTCCATGGAGGATTTTCATCTGCGGCGGCCTCACCTCCATAGATGGTAGCCCTGCCTAGTTTTCCTGAACACGATGGCAAGGGGAGCGGCTGTTATCTCTGTAAGGCGACGGTGAACAGCGGCAGCGTGTTTGAGAGCGACCACGTCCAGTATACGGCGACGGGCTTCGTCCCATAGGTCGACAGTAATCATCTGCAGTTGACTGCCGTTGAAAGTACTGCTCCGATGGTTGGCGTCTTGCGGCATAATAATTGTCAAATACTCGTTTTCTTTCCCTGCAGTATCGTACGACATGTCCGGGAAGGACACATTGAAAACACGATGGAGTGTTGTCTTCTGTCCTCCAGATATCTGTCCTCCTGCGAGGCTTCACAGTTGCCAGAGGATTTGGTTGTGGTCGCGTCGGTCGTGTCCTCAGCTGCCGTTTGGCGGCTGCGACGTAAGTCATAGTAGGGCGAGTCCATTCTTCACGTCGGGTGCGACTGGCGTGGCTGACAGGCGCTAATGTTTCAAATACCTCCTCCTCAGCAGCGTCGGCTCCCTCATGACATACAGGATTGACATCCATGGCCATAATCTGGTGTTCGTTTGGTCCAACAGTCCCATCTGCCATAAACTGTTGTAATTCTTCTCTCTCAATTTGTCGTATAATAGAAGCAAAGTCATGCTGGTCTTTCACAACGGCCATAGGGAATACATTCAGTAGTCTGTCGTACTTCTTTCGTCCAACCATCCTCTGTTGCATCTCTTCAATTTTCTGCCACCATTGGATAAATTCTTGTGTCGTCGAAACGTCATTTAACGTAAGAGATTGATACATGTCTTCCGCAATGCCCTTCATCAGGTGTGAAACTTTATCGGCCTCCCTCATATCCAGGTTAACTACGTGACATAGGGCCAAAACACTGTATATACGACTGTGTTGACTCACCATGTCGCTGGGCCCTGTTCTTCAATTGTTCTTCTGATAAAGGGACTTGCCGCTGGTGGTCTGCAAACGTCTTCTTAAGTTCTGTCTGGAATTTTTTCCAGCTATCAAGCTTGTCCTCGTTATTTTCAAACCACTGCTGGGCCGTCCCGTCCAGGCAGAAGTATACGTTTGCCAAGCACAAAATGTGATACCACCTGTTATACTTGGCGACTCGGTCGAATTCTTTCTGCCATTTGTTTGGATCCTGTCCAGCGTCTCCCGAGAACAACGATGGGTGCCTGATGTGCAGCTGGCTTACCGCTGTTTTAGCATCCATGGTTCTTTCGACGACACGGACCTTCGGACGGAGGTAGTCAGTATACCCTTTATATACCGGTTCTTGTCCGTGTAAGCGACGGCTCTTACGCTGCCTAATAGGAGCCACGATGGTGCAGATGTATTGCAGACTACCCGGCGCCTCCACCATCAAGTGTCTCGTTGAAAACTGCAGGTGGTCCGGAATTCGAAGGCTGGTCGGTAATAGAGCACAACACTTTACACTTAGAACACGTTTGTTGCTAACACAAGCGTACACTTAGTACAGACTGACTCCTGCCGCCGCGGTGGAGTAGCCGAGCGGTCTGAGACGTCTCATTGCGGGACGCGCGGTTGCTCGCCGTGGAGGTTCGAGTCCTCCCTGGGGCGTGTGTGTGTGTGTGTGTGTGTGTGTGTGTGTGTGTGTGTGTGTGTGTGTGTGTTGTCCTTAGGTTAGTTTACCTAGGTTTAAGTAGTTTGTAGGCTACGGACTGATGACCACGCAGTTTGGTTTGATAGAACTACAAACATTTTTTTACTCCCGCCTGCTTGGAGTGCTCCACTATTTACACATAGAAAGAATTTTCTAGAACTTACAAGTACATCAAACATAAGAAACATGTAAAACATTCTAGAAATAGTAAATACAAAGAAAGAAATTTATTCTGCCCATGGCGGGATTTGAACTACGGACCGCAAGCACAGCAAAAATGTTCAAATGTTTGTAAAGCTTATGGGACTTAACTACGGGGTCATCAGTCCCTAAACTTACAAACTACCTATGAACTACTTACGAACTAGGACAGCACAAATATCCATGCCCGAGGGGGATTCGAACCCCCGACAGTAGTGGCCGTGCAGACCGTGACTGAAGCGCCTCAGTCCCCTCGGCCACCGCGGCCGGCCCGCAAGCACAACGAGCTGCGATCTACCCCCTTTTTTCCTCCCTCTCTCTCTCTCTCTCTCTCTCTCTCTCTCTCTCTCTCTCTCTCTCTCTCTCTCTATTTGTTCTTCTGGTAGATCTATGTTTTGCGGTCGTCGCTTCAGTTCGTTCTCGTTCGTTAGTTGAATATTTGGCTCATCTTTTTTTATTATTATTATTACAGAGAGCGTTTAGCCTCCTGGCCGGGAGCGCTGAGCCACGGCGCCCGGCTAGACCACACGTGCTGTCGGAAGACTCGCGGCACTATTATTCTACATTGTAGTGACTCATCGAATTTTCTTCACATAAGAAATAGGTGGAAATGGACTCATCCCATGAATTTAGACTGACGTTTAGGAGAGTTTTCCCTTATGTGAACATTCGATATGTTATATCGGCGACAGTGCGAGCCGATTGGGGTACAGTGTTGCTTCTGCAGCACAAGTATCACACATCTCCAACCTGCTTCCAGCAGAAGCTTCTCTGCATGACATTTTTTTTCTTTCAATTTCACTTATGAAAATATGTTTATTTTTTATTCTCTTAGTATTAATTCTGTAATATGAATAAAAATTTCAGAAACGCTGTTCATATAAGGTAAAGCTCTCCTAAATGTTAGCCGAAATTAATGGGATAAGTCCATGTCGCATATTTCTAATGAGCTTATAATTCTACGAGACACTGCAGTGCGGAAACAGTAGTAATAAAATAAAAAAATCAAGTAACAGTGAGCTGGCTCGAAGTATACGGCACTGAACAAGGTTTGGTCACCACTGTGTTTCCTTCGATCTTCTGATGACATTGGGTAAGAATCCCTTGTTGCTGGGGACAAGTCCATCAAGAAGGAAAAAAAAAACAAATCACAACAAGAAACAAAATGACACAAGCTTCTCAGCCTTTACTGATCTGCAGTGTCTGAGGCTGAACTAAATCTGCGCGTTTTTCTTTTATCTGAAGTATAAAAATCGAAATGAAAGTACCATGGAGATAAAGAAAATAGTGATGAGATGCTTCAGGAATATGTTTGTAGAAAAGTAGTTCCCCTCAGACAGCTTCCTAACAAAATAAATGAAAATTCTGACAAATGTGCAGAGTTCTTTGAAAGTGGAGATGAGCTGAAACACCATGTCCTGCATAAAACTGGCACACCTCACGTAACCCCACGGCCATAAGATGCAGCATTCCTTATAAGGAGGTACATATTTATAATTTTACTGCTCTGTATTCTTTTTTAATTAGTTCACTACTACTTTAGTCTCAGGCGTGACTCATACTGCTTTTATGTGAGACACTGTATACAATTATTTTCACCTTGTGGTACAACATTTTCCGAGAGCTACAAAAGCGAAAATCAAAAACAGACTATATAGCGTATTAGTCAACTTAGGTGTAGATGCATTAATAAATATATTTTTGGCCTTCTTCCATTTATTATCTCCATCTAGAAAGCCATTAAGTAGAATGTCAGAAAATTTTATTGCAGTCCATCAGAGCAAATTCACAAATTACATTAATTTATTCTTCTTTTGTAGTTTCAATCACGAAATATCTACCACATCAGTTGTACTATGCAGACAACAAACTAGTTGCATACCTCTTACTAAGTGATGTATGACCTTACATAAAACCATAGCAGATCATAGTCCATTGTAATCGGTCGCCACCCAATAAAAATTAGTTAATAGTTATTTTCTGGTTATGTATTATTAACACATCACGAGAGACCAACATACGTGGGCAGCAAAACATTTTTTCGGCGCCGCAGTGCTTCACACTACGTCCAACACCCGCATAGTCATTTCTTTTTTTAGAGACAAGGCAAAGCTTGCAAGAAAAAAAAATGTTGACAAAAATGTTCAAATGTTTGTGAAGCTTATGGGACTTAAATGCGGGTTCATCAGTCCCTAAACTTTCAAACTACTTATGAACTACCTTATACTAAAGATAGCATCAACATCTATGCCCGAGGGGGGATTCGAACCCCCGACGGGGAACGGCCTCGCGTATCGCAGCATAGCGCCTCAATGCGCTTGGCCACTCCGCCGCGGCTCTGCGAGTGAAAAATTTTGTAATTTTTTTCCTATCCTAAGGGTTTCAAATGACGATGTAATTGAGGCGAGCGCCATTTGAAGAACTACGCATTTATCGGCCCACCTCCGTTTCTACACCCCTGCCGTGCATCACTGCGTGTACGCTTATGTAGGCGGTATACGTATAGCCCGTGGCCGGCGAGCGCGGTATAGCCCCTCTATTTTATTCTGTGCTCATTGGCTACGAATCGTATACATGCTGTCTCCGCGACCTAAAACGTTTCTCACGCGATAAAATTATTTTGAATGTGCATATAAAATGATCTTATAAAATAACTAAATGAAGAATGATAAAAATACTTTTTATTTATTTACTTTTTTTCACGATGGACTTTTTTTTTCTAGGAATTCACTGCATCACTGTCAGTATAAATGTATTTGACAAAGTACATGAAATCTCACTGTATATGCAACTAGAATTACTAATTGCCGGCCGAGGAGACTAAGGCGCTCCAGTCACGGTCTACACGGCCACTACGGTCGGGGGTTCGAATCCACCCTCGGGCATGGATATTTGTGCCGTCCTAGTTCGTAAGTAGTTCATAAGTAGTTTGTAAGTTTAGGGACTGATGACCTCGTAGTTAAGTCCCATAAGCTGTACAAACATTTGACATTTTTTTTACTAATTAGTTTGAGAGAAAACTGTTAGAAAAAATATTTTGAGAAATTAAGGCAAACCAATTAATTATGGAGCAATTATGTAAGCAACAAGCCATCATCATAGAAACATTACATTCATCGTATCGTCAGCAGTATGTATAAAAGAAAATTAAGGATGTCTCATTAAGTTGCATTGAAATTTTCTAGCCTAAAGACTCGAAATTGTGGAAAGTAGTATGATGTAAACTGAAAGACAGGCAGACAAACTAACAAATGCATACCGAGTCATCCGAGGCTCCTTCTTGAATCTGGTGATGTGGAATTTACACTTATAACCAACTTAAAAGTGAACAGTTCTTTAAAGGTTCAGACAAACTGGACAAGAATTTCGGTAGAAATATACTGCAGCTCGAGCCCTGGACGCGGCTGGGCGAGTCGGCCCGGTGTCGTAGTATTTGTGGCGTGCTGGCGGCCTGGGAGTTGACAACTCCATTCTGCAGCGTGGCGGCCGTGAACTCTTTAACAATTCGCACCAATGTTAGGTAGGGAGTAACACCGTGGCGTGGAGCCAGCGGTGGTTGAGGATTTTAAAGGCGTCGACCGCGCCTCTGCTTTACTCAGGTGAGTCGATGGTCGAAGATAACCTAGGGTGATCAGCCATCCCGTATTTCACGGGATCGTCCCTTATTTAGCCCAAGTGTCCCGTTGCCTCACAAAATAAATACGGGAGGCAGTCAGAGTTATAAAGGGATTGCCGGCCGCGGTGGCCGAGGTGACTGAGGCGCTCCAGTCACGGTCAGTACGGCCACTACGGTCGGGGTTTCGAATCCCCCCTCGGGCATGGATATTCGTGCCGTCCTAGTTCGTAAGTAGTTCATAAGTAGTTTGTAAGTTTAGACTGATGACCCCGTAGTTAAGTCCCCATAAGCTTAACAAACATTTGAACATTTTTATAAAGGGATTACCCAACAATGAGTCATGTAGGCCGGTATTCAGGGAACTGAAAATAATGACTCTTGCTGCACTATTCATATACCATTGCCTCATTAGCACAAAAGAAACCCAGAGTAATTTCACAGTAAGGGGGGAGGTACACTTACACAATACAAGAAATAAAGATTATATTGACATACCCCAGGTACAGAAATGTTTGTATAGTCTATGGGACTTAACTACGGGGTCATCAGTCCCTAAACTTACAAACTACTTATGAACTAGGACGGCACAAATATCCATGCCCGAGGGGGGATTCGAACCCCCGACCGTAGTGGCCGTGCAGACCGGGACTGAAGCGCCTCAGACCCCGCGGCCACCGTGGCCGGCCCCCAGGTAAGGCTAAAGAAAACCCAAGTCTACCACAACTACACAGGGATTAAGTTATTTAATAAACTACCTAAAACACTGAAGGAAATGCCAATACAGCAACTAGGGAAGAAGTTAAACAAACTGGTTGATCCAGAATACAACCTACAGTGTTGCGGAATTCGAAGAAAACTTGAGATGCCTCCGGCAGGAATGCTGAGTATAGCAAGTAGATGCATAAATATTTCTGACAAACTTGAAATCAATCAGATGTATAACTAAATATTTTTATTTCTTTTATTTGTGTATAAATTCAGCTACTGTGTTTCTACAAATATATACCCATCAGAGGCATAGCTGTAAATATTTATGAAAATCTGGTAATCAGTCAGATGTATAACGGTAAACTGTATAACTGTAAATATTTCCTTTTCCTTTCTTTCATTTGTGTATAAATTCATCCAATGTCTATATACGAACTATGTACAGCTTTGACGTTGTCTATTACAACACAAAGTTGTTTAATGACAATAAAACTTGATTTGATTTGAGTACCTTTATTTACTTAGCATCCCAAAAGTTAATAAATAACGTGTTTTTCAGTAATGTAACAGCACAGATAAACGGAGAACATGTAGTGGTGCAGTCCGGGGGGCGGGGCGTCTCTTGCCACAGCGCCATCCAATTTTTAATTTTATTATTATTTATTTATTTATTTATTAACACGTTGACTACCGCGATGACGTCAGAGGCCTGCCAGAGCCGCCTGCTGCGGCCGCCGGCGGCCACACGGCAGCGAAACGTGTTACACATGTCGGCATCGGAAATTTGAAATAATTTGGAGAAGGAATTAGAGTTCAGGGTGAAGAAATAAAAACCTTGCGTTTTGCTGATGACATTGTAATTCTGTCACAGACAGCAAAGGATCTGGAGGAGCAACTAAACGGAATGGACAGTGTGTTGAAAGGAGCATATAAGATGAACATTAACAAGAGCAAAACTAGGGTAATGGAATGCAGTCTCAGAAAATCAGGCGATACTGAAGGAATTAAATTAGGTAACGAATCAATAAAGGTGGTAAATGAGTTTTGTTACTTGGGCCGTAAAATAACATATGATGGTCATAGTACAGAGGATATAAAATGCAGATTGGCAATAAGAAGAAAAGCGTTTTTGAAAAAGAGAATTTTGTTAACATCTAATATTAATTTAAGCATAAGTAAGTCCTTTCTGAAGGCATTTGTGTGGAATGTTGCCTCGTATGGGAGTGAAACATGGACGATAAACAGTTTGGACAGGAAGAGGACAGAGGCTTTTGAAATGTCGTGTTACAAAAAAATTTTTGAAGATTAGGTGGGTGGATCGCGTAACTTATGAGAAGGTACTGAACAGAATTGGGGAGAAAAGTAAATGCTGCCTTATCTTGACTAAAAGAAGGGATCGATTGGTAGGACACATTCTTAGACATCAAGGAATTGTGAATTTAGCGTTGGAGGGAAGTGTGTGGGATAAAAATCGCAGAGGGAGACCAAGAGATGAAAATAGTAAGAAAATTAAAATGGATGTAGGCTGTCGTTCTTATGAGGAGATGAAGAGTCTTGCTCAGGATAGAGTAGGGTGGAGAGCTGCATCAAACTAGTCTCCGGACTGAAGACCACAACAAGCACACACATGTAATAAATCACAACGTAACTATAATTTACCAAGCACAGGTGAACGTGACAGTGGGCGCCAACGTGATGCCGCCGCTGAGAACGTGTGCTGCTTAGCAGGTCAGTGGCGCCACAACAATAGTGTTATTTTAGTTCGGTTTTTACACACATAGTCTCATTTAAAGCTTCGTAATTATTTTACGAGCTGATAATATACTCTCCATTTTCACCATGTTGCTCCTCTTCCACTTTCACATTAATGCGAGCCTACTCATTTTATTTCTTTTACAATTGTTTTCGTAGTATAATTGGTTACATTATAAAAAGTATAAAAATAAGTCATAGATTAATAAATTCAATAGTCTTTATTTTAAGAAAATGAGTCAGCCCCCAGAAACAAATCCTGCCAGCAGCACAGAGAACATGTGGTCATAATCAGCTAATAAAGAAAATAGGCTGTAACCCAAAGTGAAGACCGAGTGAGGTGGCGCCAGGGGCGGATCCAGGATTTCGGTCAGGGGGGGGGGAGGGGTAGCTTACCTGCCTTCCAAAATATTCACTTACACACACACACACACACACACACACACACACACACACACACACATATATAGTTATATGTATTGTGTGTGTGTGTGTGTTTATCAAATTACTTACTACATTAGTTGATAAATATCTTTAAAATGTGACAAGTGCATTTGTATAACACTATGTTTGTCTGCTGACATAAAAAATATAAAAAAAGTAAACGGTTATTTGTGTCCAGTCTTAAATGTTTGAAATTAGTTCAGTAATTGCTTTCAAATTTTGACAGAATGCTGTAGATGTGTTTATATGCAATAATGACGATACAAATGTTTAATAGTAAATTTGAGTGTATTCAGGAAATCATCTGAAGTTTCATGAATGAGAGACCGTCTTGGCTGCAAAATTTTTATTCACATACGAAGCCACAAGAATGGAATGGGAAAATTTATCATCTTACATTGTTAATTACATGATACTATACTCATAGTAAGCTGTTTTTCTCATGACTGCGAGTATTAACAATAACATTCTTTCTTCTTATGCAACAATACTCAATAAAATTGAAAAATTATGAACATGGTGAAACTTAATATTAAATACAATATACACAATATCGCTCTTAAATGTTAAATTCTAATCTCCTTCTACGGCCAATTTTTTAAAATCTTGTGATTACTTTTTCTATATCTATAGGAATCTGGTAATGAATATGCATAAGTGCAATACCTTGGAGGCGGTTTTCTTTCATCGATGTTCTTAAATACGTTTTCAGCCGCCGCAACATCGAGAATGATCTTTCGGCAGATGCAGTTGTTACTGTAAGTGTTGCCAGTACAAATAAAAGTCTATGTATTATAGGATATACATCCTTGTCACATGTAGCCAATATATCAAGACCTATGGTTGGAAGCTCTTTTTGTCGTTCTCTTTCTTGATTCAGTTTCTCTCGCCACAACAACATTGCATCCCGTAACATGTGAGAAGCAATTTTTTGGCTACGTCAAGCAGGGAACCGAAGCGATTGATGAGAGACTCTGAAATTTTTTCAGTTTCACCTGCAGCGATCTTCACAATACTTTCTGGACTGAAAACAGAAAGCTTAAAAACATCCAAAGTTTCAGCAGAGAATCTTTCTCGTAAATCACTTATAATGAAGTCCAGTAGGGGAGCATAGACTGTTACTCTGTAATATTCTTCTGCCGAATTTGTTTGAGGGTTGTCGCGATAAACTTGGCGTCGACCGTGGCGAGGTATGCGACGAATATTGAGCTCGACGCCAAGATGACCCGCAAGATTCTCTGCACGTATCCATATGCTACTGAAGCTAGTGACCAAATTTTCTCGACGGCTGACTAGAATGTTAATAGTGTTCTTTAGGTGTGAAGCACTGTCATTGAGGTCAATTGCAGGTTTCTGCAAAAGTTTGCTTAGAGGCTGCGTTAGAGACAGCACGTCGCTCAGACATAGTAATGACAACAGAAACTGTGAGCTGCACAAATTTAAGATCAGAGAAGCAGCCTTACCAGCTGTGCTCGGGTCACGCCATTCAGCAATCTTTCCGAGAGTCTCCACAATTTTTGCAAGATCAGCTGAAAACTGAAGAACACTTTCATGCCTTTCTACCCACCGGGCCT
Organism: Locusta migratoria; assembly: GCA_026315105.1. Taxonomy (NCBI): domain Eukaryota; kingdom Metazoa; phylum Arthropoda; class Insecta; order Orthoptera; family Acrididae; genus Locusta; species Locusta migratoria. The sequence continues at coordinate 447,988,986 of CM048755.1, read as the reverse complement.
CTCAAAGTGATTTGAGTGCACAATCCAAGATGTTCATTAAGACACTTTTTCTTTTAGGATACGTCTTGAAGAAATTAATAACTTCTTTCATGACAGATACAGCATCCCGGATAGCAGGCACCTTGGAACTACGGGATATAGAATTATTTAGTTTGTGACTGTAGCATGGTGTCTTAACAGCGTTCTTGGCCTCCTTCTGCACTTCATTGGCAGCACCTCGAGCTTCGGAAAGCATAACTGCACATCCATCAGTTCCAGTTCCAACACAACGTTCCAGTGGAAGATTGAGCCTATTCTTCAGCTGGTACAAGACAATTTTACCAAGAGCCTTACCAGTTAACGATAACTCTTCAGCTGTGAAAGTTTCGTCTACCTGCTGTGCTGTGTTAACTAGCTGCCTGGATTCTTTGCAATCTTCATCAGACTGGTAGCCATCTTCGAGATTCGAATGAGCAAGTTCTGGAAACGCATCAAGGAAACTGATGAAGTCCTCACGGATATTATCGTTATGTATGTATCGTAACGTAAGGCTTAGCTGAGATGAGTAAGAAGCATCTGTTGTCTCGTCAAAAAGAATAGAATAAAACTGGGATGAGCGTACGCTACTCAAAATTTACTCAGAAATCTCTCTCCCACAACATGACATGAGAGCATTTTGAGTTGTCTTACTTATGTACGTAGCATTTGAAGAAGCTGACTGCAGGTGTTGCTCTAGTTTTTTTTATTCCCAGCAGACATTATAAATCTCAGTAATTCTCTAAAATTTCCTTCGTACACAGCAGCAATCGAGCTCTCGGAACTTGCATGTTTAGGAAAAATCTGACCATCATCTCTGTGTCCACGGAATGCTAGATTTTGCCGCGCAAGGAAAATAACTGTTTCGACTATAGGGCGAAGTCGTTCCCTGTTTTCTTCCACTGCTTTGCTGCGCTGTTGGTGTACACGGTTTATTACCTCCAAGTGAGGTTTATCAAATGCGTTGAGGAATGCATTCCCCTGTTCTACAGCTCTTTTGTGATAAATGTGCTTCCAAATCTCCATTCTGCCCTGAAATATCGTTGAAGTTACTGAGCGGTTTGGTCACAAGTTTTTGTAATGGCACAGTTTTTTGACCTCCACCAACACCTCCAGTAGCAAAAAAACGGACAATATTTACAAAATAAACCTTTATGTGCATGTGAAAAGACAAGCCTGGGGTATTTGCTGAGGTATTTATACCCAAAAATATCGCTTCACCTGTTTACCTTTCATCACGTGTAAGGAAAATGGAAATTCATACTCATCATTCGGTTGCAGGGGTTCGATAATAGTTGATATTTTGTGTAGTCATCAACACTTATATCTAAGAAATTTCCAATATCATAGGGAACACTAGGCTCAGCACACGAATTAGACTCAGGAGAAGTAGGCGTCAGCGACACGTCACTAAAACTGACACATACGGTAGACTGGACGGGTTGGGAAGAAGCTGCTGTGACAACAGTACGTTCTTCCACATCAAGCTGACACCCAGAAGTCGCAGTACGCTTATGGGCAGGCATAAAAAATGAGTCGATGCTTCGGGTTCGCTTCACTGACGATGTTGGTAGTTGATTTGCCTGTGGGATCAAGGAAAGTAAGAGGTAAGTAGGTCCATAGTCTGGAAGAAAACACACTGGGTACATAAGCAGAATGATATTCGCAGCAGTAAAAGTTGCGGATTTCTTATTTAATATCATTAAATTTTCATTTTATGATGACCAATGTAATTAAAGAAAAATGTGAGTAAACGAGTTACCAATTTTAATACAATATGCTACTAATTGATTTCAGGAATATAAGTGGTAATGTGTCCCTTTTATTTCACTTTGGAGCTATTACAGTAACAACAATTTCCTAGATCATAACAACTGAAGTAAACCACTAGAAGTAACATAAAATGCATTTTTATTTAAGTTAAATCAAAATGTAAGTGCAACACAACGTGCTGTCGATAACTCGTACGGAATATGTTATATACAAGGGTTGAAGTTGATTCGCTTTTGCTTAAAATTTGTTGCATTTGCATTTAAAACTAAAGATAATCGACGGGACGTTAAACTCCAAGCTTCCTTCCTTCCTTCCTTACACTAAAGATAAATGTTTGCTGATGTATGTAATATATTATTATTCTTACACGTGAATTGCTTTTTCTTAAAATTTGTTGCGTTTATGTAACCTATAAGCTGTTGCCGAAGACAGGAAGGTTCTTTTTATTTTTTTCTTTGTCTGTTCTTATCGCGCAGCAGTTTGGTCCCATAGGACATTTCACGCATTTGAACATTTTTTAAATAACTGGCTAAAAATTTTATCAGCTATGTCGAGGATAAAAAAATTGAGTTTCAGATTCAAGTGACAAAACGAAAATGCGAAGAATAAATTATTTTTAAACGTTCGATCACATTATGAGATAGCCGAGTAAAAACAGCTTTTGTTTCAATTAAACGACAATACTGGTTATAACACAAACATCGGGTCCTTGACAAATCTTTGCCATTAATTTAATTTCATACGTTTTGGTACAAATACATAAGGGGGCATCCAAAAATCATAAATTACGTGAAGTGCTTGGGGGGAGGGGGAATAGAAGCGAATCTCAGGAAATCTCACGTGGCGGAGAGGAGAGGGCGTCTCGACAAATATCATGTAATTTTTTTTCCGCAAGAAACAGTGTAAAACTGAAAGAAAATTTGTTTGAATTAAGTAAAACATGTTTCACTTCTAAAATATGCCAGAATCCAACACAATAATATTTATCGCGGCTGTGCACAGTAGCCCCTCGAACGTTTCTCTGCAGATACTAGAGTTTTTTTTTTTTTTTTTTTCACGCGAGTTTCTGTAGGAACTGGATCACAACAATCGTGGCAGCATAAATGCTGTTCAGAGGTAAATCTCGCAACACTTTTTTTAGTGTGTGTGTGTGTGTGTGTGTGTGTGTGTGTGTGTGTGTGTGGAAGGGGGGGTGTCCGACAATGAAAACTGAATGATGGAACAAGCTATTATTGAAGTCGGTGTTCAGCCTCATGGCCCTTGACTGAACAGATGATCGATAAGCGTCGTTAAACTTCGTGCTGTGTGTAAAGTCCTATGGGACTTAACTGCTGCAGTCATCAGTCCCTAGTCTTACACACTAATTAAACTGACTTATGCTAAGGACAACACAAACAACTATAACCGAGGGAGGACTCGAACCTCCGCCGGGCTCGGCCGCCCGATCCATGGCATGAAGCCTTAGACCATGCAGGCAACCCCACGCAGTAAAACTTCGTGCTGTAACCGTACACTGTCGACATGATTGATTTAATATTATATTACTACAAATAAGTACCACATTTGGTCACGGAGGTTTGGAGGAATGAGTCGTGACTCACATGGGATTAAGTCTCTCTCTCTCTAAAAAAAAAAAAAAAAAAGCTTTAGATTGGTGTCGCGTGACCAGCTCATATATCCTAAATAAATGCCTTCATCTAGTTGTGGGTAAACTGAAGATCGATATCGAAAGTATAAGTTCCAAATTATTTGAGTATTTCGAGAATTATAAAGCCTGGAGTATTTATCTTCAGGAATTTTCACAACTGAATGTAAGAAATTGTTGCACAAGAGTAAAACAATATGGTTATTATTACGTTCGGGGATAAAGAGACTTAAATATTCATGTGTTACCTGAACTGAAGTCATACTTTCCCTCACGGTGTAATGCACCTACGATCATTAAGGAGCTCAAGGAAAAACATCTACGAACATTACTTGACATATTTCATGTATCCACTCCAGAACTTCACAAAGAAAGTAAATTGTTTGTTGAAAGTCTTGGAATCCTAACATTCATTAATAGCAGGTTACAGATTGTGAGGGTAATAAATTTATGTGTAGGCCTATATAAATATCAAAGCTCTGGTAGAAGACAAATATAAAACTGGGTGGATGCTGAATGCAGCTGTAGTTGAAAGATGTACAAAGATATCTTGAAAATTGGTTGACTGCTGTGCAAGAGTTCGTGTGTTTTATGTTAAAAATCTTGAGAAGTGCGCTTTACTAGAAAATGTTGTGGAATAAACCGGCGAAGTCAATAAACTAGTGCAGTATATAGGTTAACGAGGTATTCCCATAATGTTAGAAGCTAATATTGAATGTCATGCCAAATAAAATGACTGCTTTATTTTCTGTGGGTTCCTTGAATAAATTATGAAATATAAAAGGTGCAAAATGAAGCTAGAAACCAATTCGCAAAGTAAATTTAAAAGTATTGTTTTTACAGCATCACATTACGACTTTGTAGCTTCTTCTCCCCTGAGCTTCGTGTGAATTGTATTATTATTGTACGGTATGTCAATGTCCTGGGGATCCTACAAAATAATGTCTCCTGATAAAATAGAACTGATGAACGCTTCTAAAACAGTACTAAAATATTACTAATCTTTGCTTCAGCCTGGTATGAAATTTCAACAATGAGTGGACAGATTCTCTGAACTGTATGAGATTAGACTGGAAGTTTAGTATTAGTGAAGAATTATGGTATGTTCTTTTCAAATTATCCCTTCACTCATCTAAAAGTTTCTGTATTGAGAATCCCAACTGAAATTTATAGGTAACCATAAAGAACCAGAATGTTTTAGTACTACACAGAGGTTGCATTTTTAAATAAATTACGACACAAACATTGATAAATAATAACCATGTAAAAAGGGATATCTTGCACTCTTTAGCACAAACGTAAAATTTACAAATGTTAAAAAAGACTCACCATGATATTTCGCACAATTTCCACAATAACACGAACTGCGACGGTCTCCAGCTGCTGACTGTTCTGACTGCGAAGCGAGGCCACACTGGAGCGTTCGCACCGGACGCTGCGTGCTGAGGCAGGGCAGGTAGCGGCTAGCGGGACAGGGTGCAATAAACTGCCTCAGCCCTTAGCCGACAAAGGCAGGCCAACGTAAGCGAGACTGGCCACACCGCCTTGCGTTCTGTCTGCTTACCTGCTGCTCTACAACGGTGTGGACTCATCCAATGAGTATGCCATGGAAGAAGCGTGAGTTTTTTCTAGCGATTAGATCAGTTTGATTTGTAGTCGGTTTTCAACAACCATCTAGGTAAACAACAGAATGGTCCTCCAGTTCTGCCCCAGTTACACAAGGTATATAAATTAAAATAAAGTGTGTGCCATGGTTTATTACAGCCTTCTAAAACACTTGACAGCAAAAAAAAAAAAAAAAAAAAAAAAAAAAAAAGCGTTCGCGCTTGCGCTTCAGGGGGGGGGGGGGCAATTGTCCCCTTTGCCCGCCACCTTCCCCCCCCGCCCCTTGGATCCGCTCCTGAGTGACACAGTGGTAACGCACTGGACTCGTAATGGGGATGATGGTGATTCAAATCCACCTCCGGCCATCCAGATTTAGGTTTCCCGCGATTTCCCTAAATCACTCCAGGAAAATGCCGGGATGGTTCCTTTTAAAGGGCATGGCCGATTTCCTTCCCCATCCTTAACCACAACTCTGAGCATTAGCTCCATCTCTAATGACCAAGCTGTTGATGGGACGTTAAACCCTAAGCTTCCTTCCTTCCCAGAGTGAAGAAGGCAGGATTGCTTTTTATTTCTTTGGTTGATAGAATGTATTGTTTTCACATGCAGCTTTTCCAACTATAAAAATTCAGTTGTTAATAAATTCATTGCTAGAATATGGTGAGCTGAAACAAACTCTGTTTGTGGATATTTCAAGTTTATTTTATGAGACGGTAGTTGATTGCATCATGAAATGGGCTTACCCATTTCATGTGCTACAACCATTTAACTGTGTTCAACTTACATATCCTCTTCTCTGGAAGTCTGTTCAGTAAAGTCTTAAAACTTTACCGGAATTCGATGAAAATATTTTGAATAATTTGAGTAATGAGTAATGATAATTGTTTTCCTACTTGTTTACATGTGATACTTACATTAAAAAATGGGATTACTGAAGAATGGGAACAGCCGTCAGCTTTGGTCAATGACGTCATAGGAATAGAAGTTATTACTGAGTAAATGCCATCAATTTACATTGAAAAGGTAAAGCAGTCTGTGACAAAGCAGGGTCATCACCCCCACCTCATCTTTTACAGTTTATGGGTAACTGTCATGAACTTAAATTTGTGAAGATAGGCAGTGGGCATGGAAACATACCAAAATAGCCAATAAGTAAATAAGCCTATTCCTCAACTAAGTTTTATTATTCAGCATCTTCTTTATAACAGTTTAAACTTATTGTGATAATTAGTTAAGTCAGGGACCATGTCAATTAAGAAATATTGTTAATCAAAGTTGTACCTATATCTTGCCCATACAAAATTCGAGTGCGGAAATCGGCATATTTAAGGGTAATGACCCATATCGTTGGAGAGCTGATCTTCTCCTCTTTTCAGTAATGTATCTGGAATCTCTCACAACCTGTTAGTTTACGTAATACTTGTAATTAAAGTTTCGCAACCATCCGAACTTTCACAGCCAATTATGCCTAAACTATTGTTAGATTCTGGAATTTGACTTTGTACTTTTGTTACACTTATTTTCCTCTTTCATTTGACGTAACTCACAAATTGATTCAGGCCCTAATTAAAAAGTTAAATTATTTTGGACAACTGATTATTTTATTTAAGATGGCTGCCGAAGGCAAGAGATTAGGGGTTCCCGATTTGGAGTAATAACTGGTTCCAAATATTTTATTGATTTACTTAACAATCACAATTTTTCTTAACTAAATCGTTATAGCACCTTGTAATTCAGTAGTAATGTCAGATTCTACCCTAGCCAATTTACAAACGATTGTACCATTTCCGAGTTAGCAAAATTATTCTTCCACCTGTCTATATATACCCCGAGCAATCGAGGGTCCAGTCAGTCAGCGGTGGTCAGCTTTGTGAGAAACAACTATGCCGGTTAGTAGTGGCTATGTGCCGCACTCCAAATATATGTACAACATTTTTTTCAAGTGTTTTGATATATATATTGTTTGTCTTGAACTGTGTCAATAGTGTGATCACCTAAACTGTGTTCTGTGATTAATCAATATCGTCAAATGTCAAGAACTGTATTGTGACTGTGTTAGTGACCACAGGAACTTATAAAGGTGTACTGTGTTACGACTACTGAATTACCACACTAGACTGAGAACCCAAATTTGTGTATAGTGTGGTACGTACGTTCCTGTCGTTATTTGTCATCAGACTAATACCCGAGCTGGCCAAATTATAATCAATGTTACATATGGTACTAATAAAGAGTACCTATAATACCAACAGTGTGTTGCGCCCATTGTTACTAGCGCATGGTTACCACCGCAATTACAGGTCAGCTACCTACCGAGACCCCACTACCGAGAGCAACGAGACTGTGAAAAGGGAAGGGCAGGAAACGGTACAAGTCAACAATCTGAAGATTGGTTTGAACACCACAGGCACAGTCCTGTTTTGAGGTGGTATGCCATTGCCTTCCTCTGACATTCAAACTGACTTACCCAACCAGTTATAGGAGGACCTACAGTTTAACGTGGGTTCCGAACCACGGTGCTACTCGATATTTTTCCCCATCAGCAATACTGCCAGAGGTGAAAGAAGTGAAAAGTGACAGATAAAAATCCTAGAACCTGGCGGGGATCAAACCGGCAACTGTTGGATTTGTAGTCTGGCATTTTACCACTGTACTACTGAGCCACACATTACATTATAAAAACTGTTGACCTGTGTACTGACTGGTTCTCAAAGTACTTTTCTGAATCAAGATATGATAGCAGTCTGTTTTCCTAAATAAATTTTATAAACTTTTCTGTGACTAAGATATGACGTTATTTGTCAATGCTGATGGGTTGTATCCCATGCTTCAGTTAGCTCCAAAAAAAAAAAAAAAAAAGTATTTCTTTAGTTAGTAATTCAGATTATTTGGCTTTTTGTTGTGTGAGTATATGTGGTTAATTTTTGTATTAGCTTTGACTTAGTATGTCTTAATTATTGAGACTTGTGTAATTATAATTTGTCCCAACCCAAAAACAAAATATCTACGTTTGTCCTATTGGTTTCATGTTCATTCAGCAGTTAAATTATTTCCATGCTGTGTTAATTATTTTATACTCAAAAGTCACACTTTCTGCACACAACATACAGTACAGTACTAAAAGAGAAATGATCTCGAGGAAAGCAAATGTAAATACGAGAACCACCAAATATGACAAGTCAGTTTTGGGTGGGAGGGGTGGATAGAAAGAGAAACAACGACTTTGTTTCTAATTATACTGTGTGTACATTAATATCTGCATTAGAGAGTGACAAAAAGCTACTTTGCCATCTTCGTCCATACGGAAGGGGCTCTCCGAGGATGCTGACAAGCTGTGTATCTGGTGGCAGATTCTCCTACGTGAATATTACAGCTTGGCATCTGGTGGCATGTAATTTCAACTGCCACTCGGTGGACCGTGCTCCGAGAGCATCACACCCGGACTGGAGGTGGTGTCTCATCTCACGAGTATTTGTCCGTGGACTATTATCACTGTGTCAGTGGCAACTCTACATGCACCACCTGCAATGTGTACAGGAAGTACAGCGCAGACTGAGTACTGACCCTTTAAGTGCCCCTGCACAGATCTGCAGCTCTGTAGATGTGGCCATTACAGAAATGGAGCGAGACTTTGTCCAATGTTGAAAATTGCATACATAGAAATCGAGGCGGCACTGTTACATCTGTGTTTCAATGCCTTCCTTTATTTCCATTGCACTTTCTCGAATATGAGTGAGGTTATACACAGGCCTATGTATTAAATATGTGTATTCTTTTATATACACTGTCAGAAAGAAATAGTACATGAGGAAAGACTATGTCAATTTTTATCTGATGTCATATGCCATCTGTGTGATAGGAGATGTACGATAATGGTTTCTACATGGTCTGCCAACAGACAGCATAGTGCAGTAGCTGCTAGAGGCCACCTGTGTGTACCCTTTAATAAGAATGTTTACAGCCAACATATCAACACGCGAAGTAAACGGCCGCCGTGCCACAGAGATGCACTTGTGCTCATTTATATCCCACCGAGCAAGTTTGAATGGGGTAAAGTTGTGGTCTTCTGAATGGTCGAATGATCTTTTGAGAGAACTGCCACACAAATTGGATGTACTGGGTCAGTTGAGCAATTATGTCGGTTTCAATGGCCATGTGAAAATTCACACACCCACAGACGAGGTTCTGGATGCTCACACAGCACAGAACTCCACCGAGATTGTTCTATTGTAATGGCACCAGTACCAGAAGTTGCAAGACAGATAAAAGGCTTTTGTGAGCCCAGAAGTGTCAACACTAACTGTTGCCAATCAGTTACTAGCAGTAGGACTACAGGCACACACACGTTTCGCCCATCTTCCACTCGCACCACAGCATCGACGTTCACACCTCCATTGGTGGCATCAGAGGATCACTCAGTAGATGCAATGGTGGGCCGTGGTTTTCAGGGATGAAAGCAGAGTCTGCACGTACACAACTGATAATTGTTTACCAAGCCATTATTATCTGGGCAACCATTAACCTATAGGAACAACACATCACATACCAGTTGCAATAATGGCAGAAGAGTGGGACTCGCCACATTCTGCTTGTACCGAGTGTCGCTCAGCAGTCCCTTCCCGAATACCAAATGTGAACGAGAGTTGTAGATTACCACGCACCAAACTGTAAGACCTGGCAGCGATTCGATGTGTCTCAGACAAATGAACTCTACGAGACAGCACTTGCTGCATCTACACTGTACGTGCAATTGACCATCTCTTGCACTCGGCCAAAATCTTCTTACATTGCTGAAGACCAGGACCCACCATTCCATCTTCCGAGTAGTCCTCCGACTGCACCAACTGAGCCTTGCACATCGATGCTGCGACAGAGAAGTACTTACTCCTCAAAGGTGGCGTACCAACTATTTCTTTGGAGAAGGGGGGGTGGACAGGGGGAGGGGGAGGGCAAGAAAACCTACATTTTACTGACTTTGTTTTTCACAGTGGCGAATCCAGGACTTTGGTCTGTGGAAGGGGGCAATGTCATTGACTTTTAATTTTAGCATTTTAGTGCCGAACCACATACACTACTGGCCATTTAAATTGCTACACCAAGAAGAAATACAGATGATAAAACAGGTATTCATTGGACAAATATATTATACTAGAACTGACAAGTGATTACATTTTCCTGCAATTTGGGTGCATAGATCCTGAGAAATCAGTACCCAGAACACAAAGACCTCTGGCCATAATAACGGCCTTGATATGCCAGGGCATTGAGTCAAACACAGCTTGGATGGCATGTACAGGTACAGATGCCAATGCAGCTTCAACACGATACCACAGTTCATCAAGAGTAGTGACTAGTGTATTGTGACGAGATAGTTGCTTCGGCCACCATTGACCAGACTTTTCACTTGGTGAGAGATCTAGAGAATGTGCTGGCCAGGGCTGCAGTCGAACATTTTCTGTAGCCAGAAAGACTCATACAGGACCTGCAACACGCAGTCGTACATTATCCTGCTGAAATGTAGGGTTTTGCAGGGATCAAATGAAGGGTAGAGCTACGGGGCATAACACATCTGAAATGTAACGGCCACTGTTCAAAGTGCTGTCGATGTAAACAAGAGGTGACAGACGTGTAACCAATGGCGGCCAATACCATCACACCAGGTGATACGCCAGTATGGCAATGACGAATACACGCTTCCAATGTGCAATTCACCGTGATATCACCAAACATGGATGTAACCATCATGATGCTGTAAACATAACCTGGATTCATCCCAAAAAAGTGATGTTTTGCCATTCATGCACCCAGGTTCGTCATTGGGTACACCATCACAGGTGCTCCTGTCTGTAATGCAGTGTCAAGGGTAACCGTATCCATGGTATCCAAGCTGATAGTCCATGCTGCTGCAAACGTCATCGAACTGTTCATGCAGATGGTGGTTGTCTTGCAAATGTCCCCATCTGTTGACTCAGGGTTTGAGACATGTTTGCATGATCTGTTACAGCCATGTGGATAAGATGCCTGTCATTTCGACTGCTAGTGATACAAGGCTGTTGGGATCCAGCATGGTGTTCTGTATTGCCCTCCTGAACCCACCGATTCCATACTCTGCTAACGGTCATGGGATCGTGACCAATGTGAGCAGCAATGTTGCGATACGATAAACCACAATCGCGATATGATAAACCACAATTGTGATAGGCTACAATCTGACCTTTATCAAAGTTGGAAACATGATGGTACACATTTTTCCTCCTTACACAAGGCATCACAACAACATTTCACCAGGCAACGCCGGTCAACTGCTGTTTGTGTATGAGAAATTGATTGGAAACTTTCCTCATATCAGCATGTTGTAGGTGTTGCCACAGGCACCAACCTTGTGCGAATGCTCTGAAAAGCTAATCTGCAACCCCAAGATTGTATAAAGATTAACTGTGGAAAAGTAATTTGTGTATTTATTAGTGAAATTGCACGCGGCTGCAAAAGGTTCAGTTATTTCAATGTGATTTCCCAGTGCATATTCATTGTCTCCATGTGTCCCCATCCCTTCTCCAAAGTCATCTTCACACATCTACTTTAGATTTAAGTTCACACTTATCAGCTGGGTGTAACTCATGGTTAAGTACAAACAATCACAAATGTGAGAATAAAGTCTTTGAAGAACTTTATTTACATATTTCAGTATGTTTAGATGTATAACATGTTTTACTTATGACAAAGAACAGTAATTAACAAGTTATTCACATTTTGCACTGGAAATAAAACTTTCAACTCAGTTTTGTATAGTTAAGTTTATTCACTGCCTTACTCAGTACACAGCACTCTTCACTCCGAACACTGCACAATACATAAAATTTATTTCCATGGATAGTTAACTAAGTTCCAAAACAGTTAAATTCAGTTATGGAAAATTCTGCTTCATTTAATGTGTTTTTCCAAAGTATATTTTTCATGTCTGAGGAAATGTTTTTACAGTTACATATGCTCACTTTTTACTTATTATTTCTGAATGATGAATGGCATACAGAAATTTTGGAAAGAGCACAATGAAGCATTAAATTTTACACAAGGATTAAAAAAACTACTGCTTGCCATGTGTCTTTAGTCAAATGTTAGTTTCATCTTAAATACAGTAACATTCATGAGCAGTGGAATGTGAGATTTTGTTACACTGTTAATTTCATTCTCAAAACTTTGGGAGTATTTTTTTTATTGACAGTGAAATATTTCTTACATCTGTTTTTAATATGCCAAAAACAATATCACACTGACAACTGCAGTAGTTTTTACATTTTCTTCATGCTATGATTGATGAAAATATTTATTATTACACAATATTGTAGAATATCCAGAGTGAAATTTGTTTTGAAGAGCATGTCTCTTTGCTTTCTTTCTCTTTATTATACCTAACATAACATTGACATTGGAGATGTACTCTGCATTCTACCCTATGAATAGAAAGGAGCTGGTTATACTGTTTTCAAAAATAAAAGCTGCGCACTTCAAAATAACTTATAAAACACAACAACCAATCCTGTACAATTAGAAACAGTGAACACGCATCTAACAATGACAGCCTGCTGTAAGAAAAAATGTTCAGCACAGAATTTCTACAATCTTTGCTATACAATATTTGCAATATGATTTCACAGCTAAACAGTCATTGACTATCATGTTGAACATAATTTTTACATCAAGATTTGCAAATATGGTAACTAGTACAAATCAGAAACATATTCCAGCCTCCCCAACAGTTCTCAAAAACAGAAGTATGCATAAACCATAAAACAATAAACCATTAACTTTTCAGTCATAGTTAGCTAAATCACCAAGAAGTTTTGAATATAATAAATGAAATAATTTTATTTTGGTGCTAACTGTGAAGTAAATTCAAATCATCTTATTTAAAGCAATATATGACTTCTTAGACATGAACAACAATTTTGAAGACATATGTGCTTCAAAGTTTTTGTTTCCTTAAAAAAATATGACTCATAAATATCACTTCCTAACAGCCTCACTTCATTTACTATCACTATCTCATTTACTGGAGGGGCTCAGTAAGTACATGGTATAATAAGCTGTCCCCATACACATGTTTACAAGTACATTTCCATCCAGTTACAATAAATAGTAAACAGCTGATAGGCTAAAATAATATACAACCAACATATGTTACTCAATATTTGTGATTTTAGAAAGAATATAACATCTACCAAAAATCACAGTCAGCAGTGACATGACCACAAATAAGCTGTACACTGAACATAAACCACAGAACATATCAAAACATTTACTGTGTGTAAAATTAATAAATGCACCTTTGATCAACACAGTAGTCAACTTAATTTCTTGTTAAGTTGATACAATGATAAATAGATAACCTATCTTATGTATTTGTTTGTCTGATGTGTAAATAATAAATGAAGTTCTTTACAAAAAGTACTATTTACAATAGTTCAATAAATAACTTAAATCTGTAGGTGAAGTTGTAATGGGAGTTAATTATTAAATAAAAATGAAATCCATAGATACACATAAAAATAAACAAAAGGGCTGTAACAATCACAAAGAATTGAAGGTCATGGTAGAACAAATGAAACAAAAAATCCTGAGAGGCTTGAACCACAGATTTCTTTGTTTGTATTCAGAAAGAGGAATTAACGAAGAACAAGATTTGGCAGAGAGGCAGTTCACATTTTCACATATTCCTGAGACAGAGGTGATCCACCAAATAATGAAGGTTGTAAGAGAGAGAGAGAGAGAGAGAGAGAGAGAGAGAGAGAGAGAGAGAGAGAGAGAGAGAGAGAGAGAGAGAGAGGGGGGGGGGGGGGTTTAAGAGTTTTAGTGTCATAACACTCTCCCCTTGGCATCTGCCATTGCTTTAACATTTCTTCCTTACTCTCTCTCAGGTCCAGAAGGAAGAAATATGTTCTTACAGAAGCCTAACAATGAATATTAATTTTAATGTGTGTATGTTGTCTTACTGTGACCTTCACATCTGTACTTTAAGCGCAGTACATTCAATACTGATGTAAACTGCAATTGCTAAATGTGATGTACAACAATTACTTGAATAGCTACTTAATGAATTGAAGAATGGTACTCATGGGCAAAATGGTAACTTATAACAGTATTGAACACAAATTAACAGTTGTTAAATAATAGAGTGACTTTACAATAAACATCATAGAAATATCTTAGGCAACAACATGCAAGTCTATTTTACTCTTAGCCACACAGTTACGCAAAATGTATGCAAGTAACATATAAGATCAATCTCAAGTAAAACTAATTTGTCTACAAGTTCTGATTAAGAGAAGAAAGTAGTTTCAAAACATTCATGCTAAACACATCAGTCTTGGACACACTGAAAAAAGGCAGAATTAACTTTATAAACCTATATCATCCACCATCAGTCAACTGTAAAAATATATTTCATTCAATGAATATATATAATCTCGAGTCTGATAATTATGAAAAATAATTTAACAGAGAGAATACCAGCTGCTCACAATTAAGAATTTTATGCATCTTTCAGAACATTTTTCTCCTGAAATTAATGGTGATCTATCTTTTGTACTTTGTGATGAACTGTTTGGATGGAATAAATTGTCTACAATGCTGATGATTCCCCATAACAAAACTGATTTGCAAGCCTAGCCTTCATTATTCATCCAGACCATAACCATGCACTAGTGGCCTTCCAGTTACATTAGATAGACATATGTTCTGCACTCTATAACAACAGGTAAGTGTTTGAATGAAAACCACACATACATACCCCCATAGCACATTTCACACATCAGCCAAGCCGAATAGGACAATCTTGAACTTACAATGGCAATCACAAACATGGAAGAAAAACACACTAAAAGAGGGAAACAATAAAGACAAAAGTCCACAATGACAAAATGCAGTCAATAATTAAATATGGTGTAATACACATAAAAATACACAATCTGTCACAAACAGTTCTGCTACATGGATGGAATAGTTTGATTGGAATGACACCAGTTTCTGCAACAAATGGATAAAAAAAAAAAATTACACGGACAATGAGTTTCAAAAACACTGATCATTTATGCCACTGTTATGCCAGAAGACTTCACTGTCTGTTTTACAAGTCATATACTGATATATTCCTAATTATAAACCACTAACAGAAGTTCACAAATTTTTCTCAGAACACAGCAATCTTCATCAAAACTGAACTAAAGCATTAATTATCTCAGCACATATGAGGACTTATGTTGCCACAGAAATATACTACTTGTTAATCCTAAAAACATCCCCTCAATATTATATACTTTCAGTGCTTCCCTAAAATCAGTAGCAGAAATGGAAAATAATAGAGGTGCAACAGGGCTGTGAAGCTGTGTTCCACTGTGAAGCTGTAGACTTATATAAAATTAAGTTCAAAATGTCGAGAAAGTAATTTAAAAATATAAATGATCTACCAGTTGCACAAATGTCATCCTTAAAATTCAACCAAAAAGAGAGGCTTTTATATATACTTTGGATTATGATACAATAGTTGCAGTGCTTACTAATTACATGCACTATTATCAGCAATGTACAAACACTTAAAAGTAATTTCTGCTGGTACAAGAAACTGCTGTTATGTGTGGAGATGGGGATCTTGACAGCAGTACATATACTTTCACAAAGCGTTTAGACAGACAGTGCACAAAGACATGGACTGGGTTTTATGTATACAATTTTTCCAGTGTATTTGCAGTTCAAAATGTTTCTGTTCACTGCACCAATCATTTATTAGGCCAGCACCTATTAAAAACATCCACATTATTTAAGCAAGTAAGCAACATGTGGCAACATTCTATACAAAATCAGAGCTATTACAGTATCATGTGGTTTCACTTACATTATTCACAGTTACTTATGAGAGAGGGTTTTTTTTACAACTGTAGGATTTATTTCATTGGTCCTTCTTTAGTACTTAGACTAAGGAACATATCTAATGACAATGTAGCAAGAAAGATTTATTATAGCCAATGAAATATTAGAGAAAAGGCCATATCACCAGTTCCAATACTTCACTTCAGGAAATTATGAGTATAAAATAATACTGGAGACAGTGGGTACACAGTGCCTGATATACATTCTCATACAGCAAATTTTCCAACATATTTGTACACACTATTTATACAACTTCCAACAACTTTGGTAACCTTTTCATTTAACTAGAATCAAATATCAATTCATGCAATACAATTCTTTGAAATAATCTTCATTTTGTACAATTACCTAGGCTCATAAACTTCTATGAATTTCAACATGTCATCTGCCACCATTTTCTACATAATTGAATGCTTTCTGAGCAACAGAGCACCTCTTTCTGATAATCAGTAATGATGTGATGACACTGAACAGTTTCAACAACTACCGGAAATGACAAAGAAATGATTTAAATATTCAGGAAACATTACACATCACTTATTAATATAATAATACACAATACAATAAGCGGAAATACTGACTTTTATCCGCACCTGTGTCTCTCCGATGGCACCGGCTCGCGTAATAATGCATTTACAATACTTAATATTACTCTTAAAGCTCTCTGTCGTCGACGAAACGTAACACTAGATTTTTTTTTCTTTTTTAATAAACGTTATAAACAAAACTCAAAAACTTCATCTCCCGACGAGGATGGAGGTAGCATAGGATTCATAGTGGGCATTTATGATGATTCGACAGTAACACTACACTCTGTAACAGTTCTGAGAATCGACTGCTTTTTCTTTTTAACACTTTGTACAACACAGATAAACGAGTTAATAATGAGATTCAGTTCTGCTGATAATTTAGTTTCTGAAGTTCAAGGAGTACCTAACATTCAAAATGCAATAAAAGAGTTACAATAACACTGTCTGACTTATCAACTGACACTTCAAAACTCTACACACATTTTATTAGAAAAGAACAGAGTTCGTCCATCGAAATTCTACCAAATATTATACAAATTTCATAAGCTGCAGCAGCAAAGGTACTACAGCCCATTATACTCCAGTCACAGTGACTGATGATCATTAAACATTTTCTTATGGTAAGTCCAAATTCTTGGACATGTTTTTATATCTAAAAACAAATTCTAATTTACAGTGTCTTATAAAACATCAACTCCTACCATGTTACTGATAATTTTAGATCTGATGTAGCTGTGTACATTTTAAATAAAATATCAGTTATACAGTATCTTATCAATACGATGGCTCAGAAATGTACATCTTGTAGGGTTATGTGATCTCCTGGAAGCAGAACCAAACATATGGACATGTTGCAAGCAAGTCACTCAGTACATTTCTTATCAATGTGCCAGAACCACAGCCACACACAGTCAAACCATGTCCACAGCAATCTATGTGTGTGGGTGCCTTGTGGTGTAATATCAAGATTTGGGCAACTCAGATTCAATTCGGCGTTCTGTTGCTACAGACAGTAAGTTGTTGAACTCCATCTCCAGCACCTGTCGTGCCTGCAAGGAAAGGCGAATACCCATTTAGAAATTATTCATGGTTTACTGAATACCAATTGCAAAAGGCAAACATATGAATCCACACTGTTCAAAATCTGACATGTATGAAGTAAAATATACAAACTTGAGCCTTTTTTACTCCATTAAGACCCAACACTATCCATGGATCTTTGTAAATCATAGTAGTTACAGTTGTCAGTAAAATAGATCTTAGAAACATTTTTAAGGACATAACAGTCATGTTGAGTAATCACTTTTCAAATACACAATATACAAAACAAATGACAATGATGGAAGGAAGATTAGGATTTAATGTCTAGTTAGCAACCTGGTCATAAAGGAGGGAGCATACCTTGGAGTATTCTAACCCAACAATTCTGTTCTAAATAATGTGGAGGGCAGTTCAGTTGAACAAATGACAGTTTTCTATATGCGATCTAAGTGACTGACTCTTTTTATTTTTTTTAAGACAAAAAAAAAAAAAAAAAAAAAAGACAGGCTTCTCAGTCGTTCAACAATTGAGGCTGTCCGACAAATGATTCACAGTGTCCCCCCCCCTCCTTTTTTTTTCTTTTTGCAGTATAAATTTTTTGTCTTAGTCTTAATCTGTTATAGTTTACCCTTCAATTTGCAATTCTGTCCTAACTTTTTGTTATGTCGATATCATCATACAAGATCTCATACACACTGTTAAATCTCCAATGAATTGAATCAGTGGGACTACACTGAAAATTTTAGTCATTTACATCACTTAACAAAAAATTTCTAGTATGTACGAACAGTACATTGTCGAAGTTCAGTATGCACTCCTCAATACAGTGTGTAATGGGAGCTTAGCTACAGTAAGAAAGAAATTTAAAGACAAATTTTGGTGAAACTAAAATACAGTACATTTTGTAACTCCTTGTTGCAACATTACTGCTTCATATACAGATGCACAGCATCAAACAAACCTTGTGTAATAGCTACACTGCTCTCACTGTTATATTATTGCTACAAAATTTTCAGAATAATATGAGGAATGGAGCACAATTCTGCCAGACAGGAATAAAGGAATGAGAACTACAGACACAAAGTAGATTTACTGCTAGCACTTCACTGTTGTAAGCCAGACACAGCAATTTAGGAAGTATAACAGTTCTGGGAATAAGTTCTTTTCACTGAGCATTACCGATCATGCTTAAAATACTTTAAACAATTGTATCAAAGTATGTACAATACACGTTGAAGACAATTCTGTGCAAAACACTGAGCTGACTCAGCACAGTGATTAATTTACTGACTATGAGCTACAAACTAAAGAGTGAGTAAGAGAAGAAAAAAGTTGTCTATTACTTAACTAGCAATTATAAAGAGAATTCCTTATTGTAAACAACTGCAGATTATTATTACAAAATAAATCACATGCATTTGCTGAGACCTGTTACTTTAATGAAGAAAAACAATTTTATGGAATATCTGGCTGTGGGACTCCAAAAGGCAGGTTCAGCTGCGTAATTGGAAGTACTCACAGGCACCTTTCCTTCACAAATTGTGAAGTGTTTGCAAGTGTGTGTGTGTGTGTGTGTGTGTGTGTGTGTGTGTGTCAGGTTTAGGCGGCTGTACCCTATTTGATAGTCAGATCACCGTCAATGTCACATGACGCTGTGGATAGGTTTTAAATTTAATCCGGGACATTGGCGCAAAGATTGCAACTGCCTCTCCTGTCTCCTTTGACATAAAGGAAAAATTGTCAACAGTACATGGCATACTGAAATGGTTCCATCCACCTGTTGGCCACATCTGATGGTGCTTAACTTCGGTTGTCTCACCACGGGGTGGAAGCAGTGTATCTTGACAAATGCACTCTATGATACAGCGTACACCAGGTCTAAATCGTACAACCAAACTACCGTCACTTACATGTGGGCAGAATCTGTTTTCATTGCTGAAGACCACGACCAATTACTCCATCTTCTAAGTGATCCCTAGGCGGCACTAGTCGTGCACGTCAGTTCTGTGGTGCCAGTGGATGACGGGCTAGAAATGTGTGTGCTTGTAGCCTCACTCCCAGAAATTGATTGGAATCAGTTCATGTTGATGCTTTTGGGCTCACAATCCATCTGATCTGAGCTGTGGTACTTACACCATCTGCCACTGCTGTCCTTACAATACAACAATCTTGGCAGGCATCTATACAGTGTGGGCTTTCAGAACCTCACGTGAAGGTGAGATTATTGTTCACATGACCATGGCAACCAATATCATTCACATGACCGTGGGAACCGATATCGTTATACAAGTGATGCAACATGTCCAACTTGGGTGCCAATTCTCCAAAAGCATCATTCCTCCACTCGAAAGGCCACATTTTGGCCCCTTTGAAACTAAGTTGGCTGTACGAAGCACACGAGTGTCTTCATGGAATGGCACCCGTTTTTTTCTCATGTTGATGTTGCATTGAACATTCCCTATTAAAAGGTACACACATATGCCACTCTGGCAGCAATGTCACTATGTTTTCTGTTCACAAATGACATACTATCCCCCAGGTGGCATCTGCCACAATAAGATCAAAATCAACATTTTCTTTCCACGTGTTCTCTCTCTCTCTCTCTCTCTCTCTCTCTCTCTCTCTCTCTCTCTCTCTCTCCCTCTCCCACCCTACAGTGTATAAATGAATAAAATATGAAGTGATCCATCTCTTATAATGATCTAAAAGTTGCTAGTAGTTTTTTTGACCGAAAATTCCTTTTCCAATTCTTTCTAAGCCACAAGAACTCAATGTTTTAATCTTTTTCAACTTCAAGATGCCATTTCCTTTCTTTACCTTTTTCTTTTTATGTGCAGAAGCAACAAATGTAAATAAAGAACCAGTTTTTCTCTAGAGGTAAAAAATAATGACAGCTTCATACCTGGGTATTTTGAGTTGGTATTTGCAGGGCAAGTGCCATACCATTAGAATCAAAGCTTTCATCAAGTGCAATCAGTGCTCCATGAACTCCAGATTCCAGCAGGTTGTTTGCATATTCCTGTAAATGCAAGATCAAGAATACATTTCTGAGAGATTATGATTGGTAGTATTTAACATAACAAGCAGAATGTTCTGAAACTTTATCCTAAAATGTTCCAAAAGTATAAAATTTCACAGATATAAACAATACCTTTAATCCAATAGCAGTAACCCAGCGGATGACTCTTTCATTTGACCAGACCAATACGTCAGTAAGTTCATTCTCAGAAGATTTACGACGTTCTTCCAGTTGCTTACGATCATAGTTCAGTCTCTTCAAGCATGATATTCCATACTGCAGGCTTGTCCTGGAATAAATAAAGCGATATAAGATTTAACTGAGCCATATCTTTATAGACAATAGTAACAAGACTTACCATTTCCCTTATTCGCTGACGTAAATATTTTTTGAAACATATGTTGTACATCACTTTCTACAGTTCAATGTGTGATTTATGGCTCAGCTGTGTGGGAATTGTTTTGAAGTCAGAAATATGTCAGAGACGACAAGTTGAGAAACAGATTATATACCTACCTCTGCATTACAACTATTCTCAGTAAGTCACCTCATGGTGTGTGTGTGTGTGTGTGTGTGTGTGTGTGTGTGGAGGGTACTTTTTGTACTAGTGTCACATTTCCTTTTCTAGTGGTATATGGTTCTCAAGAAAAATGACTGTTAGTAAGCCTGTGTGTGGGCTCTGCTCTCTCTCTAATTTCAGCCTCGTGTTCTTTTGATATAGTTGGAGGAAGCCATATATTAGATGACTCTCAGAACTTTGACAGTAGTCCCTACCACGATACAGAACGCCCATCTTGCAGCATCTGCCACTGGAGTTGGCTGATCACCTCTGTGATGCTTTCTCACTTGCTAAATAAAAGTGAAGCAAGGCATTTTGCTCTTCCCTGGCCCTTCTATCATTACCAATTTGCATGCATCCCATACTTACAAGCAACACTGAAGTATTGATCAAACAAGTGTTTCGTAAGCTACTTCCTTTGTTGATGCACTACACTTCTAGTGTATTCTTTCAATCAGTCTCAGTCTGGCAGCTGCCTTAATCAAGATTAATTTTATGTGGTCATGCTAATTCAAATCATTCTGTGTGTAAACTCTCACTGGTTCCAGAGACTGTTTTGCATTTGCATAAACATATAACAAAGTAATAGGAGTAATAAACTACATTGTTTATCTTTGTCAATGAATATTATGCTAACAATATTTCTTTCACAAACTTGTGGGAAAAACATGTTAATGTTTACATTTATGCAGTAATAACTCAAATATTACTACTGATTACATCAGTACACAGTTACAAACAAAAAATCAGTTGAAGAGAGGAAAATTTGATTGTGATTGGAGAATGGAATTCAGTAGTAGGAAGAGAAGGAAAACTACTTGCATATGGTAAATGGAATGAAAGAGGAATGAGCCTAGTGCAATTGTGCACAGATCACAGTTTAATCATCATAAACACTTTGTTTGAGAATCAAGAAAGTAGGTTCTACACATGGAAGAGATCTGGAGGCAACAAAAGATTTCATATTGATTTTATAATGGTAAGATACAGACCTTTTAACGAGGTTGTAAACTGTAATACGTATCCAGGAGCTGATATATACTGACAATAAGTTACTGATTATGAACCATATATTAAAACTGAAGAAACTGCAAAAGCAAGAAAAAGTAAGGAGATGGAATCTAGATAAATTGAATGAAACTGAAACTGGAGATTTTCAGAGGGAGCATTATTCAGTGAGTGCCAGAAATGGGGATAAGTAACTCAGAACAAAAAGGATGGGTAGATTTCAGACATGAAATACTATAGCCCAGAGAGGATCAAATAGGTAGAAAGACAAGGACTAGTATAAAAATTCAGAAAAAAAAACCCCAGAGGTTTACAGAAGGTACAAATTGGTTAAGCAGGAGTGGCTGGACAACAAATGCAAGTCCATAGAAGAAGTTTTTAACTAGTGGAATGACAGCTAGTGCATAAAAGAAAATAACAAGATGTTTGGAGACAAGAAAAGCAACTGTACATATATCAAAAGCTCATATGGAAAATCAGTGCTAAGCATAGAAGCTAAATCTGAAAGGTGGAAGGAATATATAGACGGGCTATACAAGGGAATTTACTTAGGCAGAATTGTAAAAAAGGAATTATATGAAGATGAGATATGAGATGATATACTGAAGAAGAACTTGAAAGAACACTGAAAGATTTAAATAAAAGAAAAAGGCCCCTGGCGTAGATGATATTCCTTCTGAACTTTTACTATCCTTTGGAGAGCCAGCCATGACAAAATTATTCCACCTGGAGAGCAAGATGTATGAGACAGGTGGAATACCCTCATACTTCAACAAGAATGGAATAATTCCAATTCCAAAGAAAGCAAGTGTGGACAAGGGTTACAAAACACAAACCTGAACTATTTACAGCAGAAGAATAGAAAAATCAATAGAATCCAACCTCCAGGACGATCGGCTCACATTTAGGAGAAATGTAGTAACACACAAAGTAGTATTGACCCACAACTTATGTTACAAGATAAGGCTACATTACTGAAAGGCAAATTAAATTTATAGCTATTGTATATTTGGAAAAATCTTTTGACATTGTTGATTGGAATAAACTCTTTAAAATACTAAACACAGGATGGATAATCAATGAGAACAAAATGTTATATAATATTGGAGGTGGTAGAGGTAGATATGTAGAAAGGGAGAGCGGAGGGAAAAGGACATTGACAGAAAGAGGAGCAGGGACTAAATTCATGTTAGAATAAATAAATACCCAAGCAACATCAAGTTTTCAGCTAGCTAATACAGAGAAAAACCTTAGAGGACAAAGAGGAAAGTAAAAAAAAAAAGAGAGACAGATGAGAGAAGTGATGGGTTGAGGATTAAAGGAAAGTGTAGGATACCCGTGCAACTGTAAAGCATTGTCGTGTTCACTAGTACCCAATAAAGTAGTAACAAGTAGAACTGATTCCCATGGTACATTAAACAGATCCAAACTCTGTTGCAGAGGCAATGAAGAAAATGCCAAATTTAAAAGACTGCAAACCCCCAAGATTATGAAAATTTTACAAAAGCTAAAAATTTAGTGTGAACTTCAATGCGAGAAATTCAAACAAAGAAACACTGTGTCGAAATCTGACAGAAAATCCAAAATGAAGCAACATGGGAGAGAACTAATGACAAAACACAATCAATGGTAACTTTATTGATGACAGAAAGCAGTTTTTTTTCTTTTTAGTAAATCATGTTTTTATTCACCAAAAAAGCTTGTACATATGATTTCCTTTTTGAATCAGAATCTTCTATTTCCTCTTCCAGAGCATTGAAAAATTGCTCTCACGTAAATTTGCCATATCAAGAATATGCAGAGTGCGAGCAATGCAGGTAGCACACAAAAAGCAGTGTAGGACCCAATAGACAGCAAGAAATACAAAGCCCTTTTGCAGTGTACAAATAGTTAAAAATCCACTCACTATGTGACAGCACAATGGAGAGAACCTTTCTACTTCATTTTACATGGTTACCAACATAGGGCAGGTTGCAAAATGGTGGCTACAAATTTTTTGCATTGCACGAGTCAGACTTGGGCACCACCCGTCTGACTAACTATCGCTGAATGAGTCTGGCTCAGGCGCTGTCCACAATGTGTTAAAAGACGACATGACTGGTACAGCTATACAACTTAAGTCACTTAACACAGGCAAATCATCTTTGCCAAACTGCATATGAACTACATTACTTTCTGGGTATGCTGATGTAATACTACTATATTTAGCAATCATTATATAACCACTCACACAATCAAAGACTAGAAAATTACACAGGTATCACCACTACTAGAGGAAGGAAATATGAGCAATGTGCTCAATGAATGACCTATATTTATACCTATATGTAATTTGTGGTTCTGGAACACACAGTATATTCGAACATTATGAATTACCGAACCTGACTATACATAACCAACAGAGTGATTGTTTTTGTGTAACACAACTAGCTCTCTATTCGCATGAAGTAATGAGAGTTATCTTACGGTATCATTTTGAGATCCCCAAATTTCTAGATTTTAAGAAAGCTTATGACACAGTTTCTTACATGCAGACTAATTATAATGCATGTTGTTGTTGTTGTTGTTGTTGTTTTGGGGGTTTTGAGGGGACTAAAATACAGGTTATCAGTCCCCCATTTCTACCAAAGACAATATATCCAAGTAGGATAAACGTAAAATAGATCTCAACACCCAGAGGAGAAACATATAAGAGGTACATAGTGCCAATGAACCTGACTGTCAATACCAAGAAAGAAAACACAAATGGGAGAGAACTGAGCTAAAATTGGTATAGCAGAAAACAGTGGCTGGCTGATCACAAACAAATACTGGATGAGCCAGCCATTCTGCTCAGACTAAAAAACCTGAAGGTACAACAGGGTAGAAGTCATAATAGAGACAATAGATTAAAAGGTTTGGGGGTGTGGGGCTGAGATACCAGGCAAATGAGCCCACCACTAAATAGTATGATAAAATCCAACTGCGTCAGTAAAACCTAAAGTCAGCCATTGAGGCATCATCAGCTAAAATTAAGGCAGGCGCAGTAGGCTAAAAGTGGACAGTACTACAGGATGTGGACCACTGTCAACAAATTTGGTGGGTCCTCTTGAAATAAAAGATAGTCATGCTTCAACCATGCATGTCCAATATGTAATCAACATAAAACAACAGAATCCCTACGGGGAGGCCTGAGGGAGGACTTCCAGGGGCCATAGAGGACTATCACATGGAGCTTGTTGGGCTTGCTCAGTGTTGACCATTCCATATTCAAAGCCTCAAAGACCTTGTGGTGCAAACAAAATTGGATATCCATTTCTGGGATACCAATAACCAGGGCAGAAGCAGTGGTGGCCAGCTTAGCCAGCTGATCGACATGTTCATTCCCCAGGATGCCAATGTGGCCCGGGGTCCCAACAAAGTCCACCGAACAGCCAGATTTGCCGAGTGAATCGATGGAGTTGTGAATGCATTTCACCAAGGGATGGAGAGACAAATACTTGTCAAGAGCTTGTAAGTTACTCAGGGAGTTGCTGCTGATGACACACAACTTCCTGGGGCATGCTTGTAGGAGGTCAAGAGCACGAGATATGGCGACCAGTTCAGCAGTGAAAATGCAAGGTGGCAGGGACCGTTATTCTGTGTGATCACCATGAACATAGGCATAACTAACTCTGCCATCTAACAGGGAGCCATCAGTATCTATCACTTCTGCACCATGAAGTGTATCAAGTAGGGTCATAAATTTGTGACAAAGTGTCAGTGGGGAAACTAACGCCTTTGGACCGCAGGACAGTTGCAGGTGGAGCTTCAAACGAGGAATGGACCAAGGAGGGGTATGGAATGGGCAGGAGAAAGTGGCAGGGAGAGGTAGAGACTGGAGTGAGGAAAGGAGTGTACGAACCCAGGTCGAGATTGGAAGACCTGATCTGGGTCGACATGGTGGGGAAGGAGGGGTAGCAGCCAGAAATAAAAGCCTGTGATTTGGGTGGTGAGGCACAACATGAACTCAAGCAATGTAACTGGCAAGAAGCTGTTGCTGGTGAAAATGTAATAGAGGGATCTCAGCTTTGGCAAGAAGACTCGGCACAGGGCTTGTGCAGAAATCCCCATTGCCAGCCAAATAAAACTATGATGGATGGGATCAAGGATCCGCAATGCTGACGGCGCTGCAGAGTCATATACAAGGCTCCTGTAATCAAGCTTCAATTGTATCAGGGACTTGTAAAGCTGCAGGAGGGCAGAACAGGCAGCGCCCCAAGCAGTACGACTCAAGCAGCGGAGAATATTTAGATGTTGCAAGCATTTCAGTTGCAACTGGTGCAGATGGGGCCCCAAGTAAGTCAGTTGTCGATTACCATCCTGAGAAACCGATGCGTCTCTTCAACAATGAGAAATTCACCATCCAGGTATAGCTCTGGGTCCACGTGAACTACCTGGCGGCAACAGACATTCATTATGCGGGTTTTCTCCACTGAAAACTGAAAACCATGGGCAGAAGCCCACGGTTCGGCTTTTCGGATGGCTCCCTGCAGTCGCCACTCAGCGATGCTAATACTAGCAGAACTAAAATATAGACAAAAGTCATTGGCAAAAAAGCTGGAGCAGGCCAAAAACCCCCACAGCCACGGCAAGCCCGTTTATAGTGACTAATAAACTGAGAACACAGCCCTGTGGAACACTGTTCTCTTGAATGTGTGATGAACTAAGAGCAGCACAGACCATAACCCTAAAAGAGCAGTGGGAAAGAATCTTCCTTATAAAGATTGTAAGTGGGCCCCATAAGTCCCAGTCATACAATGTAGCTAGTATGTGGTCGCACCAGGTGGTATTGTACGCTTTCCAGAGATCGAAAAATACAGCAACAAGGTGTTCACATCAGGTAAAAGCTGTACTTATAGCCGACCCCATTGACACAAAATCATAAATTGTGGAGTGGCCCTGACAGAAGCCCCCCCCCCCACCCTCATTGTGCAGCCAAGAGTCCCCAGTTTTTGAGGAGCCACAGAAGCCACTGACTCACCATACGTTCAAGGAGTTTGCATAGAACATTGGTGAGGCTAATAGGACGGTAACTATCAGCCACCTGTGGTTCAGCGCCATTGTGAGGGGCAAACACCTTCTGCCCAGAGACAGTTAAACATGGCAAGCAGTTGGTTCTCAGCGTCCACAGGGACATGATAGAGGAACTGGCTACAGATACGATCTGGTCCTGAACAGATATGGGGGCCCTTTGAAACTTCCACTCACTAAAGGGTGCACTGTACGGCATCTGGCGACATGTGCGGAATGGTAGCGGCTTCCGCTCAACTCGTTCTTTGAGGGTGCGGAAGGCTGCAATCTAAGCTTCAGTTGAAGAGATGCATCCATAATGCTGTGCCATGTGCTCGGTGACAGAGATCGGGTCTGTACAGATAGTACCCTGTATGCGAAGACGGGGGATTCCTGCTGGTGGGCAGTACCCGAAAAGGCACTGAACTTGAGTCCACACTTGAGAAGGGAAGGCACAACATCCAATAGAGGCTACATACCTCTCCCAATAATCCTACTTTTCCGGATGAGACGTCGAGCTCGGGCCTGAAGTCGTTTAAAGGCAATCAGGTGTACAATGGTGGGAGGCTTCAGCAATCTCTTGCGCCCACTGAGGCACAGATTTACGCTGAGGGGAGCCAGTGTTCGTTGGAACAGTGGCCTCAGCAGCAGAGACTCTGGCGACAGTGACTTGCTGAATTGCCACAATCACACTGGCTGGCAGTGGGTCAGGAATAACAATGACCGAGGCATAATGCTGCCAATCAGCCCTATGGAAAGACCATCGTGGCAGACGGTATTCAGGTACAGACTGCGGGAGCGACAGAAAGGGAGTAAAATGGTTGCTGCCACAAAGGTTGTCATGTACCCTTCCAAGTGAGTTGTGGAAGAACGCTCGGGCTACATGCTGATAGGTCTATGACTGATGACATGCCATGTGCCACACTAAAGTGTGTAGGGGCACCCGTATTCAGAAGGCAAATGTCTTGTCGGGCAAAGAGTGTTTCAACATCCCTATCCCGACAGGTGGTCTCCATTCCACCCCATAGAGGATTATGGGTGTTAAAGTCCCCCAAAAGAAGACAGTGGGGGGAGTCGTGAAACCACGGCAGCAAGATCAGTAGGCAAGAATTCTTCATTTGGAGAAAAGTACACAGAACAGTGAATTCTTGCATAGCCCGAATGCGAACAGCAATGGCCTCAAGAGGTGTGTGGAGAAGCACAGCATTACTGGGAACAATGATAAGGATGTATATACAGACACTGCCACAGACCCTGTCACAGTTCTTAAAGTAGCCCCGGTAGCCACGAAGGGCTTGGGTCTGCTGAGGAGGAAACCAAGTTTCCTACCCGGCCAGACACAGCATGGGGAAGCAGCACAACTGTTGTATCTCGGCTAGACGGTTGAAAAACCACCGCAATTCCGTTGCAGAATGTCGTCGTTTTTGTGCCCAAAAGCCATGATGGACGAGAGAAAGATGTTAGGTCTAACGATCACCTGATGACAATAGGTTGGAGTCAACACTAGGGCCAGATCCTCGGGGGAAGCAAGGATCTCTACCTCATCTTCAGAAGCAGACGTAGCAGGAAATAGCTTTGGAGCCACTGAAGTCTCTTTTGATTTCTTTTTCTTCTCCTTTTTTGCCTCTTGCTGCCGTTTGGGTTTCAAGGGCTGAGAGGACTTCTCAGGAGTGGTTGTAGGGCCTGACATAGAACAGGAATTGCGTGGAGCATGAACTTGCAGACCCTGCAGCCTCTGGCTGGGATCTTCCAGACCACTCGTTGAAGCCTCGGAAGGGAGTGTCCAAAGGGACCCCTTCCTGGCGAGAGGAGCTGGGGGAAGTCTGCTGCTTCTCCGGCTGGGTAATGGGGACTGATGTCCCCTATGCTGAGGGTGGAGTTGCCCCCCAGAGGTAGTGTTGGGGGACAACTGAGCAATGGGAGCCTCCACCTGTCAAGGGGACAGTGAAAAGTTGATGCCCCATAGGGCCGACAGATGGAGGAAGCACTGGTGGTACCATCATTCCTAAGGGAACTGGTGCCAATGTTACTGCAGCAAAAGATGTCGTGGTATACACGGGGTGGAGTCACTCATATTTCTTCCGTGCCTTAGAGTAAGTCAACCGGTCCAGAGTCTTAATCTTCATTATCTTCCATTCCCGATGTAAGACTGTAAAAGTTGGCGAGCATGGCGAATGGTGTTGCCCACAATTCATGTGAACTGGAGGCGGTGTACATTCCCTGCAGGTTGGGCTGGAAGTGCACCAGGAGGACGTGTGCCTGAACTTCCAGCACTGGAAACACTGCATAAGGGGAGGGACATATGGTTTTCTGTCACACCGGTAAATTATTATCTTGACCTTCTCAGGCAGTGTGTTGCCTTCGAAGGCCAGAATGAAAGCACCACTGGCAATCCTGTGATCTCTCAGTCCCCTGTACACCTGCCGGATGAAGTGTACACCTTGGTGCTGCAGGTTTGCTCGCAACTTGTCTTCAGTCTGGGACAGGAGATCTTGGTGGTATATCAGACCGAGAACCATTTTGATTGTCTTGTGGGCTGTGAGACTCATGGGAACATCACCCAGCTTGTCTCAGGCAAGTAATGCCTTTGACTATGCTGACTATGCTGACTATGCTGACTATGCTGAAACAGCTCCACTTCTCATCTTTGAGAAAGACCTACCTCACCAAACTTATCTTCGAACTGTTCAATGAAGAATTGCAGCTTGGTCGACTGGAACAAGTGTCCATCAGTATGGGCACAGACAAGGTACTGGGGTGAGTATGGCTCTGATCAGTTGAGCGCCCTTTGTTCCTCGCAAGGCGTGGCAAGGGCTGGAAGCGATTTAGGGCGTTTAACATGGTACTGTAGTCAGTCTTTCCACGCTTAGATGAGATGCCGGTTTT
This sequence comes from Locusta migratoria, assembly GCA_026315105.1. Classification (NCBI taxonomy): domain Eukaryota; kingdom Metazoa; phylum Arthropoda; class Insecta; order Orthoptera; family Acrididae; genus Locusta; species Locusta migratoria. Next base: position 447,958,951 of record CM048755.1, on the reverse strand, counting down.
GCATTTGGCAACGGTATTATTTGCTCATTTCATTTTCGTTCAACGAGCAGCTAGGGAACTATATGTTCACCCAGGCAGAGCCAAGCTTGCCTGGGTAAGTCTTATACAATTGAGGTGCGGCAGGTTCCTCAGAGGTTGCTCGCTAGCGACTGTCCAACCTCAACAGCCATGAATCTCCTCGACATGTAGCACATCTCGAAATTGAGGTTTTTTTTAAATAGAGGTTTGTATCGTTCTTGTGACAAGGGCGATTGAGCCAAGATCCCCGGGCTCTGAAACGTACAACGTTCCACAGAGCTTATGGTGTAGCGGACTGTTGGTGCAACACAGTCCGCAGCTCAGGACCCCAGGTTCACCAACCCCGTACTCACCAAATTAATGCTGAGATCCTGAGGAGTATAATGCATGTCCACATGCCATCACCACAGTTATACACCTAGATTCACGATTTTGTGCCAGAAAGGTCACAATCTGTAGCAACTGATGGAAAGTTGCTGATTAAAATGGAAGTAATATCTGGTGTTCCCCACAGAAGTGTTATAGGCCCATTTTTGTTTCTAATCTATATAAATAATTTTTACATGGGATTTAACAGTTATAAGTTTTGTAGCTCAGCTGTGTGTTCTCAACTTTAGCCACTGAATTAATTCACTGTAACATAGTAAAATATTTCTTTGCCTATGAAGTGTACAGAGTAATTCTGATTTTCAGTACAGTACCATTAGGGACAACATGAGATTGTAACATCTAAAAGTTTCATGGTTTAGATAGTAGTCCTGAACCAGCCACTAGATTTGTTCAGTGTACATAATGAAACATCTCTCTGGCAAAAAATTTGTAGTTGCTGATGTTTCAGTTGGAGGTTTCAACGTTTTTCTTGGTTATACATTTTCCTCAAACTACTTTTATTTATGTCTGGACTGCACAAAAACATAAAATAGAGGTTTGACTGTAACTTTGTCACACGCATGACAAGTCATATGCTGATTCAGTGGTTTACAATATCATCAAGTTGGCTACTGACAAGGAAGTGCATCAACAAGCCCTTTAATTTGAAAATCTCATAAGTCCTGAGGGCTCCCAATAATGGATACAATGTGTCCAATAGTTTGTGTGAGGAAAAAGATGTGGCAGCTGTTCAAACTTGACCACAGCATTGCATAGGTTAACAATGTGCAAAACAGCAACAGCTGCAATATTCACTTGCCTTATGTCAAAACTGTTTTATGAAACATTACACAGCTTTTTGTTCATAGAAATTGACACTCTGCATCACATGTAGAAAGAAGTGCCAGACATCATTTGTCTGTCAGTCTCAGTTGATTACTGTTGTTGCTGATGTTGTCTTCAGTTTGCAGACTGGTTTGATGCTGCTCTCCATGCTACCCTGTCCTCTGCAAGCCTCTTTATCTCTGAAAAAATGGGAACCTATGTCCTTTTGAACTTGCCTGCAGCATTAGTATCTCTGTCTCTCTCTCTACAATTTTTGCCCTCACACACTTTCCTCTAATGCCAAGTTGATGATTCCTTGATGTCTCAGAATGCGACCCACCAGCCTACCCCTTCTCTTAGTCAAGGTATGCCAGAAACTCCTTTTCTCCTCCGTTCTGTTGTGCACCTCATTATTTATGTGATACACTCATCTAATCCACATCATTCATCTGTAGCAAAATATTTCAAAAGCTTTTATCATCTTTTTGTTTGAACTCCTTATCATCCACACTTCACTGCCATACAATTATACACTCCAGACAGGACATCCTAACATTTAAATTAATATTGGATGTCAATGAATTTTGCTTCTTCAGAAATGCTTACTTTTCACATCCATTCTGCATTTTATATCTTCTTTACTTAAGCCAACAGGAGTTATTTTGCTACCCAAATAACAGAACTCATCTACCACTTTCATTGTCTCATTACCTAACCTAATTCCTTCAGCATCACCTGATTTTTTGGACACTACATTCCATTACCCTTGTTTTACTTTTGTTAATGTTCATCTTACACACTCCTTTCAAGACATTGTCAATTCTGTTTAATTGCTGATTACTATGGACATAGATGTGGAAGTGGACATTGATATCACTTGTGTAATACTGACTGTATCAAAATCAAACAAATATGAAAGTGTTTCACAATGACTTGGGTATGGAAGTTGAAACAGGTACAGCAGTGACAATGAATTCTCAAACTTATGAAAACCAACATAGGAGAGCCCATCCACATTACACAGTGCTTTGTGAGTTGTAACAAGTAGAACATTCCCATTTTCGGGTAGTGTGTGTACCCTGCTACGTATAAATCTTTAGTTCAATCATTGACTTTCATTGCTGTAGATGATGCAGGCAAAGACAATTTATTTGCCTTGGATGTGATTAAAAGTGTTAGGTTCTTCTATATCAGACACTGTTCATCTTATGCTTTGAATTCTCTTCATTGTATTTTGAAGATCTATGGTGTCCATCTAATTTTGAAGCACATATTATTTTGTAGCCAACCCATGTCTTTATGCAACTTGGTCAAAGCAGAAAGTTCTAGATTAATGTCATATGGAGCTCGTCATCTGTCCTACTAATTGTACAAAAGCTGAATGGAATACTGCTAATATGTGGCAAATTTAAGGTTACTGTGAATGCTCAATCCATTATATGAGTGTATAGAAGTACAGACTTGTCATCTGCCTCTCCACGATAAATTTTTTGCCAAACTTGCTGGGATCCAATATTTTTTCAAGATTGACTTGTTGGAAAATATCACCATCTCCTCTTGAAAGAAGAACCTCAATAATAATAATAATAATAATAATAATAATAATAATAATAATAATACTGGCCAACACACCTTTCAGACTATCACATTCAGCATCTTCCATTTGGTGTTGTTAGCACACCTGCCATATTTTAACATTTCCTGAAGCAGTTAACTACACATGTTCCCAGTAATATGAATTATCAGGACAATATTGTAGTCAGGTCCTTCCACTAAGGAACATCTTCACAATTTACTTACTTTTGTTCAGAGTTTTTCAGAAAGCTGGTTTAAATTGCAACTTGTCTAAATCATAGATTTTTCACCCTTCCATTGCCTACTTTGGGTCTTAAGTCTCTGGATAGGTAGTTACGCTTCTAAGCCAACACATTGCTGCTGTTTGGTTTTCCCTTGCACTGCCAATCTCAAGGACCTTTAGACATTTTTAGGCAAGATCACATATTATCACAACAATATTCTGTGTTTGCCAAGCTAATTCATCCTATCCATCAGTTGTTATACAAAAATGTGTCATTTCAGTAAGCCTCTGAGGGTGAAAGTGGATTTTCACAACTTAAAGTCAAGTTACAGTCTGCACCTTGCTTAGTCACCTTCCATTTATCATCTGGTTCCAGCCACGAATACATCGCCAACATGGTATGAAGACCGTTTTGGCTCACAAGTACGAAGATGGCTCAGAACATCCAATAGATTGTGCATCCAAGACACTCGATGAGGCTTAGCAGCATTATTCACTTATTGAAAAGGAGACACTCACTATTGTGTATGCCCTGAAAAAGTTCAGCATTTTCTTGTACGGTCTAAATTTCATATTGTCATGGACCAGAAACTCTTGGGTTTCTTGTCAATCTCCATCATTCAGACAACTCCCAATCAGTGCAACCAGTGGCTAACACTATGGTGGTTGCAGTTTGAGAATGGCGATTTAAATGGTTGAAATCAGTTACCATCAAATAAATTGTGACATAGACAGTTTTTTAAGTGGAATCGTCAAGCTATTTTGGAGAAGCTGATCCAGACCAGGTAGTACTGCTGCTGCTGGAGGCTGTACGTGACGCAGGTGGCCGAGGCATCTGAAGCAACGGCAGGCCTGGTCAAGCAGCTGTGCTGTCCTCCTGAACCAGAGGTGTGGAATTCAAAGGTGGAGAAAAAGAAAGCCATGCCAAAACGTGAAGCATAACTGATCACAATGCTACGTCACCAAACCGCGTACACCACACAGAGGTGATAACTGCGAGAATGCTGCACTGTAGCCAGAAACCGTATGAGGCCGCACCTATAAGCCTGCTCCCACACTGTAGCACCAGAAACAAACCACTGGAAAGACTGAGCCAATGCACACGGGCTGGGTGGCGCAATTAGAAATAGAAGTGTTTGAGGTTGATGGCTGTGAAGCATTTCTGTTGTACTACGGTCCCTTATCAACGTGAAGCGATAAGAGCAGAGGAACGTTTTGAGTGCTTTGTCTGTAGAAGAGTGAGCCAGATACTTCTGTTTTTAATGTTTGAACTAGCCTTTCCACCTCATCATTTAATTGGATTGTAAGGGAGGAGCAGCCACCTGGTGAATATCAAGACTGGCACAGAATTTGCTAAAGGATTGAGAAGCAATTTGTGGGCCATTATGAGTAGAAAGGGTACATAGAAGTACTTAAATGGAAAATATTTTTGACAAACCTAGAGTAGCTGTTTCAGTAGTAGTGGACAGGCATCATACTATGTACAGAAATTCAGAGTAAGCATCAACCACTGGTAGACAATACGTGTTGAAGATGAAATCTACATGAACACACTCCTATGGATGTTCAGCAGCCAGCCATTGGGAAAGTGTAGCCGGGCCACTGCTTGATGAGTGGTACACAGTGTACATGCTGCCATGAGATGTGTTATGTCAGGCTCAATGCCAGGCAATGAAATAAATCTGCTTTAGCACTAAGGACTTCATGCGTGTAACACCCCAGTGGACCCGATGCAAAGCTTCTAGTACTTCTTGCCGAAGTGCGGCGTGAATCACAACTTGTGTTTACAACTCTTCTGTAGCCAAAAGAACAATATCTCCATGTACAGAAAGACTGTAACATAATGCAAAATAGTTTTGTAAGGGGTTCAAGGCCCTGCCACAGGATCGGTCGGACCACCCTTACTAAATACATTAAATTACACCAGAAGACTGAATCGGAAACTTTAAGAGTGGCTACCTGTGAACCAGTGACACGAAATCTATTGATGCTGTGTTGCACCACCTCATCTAGGTAAAAACAAAGAAGCTTGTCTTTATCAAAAGCAGGGTGAGAACCTATGAGAAGTTGTGACGGGGTATCAACATTTGCATGCTGTGGTGTGAGCCAAGAATGTACGCCATATTTAAAATGTGACAGGTACAATACCCACCACTATAGGTGTTGTGCAACTTTGTTGAGCAATGAAGCTGATGGACTGAACAAGAAAGCAGTCCACATTTATCATTCAGGCAACTTCCACTCAGCACAACTGGTGGACAACACTGGTTGTAGTGGCCGAGGATGGCCATTTAAATGGTCAAAATTAGTTACCATCACATAAATTGCAATCTAGTCCGACTTTTAAGTGGATTCAATCATTCAGACCGCTGATACTAAACAATGTTTTAAAAAATAATTAGCTTGATGATGTTGATGGAATGACACACAACGTGATCTTCCCCTCTCATGTCACTGCTGCTCTCCTTTTGGGGCCATGGCAACCACATGTGTTCATATCTGCAGCACTTTTTACTTTACTCACCAGGTACAAACCCACCACACCACACCACTGCAGTGTATGGATGTGTCTCAATGGTATCACCTTGTGTTAGTGGAGAGAGAGAGAGAGAGAGCGCTATGCTGCATGCAGTTTGGGGTACAGGTTTCCATCACTTGCGGGCGTGATATGGGTCACCACATAAAACTCAACAACTAGCAATAATTTTTTTATTTGATATTTATCATTTCTGGAATATTGTCATTATTTCTTGTATTTTGTGATTTTTTATATTCTGGGATAGTTGATGTTCCCAGCATTCTGGTGCACTCTCCACCACCCAGGTGTTCAATTCTGTTAGAGAGATACATTGGTATTTGTAATAAATGTGCTGTAAATGGTAACTGCTGTACTGCACTGATGACCTTACTTTGGTCTATGTGATCAAGTGTGGATATGAAATTACAATAAGAACAAACAAACTTCACATGCAGAATTCACTATACAATAAAATGGTTTCTGCCTTCTAAACCAGGTGTTAGATATACCACAATTCCTTGCCATTGCTGTAAAAATGATGTTCTCAATGATTTCTGTGTTGGGTAACAGCACTCCAACTATATAGAACCACTTATATTGCTCTGACAGCAGTATGATCAAAATATGCAGAAACATTTGATTTGAGTGACTGTCTTAATTACCATGACAAATCCAGTACAGAAAAAACAAGCACTTAATTTCAACAAGACAACTTCAGCCAGGAGTATTTAACAGTCTCAACAGTAGTAAATTGGGCCATAACGAAAAAATATTCATTACCTGGCGTATGTTTTTTAGACTTTTTTTCTGTTTATTTTTGACCGATAATGTATCCTGTAAGAATACAGGACTTTTATTTAAAAATAAACACACACTGTTTTATATTCTTTGTATTGTGTGTTTCCACATACAATTTTCCATTAGGAAAACACATAGTGAGGTACTTCTATATTATTCATAATACTTCATTATTACACTTAAAAAGAAAGACATCTTCACACTATTCATTTCTTGTTTTTCATCCAATATTCCTCTCAAGTGCTCAAACCATTAATTAGTTTTCTGGTTATGACACTTATATATAGCCCTCTTTCACGTGTGTCTGTTTTGTGTGTGTGTGTGTTGTTGGTTTTTTTTTAACAGGTGTTTGCAAGAGCTACGAGACTGAAATAGAGAAGAAATAAATCTAAATTTGATTGAATGAAACAAAAAGACTGTGTAAATCTGAGTTATACTAGTTACATATTTTAATAACAAAATTCAGTTGGTTAAATGGTATTTTCAGATAAACTAAATATTGGTCAATTTCTGCTTACCTGTGGAAGCTGTCTACCATCTTTAACTGGCCACGTAAGTCTTTCTTATTCAGATGATCGAGCATTCGAGCATCCACTAAACATTCCATGAAGGTTGTGCGATATTGTGGCAGACCTAGGGAAGGTAACCATGCATTTCCCACCCACTCGTGATTCATATCTCCAAATGCCAATGTGGTACGTGATGTCTTTGGTGCCGATGGACTTGTCAGAGAAACCATCTCCTGAATGGCCAGTCGAAGTTTTAATCTGTGAAGTGGGTTGCTGCAAAAGAAACAAGTCCATATTATAATTATGCATTGAAAGAATTTATACAAAATTTTATCTTCATATTAACTTCAAATAATAACAGCAAAGCTCTGAAAAAAAACATGTAAATAAATACTAAATAAAAATAGGGAGAGAACAAACAGACCCTAATTTTATTCCAATAAAGGAGTAATAAAATTAAATTGAAAGATGTTAGGACAAACATTTTATTTCTACAGAAATTTACAATTATTTTAATGTATGTTTCCACTGTATTCCTGGCACGCTGCCCATCAATGTAGGTTGTGTAATTGTAATGACTATTGTAGTCAGTGTTTGTGTTGATGTCTCTGTCATATTGTTTCAATCTTTGGATGATGATGATGATGATGATGATGATACAATAAAGATATAAGCATATTTATACCTGCTATGGCATGTCTACACATTGCAAATATTCTGAATTGTGTCAGAATTAATAAACAAGTAATTTTCCATACCAGCAAAAAATATGGGGTTTATCAAATATCTGCAGTTGTAGTAAAAGTAGTATCACTTCTATGTTCAAAAACAAACGCCAGAGCACACTTTTTTGTGACTTACGGAAGTGTTAATGCATTTTAAGAGATCTATGAAGTCATGACAATGTCCCTTTTCATTACAACTTTCAATGAGTTTTGTAAAAAAAATTCTTTAATGTATTAGATTAATAGTTTTAACATAATTTTTTTTTTTTTCTAAAATAACATAAAGAGTCAACAATCTGAAGATTGGTTTGAATACCACTGTTCTTTACTAAGCATGGTCCCATTTGTAGGTGGTATGCTATTGCCTTCCTCCGACCTTTGAACTGACTTACCCAGCCAGTTTTGGGGGGCCTACAGCTTGACACAGATTCCGAAGCATGATGCTACTCGACATTTTTCACATCAACAACATTTCCAGAGGTGAGATAAGTGAGAAGTGACAGATAAATATCCTAGGACCCAGCAGGTATCGAGCACGCGACCTTTGGATTCATAGCCTGTCACTCTACCACTGCACTACCGAGCCACACACTGTTTTTCTGATAAAGGAAATAAATGTAGTATTTCATATCAAAAGGTGTGATGAAAACTGGTATGAATATTCTCAATTTCAAAATAACACTAAGAAACAAATAAATGAGATAAATAACATGCTTGTCAAATAAGCCATGAAAGAATGGCCAAGAGTATCTCTGAAACTGTCCATAATTAATTCCAATAATCACCAAAAGTAGCACAAAATTGATAAAAAGTAAAATAAAAAACATGAAATTGGCACTAATTATTTATGCCCAGACTGATCTCTGGCAAATTAGTTAAGACAAAGGTGTGCAGAGTTCGTGAATGGATGCTAGTAAAAATTCACAAATGTTTAAATGTCTGTAAATCTATCGGACCAAACTGCATGGTCATCAGTCTGTAGGTTACAAATTACTTAAACCTAGGTAAACTAACCTATGGACACACACACACACACACACACACACACACACACACACACACACACACGCGCCCCAGGGAGGACTCTAACCTCCACGGCGAGTAAAAATTCACATAAAATGATCGGAGTTCATTATATAATGAGAAGTAGCAACAATGCAAAAGGGTAATGAAATGCAGGAGGATCTGCAGTGTATTGACAATACCACAGCAATTCACCCGTAATATTAACAAATGTAGAGTGCTGTGTTTGTACATAAAGAAAGAGACTTTTTTTTATATATAATTATGCAATAGCAAGAAAAACACTGGAAGCAGTTACTTCCATAAAATATCTGGGAGTAGACATGAGGAACAATTTGTAACGTAATGACTATATAAAATTAATGGTGCATGAGGCATATGGCAGGCCGAGATTCATTTAAAAAATCCTCAGGAAGTAGGATCGCTTGTCCGGCTGACACTCCAGCATCAATCATCAGTGTGAGATGGCAGAAGACAGACAAGATCCAATAGAGAGAAACATGCTTTGTTACAGGCTCATTTAGTAAGTGCAAAAGCATCAGGAAACTCCAGTGGCAGACACCGCAAGAGATGATTTGTCTCAGTGTCAAAGTTCCAAGATTATACATTTCTTGAAGTAATATATTGTACATATCATAAAAAGACCAAAATGATATAATTAGAGAGATTAGAGCCCACATAGAGGTATTCCAGCAACCTTCCAAACCCCCTCCACTCCCCTCCACGCTGCAAACTACACACAATTTTAATAGTAGGAGGAAATGACGATGACTCAAGCATATATTGGTTGACTCTTCATGCTACATATACTTTCAGTACTTTGACAGAAGCCACTACTGCAATACAAAACAGATTGAGCATCTACCACTGGAGTTTCCTAATCATCTCTGTGACAATTTTGCACTTACTAAATGATGCCTTAATGAAGTGTGCTGCTCTCCATTGGATCTTCTCCATGTATTCTATTTACGCTACCTGGTACAGATCCCACGCTGATGAGCAATACTCGAGCGCTGTACGAAGAAGAGTTTGTTGACAGACTACATTTCCTAAAGGTTCTTCCAATGAATCTGTCTGGCATCTGCCATACCCACAATTGATTTTATATGGTCGTTCCATTTCAAATCAACCCTTATGTCCACTCCATATATTTTATGGAAGTAACTGCTTCCAGTGTTTGTCCTGCTACTGCATAGTTACATAATAAAATCACACACACACACACACACACACACACACACACACAATGTTTTGAAAAATAGTATCTATGCAACATTTGTAACATTGATGATGCCCAAAGATAAAACATTGGAGCATATTGCATCTATGTCCCAACTGTCAAACCAAGCTCTCAAATTTGTTTCATGAAAATTTCAGTTTGAGTAAAAAGTGTATAACTCATACTAATATTTCAAGATATATAGTTGACAGCTGGCATTTGGATGCCATATGAACATGACATACATCTAGACATAAGTAGAAATATAATAAATAAATGTAACATAGTCGTAACAAAAACATAAATAAGATGCATTGCTCACAACGCACACAGGTGCACTCAATAATGGCATTATGCCAAAACAGGAAAGCTTATAGAGCAATAATTGCAACCAGATGAAGATTGTTAGCAGTAAATTATATGACAGTGCTCTAAGCCTCTTTGAGTGTTGACTGTTGTAAGGTGGTATTCATGAGTGGCAAACACCATAGCTGGCATCAATGAAGATTTTGTCCAGTGAGAGCATGTCCACAATGTTTAACACAGTGGAGATCATCCAACATGCTGGGTTTTGGGCTCTTTGGGTTGTGGGATCAAAAGAGGAAGTCGCATAGAGAGCTGGGGTAGTTTGTCAATAACAGAAACATTTCAGTCAGTGGGCTGTTTTCCGTATTTGTTGAGCATGCGGCCTACATATTCTGTTTCCTGCAAAAACTGGATTTTTTAGAGGTGGAACTTTAATACTGTAAGCCATAAATTAGTAAAGATAAGTGTTTTTTATGGGATAGGGGTGTTCAATAGCAAGGATATCAGTGGCAATACGTAACTGTCAGGAACAAATGTGGATTAAAGGCTAGACTGACGATATAGACAAATCAGATTAAAATTGCACTCATTCCTCCCACAAACTTTTGCTCAATCACATGCACAATTAAAATGTGCTCGCATCATGGGAGATCACTGAAGTGTTCACCTCATCTAAAACTGATCAGTAAAAATAATTAAAGCAAGAAAACTACTAAAACACAATTACAGGAAAACATAGTCAATAGGATATTGAGGTTGCATAGGTGATTATGTGAGGCATCATACCTGTGACGAATCACCAAGATAATTAGTATAAGTCATGGATCAATCACAGTTGTGTAAACAAAAGGGAGTATTTATAACCATAATGTGTTTTATTGCTATTCCTTTTCAGTGGGATTTGCAAATACACACCACCAAGATCCTTCTTGGAAAAATTATCACCTACAACAAGTTCTGTGGGGGAAAACCTAAGGCCATAGAATAGGGTAGGTTTTTGGTTATGCCTGGGTATTCACTGTCCATTAAATCTCTACAAAAGCTGAGGGAGCCATTTTGTTTCCTACAATCACCACGTGTGTTGCCCATGCACTGGTTTTAGCTGGTTCAAATATCCAGCTTTGTGAAAGTGATCAAGTACTTGTTTAACAGCTCAATGTAATTAGACAGGAATCAGATGCACCCAGCGGGAATGGGTCACTGTGTCAGGGCATCAGGAGACAGATGCCTGGAAATACATGCCGCACCCAAGGCCAGGTTTGAATAGAAACAAAAATACACCACAAAAGGAATCGAGCTCATGGAAGAAAACCATTGGTGATGCCACATGGACTTCATTTATAAAGGACAAGCCAAACAGTGAAAAGGCACACAGACTGAAAACGGTACCAGCCAAGTGACTATCAACAACAGAAAGTGTTATCTACATTTACATATTAACTCTGGAAAGCACATTTCAGTGGCTGGCAAAGGGTTTATCGAACCACTTTCATAATGTTTCTCTACCATTAAATTCCGTAACAGTGCACAGGGAAAAAAAGGAACACCTCAAACTTTCTGTGTTCGATCTGATTTCTCTTATTTTATTATTATGATAATGTCTCCCCGTATACCTGGGTGCTAACAAAATATGCTGGCATTTCGAGGAGAAAGTTGCTGAAAGAAATTTTCAAATAGATCTTGCTGCAACAAATAACGCCTTTCTTTTAACAATTTCCAACCCAACTCATGCATTGTTTCTTTGAGCCTCTCTCCCATGTATCGTGACAATATAAAACGAGCTGTTCTTTACGGAACTTTATCTATACCCTCCATCAGTCCCACTTGGTGGGGATTCCACAACACACACAAATACATCAAAATAGGATGCAAGTGTAGTGTAGACAGTTTCTTTTGTAGAACAGTTACATCTCCTAAGTGTTCAGCCAATGAAATGTAGCCTTTGGTTCGCTTTCCCTATGACGTTTTTTTAGTGTTCTTTCAAATTAAAGTTCATTGTAATTGCAATTCCTTGGTATTTAGTTGAATTTATGGCCTGCAGATTTGACTGATTTATTGTTATATTGGGACTATACCATGTCATGAAGTACCTGATACACCCCTTCCCCCCAAAAATTAAATAAAATACAAAAAATTATAATAATAAAATAAACCATTTACTGAAAAATGCAATTACAGCACAACCTACCAGTGAACACCAGTTGTGCTGACTATATTATGTGCTATAGACAGTCTATGGCCATTTATTTTTGTATTCACATGAAAAATTGGTATTGTTATTCATTATACTGAGAGGTCAGTGAGAAGAGTAACAGTTGCAGTTCGATTCTGTGAATTTCAGAAGTCAGTAAATCATTCCATGTCAATCTGTTAGTAGAAGCAGTTAGTTCAGTTGCCAAGAGAGGTCAGTGTAAAGAGCTTTTTACCAGCTACATGCTGAAATGTTGGTGCTGTGAAAACATAAGTGACTTAGTTTGAAGCAGTAGCAATGTGTACTTCAGACAATGTTTTATGCTTGCCTCCAGTTGTAAACATGTATTTTTTCCAACATATTGAGGGTAAGTTAAAGTAACCACCAATTAAAATTATATGTTTCGAGTATGTTTTTGGAATTTGATTCCAGATTTCTTTGACAATTCTGCCATCAAATAGTCTCAGTCAAGGGTTCAGTAAAAATTAACAATTATTAATACATTCTGGTTGTCAAGTATAACCTCTACTCATCTAACTCACAGAACTATCTACTTCAATTTTGATACAGGATAAACTGCTTACGACAGCAATAAATACGCCACAATTTTATTCAATCTATCCTTTCTGAACACAATTTGCCCCTTTTGTAAAAATTTCAGCTAAACTTCCAGCCAGCTTTCACTACCTACAATGATTTGTGCTTCATCACTTCCTATTAGTGCTTGGGGCTCTCTTACTTTCTCCACACAGATAAAACAATTTATAATTGTTAAACTGATGGTTCTTAGATCTTACATTCATCCTGTATATGACCTGCACCCTCTGAGATGAGCTCTTTTTGTGTGTTCCCAAGGCTCTCTATCCAATACTATGGATTTTTCTGCAAGCAATATTGACTGTGAATTTATCTCAGAGTGAGACTGAACTGTCACTATACGTGACCAACATACAGGAGGGCAGATACAAGTTTAAGGAACCCAGATGAGCACATCTTTGGATTTTAATCAAAGAAGTGGTATCTCCTAGTTATGACAATACATAACCGAATTTGAAATTTTACTTGACTAATTGTAAGATGAAATGTAATAAAAAAATGTAATCCAAATACCAAACACATCTTGTCTTTATTGATGTCAAATATTTACTATATTTTTGGAAAGTTTGTGACCTAATTCTTTTTAGTAATGTATTTTGTAAAACATGATTTGGGATGAATCTTGTCTGTAGTGGTCAGTCTTGTAGTTGTAATGAGCATTTTGTAGGACTTCGTTCTTGTGATGAAGTTTGCTAGTGTGAAATACCTGGGTGTAGTTGAACATGTTGTTATCAGAGATTAAGGGGACAAATGTTGACAATAGCAGATGATGTTTAACAGCAGTGAAACACCTATTTTACATTTTCGTGAAAAATTTAGGAAAATGCTAATTCGAGGAAAACATTAAAATCCCCAAAATAAAAGCAAAAATAAATGTAATTGACATATGTACATGATTAAAAATTGTAATCCTCTCCAATAGACCTAGATTGTATATTACCTGTGTAAGTGAATGAAGTTAAATTAACAATATTTAAGTCTAGAATAGCACCAGTGGCGTACTTATGTGTGTGGCACACGTTATTTAATTAAATCATGGTGCTAGGAGGCACATCAATTTGTACTGTAAAAAGCAGTAACGATTCACTTAATTGAATCAATTTAATGGGATGGTCCACAATAAAACTATGACCCACACAACCACAAATATGCACTTCTAAACACACCAAACCAGACAATCATTCCAATTATACCACTATAAATTCACTACTACTTTTCTCGCCTTTCATTGGTTATATTACAGGAACACACTATTGCCTATGCGAAGTGTTCTGCATCACCAAGCTAAGAACAATAAGAAACTCCTATCACTGACCCTGGGAGACTTTAGTGTAGGTTACAATGTTTATACAATAATTTGTGGTAATGAACTTATCATCTGTTCTTAGAAATAACAAACATGTGACAGCAAGTATAAACTTGTTAAAAATTGAAATTGGTCTTTAGGTGCAAGATAACTGAGCTACTTTCCGACATTCTAAAAAGACAATTATACATCAAAACACACTTTATGAGAGATCATAAATTATCAATTCCCAACTAACCACCAACATGTAGGGCCATTTCTATCAAGATAGTGTCATCTATGGCAACATTTGCTGTGTGGACTTGATTGAACCATGTCATGAGAATTGATTGAAGTGATGTCTTCATCAATTTCTTCTTCTTAGAAGAAGATGTGAAACCGGTCTATGTACTTTTCACCGTCGTCATGCTTCTTCACAATAATACGTAAAGGCTTCTCTGGAATGCCAAGAGATGCAATTAACTGTTCACGGGTCTTTGTATTAGACTCAACTAGTTTTAGTAGGCTATATGCATATTTTCTTCTAGTGACAATGCTTATTCTATCCCTAGGTGGCAGTTGTGCTACCTGAGTACTATTCATGGTAAACATAAAGCCCTTAGTTCACAATTGATCTTTACATACCTCCATCTGCCTTATGTGTCACTTATAACGCATTCAGTCACATCAAATGTCAGTTGGGGGGAAAAAAAAGCAAAGCGAGATGTTGATTAAGGACGTAGAATCGAAATCAAACTTACTGGGAAGAAATCAAAAATTAGGGAATTTTTAACAGTGTTCTTGTGAGTTTTTCACAAGGCCCATAATTTGTGGTGCAAAATTGTGAAAAATGTAAAATTGGCAAAGGTAAAATCGAAGTTCCACTGTAAAATTACTACAAAAATTAATGCATCATGAAAGATGAAGTTTATGCCATTCAAAATCAATAAAATTGCAAAAGTCAACCTTGAGGACATGGAATTGCTATGAAGGTATACACCTATGAAAGGATTTCTTCTGCAATTTAGCAGAGGAATTTTATCCAGAACTGTTTCATAGTCTAACTGGAAACCAAGGGCATAGGTAGCTTTTTTTTCCACTAGTGCTCAAATTAAAAAATGAAATTAATTTGTGTAATGAATATTAGAGTTAGACTGAAAACTTTGCCAACAAAAGGAGGTACGTGGGTGTCTGTTAATCGTAATCAATGCTTAGTTGAGCTTTGACATCTTACTTGTTGTCGGGGCACTTTGTCTTAACTTTCACAACAACATTCTAGCCAATTAAAAATAAATAAATAAATATGCTAAGGTAATCACCACCTAACCTTCAGAAACAAAGAACAAGTACTGTTGAATTCTCACCAGAAAACACGCTCCACAGACTGTTTAAAGTACCGTATGAGGCTTGCCTAGCGTGTAACGAATGCCACCATGTCTTATGTTTACCACTGCTACCAACTTCAGTGATCTAGTAACTTTAGTACTTCAGTAGGGCGGCGAACTTTTATGTGACACAGACAAATGTATTTTTTTAACGAGTCATGTTCCCATCCACTGCTTACAAGAAGCAACCTTATCTTCGCCCCACTACTGTAAAAGCACACCAATATCATGTAATCTCTAAAGTGTCGTTTCACCAAAGTAGTATTACAAAGAAGCGACAGATGTCTATCGTAGGAGGCGACAGTGGACTTTGTTAATAACTGTCACCTGTCAGCTTGCTCACATTCGTCATCACTGCAACTTCACTACAGTAATTAGGGTTTCCAAAGGCCGATGTGCAGGTGCTGAAATGTAGGAGAGACCAGGGTAATGGCACCACCCTGGGTAATCACGCCACCCCTGTTTTATGACAAATGGTTGGCAGTACGAGTACTGCTTACCAGTGTTCTATCTCCGTTACCTACCGCGGAACTAATTCCTGTGGTCGCCATCCGTGATTGTTGACAGGTATCAATCGTGTGAAAGAAATTGTTAGTTTTGACGTTTTGCATCTAATTTTCGAGCCTTTATTTTATTGAAATAAGTACCTCTATAGGCTGTCACTGCTTTTTAATACTTGTATTAACATAATCTGTAGATATTTAGCTTCGATTACATGTCTCTAACCTACTTGTTTTGCAAAATCTTTGGCTTTAAATTGACGTTCTTAGCAATATTTTTCAACTGGGGCAATGACGCTATGGTGGAGAATTTAGGCAAAATGAAGTGCATTAAAGATGCATACATTTTTTGAAATGGGCACTTACATATGTACAGTGAAACCTCGTTTTTACATTCCCGGTTTTCACATTTTCCCACCATATACAAAAATTTTGTTGGTCCCGTCACATTTCCTATGTTCACAATGTTAATTCGCCCTCATTTTTGGGTGAACTTTTCCCGCATTTTACGCTTTTCGAAAGCATGTTCGTAAAGAAAAAAGACCTAATCTACATAAATTGACACTAGCATGGCTTTCCGCTTAAAGTATAGCGCTTAAAAATTATTCACAGTCGAGTTTCTTGACACTTTGCATTTATTCAAACGTATATTTCACTATTCGTTGTTGGCAGTACGCAGCTAGTTGACTTACGATGCGCCGATTTGTGGCGATGTTCCTCTTTCCACCAGCTTCTTTGCCAGAGTGCCTGGCGTGTACTCAGACAAACAGAACGGTTTGTTGACGTGAGAATAACGCCGATTTGTGGTCGTGTAGTTCCTCTTTCCACTACCTTCTTTGCCAGAGCAGCTGGCATGTACTCAAACAATCGGAACCAGTAGCTTTCTTGATGTGAGAATAAAGAGTTGCATTGTTTTTGTGATACATATTTCTGATTAATAAAGAACTTTATCTGTCAAAGTTGTGTATCATAATACCCACAACCTCAAAAAAGCGATAATAGTGTGAGATGCCGATCCTATGCAAGCGTCACAAAAATACTTATGCATATGTTTGCACTCGAGAACGCTAATAAATTCTCTAATATTGTCGTGTGAAACATTGAAAAATACAAAAAGAACGAAACTTTAGGAGTTTTGCTACGTAAATAATTAATGCTGGTAAAAGGCAGTTATTTTGAAGATGTGTGACATAGCCCAGCAGTGGCATCCAAATGATATCTGTCGAAGATGTGTTACATAGCCCAGCAGCGACATCCAAACGATATTTATTGAAGTGGTTCAGGTAATTTTGAAGAGGTTTTACATAGCCCAGCAGTGGCGTCCTCGATTATAATGAATGAAATTACATCAAAAATTTCTACTTCCCATGAAATTTCCAGTTCTGCCTGGCACTTAAAATAGTAAAAAAAATTTTTATTGTATAATTCACTTCCTGGCGAGTATTTAGATGCCTATTATGTACATATATCACAAAAAAACTATGAAAATGCAAGGCTGATCCAGTAAGCATATTTTGCCATTTAAAACATTATTTCCTGCATTTCACGTTTTTCTGCATTTTACACCATTGCACTGAAGTCCCTTGAAAAGTGAAAAAACGAGGTTCTACTGTAATAAGTTTGAAGTGGCAAAAACTATACCAGTATTTCTGACTTTCACGGTGACTTAATCAACCTTAAATTAGAAAATTTATTTTTCTTCCAATTTTACATCGAAAAGTACTTGAAACCTTCTAAATGTCTAATACAGAAGAGTGACAAGTATAAATTACAACGGTTGTAACACTTATTTACTACTACTCACTCATTGTGTAGGTTTCTCCTCGATTTTCAAATGTATAGTGTCATTACACCGGAACCAAGAGTAATGGTGCCACTGTGTATCCTTTCACAATATATTTTTTAACAATAAAACTTAACAAAATACAAGTCTGAAAAAATTATAATAAAAGAGTATTAGCTGGTGAAGCTGTAGTATTATTCTTTACGAAAAAGACACACCTTTTATAAGGTTTTTTTTTAATTTTTTAAAAAACTGGTTTCCCTTAAGGTGGCACCATTTCCCTAGTCTCCCCTGCATGTTATTTGTCTGAAGGCTTTCGATTTTTTTATGATTGCTGTCAAGTGACAACTTGAGCCAGATGTGGTAGTGTGGAAGGTATTTCTAATTTACTAATCCCTACAGCAATTACTTGTGATGTGAAAATTTGCTTTATTCTGTACGAAATGTTCAAATAATTTACAGGAATATAGTTGGACAACGTCTTCAACAACAGCCAGTATTTCGGCAGATGAACGCCCGTCATTTTCAAAGTATACCACTATACCAGAAAAGACTGCTCTTCGTGTCTACAACCTTTTTCAATAACGCTTCATTCTTTTATCAACTATTCGCTAAATTTTGCAAATTTATACAAAAAACTGCAAGTTTGTTTTATTGGGGGGGGGCCGCATATCACATATTGGCACCTGTCAACTGTGCGAGCATCCCTCCCCCCCCCCCCCCCCCCGGGACAAATTTATCTACGCCCTTGCTAGAAACAGACTTCCTGGTTTACAATCATGAGGGTGATAAACAACTTGTGAGTGGAATGTTAATGCTATGGAAAAAACTGCCTGCTGTAATAAGAGCAGCAGCTGTTGCTGCTGTTACTTGTGCAACATCTATACTCACTGACAATGTTTTACCACTTTACCAATAGTAGTGACTAGTTTCTAGCAAGTTCAAGAATAACTCACAAGCCTACAGTGAATGGCCAACTGTCCGAGTGCATCGAGAGGACACACTGTAATAAACAGAATGATAATAACAAAGAGGTACAGACAGCAAACACAGCCTGCAACAAAAGTCTAAAGTGTTAACCAAATTGGCAGTCAAGATAAAATGAATGCAATAATGAAAGCAACAATGCTTGTAACGAGATGTTAACAAAAGTACAGTCCAGATATAACTGAGGAGCAGGCTGCTGCTCAACGGCCTATAGTGTGCGTCAACTAGCACTCATAGGCTGGCGTGGGTGCGTGTCAGTGTGCAGCACTGTGGCAGCAACAGCAGCACTCACGGGTTTAGCAGTATCATCTAGTGGCTACCAGTGAGTTCCATGCCTTCTGATGGGCTTACAAACTCAGCAGGCTGTGATATTACAAGCTTCATTGATGGAAACAACAATCAATTTACTAACAATTTATGCAAATGAGTACTTGATGACAATCAAATACTATTATTTTTATGTGTAATAAGTAAATTGTGATTACAATAATGCAATATATTAAATTATATTTACAATGCTGTTTCTTTCAGATGGACAGGACAGACACCAACAGTCAATAAATCTTACCTTATTCCAATTTCCCTTTGAATTTCTGTGTCACTGAGAGCACTCATTATAGCTCCAGACTTTACATTGGCACGGCATGCAGCAACATACCATGCAGGCATTCCCACCCATAACTCCAACCACGCGACAATAGTCGGGCCATTCCACAGTGCAAATGGAGTTCCTGCTTTCATTGCTTCAGCCAGGAGCTCGTGCCTAAAACAAGAAAACAGTTAATCTGTGGATATTTATCATATAATTCAGTAACATTGACATCTTAGTCACTATTTCATATCACATAGACATGTGTTTGATTACTATGAAAAAATTTCAAAGAACTGTAGTCTGGAAAGATTCTTCATCCTTTCATTACATAATTGAACACAGAAAACATTTTGTCATTGTCAATAATTATACACCTCAAGAGAATTATTGTACAGATTTGAAAATCTTCCATTTTTTTCTTATGTGCTACAAAAAAGCATGTGTATTACTTTGGCTGTGAAGTGAGCAACAATGTGGATGCAGTATTATGAATATATTCCTATAATATTATGATATAGTCCACATCAGCAGTGAAATTCTAAAGCTCAATATATCTCTCAAATATTTGTATCTGTTCCCTCTAACTGTGGTTATCCTTGAATTTGGCCAGATACATGAACATAAACTGCTGTGTCTTATCAGTAGAGTGCCATACACAAATGTCTAACTGTTACCATAGCCAGAAATTAGAGAATTAAGGTCAGATTAATAGGGAGGACACAATGCTGGTTCACCTTAAACAATCCATCAATCATTTAATATTTTGGCTAAGTACTGTCACACAAGATGACTAGAAAATATGGTGCTGTCTTATCACACAGAAACAACTTTTTCCTAGTGTACAAATTACATTCTTTAAAGTCAAAGGTCCCTTTATCCTCCACCTCCTCCTCCCTTTCATTTTGGTTATCAGAGGACCATTTTAATTTGAATCTGCTTCAAGTATTCTGATTGTCTCTTTGTCCACTATTATTTCATTCTCATACTTTTCCCCTCTTCTGTGCATATTGCTTTAGCCCTGGGTGTAATTCTGTACTGGAAACATATGGTAACATAAAAATTTTAATTGAAAGTCATCTTGTTGGAAATTATTGAACCCTGTATTCCCTTATATTCTAGGGCCCTTTACACCTATTGGATCTAATACATTTTGGTTCCCTTGAACTACAAACTGCACTATTTGTTTTGTCAAGCAACCCTGGTCCATTTTAACAATACTTTCAAAGTTGCTCTGTGTTGACAGCCTTTTGATCATCAAGGACAAAATATCCTCCTGAGAATAGACTGTAACATCATCCAGTTGGTATATGAATTGATTTTCTACCCCAAATAAGGCTTAAGGTCAGATCATTGATTGTGTCTCAATTTTGCACCAATCAAGAGGTTCATCTTGTTACACCTGTTCATAGTTAATCTCTATGCTAAATTCATCTTAATTATTCGTGCTCCCACAGGTTCTCTCTCTGTGTCAGAATATTTTCTATCCATTTTTATATATTTGAATATCTCTGTACCTTCTAAAATTTTCCTCCTTTTCTCACTAACATAAGAGCTATCTCATTGGTCATAATATACTGTCTCTTCTCAGTAGAGATCTGTCAGCTTGCTTCAGCAACTTATGACTGGAGCTTAGTGCTTTTATAAGTCACTTCTTCTTGTGACTTTAAAAATATACAATATTATCTATGAATACCAAACTATGCACACACACACACACACACAGCTCTAATCATATCCATTTCATTCTTTTCATTTCTTGCTCCTATTATATGAGAAAATTATCAAGAAAATGCAAAAGAACAAGTAGAAGAGTCAATTTATCTATCTGATGCCAATTTTGATACTGAAAGTCTCTGAAAAATTTTCCTCAGAATTGAACTTTGACAGGGTACTGATTAAGCTCTGTCTAATAAGTTTGTTGGATTTTCTATCCAAACACATCCCTCCAAAATTATGATCAGTTTTGGTTGGTCTACTCACTCATATGCTGTCTTGAAGCCTACATATATGAAAACATAATTGTTACTGATCTGTGCTTGTTAGATGATTACCAGTTTCAGAGCCACATTTTGTTCCAAGTATGATATTCATTTCCTAAAGTATCCCTAGTAGACACCAAATGGTGGTTTTCATAGCTTTCCCACATTCATCAATACTTGTGAGACTGACTTATTGGTAACTGATATTAATAAAGTTCTTCTGTAGTTTCCTGGCCCTACAAGTCCCTGCACCCACAATTTCAACCCATAATGTGAGAGTAAAGTGAAGCTGTACGCCATCTCTCAACATCCTTTTTCTGGAAATATTTTCAAAGAACTGTTTCTTTATTTTTAACCACTGCTCTCTATAACACATTAATGGCACTCCTATTAAAACACCTGATACTTTAATGGCCATGAAAGAAAAGAACACTTTTTTCTTCATCATTTTCCTTTTATACCCTCAATGGCTTTCTTTCTTTGTAGTGTTCAAAATCTTGTTTCAGAAGTCCTCACAATAAGAGAGCAATGAAGCACAATGTTAGGAAGCTGACATGCCAAAATATAAGATTTTGCAGCTATGAGCTTCTTGAATCAAACATTAAACACTAGGACACAGTAACAGAACACTCAAACTTTCATAAAAGAGCGAAAACTGTATTACGTAATATAATAGTTCACACATACTTATCATACATAGTCATTTTCATAGGAAAAACATTTATTCCAGCAAACAACATTAAATGTTTCACAGAAATGTTATGTGGTTTCGTGTTTAAAAAAAAATTGGTATCAGCTGTAAAGGAGTTGTCTCATGCCATACACAATGATGCAATACAAGTTACACCTAAGAAAAGATAAACCACATTGTTTACTCTCATTTTCCATATATACATTCCACTGATGTGCTCGTACATTGTGTCTAAATAGTTATTTTACTAAAAGCACAAAATAAATCAGGCATAAAACATTCACTAAAAAGGATCATAGTCCTAACAGTTTATCATATTGAGCTAAAAATTCAATACAACGCATATTAAAAAATCATTGAATCTAGAAGTGTTAACAACAAAACTAAATATTCTTAACAATTTATACAACCATGCTATATACAACATGCAATTAAGCATGAAGATTGAAATCTGTCTAACTACACAAAGCAAGCAAGCAATACTGGTCAAATATAGGCAGAAAACAGCCAATACAGAAACTAAATACTGGCAGCACTCTTCAAAGCTATAGAAGTTCATTCCTTTCCAGTTGCTGCACCCAAAAATTTCATTCCTGTTTAACATATCAGTTAATATTTGATAACCTATTAACACAGTAACTTCTGTCAAGACATTACAAAATAAACAAAGAAAAAGTTGAATGTTATACAAGTTAATAATACACTGCCGCAAATAAAAATTATTATACCCTCCTAGAGTTTTCCAATTCACTCTAGATTTATTGTTGAAACGGTGCATACGGTGAAAAGATTACATTTACAGATCAATAGGTGAAGCGGTATTGAGGTACCAGGTGTCCATCCATGCTGAAATGCCCCTATTAGTATATGGTGTAGCCTCCACGGTAGGCAATGCTCTTGCCGATTCTGGCAACCATTCAATCATACAGTTGGCAAATACTGTCTAGGGAAATATTATTCCACAACTGCTCAACCTGTTCACCTAGTTCTGGGTTGAAGAATCACAATTATCAGTTGTCGTTCCATCATATTCCACACATGATCGATTGGAGACAATTTCAGATATTGCGCTGGCCAGAGACGTTCCTGCACATCTTTCAGTGCACATTCAGTTTCATTCACAGTGTAAGGACAAGCATTATCTCATCTGAACAGCAAATTATCTTTCTGTTGTAATAATGGCAAAATTACAGGTCTTACAACATTCAATGTGTTCCGAGTGCCAGTCAGCGTTCCCTCCACAAACACCAAAGGTGAACAAGAGTTGTAGTTTATCACACCCCAGACCATAAGGCCTTGGATGGAGCCAGTGTGTCTTGAATGAAAGCACTCTATGACACAGCACTGACCACATATATGCAATACAAGCAAATAACCAGCACTTGCTTGCAGACATAATCTGCTTTCACTGCTCAAGACCTTGGCCCATCATTTCATCTTCTAAGTGATACCCTAATGCCTCCAGTTGAGCAATGCATGTTGATGCTGAGGTATGAGAGGAAGACATTCTAGGAAATTTGCATGCCCACAGTGTCACAGCTAGTAACCGGTTGGCAATAGTACACGTTGGCACTATTGGGCTCACAAACCCTCTTTATCTGTGCTGTTGTAGCTGTAAGATCTGCTACTGATGCCCTTACAATACGACAATACTGGTGGACACATATGCTGCGTGGACGTCCAGAACGTCTTCTACAAGTCTGAGAATTATCACATGACAACTGCTATCAGCACTGTTGCACAACTAATGTAGTACATCTAACTTGTGTGGCAGTTCACTATTATGATGGTCAAAATTTGATCCCATCAAACTCACTCATTTGGCTGTAGGAAGCTCGAGGGTATCTCCACGAACTGGCGCTTGTTTTCTTTAATAGTTGGCACCACAATCAGTGTTATAGCTGTAAAAATTTCCTATTAAAGGATACACAGAGATGGTGCTGTTGCAGCTACCTAACTACACTATTTGTTCGCAGACAAAGTTGAAACCATTATCAGTAAGTACATCTACTGTCAAACAGATGGCATCGGCCATCATTTAATCAAACTTGCTGTTGTCTTTCCATGTGTACTATCCTCCCCCCCCCCCTCCTTCCCACTGGCAGTTATTTCTCACAGCTCCAATCATAATATGAGTATGGTTTTTACAAAAAAATTATTTATACATTATGGTTGAGTGCTTGAGTGTAATTGATATCTGTTCAGCACTGCATATTACTGATAGCTGGAACAGAAATGGATTTTCAAAACTGCAGCAGTCATTAGACCAATTAATGACTTATACAATGGATAAGAAATAATTTAGTCAAGAACAATGGCTACATGAATGAAAGAATATAATCCTTGAAAGTCTGGTAACAAGGGTAAAGCCTTAACACATTGGAAATGATCTAATTAAAGCAGTAGGAAAAATAAATATATTTGGAGACGTACAAAATATTTGTTAAGAAGAACCATATTTCAAATACCTATAACATGGAAGTTAAGGTTTTAGATAATTATAATAGTGCTGCCATAAAGCTTCTTTTGATTTAAGCACTCAATAAGAAATGAAATATCTAAAATTTAGAGGCTAATGATGAAAACTAGTCATATATTATTGCCAAAACATTCTCATCATTGATTTCTTTTAATATTTTAATGGTATGTAAGCTAGAGAAAAAATCATATCAAATCTTTACATACACATATAGTACTTTTTAGTCGCCTATACTTTAGAAAAAACATATGAAAATATCACATAGAAAGGTCATAACAAAGCAATGGCATTGATCACTGAAGATATTAAGTTAAATAATGTTTAACAATGACATATGAAACCAATAATGTGTTTCCATATTTTTTGAATGGTAATATGACTTCTGTATCAAATCAAGGCAGCAGTCTCACCGATAACTGACTGTTACAACACATATGTCATTTTGATCACACATCTCTGTGGACAACAGGATTAAACTGAATTTAACAACGCAGACATCATCAGAATGAATATTATTAGAAATATACAACTAAACTTAAAATTGATAAAACAAGGATTTAGTTGATGGAGAAACATCATCTGGTCATCATACTACTGACAAACATTCTCTTTTCAAAGATTACTGAAGGACTACAAGGAGTTCGGATGTAGGAGTGTGTTGACACACTTACATTTCAGAACAGTAGGGTATGTGTTGGCTTTACGTTTACCATTCTCCTTTCAATTAACTTCTGTAACTAATATAACATTGGGAAATCAACATTGCAATAAGTAAGATCTGCCTACGTCATCAGTCACAAGATGCATAAAGGACCGACTGTAAGAAGATAATGGTAATCCATTTCCATTGGAATATTGACACAAGCAGCACGGCATATCCTTTTCACTTTTTTGACCAAAAATAAATTGTAAGGGAAATTCCAAAATTTTACATCTGAACTAATCACATAAATGGTTACACTGCAGATCCATCTCTTACTATGACAAGATAGTTTCCTGATATCTGAAAGTAACATTATTTATGATGAAATTAAGATTTCAACCTGGACATTTGGAAGTATACAAAAATCTTGTTATACTGTGCAAATAATGAAATCAGGTAAAAGACTGATGCCATGCCCTCCATCAAATACCCTGTTGTTTCAAAAACTGGGTGCATTTTCCCAATCACAATTACTTCACTAATTATTGCAACTGTATCATTTCAATTACATAAGATAGTTAAGTTAAAGCTTAACACAGTCCATGATTTGGATACACACATTTTGAACGCCATTCTCCTAGCTTTATTACACAGTGATGATTGAGATAACAGATGACAAACTGTCTTTTCCCTCTGAATTCATTCAATTATGACTTCCATATTTTCACAATTCAGTAGCATGTTAACTCAATGAAGGAGTTCAGTCACTGACACAATTTAAATACAATTTGTAAACAACAGGCCACTGTGGTAAAAAAAACTCTTGGGTGCTCATAAAAATCAAATCTCACCAAGGCAGATAGAAGTTGCTTTTATGGCGCTGTAAGTAAGAGAAAAAGCTGAACACACATAAATAGCAATATACATGCACGTATATGCTGAAAGCATACATAACTAAAGATGTACTCTTTAACACCAAAATTCTTAAAGTTTTTAAATTGAGGTACACACTTTTTCTTTTTCCGTCGATCAAAATCACCCTTCTGTCCAAGCCCACCACTAAGGCTTAGGGTATCACCTCCTGAAATGTCAGCATCACCATAAGCTGCTGACATAGCTGCTGCTTCTGCTACTGGAATGCCAACACCAAGCATTGATGGTTCCTTTGCTTTACCCTATTGAGAAAAAAAGTGTTTTATCTACTGGTTTGCATAAAAAAATAAATATTCATTACATGAGATAAGCTACATAATAACAATGGGGACACAAAGCAAAAAAATATCTTTTATTTACATTAAGAAAACACACTGAAAATAGGCAAGTTGTAAATGAATACAAACTATACGGTACTTAGAAACGAGGAAAATTCATTTTATAAATTCTGTCTGAAGTTAGTGATGGAGGTAGCATTCTATTATTTTTAGTTCTGGGTCTTTTGTAAACTTTCAACTATATATATTGATACAATCTAAGCAGAAATTAGCATGGGAAAGAACATTTGACTCTATTGGAATACTAATGCAGAGGCAAAAATAATATGCTGGAAACAAATTACATGAACCTCATGACCTTTAAAATTCTGACCACTTGTAGACCTGGAAAGAGCTCCTTTTGTATTCCCTGTACCTGCATCCTCAAACTTAGTGTTCACATTTGTATATATGGTTCTAATATTATAGCAGGAGTGGAGTAGGGAAGGAAGAGACTTACTTAATTTTTTCTGTTTAAGAACATAAAGATATAAAGTAACGAAGCACAGTTGTAAAAGAAGCAGCTTTACTACAATGTGATTTTATTTTTTCAGATTTACTATTAAAATAGTCAAGGTTATGTGTCTCTGATCAACTATATTTTTATTGAACCCTGTAAACCTGGGCTTTGTAAAATAAGTGCCAATATATTCTAATATTATAGTACAAAAGATAATATTCTTTTACACTATATCCTGGTAGTAAATTCAAGTTTAAGTCATAGCAGGAAATCATAAATCCATGATAACTGATTCTTCCACTGTTTCTTAGCAGAAAATACCACAATCATAAATGAAAAGCACAGTATTGTGTAAGTTCTACATTACTGAAAAGAGGTGTAACTCCCCACATGTAGACGAGCAGTCCGTGAACTTTTAATGTGATGTAACACTCTAGAAGCACCCTTTACTTCATGGAACCCCACATCAAAGTATTATAATAAAATACAATATATATTGTGATTATTCAGTTTCTCCTGGCGTATTTGATAATCAAACTATCCGCGGATGTACTGCCGGTCTATAGTGTCCAACGGGCACCATATTTCGGCGATCATACATGTTGCCATCATCAGGTGAACTGACGGATTGAGCTCCTGGATATGCGCCGGCACGGAGATCCGCACACTATGGCGGCTCGAAGGGAACTGGGTTCTAGCCCGGTAGCAGGCGATTTAAATACCCTCAACCCGCGGAGCACCCCCGCCTTTGGAGAAAGGACTCAACTTTGCTCCTACCCCCAAGTTCACACCGGTCACAGAAATTAATAGTGCTGTTGAACAGGTTGCAGCTCGACTTCCGCCTGAATCAGCTGAGGAAATACGTCATGAAACTTGTTGTGCGTTGACAAAATCCAAGCTCATAAAGTCGAACATCACTAGTAAAGAGAGGGCAGCCATTCGTGACCTGAGACCTGAGGGCAGCCATTCGTGACCTGAGGGAGCGCCCTGAAATTGTTGTCTTACCGGCTTGCAAAGGCAATGCTACGGTTGTTGTCTCCCATAAGGACTACACTGAAAAGATGCAGAGCCTGCTAAATGACGATTCCTACTGGAAGATCAGCGTTGACCCCACAAAGAAGGTGAAGAACAAGAAGAGGGCACTTCTCAAGGATGCTAATTTACCGGAGGGTGTCGCCAAGAAACTGCTGCCTCAAGGATGGGATGCCGTTACGTCCCATTGTCAGTAACATCAGAGCACCTACATATTTGTTGGCCAAATACTTGACGGGAATATTAAGTCCTTATGTAGGTAAATGCCCTTATCACATCTGTAATTCTGTGGATTTTGTTAAATGCCTTAACGGCTTCAGGCTGGATGAGTCAGATATCATGGTGAGTTTTGACATCGTTTCATTGTTTACGAGGGTGCCCCTTCGAGAGTCACTAGATTTGATTGGTCAGAAGTTTGACGAGAAGACCAACGAACTTTTTAAGCACGTCTTGACCTCCACATATTTTCTTTTCAATGGTGAATACTATGAACAAACGGAAGGAGTCGCCATGGGTAGCCCACTCTCCCCCGTGGTCGCAAATTTGTACATGGAGAATTTCGAGGAGGAAGCCCTGGCATCATCTGAATGGAAACCTATTTGCTTTTTCTGTTACGTGGACGACACTTTCGTCATCTAGCCACATGGTATGGATAAACTCCTTGACTTCCTTACACATCTGAACTCCATACACCCCAACATCAAATTCTCTATGGAGTCTGAAACAGAGGGTAAAATGACGTCTTGGCCGAGAGAAGAGCTGATGGCACCCTGGGTCATGGTGTGTATCTGAAGACAACGCACACTGATCTGTATTTACACGCAGACAGCTGTCACCACCCTTCACAGAGGAATGGGGTACTTAAAACTCTAGTACATAGGGCGTGCACTATCTCCGATGCAGAGAATCTACCCCAGGAATTGGAACACCTGAGAACCATATTGCGAAAAAAAATGGGTACTCAGAGTGGCAGATTCAGCGGGCCCTCTGCCCAACCACTACAGCACAACCTGTGGAAACGGATGAAACACGAGGCACTGCGTTCATTCCATATACTGGTGCACTCTCGGGGAAGGTTGCCCACATTTTGAAAAGACACCAGGTTGGAACTGTCTTTCATCTGCCGAATAAAATCCGTGCACTGGTGGGGAGCGCCAAAGATGATCTCGGTTTGAGGAAGGCCGGCGTGTACCAGATTCCATGTCAGTGTAAGTCAGTGGACAGACGATGCGTTCGATGCGTTGAACACCAGAGGCACACACGATTGATGTATCCGAGCAAGTCGGCAGTCGCTGAACGTTGTTTGTCAGAGAATCACGTGATGTAGTATGAAAGCACTAGGATTCTGGTACAGACGACGAGATCTGGGACTGCGTCATTAGAGAGGCCATTGAAATTCGCCCATGTGACGACCTCATGAACCGTGACAGTGGCTATAATCTTAGCAAAGATTGCGTTAATTAAGAGTAAATCTAGCAAACGTAACATAGTGACGACCATGACTGACAGAGCCCTCACATCAACGTCATCTGAGACACAGTTGCAATTGGTTCCACTGCGCGACTGCGGGGCGCGGACCTCGGAGGGGTCGCTCCGCGGACCGAGGGTATTTAAATCACCCGCTACCGGGCTTTAACCCAGTTCCCTTTGAGCCGCCATAGTGTGCGGATCTCTGTGTCACAACCCAGATGTATTTAATCAGGTTCAGATCTGTAAAGTTACAGGTGGGGACAGGGGGTGGGGGTCACTGCAGTCAGCAAATCAATTAAAACCTGCCACTGTGTTCCTCTAACAACTCTCATCATGTTCCTGGCCTTGTGATATGGACTTTATTTTATTGAAATCACCTCCAGCTTGTCTCTGTCTTTCATCACACGTTTCAATGAGCTGTTCCACTGGAATACGACGGATTCGCACCCTCGCAAGAAGGTGTCAAGATTCGTCACACCATGCAACACTTTTCCATTATGTGAACATCCAGTGATGACAACAGTCATGTGCCAAATTTAGTATTAATTGCTCATGTAATGGTGTTAACATGCAATACTTGGTGGTTGTGGAGACCCATCATTAGAAATTAAGCCCAGTGTGCAGAAACAATGTCCACATCTGGTATATGAAGCCCTAGTACAGTTCAGAGGCACAAAACTGATGATGGAAGGATCAATAAAACTGAAGACATAAAAAAAAAAACACAAAGCAATGACAGAAGGGGGCTACCTTTGGAGTTCATCTTGGCGAGTGTTCATCAGAGACGAGTGTATCGTCGGGCATACCCCAGGGGAGTATATAAATATATAAATGATCTGATGGACAGTAAGTTGTAATTTGCGGCTGTTTGCTGATAATGCTGTGGTGTATGGGAGGGTGTCTTTTTAACTGACTGTAATAGCATACAGGATGACTTAGTCAAAATTTCTAGTTGGTGCGAAGAATGGCAGCTAGCTCTCAATGTAGAAAAATGTAAGGTGATGCGCATGATTAAGAAAAACAATCCTATAATGTTCGAATACAGCACTAGTAGTGAGCGTCTTGATGCTGTCACGTCATTCAAATATCTAGAAATATCTAGGCGTAACATTGCAGAGTGATATGAAATGGAACGAACATGTAAGGACAGTTGTGAGTAAGGCGGACAACCGACTTCGGTTTACTGGGAGAATTTTGGGAAGATGTACTTCACTTGTAAAGGAGACCGTGTATAAAACACTTGTACGAACACATCTTGAGTATTGCTCGAGTGTTTGGGACCTGCAGCAGATCAGTATAAAGAAAGACATAGAGGCGGTTCAGAGGCGAGCAGCTAGATTTGTTACCTGTAGGTTCGACCAATGCGCGAGTGTCACGGAAATGCTCCGGCAACTCAATTGGGGATCGCTGGAATAAAGACAACATTCTTTTCGTTAATTTCTGTTGAGTAAATTTAGAGGGCCGGAATTTGAAGCTGAGTGTAGTACGATGTTGCTGCCGCCTACTTACATTTCGCATAAAGATCACAAAGACAAGATAATAGAAACTAGGCCTCATACGTAGGCATATAGGCATTCTTTCTTTCCTTGTTCCATTTTGGAGTGGAATAGGAAAGGAAATGCCTAGTAGTGGTACAGTGTACCCTCCGCCACGCACCTTACAGTGAATTGCGGACTATGTATGTAGATGCAGATGTAGATGAAGAGGATGTAATAGCGCAACCAAAACATCTAAATCCAAGGTGTTAAAGTCACTGTGGTTTGATGTTTCTTCAAGAGAAGGAGAAATGCCCTGGGTTTTTGTATGTACAACTGAGGTGCTGTAGTTCACCAGTTCAAACACACCTTTTATGACTTCAAGTTCTTTATTCACTAAACAGTTCACGTTCATGTCAGTACAGCGACTGTCCGAGCGGTTCGGCCACCCAGTTTAGAGCATGCTTTTCCCCATCAGGTGGCATCCTGCTTCCTCGTACGTCCTCTGGCGGCTGGCGGCCCATCACGTTTCCTGTGTGGCCTCTTGTGGCGCGCCATGAATTGTGGGACGCGTGACTTGTAAACTAGTAAATTGCGTCGATTTTGGAGTATTCAATACCTCCCCCTTCCTTGGGTGAGGGGGGGGGACGTGGGCATGGCAATGATCATTGGAGGAGGCAAAGGCTTCCAGTCCATACCATCAGGGGTCCGCTGGTCTGGCATCTCTGGTGGTGAGAAGGAGCGCAGAGTGTGCCGGAACGGAAGCGATGAACAGCGGTGCTGCTGAGCTGGCTGCCCGATGATCGGAGAGGATGGGGGCGACTCCTGCCGGCAGGTCCTGGAAGCAGAAGGATGCCTCCCCCTCCCCCCGACGTCAATACCATTCCCATCATGGTGCTGGCAGCGGTGGTCGCGGCGGGAATGGGGGCATCAACTCGACTGGGCTAGACCTGCCTGCCGTCGTCCCGGCAGGAGCAGCAGGGCCGGGCAGACACACCACCTCAACGCTGCATCGGAGCTTGACCCAGTGGCGCATGCAGCTGCCCGAGGCCGTGCACAGGTCCAGGAGGCATCAGCTACAGCAACGGGTGACACGCGCGGGAAACCAATGCGGCTCCCCGTGACGGTAACTGCATGCCCAGACCGCATAACTCGGGTGGAAGCTCGAAGTGGTTGGACCCGGCACATCAGTTGGTGTCAGAAGATGTAGCAAGGAACGAGGCTGGTGGCCGTGGACCGGTCAGCCGGACTCTGTTCTCCGATTGGAGTGGCTCGATAGGTCATCAAAAAACTTAACAGGGCATCATTGACAGAAGCAGAGGTCATATATTTGCGCATCCATGCCTTAAATGACCGCACGAGTAGCTCCACCTCCCCATTAGATTGTGGATGGAACGGTGGAGCCCACACGTGGTGAATGCCCTGGCGTGCGCAGAAAGACCGAAAAAGTCTGCACAGAATTGAGGGCCATTATTAGTCACGAGCGTGTGTGGAAGACCTTCAATAGAGAATATTTAAGGTTAATTCCCCCAACGCCGGCCTCGGCTGAAGTAAAACCGATGCAAACGATGTAAGGAAAA
Organism: Locusta migratoria; assembly: GCA_026315105.1. Classification (NCBI taxonomy): domain Eukaryota; kingdom Metazoa; phylum Arthropoda; class Insecta; order Orthoptera; family Acrididae; genus Locusta; species Locusta migratoria. The sequence continues at coordinate 447,926,464 of CM048755.1, read as the reverse complement.
TTAGAGAGGGTGTCAACCACCAAGAGCCAATAGGAACCCAAAAATGGCCCCGCAAAATGAAAGTGTACAAGGGAACGTCAGGGATTGGCCTGCTGTAGGGCGCAGGTGTCACAAGCCAACACCAGATGTTCGATTTCCCAATCGATTCCTTGCCAAAAGATGTGGCGTTGGGCCAGAGCCTTAGTGAGGGAAATTCCCCAGTTCCTTTCATGTAGTAAACTCAATATTCGCGGTCGGAGAGTTGACAGAATTATGACCCACAGGTTGCCGGTTTCTGTGGCCAATAAGAGTACCCCGGCCGCTACTGAGAGCTGGTGCCGGCCGAAAAAATAATTACGTAATGGGTCCAACGCCCAGCTTGGTGGGCATTCCTGCCACCCTCGTTCTACCTGTGACTTCACTATTCTGAGAATGGGGTCTTTGTCTGTGGCTGCCTCTAGGACTGCGCTAGTGACGGAAAATATGTGTAATGTTCTTTCATCATCCGCATCTATGGGAAAACAAAGGATTTCTTCCTCATCAAACTGTTGATCCGCCTCAAGCAGAAGCCGTGATAAAGCATCTGCATTAGCGTGCTGCAAAGTGGGGCGGTAAACTACATTTTACTGAAAACAGGACAGGTGTAAGGCCCAGTGATGGAGACGGTGGGCAGACTTGTCTGGTAGGGCCGCGTCCGGCCAAAAGAAGGCCACTAGAGGCCGTTGGTCAGTCATTAAAGTGAAGCAGTTGCCACATAAGGACATGTAAAACTTCTGTAGCACAAAAATTATCACCAGTGCCTCTTTCTCTACTTGGGAATATCATTCCTGCGCCAGGCTGATGGTTTTAGATGCAAACTCCAGGGGCTGTTCGGTGCCGTCTGAGTACCGGTGAGACACCTCATATTGGAAGGTGTCCGCCGCTACTATGAGGGCCACATCCGGAGAATACATTGCCAAATGTGTGAGACAACAATAATTGTTTAAGGTGCTCAAAAGCGACCTGACAGGCGGGAGACCAGACAAACGCGACATCTTTGTGCAACAAGTCATGAAGGGATTTAGCATTGGAGGCTGCATTCAGAAGAAACCAATGATATTATGCAAATTTTCCGAGGAAAGTTTGTAGTTCCTTTATGTTCCGTGGGGCAAGCATGGAAGCTACCGCTTCCACTTATTCCTTTATGGGTGTAATGCCTTGCGGGGACACTTCCAGCCCGACGTATACTATCTTAGGCTGGAAAAACTGAGACTTCTCCACGTTACAGTTGAGACCAGTGTTGTATAAGCTGTGCAAAACTTGTTGAAGGTTGGCGAAATGAGCCGCGGGGGTGTTTCCCATGACCACAATATTGTCTAAGTAATTTACACAAGCATCTACTGGTTGCAAAAGCTGCTCTAATTACCTTTGAAATATTGCGGATGCGCTGGAAACACTGAATGGCAGCTGCAGATATTTATAGAGTCCGAAAGGGGTGTTCAACACCAAGCAACGTTGAGCTTCTTGACTTGGAGGTAATTGAAAATACGCTTCTGCTAGGTTTAACTTTGAAAATCAGGCTCCTCCAGCCATCTTAGAAATCAGATCATCCGGATGAAGCATGGGGTACATATCCAACTGACAATGTGAATTAACTGTTTATTTGAAATTCCTGCATAGCCATAACTGTCCACTAGGCTTCCGCACGACCACCAAGGGGGAGGCCCACTCGCTAGATCTGATGGGAAACAGAACCCTTTCACCAACTAATCTCTTAACTTCCTCTTTGACTACGGAACACATGGTGCCCGGTTTGAGAGGCAGGTTGGCCTCAAAGCTGTGTGCCTTACCCAGTCAACGAGAAAATAGGGCAGCAAATTTGTTGCAAAGAGTTGAAACTGCATCGAACGGCACCATCTCGGACATAAAGTGAATATAGTCGTCAACTATAAACCCAAAGCTTGTGAAGGCTTCCAACCCGAATAAATTAGCCATGTCCATGGATTCGACAACGATGAAAGTTAACAGACGCGAAACTGATTTGTATTCGGCAGTGGCCTGAAACTGCCCCCGAATGAGAATCTGTTGATTGCCATAACCGCGCAACTTACATATTACCAGCTCAAGCTGAGGGGAACCTAATTCATTAAACGTGGCGGTACTTAAAAGAGTAGCTGGCGCACCGGTATCGACTTGCAAAGACACGTTGCGGTCCAGAATCTTAAGCTGAATTGGAATTTTGGATGATTCAGGGGAAATGTCTATAACTTTGTGGACCATCGCTGGGGATTTGTCACCATCAGAGATACCTTCAACCACTGGCTGTATACAGGTTTTTGCATGAAAGACTGTCTCGTATGACCCCATTTTTGACATTTTTGGCAAACTGCCCACCGCTGAGGGCATCGAGTGCAGTCATGTTTAATGAAACAACCGGAGCAAGACGGTCACTTGCCGGGTGAGGCAGCACTACCCTGCCGTGCCGTGCCGTGCCAGAGTAGTAAACACAGCATGCGGTGTTTTCCTGCTTGGCAGAGCAAACGGAGCCACAGACGGTGACCCGCTGACTGGGGCAACCTGTACTGGCAAAGTTCCAGCCCACCGATCTAACTGAGAATTGATAGTGGAAGACATTTTATATGCCATGTCTATTCTAATGACTTTGAAAAGGGTAGGATCTTCAATCTGTAACAGTTGTCTGCGGACTTCCATGAATTGTGGGACGTGCGACTTGTAAATTGCGTTGATTTCGGAGTATTCCAACATCCAATGGCAGTTATTTGTCATTAAGTAGTTACCATTTGTGGAAGGTTCTCGGAATATCTTAGATCTGTAATGCTTGTTTATTCTGGGATATTCAATGTTTGTATAAATAGTTGGACACACTGGTAAGGAGTTCAATTCTGCTATGGCTGTATATTGGTGTGTTCTGAATACACATGGTATGGCTAAATGTTTCATTTCATTGTTGACTAAGCCTTCAGATTGGGCATTGTTATGACTTGAGAAAATCTTGAGGGTGAAGTGGAAATTAACTGACACTGATAGTAAGGAATATTTAACAATAGAATACTTTCACCTTTTTGAATTGCACATAGCTTACGGTCCATTTCTGTGGACACACACTCCAATCATCAATCATATTCTTCTTATAGGAAAAAAAGGTGCTATGATTTGACCAAACCTTTAAACAATTCCAAAACTCAGTTGTGTAGCTGGTAAGCTGAATAGAATTTTAAGACTGTAGAAATTATTTGAACATTAATGTTCAATTACTGCCAATGTATTCCTAGTAAGCTATTACTGACAACAGTTATTTCACTGTAAGTAGATAATAACAAATACAGGCTCTGAATTAAGTTTGTGTCATTTTAATTATTTATCCACAGTCCAGAATCCCATATTTTTCTTAAGAGTATAACTCTTTTTACCTATAATTTATTACAATTTAAGGCTTTTGTTATAAACCTTTTTTATGTATATTATGTAACCACTTACAATCAATGCTAGAAACGAAAGGACACAGGCTGCATATCCTTTTGCAATAATCATTCATTATACTGTTTATATAATAAATAGACTATGTTCTGAATACAAAGAAAGGAATTACCTTTGTAAACTTTAAGCATAGTAATTATGTTTGTTCACTTATCCTCTTACATATTATTTTACTATCAGTTTCAAGAACTGTTCAAAATTTTCACTATGATTAACCTCTTTGCATGAAAACAATACTGACACAAAACAAAACATTATGGTCAAGGAAAAATTTAAGAAAACAGACCTTCTCTTTCTTGCTGAAGAATCTACCAAGGGAAGATTTGATGCCTTTCTTCTTCTGGGCAGCAGCAGCAGCTGCAGCTGATGCACTGACAGGTGTCGTACCGGTAGCATTCTTATGCAGCGAGTCTTGACTGCTGTGACGAGAAGACAGAGGGGAGGGAGGTGTGGAGTAGCCCCCCGGCCTGCTGGACACACACACTCACTACTCTACATCAGCCATCACCACATAAGCAGCCATGTCACCAATATATACAACTGCCAACTGTTGGGCAGTCTTTCCAAAAATACAAAACAAATAAAGGCAGAAAAATACCATATTTTATTCCAATGCCACATTTATTTAAATTTCTTTAGTTATTTGAAACCAAGCCGACTGCCAGAACTATAATGAATTGTGGAGTATGATGCAAGAAGTAATCTTGAATTACCAGAAGAGTAACAGCAATGGAGTTAAAGCAATATAGAAAATTTGTTAATTTATTTCTAGTTTAGTTCAGTGTTTAATGCCTTTGCTACAGCAAGAATGCAAATAAACTTTGATTCATAAGTGTGAGTAATAATTTGTAAATAAATAAATAAGTAAATAAATAAAATAAAATATCTGAGGAACATTCCTTCCTCAACTTCATTGTTCAGTTCAATTTGTATAAATGATGTGTCCTTAAGTTAAACTGTAACAAAAGATTTTAGACTCTACATTAGGAGATTAATTTCAATCAATCATACTGTGTCAAAGATTTAGTTCAGCTGGTAACACAGCACAAATGCTGTGAGATGTTCTAATGAAATGAACTTGAGAAACTTCTGACAACCTTTTAACTACAGAAAGTATTTTCATCTGAAGATATAACCAGATTTACCAAAAGAAACATGAAGACAGAGGTTTCCATGAAATACTGCACATGGTTTAGCCTTCACAGATATGACAAGCATAGACAAAACTAGTAGAAAATTTACCATAATAAACACTAAATGACAGGAGAAGCCTTAAATTCCAACACACAAATGCTGTACATAAGATCAATATGCATCTTTTATTTTACTAGTAGAGTGACACTTATTAAATAAATTTTCATGGAAAAAAAGAAATTATTTTCCTCTAAATAAAAATGAAAGAAGTTGTCTATGGATATTTCTGGTGTTGTCAATGAAGCAGAAATTAGTCTTTATCTATGAGTCAAAGAGGGAAATTTGACATGAAAGATCTTTTTAATAGTCAAGTCCCCAACACAGGTAGGGACAACTATACATTAATTTATTTATGTTCTCACGATTTATTTGATTATACATCTCATTTCGATTATTGGGAAAGGAAAATGACTGTTTGAACTTAGCGTGTGTGCATGATTCCACAGTCTCATTTGGCTCAAAATACATAAAAGCCAAATTGTAGCTAAATGAATGCCTGGGTACTTCAATATCAATGTGTTACAGTTCAAACTGTTCCTCTAACATTAGGTAATTACGAAATAATGAAATGCTTGCGTTTTGGATCATGAGCATGAAGTATAACAAACTATATGCACCTAAACCACTTTTGCATTAGTGGTGTACAGATAATTTGTAATGCACATTTCTGTTCTGTTTACAACAAAGCTATGAGAAGTACTGTGTGTACAATAAACACATACTTCTGATAAATCTGATACTGTACAAAGAACTTCAACAACAAATTTCTTTTCCTTTCACTGTAGTCTTTCAAGTTCACCTAACTATAGCATCACTGCCTTGACATGTAGAATAGTCATTGCAATGAGTTTTCATTGAAATGATATATGACTGCAAGTTCTTATTGTTGTCAGAACTGTGACATAGCTGTGGTGATGGCTCTATCTAGTCTTTCATGCTTCTGAATGCAGAATGAAATCATAGAAACAGTGCAAAAAGTTTCTTTAATTGTAACAATGAAGTAGTCTAAACTACAATATAGAAAGTGATGCATATGCAAAAGTGATATACATGCACAGAGAAAATATTTAGACCAGTGTGAAATGTCTATAATTATAAGCATGGTAACTACTTTTCAGCAGTGTGTATTTGTCAGAAGCCTATTTGTGCAGAGATGCTTCAATAATACAGTAGCATGGGAATACACAAATAAAAATATACATCTTCTCATGTGTGTTACTTTAGGGTACGTTCCAAAATTATTATATTAGTTTTGGTGGTCAGCTACTGGTGTACTAATGATTCTAGAGAGCAATTCTCAGCTTTAAACTAAATATCATAGATTCTCCTGTGTGTTAAGTGTGAAGTTAATCTCGTATTAACCTTTTTGCTTTGATGACAGAGTTTAATAAAAACATAAATGTAGCAGTATAGTTCTATTTTAAATTTTAAAAAAGACACTTTACCCCCCCCCCCCCCCTCCCAAAACTGGAAAATTAATTCTGGTACAAATATTTTAACAAAAACAACACATTAATGTTGTTGATATCCAAACTTAAAGCTGTAATTCAATTACTAAAATATCAGCAATGTGCATGATCCAGGAATTAAGTAACAAACTTCAGATTAGGAAAAACAAATGTAGATACTTTTAATTATGATGAGCAATGCCTGTGTTTATTGAAGGAACCAATGCAATTGCCCTTCAGACATGCATTCATATCTTACAAAACTGACACTGCAGTGACTACAGCATTCAAATATTGTACAAGAAACTTATTCACACTTGTGAATATGAATCAACATGAGCTGATCAATTTAACATGGAACATGAAAATTAATGATGAAGTCAGACTCAAACCATAATATCCCAATTTTCACATGCTTACATCAACCATTACATATCCCACTCTGGCACAAATTTTTGTATCTCACCATTAAATTGTACTCTTGGTACTAATTCATACCCCAAATTGTGAATACATTTTTACATAATGTAGCTACAATTATTATATAGTTACAGATCGGTTTGTAAGGACCTCTGCCAGTGGAATACAATTGTGCTGCACTGGTCAACTGATGTAAAATAATTCTGTAAAATTACTAAAATTTTACAAGTTGTAGTGTATTAGTTACATGGCTGATTACATTGAATTACAGCTTTAATATTCCAACATGACTTTCACACCTACTGTTTACAGATGAAACGTATTAACTTTTTAACAACCTTTCTAACAAGTTACTATAGTCATATTATTCAATGCTTTTTAAAATAGTGTAGCTATCCAAACAGTTATTTCATGTATATGAAGAAGAAATTTGCAAAACGTATAATAAAAAGTGAATACTAATATTATTTTAACACCTCATAAGGCAGCTACATTCAGAAAGGAAACTGTTTTTTGAGGAACAGTGAACGAATAATTATATAGTATTGCAAGAAAACTGAAATATGTTAAAGTTTATTCAGTTCTAAATATCACACTGCTTGCCACTTAGGATAGTTGGAATAGGTACTGTTTCTCTAAATATACTTTTTTATAATGATTGTGTTAGAGCAAGAGAGCAATTACTAAATAATGATGAACAGTTTTGCTAAAATTATTGACCTTTAGTTAGACAGTCAATAAAAATGTAATCCCCATATGTATGAATCTAGTGTTAAAGGCATTCCAATCAAGCAACGTCAAAAAGTTGAACTTCACAATTTCTATCTGTGTTGGTTATGTTCTAGAATCAACAATGTTGCCAACTACAAATATAGTATCTTTAGGACAGAAAGGTTAGAAACTCCTGTAAACACTTCCCATTAACTATTCAGTCATTTATGATATCTTGTATCAACAGAATACAAGTACACACATGAGACAAAATTTCACAAGATCCTCTAAGTTTCCATAATAGTAAAATTCTACTTATATTAATCAGAACCAAAAGAGACTATTTATGATGTGTACTAATTATCATCCAATATCCTTGCAGATTTTAGTGCCTTTCTTATAAGAAATATTTATAAAACTTAAGTACTTCTACTCAATAGCCCTAAGATTGCACATATTACAAATCAGATAAACTCTAAAAATTAACAGTTAATATTTTTACAAGAAAAGTTAACACACAAAATCATTCAAAAATTATTTTCTTCTTAACTCAAATTTGGGACTAGTAACATTTAGTCCAGAGCTTTTACTGTCCTTACCAAGCCAGGTATTTAACAAGATTTAAATTAATTAATAATTGGCTAATCTAAAAAAACTTCCGATGAAAATACTTAATACAAAGTTCTGCTCTACTGTATATCCGTTGACATGAGACACTAAATTGCGCTTACAAGAGAAAAAGAGAAGCTACAAAATAGAACATGCAACTTCCTACACAACAACTAACCTTAAAGCAAGTCCAGTAGATGGCATTGCTACTCCAGAGCCAGTACGCCTGTGACCAAAGAAGGACATCTGTATTGTCAACAAATTATTTACACAGAAAAGGATAGATAGATAGATAGAGAGAGAGAGAGAGAGAGAGAGAGAGAGAGAGAGAGAGAGAGAGAGAGAAGACTGTATTGAAGAGCAACAAGAGAAACTTGTTACTTCCACCTAAAGTCATGAAGCTTGTATATGGTTTGTAGTCCGTACAGAACAGCAGAGTATTTTTGACAGTTCATGTAATGTATCAGGTTGATGTGATTACCTGCGAAGTTCCTCCTGACTCTGTGCTAGAGCCTGAGCAACACGCTCAAGGCGCAAAGAGCGAGCTGTAAGGGGGCTCGCTGCACCACTTTCTGTTGATCCTGAGACAGGAACACCAGTAGTGCTGCCAGCATCATCCTGTGACAATTCTCCAGCCAGCTGCAACTGTAAGAAGTTTTGCACCCTCAATAATGGAGTTTTTAATGAAATTATGTTACTGAGAATTAATGGAATTAAATATAGATATGTATATCGAAAGCAATACTCATTCTATTATACAAGTATGTACAAGATAATGTACAATCATTCATTCTTGTTAGCAACTGAAGAAAAGTTTCAATTGATTTAAAATATCCTTTGAATGTATTACAACAACAACAATAATTTAACAATTTAATGAAAATCCTTAGAAAAATGGTAGGAGAGCAATAACAGAGTGAGTAAGGATCACTAGTGGGCATGTAGTGGAGTATATAGAAGAGAACTGGCAGATAAATGAGAAACTGAATACGGTCTCATTCGGATCTAAGGCATGTGAATTACTGTTTCTCTTTCACCACACAGATACAGAAATGTCAATCTCATTATTTTGATGATAAATTTCTAAAATATTAGGTGTCTGAACACACCATTCCAACCCTTAACCTTCTCACCGGCCATAAAAAATAAAAAAGCAAGTCTTTATGTTTTGTTCCTTGCATATTGGGACAAATCTACAGCCTTCTTGACTGTGATGTCACATTTTCCAATGTTAGCAGCCACAATGTTCAGCTAGTTGCAATGTACCTGCTTAGTAACTGTTTTCAGTATTAATTAACAAAGCATTTAGCAATGTATGACACTGAAGACATTCTTGGCTCAATGGTGTCACATACAATTCAGGGCTCCAAAAATTATGTTCTGCATAGTTTCCACATCTGTTTGTGTAACATTTGAATGACAATTTCCAGTTAAATCCCACAAAAAGAATATAAATATGTCCAAGAGGTTTCACAGCAATACCTCATTGCCAGGAAGAGTTATGTAATTTCCCTTTTCTTTGGCCTGTGATGTTCATTTTCATAGAGAGGTACATGTATGAGGAATCTCATACCAGATACTTTTACTGGAATCACACTAATACAGGGAGAGGCATCTTGTGTATCTGATCTGCCAATTGTATAAGCTCTGTTCTTCAGATTTGTAAATATACATTTTGATCACTGTCTAGTGATGCATAAATGGTGGAAATACAAAATTCCACAGAAGATAAAGTTGCTTAACAGCCGCCATCCCCCTCCACACACAAACACAGTCAACACTACAGCACATGGACCATATCTCAGCCTGCCTTATTTCCCTGTCTCTCAAACTAGCATTCTACTCAGTCATTATATTATCTAGTCTCACAGAATACATCACTGTATTGACAGACCAGAGAAATACAATTGTTACTTTCATTTCTTTGCTTTAAGGTAAAACAAAACAGAAGTTATAGTAGTTCCAGAAGACATCCTGGAAACTTACACTAATGAATGGTGCTTATATTGTTATGAAGTACATTATATAAGAGAAAACCAGAAGTTATTTTAAAGACAGAATTATTGGTATAGGTATAAAAGATGTTTCACATTAATGTAGTTACATTAGACACTACTCTAAACCATCAGATGTAGCTAAGTAAATTCAATAACTTGCCCATCCAAATAAAAATGAATATTTTTCTGCTATTCATATCAGCTGAATTTAGACCAAAAGGGCTAAACATTACTTATTTTTATCAACCCCATTTCCCTGTGCCACATTCAGTCATGTGGTGCTTTATATCGTGACATTATGTCTCTGATGATCTTACAGTCAAATACTACATAGCAGGTTCTGGTATTGTCACTTAATTTCATCTTTTAATTCTGGTACACCTTTCTAACCATAAAACAGTCAAAAACTATGTGCGGTTTAAAACTAAACAAACCTTTCTACAACAGCATCAACCTTTCCTCACAGTTCAAAAAATGCCAGCCATGTAACGAACACTGTGAGCCTTATATAAGAAATGACACAAAATTTTCCTACTGCATTCATGGACCATAGTAGCAGAAGACAGTGAATTTGATTTGCTTACTCTTATTTTCAATATGTTTGGAGTATAGTGGTAAATCAAAAATGGTGTAGGCAACACCCATGTGTGCAAACAGTTAAAAAGATATCAAAATCTACACACATAGCAATATTGAATAGAAGAATGAACTAAATGCAACTATGAGCAAAATTAGAAGTCTCAAATGCCTTTAAAGAACACAATTAGTATGGCTGCTTTTAATTACAAAGACTAATTTCCTTCTGGATCCAAATGGAAAGTCAGAAATTTGTGAACAACATACCAACTAAAATAGCAGAAAATGAAACTTTTAAGAAAGATTTAAATGTAAGTCACAGTGCAGAGGGATTACAATTACACAAAGTGTAGCTGGTTAAGGGTGCAAGTTGGATCCAATTAATAATAATAATACAATATTTGAGCATTTGTTTTATCCTTTGAGGCAGATGAATGAAGTGTTTATAGAAAATAAACAACCATCAACAGAAAGAAACTTTATGAAGTAAAACTAACACAAGGTGCAAGTGAATTAGATATAAAGACAAAAGGAAAAAATGGAAAACTTTAAATAATCTGAAAATATCTTCCTTATCTATATAATGACCATACAGCTAAAAATATGAACTTTTAATAAGAAAATATTTTTTCCATGAACTTTCTCCAAATCAACAAAGGTTAAGAGGTGGTTGGCAATCATGCTCTGGATTATATTTATGAATGATAAAATATTGTGTATTTTATTTTTATACACAAATTGGAAATGCAATCAGTGTAAAAAGTAGTGAGGAACTTAGAGAGAATAAGAGCTCCACAGATAAACATGTATGCTACAATACATTTAGTGACTGTTTAATAAGTATCCATAAAAAAAATCAAGCAACAAAAACTTAATACACAGTCTCATCAATTCAGTTGTGTGGCATCCAATAATATACCACTCTGAAGTAGTAGGTCTGTATTCTTTAGGGAGCACGTTTCAAACCTCACATTTTGGTGCAGATTACTCAGCCTCCCCCTTTCACCCCCCCCCTCTCTCTCTCTCTCTCTCTCTCTCTCTCTCTGTGCACAATCATATACTGTATCCAAATATTAATAATAACTTTTTCACATAACATTCTACTGTTACATATCCAACACTAGTTCAGAAAATATTGTTCTTGTGGTAACTATTTAGTCTCATGAATTAACAAGTGTTATTGACAATGGCTCTCAAATCAATTCCAAATTTATATAATTCCAGAAAGCTTTTTACACCATTCATCACAAATGACATTTATCCAAATCACGTGGTATTGTCTTAGTTGTATGATTACACCTAATTTCCTTTATCCCCGTAGTCCTTACGTAAACTGTAGGTTGGTGCCAAGAGAATTGTTTTGCAGCCAGTTTCAAATGCTGGTGGTTTGAAGTTTCCTCAAAAAGGATGTTGCCTTCTCTGGAGGGATCACTAACTGACTTTCTGAAGCATCTCCATAATATTTTCATATTGACTGAAATTACAAGTACCAAATCTAAAAACAAATACAAATTACTTCCATGTCTTCCTTCAAACAAATTTGTTAGGGAAACCAAGCACTAGAACATTACTGAAGAATGTTTGTCACCAGTGTTGGACAACTGACACTGACAACATTGTCAGCACAAACACTACCCATTTTCTTGTGAATCAAATTCTTGATTGTTAGCACACCTGGCCCGGTTATCTTCAGCTTGAACTCTGTCACAATCCTCCTTTGAGCTTCAGTTCAGTTGTTATCACTCACATAGTGGGACTCAACAAGCACCGTGCTAATGGCTGACAACACAACTAACTCCCACCATGCCCTGCAGCCAAACACACATTTTGGACGTTCAGTCAGGCCCAGTGGTCTTGGGGTTAAGCACTCGACTGGAAACCAAAGTGTCGTGGGTTCAAAACCTTGTCGGTACTCAGATTTTTTCAGTCTGTGTTTTAACCCATCCTTCACACCTCAATGATGTGAGGAGTCACCAGAAATGACATGTGGTTTGGATTCCATGTTAAGCTGTAGGTCCCCTTTCCCCGGCTGGATAACTGGGGTAGGCTAGGGACACGCAAGTCGCTGAAGTGGTGTCCAATTGAAAGACTTGCCCCAGGCCAATGAGCCACACAAAATTATTATTTATTTTGAACGTTCAGAAGTTATGACAATTTTATTTTATATAATTCAATAATTAGAGTGGTTCTATCGCAGTTCCCCGAGGCATTCCTGATGGTATCCTTCCCTCACAAGACAACATATCGAGTTCTATTATTTAAGAAGTATTCAAGCCACTCGTACATCTGAGGACCTATCCTGTATAAAAGTACCTTCATTAGAAGTCTACAAGGAGGTGCCACGCCAACTGTTTTCTTGGAAACCTGATAATATTAAGTCTGCCTGCTGTCCTTGATTCACAGTTCACAGGATGTAACGAGAGGAAATGGGAAGACAAGTATTGTATGAATGACACTTTCTGAAACCGTGCTGATGCACGGACAGCCTTTTTTTCCTGTCTTCAGAAAATTTATTATACTGAAACTCAGAATATATTCAAGAACTCTGCAGCAAACCAAAATTAAGGATCTGGACTGTAATTGTTTTACTATATTTATATACAGATACCAGTATTTTTTGTATTTACTTGAGACTTTGCATTGTGCAAAAGTTACAAGATAAATGCAAGCTACGTAAGGGAGACAATTTTGCAGAGCACACTTCGTAAAACAAAACTGGGATCTCATCTAAACATAGTGACTTCTTTATTTTCACTTCCAGTCACTTCTCTACACTAGTGATACATATTAATATATTCTCTACATGCATGTGTGATAGTTGAATGGGTGTGGTTGTGGAATACACCTACTTGAATGACTTCTAAAACAAAATTTTAAATCTTCAGCTTCCTTCTTACTGTCTTCTATAGTCACACCAGTCTGAGCAACAAGTGACTGGATACAAGCCTTCAAGCTGTTCAGTAATTTTACGTAGGAACATAATTTTATTTAGTTTTCAGCAAGATCTTTAGCTAAGATATGATGGTGGTGTCGTCATATGTTGCATTAATTATTCCTAACTTTTGTCTGTCAGCATTTGTGTGATCCTTTTTGAACTGAGGGTACAACAGTACAATCCATTTAAATTTTGCCCATAATTCCTCCATGTCAACCATAATGCAGTGGTGGACTAAGGGGAGGGGGGAGGGGGGGGGCGGAACACCCCAGGCCTCTCATCTGGGGAGGCCTCCAAATACTTCAAAAGCATTTATTTTTTTATACTGTCCCATGCCTCTCATCCTGGGGAGGGCCTCCAAATCTCAAAAGTTACTTTTTTAATGTAATACACACATTTCCATTTTCTTTTGGCACCACCCCGGGCCTCCGAAAGCCTTAGACCACCACTGTCATAATAGCACTTCATGATTTCTGCCTATTACCTAAGTGGGATGCTAACAACAGTTATCTATTCTTTCTAGCAAAAGCACTCTCCTGATTGATTTATTAAATTTAATTACCACTGTTGCTATGAGATCGTGATCCTACATTCTACACTGACATCACCAATAAGGTCACACCCATTTGTAACTACACATGTTAAAATATTTCCATTGTGTGAGGGCTGCCAATTCAGCTGTTCAAGACAATTTTCAGAAAAATTGTCTAACATTTTTTTCACAAGACAGTTTGTCTGCACCATCTGCAATGAATTCATAGATGTCCCAGCCTGTAGTGAGTAGGTTAGAATAGCCACAAACTAATACTACTTGATCCAGTATTTCCACTCTAGAGCTGTCACAGTAGAATGGGATGGCCACTAAAATCCCGCAAAAATTAACTTTATTCCACCTACATCTATTACACACATCTAGACAACTTCATAGTCACACTTAACTTAGACCACAGTAATAGTTCTGTTGAATATACTCCCTCTCCTATGGTGTCTCACTACCTATGGTGTCTTATCTGCCTTCAAAAAACATGTTCCATACTCTGCTGAGTATTTCAAGGCTTCTACCTTGGCATTCAGTCCATTCTCAGTTCCATTAATTATTTGATTACAACAAATTCCCTCGGACACAGTAAATTCAGGAACTACATTACAAATACTTTGAAAATTTATTGTTAATATTTTGACAGTCATAGTGATTTTACTCTGAATACAGTCTGATTTTCTTTTCTGGCTATCAACTGGTAAGTGTTCATCAGAACACCTCAAACTTATCTCTAGGCTAAGAAACATGCACATGGAGTCAACAACTACTCTACTACCCAAGTATGGGTGTTTTTATTTTAATTTAGAAAAATGTGTGTGTACATGTGCAGTTTTATTGTATTATTTTATTGCAGTACTTCGATTCAAGAATAAATAAAAATTACACAACATTTTTAAAAAATGTCACACACATGTTCAATTACTAAGACATTACTCATACGAATTGACGATGAAGATAACTTGAACTTTGGATGCCAAGTGTGGTTGTACATTATCCAGTTACAATGTGACTTGACAGCAAATTCCAAAGGTATGGGAGGATACTAGGCTCCAACACTTCAGAGATGTAACAGTGGTTAGTGTACTACGAGGGTTTGCAAGTGGAATCCAACACCAAGTCAAATACCAGTATGGCAACAGTTAGACAGTCTGTCACCACAGTGTCCCCAGACTCTAATTTGACCATTGTGAAGGTGCAGGCAGAAACAGGATTAATTGGTACAAACAATGTAGACAGTTGTCTATGTCCATCATTCACTGGATCATTGCTCGTGCAAATGGCTATTGCATTGACTCTGTGCTAAATGGAGCAAGGCCACTCTGCTGCAAATGACGTCGAGCGGTACACCCAGAGACTGATTGGTTGTGTAATAGACAGACTGGTAGTGATACATTTCATGATGTGGTAGAGCAATCCATCACTGATTACAGATCTGCATCACAGTTGCTAGATTACATCTGACAAGCTCTCCAATTTCTCTTAAGGATAATCTGCAGTCCCTGTAGGCAACTTTCTTCCTTGGTAAAACACCAAAAATGTGCTCTAAATATGCTTGCTGTCTTCTAGTAGGCATACTGAAGCTGTTTTCACAAAACAATTACAGCACGGTGTCAGCTGACACAAGTAGTAATAAGAATCTAACGTATGTACCCTAATGTCTCCAGTATTGTAAATTTTATAAAAATAAAAAATAATCATGATTTTAAGTTTTGTAAAAATAATGGTGCATGAAGGTTTATCCATCATCTCTTAAAGGAAATCATTTGTTGTTTTCTCTTCTTTTTATTTTTTCTGTTTATTTCCCTGTAGATCCATGGACACAGAGTTTACAACTTCCTTTCAAATTTTGTATCACAATAATTCTTTGGGTGCAGAATGGGATAATAGCTTGCATCCAATTTGACCCAAAAACCCATTTCAGGAGAGTAATATATATTTGTAAATACATATTTCTGTTGCCAGTATCCTCTGATTACAGACAGAAATATTTGACTGTGTGTGTCTGTCTGTAACCATTGGAAAAAGATAATCTCTGACTCTGTACACCTGCCCATTATTCAATTGAAATTGCCAGAAACTCACTGGAAAGGCCACACAGTTCTTGAACACCTGACAAATGATAACTGATTTAGCACAAGGTAAGTAATAATAAAAATTTGTTGTGCATCACATCTCATAAGGTTCTTTCTTCATTTTTTCCCTCCTTTGTATGAAATCATTTTCATCAGATGATGGCAAACATTGCATAATTTAAAAAAGTGTTTGTTGAAAATTCTAGCTGTGAGGCATTTAAATAACCCACTACTGATTTGATTGCAGTTATAATAATTTATAAACATGAAATATACTGTTAATACAGTAAGGAGCATAGTTTATTACACTCACCACATAGCTATTGAGTCATTTAATATCTACATTTCATTCTTTTCATCGTTTTGCATGAGTACTCAATAATTTCTTTTCAGTATCCTTGAACCAAATTGACATACTGGATTACAAGCAGATAGTAGTAGTTTAAATACTGATATAATATTGAATTTTGTTTTTAAACCAATATTAACAACTTAACACATTCTTCAGTGGAGTATAATGACTGTAATTAAATGAATAAGCTTTTGAGATACTTTCATCTGTGTTAACAATGTAATCAATTATAACATCTAGCTACTTTTCTTAAAAATTATTAAATATTAACCCACCAAAACATTAGTCCACCAGAGTTAAAGTTGAGTTTACAATAACAGAACCACATAGAACAGCAGCTATTACATGCACCACTTCCCTAACTTAAACTTAACAGAAAGACACAGTGCAAGAGGTCTCATGCAACAGGATGTGCCCTTACGAACCTGACTAGCAGGCAGTGACTCAGAAAGTTGGCCCGGGCTGAGGGTGGAGGCATACTGATGCAGGTGGGCCGGAGACATAGAGGCAGGGGCCTAGAAAAACACACACCAAGTCACCGCAACACCAGGTGCCACACTCGTAATAACAGTAGAGTGAGTCCAGAAAACACAGTAAGTCAAACAACACACAAGACTGACAAGCTACAGAATAATCTACAATTTCCAGTTAGGAATCAAAAGAGGGTTACCAGTGCTTCTCTCGTGCAATGAGGAAAAGAATTGCTATACAGTTCAGATCTACTATAAATACATGGCATTGGAAAGAAAGAAGTGTTACATAGATAATAATCAACAGGTTCTGAGAGACCAAACATTTGTTTTGCACAACATGCAACAGTAATTATTTTACAATTACAATTACAATAGTACAGCAGGAATACCTGAGGCATTTGTAAACAAGTCAACACTAAATTCAACTGTATACACCAGGGCTGGCCACGGAATGTCAAACTGCACAAGTGTCTACAAGCTGTGTAGGCCATGGTAGGGCTTGGACATCTAACCTTTGCTCAGCACTTCTCGAAAGTACTCGCTACAGTGTGAAATTTCATGTTGCAGGGCAAATGGCTCAGTTTCTTCTGGCTTATGGTATGTTATTTTTCCAACTCCCAGCACTGTGTATTCCTTGCTATTTGGTTGTGGTTTGAAGTGAGTGGAACAGAACAGTAGTTGCTGCTATGGTACATAAGCTCATAGAGGGGCCATCTAGCAATGTATTTTCATGAGAATTTTAATTTGGTAAGAATTACAGTTCTCTTTTGAAAGGAGGAATGTAAATTCACAATGTATATTATGTAGTTGCATAAACTCTGGGCACCATAATTATCACATAGAATGGCATTACACCAGAGTGCACAAGAAATTAAAAGGTTCAACTGGCGCTGAAAGAGAAAACAAATTTGCAGACAAAGTGGTGCTGTGTGGCATAACAAGTTGTGGTCAATGTGAGTAAAATCGTCATGGACGTGCTGCTTATATATAAAGGAAACATTCCTGGTGGGATAAATATGTATAAAACATAGAGATCATTTAACTTACCCAAAGCAAAAGCTCGTTGACAGACACAAGGGGAAAAAATAAATAAAAAAATAAAAACACACACACAAACATTCAAGCCTTCGCAACCGTTGGCCACCTCAGGAAAAGAGGAAGGAAGGAGGAGAAAAAAGGGTAGGATGCATGCTCCAATGCTCCAAGGGAGCGGACAAGGAGCCACCCCAACCCCGGGAGTCTAAGGACCCACCTTAGGGTAAAAGAAGGAAAGGCAAACACGCGCGAGTACGCACGCACACGCGCAGAGACACCAGGGCAGACATTTGTACAAAGCCAAATTTCTGCCTTGGTGTGTTCGCGCGCGCGTGTGCGTGTGCGTGTATATGCGTGCTTGTTTGCCTTTCTCTTTTTTCCCCTAAGGTGGGTCCTTCCATTCCTGGAGTGGGAGTGGCTCCTCATCCGCTCCCTTGGAGACCACATCCTTCCCTATTTCCCCCTCCTTCCTTCCTCTTCTTCTGATGAGGCGGCCAACAGTTGCAAAGGCTTGAATGTTTGTATTTTTATTTGTTTTTTGTGTCTGTGAATGATCCTGTACTTTGGGTATATATCTCCTTGTAGAAATGCAATACATTTACAGTGTGTCCCATTGTTTCTAATTTTTAACCAGCAGCTAACTGTAGTGGCCCAGCATTAAAAGCAACCTACAAAACAGCACTCAACATTACCCAAACGGAACCTTTCAGGCAGTGGCAAGTTTATTAAAAAATGCCCTACTGAAGCACCATAACTTTTGATGCCATTAGAGGTCATTAAGCATTCTGCAATTAGTCTTTTGCAACAAACAATAACTCACAAACAGCTGCCATGGCAGCAGATGTCTACTGACAGTGAATTATGAATACCAGGATGTTCATTGCATGTTACCACCAATATAGTGCCAGTGATGTGATGGGGCATAAAATCGTCTTTTAGCACTGTTGGGCAAAACATTTCTATGAAATTCATTGTTTCATATATCAAGAACCCCCTGCAATGAATTTTCAGGAATTCAGCACATCATGACAATGGTAGTCCAAATTTTAATGGAAAGTCCAGGTGAGGTGATGGTTGTATGACTGTGTTGTGTGCCTGTGTGATTGCGTGAGTGCTCTATTTCTGAGGAAGGCCATGGCCGATAGCTGAATGTGTTGTATGTGTGTGTCTTTTGTATGTGCCTGTCGCATCTCGTCGCCACGTCTTTGCGGTGAGTTGTAACTGTCCTCACTATATTATGTAGTCCAAATTTTAAATTATATAAATCCACTTGGGTTATTGCATTGTCAATTTCAACAGTTTTTAAAGGAACCACAGGAACAACATGCAGATATTATTTATTGCTCTGAAGTACATCATATATCAGTTTAGACATTTTAGTAAAAGAATGGAAATAAACAAGATTAAAATGCTAGCCACTATGTTTGCAATGTAGCATTCTGTGTGTGTGTGTGTGTGTGTGTGTGTGTGTGTGTGTGTGTGTGTGTGTGTGTGTGTAAAATATAATGATCACTTCCCACCCAGTCAGAGAGAACTTCAATTAGTTCAGTATATCACCAAAGAATTGAAAAACTAAGTGGGAAAGGCAAGAATGTTAACTTGAAAGCTCTGTTTGGTATTTTGAAGAAATGAACTTCCTGATCGATCAGATTCATCGTTGTCTGTACTAGTGAAGGAAACTTAAGATCAGTGTGTCTCAACAATATGAAGAAATTTCTATTATTCTTGTAGCAGTTTTCGGTGTTGCCAAATATTACGTCAGTTGTTCAGTGAACATAAATCATTAACATTACAGCACAGAGACCTGATCTGAAAAGATTTCCGTTGGCATAAATGTTTTATTTAGTTTACAACAATTGTTACAACAACAGATGACTAATTATACAATTCACTCGTTTAATTTGCAGTTAGTTACTACTGTGGTTTACAAATCTGTACTGACTTGGACCACTGAAATGTTGCAGAAAGATTCTCAGAATTGTTTAAATAGATTCACAGAACTTTCATACGTATTCTGCAAGGTAAGAAACTCTATTGCCAATATACTTTCACACTGCAGAGGACTGACATGTTCCCTATGAAAACAGAGTTCTAACTGACACATCCCGGGCATTAATATTGCACAGTAGTGTTGTGCCATAAATTGTGTAGCACTTCTGGGCAATACACTGACACATTCTTATTGAGTCAATAATATTGGGCATATGTGGGTGCCTCATACCTTACACATTTAAATCCAATAGTCAGTAAAAAGTCAACTCTGAGCTTTAAAGGTACATATAAAAAAAGAAGATTCTACTTGGATGCTTTCCAAAAACTGGGCTCAAAATTATCCATGAGATAGGCAACAATAAACAGTACTTGAAAATACAGTGTGCCCCAATAATTAATTTTAGTTTGTTAAGAAACAACCACTACCACAAACTAGAGCATGTCATTCATGTTACACCCGTTTTCACCACCACCAAAGTAAGTGCTTCCCTACAGTGTTAATGTTTCATGTATCATTGTAATTTGCAATTTTAATAGTACTGAACCATTCTTCTATGTGCATCATAATACTGCATACCATGCACAAGTGTTTTTATATTTGTAATTTTTCATGACACAAGCAGAGGAACTTTGGTAGAAGAATAAAAGCTCTTTGATGGCCAGTCATAAACATGCAACAATTTCAGTATCTCATATTTTAAGTAAAAATAGAGCATTAAAACATTGCCTCACTCAAAAAAGGATAAAAGTAATATCTTGTTACTGAAGTGAAAGATGCTATTCATAGCAACATAAGCCTAAACGAAATATAACCTGATAACAGGTAGAAACCTGAATTTTTGCAGAATTGAACTAAGAGCACATGTACAAACACTGTTTTGTCTATTTGGGTAATAGGCAAATGTAATCTGCTAAGAGGAAAGTATACTGTCTTGGAATGAATGAATGAATGAATGAATAAAGCTTAGGGTTTAATGTCCCGTCGACAGCTTGATCATTACAGGCGGAGCTAACGCTCGGAGTTTTGGGTAAGGATGGGGAAGGAAATAGGCCGTGCCCTTTGAAAGGAACCATCCTGGCATTTGCCTGGAGTGATTTAGGGAAATCACGGAAAACCTTAATCAGGATGGCCAGAGGGGGATTTGAACCACCATCCTCTCGAATGAGAGTCCAGTATGTTACCAATGTGCCACCTCGCTCGGTGTACTGTCTTGGCATGAGGTTTTCACATCAGATCACATGAACTGTAAACAGGGAAGCTGGATTCTGCATTGGAAACACGAAATATTTTAAATGTGAAATGAAGACACAAAAGAGGCAGGCGAGCAAGGTAGTCTGCATGTTTGTGTAAATCAAATAACTTTTTCAAAATCTATTTACATACCTGTATACATGTGGTTGTCATCACAGAACAGATGTAAACCTGATGATGCACATGTCTGAAATGTGTAATTAAAGTCATAGTGATCTTTAAGGGTGACCTGTAAAAATTTTTTGTGACCTGTCCACCTCATCTGCAGCACTATTAACTAATTAATGAAATATACCACTTTTATAAAAAATTACACTAAGTATGTATTATCTTGTGACACTAGCCATATTTACTTAAAAACCCTTTGATTCAACAACCCTCCATATCACTGATTCTTCTGTGTCTCTCTCCAGGAGGGAGGGAGGGGAAAAGAAAAGAAGGAGAGATACCTACAACATCCTGAATTAGATCCATTCAGGCTACAGCATTTGGGCCAAGGTAGCTGTGTGTACAACTGTATAACAGCTATTTGGAAAACTCATATATGTGCCTGTCTATAACTTAATACTGCAAGTATGCAGTGAATAGTTTTATTTAATTTTAAAATGACAGTATTTGTATTTTGCCTGGTTATTTTAAATACTGTATTAAATTCTGAAGTCAATAAATTCAGCAGAAGTTTTGGATTTAATTTACATGAGAACATCATTGCTAAATAAAAGAGAGTCAGGTTCTCCTGCCATAATTGCACAAAACATTTAACTTAAAACTGTGTGGAAGCTAACAATGCTATTTCTTTTCCTCAATTATTCAAGTGAGGAGACTTTGGCACTTAGTAACCCAGGATAGACTATTTTCATCTTCAGAAACATATTTAGGTACAAATGAATAATACACACATAGTCATAAATCCCAGATGTACAAATGTATAACAAGGGCAGAATTAGGAAACTACTTCTATCACTCTCCAGTAAAATGAATGTGTGTGTGTGTGTGTGTGTGTGTGTGTGTGTGTGTGTGTGTGTCATTTTCACACGCCCCTTTCCCCCAAATCGTGTGAATTTAGCAGTGGGTAGTGCACACAAAATAGGGAATGCTACTGATGCAAAGCTACCTTCCAGTAGCATTACATTACATAACATGCTGCAAACAAAGTAACAACTTACGGTATGGTATTTGTGAAGGTAATCCCTTTGGGGGGAGTGATGAGACTTTGGTGTGGAGCGACCACTAAGTGGTGGCGATGTACGCTCAAAACTACGGCCCCGAGCTAAGAGGTTCATATGCTCCAGGCTCCCGACCCGTGACTCCAGTTCTTCTGCACGTGCCTCTGTACTTTGCTTCTCTTCTTGTATAAGTCTGAAACGCAATACAAATAATGTCCAATTTATTTACAAGCCAAACCATGAAAACACACGTTAATGACACAAAAATTTATAAAATCTGTTGATTATTTTTCAGCTTATTTTCTATATTTCTACAGGTAAATTTGAAAAACTGGATGTTTAACTCTCACTAAAGCATTGTTGCTACTGAAGTATGGAGATACCAAAGTAGAACCTGACTTCAGCCGTATTTTGGATGGGTCATATCACCATTTTGTTGATCTAATTTAGTCTTCATGGACTATAAGTCCAAAGATCTACACTTCTGTGGTGCACCAAGTTTCTGGAATGCCCTCCTTGCATGCCTAAATTAAGCATTAAACTAAAATTTCCATGAAAAGCAAAATGACTTACATAATATTCATCATACTATTTAATTATACCCAAATTTATAATGACATATTAATCAAGCAAGAAGCATATTGTATAGGTCCTATGTTATATCCATAAATCCTTTTTTCACGCAAAAGATTACAGCAACATTACTGTAAGATACTAGTAATCATATACATGAACTACAACTGTTGGCATTTATTTTCCTCATATTTGCATAGTACACAACATCTGTCTTTCTTTCTTTAATGATTGCATCTCATCCTTTGTTTCTTTGAGACCTATGAAATGTCAAAGAAGGATTGGAAGCTATGTAAGAACTATCAGAATATTAGCCCTTTCTGGAATATTAAGTCTTGTTAATGGCAGCCCATGAACATATGACCTTGTCATCTCAGTAATACTGTGGCATTACTGTTTAAAATACAGTAACATGGTGATCTGTATCATATCAGCTTCATATCGAAGGCAACACCACCACCACCACATTGCTTTCATTTGTAAAATAAATCACTGAAAAATTTATTACCACTAAATTAAAGAGTACACAGAATTTTGCCCTGAAGAAAAAAATGGACCAAATAACCTGTTATCTTGTAATTTTATGAACTGCTTTTACCCTACCACCAAAATGATCAAGTTCGATGAAGTCTGACATAGTGTAAGGATCCCAGAGTGTAAGGACAGTATGGAAAGTATGTATTAATAAACTATGACAATGTGTTATGCTGTTCACAAAAACTTGTCCTTCACCAAATTTCAATCCACATACCACTGAATTCAGAAATAAAAGTTGTTTCCCATTAAGCCAGTGGTGTTACAGAAGCAAACACTCTTCAAACTTATCACATCACAACTATCATTTTAACTTTTTAGTGACAATTTATTATGTTCTTGTTCTATCAACAGATGGCTTTAATTTAAATTAATGTAATTATTTCCTGATATTCGTGATCATAATATAATAGTATTCTGCTGTTGCGCTTCGTATTCTGCATCAAACATGTTATCTGTGATTCTTGAGGGAAACTTTAGCGTCACTCCTCCCAAAACAAGTTGAGTAATACTTGCCCCCTTTATCCCATTTACTTATGAAAAATTCACATGTTCATGTACTTTGTCCTTAGTTTTAATTTCATTTGAAATAATAATTAGCTTATCAAGTAGAGACTAGGATTGATATATAATTTGAAGTTCATAGGGTCTGAGAAGTCAGATTCTTGCTCAGTTATAGTGAATGTGTGTTTCACTTAATTTCAGTCACCAAAGTAGCTATTTGAAATACATTCTGTTACTAAAATATTACTAATTTTGAAGTAATATACAATATTAATAAAATGTTTGAGGCTTTCAGGAATTATTTTCTTTCCTAGTTCAGGTACATATTAATTCATAACTTTATCACATATTTTTCCACATGCTTCATTACGACCAATAACATTAACTTTCCACCACATCAATTCTTTCCTTTAATCACAATCCACTTCATCCTTTACATAAAAGTGAAAGAAACCCTGTGGCACTACTGTCCTATGTGACACTTGTCAGTTGACTGACCACTACTACTACTACTACTACTACTACTACTACTGTCGCTGCACGCAGACAAGCTCATCTTCCCAGCATATCTGTGCTTGCAGACACTCATTATAAGTGGCATTCTACCCTCAGCCACATCTCACTTGTGCTCTTGTCTCGTTATTTTACATCATAATTTGCTTCAAAGTTCACTACATTTAGGCTCTGTTTGGTTTACTTTCTGGACTTTGTCATTCGGTTGTGTCTGTATCTGTTGCCTGTCACACACTGTTGTTGTTGTTGTTGTTGTTGTTGTTGTTGTTGTTGGTGGTGGTGGTGGTGGTGGTGTCTGTCAGTGTACTCAGGCAGTTTGACAGTTTCTGTAGGCTTGCAAGTCATTCCTTATCTTATTTCATCTCTGTCATTATAACTGGCAATGAGGCAAAACATTATCAGTGTTGGATGGATTTAAAACTTGTGTCGCACATGGAACAACAACAACAGCAACAGCTGATCCTGCAGCAGCAGTTATGGATGCAGTTTCAACTACAGACAGATTTGCTCCATCAGGAAACACAGGTTTTGAAGTATCAACTACATGTTCAGGTCCCCTACCCATACAGGCTGTGCTTACTTCGCGACTGTAAAGCTACCCACCAGCATTGCTACTGTTTAACAGACACTGAAGATTATTGGAGTGTGTATTATCAGTGGCTGAAACATCACTTTATGTATTTTAGGTATCTGATGATGCTCTCAAATAGTCAGTTTCTTTCATCAACTTCCACAGACAAGTTTCTCTTCTAAAGCAACTGATTCCACTCATGAATACTGTAAAGCTCACATCTGAGGAAATGTGTTTATTGCTGTCCACACATAACTTGCCACAATTTCACATGGTCACATTACACCTCAAATTACATCAAAACCACATACAATCTGGTCACTCAAGGATGAGAGATTTGCAGGGGTTGAGTTGCAGTTGCAATTTCACATTTGCAAACATTGCTAGTGAAACTCCTTTAAATCAAGAAATAGTGTTCCAGTTGTCTCCCTATCTAGAGGTAAGTACAGCAGTCCTCAAACTGGTCAACCCTTCTTTGAATGACATTTTAAAAAATTACACGCAGTATCGAGATAGCATAGGCACCAAATTAATGACTCAGCCCTTGCCAGTGGTCCAACTACCGACTTGGTGATGGACTTCTCCTAATTCTTTTTCAAATAGCAGTATCAAGATTAATCTATTTTATACATGGATATGGCCTCTCAACGAGCAGTCACCCCCCTGTTAGCATAAGCTGCAGGATCTCCCATCATGCACATGTGTGACATGCATGCACATATTCGTTCTCTTGTTTGAGGAAGGTTCATCTGAAACATAGCAATCAAGGCTTCTCACTTCTTTCAGCATCTCACATAACAAGAATCTATTTCTGATTGGTATCTCACTTCCAACTGAAAGTAATTATTTAGAAATGTGCAAGTTCTGTAGATCAGTATTACAACACACATTCTCAGTGAGAAAGACCATTTACATGACAGCCTTAATCTACTTTTCCTCAACTGTGTTAATCTCTCTCTCTCTCTCTCTCTCTCTCTCTCTCTCTCTCACACACACACACACACACACACACACACACACACAAATGCAAGCTTTCGCAACCCAGTTGCTTCTTCAGGCAAAAGGGAAGGAGAGGGGAAAAGGAAATAATGAGTGCTTTAAGGGAGGAGGTAAGGAGCCATTCCAATCCTGGGAGAGGAAAGTCTTACCTTGAGGGAAAAAAAGGAAGGTAAACAAACACACACACACCCCCACACATTTACACAGACACAAACACACATAAAATTTGCTAACTATTAAATTTTTTACTTACTCAGCAGGGGTTCAAAATTTGTTATGGCTGAATACATCACTACTTTCTTTGGTTGAAACTAAGTCACTTTTGCCTCTAGTATAATATTTATGAATGTCACTGTTTTCAAACCATGACTGCCTGTTAACCAACTTACTAATGGAATAAATTTACCATGCAACTTTTGTCGACAAACCCTACTGTTCAATGAGATGTGTGGAGGAAGGTAAGAGTAGACTTTTCATTATTATATGAATTGCTTCCATGCACATTGAGAAAATCAGAAGCTTTCAACTGCAGAAAACATTACAGCATCAATTTTCTTACCTTATTTCATTGTTGATAGCATCCAACTGTTCTTGTAACATCATCGCCAGAGTTTGAGCATCGGTATGTCCTGATGGAGAAAGCATTTCTGCTGCACTGAAAATACTTTCATTGTCTTCACCTTCTGCATCACTTGAGGCATCAAATGCTTGCTGCACATTTGCCAAAACATGTGCTTGCTGCAGTTTTTCCCAGTCTTGACATATACCCATTGATACCTAAACACAATGATTGTATTATTTATAGAAATACCTTACTATTGAAGTGAAGAGTAAAGAAGTAATCAAACTTAAGATTGGAAAAATTACAATCACATAAAGAAAAACCTTCTGCTCAACCAGCAGCTTATCAAAAATGATGAAAGAGTGCAATTTAATGAGACAGTTCTACACTGAATAAGAGAAACCACAGGACATGACAAAAGTAATCAAAGAACTTGTAATGAAAGTTGCAGATCAGTGCTTACACTTTATTAAAAAGTGCTACACCTGTTTCAGATTTTTGCCATTATCAAGCGTGTCTACGATGTTTTGACATTATATACTAAAATCTGGTGTGACTGTTGTAAAATCTGCAGTGAAATAATCATGTATTTCACAGTTGGATGCATTTTTTTAGCTGCCAGGTTTTATGCAGCTTGTTACGCTAAAATGTCAAATTACAGAAAACTTATATTTTGCGTAATTAGCAACAGTTCTGTCAAAGATTTATTATTATTTTTTCACTGCAGTTTTACAACAGTCACACCAGATGTTAGTATATAATGCCAAAACATCATATACGCGTTTGATAATGGCAAAAAGCTGATACAGCTGTAGCACTATTTAATAAAGTGTAAGCAGTGATCTGGAACTTTCATTACAATATCATTCAATGACATTTATCACACTGCAGGCCCAACAATCAGGAAGTTAATCATAGAAACCTCCATTCAAATAGATTAAAGCAGAAAACATTAAGGTCAACACAGCAATTAGGAGATCATATGTTATCTCTAAGAAGTTAATGAAATTTAGCCAGAAATAAATGCAAGAGGTATGATATAGCAAGGAAACACAAATAATGGCTTAAAAGAGAGAGGCATAACACAAATAAAGAAACAAAACAAGTGAATATTCATGATTGGAGGCTCATAGAAAGGGGGAGAGAGTAAAGATTGAGATAACAGGCAGGAAACAAAATAAGCCATTAATACTAATTGGACATAAGAAGGCACGAAGAACAAATACAGCTTGAATATAAAATCAATTATGCAATTCCCATCAGAAGGGATCCTGAACAGCCCTATGAAAAACAACACACACTTGAATAAATCAATTCAGAGTTTCATGGAATCAAATTGGTCTTACTTTGAAGATAATCACTATTCTCATTCATGTGATGTAAGAGAACAGAATTTATTTTCTGGATCCCCCTTGTAGCTATTGTCTACTAAAGCATGACTGATGCTATCATAAAACTAAGACAAAACAATTATCTTTAAATGCAGCCTTTTCTGCCATTTAATGTCAATTACTGAAAAAATTGTTCAGTTTGTTGAGTTTTACAGTTACCGGAATAACATTCTTAAGCAGCCCTAGTGTGTGCAGCAATTTTTTTATGAGAATAATCTGTTTAAATAGGCTAAGAGAGCATTTCTCAAAAAACAGACAATCACAAGTCAAAAATAACTTCCTTATTTTTAAAAGTTTAAAGAGGCTGTGGGTATGTACAATAAGAAAATGTACAGGAGTGTTACCTTTTATCCCAATTTCTTTTGCCACATTTCAATTACTTGATCAAATTCATGACTTGCCACATTCATCAGCATTAATGGTTGCTAATCTGAAGCCAATACTTTTAAATGTTAACTTTATCAACACATTCATCTTATAATTTAGGTGATTATTATTTATATTCTTATATTTCTTCCTCTCTGTTGTCGAGGTGCTTCCGAGAACATTAAATAATCCTCCAACTCATTTTAACGACAAGAGATGCAGCCAAAATTAGTGCAGTAACCAATTCTTTGTAACATCAAGAGAGACAACAATGTTGGGATTATAGATATTCTCAAAAACTGGTCATTTGTATTGAGTAGCAATTATTGTGTACTGTGTCTCATTAGCAGTTCTATATGACTTCACTAAAGAACTGTGATGTCCTTGTATGGCAATATGGTATGTACCTGAAGGTTCGCATACATACATCTGATTTATTGATAGTTTCTGAAGCATTGAATTAAAATTTGTGGTGCGGCCGGGAATCGAACCCGGACCTCCATGCTTACTACGCAGACGTCTTAACCGTTAGACTACCACACCACTAACGATTAAGGCGCCTTGGAATAGTCTATGTACGATTTCCCTCCACAACACAAACTTTAATTCAGCTTCTTTGTTCCAAAGATATTTGCCACTACTGCAGTAGTGGCAAATATCTTTGGAACAAAGAAGCTGAATTAAAGTTTGTGTTGTGGAGGGAAATCGTACATAGACTATTCCAAGGCGCCTTAATCGTTAGTGGTGTGGTAGTCTAACGGTTAAGACGTCTGCCTAGTAAGCATGGAGGTCCGGGTTCGATTCCCGGCCGCACCACAAATTTTAATTCAATGCTTCAGAAACTATCAATAATGTCTTTGACATATTTGAGACGTAAATCTGTCTCAGGGATTATTTATTCGAATTAATTGATATTTATATCACCATAACAGGATTGTTCCACCATGTCCATTGCTGAGGTGCTATTCCGCTGCATGGAGAGCCTTGGCAGTAGTGGCAAATATCTTTGGAACAAAGAAGCTGAATTAAAGTTTGTGTTGTGGAGGGAAATCGTACATAGACTATTCCAAGGCGCCTTAATCGTTAGTGGTGTGGTAGTCTAACGGTTAAGACGTCTGCCTAGTAAGCATGGAGGTCCGGGTTCGATTCCCGGCCGCACCACAAATTTTAATTCAATGCTTCAGAAACTATCAATAATGTCTTTGACATATTTGAGACGTAAATCTGTCTCAGGGATTATTTATTCGAATTAATTGATATTTATATCACCATAACAGGATTGTTCCACCATGTCCATTGCTGAGGTGCTATTCCGCTGCATGGAGAGCCTTGGCAGTAGTGGCAAATATCTTTGGAACAAAGAAGCTGAATTAAAGTTTGTGTTGTGGAGGGAAATCGTACATAGACTATTCCAAGGCGCCTTAATCGTTAGTGGTGTGGTAGTCTAACGGTTAAGACGTCTGCCTAGTAAGCATGGAGGTCCGGGTTCGATTCCCGGCCGCACCACAAATTTTAATTCAATGCTTCAGAAACTATCAATAATGTCTTTGACATATTTGAGACGTAAATCTGTCTCAGGGATTATTTATTCGAATTAATTGATATTTATATCACCATAACAGGATTGTTCCACCATGTCCATTGCTGAGGTGCTATTCCGCTGCATGGAGAGCCTTGGCAGTAGTGGCAAATATCTTTGGAACAAAGAAGCTGAATTAAAGTTTGTGTTGTGGAGGGAAATCGTACATAGACTATTCCAAGGCGCCTTAATCGTTAGTGGTGTGGTAGTCTAACGGTTAAGACGTCTGCCTAGTAAGCATGGAGGTCCGGGTTCGATTCCCGGCCGCACCACAAATTTTAATTCAATGCTTCAGAAACTATCAATAATGTCTTTGACATATTTGAGACGTAAATCTGTCTCAGGGATTATTTATTCGAATTAATTGATATTTATATCACCATAACAGGATTGTTCCACCATGTCCATTGCTGAGGTGCTATTCCGCTGCATGGAGAGCCTTGGCAGTAGTGGCAAATATCTTTGGAACAAAGAAGCTGAATTAAAGTTTGTGTTGTGGAGGGAAATCGTACATAGACTATTCCAAGGCGCCTTAATCGTTAGTGGTGTGGTAGTCTAACGGTTAAGACGTCTGCCTAGTAAGCATGGAGGTCCGGGTTCGATTCCCGGCCGCACCACAAATTTTAATTCAATGCTTCAGAAACTATCAATAATGTCTTTGACATATTTGAGACGTAAATCTGTCTCAGGGATTATTTATTCGAATACATCTGATTATTCGGCATGCACCCTCATGCATATTAATACTGACACCAAATTCTAGTCAGAATGGACTTTTCCTGTCATTCTAACTACACACCATTTTTGTGCAATCCCCCTGACTGAGCAACCATCTCTCCTAACAAGAACCATGAAGACAGAAACAAGCAGCCATCAGCTCAAATGCCAGCCATAACCAGCATACATGTCCAGTAATTGTGAGGCTGCCCCCATTGGGTACAGCAGTAAACATAACTGAATAAATTTCACTCATTTTGGCAGTTGATGTAACACTAGTCACTGTAAGGGCAATTACTTATTCTCTGATACCAGCCAGTAGGAATGAAAACCGTATCCTTTAAGATATGTATGCATGCCAGAGAAAGAAGCAATATTGGATACAAGGTTCCAGAGCTTCTAACTCATCTTGAAGGCTAGCCAAGCTATTTCGCTGATGTTATCTGCTACCACCTATTGCCTCACTGATTCAGTGATCACTGACAGGTTGATGCAGATAAATATAGTCACTGAACTGCTACTCTTCTATAAAATGTGTTCATGTACTTGTACATTTAAATTTTTTAAGCATAATAAGGGGACCATAAGCTACCAATGAAAAATATCTTCTTAATTTATCATCATCATCATCTCTATATCTTGGTATTAGGGTGTAACATTCTCCAGGCATTCTGGAAATTCAAACTTTCCCATCAGACCACCACTGTGAACAGACTGATTCATCTCTCAAACCACCCATTTTCGCCAAACCACTGTCCTATGGCTCACAACACCAGCTCAAGAATTGCTTAGCAACAACTACAGAAATGTGTGGCTTATGAGGAGCTGTTCGATACTTTTAGATAATTCTTCTTAACCTCCTGTGCACAGCCACTCTGCTATGTGGACTGCTAGAAGCACTCTAGAACTCTCAAGTGATTTCTTCTACCAACTTCATATGATATTTTTATAACCACTAACCACAATGCTCATCAGCCTCCATCTGCTTGTACATGAAGCCCACTTGGTCTTGATTTAGCTGAGGTGGTTCTTTTCAATGTGCGATGACAATGAACTTGTGCAGTTTTTAAAAAGTTGAGATAGCCCTGATGGATTTGTAACTCAGGAGGCATCCAATGACTAGCCCACATTCAAAGTGAATGGTTGATCCATTCTGCTGTTACAACTTCTCTACTGACAACAAAGTTCTGTCTGCCTTCTTTTATACTGGAGAACCCACTACTCCTGAAATCTAGTAGTCAATTTCACACTACACATGGATACGCAGATACTTCAGATATAACCATACACCTGCAAGCAGTGCTTTAACTCCTTTTCGAGTACAAATACTGTACTGTTTTCAGGAGAGAAAATTGATTCAGATTGTTCTGCAAGAACCTGTTGCAATTTGATACTTGTCCCTATACATTCTTTAGAACTTCATCTTAACCTATGGCTCTCATTGACTGAGATTTCCTGTGTTTTGCTTTACAACATTTGGGATTTTTACTTTCGCTCTACAGGTGAAATAATATTAATTCTCAAAGCTTCATATCATCAAAACATTTTTATTTACTATATACAAATCTAGGTGAGATTTATAATTAGTAAGCAGCTACCTTTGTTGGGTCCTCTTCCAATGCAGTTGTCACACGTGGCTTCGGTGTTCTTCTGGCCACAGCATGTGGATCGAAACTCGAGTGACTCGGTGTACGAACAAAGTTTGGATCTGCACCACTTGGAGATAAGCTCCTGCATAAAGAAAAACCAAATACGCCATCAGACAAATAGAATTCTTACAAGAAGGTGGGAAACTGAAACACACAGAGATAGCTTATTAATAATGTATTAGAAAATCCATACATTCCTAAAAGTTATATGAACTGAGGGCAGTTATGACATCAATTATTTGTTAATTATACATTCAAAGTAAAGTGCTTCACACAAGTTTACTGCAAAATCAATGTTTAAACAAGGACACTTAATTTTAAAGTCTACTCTAGAAGTGCCTGTCATTAGAACTGCACGAATTTGGTTTTATGTCTCCAAAAACCCAGTGTCTGATTGCACATTTATTAGTGATTTTGATTTGTGAGAACCATCTTTGGAAACCACAAGATGACGACTAGAATGTTGAGACTTCAGACAATCTTCCAGATGATAGCTGATGGGACTGTTACCTTGTATTGGAGTGTAATCACAACAGCAGTACACTTGGTGGCAATCACCAGATACTGTAACTATATGCACAACTTTTAGGGTAAATTTTAATATGACATAATATTAGTTATTCTAGATATGAGCAAATAAATTCGGGAACAAAAAGAATATCCAGTAATAGATTCTAACAAAATTAAGTACTAGAATATTAATGAATTATTGAAATTTAAGTTACACATGTTGTAGAATGTGATAATTATTATTATTATTATTATTATTATTATTATTATTATTATTATTATTATAAACCTACAATTAATCACAAGAATAAGGTAGATGTGAGGCAAGCCTACAGGTCTCTTGACTTAAAAAAGGCCTACGATTCAATCTGCAGACACACGTTATTTAGGATTCTTGAAGAAAAAGGATTGGATCAGAAAATACGGAATATCATTCAGCAGACATTAACAAAATCCAAAGTGAAATTTATGGAGAAACTTCAAAACCATTCATGATAAAAACTGGGGTTAGACAAGGTGATGCATTATTGCCTTTGTTGTTCAATGTAGTTCAACACACAGTCATGGAACAATGGGAAAAGAAACTAAGAAGAAAATTGCTGGAAGCTAGTTTCATGGGGGGGGATAAACCTATGGATACCCAACTTAGTCTTTGCAGACGATCTCGCAATAATGGCAGATTCTAGCGAGATGGCTACAAAACGGATAGAAACTCTAAATGAATGTGCAGAGAAAGTTGGACTGCAGATATCATTTGAAAAGACAGTGTTTACAACAAAAAATCTAGAAATTTCAATTTACAAACCAAATATGGAGAAATTAACAGAGTATCACACTTTAAATTTCTAGGAGAAATTATCTCTGAAAAATATGCACTATTGGAAAGAATACAAAAAAAAACTTGTAAAGGTTTAGGATTATTACGAAACATCTATAATAATAATAAAAAAAACTATATCTTTAAATGCCAACATCAGACACTACAAAACAGTAATTAAATCATCAACATTGTATGCTAGCGAAACCTTGGCTCTAAACAGAAAAACTTTCATTGAAAACCTAAAGAAAGAAGAAAGAAAAATAATTAGGAAAATTTTGGGATCAAGATGGACCGAGAATGGATATACGCTACAGAAAATACCCAAATTGAAGAATGCACTAACAGAGACACAGACATGAGGAAAAGACACCTCAAATTCCATGACCACATAATGAGGCTTCCCGAACAACGACTAACAACAAGAATAGTAAAGTACGTAGGTTCCCTAGCTAATGGAGGAGAATGGATCCAAAATGTTAAAAACAACTTGGAATTAACCAAAATCAGCAAAGAAGAAATAGATGCAAGGAACAATGTTAGAATAAAAGAAGAAAATTGGGAAGATAAACCAGAGACAAAAGTCTGATGAACCAGAACAAAATGGAGCTAAATTCTCACAAACAATGACAAACTGGTGGGCAAATAAAAAGGACCAGAAGAACTGAAAATGAACCATCTGTACATAGCATCTTCCATTCTGGGAGCTTCGCTACTCATAATGATAATCAGAATATCCACGGGTGTACTGCCGGTCTATAGTGTCCAACGGGCACAATCACAATATTTCGGCAATCATACATGTCGCCATCATCAGGTGGAAACGCGCTGGCACGGAGATCCACATGCTACGGTGGCTCGAAGGGAACTGGGTTCTAGCCCGGTAGCGGGCGATTAAAATACCCTACGTCCATGGAGCGCTCCCCCTCCGTGGTACACGCCCCATGCCGCAGTCACGCAGTGGGACTGATTGCGACGGCGTCTGAGATGACGTGGATGTGAGGGCTCTAACCGCCGTGGTCGTCACTATGTTACGTTTGCTAGATTTACTCTTAATTAACCCGATGACTGGTTCCCAAGCTTTGCTAAGATTATAGCCACTGTCACGGTTCATGAGGTCGTCACATGTGCGAATTTCAATGGCCTCTCTAATGACGCAGTCCCAGTATCTCAACTTCTGTACCAGAATCTTAGTGCGTTCATACTCCATGGCATGATTCTCCGACAGACAATGTTCAGCAACCGCCAACTTGTTGGGATACATCAATCGTGTGTGCCTCTGGTGTTCAAGGCATCGATCCTTGACGGTATGCATTGTCTGTCCAATATATGACTTGCCACACTGACACAGAATCTGGTACATGCCGGCCTTTCTCAAACTGAGATCATCCTTGGCACTCCCCACCAGTGCATGAATTTTATTCGGCGGACAAAAGACAGTTCCAACCTGGTGTTTCTTCAAAATGTGGGCAACCTTCCCCGAGAGTGCGCTGGTATATGGAACAAACGCAGTGCCTACATCCTCCCTTGCATTTTCATCCGTTTCCACAGGTTGTGCTGTAGTGGTTAGGCGGAGAGCCTACTGAATCTGCCACTATGAGTACCCATTTTTTCGGAATACAGTTCTCAGGTGCTCCAATTCCTGGTGTAGACACACTGCATCAGAGATAGAGTGCGCCCTATGTACTAGAGTTTTAAGTACCCGATTCCTGCGTGTAAATACAGATCAGTGTGTGTTGTCTCTGATACACACGATGACCCAGGGTGCCATCAGCTTTTCTCTTGGCCAAGACGTCAAGGAACGGCTATTTACCCTCCGTTTCAGTCTCCATAGTGAATTTGATGTTGGGGTGTATGGAGTTCAGATGTGTAAGGAAGTCAAGGAGTTTATCCATACCATGTGGCCTGATGACAGAAGTGTTGTCCACATAACGGAGAAAGCAAGTAGGTTTCCAACTCAGATTGGATTGATGTATCCCAGCAAGTCGGCGGTCGCTGAACATTGTCTGTCGGAGAATCACACGATGGAGTATGAACGCACTAGGATTCTGGTACAGATGACGTGATACTGCTACTGCGTCATTGGAGAGGCCATTGAAATTCGCACTAGTGACGAACTCATAAACCATGACTGTGGCTATAACCTTAGCAAAGCTTGGGGACCAGTCATCGGGTTAATTAAGAGTAAATCTAGCAAACGTAACGTAGTGATGACCACGGCGGACAGATCCCTCACATCGATGTCATATCAGACGCAGTCGCAATCGGTTCCACTGCGTGACCGCGGCGCGGGGTGCTGACCACGGAGGGGGTGGGGGGGGGGGGCTCTGCATCCTTGAGAAGTGCCCTCATCTTTTTCTCCACCTTCTTTGTGGGGTCAACGGAAGCATCTTTTCAGTATAGTCCTTATGGGAGACAACAACCGTAGCATTGCCTTTGTCAGCCGGTAAGACAACAATTTCAGGGCACTCCCTCAGGTCACGAATGGCCGCCCTCTCTTTACTAGTGATGTTCGACTTCATGGGCTTGGATTTTGTCAATGCACGACAAGTTTCATGACTTATTTCCTCAGCTGATTCAGGCGGAAGTCAAGCTGTAACCTGTTCAAAAGCACTAATAATTTCTGTGACTGGTGTGAACTTGGGGGTAGGAGCAAAGTTGAGTCCTTTCTCCGAAGGAGGGGGCGCTCCGCGGGCCGAGGGTATTTAAATCGCCCACTACCAGGCTAGAACCCAGTTACTTTCAAGCCGCCATAGTGTGCGTTTCCAGGAGCTCAGTCCATCAGTTCACCTGATGATGGCGACATGTATGATCACCGAAATATTGTGCCCGTTGGACACTATAGACCGGCACTACACCCATGGATATTCTAAATAATAATAATAACCAATTTCAACAGACTCTAGATGTCATCTTCACACCTAGTGGAACAATTTTGTAGAATGAAATGAAATAAAATAAAAAAATATACAACACAATTCTGGCTGAAAAACATTACTATAATTACAAACTATTGAAATATTGAGAGGGGGGATTAATGTGGTTTAAGCTGTGCACACAGTTATGACACCTGGTAATGATAGTTATCAAGGGTGTCATTGTTCTGCTACTGTCATTACAGTGCAATATGATAGCAACAGTCCTGTCAGCCAATAATTTATTTATCAAGCCCCAAGATGCTGGAAGCTATCTTACGGTAGTTATTTTGTGATATGCTGGATGCATTCTGCATTTTTTTAAATTGATGTTTCATCTCTCACATTTTGTATATTGACATTCAGGCAAGTTTATCTAACGTGTGTGTAAGTATCTATGCACATCTGACAACATGCTCTGGCACAAGTAAACCTTGTGTAGTTTTCATTGTACATTTGTTAGTATTAATATTTTTCCATAATAATAAACTCTGAAGATGGGCAACACAGACTGAAATTGACACTTAAGTAATGTAATGTAATGTAATGTAACCAAGTAATGGGAATAAAGACAATTAAAAATCATCATTCCCTGGATTACTGTTTCTTTTCATTGTGTCCATGTAGTAACTAAAAAAAGTTTATATATTTGGTTTATTTTTAAGACTTTTGCAAGAATCTTTACAGAAGGATGAAAAACAATTATTAACTGTAGTTATGAGCTACATCTTCTGACAGTTCAAACATACTGCTAAAACAATGGACAAGCAAGGTAACAATGCACAGCACAGAATCAGAATGATTTAAAATTATGCAATATTAATATAAACAGCAAAAAATGAAATTTAATATCAATTCACACTTTAGTTTGGGAAGCTTTGAAAAAGTGCTTATACCATAACAAAAGTGCTCTATAGTTCACATCATATAGGAAGGCACTTCCACACACAGAGGCAGAGCTATAGGGGGAAGTGTGCAGGGGAGAGGCTACAGCAACAGTGGAGCCTACGGGACAAACATTGTTGACACTCACAACTAGCAAAGCACCTAGAGAATTAATATTATTGGCTGCCAGTATGGTAACAGAGGAGGGATGCACAGAACAGCTGAAACCTGGAGAGCCTTCCTATGTGAAACAGACTGAAACAGTGCATAATCCATCAGTTGCACGCTATGGCAGCAGATTGCCTCTGTGCCTCATCTGAAGTCATTCAACTCAAATGTACTAAGACATGTCATCAGAAGTTGTATGTACAACTTTGAGTGCAAATCCTCCACAACTGGCCACCCAGTGGCAGCAACTACATGAACTTCACACAACACAATGACTAGAATGCTATCACATTTCTTTGTAAACAAAATGCACTGTATACCCACAGTTAGTTCTGTATTTCATCACGATATTGTCACTTCTATTGTCAAGATTTGCACGCTACTGTTCCGTTCTTATGTCATATCGATAAACTTGTACTTGTTGTTCTTTGCGCCTTGCATTATGACAAGTGGTAATGAAAGTGTGCTTGCTTCCATGTGTGCAATAGGCCAGGTCTGTCACTCACTATGTCACATCGAGGACACAAGTCTCAAAGTTCTTGTTGAGCAACAGAATGTTCTTACAATAATTATCAGTGCAGTGGAAAATGTACTTCCTCAGCAGGTTTTTCTTCATCAACTTATCTACTACCTTTCCAAACATATGACAACATAAACAAAGCCTGTGAGGATTATGAAAAATCACTTCAGTAACATTTTCTTACTTTCAGCATCAAGGATCATTGATCTGTCCTATAATTTATCAACTGTTGTTGTTGTTTCAAAAACCAACAATACTATCTTTTCAATAAATATGCAGGTTATCATCAAATTATAACTGTCAGCAGACATGTTATCACATCAAATACATCCAAATCTTGGAGAACTTGGGTGGCCAAATTACATGGCCTCAAGTGCAAATATCAGTTTGTTATGGGCCGTATAAGGGTTCTTATGCAGATTGTAAGGTTCTTGACACCCTTATTTATTTGGCTTCAGAAGAGAAAGTACACTCCAATGTGAAAATCCTTCATTGACATAAGTGTTAAGCATTCTGGAGTGTTTTAAGACTTCAAATGCTGCAGGTGATCAGATTTAAAAAAATGTTCAAATGTTTGTAGAGCTTATGGGACTTAACTAGGGGGTCATCAGTCCCTAAACTTACAAACTACTTATGAACTAGCTTATACTAAAGATCGCACAAAGATCCCTGCCTGAGGGGGGATTGATACAGCCACTATAGATCCAGTTTTCAACAGAAAGGCATCCATTAGTTTGCTAAGGGATGCTGATAAATGGCCATCACACCAAACAAGGGTAAGGTGCTCTCCACAGCAATACCCATCAACCCCCACCAATGGAAAGAAGCTGTATTGCCATCCTGTTCTTACTTATGGAACATGCTAGTACTGTATGCCCAGAATACTGAACAACACACAACAAAAGGAATGTATAACATTCATTGTAACTCCCTGCCACAGACAAGAACATGGACATGGTTAATAAACCATATGTACAAACAATCTTTTCACTGAAGTGTGTGTATTGGAGTGAGTGCTCAATTTACAAGTGGAAATGGACAAGGTAGTGATATTATTAAACTCACAAACCTAGATCTGGGCTTCCCTTCATTTTTTCCAATTACACATCTGGCTACTGGTGAGTTCAACAAGAAGCTTATTCCAGTGTTAGGCCAGTTTACAATCCCCAAATTATACAACACAGTAGTTCATTCAATGAATTTTGCAGTGCTTGCATCCTCTACCACTAAAAAAACTTGTTCAGGTTAGATTATTTCAGAGTATTTGAATTTTCTGTTTCAGACGCATCTCATCTCAGAATAGGGTCTGAACCAGCAGACTGATGTCCCATGTGAATTCTCAGTACCCTTTTTCACAAGGCTGAAGTTGGGCTATGAATTTTGAGGTTCTTATCACACTAAAGGCAACAGCAAAGCCCCTCTATTTTTGGACAAGCGATGTTACTAGAAGCCTGTATGGATGCAGATATCCATGGATAACAGCAGTATTTCTTTCTTTGCGGATAAAATTGAGAGTGACACAGACATCTAAGTGTTATATACAGATAAAGAGCGAGGTATATGCCCAATACCTCTGTCAAAATGTTAGCTGAAAACTTCAACCCTGTGGACATTTTTGAAATCCTTGCAGGGCTCAGGTAGAGCGGAAGTCTGTTGTCCTCATCCCCCGGCTACGTTGCTGTACCTGAGGGACTTGCGCCTAATCCGTTCTCCCGACCATGTCTTATCTGCGGTCTGTCAAGTGCTTTCTGGGTGGTAAACCGGCCCACAGCCCACCAGAGGTGCCATGCCAAATTTCCTCTGCCTTCAGTTAGCACTTTGTACTGACCAAGTGACAACGTATATCGTTGTGAATACAGTGACAGTTCTTTCTTAAAATGAACACGACATCAATGAATACTATATTGTGTAAAGTGAAAAAGAGGTGATTTGACATTAGTGAAGGAAAACAAATTGAAATCATCAATTTTGAAAAACATTGGATACATATTTGATGGCAAGGAAAATATCAACGATATAGTGGCTGCTTTTGCGTGTAAAGAAGTATATTCTTACACTGGACACAAAAGTGGAATTTCAAATTAGCTGAAACATTCATGTGAGACAGGACAAATTAGCATAATTACTTATTTAAATACCAAGACAAATGAA
Source organism: Locusta migratoria (assembly GCA_026315105.1). Taxonomy (NCBI): domain Eukaryota; kingdom Metazoa; phylum Arthropoda; class Insecta; order Orthoptera; family Acrididae; genus Locusta; species Locusta migratoria. The sequence continues at coordinate 447,886,311 of CM048755.1, read as the reverse complement.
AAATTTCCTGAAGTTCTGCCATATTTGAAGATAACCGCGAGCAAAAAACTTATCAGTCTTGTCAGAAAAGACATTTTACCATTCTAAGTTGCATGTGGATCTGGGTTTCACTAAACAGCACAGTTTCTTATTGATGTGAAGGCATATCTCCTGAACTACGTGTCTTACAGTCATTTAATTATGCCAATAACTGTCATGAAAGTTCAAGCAATATGTTGGCAACGTTTCATCACAACCGAATGAATGGTACAGCTGCGCACAAAATATGAACAAATAAACATTCATGTTTATGTATTAGATAAATTGTGATGAAAGTATTAAGGATTGACAATAGCATTTTATAGCAACTTTCATAATCAGATACAATGTGCAGTGAAAGTAATGTATTTAGTAAGGTAAACAATGTTAGATTGTATAGGCTGGCTATAGCTGCAGCCTACATTGTCTCTTTTTGCTGACAGTTGCCAATTAGAAGTAGACGGAAGTTTTAACACTTGAAATGACATGCTTTGCTTTGAGACACATAACCTGCTGTGCATTAATATGGGGAAAATAAAGTGTCCCTTTTGTAAAACTCCGAAAGAATGTTTTTTTTTTTTTATTGACATTTCCATGTCCATTTCTGGGTGTACCATAAACCATTGAGGTCTCTGTTAAATACTTCTGTATCATTGCCTGATGAGGCAGCCCATACACGACATTGTTGATTTATTGCCACATTGCAACTATGATAGTCATTTTAGATCCATATCACAACCTGCAAATACCAACACATTGTTACCACACTTGTAGAGCCAAACCCTTCATTTGACCAGAATGAACTTCTTTGTTCTAACTTTGTGTGCTATATGTGGTGAAATGTTTCCTTGTTACAGGGTATCTAATCACAGCAGTTGTAGCTGCCAATCCAGTCTTGTTTACAATGTTCAGCATGGTTTGGAAAACAAAAACCGAGGTAAAGCTCCTAATTCTCTGCTTCATTCTTCTGCCCTACATTACTATCTTTAGTTTTGGATGGTGTGGTACTTCTAGCAATGAACAGGTGGTCACCCAGAGTAATTATTCCACTAGTGTTACACAATGAGGCAAGGCATTCATCACATGAAAGCTCCACCTTTTCATTCACAATCTAATAGCAAGGCAGAAAAACTCCTTCGCACCTTCAAGGTTAAAATGAAATAGTATGTCACGATATCATCCAAAGAGCAGACTATGTTACATTTTCTGAGTTCCTACTGGTTCATGACAATGGGAAATCCTAACCCCACTGAGCTCACTCTGGGCAATGCAACAAGGGTGAGGGTGTCTGGCTGACAATGGATCCTGGTAACAATCAACAGCTGTCATGACCACCTTTGTACAGTGCACAGCAGTGAGCAGCTGGTGACAGGCCACTATGACCAATTTTGTCACTGCATAAGCCAGGTGCAGAGAAGACATCATCATTACCACTGCCGATACTGTCTATAGCTATATCCAATGCCGATGCACCCACCTATGACAGAAGCAGACATGCTGGTCTGGTGAGTTGCCAGCTACCCACATCTTCACATGTCTCTCTACCACCATCTGAGCCAACTCTAAATAACAGTGCATAACGGGTGTGCATAACACCCCTGAACACACAACAGACACCTATAGTGCAGTTCGACAGGAAAAAAAAAAAAGAGACATCTAAATGGAAGCATTGATCCTGTTGCCCTACTATTCTCATTATAAAAACTGTGATGCGAGTTACTGAACTATGTAAGTCCGTTAGATTAAAACACAACATACATCCATCCATCCAGTCCCAAATTCTACCCCAACATTCAATGGTCAATCAGGAGTCAAATTATGAAATTCTAAAGTGGCCACTTCATCTAGATATTTCTGATTCATGATAAGTGTTGTTGTTGTTGTTGTTGTTGTTGTTGATGATGATGATGTGGTGGTGGTGGTCTTCAGTCCAGAGAATGGTTTAATGCAGCTTTCCACCCAACTTTATCCTGTGCAAGTTTCTTTATCTCCTCATAACAATGGCAATCCACATCCATTTGAATCTGCTTACTGTATTTGTGTCTCCATCTTCCTCTGATTTTTACCTCACATGCTTCCCTCCAATGGTAAACTGACATTTCCTTGATGTCTCAGAATGTGTCCCACCAATCAAACCCTTCTATTAGTCAAGATATGCAAGAAATTTCTTGAGTCATCAATTCTGTTCACCACCACCTAATTAGTTACTGAGTCTACCCATCCTATCTTCAGCATTCATCTGTAGTATCATATTTCAAAAGCTTATATAATCTTTTTGTCTGAACTCCTTGCTGTCCACATTTCACTCCCATACAATGTTACCTACATTCCAAACAAATGTTTTGAGAAAGGACTTCTTAAACTTAAATTAATAATGTATGTCAATCATTTCCACTTCTGTGGAAACAATTCCTTTCCAATAGCCATACTGCAGTTTATACCTTCTTTACTTTGACAATCAGATGTTATTTTGCTACCCAAATAGCAAAATCTCTCTACTACTTTTTTATTGTCTCAATACCTAATCCAATTCCTTCTGCATTGGCCAATTTTCTTTCACTACATTCCATCAACCCTCACTTTTCTCTGGTTAATGTTCATCTTATAACCTCTTTTCAATAAACTGTCCATCCTGTACAATTGCTCTTGCAGATTTGTCACTGACTCACAGAATCGGCAAACCATGAAGTATTTATATCTTCTCCCTGAGCTTTAATTCCTTCTCCAAATTTCTGTTAGAATTTCTTCGCAGCTTGCCTGATGTACATATTAAAGAACATTGGGGAAAGACTACAACCCTTTCTTACTCCCTTCCCACCCCCTTGCTTCCCTTTTGACTAATAATTGCCTGGTTTTTGTACAAGTTAACCATATCTTTTTGTTCCCGGTATTTTATCTCTAGCACCTTCAGAATTTGAAAGAGTGTATTCCACTCAACATTATCAACAGCTTTTTCTAAAACTACAAAAGAAAGAAAAAAAAGTAAGTTTGTCTTTCCTTAACATATCTTCTAGGATAGATCATAATGCGAGTATTGCCTCATGTGTTCCTACATTTCTCCTAAATTCAAACTGATCTTCCCCAAGGTCAGATTTTATCAGTTTTTTCATTCTTCTGTAAATAAATCATGTTAGTACTTTGCAACCATGAGCTATTAAACTGATGGTTCTATAATTCTCACACTTGTTGTCATGAAGATATTAACATAAAAGATCATACTGACCTAACAGCCTTCAATTACATAACAAATCCTTTAACAGGAGGATAAGGAACTGAGCCACACTGTTAGTCAACAACTACAAACCATGATGAAAAGTATAAAGGCACGGCAAAGTGAAATGATTCACTTAGAATCATTTACAATTTTTGTAATATTATAAACATGAAAACTAAACCTAAATCACTAACAACTATTCATCTTAGAATTGCCGCATACACCTTTCACACTGTGCATGTTAAACAAATACACTGAAATTAGCTCATCAGTAATATTCACCATACTGTATTTGTATGACAGTGGACTGAATCGTGTGGCCAAATGATTTAAAAACATATTGTTGTAGTGCATTATTATCAGTTAAATGCTTCATGATCTTCAAAGGGAAATGTTCAAGATAACACTAGACTGTTGGTACAATTCCTGAAAAAGTACTTGTGAAAGTGCAGAAATGAATGAAACTTGGTAACATCGACCCAATCATCATAATTATCTCGGTTCATAAACCTATTAAAAATCTGTGTACCACCTGGATTTTCTAAAGGAAGTTTAAACTGACAGTGACTGTGTAAATCTTACTCCAATTATGATACACCATCATGAAGTTGTTCTTTGGCACACATTTCTACTGCACGAGATGTTTCTGCAAACAACACTTTTCTTAGTTTCATTCATTAGCCCTTCAAACAATAATTTCCTATCTTCTGATGATTTTTTCATCTCTACAAGACTAACTGACCAAATATTTTTGTAACATAGCTTTCGTATTCTAGTCTCAATCTCTTTCTATTATTTTTTCTCTCTATCTCTATGCTATCATCAGGATAAGTATTTTTGGACACCATAAGAAATATCACATTAACATGTCCTCACAGTCTTAGGTAGTCTCCTATCCTTATTGATTATTTCGATACTTGACATACAATTTGAGAAACTTATTCAACAGTTCTACAACAGTATCTAACAGTAGTCTAGTTCTTTTATTGAATTAAACATTCTTTGGCTAAGGCAGCCTACTTACTACAATTTCTTCCTTGTTTAGGTTATACTGTCTAATCCAGCTTCCTAGATACAATAATTCTTTCCCTTCTTTTGCTACTGTGTTGTTCCCAATTTTGATTTTAAGAAAGTTATTAGTTTCCCTTGTACTACACTTCAACACATTTGAATCTGCACTGTTTATCCTTAAGGCAATTCAATATTATGAATGTCACCCACTCCTCCCGTCAGTTCTTCATTACTATTGGCCAGAAATACTGACTGTGTCTGGACATCTTTGCATTGTTATCTATTCCACTTGCACTTTTATACATGGTCTGATCCCTCCCCCCTCTTCCTTTATTGCTTCCTAAATGTACAAGCTGAAGTAAGATCAACATAGGCTCATAGGTTAAACCCCTTCCATGCACCATTCTTCAGATGAGCCTGCACTTCATGGTGTACTCTCTCATGTTTTGCAAACAGCTATGGATATGAAATACTTATTTTTGCAATGCAGATGTAAATTCTGGCTCAAAATGTTAAACAATGAATTTATAAAATAAATGCTATTTTGATTCAAATGTTCAAATGTTTGTAAATCTATCGGACCAAACTGCGTGGTCATCAGTCCGTAGCTTACAAACTACTTAAACCTAGATAAACTAACCTAAGGACACACACACACACACACACACACACACACACACACACACACACACACGCCCCAGGGAGGACTCAAACCTCCACGGTGAGCAACCGCGCGCTCTGCAGCGAGACGCTTTAGACCGCTCGGCTACTCCACCGCGGCTGCTATTTTGATGTGACATCCATAATGATAAGCTATTTTTCAGAGATAGTTAGCAATATTTTTATTTTCTGTATAAATATTTAATAAAGTAACCATTTTCAGCTACTTGGTATTCCACAGTATTTGAAAACCAAACTTAGAAAGAGAATGTGAAGGTCAAAGAATTTATAAAGATAGCACATATATTACCAAAAATATACTTATTAAGTTAAAAATATACGTAAATTTCTTAAAAAATGAATGCTATACTTTCTGGAGATATATATATATATGATTTCATTGTCTACCTTTCTAAGAATTCTGAACAATGCATGCCTTATTACATTCCCAAAAACTGTCTACTGTTTCATGAATGTTTAGAAGGTATCCAGATAATTCATTTCAGTCTCTATTTTCAGATGCAATGTCAGAATTGCTTTCTATACAGCTTCTCTTCCTGAAACCAAACTCCTTACAATAAATCTTGAGTTCTTCTGTGTATTTTTCAGCCATTATTCTGATCAGCAGTTTACCACAATGATTTGACATACTTATCATCAAACAACTTTCACATTCATCTGCCTTCTTGGACAATGTGGTTACAAAGTCTCCAACAGATTTCAATATTTCCTTATGACAAGACTCCAGCTGACTTGTTAGCTTCTATCACTCAAAACTGTCAAACTGAGTGGATCACTTATTTCTTCCACATCAATGCAATCAATCCTACAGCGTGTGAGTAAAGTCATGTGCAGTGTGCAACAGGAAATGTTATGTGTAGTAAGGTATACAAGTGACACTATCATTTCGAAACCTGTACTGTGAGCAAATAGTGCCTACAGCAATGCAGTTGCGGAAGTCAGTCTTGTTCTTACCTACTTCATTAATATATTGCAAGTATTAACCAAGAAAGAATGGGTGATAGTATTACAAATCTTAAAGTAATAGAAGATCCATTAGAATTATTTCAGTTTTAACAGCAAAAAGCTAGCAATAACAATTACTAATAATGGTAAATCAGCTCCAACCATTTATTAATTATTTTTATTTTAGATATTCTATTAGACAACAAACATCGGTTAAAACAAAGGAGTAGATTTCCCTTCTGTTAGCAATTACACTGTGGCAAAAGTCTAGAAAATTATGGAAAGCCACCTAAAAGGCATAATCATGACATACAGCATGCCACAACAACAGCTGTTAATATGGCTCAAAGATTTAATCACAGTTAACTCACCTCTCTGTTACCCACAATCACATTACACCCTTTGCTAGGGTTGGTTGGTTTACTGGTTCAAGGGACCAAACTACTAGGTCATTAGTCTGTCCTGTCTATAACAAATAGGTGAAAAGAATTCATATCAAGGACCTATTGAATAAGATTCAGGGGACAAAGACCCCAATGTCTACTGAGCCTAGAGAAAGGAACAAAGAAAGAAAAGGGGGGAGGGAATGCAGGTGAAGTGCCACTTCTAGGGAGCAGTTGGAAGACCCCAAAGGCAAAGAGTGCAAAGGGAAAATTAGGCCCTGCCACTTACCATAGGCACCCCACCCAACCTAAGGAAAACTATGGGGACAAACAGGGTGAGGCAAGAACAGAATGACAACAGATGAACACCAAATAAAAAAATTACCCACATGAGAGGTGGACTGAAGAACATAAATGAGCAAGAAGGGTGAGCATTAGATCAGATTGCCATATTTAGCCAGCCATGGCCCAATAATGGTAGAGACGACACTGGGGTGTTCTGCCAAACATCCTATAGCATAATCAGGCTGATGCACCAACTTCACAAATAATACATAACTAAGTAAGCCACTACAGCACTGCCTGCTAACAACAAGAGTAGTGAGGCACAATGTTTAAGAATCAACTGCTGGGTGGTTCGGTTGGGACAGGCCAGTAAAATAGATACCACCATCAAATGGGAACCATGACAACAGCGTAACATGGTCCTTGCAATGTAGGAGGTAACCACAAGTTGGCCACGTGTGGCAGATGTGGAGGTGGCCAAGGACAATAGTGTCTTTGTGGGGAAACACACATGGACGACCTTCAAAAGTTTGTCGTCTCCTTTAGGAGTCATAGTTAGTTTGGTGAAGTCACAATATCCATTTCATGTTCAAGATCTCTAGAATTTGACAACTTACTACTTATCAAAGGTCTGGCTCAAGAATACTGCCCTCAAAAATCAGCTTGTTGGCAGACAATTCAGCCAAACTCATAGCGAGTTCCCAGAATGAAACTTTCACTCTGTAGCAGAGTGTGCGCTGATATGAAACTACCTGGCAGATTAAAATTGTGTGCCGGAACCGGGACTCGAACCTGCGACCTCTGCCTTTCACTGGCAAGCACTGTACTGACTGAGTTATCCCGACACGACTCACGATGCCGCCTCACAACGTCACTTACGCCAGTACCTCGCCTTCCTGCAGAGTCCCGGTTCCGGCACAAAATTTTAATCTGCCAGGAAGTTTCATATCAGTGCACACTCTGCTACAAAAGTGAAAGTTTCATTCTGGAAACATCCCTTAGGCTGTGGCTAAGCCATGTCTCCAGCATATCCTTTCTTCCAGGAGTGCTAGTCTTGCATGTTTCCCAGGAGAGCTTCTGTGAAGTTTGTAAAGTAGTAGGCGAGGTACTAGCGGAAGTGAAGTTGTGAGGCGGCATCGTGAGTCATGTCGGGATAGCTCAATCGGTAGAGCACTTGCCCGCAAAAGGCAAAGGTTCCAGGTTCGAGTTCCGGTTCCGGCACACAATTTTAATCTGTTAGTGAGTTCATTCCTCAGGATCTGAACAAGTGCACAAGAGGAATCCTGAATACACAGGATCAAAGTATAAGGAAGGTAACATTTGTCAACAGCTTTTACATTGCTTAAGGAATCACTAGAGATGAAGTCAGAGAAGAAGGACTAGATTCACCTGGAGCACCACTGTGGGAGGTGGATCTCTATGACTGGAAAGAGGAGAGGGTAATTTGGGTGTGCCTGGGACCAATGGATGTGTAGTCTGTATGCAATCAGCTGTTGACCAACAAAAACCTGCTTTGGGGCTGATCGCAGGGCAAGTTCAACAGGAATCCCCATTCCCAGCAGATGGCAGAGAAGACGAGGAGGAGGAAAACCATAAGGGGGGAGAACAGGAACTATGAGAGAGGCAGAAAGGGGAACAGAACAAAGGTAAAAAGTAGGTGGAATGATGAAGGGATTCACCAAAGAAAACTGTAGACATTATAGATATAGGGTAGAGACAGTCAAGTTTCTGTTGCGCCTCAGAGGTGGACAGATGGTCAAGAGTTTTAAATTCCTGAATCTTCCTTTCCAAATTGGAAAAATTTTCATAAAATAATGGACAACCTGGAAAGTGAAGAAGAATCTGGGCCAGAACAGTTCACATACTTCTGTGATGGAATGCAAGGGGGTACCAAGATGGAGAGGGTGGCCACAGTCATCACAAAAATGGTTCGCCTCACATCATTAAGCCATGTGGCCGAAACAGATATGACAAAAAAGTGCATGGTAGATAGTATATACAGTTTTCACCACACTTATAAGGCAATAATTTGACTTTTTCAAGAAGATTATCCTCCTCCAAGAGCCAGGATAATATGCGCTAGGATGTCTCCTAAATGCTCACAAGCATGAAGAGAAGGTAATTTGGTGGCTGAAGAGGTTTTAATAAGTTGCAAACCAGACTGCATCTTATTAAGTGTCTCAACATCACTTAACTAGGTTTTGATGTGTTAAACAGAAAAGAGGTTTCGTAGTGGTGAAAGACTCCCTATCTGTATTGGTACATAACAATTAACAGGGAAACTGTTTTGCCTCAAGCCAGTTAACCTGGCCACCCTCCAAGTAGGTGCTAGATGGGGAGGGAAGTATCAGGGAAGCAAAAGAAGGGGCAGAGTCAAAAGCATTCCTGTCCAAAGAGATGACTGCGGAATAGCAGCGAGAAGTATGGAATGTAGTACATTATGGGTGACATCCCTCCAAAAATCCTTCGCACCCCTCTTAAAGTGGTGTTCTGTTGCTCTCCCAACCTTCGTAACACCCTAGTCAATCCCTATGTCACCCCAAAACCCAGCCCACTGCCACATGGATCATATCCCTGTGGAAGCTCCCGATCCAAGACCTGTCCAATCCACCCACCCAGCACTTCCTATTCCAGTCCCATTACAGGCTTATCCTACCTAATAAGAGGCCAGGGCAACTGTAAAAGCAGCCATGTAACTTACCAACTGTGCTGCAATCACTGTACAGCTTTCTATATTGGAATGGCCATTAACCAGCTGTCCATCAGGATAAATGGCCACTGCCAAAGTGTGGCCAAAAACAAGGTAGACCACTCTAGGCACAACATGCAGTGCAGCATAGGCTTGATTTCTGTGGCTGCTTCCCAATCCGGGCCATCTGGATCCTCCCACCCAACACAAGCCTTTCTGAACTACATAGCCCTCAACCTATGATAACTTCCTTTTTCTCCACACCCAACAGTTCCTACTCCCTCTATCCTACACCTCTCCTCTGTGTGTGTGTGTGTGTGTGTGTGTGTGTGTGTGTGTGTGTGTGTGTGTGTGTGGTGCATGCTGTCCCCCCCCCCCCCCCGCCCTCTTACCCGCCACTCCATGCCATTCCTAAGCTGCATCTCATTCCACCCATTTAATATGTACATGCTCCGTAAGGCTGTGCTGTATCCATCCCCATCACAGTGACGCAATCTTCCTATTGTCCCCTCTCCTCCCCTCCCCTCTACCCTCACCAAAGAGCATGATTATGAATGCAGCAATCAGATGATGGCTGTGTGTTCACAATGTTCAAATGTTTGTAAAGCTTATGGGACTTAACTGTGGGGTCATAAGTCCCTAAACTTACAAACTACTTATGCACTACCTTATACTAAAGACAGCACAAACATCCATGGCCGAGGGGGATTCGAACACCTGACAGGGAACAGCCTCGCGCATCGTAGCATAGCGCCTCAATGTGCTCGGCCGCTGCCCCGCGGCTTGGCTGTGCGTGAAGTGTGCCTGTGTGAAAGTCTTTTAATCTGAAGAAGGCCATGGCCAATAACGTAAGTGTTGTATCTGTGTGTCTTTCGTTATGTGCGTGTCACAACTCATCGTCAAATCTTTGCAGTGTATTGTAAATTGTCCACATTATATTGCTTAATTCCAACTCAGAGTTCCTAATATTAAAACCAAACTATAAAGAATAAAAGAACTGTCGGGCCCCATGAGGGGCCTATACTAGGACTCTAGGTCATCCTTCAAACAGCTCAATCGCCTACAAGCTCTGAAATAATGAGGCTGTGTACTGACACTACCAAAGAAGAGAAGGTGGTAACTGTAACATGGAAGAATAAATATGGGAGTAGGAAATAAAGTGAAGAGAGAAAGAGGAAAAAGGAAAAGCAGTAAATAAAACAATAACATGGGTAAAATAGAAAACTTATAAGCTTTTCAGTGAGATAAGGAAGAAGAGAGGAATGGGAGAGAAAATATGACAAATGAATGTGAAATCAAACCCGAAACAAAATGTTCCGCTTAAAACATTGAGTAGTAGTACCAAAAAGGATGATGATGATGTGTACTGAAATTGTAGTGTGGAGAAGGCAGAAAATGAACAGATGGTGGTGGGGGGATAAAACAGAAAGTGAAAGGGGTGAAAGGGAGGAGTTGGGCGTAAAAAAGAATGGAGGCTCAGATGAAAAGGAAAGGGTGGAAATGGTAGTTGATAAAGATACAGAGAAAAGATAAAATCAAAATGAAATGTAAAATAAATAAAGGAAAATTTGGAAGTAGGCACACTTTTGAATAATTTCTGTCGCTGATTATAACATTAAAGAGGGAACACTGGAAAACACTAAACTAATATATTCTTGTTCAGTAAGGAAATCTTAATTTTTACTCATATTTTAGGGAAATATTTTTAACTGTAATTATTAATGCTAACAATTTACATTATGAAACAATATTTCAATAAATGTATGTCACATATGAAAATTATACAGTTAAGAGGGAACTTAATGAGAATGGCATGATTAAATATGCTCAATTAAAGAACTAAAAATAAATCTTCGAAGAACTTATAATTTTCACATGTTTTACATTGTCAACAAATTGAGCTGGAAATCACAGTAATAGTGCAAATGATGAGTATTGGTTAGATCCTCTTTTAAAAATGTAATTCTTTTGAAACTATTTTTAATGAAGTTTTTAACCTCCAAGTGAGAAGAAGGAGGTCATAAGGCAAAATCACATTATATTCAAAGTTACAAATCATTGTAGAATACCAGTTACAGTGACCTTTGTCACCATCCTCATGTCCAGTCCAGTCTTTCTTAAATATTTACATTTGTCATGTCTGCAATATATAAAATAGATATGTAATAACCATCAGTGTATGTATATAATATTGTACAATGTTTTTTACTTATATACAGAAGATCTTGCTTACTTCTGTGAGATGAAAAGGTTTCACGTTAATTATCACCGACTGACATTAATTTTTTTTTATATTTTATTTTATTTTATTTATTTTTTTTTTTTTTTTTTTTTTTTTGCAGAACATTGCTGTACATGATTGATGTATCACCTTTGACATGCAAAAACAGACTGATTGAAAACACACTGCATTAAATATGTTATGCACTATCCATTTTTACTGAAAGAACCAATGGAAATTTGCTTCGTGAGTACAGCTGCCGAATTAAGTACAAGAAATGTATTTGAAATTTTTAATATGAATCAGCATCAGTCCTACAAATTAACAGTGATAAATGAAAATTTGTGCAGGACCAGGAATCAAATCTGAATTTCCCACTTTTTTCGAGCAGTCACTTTAACCATTATGCTATATGTGCAAACCTCCCAAACTTCCATATGCCACAAACTGCCTACTGCCTATATGTGCTTGTACATTTCACATTTTAAGTTCCCCACAGGGAGAGAGATTTACTACAACTGATGATATTTAAATGAGCCAATGCAAGTTTTGCAACATTTGTATTAAACATCTCTCCCTCTATGTAACTAATACAATGAAATGTACGAGCACTTATGGGCAGTAGGCAATGTTTCTTATGGAAGTTTTGATTGGCCCAGGATGTGTGCACAGATAGTGTAATGGTTAATGTGACTGCTCACAAAAAAGGGGGGAATCCAGGTTCAATATCTGGTCCTGTACAAATTAGACCCTATCGTGGCACCTTTACATTGTACAATGGATGCTGATTTGCATTCGCAACTGCGAATACATTTCTTGTATTTAACACGCAAAATTGGTTACGATTTAAATTTACCAGTCATTAGGTGAAGCACTATCTGTATCATGACAATTCTGTGTAATTTTATATTTAACTATTGTAAGATAATCAACACGTACGTGTAATGGAAAAAGAAGGGGATTATAGATTGATTATTAATCATAATAAACTTAAAGCAGTAATTACTTTTGACAATTTAGCTGGTGTCACCACCTTGTATTAACTGGGTATGTTTGTAATGTTTACATCACAAAACTGTATCAAAATTTAAATCATGTAGCCTACACAAGACAAGTAAAAATAATGTACAGATCATACCACCCCCATTATATCCAAACATTTGTTAAGTCGGTGCACAAGTTTTTGTATCCCACAGTCATAGAAGGTTGCTGCCTCTTGTCGGAACCACATTTCCACTTCATCTTTGATCTCTTCATCGCTGTAGAATGATTTTCCACCAAGATGTGACTTCAGGTAATGGAAGACATGGAAGTTAGTGGGCGCAAGGTCCGGCCTGTATGGCAGATGTTCCAATATGTCCCATTTAAATTGTTTGAATAGTGCTTTGGTTATGAGCGCTGTGTAAGGGCGAGCGTTGTCATGAAGCAAGTGGACTCCATTTGTCAGCATTCCCCTGTGTTTGTTTTGAATTGCCCTTTTAAGACGTTTCAGAGTCTGGCAATGTGTATCAGCATTAATTGTCATTCCAGGAGGCATAAATTCCAACAGAAGAATGCCTTGTCTGTTCCAAAACAGAAGCCATGATTTTCTTCGCTGAAATCGACGTTTTGCATTTCTTGGCTTTTGGTGAATTCGAATGGCACCATTGCATTGATTGTTGCTTGGATTCAGGTGTATGGTAATAAACCCATGTCTCGTCACCTGACACAATGTGGTCAGGAACTCATCACCTGCTTCATCATAGCATGTGAGGAAGTCTAGTGCAAAGCCCATCCTTTTCTTTTTATGTTCTTCCGTTAACATTTTTGGAACCCAGCACACACACAATTTCCTTTACCCTAACTTGACAGTCACAATGTCATAAAGAGTTGTCATTGACATGTCTGACATGATCAAATGCATCCCTTATAACTTACATTCTGATAAGTAGTTGTGATGGAAACATTACAAACATAACCGATTAACAAAAGATGCCACTAACACATCAATTAATAAAAGTAGTGACTTTCCACTACCGATTACATTTACATGGTGATTATCTTACAACAGTTACCTATAAAGTTAAACATAATTTTCATAATACTGATAGTGGTGCCACCTACTGGCAAACGGAAATTGCATTTTGCACGTTTTCAATCAGTTTCTCTCTTCATGTCAAAGGCAATAAATCAGTATTATGCAGTAATATTCTGCAACTATTTGCAAACATTTTGCAACACACACACACACACACACACACACACACACACACACACACACACACACACACACACACACACTGACGTTGAAAGTGTGTATTGCATCAAAGACACAGTTTCTTAGATTGTTCACATGTCACTCAACCTACACAAAGATGTAAACAACAACACACGAGCAATGCCAATGCGCCTGATCAGTTCCAGTCTTAATACTACGATGGAAGTAAACTGTTTGTCTTGACTATAGTTTGCCACATGAATCAAAGCGAAGCTGCTAGACATGGAGAAGGTACATAAATACAATAACTGTCAATGACATGCAATGCTCTTGATCTCCCCCCCCCCCCCCCAAGGCTACCACAGCAGATGATTACAACTATTTATGGATTTCAGCTCAGAGGAAGCCCGAGGGGAACACCACCATGTCGAGTAATTTTTTTCTGTAGCCACAGGTCATCATGTTTTAACTTCAATTTTATGTAATAGGCTGAATGATATGCAACATCATTCCCAACATCCGTGGCTAGGTCTAGCTTTAACACCTACACACCATGCAGCACAGAACAAATAGGTCTAACACCATGCTGAATGGTTTCATCAAAATTTGCATCTAGTGTTATTCACAGAAGAAACTGATGAACGTCTTGACACACCATTCGGCAAGTGCAGCAAGGTGGTGGTTCCCCGATGTTTTGAGGTAGCATTACATGGGGGTCACCGTATGTCATCGGTTGTCGTAGAAGGCAATCAAATGGCTATATTGTACAAGGATGACATCCTACAACACATAGTACAACCATACTGGTAGTATTTCAGTGAGGGATTTGGCTCGATTTCTCGTGCTCATTGTGCACATCTTCTGAATGCATTCCTTCATGATGACATGAGAAGATTAGAATGTTCTCTATACATGAGCTCTATTGAACATGCCTGGGATAGAATGATATTTTCTCTCTGCAGTGGAGTGTACAGTGATATGAAACTTCCTGGTAGATTCAAACTGTTTGCCAGAACCAGGATTCGAACCTGGGAGCTTTGCTATTTGCAGGCAAGTGCTGTATGGGCTGAGCTATCCCAGCACACTTCAGGCAAACGCCCCAGGTTCGAATCCCAGTTTTGGCATGAAGGTTAATTCTGCCAGGAAGCTGCAAGACTGGGATACATTGAAAAGGGTTATTTTAGTATGAGACAATCCCCCAACAAATCATGGATATACACCGGTTTACCATTGAGGAGTGGGACAATCTCCAACAATTTCTTGATGATACAGTGGACAGTATGCCACAGCAAGTACAGGCAAGCATCAGTGCAAAAGAGTAAGTTACCAGGTATTAGAAGTACTGGCTTATGCTGCCACCTGAACACAAATCCAGAATTTCTGGGTTATTATTGTACAAAACTTGTCAATTTCTGTTTTCATGAGCAATAAACAAAACTGAAATGTTGTTTTTGTATATCTCCATTCCATTTTTATGTGAAGAGTTACGAACTCCTAGAATCATTGTGGTTCAACACTTTTTTAATGTGTGTATTTTGCACTAAGTGATTGTAATGCAATATGAGGCATTTTTATCCCATACAAATAAGAAAGATCTCTTACATATAACTATATAACTTTAAGAATATTGTAATATACCACTGGTCATTACATATCACTTTTATATGCTGCAGGCACCACATATGTGAACAATGTAAATAAGGTAATTATGCAAGACAGATGGTATCTGAAAATGATAACAAATATCACCATAACTGGTAATCCACAAAATAATAACTTCAAACATAATGCAATTTTGGCTCATTAATCTTCTCATTATAAGGAGGCTATAAACTTCATAAAACTTGTTTGGATCACTCTCCTATCCTCATCATGTCAGGTAATTATGATCATTTTTTTGAAACTATTACTGCCAACAGTTTCTGAAGTGAAATATTATGATTTAAGAAACTCATAAAAGAAACAATGCAGCTGATAAAAAAGATTTGCTGCTTGTACTTCAGTAACTGAAAAATGTAAAACATGGAATTTTTTATAATACCTTCTGCTTTCCAGATCCTTTTGCAACTTATCTAACCTTGTTAGTGCATCTGTTTGCTGAATGTTAAATGCTATCTCTTGCTGAAGCATCTGCCTCTTCACATTGTCTATTTCAAGTCGTGCTTTGCTCAGTTCTTTGACAATATCACCCTGAAAAAGAAAATTCTTTTTTTATTTTATTATGTAATGAATGTATGGATGAAAAAGAACCAAGAACATGTATGGGTGTATTTAATTAACAGTGAATATTCATTAATCTAGGATACATCTCTATGACTATATTTAACCTTGCATAATTTTCCCTACAATACGTACTGAAACTAAGTCGTGTATGTACCTTGCACTTTATAAGTTTCTTGAAGTATTTTGCTAGGAACTCACAGTTGTTTTTGTTGTTAGTAATCAGTTTTCCCATTGAATCTTTGAAGTTGAGGCTCATCAGATTGTAACCTGCAGTTTTTTTTTCTTTGAAAAATTTGTGTAAGTCTCTAGTAAGTGTAAGTATCTCTTTCCTATAAATCTTTTTTTGTCAGATTTTCGTTCCTGTTATTGAATAACCTTTCAGGTCTGTTTTCTGATCATGAATATGTATCAGTCTCATTCCTTTTCCCATGACTTCCATTTTTCCAATTTATTAACCTATTTCATGTCACTTTGCCACACATCTTGAGCCACCATGTGTTTCCTTCTTCTGGATGGTTGTTCTAGTTCTTTCACAATTTCTATCACTACTACTTAGATCTCATTTCAGTTTCCAGTCATCTTTGTATGAAACCTTTTAATAAAGCCGTTCTTATTGTCTAACAGAAATTTTATTTTTATTCTATTGGCTGTTTTAATTTTGGGAGTTCGGTTATTTAGGTTGAATTTTGTCTTAAATTTCTATTAAAAAGTGGTCTGAATCTAATCCTAGTCCTCTTCTAGCACGAAAATTCATAATGTCACTATAGTTTTATTTGATTATTACCACATGGTCCAATCAAAAAGTTTATTAAAAGAAGACGAGGTCTTCTTTCTCCTTGGTAATTTTCTGAAAAAGAGTGACAGTTTTAGGTTGAATGGCCTGCAGAAATTAATAAGCCTTTCTCCATTCTTACTGATGTAAGTGTGTTTTACCCTTGTTATATATTGGAATTGCCCATAATTTATGCCAGGCACTTGGATCTTTGTTCTGGATAAGTCACTCACTATAAAATGTAAGTTAAGTCAAGGGCACGCAGTAAAATCTAATTGGGATTCCATCCAGTCTTGTGACTTGTGGATTTTCAACTCTTTCAGTTGTTTATCAATATTTTTGTGTGTTCTCTGTACATCAGTTTGAGTTACCATCAAACAATAATATGTATCACGTTGAAAACTGCAGGTGGTCCGGAATTTGAAGGCTGGTAGTTAATAGAACACAACACTTTACACTTGGAACGCGTTTATTGCGAACACAAGCGTACAATCAGTACAGAATGACTCCAGCTTGGAGTGCTCCACTATTTTTATATATAAAGAATTTTCAGGAACTTACAAGTACATCAAACATAATAAACATGTAGAACATAGTAAATACAAAGAAATAAATTTTCTTCTGCCTGTAGCGGGATTTGAACTACGGACTGCAAGTACAGCAATCTGCGATGCTAACCACTAGACAACGCATGCAGTCAGAAGACTCGCAGCAATATGTTTATTCAATCCTTATGTGTGAATGGAGTGTTTTAAAAATGTGATATTTCCAAATCCACATCTACTTCTATTTTCACAAACCAGTGTGTAGTTGAGAGTATGTACCACTGTCACTTCCTACTTTTCCTATCCCAGTCCCGTATGATTTGTGGGTAAAAAAGACTGCAGGTAAGCATCCATGTGGGCTCTATCTCTCTGATTTTATCCTCTTAGTTTATTTGTCAGAAATACATAGAATAAAGCAATTTATTATTTAATTCTTCACAAAACATATTACGCTCTCTTCAGAATGATTCTCCTTCAGTATCTGCCACTGGAGTTCATCATTCATCTCCACAACCTTGTCATACTTATTAAATGAACCCATAGCAAAGCATGCTTGCTCTCCTTTGGATCTTTTAGATACCCTCTACCAATCCAATCTAGTACGGATCTCTCAATGATAAGCAATATTTAAGTACTGTGCATTTTTGAAAGCAACTTCACGTCCCCAAACTTATCCTCAAGGGTATCTAGAAAAAAACTGAGGCTCGGTTGCCGAGAAAGATTCCCCATCAGTCCTGCTACATACGAGATATCTTGCAGCATATGGTTCAGCCCGGTTTGTGGCCCTACGTTCTTCCCATGGCGTGGCCAGGGAGGGGAGTCTTACATTGAAGCACTAAACTTTCCTCTTTTTGAGACTGCAGTTGTACATGCGCCAACGTAACCCGACTTTGATCTCTTCATTACGGGTCATCCGCCCCAATGCCACCGACTCCGGGGCGCCACCCAGCCGCAACAAACATCACCTGGCAGGATGAGCATTGCTGGAGTCCTGATGCCCCACACTGAAAAGCATCTGTTTCTTGGCTCGCATGAGGAGGTGCATGGGTCTCACAGCACAATAGACACGACTTGCGCTGAAATGAAATGGCCTGCCCAATAGCCAACATTGGGATCAGTTACGCCCTCGAGCCCCAGCCGAGCCGCCTCCACCTCCGTGGTAAACTCCATCACTACCACCTCCACTGCACCCTTCAACTCTGCCATAATTCGTCGTTGCTCATCCTTTGCCAGTGACCCCTTCACAATGCCTCCACCAGTGCCAGGGAGTCAGTGTTCGGTGGCCTGCATGGGGCCCCCTGCCATGTCAGATGCAGCAGCATCGCCCTCCCCCCTGGTGACACCCTTTGCACCTTCAGCGATGCCTGCGACCAGTGGGGGCAGCACCTCCACACCCTGGGATGCTGTCTCCGGCTCCAGAGGGACAGCAGGGGTGAGGCCCAACACAGTACAGGCTGTCTCCATGGTGACCCAAGAGCCGGCCTATCGTCAGAGGGGGGGGGGGGAGGGGGAGCCTCCGCCCTCTCCGATACTGGGACACTCTTACACCTTAAGCTCACCCACATTGCTGGCTGTATCCCACCACAGACAGGCCACCTTCATCCACTGTGTCCCAATCGGTATCGGCCATACAGCCACATCCCCACTCGCCGGCTCACCGACGACTCCGATGAAGCTACTACTGAGGAAATATTGATGGACGTTGCCAGGCTATGTTCAGCACCCATCGACATCTCCCCCTGTGGGAGAGGAGTGGTTTAATGTCGCAGTATATGACACTTCAAATGTCCACCACGACCTACATGGGTACCACTGGCTGCGCGACAGCCTGGCACCGATGGCAGCCGGCACACAACGTAGCTACCACCGGTACCCGCATCGACGAGGCCACTCTACACTTGGGCAGTTGCTGTTTATCACCGTGAGTGAGTAGTTTGCAGTGTCAGTAGAGTACTGGGTCTCGTTACTGTCGAGTAACCATTAGGACAACTACAATTATCTTGCATCGTGACTTCTCACTATATGACACCATCATCTGTAAATGTCTCATTGAACTTCAAACATTATTTACAAGGTCCTTTATAAATACAGTGAAAAATCAAATGTCTTACAACACTCCCTTGAGGCATGCCACAAATTACATTCATGTCAGAAAATTTGCCCCTGTCGAAAATGACATGCTCTGATTTGTTAGCTGGAAACTCTTTGGTACAATCACACATTTGGTCTGATATTTTATACAATGGTATTTTTTCCATTAGACGATTGTGATGAACTGTATCAAAAGCCTTCCAAAAGGCAAGAAACATGGCCTCTACCTGGTAGCCTGTATCTACTGTTTTCTGGGTCTTGTAGAGAAATGGTTTCACACAATCATTACTTTCAGTTCTCATGATGATTCTTACAGTGAAGATTTTCATCTATCAGACATGTCATAATAACAACAAAACATGTTCCAAAATTCTACAACAGACTAACGACAAAGAGAGAGGCCCGTAGTTTTGTGCGTCTGTTTGACGATCCTCCTTGAAAATAGGAATTACCTGCACTTTATTCCAAGCATTAAGAATGCTCTGTTCTTCTAGACACTACAGTACACAGCTGCAAAAAGCAGGTCAAGTTTTTTTGCATACTTGAGTGTAAAATCGAATTGTTTTCCCATAAAGTCCAAAGGCCTATGTTGAGCCATTTCAATTGCTTTTCTACCCCTAGATCATGTAGTTTCTCTGTGAAAAGCTTTAGAAAAAGACATTTAGTATTTCCGCTTTGTGTGTGTCATCTTCTGTTTCAACACCATTAAGGTCACAGAATGTGTAGGCATATAGTTTCGATTCGTTTACCGATTTAATATAGGACAAAAATTTTAGGATTTTCTGCCAAATCAGTACATAGAACTAAACTTTCCAAGTCAATGAACACACATGTGCAGCTCTCTTTAGGGTTATTTTGGAATCATATAATTGTTACTTTTGTCTCCAACAATGGCTTTGTATAAATTTGCAGTGAAACTCACTCTGCTTCCAAAGCATTATGTAACTCGGCTGTTGAAACATGGCTGATCTATCCAATCTCTCATAATTGTAATATTCATGTATGTGTCTAAAGCAATGTTCATGGACTTTGATGCTAAACACTGTTAATGCTGAAGATAAAAATTGTGTGTTGAGCCGTCAAGTACTCTGAAATCTGTCTCTTGTCACTTTTGCTGCACCGAGATACCTTCCTAGCTTTATTGATATTCCTATTTATAGGTGTGTATTCAGAGATGCTATAAGGGCCTTATGATCAGATATTTCCTATTCTGCTCTGTGTCCAGAAGTTTGGGTGTGTTAATCATCAGCAGGTCTAAGAAGTTATCTCCACTAGTTGACACTCAATTTAACTGCTCAATGTAATTTGTAATTCTCTATTCTTGCCAGCCATCTTAAAACATTTTCATCTCCCGGTCTACAGCAAATATGTTAAAATGTTTAATTAATATTATTAAATGGTTAGGAAATTTACATGACATTTTCCAAGTTTTCTCTTGAATTACTGCCACTACTGTTACTGAACCATGGGTCTATAAAATACTAATATCCCTCAATATTATCATGTTTTATATCACTATAAACATACCACCACCTTCAGTGTTCAGCATGCCATTGTGATACACATTCCAGCCTAGGTTCAGAATTCACTATATTTTTACAACCCATCTGTGGGTATTATGGCCATTTATAAACTACTGCATTTCCAGTATATTTCCATAGACACTCCCACAGTTAATACTATATAAACATTTTCTTTCTTTATTCTGTTACTGCTGGCCTGCCTCGACTCAAAAAAGCGTATTTCGGGTGAGGGATTTCTCTAACCTAAAAACCTCTCACATGCACATCTCACATTCCACTACCGTCATTTCTCCATTCAATAGCACAGGTCAAGAAATTTGCTCCCAAGATTGCCACAGAATCGTCTGAGCCTCTGATTTAAGCCTTCCACTTGGCTGCAAACCATATGACCACAATCGGTTCTGGAAATGATGTTACAAATTGATAGCTTTGTTTACATCCTACGAGCAAAGGAAGCTGGCTTCACAATATCTGCCAGTTGCCTGTAGGAAGTGAAGATATCCTCTGAACCCAGGCAGCAGGCATCACTGGTGTTGACAAGACTAACAACTTGCAGCCAGGTGCACTCAATGCCCTATATCACCACTGGCTGAGCCCGCTCCACATCTCGGGCAAAACTCCAGAGTGGACGTCTGTCTTCTTTCCCAACTTGCCCACTATTTGCTTAAGGGTCTCCATCGCGTGCCAAACACTGGAGTTCTGGATGGTATCTTGACCTGTAATTAAGAAATGAGGACAGCACTGCAGACAATCCCTGCATTCATCTTTCTACATCGAGATTTGTGATCCTGTCACAGTTCACCAGTCACTGTCAGGCAACGGTTGACAGGCAGGGGCAGCAGAATCAGAAACTGCAGTGGCATCAGAAATCCCAAAATGCACTGTAGGCTCCAGAGGTACCTAAGCATTTGGTTAAGATGTCCCATTGTCCGCATAGCCCAGGCCAACAGCCTGAAGCAAGGCTAACAAAGCTTCCAGCTGTTTAAAGACGGTATCCAATTCATCCTGAATCCATTCACAAAGATGCTGTCTTAGTCCATCTCTAACATGATATTTTTCCCTGCACTAACTGCCTAGCTAAAGCCACTGTCTGACTGTTCAAATAATAAATCACTGACTAAAAATTTAAGGATTGTAAATTTGCACTATGAGGTACAAGAACATTAGAATAAAGTACCATATTTGCCAGCACATAAATGCCCCTTTTTTTCCTACAAAAATTGGTCCAAAACCTGGATGTGTCTTATAAACTGGCTGCCAGTTAATATAGGTACCTAAAAGTTCCATTTCTTTCAAAAAATGTGTAAAATAACGGAAAATTTGCTTAAGGTACTCCTTACATTTTTGTGGTTTATAACTGCTATATGTGCATAATACACACCAAAATACTCGTCAGGAGCTTCATTATGTAATTAAGGTTAACTGAACCTGGTATTATTTTTAGCACCAAGCGTAACTGGAACTGGTAACTTCATAGGAAGTAGAAACTTTCGATGGAATTTCATTTATCATAATCAATATTTTCAGCAATCCTGTAACTGTCATTCATTAGATGAATAATGAAACATAGCTCACGTAATTTTCAATATCTCACCTGACAATATTTGAGAATTTATTCACATCCTCATGGGCAAATATATACGTAAGTATTTTTTTGTGATTTAACAAAAAAAAAAAAAACACACACACACACACACACACACACACACACACACACACACACCATTAATCATTCTCACTATTTATGAAATGTCACAAAAATACTTACATAAATATTTGCACATCATAATAAATTCTTAAAATGAATAATTTTAAACATGATAACTTCCACTTGTTGTGCAAACTTATTCTCTGTGAGGAGGCTGATTGAAGCAATTGTAAGCAGTGCCCCCTAGGTATCAATGTCTTAAGCCTTTACAACACACTCATCAACCATCGCGCAGTCAGTCATGTAATGTAACCAGCGGAAGGCAAAATATCCATTTGAATAAGTGCAAAATGTCATGCAACTCGACTGCATAATGTTTATGAACGTTACTTGAAGGCAGTGCCTACATAGTTGATGTACATGAAAATATGTATTGTAATTATATTGCAATAGAGGTATTACATGTCAATTATTTTTTCTCTAAAAAAAAAAAAAAAAAAAAAAAAAAAAAAAAAAGAGAGAGTCATAAAAAGTTGTGTGCAGCTTATGTGCTGGCAAATATGTTACTTAACAGAAAGAACAACTAATACAAACATAGAAATTGACAATTCAACAAATGGCTGAATAGGAGCTTACAGCCCACTTAGTGGTTTTACAATGGACCAGAATATTTAAGGTTTCTTGACAAAATGTTTCTTTAACTACAGTCACATTGCTAATAATGATGTTCACCATTTAATCTGTATATGTTTCATTATATAGTTCTAGTATGCCTATGAATATAATAATTTACTATAAATTTGAATTATATATACTATAAATGTTACATGGCTGCAAGAATAATTCCATTTTAAATATAGAAGAAAGTATTTAGTTTTAGGAAAGAGAGGCAACTGAGGAGTTCTGAATTTGTGCTCAATAATTTTTCTTAAGGAAAATAAAAACAAGTTCACAGGATCTGTTGGCCTAAAATACGCATTACACAATGTAAAGTGGTTCAAGATGTTCAAAATTCTCAAGAGAAATAGGTGTAAACTACTTATAATGTGATTTCCCCCATTGTTTATGTTATTTGCACTGTGGCCATACTAAACTTTCACATTAGTTTAAGGGTCACGTCTGCTGAAGTAAAATAGTTTTCAATTTATATTTTTGAAAATACATTGTAACAACTATTATCAACTAATCTTTGGTGGTATTACTCCTATAGGTCCATTTGTATAGCAGTAATGACAGAATATCTCGATACTTTTAATATCCTAGTCACTGTTGGTCACCACCACAAACTAACTGATGTCTGTCTCTCTCTCTCTCTCTCTCTCTCTCTCTCTCTCTCTCTCTCTCTCTCTCTCTCTCACACACACACACACACACACACACACAGGACATTATAAAAATGTCAAAATTATGTAACAAACCTTTTCCCCCTGCAGGTCTTCTGCAACTTTTCGGGTTTTTTCTAGTTCCTGAGTAAGTGCATTTTTCTCTTCAAGAGCATGCATCCTTTCTTTCAAATGTACTTGAAGCCTTTCATTTGATTCTAAAAAAAAAAAAAAAAAAAAAAAAAAAAAAAAAAAAAAAAAAAAAAAAAAAAAAAAAAAAAAAAAACATTTGAATTAGAAATATAGCAAAATTTCATTGACAAATCATACAGTACATTAATATGAAAATTTTAATATAAATTTATGTAACATTCTATAGTAATACATCAGACACAATAAATGAGCCTGTAAAAACAGAGAGTAAGTAATACAAAGTTATCATTCTCCACCAAAATATCAGAATGGTGAATGAGAGGTAAACAACACATCATTCACTTGCTACATTTAAAGCCTAAAACCTCTATATTAAACTTACAACTTTTCATCCTGAAAGAAACACTAGTTACTCAAAACTAAAGGTAAAATTCCCAAATAGCAATATTTAATATAGTTCTGTCTTAATGTCTACATACTTGAGTGATAGTATTGTATCATGATGAATACAAAGAACTGTAAAAGGAAGGAATAACTTCATTTAGGGCATAGAATGCATCAAGCCAAGTACGGAGATAATTTTCATCTAGAAAGAAAGTTCCTTTAAGATTTCTTGAAAGAGCAGGAAAGGTTAAAATCTATGGGTGCAAGATCAGATGTATAAAGAGAGTGCAGAATCACTTCTTAACCCAAATCCAATACAGGGTTTTTTATCGGTCTAGGAAAATGTGGGAAATCATTTCATGAAGCAGCATCTCTTTTCACAGTCTTCATCGTCGCTGTTTTTGGATTGTATCTTCATGATGTCTCAGTTGCTAACAATAAATGTAACCAGTGGTGGGTGCACCTCAGAGAAGCAATTCATAGTAAACCGTACCGTCAGAGATCCGACAGCTGTATTACATCATCTTTTATGGATCTACACATGCTTAATTTTGAAGTTTTGCTTAGAGCAAGCGGTACCCTTATGTCTAAATATTTGAACCTCCCTCTTCTTACACAAATGTCACACAATGGTAGAATGACAACAGTTCCTCACAAATGCCAGTTATCAGGGTCACTGGTAAGGATATATTATACATTAATGCATCTAAACAATCTTCCTCAAGCCTAAACGTCTGCCTGAATGAGAAGATATACTAAGGTCAAAATGAACCTCCTTAAAATTGGGAATGCCTTGTTTTTGTGGTGACATGTCCAAAGGCATTACCCCCCATATGTGGTGCAAATGTTTCTGCCTGTCTCTGCTGCTGTCACTCCTCTACTGAACTCAAATAGAAGAATATGTTGGAAATTTTCTGATGTTTCCACCTGTCACTCTTTTTTCTAGCTTAAATGACAATCGATACGTAAACTCTACCAACTATAATACCAACATCCAATACAATAATGCTATGGTTATACACTATGTCATCAAAAGTATCCAGACACCTGACTGAAAATGATTTACAAGTTCATGGTGCCATCCAATGATGGAATTCAATAGGGTTTTGTCCCACCCTTGACAGCTTCCGCTACATTCAATCAAGTGCTGGAAGGCTTCTTGGGAAAGGCAGCCCATTCTTCACAGAGTGCTGTACTGAGGAGAGGAATTGACTTAAGTCTGTGAAGCCTGGCATGAAGTCGGCATTCCAAAACATCCAAAAGGTGATCTATAGGATTCAAGGCAGGACTCTATTGCAGGCCAGTCTATTACAGGGATGTTATTGTCATGTAACCACTCCACCACAGTCCGTGCATTACGAACAGGTGCTCAATTGTGTTGAAAGATGCAATTGCAATACCCAAATTGATTTTCAACAAAGGAAAGCCAGAATGTTCTTAAAACATCAATGTAGGCCTGAGCTGTGATAGTGTCAAGCAAAACAACAAAGGGTGAAAAGTCCCTTCCATGAAGAAAACAACCATACCACAACACCGCCGTCTCCTAATTTTACTGTTGGTACTACACACGCTGGCAGATGACATTCACCGGGCACTCACCATACCCGCACCCTGTCATCAGATCGCCACATTGTAAACCGTGATTTGTCACTCCCCACAACTGTCATCCACTGTTCAATCGTCCAATTTCAAAGCTCATTACACCGAACGAGGTGTCATTTGACAATGAGCTGCATGATGTGTGGCTTACGGGCAGCCGCCTGACCGTGAAATCGAAGTTTCCTTACCTCCCACCTAACTGTCATAGTACTTGGAGTGGATCCTGATGCTATTTGCAATACCTGTGTAATGGTCTGCATAGATGCCTGCCTATCACACTGTAAGACCCTAATCAATTGCCGGCAGTCTCTGTCAACAGACGAGGTCAGCCTGTACATTTTCATGCTGTATGTGCCCCTTCATGTTTCCACTTCACTATGACATCAGAAAATGCGGAGCTAGGAATGTTCAGGAGTGGGAAAATTGTGTGTATGGACTTCTGACACAAGTGACACACAATCACCTCACCATGTTTGAAGTCCGTGAGATCTGCGGAGCACCCCATTCTGCTCTCTCGTGATGTCTAATGACTCCTGAAGTCGCTGATATGGAGTTCCTGGCAGTAGGTAGCAACACAACGCACTTAATATAAACACCTTATGTTTCTAGGGGTGTCCGGGTACTTTTGATCACATGGTGTATATAAATAGTCTGCTCTTTTGGACTTGTCTGAAAGAATAAACACCACGACTATAATCACATATATGCCTCCATCAGGCGAATGACAATTTCTGTTCAGCTGCACAACACACCTGATCCCCTGTGGGAATACAGTTAAGGCTGTGAGCAAGAGGAAGAGGAAGTAACGAGTTGGTGCCACTATAATTGTAGTTAAGAATTTGAGCAGGATAAGAAGTGTGACTTGATACCCTAATTGGATAAGGCAACCTCTAGCATTAAGTGAAATAACCAGGTTTGAATTACAGTCCAGCAGAAAGTTTCAACTTCCTTGCTGAATTTATTACAGTGCCCTGTAATAGTGGAGATGTTTTAATATTTCGTATTCATAAAATGCTATGAACTTATGAACCAAGCTAATAAATGTGAAATAGTAATGGATATGGTTACAGAAAGTTGATCATCATGAGAATGTTTTGTGAAAATAAATCTACACTGATAGAAATCTCAACATCGAAAGTGTTTGCTTGGTTATTTTGATTTATTAGCAACACCTATGCTGAATATACAGTGCACTATCCCCTAGTATTGTCCCCAAGCAGTAAAATGTAGCTGCGTAGGTAGGGTGTCTGTATGTAGGATATGGGAGCATGGGAAAGGCACAAACATGCACATGCGTATATGCATGTTTATTTATTTGTGCCTTTTAACAAGTCAGTGCTTCCACTACTTGCAAATTTTTCTCCTTTACACATGAATCATTTACATTCAGCCAGCTGCAGAAAAATTATAGGTATTAAGTCAATACAAGCAAGAATCACTTTGTGCATCAAATTAAGAATAATAATTTAGTCAAATTATCAAACCTGATAACAATTTGTCCACAGTTGACGATAGTCTAGTATTGTGTTCTTCATTCATTTTCAGCCTTTGGTTTAACCGCAACAGTTCAGCATTTTTCTCTTCCAATTGGGCCTCTAAACGCTGAATTCTATCTTCTGCTGACCCATGCCTCTCTTGAGCCTGACAACAATAATTTTAAATGCATGAACACACAGAGTTGTAGCAATGTTCATAGTATAATAATTTTTATTCTCCTATTTACTGCAGTAACAATGTTGATACCCACTTGAACATTGTGTCAGGACCATAACTCTAAGCCAGACTTTTTGAAGAAGAAGGAAAAAAAAAAAATAGAATATCTAATTTCAAGTCCTTGCACTGGCACAAATTTTCAGCTGTTACTACATATTAACTCACGTGACTGACAGTAAAATAGCAACTGACCCACTTTACATAATACAATCATTTCTGTAAGTTGCTGGTACATTTACCTATCTAAGACTTCAAATACAATAAGAGTAATGACTGCATTACTACTCTTTTTAACCAGCAGTGTCTGCCAGACACCAACTATAAATAGTCAACCACATGCAGATATGGGGCATTTTGTCACTGCTGAGGAAGCTAATAAGATGGACTGCTAATATATTTCAGGAAGAACTATTCCAGCATTCGTGTAATAAAAGTTAAGGAAACTGCAAGAATATTATTTACAACAAGCAAACAAACTGTAAACCATACTCTTGTGACATACAAAATCAGAATGTTTTTACATCATCAACTTCCCAAGTGCTGTTGGAAAAATACATTACCACTTATAAAGTCTGTAACACATTGCACACAAATACAATTTCAATAACTGTACCATAAAAATTAGAAAAATATTTTCACTCTGCAGTGGAGTGAGTGCTGAGTGCCAGCATGTGATTCAAACCTGGGATCTTTGCCTTTCATGTACAAGATTGGTTGGTTGGTTTGATGTTTTAGGGGGGGGACAAAACTGCGAAGGTCATCAGTCCCCAATTCCATCAAAGGACGAGATAATAAGTGTGGAAATACTGAAAAAGTCGCCTACAGTTAAAACTGCAATGGGAGGAAAACCCCACTCAATCAATAAAATATCAGCAAATTCGACAAGAGACAACAAGAAAGGAGACGATCACATGGAAACGCCAAACAAGTGTGGAAATGGAACAACAAAGCCGAAGTTCGTGGTTGACCGACTATAAAATTAAAATAGGAAGGGTCAGCCAAGGGGCAGCACAAGGAAACCTGCAAGCGGAGGACATACTGACAAGAGAAGCGAATACAATGGGCTGAAGCAAAGTTTCCTATAGAGTTGTAAAAACCACTGCTGCGAATAAAACCTAAAACAGAGTCAGCCATTATGGCATCATTACCTAAAACTTCAGATAAAATTGCAGGAAAGTTAAAACCCTGCCGCAGGGCAGCTAAAAGACGGCAGTCCATCAAAATGTGGGCCACCGTCAAGGAAGAGCCACAACGACAATGGGGCGGGTCCCTAACACGGAGGAGCTGGCCATGGGTCAGCCAAGTGTGGCCAATGCGGAGCCGGCACAGGACTACCGAGTCACGGTGAGAGGCCCGCATGGAAGAGTGCCACATAGCAGTAGTCTCCTTTATTGCCTTGAGTTTGTTGGAATAGTTGAGGCTATGCCACTCAGCGGCCCAAAGCTCACGTACTCTATGGCGCAACACAGACTGGAAATCAGAAGCCGGGAGGCCAGTCTCTAATACAGACGCATGGACAGCCTGTTTGGCGAGCTTATCAGCTCATTTGTTGTTCGGGATGCCGATGTGATCAGGAGACCAAATGAAGACCACAGAATGTCCTGACTGATCGAGAACAAAAAGTGTCTCATGGATAGCCTTCACCGAAGAAGAACGTGAGTAACATTGATCCAGAGAGCGAAGACTGCTCAGGGAGTCACTGCAGAGAAGAAAAGACCCACCTGAGCAGGAACGCATATGATCAAGAGCACGGAGAATGGCCACCAGCTCTGCAGTGTAAACACTGCAGCCATCTGGCAGACCGCTGCTTGGCGTGATCGCCATGGACATAGGCAAAGCCAACACGACCACGAACCAACAATACGTCCATATAGACTATGTCATATCCAGTGTACTCTGCAACAACAGCAAAGAACTGACGGTGGAGTGCTTCTGGAGGAACTCAGTCTTTGGGTGTAGTGGCCAAGTCCAGCCTAGAGCATGGCCTTGGTACACACCATGGGGGTGTACGCATATGGGCCCGATATGTAGATTAGATGGGGCAGGGAAAGACTCTGGTTCCAACATAAGGGACTGGACACGGAAGGTGATCATGTGACCGGAACGGGGTCGCCATTGTTGAGAATGGATGTCCACGCGAGAGAAAAGCAAACATTGCTTCAGTTGGCCTCTACAAGTAAACTGTTCACGGGACTGGTGCGGAAGGCACCCGTTGCGATCCCCACAGTGGGGAACGGGGTCCAGCAAGTGCAATTCCAGGGGAGATGCAGAGCCATAGGCAAGGCTGCCAAAATTGAGACAGGACTGCACCAGAGCTTGGTATATCCACAACAGTGTGGACCGATCAGCACCCCAGGTCGTATGGCCCAGATGGCGGAGAACATTCAGTTGGCGCCAGCACTTCTGTTTCAGCTGACGAATGTGGGGGAGCCACGTCAGCCGAGAGTCAAAGATGAGCCCTAAAAACCTGTGAGTGTCAAAAACCTCTAATAGGTGGCTGTTGAGAAAGTTTGGGCTGTGGATGGACCGTCCAATGTCGACAGAAGTGCATAACACTTGTCTTCACAGGAGAGAACGGGAAGCCATGGGCTAGAGCCCAGGACTGCACCTTACGAATGGCTCGCTGTAATGATCAGCAACTTGGGTACTGGAAGAACTAAAAGAGATGCAGAAGTCGTCAGCATAGAGAGAGGGGGATATTGACGACCGAACTGCTGTCGCTAAGTCGTTAATGGCCACTAAAAATAAGGGGACACTCAAAACAGAGCCCTGAGGAACCCCAATTTCCTGCACACGTGGGGTGCTACGAGAAGCACCAACTTGTACACGAAAAATACGGACAGCTAAAAAGTTTGGGATAAAAATAGGCAGCTGGCCTCGAAGACCCCGTTCATGTAACGTCTGAAGGATGTTATGTCTCCATGTTGTATCATATGCCTTTCTCAAATCAAAAATACCGCAACAAGATGTTGACGTTTAGCAAACACTGTACGAATACAGGACTCCAAGTAAACGAGGTTGTCTGTAGTGGAGCGGCCTTAACGGAAACTGCCCTGGCATACAGCCAGCAGGCCTCTAGACTCTAGTACCCAGCACAACCGCCGGCTCACCATACGTTTCAGCAGTTTGCAAAGAACGTTGGTGAGGCTGATGGGTCGGTAGCTGTCCAAATCGCATGGGTTTTTACCTGGTTTAAGCACTGGCACGATGATACTTTCTCGCCACTGTGATGGGAAGACACCATCGTTCCAGATGCGATTGAACATGGATAAGATGTTTCATGTAGACTGTACCGACAGGTGTTCAAATGTTTGTAAATCTATCGGACCAAACTGCGTGGTCATCAGTCCGTAGCTTACAAACTACTTAAACCTAGGTAAACTAACCTAAGGATAACACACATACCCATGCCCCATGGAGGACTCTAACCTCCAAGGCGAGCAACCGCGCACTCTGCAGCGAGACGCTTTAGACCACTCGGCTACTCCACCGCGGCACCTTGACAGGTGTTTCAGCAACTCGTTATGAATGCGATGGGGCCCGGGGCTGGTATCGGGACTTTGTGCAAGGGCACCGAGAAATTCCCATTCACGGAATGGAGCATTGTAGGATTCCATTCGGCGGGTCGAGAAGGACAGTCGCTACCGTTCTTTCCGCAATTTCATGGTATGGAAAGATGGCGGGTAATTCACAGATGCAGAACTCTGAGCATAGTGCTCAGCAAGATGTTCAGCAATTGCATCTGGGTCCGTACAAACCACTCCATTCATAGAAATCCCTGGCACGCCTGAAGCACTCTGGTATCCATAGAGGGGTCTGATTTTCTCCCAGATCTGGGATGGAGAGGTACATGTGCCAATAGTGGACACATACCATTCCCAACACTCCTGCTTACGAGGCCTAATTAAAAGACGCGCTCATGCACGGAGCCGCTTTAACGCAATGAGGTTCTCCAAGGACGGGTGTGTGTTATGGCACTGTAGTGCATGCCTGCAATCACTAATAGCCTCAGTGATCTTTGGCGACCACCAGGGCACCGTCCTCCGCTGAGGGTATCCAGAAGAGATAGGGATCGTACGTTCAGCCACAGAAATAATGGCTGCAGAGAGACGTTCAGTCACCTCATCTATGGTGGCATTCGTTGGAGGGCCAATCTTTGCAGCGGTAGTGAACTCGTTCCAATCAGCCTTATTAAGGGCCCATCTGGGCAGACGTTCAGGGGTCTAAGGCCGTCGTAGTGAAAGGGATATTGGGAAATGGTCACTACCACACATGTCGTCATGCACTCTCCATTGGACAGACGGTAAAAGGCCAGGACTACAGACCGACAGATCAATAGCAGAGTAAGTGCCATGAGCCACACTGAAGTGTGTGGCAACACCGGTGTTTAAAATGCAGAGGCCAAGCTGAGACAATAAAATCTCAACATCTCTGCCACGGCCAGTAATCGTAGTACTCCCCCCCCCCACCACCACACACACACACACACACACACACACACACACACACACACAGGGGGGTTGTGGGCATTAAAATCAACCATAAGTAAGAAAGGTGAGGGGAGCTGAGAAATCAGTGGCGCCAAGACATGTTGGGGTACTACGTCGTCTGGGGGCAGGTATTCACTGCAAATGGTGAAGTCGATTGTAGTCTTCACCCTGACTGCCACAGCTTCTAAAGGCGTTTGGAGGGCAATAGATTCACTGTGGACAGACGAAAGGACAAAAACACAGACTCCACCCAAAACCCTGTCATAAACTGTGTTTTTCCAGTAATATCCCCGATAGCCTCGTAAGGCAGGGCATTGCCTTGGGGGAAACCAGGTTTCCTGCAGGGCAATGCACAGTGCAGGTGAAGTGTTGAGAAGCTGCCATAACTCTACTAAATGGGAGAAAAAACTGCCACAATTCCACTGGAGAATTTGGTTATTGCTGACTGGATAGGCCATGATAGGATAAGGATGATTAGTCCATAGGTTCACTACCTACTGCTGTCGAAAGTGTACCTACCGGATCCAGGACCGTTGGTTCTGGAGAGTCCAGGAGAGCAAGATCCTTGGGGAATGCAAGGATCTCCAACTCGTCGTCAGAAACGGAAGATGTGAGAAGGCGTGGCTTTATAGCCACAGAAAATTCCTTTTTCTTCGGCTTCTTCTTTTTCTCTCACTGTCCTTTTGGTTTTAAGGACAGAGAGAGCTTCTCAGAGATAGTGTCAGGGCCTGACTAAGAGAGCGGAACCCTGTCACTAAGGGTGTGCCAGTATGAAAGACGTGGGCTGCAACCATCCGTGGTACTCTGAGAGGCCTCGGCAGGGAGCGTCCCAAGGGACCACTTCCCAGTGAGAGGAGCCGAAGGAAGTTGTTGCTTCTCCGACTGAGTGACGGGGACCGATGTCTCCGATGGTGGGGGGGGGGGGGGGGGGAGGGGAGGGGATGTGCCCCCCCCAGGAGCCAGGAGATGTATTGGGGGAAGCACATGGTGGAGAGCCCCCAACCATCGAGGGGGCTGATGCAGTTTTACGGCCCTGAGGGCCCACAGAAGTTGGCACAAACGTGGGGGCCGCCGTCACCAAAGGAAAAGGTGACGACGTGACAGTCGCAAATGATGTCTTCAATGCCATTGGGTGCAGTTGCTCAAATTTCTTTTTGGTGTCATTATATGACAGTTTGTCAATGGTTTTGTGCTCCATAATTTTCCTTTCTTTATGGAGCAGTTTGGCGAGCAAGGGTGGTGGTGCTGTCCACAGTTCACGCAAACAGGCGGAGGAGCACAAGTAGCGTCCGGATGGGATGGACGCCCGCATTCCCGACAGGTGGAGCTGGAATTGCAGATGAAGGACATGTGGCCAAATTTCCAGCATTTGAAGCATGGCATCGGTGGAGGAATATCATAACCTTGACCTTTTCAGGCAAAGAATCACCCTCAAAGGCCAGGATGAAGGCACTGGTGGCTACCTTGTTGTCCTTAGGCCCCCTATAGATGCGCCTGACGAAGTGGACACCCCGTTGTTCAAGGTTGGCACGTAATTCGTCGTCCGACTGCAGAAGGAGATCGCGATGGTAAATTATCCCCTTAACCATATTGAGACACTTGTGAGAGGAGATAGTCACAGGAACATCTCCCAGCTTTTCACAGGCCAAAAGTGCCCGTGACTGTGCTGGGGATGCTGTTTCTATGAGGACTGCACCGCTTATCTTAGACATCCCTAAGACTTCGCCATACTTGTCTTCTAAGTTATCCACGAAGAAAAGTGGCTTAGTATTGCTGAATGGTTCCCCATTAGTTCTGGCACAGACAAGAAATTTAGGGGAGTATGGCTCAACCCTGTCTTTTGCCCGTTGTTCCACCCATGGGGTAGCTAGGGAAGGGAACGATTGGGGGTCATATTGTGCAGCATTGAATTCACTTCTACCACGCTTAGAGACTCCGGTTGTATGTCCAACAACGTTTCTTGATCGCTTCATGGTGGTCCAACGAGCAGCTAGGGAAACAACGGTCCACCCAGGCAGAGCCCCGCTTGCCTGGGTAAGCCTTATAAACTGAGGTTCGGCGAGGTCCTCAGAGGTTGCTCGCTAGCCACTGTTCAACCTCAACAGCCATGTGTCTCCTCGGCACGTAGCACGCCTTGAGATTGAGGTTTTTTTTATAGAGGTTTGTACCGTCCTCGTGACCTGGGCGATTAAGCCAAGATCTCCGGGCTCTGAGACGTACAACGTTCCACCGTAGTGCCAAACGATGGTCGTTAAAGCACGCACAGAGCTTATGGTGTAGCTGACTGTTGGCGCGACACAGCCCAAGGCTCAGGACCCCGGGTTCGCCAAGCCCGTACTCAGCAAATTAATGCTGAACCCCTGAGGGGCATGTACAATAGCTCTACCATCATAATTACCCTAGTACACCTCATGACAAATCCTTACAGATTTAATTTCTCCATTACCTTGCCTTCCTACCATAAAAACCACTTTCCTGAATTCTTTAACTCCACAAAAAGACGACATGCCCTTTGATCATATCCATGTTGTCATCACCGTGTAATTTTTCTATGATAATTACTTCATAGAAAGTTTTAGACATAACTTCCAACACCATTAATTTTATGCCCATATAAACTAAGATTAAGCATGCAAACATGCTAATACAGAGTGTGGGACTTTATGAAATATGTAATTATAATTTTAATTAGACAAATACTGTGCTAAAAATGCCAATAAAAAGAAGTAATTATAAGAGTGTTAACCTACCAATGACTACAGTCCTGTACATCAACAGAAACATTAAAATGATACACATATACGACCAATTACAATAACTTAATAATATTATCATTTCACATGGCTGGGTGTGATGAAACATACGACACACGCCGATCAGCCAGAACATTACGACCATCTATCTACTATCGATATAAAGCCTGGAAACCTGTTGGCTCACCACAATCCCTTTGTAAACTGCAAAATTAGTCTTGTTTTCCACGAGTGCTGTGGCGAGTGTCTTCGGCAAATGGCGAAACCGAGGTTAAACTGCAGCTAAACATTAAGAGGTCACAGCTGTGCCTCATTTCAGATGTCTGACATCTTTGGCAGGATAGACTGGTAAAACAGAACAGGCAGTGAACTAACATCAGGCTCTACTGTAGGCACAGTGCAAGTGTGTGTGAACACACAGTGCACCCAACACTCATAATGACGGGCCTCTGTGGCCAAACACTGTGGCAATGTTAACACTACAATATTAGCAACTATGACTGAATGGGCGTGTGATAATATTTACATAGGCAAAGCACTGCCTAGTCTGACGAATCCCAATACCTTCACCGTATTGGCAGGAGGGTGCAAATCTGTCATCTTCCAGGTAAACGGCTCTTTGACACCTGTACTGCAGGATGGGACAAGCTGGTGGCAGCTTAGTTATGCTGGGGAATATTCACACAGGTTTCCATGGGTTCAGTGAAGCTTGTGCAAGGGACTACGATGCCCGAGAAGTTGAGACGAAGTAAGTTTAGCACCCAGGCCCGTCTGCTAGGTTTTTTGCCACCCAAGATGATTTTTTTTAACAAACTTCCATATATTCACTAAATAACCATATACTGTATCTACAATTGGGACTAAAAAGATTACATAGCCCGAATAATTTAAAATCCAATAACAGAGCACGACCAAGCTCGTAAGTGCAAGTGTTGCCAACTCTGGTGGTCTGTGCGGCTTCAGCTTGCTGTTTACATCGTCAAATAGAAGCAATACAATAGTTAAGATACTGTATGTGTTGAGATTCACTGCACTTTAACTCACGTATCATTTATTTTGGAAAAAATTATTTGAGCACACAGAAATGTGTGAGGTATAAGAATTCCAAATGGGTACATTTACTACAATGAACAGTTTCTCATATGTTTCAGTGGGTTAATGGATAAGCTGGTGGTTTATGAAATTAATGGGCGTGCATTCGAATCCCACTGGAATCAATCTATTTATTAATTTTTAGACCTCTTCCAGCCAATATTTTAAATATTAATTCGCTAAAAATTGTGCAGTTCTAGGCTTTTATAGGTTTTCAGAAGATTCTGTTTTATAATAATTGAATATTTAATGAGACAGACACTTGTTCATAGCAATAATATTGAAAATGGATGTTTATATTTTTGTTATGGGTGGTCAAATAAATAAAATGTTCAAATGTTTGTAGAACTTAAGGGACTTAACTACGGGGTCATCAGTCCCTAGGTGGTCAAATAACTTTTACCTTCCAAGGAGGATTACTTTTAGATATCAAATTGACAAAGTGTAATTAATTATTTCTAAAGAGAATACTAAAAAAAGTAAAACCAATATAATTTAATAACAATAAGTTACTATAGCAAGAAACATTTGTACCACACACTATTAATGAGCTACCTGTCCTTTCTTGTTAAACTAACGATTAAATAGTCCTACTGCAGTTGAAGAACGAATATTAAACTGGAAACAACAGATAATGGAGAGCACAGCCACTCACTTTTTTTTTCCTTTTTCAGAAATGCATGTCAGAGTGTCAGAGTAAATAAATTTCACTCATTTCTTCTGAACCTGACAGAGATGTGACATCTCTGTTAAATTCGGGATAAACTTGTTATAGTTACTTACTATGCCAAGAACAACTGCAGCTCCTTCAAGTTTCAGGAAGGGACAACTTATTAATAGCCAAAACACCCCCTGGTAAATTCTGCAAATTGAACTCCCTGTAGGTACCTGTTACAACTTTGTCATTCAGATATGCAACATACTTCAGATTATGAAAAAATCCTACATCAAAAGACTTAGAAATTCCTTGGGCTGATGCAACACCAACAGGCAATCTGGTAAACTTATAGATGCCAAGTTGTGTATTAATGACAAGTAACTTCATTATCTGGGGTCACTGCAGGTAGGTGTCTCGATTGTTGTAAAATACTGTTCACCAGCAAATTTCACCAATAACTCCTCTTCTGGAGGGATTGGAAGAACTGTGGCCTCATCTGGGAGTTCACTGGGTCTTTAAAAGACCCACACAACCAAATTGCTGAAGTGGTATACCATACTAAAAGTGACTCACTTACTCAACCCCACTGGAGAAATTACACCCCCCCCCCCCTCCCATCCTCAAGATTACGCAATTCTTCTTTAATGACACCCTTGATCAGAAAAAAGCAGAACACCTTGAAATATTACATGTATAGAGTTCATATTAAAAGGACATGTACATTTCATTTTGTTCTGCAGAAATTATTAGCATTTTTAACCGTCTCAGCCAGTGGGTTCAACGTCAACATTTAGAATGTGGTGCAAAACCACCTACTGGTAAAATGTGAGTGCAGCTCTCATTGCCACGAAAAACCAAAGGTAATGGATCAGTTCGAGTGGAGCAGCCATTCAATCGCCTCGCAGACATAAGTGTGAACCATACTGTCAAATACGTGTGTTTTTAAAGAGTGTCCGTTACTGGCACGAATGAACATGATGCATCCATTTCTGACTAAGTGTTCTGGCAGTGCAATGTTTGCATGCAGAATGGTACAGAGAAGGCACATCACACAAACCATCATGGAGAGTTTTCAAATGAAACCAGATTCTGATTGATTGAAAATGATGGGTCGCATTTTGGTTTCCCACCCAAAAGGGAGAAACATCACAGTGATCAGCACAAGGTACACAGAACCAACTCAAGACCTTATTTTTTAGAATATTATTGTGTACTACCACAAACCACTGTCGGTGCATGTCAGGGTACTGTGACCTGTAATTTCACCATTTCTACAAAACACCCTTTACACCATTTATTTTTTATTTTTATTTATTTATTTATTTATTTTTAGCAAGGAAATGCACAACAACACGTTGTTACATGAACACCTGCCTTCTTGGTGTCAGAGGATGCCAGCCTCTTGTCCTGGACCTCAAATAAATCAGACTTGTCTCCAATCAAAACAGTGTGGGATTTGAAACAAAGAGTGCAGTGCTGTGACCCAAAGTGAACCATTAACTTTCGAAACAGATGAACGCGGCAAGGATGACTAACACAGGACACCATTCACACAATGATGCCATCACGCTCGGAACAAGTTTCAGGGCTTATGGCATACCCTCTAACTTCTAGGCAACAGGACACATGCTGAACTGAGCTAAATGAAATGCTAATCATCTCTTCAGAACATACTACCATACTAATATGTCCTGCGATTATGAACTTCCTATCTCTAACCTTTCACAGCATTCTGTTTTTTCTGAACATGAACGTAATTGATAAAACGAAAAAAATATAAAAATTCGTCAAGTGAAGCAGGCAAAAGGGAGTACAGACGTCTGAAAAAATGAGTTTGACAGGAAGTGCAGACTGGCTAAGCAGTAAAGGCTTTAAGAGAAATGCAAGACCACAGAATAATTTATAACTACGGAAAAGATAGAAACCACCTACAGGAAAATAAGAGAGACTTTTAGGAGACAAGAAACAGTGGTATGAACATGAAGAACCCAGATGGAAAACCAGAACTAAGCAAAGAAAGGAAAGCCAAAAGGTGGAAGGAATATATAGGCCTGTACTAAGGAAATAAACTTGAAGGCAATAGTCTAGAAATGGAAGACGAAGTAGATGAAGATGAGACAGGAGATATGATACTATGAGAACAATTCGACAATTGAAAGATTTGAGTAGAAAAAAAAGGCACCTGGAGTAGATGATGTTCTGTCTGAACTGCTATAATTGTTAGGAGCGCTAGTCATGAAGAAATTGTTCCATATGGTATGCAAAACGTATGAGACAGGTAAAATACCCTGCAACTTCAAGAAGATAACTGTAATTCCAATTTCTATGAAAGCAAGTGCAGAAAAATGTAAATATTACAGAACTATCAGTTTAATAACTCATGGTTGCAAAATACTAACACAAATTATTTACAGACATATGGATGAACTGGTGGAATCCAGTCTTTGGTGAGGATCAGTTTGGATTTAGGAGAAATGTAGGTAACAGGGGTAAAATATAGGGAGAGAGGAGCTATATTCAAATTCTACAAAAACCAGACAGCAATTATTAGAGTCAAAGGGCATGAAAGGATTGCAGTGGTTGGAAAGGGAGTAAAACAGGGTTGTAGCCTTTCACCAATGTTGTTCAATCTGTACATTGAGCAAGCTGTGAAAGAATGCAAGGAGAAATTAGGAGAGGGAATTAAAGTCCAGGGAGAAGGAATGCTGAAAGAATTAGATTAGGTAATGATACAATAAAACTAGTACCTGAGTTTTGTTATTTGGGTAGCAAGGTAACTTCCTACGGTTGAAGTGAAGATGATATAAAATGCAGAATGACTATGGGAAGAAAAGTGTTTCTGAAGAAGCGAAATTAATTGACATCCAATATTGGTTTAAATGTAAAGAAGTCCTATTTGAAAGCATTTGTCTTGAGTCTAGCATTGTATGGGAGTGAAACTTGGATGATAAGGACTTCAAACAAGATGATAGAAGCTTTTGAAATGTGGTGTTACAGACAAATGATGAAGATTAAATGGGTAGATCATGTAACTAATGAGGTGGTGTCAACAAAATTGGGGAGAAAAGGAGTTTCTGGCATATCCTGACTAAGAGAAGGGATATATTAGTAGGACACATCCCGAGACATCAAGGAATTGTCAACTTAGCATTAGAAGGAAGTGTGTTGGGTAAAAATCATAGAGGGAGACAGAGGGATGAATACACTAAGCAGATTCAAAAGGTGTAGATTACCATACGTATTCTCAGATGAAGAGGCTTGCACAGGACAGGGTACCATGGAGAGCTGCATCCAACCAGTCTGCAGACTAATATAACCCATACAAAGAGGGGTGGAAATGAACCAGTAATTGTGGTCTAAAATAATATGCCACTACCAGCGAAGTCAACTAAATTTAACAATGGAAAAGTACACAGGTCAAAACAATTAGGGGACCAGTTGACATATCTAGGTTCTGAAATATTGTTATTGGCACAATCAACTAAAATGGTTTCACGTCTTTCTGTCAGTTCTACGAAGTTGAGACAACAACATTATGATAACTGAGATAATGGAAATAACAGTTGCTGCAGAAGGGGTTGGTGTTGATTTGTGTTTACTAAATGAATTACACAAGCAGCAGGGTTCAGACAGTGTAGTGAGAAGGTAGTGGAATGCAACAACAAAATGACTTACCCTAAGTTATAGCATGGAGAGCCATAGGAATTCAGGACAGACAGACAGACAGAGGGAGGTGGCTGCAGCAATTGGAGTGTCCCAAAGTATAATTTTTAGGACATGGACACAATTTCAGACAACAGGAACCATTAAAAGAAGGTAAGGCCAAGGTCAGCCACAGGTAACATCAGCAAGAGATGACCATTATCACCAGTTAACAGCCCGGCAAGGCAGGAGGCTGAATGCAACTGAGCTGCAATGCACCCTCCAGGCAGCAATATGACGTGCAATATCAATACAAAGTTTGAAATCGCCTTCACAAATGTTACCTCTATGCAATGAGACCTATGGTGTGTGTCCAATTAAAACCACGACACAATTTAGCCTGCAGAAACTGGGTGGAGGAACATCAAGATTGGAATCATAAGAAATGGCACTGGGTTCTTTCACAGGCAAGTCAAGATTTTGTATTCAGCATGCCAATCATCATTTTCTCATCTGTAGAGAACGTTAAACTGGAAACAATGCTGCTTATGTGCAAGAAACCTCACCATATCATGGTAGTAGACAAATGGTGTGGATAGGAGTCACTATTGGTGGACGGACAAACGTCTATGTCATTCAGAATGGCACTTTGACTGCTCAGGGGTAGAGAGACAAGATCATTCAACCTTTTGTTGTGCCCTACACTGGTGCCATAGGAGATGGGTTCCTTCTGGTGCATGATAACACTTGTCCTCACAGAGGTGCAATGGTGGACAACATGCTTGAAGCTGAGGGAATTGAACAAATGGAGTGGCTAACTTGTTCAGCTGACTTAAACCCAATTGAGCATATCTGAGATGCACTTGGCAGATACATTGCATTCAGACCAGCACCTCACACAATGGTTGCAGAGCTGGATATTGCACTCGTGGAAAAATGGCCAAATATCACTCTAGAGCTGATTGATATCTTCGTACCGTCCATGACACTCGGGTGTGCAACTGTACTGGCTGTCAGAGGTGATCACACACCATATTAGAGGGCAAAAAGATTGATTTTTTCAGTTACGGTAGCCCCATGGTAACTTGCTCTAAGTAATTTGCATGTAAAACTTAAGTTAAGAGTTGAGACTGCAAAATATTATTACTGTATCATATACAAAATAAATTGTAACCAATATCTGAATAAAATATGTCACAAAACGTATATGGTGTATGAAATCTCACCTGATCCCCTTATCATTTTGAGCAGTATAGTAGAACAGACAATACAACCACCACAAGTGGTTCTTAGTAACAACTAGTAACGTCTTTATGGTAGAAAACTGCCTAAAATCATTGACCATTTGATTGCTATAGCATCCTCAACAGGTGTGTTAACAAAGTTGAGATATGCGTCTTCAGCAGCCATGGCCTCTGCACTAAATGCAGGTACCGAAGTGATAAATGCAATATCAAAAGGTATATTGGTCTAATGAACATGTCAATGAATACAGCTTTGCTTCAGAAATGAGTGAACTACCCAGCTATAGGATTTCAAAAAAGCAGCAGTTTGTTTATGATTAAATAATCATGGTTTTTCTTTATTAATAATGACTGCTTCTAATCAATCACTAAATTCATTATTTCCAATGTCCAGTGTGTTAACTGTTGTAATACTGATGTGATCCAAACCGTAAAATTAATAATAAATTCTACAAATGGAACATCTGTATTAAATTAATTACTGTACAATGATAAAAACAGGTTCCTGACCTTTGGCTCCCAAGGAACAAGTATTAAAGCTTCAGAATTTTAATGGTTTGTGTTATAGTGTCAATCACAATGCATGAACTATACTAGGCTGTGGAGTTTACAATTAAAAACTTCATAAAAATTGTATCAAACAACTCTGTAAATAAAATGCATAGCTGTAACATGCAAGCTCATACAGAACAACACACACTCACATCCATAATTACAAACTACTTCAAGTTTTGAATTGGAAAATAAGGAGAAATATGATCTAAAGTGACTAAAAATATGAGACATCTAGATAAAGTGCATGGTGCTGGAAAAAAAAACTAATTGTTTTCTAAGACACAGTGAAATAAAGGCTGTATTTCAGTTAAATGGAGTGTCACTACAACAATACGTAATTCTGTCAGTGTCTTTCAAATAAATAAAGAGCAGGTATAGTATTATCAGGTGTATCTATTATTGATCCCTAACTGAAGTTTTAAATCAAACTTAATCATCAGTTTACAATTTTAATGTGTGTTATTACAAGCTTTAAATATGGCAAATTTATGACTGACACGCAACAGCCACACTAAAAAGTTCAGTGGAGTAATAATAACAACAGCAAACACTGCCTGCCAAAAAAAAGTGATGTAACATCAATGTGTGGTCCCAATTTGGTATACATGCATACCACTGATGTGAGTCAATGATTAGATTTACATGACTGCAATGTGTGGAATGATCGCCAGTGTGTATTCATGATATCACCATCCTCTTGTTGCCATCTTGGTAGTAGTAAACTGTCGTGAGTCAGACAGTGGAAAAAGATATTTAAGTACAGTATGAAGCCCCCGCAAAGCCTCACAGATGCATTAGTCCGCCTATTAACCACTGAATGCCTGTCACAGAGGCATCATCATTGGGACAATGTGAAGTGAGGTGGTTGTATTGTGTAATTACCAGGCAGGTGGACCATTCAGATGTCATAGAGGTCTGATGTTTGAATCAATGGGTACATGAGGAATCCCAACCACATTGTGCAGGTTTGGATTGACTAAGAAACAGCACCCCAGGGGAGGTCATGTGCCAAGAATTGTAGGATTCCATGACCTCAGCACCCGCCATCCACAAACAGGTACTGGACACACAACAACATTCTGCGAGTTCCTAAACAGTGCCTTGATGACACGGATCTGCCAGATTGGAATCCAGCTGCCGATGAACTGGTTGCCAGTGACACTGAAATACTAACACCTGTGTCTGAAATGTTGCTGAGCCCGGAAAGTGTTGACAGAAGATGAATGGCG
Organism: Locusta migratoria; assembly: GCA_026315105.1. NCBI lineage: Eukaryota > Metazoa > Arthropoda > Insecta > Orthoptera > Acrididae > Locusta > Locusta migratoria. The sequence continues at coordinate 447,843,031 of CM048755.1, read as the reverse complement.
ATGCACGGTGCTCAATGACGAGCCCCACTTCTCCATAACTTCAATGACCGTCATTTTAAGGTTTAGATGTGTCAATGGCAGAGGACACACTCTTCCAATATTGTGGAGAGAGACACACAAAAACCACCAGCCAACATGGCACAGCAAGCCATATAATGTGTGTCCAGGTCACCTCTGACCACACTTCAGCAGACATAGCTGGCACAGTGATACAGATGTCCTGTTTCCCCATGTCCTTACCCTAATGGCACATCACCTTAGAACAGTGTTCCAACAGGAAACCACACACCCATGCACAGTACGTGTGTCTATGGGCTGCCTACATTAAGTTCAGGTCAGTCTGTGACAAGCAAGATCCCTGGACCTCTTCATCATTCAGTATTTGTGTGATGACTTTGGAAAGACCTGCAGGATCTGTGCGGACAGCTGCAACAAATGTCAACAAATATGCCTCAGGGGATGATCCGAAGACTATCTGACATCATTCAAAGCTGCATAATGCCACTGATTGGCCCCGAGGGGATGTGCCACAATACTGATATGGCACCAAGTTCCACCTGTAATTGTGAACAGCCCTTTCTCTTTCATCCCATATTGTAATCAGTTTAATAAAGTTACATGGTATTTCATCACATGTAGTTTCACGCACTTCCAACCACTCTTGGCTGCATCTCTGTTTTCCTCGGGGAGTATACACACCAGAAGTCATTTCTAAATTTCACTTTGCTTCCTTGTGTGTACATTACATTTGTAGAAAAGTCTAGCACACAGTCATCATCCATCTGACTGTTCAAACTATTTTATGAAACAGAATCAATCAGTATCACTACTATTGTGCTCATGTTGCTTACTGGTAGTCACTAGACAGAGTTGGCCATTTTCGAGATTTGTTTTGTTTCTGGTATGTTCAGCAATTTATGTATGCAATGGCTTTCAGAGACCTCACCAACACTTATTCAAATTTCAGCACACTTGAATAAACAGAAAAAATAGTACTTGCAGCTTGAGCATCGTGTTATTTAATTACTACTACAGTACATAATCAAACATTTTTGAACATTGTTTCCCCTGCGGGCAAAGTGACCATGCTGAATAATGACACGAATTTGGTCTAAATATAAACTCGCAATGTATGATAAGGAAGTAGTGTGTTTTGCTTCCTTATAGTCATTTCCTAATTTTAAAATATGGAATTTTCAGTGTACAAAATTTCAAAACTGAACTACAAACCTTTCAAAATACAACTAAGTGCACTAATGGAGATCTAAAAGAAACATAATTTTTTTTTATCAATGAAAGAGTAGACAAGGGTACTATACGGACAGCAGGCTGCAGAGTGGTCTGTGGTGGGGAGCGTACCTGCACCCTCACCTGGGTCAGCGCCTCCATTCTTTGCTTCAGTTCTTCCTCCATCTCTGGTAGCTTCGCAAATTGTGCAAGTTTTTGTTCAGAGAGCTCCAGTTTCTCCTGTATAGCATTTATCTTCTCCTCTTGCAACTGTTAACACAATGAATTGATTTACTCTTTCAAATTAAACTTCACATTGCTCTACACAAATACACCTTTACAAAAGTGTCATAGTGACAAAATAATAAATAAGTGGAACTAATCTATGAGTAAACAGTAAGTATTGAATGGATTGGCAATGTTCATTTGAAAGTACCATACTGCCATCAGTTAAATGATATATTATTTGACCTAGTTTGTAGCAGATTTTAATGCAATTTTTTTTATGTCAAAGCTACAAATACTTATGATTTATGTTGTAACAACATTTAGGTTTTCTGTAAAAACAGATTACCTGTACTGTTATACCCACAGGATAATCTAGAACTATCCCCATATTACTTTCAACCATTAACCTATGAAGCTGTATGGCATTGAGAGGTTTATCGTTACAAATTTTCAGAAGTAACATATCTTTCTATGAAATGATTACAAAGGTAAAGTCAGTAATTACAGATCACACAGTGTTCAGAAGCTGTTTATGGCCATGAGTGTCAGAAAGACTAATTATTATTTCCTAGTATGAATAAAAAAAACACTAAATTAAAATGTAAATAACACATGAGTTTGTAGGGGCAATATGGAATTAATTTGTAAGGGTTTGGGAATGGGGTGGGGGGGGCAGTACGGGAAAGGGGTGGGGTGGGGGGGGGGCAGTACGGGAATGGGGTGGGGTGGGGGGGGGCAGTACGGGAATGGGGTGGGGTGGGGGGGGGGCAGTACGGGAATGGGGTGGGGTGGGGGGGGGGCAGTACGGGAATGGGGTGGGGTGGGGGGGGGCAGTACGGGAATGGGGTGGGGTGGGGGGGGGCAGTACGGGAATGGGGTGGGGTGGGGGGGGCAGTATGGGAATGGGGTGGGATGGGGGGGCAGTACGGGAATGGGGTGGGGTGGGGGGGGGCAGTACGGGAATGGGGTGGGGTGGGGGGGGCAGTACGGGAATGGGGTGGGGTGGGCAGTACGGGAATGGGGTGGGGTGGGGGGGGCAGTACGGGAATGGGGTGGGGTGGGGGGGCAGTACGGGAATGGGGGCGTAATGCCTGGCACCTACCCCATGATGCCTCCTTATCACCACCACCAATTGAGGAAAACAAAACTGATAAACAGAGTGTTTAATTGAAATAAAGTTTTATATCAGAAGTTAGTGGCTGGCAGGTCAGTGGGATAATAAAGGATGAGCAGCCACATTGCACACACTAAAAACCACTAGTCAATAGACATAAAACACTAAAAACAATTTAAAAGTTATGGTGTTGTGGAACCTCAGAGATCAGGATAAAGCACCCCCATTAAATAGAATTATAAAATCCAGCTGCATAAATAAAACATTCACACAGCCATGGAGGCGTCGTGTCCTAGCACCAATGAGAGGATACCTGAAAGATTAAAAGACTGCCGCAAGGGGGCTAAAATGGGACAGTGCATCAGGAGATGAACCACTGTCAAAACAACACCACAGAGACACATGGGCAGAATCTCACAGCAAAGTAGATAGACGTGAGTCAACTAACTATGTCCAATATGGAGATGGCACAGAACAACAGAATCCTGATGTTTGGGAATCTATGACTTTTCCACGTAGTTGTGAATGGTTTGATCATATGGAGCTTGTTTTGCACACTAAAAGGAGACCATTTCGAACCCAAAGCTTCTCACACCTTCCAGTACAGCATCAACTTTATGTCCCTCTCCATGAGGCCAATTTGCAGAGGTTGTGAGGTGGTGGCCTGTTTGGCCAACTGATCTAAACGTTCATTGCCAGGTATGCTGATGTGCCCTGACATCCAGCAGACAAAGACCACTGAACAACCAGACATGCTGAGAGAGAAAACAGAGGTTTGGATACACAGCACCAAAGACTGTTCACTGAAACACTGGTCGAGTGCTTGCAAGCCTATCAGAGTGTCACTGCAGATGACAAAAGACTCCCCAGGGCTTGAACGGAGGTGCCCTAGAGCATGAAAAATAGCGACCAGCTCTGCAGTGGAATTACTGGTCCCACAAGGCAGGGAATGCCATTCAGTGTGGTCGCCGTGGGCAAAAGCAAATCCAGTTCAGCCGTCCAGCACAGAACCATCAGTGTAGACCATTTCTGCAAAGCGGAATGAGTCCATAGGTGCCGCCAACTGACAGCGAAGTGTCACTGGCGGGAGCGAAGCTTTGGAATCATATGCCAAATCCAGGGAGGGACCAAGGAGGCAATTGAGGAGGAGAGTGGAAGGAGGGAGGGAGAGGAAGGGTCTCAAGTGATGAGAGAAGAGAGCGAACCCGCGCTGAAATCTGAAGACCTGACATGGGTCACCGTTGTGAGGAGGGGGGAGCAAAGACAGAAAAAAGTGCCTACGGTTTGTGTGATTTAACTAGGTATGAACGAGGGCAAAGTATGGTGCCAGCAGCTGATGTCTATGGAATCATAGGGAAGCGACCCCTGCTTCAATGAGAAAGCTTCTCACCGGACTAATGCAAAAAGCACCCGTTGTCATCCTGACACCACAATGAAGGATCAGGTGAAGCATGCATAATGCTGAAGGCAATGCCGAGTCATATATTACGCTCCCATAGCAGAGGCGGAATTGAACTAAGGCCTTACAGAGCTACAAGAGAGTTGTTTGTGCAGCCCCCCAATCAGTGTAGCTGAGGCAACAGAGGATGTTTAAGTGTTGCCAGCACTGTTTTTTAAGCTGGCGAAGGTGGGGTGTCCAAGTACACCGGGCAAGGAAAAGTATTCCAGAAAGTGATGTGTCTCCTCTAACTGAAGCAGTTAATCAGCAAGATAGAGCTCTGGATGCAGATGAACAGTCCGATGATGACAGGAAGGCATCATACTGGTCTTAGATGGGGTGAATTGAAAACCGCGGGCAAAGGCCGAAGATTGTGGCTTTCAGATTGCACCTTGCAGCGACCGTTCAGTGACGCTAAAGCTTTTGGAGCTATAATACAGGCAGAAGTCATCAGAAAGAGAGAGCAAGAGACCGATGTGCCAATTGCAGCTGCAAGACCGTTTATTGGCACCAAAAAGAGAGGGGACACTTAGAACAGAATGAGCGGGGAACTCAAACAGGTACCAACAATTACACGAAAAGTGTGAAGGGAAAGAGAGTTTTGTATCAAGATGGGAAGAGGTCCCCATAAGCCCCATTCATACGTTTCCAGAATATGGTGATGCTAGGTGGTGTCGTACACCTTCCGAAGGTCGAGGAAGACCGCGACGAGGCACTCACGCCGAGAGAAGGCTATATGAATGGCTCACTCCAGTGACACAAGGTTATCAATGGTGGATCAAACCTGGTGGAAGGCCCCCTGTTGTGGAACCAAGAGACCCTGGTCTCCAAGGATCCACAAGAGCCACCGGCTGACCATACGTTCGATGAGCTTGCATATTATGTTGGTCAGGCTAATAGGGCAGTAACTATTAGCCACCTGCGGATCAGCTCCAGGATTCAACACTGGGATGATGACACTGTCTCGCCATTGGGACAGGAAAACACCTTCAACCAAGACACGGTTGCACAGGGTGAGCAGGTGGTGTTGAGAATCGACTGACAAGTGTTGCAGGAACTGGCTGTGAACATGGTCCGGTCCTGGAGAAGTTTTTGGTCATGCCACAAGGGCACTCTTTAACAACCAATTGCTAAAGGGTGTGTTGTATGTCTCCTGTCAGCGAGTGTGGAATGACAACGTCTTCACTCAACTCGCTCTTTAAGGGTGCAGATGACTGCAGTGTACGCTTGTGTTACAGAAATACAAGCAAAATACTTGCCATGTGTTCGGCAATACTGCTGGGGTTTGTGCAGATGGATACCTGAATGAGGAGACACGGGATCCCTACATATGGGCAGAATCCGAAGAGTGGCCTTGACTTGCACCCACACCTGAGAAGCAGAGGTGTGAGAATCGATAATGGCAACGTATCTCTACCAATAGTCCTGTTTACTCTGCTGGATCAGTCTCCGAGCATGGGCCTGGAGATATTTAAAAGTTATCAAGTGCTCAACACATTGGTGGTGTTGGTGGCACTGCAGTGCTCGCAGACGATCCCAGATGGCCTTAGCAATCTTTTGCATCCACCAAGGCACCGACCTGCGCCGTAACATATCTGGGGAAAATGTGATAGTTTCCTCGGCAGCGGATACAATGGCCGCAGTGACCTGGTGAACTGTCGCATCAACTTTTGTGGGAAGTTGAGCAGCAACCATGGCAGCCGAGGTATAACCTGGCCAGTCTGCCTTGCAGAGAGACAATTCGGGCAGGTGGTCTGCTGGTTGAGACTGAAGCAGAGAGAGGAGGACAGTAAAGTGATCACTGACACATAGGTCGTCATGTATGCTCCAACTGAGATGGGGGAGGTCTATAGCCGAGTACGTGCTGTGTGCCACAATAAAGTGCAAGGGAGCACCTGTGTTCAGAAGGCACACATCCAACTGTGTTAAGAGTGTCTCCACATACCTACCACGGCCCAAGATTTGGGTGCCACACCACAAAGAGTAATGGGCAATGAAATCCCCCAGAACGATAAATGGTGTGGGAAGTTGTGCAATCAAGGCACTGAGGTCAGCAGGAGAAATAACCTCATATGGGGAGAGGTAGAAGAGCAGATGGTGAGGTCCTGAAGTGTTTGGATCCTGCTCGCCATTGCCTCGAGCACTGTGTTAAGAGGCATGGAAGCAATGAGTACAGAGGTGATGATGTACACACAATCACCCCCGGAAACCGAGTGATTTTTATAATAGCCCCGATAGCCATGGAAGGCAGAGGTCCGCTGAATACGGAAGCAAGTTCCCTATAGTGCAACACAGAAAGCAGCACAATAGCTGTTGCAACTAAGACAGGTGGCAGAAGAAACCGCCACAGTTCCATTGTAGGATCAAACTGTCACCTGAGATGTAGGGCACATTGAAGAAGAAGTTGAAGAATCGGGCACAGAACCATCTGTCGTATCTGGCTGTGGAGGTTGAGCCTCGACGTCCATGGCTTCTGAGATCTCGACAATAGCCAATTCCTCAGGGGACGCAAGTATCTCTACCTCATCCTCAGACACAAGGGTAGGCAGTTATGGCATGGTAGCCACCTGGGATTCTTTCTTCTTTCTTCTTCTTCTTCCTAACTCACTGATCCTTAGGTTTCTCTTGATACGAGGGCTATGCAGACACAGTCTCATGGACTGAGGATGCCCTTGAGGCCCTGCAACCAGCAGTTGGTGGCTCTTTCAGCCACTCACTGGTATTCACTGTACGAGTGGAAGAGACCTTAAAGAGAAGGGTTCCGAGAGTGCCCATCCTTGAGAGAGGATCCAGAGGTGGCTGTTGTTTCTCTGGCTCTGGGGTGGGGACCGATGTCCCCAGAGGTGAAGGTGTTATTGCTCCCAAAGTAGGAACCTTGGGGGCAACTGAAGTTGAAGTATCCCCAAACACAAAGTGGGCAGGTGTTAGCGGTTGGGCCAGAGGGCCCACTATGGAAGACAGGGCAGTAGAAGGTCTTAACAGAGATGGCAAAGACAATGTTTATGGTGACGCAGCTGTGGCATAGGATGTTTTTATGTTAACAGGGTGGAGTTAAGCATACTTTTTCTTTGCCTGAGTATGGCAACCAGTCCAGGGTCTTTCATTCCATGATTTTATACTCCTTATGAAGGACTGTGCAGTCTTGCATGCAATGAGAGTGGTGCTACTTATAGCTTACACACACAGGAGAACATCTGGTGCAACGCACGTCCATACTCCCAACGTGAACAGTTGGCATCAAATTAGATGGATATGTGCCCAAACCACCAGCACTTGTAGCAGCACATAGGGGGAGGAACGTAGGACTTAACATTGCACCGGTAGACCACCACCTTGACTTTCTTTGGCAATGAATCGCCCTCAAAAGCCAAAATGAATGCACTGGTGGCTACCATATTGTTCTTCGGAACCCTAAAAAATGTGTCGGATGAACTGTACTTCCTGCCTCGTTAAGTTCTTCCCTAACTTTGTCAGACTGCAATAAAAGGTCCTTATGAAATATAATTCCATGGACCATGTTCAAGCTCTTATGGGTAGTGATGTTAACAGGAACATCACCCAGCTTGTCACAGGCAAGCAATGCCCGTGACTGGGCTGGGGACAATGTCATTATCAGGACAGACCCAGAGCTCATCTTAAGACATCCCTTCTACCTCCCAGAACTTGTCCTCAAGGTTTTCCACAAAAAACAGAGGCTCCGTGGTCATGAACGATTTAAATGTTCAAATGTTTGTAAATCTATCAGACCAGACTGCGTGGTCATCAGTCCGTAGCTTACAAACTACTTAAACTTAGGTCAACTAACCTAAGGACAACACACACACACACACACACACACACACACACACACACACACACACACACACACACACACACACACGCCCCAGGGAGGACTCTAACCTCCACGGCGAGCAACCGCGCGCCACTTTAGACCGCTCGGCTACTCCACCGCGGCCATGAATGATTCGCCATCTGTTCTAGTACACACTAGGTAACGGGGGAGGGGGGCATATGCCTCATCTTGTTGACGAGCCCTGCGTTCTTCCAATGGCGTCACCAAGGAAGGAAACGATTGGGGGTTGTACATCACTGCATTAAAGCCTGTTCTTCCGCACTTTGAGATGATGATTTGTCATTCACCAATGCTTTTCATTGCTCGTTTCATCTTGTTACCACGAGCAGCTAGGGAACTTTACGTCCACCCAGGGAAAGCTCCGCTTTCCTGGGTCCTAAGGCCCGCTAGTGATCATTCAACCTCAACAGCCATGTATCTAAAAAAAAATGTTCAAATGTTTGTTAAGCTTATGGGACTTAACTACAGGGTCATCAGTCCCTAAACCTACAAACTACTTATGAACCACTAACGAACTAGGACGGCACAAATATCCATGCCCGAGGGAGGATTCGAACCCCCGACCATAGTGGCCGTGCAGACCATGACTGGAGCGCCTCAGTCTCCTCGGCCACCGCGGCCGGCAGCCATGTATCTCCTTGGCACGTAGCACACCTTGAGAATGAGGGTTGTTTATTATAGAGGCGACACGGGCAATTAACCCAAGATCCCAGGGCTCTGAAACTTACAATGTTCCATCATCACACCATACGGTGGTCGCTGAAGCACGCACAGAGCTTACGGCAGAGCTGTTGGCACAACACAGTACCCAACTCAGGACCCTGGGTTCTCCAAGCCCATACTCGGCAAATTAATGCTGAGCCCCTGAGTGATCTCTCTGATACTTTCACATATTATACTAAACAAGCTCATAACAGCATTACTCTTTTTCCTTGTACCACCTTTCTCCATTTTACTGTTAACAGCTGGTGAACCCAATTTATAACGCTTCTTCCCATGAATCTCCATCTGACATCTGATTTTCTACAACTTATACTATGAAAGAGTTTTTAATGTAAATCACACTTGTGTAATTCTGGATATCTAATGGTTGTGACTGTTTCAAATGACTAATGGATTTTTATGGATACAATTAACGGCATTATCACAAAACTGCCACAAACAACAGCTATTGTATTTGAGGATTATATATGTAAACATTATTCAAGATTGTAATCAATATTGTTACAGTAAGCATACTGCAAATTATATAAAACTGAAATGGCATACCTTCAGTTGTGCTTCCTTGTGCTGTAACTCTTGTTCAAGTTTCTCATTTAGATCATGCAAAGAAGTTGATTCTCTCTGAGCATTCAAATACCGCTTTTCAAGCGTTGCTATTCTTTCTTCCTGAAAAGAGAAAATAATACAATTTAGTAGGGTAAAAGGCATAATTAACGGTAATAAATAGAAGTTTTTGTTGCTGCAGTCATTGTCGGCAGCATCATGTTCAGTCCAAAGACTGATTTTTATGCACACTGATTTGCTGCTCTATCTTATCCCTGAATAAGAACTGCAATCTACATGCATTTGAAACAACTTATTGCAATAATCTATTGGTCTCTACCTACAGTTTTTACCTGAATACTTCCCTCCAATAATAAATTGGTGATTCCTCCATATCTCAATATGTACCCAATGAAGCAACCCCTTCTTTACGTCAAGTTATGCAACAAATTAATTATATCCCCAATTCTCTACAATGACTCATTATTTACATGATCTAGCATCTAATCATCACCATTTTTCTATAGCACCCCAATTCAGAACAATCTATTCTTGTCTAAATTGCTTATCATTTATGTTACACTTCTGCACAATGCTGCACTCCAGAGAAATACCTCCCACAAGGATTTCTTAACACTTAAATTTATATTCTACCACTGACCTGCCGCAGGTTCACATGAGTAGGTAGCAAGAAGTACCTACTGGCAGAAAACTTACATGGTGTACTGTGTTGTTAATAAATTATTTACACAAACCTTCCTCATGAATCAGACTATTAGCAAAGACAAAATCAAATCCCTAAAACAGTGTCTGGGATCAGCTTTCACATACTGACAGAAAAATGGTGTGAAGAAGAAAATACCTATACCTGTATATGTCAGTGGTCTGGTGCAAATATTTAAGCCCACCACTTTGACAACATGTGTGACCCGAACCTGCCAATGTTGTATGATGGGACAAAGGAAACTTGAAGTTTTATATGGAATTTTAGCTACATGTTATTTCTGGTGAACCTCATCAATGAAAACTTTATGATCTGAGAGGAAATCCAGTTTTTTCAGTTTCCAAGTTGCATAAATTAATGCTAGACCATGAAAACCTGCACAGATGACAGGTGTGCTTCACTAATCTTTCAAGCTGTACTAGTTGTTGACTACTTTCCCTGCCAAATAACTGCCTCCTTTGTAGCTGATAGCTCCCTCTCTACTACAGCCAACAATATTTGAGGACTAAACCGTAAAACACATCTACTAATTTACGTGTCTTATTTCCTTCTCTAATTGCCTCGGCATCGACTGATTTAATTCAGCTACATTCCATAACTCGTATTTTCCTTTTGTCGATGTTCATCTTACACTACCCTTTCAAGAAATTGTCTATTACATGTTACTTTAACTAATGTCCTTTGTTGTCTATCACAGAATAAGAGTGTAACTGGCATACGTCAAACATTTCTCTCCTCTCCATGTCCCTGAATAGTATCTAAATCATGGTTGGTTTGCATTACTAGTTGCCCACTGTACAGATGGAACAACGCGGTAAATTCTACAACTCTATCAGTCACACCTAAATTAGTGCTTTCCTTTCATGCCTTCTGAATACATATTAATATCTAAAAATTGTAATTCAGATGCTGAACTGATGGTGATGAAAGCCAATAAAAATAAGGGAAAAAGAGTCCAACATAAAAATTAAATCGGTGATTTACACATTTCTTGTGCGAAAATTCAAATCATGAATTTACCTCCCCCTCCTCCTCTTCAATAATGGCAATAATTTGCAAATAATTGAGCTTTTAGTATTTCACTTAAAAAGGCAAGACATTTAATGAATCAATAATGGCTTCATGTGGCATGGTACTGTATACTACACATCATTCCAGAAAAAAATGTTACATATATGCTCTCAAATGCAGATAACGTCTTTGCCTCGTGTTTACTGCACTGAAGGGAATCATCTTTCCATTCATGTTCGCTAAGGAAGTATCAGTATCTTGTTATCTCAGTGTAGGGCATTTAAGGGAACTGTTTCATGTAGTAACCTACATATAATTTCTTATGTTAGTGAATTCTCTTGCAGCTATGATGTGTAAGCATGCCTTAATGTTTCATTCTTATACCCCACTAGATACCCTGTACAAATATCTTTAAGAACAAATAAATGAGTATGTCTGCCTAGATGTACTTGTGTCTGTGTGAATGTGTGGGCATGTGTGCATTTGTTTACCCTCCATTTTTTCCCCCAAGGTAAGTCTTTCCTCTCCCGGGATTGGAATGGCTCCTTACCCCCTTCCTTAAAACCCTCATCATTTCCTTTTCCCTCTCCTTCCCTACTGCCTGAAGACGCAACTGGGTTGCGAAAGCTTGCGATTGTGTGTGTGTGTGTGTGTGTGTGTGTGTGTGTGTGTGTGTGTGTGTGTGTGTGTATTCATTTATTTATTTGTGATGCTGTCACACCTGCGCTCCTTCGCCTGGTGAGTAATCTTCGTCTATTTTTTATATTTTAGAACAAATAAATTGTTATTTATAATACTACTGTACATAGAAAAATTATGTCTCCCATATCAGCAATTTATTTGAATGTACACTTATATTAATATCAAGCTTCATTACAGAAAAACGAACTATGGGATATTTTTCTCTAATTTATTTCCTTATAATGAACATAAGATGCAATTTCACTTTAACATTAGTACTAAAAATAATTTGGTGATCAGAAAGTAAACAAAATGTATTTCCCTTTTGTTCAGAGAAAAGACACACACAAACTATATTGAAAAAAAAAATATTTAAAAAATATATACCAACCTGATCTTCCTTCTGAGCAACATTTTCGCGGAGATCACGCTGTAGTTTTGAATTTGCTTCCTGTGCTTTCATAAGTTCCTTCTGTGTCTTTGTTAGAGTTTCTTCAAGTTCTGAAATGCGACCCGATAGTTCTGATACCCGTCTTTGCCACGAACTTAACTCTGCACTCTGTGAGAAGAAAACATGCAACTATTATATGGAGGTAAAAGAAAATTCTGTGTTGTCTATATGTATGTTACATATTTTGCAGGCTTCTGTGTATAAATCAATGTGTAAAATTTATTTCCATCCAAGTTTCACATCCTTCTTTATAGTCTGCTCTTATACATCCCATACAATGTCTTAATTGGTCAAAAAAATTGATGTAAAAACCCTCTGAGAAGGGGTAGTCCCACAGGGACTGGGTGTTGAGTGGCAAAGGTGAGCAAGGATTTAAACCGAAAGGCAAGACGACAGTATGCATGTGTTGTGTCCAAGGAAAATGAGGGAGGTGGGTGTGGTGATGAGAAGGCCCCAGTCGACCAGAAACTGTGAAGAAGTCCACAAGTTATTGGGAATGGGAACAAAGGTTGCAAGATAATGCAACAGAGAAAAGTGACTGAATATGACATGGAATTGTGAAAGATGCCAGAGACAAGAACCAGTGAGGTTTCAGACAAGACCTATTTGGGAGGAACATGTTGATGTAACAGAACGTTACAGTGTGATGTGAAAGTGTGATGTAGGCACAAGGGGGACAGGGGGGACAGGTGGTGGTGGTGGTGGGTGGGGAGGGGGATACAGGCATGCTGTGAGAAGCGTACAGGGGAGCCGAGAGATGGAGGGTGGAAAGGAGGAGAGTTACAGAGGAACAATGTTTCATTAAGTGGTTCGCATGATGACACTTGTTGATAGACCAGCATTGAAATATTTGTGGAAGGGTTACACTTCTGTCATGCTTCACGATTCTCTTCAGTTGTCATTAGTCCCTTTCGAGCATGATTTTTTTTCTGGCCATAGCGATGTCAGAGATTTGAGGTTTTACTGGATTCCCAATATTCATGGTGCACTCGCGAAATGGTCATACCACGGAGATACCGAGTCCCATCTCTTGTGCGCTGACTCTGACACCATGTTCAAGCTCATTTACATCGTGATAACCTGACATTGTAGCATCAGTAACTGATCTGATTCCTGTGACAGACACCTGTTGTCTTGTACAGCTGTTGTCAACCACAACTCCGTCTTCTGGGTGTTTACATATCCCTGCGTGTACATATCCATATCTTTATGTTACAACAGTTTCTGTCGCTGTTCAGTGTATATACACTGTCCCTCAAGAGCTTATGGGACTTAACTACGGGGTCATCAGTCCATAAACTTACAAACTACTTATGAACTAGCTACTATTAAGGATGGCACAAATATCCATGCCCGAGGGAGGATTCAAACCCCGACCGTAGTGGCCATGCAGAACGTGACTGACCCACCGCAAACCGCTCGGCCACCACAACCAGCTGAAAGTTTTCCAATGCTTTGAAAGTAAGATAAGAAAAGTGTATTTAACAGTTTCAAATAAAAGTAAGGCACATTATTTCCCCAGAGGAATGTTACAACATTTGAGAGTAGTGTTCCACATTTAAAAAAATGAAATCAGTCAAAGTGATGATAGGAGACAGCATAATGAAAGCTGAAGTTTTAAATTTAACATTTAATAAATCACTCACACAGGAGGACCACACAAACATTATGTCATTTGATGATTGTACTGATTCCCAAATAGAGGAGAAACCACTAAGAGAGTTTAAAATAAAGAAGGTGTCAGGTTAAGATGGGGGTCTGAAAGATTTCAGTACTGCCACATTGCTTTCCAACAGTAAAAGGACAATGTACCCTTGTTAATTTTATTTGATTATTGTAGGTTATTATTATGCTTTAATAACTTGTGGCTAAAGAGAAATACACTGTTACTTGGTTGTGTGAGACCTGTAGCAGGGGGGAAAGATACGCACTCAGAGCTAACAGCAAACCGGTGGCTGCTGCACGATGGTGATGCATTGTTATTCTGAGGGGCTGCGGTTCCCTGAAGACAAATTACGGCAGAGGGACAGAGCAGACATAGCTGAGGTGAGAGCCTTCCAAGTATTTTTGCACACATTACCACCATCTGGCTGGCGCCAACACTGTAGTCGTCTGGATGAGAGTGTCTGGGGGAATACAACAAACCACCAAGGGCAGTGTACAGTGATTTGTGAGGTAAAAGCTGAGAAAATGTACAAACCTCTGGGATGACCATGTCTGGCACTGAGTTGGCGAACACCAGGGTGGCAACCACTAGGACATTTTATGTCTCTGGTGCCAAGTTGGCACACTGCAGATATACAATAGCGAGGGAGTTTGGCCATATGCTGGGAATAACTTGCTGGCCATTTTTTCAGTGGTACCTGAAGGCCATCCGCTGCCACTGTGAGAATGTTGGACGTATGGGCGAGGCCTGACCGGCGGAAAGGTGGGAAAGCTGGCCATTTTAAGGAGGTTTGGCTGTGCGACTCCCAAACACAAACCGAGATTGGCCATACTTTCGCGCCTCGCTGTGGATTGGCATGCCAGTAGAGAGAGGTGAAACCTGGAGGCTTTGCAGGGAGGAGACAGATTTTAAAAGATTGTAGAGTAGAGAAAGACTGGTATTTGAGCAGCCGAAGAAAGAAGACCCTTCTCTTCTGCTCTCAGTTTATACTTTTCTTCGAGCAGCTGAACTTATAGTTTGTGGTAAAGCTTTTTGAGTTGATCCAAAACTTGTCCTAACAGCAATGAGTTTTGGCAAGCCAAGAACAATGTCAGCCTACCTGAGATTAGACACACCGACGTGCTAATTGCAATTGTCACACTTCTGGTGTCACCTCTGCCTACAGTACATTCGTGTATCACACGTAAATTACCTGTGGTGGAATGACATAGCCGAATGAGTGAGGTCATAGGCACTGAGATCTACCGGGGTCAAAGTTGGCTGATACTAGTCAAATATTGTTTCTGGAATACGAAGCCGAGTAATCTCTGGATCCCCAACTTGCAGCTATCAACACACACAGTTGCTGCCCAGCCGTCATGTTGCTGACATCACCAGCCAGCACAATTTTGGTACAGTATTGCATGCATTTGTGAGCATTTCAAGGGGCTTTTACGATTTTGGTCATATTGAAAACGTTACGTAAACTCTCAGAAATCTGGTATCAGAATATTCCTCTTGATTACGCCATGGCTTCCAGTTAAATGTGGGTTGTCATAAGTGTTTAGAATAGAGACAATTATCCTCGACTTAAGTCGCTTGCTGTAGGAGTGTATTTGCTGTTTGTATTTTATGTTTGTCAAATTTTATCTTTTCTTTAATTGTATATGGATTTTACTTTCAACTCTGACGTTCATTTGACTTCAGAGAATAAAACGAGTCAAAACTTATATTCCTTACATTCATCATTCAAATTAGTCAGTCCCCTTTACACAATTTTGGATGGGTTTTATTACTTGGAAATCAGAGTATAAATTCATTAACTGATCAATGGTGGGTCAGCCATTCTTATAAATTGATATCAAGTGAACAAACCATTTGCATACTCCACTTGCATACCGTCCCCCCCCCCCCCTTCCTTGCCATTATTTGCACCACACCCTTCATTTGCATACTGCCAGGATCCACTACCTCCTTGATGCTCTTACTTACATTATTCCCACATATATATCTTTCAGGCCCCAATTCAGTTCTACAAAAAGTACTCTGGAGCATTGGCCCATTGCTTGTCTTGCATTTATCGTGAATCTTTGACTGGAAAAAGGCACAGGTGACTCCTGTGTGTAAGAAAGGCATAAGAACAGACACACATAATTATAGACCAATATCATTAACATCAGTTTGCTTTATGATTCTTTAATATATTCTCCATCCTACTACCGCAAATTTCCCTGAGACAGAAACGTTTCTGTCCATTCATCAGCACAGAGGCACCGATCATGCGAAAGTAGCTCGCCCCTTTCTCTCACATCATGCAAGCTATGGATGAGACCAACAGTCAGACCGCATATTTCTCAATTTCTGAAAGGTGTTCGATATTGTGGCGCAAAGACTACTTAAGTAAAGAACCCAGTTTGTTGTCGTCAATGGCAAGTGGTCATCAAGAGACTAGGATACCTTCACCAGTGCCCAGAAAATAGAACATCCGTGCAATCACACAGGCACACGACACAGTCATACAACCATCCCCTCTGGCTGCCGCACTTCGAATCACGCTCTACGTTGCAGAGCATGATTCGAAATGTGGCAGCCACAGGTGATGGTTGTATGACATTGTCGTGTGCCTGTGTGATTGCATGGATGTTCTATTTTCTGTAGAAGGCCATGGCCGATAGCTGAAAGTGTTGTATGTGTGTGTCTTTTGTATGTGCCTGTCGCAGCTCGTCACCACATCTTTGCAGTGAGTTGTAAACTGTCCTTATTACTATATTATTAATTCGAACCTGGACTTTCCATTATTACATATACTTTGCACCATTTTTTAACAACCAAATCGCTGATCACATTAGAACATGACTAACTTTTCTATCTATCAAAAACAAACAAATTATGCTGCATCCTTGAAAATGTCAACATATGGTTAGGACATGTGTACCAACAAAACAAAAAGACAAGATTGATAACTGAATGTATGTTGCCTGCACAGTTTGAAAAGACACCTTATATTCTGAACAGCCCTCATATAGTAGTCACAAGAGAATGTGATCACTACAAAACAGTGCCAGTTTTACCAGCTTAACTCAAACCATAACAGGGGAAAGCCAGTGAATGCAAGTACTGTGAAACGACAATCTTCAGGCAGTGAACCTTAAAAGGTGTTTAGTGGCTAAGAAACCATTACTGACACCTATTAATAGGAAGAAGAAGCTCCACTGGGCAAGACAACATGAGAGTTGGGCAGTAAATCAGATGAAAGAGGGACTTTTACTGACAAATCCAAATTTTAGGTGTTTTACACAAAGTGACAAGTTTGTTCACTGGTTGCCAGATGTAACATTTGTTTTCCTACAACTGACAATAAAGAAATAAATAAATAAAAATAAAGAAACATCAATGTTCATCTCCAACAGCAAACGATAGAAGGGGTCTCTCTATCTGTCCCCCCTCCCCCCCCCCCAATTGTCTGGGGATGTTTTGGAGTCAGTAACACTAGTAATCTTACCTAAATAAATGGAACATTGAAGAAAGAGATTTACCATAAAATTCTACAGTATTGTGCAAAGCCATGTGGAACGCATTTGATCAGTTATGGATTTGTCCTACATTAAGATAATGACTCTAAAAACATTTAAAAACTGTGTAAAGTGTATTTGGCCAATTTAGGAAAGAAAAGGGCTCTGAAAAATATGATCTGACCACCCTTGTCCCCTGAGTGTAATCCTATTGAACTGCTTCACAATCATGTGGATATAGTAGTTAAATCAATATTTATTACCATTCATAATCTGTCATGGGATTTCAACAAACTATGTCTCAGGTGATAGGTTATTACCTCAAACAAAAAACTTGCATCTACTGATTTATGAATTCATTACACTACTTAAATCATTTTATTATGGAAATCATTGCAGACTCCATACCAACTCAGTAATTGCAAGCAGCATGATATGCACCTCATATCCTTATGTTTGTATAACTATTTAATGAATATTTGTCTATTATGCCAGTAATTTTACATAAATATTGTGTACGATGAACAGTCAAGCTCATGAACACTGGCTTGTCTATTTATTTATACATTACTTGTAGTTCTGATAAATAGTCCCAAGGCGACCAAGTATTTGTAACTTTTCTATGTAAAATTGCCAAAATGTTATTGCAGTACTTTCATATGAAAACTCTACTACTTTGAGGGATTGCGATTTTCCAATGACAGAATTTCTAGGGCAGTAAACTGCCATGGTCAAGTAAAATACTTTGACAGTTCAGGTGGAGAGATCCTTGCGGCTGTGAGAACACTAAATGTTTTGTCTTGGAAGGAGGAGGGCCTGCTTGGTTAGCTGAAGTGCTTCATTCGTGACAGCATTAGAATCTGTGCAGTGAATAGCCTCTATGTCAGGACTTTTAACCTTGGCAAGGGATAATGAGTGCCAGTTTAAGAACTTTAACTTTTTCTTATTTCATTACAGAATTGTAACTGAAAAGTGTGTGTGGGTTTATATAAGATTTTACGGGTGTTGATATGTTATTTGTAGGACTAAGATTTGAACTAATTTGAGCCGATTATTTTTTTATGTTGTGTGACCGCAAAATTGACTTACGATCAGAGTATCATTGACGATTACATAGTTCGGTATATTGCTACCATTCTCATAACACAGTTAATGCATCTGCTCTGCAAATTTTATGAGGTTCATTTCTATTCATCAGTGGCAGTATGTGGTATTGTTGCAGTGTTGCACAACTCCCAATTTTTAAAACTATGTATGTCCCTTTTCTTATATGTATATTTTTTTGTTTCGGAAGCTTAGCCTATAGCATGAAATATGTTACAATCAACCATTTTTGATCCTACAACTCCCAATTGCCCTGTAATGCTCCAAGAAATGTTGCCAACCTCATGACCAGCCTAGAGGGTTTGCATCCCTCCTGCAACTCCGTGACAGCTCGACCCATTATACCTTTGGCAGTGGCGACCATGGAACCTGGTACCAGTGTTGTCACACCCCTTGGCCAGAAGCAGTTCCCAGCACTCCACTGGCTGGTACCACCCAACAGGGGACATTTGACCTCATATTTCTCTTCTCTTTCTTCTCAGGTATGTCATTGTGTCACGCAATACTGACATTTTAACAACAGCTGCGATAATTTTGTTTCATTCAAAAATTACCTACCAATTTTAATCATTATCTGGTGCTGCTACCCTAGCAGATTCTGTATTAAACAAATTATTAAGGAAGAGGTTCAGTGAGTACTTTGAACTGTTGAATCTAATTTTCATAATTCCAATTACATCAGTTAAAGTAGAAAGGTGCTTTTCAACTTTGAGAAGAATAAAATCATCGTAATTTAACTGTGCTCCACGACCAGCCTTGGTGATGCTTTCCACTGAAAGAGATAGTATGATGTAAATCACGGACATTAATAGGTGATGACAAATTTGCATCTATAAAAAATAGGAGGGCAAATTTTCAGTCCAGATAAGGTAAGATTATGTGTACTTACAAGTTATAATGCATAATACGTCTTATTATCAGTCTTTTGATTGACAAATGAATTTCATTTTGACTAGGAATGTAGCTTACCTAAGAATTATTAATAAACTGTGGTATGCACTCTGCCACATATATATCTCTAACTTTTCACGGAATCATGAGATGGATTTGAAAAGATTGACTTTAACACACCAAGAATTCTAGGTATGTTGATATCATGATAAATGTCACGAGGCCAGGCACCGAGAAAGCAATCTCTGTATTGTAAGGGTCTCATATCGCTGAAATTTGGTTGCAACACCTAGCTTCAGGTACCACCTGCTACCATTGCTATTTATTACTGTTGTTTGGTTAGAACCACTTCCTATAGATCAATGTGTGTGTGAACAAATATCATTCATCTGAGATATCTGCCTACATCATTTGCAAACATTAGAAAAAATATGTTAATTTTTATTTTATATTTCATTATTATTTTGCAAGTGTTAGCCTCCATATGGAGTATTTGATTGTTGGAAAACATGAACAGAGCCCTATTTGCAGCAATTCTAGTTGCTGGGAATGAAAGCAGATGTGTACAGTTCAGGCCTGAAAATATGTTGTGCCATATTTCTTTAAAAGGGCCATACATAACAAAATGTGTGTTTGGCCAACACAGTTTAGTTATGTTAACATGTGAAATCGCATACTCCACAGCCAAGTGACAAACGCGACAAACTGTCGTGTGGCTACCAGTTTTAAACAAACAAGACAAATAATCTAATTTATTTTTTAATTTGTGTTCATTTTGGTTTTTGGAATGATTTTTGTTTTGTTCAACAATGGAGTAAATGAAATCATGAGACAAACTGAAATTTTTATTCTGTAAGGAACTGTAAGGTTTTTGTCACAAAATTCTTTATTTGGTCTTGAGTCTGGATATTGTATGAAATGTCAGGAGGATCCAGACGAATCTCAATTATATGGCTATCGTAAGTATAATTAATACTATGCAATCACATTGCTCATAATTTAGACTTTTCCTTCTGTAAGGTTGATGAAAGGAAAATCTTTCTTTTGTTATTTCAAAATACAGCAGAGTGGAAAACAAAGGGAAGAAAAGGGAAGAAAAGTGAAGTAATATGATAATGGAGACTAGCCTGATAGCACTTACTGAATAATCAGACATGAAAGAACTATTTCATGATAAGGATGATATTCATCCAAATTTCTGTTCTTTCTAATGTGTGTTAAGATTTATCTATTTACCTTCCATTACATTCTTAATTTCACCCTTGTTATGAAAACTGAAAACAATGTAATCCCATTTGCTTGTAATCACAAGAAATCCTCTCCTCCTATTTGTAGATGTTACTATGAATCACATAGTTTCTGCAACACGCTACATCTGGAACAGCAAGTACAGAAAAGTGACAAAATTTATGGAGTTGAGCCTCATTAACACATGGAGCCAGACCCTCTCATCTGGATTCACTTTACTGTAATGCTTTCTTCGTTGTTGTATGGAAAGATTAATGCAAAATCATATGAATGCATAAGGGGCAAAAAAAGTGCAACTATGCAGAGGGATTTAAAGTGATTTTACATAGCAATATTAGATATTTTGGATTGCAGAAATCAAATTTTATTTCATGTACAACCACTCTAGAATATAGCGTCTTGAAGTGACACCAATGTCTCCGTCCATATTCTGAATCCACCCATCCTCCTCCCATCAAATCTCTCTCTCTCTCTCTCTCTCTCTCTCTCTCTCTCTCTCTCTCTCTCTCTCTCTCTCTCTCTCTCTGTGTGTGTGTGTGTGTGTGTGTGTGTGTGTCTGTGTTTCAGTATAACGAAAAAATTTGAACTTCATCAATCAAAAACTTTTTGAAATTTGTCGTAACGACTCTTCCCTTTCAGAAATTCCTCTTACAAACTTTGAGCACTTTTACAGGGGAATGAACGCATAATAATTTGATAAGGACCCGCACGTCCAGAAATATTGTTCATTGATGCTGTGACAATTTCTGTTTTTCTTCTTCTTCCTTTATTATTATACACACTGTTAAATGAAACTACACTCTTCCCTTTCTCTATTTTAGAATGAGGCTGGGCAACCTTTCACTGTCCACAGGCCGGATTCACGTTCCTATAGAAGCTCATGGGCTGCCTTGCCTTATGGAGAAACCCCACAGATTAAACCCCACCCTTTTTCTGTGTCTCCACACCATCAAATTATGCATCAAAACATGATTTTAGAGAGTAAATCCATTTTATCTTCAGCACATTTCATATTTTTACATTTAAATAAAAACCTTGAACAATATTTCTTTGCTTA
Source organism: Locusta migratoria (assembly GCA_026315105.1). Taxonomy (NCBI): domain Eukaryota; kingdom Metazoa; phylum Arthropoda; class Insecta; order Orthoptera; family Acrididae; genus Locusta; species Locusta migratoria. The sequence goes on along the minus strand of CM048755.1, from coordinate 447,821,581 downwards.
CAGTGGTTTTCAATACCTCTTTCTTTGTACCAAAAATTTGTTCACAAGCCACTGCTTATCCACCCTTGTTTTAGTAGAAGGCATATGGTTCAAAACAAGATTTATAGTAAATATGAGCTCTAAGGTGCATACCTTAGAGCTCTGAGCATGTCTTCATATTCAGTTGTCTACTTCTTAGACATATCTTCTACTAGTCAAGTGATCATATCTCTGAAGTTATTCATAGTATAGCCCATGTTTAGTAGAATTTTTTTCTCCTTTTTTTGACCTATGTCAACTCCTCTGAATGTATGAAAAACAGATTTGTTTCACAGTGACAAAGATGAAGAAGTGCTCATTGTATTTCCAGATTAAAATACACGATGATTATAATCAAAATTAAACTTTCAAAACGCTGCAAAAATAATACCAAATGATGTCAAATTGAATGGTATATTATTGGAAAAGAGGGAAAACATATAGCAGAAGAAAAATAAATAGTGTGAAAATTGAGCAATAGATGGTGCCGTATGTGTCAGAATATGTAAATGAAAACACTTGTCATGTGACCGACCCATTGAAATTGGTTTAAACCTGGCTTTTCCCCATTTTACATCTGAGACATTCACCATGGCTGTCTCAATGAAGGTTCGCACTCTGCTTGTAAAGCAGTTTTACAAGAACGATGATTGTGCACACTCACTCTGCTGAAGTTCTGGGTGCTGAAGTTCTGGATACTGAAGGGTATGAAAAAAAAGGTGTTGGTTCAATGTCTGGTGTGAAACAACACAAAATGATTCAGACATTCGAAAGAACAGGTTTCTTTGGAGTGCAGCTGGGTAGAGGGAGGAAACGAATTGATTTGACATCATTGGAAGAAGTGGCCACAGCAATGCAGGAGGAGTCGAGTGGCAGCATGCAAATGCGTATTGCTCAGAAAATTGCCCTAACATTGGAGAAACCTGTGAGCACCGTGTCTAAAACCCAATGAAACATCCTCCTTTGCTTTCTTTTCAAAATTACCCACAAGCACAAGTTGCTTCCTGTTGACCTGCCAGCAAGAGACTTTTGCTTTAGAATTTCTTGCTCACATGGAAGTGGACAATGACTGGCCATGGAAGATTTTGTGGACAAACAAAGCCCACTTCCATCCGAAAGGGTATGTCAATACACAGAATTGTCGGATATGGGCAACAGAAAAACCACAAGTAAATCAACCAGTATCGCTTCATCCCTATAAGGTCACTGTGTTGTGTGGGTTTACATCATTGTTTATCATAGGGCCATATTTTTTCAAAGAAACAAGTGCCTCTAGTCCTGTCACTTGTAGCATCACTGGTAAGCGGTATAAGTGTATTTTGTGCAACCACATCATTCCAGCTCTCCAACAGCATGGATGTGTGCATGGAATCATTTTTATGCAAGAAGGCGCACATCCGCACATTGCAAATCCAATTAAACAGCTGCTAGAGTGCCATTTCGGAAACGCTCGGAGTATCAGCCACAATTTCCCTACAATCTGGCCATCCTGCTCACCTAATCTTAATCCATATGACTACTGGCTGTGGGGCTAACTGAAAGATGTCCTCAGAATTACTAATGCAAACTTAGCTGCATTGAAGGCACATAATGCACAACACATTCTGAACATGATCCCGGAAACACTTTGATCAGTTGTGGAACATGTAGTTTCTCGATTTCAACTTGTTGCAGGAAATGGTGGACAGCATATTGAACACGTTTTGTCATCGGGACAATTAAAAACTGTGATATTGATGCTTTTTGTGCTGTTTTTAGCCTCAGGAATATTGGACAACTAAAAACCAATTTTTTCCCATCCCATATGATATGACCTTGCTGTGGCAGATGGGCTTGCATAACAAACAGTATCACACCTGTACACCCATGCACACCAAGTAGTACACTTCATTTAACATCTAACTTACACCTGAGGCATTGTTATATGATTCATTTGTTAGTTGCACTCGACCACTATTAAATTATGATGCTTACAGTGCCATCTATTGATCAATTTCCACACTATTTATTTTTCTTCTATCATACGTTTTCCAATTTCTCTGGTACTATTCTGCTGCAATTTGACTTCACTGTGACCAGTGGTGTTATTTTTACAGCATTTTGAAAGTTTAATTATAATCACCCTGTATATACTCATTCTCCCCTATGAGTATACAAAATATATAATGGGACTTTCCAAAAACCTTTTCCATTTCAAAAAGGCCCCTGTCCTAATGAATGTTCATCAGTGCATGGGGCAAAAATTTGTAATACATCGGCCGAGAACTGAGATTTTTTTTGGACAAAATTATTCCCCTTTATATATTATATAGGTATTAGGTCTATGCATATACTTCTGTGTGATTTATGTAAATGTCAAATGTATTATTTTGTTATGGAAATGTAACTCGCATGGGGCAGGAGTTAGGCTTGTGCCAGACCTGGAACTTCAGAATCAGTCCTCTAGTTTTGTCACTGGTAGGAACGATCAACATAGGATTGTTACAGAGATGGTTTGAGAACTTAGGGAATCACTACTCGAAAGACTACATTATTTTCAAGAAACACTGTTGATGAAATTTAGAGGGATGGAATTTGAAGCTGACTGAAGAAAAATTCTACTGTCACCAACTTACAAATTGCATAAAGACCAGGTAAGAGAAATTAGGGCTTATACAAAGGCACACAAGCACTTGTTTTACGTATCTCACCATGTGAAAGATGAGGAAAAGGACAACAGTGGTATCAGGTACCCTACACCACGAACTGCATTGTGGCTTGCAGAGTGTGTATGTGGATGTAGTTAGAGAGGAGGGAGGGGCATTACTGATGGAGGGGGCAGATTCACTTAGGAAGAGAAAGGGGGGGGGGGGGAGGGAGATTTACAGAAGATTAAGGGGGAGTGATATAGGTGTAGGGGATAAGTTACAGGAGAGAGTGAGGGGCAAGTTTCTGGGGGGGGGGGGGGGGGTGAGCAGGAGGCGGCATGGAGTTGGAGAGAGGAGGGGTTACATAGGGAGAGAGGTGGTGTTACAGAGGGGACTGAGCTAAGTTAGGGTGTTGCAAAGCTTCAGTAATGAAACGTTGCTTATTTTTTAACATAATATTATGAATGAAAGCATTGACACACAGAAAAATGTATCTTATAAGTTGCAAATAATTCAACAATAGTTACTGCAATACATGTCTTACTAATTTGGATTTCAAAGATTATAAGAATGACAGTAAACAACTTCAACCAGCTAAATTACAAACACATTGATTACAGTACAATTAAATACAGTAAATCTCTTGCAAAAAAATAAATGTACACAATCAAATAAAAAATCAGGCAGCTTTGTAATTCTGTGCAGCAATAATAATAACTGCATGCCATGTATCACCATTTGGTTTGTATACTTACATCCCGGGGTCTCTGAAGAAACTTAATAACTTCATGGCAACAAAATAAATATATATGCAGACAGAAGAAAAGTATGAAAATTTCTGCTCAGTCTTGGTACAAATTTTCACTAGATACTTCAGTCTGCATCTATATCATAGATGTTTGAGACCTGAAAATGTTTCTGCAACCACACAGTTTCATTTGGCACAACCAAATATTCTTTTAATCCTTACTATGGAGTCACATATATTCTTTCATGGCTTTTAATATGCTTGATACATTCAGAAAATTTAACTAAATGAGCATGAATATTTCTTACCAAAGCTAACTTTTTATTTAAGGCACATGGAATATTAAATTATATTGCTGGACATTAGGTCATTCCGAGATATTAAGTTTAGTTATCTGTTTACTGTTCAGTACATCTTGTCAAATTTATGAACCTTGGATCCGCTTCCTTCTCTCTCTCTCTCTCTCTCTCTCTCTCTCTCTCTCTCTCTCTCTCTCTCTCTCTCTCTCTCTCTCTCTCTAATAACTCACTCATTCATTCCTTTCAAAATGAATGAATTATAAGTAAAAGTATGTTACTCTGCTCTGAATACAAATTACAAATCAATATTTTAACAAAATAATGACAGTATTATTTAATTAAATTGTTTAAAGCAATAAAATTTGTTTACTATTAGTTATTTTAAATTTCTTTTATTTATATAATTACCCTGACAAATATTTTTATTATTCTCAGTGTTCTTTCCTCAATAGGAAGGTACTACTGAAATAGTAAAAGTGTGTTCATTTTAAATATCAGTATCAGATTTCTTTGTTTTACAATATTAATTGAGTGACTCCCACTGCTCACCTGTTTATCTACTGTATTCTGCAGCTCAAGAACACGTGCCACATCAGAATCAGGTTCGATGGCACCATTAGAGAGACGCTGCGTGCAAGAAACAATGCTTACAACAACATCAAAAACATAAACAACCACCATTTCAGCTGAAACTATACATAATAAAAGCAGCTACACAGCAATACTGTCAATAGAAGGACAAGACAAGATACAACACAGACTGAATATGTTACTGGAATAAAAAACAAAAATCAAGCCAATACAGTAACATCATAATACAATTCAATATCTAAAATATTGGGTTGCACTGTACCATAGCAGCAAGCAACAAGTAGGTGAAAAATTATTCACCCACACTTGGAAACTCTAAATGTTTGGAAGGAAATGATAATTCTATAGAAATGTGAATTACAGACAGGAAAGACACATAACTGCCTTGAAAAGAGTGGTTGTAATGCAAGAGCAGAAATATATTGCCAAGGATCAACTATCGTCACTTTATGTCAATCTGTAGCATAGTCAGGAATAAAATCTTCAGTCTACTATTTCTATACTTCTGCAAAAAGGAGACAGTTAGATTTTCATCATGCTGTTCATACATGGATAATATTTCAGACTTTAATTGAAAATGTGAAATGCAGTTTCTGTATTACCAATAACAATATACTGCCAAACCATTACAATACAATGTTTAAAAAATTACTACAACCCGTTTTACACCACAGTCTCTCTCTCTCTCTCTCTCTCTCTCTCTCTCTCTCTCTCTCTCTCTCTCTCTCTCTCTCTCTCACACCAGCTTACATATACTGGTAAATAAAACATAAAAATTTGCTAAAGAATAATAGGTCTCAAAATTTGGATTTTAAATATGATTAGGTGTCGTAATGCTTCGGCCAGGGATGCTTTGTTTGGTGACTTTGCCGCTGGAGGCAATCACGCATGCCACGCGGGCCTCCAGCCTGGAGCGTCCCACTGGCCTGGGGAGCAGAATGGAGCCAGTGGGAGGCACCCCAACTTTCACCTACGCCATCGGCCACCACCGCACATACTGCCATCCAGCTTGACTTTAGGAATGTGCAGATAAATGGCGACAATGGACACAGGAAATATACTGTTTTCTCGAACCGAGAAGGAATGCAGAAGATAAAGACAACGTGCTTGAAACGTGGGAAAGATGCCAGTTTGTAAGTCTCATCTCAGTGCACAGAAAATTTCCACCAGGGACTGAGAGGCGTAGTCGTGAAAATGGCGATCAGCTATTAGATGACATTGCAAAAGCAACCCATCAATCACAAAGCCAAAGAGACGAAAAACTCGAGAAAAAGCTGTAGCTGGAGAGCTAGAGGACTTTGTTAGAAACCACCGAAGAAGAGACTCGGACTGTTGCCAGAGAAGTGAGACGACACGCAGGCAGCTGTCACCTTAGCCGACGAGGGACTCTGACGTCTCCGCATAGGGGTCGCGCCACGCCACACAGCCGCAGAGCCGGGGAGTGGAGAACAGGCGTGAGCTATGCTGCCGCGACCACCACAACCACCACCACCACCACCACAGCCACACTGCACCACGCCTATCCAACGCTTGACGCCCACATCTAGTTACTGTTGATGAAATAGGAAATTACTTCCCTTCCCCGTTCAAATTTGAGTCGTGTCCATGCCCAGGTAAATCAGCCCTGAGAGATTATTGTTACCAAATCTTTTAATAAATGAAACTAAATTACATGTGGTAACCCTCTGTGTAAACTGATTGTTCTCAAATCAATCCCTTGAATCAAATATCCCTACCACCCTAGTTCCATAATTACTCATACTATTTTTATTTAATTTTTCTGCATTGTGGGAGTTATTGAGGGAGAAGTTTAATTTACCACAGTGTGGAGTCTCACACCAATAATAAAGGAGGACAAGTACTACACAGAAGAGCTCAGGTCTCCTGGTCAATGAAACAAAATTGGAACAGCGAGTTCGCATTTCTTTTAAAGATATGAAATTTTATGTGCAGAGAGGAGTCGTGCATGAAAAGTTGTCTCGTGTTTCGAAATATAACAAATAGAGCATGTAACTAAGAATGCTTTGGCATCTAACTTTCAAAGAATATTCACCAGTTCTTTCCTCAATCCAAAATATGTACTCCATAAAATATAGTGATTTTTGAAATCTACCACATTTGTTCACACACTTTTCAACACTAACAATTTTTTAATTGGCTAATCTAGTTATGGCAAGGTAAAGCTATAGGAAATTACCTCATGTCACTAACTTGATATTTCCATCAAGCTCAGTTATTATAGGACAAATGTAGTAAAGTAAATGGAGTTAAATGCTGATTTAATAAATTATACAATCCCTTTATGGCATGGCACAATATACGTTGTCTGTACCTACATTCATACTCTGTAAGCCATGTCACAATGTGTGGCTGAGAGTAATGTGTGTACCATTGTCAGTTCCTTCTCCTATTCCAATCGTATACGGTTTGCGGAAAAAACATAGTATGCCTCCGTGTGAGCTCTCATCTATCTCATTTAATCCTTGTGGTCATTTCGGGATATATACATAGGAGGAAGGAACTTATTGATAATAAAAATTTCAACTTGGAGGTTATGATACAAAATATTTATTTAAAATGTAGCATATTGATTTCTTTCATTGACTGAACATCTGAAGTGCAGTTTCATCACATGTTCATTCAAAGAATGAAAACTAAATGTTACATTTCAAATACATATTTTATAACCACCAAGCTGAAATTTCTATTATTAACAATATTTTGGTGTTTTGGGCACACCACTCGCAATGTAGTTTTGATATTAGTTGACTCCTCGAGAAACGTATCCTCTCAGAACTTTTTGACAGAAGCCTGTACCATGATACAGAATGTCTCTCTTCCATTAACTGTCACTGAATTTCCAAATAACCCTATGACACTTTCACAATTACTCAATGAGCCGATAAAAAAAGTGTGCTGCTCTCCAATGGATATTTTCTGTCTTCTGTCAACCATATCTGGTACATATCCCATACTGGTGAGCAATGCTCTAGCATTGGCCAAAGAAGTGTTTTGTAACCTACTTCCTTTGTTAACAGATTACAGTTCCTGCAGATCCTTCCAACGAATCTCAGTGTGGCATATGCCTTACCCAAAATTAATTTTACATGGTCATTCCATTTTAAATTGGTTATGTCCACTTCCAGATATTTTATGGAAGTACCAGCTACCTGTGTTTGTTCTACTTTTGTGTTGTTATAAAACAAAGAATCTTTCTTTCTACTGAAACAGAGCACTTTACATTTGTTTATTTTGAGGGGAAATTGCTTTTCATTGCACCGTGTATCAATGTTCCAGATGCTCCTGCATTTTGCTACCATTTACCAGTGCTGAGATTTCTCAATATACTACATCACTGGCAAAAAGCCTCATTGAACTAAGAGGTCATTTACATACGTTGTGAAAGGCAACAGTCATATAAATTCCCTTGGGGCACCCCAGTAATCACATTTATGTGAGAAAACTTCTACTCCCCATTGTGCTTGCACTTTGTTCATCACATGGTGAATGGTTACAGAAAAACACGTCTACCTGGTAGCCTGTATCTACTGCCCTCTGGGTCTAATGGATGAATGTCGCAAGCTGGGTTTTACATGATCATTGCTTTTGGAACTTGTGTCGACTGCTACAGAGGAGATTTCCAGTCTCCACATGTGTCATAATACCCAAGCATAAAACATGTTCCAATATTCTGCAACTGAGGTCAGATATATAGGCCCACAGTTTCATGCGTATGTTGAGGACCCTTCTTGAAATCAGGAATGATCTGTGATTATAGCCATAAATATATCGACCACCTGACAGGAACAAATATCAATACCTAAATTTAATAGGAGACACAAAAAAATTCATAGCGGTTAATTTTGGATATCTCACAGGCCAAATAAAAAATTACAATTTCAGCCAAAATGGATGGTAGAATTTTAAAAAATACTGAGATTTCTGCTCAAACCAATACTGAATATCAGTGTGACTGGATCAAATGATAAAATTCACCAAACAGTGCTGTACTCCCATGCATTAGACATTGTAATACAACACAAAGTCTTCAAAGTCTGAAGGTCACATACTACAGCAACTAGAAAATAATGATTGGAAGGACACAATACTTTTTCAAACATATAAATGAATTCAACTCAAAAAACCATAGGAAAAAAAAAAAAAAAAAAAACACTAACACCAAAAGTCAATTCTAGAATTTCTTGAGGCTTTCAAGTCTATCACTGGGCATAGGAGGGGAGGGGACTGCACTTACTCAGTAGTCATAAGGAACATAAGTGACACTATTGATTGTGGGATACAAAAACCACTGAATATATACTTTGAATCTGTGAATTGTGAGATAAAAGTTAGAAGATTGTGGAGAAAAACCATTAAAATAATTAATGTTCACTTACTCAGTAACACTTAGGTTAGTACAAACCTAAGCTAAATTGTAAATGGAGGGAACACTTATCACAATATCAGTATGAGCGTTCTGAGAATTATGAACATTGCATTGAACAATATCATAATTTGGCAGCATAATGTATATTGGCATATCAAATAATTCCCGTGAAATAATATAAAAAAAACTAAATACTTAAGTTTATTTTATATGAAGGAGAAAATATATAGTCAACTAAATTCAAACAGACAGAACAATCCACTCTTCTTCATTGTAAGAAAGGTACACTCAGGATATATTTTCTGTATTACAGACAGATTGTATCATGCTTACTTCAATTAATTTAGGAATATCTAAAAGTTATGTCTTATCTAGAAACTTTTATTACATTCATGTCTACCACATTTTCATCCAATAACATGTAAACCCTGTAGCACTTACAGGTATCCATGCAAAAAGGCAATTCAAAACCAACTTTAGACAACTGATTTAGTATGACGAGATGCATAAAATTTCACATGCATTACTTGTTTTAACATAGAGCTACTGGTACTATAAATATGCAAACTACAGCAATTAAAAATCAGCAAGAAATAAACAGAATGAACATTTATTGCTAACTGAGAACAGTTACATGTGGATAATTAGATAGTGTTCCCTTCTAGGAAAACACAGCTAAATGAAAACAAACAAGACTTAACTTCCACACGCTTAATTACACCAACAGGATTACACTTGTCTGGCTAATTAAATCAGTGAACTTAATTTGAACGAAAGGTTTCTCTTCATTGGTTTTTAAAAGGCCCACAGCAGTTCCTAAAATAAGTTTTCCATCTACTCAGAATTAGTACAGAATCAAATTAGACATGATTTCCAGAAACAATAATACAAGAAAGTATTTACACGCTTAAAAACAAATGTCGTGGGGTAACCAAATTAAAGTAGCATTTTAACAAAACAAACACCAAGTTGACTTTGAAATAATTACAAAAGCCAGAATATAAATTTATTGCAAACATTGATTAAAAAAGTAAGATCAGAACAGAATTTAATGTTTACTTTAATCACTCACCAACACAAGACATTACCTTAGTAAGGGCACCATGGGCCGTGGCTTGATCACCCTTATGGTCTTCATCTTGTTGACCGTTTTCCTTTGGTCTACTACTCTCATCAGCTGGAACACGACCTAATTTGTACTGCTGCAACTGAAATGGAGATAACACATATATACACTAAGTAAACTCCCAAAACACAAATCCAAAATCTGTAAATTACATAAAATGTATTAAAAGCTAGTTTTAAAATAGTCTTCTGCAGCTTCTTGTTCACAGAAATGTCAACATTTCTAGCATGTCAAGGTGGCAGTGCTGTGGTACCTTTATGAGTTTCATACATAATTAAGTGTGCACCCTTTATACACTCACTGATCATTCAGTGTCACAATTTCTGTCCAGAATCTGTACGTTTCTCTTAATTTCAAGCTGCACATTTTAATCATCATCATAATCATCATCATCATCATCAGAGACTAATTATGCCTTTCAGTGTTCAGTCTGGAGCATAGTACCTCTAATAAAATTCCTCCATGATCCCCTCTTCAATGCTAACATTGATGCCTCGTCTGATGTTATGCCTTTTACTTCAAAATCATTCTGCACCGAATCTAAGTACTTTCATCTTGGTCTATCTCGACTCCTCCTACCCTCCGCTGCCGAGCTCGTGAGTCTCCTAGGTAAACTTGCTTCTCCCATGCGTGTAACATGGCCCCACCATCTCAGTCTGTTCGCTCTAACTGCTTTATATATGGTGTTCATTCCCAGTTCTTCTTTGATTTCCTCATTATGTACACCCTCCTGCCATTGTTCCTATCTATTAGTACCTGCAATCATTCTTGCTACTTTCATATCTGTAACCCCTACCTTGTGAATAAGGTAACATGTAGCCACCCAACTTTCACTCCCGTACAACAAAGTTGGTCGAAAGATAGAGCAGTGCACTGCCAGTTTAGTCTTGGTACTTACTTCCTTCTTGCAGAAGAGAGTAGATCTTAGCTGAGCACTCACTGCATTTGCTTTGCTGCACCTCGATTCCAGTTCTTTCACTATGTTGCCATCCTGTGAGAAAATACATCGCAGGTACTTGAAACTGTCTACCTGTCCTAACTTTCTTCCTCCTACTTGGCACTCAATCTGTTTAAATCTCTTTCCCACTGACATTACTTTCCTTTTGGAGATGCTGATCTTCATATCATAATCCTTGCACCTCTGATCGAGCTCTGAAATATTAATTTGCAGCCCTTCAATCGAATTGGCCATTACAACTAAGTCGTCCGCATATGCGAGACTGCTTATTTTGTTTTCACCTACTTTAATCCCACCCTGCCAGTCTACTGTTTTCAACATATGATCCATGAATAGTACGAACAACAGTGGTGACAGGTTACAGCCTTGTCTTACCCCTGAAACTACCCTGACCCATGGGCTTAATTTGCCATTTACTCTAACTGCTGCCTAACAGTCTACGTAAAGCCCTTTAATTGCCTGCAGAAGTTTGCCTCCTATACCATAATCTTGTAGAACTGACAGCAGCTTCCTCCTAGGAACACGGTCATAAGCCTTTTCTAGATCTATGAAGCATAGATACAACTCCCTGTTCCACTCATAACACTTTTCCATTACCTGCCGTAAGCTAAAGATCTGGTCCTGACAGCCTCTAAGAGGCCTAAACCCACACTGATTTTCATCTAACTTGTCCTCAATTAATACTCAGACTCTCCTTTCAACAATGCCCAAGAATATTTTGCCTACAACGCTAATTAAAGAGATACCTCGATAGTTGTTACAATCTTTTCTCTTCCCATGTTTGAAAATTGGCGTGATTACCGCCTTCGTCCAGTCAGATGGAACCTGTCCCGATTCCCATGCCTTCTCAATTATCCTATGTAACCATTTGAGACCTGATATTCCACTGTATTTGACAAGTTCGGGCTTAATTTCATCCACCCCAGCCGCTTTATTGCACTGTCATCTACTGACCATTTTCTCCACTTCCTCAAATGAGATCCTGTTTCCATCGTCATTCCTATCCCATTCTACCTGAAAGTCTGACCCATCATTGAGGGTTTCACCTACATTGAGCAATTTTTCAAAATATTCCCTCCATCTGTTCAAGGCATCCACAGGATTGACTAGCAGTTTTCCTGAACTGTCCAACACACTTGTTAATTCTTTCTTCCCTCCCTTTCAAAGATTGCTAATTATGCTCCAAAATGGTTTTCCTGCGGCTTGACCCAGAGTTTCTAGCTTATTTCCAAAGTCTTCCCATGATTTCTGCTTGGAGTCTGCAATTATCCGTTTGGCTTTGTTTCTTTCTTCAGCATAACTTTCTCTGTCTGCCCGATTTCTAGTATGGAGCCATTTTTGAATAGCCTTCTTTAATGTGTACGAAAATGTTTACATGGAACAAGTGTTATCAATCTCCCTTTGTTTTATTTAAGCTCACTGAACACATGATTGATACAGTCTGATATTACAATTTATCACAAAGATGCTTGCATGCCTTTCAATTTGTGCATTCTTCATTCACTGTGACCAGTTGTAAACTATGAACATTCCAACACGAGGCCACATATAATGAAAGTTAAATTTTCTAAGTACTTTTGTCACTGGAGACGATATGATACTTGCTTTCTTTGCATTTACTTTTTCTGGTAATTCTTGTGCATATCACACCTATATTTTCTGCACAGATGTGAGCAACAACTTCATACTACGGACCCCCATTTTACATTCTCTTTAAATGTATTTCTTTAAATGTTTCCAGTTGAATACTATTAATTTAACACACTGAACATTTTTAATGTTTTCCAATATATTTACAGCTTTTGCCTCTGGCACAGTACTTACAGTGCGTATACCTTTAAGAATCATTGTCCTTTAATTCAAGGCTCACCTAAATTGGTGTAAGACCTAAAATACAAAATTGCAGAGGTCATTGGTTCCTAAACTTACACACTACTCAAAATTAATTGACCTAAATTATGCTAATGCTAAGGATAAATTACACAAGTATTCTTGCCCTAGGGAGGACATGAGCTTCCAGCAGGACTCAGAGACATCAAGGTTCCATTAAAGCATGTGGTCATAAATCTTATCTATAGGATGATATTAAATCAAGTCAGTCTGCAGAACAGATTAAAATGTATCACTCTTAGGTCTCTCTTTACAGAGACTCCACTTCAGCACCTTCCTCCCCCCCCCCCCCCCCCCAATTCTAGAAGGTAATGTGACTGAGGCTTGTTATCCACCTGTTTAGTAATGAGATGTTTAGACCATCAAAGCATGTTTGCCTTCTGTTACAATCACTTATGTCAACTTGCTTCAAGAAAGTAAAATTGTGATTTAAGCTGCCTCAATGTAAATATGTTGTCTTTTCTGTGAGAGAGAAATATAATATTAATAAAAGGTGACAGGAAAGCGGAACCAAGACTAAATTATCTGGAAAGTACAAGGTTGATAACTGGACAATTACAGAGGTAAAAGAATAATTAAAGACAAGTATTACTCTACCCTGATGGTTCGATAAGTAGTAAACTGTTGAGGTGCCTACACACACAGATCTAGATGATGCTTTCCACATGTGATTTACACATAAAAGACCAGAAGAAAAACATACCTCTGCTCACTCTTCATGAAAAAGAAATTCAGTTTCTTTATTATTCATTGAGGATAAATGAATCTCACTCCTGAGATGGGAGGTTGTTCTGCTTATAATGGAAAAATTTAGGGGTTGTCCGATATCATTGGTGAGCAGTTTTGTTTGTTTGTTTCATTTTTACTTCAAATCCAACTACAGGGCTAGTGCCACAAAAAGAGTGAGTGTAATTGTGTCCATAAATTCAGATATTATTCTCATTATTGTCCCTCATTTCTAATGTTTTATACATGCCTAGCACCGTGCTGCTGAGAAACTTTCCTAGTGTGTGGTATTGTTTAACCACACTGTCTCGATTCGGTAGATTGAGTGTTGGTACCTTTGTTTATATTTCACATAGATTGTTATTGTTGTTGTTGTGTTTTTAAAGGAGACTAAACTACTATTGTTGCAGTTGTTTGGATGTTTTAGGGGGACAAAATTGCAGAGATTATCAGTCCCCCATTCCATCACTGGGTGTCACAAGAAGAGGCATAAATATGGAAAAGAGGCCAGATTTAAAATAGCAAAGGGGAGGAAAATCCCCCTGAGTCAGTAAAAGAACAACAAGTTGACAAGAAACAACAGAAAATGAGACAATCACACAAACAGCGAACAACGAACAACGGCAAGAAACAGAACGAAAATGCCAATGTTCGTGGTTAAATCACCATGTGGGTAAAAAGAGGAAAAGACAACTACGCGGCAACACGTGCAAACCTCGTATCAGAGGACATGAGACAGGAGGAATACATACAGTGTACTGAAACAAAGCTTTTAACAGAGTGGTAAAAACCACCTTCCCGAATAAAACCTAAAAAGAATCGGCCATTTGCGTGTCACGTAAAACATCGGATGAAAGTGCAGGAAAATTAAAACTTCACCACAGAGCACCTAAAATTGGACAGTCTATCAAGATGTGGGCTACCTTCAGGTGGGAGTCACAGTGACATTCAGGCGGGTTCTTGCCACAAATGAGATGGCCATGTGTTAGCCAAGTCTGGCCAATGTGAAACCAGGTGAGCACTACAGGGTCCCAGCAGGAAGCCGTGGTCTCCTTTACAGCACCGAGTTTGTTGGGCTCAGTCAAGGTACGCCACTCAGTAACCCGAAGCTCCGAAACCTGACGGCGCAGCACCGACCGGAGATCAGAAGCTGTAAGGCCGATATCCAGAATGAACTCACGAACAGCCTGTCGCCATGTTCATTGCCCGGGATACCGACATGACCCGAAGACCAGAGGAACACCACCGACTGACCCGACCGTTCAAGGGCTGAAAAGGTCTCCTGTATGGCTAACACCAGTGGAGAATGCAGGTAGCACTGGTCCAGAGCTCACGGGCTGCTCAGGGAGTCACTACAGATAAGGAAAGACTCACCTGAGCAGGACCATACATGCTGGAGTTCATTAAATGGCCACCAGCTCCACAGTGTAAATACTGCTGCCAACCGGCAAGGAGCACTGTTCCACCTTGGTCGCCACGAAAATTCGTGAAGCCAACACAGCCCTCTACTGTGGAACCATCCGTAAATACCTGGTCATGTCCAGGGAATGCTGCAAGAACAGTAAGGAACTGACATCGAAGTCCAGCCGAGTACACCGTCTTGGCACGCACCATGGAGGTGTATGTGTGTGGGCCCAAAAAGGCGAAGGTAGAGGGAAAGATCCTAGTTCCAACATAAGGGCCCGGACACAGAAGGCAATCGTGTGACCTAATCAAGGTGGTCGTCATTGGGGGACGAACGACCAAGTCAGAAAAAAAAACCAACGATGGTTCAGATGGTCTGGTGAGCTATGCACATTGGCTGCATAGGCTGAGAGCAGTTGGTGGCAGCAGACCTGCAAAGGTGGGACAGCTGCATCCACAAGTAGACTGTCAACGGGGCTGGTACGGAAGGCACCTGTCACAATGCGAACCCCACAGTGGTGGATGGGGTCCAACAGGCGTAATGCCAAAGGTGATGCAGGCAAGGACCCAAAGTCGAGCCGTGACTGTACCAGCACTGTCGCCGGCTGCTGGCCGCTGGCCGGCCGGCGCAGCAACAGGCCATGCCTGCTCGCTACCCCTCCCCGCGCTCCGGCGCAGCGCGGTCCGTTGCCGAGACCGCCTTTCTCCCCCTCCCCGCGCCCACCCGCAGAGGCAGTTAGCGCGTTCACCGCCGCGTCCCCCGCCTCATCCCTCTCGCCACACACCTGTGGACCGGTCCTATTAAACCCCGCGGCGGCGGTTCCTTTTTAGAAATGCTTCGAACCCTTCCTTCTTAGAAATGGTTCGAACCCTTCGAGTCGCATCGCATCCGGTGGTCCGATGTCAATAGGTTGTCAGACACCTATGCTTCACTCAGGCGAACTGTGTCAATGGGCTACCCCGCGAAAACACGCCTTTTGAGAATATGTACACAGAAAAAGTCCCCGAAGACGCTCGGAACCCATTCTCAGCAAACACATGCGATCTATAGACAATGCGTCCGCTCAATAACATACACTGCGGATTTCAGCCCACCCACTTGGTTTCGCATATTCTTAGAAATACCTCCGACCCGCGGCGGTGACAGCCGACATCATCTCCTTCACCCCTTGACAGCGGACTCAAAGTGACAGCCACTGTAGGCGCTACCTACACTCCTCCTCCCAGATTATCGGTGAACACCTCACACGCTTCCGCGAAAAGAATACCCACACACGTGTTAAGCATAACACGGAAATTCCCTGAAGACGCTATTCAACCATGAAATTCCAAAGCATCCTTTGAAAATATGTTCATATAAAAGAAACACCGCTATTCGACAAGGAAAAACCGCGAAATCTCGAGCATTCCCATCTCCGACCATCGCTTATACACCACCAGGTGGGAGTTGTGGCGGATGTGTGTCTTCGCTATAGCCGGGAGGTCCTCCCAGCTGTTGCGCTTTGGGACTCGGCACCGTCGCGTTTCAGCCGAATGTTTTGTCATATGCAGGATTCGAATCAATGCTCCTATCTCTATACCACAAGGCACGAAGAACGCATCTAGAATCTCGCCTATATGGAGGTTATTTAGTCAAAACCATAATTTGGAGAACGTCCTGGAGTCTTGCTAGGGGATAATCCGCTGGTTGTGGTGTGAATTTTGTGATCCGTGACCTGATTTACCCTAAAACGAGAGAGAGAGAGAGGTCCATTTGCTGCATTTGAGCACTTACTTCGTCATTGGTTCGACAACAGGGGTATTACAATATACGATTACCGGATGGATAGTGTTTTTGATCTTGAGCAAAACTGTTTAAGCCATCCCCCGTTAAAGAAATTACATCGCTACGTGCAATTAATGTCTTATGTGCGCGAAAGGAAAACTGGAAATGGCGGATATCGAGACCAAGAGAAGGAAGCTAGAATATATGGCTAAAGCAACTGCCATAAAGGACGAGTACAATTTAATGCTGGAGAAAGACGAAGCTATGGCGTATGTGTAAGCCAGGCTTAAAATGAGGGTGTGGAGAAATCAGGCTACGACTGGAACTTATATTTGATTTTTACAGTAAAAAGTCAGGGAGAATGGTCACGCGTCGGTGTACTGACCGAAAATAGCGGAACACATGAAAAATGTATAGCATTCTCGTTTGGGGAAGCGACTACATTGTATCCAAATGTGGGGGAGTGGGGCAGTCATTTGCAGAGTTAAAAACGGATGGAATAACAAGCAATCGTTTGCAATAATCGTAAAACCTAGTGTTCCATACGGAAATTACCACAGGAGTTGGTAACATAGCGACGCATAGTGCTATAACCAGGAAATAATGGGAAAAGTTAAAATTCCCCGATTGTTCTCGTCTAGAAGCATTGTCAGAAGGTGCAGAGCTATAAACGACTTGGAATGCAGAAGGAAACGAAGATAAGTAATGGAGTTCGAGAACATACCTTTCCTGTACCTTTCGAACTTCTGGCTGGAGCGGAAATAGGAGACGCCGATATGGATATAAAACTACGAGTTACAGCGGATAAAATTAAAGTTACACATAACAAGAATAATAAAGAACGAGTTGTATTCTGTGTCTAGATGTAAATAACCTTATTTCCTGTATGTAGACATATGTGCTAAATGTAGTAAAAGTATTGTGCTGTACAATTTGTGTTCTTATTTACTATCTATGGAAGCATGAGATTAAAGGTACTAGCTCTGTTGTGCGAGAGGATTAGTGTAGGATGTACGAATCTCCCAGTTTTTGCTTAGTATGAGCCTCATTTGGACATCCACCGAGTACAAGAAGAAGTGGTTAGGGTTAAGTTTTTACAGTATTTGTCGGTAATATGCATGTGTGCTGTTGTCTCTTTCTGGCTTGTAAAGGCTGTCTTTATTGGGATGATGGTGTATTAAGAGCTGCAGCATTTCGATCTTTTTTTTATTTTTATGTCTGTTGTTACAATCAATGTAATTCTATCTTCGTAAAAATAGCTCTCGTGTATTCGGAATCTGGTGCGGCCAGGAAAAATTAAACCTTGGGAGGAAAAGTTCCGAGGGAGCCCTTCCTTGCGAGAGGAGACAGAGATGACAGTTGTTTCTCTGGCTAGGGGCTGTGGACTGATGGCCCTACAGGTGGAAGTCGTGTTGCTCCCAAGTAGGGACCTTGGGAGCAACCGAAGTTGAGGTACCCCCAAAACACCAAGGGGGGTGATAGAAATGGGGCTGGAGGGCCCGCTATAAAAGACGAAGCAATAGGAAGTCTTAGCATGGATGGCGGAGGTGATGGTGACAGTGATGCAGCTGTGGCATAGGATGTTTTCATGCACACAAGTTTTGTATACTTTTTCTTTGCCTCCGAGTTCGACAACCAGTCCAGGGTCTTGCATTTCACGATTTTACACTCCTTATGAAGAACCGTGCATTCTTGCGAGCAAGAAGAGTGGTTCTGCTTGTAGTTTACACATACAGAAGGAGGGGCACAAGGGACATCTGGGTGTGATGCACGTCCATACTCCTGACATGTACAGTTGGCTTCACATCGGGAGGACATGTGCCCAAACCTCCAGCACTTGAAGCAGCGCATAGGGGGGGGAACGTAGGGCTTTACGTCGCAGCGGTAGACCACCACCTTGACTTTCATCGGCAATGAATTGCCCTCGAAAGCCAAGATGAATGCACCAGTGGCTACCCTTTTGTTCTTCGGACCACTATAAATGCGCCGGATGAACTGTACTCCTCGCCTCGTTAAGTTCTTCCGTAGCTATTTGTCAGCCTGCAATAAAAGGTCCTTATGTAATATAATTCCCTGGAATATGTTTGAGCTCTTATGGGTAGTGAGGCTAACGAGAAACATCACCCAGCTTGTCACAGGCAAGCAATGCCCGTTACTGGGCTGGGGACAACGTCATTATCAGGACAGATCCTGATCTCATCTTAAGACATCCCTTCTACCTCCCAGAACTTGTCCTCAAGGTTTTCCACAAAAAACAGAGGCTCCGTGGTCATGAACGATTCGCCATCTGTTCTAGTACACACTACGTAACGGGGAGGGGGGGCATATGCCTCATCTTGTTGACGAGCCCTGCGTTCTTCCCATAGTGTGGCCATGGAAGGAAACCTGTGGGGGTCATATGTTGCAGCATTAAATTCGGTTCGTCCACGCTTAGAGACACCAGTTTTGCGTCTGGCTTAGCTATGATTTGCTCATTTCATCGTGGTCCCACGAGCAGCTAGATAGAGGTTTGTACCGTCCTCACGACCTGGGTGATTAAGCCTAGATCCCAGGGCTCAAACGTACAACGTTCCACCGTCGCGCCGAACGATGGTCATTGAAGCATGCACAGAGCTCACGGTGTGGCGGACTGTAGACGCGACACAGTCCACAGCTCGGGGCCCCGTGTTCGCCAAGTCCTTAATCAGCAAATTAATGCTGAGCCCCTGAGGGGTTTCGCATAGATATGGGACATCAAACTTCAAATTGCCTCTTATTTAATTAACATATTGTGGCATTATTTAGAATTTGATTTAAAATGGTCAAGTCTAGCAGGGAGGGGCCTATGTGAACTCTTTAGATTTAAAAATCCTATTTTATTTTTAATTGATGCTTTTTACGCTGTTTTTGGTGTTAATGTTTCTCATTCAATGTTATATTACCTTGCCGTGATGGATGGGCTTACGTAACTAAAAGGATCACACCTGTATACCCAGACACACTGAGTAGTACAGTTTAACATCTAACTTACACCTTACGCATTTTTGTACGATTCATCTGTAATTTGTAGTCAACTGCTATTAAATTATGATGCTTACAGTGCCACCTACTGATCAATTTTCACACTATTATTTTTCTTTTGGCATATGTTTTTCTCCCTTCTCCAATAACACACTGGACTCGCATTCGGAAGGATGGTAGTTCAAATCCACCATCGGCCATCCGGATTTAGGTTTTCCGTGATTTCCCTAAATCACTCCAGGCAAATGCCGGGATGGTTCATTTCAAAGGGCACGGCCGATTTCCTTCCATATCCTTACCAAAACATTACGAGCGTAAGCTCCGTCTCTAATGACCACGCTGTCGACGGGACGTTAAACTTCCAGCTTCCTTCCAGCCTTCCCCAATTATATTCTGTTGTAATTTGACATCATTCTGACCAGTGTTGTTATTTGTACAGCATTTTGAAAGTGTCACTATAGTTATAATTTACTCCTACATCATCACATTCGATCACTGTGACAGGTAACATAACCTTTTGTCAAAATTCCAAATTTACTGTATTCTCTTTCATCAAACAAGGTGACTCATGGCTAGCATACTTTACTCACATTCAGGAAAATAACAAAAACCCACATACGCCCATACAGATTGAGGGTCTCTGTGATTTCCATAAATTGATCTAGGCTAATTCTGGGATGACTGCTTTGATAGAGCACTCTTTCCCACCTTTGGAACATTCAAAGGTACTTCAGTTCTTATCACCACAATGATGAAGATACGTAAATACTAGTCTCCTTCCTTCCGTATCCTCTTTCAATACAAAGACGTTTCACCCGTGACAGAGAGAAGCTTCAGGTCTTCTGTGCTATTTTAAGAAGGATATCAGTGCTTCCTGACATTTTTGCCCCAGTGTTGAACTCCGATCTCTTTTTTCTCTTTTTGCAAATGTTCAAATGTTTGTAAATGTATCGGACCAAACTGCGTGGCCATCAGTCCGTAGCTT
This sequence comes from Locusta migratoria, assembly GCA_026315105.1. NCBI lineage: Eukaryota > Metazoa > Arthropoda > Insecta > Orthoptera > Acrididae > Locusta > Locusta migratoria. The sequence goes on along the minus strand of CM048755.1, from coordinate 447,801,057 downwards.
ACAAACTACTTAAACCTAGAGAAAACTAACCTAAGGACAAACACACACACCCATGCCCCAGGGAGGACTGGAACCTCCACGGCGAGCAACCGCGCGCTCCGCAGCGAGACGCTTTAGACCACTCGGCTACTCCACCGCGGCTCTCTTTTTGCTTTCATGAGAATTAGTTATGTATATTTTCTCCACTTCATTATTTCATATACATTATCATGAATTTTCATATAAATCAATGACGACAAATGTCAGTTTGTGACAGATAGATGAAAATCACAAATGGAATAATTTTGAAGTGGATTATAAAAGGAAGGAGAAAACATTGACACATATTGGTTCCGGAATTCATATGAAAGAAACATTATTTAGAAAAAAAAAACCTTACTTACTTCTTCTTTGGTAGTTGAAAGCTCCTCTTCCAGGGCTGCCACCCTCTCAAGAGCAACCCGCAGTCGTTCTCTAACCTGCAAATACAGAGCAATATTTCAGAATTTCTGCAAATACAAAAGTATGATTGCAGTAGTTGCACATTTGTGATAGAGAGACCATAAAGGCTATATAGTTTTTGAAACTGTAGCAATAATTCAAGCGCAGTCTGCGATTCGTTAGCTGAGTGGGTGACAACATGCCTGATCCCCTTATGAAGCAGAAGCCGCGAGAATTCGGTGTTTTTTGGAGGAGATTACTATTAGCGTTACAAGTAGTAGTGAAGAAAGTGAAGCATCACCAAGTAGCTTTTGGGTGGCGGGGAAACTAAGTACACAAAAAGTGTCAAAGAACATACGACGATGTGAGAAGAAAGTGTTCTGCAGTGTGTACAAAGGCGTAACATTGGACCTGGTACAATGTAGCTAATCATCCTCTAGCTGGAAACTGCACAGTAACACCTGAAGTAGAAGCTACAGTGCCTGTGGCCGTAAATGAGTTTCAAACAACAGCAATTTTTGAGTCAACTGCGGGAGAGACTAATTCTTACGCTAACAGTTGACACATTTAATGCACACATTGCTATCTGCATACTCATTTCACAGACAAGACAACTGGTCAAAGAGAAAAATAAATGAGACTCCAATATATTCCAAAAGAATGTCACAGAGAAAATTCACTTCTAATAAAAAATAAAGAAAAAAAGAGAAACATCCAGCTTTATCACCACTGCTGTTCATTCTTATGATGTCCAGTCACATTAGACCTGTACATACCACTACTATTGACACCTCTCTATGCTGATGATGTCACGTTGGCTGAGGAGCGCAAGTCTGCTCTCCAGCACCAAACACAAGACTCGAACGACCGACTTGCGCAATACGGGCAAGCAGCTGAACAAGAAGGAAACCGAGTACATGGCATCCGACCCAAGAGAAGCTGGAACCATTCACAGTAGTTGCCAAAATCTACCACGAGTCACCAAATTTAAGTAACTCGGTTTTACAATCAGTAGTGAAGGCCAAGTCACAGACAAGGTCAATGCAAGGACACAGGCAGCAGCCTGTAGGAAATGCCAAATGACAACAGGAGTGACCTATGAACGACCACCTGAAGTCAAAGATCTACTGGGCTGTCATATACCCTGTCGCTCTCTATGGTGCCGAGTGTCAGCCAGCAACAAAAGAAACAGAACCGTGACTGAGTCGTGGAGACGAAGATGTTTCACTCAACTGGATCACGTTGCAAATGACACATTCAGGAAACGTTTTGGGATTGCACCCACCCAAAAGAAAATGCAGGAAAGTCGTCTGCGGTGGTTTGGACACGTGCTGTGCGTTGTTGACAATTCTGTAGCAAAGTCAGCTTACTCAGTGGAAGTCTTTGGAAGGAGACCAAAGAGGGTGACCAAGGCCGATACCCTGCACAACGACCTGAAAGCCCACCATCAAACAAAATTCAGGCAGTGAATCGACTCAACGTACCCCAAAGGAAAAGAAAAAGATTTCAATGGCAAATATCTTCCCAAAGTATCGTGGGACATCTCAAAATTCAGTATCAGCTATTCAAAGAATTGTAAGAAATCTTAAGTTTCCCACTTTACACACAGTTACACTCATGCCAATGGAAAAACTTGCTGATCAAGGATTTGGGAGTGGGATGTTAAGGTTCCGTAACTGGAGGTCAGGCGTGGCAAGTGCCCAGCACAAATGCTGTCAGTTTATAATTACTTTTTAAATATTTATATAAAATGAATATATAAGAAAGGCAAATTTCAAGTCGAAGTTTCAGTTTCTCATGGAAAACTAAAAATATTGCATTTGATGTATTTTCACATGTAAATACCAAAGCCATGCTGATAGTCTTTGAAGGATTAGTAAATCACGAACTTGTGCCGCAGAAAGAAACTATTAATCGACGGTTACGAGAAAATGTGAGACGGAAATGTCCTGAAATAATTCATGGCTCTTCAATCACGATAAGGCACCCGCACATTCAGCCCTACTCGTTGAGTGACTGCTGCACAAAAAATTGAATGAACATGCAGCCTCGCCAATCCGTAGTCTCCAGATCTCGCCCCCTACGGACTTTTTTCCGAAGCTGAAAACCCCACTGAAAGAACCAAGATCTGCAACGGTAAACAAGATAAAAAAATAAATAAGACTGCAGAGGGCGCTTTTAGCGAACCAGCAAGATGTGTACCATGTCTATTTCAAGATGTGCAAACGACACTGGGAGCAGCTTATTAACTGCCGAAAAGACTATTTAGAAGGAAATCATATGCACAAAACGGAAAAGGTAATAAGACAAAAGCTGTGGAATTTTTTTTAAGAGACTCCAAAAGAATGTACAAGACTTACAATTTTCTGTGTGATAATTATCAATGATTCATCATTAACAAGAACAGTCAAAACTTTTATATGTTTTAATCTACATTTTAAGCATTGATAAAGGTCACACGTATGGCTCGATAGCACAGTGATGGAGTGCCAGACCATGAATTCATAGGTTGTGGGTTGGATCCCGTCAGGTCCTAGGTTTTTGTCACTATCCACTTCTTTCACCTTTGGCAATTTTTCTGGCGTGACAAATGCGGAGTAGAAACGTGGTTCTAAATCCAGGTTAAACTGAATGTCTCCCAGTGGCGGCGCGTCCTGTGTGTTCAATGGTTCAGTGAACCTCGGGAAAAAAGCTCGTCGTGAAAAAAAATAATAAAGTAAAAAGTGTTATTAAACTACCATTCTTCGTTTCGTTCTTCTATCAGATCATTTTATATACACATTCAAAGTATTTTTATCGTATGAGAAACGTTTTACGTCGCGGAGATAACGTATACGAGTCGTAGTGCCGCCGCTTAATATAAGCGGCAGTGGCCGCAGCGTTGCAATGTGCATGTGCGGCAGCGGGGAGGGGCGAGAGGAAACGCCCCTTTAACATTAACGTTGGAGCTGCTGGAGACACCAGCTCCTGGCTATTCGAGCTCTGGCAGTTACGCACGAATAGTCGCGAAGCAAGACAATGGAGCTACTGCGCACCTCGCATTGCGCATCGGCAAATCCTCCATTAAGGCAACATCCGCCATTCATACATGTTTGTGGCACACTGAAGATTCATCAAAAACACGTCATATTTGGTAAAATATCTCATAACTATAAATTAAAGACGCATGAACTGTAAAAGCCTTCAGAAGATCCGATCATGAATAATAATGAAGTTACTACTCTCCACCTAACAAGAAGAGCCGTGTGGTTAGCGCCATCGCGTGCGCCGTCGAAGGTAGTGGGTTCGAGACCGTCTACAAGCAATTTTTTTAAACCAAATAATCTTTTTAAGAGATATGGGAACAACAATGACTTTTGTATTGTTACTTGCCACATATCTTTGGACATTTCAGCAAATTTGTCGCGAATGAGGGTAAATGCCATAAATTTTATACTCTTCGTCGTAACAAATATTTAACTTGTTTGAAAAGATATGGGGGAGAGCAGCCTTTGCGCATGTGAAAGATTAGGAGGGGTGCTATTTGCAGTGTCACGGACCCGAAGGTTTCTCACGTTCAGTATCTTTTAGAAAGAAATTACTCTGCTTTAAGCTTGGAACAAAAGTGTGAAAAAGTAGCTTGGTAGGCTGACGCCGAGGTAAGACATTCTGCAGATCTTTTAACGAAAATATATCTAGGAGGAGAGGGGGGGGGGGGCAAACCAGAGCGCTTTCCCCCAGCGTCACTCTCGGAGGTGCGCCATATTGTCTCTTTGGACGTCGAGCGGTGGGGGGGGGGGGGGGGCACTATCAAGATCCGGCACTCAAAGAAGTGAACCCCAGTCGTGTGGAGCACTAGGCGCCACTGATGCCTCCCTGTAACTGGCTCGGCAAGTCACTTCGAAGCTGTGTGGAAGGCAACAGCATTGCACCTCCAAACAGGACCGTGCCTAGTAAAGTGAACTGAAGGAAGCGCAGAGGGCAGGTTAGGGATGGGAAAAACCGACCGGTTAAAACCGATACCGGTATTTTAGTTTTGAATAACCGGTTTTTATCGGTATTTATTTGGTATCGGTTGTAACCGGTTTTTTTAGTTATTGCCAAGAACCGGGTAAAAAACCGGTATGACTACTTTCTGTAGTAGTGGTTAAAATGTGTTTTTATAAATAATTAAAAAAATTAAAACTAGTAGACCCTAATATTTAGGGCTATTCCTAAAATTTCCACTGCTGTGAAATATTAGGTCATCGCAGTAACTAAGAAAAGCGATCAGTGATAATTTAAGAACAATCCCGGCTATCAGAAATGCGCAACAAACGCGTGGCATAAGAACTTTAAGGACTGGTACAAAAATGTTCAAATGTTTGTTAAGCTTATGGGACTTAACTACGGGGTCATCAGTCCCTAAACTTACAAACTACTTATGAACTACCTTATACTAAAGACGGCACAAATATCCACGCCCGAGGGGGGATTCGAACCCCCGACCGTAGTGGCCGTGCAGACCGTGACTGAAGCGCCTCAGTCTCCTCGGCCACCGCGGCCGGCGGACTGGTACAGCTATTGAGGCATCGATACACCTGTTGCCGTGTGGCGTGGCCTATTAGACGACGCGCGTGCACCGGCAGTGTACAAGACTTGCCTCCCTCTGGTCATGCGGCATTTCCTTGCTGTCGTCACCAGACATCGGTTGTTGTGTATTAAATGGCACCATCCCGAGTGTGAAAGTACTTCACGAAGTACGGTAGCAGTGAGGTACAATGCTCCATTTGCTTTAAAAAGCTGAAAACGGGTCGAGGTACTACAAATATGCTGTGTCATTTAAGGAGAAAGCATCAAAAATATTTCTTGGAAAAGGTAAATTCGATTCATATACCTATTACGTACGTGATGTACTATAAGCTTGGAATAGTAACTTTTAATGTACTATCATATTTTTAAGCTAACAAGTTTTATTAATGTGATTCCTTGAAAGCAAGGGGCTTTTTTAATAACCAATATGGGTTTAGGTAACATTGATCATGTGGTGCCTCACGAGGTAACCGTGCGGTCTGAGGCTCCATGTCACGGACTGCGCGGCTGCTCCAGTCGGAGGTTCGAGTCCTCCCTCCTCCCTCGGTCATGGTTGTGTATATTGTCCTTAGCGTAAGTTAGTTAGATTAATTAGTTTTTAAGTCTAGGGACCGATGACCTAAGCATTTAGGTCTCATAAGAACTCTCACCCATTTGAACATTCTTTGATCATGTGGTACACAGCTTTCCTAGTTCAATTTGCGTAAATTTACACTGATAACAATCATACTGTTAGTGGGAACTGTCACTTTATTTTTCGAAATACTTCTGCAGCACTGATTGAAGTTCATTTACTGAGTGTATAGTATACGCTGGCTCACAAGTCCAACGTACGGAGTGGTTGGCTCAATATCCGCAACTGCCGGATGGAAATACTAGGCCAATAGATCTGTATGCTTCATATATCGTCTTCTACGGACTCCTGGCTAGGCTTACACACACTCAAGAAGGCATAGTATTGGGAGGTGATCTTGCAAAATATGGAAAGACTAGTGATTTTTTGTGTAACGTAAATTTACCTAAATATTAACTAAATTTCGTAAGTTTCGTAAGTTTCGGTTTCGGCCGAAACTAGAAGAACCGAAAATTCGATTACAGTTTCTGTTTCGGCCGCAAAAGACGTTTCGGTCGCACTCTACTGGAAATAATAGCAATAAAAACCGAAAACCGGTTATTTAAAAAACCGGTTATCTTGATCAATTTTTAAGGTGCGGTTAAACTGGAGATGAAAAGAACCGGTATAACCGAAAACCGGTTGCTTCAGCAATAACCGCCATCCCTAGGGCAGGTTGGAGGACTGCCGAAAGGGGTCTAAAAGGGGACCGTGCAACAAGATCTGGAAAAGTCGCCAGGGCAGCGCTTTGGTGGGTTGCCATGCGTTAACCCAGTATGGCCAATACGTAGGTGTAAGCGAACGACTGAGTCCCTACAAGAGGCGATATGTCTGAAAGGCACAGACACCATATCAATAATTGTAAATATGTCCACAACAAGCAATAACAATTTCAATTTACGGCCTAATTTTACGAATTCTAAATAGTGAAATATTTCGTCAGTTTCGGGCTGTTGAAATAAATTCAACAGCGAAGTTAAAAATTTGGGCAGGGGGGCTAGAAGATGAAAATTTGGGTTGGAAGGGAAGCGTGCCCGGATAGCCTAATTGGTTAAGGCGACCGCTTACCCGAAGCGGGGAATCCGGGTTCGAATCCTGGTCCAGCACAAATTTTCAATTTTGTCGTTGAATTTATTTCAACGGCCCGAAACGGTCGAAATGTTTCATTATTTCGATTTCGTAAAGTTATGGCCGTTACTGTCAACAAATTGTGTCTTCTTTTCGGAAATGTCCGAAGTTGTCAACAGAAATGTCAGCTTTCAAGAATTTTCTTATGCTGACTGGAATACAGGAGTGTTTTAGAAGTAAATACGTAAATGTATTAAAAGGTGGAGCATGATGTCACAGGTTTTTACCCATTGCATTATATATTATACAATTGCATAACTCTGCAGGTATACATTCATTTGTGTAAGCGCTGTATGTCGGGAAAATCTGTTGCCAATACAGTAGATAGTAAAGAAGTAACAGATTAAAAAAACCTAATGCATGATGTGGCTGTTTTACATGTACGTTACTGTTTATGTCCTCATATCTCATGAATTACGTGTCGTACTGAGATACAATTTCGAACGTAAATTCAGCTGTATGTGTGTATAGAGTCTGAAATTTCCTGCGATTATACTATGTAGTGTAGAAATTATGTCATACCGAATACCGTAGTTTCGCTCCATGAACAGCGGAAAAGTAGTAAGCGAGAAACTTCTTCCTTTCATCATTTTGATGCGGCTGTCACAGAGAAAAAGTTTAATAAAGTTTTGAAATTATGTTTAAAGTTTATTGCAAGTCATTAAGTACTGTCATTCTCATATAGTGTATTAATGAAGTCTCGTCGCGTTATGTGGCAGTTTCTAGCAAGGACTATTGTTTATGATGTTATATGCCCTGAACCATATGTGTTATGTGGTTCTTACTCGTGCGGAGATTACTACCTGACGCTAAGGAACATGTGTACGAATTTTGGTTGAAATCGTTCCAGTGGTTTGATGCGGCAGTTTTTCGCGCATCTCATTGTTTATGACGTCATAACTCGTGAACCGAGGCCAAAGAGGAAGACAGGCCGCGGCGCGCACGTCACGTCAGCAAGGGAGTTCTGAGCCGGCACGATCGCTAGCTGAGTAGCTGGACTATGAGGCAGTGGGCTCTGCCCCAGCGGCCGGCCAATCAGCTAGCGATCGCGCCGGCTCAGGACTCCCTTGCTTACGTGACGTGACGTGCGCGCCGCGGCCTGTCTTTCTCTTTGGCCTCGTCGTGAACTGTGTGTTGTACGTGATTCTTACAGTTATGGCGACCGTCCTCGTGGATTGAAGCTTCCGTATGCAAAATTTCATAAACATTGGAACAAAACTGGAGAGTTGTATGGAATACATACACAAACACACAGACGCTATTTTTTCATATATATATATATATATATATATATATATATATATATATATATATATATATAGCCGGCCTTGTGTTATCATTTAGTACAATATTCATAGACACTGTACAGTAGGTCTAAGGCTTTCATAGCTGGCTCTGTTCGTCATTAGCTTGCTGGTAACAGTTTTAGAATAAGCTACCTAACAACATTTATCATTATGTTACTAGTGCTAAGAAATAAGTAGATTTGCATACATTTTAACAAACAATGGACATATTCTTCCTGAAGACAATGTAAGCTATTTGAGTGTACATAATATAGGCTGCTAGACTTTTTTTTATATGTAAAAGCTGAAGTAGAGTTGAAAGTAAAGTTCCCCAAACGGTGTGGCTTAGGCAGCGAAGGATGCTCAGAAATCGCCAGCATTTTTTTTTTTTTTTTCAGCTGACGAAGGTGGGGCTCCCAAGAAAGCGGGGCATCGGCAAGCTTGCCTAAGAAGTGATGTGTATCTTTGACGCAAAGTAGTTATCCAGCTAGGTAAAACTCTGAGTTCGGGTTAACCGCCCAAAGGTGACAAAAATGCATAACCTGTGTTTTTGATGCAGAGAATTGCATACCATGTGCAAATGCCCAAGACTGGGCCTTTCGAATGGCTCTCTGACCTCTGTAAAGTCCTTCTTGAAAGTTTGTTATGCCCTTTCTGTAGCTTCAGCTACATGAGGCTCATTCGATTTAGAGTTAGGCAACAAGTCAAATCTATTTTCCAGATTTATGACAAAGCTGTCTGTTACAGTCATATGCCTGTTCTCCCTGTTACCTGTAGCCACTTCCCACCTCTGTTCACCCTTCTCTCTTTAACCTGTACAGATTCTCCCTTGTATTATCTAATTCAGCTTAAAGAACTATTACCCCTCCGGTTCCATTATTTTCCTATCTCTACTGCAGCTACTACAATACCACTGGTGAGCCTCGTTTGTTTACATTTCCCACGCCGCAACATTCGCCCCAAGGATGAAACCATCTCCGGAACTAATAATCCTACGGCATGTCACACAATTCTCATTCATGGTAAAACAGAAATCGTACAAAATAAGTAGTGACTAAAAAGTAAATGTTATAGGAAGAGACACTAAAAACTATTCACACAAATATAGGTAGAATAAACTGAAGGGGTATAATAAAAAATAGGCCAAAAACACGGCTTACTACACACTTTTAGTGATTCACAAAATTGTAATCTATGCTGTTTTCCGTTTATTTGTGGCTGATAGATTTCACGAACCTTGACTACTATACGCAATGAGAGGAGAATATGAAATTAAATACGAGTTTAAGTCACTGTTTACAACGATTAGCGCGTTAAATTAGGCCTAAAGTACGTGTTCTAGGCGCGAGAAGAAACACTTTTTACGCCGTTTTATCTTACATAACTCTACATTAACAGTTCCACTAATATATCATCACAGATGAAATCTCATGACTTTCAGTATTAAAAAAACTTATATGAAATTCAAATAATTTTATTTGAAAGCCCGCAAACACTCTCCTGTTGAGTCCTGCCGGCCGCGGTGGCCGAGGGGACTGAGGCGCGCCAGTCACGGTCTGCATGGCCACTACGGTCGGGGGTTCGAATCCCCCCTCGGGCATGAATATTTGTGCCGTCCTTAGGAATAGCTAGTTCATAAGTAGTTTGTAAGTTTAGGGACTGATGACCCCGTAGTTAAGTCCCATAAGCTATACAAACATTTGAATATTTGAGTCCTGTGACGTCAACCTATATGATGGTGCTCCTGCACTCTTAAAATTGACTACCAATGATTTTTTTTCTTCATTTACGTTCTGGAAAATGGCCAACAAATACAGCGTAGCACCGCACTGTAGAACTCCAAGTATAAAGACGCCAGAGAAATTGTTCCAAAAGATGACGACTATACACGGCACATTTCACTGTATTTCACAGTTCATGGTACTAGAAGTTGCTACCAGTAGCCAGGAACATAAAAATGAAATTACTCCCTTAATTGCGTGTTTTATTACATAACAAGTTGACAGGAACAAGTATTATTTTTTCAAATAATATGAAAACACCTCTAGCAATAAATAGCTTTAAACTGTAAGTATGCTTTATTTGCAATGCAGTTTTCACGTTTTTTATTTCCGGGTCGTAAAAATCTGGATTGCTTTTGAAAAGAGAAATAGCATTAACAGATCAACTTTCAGAATGTGTCCCCATTTATCCTACACGAAATTCTATTCCGTAATTACATAAATGTTATAAATGCGTTTTCCGTCACAAATAAATAAATCTTTACGCAGATAAAGTAACACCGCTATAACACGCGCACATCTTCAGTCTTCCTAATGTTGTGTGACGTCAGCTGCGCTGCAGCCAGTAGCCGAGCGTTTCCGATCACGTGATCTAACCTTGAAATTTAATAAGTTTTAAGCTTACATTACATAAAAATTACTGATTTTAAGTTGTTGGGGTTTTTTTTTCAGTCCGCAGACTAGTATGATGCACCTCTCAGCTCAGTATATATATCGAACAACCATTGGTGAAAAGCTACAACCCTGTCTTACAGCCTTGCCAACCACTGCGACCCTTTCATGCTCTTCAAATGTTGAAATGTTTGTAAAGCTTATGGGAATTAACTGCGGTGTCATCAGTCCCTAAACTTAAAAACTACTTATGAACTAACTTATACTAAAGACAGCACAAACATCCATGCCTGAATGAGGATTCGAAACCCCGCTTCGTGCATTGGAGCATAGCGCCTCAATGCGCTCGGCCACTCCGCCGCGGCTCCTGCCCTTCCCCTCTGGTTTTTGTACAAGTTGTATATAACTCTTTGCTCCTTATATTTTACCTCTATACCTTCAGAATTTGGAGTGTGTTCCAGTCAACATTGTCAGAAGCTTTCTCCACATGTACAAATGCTAGTAACGTAGGTCTGGCTTTCCTTAACGTATCTTCTAAGGTATGTCGAAACGTGAGTAGTGCCTCGCGCGTTCCAAAATTTCTCTTACATTCAAATTGATCTTCCCCAAGGTCGGATTCCACTAGTTTTTCTATTCGCCTGTAATAATTTGTGTTAGTATTTTGCAACCATGACTTATTAAAACCGAAAGTAGTGTAATTTTCACATTTGTCTGCACTTGCGATTTAGTATTTGGAATTACTATTTTCTTCTGGAAGTCGGAGGATATTTTTCCTGTCTCATACGTCTTGTTCAAACGTTTGTTAATCTATTGGACTTCAATGATTGGTTATTAGTCCGTAGCTTACAAACTAAAACTAACTTAAAAAACTGACCTGAGGAGGACACACACACACACACACACACACACACACACACACACACACACACACACACACACACACACACACACACACACGTGTGTATATATATATATGCCAGAGGGAGGACTCGAACCTCCCACGACGAACGGCCGCACGCAGCACGGGGCCTCATTGCGCACGGCTATTCCGCCGCGGCTCATACATCTCGCATAATGGCGTAACATGCTACGTGTATGTTGCTGGTGCTTTTGATACAATGAAATAGTGTATAGTTGTGGAGAAGACGGCGGCGGTGCAGAGGGTAAATGAAGCGATATTTTAATGGAGTCAGGCAGGGAGGCCGTCGAGTGGCGGCTAATGCGGCGGCAAACAGCGCTCCATTAGGCCCTGCGCCAGCCCGCCCTGCTCCACGCTACGGCCTTTCTAATCACTCACAACAAAACATGACAACACTCCTTGTGCATTTATTATATTTGCCGTGCATACAATTTTTTTGAAATGTCTTGGTCGCACTGTTTTTATTTTATCGTTACGCGTTTCGATACACCATCATCAATGTAATATTGTCAGTTGGTTCTATTGATTTATTGTACGCCCAGTCCCAGTAATATGTTTTAATAAGGTATCTGAAACTTTACTTTGACTCAACACATCTTGTAGCCATTTTTTCGTAGTTTCTATGTCAGTTGACAATGCGGAAGGCCGCAAGATGATGATACATAAATTCATTCAAATAATATTTAAGTTTAATCCTGCGCCATCTGGCGGCTATTGGACCTAATTCACCCATTACTATGTTCCCCCCTTCTCGCCACAATTTGGCATGAGATTCTAGTCGCCACATCTCGACTAGACATCCACGATGGTGATTTACATTTTAGTCAGTCATCTCCAATAAGATGTATTTTAATTACCATCGATTTTTTTAAAAAACTGTTGTAAGTATATTTTCATATCACATGTTTTTTGCTCCATATGAATTTTATGATTAAGAACTGTAAACATCCAAAATGTAATTATTTTTTTCCACAGATCTGGCGATGTATCGAAACGCGTAATGATAAAATAAAAACAGTGCGACCAAGACATTTCAAAATATTTTTTTGCATGCCAACGTATGGTCGCTTTCCACAAAAATGGAAGGTTTTATGAACCAAGTTATAACGATTTATTATATTTGTTTGACCGTTGTTAAATTTAATATAGACGTGGTAATCTTAACCCTTTAAAACATGACTTTTTATTTGAAGCTATAAAAACTACCACGATTAATGTATAGTGCATATATACTGAGAAAAACATTTAAAAATCCTTAAAATTATTATGCACTACTAGCAACAAAAAGTTCATAGCTGGTCAGCAATATATAGCTTCCATGATGTACCCGATACAGTTAAATGTCACTGTTATGCCTCTCATCTTTCGAGAAAGTAACTCATAATGCAACAGTAGTATGTGATTGACTATTTTTACACGGCAAAGGAGGAATACTAAACAAACATGTTGGGAGTAACTCAATGCAGCTAACTGTCGAAATGATTCAGTAGCCGTCTACAATTTATAATTTCTAGGACGAGCTACTAGCATATGAAACACTGTGTATACAAACAGCTACATATGAATTTGTGGTAAAATGTTGATCAGTTTGAGAGAGAATGGAGAAAAATAGGGTATGTAGCTGATCAGCTAAACCACGCATTAAAAGGTTAAACTGCACTCGTGTGTAGCGCAGCTCCGTGAAACTTGGCATCTGCGTAAGGCTGTACTCACAGTGGCGCCGATATCGGTGGGTTTTACCGACGACCGGCATCGGCCGATAGTTTCAAACCAGTACTCCACTACGGGCACTGTCACAGTGTAGCCGATCTCACCGCCCGAACATACAGAGTTCAGACGACAGTCGCTGAAATTCAAATTCCTTTGTTATCTTCGGTCAAATTGACCGACGTTCTCACACAGTACATATGGACTGTGAGAAACAAAGACAAAGAAAAAGATTGTGGCACCCTGACGCCCAGAAATACCACAATCGGGATATGGTTCGGAATCTATGGGCTGACATTGCAGATTATTCCAAACCGCAAGTTGGTTAAAGTGTCCTCATTGTCATTACACAAATCTTCTACAGTAACATCCTCATTACATGACGAAGACTAAAAACGAATTAGGCGTCGGCATAGCTTTTTCTTCTTTAGGTTCCCTATTGTTTTTATATTTGTCGTTTGGCCCCTTCGCATTCACTTTTTTTTCGCTTTGTTGCTGTCGTGGTTTCTCCTTTTTCTTTCTTGGCATCTTAGAGGACTGTTTCATTGGTGTTCCAGTTATTACCATCGAGTGGCCTTTACGACTGGAGTTCCTTTCCACGAGTTGCTTTGCAATCTCGGGCATTGCTGAGGGTTTTCTTAAGGTCATTTTGTTTCTTTTCCTGAACCCCGCTGCCAAATTTTCACCTGCCATTTGTAATTCTCTGTTAAACTGTGCTAAATTTTCAAGTCCTCAGCAAGAAGGAAAGCTACTCGTCAAAGTTCGGTCAGTGTTATTCCATAAATGGTGTTATGTGGTTCAAGATCTCTCGTCCGAATTGTTTGTCTTGCTCTATGATGGACACTATTTTTTTCTCATAGAAGGACCACTTTTATTATTATTATTATTATTATTATTAAGCCGGTCTCGTAAAGTTTTCTATGGAATGCCTAACTGATTTGAGACGCTTTTCACGGATCTACCCTCAAACTAGCCTCATTGCTTCTTCAGTCTGTGCTTCTGCACACTTCGCTTTTTCTTTTGTTCCTTTTCTTGCACGAACCATCTAAAAATAACAAAACTTAGTTATATTAAAATGCTTTTTTACTGGGGTAATGTCGGCACTATGGGACATTGCCCCACTTGCACAATATGGCGAATAATGTAAACTTCAAGCGATAGGGCCTTACGAAACATTTATGTTACTGCTATGAAATTGTAGCTAAATAATCGACGAATGTACTAAGATGCTTACTTAAAAGTACAAACCGTGTAGAGGATCAGTTACCTCGAAATATATAGGCTCGAAAATAAGATCGTAAACGTCGAAAACAACAGTTTTATTCACATACTAATCGTCTGTGTAACACGCACCGCCATTATAGGACATAGTTCCGCAGAACGCCACGTGGGTTTAGCACCGACAAATGTCTCCATACTGCCAACTGTCTGCAGTAAAACTAGGGTGGCACATTTACCTCGGTCTCCCCTACGTGTGCTTCCGCTTTTCAGAGGTTTCCGTGGCAAAATAATCTTATTCTGTTCAAATGTTTGTAAATCTATCGGACCAAACTGCGTGGTCATCAGTCCGTAACTTACAAACTACTTAAACCTAAGTAAACTAACCTAAGGGCAAAACACAAACCCATGCCCCAGGGAGGACTCGAACCTCCACGGTGAGCAACCCCGCGCTCCGCAGCGAGACGCTTTAGACCGCTCGGCTACTCCACCGCGGCAATCTTATTCTGAACTTTACCCTTGTCTTTAACAGATATACTGAATGACAGTCATTGAAGACTTCATTTCGTTCATCGTAATCTGATGTTTTTGGATAGCCTATCAGTATTATTCGTGCTTTTAAATACTGAAAAACTGTACCCATTGTGTATTTTTATGCTTAGCACAATGCATTTCGAGAATTTTTCTCGCTTTTAGTGCGTTTGTTAACAAATACTTCGTGACGTTTCCATGTGTGATTTTATGCAGCTCTTTCACATTTGTAGTTTTTATGAGGTTACTGGAACGAGTGAAACAGTACATAATACATCTTGGCAAGTTTTTATATACTAAATAGTATTTCTGACTGAACTTGCAAGTATTGTGCGTGTTCTGTTACACTGGGTACAGAACACAAAAATCGTCACTTACACTGACTGTTTTTGAATAAATATAGGCCTAAGACATGATTATTGTGTCTGATATTCTGTTGTTGCTGTTGTTGGAATTTTCGGGGAACTAAACGACGAGGTCATCAGTCCCTTTTCCAAGCGAAGACGTTACAATGAAAGTTGTACGAAGAGAAAACTAGCACTCAACATCTACAGGTGTAACCCACTAGGTGCACAGAGCGACAATAACCACTACACTAACAAAAGAGAAACACAAAAGAAGAAAATAAAAACACCCAAACCTAGGCAGTAGCTGAATTAAAACATTACAGCAGAATACCGTGGCAGGCCGATCACGAGGTTAACAAAGGATGGGCCAGGAGGGCGCCACAGCGACACTTGGGCCGTCTTCACGGCGGACAAGATGGTCAAGCATTCGCTATACGCCATACGCAAACTAAAGAGGATGTCAGATGAAGGCCTCTGGGAAGACTTCCATGCAGCCGTAGAAGGCTTGATCGTACGGAGCTTGTTCGGCCATTCTGAATTCCAAGCCTCAAAGATCCTTCAGTGTAACCCCAAACGGATATCCCTTCCCGGGGTACCAATCTCCAGGGGCTGGCAGGTGGTGGCCTGCTTGGCCATCTGATCAACACGTTCAATCCCTGGGATTCCAATGTGGCCACATAACGGCCAGACTTGCCAAGGCTGAAAACAGAGTCCTGAATAGACTGCACCAAATGGTATTTGGGATAACACTGGTCAAGCGCTTGCAAGCCACTCACAGAGTCACTACAGATAACTATAGACTCGCTAGGGGAGGTTCAGTGATGTACAAGAGCACAAGAAATAGCCACAAGCTCGGCTGTAAAATCGCTACTTTCACAGTGTAAGTAATGCTGCGCAACATGGTCACCATGGATATAAGCACACCCAGCACAGTCGTCTACCATGGAACCACCTGTGTATAGAACTTTGTACCATGGAATGAATCAAGAAGTGCCTGGAATTGGCGACAGATTTTTAAAGGTGAAATGGAGGCTTTCGAGTCACGGGACAAGTCTAACCAAAGTTGCAGGCGAGGAATGGACCAAAGAGGGGTATGGGAAGGGTAGTGAAAAGAGGGAGGAATGGGAAGGGTCTCAAGTGGCGAAAGAAGGGAACGAACGCAAACAACAATCGAGAGACCCAACCTTGGCTGTCGACTTGGGGAGGGGAGTGTAGCAGCTAGAAAGAGAAGCCTGCGATTCAGTTGGTGACGAAAGGCATGGGTATGGGCAACTTAGTAGCTGTTGCCGGTGGAATCACAGGGGAGGAACTCCAGGGTCAGCAAGGAGACTCGTGCGTAAGGCCCCCGGTCACTAAACGAACGCCATTATGGAGAATCGAGTCCAAGACTCGCAATGCAGAAGCAGCAACAGAATCATGCAACAGGCTGTTGTAATCCAGGCGTGATTGAATGAGGGCCTTATAGAACTGGCTCCCTAAATGGTGTGGCTTAGGCAGCAAATAATATTCAGATAGCGCCAACACTTGTCACAACAGTCGAAGGTGTGGCACCCAAGTGAGCTGGGCATTGAAGAGCATGCCTAAGAAGTGATGCGTGTCTTCAATGTGAAGTAGTTCATTGGCCAAATACAGCATCCGGGTGCATCGCACGACGGCAACAAAGTGCATAACCCGAGTTTTGGAGACAGAACTGGAACCCAAGGGCTAAGGCCCAATGACTGTGCCTTGCGAGTGGCTCTCTGCCGGCGGCTTTCAGCGTCATCAATGCCAGCAGAACTGAAGTACACAAAAAAGTCATAAGCATACATTGAGGAAGAAACTGATGACCCACCGCCGCAGCAAGGCCGTCATATGGGATCAAAAAGAGAGGAACACTAAGGACAGAGCTCTGTGGGACACCGTTCTTCTGAATATGGGGGTGCACTGAGAGCTACAAACCCTAACCCAAAATGAGGGCGCCAAGAGGTTCTCAACACCGTTACCACGCTCTGTGGTCTCAGTCCCCACAAAGGGTGGTGGGCATTGACGTCACCCAAGAGGAGAAACTGCGGGGGAAGTTGGGCGGCCGCGGCAGCCAGACCAGAAGGAGATAACAATATCTGGGGAAAGGTAAAAGGAACAGGTGATAAATTCCTGCATTGCCGGGATACGAACAGCCACTGCCTCCAGAGTCGAGTGGAGAGACACGGCAGCACTGGGGACGTTGGCAAGGATCTAGGCACAATTACCGCCAGATACCTTGTCATAGATGGAACGAATTTTGTAATAGCCCCGATAGCCACGAAGGGCAGGGGTCCTCTGAACAGGAAATAAGATTTCCTATAGGGCAACACAAAAAGTAAGAAAGTGGCACAACAAATGTTGCAACTCTTCTTCTGGAATTGCTAATAGTTTACTTCCACACAACATACAACTTTCTCATATATTGTTTTCGGTCGCTTGCAATGTTGCTTCTTACACAATATCTAAATGCGTATACGCATGCGACTGGAACAAACAGTGAAAGAACTGTATGAAGGTGTCGATCTGCAACCATTTACTTGCGCTTTCATATTTTTATTCTGTAAGATATAAACAGAAAGGGTAGAAAGAAGGGAAAAGTTAGAGACTTAGGTACTCACTGCCAAATAATTAACTTTTTCGAACTTTGACAACATTACCCCCATCTTTTTCTCTTTTATCCCGCCGTAATTGACGCGATACAAAATTTATTACATTTCCGTTCCAAGCAAAAGAAATAGTTGCTCGCGCTTGTCCAAAATGTGAAACTACAAAACGTGGAGAGCGCAGTAACAGTTGATCCTGTAGCTCGCAGAGTTAAAAGCAGCCGGATCTGGATAGCGTTCATCTTGTTGGTGCAGCCAGACCAACTCTCTCGCTGCGCGGCGATTAGATTACGGCACAGCGGGCACTCTGCGGACTGGAGTTCTCCAGCCAATCGATACTGAATCACAGGAAAGGCAGCTTTGATTTACGCTACCAAACAATGCAGAAACCCTGCAAGGCACATACGCGCTTCATCTTCATCGCCCATAAAAGCCGGCGAGTTCTAGGAAAGTTGCAACTAGGCATCTTGTCTGTGTATTTTAGAAACACTCTGTATAAGGGTGTAGAGTGAAGGAAAAACACACGGATAATAAGAGACATAATACAGTAAAAACAGATTTGGAGAAGGGACTTTAGGTGTGATCAAGGAAGATGACGTACTAATTAACCCTTTCACGACCGAATTACTTAAAACTTTCACATATTAATCTAAAAATTGGTTCGTTACATTTGGGATGGATAATGAGTCAAGCCTTTATCTAAAAACTTTATTGCAGTTTATAGTTTTATAAAGATTTAAGTGGGACTTTCATGTTCCGCTGGACTGGAAGAAGAATAAATTTAGGGAACAAATTATTTTTACTACGCATTATGATCTGTAGAAAGAAAAAGTAATTACCCCTATTACGTAGCATAATTTATTTACAGCTTAACATTATGATTTTTTTCAAAACACGACTTTAATACAGAGTGATACTTTGCAGTTACTACATGTGAAATTAATTTTTTTCCTTTACAAATTCAGTTATATAAAACATTTTAGGATCTCTAAATTCCACATGTTGTGTCAGTTTTAGTTTGTGTGTATGCAGACGAGCTGAACACCTTGTCACCTAAAACGATGGTTGAGTAGGCTAGCTGCTTGGAAAGACATTAGTAGCTATGGAGATGACTTTCCAAAAACAGCGTCGTAGCTCTTCATAAACTGAACAATCAAAGACTACCGTCGTCAACTAATAGTGAAGCCAATACTGTAAAAAACTTAAGATTTTGTTTGTTTGAAGGCATCATTATTAACAACCTTTTATAAAATACTAGCTGGAAACCCGGCGTTGCCCGGGTGTTTGTTTATCCTACACTCTCGTATTCCATATCCGCCCCGCCCCCCCCCCCCCTCTCTCTCTCTCTCTCTCTCTCTCTCTCTCTCTCTCTCTCTCTCTCTCTCTCTCTCTGTGTGTGTGTGTGTGTGTGTGTGTGTGTGTGTGTGTGTGTGTGTGTGTGTGTGTGTGTGTTTGTTTTCATTTCCACCTTTCCCTCTCTTGGCAAAGTTTTCTGCAAGGTACCCTCTGTCATGTACCATACAAACATTTATGTACCCCGTGATCTTCCTCTTGGTTTAAAGGTTATGCATGCAAAAATTCATAAAGATTGGAGCAAAACTATGCATTTTCTAAAATTTAGTAAGTTAAGTACCATCCACCAAACACCGAACGAAATGTTAAGGTAGAATGTGCAAAATTTCATCAATATCGGAACAAAACTGTAGATTTATATGCAACAGAAATGCAGTGTCACATTGCAAAACTCACTTCGTTGTTCCAAAATATTCCAGTTTTATACAACCCGTATGCTCCGTCGAGCACCTGCCACAAAATACGTTCTTACCAGACGTTTTCTACCTATAAACTACATTCCTGCCATATTTCAGCTTCATAGGTGAAGTACTTTTCGAGATTTCGTGTTTAGTCAGCGAGTGAGTGAGTGATTGTGTCCTTTCGCTTTTACATAGATAGAGATTAAGAAAACAGATTGCTTAATTTTGAATGCAAGAGAATTAAGAAAGACTTGGAGACAAAAATAAATAGTAACATCCAAAAGTCAACAAAGTTTCAGCCGACCAGTTGCATAAAAATGGTTTACATCCATAAACCTTTACCTAGGTTTCGTCAAAAGTAATTTTGCCTTCTTCAGAAGTATTACATTTAGCTCACATTAAAATAGTTGTTAAATAAAATGTGGCTGACTCCATGTCACAGAATAAAAAGTAAAATTTAAAAACATGTGTACATCATAAAATTGTGGAGCACGTCCACACACAGGTCGAGTGAACACTGCGTACAGGTAGAGGCGTAAGAACACTCTTACCTAGGTCAAGGTTTAGGCATGTAAACCATTTTTATGCTACTCGTCGGCTGAAACTTTGTTGACTTTTGGATCGTGTTCCACCGTTGCTGAACTGCAGCCATGTTAAAAATTTTAAATAGTAACATCCAAATCTGTAATGCTAACTTTATTGGATACAAGGTCATGTCTGATGCAACAGTTTTACAGCATCTACAGCGAAGCTGTTGTGAGAGACTTCTTTTCATCATTTTGTGGTGGTGGGGGTCAGTTAGAAAACGCTTCGTAAACGTCCGAAATTACATGCAAACTTTGCTGCAGGTCCCTAACCACTCCCATTTTCCAATAATTGACGCATAAATCTGGGTATTCTCACGCGGTGGCCACATTATTTATGACGTCATATCTCCTGATCTTTGTGTCGTGCTCTTTTGTTTTTGGGCCAGAAACCTTCGTGGGCGTAAGGTGAGTTCACTAAAGTTTCATTGCAATCTAATGAATGGTTTATGAACACATAGAAGACATGCAGACAAACGCGCGCGCACGCACACACACACACACACACACACACACACACACACACACACACACACACACACACACACAATATATATATAATTAAGAACGAACAAAAGAACCGTACATTATCGTAAAAATTACCATTACATATTAAAATTGTGTAAGTATTCTAACGAAAAAAATTTACCCTGGCAAGATTCGAACCATCAACCCTATCGTTGCAAGGCCGCAGCGTTACCACCTGAACTACACCAACAGATACTGCAACTGTTTAATTACTGGTACTTACGTGTGCTTGCAAAACTACAAAGTCGATTTACTCGACAATTTTTTTAGAGTTGCGTGAAATGGCTTTGGCTGATTGTTATTTAGGCTAAGTTCTGAACTTCACGTGCCATAAATATTGAGAAATTCTAAAATCCGATACCCATGTTGTCTCCTTGTTAGTTAAAACAAGATGAATTAGTACCGCGACACAGAGACAGGCTGGTGAGAGCAATTTAATGCTGTGAGGGACGTTCTCTAGTATTTTCCCACGAGCCCTATGGTAACAATCGATGACACTATGACGTGTGGACTATGTTAAAAGTATTGTGGACCACCTCACCCCTTCATGCTTAATATCTTTTTCCGATGACGGTAGCAGATTAACTGTTCTTTCTTAGGGGTGTGAAATGCTCGACAGTGAACTCTGATAAGCCGATTTCCGTCATATTCTTCAACACTGTATACGTAAATGTAGATAGCTAGGTGCACCTTTCCAAGAGTTTGTGACACTTTCCCAGAGCCCCGGACGCTGCAGGTAGTGGGCAGTGTGTTCCACAAGTAGGGTACTCCGGTCTATCCACCGCAGGTAGCTTTAAAGGCTCGCTCGCCGTCTGCACTGTGAGAGCTCGCGGTAAAATAGAACGGCCCGACGTCGTTACGTAGAACAGCACGGCCGAGTGCAAGCGCAGGAGAAGTGCAAACAATGTGCCGTCCGCAGGCGATAGATCATAATTAGGTTCGTCGTAGACTTATATTCAGTACATACAGCGAAGAGTTTAAAGAGAGACTGCGCCCAAAAATTTAACTCTTCTTTTACTTTTCCAATAGCAACGTAATTTTGAAATGGCGTCTATTATGTAAATATGTAGCAATAAACAAGGTTTAAAGAACATAACTTCACTGTTTTTCGAGCTATGAATTTTTAATATGCTATTAATGGTATTTCAGTAAACTAACTTTTGGTTCTCACGCCACAGTTTGCGACGCGCGCGGCCGTTCCCCGTCGGAGGTTCGAATCCTCCGTCGAGCATGGATGTTTGTGTTGTCTTTAGTATAAGTTATTTTGTAAGTAGTTTGTAAGTTTAGGGACTGATGACTCCGCAGTTAAGTCACATAAGCTTCACAAACATTTGAACTTTTTCTTTTTTCTTTTTACAAAACACACAGCCCTGTGCGAGCCTTGAATTAGTACTTTTCTTATTCCTTCTCTCTTTGTCCCTCCCCCTTTGTCCCCTAAAAACATGTTATATTTATGATTGAATATGTAAAAAATAAGACTGTCCTGCATAATGTACAAAATTATAAGCGAAGAACGGTAGTAATCAAAATAAAACTATATGTAACATTCATGTATTTGACTATAATCAATATTTCTTGTTACTTGTCCAGGATCTAGCATGAATAAATTCTTCGGTAACCTCACCCCTGAGCAAGTGACATAAAATCGTCCGTGTGAGGAGATATCAAATAGACTCCCCAGTATTTAAAAGAGTGCCCTATGATTTATTAATCACAATAGAAATAGAAAGTCTCGCTGGAAACTGCAGTCTCTTGAAGTTAAAAGGTAGATTTGCCGGAAATATTGGCTACTCGTTGGATGTACTCTATTTCATTCTTTTCCTTTCCTTATAGCTCTATAGACGTCCATTGCTTTCGCCTGTAGTCGCGTGCGCTTGTCAACAGCAGAGTCAGCTTTCAGATATTTTCTAAGTTTGACAGGAATACAGGAGTGTCTAAGTACTAAATAAGAAATGGATTAAAACGTGATGCATAATGAGACATATTTATTGAATTATGTGTTGTACAACTCTGGGTAGATATTCATTTGTAAAAGCGTTGTACGTTTGTAAAATCTGTTGCGAGTATAATTAGTAGTTAAGAAATAATATATTGAAACCTGATGCGTGATAGGGTGGTTTTCCATGAACGTTACTGCTTGTGTCTTCATATCTCATGATTTATGTGTCGTACTGTGATACAATTTCGAAGGTACAATCAGTTGTATGTGTGTATGTCTGTAAAATTTCCTCGAAGTACGATATATATTGTAGAAATTATAAAATTTAACGTCATACCGAATGCCGTAGTTTTACTCCATGAATAGCAAAAAAAGTCGTAATGGAGAAAAAGCTTAATAAGGGTTTGAAATTATGTTTAAAGATTGTTGCAAGTCTTATTCTCTCATATAGTGTATTTTGAAAGTCTCGTCGCATTATGTCGCAGCTTCTTAGAAGTACTATTGTTTATGACGTTATACCTCCACAATCATTGTATGTGGTTCATACCCATACAACACTTGTTTCGTAATGGTAAGGTATATGTGCAGCCAATTTGGTTAAAATCGGCCCAGTGGTTTAGGAGGAAATGTGCAGCATTGTCGCTAAATGCAATAGTTTTTCGCCCATCTCATTGTTTATGACGTCATATCTCGTGAACTATGAATCGTACGTGATTCTTACACTTACGGCGACTGTCCTCATGGATTGAAGCTTACCTGTACAAAATTTCATAAAGATTGGAACAAAACTGTAGATTTGTATGCAACACGTACACGCAAACAAACATGCGGACACACTATATATAAAAGAAGAAGATTCGAATACAGACAATCTAAGATTAAACACTCAAAATATGTGAAACAGTATATGTATATATATAAATTGAAGCTTTAGGGTGGAGTCTCCTGTTAAAATGAAAAGTAGCTGTTATAAAGCGTGATGGTTGTGTATCTACAAAGTGGCCAGACACGTTAACATTTCTGTTTCGTATGTCTAATATATTTATTCTATGCAAAGGAGTCTTGTTATGCTTACTGTTATAAATAAAATGCTTTTAAGCGGTATGACGGAAGAAAGTCATCATCATATGAAAGCAGTGACATAAACGTCTCAATAATTTTCCAAACATTTTCACTGTGAAAATACATTTTTGTTTTCAGGAGGAAAGCTCATCGAACTATTCTGTAGTAAGATCAAATTACCATATTGTTCTTCAGCTTGGTTGTGCATTTTCGCAGATTTTTGCGTTATGTTCACAGTGTGGAAACTTGTCTATAACTAGAAGTTATACACCAACAGCGTGTAGCTGGCGCAGTAAGTTTCACTGCAAAATGAATTTCTTAGACGTAAGCTTTCCTACGTAAATTTGCAGCTACGATTATGTCACCGTTTAGATTTGCACGTACATGCTGCTTTTTTTTTTTTTTTTTTTTTTTTACTCAAAGTACTAAATTCACATACAGAAGCTCGCTGACAGATTTCAACTTAGGAGTTTGTTTTCGAATTAGCATTTCTGAAACAGTGGTATCAGACATTGATCCTTTAGTGAAAAGGAAAACAATATGAATTGATATTCTGTGTGTTTTTCAGTTTAATATTTAATTAAAATTACATTGAAATATGAATTTGTCGATCTAAATTTCGTACTAAAACGGCAATTTTCCTAAGTCTGTAAAAGTCGTAAGAAATACGATGTTACGTACTTGGCTGCTCCCCCGTGTGTGCAAGATCAAAATTACTACAAAAGTCATAAAAATAAATTTGCCACGAAACGCGTTAGTGAGCCACGGTCGGTCAGGTGGAGCGGTGTGAGCGGCTGCGCTGAGCTGCTGGACGCGTTAGTGCGCCTGTACCTGTGCAAAGCCGGTTAGCCCGACAGCAGCCCCGTTTCTGGGAAACTGTCAGTCTGGGCAAGTGTCACTCTGGCCAACTGTTCCAGAGGTTTCCGCGGGTCTCGCGTGTGCGCGCGGCACATTTCAGCGAGCCTAATTACCCGTCGCCGGTCACTAGCGCGCGCCAGACAGATTCAGTTAGCCTTGAGCCGTTCACGCGACAGCTGCGACTAATCCGTTCGTAGAATACGAGGTTAAATTCGGCCTTGGCCTTTAGGCGTGCAGATGGGAAACAAAGGGGCGAGGCACAACACAATTATCTTTGTATATCGTATTTCCACCGAGTTTCAGTTAACACTAAATTTAGTTAGGTTTCAAGGTAATACCTGTGCGTGATGTGTTCCGTGTATTGAGCTGAAGTAGACATCAGAAACTAGAGGATGTAGTACCCGACATGTGAGTCGCACGAACAAACATGTGACCACATTTCATGTAGTTATTCATTCGATAATACTTTACTAGAAATTACATTCTCTCTTTTCTGTCAACTTTTTTCATACCTTAAAATCTCACATTTTACCTTTATTGCCCCCCTATCTTCACAAAATATACTAAATTAGTTACTTTAACAAATTCCACTGATTTTACTAAATTAAATTCATATATCTAAAGTAGTATTACAAGATATTACAAGAAAGTATCGGCTTCTTAATTTTTCCACCACCACCACCACCACCACTCCAAATCACAGTTTTCATGTTTAAACTTTCGTTCATATCCGCCACGTTATTGAACTAGCCAGACAGATTGATATGACTGCTTCCTCCAATTCTGTTCCTTTCGAAACGCTAGACCTATCCACTGATATTCACCATTGTATGTCACGAGCTTTTTGGAGAGCAGCGCTCTCAATGAATAATTACAATTAATTTAAAACCAGTCTAGATCGCATTTATTTCTCTTTTGGTTACTGGTTTCGACTTTGTGTAAGATCACCTACAGACCACACTGGAGCAAGCAACGCTGGAAATGCTATGATCTTACACATGAAATGTCGAAACCGGAAGCCAAAAGAGAAATAAATTCGATCTAAACTGTTTTTAAATTAAATGTACTATGTATAACTGTGTCTAGTTACGTTTCTTCATATATACTCCCGAACTTGCTTAAATACATCTGGATTAGCTTCACGATTACATCACCCTTTTCCTCCTTCTAAGGGTTTCAAATGAAAAGTTACGAAACGACACTGTGGCTGTAATTGGAGACTTGATTCAAAAGTAATCACCAGATACCTGAGCACAATTATTCCAATGTTTAACGAGCCGAAGGATTTCCTGTTCTCAGAAATCCTGTGGCTGTGACAACAGCCAATTCTCTACTATGTACTTCAGTTCGTCGTCCGAGCTGAAGCTCTTTCCTTGCAGCCATTTGAGAGGGTCTTTTTTAAGCTGACGAAATATATGGAAGTCATAGGGCGACATTCTGGGCTGTAAGCGGATGCTCAAGCTGCTCCCACCAGTACACTGTGTGTGACCCTGGAGACGTATGGACGCCTCTTACAATGGAGCAGAACCACTCCATCCGTGAGCAGCCCAGGCCGTTTGCTCTTGATGGGCTTGCGTTGGCTACAGAATCTCACGCTACTCGTCACCGTTAATCGTTTTTCCGTGATCAAGGATTCGACGAGTCTCGGACCTCGGACGTCGAAAAAGACGGTGAGCATCACCCCGCCTGCTGTGGTTACAACTTGGAATTTTTTAGTTGGCGGTGACGACGCATGCTTCGCGTCCCTAGATGTCTAAGTTATCCCAAAGCAGCATACTCAAATTTCAGCCGGTTTAGTTGTTAAGACGTTTCGTACCTTTTCATTTGAAATCCCCTCGTAAGTTAATTTCCCGGTGAATAAACACTCAGGAACATAAAATTAGTGCACCAAGAGGGATCATCGGACCGAAACCCGGTTTGGCATGCAATTGATTGGACGTGTAATGCAGCTGCGGACTGGGGAGGCGGCGGCCGGCCCCGGGCCTCCAAATACCGATGTCTTCCAGATGTGGAGGTCCGCAGGGCCTGACCATTCTGAACGGTGTCAAAATATGTTAGTAAATAAGACGCAGCTGGAGTTCCAGGCCCCCCATACGTATGTGAAATATAAACTTAATAAGTATTTACATTCTACTCGGTGGGGAGAGGGGGTGGTAAACAAACGAAAAGGGGAGGTTTCTAAGAGCAAAGTGTTTAGCTTGCGTAAAACATAGGAAACGTGGATCAATAATCACAAAATCTGTAGTTACGGACTCAATTACGCACTCAATTTTGGATACAAAATTTGCGATACTCTTACATTTGTCGACTCACCAAACTTTTAATTATTAGATAACTTGGTTGCTAATTCACCTTCCTCTAAGCTTTTATTAATCTCGTTTTTATCGCTCACAGAAAGTACAACACGTTTACGTGTTATATATCGCTATTTGGTTTACGCGGCAAAGTAGACACAAGTGATCGATACAGAGAGCAAACCATTACCAATGTCGGCAGCTCGGCATTGCTGTTATCACCACCACCACGTGTTCTGCCTTAAGGCAGGTCTTCACATGCAGCTCTCCATGCCGTCCTGTCGTTTGCGACCCTCTTTGCTTTCTAATAACTGTTTCCTATCCGTATACTGTCAATCATCTGGTTCCTTCTTTTTCTTCTTCTTCTTCGTCTTCCTCCATTCACTATCCCCTCCATAGCAGTCATCAGTAGAAAATCTCATCCAATGCCCACGCTACTTAAGTTTCCTCTTTCTTATTCCCCTTAAATTTCTCTCTTCAACCACTGTTCTGAACACTTCATTTTGTCTACATACTTTATCCCTTCCATTCTCCTCAAACATCTCAAATGCTTCTAATCTTCTTTCGCCATTTTGTTTTTCAGTATCTACGTCTCAGTACCATATAGCGCGACACTCCATATAAATTATTTTGTCCGACTCTTCCTCAGATTCCTGTCGATATGCCCACGTAGAAATCTCTTGTTAAACGTCTCGCTGTCAATTACTATTAATTTGGAAGCCGAAGAGAGTTTGGAAAGCCTTCTTCCGGAACGAGGCTGCAAAAGCCTCGCTAGGTGTTCGCAGTCTGGCGTGTTCATTTTTATTGCCATTTTCTTGTATTTCAAATTGCCGACCGAGGAAATTATATTTGTGCTTCAGAGGCTCGGCAGTGAATTTTAATCCTAAGCGGATGAAATTTCAGAGCATAATCGATGCCGTAGCGCTCGCTCAGCTCGCCTGGGGTTATGGAAATCCGACGCAGCGATGGCATCCCGAGGCCGTCATCAGTTTCTCTATTCACTGAGCAGATTCAATAAATTATCTTAGTTATCTTTTACATATGCTCATAAAAAACGGAGTACTTTCGTTAGCGAAAAGTGAACTCTAGAAGACGAGACGATTTTATCACTAACATTTACTAAAGTTCATGTTCAAACACCACCAACACAGCAAATTATTTAAGATTTTGGAATATGGTAATAACAAAACGTATACAACAAAATATACATGCAAAATCGTGTTATGGAACATGAAACGGCTATGGACAGGAAGAATACAAATGTTACAGCCGGCCGCGGTGGCCGAGGTGACTGAGGCGCTCCAGTCACAGTCAGCACGGCCACTACGGTCGGGGGTTCGAATCCCCCCTCGGGCATGGATATTTGAGCCGTCCTAGTTCGTAAGTAGTTCATAAGTAGTTTGTAAGTTTAGGGACTGATGACCCCGTAGTTAAGTCCCATAAGCTTAACAAACATTTGAACAAATGTTACAGAGAGAAAAATAAAGAGCTGACGCAAGAGCAACGTGCTGTCACGACGACTTCAATATTTCGCAGGTAGCTCCAGAAAGTTGTTTAGGGATACAACGCATTTCATACGCTGTGAGGAAGCAAGTAAAGCTTACTCCCAGTCTCCAGCAGTTCTCTTAGACACGCGGCTAACAGAACAATCTATCGTCTGTGCTCAGGTATTACCTGTGACGTTAGTGCCTATTGTGAAATCGTTCAGAAGTTAAACACAGCTTGTGCAGTACGTACACAGTTTGTCACAACAGAGGTTACAACGTGCCTTAAAAATTAAACTAATATCTTTGGAGTTATTGGTGGGTTTTTTTTTCCTCTGTGTGTTTATGGTCGGTAGGGACTGGCGAGAGAGACTTGTGTTATAACACAACTGTAGCCTACATTCTATATGCAACGACCACACAATGTATCAGTTTAAAAAAATCAATCTAACGTAGTTATGAAATTAATGATTACAATAAATATTGTAAAACGTGTTTGGATCACAAATTCGCTTTTAAGTTCTCAGGACACCTATTAACGGAGAGTTTTATGGGCTGTTCCTGCCATTCACCTTTAAGACGGCTTGAACTCTGCCGAGGCACCACCACCTAGAGACAAGGCGTCACAACAGGCCGTGCTACGTCACTCTGACCAGGCCGCGGCCGCCAGCTGAATGACTGGCCGATGGGATACGCTCGCTGCCTCGTAGCGGCCAGCCATTCAGCTGGCGCCGCGGCCTGGTCAGTGAGACGTAGCACGGCCTGTTGTGAGGCCTTGTCTCTATGTTGGTCGGGGTAGCTCTCAATGGAGAGAAGTCTTCCGAAGTAAGAGTGATGTCAGGGTGCCACAGGGGAGTGTCTTGGGTCCGTTGCTGTTCACGATATATATAAATGACCTTGCGGATAACATCGAAAGTTCACTGAGGCTTTTTGCGGATGATGCTGTAGTATATAGAGAGGTTGTAACAATGGAAAATTGTATTGAAATGCAGGAGGATCTGCATCTATTTGACGCATGGTGCAGGGAATGGCAATTGAATCTCAATGTAGACAAGTGTAATGTGCTGCGAATACATAGAAACAAAGATCCTGTATCATTTAGCTACACTATAGCAGGGCAGCAACTGGAAGCAGTTAATTCCATAAATTATCTGGGAGTAGTCATTAGGAGGGATTTAAAATGGAACGACCATATAAAATCAATCGTCGGTAAAGCAGATGTCAGACTTAGATTCATTGGAAGAATCCTAAGGAAATGCAGTCCGAAAACAAAGGAAGTAGGTTACAGTACACTAGTTCGCCCACAGCTTGAATACTGCTCACCGGTGTGGGAACCATACCAGGTGGGATTGATAGAGGAAGTGGAGAAGATCCAACGGAGAGCAGAGCGCTTCGTTACAGGATCATTTGGTAATCGTGAAAGCGTTACGGAGATAATCGCTAAACTCCAGTGGAAGACTCTGCAGGGGAGACGCTCTGTCGCTCGGTGCGGGCTTTTGCCGAAGTTTCGAGAACATACCTTTACTGAGGAGTCTTGCAGTATATTGCTTCCTCCTACATATATCTCTCGAAGAGATCATGAGGATAAAATCAGAGAGATTAGAGCCCAGACATAGGCATACCAACAATGCTTCTTTCCGCGAATAATATGTGACTGGAATAGGAGGGAAAACCGATAGTGATACTCAAGGTACCCTCCGCCACACATCGTCTGTTGGCTTGCGGAGTATGGATGTAGATACATGATCAGAGATTCCTACACGAGAAAGATGCTATTACTAGAGGAAATTCACGCAGAGTGGAGTAATGCTCAAAAGGACAAGAATAAAACTTCAGAAGCCGCTAAGACCAAAAGAATTCGTCTCAAAGGTAGATGATCTATTTGATATCGCCCATAAAAATGCATTGCCCATGATGAATTGAGAAGAAGACAAAATGTTTCGTTTGAAACAAAGCGAGAAGGGTCGGCCAGGCTCTATGCTTGGAGTAGATCTCAAGTTAGCTCGAGCTCAAGAAAGAAAACTGCAAAACGAACTTGCGAAATTGAAAGAGCCAATTATTTGATCCCTGAATTTCAGAAGAAGAATAACTGGAAATGACGAACAGAGTCCTAACTCAGAGTGAGTCCGAGGCAAAAAATTCAAGAATTATAAACCCCAAATTTTTAAGACCCCAACTGGAAGAGCTACTTACTTCACAATTATCTGGTTTAATTACTGAGGGGGCGATGAACTTCTTTACAGCGTTTCCACATTAACGAAGATTTTGTGAGAGAACCCTTAAACATTTTAAGGAAGGATTATGGATTGTGAAGCCACTAAAGGTCGTTAATGATGTGGCAGAAAGAGGAGTGAAATTAATTATACACTTTAATAACCTTCTCACGAAAGATAAGGAACAGAAAAAAATTCGTTTTACAAGTAGTACACAAATGTTGAAAGCTGTTTCCTGATGTTTCAAAAAACACTTTGAGCAAACCTATGGAATAGATTTGTCACTGTATCCTAACCGATAAAATGTCACTCTTTTCTAATTAAAATAAACTGATAAATGTAAACATCAATAAAAGTCATTTTTGCCATCACAATTTATTTCATAGTCTGAAAAATGTTAAATAATTCTCATACCATAATTTCGTTAATAGTGGTTCCTAGTCACGTATTTTATGGCAACGGTTGTAGTAGCTCAGTTGGACTATAAGTATCAACAAAAATGTATATATTATGAATTACTTAGAACAATATTGCCCTTCTTTTGACTCAAAATCATGAGAAAATAATGGGGAGTTCCGGATATATTACGCGTAAATGTCGCTAGTCAACCCTCACGCGTTTTTTGTAACTTTGAGCGCCCAGCTGCACGGGTTAACATTCTCCAATCGTGCTCAAACTTTCACTACCTTAAAATCTGCAAAGACTCATCATTTTGTGAAGTTCCCGTTGATAAAATTCCGGAAAAAAATGTTCCCCCATATCGCTGCGGTCACCCTAATGAACACCACCAAGGTGTTCCGTGGTATCTAGGGAAACGTGTCAGATTACATTACCGTCTATAAAGGGAATATACTACGATAAATTTGAGATAGCTATTGCACCTTATGCGGATAAAACCAGTGATGTACGGAATGAGAGAGAGAAAAACACGCCCGGAAAACAAGAAATGAAGGTACACTGTCCAATAATTTTTGGAGCCACATCGTAAATACCGGTGCACACACTAACGCAAAAGAAAAAGGCAATAAACAGCGAGTGAGTTTACGCATCAGAGCCGGCTTGAAGCGAGTGCAAACGGCTTCTGGAAGCCCCGCGTAAAATATTGCAACGTAATTTATAAACTGACATCCGTAATTTTGCTTCTGAAACTACTGTTGTAACTGTCCTTTGATACAGTGTTAGTATGTCAATCAGTGATCTTAGAATTCTTTGGAACGTGACAAAGGTATGTAACCTCTTCTGGAAGAGGACGAGGAACTTTAGCACAGGGACCTGCACCAGCCATGCCGACCCTGCCGCTGTAGTAACTCACTGGACTCACATTCGGGAAGACGGAGGTTCAAACCCGTCTCCGGCCATCGTGATTTCTGTAAATAACTCCAGGCAAATTCGGGGATGGTTCTTTTCGAAGAGCATGACCGATTTTCTTCCCCATACATGGCAAAAATATCCGGCGTTGGCTCAGTCCAATTCTTGATATTAGCTACCACTTACTATGACCTGTCTCGGACCGATTCAGTGGCTGTCCCGTACCGAGTTAATGCACCGCTGTCCATGCAAAACGCAACACCAAGAAGGACTGAAGATATCAGAGCCAAATTTGAGGGATAACTCTAGTACAAAGCTGACATGACTGATAATACAGCCCCATGCGCATAAGGAAGGAGATGAAATGAGTGTTGTCGCCATTGCTGCCACACGCCTCGGGTTTGTATCTAATACGTTGTGTGTGTTGTTCCGTGCTGCTCGTACACTGTGATCTCGTGTAGCGCCTGGTGGCGTGTCCCGGGGCAGCCTTTCCGCAGTCATCGTCTAGAAGTTTCGACAACTCGCAGAACCTGGAGGCATCTGCATCTACATCTACATGGGATACTCTACAAATAACATTTAAGTGCCTGGCAGAGGGTTCATCGAACCACCGTTGAACTATCACCCATTCCATTCTCGAATAGCGCGCGCGAAGAAAGAACACCTGAGTCCGTTCGGGCTCTGATTTCTCTTATTTTATTCTGATGATTATTTCCATCTATGTAGGTGGCAGTCAACAATATATTCTCGCATTCTGAGGAGAATGTTAGCGATTGGATTTTCATAAGTAGCCCACGCACCGTTGTTGTAATGATTCCCATCCCAGATCCTGTATCATTTCCATAACGCTGTTTCCCCTGTATCGTGACAATACGAAACGCACTGCCCTCTTTTGGACTCTTTCGATGTCTTCCGTCAAACCTACCTGATAATGATCCCACACTGGGCAGATATACTCCAAAGAAGGACGGACAAACGTAGTGTATGCAGTTTTAGTATTTCTGCATAAAAATTGTTTTTGAAACGTCTTGGTCGCACTGTTTTTATTTTATAATTACGCGTTTCGATACATCAGATCTGTGGCAAAAAATAAATTACATTTCGGATGTTTACAGTAGTTAATCATAAATTTCATACGGAGCACAAATACATTTTATAAAAATATACTTACAACTTTTTTTTTAAAAACGATGGTAATTAAAATACAACATATTGGAGATGACTGACTAAAATATAAACTACCATTGTGGATGTCTAGTCAAGGTGTGTCGACTAGAATGTCATGCCAAACTATGGTGAGAAGGGGGGAACACCGTAATAGGTAAATTAGGTTAAATAGCCGCCAGATGGCGCAGGGTTAAACTTGAATAATATTTGAATGAATTTGTGTAACGTCTTGCGCCCTCTGCATTGTTAACTGACATAGAAACTACGAAAAACAAGGCTACAAGATGTGTTGAGTCAAAAAATGTTCAAATGTTTGTTAAGCTTATGGGACTTGACTACGGGGTCATCAGTCCCTAAACTTACAAACTACTTATGAACTACTTACGAACTAGGACGGCACAAATATCCATGCCCGGGGGGGGGGGGATTCGAATCCCCGACCGCAGTGGCCGTGCTGACCGTGACTGGAGCGCCTCAGTCACCTCGGCCTGTGTTGAGTCAAAAGAAAGTATCAGATACCTTATTAAAACATATTACTGGGTCTGGGCGTACAATAAATCAATACAACTAACTGACAATATAATATATATATATACACAGGCAATGTGCCAATGTGTCATAACACATGCCTACACTCATACCGCAGCACCCATCCATCACTTGACTAAGAGAGGGAAGCAGGGAAGAGCAGGAAGATGAGAGAAATTGGTGAGGGGGGGGGGGGGGCACTCAAGATGTGGACAGGAGTAGGTGAGGACGTTTTTCATTTTCTCTCTCTATAATTTATTTATTTATTTTTTTATTTTTTTACAAGAAACCACTCACCAAGACATGTCACACAAAACACAGTGAACAGATGCATGTGCCCCATGAATGGTGGGTGGTTTCATATATAAAGAAAGAAAAAAAAACACGATAGAGAGAAAATGAAAAAAAAGTCCTCACCTACTTCTGTCTACATCTTGAGTGCCCCCCCTCCCTTCTTTCATCTTTTTGCTCTTTCATGCTTCCCTCTCTTGCCTCTCTTGGTCAAGTGATGGATGGGTGGTGCGGTATCTGAGTGTAGGCATGTGTTACGACCCATTGGCACATTGCCTGTGTATAGATATTATATTGTCAGTTGGCTGTATTGATTTATTGTACGCCCAGACCCAGTAATATGTTTTAATAAGGTATCTGATACTTTCTTTTGACTCAACAAATCTTGTAGCCATGTTTTTCGTAGTTTCTATGGCAGTTAACAATGCAGAGGGCGCAAGACGTTACATAAGTTCATTCAAATATTATTCAAGTTTTACCCTGCGCCATCTGGCGGCTCTTTAACCTAATTTACCTATTACGGTGTTCCCCCCTTCTCACCAGAGTTTGGCATGACATTCTAGTCGACACACCTTGACTAGACATCCACAATGGTAGTTTATATTTTAGTCAGTCATCTCCAATAAGTTGTATTTTAATTACCATCGTCTTTTAAAAAGTTTTATGTATATTTTTATATAATGTTTGTGCTCCGTATGAATTTTATGATTAACAACTGTAAACATCCGAAATGTAATTTATATTTGCCACAGATCTGATGATGTATCGAAACGCGTAATTATAAAATAAAAACAGTGCGACCAAGACATTAAAAAAAAATTATGCATGCCAAAAAAAATTATGCATGCCAACGTACGCTGTCCCCAAAAATGGAAGGTTTTATGAACCAAATGATTTAGTAGTTCTGTTACATCTTTTAAGAGTTCTGCCAATAAAGCGCAGTCTCTGGTTCGCCTTTCCCACGACATTATCTACGTGTTCTTTCCAGTTTAAGTCTGACGTAATAGTAATTCCTAGGTATTTGGTGAAGTATGGCCTTCACATTCGATTGATTTATCTTGTAAACAAAGTTTAATGGATTTCTTTTCACACTCATTATTAAAAGTCAATTGCCAATATTACACCATAGTGATATCTTATTCAG
Source organism: Locusta migratoria (assembly GCA_026315105.1). Classification (NCBI taxonomy): domain Eukaryota; kingdom Metazoa; phylum Arthropoda; class Insecta; order Orthoptera; family Acrididae; genus Locusta; species Locusta migratoria. Next base: position 447,766,184 of record CM048755.1, on the reverse strand, counting down.
ATCGTTCTGCAGTAGTTTTTGATCTTCAGATATTACTATACGGTGAATGACGGCGTCATCCATAACCACACAATTTCAGTAAAAGCCGTTTGTGAGGTACTGTGTCAAAAGCCTTCTGGAAATCAAGGAATACGGAATCAATTTGAGAACCCTTGTCGATGGCACTATCACTTCGTGTGAGTAAAGAGCTAGTTGTGTTTCGCATGAACGATATTTTCTAAATCCGTGTTGACCTTTGGTCAATAGATCATTCGAGATCATTCGAGATAATTCATAATATTTTAATACAGGATATGTTCCAAAACCTTGCTGCAAATTAATGTCAATGAAATAGGCCTGTAGTTTAGTGGGTTACTCCTACTGCCTTTCTTTAATATAGGTGTGCCTGTGCAACTTTCAAATCTTTTGGTACAGATCCTTCTTTGAGAGAGCGGTTGTATATGGCTGTTAAGAAAGGAGCTATCGCTTCAGCATAAACAGATAGAAATCTAATGGGTATACAGTCCGGCCCAGAAGACTTGTTCTTGTTAAGTGATTTTAGTTGCTTCACTACTCCGATGATATCTACTTCTACATTACTCATTATGGCCTCTGATCGTAATTCGAAATCTGGAATATTGGTGTCGTCTTCTTTGGTGAAAGAGTTTCTAAAAGCTATGTTTAGTAACTCTGCTTTAGTAGCGCTGTCATCGGCAGGATCGCCATTACTATCACGTAGTGAGGGTATTGTTTGTGTTTTGCCCCTAGTTTATTTAACTCATGACCAAAATCTCTTTGGGTTTCTTGTCAAATTTCGAGAAAGTTTTGTTGCGATACGTATTGTAGGCATCTCGTATTGAAGTCCTCTCTAAATTTCGAGCTTCTATGTAGGATCGCCAATCCTGGGGATTTTGTGTTTGTTTAAATTTAGCATGCCTTTTCCGTTGCTTTTGCATCAGTCTCCTGACCTGCTGTGTGTACCAAGGGGGATCACCTTTTTTTATTAATTTATTTGGTATAAAACTGTCAATTGCTGTCGATACCACTTCTTTGAATTTGAGCCACATCTGGTCTACACCTACGTTTAGTGTTGGAAATTAGTGAAAGCTGTCTTCCAAGTAGCAATGTGTTTTATTTTTATCTGCTTTTCTGAACAAATATCCTTTTCGTTAATTTTTGTAACTTTGGGACTTTCGATATTCAATCTCGCTACGACAGCTCTGTGTTCACTAATACCTGTATCCGTTTTTACTCTCGTTATGAGCGCAGGATTACTTGTCGCTAAGAGATCAAGTGAGTTTTGACATCCATTTACAATTCTAGTTGGCTCATGAACTAATTGTACAAAGTAATTCTCAGAGAATGCATTGAGTACAATTTCACACGATGTTTTATGCGTACCTCCTGATTTGAAAATATAATTTCGCCAACAGATCGGGAGTAAATTAAAATCACCGCCTACTATTATCGTGTGAGTCGGATACGTTTTGTAATTAGACTCAGCGTTTCTTTGAACCTTTCTGCTATTGTATCGTCAAAGTCGGGAGTCCGATAAAAGGAATCAATTATTAACTTCTGAAGATTTTCAGGTGCAATCTCTACCCATAATAGCTCACAGGAACTATCAACTTCAACTTCAACTTCGCTACACGAAAGACTACTTTTGACGGCGACAAACACGCTTCCACCTGTTTTGTTTAATCTATCCTTTCTGAACACAGGTCTTTTGCAAATACTTCTGCTGAACTTATTTCCGGCTTTAGCCAACTTTCACTGCCTACAATGGTGTGTGTTTCGGTGCTTTCTATTAACGCTTGGAGTTCTGGTTCTTTCCCGACACAGCTACGACAATTTACAACTGTTATACCGATAGTTCCTAGATCTACTTTTCGCCTGTGATCCACGTGCACCCTTTGAGATTGCCTATTTTATTTTTCCCGGAAGCCCTCTATCCTAAAACACCACCCAGTCCACGGCACACACCCCCGCTACCTGTGTAGCCCCTTCCTGCGTATAGTGGACTACTGACCTATTCAGCGGAACCCGGAATCCCACCACCCGATGGCGCAAGTCAAGGAATCTGCAGCCTACACGGTCGCGGAACAGTGAGCCTCTGATTCAGACCCTGCTCTCGGCTCTGTACCAGAGGTTCACAGTCGGTCCTGTCAACTATGCTGCAGATGGTGAGCTCTGCTTTCATCTTGCAAGACTGGCAGTCTTTACCACTTCAGATAGCCGCTCAAAACCTGAGGCCAAGGCAGCAATGCGATCAGATGGCCAACGAAAAAGACGCTCTCATATGTCTATGCTTCATGATACGGATGAGCATTAGAAACACCAGTCCATCACACAATATGCATCGCAATGATGGCCTGTACGCGCTCTCACGACATGACACACTTACCTGCCAGCTGTGTTTGTGTTATTGCTCTGATGAGTTTCGTACATGGCCGTACGCACTCGTCTAGTCAAGAGTTCTATTACACACGTCGAAGTTAGCACCACTGTTATACTAATAACACGAGTAACTCACTGTAGCACAGTACTGATGTCGATATAACCATCTCCCAGTTGGAGGCTGGTTATCTTCCGTCAGAAATTCTATTAAGCACGCTATTTTTCACGCACCGACATAATTACAGTGTTACACCCCGCCATGTCACACGCTACAATTCGAGCCCTCTGGCGGAAGAGTGTTGCAGCTTAATGGGAAAGTCGACCGATTAATACGCACTTACACATTAGTAAATCTTCGAACGACATGTTGTTAAAATCAACAACTGATGAAATTTATATTTTTCATACTAGCTCCGTTGGTGGTAGAAATTATCGAAAAGACGCTGTGTTACTAGAGACAACAAAATAAATTCTGCTCGAAGACAAAGTCAGTTTTCGTCTGCTCTAATAAATGTATTATAAAATAGATATTTTGACACATTAGAAGGTAATCTGATAATCACAGAGTGTTCTTCAAATCACTGGAAGAAAACTATCGACAGCAGCTAGAAATTCATGTTTCTTACTCCCTGATAATGTTATCTATTGACAAGGCTGAGATGAAACACACAAGCATGTTTCTTTACCAGTATGAACTTTATCATCTCATGTCTATAAACGAACCAAGACACGTTCTCCAAGTTGTACTAAGATGATAAATGTTACACTTGTAGATAAGATTATAAAACATTTAACTAAAATAACCATACCTATTTTCTGGAAGAGGATATGGCCACCTCTAAAACCAACATTCCGTTAGGTGGCATCAAACCCAACGGCCTAGGTTCTATCCAAGACGGTTTTCGTATATGTATATATTAGCCAGACAGACCAGCGCGTTGAGGGATACGCACACCAGCGCGAGGCCTTAGCAACCACTGCTCTCGATTTTATAACAATCCCAACAAAGGTGGTGCTCTGAAGAAAATTTATTAAACAAATCCTACTTGCAATAAAACAGCCGCCTGATTCATAACTGCTGTACGCTAGCTTGAAGGCACCAGTTGTCAGAACAAGAAGAAAGGAACGAACATTTGGGTTCAAAAGTTTGTAAACCTATTAAACCAAACAATTATCATCATCAGCCCCTAGATTTACAAAGTACTTTAACTTACACTAAAGAAAGTAGACACACACCCATACCCAGGGGAGGTCTAAAATCTCCGGCGGGAATGGCCGCCCAGTCCGTAACATGACGCCTTAGATCACGCAGTCATTCCGCGCGGCCGAACATTATGTTTTAATGTCCCGTCCACACTCAGAATAGGAGGGAAATAGTTTCACACTTACTGTTATGATTAAAAACATATTTTTTTTAAAATGTTCAATTGACTGTAAGTCTATCGGACTCAACTGCGTGGTCATTACTTTGTAGCAGCCGAGCGGTCTAAAGCGTCTCGCTGCGGAGCGCGCGGTTGCTCGCCGTGGAGGTTCGAGTCCTCCCTGGGGCATGGGTGTGTGTGTTTGTCCTTAGGTTACTTTACCTAGGTTTAAGTAGTTTGTAAGCTACGGACTGATGACCACGCAGTTTGTTCCAATAGATTTACAAACATTTGAACATTTTACTTTGTAGCTTACAAGGTAAACTAACCTAAGGACAACACAAACACCCATGCCCAATGGGGGATTCGAACCCCCCGACGGCGAATGTCCGCGCGCACCCAGGCTAATCCGCCGCGGCTGTTATGAATCGCTAGTGGCCACAGGCACCCACATTATTCAACGTACCATACGAAATTTTTCATCCAACAATTGTTAAATCTTAGTATTGCAACAATTATTGTCTGGCTTAACGCGTCGATGGTGGTTTTCTCGGAATGGGAAGATTTCACTCTAGCTGTCGTGTCCACTAGTTTTAATATTTGCGTCTAGCGTAGCGACTAAAATATTAATTTTAAATATACGAAAAACATACGCTAATTTTAATTTATTGTACACAAAAATATAAGAACCACCACAACGAGACGGTGAAATGGTACAATTCAAACATCACCACCACAAAAGTTAAGACTTTTCTTCCACTGGCAAGCGAAATGACGAATTCGCATTTCGTAGTAGGCGGTCAGCCCCCGGGCGGAGCCACAACCGAAGCCACTTTTCCAGCTCCGGGTGTGACCATTACAAGCAGTACAAGTGACGCAGGATGTCCAACGTCTGTGGCAAATCTTTCAAAGGACCACCCGACAATCGGTAGGCGACAATTTAACCGCTTTCAAACTCGCTGTAGGCAGCATGAGTGCGTCGCCGCGTAATGGCGCCTCTTTGCTTCACACGTTGATATCACACCGAGCTTCGCAGTTGCAAACATTCCCTATTAAAGGGCGTTCTGGCAGCTTTGTCACTACGCTATCTGTTGGCAGACCATGTTTAAACTATCATCGGTACGTCTCCTATCCACCAGACGGCATCTGCCGTCATCGAATCAAACTCTACGCCGTCTTTCCAGCTGTTTCTTATTTTTTCCGGTAGTGTATGTGAATCGATTTTTAAGATGTCCACTCTGGAAAGCAAAGTTACATTTAACCTCGGCCATCGCTTCCACAGTTTGTTAATGCATTGTTCAATCATCACTTCGAAAAACACAAATGGCAGAAATTTTAAAAAGTTTGTTTCTAAGGTCAGTAACAAGTGCCTTAAATGTAATAATACTGCAACTTTAAAAAATATATGCTGTGCTGGAATTTTTTACTTTATTCTCCGTAATTTTTCGGATAAAATTTACATAACGAGAGAGAGAGAGAGAGAGAGAGAGAGAGACTTGTTATGTTGTTAAGGTCTTCAGTCCGGAGACTGATTTGATGCAGCTCTCCACCCTACTCTATCCTGAGCAAGCCTTTCCATCTCCTCATAAGAACGGCAACCCACATCCACTTGAATCTGCTTACTATACGCGTCTCTTGGTCTCCCTCTGCGATTTTCACCCCACACACTTCCCTCCAATGCTAAATTTACGATTCCACGATGTCTAAGAATGTGTCCTACCAAGCGATCCCTTCTTTTAGTCAGGGTATGCCAAAAATTCCTTTTCTCACCAATTCTGTTCAGTACCTCTTCATTAGTTATGCGATCTACCCATCTAATCTTCAGCATTCTTCTGTAGCACCACATTTCAAAAGCCTCTATTCTCTTCCTGTCCGCATTGCTTATCGTCCATGTTTCACTCCCGTACAAGGCAACACTCCACACAAATGCTTTCAGAAAAGACTTCCTTATGATGTATTATTTTAAAACTAATTTTCTCTACAACTTGCGTCTACCTTACATGGAGTCTTGTGAGCTATACATCAAATATTGATGCATTTATAATATCTTATCCTCAGCATGTTTACCTACGTTATTTAACTTTCCATCGCCTTCTGCATTACTCAGTTAACTTCATCTGTAACTAATTTCAGCCCCAGTTTCGTTTTGACTCAACTCGATCGTTATGACGTCACATCTCGTGACTACAGGAAACACCACCTAGAAGACAAGGCCTTACAACAGGCCGTGCCTACGTCACACTTAGAGGCCCCGGCCGCCACCTCACTGGCTGTTGGCTGGGGCACGCCCACCGCCGCACAGCAGCCGGTCAGTCAGATGGCGGCCGCGGCCTCTAAGTGTGACGTAGGCACGGCCTGTTGTAAGGTCTGGTCTTCTAGGTGGTATTGCTACAGGTAACATTACGATGAAATTTCGAGAGTACACTCAGAGGTACATGTGGATACCATCTGCAAAACATTACATGAATACAGTCAGTAAAATTTAGTTAAATTTTGTAGGTACCATTCTGTAACAGAGTTTGAAGTAATTCTGATTATGTGTCGCAAGATGGAGCCAGGCATCTCATTGTTTATAACGTTATGTCCTGAACTATACTATGATATAAATGCGAAGGTACATTCAGTTTATGTGCATATTGTCTGTAAAATGTCTTGACTAGAGTTAGTTGCGTACAAGTAATAAATTTTAAAATGTTCCCCAATGGCGTAGTTTTCCTGAATCAACAGCGGAAAAATAGTAAACAACAAACTTTTTTTTCATCATTTTTCAGAGGTTCTTTGCGGGAAAATATTTCGTCAATGGTTGGAATTGTGTGTAGAGTACGTTACAAGTCGCTAAGTGTTATTTTCATATAGTTGGTGAATGAAGTCTGTTTACTCACGCGCGTCGTTGGCTACTTCTTTTGTCACCCGAAACACAAACCCAATCATTTGGAATGTAGGTGGATTTTCCCCACATTGTAAATCTTTACAGACGCAACTAACTGATATAAAAACGAAGTTCATTAAAAAATTATAATCATCATACGTAAGGTTCTTTCACTCTAATACTGCCACATACAATATTTAGAAATGAAATTTCAGGGCAACATATTTCTTAAAACGCTAAGATTATTTACGAAGAATGCTGTTAAGCAATGCCTCCGAACCTTTTGTTTCGTTTTCAACATCTTGTATTACGTGCCATGGATAATGGACGACTTCCTCGCTTCGCTGACGAAGTTGTAATCCTCTGTCGTGGGGTTTATTAGGCAGGAAAGGTAGTCTGGACGGCGTTTAAAATAAGCTTAATTTTCCTCCCATACTCATGTCAGGAACAACTGGCAGTAGTGCGGTGCTTCTGTAGTCATGAGGGCCAAGCGCGTGGCTCCACTGTGACGCGGCTACATGCTGCGGCGCTCTCGCGGTACGCAGAGGGCTTGCAATACGGCCCTATGGAGTCCACCCTGGGGCTGACGTCAGCCATCTGCTCCTCGTAGCGGTGACTGAGCTGTACAGGTTGTGCACCCGCGGCGGGAGTGGGCGTCGAGCACACCAATCGGTGTGGCGCCGCGTAATCCGGGAAACGGACTCAGAGCCAGGAGACCACTTCATATTGCCGGCGCCACATCGGCCGTCTGACGACTCGGAAACGGAGACTGCCTCCAAACGCAACAATTTTGACTCTGACCCTTCGACTGCAGAACTGCCGCTGCTCTGAAACGGGCGAGTACTTAATCCGCCTCATTGTCCCGAAGTCACACACTAGGCAACAAGCTAGTAATGAGTCTAGCGGAGTGACCTTCGTGGTTACGCACTGCAGGTCTCTTCTGCGATCGGTGCGTTAGCGGGACTGCGCCGCTTCGCTCAAAATGTTCAAATGTTTGTTAAGCTTAAGGGACTTAACTGCGGGGTCATCAGTCCCTAAACTTACAAACTACTTATGAACTACTTACGAACTAGGACGGCGCAAATATCCATGCCCGAGGGGGGATTCGAACCCCCGACCGTAGTGGCTGTGCTGACCGTGACTGGAGCGCCTCAGTCACCTCGGCCACCGCGGCCGGCCATGCAGCTTCGCCAAGCTGGTCATGTAATCAGTACACGACCTGATGCCGCAACTCTTCTCCGCCGAAGTACCATTCTACATCAAACCTAATACAAAAAGAACCCACCGATTTGAGTTCTCTGAGCTGTAGAAAGTATGTGTTTCAATTGTGACCTTGTGCTACGGCATAGTTACAACATGCCCGTTCCACCTGTATGTGTATTATAGATCGCTAGGCCATGAGCTATCCAAATCTCTTGACATTATCTCTGGGATCAATAAAACCCAAGACATGTCACCACGAAAAATCACATTTTCGCGCACTTTTTGCTGGCAATTACAGGTACAGTGCAGTGTCGTGCATATTGAACCTATGTTGCCGCAGGATTGATGAATCATTTTCGGTATAATGTGCCACAAAAATCACTCTTGGCTGAAATAGCTTACAAGGTAGGTGTTTCAACTGAAAATCACACCACACTCAATTCGAACCGATGAATAGAGAGGTGAAATTCCCTGTTAAGGAAACAGAGGGTTTTCGAGCAATAAGGTCTTGTATTCAAGAGCCTTATTTCCATTTTGGAGGCAAATGGAAGGGTAATTGACGAAAATAAATTGTGAAATATTCTCTACAGTACATAATGGAAACACTGTTTAAATATCAACAGACACATTTATTTTCATTCTTTGATAGGCATGCATACATACAACATATGTAAGTACATTAATACACACATCATTATGCATACATTGTTTATCACGTGATTTCTCCTGTAAATGGAATATCCTCATGCATTTTACTGCATATTACAATAGTGCTGTTAAGTGATTATGGGATCTCATTAAAAATGCTCTATGCATACTTTTTGAGAATAGTTCAAATGTTTGGAAATCTAAGGCACTTAACTACTCAGGTCATCAGTCCCTAGCCTTAAAAAATACTTTAACTTACGCTACGGACAACAAATACACCCATACCCCAGGGAGGACTCGAACCTCAGACGGCAAGCAGCGGCACACTCCGCAACTAGCCGCCTTAGTGAGAATAGTAAGTACAGTTCAAACAGTAACGTCTTCCTGCATTCAAATTCACAATCACTATTTCCTAGTCGTAGCATGAAGTGCACTACGCTACTAAAATTTGTTGCAGTTTCCTCTGTCACAAATCCATAAGTCTGCCAGGCATAAGCTATCATATCCACGAAAACTGGCAGACACCTGGTGTTAAACACCTGAATGCAGTTTCACTATTAATATTCAGTCGTCAAGCAACGTATCTTCCGAAGCCTCCAAAACCTATTTCTTAATGGCCACGGCGGAATGGTTAAGCGCTCTGGCGCGGTATGCTCCGATGCGCGAGGCCGTTCCCCGTCGGGGGTTCAAATCCTCCCTCGGGCAAGGATGTTTGTGCTGTCTTTAATATAAGTTAGTTCATAAGTAGTTTGTAAGTTTAGGGACTGATGACGTCGCAGTTAAGTCCCATAAGCTTAAACATTTGAACATTTCTTAAGTAATTTTCAAGCTTCCGAACAAGAAGTTTATATTGCATGAAAAAGTGGACATGTAAAGGCTGGGTAAATTTAGTGGTTTCTTAGGGGGATCTTTTGTGTGCGCGTAAGTTTCCTATGTAAGTCTTCCCGAATTTCAGGTTCTGGAAACACAGTTCCATTGGGATGACCAGTCCGAAAGTCAAGCAAGAGTGAGGTGGTTTTTTTAAACCAACGGATAATATGGATTCATGCATGTTTACCAGACGTGCTATCATCAACAACAATGTTGAAAGGTTGTTTATCTCAATGTCGGTCCGAATTGTTCAATTGTTCGTAAAAACAAATGTACAACTTTGAACCAAGATAGCCAGGAAATGAGGAAATACATGATGCTAGACAATATAAGAGTATTTTGCAGATTAAATAGAGTTCACCACAGCACGTGTGTGCTTTTCTCCTACAGTCGATACAATTCGGCCACTTGTCATTGTGTATTCAATTTTTGAACCGTCTGCATTGAAAACACTGTTTCGCAAATGATGCAGCAGACTCAAATGTTTTTGTAGAAACAAATCTTGTAATTTTTTCAGGACGTATACTCTTTACTTTCGCAAGGCATTTACAGTTGTGTTCTTTGGTAGAAGTAATGGCCCAATTTATTACTATGTTATCATCGACGTTTATACATTTTCATTTCTTTGTTTTTATAAAAAAATTATGGTTTTAAAAATGTTATTGGTTTGTTACCTACATTAATTGTATAATTAAACTTCTTTGCCAATACATACTTTGTATTACGTTTCTTTCTAAGTTTTCCTGAGTATATATAAAGTTTATTATGCCTGTCTATAGTAGTACATCAAGTCATTTTGTTTAGTTCTGTTTGCAGATTATTGTTCGTAATAATTCGTAGATAACCTTCATTCCCACTTTCAGCTACTGCAGCCGCATAAATTAATTCTGAAACATAATCCCAACTTCAACATCTACTGAATCATTTAGATGGAGATATTTCTCCAAAAACTGATCGTTAATGAGTTCTTAGAGTGTATTCAAAAAAATAATGGTCCAAAAATTAGTGAATTATTCCACCCATCACATGTCAATACAAGAAAAAAATAAGAAGCCAAATATCAAAGATGGAAAAGTCCACATTCGATGTTTTTACAAGAGATGAATATAAAATGTTAGCAAAATAGCAGCATTTTTGAGATTCTCTGTTCTCTTATTTAAAAAATGACTTTCAGTAACGAAAACGTGGAAATATCATTAAGTCGTGAAAATGTGATAAAAGCTGGACCTGAAAACGTTTGAGTCTAACAACTCGATTTTACTGCTTTTGAAACTAAATCAAAATGTGTCCTTGTATTTCTTAGAAATTTTTTTTATTATATTTAAAGAATAGTTAACAACCTGAACCTTAAGCACTTGTTTTAAGAATGACCCTATGGACAGTTAATAGAATATATAATACAGAAAGAGTGTAAGGGCTTGAACAAAAATAATTACCGAATGATCAAATCGAAAGGAAGCGACCACGAGTATAAGATGAGAGAGATTAGGGCCCCCACAGTAGCATACAGGCTAACCACACGCGACCGGTACAGCAGGAAGTGACAGTGGTAGGCGAAGCACCCTCGGCCACACACCGTCAAGATGCTTGCGGTGGATGATTGTAGATGTATATGTAGATGCAGAATCAAAAAAGTTGCATTGATATGAATTATAGCATTGCTTGCTCTTTAACAAATACTATAAATACTTGAAACGTTTCAAATATTTGCAAAGTAAGAAAAAAGAACCAAGCACCTAGACTCAGTATTAAATCCTTTTCTTCTAAATGCTCACAATCGCCAAGTTCTTCCTGTCTCTCTTGGAGGAGGATTTCCTTTTTTACAAGAAAAAACAATTGGAGATTTAAGAAAAGCACAATAATAAGAGCGCTAACACACACACTTAGTACGCAAATAAACCAGAACAAGATGGGTGTTGCGTATCGAGTCCTGTGTTACGATCCGTTGCTGTTGGAATTGGCCACTTTAGAAATAACATCTGCTTCGACTTCGCAAGGCAACACTTTTGAACGGCTTTATGATTTTTCTTCCGGTTTTGACATTCATTAAGGCTACCATTAGTATGGGCGCAGAAAATACCATTACATCGAAATCGTATAAAAAAAATTGGACATGGGCGTCTTTGATGTTAGACTCTTCAAAAGTATCACCAAAAATCAAATGTTTGTATAGCTTATGGGACTTAACTACGGGGTCATCAGTCCCTAAACTTACAAACTACTTATGAACTCGCTAACCCTAAGGACGGCACAAATATCCATGCCCGGGGGGGGGGGGGATTCGAACCCCCGACCGTAGTGGCCGTGCAGACCGTGACTGGAGCGCCTCAGTCCCCTCGGCCACCGCGGCCGGAAAAAGTATCACCAATACGATCGCAAAAACCTTGTTATTATACTTGTTCTTTAAACGTACCTGGTTATTTAAAAGCATGTAGGCTGGGTGATCTATGACGTCTAAAAACGCAACAGTGCGCTACACTTACTTCCTTCCGCAAAACAGCAGCAGTGGAATCAGTCCAAAAAACGCACTGTCAAGGCACCATCTTACAGTACTATACAGCACGCAGTACAGATGTGTACGTGCACGCACCAAGACATGCAATTCATGAATATCATTACAATTCAAAAACTGGACGTTTCCTCAACAAAACACTACCATCGCTGCAATCTGTAAAACAGAACGAGCTCAGTGCCTATGTTTCACTCAAATACGATTCTCACGGCTGAAACACCCACCTTGTCCGATTTTAACGTCAGTTCATAGGTTCAGCCAAACCGCGAGAAACATGTCCCTGATAATGCTACTCAAAAATGAAGGAAAAATCTTACAGCATGATAGAAACCTGTAAAGTTTATATTCATTTAGCACCAATGCGCATATTTCATTCAGTCATTCATTCATTCATTCATTAACGAGTTACGTAACAAACTTCTTCGTACTGTCCAAATATGAGTACTGCAGGCATTTCTTACAATAGGAGCCCGTAATAATGATACGTCTTTGGGACACCAACGTAATCGTAAATCAAAAGAGCGCTTCAGAGCTTACAACGTATCCCTTATGTTGTGGTTCTGTAATTTATGTAAATTACTTTCCCGTTTCTTAATTAACAGTGATGAGCCAAAATATCATGTGTGCTACCGTAACAGCATGTTGGTCTGCTTTTGGATGATAATACAGCAGCACGGATCCTGGTCGTCCTGTGTAGGTGTGTGACATCAGAGGTTTGTGGGGGGCACAAATCGAGCCCGATGGTGTCGCAAATGTGTTCCATCAAGTTAACATCAAACTTTCCGATACCGATGCTCATTCTGATGCATGAAGACACCAAAAGCATGTTCAAAATGTTCAAATGTTTGTTAAGCTTAAGGGACTTAACTGCTGGGTCATCAGTCCCTAAACTTACAAACTACTTATGAACTACCTTATACTAAAGACTGCACAACCATCCATGCCCGAGGGGGGATTCGAATCCGACGGGGAGCGGCCTCGCGCATGAAGCGATGCAGGTGGTCCGCAGTAATGTTTACATACTTCACAGCTGTAATGGTGAAATCGATTATTACCACATGTCGCACGGAAACCTAATGTCCGCTCCACCAACACGCATCAGTGCCTATTTCCACGGGCCGTTCGCCGGAACACCGTGTAATCGCACGGGACCATCCACGAGGTGCACAAGAAACGTGATTCGCGCAGTCAAGCTACGCGTTTGTACTGGTTCTCGAATCAAATGTTTGTAAAGATGTGGGATCAAACTACAGTGGTCATTAGTCCATAGACTTACTAATTACTTTAACTGACTTAAGTTAAAGACAACACACGCGCCCACGCCCGAGGGAGGACTCTAACCTCCAACAGGAAGCGGATGCGCACTCCGCACCACGATGCCTTAAACCGTCGGCACACGGAGCGTGTGTCTGAACATGTGTGGTCAACGTGCCGAGTCCAACGTGCGGCTGAACGCTCGGAGAGGGCACGACCTGTGCATACGGGACGTGTGCCCCAACCAGCTACACGCAACTGCAGCGACAGTTGTCGGCGGCATCAGGTTCTGGAATCACACTGTTTACGAAATCAAAAGAGTGGAATTCCTGCTTTATCTATTAAATCGGTTGTTTCCGCGCTTGTGCATTTGTTCGTTATGTTCTGTGATGTAGGCCTACATAACAACAAAATATCTATTACCATAAGCCTCTTATAAAAGTTCTATGTTATGTCAATAAGTACAGCGAATTATAAAAGTTTCTTGACAAATTTGCTATATAAAATTAGAAATGGCCTTCACATGAAGCAAACATTACTGCCACAGTAACGCTTTTTAGTAGAATAAAGGTCATTCTTCCATGGTCAATGTTACTATTCAGTAGAAGAATGTTAAGAACGTGTAAAATAGAATACGTGAAACAATAAGGTGCGTATTTTATTGTAAGGTAGGTGCAAAATGTCCTGTTCATAAAACGAATCCACCAAACTCACTCCTCGGCGGATACTGCATAACATTACATAGCATCGAATGTTATGCAGTATACTTCTATGAAATTTATAGCAAAGTCTCTGAGTCTATCAGAAAACCCGAATAAAAGAAGAAAAAATATTTTGTTCCACAGATCAACACAGACTGAAAAACAACTTACACTACTACCTACAAGAAACGAACACTATAGTACAAATAGCAAAACTCATAAACATCTACATTAAAGACAATGCAAATCACATTTAAGTGCATGACAGAGGTTTAATACAACCGCTTTTATGATATATCTCTGCTGTTCCATTCTCTAATGGAGCCCAGGGAGAAAAAACAGGATCTTTCCGTTTTAGATATGATTTCTCTCGTTTTATTGTGACTGTCATATCTCCCTATGTAGGTGGGTGCTAACAAAAAACGTTCGCATTCGGAGGAGAAAGTTGGTAAGAGAAATTTCGCAAACAGATCTCGCCAAAACGATAACTTCTTCCTTTTCATGAATTCCACCGCAACTCGTGCACCTCTCTCTCTCTCTCTCTCTCTCTCTCTCCTCCTAATCGCCATAATAATAAACTAGCTGTCTTTCTCTGAACTTTTTCGATATCCTCCATTGCTCAGCAGTACTACAATTTAGGGCGCTAAAATGCAGTGTACGCAGTTTCCTTATTACAACTGTTGCATCTTCTAATAAAGTGTTTTGTCAATTAAAACGTAGCCCTCGGCTCGCCTTCACTACGATATTTTTTGTGTGAGCATTCCAATATAACTAGTTCGTAATTGTAATTACCACATATTCAGTTAAGTTTACGACCTTTAGATTTGACTGATTTATTGTGTAAATGACGTTTAACGGATTTCTTTTAGTGCTATGCTCGTATGGGCGAGTTCACACATTTCATTATTTAGGGTCAATTGCCAATATTCGCACAATTGAGATACCTGAATCGTTTTGCAGTTCCTTTTTATCTCGTGACTTTCCTACCCGATAAATGACAGCATCATCCGCGAACAGATCCTCAGATTGTCTTCTAAGTCTGGTCTTCAGTCCGGAGCCTGGTTTGATGCAGCTCTCAACCCTACTCTATCCTGAGTAAGCCTCTTCATCTCCTCTTAAGAACAGCACCTTACATCCGTTTGAATCTGCTTACTGTATTCATCTATTGGTTTCCCTCTGTGGTTTTTACCCCAAACACGTCCCTCCAATGCTAAATTCACAATTCCTTGATGTCTAAGATCAATCAAATGTTTAAATGTTTGTTAAGCTTAAGGGACTTAACTACGGGGTCATCAGTCCCTAAACTTACAAACTACTTATGAACTACCTACAACTAAGGACGGCACAAATATCCATGCCCGAGGGGGGATTCGAACTCCCGACTGTAGTGGCCGTGCAGACCGTGACTGAAGCGCTCAGTTACCTAGGCCACCGCGGCCGGCAATGTCTAAGAATGTGTCCTACCAATCGATTCCTTCTTTTAGGAAAAGTATGCCAGAAATTCCTTATCTCCACAATTTTGTTCAGCGTCATTAGTTACGCGATCCACCCACCTAGTCTTCAGCATTCTTCTGTAGCATCACATTTCAAAAGCCTCTATCCTCTTCCTGTCCACACAGTTTATTGTCCATGTTTCACTCCCACACAAGCCAACATTCAACACACAAATGCCTTGAGAAAGAACTTCCTTACGCTTAAATTAATATTCGATGTTAACTTTCTGTTTCAAAAACGCTTTTCTTCCCATTGCCATTCTGCATTTTATATCCTCTGTACTGCGACCGTCACATGTTATTTTACTACCCAAGTAACAAAACTCATACGACCTTTACTGATTCGTTACCTAATCTAATTCCTTCAACATCGCCTGATTTTCTAAGACAAGGTAAAGTAGTGGCCCTAATAATACACCCATTAAGAAAGCCAGATATCATACTCGATGACTTTCCGTCAGTACGTACTGTGTCCTTTCTGACAAAGTCGCGAACCAATCGCACAACTGTGGCATATTTCATAACCAAGCAAATTGACTGGAAGATGTTGGTGAGGTACAGTGGCAAAAGCCTTCCGGAAATCTCAAAACATGGAATCGATCTGAGACGATTTGTCGATAGAACTCATCACTTCACATATTCTAAAGAGCTAGCTGTGTTTCAGAACGAGACTTTCTGAGTCCGTGTTGACTAAGGGTCAATAGGGCGTTCTCTTAGAGGTAGTTCATAATGATAGTGTATGTTCCTAAATCCTGCTGCAAACAGACGTCAGTGATATAGGCATGTAATTTTACGGATTCTTCAATATTGGAGTGACCTGTGCCACTTTCGAGTCTTTGGGTGCGGATTTTCGCTGAGCGAGCTGTTGTATATGACAGCTAGGTATGGAGATATTGCATTAACATACTTTGAAAGGAACCTAACTTGTGTACAATCTGGACTGGAAGACTTTCGTTAAATGCTTTAAGTTGCTTTAACACTCCAGTCATATCTACTTCTAAATTACCCATGCTGGCAGCTGTTCTTGATTCTAAATCTGAAGTATTTGATTCTTCTTCTTTGGCGAAGGAAATCCAAAAACTTGTGTTTAGCAATTCTGCTTTACGAGAACTGTCATCAGTAGTGTCACCATTATCGCGTATTGAAGGTATTGTGTGACCGTAATTTCTTCTGGTTTTCTACCAAATCACGCGATAGGGTTTCGTTGTGAAAACTGTTATAAGCTTTTTTCAATTACGTTCGCGCTAGATTTCTAGTTTCTGTAAAAGATTGCCGCTGTTTAAGATTTTGAGTCAATTTCAATTTGTCATGCTTCTTCACAGAGGCGAACAATATTTTTAAGAAACAAAACTAAAATCACTGTTGTCGACAAAATGACGTCAGAATACTAAAAAACCAATAAACAAGAAATAGAAACTGGAATAATCCCGAGTGGGAAACAAAAGAAAATCATGCCAGAATACTGAGGTACCTAAAAAGGAAATTGATTTCACTATAATGAAAAGTACAACACAAAAAAGCTAATGAACACAATGTTGTAGCTGCAAAAAAGTGATACCATAGTAAAATATCTATGAAGAGAACTTAAGTGAAATTTTACATAAGCGGTAAGATAAAAAATAAGAAGGGGGAACTGCAAAAATTTCTACTAGGAACGAAGATGAAAGGTGTGGAATGCAAGTCATGTAAAAAGTAGGAATAACCGCCGTAGGTAAATTCTGGACCACATTTATAAGCAAAAACTGTGATTAACTTGTAAGAGGTAACATGTCGAAATTTAGTGCGTATTCTACATTTACTTAACCACCACTGATGCTTTGTGATTAAAAGCGAATCGCGTAAGTAGCGACACTTTAATTGCAATACGCTTAATAAAGAAATAAGAACAGTAATCCTATTGTTGTGAACTGACAGCCACACAACCCGAAGAGTTGCAAAATACTTTGTCTTATTTACTTTTATCCCCGGTAATTTTTTGACTGCATAGAACATCTAAGTTAGGTTGCTGCAAAAAGAGTTCAGGCGGTAGAACCATCGTCATCGTCGCGTATAATATAAATGACAAGAGAGCAACATCAGCATGTAGGGTTTCTATCTCCGTTGCAGGAGACACGAGAGGCAGGCAGGGATGGAGAGAGAAGTGATCTGCCGGTGATAGGCACCGCGTAAGCTCGTTACGAGGCTGCTATTACCTGCCCGTGACGCTGTTGGCAATCTCTCGTAAGAAGACGCTCGCAAAGCTGTTATAAAGCAAAGCTGTTCCTTCCATATAGTAAGGAGGCATTCTCTCGGCGATACATAAAAGGCACGCGCCTGTACGTTTGCAGTTGAAAATAACTTTATATTCTTTTTCTGTCATTTCCCGGGAATGAAACATTGGTTGCCAGAATCCCATTTTTCAAAACTTTTCTTGCGTGATATATCACATCTCGAGAGGTAGTGGTAGTAGTAGCAGCCGCAGCTGCTGCTTTCCGTGGTACTAGGGTCATTTCACAAATAAGCTTGTACTTGTACTTAAATTCAGTATCTCTTAACAGTCATTCAATATAGCATCCCTGCTTCTATGTTTTTCAATGGCAACATCTCGGAAGCTCTACTGTTCCACCTAGAACGCCGCTTCTGTTCGTCTGTCGAATGGCTCCAGTAACGGCGGTAAAAAGCTTTTCCAGAAGAAAAGCATTTGTTTCAACTTCGCGGAAAAGTCAATGGCAGGTGGACTCATGTCCGGGCTGTAGAAAGAATGCGGCAACTGTTTCCATCCGTACTCAGGCAGCTCATGGCTTAAAACACCGATCCGAGGATGAGGATTGTCTTGGGGAAGAAGTGGGCCAGGCTCGAGCAAATGAGGTCGGATTTAATGCATTTTCTGCGCAGGTTTTGAATAACGTTATACTGCTATGACACATGGTCCACGTGTGATCCCCGTTGAGATGGCGAATCTGAAGCTCTTCACTCGCTGGACTGTGATTTCAACTCTAGCTCATCTGAATCCACATTTCCCCAATAGTGATAATTCGACCCAAGAATCATTGACCTTCATGGTTGAAGCAAGGTTGGAATGTCAAGGCGTTTCTGTTTCTCTTCAGCAGTCAATCAGTGTGGCACACACCTCGCAGAATTTTTTTTTCTTCAAGTCATTTGTCACTATACGGAATACTGATCATGGTGGAATTCCCTTGGCTTCACAGTGTTTCTCTCAGGTCGCACTGCCATCATCTTCAAGAGCATCTCCCAGAAGATTCACACTTCAGTCATCTGTTGGCGCTTTTGGTCGTCCGGGTCAGTGGTCATACGACCATCACAGCGATTAATCAAACTTTAAACTGTACTACTGTAAACTCACCACAATCTTTACTCAACGAACTGAATTTCTATCGATTTTTTCCACGTTATGTTTCGATCGTGATATACGATCTCTGGTCTTCAACAGTTTATGTGCCCGATAACGCTGCTGGATCCTTTTCTACCTCTCGTCAATTTTATGTTAGAGACCACAGCGGAAAAAACAGACGTGCTTCTTCCTCGAGATCGCAACTACATCTGACGTAATTTACATTATTACCGCTTCAAACAATTCAATCTGTGCATTATTTATGATATGTCCCTCGGAAATCAGGATAACTAGGCTGGGTTTTGAGTTTCTATTTATACGCATATCATAATTTCAAAAGTTTGACATCACACCTGCCATTCGGGAATTTTTTTTTTTTTTTTTTTTTTAGATATTTTAGAAGGTGGCAGTATAGACGAATTGCAATAAAAATGCCATATATCATGTGTCAAATTTTTAATAACTACAGAGATACAGCTGCTAGCATGTAACCAAACAAACTTAAAGCAAAGGCAAATGGGGAAATTTTCACTTAATCTTCCGTCGTTTATTAGTAGATCATCATAATGAATTAAAAGCACAGTTATGTGTATGTCCTACACTTTTATCTTCATGTAATTAAGTTTTCGGCTTATAGGGCCATCTTCACACTTTACTTCCTTACAGTTTTGTTTCAATTCATAGAACTCGAGAAACTACAGTTATTTTCCTTGTTTGGAAACGATACAGAGAACGAATCCATTAATACACTTGCAAAGGTAACATATATATTTCTAAAGTAATTTATAAACTGTCAGAAATGTTAATTCTGGTTTTTAAAAAAGGTGACATCTACAGGTTTTTTTTTCAATATCGTAGGATCCGATATTATTTCTTCTTTCAAAATACTGGAAAGTTCTTCTCTAACAATAAAAGAAACCAGCAGAACTATAAATTTTTCTTGCAGTCAGTGAGAAAGTTTCGGGACAAAGAACTTATCACCGTATTTCACGTCAAGTTCTACCAAATGCGGTAACAATTTTCGATGAAATACGTCATCTATTTCTTCCGCGTTCTGTATTCGTAGTTTTCTTTATATCTTTCGTTGCGGACAGAATTCCGACGCTTTTCCCACAATGACTTCCTGATTAGTAATGCTGTGAACATGTAATCAACTTATTCTTTCCGGTAAAAATTCGGAGCCGTTTTGAAAACTGCAGCTACAGTTACATATTTGCTCTGCAAATCACATTAAGTTTCTGGCAGAGGGCAGCTATTGTCTACAAAGTTGTTAATGGCAAGAAAAATACACAAACCTGTTCCCAACAGCGAAACTAAAGAGTTAATCTTGGTGTAGCGCAGATCAACTAGCAACACGTAGGTTGCAGCGAGGCGATGCCAACACCGTCCGAAATGAGTTGGGGGGAGAGCCATTCGCTGCAGGGGAATAGCTCGCAAGCCAGCCTTGGTGTATATCACCTAAATACCTAAGTCATAATGATAAAGGTGAAGCATTGAATTAAAATTTGTGATGCGGCCGGGAATCGAACCCGGACCTCCATGCTTACTAGGCAGACTTCTTACCACTAGTAAGCATGGAGGTGCGGGTTAGACTCCCGGCCGGATCACAAATTTTAATTCATTATTCACCTTTATCATTAATGTCTGTCATTAACGAGACGGAAAACAGTAACAGGTTGTATAAATTTCTATTTATAACCTAAGTTTTAGTTACTGAGCTTTGTAACTTTACTGACTTACGGCTTAAGAACAGAAGAGATCATACATTCACACCAATCATAATTAAAATATCACGATGAATAATACCCGAGGTACAAGTAATCGACAGTCGAGGTCGTGGTTAGTCATGAGGTACTGTTCTAACTGATTACTTCGAAGGGTATACGTGAAATGACTGCGGAGGAAGTTGCGATTTTGTACCAACACTTAATGATATTAACTCAAGCGGTAATAGGAAATTTATTTTAATATCTGTTATAGTTTAAGAATTAAATTATATTTTGCTTAACAGATGTTTTATAATATACGTTTGCATTCTTGAACCATTTTCTCGTGCATCATCAGTCTAATCTTCCCACTCAGGTTTTTACATAACTTCCTCAGCCTGCCTCCCATTCGTTTCTGGACATGTACTCCAGCTTCTGTAGTTATATATCACCATATGGTCTGACATTTACTACACTTCCATGGCCTTTGCGTCTCTAACCCCAAAATAACCTAAATACATTATACCAAGACAGGCCTCAGACCACCTAAATACTATTAATTACACCTTTACTTTCCATGTTGCCACTGGCACATTCATTTCATTATTATTATTATTATTATTATTATTATTATTATTATTTTACACACAAATGAGTGCCAATGTTTTTGTTTGCACAAGCCAAATAGTGTTCTGATAAACATTCGAAGTCCAACACCTTGCCAGTTTCTATAAACGTGTCTGACACAACACCGTTTAGAGAGGTATTTCCTCTCTTCTGATACAAACCATCAAATGTAGCATCTATGTTAACACCATCAGGCAGTTTCATAGCTTCCTTTGCTGCTTGTTCCATTGAATAATCTCTAGTTTCACATAAAACTTGACATAATACATCGTTTTATCTTTCAGATTTATTTGGAGGAGGAGGAGGAAGATCCATCAGTGCACAGGAGATCTGAGCAGCTTTCTTACCTTTTCCAATGCATCTCATAGCATACAAAAAACGAACATTTACTTCGTAATATCGGGTTTTTTAACTGACTTGTCTTATTTGTAGTCTCTGATTTGCTTAGTACAGACAATCACAATTGTGCTTGCTAAACCTTTCCTGAAAGTGACAATCTCACGAATTTGAATGCTGCCTTCATAGTTACAACATTTGCATTTCATTGTTCTGTTCGACATTTCTGAACACACATATTTACAATAATATTACCAGTACTAGTAACACACTAAGCACCACTCAAATTGTCTTCGTGAAAAATCTTATTAGAAAGCTTGCACTTGGAAGCACTGGCAGGTGACTTCTCGTGCTGCAGAGGTTCTAGTTCCATAATATTGTTATTAAATGCAGCTACTCTGAACTGATTCCCATGACACTTGCGTTTTGCACTAAATTTCTTAAGTCTTGACATCGTGGACACAAACGATCAAATGAAACTGCAAAGTCAAAGTCACTCTCACTAGACGAACCAAAACTGCGATGAGCACGACACGAATACAACGAAGAAAATAAACAGTATTGCGTATATGATCTCTGCTCTTTGCCATAGCCTTCTTGAACACGTGTGTGAAAGTTCAGGCAATATGACTGCGAGAACTGCAGGAAAACTAGGCTTTTGCGTGTCGAGCAGCGACATTGAACTGAAAGCGGGCGTGGCCAGTTTGCAGACATTCGTTCAAAGAGCGTTTAAGACTATAATAATAATTTAAAAGTAAATAAACCATACATTTTTGAAAACTGACGAAATTTGTCTTTCAGATGGAGGCAAAAAGTTTTTTTTCCCCCCCCCCTTCGATTTTTCAGTCATATTCACGTCCAGGTCCCCTCAAGAACGTAACTCCACTTCCGTCGTGAATGTGCCTGTTGCTAAGAAGGCAGAGGACAGGTATCTGATGTTTTGCTTTTCTCGTGGGTCGTACCCACCCCATGCAGATGCGGCACGACACGGCAAGTCTCGTTCACAGCTACTGATTTGGAATGCTTCCAACTACACTATGCAAGGTATTTGTGTACAGCTACATGAAGTCCTCACAATCTCATGTTGTGAACACCAGTGTGGTTCTGTTGATTTCCAGACAAAATTAATTACGACAAAACTTTTCAGCTTGGAGTCCAAATAGTGTTACCCAAAGCACGATGTGAGGTCCAAAGTAATTATTACAGTATTTCGTTTCTTTTCCTTCATAGAAGAGGTTCAGATTTTATAAAACAATCTTGTCAATGTCAAATTTTCAAATGTTTGTATAGTCTATGGGACTTAACTACGGGGTCATCAGTCCCTAAACTTACAAACTACTTATGAACTACTTACGAACTAGGACGGCACAAATATCCATGCCCGAGGGGGGATTCGAACCCCCGACCGTAGTGGCCGTGCAGACCATGACTGGAGCGCCTCAGTCCCCTCGGCCACCGCGGCCGGCAACAATCTTCTCCCTCGGATTAAAAAACACGTCTTTTTCTAGTGCATTCGATTGGAGATGGTTCCTTCAACGGTTTGTAAAAAGGGTACCTATGCATCTTAACAACTTGCGAAGTTACAGCACGGTTCCCAGTACAAAAACTGGCAATCCCTTGAGTAATTTCATCACTTCTAATACAATAAAGAGGGTACTCTCGCACTTGCTTAGGGCATTCCTTTTTTTTTTTTTTTTCCTCACCGCCATCCACGTCCTTCGTAAACTGATTATATAAATAAGGAAATAAAGCCAATTCTGTTGCCTGACACGAAACGGCAGAGAAAAACCGGGATGTTAGTCATTTTGGAGGCGCGCGGAGCTGCGGTAAAGATTGCGGTAGTGCGAGTAAATTAGGGCGCTCCGGCGGCAGCGTGTGTCGGCAGCGCATTGCCTAATGGCTGTTAAAACACCACTTACCGCTAACCAGGCAATTTGCCGGCGCACCCGCCCAACACAATTACATCAACTGCGAGCACTCCCTCACAAGTCGCCGGAGACTGCCGTCGGGGCCTCCACAAGTTAACCTTCCAGCACTTACTTGACATTCACAAAGCTTCGGGCTTCCTTCGGTATTGTGTTCTGGTAATTTGAGGTCACTAATACCTGAAACGGAGGATGAACATCGTGCGGCAGCCACCCAGATCTTGAGGCCGTTTGTGGCGTAGTGCCTGTCGCAGTCTTCAGAGCATTACTGCAGGATGAGTCATTGACAGTATGACGATGAGGCTGCAACTTCACTACAATCTTACTCCAACTACTGAGTGTGTGTGGGCGTGAGGGGTGTGGGGAGACCGCACATAAAATGCTTGTACGACAGCGTCCTGAGTACTGCTCAAGTGTTTTGGATCCCCAGAAGATCGGTTTAAAGCATGCCCGGTCAGGAGGCGGCTACACGAGCACTCCCTGACTGGGCCGTCAGCGCTCGCGGCTGAAGGGGACGCCCGGGTACTGCAGCGCAGGGGACGTGTAAACAAGTGCTGTCTTCAGACTGCTAAGCACGTCGTCGTTCCGGCTTAGCTTTAGGGGATGCGCGTAAGCCCACCACGCAGTACATATCATACAAAGCACCCCTTTTCACGTCAAACAAATTTAGTACGACGGCTTCAAAGAAAAGCCGCGGTGGAGTAGCCGAGCGATCTAAAGCGTCTCGCTGCGGAGCGCGCGGTTGCTCGCCGTGGAGGTTCGAGTTCTCCCTGCGGCGCGCGCGCGTGTGTGTGTGTGTGTGTGTGTGTGTGTGTGTGTGTGTGTCTCCGTAGGTTAGTTTACCTAGATTTAAGTAGTTTGTGGGCTACAGTTTGAGTAGTTGCAGTCGTAGCTGACTCGCCAGCGTGAGGAGAGGAGCAACTCTCGCCGGAGATGGCACATCAAGCTGCGACAAGGAATCGATGGGGACAGCCACGAAGTGGCGTTCTAGCGGCGTTAGTCCACCTCGCTGCCGAGGTGATGGCCTTGGCAGGCGCGGGTAGAAGGCAGCGCCGACGGCGGGCACGGAAGTTTGTGCAGTGCTTCCGCTGCCAACAGATTGTACACGTGGCCGGTGACTGCACGGCGACGTTTGCGTGTTTGCGCTGCGCGGGCGCATACGACACGCGCAACTGCACGCACCCGCGGGACGCCGACAAGCGGTGCGGCAACTGTGGCGGCCCCCACGCCGCCAATTTCCGCCGTTGCCAGTACACTGAAGAATGGCGCACGAAAAGAAGTCGGGACGTGCGGAAAAGTCGAGGACGGCCACTGCGACGCCGGCCGCGTCCGCGGCCGTCCCGTACCAAGCGCCTCACGCACCACGTGGGAACGTTCGAGGGTCGGCTGGAGGCGACGCCGTCACGTCGGGTGCACACGTTATTCTGCATCCCGCGGCGGATGACGCCCTGCTTCGTCTTCGGGCCGCGATGGCGGCAGAAAGGGAGCAGTATCGAGCCGCCATCGACGCCGCGACGCGACGAATTGCGGATCTCGAGCAGGAGTTGAGGCTCGTCAAAGCGACGATTAGCCACATCCCGCCCCCGCATGCTGGGGTGAGCTGCAGTTCTACTGATACTGCGACTGAAACCGCTTCCTTCGACTCCGCCATGACGGGGGACGCGGGCGTGGCGAAGATGGAGGTGGACGCGCCTCCGACACGAACTGTCGACAAGGCTGCGCCCGAGGGGGCCGACACCGCGCACGTGGAGGGAGAGGACGTGTCGAAAGACGACGCGACCTACTTGGAGATGCCGACGAAACAGGACGTCAAACGAGTCCTGCTACGAGTATTGACGAAAATCCGCAACAAGGACAGCGACGACGAAGCCCTCCATTACCCGTTCCTACCAGAATCGAAGGTACCATCCCCCCCCCCCACCACCACCACCCAGTAAAATTAGCTGAAGAAATTCAGCGTCCTATTTGGCGGTTAGTGGGTCGTCAAGGTTTTAACGATTTAAATAATTATTGCGTTTTCACGGAAGAGCAGTTTAAACAGATAGCCCAAATAGCCCAGGAATACTTGGACCTTCGGCGCTCTCGCAAACAGAGCGGCCCCCCACTCCATCTATCCGGGGTGCCTTACAGGTCGAGGGCTTAAGCCCTGAAGGCCCTTACAAGTCAACCCCGAAAGTTTATGGCAAAATAAGGAAATAAGTTACCCTTCCTTACTCCTACACTGCTTCATCAGGGGTTGGAGATCGCTGGATAGTGATGGTACCCCATTCCACCTTGTTCCATCGAAGAAAACAAAAATCGGACTAATAACCACGCAGTTTGGTCCGATAGATTTACAAACATTTGAACTTTTTTTTTTTTTCAAAGCAAAACGCAGACTCATCAACGTCAATCTACAACTCGTAAGTGAAAGAAGCGTTTATGTTATATGCAACTGTCTGAAAATGTTTAGCAGACCTCAAAATTTTTAACACCACAAAAAAATTATTTACAATGCCATTACAATACCTTTCATGCGAAAGATTATGGGCACTTGTAAGAAAGAGCGGAAAGCGGAGGTCTAAGGATTAAAGAACATACTACTAACAACGAAAGCGTCTGACGTGGGTCACCGAACTCTATCGATTTTTGCATCGACGTTCTATACCGAAAGAACACGTTTCGGCTTTTTGCTAGAAACAGTAGATTGTACAAATCAAGGTCAAATTGTATGATGGAAAATCGCGTTTTCAATGCTATACATTGAAAGATCGTCTAAAGATGAGCATTTTTTACTAATATATTTGGGGCCAAAAGTTAATGACGTTCGAGTAATTAACGTTCGTAAATATATGAACGACATTCCGAGTGCCGTCGCCGGTTGAGCTATCTAGAGCTGCTTCTCTCAATCCGTGGCTCCAGGTGCATTTTTTGTTAAATGTTTTAGATGTATTGTATGATATTCTCGTATTGCCTTATTTTGAAGAAGAGCGTCGGGAAGTGACATTAACATTCAATTAAGTGTATTATCTGTTTACAGCTGGGATACACAGTACAAAAACAAAAATAAGAATTAAATTGTATTTTCTCTTTCATACATCAATTCCATACAATTAATTTGCCACAGAATAGATCATTCAACCAACGAGAAGCGTAACATCTCCATAGAACATATGAGTGGCCGTAGAATTAGACTGGCCGGCACTTCTCCGTTGCGAAGTTCCTGTGTTGGGATTCCTGCGCCGGCCGCGGTGGCCGAGGTGACTGAGGCGCTCCAGTCACGGTCAGCACGGCCACTACGGTCGGGGGTTCGAATCCCCCCTCGGGCATGGATATTTGTGCCGTCCTAGTTCGTAAGTAGTTGATAAGCAGTTTGTAAGTTTAGGGACTGATGACCCCGTAGTTAAGTCCCATAAGCCTTACAAACATTTGAACATTTTTTTGGGATTCGTGCCTCCCCTCACAACTCGTCCGTTAGCATTAGCCAGCGCGAGCCGGCCGACAGCTCACTGTTGTGGAGCTCGCTCGAGCAAATTGCTGAGCAGGCCTGGTTTAAAGGCAGGCATGGAAGCAATTACGAAGGGGGCGGTTATGTTTTCTAATGGTACGTTCGATCAATGCGCAAGTGTTTCTGAAATACTTCGGGAACTCAAATGGCAGTCGCTGGAGGGAAGGGACGTTCTTTCAAAGTAAGAGTGCGCTTGTTAATCCGCGTCGGAGGTTCGAGTGCTCCCCGGGCGCGCGCGCGCGTGCGTGTGTGTGTAGTCCTTAGGTTTGAGTAGTTTGTAAGCCTAGGGACTGATAACCAAAGTAGTTAAGTGCCACATATTTACAAAAATGTGAACTTTTGAACATTTTTAGAGCAACACTGTTTAAGAAATTTAGAGGGCAGGAATTTGTAGCGGACTGCAGAACGATTCTACTGCCGCCAACCTACATTTCGCGTAAAGACAATGAAGGTAAGATCAGAGAGATAACGGCTCGTACAGATGGATATAAGCATCCGTTTCTCCCTTTCCTATGTCAGAGCGGAAAAGAAAATCACCTTGTAGTGGTACTAGGTACCCTCTACCACGCACTGGATTCCGGAGTATGTATGTACATGATATTTAAGGATCACTGTTTCTACAAGCTGCGAAGTGTGATCAATGAACTCCACCAGGTGACTATGACGCTCCCTCCTTGCGAATCATCTTCGTGTTTTATTAAATGCTTGTAAGTTTCAAGATTGACGTCTTATACTGCCAGTTCATTTGTCTCACAACTACGTGCTGTTCCAGTAGGAAACACTGTTGCAACACAGTTGCCATCCCTACTGGCCGCAGTCCCGAACCCGTTGACCATGAAATGCTATTCGATGATTACGAGCGTGCATCCACATCGGGGAGAAGCTTGAATTAAACTCACATTCGGGCTTAGAATTTTATGTAGTTTCCGTAAATTTATAAAAGCAAATGGCTCTTTCTAAATGACATGAGTTATCTACTTCACAGTTTGTCCCTAACCCGAGCCTGAGCTGAGTATCTAATGAAATCGTCGTCGTCGTCGTCAGCGGCGGCGGCACGTAAAATCTTTAACATCCTTCCGTACGACAGACTTCGGCCAACAATTTTACGCCATTGTGGCCGCGGAACCTGGTGGTTGCCAGACTAGGAATTTGTCGTAAGGGTGGTACTGTATAATCACACCTAAGAATGCGTTATTTTTTAGTTACATGTAGTCCTACTTTTCTTTTAGTTTAATATTTTGATCCCTTTTCTTCCGCTGACGGCAGCCCTGACTAATTTCAATTTATTGCAAAAACACACACACACACTATTATATATATATATATATATATATATATATATATATATATATATATATACACACTCCGCCATTTCCTTAGATCCACACGAGCGTGCGGTTTACTCGCGCTAAAGCTATAGCATGGGGCTTTCAGCAAGGAAAGTATTGAGGCTCAAAACACACATTCAAACCACAATTCTGTGACGGATAATTTAAAAACAATTTTCAAATTTCTACGACTTATAGTTCTTACATTTTTGAATTTACATTTTCCCATAATATATACCTATTAAATGTACCGTTTCTAGAAAACCATAACACTCTAAGATACCAAATTCTGCACACATAATCAACATAGTGGTCTGAAAATATCTGTAGAACAGATTTTTGCTATGTTTATTCATTTGGTTTTATTAGCTATTCAAATTTGATACACAAAATTTTATCCATTTTTTTAGAATAAGGGTTTACAGCAACGTGCCAAATTTTATCTTTGTATCATTAATAGTTTTAGAGATAAGGTACATAACATTTGTAAAAAGTTAACTAAGATTTTCACTAATTTTTTCGTACATCTCCCCTTAATGTGTCGGTGATATTCACCTGTGTGCGAAACTTTGCAGCCGCCCATTAAATGACACACAATATTCCGAAATCGATCAACAGAGACCTGTATAGACGGTGTAGTGTGCGCTGAAGTCGCATTTTATGAAGTGACTTGTGTAGTGACTCGCTTTTATGATATTTCTCTGACGTTCCATTGTCTCATAGCTCGCGGGAAAAAGGAACACCTGAATCTTTCCGTTTTCGATCTGATTTCTCTTAATCTATTATAGTACTATTGTCGCTCTATCAAGGTGGGTGCTAACAAAATGAGTTCGCATTGAAAATGGGAAGTTGGTGAAAGGTATTTCGGAAGTAGATCTCATCTTTATTTTAATGATTTCCACTCCAACTTGTTCATCATTTTCGTGACACTCTCTACCCTATAACGCGATAATATAAAACGAGCTGCCCTTCTCTGAACTTCCGGCAGTATCTCATTGTGGGGATCCCACAATGCGCAGTAACACTCCAAATTAGGACGCACGAATGTAGTACAGGCACTTTCTTTAGGACATCATCTGAGTGTTCCGCCAGTGAATTATATAGGGCTGTAATCGTTCGGACCGCTGCTACTGCCTTTCTTGAATATTGGAGCGACCTGTGCAACTTCCCCGTCTTTCGGTACGGATCTTCCGCTGAGCGAGCGATTGTAATTGATAGCTCCAAACCTAGCTATTTCATCAGCATACTCTGTACACCAATTAGGTACCTTTCAATCTGGACCGGAGACTTGCTTTTGTTAAGTGATTTAAGATGCTTTAATATTCCAGGGATATTTACACCTAAATTACGCATGCTGGCAGCTGTTCTTGATTCCAATTTTGGAGTATTTGCTTCGTCGTCTTTGGTGAAGGAATTTCGGAAAGCTGTGTGGAACAATTCTTCTTTAGCAGTACTATTATCAGTACCATCACCATTGCTATCGCGTAGTTAAGGTACTGATTGACTTCTGCCGCTAGTGTACATACCACCTGAATTTCTTAGGATTCTCCACAAAATTACGCGACTGTTTAGTTGTGAAAACTATTATAAAGCTTCTCGCATTGAGGTTCACGCTGAATTTCGAGTTTCTGTAAAAGACTGCTTCTTGGGGATTTTGTGTCTTGAAATCTGGAATGTTTTTATCTTTGCTATCGCAAGATTGATTAACCTGTTTTGTGTACCATAGCGGATCAGGCCCCTCTTATGTTAATTTATTTGGTAAAAATCTTTCAATAGCTGTCATCAATTCTTTGAATGTAGGCCACATCTGATCTACATTCACACTGTTAGTTTCGGAAGACTTGAGACTCTCATACACCAAAGTATTAATTGCATTTTATTTTTTTTAGAGATATATTTATCGTTTAATTTTGGTGAATTTGGGACTTTCGATATCCATTCTCGCTACAATAAGTGTGTTCATCAATCCCTGTGTCTGTTTTGATGCCTTTTATTAGCTCCGGAAGGTCATATACCGGGTGATCAAAGACTCAGTATAAATTTGAAAACTTAAATCACAGAATATTTTAGATAAAGAGGTAAAAATTGACACACATGCTTGGAATGTCATGGGGTTTCATTAGAACCAAAAAAGTTCAAAAAATGTCCGACAGATGGCGCTTCATCTGATCAGGAAAGCAATAATTAGCGTGACAAATTAAGACAAAGCAAAGATTACAGGAAATGCTCAATATATTCACCATCATTCCTCAACAATAACTGTAGTCGAGGAATAATGTTGTGAACAGCACTGTAAAGCATGTCCGAAGTTATGGTGAGGCATTGGCGTCGGATGTTGTCTTTCAGCATCCCTAGAGATGTCAGTCGATCTCGATAAACTTGCGACTTCAGGTAACCCCAAAGCAAATAATCGCACGAACTGAGGTCTGGGGACATGGGAGGCCAAGCTGAGCACACGATCACCACCAAACGACGCGCAGAAGAGATCTTTCACTAACAATACTGTTTTTAACTTTTTTTCTAATAAAACCCCATGACATTCCAAGCATGTGATTATCTACACTATTCCGTGTTTTATTAAGTTTTCAAATTTATACTGACTTTTTGATCACCCGGTATGTTTTCCAACCATTTATTTTTCTAGTCGGTTCATGAACAAATTGCTCGCGATAATTTTCGGAGAATGCTTTCAGTACGATTTCGGACTATGTTTTATGGTTATCTCCGGGTTTGAACGTGTATTTTTGCCATAGAGGGTAAGTTAAAGTCACCACCAATTACAATTGTATGCTTTGGGTTCCTCTTTGAAATTTGATCCAAGCTTCCTTTGAAAATTTCTGCAATCGAATCGTATGAGTTATGGGGTCGGTGAAAAGAGCCATTCCGGTTATCTGGTATAACCTCTACCCATACCAACTCATAGGAACTACCTACTTTAATTTCGTTACAGGATAAACCGCTATTAATAGCAATAAATACGCCACCGCCAATTTTATTCGATCTATCCTTTCTGAACACTTCAGCTCAACGTATCTGCGGCTTTAGCCAGCTTTCGCTACCCATAATGATTTGAGTTTCAGTACTTTCTATTAGAGCTACGGTACTCTCCCCATAGCTACGACAATTCACTACTGTTAGACCAATGATTCTTAGATCTGTGTTCATCCTGTCTGTGACATGTATCCTCTGAGACAAATCCTTTTTTTGTGTTCTTGAGGCCCTATAACGCAAACAAAAATTGCCGAGTCCATGCCGCATAGGCCCTGCTAACGGCGTAGCCACTTCCTGCGTATATAGGACGCCTGACCTACTCACCGGAACCCGACACTCACCACCAGATTGGGCACGTCGAAGAATCTGCCATCTACACGGTCGCAGTACCGTCTGAGCCTCTGATTCAGTCCCTCCAGTCGGCTGTGTACAAGCCACTTCAGACAGCCTCTCAAACCCAGAGAGAATCTCTTCCGATTCAAAGGTCAGCCGGTGCCAGTGCCGTAGGTCAGAGCGTTTGGTGAGATGGCTAGCTGTACTACGTAATAACAAACTAAGCCAACAATTGAACGATCAACAAAGAACGGGCACGATCACACGTCTGCGGAGGCTCAAACTACCAGACGAACAAAACTAAGTTGTTAGTGCGCTTCCCACTAAAGGCAAAGGTCCTGGGTTCGAATCCCGGTCTTGTACAAAGTTTTAATCTGCAGGAAGTCACAAATATAACTCAGGATGAGCCAGCCATGCTGCACACACTACAACCCCTAGGAATTTTACATGAAACTCTTAAAAAGACTTTATTAAAAGCTCTGGATAGGTGGGGACCTGAGATATCAGGCTCTAACACCCACCACTAGATGGAATTGTAAAAACTAGCTGAGCGCATAAAACTTAAAACTGAGGTAGCCATGGAGGCGTCATCGACTAAAACTAAGGGTAGAGCGTCTGAGATATTAACAGACTGCCTCAAGTTGGCTAAAAGTGAAGATGAACTACTGTCAACGCTGCTCCACACCAACACACGGGCGGGACCTCATGGCAAAGGAGATAGCTGCGGGTCAGCCATGTATGCCCTATGCAGAGGCGGGAGAGGACAACTGATTCACAACGTATGACCCACAGTGAAAACCTCCACAGTGCCGTGGATGGCTTGACTGCGTGATGCTTATTCTGCACACCTTTGGTAGCCCATTTGGTGCTCCAAACCTAAAGTACATTCCGGTGCAAAGCCAACTTGAGGTCCGATTCCGGGACGCCTATCTCCAAAGGTGGTGCTGTGGTGGCCTGCTTGGCCAACTGGTCAACATGTTCATTCCCCAGAATGCCGATGTGGCCCGGGATCCACAGAAATGCCACAGAAATGCCAGGTCTGCCGAGAAACTAAACAGTGTGCTGTGTCGACCACACTAGTGGGTTGCGACAGATAGACTGGCCGATTTCCTGCAAGCCACTTAGGGAGTCACTGCAGATGCCAAATGACCCCCTGATGCAGGCTTTGAGTGCTACTATCATGCGGCAAAGAATGCTGTTCAACACGGTCGTCATGAAGATATGCATACCCAGCACGACCATCTGCTAGGAAACCACCAGTGTAAATGGATTTGGCGCCACGAAATGAATCAAGCAGCTGCTGGTGACGGAGATGTATTGGAGGAAGTGAGTTCTTCGAGGCATGAGACAGATCCAGACAAAGCAGCAAACGAGGAATGGACCAAGGAGGGGTTTGATAGGAATAGTGGAAAGAGGCAGGGAGTGGATGGGATTTGAGGGACGAGAGAAGACAATGTACACATACTACAATCGCGTACCCGACCTGGGCCGTCGGGAGGGATAGGGAGTGCAGCATATGCAAAAAGGAACTGGGGGTTCAGGTGGTATGACGATGCCTAGACAACATAAAAAGCTAGGTGTTGCCAGCGGGACCGCAGGGGGGGAGGTGACCCCAGCTTCAGTGAGGAGGCTTGTCACAGGGCTCATGCGAAAGAAAGACCCCATCACCAAACGGACACCACAATGTAAAATTGGGTCCAATCCCCGCATTGCTGCAGGTGCGGCCGAATCGTATACTATGCATCCAGAGTCAAGGCGCGACTGAATGATGGTCTTAGAGCTGCAGGAGCGATGTGCATGCAGCTCTCCAACTGTGTGGCTCAGACAACACAGGATGTTTAGATGCCGCCAGAACTTTTGTTCGAGCTGCAAGAGATGCGGTACCCAAGTGAGACGGTCATCAAGTATCATGCCCAAAAAATGGTGCATCTCTGCAACACGTAGAAGGTCGTTACCCAAGTACAGTTCAGGTTTCGGGTGCACTGCCCGACGGAGACAGAAATACATAACCCATGTTTTCGAGGATGAAAACTGAAAATCGCCTGCAGTCGCCCACGACTGCACCTTACGAATAGCTATCTGCAACCGCCGTTCCGCAATACCGATGCTGGTGGAACTAAAGAACATGCAGAAGTCATCAGCATGTAAGGAGGTGGAAACTGATGACCCCAAAGCCGCAACTAGTCCATTTATAGCTAGTAAAAATGGTACACTGAGAACGGAGCCCTATGGAACACCGTTCTCTTGAATATAGTGTGAGCTAACAGAGGCACCAACCCTCACCCGAAAAGATTGGTGGGAGAGGAAGTTGCGTATAAAACCCGGAAGTGGTCCCTGTAAGCCCCAGTCGTAAGGCGTAGACAGTGTATGGTGGTGCCAAGTGGTGTCGTACGCCTTCTGGGGATCAAACAAGACGGCAACCAGATGTTCGCGGCAAGTAAAAGCTCTATGGACGGCCGTTTCCAGCGACACACGACTGTCGACAGCGGAGCGACTCTGACGGAACCATCTTTGCTGAGTGGCCAACAGTACCCGGTCCTGGAGGATTCTCTGACTCACAATACGTTCAACGAGCTAGCATGGAACGTTGGTGAGGCTAATCGGGCGGTGACAATCAGCCGTCTGCGGATCGGCCTCAGGCTTCATTACCGGGTTGATGCTATCCCACCACTGGGATGGGAAAACACCCTAGACCGAAAGACGATTGAGGAGGGCGAGAAGTTTGTGTTCGCTGACAGGTGACGGAGGAACAGAATGTGAATGCGATCTGGTCCTGTGGTGGTATCGGGACACGCAGCAGGGGCACTTTCGAATTTCCATTTATTAAACGGGGCGTTATATGTTTCCTAGTGGCGCGTGCGAAAGGACAGCTGCATGTGTTTAATCCGCTATTTACCAGCGCGGAATTCCGGACTGTAGGCTGCAGACGCAAAATGGGGCGAATAATGCTCTGCCATATATTTGGCAATAGTGCTGGGGTCAGTGCAAAGCGAATGCTGAATATTGAGACGGGGGATTCCTACAGTCGGGCGCTATCCGAAGAACATCTCCCAGGAATCCTGCTCACTTTGCTGTGTTAGTCGCCACGCTCTGGCCTGGAGATGTTTGAAGACAATTAGATGTTCAACTGAAGGGTGGTGTCGGTGGCGTTGTAGCGCTCGTCGACGGTCCCTGTTGGTCTCGGCGACCTCCAGCGTCCACCAAGGCACTGACTTGGGCCGAGAGGAGCCAGAGGTGGTCGGAACAGCACCCTTGGCGACAAACTATTGCAGCAGTGACCTGTTGGACTGCCGAATCTATATCATCTGGTAATGGAGTGGAAATCACAGCAGCCGAGATGTAAGCTGGCCAGTCAGTTCCGTGGAGGGACCAGCGGGGCAGGCGGTCAACGGTGGACATTGCGGGAGAGACAGGAAGATAGGAAAATGGTCGCTGCTGCGAAGGTCGTCGTGGACCCTCCAAGTGAAATGTGGAAGAAGGCTCAGGCTGCAGACAAACAAGTCTGTGGCAGAATATGTTCCATGCGCTATGCTAAAATGTGTATAAGCACTGGTGTTGAGAAAGCAGAAGTTCTGCTCCGTCAGGAGAGTCTCAACATCTCTACCCCAGAACGAGGTCTGTGTGCCACCCCACAGAGTGTGATGGGCGTTGAAATCTTCCAAAAGAACAAAGGGTGGCGGAAGTTAGGCGACTAGGGCAGCGAGGTCCACAACAGAGAGATGTATGATTTGACGTCGCACCAGTAGATCATTACCTTGACCTTCTCGGGCAGTGTATCGCCTGTGAAGGCCAGGACGAATGCACCGGTGGCGACCCTGTGATCTTTTGGTTCCCTATAAACACGCCTGACGAAGTGGACACCTATGCATTCCAGGTTTGTGCGTAACTCTT
The DNA here is from genome assembly GCA_026315105.1 of Locusta migratoria. Classification (NCBI taxonomy): domain Eukaryota; kingdom Metazoa; phylum Arthropoda; class Insecta; order Orthoptera; family Acrididae; genus Locusta; species Locusta migratoria. The sequence continues at coordinate 447,730,942 of CM048755.1, read as the reverse complement.
CATCGGACTGTGACAATAAATCCTGGTGGTAAATAAGGCGTTTTGTGGGGTGTCACAATGACAGGAATATCACCCAGCTTGTCGCAGGCCATTAATGCCCTCGACTGGGCTGGGGACGTCTGTATCAAAACAGATCCACTTCTCATTTTTGAGAAAGACGCCACCTCACCATACTTGTCTTCGAGGTCGTTAACGAAGAACTATGGCTTGGTAGACAAGAGTCACCATCGGTTTGGGAGGAAACACGGTATCGCAGCGAGAATGGCTCGGATCGGTTTAATCTCTACGTTCCTCTCATGGCGTAGCAAGGGAAGGGAACGACTCAGGGTCGTATACTGTTGAATCAAAATCGGACTTTCCACGCTTAGAAACCGCGTTTTTGCGACCGCCCACGCTGTTAATTGCTCGTTTCATCGTGTTCCCACGTGCAGCTAGGTAACGATACGTCAACCCAAGCAGAGCCCCGCCTTATACAACTGAGGTGCGGCAGGTTCCCCAGAGGTTGCTCGCTAGCCACTGTTCAACCTCAACAGCCATGCATCTTCTCTGCACGTAGCACACTTGAGACAGGGTTTTTATAAAGGTTTGTACCGCCCTCGCGACCCGGGCGATTAAGCCAAGATCCCCGGGCTCTGAAACGTACAATGTTCCACCCGTCGCGCCGTCGATGGTGGTTGAAGCACGCACAGAGCTTACGGTGTAGCTGACTGTTAGCGTGACACAGTCCACAGCTCGGGGCCCCGGGTTCGCCAAGACCGTATTCAGCAAATTAATGCTGAGTCCCTGAAGTTTTCGTATGAGAAGTATGTGTGCCGTTCTGTTGTTTGAACTCTTGTAACAGTGAAAAACATTCACGTCTTCGTAATTTATGCGATACAGAACATAAGTCTGCAGTCAGATTGCCAGTATTACGCTTACCTCTAAAATTGTGAACACAACTCTCTGTACTACGGCTACGAGAGCATAAAATGCAGACAATGGAATGTTGTTATGTATTTCCCGCGTCCGTTAGGAAAGTGAGTCTTTTTGTCTTATTAGTAGACACGTTTCCCCTTCTATGTTTTCCTTTGGCGAAATTCTTGAGAGTTGCTGGTTCCACTTGTCCACTCGCAAACCCTCCCAGATTCGTTGTTGACAGCAGGTACTGTCAGCCAGTGAAAGAGCGCATTTTCCACGCTGGGACGATTTCTGCAATCATTTAGACCGTAAAATAACTCTAAGAAAACAAATTGAGAAATATCGTGTAAAGGAAACTTTGTTTAGAATCTGTCGCAATTTTCGATACTTTTAATTATCGCAATATCATCTCTGAAAATTTTTACAAATATAGATAAAAAATAGAAACTTTTTAGTACAATGTTGTTCTTTTGAGGGACTTTTGAGCCTATTCACCCTAGGAGTCCGTCTGCTAAAATTTCCCAATATATCTGGGGGTCATACATGACCCCAATCAATATATAATTGACTGCGTGTACTAATTCAAAATGTTCAAATGTTTGTAAATCTATCGGACCAAACTGCGTGGTCATCAGTCCGTAGCTTACAAACTACTTAAACCTAGGTAAACTAACCTAAGGACAACACACACACCCATGCCCCAGGGAGGACTCGAACCTCCACGGCGAGCAACCGCGCGCTCCGCAGCGAGACGCTTTAGACCGCTCGGCTACTCCACCGCGGCGTGTACTAATTAATCACAAAACAACGTACTATGGTTTAATACTATTTGTTTACATTTTATTTATTATTTAGACACATTTTACAGCCTTTTTAACATGTATGTACATATTGGAATTAAAATATAGCTGAGTAATTACATATCGAAACTTACAACATTACTCTAAGTGATAATTTGTTTACAGATAAATGTTTCACAATGGCTTTAAATTTACATAAAATGTGATGACCAACTCAACAGGAAACATAATTCAAAAACTCTTACTGGAATCTGTACCTTAGCTGTCTGCATAAATTTTGCATGTAGTAAAGATTTCAGAATGCTCATTGCAGACAAATTTGTTACACTTTTTGCAGGTTGAACCATATTTTGTTCCCTTTGATCGGGGGCAACTGGAGCAGCTGCCATGCTTTCTCTTCTGATTGTCGGGTATTTCGTCTCCATGTCCATGGTCTAATAGATCATCAAATGCACACCGTTTGATACCACTAATAATTTCCTTATTCGTGGTGAATTCAAACGGCGTTCCACTTGGAGCTTTGTCATTTCTTTAGCCAACTTCATTAGAAAACGACGTGTGTGTGTTTTCTCAACAGCAACACAGAAGAATCTCTAGGCATTGAGCGCCGCTACATCGACAAGATCATAAAATACTGCTAATGGCCAACGTTTTGTACCCTTTTTCACAGCATAGTAAGAGCTCATTTGATGCAGCCTATCAACACCTGATTTTGGTGATTTGTAATACAACTCCACTTCCGGTTTTCGTTGCAAGTTGTTTTCTTCGGGCACTGAAAATAATCGATGCTGCGTTGACAGGAGTAGAACAGCTTCATTTCTTTTTGGAACATACAAAACTAGTAGCAATTTGACACTGTATGCAAATATAGAGTACCTACAAATGTCAAATTCATTTTCAAGTATTATTGACCGAGGACATAGCTCGTGAAAAAAAGTGTTACCAACTCAAAAGACCTAAAAAAGAGACTGACAGTTGATAACCTATAAATTCTATGTATGTTACATATAATCTACCTGGGGTCATAATTGACCCCAACAGTAGTTTTTGTTAATTAAGGATGTATATAGTGCATCAAGCGCTCTAAATATTGTTGTGAAAGAACTGGAAAATGTCATACAAATTTAGATTTTTTTACAAGAAACGGAAATATTGTCTTATTCCCAGTAAAGATGCTTGTGACCCACAGAGCCTGGTTGCGGATGTCCACTACTGTTACCTTTTCGTCGAGCGCCTTGTGGTGCTCGAAGAGGCTCTTGAGCGCCTTGAGCACCTCGACCTCGCTGGAGACGCCGGACTGCGCGGCCGCCTGGCGCTTCACCACGGTCATCCTGAGCGAGCGCTCGTGCCGCGACACCAGGCACTCCAGGTGCTCCAGCAGCAGCTGCAACCAAGCACACACCTCACCAGTCTGCTCACTGCTACCATCAGCTTCATCAGATACTAGTTTATCAAAGGGAACAGTACTGAACAGATTGCGGGAAATTATGACAAGAAACTGTATCATAACACGCACATCTCGCCAAATGAGTGAGGTTGGAAGTTAGGGTTTAACGCTCCGTCGACACCATTGCCATCAGAGACGAAGCACGCGCTCGGATAGTTTTGTCAGGAAGATGGGGAAGGAAATCGGTCGAGGCCTTTGAAATGAACCATCCATGTATTTGCCTAAAAAGGTTTTGGGAAATCACGGAAAACCTAAAACAACGTGGTCGGAGGCGGGTTCGAGCCGCCGTCCTCCAGAACGGCAGCCCAGTGTGTTATCACTGTGCCACATCGCTAGGTTCGTGGAATGAGCGAGACGGAAAAATCGTAGGAATAAGAGCCCAAATGGAGGCTTACTGAAACGCCGTGCTTCCTGCGTACCATTTGCCTTTAGAACAGGAATTGGCTATGATATCAGAAGTACGGTACATCCAACATACCCGCTAGGTAGCTTGTGGAGTGCTATGCAGACGAAAATCGGGTAGTTTCCTTGAGAGGGGGTAATCAGGATTTTTTCCCTATATCACATCGAAGCCTTAAAATGAAAAGAACAATCGTCGCACTACTGATAAGTTTTCCTAACTAAGAAGTAAAGAACTAATTTTATAACAACAGATGTGTACTTCTTACGACAAAGAAAGGGTCGTCTATCTGCGCTGGCTGGGAGACGCCTGAAGGCCTACTGGACGTTATTTCAGCTACCCAATGGGAAAAACAGTTCTCTTTCACCGCACACAATCGACTTCCCTCGCGCTGTTAGAGTTGTCTCTTACGTGTTCCTATATGGGTCAGGTGACAATGGATGTTCGTATACTGTAGTATTATGTCGTGATGTATAATAAATAAATGGAAAACGTGCCGACAAACATGCTACTCCTCTCGAATTGCACAAACCTGCAGTGCCCTGTAAGTCTCCAGCCACTGGGCGGATTCCCCATTGGACGGGTCACCTGCCGCAACCCCAGAAATTTACCCTCAACACTAGTCTCAATTATGGTCATCACGAAATTTTTACATCGCCCCGCCCCTCCCCCCCCCCCCGGCCGAATAAAGGAGCGAAATTTTCTTATACCAAGAATTGGCCCACTTTAGGTTACGGTAGTAACACTAAAAGCGGGCCTTTGCGACAGCTCGAAATTTAAATGAAAATAACGGCATAACTATTCATCTGACACGGAAATTGAATAACCGAATTTGTTGAGGAGAAAATTCTCTACAACTTAGCTCCCTTATGTTTCTTTCATATCTCGTATCGTTTGATACATATTTGAAAAAATAACTGAGATTTGACACCCTCCATTGAATTAACGAAAACCAGCCGTTCGGAGATGTCACGTGACATTCCTCGCGTATTTGATGATTTTCTTATTGTAACTTACACGTTGTCATTTCAAAGCAACGGCACACACACACACACACACACACACACACACACACACACACACACACACATCGATCTTCGAACGATAAATGATAATCTAATGTCTACAAATGCCATATTAACATCAGTTAACAACGCCCATCAATAGTATAAGATCAAAGAGCTCCTGTTTTGGTTTATAGCCGTAGCTTAGTGGGCAAGGTGCTGGAGTGTGGCGTGAAAGGTCGGTGGTTCGAAACCCGTCACTACCTAATTTTTTTTTCCTAAAAGGGTTTCAGACACTTATTAATTAATTAATTATTATTTTGGTCCAAAATGTTTGCAAAAACTTATAAAACTACAAATCTAAAGTGGGCCGTAAAACACGTCAGTGCGATTTTTTTCTACGCCGCCAGTATCTATTATCGGTCCAACGCCACGACGCAAGCAATAGAGGCGGGATTTGACGTACAAGAAGATAATTAGTATCACTATTTAGTCATGAAAAAATATTTAGAAGTACTAAGATGCCCACGAATAAGATCTTTCTCCAGCTCCAATCCCTTACAGACTTGATAAAAGAAATTTTATACAAACGGCAGTTGATATACTCAGCATCGAACATTTATTAGCTGATTGAATCTGGACGGCGGTTAACACAGGAGTCAATTTCTATGGAAAACGCCAACAGTAACTATATCACTTTTAAAACTTTTATCGACCCATTAGTCAGCATTCTCATTATGAGACAGAGATATTTGACAGAACTTATTTGTACTGAAAACAGATAGCCGCTGGTATCGTGGCACTGGCGGATGCTTGGGTAAATAACTGAATAACATAGCTATATTTTATTTGTGCGCAGAATGTACAATGAATTTAAACAGAACTACTATACCGAAAGGAACAATCAAAAATTTTCCATTCGAATGGTATACAGTCCAGAATCGGTTAGGGAAAGTCACCGTAAGCAGTGATGCAATACTCCGACCGACGCAACACGTACAAGATACACGTTTGGCAAAACACCATGTACTTGTGCTCGAGGAAGTGTGTAATTGCCTGCTACACACCCTCCCTTTCTATAGGGCTGGGGAGAGCAGGGCTCAATGCGAGAGGGCGGCGCCCAGCACGCCACTGGCGCTCGCCGCAGCGCTCGTTTTCGACAGACATGCTGCCCAACGCACAGCCTTCATTTCTCGGTGGTTGTCTACTCGTGTTTGTTCCTAGGCAGCCAACAAAAGAGTAACAGTACCTTGCTCCTGTTTGGACACATTTGGTAATAACTTCACGTTTGTGCATTTACCGCACGACGGTCGCATATACAGGAAGGCTACATAATCCCTTGCCGCCGCGGTGGAGTAGTCGAGCGGTCTAAAGAGCGGTCCCTCGCCGTCGGGGGTTCATGTTCCCTCTGGGACAGGGGTGGTGTGTGTTTGTCCTTGGGTTAGTTTACCTAGGTTTAAGTAGTTTGTAAGCTACGGACTGATGACCACGCAGTTTGGTCCGATAGATTTACAAACAAACATTTTAATCCCTTGCCAAAATGTCGCTGCTTATATACCGGCATCACAGTCGTGCTACGTTGCATACACGCTGTAGCAACGCAATCAAAAGCAAGAGCAAAATTTTTGATCGCAGCTACTATATTTATTGGTACTACAAATTACTTTGATCTTGTCTGCTCCTTGAACACCGTAAGTTAACAGAGATGCAAAAGAATTTTTTATTTTATGACCACACACACACACACACACACACACACACACACACACACACACACACACACACACACACACACACGAGGAGGAGGGAGGGAGGGAGGGAGGGAGGGAGACCGGGGTGGGGGGGGGAAGACTAAGATATTACCGCACACACTTACCTATTCAATCCGCTTCGTTGTGTGTACTTTACTGAAACATCTACACACATTACTTTTTTCGATCAAAAGTTGAAAAACGAATGCTGCCATAGGAACCGAGCGAGTTGGTGGTGACTAAGGCAATGGTATCCCATTCTGTCGTGGTGGAAATTAAATCGCCGTTCAGCTTCCCCGATTTAGTTTTCTCTAACATTGCTAACTTCATGAGATCCGAAACTTTTGTTTGTCGTACCCCTTACTGCCAAACATGGAAACTTCGACCTCCCCCCCCCCCTCTCTCTTCAGAATAATAATATTGTATAATTTACAGCAAGTACCTCAGAATGCGACCCACTAACTCATTGTCTTCGATGGGGTGGGGAGTTAAAACGGAAAGTAGTAAGGAAGACATAGAAGTAGTTCAGAGGCGAGCAGATAGGTTCGTTACTGGTAGATTCGACCAATGTGCGAGTGTCACGGAGATGCTCCGGGAACTCAAATGGGGATCGCTGGAGGAAAGATGACAGTATTTGTGAAAAATTCTATTGAGGAAATGTAGACGGCCGGAATTTGAAGCTGAGTGTAGTACGATCTTGCTGCCACCTACTTACGTTTCGCGTAGTGATCACTAAGACAAGAGAAATTAGGGCTCGTACGGAGACACATAGGCATTTTTTTCCCTCGTTCTGTTTGGGAGTGGAATAGAAAAGGTACAGTGTACCCTCCGCCACGCACCTTACGGTGGATTGCAGAGTATACGTATACAAAGAGTAATACGTATACACCAATTACTCTCTCAGTACTGCCAATCTAAGGGTGGTGTGCGTACACTCCTACCGATTGGCCTCAAAAAATGTTCAAATGTTTGTTAAGCTTAAGGGACTTAATTGCGGGGTTATCAGTCCCTAAACTTACAAACTACTTACGAACTAAGACGGCACAAATATCCATGCCCGAGGGGGGATTCGAACCCCCGACCGTAGTGGCCGTGCAGACCGTGACTGGAACGCCTCAGTCCCCGCGGCCACCGCGGCCGGCCTCCACCGTGTATTACTGCACGCAGTTAACATCCATTTGTGGAAACTCATTATAGGAGCCGCAATTGCAATGCATTACTACAACGTGGGTGCTCCATGAGACCGAAATTGTATAACGAAGAAAATTAAAAAAAAATTACATAGCCAAAATTCAGTTTGTTTAGGCTGTTTTTAGCCGCGGCGGAGCGGCCGAGCGCATTGAGGCGCTATGCTACGATGCGCGAGGCCGTTCCTCGTCTGGGTTCGATTCCCCCTCAGCACAGACAAATATATACAGACGGGAAACCTCCGTAAGGGCCCGGTCAAGCGCTCATGAGTGCGGGGAGGGAAGGTTCCGTAAGATGTCTCATGATGGCGCTGCGGTCAGAAGCAGCCCTTTAAACTGGCCAGAGCAGGCGGCAGATAGCGGCTGCCCCCACCACCACCTCCCCTCAAAAGCCGCCACACCGGACACAGCCGTGGCCTCGTGGGGTGAAACAGTTTTCACACTACCTTCTGCAATCGTGACGTCACCCGTCAGCTTTCGACTATCGAGTTGTGAACGAGCCAGTGTGAGATGTGTGCCTTTCGATTACTTGTTTACTTGAGATAAAGCTAAATACTTTTAAATAGGCGTATGCTGTGATCAGCCAGTTCGCTAAACTAGTTTACTGTTGAGAAAATACACCATAGGGCAATAGAAAAGTGTATAAAGGAAGGTGAAGATTTTTTTTTACCTGGTACAGGCAATTGTAAATTATAGTAATTTAAGGGGATATTTGACTGGAATGTTATTTAAACGTGTTCCAGTAATGTCGCTCTCACTGTAAGTAGAATTTGTTCGTATTAGCACATTCATATCAGAAAAGCTCAATGCTATTCATAATTACTAGTAAATTGGTAATTTCTACAACGAAGTATAAGCATATATGTGTTTCATAGATTGGTTACTACAGTGCTGTATGGGACATTTAAAAGCAGTAAGTAGGCTACCTACTACTTTTTTAAACACTAACTGATTCTCGTTGACGAGCAAGCATTATACACAACAAACAAAAATTTCTGATTAAAATGCAGGAAGTATTGCACGCGCTATACATCACATTCTTAAACATCGACATCAATTTTAAGCGAAAAATAAAAATATGAAAACATCAAACAATACTCATAAGAGTATAATAGCGCCTGTTTATTTGTTACGATGTGCCCGCTTACACTTTAATACCGTCGTAAACAACTGAGCGTTTTGTCTTTCATTAAATCCTTCACTAGAACTGACTTTTTCATTAAAAATATTATTTAATGAAAAATGCGTAATCAAATTACAATCTCATTCAAATAAACTGTTTGCTTCAGTCGTTTCTGTTACAATGTTACGTAAAATAAACCATTTTTTGGTTTCAGATATCCAACCTCGATTTTAGGGGGACACTCAATTGACAAAAATATTTAAGTCGTCATGAAACATTTGAGATTTTCCATTAAAACGAAGTATAACAACAAAATAAAGATGACTAAGACACATTTTTCATATAAACAATGCAATCGTCGACTGCAACATGTAATTCGCGTGACGAAAGTAGGTTAACTTCCGATGTTAGCAGACGTGCGTTCTGTTAAAACATTCTTCTCGAGAAAGGTGACGTGACGGACAGTGTGAATGTCGCCATTAGAAATACATAGCGGAATGTTCTGACAGACGGTGACGTTACGTGTGAATTGGCCTTTACACAGTCCTAAACATTAATTCGTAACAGCGATCGACAAATCGATAGTCTGGTTTCAGGTCGCTTTCACAGTGCCGCTACGTCACAATGACGTCACGATTGCAAAAGGTAGTGTGAAAACTGTTTCACCCTGGCCTCGTGGCAGGCGGCACGAGCTCTCCCCTCAGCCTCCCCTCCACGCTAGCCTCAGAAGCGCCTCTAGTGTCGTCTACCAGTACTAAGCCGGGTAACCGTCTGACACCTACTAGCATCTTACGGAACTACGAGGGGAGCGTAGGACAGTGGTTTGGGGGGGGGGGGGGCTTCTCCTTTCTGTGTGTTACTCTGTGCCCTCAGGCGTGGATGTTTGTGCCGTCTTAAGTACAAGGTAGTTCACAAGTAGTTTGTACGTTTAGGGACTGATGACCCCGCAGTTAAGTCCCTTAAGCTTAACAAACATTTGAACATTAGGCTGTATTTACTTCTCTCTTGGGCATGCGTTTATCCAAAATGTTGGTCGACGGGCAAGAGTTTAGTACCGCAGGAAGTGCACGTAACTGTAGGTTGGCAGCACTGATGCGGAGCCAAGTCAAGACCACAGCGGCTAAACAACAAGCATCACGCACGCATTTGGAGTGAGTCGATCACTAATATTGCGCGTGAAACTACCAAACCGTCCGTTCTTACGAATTGTTTCCTCACTTCATTTTGGGACAAGGTCTCATCTCGATTGACTAATTGATTGAGTAAGAGGTTAAGAGCGATGTCATCTTGGGTTAGTGCCACATATAATGAGTAGTTCTACACAAATTTATGTTGATGTTCACGCGTTTGTTGGATTCTGAGCAGTATAGTATTTACAACAGTACAAGCATATAAGTATTAAGTTTTGTACAACAGTGTATATAAGAATATTAAATGGGTAAATTCAGTATTTAAAAGGAGATAACGATCTCATAATCACGGGGTATTGGAATGCAGCTGTAGGAAACGTATAAACGAAACAATAATAAACATGGGTTTGGTGAAAGAGGAAAAATAATAATTGAGTTCTGCAATATATTGTAGACAATACCAAATTCTCTGTACTACACACAAAATGACGAAGAGTACTTTAATAACCTGGAATACGGAAAGATTCCAGCTGGCTTACATCATGGTGCGACAGATTCCGAAATCAGACCCTGGAATATAGGGCCTACCAAGAACTAGATACAGACAGGGCTCCTAATTTAATAATGATGAACAGGAGACAGAAGTCGAAGAAATTCGTCAGGAAGAATAAATGTACCAAGAAGTGGAATCCTGAAGTACTGAGAAATGGTGAGATTGATTGAAGTTCTCCATGGCTACTATGGATGTTGCAATGATGACTATGACAGTAAGCATTTCAGGTGAAAAGAAACGGACATCCATGGAAACTATGATGACACCTACTAATGCTCCCACACCTAAACCATCCTCCTGTTGAAGGGCTCGTGGCAAGAAATAATTAAACTGCGACGAAGCACTGACTAGCAGAATATACACTTCAGTTGCTGGAATGTTTTAAACCTACTGGACCAAACTGTTATGGTTTACCAATCCTTAGACTTACACAGTACTTTAAAGTACAGCAAGGACAGCACACACCTATACCCGAGGGAGGGCAATAACCTCCGGCTGGAACGTAGCATGACGCCGTGGTACACGCGGCCATTCCGCGCAGCTGCTTCGAAGTAAGAATGAAGTGCAAAAAATGCCGAGGAAAACTGGGAATATAAAACTGTGTCACTTAAGAGAGAAAGGAAATAATAAGAAAAGCAGGGAAAAAACGTACAGAAATCGGTAACGAAATGCTTCACTGAAGTGTTGATCCGGCATTTTGAAACATTAAAACGACCAAGGGCGTCAACAGTAGGGATGAAATGGAAAAATCGACTGTTATGCATAGCGTAGAGAGGAGTAAGGTAGAAAATGAACACTGCAGCCTATAGTCGAGGAAAACGTGTCTTATTATGCGATTAAATAAGAAAACAAAGAAGATATAAGGGATCAACTACAAAAGTCAGGGGCCGTGGGACCGAAGGAAGTATTAAAATTAGTGTGTACAATCTATTAAGTCTGGAGAGCTACCGTAACACGTTCGGAGCATCGAGTTGCTAGCAAGAAGAGTGTGAGAAGAATAAAAAAATTGAACATATTGCAGATGACGATTAGTTCGCTTTCGGAAGTGCACCACTACCGCGGTTCTGACTTAGCACTTAATAAAGGAAGCGAAACCCGAGAAAAATCAAGGCATTTGTCGACGTGGAGAAAGTCTGAAAGACTGTAAAAATATTATGAAAAATTGGCGAGCAATGAATGGCTTCCATTGTATTAGAGGGAAGTGTAAGGGGTAAAAACTGAAGGACAAGACAAATGTTCAAATGTCTGTAAAGCTCAAGGGGCTTAACTGCAGGGTCATCAGTCCCTAAACCTACAAATTACTTATAAACTACCTTATACTGAAGACGGCACAAACATCCATGCCGGAGGGAGGATTCGAACCCCCGACGGGGAACGACCTCGCGCATCGCAGCATTTCGCCTCAACGCGCTCGGCCACTCGGCCGCGGCGAGGACAAGACATACTGTAGCACATCGAAGAGATAACTGAGTATGTCGGGTGAGTAAGTCCTACTCTGAGATAGTGGGCGCGTCAAACCGGTAAGAAGACTGGTAACACTCAAATCTGCAGACATAGGATGATTAAAAATTTTTTGTAAAATGACATGGCATATTGGGCATAAAACATCAACCATTAACCACGGTGAGTTGCAAAGGATATCCGGGGCTACTAAATGGCGTTGCAGTTAAATCACCTGATATAAAAGGACGCCCGTTACAGGAGATGCTCAAAGTTTTGTCCAGATGCAGCGAGATACACCCGACATCAATGCTGCATTGAACGAAGCACGCAACTGGATATCTGGTATATGTCGAGGACATCCTGCTGCCAAATAGAACTGCGCACTCGATCCTCCAGCGATGTAACAAGTGTTTCATACGCAAGTCCCTTGAGATACGCCCACAGGAGATATCGGATGCTGGCCCACCACCACCAATCCAGCAGCCTGGAATGTTGCTAACAGAAGTGGGCCTCACTAGTGTGCTGCGCGGGAGCTGAAGTAGAATGCGGCGACCAACAGCCGTGGGTACTTTAATCAGTATGTACGGCAGAACCTCTAGCACCAATAACAGTTACGTGCGACTGTCAACTCCGTCCGGGAGAATGCACGACAAGTCTCCGACGATGCCAGTCATCGCAGCACACACTCGTACCGTTTGCGACCCCTGGTTCCTATGTGATTATTAATCCTCGTTGTATACCCGATGTGTCAATTCAGTTCGTAAATCATCCTGTATTTGCCCATAATGGAAAGTGCGTGAACCTCGTTTCAACAATTATAGCCATTGCAAAGTTCTTTTGGTATCTGACGAGTTTCCTAGAGTCGTGAAATACCGAACTAGTTGAAGTTGCTTGCCCTTTATTCACATGAAGTGTTGAGTGCCATCGACAAGGGATCTCAAATCGATTTCATATTTCTGGATTTCCGGAAGGCTTTTGACACTGTACCCCACAAGCGGCTTCTAATGAAATTGCGTGCTTATGGAGTATCTCCCCAATTGTGCGATTGGATTCACGATTTCCTATCAGAAAGGACACAGGTCATTGTAATTGACGGTAAGTCTTCGAGTAAAACAGAAGTGATACCTGGCGTTCTACAGGAAAGCGTTATAGGTCCCCTATTCTTCCTCGTGTTCATAAACGATTTAGGAGACAATCTGAATAGCTCCCTTAGACTGTTAGCAGATGATGCTGTCGTTTATCGGTTAGTGAAGTCAACAGAGGATCAAAAGTAACAGCAAAGCGATTTAGACAAAATTTCTACATGTTACCAAAATTGGCAATTGACACTAAACAAAAGTGTGAAGTAATACACATGACCACTAAAAGAAATCCGCTGAACTTCAATTACGCGATAAATCAGTCAAACCTTAAGGTAGTAAATTATACCAAATACCTAGGAACAACTTAGACGGGAGAGAACACACAGAAAATATTGTGGGGGAAGGCGAACCAAAGGTTACGTTTCATTGTCAAAAAATGTTCAAATGTTTGTAAAGCTTATGGGACTTAACTACTGAGTCATCAGTTCCTAAACTTACAAACTACTTATGAACTACTTACGAACTAGGACGGCAAAAATATCCATGCCCGAGGGGGGATTCGAACCCCCGAACGTTGTGGCCGTGCAGATCGTGACTGAAGCGCCTCAGTCCCCTCGGCCACCGCGGCCGGCTTTCATTGTCAGAACGCTTCGAAGATGCACCAGGTCCACCAAAGAGACTGCCTACATCACACTTGTGCGTTCTCTCCTGGAGTACTGTTGCCCCTTGTGGGACCCTCACCAGGTGGGACTGACGGAAGACATTGAGAAGGTTCAGAGAAGGACAGTTCAATTTGTTGGAAATGTTGCACGAATTGGTGTGGAAATCATTAAAAGAAAGACGTTATTCATTGCGGCATGATGTTTGCGAAGTGTCAATCACCGACTTCTGAAAATATTTTGCTAGCCCCACCTACTTAGGGAGACATGACCATCCCAATAAAATAAGAGAAATCAAATCGAAAACGGAAAGATTTAGGTGTTCTTTCTTCCCGCGCGCTATTAGAGACTGGAACGGTAGAGAAAAGTTATGAAAGTGGTTAATAAACCCTCTGCGAGGCACTTAAATGTGATTTGCAGAGTATCTATGTAGATGTAGAAGGTCGTGATGCTCGTTTACCGCGTGGAGGTGCGAGAATTGAGAGAGAAACAAAGAGGATGGATTGAATGAGGGAAGGCACAGGCGGCAGCAAACGCGATAAAGCAATAAAGAGAGCGGCGGCATTTGCATCCAGTTGATTACCGGCAGCGCCTGCACCGCAGCCCTGCCCCGCCCCATGTCACTCCTCTCAAATGCCGCACCTCTTCACTCACACCGTGTGGTGAGCGCTATCGACAAGGGATGTCAAATACATTCCCTGTTCCTACATCTCCTGAAGCCTGTACCTCACAAGCATCTTCTAATCAATCACCGTACTTTTCAATCTAAATAACCAACAGTCACATGTAGGGAGCCGTACTCTGCAGTCTGGTCAATCTGTGTCTATATCACAAGTCCCGAAGAATGCACCTTGAATCTACGGAAGCGTTGTACATCTCGCCTATATGGAGGTTTTTTAGTCCTTCGCCTAGAAATATCAGTCTTAACTATAATTTGGAGAATGTCCTGGAGTCTTACTAGGGGAGAAACCGCTGGTTGTGGTGTGAATTTTGTGATCAGTGGCTTGATTTACCCTAAAGAGAGAGAGAGTTCGTTATGTTGCATTTGAAGTTTTTCGTGCCTCTGCACAATTTTTCGTGTTGTTGCGTGAGAATATAAGCAGTCTAGGAATATTATTCTGTTGGCAGTCCCTTTTACCCTTCGGTGGTGAGTGTAGATGACACTTGCGAATTGTCTGTTGGTGTCTTAAGATGTCTTACACCGCTTCTGCAATGTTATCGATGTGCGCTGTTGCGACAATATGATTACCTAAAATACGATTTAGTATCTATTCAACAACGTTAGATGGTTAGTAACAACAGTCTATAGTATTACTATGTCTATATTCTGTATGGTGGGACTGCTGTATACGATATATGTAATAAGAGTTGAATAACAAATACCGTGTTCTGTCTCTCTATTTTGTGTTTTTACCAAGTTCTCAGAGGTATGGTGCGTGATCGTTAACGTCTGCATCGCCTTCTATCTGGAAAACACAGTCGACGATTGGTTTGATTCTGTGGTTAGTATAACGCATGACCCTAACTAGAGGCGTTTATATTCTATCAGCTCTGTTTAGTTCTTCAGCTACAATATTACACAAAAGCATAATTCGACGAACATTCTGCTATCTTAATAGAAAAGTAATCGAATGTTGTGATGTGTCTACAAGTCTTTTTACCATAAAAATGGATAGAATTGGGTCTGTTGTGGTTTTTTTCCGCAGTCCTGTGCAATTTTCGGGATGCGGGATGTGACAACTAGCTCAAATGGAGCTCTGATCTAAACTTTACCTTCCATACGTATAAATTATACATACAAACGTTACTTCTTGTTTGGAGGACATAAGACGAATGGCCCTTGTTCTGTTGTGTAAGAAGACCGGTGTAACACGCGGTGGAGGTATAGAATGATCATGCAAACAGCACATTTCGAGTAACATTTGTGTGCCTTACTAGGTGTGCCTCGTTTTGTCCCAAAACCGGTTGGATGTGTTGTAAGCCTATGGTTTTGATGTTAAAATCAGCAATCTGTGGGTCGCTATGCCCTAAAAAGGGTTGTAAGCTGTTGCAGCGTTGTATCGTTTTCGCCATATGGATATCGAGTTAGATGCATTCTAGATTTCTTTCCTCTGTGGAAGGAACCTTTTACTCTTCCGTGGAGTGTATAGACCAGCCTGAAGAGGTATTTGCTGTACGATCTAAGATCTGTAGGGGGATCAAGTGTGCTGAGAATCGTCCCAACGTCGAAGTGATTACCTAAAATATGTAGTAGTTTGCATCTGTAACAGCTATTTTTTGTTAAGACTTATTGCTTTTCGTGAAGAAAGTTTCAGTTTTACTGGTCTATGTATTTAGGAGAAAATACCGAAAGTTAGGTTACGTGTCAGCAGAGCAGTTTTTCGATTGATTATTTGTTAGTTGGTCAGTTATCGGAGATGTACTTCTGTGCTGTTCTAATCTGCAGCTAAGCAAGCCCTCGTTTAAATCGATGTGTTCGTGTATGGACGAGAGTTTGACTTTACTTCGCGATTTAGCGCTCATCCGTTTGTGTGTGTATAAAATAGTTTATCGCTAATTATAACGGCTGTTGTAGTCAACTCCTACGGTAAATACCTCGTTTGTATCAATTGCGAGGAAATGATCTGTAGAAGTGTTGCAGTATTTGTCGGTAATATGATTGTGCGCGGATGTTTCTTTATGGCCCGTAGAGATGACCCTTATTGTGTCGATGTTGCATTAAGAGCTATGGTATAGCTGTGACAATTTTTTTTTTTTTTTTATTCTTACGGCTGTTGATAGAAGTAATGTAATATTCTTTCTTCGTAAAATTAGCTCTCGTGTATTCGTAAAATGGTGTGTACGATGTATCATGGCTTGTGCGAAATACCGATCTGTTTACTCGTACGGTTCGTTGCAACCTTAAGGTGTTCTACCTTTGTGGACTGCATTTTGATACTTAGTAGTACGGTTATGTGTTAGGGCTTGGGGTGTTTACGACTGGACGTCTCTCTGTAGCGTAGCGGTAATCATTGCAGTGGTAAATTGTTCTTCGGTCGAGAAGCATCGAATTCAATAAACTCTACGGTTAGGAGATTTAAAGCTGGGTAGTTACCTCCGTTGGGAGGCGCGTTTAATCGTTCGTTTAGTCTCTTAAAGGACTGCTCCTGGCATTCGATAAAAATTTTCGGGCGTTGTATTAGTTCGATATGGTCTATACTTTTTTTCATTGTTAGTTGTAAGGATTGATATATACATATAAGAATAGAGCTTGGCGTTGATCTGGATCGTTCCTTGTTAGCTGTTCTGTGAGCACGTCAGTCATTTTTACGATGTAAGTGGTTGCTTATCAAGGGTAATGATTTGTTAGAAGGGGGGAGGGGTACAATAGATGTGTGTGTGTGCAAGTGCTCGTTAAAAGCACTAGGGATGTCGTCTAGTGACTGATAGAAGATGTTTCGGAAATACTGTTAGAGGGGCATGCATTGCAGAAAGATGCATGATCAATCGGTTAGATATCTGAGAGGGATCCACCCACGACGCAGAGATACATAGATTGTTGCTGCTTGCTAGTTAGTTTAAAACTTTAGTAGAAAAGAGTTGTCGCGACAGAACAGCCGTGCGCACTAACGTGTCCAGCTGTGGTGTGCGCAGCTGTTCGTCATTGGGGTTCGAATCCTCCCTCGGGCATGGGTGTTTGTGTGTTGTCCTTAATGTAAGTAGTCTGCAAGCATGCGGAGTAATGGCAACCGTAGTTAAGGCTCTTACATTTACAAACATTTAAAAAGGACTGTTTGTTGTAGGTTATTGTTGTAGTTCTGTCGTTGGGTTAGAGATGGTTGTTGTTGCGTAGTGTTGTATGCTAGTTGGGATACAATTTTAATAAAAAGTGTTTAAAATATGCGCTGCAGTATCTGTTTCCAGTTGTGGATGATGATGTGTTGCGATAGAGCTCTAAAGGTCGATTTAGGATTATGTACTTAATTAAAACTCTGCACTGTGTATGTTACGAAGTATTGTCTGTTTGATCGTGTGTTAGTGGTGTTTAATTTACGAGTGGTATGTGATGGTAAATTATTGCCGATCTTTTAACTTATACATGCGTAGTAAATTCGACAAGTTCGTCATGGAGACAATGCCATGTTACGATTTCTCTTATCTGGCAGCAGCGTTGTGAGAGCACTCAGCATACTGGAGTAAAACTCGGCAAGGAAGCACTGGAGAACATCTCGAGGGAATCCTGTGGCTGTACCTTATAAAATGGGGCTAGCCGCTGTTAAATTAGGAGCTCTCATCTCCAGCTTCGTGTTGTTGTTGGGCATCCCGCTGGGATTTTTTAACAAACTAGATACGTGCAAGTAATTAGTACCCACCCGTGACTTTCGCTCGGAAGGAGGCTGTATAGAGCAGTTGGAATCGATTGCCGACTAATACATTTATTTGTCGAATCACCTTATCTATTTTATAACAGGCGTTTGCGGGATACTTTTATCTCTTCGTTTGGCATTACCAGACTGGAAATTGCAATATACACTTACGGACTAGATCGGAAACGGGGATAGCCAATATTTACAATGTGCGGCCCTGTACTGTGTGTCACTCCCATCCATTCCTTACAGAGCAGATTATGATCGATGTATGCGAGGCGTTGGGGTCCAATATAAGTGTTTGCGAACATTAAGTTGCACGTACGCAGGTGTACTGTAACAAAGTGTAGACACACCATGTTCTTTTTAAGGATCAGGTGTTGCGGTGTGTAGATTAGTATTCTAGGCATCATCGTTTTGCGCTGCATTTGTCTAGGGGGCTGGCAACAAGGTATTGGAAACGTAGATCTGAGTTCGATTTAGTGGAACGAACAAAAATACACCACAGGAACGGAACTTGGAGTATGAATTTTTGTGGGTAAAGGGCGGGTCGATCTTGCTCTACAGAACTGTGTTGCTTGCTAGCTATCGGGCAGGTAAAGTACTACCTCGGTTCTGTGGTTGCTGTCATTTCGAATAAGGGTGTTGTTAGGTCAATGCTTTCGAAGAAAAAAAAGTTTTAGTGTAGACAGTCGCAAATCGGTAAACTGCCGATCTTAAATTATTTCACGCATTATTATTATTATTATTATTATTTATTTATTTATTTTTTTTTTTTTTTTACTTTGACTCTCCGATGTACAATAGGGTTTAAATGTCTTCTGGGGCGCTCGATTATCGGTAGTTGACCTGTTGTAAAGAATCGTTTGCGTGGTAACAGGACAGAGATTCCCTTTGCTATGTTTAGATGGGTATACGCAAGAAGATGTGTACTGCTGTAGCAAGGACATAAGAGGTAAAATTCTCAGAAGGCGCAGCTATACCTCGATTTAAGGAAACGTAACAGGGCGTGATCGCGAGAGAGAGAGAGAGAGAGAGAGTGTAGTGCGTTTAAATAAATGCAATGCGCGCTGTCCTTGTCTAAGTGGTGTCTGCAGAGGTTTTGTGTAGAAGGTTTGGATCATTTGGAGACGTAAATTAGGTGTTTTTGAGAGAGAATGCTTAAAACGTTATGAAATTTTCTTTCAACATTTAGCAAATGTATATGTTTTATGTAGCCTATCGAGAGAACAAGTGTGTGTGTGTGTGTGTGTGTGTGTGTGTGTGTGTGTGTGTGTGTGTGTTTTCTTTCTTTCTCTCATTGGTCTGCGTTCCGGACGAATGTTAACGGTGCTTGCAGATGTATATTTAGACGCATTCCTAACAGCTTGGTGCTGTTATAACGGTGGCTGACTGACAGAGCGGCTTTCGCTGTGATCGTTAAAATGCCTTGTTTGTTGGAAATCTTTAGTTTCTAGGCATACGTTGTGCTGGATGTCTTTGCCGATTTTAGTTACTTCCACCAGTAAATTCGAATTTTTTTTTTATAAACAATGTCTTATGCTGCTGCTGTTGTTACCAAAAGAGTGTTTGATATACAAGTTTGTAGCGTTTGTTACCGTTACATTCCGTTTATTATCTAACACATGCTATTGATGTTGCAACCATCGTCTATGCATTTATTTTGCCCAGGCACCTTAGGGAGCGAACTATTTCCGAAAGATGGAACATTTAATACTAATGTTTGTACGACTTCCATCTGTAGCATTACACCGAATTTATTTATTTACCTACAAAACTGCGGTTTGTATTTAAGGTTGTATGTATTAAAGCATTATTGCTCTAATTAAAGCATTGGATGTCACAATTAATAATTGGGAGCGATGGTCGACGGCCTGGTGGCTGGCAGGATCAATGTTTACGAAACTCTCATGTTATTCCCAGTAATTGTACTGTTCGAAGTACGTAATAATTAGATACTTTGTTGGTGTAACACAAACTGTACGTCGATAAGTAGTAACTTTTGGAATTTTTACTTTTAGGGGCGCGTCCATCCCCTATTTCACCCCCCCCCCCCTCCCTTAGGGATGGGAATATCGAAAGTCGCTGATGCCTACAGTGTAAGATAAATAACGTCTACAAATTTCAAGTTTCTATCGTCTGTAGATTCACTTTCCAGGGCTGTTTTCTGTTTCTTAAAAAAGGATAGAGAACGCGAAATTTCTTAAGCTTTCGCATCTTTCTTGGTAGTTTTACTTCTAAATCTGCAATATGCACTTATTTTTCTTTATTCGTACGCTTGTTGCAGAAAAACAACTGAAGAATGTGCATCACGTTTCGATGTATACAACTTCTTTGCTATTATAGTGTCAAAAGTCATAGCTGGTCTCCAGTCCGAATTTTATATAAGCTGACGACTTTCAACCACTGTATCTTCCAACCTCATAGCTATCGACACGGAACTGCTATGGTGTACAACGGGAGACTTTGTACAACAACAACAGAGATATCGTTCGTCTCCATTGTGTAGTTTATTCAGAAGAGCAAAATATTGACACCCAGACGTAGAATTTTATAGAAGTCGGTTACTTCTATATCTGCCACCCCCTTATCGTTATCAACTATCACCATAGAGCACAATGGGAGACTCATACCTACTACCACACACAAACACTATTCGTTTGCGATGTGTAGTTGTGGCTGCAGAGTGAAAAATAGGCACAAAACCCTCAAATTTTATATGTATTATGATCTTAGAGTTTAAAATCTGGTTGTCGTATGTTAAGCGTATGGGACTTAACTGTGGGGCCATCAGTCCCTAAACTTACGAACTACTTATGAACTAACTTATACTAAAGACAGCACAAACATCCATGCCCGAGGGGGGATTCGAACCCCCGGCGAGGCATTGCCTCGCACATCGGAGCCATAGCGCCTAAATGCGCTCGGCCACTCCGCCGCAGCTAAAATCTGGTTTCGAAAACTTTGTGACCATCATAAAATCAATCCGAAACCTACCGGTGACACTGTTTCTTCCACGTATACAACCTTCTTTCACGATTGTTAAAACAAGTGTTCGTAATGATTAAATTGTGCTCACTGTAAATTGCACCAGTCCATATTCACCAACTATTTTTCCTTCTCTTCCGCCGCGTGGGAGTACCCGGGCGGTCCGGAGCTCTAGGTTGCGGATCGCGCGGCCTCCCGCATTGGGGGTTCGAATCCTCCCTCGGGCAAGGATGTTTGTGTCGTCTTTATTGTAAGTTAGTTCATAAGTAGTTTGTTGTAAGTTAGTTCATAAGTAGTTTGTTGTAAGTTAGTTCATAAGTAGTTTGTTGTAAGTTTAGGGACTTATGACGCCACAGTTAAGTCCCATAAGCTTTACAAACATTTGAACATTTCTTTTCTTCCTTTTCTTACTACCGACTTCCGGCCCTTATCACAAACAAGGTTTCCTCTCCCTTAAGTTTCTGAATAACTTATTTTATCTCATCATATATTTTTTCTCGATCTCGTCATCGGCGGAGCTAGTTAGCATAATAACTTTTACTATTGTGGTCGGTGTTGGCTTCCTTTCTATCTTTGCTACGATAATGCTGTCACTGTGCTGTTCATAGTATGCCTATTTTCTTATTCGTTATCAGACTTACTCCTGCGTTACAATCAACTGATTTTGTATTTATAAACCTGTACGCGCCTGACCAGAAATCCTGTTCATCCTGCCACCGAACTTCACTAACCTCCCATTGTATCTAACCTATCATTTATCTTTTCAGATTTTCAAACTTACCGACCCGATTAAGGATAGATCATCGTAAGTTCTGATCCGTACAATGCCTGTTTGTTTTTCCTGATAACAGCATCCTTCTGTGCAGTCCCCGCCCGGAGATCTGAATGATTGACCTTGTTAACTTCGGAAAGTACAAAATCCAAAATTGAATTCCTGACAACTGTACAATAATAATAAGAAATATCTTAATTTTTTCTAAAAGGTTTATCAGTGGGTCCCAGTGTAACTGTGTTTTAGCTCTGGTTTGAATACTAGAGCTACTGAGAATACACGGAATTTTTCAGCTCTGAGCATAAATTTCTCTAGTTGGATTTGGTACCTTTTCGAATTAGGCTCCACATTTATTCTTCACTGAAATAACATCTGTTCACATGCAGAATTTTCTGGTTGTTCCATTGAGAAGGGCGGTCTGTTTGTGCTTCGGCCTATAGTACGGTCGGTTCATTTCGGAGTAGAACTCAGGGGTTCCCAAATGGGAATATTTGGTAAGTGATTTACAGTTCCGGCACTTCCGTACAACCAGGAAAAACGAGTTGTCGAATATAATATCAGGACTAGAAGATTGGTCAAAACCGTAGAAATCTGGTATCTGTTCGTTGGTATGTGTACTAAAATAAAGTTGATGGTTTAGTCGAAACGTACGGCAGCACACATGAATTTGTTCGAGGCGAGTAGATGTTAAACTGCCAAACAAATCGGCCGATTAACACCGGGAGGGAAAGTAGTGGAAACAGAGCGGTTCGAGTTAAAAGGCTCGAGTTGTGTCAATAAAACTTACCAAAGAACTCAATACAGTTTTTTTACTCTTATGAGTAAACCTACGGAAGTGTCACTCAATTTTTTCTGATATTTGGATATGTTATAATACATAAAGAACTAAGAGACGTATTTTTTTTTTTTTTTTGCGGCGGTAAACATATTTCAGGAGTGAAACTGTCTCTTCAAAATAGTGGCTAAATTGGAAAAATAAATTGCGATAACTTACAGATTGGTGAAGCGATTTTAATGATTTTTCTTATTAAAGTATCTTGGATGAAAGACGAAAATCGACCAGGGTGTATTGGAAAGACGCCAATTTTTTTTTTTTTTTCGCTACAAAATTTAGTGCCGATCCATCCCAATCAGAATCTATTACAACTTTTACAGGAAGGCTAATTAAGAAACACGTATCTTTTGTTCATTACATGTCAGAGCTAAACAAACCTCACATTGCCGCGATCATTTCATACTGCCCATGTAAATCTGGCCGTGCGACCTCCACGCGCTACATAGCGAGCAAGATTAACGCCGGTTGTTAAAATCAATAAACATTTTAACACGTTTTATTTACTTTTATTCGCTATTATTTCATGAGTAGATTTTACAGTATTTCGAAAGTCGCATGTCAAGTTATTATCTATTCAAACGTTTTTTCGAGTTTTCGACCGCTACACTGCATCAGTCGTATTGAATTTTCAGAATCTAATTTCAGATTTGGATTCACCAACTTTACATACCGACTTATCAAAGAGATGAAACAGTTCAAAAATATAGATACACAAGTTGTGTCATGGACACTATCAAACGAGCGCGGCAATACAAGGGTTGTTTAAAAAATATTCAAATTGTAAATCTGTGAGACTCCTTTTGTTAGCAGACCCTACGCTTATAAACTCCCGGCCACTCCACCGCGGCAAGGGTTTTTTATACCCCTCAAATATATATAACCAAACAAAAAATACGTGTTTATGAATTAGCATTCGTTTTGAAGTTTTTATAGATTCTACTTCGATTAAATCAAAACTAATTTTTGTAGCAAAGAAAAAGAAAAAAAAAAAGAGTCTCCTACGGGTAGTGTGCCCCCCTGATTTTCACTCCCCCTCCAATATACCTAGGCCGATTTTGGTATTTTATCAAAAGATACTTCATAAGAAAAATCATTAAAATCGCTTCACTAATGCCTAAGTTAACGCACTTTTTTTCCATTTTAGTCTCATTTTGGAGGGACCATTTCACCCCTTAAATATGTTTTGCCGCCACTAAAAAAGAAAAAAAAATACTTGCCCTTAGTTTTTCACCCAAATTTCAGATAATTAGAGTGACACTTCCGTTGTGTCAGTGAACGAAACAGGTTACGGAACACGGCACCAGTTTTTAGACGACATTCAGAACTTCTTAGCACGTGTAACTGGCCGAAGGACGAAATCGACAGATGCAAAACAAACAGTCTGCATATATTTCTAAAAGCAAAAAATCTGTTGCGAAATGTACAAAGACCATTAAAAACATTAAGCTTAACCCGCAACATATATAAATGCAGTGTGATGCCCATAAATTATCGTCCGATTACTCGATAAGTTACTGATCACTGGAAACATTAACAACCGTAATACGAGGTTCGTTCCTAAAGTAATGTATCCTATTTTTTGTGGTGACTTTGGATGTCGATGGTATAAAGTTAAAGTTTGAACCTTCCTCTTTAATTTGCTGGTGGTTCCGTTGTTCTGCGTTAATTAGCGCCAGCAGGAGTGTTCCGAAATTGAGTCTGATATGGACGCGCGTATAAAACAGCGATATGTGATTTCATTCCTCACTGCTAAAGCAATTACGCCGAATGAAATCCATCGACGCTCGCAACAGGTATATGGAGTCCATACGATAAAGGTGAACAACATGGGACGATGGATAGGGCATTTTCAATGTGGTGCAAAGCCCGGTCGACCTTGCACAGCTCCATTCCTCGCAAAAAAGAGCGTCTTTATGAAATACTCTGTGCAACCCTGAATGTCAGCTGTAATGCCTTGGAACGTCTTGGTTAGCAGTCTGTGAGAGATGGGTCCCGCGAATGCTTGTAGAAGAAGAACTAAGAACTTATCGAAAAGAAGTTTGTTGGGACCTGCTGGGCCAATATGAAAATGAATGTCAATTTTCTTAATAGTACCGGCACCGTTTGAAGGATGATTAGTGCCTAACGCCCTGTAGAATACGTGGTCATCACAGGTGGAACGAAGCATCCCGACATTTGCCCGCAGTGATTTAGGGAAACAAGGGAAAACCTAAATATGAATAGCTGGAGCTGAAATTGAACCACCAATCTCCCAAATGCATATCCACTTTGTTATCACTGCGCCATCTCGCACGGTATCGTAATCGGAGATGACAAGTGGTGTCAACACCACGAGCCTGAATCCAAAAGACAGTCCTTGGAAAGGCGACATGCGAATTTGAGGAAATGCATACTGTAAGGCATCAGCTGTTTATTATTTTTCCAAACTTCTATCGGTTTCGGTTATAAACCATCTTCACGAAAGAGAACAAGACAGACTGATTAAACAGGTGCATTATATGCCTCCTTATGCATACTGGCATGCATGTCACACAATAAAAATAAATAAGACGTCACTAGGCTTCAAGTCTTGGTTAAAAACATAAAAGCAATACCAGGCTGTGTGATGGTGAACCAAGGTCTATTTAGACCTTGGTCTATTTAGACCTTGGTTCACCATCACACAGCCTGGTATTGCTTTTATGTTTTTAACCAAGACTTGAAGCCTAGTGACGTCTTATTTATTTTTATTGTGTGACATGCATGCCAGTATGCATAAGGAGGCATATAATGCACCTGTTTAATCAGACTGTCTAGTTCTCTTCCGTGAAGATGGTTTATGACCGAAACCGGTAGAAGTTTGGAAAAATAATAAACAGCTGATGGTTTACAGTATGCATTTCCTCAAATATCTTACGGCTGTTGAACCTCATCTCAATAAAAATTTGGACATGCGAATTCTATCAAGAAAGGAAATTCAAGACACCGCCGGCTTCAGGCAAAGTGATGTGCAGTCTTCTTGAAAAGCCTTTTGGGTGTACTTGAACCAGGAGAAAGTGTCAATTTAGCACGGTACAAGTCGACACTGACCAAGCTGGAAGTCCAAATTTCCAAGGTAAGGCCAGAGAGTACGATCAACCTCCGTCTGCAACATGATAACGCCAGACTCAATACCAGTCCCGATTTAGCACCCTCAGCCATCAATCCCTGTGGGCCTCTACAATATGGTCTATCTGGCGAACGTTTTCAAGACTCCGATGCTGCTGTCAAAGCTGCAAAGCTGTAAGGAAATGGTTAGCCTCAGCTGGTTCAGATTTTAACAAGAGCGGCATGCAAGTTCTGGATCATCGTTGACGAAAGTGAATATCCAATGATGGTGACTGTAGATAAAGGACAGCCTGTAGCTGAAATATTTGTCTATTTAGCTGTGCTGTTATGTATGTATCTCCTGTATTTTCCACGAATAAAAATAGGAGACATTACTTTCGGAACGACCCTCTTGTGTTTCAGATTGTCCACCCGGAGCAATAAAAAAAAGTGAAATGGTTAATGAATATAGCTCTAAGAAAGGCAGATGTCAGGCTGAAATTAACTGGAAGAATACAACAGAAACGTAATGTATCCACCAAAGTAGTTATTTACAATAGTTTTTTAGACAGATTATAGATTACTACTTTTCAGTCTGTAAAGTTTGGCAGGCAATGGAGAAAATTCCTAGCAATGCGGCGCTTTTCGTCACCGATTCGGTTATTAACAGCGAAAGCATCGCGGTGATTCTCATCAGACTGTCGTGACAAACTCTACTCATACAACAGAAGCACTGGATATCACTAAAGCCCTGTATAGAGAAGTATGGCCGTCCCTTTCCGTGCCGCTTCTCACGTTTTGCCGCCATTTTGTTCCATACGTTCCTTGCTGCCGTGAGGAGTGTTGTGAATATTCGTATGTTTGCGTTTGGTCTTTACATACCAAGAGGGGAGATAAAGTTTATGGACTTCCATCTGAATTAGATAATGCTGGGAGAAGAAAAGTCTTACTGATGAAAGTCGGCAGAGAAAACTGAGAGCCCAGAAGCGACCCCGGTTTGTGCTGTGACAATTTTAATTCATAATGTATATTAATGTATTAAAGATTCACTCACGATTATATCACGCAGCAGATACCTACATATCTTAACTTCAACAAATTTGTGAAGAAAATTAAGTAACAAAGTCGTGAGGTTAAATTATTCACGCGTCGTTGGTTATCTGCCGGTGGTTGCTGGTAACACAAATTTTGACATTTAACGGAGTAAACTAAAGAGATTCTCGTTTATATATGTAGATAATAAACAGTTCCTGAAGCAAGTGTTTCTCATTCGCTTACGTGTATTTAATGTATTATTACATGAAACGAGGAACTGAAACAAAAAAACAAAAAAATATTAGACATACAAATTTAATTGGCATTGTATACGCAATTTCAATTTCTCTGTTTTTGGTAAAAGTCGTGTAGTGAATATCCCATTGCATTTTTCGTAGTTCGCGTAAGATTTACGAACATAATACGCAATAAAATGCTTATCAAAGACTTGTCTTAATTGTTTTCTTAATTTTCACTTTGCTACGATAACGAAATCTTCAGCATCTTTTTGTATATTGGGCTACGCTTAACGATATCTTTGTATAGCTTTGTATGTGCTAAAATCTACCATACGCAATCCATGCAACGTCTTTTCGCCTGCGATCTCTTAAAATTTTGCGCACTAGTTTACTCAATTTTATATAGCACAGTAATTATAAGGAATAACGAAGGAGAGCGTCAGATCATTACCGAGCGATATTTCACACTGTAAGATGTGAAAAAATTATTTTTTCATCGAATACTTTTCTCAAAACTGGTTGGCACATATTCTAAGCGCTCTCGGAAGGTGGTTGCAGGCAGTGTATAAGCGGCAGCGGGATAGGCAAACTGGCCTTTTCCCCATAGAGAGCAAGAAATCCTGCCAGCGGCGATGCGGCGCTGAGTCCAGTGGTTCAGTCAACACCAGTTGCAGATATATTCATCTCCGTTTCTTCCTCCGGGGATACCATTTTACGTGAAATCTCAAAGTATTTTTTACCGTATGAAGTTTTATGTCGTTCAGCTATCACGCTGAAGTGCCAAAGCGCTTCCCAGGCAATGCCAAGGTTGAATTTCTCTACTGAATCGCTGCACGCAAACTAATCGTTGTCTGCGCTAGGGATTGACATAGGGAAATCTCGGTTCTAATTTGTGCATTAACGCTGGTGGAAAGACCAGCTCAAATACCCGTCGAAGTCGATGGAAATGCTGGAATAGACCCGAACTGAAAGGCTGCAGCAGTCTTTTTTCCATTAGTTTATAGAGTACGTGGCATGATAAGCTTTTTTAAGTCATCGTAAATTGGAGCACCAGCCGAAAATGTATGGTGTTAGATATTGTATGTAATGACTACGTATCTAGTTATAGTTTCCTCGTATTTAAAAAGACGCTGTAACACGACAGGAATTAAGTGCTATGGCAGTACACCGTTCCACTGTTATAGCACAACAATCATGGCCAAAAATTGCGTCGTTTTGGTAGTTATTGTTGTAGTTAAATGACTTTTGCAGATAGGACCCTTACATCCATTATAGGCAATAACGAAGGAAAGGAGGGAGATTAGGGTTTAACGTCTGGCCGTCATGGTCATTAGACACGGAGCACAAGGTAGGATTGTTTTGATAAGGAAAGGGAAGATAATCGGTCTGCCCCTTCAAGGGAACCATCCCACCATTTGGCTGTAACGATTTAGGAAACGACGGAAAACCTAAATCTGGTTGGTCGAAGACGCATTTCAACCGCCTTCCTCCAGAATGCGACTTCAGTACGTTACCATTATGTAGCGGTAGCGTAGTCGATAGCGTCCTGCCAAAAGGTAGCAGGTTCACGTCTACCTATTACGAAATATTTTACTTTTTTATTTTAGTTCTCTGAAAGATTCGCCAGATTAACCCTTAGCTGCCCTGGCGAATGTAGATAACTCTCATACCCTGGCGGGGTCATTTTATACCCAAATTCTTGGGGTAAATGATCGTCATCAGAAATGGCACCAAATATTTCTGATCCGCTATCATTGTCGGTTTCTTCCAAACCATCATTATGATTGGAACAGTCACTATCTCGAAAACTTTCATTCGAAATATTCACTGTTTATTCTAGATGATAAAGCCTGAGACCTGCCAGCTGTGTTATATCTTCTATAGAACATTTTCACGATTGACTTGGAGAAAAGGTGTCATGAAGAACGTATATCACTAAAAACCCAAAGTACGATACTGCAGCACAGTAAAATGTTTACACTCCTACCCAGGGGCCATTGGGCATGGCACGGCACGGAAATGGGCAAACGAATCGTACACTGAACGCTGCCCTGCGGGGGGGGGGGGGGGGGGGAATGAGATAACATGAACGGGTAGCTCTCCATCATGTCAAAAATTCAAATGTTTTTAGAGCTTATGGGACTCGACTACGGGGCCATCAGTCCCTAAACTTACAAACTACTTATGAACTAGCTAAGACTACAGACGGCACAAATATCCATGCCCGAGGGGGGATTCGAACCACCGACCGTAGTGGCCGTGCAGACCGTGACTGAAGCGCCTCAGTCCCCTCGGCCACCGCGGCCGGCCTCCATAATGTCACCTAGCGAATAAATATTAAAATGAAAACTCTTGGGGTCAAATATGACCAAGCCAGGGCAGTTAAGGGTTAAATTAAAGGAGGATGAACTTCCTTTACAAAAATTCTTCTACAGAAGACTCAACCCTTAAACTGATTCTAAGGTAAATTTGGAGCTGGAGATATCTTAAGTAACGTAGAAAATTCAGTTATTTGGAAAGGTAAGTTGAATAATGTAGTCACAGCAGTGAACTCCAGCCGCCACTGCCATACACAAATAGCAAACTGATCACGAGGGGATTAAAGAAGTTGTGGCTGGTAACGAGAGAGAGAGTGCAGTATTTCGTGGATATAGGAAAGCGGCCAGTGCTGGTGCAGACGCGCACACTATTTCCTGCTGCCGGCCGCTGACAGCGACCGAACGAGGCGGCAACTGCCACCTGCGGAAATCGAACCGCGCCTGCGCGTACTCTACAGTCCGACGTGTCTCCTTTATATATCTGACACGCCAATTCCTACAGAAACTTGGAGGAAATGTAATTTTCAGATGTTTGTTTTGGACTCTTATAATCTACAGGCCACCTTACGATGTGAGGCGGAGGGTACTTCGTGTGCCAGTGTCACTTTCCCCTTCCAGCGTTTTACTGCTTGAGGGAAAAACGACTGCAAGGAAAACTCCGCTAGGGTTGCCATCTTTGTAATTTGTTTTCTCAAAAGCTTCTCGCAACGTCTAGCATTTAGATTGACAGAGCATCTCCTTGTCAAAAGCAACCATTAAAGTATTATCGTCTCTGAGTAGAGTGTCGTCGAAATGCTCAAATTTTGGGAAAGCAAGAGTTGGCACCAAAATACTACGATTGCAAAGATACATTGAATATTGCAGTATACAATAATAAAATGTTATACTTTCAATGTAGTAGGCATTTTACATTACATACACTATCCTATTTTATAAAGGAAGGAAGTAGGCAGTGAATATCGCGTTTATTAAATTCCAACCACAAACCCCACCGGAATTACATTTAGAGGTAATGTTTCAAATAACTGCAGTTCGACCTGAGTAAGTTTTTCATTACACCCTAAGTGCAAAACTGCAGTTATAAGTATACCTGTCGAGTCAAAAAGAAAGCCATTTTGTGCGTGGATAAGAAGATGAAAACAAATTTCCTATGGGGACAGATTTCGTGACGGATGACCTGAAGAATATGGTTTTACGATTCTCTCTGTCTTGTTGGGAGAGTGCTAGACTTGAGAAAGTGTCCAATGATGTGCTTCTGCAGATTTAAAGGTGGTGCACTGGCAAAATCAAATGTTTGTTAAGCTTGTGGAACTTAACTGCGGGGTCATCAGTCCCTGAACATACAAACTAAACTACTTTTTTCTTCGATGAGGTTTCACTGAATCCCAATGAAACACAGAACTGTTTGCAGGTATAATTTTTCTACACGAGAAAAGGACAGTTTTAGAACTAATCAATTATGACAGTCTTGTGCAAATCGTCTTAAATGGTTAAGTAAGTCACTTAATGCTCAGACCATGCTTTCTCCTCACATGAATTTCGTTAAAAAAAGGTAATGACATTCAAATAGTCTAAAAGCCCGCTAAAACGCTACATTTGAGTTAACTGATGCTTGTGACGCCCCAGCACAGCACGCTGCTCATACTGCCGAGAAGCTTATTCACAGCGATATCTTGATTTACAATTCAAATCGTTTACAAATTATGTGTAATATCACACTGTAAACACCCATCTATAATAAAATCCTGAAATGTTTTTCTGTGTACCAAAGAATAAGACATTAAGTATCGTAATAATAAGTGTTGCAGCTCTCGCAGGTGACAGTAATACCCACTTCAGGAACAACAGATTGAGAAATTCCTGGTTATTTATAAAGCGACCAGGACAAGTCACGCCCCCAGGATCACTATCTGCGTAGAACAACACCGTACTATCTCGCTTTCACAACGGTCACAACACCGTAATCCATTGTTTTATGTATTGAGCCACCCCACATACGACGCGGAGCCTTACAAGACTGTAGCCAACATCCTTGTAGAAAGAAGTGTTCAAAAAAGACAATTCTGTGGCCGGGTGCGGGAGGTCCTCCCCGCAAATTATGTATATCGCTCCCAAACTGCCACCAGAAGATACTGCTGACGACCTGACTACTAGAGTGACATAGGTCAGTATCATAGAGGATAGATACGAGATTCCAAATACGAAAAACTATATAGGGCATTCAGTTCTGTATTTTCCGCTCAAGTTTCTTAGGGAATCTCTTAGAACGGTTGGCGAAGTCTCGTGAAATTAGCGGCAACGGTCTCGAATGATCGTATGTACACCGTGGAAATACACGCCTAAAGCGCTGGTGATCACAACATCACATCGCAGCTAGGAAATAATGCTTCACTTCCTAGCCCTTTTGACATACATTAAAATCCACGGAGTGCTAAATGGCCCGTGGGGCAGGTAACGCTCGGACTGTCTCGGCATTGCTCGACACTTTTCGGAACCACTTCTTATAGCGAGAAATATTATTTTCCAGTGGGTTGCAGCTCAGTTGCTTTCCGACAGTGGTGCAATATTTTTCCAACTGCCAGTGCACATTTCCCCAAGTTTTCTGGTGTTTAAGAATAGGCTTATTATGTACAATTAATTTCAGTTTTGGAAGAATTTCACGAACTGTTCTCAACCGTTTTCAGGTTACTGGAAACGTCGCAACACTTTTTAAGAGCGTTTCAAGACCACTTGCCGTATCAATTGGAAGTGTCCCTGTCAATTTGCAGAGTAATTTCTGAGCGAAAGACAAATTATACTACGTTAAAATCGTCCAGGATTTTTACGAACGATTTGCTCGAGAAGAATTTCCATGTCTTCATAATGGGGTTGAAAAAGTTACATTCAAGTTTGGACTACTTTACATCCGGAATATTTTGCCCGAGAGGATGCCATCATATATTGAAACAGTAGAGCTGCATGTCCTCGGAAAAAGTAACGAGTGTAGTTTCCCCTTGCTTTCAGCCGTTCGCAGTAACTGCATAGCAAAACCATGTTAGCTGATGTTACAAAGCAGCTCAGTCAATCATCCAGACTGTTGCCCCTGTAACTATTGAAAAGGCTGTTGCCCCTCTTCAGGAACCACACGTTTGTCTGGCCTCTCCAGAGATACCCCTCCGCTATGGTTGCACCTAAGGTACGTCTATTTGTATCGTTAAGGCACGCAAGCCACACCACCTCGGCAATGTGGAATTTCTTAACAGGGCATAATATGAGATGTAGCCGTATGCCAGAGGAAGACAACTTCAGGCGGTGTGACATATGAGCAGGAAGAGCAAGCCTGTCAATCCGTGTGACGTCAGGCGAGAGCTTTGTTCACAATGTTTCATGTATAAAAGGGGTTATGAGTGCGGCTTGGAGGGCTCAGTCAGCAATATCGCTCTTGACAACTGGCGCAACAGATTTTTCTTTCGGTGTGGGGAAAATCTTTCTTTTTGTGCAATGCGGTGAAGGTGCAAATTGTTTGGTGTGTAAAAGGGATGTACGAAGTATAAAAACAAAGGGATTTACAGCGTCATTATTCCCTGTGTGGGAAATATGAAGGAGAAGAACGAGACGCCAGAATAGCTCTGCAAATAGCCAAGAAAGTTAGACCATTTACTGAGGGAGACTTTGCGAAAGAAGACGAGACTGTGATGGCCACTGAAGAAATGTGTCTACATTTGGTAGAAGACTGAAAATGCAAGTTTATCTCCGAAACCTGTTACGCGGCGAGTTCAGGGCACGGCTACAGATGTGCAAGAAGAACTGAGTGCTACGGCACCTAAGTTTATACATTATTCTTTAGTTGTCGATTAGAGTAGTGACGAATCGGATACTGCACCAGTTAGCTACTTTCTTTCGGTGCGTCGATAATAACAGGAAATTTTAGATTTGATCCTCCACAAGGGCACCACCACTGCGTTGGACATTTTCAAAGGCGTAGAAAACGCTGTTGAAAACGTTGGCCTGAGTTGGTATAAGCTTGTTCCTGTCGCAACATATGGGGCTCCGTCTAAGGTAAGGAGTTAATGTAGGAAGAATAGTACGGGTGACAGAACGTATGAATCATGTTTCTGGTGCAATAAAAGAACTCACTGCCGTCTACTGCTTACGTCATAAGAGAATCTATGCGCAAAATATATGAAAATTAGAAATGTTATGCCAACGATGGTACAAGTTACAAATTCTATCCGATCACTAGGCCTCAATCACAGACAATTAGAAGTTTTCTTGAAAAATGTGGTACTTAGTATGGTGATCTTCCTTACTTTTGTAATGTGAGCTGGTTGAGCAGGGGTAAGAATGCTGGATCGATTCTTTGAGTTAAGAAATGAAAAAGCAGTATTGATGACTAGTCAAAATCAGCCTGTTCGTCAGTTACAAAAAGAAACCTGGATTTGTTGACTAAAAATTCCTTGGTAATTTAATACGTCACTTAAAACGATTTAAATACCTCACTCCGAGGAATTAAAGCCTTCAAAATGGTACTGAATCTGTGGATGAATCAACTGCAGGCTAGGAACACTGCGCATTTTCGGAAGCTATCGCAGGTGCGTGCTCCTGATCTTACTCTCTAAAGAATATGTGCAAATTCTGGAAGCTCTTCGTAACCAATCTGAGTCCACGTTTGAAAATGTGGAAATACTGTCTAATATGTTTCAGTTCTTTGCAACACCGTTTCCAGTGGATGTTAGCAATGTTCTCACCTGGTTTCAAATGTAACAGTTAAAGCCGCGGCGGAGTGGCCGAGCGGATTGAGGCGCTATGCTGTGATGTGCGGGGCCGCTCCCCATTGGGGGGTTCGAATCCTCCCTCGGGCCTGGATGTTTGTGCCGTCTTTAGTGTAAGGTAGTTCATAAGTAGTTTGTAAGTTCAGGGGCTGATGACTCCGCAGTTAAGTCCCTTAAGCTTAACTTCAAAATAAAATAAATTACGAAGTATTGTCTCGAACCTTTCGAGATTATAAGCGTTCTTTCTTGCTTCTTTAATATGGTATTGCAATGACTCTACAACTCTGAACTGTTAAATTTACAGTGTGACAATTTATTGAAGGACAAATATAAACACAATGAAGGCTTGCCAGATTAATTATAGGAATGCTCATCGAAACAGATTTTCGAGGTTGTATGCCCTTGCTTCACGGATATTGTGTAAGTCCGGTTCGACGTGTGTGTGTGTGTGTGTGTGTGTGTGTGTGTGTGTGTGTGTAATTCTTTTGTATTATGTATTTAGCAAAGTAACAATACCGGAACATCTTGTCAGATCACAACCGAATATGTAGTATTCGATTAAAATTATGTCCAACATTGCATCCTAACATTGAAAAACCAACCAAAGAAAAATGAATTGGAAAATATAAAGAAAACGTCTACTTAATTGTGCTGTACAGCTTTGCTCTAAACTGTAGGGAAAATTTTATTATATTCCATTCGCTTTACTTTACAGCAGTCCTATCCTCACATGAACTTACACCTACATTATAATGTTCTCATGGTATAGAGACAATGCACAATTGTCTATCATTTAATTAAAACTGTATGTGAATTCTTGACACCAGACCCCTTTCCTAAACTGCTGCTCTTCTATTTCTCCGCGGCGGCAGTGCAGAGCGCGTGACGTCAGACGGTCAATTCTCGTTCCTCGTGAGCAGGCAGAGCGGCCAGGCTGACGTCACACGGCGCTGCCCGTCCTCCCCTGCCGTAAGCGATCAGGTCTTGTGTTCTTGCGTCTACGCGGCAAGTCTGCTATTACGCCTGCCAAGTTCCCGATCAGACAGACGAGAAGGAAAGGCCCGCGAACCAACGTGCCGCCCGCCGGCAGATGTTGTGTCCGGCGAATCCCTCTAAAAAGCGACGGTCAATGCGCTGGTGCTTGGTAAACGACGTACAAAGAAACAACGACAGGGCACCTCTCAGGCCTCGCTGTTGATATGACAAGGCGGGTGAGCAGGCGATGCTTTGGGGCTTCATAGCAGATGGTTCTGTTCTAACGTAACAGACTGGTTAGCTAAATATAACTGCATCAAATTGTCCTTCCATTTCCGTAACGTTTTTTGACTCATTTTTGCTGTATCAGATTCTTCAGTGCGGTTCAAGTTTTTGTATTTCGTTGGACGATTAGGAAATACCATCAACTTTCAGCTCAGCTCAGTTGCAAAACAGAACCACCACCTCTAATGCTTGGCAATAAAACATTGCTCAAATAATGGCAATTTTAACTTGAATGTCGATATTTTAAGTATCATTAATTAATTGAAACTTCAATAAAATACAGTGCAAGCTTTTGTAATAAGTGCCAGGACAAAATCCAATTTCAGTTTCGTAATCCTCTGATAAAACGGAATCATTTGACTAACACCACAAGAACAAATTTCAAATGTCTGTAAATCTATCGGACCAAACTGCGTGGTCATCAGTCCGTAGCTTACAAACTACTTAAACCTAGATAAACTAACCTAAGGACAAAACACACACACACACACACACACACACACACACACACACACACACACACACACACACACACGCGCCCCAGGGAGGACTCGAACCTTCACGGCGAGCAACCGCGCGCTCCGCAGCGAGGTGCTTTAGACCGCTCGGCTACTCCACCGCGGCACCACAAGAACATTCTGTTCGATTTCTTGCATTCTTTAAGACATTTTTAGTTCGTTTCCAACACCCCTCAACCCGTTGTAATCAATGTATTATTAACATAAGTGGCATTAAATGAGAACCGAAGGACTCTCAATATCATTTAAATGTACTCAATTATGAAACGACGATCGGTTGAGAACAATCTGAATTTATTACAAATTGATTTCGGCTATACAACAGTCATCAGTGCAGTAACCACCAACTAGTTTCGAATTACGCTTCCATAATATTTCATTGCAACTTATACGTTGCAGTGCAGATATAAGTATTTAAAATATTCATAACATGAATGAATCATCTGTGTAATTGGACACCAATGTATTCTTAATGCTATATTAAATGTAATATTAATCATAAAACTTCGCAATTATGACTGAGTTTAAGTCATAGTAATGATGTTGCAAGTCACTATAGGAGCCGCGGCAAGGTGGCCAAGCATATTGAGGAGCTATGCTCTGATGCGCGAGGCCGTTCCCCGCCGGGGGTTCGATCCTCCCTCGGGCTTGGATGTTTGTGCTGTCTTTAGTATAAGGTAGTTTATAAGTAGTTTGTAAGTTTAGGGACTGATGACCCCCCTTTAGGTCCCATAAGCTTTACCAACATTTGAACATTTCAATAGAATAAAGACAGCAGACTGAACCTGAAAAAGAAAAATCGGGGAAGGGGAAGGGACACTTGTGTTGACATGATATCGTCGAGTAGAGGCAGCAGATACTTAGTTACAGATATAAATGGTTTTAAGTGGCCCTATACTTGTCTTGCCTAGGATGAAGGTGGCCAAATATCTCCGTACACGTGCTCCTGTCATTGGTATTGTTCTAAACAACAATAACCAAATAGTCGTAATTAAATTTGTTATTCATAACGTTAATATCATATCAAACATATAATGGAGTCATGGATCTCAATTTCTGATGATGATGATTAGCGTTTTAGGTCGCTAAACGGCCATGTCATCAGCGCCCATCCTCAAATCTTAGACATATGCAGTCAAAATGGAGAATGTCCGAAGGACTGGCAGAACTTAAAAGAACAAAAGGTTGCATTGGCGTCTTGAAAGAACCCTAAATGGCGTATCGGTTTCAAATATGACTAACACCATTGGTGACAAATGGGTGTGGCCCAGTGACTACTTAGAAACAAAGGGTGACCGAACCACTCTGCTACACATTAAAATATTACACCCAGAATTTGTGCAGAAGTCCGTACATCACACAAAATCGTATAACACGGTTCACACTTGCATCATGATCATCATCATCATCATCATCATCATGGGAGATCCTGTGGGAGACCCAAATCTGTCCTTACAGCGTCATATAAAATACGCTCAAAATATGTCGTACCGACAGTTGGGATCCACATCTTTGGCAAACTCACCGCTCCTTACGGCGTAAAAAGAAGCGATTCGTCAGTACGCAATGACCTATTCGAAGGCGTGCCAAAGCCACTTAATGATCTCGTCGAGAGCGGAAGGGGGTACACCAACGTTTTATTGGGCGTAGCTCACTGTTCGCTACTTCCAGCCACCGAGCCTCCCACCAAAACATGGTTTTGAGTGAAGCCTGCAGGGGGGCAAAAGAGCGTGCCGGAGGTGGAGGCAGCAAGCCTCCCTGGCAGCCGCATCAGCCACCTCGTTTCAAAAAAAATGTTCAAATGTTTGTTAAGCTTATGGGACTTAACTACGGGGTCATCAGTCCCTAAACTTACAAACTACTTATGAACTACTTACGAACTAGGACGGCTCAAATATCCATGCCCGAGGGGGGATTCGAACCCCCGACCGTAGTGGCCGTGCTGACCGTGACTGGAGCGCCTCAGTCACCTCGGCCACCGCGGCCGGCACACCTCGTTTCCCCGGACCACTACGTGCCCAGGAAAACAGCAGAAAACGACTTCTTTATAGTGCCTTTGCATTGCAAGTGTCCGGTATCTCTTACACCATTCGATCTTCCAGGTACATCTGATCAAGAGCAAGAAGGGCGCTTTGGTAGTCGATACAGATTAGGAATTGTGTGTCATATGGTGTTTCACCTGCTCCAGTTACCTACGATCAGCACACAGTTCCGCATAATAATAATAAAAAATGGAAAATGTTCCGCGAGTAATAGTTGAAATACAAAGTCGGGGAACACGACAGAGCTACCAATGCGATAATCCTGGTGGGGCCATTTGTGATAACTCTAATAAAATCAGAATGGTAATTTAACATATCAAGAAACAGTTTTGTAAAATGGGTCTGACGTACTATTCATCCTGTAGACAGTCAGATATAAAAGCAACCTGGGCCTATTAAGTAGCCAGAGAGATTTTCTGCTCCACCAATGGCGTTGGACCTCAATCCCCTGCACCTGTAGCAAGTTACGGATTTCCTTTGCTCTGACCCCAAATGGCCTTGATGCCTGCGGGCGGTTACGGAACAAGAGTTCCGATGGCTGCTGTGCAGGCTAGTTAATTCGGCACACACACACACACACACACACACACACACACACACACACACACACACACACACCTGTATACGTACAATGAGGAGAAATGTTCAAATGTTGGTTAAGGGACTTAACTGCGGGGTCATCAGTCTCTAAACTTACAAACTACTTATGAACTACCTTATACTAAAGACGACACAAACATCAATGCCCCGAGGGGGGATTCGAATCTCCGACCGTAGCGGCCATGCAGACTGTGACTGGCGCGCCCCACACCGCTCGGCCACTACGGACGGGCCGTGAGAAGTCGGCGAACAGAAATAGGAGGCTCACCAGCCTCTGCACACAGGCAGGATTCGTGCGGTATACACCTCCTGACAGCCTGTTACCTTCGTGGTGTACTGTGTTCAGCAGTTTTAGTTAGGGTGGCCTTGTCGATCCATAAATCTAGCATCCATATTCAAGTTGGTGTCGCACAAATGGCTAATAAAATTGGAGCAGACGTAGCCTGGCGGCTCCCCAAGACCTATGGCTAACACATTTAAGACAGTTTAAAGCCTTGATTAATCTACATCTACATAAATACAAGTCACATTGAAGTGCATAACGGAGGGTTCATCCAACCGCTACTATGATATTTCTCTACAGTTCTATTCTCTAATAGCTCGCGGGAAACAGGAACACGCAAATATTTCCCTTTTTCCATCTGATTTCTGTTATTATCTACATCTACATACATACTCCGCAATTCACCGTAAGGTGCGTGGCGGAGGGTACTCAGTACCACTACTAGGCATTTCCTTTCCTATTCCACTCCCAAATTGAACGAGGAAAAAAAGAATGCCTATATGCCTCCGTACGAGCCCTAATTTCTCTTATCTTGTCCTTGCGATCTTTACGCGAAATGTAAGTAGGCGGCAGCAAGATCGTACTACACTCAGCTTCAAATTCCGGCCCTCTAAATTTACTTAACAGAAAGTCACGAAAAGAACGTCGTCTTTCTTCCAGCGATCCCCAATTGAGTTGCCGGATCATTTCCGTGACACTCGCGCACTGGTCGAACCTACCGGTAACAAATCTAGCTGCTCGCCTCTGAACCGCCTCTATGTCTTCCTTTAAACTGACCTGCTGCGGGTCCCAAAAACTTGAGCAATACTCAAGACGTGGTCGTACAAGCGTTTTATACGCGGTCTCCTTTACAGGTGAAATACATGTTCCAAAAATTCTCCCAATAAACCGAAGTCGGCTGTCCGCCTTACTCACAACTGTCCTCACATGCTCGTTCCATTTCATATCGCTCTGCAATGTTTCGCCTAGATATTTGAACGACGCGACAGCATCAAGAAGCTCACTAATAATGCTGTATTCGAACATTATGGGATTGTTTCTCCTACTCATGCGCATCACCTTCCATTTTTCTACATTGAGAGCTAGCTGCCAATCTTCGCACCAACTAGAAATTTTGTCTAAGTCATCCTGTATGCTATTACAGTCAGTTACAGACGACACCCTCCCATACACTACAGAATAATCAGAAAACAGCCGCAAATTCCCACACAGACATCTAAAGGCCCATAGGGTACCGATCGCCGTGTCATCCTCCAGCCGAAGGCGTCCCCGGATGCGGTATAGTGGGGGCCGTGGTCAGCGACACGCACCACCAGCCTTGTGTCGGTTTTCGCGACAAGAGCCGCTACTTCTCAATCAACTATCTCTTCACTTGGCGTCACAGGGGCTCAGTGCAACCCGCTTTCCAATAGCGTTCGACAGACCCATAAGTTACTCATGGAAGTGCTAACCAAGCCCGACAGTGCTTAACTTCGGTTAACTAACGCGGTGTATTCACTGCGGCACGGCCGTTGGCACTGAGATTATGGCTGTCTCCAATGACGTATGTTTTTGACCAAATGCAGTTTGGATTTCATGTACAGAGTTGTGACTGACGGGATCAGGTAGATGAATGTTGCAGATGTAATGCACCGTCTTGCGTTGGTCACTATTCCGACATGTTGAATTACAACAGAATAGTGAAGGTTTGATAGGACGAGTACTAACACAAGAACACGACTGTTCCATTTTTTTTTTTTTTTTTTTTTTTTTTTTTTTTTGTGAACATTGAGGCAAACAGAAATCTTCAGATTCGTCGCGACAGTATTCTGTGCTCAGCTGTATCGCTTACATAAATTAACACCTAAGTTCTTTACTATTTCCTGATACGGTAGTGGAGTACCGTCAAGTTGAAGCGGAGGCAAGTGCTTGCGAAATACTTCACTTATTAACTTCTGATGGGGTACTAAGATCGTGACTCTTTTGCGTTTAGTTCAAGTCAGAGGTTTATCGGCGACAATCACTCATCAGGAAGATTGCAGTATTTTTTTGCCTTCAGATATATTACTTACTTCAAATGGTATGTCGTACGCATAGGAAGGATGTTTACAATATACATTTGAAATGCAGGATCGTTATCAAGTCTGACACCGAGATACCTGAGGCAGATGGAAGATTGCGACCACTGATAGATATATTGCGGATCGACAACTTTCTTTTGGTGGTGAACATGATAGTTTGGCATCCACTGGTGTACTGTAGAGTTCACAAACGGTGCAGCGTCAGCTTACTCTGTGGACCGTAGCTCATAGTATGAACCTTGCCTTGTAGACAAACAAAAATTACACGAAGCGAAATGTAGCGTGAGAAGGGCTATGCGAGAGGCGTTCAACGAATTCGACAGTAATGTTCTATGTACCGACTTGGCTGAAAATCCTAAGAAATTTTGGTCTTATGTCAAAGCATTAGGTGGCTCAAAACAAAATGTCCAGACACTCTGTGACGAAAATGGTATTGAAACAGAGGATGATACTCTAAAGGCTGAATTACTAAATGACTTTTTCCAAAGCTGTTTCACAGAGGAAGATTGCACTGTAGTTACTTCTCTAGATTACCGCACAGATTACAAAATGGCAGAAAGCGAAATAATTGACAGAGACAGAAAAACAAAATTGCTCAAAAGAGGAAAGGCCGCAGGACCAGAGGGGATATCAGTTCGATTTTACACGGAGTACGCGGAGGAACTTGCCCCCTTTCTTGCAGTGGTGTACCGTAGGTCTCTAGAAAAGAGTAACTTTCCAAAAGATTGGAAAATGGCGGAGGTCACCCCCGTTTTCAAGAAGGGACGTAGAACAGATGTGCAGAACTAAAGGCCTATATCTCTAACGTCGGTCAGTTGTAGAATTTGGAATATGTATTATTTTGGAGTATAATGACATTTCTGGAGAATAGAAATCTGCACTGTAGGAATCAGCATGGGTGTCGAAAAAGGCGATCGTGTCAACCCAACTAACGCTATTTGTCCACGAGATTCAGAGGGCCATAGACACGGGTTCTCAGATAGATGCCGTGTTTCTTGACTGCCACAAGGCGTTTGATACAGTTACCCACAGTCGTTGAATGAACAAAGTAAGAGCATATGGTCTATCAGACCAATTGTGTGATTGGATTGAGGAGTTCCTAGATAACAGAATGCAGCGTGTCATTCTCTACGGAGTGATGTCAGGTGTGCCGCAGGGGAGTGTCATGAGTCCGTTACAGTTCATATAATGACCTTGTGGATAACATCTGAAGTTCACTGAGACCTTTGCGGATGACGCTGTAGTATATAGAGGGGTTATAACAGTAGAATAATGTATTGAAATGCAGGAGGATCTGCATCGAATTGACGCATGGTGCAGGGAATGGCAATTGAATCTCAATGTAGAGAAGTGTAATGTGCTACGAATACATAGAAAAAAAGTTCCTTTTGATTTAGCTACACTAAAGCAGGTCAGCAACTGGAAACAGTTAATTCCATAAATTACCTGGGAGTAGGCATCAGGAGTGATTTAAAATGGAACGACCATATAAAATCGATCGCAGGTAAAGCATATTCTATACTTAGATTCACTGGAAGAATTCTAAGGAAATGCAGTCTGAAAACAGAGGAAGTAGGTTACAGTAAACTTGTTCGCCCACTGCTTGAATACTGCTCACCAATGTAGGATCCGTACCAGGTGGAGTTGATAGAGAAAGTAGAGAAGATCCAACGGAGAGCACCGCCCTTCGTTACAGGATCATTTAGTAATCGTGAAAGCGTTACGGAGATGACCGATAAACTCCAGTGGAAGACTCTGCAGGAGAGACGCTCTGTCGCTCGGTACGGGATTTTGTCAACGTTTCGATAACATACTTTTACCGAGGAGTCTATCAGTATATTGCTCCCCCCTACGTATATCTCGCGAATAGATCACGAGGATAAAATCAGAGACATTAGAGCCCACACAGAAGCATACCGATGATCTTTCTTTCCGCGAACAATACGTGACTGGTATAGGACGGAGAACCGATAGTGGTACTAAAGGTACCCTCCGCCACACACCGTCGGGTGGCTTGCGGGGTATGGATGTAGATAGTATCTCTCTGGCGCTGAGAAAGGGAGCGGCTGTAATATACTGTAATCGCAGGGGGAAGTTGATATCCAGAGAAACGCAGGTTACAACGGCGAAGGAAGACGCAACAGACGTCAGCGTAAAGTGCTCTATCAAATCGGCGGTGTCTCATCTACCTGTCCTGGCTTCGAGCTGCCATTTATGCCTTCCCGTCATGCAGCGCGGGTTTACGTGTTTCGTTCCGCCGACAGGGGACTCTGGATGTCAATTTCCTCTGTGAAGTTACACCCCCCTCCCTCTTATGGGCCCCGACGCTTTTCTAGCAAGATAGCAGACAAATTGGCTCCCTCGAGTCGCACCTGGCGATGACGAGCAGCTGCCTCGCTGAAATATTAGGTAGTTTCCACGATAAAATGCGACGTCACAGCCAAGAACGCGCGAAGTCCTCCTTACATCAAAACAAGCTTCGTAAATCAAATTTGCTCGCCAAATATACAAATGTTATGGTGAAAGATCATGTCAGGAAATGGCGTCGGATATATGAAGGCTCTACGTGATGTAACTGTAGGGTAAATAAATCAAAACCGCTCAGTCTCTACCTTTGCTGTTCACTAATGTGAATAAGTTCTTTTTATAGACCCTAATGCTTCCACCAGTAAACATCAGGTGGACTAC
This sequence comes from Locusta migratoria, assembly GCA_026315105.1. Taxonomy (NCBI): domain Eukaryota; kingdom Metazoa; phylum Arthropoda; class Insecta; order Orthoptera; family Acrididae; genus Locusta; species Locusta migratoria. The sequence goes on along the minus strand of CM048755.1, from coordinate 447,687,665 downwards.
ATCCTACAACTTTAGTAAATGACTCGAAGGTCATGGGGACAGTTTGGAGGACCTGTTGCAGTTTGTCCTATTCATTCTATTAGTGGTAGGAACGTAGTTTAATGAAACGCATATGCGAAGCAGTGTTGGCCATTCGAGTGGAGCCAACACCGTGCTGCATCAAAGGGCCAATGGGACGGCCCGCAGTGCAGCCGTGCTTGCGGGGTTGCCTGCTCTGCAGGCGAACGCAGCGGAGTCTCATCACGGACGGAGCCCATTTGTCGTTTTCATTCTTTGATTCTTAGTGATCATTAGTGGCTTTCTGCGTTTTACGTTCGTATTATGCATAACTGTTACAACGGTACTAACTGTTCTTGTAGGATAGACCGGGGCAATGCCGACACCTGGGGCATTAGTTTTGTGGTATTTTATCTTAAAATTTTATAGTTTTTGATGTGAAGGACTTCAGAACAAGTTAAAATAATACTCAAATCATTTGTGTCACTAATATACAACATATACGGCTAGATATTACATATTTTAACGAAAATTTTGGTAAGGTAGTTTTTACATTTCAAAGTCTGTAGTAGTCTGTAGGGTTAGGTATCCGCCATCTAACATCCAACTACGGGGCAATATCGACAGGGTATCGGTATTTCCCCATCTCTCATGATATTTTATAGGAGATTGTTAATCCATAAAAGTTTGTTTTTATCGTGGGACGAATGGGACGAACAAACTCTTAAAAGGCATTTGAGCAAGTTGAAAGAAGTAGAGCAGTAAAGAGCGTCGCCGCGGAATTACGTTACATGATCGCTTAAAAGCAAAATCAGCAGCCAAACCAGCGTTGGGGTGAAAAGACTATTTTACACCCGAAGAGGAAGCTAGTGTAGCTGACCATACAAAACAACTATCGAACCAGTTCTATGGTATCACATTAACAGACTTACGCCAACTTGCATACGACCTTGCTGAAAACGTAAATATTAAAGTACAGGTTCAGCAAAGGAACAAAAATGACAGGTAAGGGCTGGGCGGCCGGTTTCCGCAAAAGGAAACCAACCATAAGCCTAAGGCAGCCTTCTGCAGCGAGTCTTACCGGAACTCTGGCTTTTAATTAATCTTAAGTTGATTTATTCTTTTCAAACTCGGATAATGTATATCAAAAACATCCATTTAAGGCAACAAGAGTATTCAATATGGATGAAACTGGGATATTAACAGTTCAAAAGTCAGGAAAGGCTTGTAGCCCCTAAAGGCCAACATCAGGTAGGCTCTGCAAAGAGTTGGCAACAAGGAAGGAATATTACGGCGGTCTGCGCGGCAAGTGCTTCTGGGATTTACATCCCAGCCATGTTCATCTATCCCCGGAAGCGAATGTCTCCTCAGTTGGAAACAGGAGAGCCAGCTGGGGCCACATATAGATGTTCACATAACGGATAATCAAACCAAGATCTTTTCAATGGTTGAACTAAGCACTTCAAAGACAACGCCAAACAACCAAGGAAGACCCCGTGTTATTAATTAAGAGCAACCACATCTCTCTAGATACCTATGAGTTTTTTTTAAAGAAACATCTGACAAAAAATGAATAAGTTATGCGACGACGATGAAATGGACGGCGGAATAGATTTATGTTCCAAAGAGAGTGAACTGTCTTTAGTCTGTGGGCAATATGGCATTAAAACTGAACTGTGGTATTGGTGTGTATTTTATGGGAAGTGGGCTAACGCAGACTTTAGCAGCTATTATTCTCCTGAGAACAACATTTGTGACTTTTGCTCCACTTTTTAAAAGGTTTTGTCATATTTCTTAATCTATAGTCATGACATACTATTATACGTATCATATATAACTTTCTAACAATATACATTTTAGTAATATAAATTCATGTTACTATTTCTCACTCATGTCGGCATTACACCAAAGTGATGTTGAAATTGCCCCGGCAACCGGAGAAATACCGACATCCAGTACACTTTGCTATATACGCGTTTTTCACTTTATAAATGTAATTAGTTTAACAAAACTATATTTGTAATGAATCCAGAAATTCCCAATTAAAATTTAAATACCACAACAACAAAATAAATCAGTAAAAACTTAAAAATTACAAATGTCTCACGGTGTCGGCTTTGCCCCGGTCTACCCTAATAAATAACAACAAATGTTTGTAAATCTATCGGACCAAACTGCGTGGTCATCAGTCCGTAGGTTACAAACTACTTAAACCTAGGTAAACTAACCTAAGGACAAACACACAACCCCATGCCCCAGGGAGGACTCGAACCTCCACGGCGAGCAACCGCGCGCTCCGCAGCGAGACGCCTTAGATCGCTCGGCTACTCCACCGCGGCCCCTAATAAATGTTGTGCGAGATTCAGTTCTATCACTCCGTAATTGTATAGCCATCTTGAAAAACCCAGACTAAAACTTGGGCGTGAAATACAGCACTTGGTGACAAAGCTAACATATGTTAATAATAATCAAAATTTTTAGAATGGTAGTAAATGTTCTTGTAATACATGCTGTGTAATATATAGCCTATCACTCTGCATTTGTATAGAGTAAATAATAAGATAGTGTGTTCGGCTAGAGATCGAACCGAGATTTGCTACTTATCGTGGGCAGTGGTCTTATTAATTAGCCAAGCTGAAAACGCCTACAGACCTGTCTTACACCTTAGTCGCCGGCCGCGGTGGCCGAGGGGACTCCAGTCACGGTCTGCACGGCCACTACGGTCGGGGGTTCGAATCCCCCCTCGGGCATGGATATTTGTGCCGTCCTTAGTATTAGCTAGTTTGTAAGTTTAGGGACTGATGACCACGTAGTTAAGTCCCATAAGCTTTACAAACATTTGAACATTTAGAACTGTGGGACAAAGTGTCAGGCCTGCTCAGATAGTATGGTGGTTAAGCAGACTGCTCAGCTATGGTGACTTGGGTGCATTTCAAATATAAATTGTCCAAAAATACTTACAGCTAGTAAGGCGCACATAGCTGACTAATAATACAATCCTGCAGCGTTGGTGTGACTTGTATCCAACTTTCAACCGGAATTGTCAGTCCAATTATAACGCAACTTAATTATTGTTAGAGGAGGAATTGCTCAACGATGCACGCAAATCATCAGCAACCATACACTAGTATCGCACACAAATCAAATTCTTACAGATGCTCCAATGCGCCTTTCCGTACACAATTTCATTTTCAAAAATCTGAGTGCACTTTATATTGGGAGCATACTGATCCACTACTGAAGCCTTCACTACAATATTTATGGATGCAGCAGGCAGGAGTGTCAAACCATAAATTTTCTTTTAGATATCGCGTAAATTATATAACTGGATTCACTCAAGATATTTCAGTTCTGTTACTTTATACAGCTCTGTCCGAGTGAACTCCCTTGGTAAAGAGATGGGGCAGAAAGGTTTCCATTGACAACAGAGTTAACGTAAGACACAAATGTTACACGTCAATCCCTGAAGAGTTGGGAATGTCCAGAAGCAGTCAGGAAGAGTGGAAAATTTACGAAAGCTTCTGGGTAAAGTCTTATCTCCAGATGATGCTGCTTGACAGTTTGTGAAAAACGGAAAAATTAAGGATCGCGTAATTAACATACGGAAGGGTCAATGAAAAGAGAAACTAGCAAACTAGCACCTCATATCACTATGGAATTAATAACCGTAAACCAAGTAGGAAGATGCGGCGGTCGCACGGGAGTAGCCGTGCGCTCTAAGGCGGCTTGCTGCGGAGTGCGCCTCTGCTCCCCGTTTGAGGTTCGAATCCTCCCTCGGACAAACACACACATCCTTAGCGTAAGTTAAAGCAAATGAAAAGTGTACGGACTTATAACCACTGCAGTTTGGTCCCACCGATTAACAAACATTTGAACAGGTGCGGTGTAAGCATCAAATGATTTGCCTATAGGAGTCATCCAAATAGTCAGCACATCTCCAACGCACTACAGGTCAGTATCGACACACTGCTAGATTCATAGGATGTTCTACAGGATTCACCATGAAAATCTTATGAGGAAAAAATGTTTAACTATAGCAGATATGGAAAATCAGAGCCCCTCTTATCTCACCCCTCACATTCAGGACGACTTCTACATGTGGAACCTTACACTACCTTTCGATAATGTGCATTACGAAATAATGAGGTTCAACTGTACAGCACTACAAAACGTTGTTCCAAACTGTCGTAAAGAACCGGCAGTTTGGAAGACAAAGACAGTAAACAGGACACTAACGGACTCTCCACTGTTGATGTACACAAACGAACAGCCAAGACTATCACACTGTAGGCTAGGTAGTTCATGTACAGATAGGCGACCTATTATTTTGGTAGTTATTGTCGCTGTCACAGTCACGCGAGAATTTCCGTGCGGTCTGGAGCATCATGTTACGATCGTGCTGCCGCTCGCGTCGGAAGTTCCAGTCCTCCGTCGGACGTAAGAGAGTGTGTGTGTGTGTGTGTGTGTGTGTGTGTGTGTGTGTGTGTGTGTGAAAACTTTGATGTTAGTGCAATCCTTATTAGCGAATTTTTAACGAATCTTTAACGCACATACGACTCAGCATGTAGGTTGTTTCCACAAACAACATTTATCAACCGCAGTGCTTCGGTACCAGATGATACAAGTTTAATAGAGTTCAGATTGCGCAGCATATACTTTTTTTTTTTTACTGTCAGTTGGGCCTACGATTTCATATCTGAGTCGATACACAGTAATGCACAGATTACTATTTCCGAACAGACACACTCGCCCCTGCCACACATCACACATTGCTCCAGAGACAACTTCATTTACGACTTATATTTATTAACAAAATAGTGATGTCTTCATACGTAGGCAGTCTACTGTATGCCGAACATTCGTCTTACCGTATGGCCATTCATTACCTGACTGCAAAGGAAGGTAATTATGGATATGATATATGGGGAACAATTTTTGCTGAGGAACACAGTCTGAAGCCATTTGCAGGCGAGAACGAGAGTGGTGCATTATCATAGCGAGCACGACGGTGCACGCTATTAGCAAGTCCTAACACGCCGCATGCGAAAACGCGATTCTTCAGGGGCCCATTTCTTGGGCTCTACTGATCAGAGAGATAATGGGTGAAGTGGTTTGGATAGGCCTCGCCCTAGCGATCATTTGTGTACCTATCACGATACTGTAGCTATCCTATGCACAGCATTTAAATAGGACATACGTCCTGCAGCCCAGCCTAATTCAGCAAATCGACTGGTTTTTTAACATTACGTCTGGTCTAGCGTTGGCTTTGTACTGCTGATAAAATTACCATTTTTCTTCGTCGGTTCCTGAGAATACTAAGAAAAACGTTTTTCTTGGGCTCAAAAACTAAGAATTGGCACATATACTTTTTATGCATTGCAAATTGTCGAATTTTTTACAATATGTTCTGAAGATATACTAAAACCACTTTTTAATTTTTTTTCGATATCTTTGTACGTTATCAAAATCAAGAACTTCGAAGTTATACAAACAAAATTACGAAAACATGTTTTCAGCCTTTTTAGCTCTGTGAATTGCCAATATCTAAATAACTAATCATAGCAAACAAAAAATAAATAAAAAATATCCAAATGTTTGAAAACCGGTTGGACCAAACTGCTATGGCGATCATTCCCTCCCGCGCGGGAGTAGCCGAGCGGTCTGGAGAGCCACGTTGCGGATCGCGCGGCCTCCCGCGTCGAAAGTTCGAATCCTCCATCAAGGATGGATGTTTGTGTTGTCTTTAGTATAAGGTAGTTCATAAGTAGTTCGTAAGTTTCGGGACTGATGACCCCGCAGTCAAGTCCCTTAAGCTTTAAAAAAAAAAAAAAAATTGAACTTTTTTTAACACACGGCTACTCCAGCGCGGCTAACCACAGCAACCGGCTCAGTTTTGACAACATATTCTATACACATTTATCTAAAAATGTAATTTCCCTCTCCCTAAAATATATATATATCCGTTATGCATACGAATGAAACGCTATGTTGGGATACAAAGAGTGCTAATTGTGCTGACAGACGCCTTTCCGGTCGATGTGATAATTACCATCCGTTTTTAAGAAATATACTATAAAAAAATTATTTTTGCTCATCACATCTATCAATTTTATTCCTTACCTCCATGAAGGATTGATTAAATTTTCGTAATTCGTCGAAGATTCTGTGCAGCATCATATGAAGTATTTTTAGAGATTTCAAAGGCAAAAACAGACATTTGTATAATTTGCGTATGGTTGATTTTAGCTCATACATAGCAGCGTATAAAATTCTGAGAAGGAACAAATTTTTATTCAAATTTAGAACCTAATGTCATAGCTTCATATCCGGCAGACGAACCCAAACGTGACACCCACTACTGTCTAAGCAGACCTGGCGGCCGCTAGGAATTACTTATCATTGTGATATTGGACAAGGTAAATTCTGACGATAAATGACAGTTAACACTTGCTGTCGTACCCTGTATGTAAAGGTGTCCAGTCTTCATACATCTACACAATTTGTCTAGCAGACACAAGGAAAATAAGGGAACGATATGCGTCAGTCCTCCCCGTGACTTTTGGAATGCGAACATACTCGCCCTCTTTTGAGAAACAAAATTATAAAAACAAACCCCGTAACTCCTCATAGTGTAGGTTTCGTACACAGCAGCTCCCTTTCACTGCCACTGCCAAGCTTGTCTCTCTCTTCCATTGCCTGTGTTTTTACCCTTGGCGCTTTCTCCTGTCTATCCCATTATCGCCGTTTTTATCCCTTTCTCTCGATCTTCCTTATCACTTTTTTTCTTCTCTCCTACTTTTACTGTCTCTGTCATTGCCTCAAACACATTTTTTGCTCTCACGATGCCATTTTTCTTTTTCGCACTCTACTGCTTCTGCAATCGCTTCGCCGGCCGCAGTGGCCGGGCGGTCTGCGGCTTTTTTTTTTTTAATTTTTTTTTTTTGCAATCTCTCTCTCTCTCTCTCTCTCTCTCTCTCTCTCTCTCTCTCTCTCTGTGTATGTGTGTGTGTGTGTGTGTGTGTGTGTGTGTGTGTGTTTAGCCTTAGGTTTGTTTCGTTTCAATAAGTTTAAGTAGTTTGTAAACCTGATGCGAGTGATGTCCACGCCGCGGTGGAGTAGCCGAGCGGTCTAAAGCACCTTGCTGCAAGTCGCGCGGTTGCTCGCCGTGGAGGTTCGAGTGTGTGTGTGTGTGTGTGTGTGTGTGTGTGTGTGTGTGTGTGTGTGTGTGTGTTTGTTCGTAGGTTACTTTACCTAAGTTTAAGTAGTTTGTAAGCTACGGACTGATGACCACGCAGTTTGGTCCGATAGATTTATAAACATTTGAACCTTTAAACTGATGACCACAGTAGTTTGGCCCCATAAATTAACAAATTTTTTTATTACACTTGTCTCGTTATCGACTAAAATAGAGGACAAGTAACCACCAAGATTCACTTATAACTCCTCAACACGATGACAAACGCTCAGTTAAAGCACGACATGCAGTGATTTGCACGCAACAGGCATCCCGGAAATGGGGGATCCACTCGCGGGTAAGAAACTATATATGTGACAGTGCCCTATATGGAGGCGTATAAGGGCCATTTCATCCCGCCTGAACGACCAGGAGGAGGAATGCCACGGTTGGATACTTGACATCGCCAACCGCAATTTACTGTGTCACTGCCAACTTTTCCTCCTGTCACAACTGCACGGTAACACAAACGACATCCTGCAAGGAAAGAGCACAATGTGTCACGACGTGTAATCTGCAAGCCTTACTGCCGAGTGCGCCGCTATTCCCAGTTTGAGGTTCGAGTCCTCACTCGAGCATAGGTATGTGTGTTGTTCTTAGCGTAAGTTAGTATAACTGGTTCGCAGTTTGGTCCCACAGTTTTACGAACATTTGAACTTTTTGTAATCTGCAAATGTCCTTGGGAGCCAGATCAGTTTGTTTATTTCCATATTTTCTGCAACCGCAGCAAAATGACACCCGTTTCACCCACCGATGGAGGAAGCACAGCTGGTCATCTGTCAGCTGCACCAACTTCTCGACTGGGTGTAGTTTCTGCAACGATTGTATCCCACTGAGGGGATTAGAGCAGATGAGAAACAGTTTGCCCTGAACACGACGCATATCCTCCAGGCAAAAAATCAAATTTTTGTAAAGCTATCGGATTCAAACTGCTTGGTTATTAGTCCGTAGCTTACAAACTACTTAAACTAAGGTGAACTAACCTAAGGATAACAGACACACCCATGCCCGAGGGAGGACTCGAACCCCAGACGGCGAAAGACCGCGCGCACCGCAGCACGGCGCCCCAGTGCGCACGGCTAATCCACCGCGGTTCGTTCAGTGCCTTCAGGATTGGGCGAACCTTTACTGAAAAAAGGTATAGTCGTTGGGAAGGTGAATCCTTATCACACTACGGAACAGCCAAGAGTGTGTCTGTTTTGGAGCCACCACTGTAAAAGCGTTATGCCCATCTCCTCCTCCTTTTGGTTCTCGTTACTAAGTCTGCCCGGATTCCAACATCGAGGCAAGATTTTTCCCAGACAGCTAGTGACGGCGTCACCACAACTACTTGCCTAAGTGCGGTCATTCCCGGGTTTTAAAAGTGGAATTAAAATTGTCTCTGGCTACGACTCGAAAAAAGTGGCCTGACCCCAGATAACATTGAGTAGTTTGAGGATGATTTTTTTCACCCTGTGAGGATCCGTAACAGACTATAACGGATCCTATGCTGGCTAGGAGATGCGTCTCGAGCCGCAGATAACGCATAATCCGGCTCTCACAGCGAAAAGAGAACAATTATACTCTTCATCAGTGGTGGAGCGAAAGACCAGTGCCCCGATCAGCAACCATCTGCGGCGCCGGAATTCTGGATCCTGCTACCACAGTATGGGTAGGTCTCGCCAGCTGGTTTGACTGTTCAAAAACCTGCGTGGTCATCAGTCCGTAGCTTACAAACTACTTAAACCTAGGTAAACTAACCTAAGGACAACACACACACCCATGCCCCAGGGAGGACTCGAGCAACCGCGCGCTCCGCAGCGAGGCGCTTTAGACCGCTCGGCTACTCCACCGCGGCTTCAGACTGTTATTCCACATTGTAGCAACCACTAGGCATCTCCATCCTCTCCCAGAAATCACGTAGTGTCGGTTTTTGTTTTCCTCCTCCTGTGTTGCTTTTGACGAATAATTTATAACGCTGATGTAAAGCTAGGAAAACTGTGTGCTTCAGTAAATGAATTATTTCGGTTCCACGTTGGACCAATTTTTTTTCAGTTTCTATTTTCATTTCTTTTCTCCGCCTCCCTCCTAATCCCCAATTTTCCCCCTGCCCTCTTTGTATCTTTCAGTGAGAATACTACGTTGTTCAGGTAGTATGGCCTTTATTTGCTTGGAATGAGTGCATGTGAGGGAGGAGGATATGGGGGGGGGGGGGAATTAGGGACGGACTATGGAAATTTGTGAGCCTGGATGGAGAAATTCACATGCATTTACATCAAAACTCTGTACTAAACAAAATTTTAATACGGTCACATTCAATACTGAATTTTTCTTGACTGAGGAAAATACGTTTATATTGTTCGAATGTTTGATTCAGCCTGCGTTGAATTTTTTGTGGCCTTGGTTTCTTACCAAACGAATGGTGAATTTACTGATTAGAAGTCACATATCTGCGTTTTACGTGAATCCATTTCCGTTGAGACATTACACAATGCGATGAAAAATTTCATTGTTCCTTCGTGACACTTCCGTAATGCCATTGATGAATATTTAGAATACATAGGATTGCAAAGGGTGCTTAAGCGCTGATACTGTGAGAGCTCAACAACGTATAGCGCCATCTCTTAGCAGCTTTCATACATATTCCCAGACTTCCTTGAACGTTCAAAGGAACCATGGCGTATCTAAAGGCACAATGTCAGAGGATACGAAGTTATATTCAAGGCGTTGCACCTCTCTCGAGAAAGGGGGCTGACCCAGTTTAACCCCATAATGCCCAATGTCACGAATTCGCATCATGACGTTGTGATGCTTATAAATGGAAGGATAAATGTTTTTGAGTGCCAGTTCTGATAGATGCCGAATCTACACGAAGTTAACAATGTTTCTAACACGTACTGCCACCTCTCTGCGTGGTGTAGGGACTGCTACAGCAGTTAGATGTTCGCGCATTTGTTCACGCGACAAACATATGAAGTTACCGTCTTTGTTTGGAGAATTACGGCAGAATAAAGAGGTAAGTTTGCTTCTGAAAATTATTTAGTTATTCCATAGTAGCTGTTGCGTTACGTAAATCACATTTTGATATAATAACGGTATTGAAAGTATAAGTAAACTGGAAAATACGGTTTGTGTAAAATAGGCATCACTGGGCATTTGCGTTCTTCTGTGTGCCCGTGTAACAAAATGCTAATGCATAGTTCTTTTGATAAACACTATCAGAAATCTTCAGTTGCAAATTATAGATTTTGTAATACAGCGTGACTGTGAACTCCTCAAAATTCCCCATAATGGAAAAAAAAATCCGAAATTCAATTCTAGAATAGCAGAGACACTGTGCAAACTGGGAAAAGATGTAACAAAGAAAAAGAAGGGTAGGCCTTCTACCAGTATACAGACTGAACTGCAGCGAAAGAAGCATCGGGGTCCAGCAATATATTTTCCCGATAGGACTACCTGCACTGAAGCAAAGATGTAAAAACCAAACTGTTCAGGACAGACAGTGTTTATGTGTAGCAAATGTAACGTAAATCTCTGTTCGAACAAGAGAAAAAACTTTTTCCGCGTATTTCATGAATAGGGCTACATTTAATATTTATAGTCAAATTGAAAGCAACAATGTATTTTCGATTTTTAATTATAGAAGTTCAATTTGTACTAATCTAATGCAGACACTGTGCTATTAAAGTGTTAAATGAAATGTTGTACTAAATGAAGTCTTGCAAGTGTTTACTTTCTCAAATGCCCGCTGCCGCAAATACGCGACATATCTACACCAGATCAATGAACACCATCACATTATATAATTTCTAGCATGTGTTTACTGGTGACAAAATATGATTTTTTATTTTCTGTGTTACGTAAAAATTAATTCGGGCATTAAGGGGTTAAGTACATTACTCCAGCGTTAGAACCTACCAAATATGTGATGCTCGAGGCATACATGCAATTCTGTTGCGCCTCTTTGGTGATAACGGAAAAGCTTTTACTACTTCTTCCATTTCACTGATTAATTTTTATTTTAAATGCTCTTCGAACTGTTTGCATGTCACAACTCTAAGTTGTTACACGTGATGCCTGCCACTAGATTGTTGTTCACCGTTCCTTCAATCATTATCTTGCCGCAAAATTACGGAAACGCGGCGAGAAATATATGCTGGAACTTAAGTACACATGCTCCCCAAGCTTTCAGGTTGCATTTCAGATTTTACTAGAAATATCATCTGTGGAATGTACTGAAGATGTGTCAGTCGCGATAAGAATACCGTCTGAATTTCCATAGACAGTTTACTTCACAAAAGTGAAGTTTGCTACCAGTCACAATAAAACACTGAACAGCTTATGGATTTTTTTTTTATGTTTTCGCCCACGACAAGAGATGCTGTGATCATATGTGAAGTAAACAGTAAGTTCGTTCTTTTAATTTTGCTATAAACATGTTACCGTGTTTATACGGTAAACAGAAAGGTAATTTTAGAGTACATCTGGAGAAGATGGCATTACTGTCTGTCGAAACCTACGCAAAGTGTACCAAACTTTTATATGTAACTCGCTTGAATCATTAGTTTCAACCCATGCAAAATTACTGATGAAGCAGGAATTTATCACACTAATTCAAGCAGGAAACAGGTCAAGGTTAGTCCTAGGAAAGCTGCTGAAGTCCCTGCTTATAAAATGCTCAAATGTTTCTAAACCTATTGGACCAAACTGCTACGGTCATCTGTCTCTAGACTTACGACCTACTTAAACTACGAACAACACACACACCCTCATGCCAGGGAGGACGCGAACCTCAGAAGGGAACAGCCGCCCAGTCCTTAGCGTGACGGTATAGACCACATGGCTATTCCGCGCGGAACGGACGTATATCGAGACCCCGGAGATCAAAACGTAAAAGACTATAATACAACCCATAGTCCTATATCAAGCAGAGGCCTTGACTATTACCCCAAAGACGGAAAGAAACCCCCCGACATGAAGGCAGAACAAGAAAGAACCGTGAATTGTAGGAGTTGTACAAATCAATGGACATCGTGGCAGTGATCAAAGAGAGAAGACTGAAGTGATACGGGCACGAAATGCATTGAGAAGTCTCATTATCAGCCAGGACGTGGAAGAAATCTTAAGCAAAAGACGAAGGGGAAGACCACGACTGAGATGGATTGACAGGGTCAAAGGGGATAGGAGTAAGCTGGGACTATCTCAAAAATACTACATGGACCTAGGACACTAGTGGAAGCAGATTGGTAAGGTCAAAAACAGACTACGACCTTTGCGGCCAATGCAGTAACTAAGTATAACAGCATCTCTCTATAACAACGGCCTGTTTCCAAATTAATCTAACCAATGTATCTACACAAATAAGTCCTGCCTTTGTGCAAGGCAGTCGTCTGGATAGATGAAAGGTGTCCGTGAAAACTCTCAACCAAAATGCCGGGACTATGATAAATGGTTCGGCCACCTTTCAGTGAGCCACTTCGTTATATTAAAAACACCATGTTATACAAAGCGCAGTTTGCAAGTAAGATGAATGCGGGACTTTAAAAATATGATTCGCCACAAATGTGAGGAATGTAGTTTTTAATCCATAAAAAATGGGCCATAAAACACCAGGAAAATGGAATAAATATCCAAGAAAAACTAAATTAAGGGAGATGAATGTCTTGGATACAAAAATTAGAACACACAATCGTAATGTTACATGAAGAAATGACTATAAGGACATGCACAGCTAACGCACGACCTGATAAAAAAAAAAAAAAAAAAAAAAAAAACTGCACAGATTAAGACGCAACGTCACTGCATCGCTAAGATCACGATTTCTGTGATAATAGCTTTAATATTAGTCTCCAGTCCAATGTTAGGATGGAAATTAAAAGCTGTAACATCTAACAGAACAAGTGTCAGTAATGAGCAGATAATGAATGAGTAACTTACCCTTGTGTTATTGCGCTCGGCCTTTAGCTCAGCTATCTCTTCATCGCGTTCCAAGAGATGCTCTCGAGCTTGGTTCAGCTCTTTAGTAAGGGTGGCGAACTCCTGTAAAAGAAATAAATAGTTTAATCCATAGAAAATGTTAATGTTAGCTTAGTGGTTTGCGAATCGAAATATACTGGAAGAATTCACTTCGAAGGAGGAAATATTTTCTTGAGGTAAACAACAATTGTACCCGGAAGGCTACGACTCACCAATGATACTTCATTGTACTTACTGTCCAAGTAAATCACCTGTATTACTACTCAGAAGAGAATACTTCAACAAATAATTTACACCATTGGAGTCAGTTACTTTCTTGACTGTGGGGAAATTTTTTTTTTTTTTGTGGTTTTAGGGCGCACAACTGCTATGGTCATTAGCGCCCAGCCAAGAACAGAGATTCGCTATGATCTAAAAAAATGTAGACTGTCAGAACATCAACAAGAGGCTAAAAACGAAAGATAAAAGACAATTAAAATGGTTAAATATCCTTCGATAAGTTGGCCAAGTTGATAAAACGCAAAACTCGAGCAGCTGCTCGTGTGTCATCAGCTAAAATTTCCTCCAGAGTAGACGGCAAGTGAAGGGCTACACGGAGATGATTAAAATTAACACAAGTCAGTAAAACATGTCGCACTGTCAGCAGTTCACCGCAGGAGCATAGCGGTGCAGGTTCGGCGGATAGCAAGTGACGGTGGCTGAAACGGCAATGACCGATCCGCAACCGAGCCAGGATGACCTCCTCCCGCCGAGAGGGGCGTGAGGATGTCCTCCAAGCGGTCGGGATCGGTTTGACAGTTCGCAATTTATTGTTGTACAGTGAAAGCCACACACTGTGCCATTGCGACACGATACTCCGGCGAAGAGCCCGTTGAACATCGTCCGATGGGACGCAAAAGGTAGCCATGCGAGGCAAAAGAGCTGCTGCCTTGGCTGCTTTGTCGGCGGCCTCATTCCCGGGCACACCCACATGGCCAGGGACCCACAGGAAAGAAACGTGACAGCTGTCATCCGCCAGCAACTGGAGGGAGCGTTGGATTCGATACACGAGAGGATGGTTCGAGAAAGGGTCCTTAAGACTCTGCAGGGCACTAAGGGAGTCAGAACATATGGCATAGAAAGGGTGGCGGTGGCGGCAGGTATACAAAACGGCCTGGTGGAGGGCGAAAAGCTCAGCCGTGAAGTTTGAGCACCGGTCAGGGAGCTTGTATTGGAAACGGTTGTCCCCGACGACGAAGGCAGATCCGACACCGGCAGTGCTCTTGGAACCATCCGTGTAAATAAATACGGCATTATCGAACCGCGAACGGAGTTCGACAAGCCTCGAGCGGAATACCAAATCCGGAGTGCCCTCCTTGGGGAGCGAACTAAGTTCGAGGTGTGTGTGAACCTGGGCCTGATGCCACGGTGGCAATGGGCTTTCGCTCAACCGAAGGGTGGAAGGAAGGGTAAAATCGAGCCGCTGTAGCAGGCGGCGAAACCGAACTCCCGGTGGAAGCAAGGCAATCGCAGACAACTGATATTGGCGATCGAGTGAGTCGTCAAAAAATAATCTGTAAGAGGGATGGTTGGGCATCGACCGTAGGCGGCATGCATAACGACACAAGAGTATGTCACGTCGAGTGGTCAAGGGTAATACAGCAGCCTCGGCATACAGACTTTCAACTGGGCTGGTATAAAATGCACCGGTCGCCAGACGTAATCCACGATGGTGGATAGAGTTGAGACGGCGGAGAATCGACGGCCGTGCTGAAGAGTACACAAGGCTTCCGTAGTCGAGCTTCGACTGAACAATGGCCTGGTAAAGGTGAAGCAGGACGGTACGATCCGCTCCCCATGACGTGCCACTGAGGACACGAAGGACGTTAAGGGATCGGGCACAACGGGCAGCCAGGTAGGACACATGTGAGGACCAGCAAAGTTTCCGATCCAACATGAGTCCCAAGAATTTTGTAGTCTCCACGAAAGGGAGAGCAACAGGGCCGAGACGTAGAGAAGGTGGAAGAAATTCCTTGTATCTCCAGAAATTGATACACACAGTTTTCTCAGTGGAGAACCGGAAGCCGTTTGCGATGCTCCAGGAATATAGACGGTCAAGACAGCGTTGGAGAGAACGCTCCAAGAGACACGTCCGCTGGGCGCTACAATAAATTGCGAAATCGTCAACAAAAAGAGATCCGGAGACGTCGGCTGAAAGGCAATCTACGATCGGATTGATTGCAATGGCAAAGAGCGCCACACTCAAGACGGAGCCCTGTGGTACCCCATTCTCCTGGCAAAAGGTATCTGACAAAACAGAGCCCACCCGTACCCGGAACTTGCGATCCGCCAAAAACGCTTGAATGAAAAGAGGAAGGCGGCCCCGAAGGCCCCATGTGTGCAATGTGCGGAGAATGCCCGCTCTCCAACAGGTATCGTATGCCTTCTCCAAGTCGAAGAACACTGCTACTGTTTGACGCTTCTTTAGAAAGTTGTTCATAATGAAGGTCGACAACGTAACGAGGTGGTCAGCAGCAGAGCGGTGTCGACGAAAACCGCATTGGATATTACTCAGGAGGCGGCGAGATTCGAGGAGCCAGACCAACCGAGCGTTAACCATGCGTTCCATCACCTTACAGACGCAGCTCGTCAGAGAAATGGGGCGATAACTGGAAGGAAGGTGTTTGTCCTTCCCTGGTTTGGGGATGGGGACAACAATGGCTTCACGCCAACTTGTGGGAACATGACCTTCAGTCCATATGCGATTGTAGGTACTAAGAAGAAAGCACTTGCCCACAGGAGAGAGGTTCTTCAGCATCTCAATATGAATGGAATCGGGCCCGGGAGCAGAAGACCGGGACAGGGCGAGAGCACGATCTAGCTCCTGCATGGTGAAGGCGACGTTATAATTTTCACGATTAAAAGAGCGGAAAGAAGGCGGCCGTGCCTCCTCTACCTGTTTGCGAGGGAGAAAGGCAGGGTGGTAATGGGCAGAGCTCGAAACCTCCGCAAAGAAACGACCCAATGCGTTTGAAACATCAGCTGGGTCCACGAGGACTGCGTTCTCCACGGTCAGGCCAGGAATCGGGGAGTGGACCTTGATGCCGGACAAACGGCGTAGGCCACCCCAGACAACCGTGGAGGGAGTAAAACGGTTAAAAGAACTAGTAAAAGCAGTCCAGCAAGCTTTCTTGCTGTCGTTTATGATACGACGGCACTGCGCTCTCATACGTTTGTAATTGATGCAATTCTCCAAAGTTGGGTGGCGGCGGAAGGTGCGTAAAGCACGGCGCCGGGCTCTAAGCGCGTCGCGGCAGGCTGCAGTCCACCAAGGGACCTGGACACGACGTGGAGAAGAGGATGTACGAGGTATGGAACGTTCAGCAGCAGTGAGAATAACCTCTGTGAGGTATTCGACCTGACTGTCACAGTTGGGAAAATTCTGATTGTGAAAAACAGCCATGGAAGAATAAAGCCCCCAGTCGGCTTTAGAAATGTTCCAACTGGTGGGACGTGGAGATGGGGAGTGATGTAGGAAGTGGATGATACAAGGGAAATGGTCACTCGAGTACGTATCAGAAAGTGCATACCACTCAAACCGACCGGCAAGCTGAGGAGTGCATATTGCGAGGTCTATATGGGAATAAGTGTGTGTTGTGTCAGAAAGGAAGGTCGGTGCACCGGTGTTGAGGCAGACAAGATCGAGGTGGTGGAGAATGTCCACCAAAAGGGAGCCTCTCGGACAAGCTGCCGGAGAGCCCCATAGGGAGTGGTGGGCATTAAAGTCGCCTACCAACACGAAAGGTGAAGGGAGCTGGTCAACAAGGTTTAGCACATCTGCCCTAGTAAGGGCAGATGACGATGGCGAATATATATTACAGAGGGAGAAGGTAAATGTGGATAAGGTGATGCGGACGGCAACTGCCTGTAGGTGAGTGTGCAAGGAAATGGGATGGAAATAGACGTCGTCTCGAAGGAGCATCAGAACCCCTCCATGGGCTGGGACACCTTCCACGGGTGGCAGGTCGAACCGCACAGAGGTGTAGTGTGGGAAGTCTGCACGATCACGTGGACGCAACTTAGTTTCCTGGAGGCAGACTAGAAGCGGGCAGTGCAATCGAAGGAGTAGTTTTAACTCCTCCCGATTAGAACGAATGCCGCGAATGTTCCATTGAAGGAGCGCCATGATAAACATGAGAGAAGAAATAAGGATAAAAACCAAGTAGCGAGCGGGGTCACCTCGACGGCCGCTGAGGACCGGATTTCGAGGGAGCACTGCTATCGCTGTCTGGGGGCAAAGGGTCATGTTCCATTGGTTCGACCGACGCGCCTGCCACCTCCCTGAGTTGATCAGGAGGGGCAGTTTCCACCGCCGGTAAAGGGCCGGGCGCCCGGCAAACGGAGCGTCCCGGTGAAACAGAAGACGGCCGAGGCCGGCAACTGTTGGACGGCGCGACAGATGGGTCACGCCTCGGCGGGGAAGGAGAGGAACTCTTTTTCTTGTCAGCTCTTCTGGAAGAGTGACGGCGGGAAGAGGCAGTTGACGGTTGGGAAGCCTGAGAACGCAGAAAATCCTCACGGACGGGTTCCTTTTTCAAGGTCCGGGCATCTTGTTTAGGTGCCCGCGGTTTACTAGATGTTGACGAAGACTGTACCTTAGAAGCAGCAGGAGGAAGCGGGGACGTGGAACGGGCAATCTTCGGGCTGGCGGATCGCACAACTGTGTCAGCGAAAGTGAAATCACATGTCTGGGTACTGGAATCTTTGGTAGGTCGAGGTGAGGTGAGTATCTTACTGTATGTACCCGCTGGGAGGACGGTGGGCTTTCGACTCGCCAACAACTTACGAGCGGCAGATGTTGATACCTTCTCCGTAACCCGGATTTGCTGGATTACCTTCTCATCCTTGTATACAGGACAGTCGCGAGAGGAAGCCGCATGGTCACCGTTGCAGTTTAGGCAGTGAGGGGACGGAGGTGGGCAATCCCCCTCATGGGCGTCCCTACCACAAGTGACACACTTTGCTGCATTTGGGCAATGTTCACGGGTATGATTGTACCTGTGGCATTGAAAACAGCGCGTTGGGTTAGGCACATAAGGTCGGACAGAGATGACTTCATACCCTGCTTTGACCTTCGACGGGAGGTCAACTCTGTCGAACGTCAAAAACACAGTACGAGTCGGTGTCAATTGGGTATCGACCTTTTTCATGACCCTGTGGACGGCTGTCACACCCTGATCGGACATATACGATTGGATGTCTTCATCAGACAGCCCGTCAAGGGATCTCGTAAAAACTACCCCCCTTGACGAGTTGAGTGTGCGGTGTGCTTCTACCTTAACGGGAAACATGTGCAACAACGTAGTACGTATAAGTTTTTGGGCTTGGAAGGCACTGTCCACTTCCAGCAACAATGTGCCATTGCGCTGACGTGAACAGGTTTTAACAGGGCCAGCAATTGCATCTACACCTTTCTGTATAACGAAAGGATTGACAGAATTGAAATCCTTTCCGTCGGTGCGAGAGACAACCAGAAATTTAGGCACATTAGGCAGAGTCTTTTTAGGCTG
Organism: Locusta migratoria; assembly: GCA_026315105.1. Lineage (NCBI taxonomy): Eukaryota > Metazoa > Arthropoda > Insecta > Orthoptera > Acrididae > Locusta > Locusta migratoria. The sequence goes on along the minus strand of CM048755.1, from coordinate 447,668,930 downwards.
AGGCGAGTCTAACTTACGTTTATGGGTCAACGTCACGAAAGAAGATAAGGAAGTCATCGCGGAAGTGTCCCCCGTGATTACCGGCGTCTCCGATGGCGCGCTCCTTCCTAGTGGGGGCCCTCTCCGAGGGCTTACCCGCCTTAGGTGATTGTTCACACCTCAGGTCACACCTCCCGAGAACTGACGGAGGGACCAATCGGCACGTTCGGAAGGTACCAGCTCGGATAATCACCCCTCCCTGGGCCTGGCCTTTACCAGGGGGTACGTACGTGCCCTACTTGTCTACCCGGGGCGGGGAATTACGCGTTACCCCGTCACCTGCTACGCACGATAATGCGTGGGTCGGCCTTCAGACACGCACAGGGAGGAAAGAAGAAGAGGATAGGAAATGAAGAGAAAGAAGGAAGAAGTGTCTCAAACGCCGAAGCGGAGACTAATGAGGAGAAGAAAGCTAGGAGAGTACAAGGAGAGAAAGACAGAAAACAAAGGGTAAGAAAGGAAGGAACGAAGGAAGAAAAACCACAACAAGAACCACAGTAGCTCACGAAATATGCCCGTCTCCGGGCGAAGGCATAAACCGGGAGGGACAGTGAAGCAGCCTGGGGCAGAAGAAAGGCTGCTCCGGCTCGGGGCCCCGTGCGCGCCACACACGTACCCACAAAAGAACTGTGGGCCCCCTGGGGGAACTGTGGGGAAAGAACATATCAGATGACAGGAGAGATGATACATCAAATTAAAGAAGTGCAGTCTGCCATATTTTGAGATACCAGATTCCTCTAAAATTTTATTTCCTAGTTATGTGACAGTGTAACTTAAATTTCGGTTATGAACATTTTATATATTCATTTATTAATTTATTGCTATTTTATGGGGACCTGCCCTCTTTTATCTCTACTGTAATTCTAACGTACTAGTGTATTAGACACTATTGTCAAAATTAGAATCTTGATGACACTCCTACTCGCAAAATCACATATGTTCATACATGATAACGAGTACAAAAAAAAATGAAACTGCTTCAAGTCTACCAGGAACTAAACATACGCAACAGATTTCCTTCTATGTACTAGTTTTTTTGTTCTGCTTGAAAAGACTTCGAATATTGCCAGACGCCAACCCGAGTAATAGCTGCAACCTGTGTGTGCTTCGGCACTACAGAGAGCTTCCGCTGTTCTAATTCCAACACCAAGTTATAAACTCTTAATAAAATAACACTATACCAGAAAAACGAGCATTTAAATATAAACGAACGTATATCGTCGGCACGAGGTATCATGATGAACTTGGACTTGTTTTAAAAAAGCTGGAAACAGAAGTGAACATATAAGACGATGCCCGACAGTAAGAACAATGCGGCACTCGCTTGCAATTATCTGGAAATGCTATGTACAAATACAAACCACCCACACGCTGCTACCAAATTTTAATAATATTATAGTTAATATCGGGTGAGCGAGCGTTGCTCGGGAATTTTTTCGTTTAAAGGTATAAGATTAACATAAAACCGTCAGACAACAGTCTTTTAGTAGCTTGTTAATTCACAGACAATTAACACATTTTTATTATTATGTATCTACGTAAGACGCCGGTCACTATTCAATAGACCTTAACGACGGAAGACCCCCGCTCAGTCAATACACACATTAGATACACTGAGGTAAGTTTCAGATCCTCTATCATTTTCTATTAACATAGTTCTTTTCAATAGCTACGTTGGACAGTTTGACAGTTTCTCTCTCTTGTAGGAAGTATAATCTTGCAGTCTACGCTTCCTTGATAGATCCAGGCACCACGACTCTGCTACCAATGCTCTGTCCAATGGCTTCATCCCTATTCCCGGCGCGAATGTTTCTGGCTCCGCTTCTTAAATAAAAGAATATACCTCAAATTCTCCACTTAACACTCCATTTTCTAGCGCTCACAGCTACACTCAACCTCGAAATGACATTTAAACTCAATTAGCAACATAGAACTACAAATAAAAATTAAAATCGATAAATAAACACGTAAGTAATCGCAATACCAACATTCAAAACAGAAAATCTAGATACTTATGCACAAACCTAATCAATTATATAAAGAAAAACGTCCGTCTGTTATTCATACACACAAATTATTCTTCCGCTCTTCCTAAATTTTTAAGCACTTTACCTTCAAAACAACAGGAAGGTCACTGTCAGCGTAAGAATCACTCTCACCACATTGATGAGATATGACGCCATAAACAATGAAATGCGCAAAAAACTCGCACCATACGGCAATGTCTCACCTCAAATTACTAGACCTATTTCAACTGAACTTGTAAGACATATTCCTTAAAGCGTGGTTACAATCACTGTAGGGGTAAGATCCACCAATGACACCAGTTCAGGAGAAATGACGTCATAAGCAATGAGAGATGCGGCATCATGCGACGCATGACAGACGATTTCATTCATCCAATATTTGAGAATGATTTCACTTGACTTGCAACAAAGTTCACACATGATTTTCAAATCTTTACGCAACTTTTCCTGACTGATAACGCCATCAAAATGATGGAAGGAAAGAAGAGATCGCTTTCAACTTTTCCACTGTTTATTCAGCACAACTATGGTGTTTGCCATGACGTTACGATTTATTACTCCTCCATTACTAACTGTATTCGGGATACATTTTACAGACAAATATGCACATACTCATAAACCAGTGAAGGTACGCTGTAAGTTATAATGCAACAATAAGGTTAACGAACACATTCCGCAGACTGTTTTCTGATACACCACTGTACATACCAGGAAAATTATATCATTGTAGAACACACTGTTCACGATATATGACTTCATAAGAATTGAGCTGCGTGAAAACAAACTGGAGGCCAAAATTCGTTACAGATAAAAATGTAATGGACAGAAGGCGATGTAAACTAGGGGACTAACATAAGAATGGAGCAAATACATACCCGGGCAGTAGCGGGTACTAAGGCGAGCAGCGTGTTATATAGGGTAAGGCGGTACAATTTCGATCATTTCTGACAAATGTTCTTATAACTGGAAATAAATTGAGAAAAGGAATAATTTTAACTATGGCACTTGTTTTTGGATGTTTAATGAATATGTAACACAAATATTATACAGTTACAAATGTTGGTATAAACACAAAAAAAGGTTACGAAATTAAGAAAAATCGATCGAAAATGTAGCACACTAGGTACAATTGTGATCACTTCCTCGTACAATTTTGATTACGGGCATCTTCCACATAAAAAGCACTTTTTCTGTCACGCACCAACGCATACTTCGTGGTACCAAACATTGCATTTTTGGCAGCGAATCCAGTCATTCTTAATTAGATGATTTATAAGAGCGCGTTTGACTAAGTAGCTTCACTTACCTCTTTAAAAGGAAAAAATTTATATCTCCTTACCGCAAAGCGGTGTGTTCTTGGAAAAGACAGGAGGAGATGTAGAAACCTGCTACTCTACAACGCGACACAACGAGGCACTCCGAGACAGAAAAATGGCGCGAAAACTAACGTTGATCGGAATTGTACCTATATCGAAATTGTACCACCTTACCCTACACCAGATACACGGAAGAAATTCACTACATTTTGTACTGCAACGATTACAGTAACGTGACTATAAACTCTCATATTCCTAAGGGAACAGACTGCTGAGGACATCGGTGCCTAAACTTCTACACTACTCAAACTTGTGCTAGAGCGCGCACGCGCGCACGAACACACACACACACACACACACACACACACACACACACACACACACACACACCGCGGCCGCCCAATCCGTGACATGGACTTGGGTCATAAACCAAGAGGCTCTAGCGATACAGAGCTTGTCTAACGATACCGATGATGAATACTGACCAATTAACACAAAAAGTGTATAATATCTAATAAATTAATAAATTCCAATTAATCACACTTTACAACTGTGCCATGATGTGAAATTGCTTGTACAAATAAAGTGATGCATTTAATTTATTAAACTTAAGGGGCTGCAGAATTGTTGGCATCTAAACAACAGTTCGAAAAAAAAAAAAGTGGAGTGATGGCCGTGTGTTTGCACAAGCGCGCCTTGTGATACATAGGGATATATTCCTTTATATACACAACGTAGCACTGGTACATAGTCTTTCTGCACACCTGCAATATCGGTTCCCCACTTACACAACAACGTGACGTGAATTGGTAATTAGTGAGTGACCTGGCTGAGGCAGAATAAGTGATAGTTGTCACTAGGCACGTGGCGCAGTATTGAATCAGAGCGAGGAGCGGCCTGCGGCCTGGGAGACACGCGAGCCGCCGGCACACAGATAGCGCGCACGCGAGCCGCGCAGCCAGCGCCTAGTCCCCACTAAACATTATTACGTCCGGCTCGCGGTAGCACCACGTCTGTCCACTACTTTCCGATCGCATCCAGAAACGTCGTACAGGAAGCCACTAGTGTGCAATCTTACAATATTCACCGGTCGAAGCATTTAATTTACCTCTACGTGTTCGGTATTGCTAGTAGAGTCCGACCGAAACTAGATTTGAGGCCGATACCGAACATTCCGCTCCTCTTCTAATTTCGGCCTAAATCGAAACCGTAACCGAAACTTGCGTAATTAAGTTAAAATGTCGATAAATTTACGTTACTCCACAAATCACAACTTTTTCCACATTTTTGCAAGATCCTCTCCCTGCACTGAGCCTTCTTGACTGTGTGTAAGCCTAACCAGGAGTCCGTACAGATGTCATAGGAGGACTGCAGATTTAGACAAATCGACGATACTTTTATTAAAGTACTTCCAATTTTGATTCTTTTCTCCTCGTTGTGACAATTTCCGCCTAAAAAAGAAGAATTAAAGGAAGTTAGACAATAGCGAAAAGACTAAAATCTTTAGGCTGCCAATGTAAATTACTCTTTAAAAACTTTGTTTTAAAGAGGTCATTGTTTAAAAAAAGTGTATTCTTTTCAAGGTCGATTTTCTTCTTTTTGGAACGTAAATTTCGATAGTTTCATGTTATCCCGGTCCCGTTCACCTCAGACTAACGAGACTACTGTATAGTTGCTACAAAGTACACAGTCCTGCATACTTTCTTGTAGGAAGATTGTTGTGTACCTAAATACTAACATGCCAAAGAGATACTATGACTTGTCAGAGCCTTAACATGACTACCACAGTACAAAATATGCAGAAAGTAATCATTTGTTTGCTTCCATAAGTAGCCTTTAAGATTTTGTTCTTGAGAGCGTTAGCTTTATGTTGCCATCTACACTTCCGTTTTTTGCAATCGACAAATAACTTTACATATCTCCGTTTTGGCATTCCTGAATACATAGCAGCTTCTATCATTGCTGCAGAAAGTATTTCGAAATATAAAGTCACAGTTCCGACTAACAGTATGATTGTTGTCAGTATAAATTTACGCAAACTGAACAGGAAAAAGTGTGTACCAAATACTCAATGTATCCTACACCCATAGTAATTATTAAAGAAAGGTCCTCGCTTTCAAGGCAACTCATTAATAAAACTTTACAGCATAAGAATATGATAACCTGTTCCAGTACGTACAATACTGAGTAAGTTAAATTGTTTCTACCATAGTATAAGACTATCACTATTAGATACAACTGCGTAATATTGGCTTAACTACAACATACCCACAATTTTTACGCGTGAGGAGAGACTCCTAGCAGTTAAACGGCGCACCGTCAAATGAGGTCAAGAGTTGTTCACTGAATCCATCCAGAACGCGACCGGACCACTTCAGAATGTTCAAGAAAGCTAATTTCGGCCAAGCTGAAGTTTCGGCTGATTTTTGTCCGAGACCGAAACTGCGTAACCGAAAGCGAATATTAGGTCGGTCGTTAATTGCTAGGAAACGCTTTGCGGACGAGGTACATCTCCAACATACTGTCAACTAGTTGAGTGACAAACCGAATGCATCACAAGAGAAAGAAATACTTCAATTCGTATATACGTACAAGAAACGCTTCTGCAGTCACCGTCACTATGTGTCAAAATTGGTGATATTAGGCGATCGATGCGAAGCGCTAGCTGTGTTATTAATAAATGTATTTACATTTCCTATATTTCTTACTTTCCGGATACCCATTGTTGTTATAGTTTTCAAGTTATGCTACAACCTTCGAAGAATTTCAAAATTTATGGACAAGTTATAAGAAGTTGCATCAGTTTTCGTGTCTTCAATAGTATTAGCGTACAAAATGAAACTGAAGGCCTAAGTACGTAGCTGATATTTTCAGTACAGACGTGTAATATGTAAATATTTTGGCATTTAACATACTATATTTGAGGAAGGTGTTTGCGTAACACTTTTTAAATGAATTGTGACTTCATGTTAAAGAAAGGAAGAATTCTGTTTAATGCGTCTGTAACGATCACGATGTCGACGGGACGTTGAACACTGATCTTTCTTCCTTGCTTGCGTGGAATGTCGTGTCGACACTGATGTCATTCGAGACGGAGCGCAAGCTCGTACTGTGATGGGTAGGGGACGAGCACTTTTCAAAGACTTTGACCTTAAACGATTTATGAAAATAGTGGAAAAACAACATCTATGTAGTCATAGGGGCGTCCTCTCGTATGCGAGTCGTAGATATCAAACACTAGCTCGGTCGCAATATCAAGTGGCGAGAGCACATCAAACAGAATTTCTCCTAGTAAACATGGGCTCTCCTAAAGAGCTATGAGCACTTTTACAGTACAAGAGATATGTCATAGACCAAGCGCTCAGTGTTTTTCAGTCTTTCTGGATATGCGATTTTTTCAAGTGAAAAAATTCTGGCAACCCGCTCCTCTTCCCCAGAGTCGTCAGTGATTTCAAAAGCGAAGTACTTAATTTTTTCCATTGATAGTATACTGATGAAGAAAGCTATTTCATTGAGCATGATACTTGCAGCGCTTAGTTGCCGGTGTTACCACAACATTCTACGTTGTGCAAGTTTGGGGTAAGCGGGGGGAAGCTTTTTCGCTGGCTCCCATCTGAGTACGAGTATGTCAGCGAGTAAGAACGTGATTACTTAGTCTTTGCGCTTCGCAGTGACTGAATATAAAATGGAGAAGCCGCAGCCAACCTCAATGGTGAACACGAAAAACTAAGGAGAGAAATACGCTACATTTATAAAAATGGTACGTCATGGACAGTGTAGTATTTGGTGTAGCGATACTCGACACGCTGCAGTTCTCTGCGGTACCTGCGCTCCGTTCTCCACGATAACCCTCGAAATTGTCTGACGATCTTGCACATTTTTAACGTCGAAAACTGATTTTATTTCGTGGCACTGAAATACGTATTTATGATTTCCATTTTAATTTGGAACATAGCAGATGCCTGGCGAAACATACGTGCTGCAACAGTTCCCTGCGGCCGCGACCACCGCCACCTGAAGAAAAGGCCGGGCCTCTAGCGTGACGACACGCAGGGCAGGCCGCGGCCCCGTAGATCAATGGCACGCCCACCAAACCGTAGCGGCCGCTCTGCTCTGCTCTGCCTCACGTCACTATAACCCCGTTTACATGGGCTCCCAAAACCAGATTTAGTAAACCGATTTCCCAATTCCGCTTTTGGTTGGTCATGTAAACACTCCAAAATCGATTCTGGAAATCCGCTTCTCTAAAGCGGTTTTCCAGTTCCACAATCGATTTTCGTGCCCATGTAAACGCAACCGTTTTTGAAGTGTTCTTGGCTTGTCAGAGTGTATTTTCTTGTTACGAATTTTCGGCATATATGGAAAGAGTGATACTTTCTAATGTGAAATAAAAGTATAAATATTAGAGTGAACATAAATCTGTGTATTTAAATAAAGAAAAATAGCGATTGTGCAGACGAAATACGGATCAGAATCAGCTGTTTTCCAGCCGCCATCTTAAGTGAGCTCGGAAATCCGATTCAGGCTATGCCATGTAAACACGACAGCGAAAAACGGTTTTCGAAAATCGTTATCCGTCTTTCGGAAGATGTGTTGCATGTGTGTGTGTGCGCGCGCGCGCGCGCGCGCGCCACACACACACACACACACACACACACACACACACACACACACACACACACACACACACACAACAAACAAACAAACAAACAAACGGACACAAACGCGCGCGAAGCACACGCCCTAGAGAGGAATCGAACCTCGGACGAGGAGTAGCCGCGAACTCCGCAGCAAGGGGCCTTAGAGCGCACGGACATTCCCGCGCGGCAGCAAGGCTTCGACTCGCAGATTAAACATTGGACTAGCAGGACATCCAGCCCTGACAAGAGATGGAGGGGGGAGCGAAATGCCTCGGGACCCAATCCTAGTGGGGACCCCAGGCCAGACAAGGCTTTCCGATGTACTCAGCCGGAAAATATCAGACTGCTATTGAAAATAAATTTTGTATCATGCTGCGCACAGCAGGTGCAGGCCCAGTAAGACATCGCACAACATGCGGACTTCTGTAGCCAGAGGCAGCGATAAGTGGGCTCAGTGCCAGTGTAATGTTTTCCCTGTCCCGCCGTCCGACGCACCTGTCCCATAGACTCCTGGTTTACAGCAAGGCGTAGAGCAAATTTAAACAATAATATCATTCAGCACTTTAGCAAATGTTGAAATGTTTGTATAGCTTATGGGACTTAACTACGGGGTTATCAATCCCTAAACTTACAAACTACTTATGAACTAACTAATACTAAGCACGGCACAAATATCCATGCCCGAAGGGGGAGTCGAACCCCCGACCGTCGTGGCCGTGCAGACCGTGACTGGAGCGCCTCAGTCCCCTCGGCCACCGCGGCCGGCAGCACTTTAGCCCGCGTTAAAAATTGGCCGATATCAACTATGCACCAAGAACGTCTCTCAGATTTGGGGACCTTGCCAAGGCAACCTGATTAGGGAAAGATAACTCGACTTTGATGGTCTGATTGAAATATGTGCTAAACGAAAAGCCTGCAAGAAATAAAATTAAAAAAAAAAACATTGACAGTGCTGCAGGCGAATGGGGTCTTGTATATTACCCGTTGCGTGAGCCATCGCACTTTACACGTGATTCCGTTACTGACTGTTTTCCTAAAATGTGTCATCATGCCAGGGAACGAGGAAGGGCAGAGCACTCCATGTTGCAGCGCACTGACAGACATTGCTCAATGTACAAATCATTGAAAGTGTTGCGCAAGTAAATTAAACCAATTTATAAAATAAAATTATATGGGCTGTACATTTAGCACCCCGGCAAGAAAAGTTACAAGGCAAAAAAATGGTAATTGTGAGGTCTCTTGAGCAGTGTCTATGAAGTTCCCCAATGTTCTGGAAAATCTTCGTATCTGCATCACGCCATATATCCACCCGAGGGCAGATGTGCTAGTTTAATTGCGGGTAAAAACAGTGGCACTTCAGCGTTGCTGCGGGAAGCTGTTTAACGACTCGATCAAAAGGAGTTGTATATTTTGAGTTATCACTTTTCTTGCAGGGGTGCGATACGTTACAAATTTTACTTCAGGTGCTACCCAGTAATTAATTGTTGTAAAGTCGTAAGTCGTATTAATTTTCTCTCCTGCCGTGTAGGCCACGGTCAAGATATAATCGCCGCCCGAGAATGGCTGTGCGCTCTATGGCAGCTTGCTGCAGAGTGAGCGGTTGCTCCCCTCGGAGATTCGAGTCTTCCCTCTAGGATTTTGTGTGTGTGTGTGTGTGTGTGTGTGTGTGTGTGTGTGTGTGTGTGTGTGTGTGTGTGTGGTCCTCATCATAAGTATAGGGATTAATGACCAATGCGGTTTGGTCCCATACCTGTACAAACAACTCGATAACACAGTTTCGCCGCGGTGGAGTAGCCGAGCGGTCTAAAGCACCTCGCTGCGGCGCGCGCGGTTGCTCGCCGTGGAGGTTCGAGTCCTCCCTGGGGCATGGGTGTGTTTGTCCGTAGGTTAGTTCACCTAGGTTTAAGTAGTTTGTAAGCTACGGACTGATGACCACGCAGTTTGGTCCGATAGATTTACAAACATTTGAACATTTTTTTGAACACAGTTTCCACGCTGTGGCGAACCTAGGTTCCTGAAAACTGTTTTCCTCAATATTTTCCCAAGCAATATTTACCGCACTGCTCGAAACGACAGTCTCCGTACAAGGGAGAAGCTTCGAGCCCTGCCCGAATAACTGAATCTCTAACAACACTGACAAGGAAAGGAAAGGCAAGGGTGCAGGATCGAGCCCCGGTAGGACATACGGTTTCTGGTAGTGTGGGAAGTTCAGTGTAACAGAACTTTCGTACCAAATATTCACACTATTCTAATTTCAGCCTTTTTCTAATTCAGAATAAAGTATAGCGGCTTAGGAGAACATACTGCTATCTCAACATCTTTTAGAAATAACGACGTGTTTGGAGAAATGCTGTCGCCAAGTTACCCGGTAATACAATCGTGTCAGAAAAAATGCTTTTCACAGAATTCAATGGCACGAAACGCAAATCGTAGCACAAAACAATTCTACCTTTATATTTCTTTCACAGTTCACGGACATCGTGTCAAATAGTAGTGTAAAGCTGCCCAATATTTTTACGAGACAGCTGCTCGTCATCTTCAAGTGATTACCATACTGTTGTCTATGTATGGAGTAGCTACTATGAACTGCAATGGCGCCAAGGCGGTGGTGGGGCAATGACATGACAGTGGAATAAATGCAGAGCCTGCTAGCGGAGGAACGGGCCGTGGTCTACGGGGGATACAAGTGCGGCCGCAAGTCGCGGACAGTGTGGCGCACAGTTTAAACGTCCCTTCTGCGACCACTCACTGGATTCGCTCCACAGCGATCGACGATGATTTGTATCACGAATGCTGGTTCCCAAGCCTTACTAAGGGGAAATCCGGTGTTTATTAATCTGGTCGTTAGGCGTACGTATTTCGACTGCTGCTTTAATATGGAGGCACAATTCGCGGGTTCAAACAAGAGGATCTTTGTCTCGCCACAGTTAATGTCCCGTGTCCAGACAGTGTTCAGCAACAGCAGACTTTCCTGGCTGATCTAACCTCTTATGACGATTGTGTTCATGTCATCTGTCTTTGACAGTAGGACACGTCTGGCCAATGTATGATTTCCGACATTGGCACAGGATTTTATATATGCCTGTACTCCATAGACATAGACTGACTGGCTGCAGCATCGTTTGCACTCGCGCTGGGTGACGAAACACACATTAAATGTGTTTTCTGAATAGCCTGCCAATTTTGAAGGTCGCTTCACCAAGACAAGGAAGAAAAAACAATCTATTAGAATTCTTGTTTCTTATGGCTGCTGTTGAGATGCTGTGCGTGCTGTTCCAAATGCATTTTCAATCCGCTTCTCAAAGTACACGTTCTGTAAGAGCGCAGAGGGAAGATAGTTAAGCTCTGCTGGTAAGCTCTGTGGACGAGAGTTGGGTTGCTTTTCCAATACCATTTAAAAGTGATACAAGTTAACGTACCTCTTGCTAAAATATAGCTTAGCTTGTGGGCCGTACCTAAGTAGAAGTAGGACCCTATACTAACAAGAAGTTTCAAAATTGGCTTCTTTTCTTCTGTTAATAAAGAATGTTATGTACGAATTACGATCGTTAAGTAACGCCACAACAACTTTTTTCTCCTCAAGTATTGCAACTGGAATTTTGAACATTCACGACGGTCGACGATATAGTTTGAAGCTCTACTACGGGTATTTTGTTTTCATGTGCACCCCTAAACGAGTGAAGCCTGTACTATGAAATAAAAATGCTACACACGTTACTGTCGGCGACTAGTGAAGCTGCAACCCCACAGAAAGTCGGAGGCATTCACGCAGCAATTTTGAAAGACCAGCGTGTGTATCTGCGGACCTTACTGCAGTCGTTCAACGTTTCTTATGTTGCGGTGTTCGATACTGTTCATGAGAAGTTGAAACTGGGACGCAGCTGCTACCAGGCACTCGGGTGAGACACATGACTGTGGTTGACACGGCCCTTTTCGAAGCATTCACACCAACTTGACACACTGCTACTACACATTTTCACCCCCCTCCCTCCTCCCTCCCCCCCCCACACACACACACCTCACACGACCAGGTGAATTGTAGTCGGTTCATTCTCACATCTAATTAAACGTCGCTGCTCTTCACTAGCTGGCAACATGCCCACCATTTTTGTTTCCTAGTTCAAGGCATCTACTGCTAGCACTGCACATGAAAACAAAACACCACGTAGTATAAATTTTAAATTATATCGTCCTGAAAAATAATGGAATGCCGTCTTAGAAAATCAGGCGATGCTGAAGGAATTAGAGTAGGTATCGAAACAAAGAAGGTGGAAGATGCGTTTTGTTACTTGGGTAATAAGATAACATGGAATGGTCGCAGTACAGAGGACATAAAATGCAGAATGGCAATGGGAAGAAAAGCATTTTTGAAAAAGAGAAATTTGCTAACAATGAATATTAAATTAAGTGTAAGGAAGTCTTTTCTGAATGCATTTGTGTGGAGTGTTGCCTTGTACGTGAGTGAAACATGGACGATAAGCAGTGCTGACTGGAAGAGAATAGAGGCTTTTCAAATGTGGTGTTACAGAAGAATGCTGAAGATTAGGTGGGTAGATCGCATAACTAATGAAGAGGTACTGAACAGAATTGGTGAGAGAAGGAATTTTTGGCATATCCTGACTAAAAGAAGGGATCGCTTGGTAGGACACATTCTTAGACATCGGGGAATCGTAAGTTTAGCATTGGAGGGAAGTGTGTGGGGTGAAAATCGCAGAGGGAGACCAAGAGACGCGTATAGTAAGCAGATTCAATTGGATGTGGATTGCCGTTTTTATGAGATAAAAAGGCTTGCTCAGGATAGAGTAGAGTGGAGAGCTGCATCAAACCAGTCTCCGGACTGAAGACCATAACAACAACAACATCGTCCTGAAATTCCAACATTCTAGCTGCAATACAAGGGGAGAAAAAATTATTCTTCGGCATTACTTTCCGGTCCTCCTTCCAGCAGTCACATGACAGTATGTAGTTATCTCGGCCTAACCTCTGCATTAATTCGAAGCTGTGAAGGACGACAAGAATCTCTAGGAGGAGGAGGCGGCGGCGGCTTTGTCTACCGGCAGGTAACGCGGCAAGGCAGAAGTCCGTGTACGCGCACGCGATGAACCGGCACACATTACGCGTCACGTGCTGATTATATCAACACACGGCACACCGGTCAATAACTACAGTTTCTTCGGATGACTAACACGACGACTCGTATGTGTACCGCGCTCAGGGGACACCGATCGATAGCCCGGGACGTGGCGCGCCGCTTTGATCTGGCAGCACAAAACGACTCTATTAATAATTGGTGGTCGATGAAAACCCGCCTCAGGGTTAAGCAGATACTCTACACTGAGGACGGACAACAATTTGTTCGTCGCTTCATTCACATCGGGCCTCGGTGAATAAAGGATCAAAACCATTCAGTTCCGTTCTCTTAACCAACAGTATTGGAAATACGAGCAGAAGCAACCGATCGCAAAAAATGCAAACAAACTTCTCTCACTTGATAAATAACTTCCTTCTCTTCTATTACTCTGCCGACAAACTGTATCAATGGTGAAATATTTATATTACTTCCACCGACATTCTTGTTAGTGGTATAATTGAGTCTGCCGCCACTAAAGACGAAGCCCTGTTTATCAGATAAACTTCGAACCGAATCGATAAAGATCACCACCATACTATAACCGTACCGTCATTCTCGTTCACTGGCGTGTGCAAAACGAACTACGTGATGTTCGTTATATAAAACCGAGTAATACTTTAATTAGCTTATTGGATGACATGGTTTTCGTTTGTATGGTTATTTAAAGAATTAGTCACGCGCTCTCTTTGGAGAAACTTCTGAAACGAAGGAGATACGCAAATTTGATAAAATTCATTTTGCTGCTAACAGCACGAAAGAAGGAATAAAAATGTTTCTAAAAACTGCCGTAACTGTCCCGAAGAAACATAAGAGTAATGAACTCGCAATTTAATCAACAGTTGTATCAAAAACCATTATAAAAATGTTCAAATGTTTGTAATTCTATCGGACCATACTGCGTGGTCATCAGTTCGTAGCTTACAAACTACTTAAACTAAGAAACTAACCTAAGGACAACACCCCCCCCACCACACACACACACACACACACACACACACACACACACGCGCGCGCGCGCGCGCGCGCGCGCGCGCGCCCTAGGGAGGACTCTAACCTCCGACGGCGAGCAACCGCGCGCTCCGCAGCGAGACGCCTTAGACCGCCGGCAACTCCACCGCGGCACGGATTCACGGATAGCACCTCAGCGTCACCGTAAGTATTTCTGATTGACAGATTATCCTCAGTTTAATGTCTCTTTGTGTATTACATTAAAGCATTCTGTATGAGAAGTGGAAATTATTATATTTGCCTATATAGAATGCTAACATTGTTTACAGGTATGTAGTTTGTCTGCAAGAGGGCTCAACAGAAAGTCGGAACACACACAATCCAGAAATTAAAAATCTTCAACAAATTCTGTTTGATGACAGCGATAACGAGGGCGAACATGCTGCACACAAGACTCCTATTCTCTAATCTGGAGAACGAAGAGATCGATACTAATTCCTCATAAAACATGGAAGAGACGACACAGACATAAGTTCTGGTGAGGAAGATGGCGACGTGTATCGTTGTTATAGAAAGAAAGGAAAGAAAATAAATCATTCGACTGGAAAAAGACACTATACACAAACCACAGAAGAACCCAAAAACATAACGTTCTCCTTATAAGGCGTTCTGGTGTCACCGTGAAAGCAAAAAATATTGGAGGAATTTCAAAAACATGGGAATGCTTATTTGAGCAGGAAATGCTGGAAATAATTGTGAAGTACACGAACCAATACATTGAAATTATCCGAAGCAGTTAGCAGCAAGAACGAAACGCTCACCCAACTGACAGTCGAGATAAGAGCCTTCATTGTACTTCTGTACATAGCTCGAATGTACAAGGCGGGAAGGAAAAATGTTCAAGATTTGTGGGATTCCAAGGGGTTCGGAATGGAAACATTTCGGTTGACCATGAGTGAGTAAAGGTTTAGTTTTCTGTTACACGCTCTGCGATTTGATGACAGTCACGTAGTGAACGCAAAGCAGTAGACCGCCTGGCGCCAATTCGAGATTTATTTGAAAAGTTGTAGGTCAAAACGTCACAACTGACGAGAAACTCGAGGCCTTTAGAGGACGTTGCTCTTTCATCCAGTATATACCGTCGAAGCCGACAAAATAAGGAATAAAAATATTTGCTACAGTTGATTCCAAAATGTTTTACACCTGCAACATGGAGATCTATGCTGGCAGACAGCCAGATGGCCCTTTTCAGCTTAGTAATAAAAGCAGTGACGTGGTTGAACGTTTGGTGGGCCCTCTAATTCAGGACGGAATGTCTGTACTGACAACTGGTTCAGCGATGTAAATCTGCTCCGTGATTTGTCAGAGACGAACCGGCCGTCATATGCGGGAACCTTGAAAAGAAGCAGATCCCAGAGAAATGAAGGAAGTGAAAACCAGGACTGCAAACTCTAGCATATTTGCTTACAGAAAAGAAGGTACGATGGTTTCTCACGTCCCACAAAATAAAAATAACATTTTTTTGTTTTTTGCTTTGAAGTATGCATTATAACGCTGAAATTGACGAAAACACAGGAGATGAAAGAAAACCTGGTATGATAACTTATTATAACAAACACAAAATTGGAGTTGATACGGTTGACAAATTGTCATCTGCCTACAACGTTCATAGGTGTACACGAAAATGGCCCATGGTCGTATTTTATTCGATACTGGATGTTGCTGGTATAAAATCCCAGATAATTTATATGTGAAATGGCAACGAAAGTCCCCGCCGACGGCTGTTTCGTCAGCTCCGATGGGAACTCTTAGAATATCAATTAGTAAAACGAAGCCCGCTTTCTAATCTACCTCGGACCCCTTACTACGCGCATTATTGAAATTCTGCCGCAAAATCGCCGAACTTCAGGTCTTGTTAGAGAGAGAGAGAGAGAGAGAGAGAGAGAGAGAGAGAGAGAGAGAGAGAGCCGACACCAATCAAGAAGAAGGAAGCGCTGCAAACCCTGTCTCTCAACTAGTACAAGAAGACTGACGAAATATTCGTGTAAATCCTGCGGACAGTATGTCTCTTCAGCACTGTGTTGCGAATTGGGTGCTCCTCCAGAAGAAACATGAAAACGTCTCTTATTTGTTATATTTTTAGTTGTAAGTTACTTTTCAGGACTTTGTACGTCGTACATACAACGTAAAACATTTCCTGAACATTCTATTTTTTCAAGCGCAGTTACTTATTTCTATGTTGTATGTGTGTGAAATAATTCTATAATAAAATTATTAAAAATAAATATAGTACCTTACACGATCCTGCAGCTCATCCCTAAGTGATTTTTTAAAGAACCGTTAATTTGAGTGAATGTATCTCACAGAACCGGGGCCAGCATCCGAGTGCTAACTTGGTTTCTCTTTACGTATAACAGGTGTGCTTTTCAAACGTGAAATGTCCGCTGTACAAAAGTAAAACAGCCAAAGCAGCCGCAATCACGGCGATGGAAAAGATAAGAATACTGGGGTTTCTGGAGAATGGAAATAAACAGAAAACTAAAAGCGTCAGATCAGCACAAATACGAGGGGAAGTTGGAAAATAAGTTTTCCCTGTTGACTGTGGACAGAGTTTCGTATGAAAAGATAAAATAGAATGAGACATTAAAGATAAGGCGTATCTTTATGTTTTTATATAATTTCCAAGTAGATTGCGACATTTGTCATAATGCTTTATAAACTTCAAAAAGTCATCCAGGAAAAAAAATCAGTGCGTTGCATGCGATAGAAGCATTGAATGGCTTGGTTGACGTCAGCATTGCTTCCAAAGCGCCTTTCGCCGAGTCTTCTTCAAAGCTGGAAACAAATGGAAGTAACTTGATGTGAGATCAGGACTGTATGGCGGATGGTGTAGGCGCTCCCAACCAAGAGTTACAATATGGTTTTGCGTTGTCGCCGAGTGTGGTCTCGCATTGTCATCCAAAAGCAGTAAGCCAGATAAGAGAAGGCTAGGCCGCTTTTTCGGAATCGCTTCTATCAATTTCGACAGACTGGCACAGTAGCGCGCAGCATTGGTGGTTGCATCCTCCGGAAAGTACACCAACGAAACTCCTTGGGCGTGAGCAGCACTTTACCTGCAGACTGAGTGCTTTTGAACGGGCATGTGATAGTGGACCCACGTTTCATCCCCCGTCGCAATGAGAAACAGAATGTCATTGCCTATTCACGGCCGACCTCTACCCAATGGTGTATCGGTGTCTTCCACGTGCGCGTTCACCTGCTGTGTCGTCTTTCGCCCATAGCTGTTCAACGTATCTTCCGTATGCAACGCCCTGATTTTTTGGACGCATTTTTGAAGCCTATAAAGCGGTTTGACAAATGACTCGATGTTCTTAAAAATTATGTAGAAAAATAAAGATATGTCTTATGTTTACTGTCTCATTCTATTTTTCCCCCTATCATACACAATCCTGTCCACAGTCGACAAGGAAACTTCCCCTCGTAGTTCACTTTCCTACTCGAAAAAAGTGAATCTAGGTCTTAACACCCAGCAGCAATGAGATACAGCACTACAGGTATCGTTTCTCTAAGATGAGTATCAATACGCTGGATTTTGCTACGAACTTTTTATAATACAAAATTTAAGCAACAGTCCTACATTTTGAGTGATGAAAAATATTCTTTAGAGTTTGCAGTTGCGATTTGTTGGAGAAGCGCATTGGATACTCCATGCAAATCCCTCCGGTCAGTCGTTTTTGGTACGACTTCCTCATTCCGTTTGTTACAATTTCAATCTCTTCTTGTACACGTTCGACAGCAGCCAACACTTAACTAACAAAGAAATCGTGTGTGAACGCGCACTAGCTTACTGGCCGTTTAGCCGTCAAGTGGCATTACTAAATCGCTTGCTACGTTTCTAAATTACTGGCCTACTGTGAACCAGCCTGAAGGTTCCCAGTTCCAATTGTATACCAATTAGGTTCGTTTCCGAATATGCAGATGCAATAGCCCCATACCTCGCTATCACATACAACCGCTCGCTCGGTGAAAGATCCGTACCGAAACATTGCAAAGTTGCATAGGTCACGCCAATATTCAAGAAAGGCAATAGGAATAATTACAGACCTATATCATTGACGTCGTTTGCAGCAAGAGTTTAGAACATATACTTCTCTACCTCAAAGAGAACGAGGTGTTGCCCCATTGTCAACATGGATTCAGGAAGTATCGTTCTTGTTAAACACAGCTCTATACTCACGTGATGTGATGAGTGCTGTCGACAAGGAATCTCAAATAGATTCCTTATTTTCGGATTTCCGGGAGGCTTTTGACACTGTACATCACAAGAATCTTCTAATAAAATTGCGTGTTTATGGAATATTGCCACAGTTGCGCGATTGGATTCGTGATTTTATTAGTTTTATAAACGGTTTAGGATAAATTGTGACCAGTTCTTATAGACTGTTCGTGGACGATGCTGTCATTTATCGGTTACTGAAGTCACCAGAAGATAAAAAGCAACTGCAAAATGATTTAGATACATGCATGGTGAAAAAATTGGCAACTGACCCTGAATAATGAAAAGTGTGATGTCATCCATTTGAGCACTAAAATAAATCCGTTAAACTTAATTTACACGATAAACAAGTCAAATCTACAGGCCGTAAATTCAACTAAATACCTAGGAATAACAATTACGAACAACTTAAATTGGAACGAACACACAGAAAATATTGTAGGGAAGGAGAACCGAAGGCTGTGTGTCATAGGAAAAACAGAAGATGAAAGGAAATTTTACTAATTTTGGACGTTTTCTGCGCGTTGTGGGATACCCACCAGGTGGAACTAACGGAAGATATAGAAAAATTCAGAGAAGGGCAGCTGGTTTTGTATTATCCAGTTATAGGGGGGGGAGGGGTGAGGAGGAGGAGGAGGAGGAGGAGGAGGAGGAGGAGGAGGAGGAGGAGGAGAGAGGAAGGAGGGAAGTTGTGCACGACTTGGGGGCTGGATATCGTTAAAAAAATGCGTTATTCGTTGTAACGAGTTCTCATTCAAATGTTTATGAAGTTATGGGACCTAGTTGCAGTGGTCATAGGTCCCTAAACTTACAAACTACTTTAACTTATCCTAAGAACCACACACACACACACACACACACACACACACACACACACACACACACACACACACACACACAAAATGTCCGAGGGAGGACTCGAACCTCCGACGGCGAACGGCCGCGCGCACCACTGCAAGGCGCATTAGTGCGCACGGCTATTCCGCCGCGGCGAGTTCTACTTGCGAAATTTCTTCAACTTTTTCTTCCGAATGCGAACCTATTTTTTCAGCACCTACCTACATAAGCGAGACATAATAATAATAATAATAAAGTAAATCAGATCAAAACACAAAGATTCAGGTGTTCCTTTTTCTGGCGCGGTATTAGAGAATGGCACTGTAGAGAAATATAAAAGTAATTCGGTGAACCCTCTGGCGTGTACTACGTTGTGATCTGCAGAGGATTTATGAAGCTGTAGATAACACAGCCGTCTGTGTTACATTAACGGCAGCCTACGCACTGCCTAGTGCGGCTGCTGCTTGTCTGCGTTCAAACAGAATGTTACAGGACGTGCATACCTAATTCGTGGATGGCAGGCAGTCATGTGAACGGATTACGACGTGCTTGGTGCTCAATTCGTTGATCCTCCTATGCGATGGTCAGACGTGGACAACCGAAACCATGACGGTACTCATGTCAACCTTTTCCCTTGCAACCAAGTATCATCCCACTACCACTTCCGAATGCTCCACAAATATGGATATCGCACGATATGCGGTTCACCGTGGCGGGAACAGTGGCTCTGATAGCATGTTCCGAACGAAACCGATCATGGAGGTATGGAGGTCAGTTCTTGCACACCATGACGCTTTCATTCCCTTTACCCGCGGGCCATCAGTACTCTCATAAAATGCATCATTAACACACACAAGACACAATCATATACACTTGCTCACCACGACTTGTTTTTCTGCATCAAAAAATTCTAATACAGCATGTTATTTAGACCAAGTGACTAGTGTAGTCGCAATGTTGATAGTTTTGGAAGCGCCTAAAAGAATATTTGCCTACCTACACTGGTGGGCAAAATTAAAGCAACAAAAACGTTTTCAAATTTATTTTACCACGAATCAGTGTAAACGGATGATAATGTAAAAACAACTGCACGCACATTCGGACAACTTGTTAATGGGCTCAATATGAGGTGACCACCCCTGGCAGCAATAAAGGCCTGAAAAAGCGGACTGTGTCATCACTCTCATGTTTAGGCAGTAATGCCCATTGTTCCTCCATAGCTGCTCCGAAGTCTTGGAGAGTGGCGGAAGCTGACGTGATGCAGCCCGCCTCCCTAACGCATCCCACACATGCTCTATGTCATTCAAATCTTGACAGCGAACAGGCCACATCACAGGTGCACTATTTTCCGTTCCCAAGAAAACCTGAACTACCATGCTCTATTATCATCCAAAAATACTAAGTCTGGGTCCACAGCATATCTCACAACTGAACATTAAGTCCCAAGACACGTCACCATACCTGACGGTGGTTAAACCTTGCCGATTCACCTGTATAATAATAGGTGATCGAGTGGCACACAATCGCTGCCTGAGCCAATAGCGATCCTCGACGATACATGACCACTAGAAACTTTGGGACCAGAAAATATGTTCCACGTTCCCTTCAGATGCGAATGCTTCCTTTATCGCTCTGCGGGTAACATCGGAACTCATCTGTGAAAAAGTAACAATGGCCCAGTTCGGACTGCTCATACTGACGACTGGACTAGGGGCGTACCCCGAAGAAAAGAAGGGTCAAGGGTACGCTGCCAAAGCAGTCTCGACACTGACTGCCTTGCTACAACTTTCAAGTAGATGCTGCGAACAGTTGCGGTTTTTATAAGCTGTCGCCACACTGGAGGAACAGCAGAACTATTCAAGTTAAGCTATCGCGTCACATCGTTTCGAGACAGTCCTGTTTTCTTCCTATGGCCCTCCACTACAGTGAATGTGGTACTCGTGTTCTCTGTGCCATTTTGCACTGCGTACACACGATCGCGAATGTGGGTCCACCCAGTAAACAGTGCCTGGTTTGATAGGCGCCCTGACGCCATCGGCAGCACGGTTGAATGCTGGCCGAGATGGCATCTTCCGTGCGGATCGCGATTGTACGGACACCTGTTAACAGTGTGTATCGGTATGTCGAGAATTATACACAGGATGCGGAAATAGCGATTTGTGCTTTAATTTTGGACACCAGTATATATCAACATGCCTAAAAGAAGAAATGGGGAATTATGTATGACGCAACCTCGTATTACCTGCAACTGTTCCATTCTAAAAGCGTACAGCTGGTACTAGTTTCTGGTCTACAACGTGCCGTATAGCAGCGAGGTTGAAGCTTACAACACCGGTCGTAATATCTGACACGTCTCGTAATAATGTAGTGGTTGCAAAGTCAGGCGAGTGCAAACAGGAAAAGGACACTGACGATGACGATAAAAATTCCTGGAAGATTGAAAATGTGTGCCGGACCGAGATTCGAAACTGGGATCTTCGCCTTTCGCGGGCAAGCGCTCTACCGACTAAGCTAACCTGGCACGCTTCACGGCCCATCCCCACACCTTTACTTCCTCCAGTACCTCGCTTCCCAGTTTCCAAAGTTCACAGAAGTTATTCCGATAACCTTGCAGGAGTAGCACCCCTGGAGGAAAGGATGTGGTGGACACGACTCAGCAGCCTAGGGGATGTGTCCAGAATATTTTCACTTTGCAGCGGAGTGTGCGCTGGTATGAGACTTCCTGATATTTTGGAAATATTACCAAGGCTGTGGCTTTCTTCCAGGAGTGTTGGTTCTGCAAGGTGCGCAGGAGAACTGTGAAGCCTCGAGAGTAGGAGGCCAGGTAAATCTGCGAGGGTCGGCAGTGAAAAGCACAGGGAAAGCTCACTTAGAGTTGTTGCAGAGGTCCCGTCCGGGCAGAGAGTTAGTAGAGAGTAGTACCTGTAGCAGGGCGAGGTGCAGCACGCAGGGGCAGGCGCGCACCAGCTGCCCGTTCCTCTGCGCCGGGTTGCTGCACACTGCCTGCAGCAGCGCCACCACGTCGCCGCCTCCGCCGCCGGAACAGCTCTCCTCCTTCATTGTACCGCCGTCGCTCTATCACTCGCCTCCATGCCCAACGCTACACACTGTCCGCCGAAACACGAGGGGAACTATCCGTCATTTCGGATCAGATGTATCTACAGCGTAGACAACATTGTTTCTCCTATTACTATAGCTGCACCGAACTGATACATCCTGTGTACGAGCAATTCCATCATCCTAAAACCGGAGACGGTGCCTCTCTTCACAGTCTCTCCTGTAACGGAAAACAGTTTGATTTAGTTTTATCCTCCGAATTAACATTACGAGGGTCCGAATAGTCGCGGTAAGAACTAATACGACCGTGAACCTGTAGCTTCGTTAAGTCGCGAACACCTAGCAACGAGTCCAATCACACATTTGTATCTATGATGATTGCCTTACTATCGAGTCGTTTCCCATTTGCGCCTCATCCAATATGTTCGAGAAATTTAAGGCACGCATAAGAGGTAACCTCTTTACAGGCTGATTTTTTTCCACCGTGTAACAGTTCTGGGTTTTGATCGAGGAGAGGTTACGGAACAAAAACGGTCTAACGAACTTCTGCCCAAAAATGCATGCTTTCCGGGCTACGGCCCATTTATTCAATCGTACTTCGTTATAGAGACTGCAGTCTAAAAGCGCTGTACCATACTGCCAGAGTTACAACATATTCTGAAGATGGTTTCACTGTGCCTCAACATATGCCTATTCATACTGCATTTAACACACGAGCGCTAAAATCGCAGTGGTGACGACTCTCAATGAATACGCTGCTCCGCTGCCTCCACACCTGCAAGGGGCACTGCATACACGAAAGTTCTGAGATGGTCCCATAACCGGAAATATCACGGGTTGGGATCCGGTGAACTAGCAGACCATACCACTCGCCCAACTAGTGGGGTAAAAAGACCAGGGAAGACATGACAAATGCTTACGATATTAACGGCGAAGTGGGTTGGAGCACTATCATGTAGCACCCACATAGCCCTTCGAATAAGCAATGGCACAATATGAAGAACAGTACCACCCTCTAGGAGGAGACGATGAATACTTTAACTGGCTGCATGCTGTAACGCGTATGAGACCGTCGTCTCTGTAGCGAATTATCGTTTAAGAAACGGTATGCAGCATGGAAACTA
Organism: Locusta migratoria; assembly: GCA_026315105.1. Taxonomy (NCBI): domain Eukaryota; kingdom Metazoa; phylum Arthropoda; class Insecta; order Orthoptera; family Acrididae; genus Locusta; species Locusta migratoria. The sequence continues at coordinate 447,645,535 of CM048755.1, read as the reverse complement.
TGCATTTCTGGATGTAAGTTCATTACAGATTTTGTTGTTCCGGTGGAAAAATCAGACAGTAAAATCATTTTCTAAATACGTTAACAATGTAAGAAAATACATCAACTGACATCATAATAAAATTAACAAAAACGATGTTATATACCAATATTTATTTCAACACGACGGTCCCGTTTCGGCTTTCATTGCCATTTTCAAGTGACCTGCTGCATAAATTTGGTGGTATATAGGTGGAGTTTTTGTTGCTTTATTTTATATGTATGTATTAATTTTGTATATACATAAATATGTAATATATACGTATAAAATAAAGAAACGAAAACACGTCCATGTTGTTAGCACCTATAAATTCTGAGCATAAATAATACTTCCCAAGATTATACAAATTCTAATACCGTCATTATGGCTTTTACTTGCTTTGTAAACATACGATATCGTGACTTAACTGTCAAAATACAATATCAAAATTTTAGTACCAACCAAATTCGACAGTCTATATACAAACGCCTAGATGTCACATGTATGTTAAACGTTTTCCCCAAATCTACAAAAGCTAGAAGTGTAGGTTTGCCTTTCCTCTATAAGAAAAGCCTTAAGGTCAGTATTGCCTCACATGTTCCTACATTTACCCCTGAATCCAAATTGATCTTCTCCGAGGACAGATTATCCAGCTTTTACGTCCTTCTGTAAATAATTCGTGTTAACATTTCGCAACTATGACTTATTAAACTGATAGTTCTGTAATTTCAAGCCGCGGCGGATTAGACGTGCGCACTGGGGCGCTGTGCTGCGGTGCGCAGGCCGTTCTCCGTCGGAAGTTCGAGTCCCCATCGGGCATGGGTGTCTCATACATCTTACGGGTCAGGTGAAACAGTTTTCCCATAGCTGGCTCTGTCAGACACTTCAGTAGTTATGTAAGTATGTCATCAACTCTAGGAGCCTTGTTTCGACTTAGAACTTTAAGTGCTCTGTCAAATTTTTCTCTCAGTATATTATCTCCTATTTCAGCTTCATCTACTTAATTTTCAATTTCTACAATATTGTCTCTAAGTTTATTTCCTTTGTAGAACCCCTCTATATACTATTTCCACCTTTCAGCCTTGCCTTTTTTTGCCAAGAACTGGTTTTCTATCCGAGTTCTTGATACTCATACAGCTGCTTTTCGTCTCTACAAATGTCTCTTCTTTTCCTGTAGGCTGTATCTATTTTCTCCCTATTTATACACTGTTCTACAGACTTGCATTTGCCTTCTACCCACTCTTGCTTAGCCATTTTACACTTACTGTCAATCTCATTTCTTAGTCGTCTGTACTCCATTTTGCCTGTTTCATTGACTGCATTTTTATTTTTCCTGTGATATTCAAGGATTTTTGTAGGTCTCGCCTTCCTACTTATTTGGTCCTCTGCTGCCTTCACTACATCTCTCATAGCTATCTATTCCTCGTCTACTGTGCATTTTCCAGCTATTTCTGTGAATTGATGCCTAAAGCTCCCCCCGATATTCTCAAAAACTTTAGGTTACTTCAATTTATCCAGGTCTCGTCTCCTTATTTGCCTACGTTTCTGCAGATTTTTCAGTTTCGGCCTACAATTAATGACCAATAAGCTATGGTCAGGGTCTATATCTGCCGCTGTGTATGTCTTACAGTTTAAAACCTGGTACCGAAATCTATGTCTTAACATTATAAAGAATATCTGGTACCTTATGGTATCTTCCGGTCTCTTCCACGTATACAATCTTTTTTCGTGATTTTCACACCAAGTATTTGTTGGGATCAAATTATGTTCTGTGCAAAATTATACCAGGCGGTTCCCCTTTCGTTCCTTTTGCCCAATCAATATTCACCAATTTTTCCTTCCATTTCTTTCCCTACTACCGAATTCCAGTTCCCCATCACAATTGAGTTTTCCTCTCCCTAACTGCCTGAAGAAATGTATGAGGAAGTGAAGGAAATTATTCAATCTCATCATCGGCAGAACTAGTTGGCATATAAACTTGTACTACTGTGGTCGGTGTATATCTTGACTGCAATAATGGAATCACTGTACTGTTCATAGTGGTTTACCAGCATTCCTATTTTCTTATTCATTATTAGACCTACACCAGTAATACCACCAACTGATTTTGTATTTATAACCCTGTACTCTCACAACCATAAATTCTGTTTATCTTTCCATTGAACTTCATTAACCTCCACTAGGTTTATATCCAACTTTAACCTATCCATTTTATTTTTAAATTTCTAACCTCCCTACGCGATTAAGGGATAGAACATGCCACGCTCCTATCAGTAGAATGCTTTTTCTATTTGATGATGACATCCTCCTGATTAATCCCCGCCCGGAGATCGGAATGGGGGACCATTTTACCTCCGGAATATTTCCGTATCCTCCTGCTACGAACATATTACACTACTGGCCTTTAAAATTGCTACACCAAGAAGAAATGCAGATAATAAACGGGTATTCATTGGACAAATATAGTATACTAGAACTGACATGTGATTACATTTTCACGCAATTTGGGCGCATAGATCCTGAGAAATCAGTACCCAGAACAACCACCTCTAACCGTAATAACGGACTTGATACGCCTGGGCATTGAGTCAAACAGAGCTTGGATGGCGTGTACAGGTACAGATGCTCATGCAGCTACAATACGATACCACAGTTCATCAAGAGTAGTGAGTGGTGTATGGTGACGAGCTAGTTGCTCGGCCATCATTGACCAGACGTTTTCAGTTGGTGAGAGATCTGGAAAATGTGCTGGCCAGGGCAGCAGTCGAACATTTTCCGTATCCAGAAAGACCCGTACAGGACCTGCAACATGCGGCCGTGCATTATCCTGCTGAAATGTAAGGTTTCGCAGGGATCGAATGAAGGGTAGAACCACGGGTCGTAACACACCTGAAATGTAACGGCTACTGTTCAAAGTGCCGTTGATGGGAACAAGAGGTGACCGAGAAGTGTAACTAATGATACCCCATACCATCACGCCGGGTGATACGCCAGTATGGCGATGACGAATACATGCTTCGAATGTGCGTTCACACCATGTCGCCAAACATGGATGCGACCATCATGATGCTGTAAACAGAACCTGGATTCATCCGAAAAAAATGACGATTTGCCATTCGTGCACCCAGGTTCGTCGTTCCGTACGCCATCGCAGGCGCTCCTGTCTGTGATGCAGCATCAAGGGTAACCGCAGCTATGGTCTCCGAGCTGATAGTCCATGCTGCTGCAAACGTCGTCGGACTGTTCGTGCAGATGGCTGTTGTCATACAAACGTCCCCATCTGTTGACTCAGGGATCGAGACGTGGCTGCACCATCCGTAACAGCCACGCGGATAAGATGCCTGTCATCTCGACTGCTATTGATACGAGGCCGTTAGGATCCAGCACAGCGTTCCGTATTGCCTTCCTGAACCCACCAATTCCTTATTCTGCTAACAGTCATTGGATCGCGACCAACGCGAGCAGCAATGTCGCGATACGATAAACCTAAATCGCGATAGGCTACAATCCGACCTTTATCAAAGTCGGAAACGTGATGGTACACATTTCTCCTCCTTACACGCGGCATCATAACAACGTTTCACCAGGCAACGCTGGTCAACTGCTGTTTGTGTATGAGAAATCGGTTGGAAACTTTCCTCATGTCAGCACGTTGTGGGTGTCGCCACCGGCGCCAAACTTGTGTGAATGCTCTGAAAAGCTAATAATTTGCATATCACAGGATCTTCTTCTTGTCGGTTAAATTTCGCATCTGTAGCACGTCACCATCGTGGTGTAGCAATTTTAATGGCCAGGAGTGTAACTGTGCGAGAAATTTTATTTTTAGGCTTTTGGGAACTTCATACTATTTAAAGTGCAGTCATAACTAACAATTCTTATGACAACGATAAGCGGTATCGTATGACCCATGTTCAAAAATATTGTCTGTAGGCCCTTGAAACGGATACTTTTGTCAGTAACATCTATCGTTAACTGTTAAAACGCTCCTCCCGCATATAACGAACTTGACGGGGAACTTCTACATTAATCAGGGATGAAAGCGTCCAAAAAATGGAAATGGCTCTTTATAAGCGATGTAAGGTAATAAAGAATTTGGTGAGGCGACAGCCAGAAGTCGTTTGATATTCATATTCAGGGAGCGTCTCAGTGGCGGCGGAGTGGGCGGCGCTGGCGCCGGCGCTGGAAAGCATCTTTATCCCGCAGGCTGCGCCAGCGTTCAGCCGCGCCGTGAATTATTCACCGACGTCAACACCCCATTCATATACGCCCGGTTTACGGCACTATACCTTATATTGCTGTAACACACAGTTTCAATTATGCAATTACGGTGTTCTGCGAGATTTTTCGAACACTTTCTGCATACGAATGACGGCGTGGAAGAATCATATGAAGTAGCGGGTGCCACACGCTTCTGTCCTGGGTTCGTTCCTTTTCTCTGTTGTGCATTGACGACTTGGCACAGAACGCCCTACTGTGGTAGCGGCCCCTTAGCCGTTGGATGGCCCGCACAACAGACAGCCGAGGCAGGTTGCGTACGTATCTCCAAGGCGCTACCACCAACAAACCTCCGGAGCGTGAACAGAAACCAAAACGAAAAAGACGACTTCTTGCAAGACGCCGCGCCAGTCAGTCTGCGCGGGCGCTACGGTCGGGGGTTCGAATGCCCCTCGGGCATGGATGTTTGTGTCGTCTTTAGAATAAGGTAGTTCATAAGTAATTTTTAAGTTTAGGGATTGACGAACCCGCAGCTTAACAAACATTTGAACATTTGCAAGACGGCGCTGCGAGAAACCGCGTGAGACGGTGTCCAGCCAACCCGAAAAGTCTGATCTAGAGTACCTCTCCGCCGGTGCCGCAACAACGTAGTGTGGAAGTCAGTGCACCCACAGCTAGGGACGTGACCGGCCGCTAGCTCCGTCAGCACTCATCGTAGTAGTATCGTAGTAGTCTTGTATCCATCTGCCCTAGCGCTACTAATAACTTCTGCTGCGTGTATAGTGTGAGGCTTTTCGCTATCTGTACATTTTTGTTCTTTGTCTACATTTTTCTCCTCAGTGATTACTGTTTTGTTCAAATGTTTGTCAAGCTTAAGGGACTCAACTGCGGTGTCATCTGCCCCTAAACTTAAGAACTACTTATGAACTAACTTATACTAAAGACGGCACAAACATCCATGCCTGAGGGGGGATTCGAAACCCCGACGGGGAAATGCCTCGCGCATCGTAGCATAGTGCCTCAATGCGTTCGGCCGCTCCGCTGCGGCTACTGTTTCGTGTTTGGTTGCACGCTAAGGAGTTGGAAATCAAACAAATTTGTATTATACTTGATCGTTAGCTTTATATCGAGCAGAGCGCAGGACGCTACAGTCCACCTAAAATGCCTCGTTAGCTGATGCCTGTCGCCAGACACATCGGCTGCCAGCTGTTATACGCGGCACACACACACGACCGACCACTGCACACACGGAGCGAGGTGGCGCAGTGGTAACACACTGGACTCGCATTCGGGAGGATGGTGGTTCAAATCCACCTCCGGCCATCCAGATGTAGGTTTTCCGTGATTTCCCTAAACCACTCTAGGCAAATGCCTGGATGGTTCCATTCAAAGGGTACGGCCAATTTCCTTCCCCATCCTTACTCATACAACCCGATCGTAAGCTCCGCCTCAATGACCACGCTGTCGACGGGGCGTTAAACACTAAATCTAATCACTTCACACATCTGTCCACGTGCAACACGAAGCATTATTTGAAGCGGCCGCCGCGAAATGAAGAGAATGAGAGATGTTCTGCCGACAGCTGATTTTAAGCGACCAATGACAACTGCGGCAGACAGTTTTATAGCCCAGAATTCAAAATCCATGGATCAAGATGGCATAACCTCCTAATGTGCAGTTGGGATTGCCATTCGTCCACCTATAACGGGACGCTAACCGTTATGGACCTTCTTGATCCGAAATGACCCAATTTTCTTCCAATTTTAGAAAAATACTGTTACAAGCTTGGCACCAATACTGCAGTAGCACCGTCTGTTAGCACAACATGTTTATGCAGTATCAGTTATTTTTATTTATGTTACTAGTTTATGTTGGCGAGTCGTCTCAAACATGGCATTGCATGTTGCGTATCTTGTACGACGATGCAAACACCTTCTAGATCAAACGCCACTATTTGAGGAAATGCCACACTCCTCCAGTAGTGCTGGACTGGAACTATTAACGCAGCGCCACGAGGAAGAATAGGAAAGCAGCCACTTCAAAACCGAGCTCATAAGAAGATTCTTTCTAAACGTAATGTGAACAAAGAGTCTAATTTTGTAATGTTTGATGTGATTACTGCAGTTATATAGGCTTCAAATGTAGAGTGACGTGTACGTTAACGAATAAAGTGTTATTGTCGACTGTCTAAAGTCTAATAAACAGACGAAATTGCCTAAGGACGAAAAATGAGTGTGTCACTTTATAAAAGATTATACAAAACAGTTTGCTTTTTGTCAAAAAACGACGTACGGATCAGAAAACGTTTAGAGATTTGTAGATGTTTCATTTCAGTAACTTGCGGACCTAAGACTGACGAGATGTGTAACATATTACGAAGAATCATATAAATAAATTCGCTGTAGCATCGACATCAAAATCTATTTCTACATTCATGATTGAAGAAGATATCTAGGGACTGATGATCCCGTAGTTAAGTCCCATAAGCTCTACAAACATTTGAACATTTGAAGGAGATAACCAGGAATTTTTGTCAATTTTATTCGCATGCAAACCATCATTAATTAGAACAAATTAAAGGAGGAACACCGTGATCACGATACAATTAATCTGATTTCGAAATCTCAAGAAGAGGCAATGGCTTCCTACACCACAGCATTTCATTGCTTAGAGAAATGAGTTCGTTCTTTCAATAAATATGAAGTAATTGTTTGGTTAACGCTATCTGAAACTTCAGTTTGGGAGATGGTTCAAATCACTGTTTTAGCCTGAAATTTTCACAGCATTCTCATACAGGAATACAATTGTTTTCACTAATATATGTACACCAAGAACTTATTTAAAAAGCGTGCCTCGGAAGAATGGAATTCTCAACAATCCGTGGAAGTAGACTTACTTTATTAAGGAAACTAAAAATCCTGAACGCAAATGCCAACTGCTACAATTATGAAAGTGTTTTCTATTCCTGCGTACAACGCCAGTGAGTGTTATCCTTATCATAAGTTATTATTTAAAGTAATTTGTAAGTCGAGGGACTGTTGACCACTGCAGTTTGGTCCCATAGCTTTACAAACATTCGATTCGATAGAATATTTTCGCTGATGTCAACCCAGTGACTGACGAAAGAAATCTGCTGCTGCCAGGGTCTGTGGAATCAATCTTACAGTGCCAGTTTCCACTGCTAGCTAACGTGTATGGATTTTTATAAATACCTTAAACGGAAATAAAGATTTGCTGAAGAAGGGTAGGTATTCAGAGAATATGGCGAACCTACTAACTCTGCCGCAACAAATTCTAGGTAATTATGTTTTAAATAGAAAGTAACAAAATGTTTTCTTCGTATCTACACGCTCATTCAGGGTCCCGAAGAGAGAGAAAATGATTAGGGTTTAACGTCCCGTCGACATCGTGGTCATTAGTGACGGAGAACACGCTCGGGTAGTTTTTGTCAGGAATGGGGGAAGAAAAACGGTGGGGCCCTTTCGAAGAATCCACCTCGGCATTAGCCTGGAGTGATTTAGGGACTTCACGGAAAACCTAAATCTGGATGGCCGGGGGCGGATTTGAACCGCCGTCATCCCGAATGTGAGTCGATGTCCCGACGAGGTCTCATCTACACGTGACAACCATATATGTAACGTTTCTAAGCCGCGGTGGAGTGGCCGAGCTCTCTAAGGCGCCTTGCTGCGGAGAGCAAGGTTGTTCGCCGTCAGGGGCTCAAGTCCTTCCTCGGGTGCGCACGCGCATGTGCGCGTACGCTCGGTATGGGCTTTTGTCCAAGATTCGAAAACATACCTTTACCTAGGAGTCAAGCAGTATATTGCTCCCTCTCACGTATATCTCGCGAAGATGTTCAAATATTTGTTAAGCTTAAGAGACTTAACTGCGGGGTCATCAGTCCCTAAACTTACAAACTACTTATGAACTACCTTAAACTAAAGACGACACAAACATCCATGCTCGAGGGGAAATTCGAGCCCCCGACGGAGAACCGCATCGCCCATCAGAGCATAGGGCCGATGTACCTCGCGAAGAGCTCATGAAGATAAAATCAGAGAGATTAAAGCCCACACAGAGGCATACCGACAATCTTTCTTTCCCCGAACAATACGAGACTGGAATAGTGGAATACGAGAATAGGAGGGAGAACCGATAGTGGTACTGAAAGTACCCTCTGCCGTACACCGTCAGATGGTTTGTGGAGTATGGATATAGATGTAAGGCGATCTCTGTAATATATGTGACGGCAAAATCGCGCGTTCTGTGAAAGGATCAAGTAGTGTATGGTTATTGCTGTGTAAGAAACGTGAGTACCGCCATTTCGTTAGCATCGTTTGTGTGCGCGCGCGCGTGCGTGCGTGTGTATGGGTGTGTTTGGTGTGGGGGAGGGGGGGGGGGAGCTATCTGGTGGGAAGAAATACGAATCCAATCTGATACTGGGCGCAGACGGCCGTGCTGCTTGTATACTCACATATTGGTTGAGCTAAGTTGTAATTTGTGATATGCAACATAAATTTCTAAGTCGATAATATCTGTGAAACATTCACCAGTATTTTTGTTTGCTCAGGACGAATTCTTTTCACACAATAGCATCACCTGTAAAATGCCTCTAGGGGCGTCCAATCTGCTCATTATGTCATTTATGCATACCATTCCAAATTCTGGAAAGAGGTAATATAGGTCAAACAACAGCAAAATATCCGGTAAACATGAGCTCTGAAATGCATACCAATAACGGCTGGGGATATGGCTCATATATGACGGAGCACCAGTGAAATTTCTGCTAAATCCCTAAGAATTTCTCATACGAACATTCAATGAACACTTGATTTGTCGGCGCAGTGAAATACGGTAACTAGCTTATTTTCCCTATTTTAATCCCTCTAAGGCTTGCCTATAAGAACACGTGGCATCTTTGATGTTTAGGCGCCATTAATGATGTACAAACACTATTGCAATGCCTGACAGCGCCTCCATTTTTCCACAGACTGCACGCTTGCCTACGACTTCATACATAAACACGCCTTAGTAACGATGGACACCACACTGTGCGCCTCGGCTTACAAGTGCACGTCGTATATAACAGTAAGCATGCTTCAAATTCTCCCGTTTTGCACTAACACAATCACGTATTCTGATTAGTTTACTGCATTATGTAATTCGTTTACTATAGAAAAGAGTTGGCAAAAGATGTGTTTCGCAGTAGCGAAGATGATAAAGCGCTAATAGCTGTTACGCATGCATTTCACATCGCTTTTGTCGTGGGCGGGGGCACGCTTTAATGAATGCGAACCTCTAGGAGGCGGCGAGCGAGTGGAGGCTGAGGCCGTAGCGCAGACGCATCGATCTGCTCACGTGGCCGCTCGCTCACCCGCACTGCCCGCTATTCCCGTCTCTCACTTAGTCTCCTACTCCGCGTTTTAATTAACAACCGGCGCGGCTTCTCAACACACACAGCAACATATTTTCATTCCGCCTGCTTTTTCCAAAGATTACAAAAAGTGACTAAAAATTTCTGATAGCTTAGTTTAGGACCTTAGGAATGTGAACTATGTATTTCGATATTCGGAGCGCACAGATCCAAGGATACCTACATCTTTTTTTAAGGGAGTACCAAACTAATTCTGGGTAAATAATCACGAGCCTTCGCTCATTTATCGTAGATAATATACGAGAGACTTTTACCCTAATTTAAAAGTTGAAAACTAACATTCACTTTTAACTTCATACAAAAAGCACAATGCAGACTCAGGGAAAGCAACAGGAAAACATGAATTGGGAAAGAAATGAGGCAAGGTTACAGCTAACGAAGAATTTAGAAAGGGAACTCAAGTTAACGGATAAGAAATTAACTTCCAAAGTTGTCCACCGACACTACTTCGCCGAGCGTTCTGCGGCGCGCCACTCACAGTCTGCACGGCCGCTACGGTCGGAAGGTTCGAATTCCCCCCTCTGGCATGGATGTTCGTGTCGTCTTTAGTATAAGGTAGTTCATAAGTAGTTTGTACGTTTAGGTACTGAAGACCCCGCAGTTAAGTCCCTTAAGCTTAACAAACATTTGAACATTTTTGAACACTACTTCCGTCGGAGGTGCGTAAAGATTTAGAAGAGCTGGTGAACAAAATAGAAAGCGTATAGAAAACGGGGTATAAAATATAAACCAAATGTAAAACGGGATAATGGACTGATCAAATTACGAAATGAAGGCAATAAAATCACTACACCAGTATTGTTTTGGTGACAGAAAATAGCGACGGCAGCTGAAGTAAAGCTAATTTAGTTTAATCGGTATATTGAAAGAAAAAAAAAAAAACCTAACTGAAGAAGACCAATGTATTATCATGAAATGTAAGTACGAAGTCTTTCAGGTCTGGAGTACGGCCTCCTGTGGAAATCAAAAGCAGCCGATACACAGTACAATAAATGAGTAGGAAGGTAGAAGGAAGGAGAGCGTTTAACGTCCCCGCGACAGTGTGCTCATCAGGGACATAGCTCAAACACTGATTGTTTTTTAAAGAAGTAATTCGGCCGTACCCTTTCACATAAACCTTCCTGGCATTTTTCTAAAGTAATTCAGGGAAATCAATGAAAAACTAACTCTGGAAGGCCAGAGGGGGGTTTGAAGCTTCAAAATTGAATGCAAAACCAGCAGAATCTGGTGAAAAGTGATACTACAACACAATGTTTAAGTTTAGAAGGGTTGAACGAGTAACGAACAAAGACGTACTGAATTGGCCAGTAAGTGTGTTTCAAATGGACGTACGTTGCAGTAGTTACGCAAACTAGATAATAGGCGGTATGAACTTGTGCTATATTGGAAACTGCTCTATATACAATACTTGGAGATGCTAACACCGTTCGTACAAATTCGTTCCCTGCCCTGAAAATTAATATAGTGTTACTGTAAAATATATACGTACAACTGGCTAGAAAATTAACACACAGGAGGTCTTATACTGGTGACGACGTAGTTATAGAAATTATTATGAAAAAGGAAACGATGGAAAAAATGGAGGGGAAACAGAGAGGGTAAGGCGGGCGAGGTGGGTGCAGCATGTGTAATTGGAGAGTGGGGAGTTTTAATGAGAACGGCTGCTGCGACAACAGCCGGCTAAATGAGCGACCAAATGGCAGCCGGCCTCCAACCCAGCTCCGCCCCCGCAGAAGCAAACAAACTGTCCAGCATCATTTCACTTTTGCAAGCAAGTCTGTACCACAGCGCTAGCTAGAATTTCTTCCCGCTAGCTTTTACGTAAACGTCTATTTACACTAGACGGAATAGGTCAAAACTTTCCGAAATGTATTTGAAATGAGGGCATTCACATAGTTCGTCTAAGGACGGAGATGCGACCGGGCGCCGAAGATTCACCTTTTTGGCCTTTGTTCCATTACTTTACTTTGATTTGGTGACCCATAGCAAATGTTCCATGACGACTTACATTTTTTTCCCATTGAGTGTCGTTCCACAAAGAAGGTTACATACTGCACCTGAAGTCGAAATCATATTTGGGTTCTACAGTACTTGGGCAGAGAATGTAAGAATATCAACTATCAAACAATTTAAACAACCATTTGAAAGTCGGTACTACTGAAGGATAGAAATAGTTATTTGTACCTCATTTCAAAGCAATTTTTCCTAACATTAGCTCAAAATGTTAAAATGTTTGTAATCCTAAAAGATCAAACTTCTGTGGTCATTGGTCTCTAGACTTACGAACTACTAGAATTATTTTACGCTAAGGACAACGCGCGCACGCACGCACTCACGCACGCACACGCGCGCGTGCTCACACACACACACACACACACACACACACACACACACACACACACACACACACACACACACACACACACACACACAACGCGCGCGCGCTTTAAGGACGACTCGAACCTCTGTCAAGAGCGACTGCTCAGTCTTTAGCATCATGTCTTTGGCGACGCGGCTACTTTCGCGCGGCTGGCTAGCTAAAGGAAATGCAAACTGTAAACTCCGTCCTACAGACCACGACAGGCACAAGACGTACCGACCAGTAGCCGTGTCATCCTCCGCCCGAAAGCAGGAGTCGTGGTAGCGCCCCACACTCCGGCAGATGTGTCGGTTTTTGTGCCCAGAGCCGCTACTTCTCCATCAAGTAGCTCACTAATTGACCTCACAAAGGATGAGTGCAACCCAGCTGCCAACAGTGCTTGACAGACCCATCCAAGTTCTAGCCAAAGCAGACAGTGTTTAACTTAGATGATCTACCGTCAACCGATGTATACACTACGGCACGGCGTTGGCATATAGCTGTCTACACCATAACCCTAATAATCTCATAAGAACAAGACCATTCATCTGTCACCGCCATACTCGCCAATTGTGGTCATTAAGGTTTCTGTATAACCGCGATACATCTTTGAACATAATGCGAGGCCAATCGGCAGCAGCGTACGCTTTCCGATAACGGTACAATTCCCAACGCAGCCGTGTCTTTTCCGATGCTACGGCAGTCTACGAACTTCCCTGTAAGTCCCTGGTCCGTCTGCTGGTATTCTCCTAGCAATGGAGCGGGAGTCAAAAGTTTTTCTCGGGCGGCGGGAGCAGATGTGAAACGGCTACGAAGGTGCTTCGTGCACAACACGACTAGAATCTTCCTTGTGGTGGGCAGACTTCGTCGACCGGAATCTTGAGTATCCCTGCCTTCATATTCCCACCCAGTCAAACATAAGACCACTGTCACACTTAAATGCCCCATAAATCGTAATACCGCACAATTCGAACAGCCGACTCACAATAAGGCCCCTTCCAAAGATTGATAACGCTGTCTTGTAACAGTGCGCCACTACTTCGTGTCCTCACAATCATCACTCAGGGTCCGTCGCTGTTCACACCCATTATACAACGTACCACGTTTGGTAACAACACGGAACTCCAATAGCACTAATGCACTCAGGTGACCTATAGACCCGACCTAAGTGTGTGCATGTAATGAAGGTACATTGAGAAGCGATGAAGTCTTCTAAGTATCTGAGCATCAGCGTACCTAGTTATACCAATAGACATGGTACACCCAAGTCAACTGATTGAAGTGGGTTCCTGTAAAAGTACTTCGAAAACAACCCACACTCAATTTAAAGAAACTGCACGGAAGAGCCGGGGAGGGATGGGGGGGGGAGAGAGAGAGAGAGAGAGCGCTGTAAAGACTAAGAGGACGGCGCTACGGTCATCATCATCTACATAAGACAACAGGTGTCTGGCGCGGCTACAATGGCGGGTTATCGCAGCTTAAGTGAATTTGAACGTGGTAGTGTAATCTGCGCACGAGAGATGGGACACATCTCCGAGGTATGGTTTAGGTGGGGATTTCCCCGTACGACCACTACACGACTGCACCGTGAATATCGGAAATCCTGTAAAACATCAAATCTCCGACATCACTGCAGCCGGAAAAAGATCCTGTAACAACTGGACCAACGACCACTGTGACACTGTGACACGTGCAACCCTCCCTAAAATTGGTGCGGATTTCAATACTAGGTCATCAACAAGTGTCAGCGTGCGAACCATTCAACGGAACATCATGAATATAGGCTTTCGGAGCCTAAGGCTCATTCGTGTACCGTTTCTGAATGCACGACACAAATCTTTACGTCCCCGCTGGGCTCATCAAAACCGACGTTGAACAGTTCGATGACTGGAAACATGTCAGTTCCCTCCAGCACTACTTCCGATATTAGTAGAGTCCATGCCACGTCGTGTTGCGGCATTTCTCCGTGCTCGCGAGGACCCTACACGATATAAGAAAGGTGTACCAGTTTATTTGACTCTTCAGTGTATATTAAGCGAGTATGAGACAGAAATGGCTCGAAAAGGAAAGGGCAATACCATATGCTAAGTATTTTCTTGTTTTATGTTAATAAGCCTGCTGAACTAGGTGCAGACGTATTTGAGATTTTAGATACTATGTTTCATGTTCCTGCCTCTAATTGGGTATTAATAAAGGGTTCTCTGAATTCTTTTATCATTTCGGTCTTCTCCGTAATAATCCGTAATGCGTATCTACAGTTCCTTCCGTGTCTTCCTGTAACTCTGCTATGACTGCAGGTCCCAACAGTTTTAAGTCTATTTAGTTTCAACTTTCAGTCCTGTGCCTTCCGTTTTAATTGCCGCATTAATTTTTTTCCAGGACCTAACTGAAAAATACAGGTGCGATGGCTTCGCCTTGACTCATACTTGTTCTGATATATAATTCCATGCATACCGGCACCTTATATTTGACGTCGGCATTTGTCTCTTCTGTAAACATTTTAACCTAATTAATTAACTTCCTTGGTATGCCAAGCTCCCTCAGGATGTACATTTTTAATCTGTGTGCGCCATTATACTCTTAAATAACATACACTGTTGAATTTTTCGTAAGTTATGCAGCGTAAGTAATCGTTACAATTTGTCGTATCAGTGCACACCTTTCCCTTAGGACATGGATTTCTAGTTAAATCTCATCTTAAGCGTATTGCCACTTATGCAGACCTCGACGACCCTCAACAGAACTAAGGCAGGGTTAGTACACTGTCGTTTACACCAGTCAGATTATTCTACGCAGATAATTTTAATTACTCCAGACTACAGCCCAAGTACAGAACTGTCAGAGTCGGTGTAATTAACAGCATTTTGACGAGCTGCCTTACAGAGCAACAGCTGCCTGTTCCTGATAAGAAGTAATTTACTCTTGTGTGATTAATATTCTAGGTTAGAGAAGTTGGAAGAGTAGAGAACGGCACATTTCTTGTATAACACACGAGGGCTGCAGCACGATGGAAGAGGAACTTCTTCGTTGCCATGATCTGTTCATTGCTTCGTACTACCCAGAACTCGTTTACTTTGTGTCAACTGGCAGCTACACCTTCACGCATACTACTTTAAATCACTTAAGCACTATAAACGTTAATATTAAGTCTTTGTAACTTTTTATTTTACAAGTTACATGAACGGTCGCGCGTGTTTCTCACATACGAAACACTTACTACTAGTTTTCTGTTTACACAGCGAGCAGAGGTCAGAAATGAAGTAGGATGGAGACGAAATACTAGGCTAGAATAAATGAGTGCTCCCACTTTCCAAGAAAAGATAAAGAATTATGTAGTTCCGTATCTACACACACACACACACACACACACACACACACACACACACACACATTAACCTGACGCGCGCGCACGCGTGTCAGATCAGTGGGGTTTCAATAGGGTTGTCAGTGCTAACAGACAAGCAAAACTGCTTTCAATAACCGTAGAAATCAATTTGGGACGTAGGTCGAACATATCCATTAGGTCAGTGGGGCGAAATGTGGTGCCAATAGCCGACGGCAGAGGCGACTGACTGTAGTAGCTTTGCTGACAGCACATCGCCATTCCTGGCCCGCCATCACACAGGTTCAGCCCTAGACGTCTGCAAAACCGTGGGTTGGTCAAACGACTGCCTATTTCACTTGTGAAGAGCTGACGGCCGGGTTCGAGTGCGGCGACCCCACGAAGTCAGGGACCACAACTGGTTGTCGACAAAACTGTGTAAGCTAGAGGTGGCTTCACAATGGTGTGGAACTGAACCGATCATTGGCTGGAAACAGTCATGGTTACTTACCCTGAGACCATTTGCAACAATTAATGAACTTCAAGCTCCCTAACATCGATGGACTTTGTATGGTGAAAATGTGCAGTGTTACTGGGCTACAACTGTTGGCGACTGATTTGAAGACCATTTTGGACAATTCCACCGATTTATTTACACACCCAAAGCGTTGAGAATGCCATCGAACTTTCGTGAGACCTACTAGAGAGGTTTCAACACTTTCCCAACTATGGATGGCTATTGAGGCATCATGATGCAATATTCTTGCAGGGGGCTTCCACTGACTTGTTGAATCCATACTGCTTGGAGTTGCTACACTTCACGGGACAAGAGGACAGTCACGACATTGGAAAACAGAAGGTATCCCGTGAATTTTCTAACGGCTGTGTACGGTGGAATAAAGTGATCGCATTATCGTAATGAAGATATATACGAAGCCAACACCGGCCACAGTAGTAAAAGTTTATATGCCAACTAGTTGTGCCGATGATGAGATCAAAGAAATGAATGAGGGGGTAAAGGAAATAATTCAGACAGTTAAGGGAGAAGGAAAAGGAAGGGAAGAAAAAATAGATGAATATTGACTGGGCAAAAGAAATGAATGAAGAAGGCGCCTGGTGGAATTTTGTACGGAAAGTGATTTAATCATAACAAACACCTGGTTTAAGAATCACGGAAGAAGGTTTATACGTGGAAGAGACCAGAAGACACCAGAAGATACCAGATAGATTTTGTAATGTTAGGACATAGAATTCGGAACCAGGATTTTAATAACAGAGGAGGACTCGACAGCTTTGAGAGAGGACCAGAAAGTTAGAAAGATAAGCACTAAAAAAAATCCTTGGATATCACAGGAAATACTGAATTTAATGTATGAAAGAACAGGCAAAATGGACTACAGACGACTAAGAAATGAGACTGACAGGAAGTGAAAAAATGGCTGAACAGGAGTGGGAAGAGAGCAAATGCAAGTCAGTAGAAGAATGTGTAACTAGGGGAAAAATAGATTTTCCTAAATATAAAACACATTTCGAGACAAGAAAAGCAGCTGCATAAATTTCAAGAATTCTGAGCATGCAAGGGAAAGCTGAAAGGTGGAAAGAGTATATTCAGGGCCTCTACGAAGGAAAAGAACATCGAAGCAATGTTGTAGGAAGGAAAGAGGAAGTAGATGATAATGATGATGAAACAGGAGATACTATACTGAGAAAAGGATTAAACATAGCGCTGAAAAACCTAAGTCGAAATAAGGCCACTGGAGTAGACGACATTAGCTCCGAGCTACTGAAGTCTCTGGAAGATACAGCTATGACAAAACTGTTTCACCTGGTGAGTAAGATGTATGAGACAGGCGAAATACCCTCACACTCTAAGAAAAATGTAATAATACCCACTTCAAAGAAAACAGGTGCGGACAGATGAGAAAATTACAGAATCATCAGATTAATAAGTCATGGTTGAAAATTTTTAACAGAAATTATTAACAGAAGTATGGAAAGCCTGATAGATGCTGCCCTCGGGGAAAATCAATTCGGATTCAGGAGAAATGTAGGAACACGGGAGGCAATACTCGCCTTACGACTTATCATATAAGAGAGATTAAGGAAAGGCAAACCCACATTTCTAGTTTTTGTAGATTTGGACAAAGCTGTTGACAATGTTATTGGAATATACTCTTTCAAATTCTGGAGTCAGCAAATATATAGGGAACGGAAAGCCTGAAGGACATGAAAGGGAAGCATTGATTGGGATGGGAGTAAGACAGGGCTGTAGCCTTTCCCCGATGTTGTTAAGTCTGTACATTGAGCAAGCTGTGAAGGGAAGCAAAGAGAAATTTGGAGAAGAAATTGAAGTTCGGGGCGAAGAAATAAAAACATGGCGTTTTGCCGATAACATTGTAATTCTGTCAGGGAAATGAAAGGATCTGGAAAAGCAAATGAACGGAATGGACATTGTGTTGAAATGAGCTATAAGAGGAATATTAACAAGAGCAAAACAACGGTAATGGAATGCAGTGCAAGAACATGAACCTGTTCTGAAGGAATTAAATTAGGCAACGAAACAATAAAGGTGATACATGAGTTTTGTTACTTGGACAGCAAAATAATATGGTCGCAATGCAGATGATATGCAGTGCATAAGGGCTATGGGAAGAAAAGCGTTATTGAAAACGAGAAAAGCGTTATTGAAAACGAGAAGTTTGCTAACATCGAATATCAATTTAAGTGTAAGGAAGACTTTTCTGAAGGCATCTGTGTGGAGTGTTGCCTTGTATGGATGTGAAACATGACAAACAGTTCAGACAGGAAGAGGATAGAGGCTAGAGGCTTTTCAAATGTGGTGCTGCAGAAGAATGCTGAAGATGGGTAATCAAGTAACAAATTAGGAGGTACTGAACATAATTGTGGTAAAAATAAATTTCTGGCATACCTTGCCTAAAATAAGGGATCGAGTGGTATGACACATTCTTAAACATCAAGAAATTGTGAATTTAGCATTGGAGGGACAGTATGTGGAGGTAAAAATGGCGAAGTCAAACCAAGAGACAAATACAGTATGAAGGCTTAAATAGATGTGGGTTGCCGTCTTTATGATGAGATAAAGAGGCTTGCTCAGGATTGACTAGGGTGTAGAGCTGCATGAAACCAGCCTCCGGACTGAAGACAACAACAACAACAACAACAACAACAACAACAACAACAACAAAGTAGTAGTATGTTCTGACAGGTTGCTACCCCATACCCAGTCATAGTATCTCCAAGGAATCCTCGTAAAACCGTACGAAGAACAACATGAGGACGCAGACTGTTTAGAAGTGAGGCTTCGTGTCATGGCACATGTCACTTTAGTCTGCTAATATTGGTGAGGTTTTTCCGTAAATCATCAGATTCATTCGCGAAGGGTAACTCCTCTGAAAATAAGGGATTTTTGCATGCAGCGTTGGGTTGAGCCTTATGACCAGCAGAAGTAACCACGTGACAACTATCGACAGCGTTAAAGCATGAATGGCAGAGGTGTCTCATGCCACAAATGTTTGTAAATCTATCGGACCAAACTTAATGGTCATCAGTCCGTAGCTAACGAAGTAAAACTACGTTAAACTAACCTAAGGACAAACACACGCACCCATGCCCCAGAGAGGACTCGAACCTCCGACGGCGAGCAACCCCGCCCTCCGCGGCGAGACGCCTTAGACCGCTCGGCTACTCCACCGCGGCTCTCATGCCACACCTAACAGTGTAGTGAGACGCTCTTCGTCAGGAGAGCGGACTAGTCTCGTCCTTTACGAAATCTGGAAGCGGAGGACTAAAAAGTAATGTTATCACCTGCTGTCATTAATCGTCGTATATGTTCATTTTGGTCAAAAACTTGTTTCCTTCGTTGTGTTAGTCATGTTCTGCACAACAGATATTTCTAACATCAGAAAACATCAAACACGTTTAGCCACTACTTTCCCGAAGAACAATACACTGCTCCTACTTTATATTAAACTTACAAACAAACTAAGAGTTGCAAAAGCAGTTCGTGTGTTTGCACTATTCTATATCTACGCCTTTTGCGATGTACTTACGTTTAACTAGACATCTGTTTTAACGTGTAGTCCTTTTCCACATGTAAACTTGGTGATAAATCGTATCTTCTTTTATTCCTCTTCCGATATTACCATTAACACACGAATTTTTAACAACGGTATTTTCCACCATGTAACGTATTTTCTTCGTCTCTATGGTACTGATTTACGGACGATGAAAGTTTCCTTGCTATGTAATTCTCGTTGTCTTTACATTAAAATATCTCCCGAAGCCAGGCAAGAGAAAGTTGAAGGCTGGCACCGCAATTGTAGACACACAAGGACGTGGTTTACAAACCAACTTATAATGTACAGGTATAAAGATAAAAACTTAAGTGTTCACTTTTACTCCACAAGCCACTTTACGAAAGCATGGCGGAAGGTATTTCAGAAAGCAATATCATTCCCCCTTTATTCCTAAATACGTCCTTCATGATGTATAATGCCACTGGAGTTTTGGGTTTGAAGAGCAACTCTGTGACGCTCTGGAGCCTAACAAATTGTGGCCAAGCGTATTACTTTTCTTTTATCTCTTCTATTTTACTTTGTATAGATCCCACAGCTAAGGGCAATATTCAAGTATCGGTGTAACCTGTCAAATTTAGGAATTACATTTCCCTACGATTCGTCTAATCATTGACAGTCTGGTGTATGATTTCCCCACCAGAGATTTGATGTGTCGTTCCCATTAAGTTGCGATTCTAGTGCGGCGGCTCAGACTAAAGCCGAACGAGCGAAGACGTCAAAGAGTTGTGCTTTCAGAGTAGAGTGTTCAAGTTCCGTTGTGGAGACTTCCAGCGGAATCTTTCCCAAAGAAGGAAAGAAGACTAGCGTTTAACGTCCTGTCGACATGGCGGCCATTGGAGCGACACCCACGCTCCAATAGTGTTGGCGGGGATTGGGAAGGAAATCGGCCGTGCCCTTTGCCTGGAGTGATTTAGGGGATGTCATAGAAAAACTGTATCAAGATGGTCGGAGGGGGGTTTTAATACGTTGCCGCGATGACGTCAGAGGGGCGCCAGAGCCGACTGCTGTGACCGCCGGCGGCCACACGGCAGCCAACGTGTTAGCGCCGTCATCCCGAAAGCGAGCCCAGTGTGTCTCCAGTGCGCCACCTCCCTCGGTAGCTTTCCTAGTCATTATGAACGAAGCGTGGCTTGTCGTTAGCCCTTTCTCAAACTAGTTGGGCCAATCTGAGTTATAAATTAGATGAAAGAATTGACGACGCTGCGAGTTTTTCAATGACGTCCTACCATCGGTAGGGACTTTATTTAGCATGGAAAGGCCGCTAATATTTCCACAACGGTAATCTCTTCCTGTTATATAATAAGGAGACTGACAGCTAAGATGTTAGTAAACCTAATGACTACGTTGGTAGTGCAAAAGTGCGTAAAGGCTAACGTAGGAGTTATGATCAATAATTTTTCTATAGTGATATTTCAGGAAATTAACCTAGCTATAAGATAATGGTAGAAACTTCTCCACCAATCCAAGTAAAAATGTACGCTTCTTATCAGTTTCCTTCTTTCTGAAAAATGTCACTATACAGTTAAAAAGAAATTGTCTGTGCCTGTTGTTTATGATGCAATAAGCGCACTGCGCGACGTAAAAGATTCATCGTGTTTCACACATTTCGGCTTCCATGAAACGTTCAAATTTCTTAAACTTCCTTTTTAATGTTTCCGTTATTCTCTTGCAGTACGTAATGACGACATGGTAAACCAGAAAGCTTTGGAAACAACCACCATCTAAAACTTAGGTAAAATAAAACACCTAAAGCGATACATACGATAACAGAAACGTTTAAATTCTGAAAGGAGGGTTCAAAGATGTAGTGAAACACGATACTATAATTACAACTTCTTGAAGTATTTAACTTTTATTTGTTTACATACGTTATCTCAAAATAATTTCCTCAGTGGACACGTTGGGACATTTTGTCCTAGAGAAGGTTATTATAACTTTTTTCAACGAATATTTTTCCTTTCCAACTCTCATGCTTTTTGTTAGAAGCTAACTGAACATTAGTAGTTTTAGCCACTTGTTCATATGAGAAAGAAAAGTGTGTGTGTGTTTTCCATATCTCAATCTAAACTAATACTCCGATTTCAACCAAATTTACTACACATATGCCTTACTATCAGACAACAACTGCTGTTGGGTTAAGAACCACATACGGCACATACTTCATGACGAGGCCAACGAGAAAGACAGGCCACGCCACGAATGTCACGTCACGTGACCAGAGTAGACCTGAGCTAGCTGACTGGCTGGCTGGCCACTGTGGCACAGTCCACTATTTCTCAGCAGCCAGCCTGTCAGCTAGCTTGCCCGGCTTAATTTGATCACGTGGCCTACGTGCCGCTGCCTGTCTTCTCGTTAGCTACGATTCAAGAGATTTGACGTCATAAATTGTGTCACCAAAAACTGTTCCACATACGACTCATTAATAGAGACACTCCATTCATCCACTACTTAAGATTGAGAGCACCTAGCGACTTACAACTTTACACATCAAACCTTTGCGGAAGTTTTTCTCGCTGGCATCCCAAACAAAATGGCGAAAGGAAATAATTTTATCGCTTACTACGTTTCCGCTAAAACTACGGCATTAGGCATGACGTTATAATTGATTAATTCTACACTAATAATTTTATTCTCAAGACAGTTTACAGACAATGTAAGATAAAAACAATGGATGAATACACACCCGGCGAACACCGGAAGCTACCGCTAGTTACAAATAAACAATTCAACACGCGCTAAAGGTAAGTGCGAAAACATCTAGTACTACCACACGCAATTGTGAAAGATGAAGACTATCAGCCCTCATTATGAAACCACTCAAAAACTGCTTTGTCAGTGTACAGACATTGTGACGTAGCAATGTCTTGTATAATTTCAAGTTACGTTCTGACTGGAAAGTGTAACAACGAGTTTTTACTTTC
Organism: Locusta migratoria; assembly: GCA_026315105.1. Classification (NCBI taxonomy): domain Eukaryota; kingdom Metazoa; phylum Arthropoda; class Insecta; order Orthoptera; family Acrididae; genus Locusta; species Locusta migratoria. Next base: position 447,623,172 of record CM048755.1, on the reverse strand, counting down.
GTGGCCTATTACGCGGCAACAGTTTGGGTCAGAGGGTGTAGAAATATTAAGCACGTAAAACTGATCTCTAAAATATGCTTTCTCTGGTCATCACTAGCCTCAAAACTTTCATGAACCCGAAGAAGGGAAACGTTAAACACGTGACTTTCTGTCACGCTCAAAAGTTCGTCGCACGGAAGGATTACTGCAATAAATAAACGAAAGAGCGATTCAACGCAAAGACCAGTCTCTTCAATGAACTGTGTTTCGAATAACTTTCTGAATCCCCTCGGAATTAGAGTCACGCGTTTTATGTTTCAAATGTAGAAATGTTTCTAATCTTAAGGTACCAAATTGCTAAGAAACGGTTCCTACATTTACAAACTACTTTAACTTTTACTACGGACACCACATACACCCTGCCCGAAGGGGGACCCGAATCTCCGACGGAAGCGACCGTGCACTCCGCGACGTGGAGCGCCAGGCCACCCGGCATGTTCATCCGCGTGGGATTTAGGCACACAATACACTTGCAAAGAGCGACTTACTACCGCGCCACCAGACAATCAACCGGGAGCGTCTGTAAGCGAAAGAAACCCTCTCAGCTTGCGCAAACAACAAAGAAGTTATTTTCAATTACGAAAACACAAGCACGGAGTGTGTCAAAAACAGCAGTAAGCTACTGACAAGGAGCTCTTACGGTGTCGGCAATTCAGTTAGGGATGGTACTTCGCAGGATAGTCGCGTACCTCAAGGGTGTACACTCATAGTCGTAAAAATGTGCACTGACAAGAAAATTATAAGATAAAAACGTTCTAAAGTCCTAAGCGCATATATACAAGGTGCCTCTGGAAAGTTCGGTGAATGGAATAGTTCACAAACCGCGCTGGCGAGGATGACGTGCGCGCGCACACACATTGAGTGACGTGTCAACAAGCGTCCCTTATCGTGCAGTGAAGCGGTGGTACACGCTGCCACTCTGTTAACAGGGTCAGTGTGAGAACCGTGTCACTGCAACATGGAGCGCACAATGCAGCAACGCGTTAACATCAAGTCCTGTTTCAAATTAGGCAAAACGGCGACGGAGACTGATGCGATGTTAGTGCAGGTGTATGGTGTTGAAGCTGTTAGTAAAAAGTGTGTGTGTGTGTGTGTGTGTGTGTGTGTGTGTGTGTGTGTGTGTGTGTGTGGTAAACGCTTCAGAGGTGGAAGGTGTCGAGAATCAGTCACGTTCGGATAGACCGTCCACAATCAAACAGTCCCAGACAACATCAAACGAGTGCGACGGATGCTGGCGGACGATCGGCGGCTGTCTTTGAGAAGAGCAACACAGCTCTGAAAGGCTTACGCTTCGCAACGGCTGTTGACATCCAACAACGCGTGACCTCAGTGCTTCGAGCTATTCTACAAGAAGCGTTTGCTGACAGTTTACAACAGCTTTACAACCGATGTCAGAAGTGTATTGTAACTAACAGCGATTACTTTCAAGGCCGGTAACGGTATTTTGTTTGTTACACTTGTTTCCTATATTTCCTGAGACCATTCACAGAACTTTTCAGATGCGCTTTTAAGTTACGTATTGTCGGTACGGGATCTACTATAGAAAGGTCAAAATGCGCAGGTGGTGACGTTTCCGCTAGTCATGTAGACGATCAAGGTTCGAAACTACCTTCAGAAAATATTCATCTTCACCTTTATTGTTTTAAAATATGAAGTTTTATTACAAACTGTAATGAAAATAGTATTTAACGCTTTACTCTACCAACAACATTATTGGTTGGTTGGTGGTTTTTTAGAAGGGACTAAACTGCATCTGTTATCAGTCCAACATTGTTGAATAATACCACTACATTTTGAATTATTCTACTTTTTTTAAAAAAAGAGAATACTGCAAGTAAATTTTTAATTAGCTCCAACCGTCATTCCATAAAAAAGCTCACTATGATGTAATAGATAATATTTGATATACTTCATTTACGAATGGTTATAGTTTTTAAAACAAATAATAGAAATGAAATGTTTTCCTCAGATAGGATGTAACCCTGACCGTCTGCGTAACAATCAGGCACGCTACTGCCTGAGCTATTTAGCCGCATTGCTGTACACAACTCACTGACTAGTATACGAGTTCCGCAGCCCTTGACGTATACTACCAACATGCCAAGTCTCATCCCAAACACAATTTCCGAGATCGGATGCTCTCCTTGTGAGTCACTTTTTCCGAGTATTTTACACAGGGTGTCCCACTTGAGCTTTTCATTTCAGATATCTCTCTAACAACAATAAATATTGAAAAACGACTTTCACAGGCATAAAATTAGGGCAGGGGCTTATGAAAGTAAATACTAACAAGGGACAACTTTGATCTCGAACGCTCGGAAACGCACGAAACCATGCTTAGACTAACAGGCCATCATAAAACAATAGTGTGCGTCATTTCCATGACACCGCCACACTTGTCTGCTAGCGCCACTAGATGGTGGCAATGAGTAGCTGCTCCAGTAGCGGGAGTGGTACAGCTGCACCACGTATTTGTCTCTTGGATTGTTCTCAGGCGAGTTTCTGTGCCTACTGTGTGCAGTGCAGTGATACGAGAAGAATGAATCCTACGCATGCGGTGCTAATATTATGGACCAAGTTGCGACGTGCTGAACATAGAAATGAAATCGGGAAGAGGATATACTATGTGATAATGGGGCTTTAGAAAGGTGTGCACATTGTCCTCTCTCACTTCTTTTCAACCACTTCATCGAAATCCCGCATCTGCACTTCCAAGACAAACACTTTCAGGTGTATGAGTTATTTCCTGTATCTCCTAAATGGAGCATAGGCCATCAATTAACTTCCGCCACCGGACTCTATTCTACGCCACTGTCTTGATCTCAGTCCAGGTCTTCCCTCTTCCTCGGTCCCTTCTGCTATTACACCCCATGTATTTCTTGGTCTGCCTCTTCTCCTGCTGTATATGTTTTAATTACTTCAAGCAGATAGTTTTGGCTCTGCTGATTGAATATGAAATGATACGCTGACGCCAGTAAATTACATAAAATTCCTTCCTGTGTTACTGACATCTTTTTGTGTCGCGCGCAAACGTTAACTGAGGTACAACGTAAAGTTTAGCAGCCGCGGTGGAGTAGCCGAGCGGTCTAAAGCGTTTCGCTGCGGAGCGCGCGGTTGCTCGCCGTGGAGGTTCGAGTCCTCCCTGGGGGCATGGTGTGTGTGTGTGTGTGTGTGTGTGTGTGTGTGTGTGTGTGTGTGTGTGTGTGTGTGTGTGTGTGTGTGTTTTTGTCCATAGGTTAGTTTACCTAGGTTTAAGTAGTTTGTAAGCTACGGACTGATGACCACGCTGTTTGGTCCGATAGATTTACAGGCATTTGAACATTTTTGAACGTTTAGCATGGAAATGACGCACACCACTGTCCTGCTTACGATTGCTTGTTATCGCAAACACGGTTTCGTCCGGTTCCGAGCGTTCGAGGTCAAAGGTGTCCCTTGAAAATATTTCTTTATGATTTCGAATCTGTTACAACACAAACTTCTGTTGTTTCAAATGGATAGGCCATGTTATTTCTTATGCAATCAATAGCATGAAAAATCGCAAATATAATGACGGTTATATCGCAATATGTCAATTATATCCCGAGATATTGAGAAGCGAAGTTGGCGCTTGAAATACATGAACCGCACGATGACATGCAGCCTGAAGTTAGGGTTCAGTTTCGGGACGAGCACTATTTGTGCGTTTCTTGTATTTTAAGCGTGAACGTTTCGCTATTTCCCTGTATGTATCTACGGCCGTCATTCTTACTGTTATTTTTAATGCTGCATAAGAAATAATATGGTCTATCCATTTATAACATTAGTTTATGTTGAAAACAATATTTGTTTACGTTATAGAATGTATCATTTACTTTCAAAAGCCCCTGCCGTAAGTTCACGCCTGTGAAAGTCTTATTTCAATACCTACTGTTGTTCTAAAGATATCTAGGGAGAAAACTGGAACACAGAGTATAACAATAGCTATCTGCTACCAGCATAAAATGACCCTAAACGCTTTCCATAATAAACTGTAACCAGGACAGACCAAAACCAATTAATGTATAATGTGGTAATTATTAATGTCATTAAAAATTTTAATTGAACAGTTGTAATAAATGAAACGTTATAAGCGCATGGTAGTTTCAGCTCAATTTTCATTGTATTGCTGCTACTTGAGGTTATACAGGCTCGGACGTCGCACTAATTAGGGGAGATGTGAAGCACCCACTTCATGCTAGGTAACTGCCAGCAGGGGATACTGCTAAAATGACAATACTCCTTTCAACGAGTCGCGCGCCTCTAGTTGCCTCCTCTGAACTACAACCGCCACACGGATATAGGCGCCCCGTGAAACAGTTCCACAACGGGTCTAACAGTCGCGGTCTGGGTCGTCCCGGTAACTGCACTTTTAGGCTGCTACCTATATTTTATGATTGTCACTTTTCCACTTACCTATTGCAAGCCGTAACGCGTGTCTGTATGCACAGCATGTTACTTACGTTTTTTGCTGAGGGTCAACTGACAGCCCTTCACCAAGCGTCAGTCTTGCATTGCGACTTCCCACTACACAACAGTCAACATTAACGGACCTAAAACACTGCCTCAGCTAACTACCGAAATTACGTTCACATCCCTTACAGGCTTGACCGCCACATACACTTCTAAAGCGTTCTGCACAATATTTTTGATTTTATCGATTGCTTCTTAACATTTTTAATCCCAGAGATGAAGGAAGTTGACTGCTCAGGTGATGTTAAAATTTGATTCTTAACACACTTGATAAGCAGAAATATTCTGCATTAGTCTAATCTCTGGGAGAGACATTCAGAAGCTCGTTTACAAGGCTTTGGACTGGTAACAGTAAATGTAAACTTAAGTATGATAAAATCGTATCAACCGCCAACTGTCTAAGCGGCGTGCTGTTCAGCAATGCCTGTAAAAATGGGTCTTGTGTTACCTTGTTTCCATTAATAGAAGTAATTATCTTCTCGGTGTGACACGGAAAATTATTTTGTGATTGATACTATACTTTAAGCAAAAATGTAATAATCCCCATTCCAAAGAAATCAGGCGCAGACAGGTGTAAAAATTACAGAACCATCAGTTTGATAAGTCATGGCTGCAAAATTTTAACACGAATTGTCTACAGGAGAATGGAAAAGATGGTAGAAGCTGACCTCGGGGAAGATCAGTTTGGATTCAGGAGGAACGTAGGAACCCGGGAGGCAATACTCACTTTACGTCTTATCTTAGAAGACAGATTAAGGAAAGGCAAACCTACATTTTTAGCCTTTGTAGATTTGGAGAAAGCATTTGACAATGTTGACTGGAATACACTCTTTCAAATTCTGAAGTCAGCAGGGGTAAAATTCAGGGAAAGGAGAGTTATTTACAATTTGTACAAAAGCCAGACCGCAGTTATTAGACTCGAAGGGCATGAAAGGGAATCATCAGTTGGGAAGGGAGTAAGACAGGGTTGTAGCCTCTCTCCGATGCTATTCAATTTGTACATCGAGCAGGTGGTGAAAGAAAGCAAGGAAAAATTTGGAATAGGGATTAAAGCTCAGGGGGAAGAAATAAAAAACATTGTGTTTTGCTGATGACATTGTAATTCTGTCAGAGACAGCAAAGGACCTGGAAGGGCAGTTGAGTGGAATGGACAGTGTGTTGAAGAGAGCTTATAAAATGAACATTAACAAGAGCCAAACAAAAATAATGGAATGCGGTCTTAGAAAATCAGGTGATGCTGAACGAATTAGATTAGGTAACGAAACAACGAATGTGGTAGATGAGTTTTGTTACTTGGGTAGTAAGATAACATGGAATGGTCGCAGTACAGAGGATATAAAATGCAGAATGGCAATGGGAAGAAAAGCATTTTTGAAAAAGAGAAATTTGCTAACATGGAATATTAATTAAAGTGTAAGGAAGTCTTTTCTGAATGCATTAGTGTGGAGTGTTGCCTTGTACGTGAGTGAAACATGGACGATAGGCAGTGCTGACTGGAAGAGAATAGAGGCTTTTCAAATGTGGTGTTACAGAAGAATGCTGAAGATTAGATGGGTAGATCGCATAACTAATGAAGAGGTACTGAACAGAATTGGTGAGAAAAGGATTTTTGGCATACCCTGACTAAAAGAAGGGATCGCTTGGTAGGACACATTCTTAGACATCGAGGAATCGTAAATTTAGCATTGGAGGGAAGTGTGTGGGGTAAAAACCGCAGAGGGAGACCAAGAGACGCGTATTGTAAGCAGATTCAAGTGGATGTGGGTTGCTGTTCTTATGAGGTGATGAAAAGGATTGCTCAGGATAGAGTAGGGTGGAGAGCTGCATCAAACCAGTCTCCGGACTGAAGACCATAACAACAACAGTTGCTGACATTTGATCCATAAATTATATCTCATATCAAATAGCTGATCTCATCGCTACGATGCTTTCTGTATCGTTGCAATGGAAAACTTTCTTGACACTGACCGACGATAATTTAACACCACAGTTTAGGTTGAAGTAGAGATTTGAGGATATTGCTGACAAATGATGCTACTCAGTAGAGCTGCCCACTTTGATGGAATATTTTCCTTCGTCGTCTGATTGGGAGACCGTTCACTGTCCTTCAATCATACCAACCTACTTGCGATTGAAAACTCTTCCTATCCTCAGTTTTTCAGATATTCTCTGTGACATTCCGTCTGAAAATGGCAAACAGTTTCAAGGCTCGAGCTGAAGCAATTTCCTGAGAGGAAAATCAACTACATTTCTATGCGCTTTCATAGTATTGCCAATTTAAGTAAAAACTTATGTAAATGTCGCTGCGCAGAAAAATTAAAAATGCCAAATTTCAAAACAAAAACTGTGACAACTACAGTAAAATGAAGCTCTATTTATGTTCGACTGAAGAATAATCCTATAGATACGAAAGAAAAGCAAAATATACCTGTCAAGACAATTATAGAAATTAAACTGTAGCGCAATAATGAAGACGATCATTGGCAGTGGGAACCTGGCAAAGACAACAGGCCCCTACACACGTTCCGATTTGTCGGGACCAATTTATCGGCGGTCCGATACATTGGACATGTGGAGCACTTCCCGGAGAACTTTGCTTGTCGGATGGTTGGTTGGGTCTGACCGTCCGACATCCGACGCCCCCACCACTCCACCAGACAAATTGTACCGTGTGTAGCGCTACCCGACCAACTTCCTGCATGCGAAAACGAAAACAGTTCGATAAATAGACACCAGAACAAGGAGGCGCTGCAATCGCTGCGTGCAGTTGGTTGGTAAATGTGTTAGGTTGTTACGAATTTGGTTGGTTCATTGGTCAGTTGGTTGGTCGGACGATAAATCGGAGCGTGTGTAGGGGCCTTATAGCAGACAAAACAGGAGTGGTAGTCCAAGCACCGAAACAGTAGAAACGAAATACTGCTAAGTTTATCTATTTTCGCTGTAATGCTGTACGAAACAGAGCCAACTAAGTAAAAAACAAACAACAGATGATTGCAACCGCAGTTTACAGAGTGCGTGCAAAGTACGGATTCGATACAATGTGATTAAGAACAATTCAAATGACGGTCAAATGTTCAAATGTTTGTTAAGCTTGAGGAACTTAACTGCAGGGTCATCAGTCCCTAAACTTACAAAAAACTTATGAACTACCTTATATTAAAGACGGCACAAACACCCAAGCCCGAGGGGGAACTCTAACTCCCGACCGTAACGTACGAAGGTAACTGGCTTTATTTACAACCGGCGAATTTCGGGGCAACATGTAACTTTAAAACACCGTGATGATCTTCCATTTCTGGCAACTTTCTAATCGTATACGTGAGTATTTTCAAGCTTTGACTGCATATGAACGAAAGGACATGTACACTCGTCGTCAAGGTTCGGTTTGACCAGGTGTGAACGCCACAAGAGAAAAAGGAAGATTAGGGTTTAACGTCCTGTCAACAGAGTCGTCATTAGAAAACGCTGTTGTATCGTGCAATAAGCACATCTGAAGTCGTAACCCCACCGCGCCTACCATCCGAGAAGTAATAGACTGTGGAACACCTACCACAACATCGTTCTGAGACTAGCAGCAGCAGGACTAGCGAGTTACCTCGACAAGTGTAAGCCACACCGAGCACCGTAACAGAAACAACTATGTATGAAGTGGTTGCCTTATCGAGGAATCCTTGACAACGAGCGCGCGCGCGCGCGCGTTTGTGTGTGTGTGTGTGTGTGTGTGTGTGTGTGTGTGTGTGTGTGTGATGCTGAGGTGCTACACTAGTCACTAAGATATTTGGTTTTGTTGTTAGTTTTTTTGGATTTTAAACAACACTCAACAGTCCCCTGTTCCTACGACACCACAGTAAAAAACTGAACACAGTAAAAATCTAACGCTTAGCAGCCAGAGAAGAAATCCACAAGGTGTAGAGAGCGGCAACGAACGCTACAGTGACAACACACAAAAAGGAAACACAGAAGTGTTAAGCAAGCGGTTGACTTCACTAAAGACTACAGAGGGAGAGCATGGCTAGATGTTCACAAGGATAGTAAGGGATAAGCCAGCCCCTCTGTACACACGAAAAACCTCCAGGATAGTCAACACAAAGGTTGGGCAACAGCTTAAAATTGTCAGAGGACTGAGAGATCAGGCTAAGATACCAACCACTAAATAAAATGACAAAAACCACCTGCTCGAATCAAACTTCAAACACAGCCAGCCACGTAAGACATCATTAAAGTGAGCGCAGTAGGCATTTTGGAAGGCTGTCCCCTAGCTCCATCGTCCACTCACTCCCAGTGGCAGTGACTAGGATGTCAAAGGCCAGTTACAACAGTACGAAAGGATACAATTCCCAATCAATTAGTGCAAGCACCCCTTAAAAAAGTACAACTTCATACTGATAGTAAGGCTCATAATGCCAAGTCCTTCATAAATTTACTCCATTTTGTGGTCATTGAAGTAGCTTTTAGCAGGCAGTATACGTTGCCAGTCACAAACTACAAAACCAGAAGAGAGAAAAAACGACGAAATTTGACATAACGGGCATAAAAATTAGCAAGAAAAATATATTGTTAAATTTGTAGCTGATTTGAAGGGCACACAGGGTGAAACTCAAGAATACAATGGCCGTGACGCAGCAGTCACAGTGAGCTTCAATAATGGATACATTCCACGCTAACGCAACTCTGTGCCAGTCAACAGCCTAAATGAAACCCTGCACTGCTGCTGGTAGATGTTTTTTCTTTTCACAAGAACGGATAACATAGCCTTCCCCACAAACACCGCTCAAAAGCGGTTTCAGAATAACAAACACGTTGCATAATCTTTACCAACACAAAGACGATGTTTCTACGTACTTCGTGCTGTTGCATAGAAATTGTAATCCACAGAGAGACGGCTGGCACATCTCATCACACTAGACTGTCATTCGAGAGGACGACGGTTCAAATCCGCGTACGATCATCCTGATTTAGATTTTCCATGAGTTCTCTAAATCGCCCCCAGACAAGGCTGTAAGTTGTCACCACTGTTGTTCATACAATTTATGGATAAAATGTTGAAAACAATGGACTGGCAGGATGAGATTAAAACAAAATAAGCACTCTCGCACATGCAGATGACATAGTTCTGACGGTATATTTGATGGAAAGGTTCAAATCCAATATTTCAGAGCTAAATCAGAGATGTAAAGGCTGTAGTGTGAAGATCAGCATCTCCATAAGGAAAGTAATGTCTGTCGGAAGAAGATTTAAGTAGAATGAGTGCGAAATAGGATGAACAAAGTTAGGACAGGTGGACATTTTCTAGTACTTACGATTTATTTCCTCAGAGGATGGACATACAATGAATCAAGGTGTAGCATGGCTAATGTAGTGACTGCTCAGTTATAATCCACTTTCTTCTTCAAGAAGGAAGTCAGTACCAAGATTAAGTTAGCAGTGCACCGCTGTATTTTGACTAATTCTGTTGTATGGGAGTGAAAGCTGGGTGGATACAGGTTACCTTATTAATAAGGTTGATGTTACGGATATGAAAGCAGCAAGGATGGTTGCAAGTATTAGTAGATAGGCAGTGGCAGTAGTGTGTCCATAATGAGGAAATCAAAGAAAAATTGGGAATGAACACCATAGATGAAGCTGTTAGAGCGAACAGGCCGAGGATGGTGTGATCATGTTACACGCATGTTACCTAAGATACTTACGGGTTCGGCAGTAAATAGGAGTCGAGGTAGACCAAAAATAAAGAACTTGCATTTGGTAAAGAATGATTTTGAAGCAACAGGCTTATCATCATACGATTCTTCAATATTAGCACTGCATAGGAGATCAAAGATAATTTTATTATGCAGACTATGCTCAAGAGTAAACGTTGAAAGGCATAATCTCTGATGATATGTTGAATTGACTTGTAATCTGAAATCTGTCCCTTCTCGCTCTTGTTTAACAGAAAGATCTTCCTATCTTTCGTAGCTTCCTTTATGTACCTTACCTATTTCTCCACGCTACAGCAAAGGTCACGACATTTGCATCCAAGATTTTGAAGGTTCGTCTGAGCCTCTCCTTTAAGCCTTCCACTCGGCTCCAAGCCAGAGGACCGCGATCGGTTCTGGGAAAGATGCAACAAATCGATAGCTCTGCTTCCACCTCGGGAGCGAACTTATCTGCCTTCATAAATTCCGCCAGCCGCCTGTAGATAACGAAAATTGCCTCTGAACACAGGTGGTTGTCGTCACTGGTGCCCACATTAGCAACAATTCGCGAACGGGTGCACCCAGCGCTGTCTACCGCCGCCTCCACAGCTCGGATGAAACCCCCGTAAAGCAAATAGAGTGCACACTGGCTTTCTTTCCCGACCTTGCTGCTATTTCCCTAAGGGGCTCCATCACCTGCCTAACATTAGAGCTCCCAATGACAAGCAAACGCTGGCCGCGGTGGCCGAGGGGATTGAGACGCTCCAGTCACGGTCCGCACGGCCACTACGGTCGGGGGTTCGAATCCCCCCTCGGGCATGGATATTTGTGCCGTCCTTAGTTGTAAGTAGTACATAAGTAGTACATAAGTAGTTTGTAAGTTTAGGGACTGATGACCCCGTAGTTAAGTCCCATAGACTTTACAAACATTTGAACATTTGACAAGCAAACCCACCCTCTAAGGAAGATGAGACATCGTCTAACAGGCGAGGTAGCTCGTGCTGGCTCAGATGTACTATCAGCAGTGGGCAAAACCTCAAACCTGCTACTAGACGTAACCGCCAGAGATCCGCCTACCACGTGTAGCAAAGGCTGAGCAGCCCTCCCATGCGGCGATACAGGCTCCCGAGGTACCACAGCATCCGCCTGGGGGGCCCCACTGCCTCCACAGCCCAGGGCAGCAGCCTCAATCCTCTCCACTATGGCCAATACAGCTACCTGTTTACGGATGGTTGCCAATTCCCCCTGAATCCGTAAACAAAAAGCCAGGGTTTAACGTTCCGTGGACAGCGTAGTCATTAGTCGCAACTAATGCTCGGATTTTTTTGGTAAGGATGGGGAAGGAAATCGATGTACCCTTACAAAAGAGCCATCTCGACATTTGCGTAGAGTGATGTAGGGAAATCACGTAAAACCTAAATGTAGATAGTCAGTGGTGGATTTTAACCAACGTCTTGCCGAATGCCAGTATAATGTATTATCACTTCGTACCTGAATTTACACTAGGAGTTACAAAAATGCTAGATTGAAGCTATTAAAAACGTAAATAAGCAAAACATTTGAGAATGAACTAGGCCTACTACGTAAAACACAGAAAAGGTTAATAGGTTAATTTAGCGGCTTGTTTTTGTGACAAAGGTGGCGGCTGGCACTAAACTAAATACCTGTCCAGTTTGCTTATCATCCTTCCAAATTCAATGTAAATATGAGAATCACTTTTCACGTAATTTACCAAGAAATATTGAACTACTTGGGATAACTAAATCCGATAATCAATGCTGCGTGATTATAACGTAACGTTCTTTCCGTCACTGCACTTGTTATTCCCGTTTACTATATTTACAAAGTGAAGCACCACGGTGATATACATAGAAACACAAAGTAATACAGGATAATTCATAGCTATTTTACAGCATACTACCGCTGAAGCTATCCAAGTGCCTACACTACGATTCAGCTTCATCGCTTATCGCACGTTCATATTCGTACGCTGCGCCCTGTAATGGGGAACTACTACTCTGAGCGACGAAACGGAATATTTAAAAGCAATCCGCGAATCTTAAGTGTGATCGAAAGTGAACCAAGATAGTTTTAGTGTTAGTCACACACCACTTTTGGTTTATTACACGGTACATCGGAAGCCAGTGGCTTTAGATCACTATATCTTAGCACCGCCATATTAAGAATTGCTTTATCACTTCACAATCTGATATTATAAGCCAAGATGATTACTGGCGTGAAAAGCTAATACGGTAATACTTACAGTATCAAACGAGTTTAGTTAACTAAACAGAAATGAATAAATGTTGTAAAATTAGTGCGGGTGTCACAACATGAAACGTCAGTGGGCTTCGGTCCGCATGTAATGAGTAAGTCACAAAAATAAATTTAATTGGTGTATATCGCAGGCGATATGATACGGTACATTCCAAACCTGTTACCCAGTGGTACGATTGCCATCTACCCTGTTAGCTTTTAGTTGCAATGTTTGCAAATCGTATCAGGAGATATCAGTGCCATTAAAAGTTTTAATCACATCTTTGGCTGCTGCTATCATATGACTTAGAGGTTGGTACAAATTTTCAGTCACCAGGAAGCTTTCCAACCACTTTAAGACTAGATTTATCGCTTATCTAAATCACAAATTTTTTATCTTTACATAGCTGTACAATAATTGCTTCACAATGAAGCTACATGACTACGAAACGATCTAGCACCTGTTAGCCATACTTTAGCTCTGGAGAGCACATATTCCTAATTTTAACGGCATTTGTGCCACTTTGAATGCGCAAATCGAAAAGTGGCATGAGAAACATCGTGTTCCATTTTGAGCACCTAGTGTAGCTCTGTGGCAGAGTGGTAGGATGCCAGACTATGAATCTACAGGTAGCGGGTTCAAACCCTGCTCAGTCTTAGGCTTTTTATCCGTCACTACTCACTTCTTTCGCCTGTGACAATTATTTTGATGTGAAAAATGCCGAGGTGCACCACCGTTCGTCGGAACCCACGTTAACCTGCAGTTCCCTCTATAACTGGCAGGGTAAATCAGTTCAAAGATCGGAGGAAGGCTACGACATATCACCTCTAAACAGGACCACGCCTAGTAAAGCAGTGTGGTGTTCAAACCAATCTTCCGATAGTTGACTGGTACCGATTTTACGTATCGTAACAAATAATGATGGTAATGAGCACATGGAAAGGCGATTGCTTATCAGATTGTGCTCATTCATACATGATTACTACGAATTGCATGTCTGCGTAGAAGGGAAGAAAATACTTCAACAAGAAAATGAAAACAGTAAGACTATTTTTAGGTACATATAGCTGACCGAAAATAATGTACTGCATATAAGAGAAAAAACAGGAAATGAAGATAAATCCGTATCGTTTTGAGGTAACTAATACTAACGCACTTCGGGAGAATATATTAGTAAAGCGATTCACTTCTAATAAACAGAGGTGTGGTTTATCCAAACTGTTTTTGTTCGAGCAAGCACCATGCAAAATATCAAATTACAGCACAACTAAAGAGAACATTCTTTAGTTTTCTGTTTTACAAGGAATGGAACGAGGACAACTATGTCTGATACAAAGCAACAGTTCAGCCAAGGAAACAACTGCTGAGTACACCTACATTCACGTGACCACCCTTCAAATAATACTTAAGTACCTGGCAGGGAGTTTAACAAAATGTTCAAATGTTTGTAGAACTTATAGGACTTACCTACGGGGTCATCAGTCCCTAAACTTACAAACTACTTATGAACTAGCTAACACTAAGGACGGCACAAATATCCATGCCCGAGGGGGGATTCGAACCTCCGACCGTAGTGGCCGTGCAGACCGTGGCTGGAGCGCCTCAGTCCCTTCGGCCACCGCGGCCGGCCGGGGGGGGGGGGGGGGAGTTTAACGAACCACATTTAAACTCTCTCCAAGCTCAAATGAGAACACTGAAAACTTTACATGCGAGCTCTGATTCCTCTTATTTCGTTATGCCATTTCCCTCTCTGTAGGTAGACGCCAAAAAAAAAAAAAACTATTTTTGCATTCAAAAGAGAAAAGAAATCCAAACAAATTTCGGATAAAGGTCTTGCCGCAAAGAGAAGCGTGCATGTTTCAATTATTTTCCTCCCCAACTCGTGCATTATTTCTGTGCCCCTCACCCCGCCCTTTTCGTTGCCCTCCGTCAATCCTATTTGGTTAGGCTCAGATATCAAGCAGCAATACTCTAGCAGAGAGCAGGGTAGTGTAGGCGGTCATGTACCGCCCCCATCTGATGCGGGCACCTGGCGCCTTGCACAAATATATATTGCACATTTTGTGAAGTTAACGTCGCGAGCAGCGAAAGGTTGAAATTAGAGGACCATGACATTGTCCTACAATATCATGCAAATTAATACATTGTAATGTGACTCGATACTCGACAATTCTCAAGCGTGCAATCGGCTAACGGAGACCACATAGCTACGCAAATATTATTATTATTTTCACGGTACGTGCATTTCAGAACTCAAATAGAAAACAACAAAGCCATTCGACGCAACTTTAAAATTTCTCGAATAAATAGTTTTTGAAAAGCCTCTAATTGCATGTAATAGACGAGCAGGAGCGAAAATGGACTGTGTGGAAAGCTGCGAGTTTTGTAAGAGCGTGTTCGGGTGACCGAGGCGGTAAAGCTGAATTCTAGTACCTACAAGGTACAAATGTTTTATCTATAGATAAGTGCTCTAGAACAGCCAGAAAGTCAAAAATTTCTATTTCGTAAATAGGCCTAAATGGCCTATTGGTGTCTGTTCTTTCGGACAGAACAGTAAACTTCGTTTACTGTTTGCAAAGATCGCCGTGAATTGTCCATTGTCTTGAAATGTAAAAAGATTGAGGGGTGGATATGTTAACATGCACACCACGATATTTTTAAAGCGTCTCGTAAATACGATCGACAATGAAAGGATTTTGTATTTCCCAGAGTTAATTTGATTTTTCGCTTTTTTGTAAGTGGTGTGTCAGGAAAGTAGATGGTGAGAAATGCAAATCATTTCCAACAACTCTAGTCAGTCAAAGGAAGAGTAAATGCCAGATTCGCGTAGCGGTCAAAACAGGTCATGTGAAACGCCCCTCCCCCCCCCTCTCCCTCTCTGACCCTCTTCGTTCCTTAATATGTAATGCTGTTTACTTTCTGCAGATATACGTAGCAGAAATGAACACAGTCCTCTCGGAGTTACCTGACAACATACCGCGAATTATGCATTACTAATAGTATTTCCTATAAAGAACGGTAATTGTGAGAGTATATCACACTTCTTAAACTGCGATGAAAGACAGTAGAGTAGTATTTGTGAAAAACGATTCGACCATTATAGTATTCTTTTTTACAAGAATACAAGTCCTAACACAGAATCAAATTGTTTCTTCTGAGTAGTTACTCGCAATCTCTGGAGTCACTGAAGTCTTTGCAATATCGTCCTGGGACAACGATCGAGAGAGGGCTGATTTAAAAAAAAAAAAAAAAAAAAAGGAACAGGTACGGTAATTTAACAATGCGTAAAAAATTAAAGTATACGTGAATACGGATCATTCTCTTAAATAAAATTTCTCCAGTTCATTTTCAATACTCAGACTGCTATCAATCATGACTTTTACTCATATGTACCTGAACTGCCATTTCTATTTAACCAGAACAAACAATACAAGTGGAGTATTTCAGGCGCGCTATCAAAGCCCACACAAAAAAAGTGGGAAACTTCTGCCAAGCTTGCGTGACTAAACAAACGTCTGGCATGCGGAAGAACTATTCCTATATACCGGGTGATCAAAAAGTCAGTATAAATTTTAAAACTTAATAAATCACGGAATAATGTAGACAGAGAGGTAAAAATTGACACACATGCTTGGAATGACATGGGGTTCTATTAGAAGAGAAAAAAAAAAAAAAAAAAAAAAAGTTCAAAAAATCTCTTGCGCGCGCGTCGTTTGGTGATGGTCGTGTGCTCAGCTTGGCCACCCATGTCCCCAGACCTCAGTACGTGCGATTATTGGCTTTGGGGTTACCTGAAGTCGCAAGTGTATCGTGATCGACTGACATCTCTAGGGATGCTGAAAGACAACATCCGACGCCAATGCCTCACCATTACTCCGGACATGCTTTACAGTGCTGTTCACAACATTATTCCTCGACTACAGCTATTGTTGAGGAATGATGGTGAACATATTAAGAATTTCCTGTAAATAACATCATATTGGCTTTGTCTTAATTGTTATGTTAATTATTGCTTTTCTGATCAGATGAAGCGCTATCTGTCGGACATTTTTTTTAACTTTCCCACGTCATTCCAAGCATGTGTGTCAATTTTTTACCTCTATCTACATTATTCCGTGATTTATAAAGTTTTCAAATTTATACCGACTTTTTGATTTCCCGGTATTTGTAAGAATGCGTAAATTTGCTTCACTAGTTCCCTTATTTTTTCCTAGGGCTACCTTGTTTTGTGATTTGGTAGAAACATCGTCATTTACGGATGACCCACTGTTTCATTGACATTACATAGCACTTCCGCGAATTTACCGGGTAATATAAACAAAACTCCAACACGTTAAATTATAGTAGACAATTGTCAAACAGATAAAAACCAACACGACAGTCGAGAATGCATTAACCTCTCCGTTCAGACTAAAGCGAAGACAACTGCACCGTGACCGAAACGTCGATTTTTTTATCGTTCTGACAACAGTTATTTTACAACGGACGCGACTCTATGCTCAGTTATTTTAAGCTATTCGGCCGCGGAAGTAGACGCACTTACAAAAAACTAATAGTTACGAACAGTTCTAGGATTCGTGAATTCTGGTAATAAATACGTAAGTTTGGCGGTCTAGCGACGGTAACCTGTGTACTTTGACAGCACTAAATAATGTAGTTGCAGCACGCCTGGAAAGGTGACGCGAAAGCCTAGAAACGTGGTGACTGCACTAGCTGGCAATTACCAAAGCAGTGGTAAGTGTAAAGCAGTGGCTTCCGCTGGTCACACGCGGCACTCGGCACTGCGCGGCGCGGCACTGGAGGCGTAGACGGGCGCGGGCGCGAGCGACTAGCGGCGCGGCGCGCGGCCCGGCAGCTACTGGCCACGCGCGCCGCCAGGGGCGCCACTGCGCCAGCCGCAGCGCCACGCGCACTCAATCACCCGACAGCGACAGCCACAGCAACAGGTGCTAATCGTACGCCGTGTCCTGCCAGTGGGAAGGGGTTAATCAACTGTCCAAACAATTCACCAAACAGAGCGTTTTAACTAAAAAGGGTCAAGCAGTCAACAATCCGAAGATTGGTTTGAACACCACAGTGCTTTACTAGGCATGGTCCTGTTTGGAGGTGGTGCACGTTGCCTTCCTCAGACCTTCGAACTGACTTACCCAGCCAGTTATAGGGGGAACTACAGTTTAACGTGGGTTCCGAACCACGGTGCCACTCGGTATTTTTCACATGAGCAATACTGCCAGAGGTGAATGAAGTGGAAAGTGACAGATAAAAAATCCTAGGAACTGGCGGGGATCGAACCCGCGACCTTTGGATTTGCAGTCTGGCACTCTACTACTGTGCAACTGAGGCATTTCTTTAAATTTATATAAGGAACACATTACTGGGGCGATCTAGAATTGTTTAATAAGAGGTTTTCAGCCAAGATCGCTTTCTTCTTTTAATTATATGACCGGTTTCGGCGTGCTAGACGCTATCTTCAGACCTAAGACATCAGGTTTTTTTTTTTTCCTTATATATGAGCTGCATTATATATAGCAAAAAATACTGACTTCTATATTTTTATATTTGACAAAGCACCCCATACACTGTGGTGCATAGCATTGTACTTTATACAAAATATTTATGTATGACATGCAGTGTATATGAAATGTTATTTTATGTAATTTTTGTATATACAATATTTAATGGGAAAAAACGATTGTCTCACAGGCAAAGGCCATAGGTAGTAGGTAATCTATTGTACATGTAACATCTCTGTATTTGATTTCCCGCCTAATAGTCAATATTGTGCTTCAGTCAGTACTAAACTTGATTCTGAAGTGCCTCTGACGTAGACCTTGAGAAAGATGGATTCAGTCATTTTATTATTGACATGTAAATTTTATTTGCATGACACATCAATGTGGATGCATACCAATGTGCTATGTTAGAAATTGATGTACAAAATTACGACAGGTATGTAACTATGTAATTGTAGAGAGATAAGATTTTTGCTATATATAATGCAGTTCATATTGTAAAAAAAAAAAAACACCAAACCTTGATGTCTTAGGTCTGAAGATGGCGTCTAGCACGCCAAAACCGGTCATATAATTAAAAGAAGAAAGCGATCTTGGCTGAAAGCCTTATTATTCTTTAAATTTTACTAGGTTGTAAAAATCATTTTCATTGTTTACAACTTTTGTTATTAAACAATTGTCCTGTTATATTCATTGAGCCATTATTTCTTAGTTTCCGCATTCTCATTCTCACGCTTCGGCAGCCTTAAGAGTAAACGCGCGAAATTATTTTACATACCAATATCTGACAAACACGAGCTTCTGTATTAACGCTACCAATAACGACATGAAATGAAAGTGTGTTTGTGGCGTATTTTCCTACCACTTTGCCACGATTTTTTTTCCATCGTCCTTTGCTGCAGTGTTGATAACCGATGACAGTTTCGCCACTATAGCGGCGCGACGTTTCGCTAAGTAGGCAACAAACGGTTACGGTAACGGCAGCAAGAACGACAGAAAATATCGTCACAAAATGTTGAAACAAGCGAAACATCAGCATCTGGTTATAATTTAATGACGACATGCGACAGTTTGTGCCGGAACGGGACTCGATCGTTGATTGGACGCTTTTCGCGAGTGGTCGCGGTCCACCAGGCAATCGGCGCCGCCTCTCGGACCGAGACAATATCTCGAAGACATCTGCAATGAACACTGACACTGCACATCGTACTAAATGAGCCACAGCAAGGCTAGCAAACGTGTGTGTGGTACTTAGGTAGTGGAATGTACGAGCACTCTTGGGCGGCAGACAACGTGTGGCGTATGGAAACACTGGTCTGTCCGGGAGGCGTAATGGTGAACACCATCTGGATGAGAGCCAGAGTCATTTCAAGTTAGTATATGGTACAGCTGAAGCTGATTCATGTTTGCAGCTGAGAATACATTTCTTGTATGTCATTTGACAGCTGTAGTCCCCGTGGATAAATACACTGCTTCCAGCGATGAACATGGACACTGTTTAATCAGGCAAAATTCTTTGTTTTTTCTACCACCGGTGCGGGTCTGATCACCAGATTTGTGCCTTAAGTAGCAGCAAGCGAAAACATATCAAAATACAGAACGCAATAGACTACAGTCAACCAACGGAAAAACGTACCAACATATACCAGGTATTGCATAAAGCAATCTATTCATTCAAAATGTTCAAATGTCGTAAAGTTATGGGACTTCAGCGGTCATCGGTCCCTAAACTTACTACTTAAACTAACTTATCCTAAGAACAACACAAACACCCATGCCAGACTCGAATCTTCGACGTGGAACGGCCGCGCGCACCGTAGCTCTTCCGCCGCGACAATCTATTCACGATTATATATTAGTGGCTAACGTGGACTATTAAGCATACTATACGAGGCGCAAAGAAGGGAGTTGACTTCCAACGACGCCGTTATATAAGATACGGAACACAAGCTCGGATTGTTTTCTGAAGGATGGGGAAGGAAACCGGTCCTGCACTTTGAAAGGAAATACGCTGCCGTTCACCTGGAATGATTTAGGGATGTCACGGAAAATCCAACAGATTAGAAGCGCTTTACTTTGTGTAGCAGGCATTACTCTGGCAATGTTTCGCTGCTGTGGTTGCACTACCGCCGCTTATGCGGCGCAGTCACCCGTCACTGTTCGGCTTGTCTTTTCTGTGCTCAGGCCTGTTTTCCTGTGTGTTGTGTAATGCTTGTTGTTCAAAATGTTCAAATGTTTGTATAGTCTATGGGACTTAACTACGGGGTCATCAGTCCCTAAACTTACAAACTACTTATGAACTAGTACGGCACAAATATCCATACCCGACGGGGGATTCGAACCCCCGACCGTAGTGGCCGTGCAGACCGTTACTGGAGCGCCTCAATCCCCTCGGTCACCGCGGCCGGCGATGCTTGTTGTTCACGTCTTTTATTTTGAAATTAGTGAAGACTCTGCTCCAGCCCCTCCATGGTCGGTGCCTTATTAAAATGTTTACTTTAGACGGTACGATTCTCATACACGTGCGCACTGAAGAAATCTCGCTTTAAATCTTTGGTGACTTTGTTCGTTGATGGTCACTTTTCCTTGTACACAGGAGGAGCATTAGGGAAGCTGAACAGAACGTGTTGTATCTTTGTCCACGACTGATAGACAGCAGACTACAATGCGGAAAGTCTTGCTCAAGAACACCAGATATAGACCTACTGAGTGTTATGGATTGGGGAAGTACTTACTCAAGTTGCAACTGTTGGCTCGGGAGACGGATTTGTGTAAAAACGGGAGATGAAGGTCTTGTCTACACCGACGCAAGAATATTATCATGGCCAAACGAATTTCAATAAGTACTCCCAAATCTTCTGCCCGATGTAGCCGAACGTTACTGTCGCGCATTTTCACATAATACACACGTTAATTGTATTGGCCATATACCTATTATTCCAGACAGTTTCTGTGAACTGTAATACTGTTTGTAGCAATAGATAACTGAACGTGTCGATTACTGCGATAGTTTGTTTTTCCTTTTTCTTAATTTTGATTGCACTACACGTTTCGACACAAAGGCATTTGCGACATTAGCTGCCAGTAGGCGTTGAATTAATTCAATGGGGAAAGTTGCATGTAAACTTGCCGGGCCGGCATTTGTAACCGGGTCGCCTGCTTATTAGGCAGCTGCACCGCCCACTACTCCACCCTGCCAAAATCAACGCCGCACCTGCCATAGACACAAATGTTCAACTTAATCCACAACGCCCTTGCCACATCTAAGGTGAAGGCGGCCAGTGATCCCTTCTTCGGCGCGAATGCACACATGCTCGAACTCTGACTGGTATCGGCGAAATGTCGGTAGTAATGGACAGGGGCACTACGTCAGTGGTGTGTGGCTAAGTCGAAAAGCGTCTTACGGGAGGCGTGGTAGATTATTCCGTGGTGTCCACTGTGACCGAGTGGCGTAGCGGACAGACCAACTGCCTAGTAAGCACGAGACTAGTGGCCCGTCACAAATTGTAAACATTCCCCACTGATTTCTTTTAATGCCCAGTAGCACCTAATGTCGTACATTCCTTAGTGTCTTCTTCACCACTGGGTGGGTACAAGGTCAAAAATGGCGTTCATATTATTTTATCCACCCCCTGTAAATGAAGATTTGTTTCGCTCACCAGATAGCTATCTTTTTTTGCGATCTAGTGTACGAAACACTAGTGGGAACTGGAAATGCTCTCATTGCAGGAAGTCTAACACCCAAACCTTCAGATATCACACTCTCGGATCGGTACCAAACGTTGTATATCGAGAGAATCAGCCGAAACTTCAATATAATTCGTGCTATGTGCTGCCGTCCAGGAGAACGTGCGTAAACTATAATAAGTAACACTTGACCTACGGAGTAGAGGAGAAGCATAACTGCGAGAGCTTATCACGTTGCGCCACCGTGGGCTAGGTGGTAGAGCGTTAGTTCATCGAACAGCTGGTATTAAGTTTAAGCCCCGCCTCGAGCCTTTTTTAACTACAGTACGTTGGAAATTGTTAAAAGTGGCAACGTGTTCCTCACATGTAAAAGGACTGTTTGGATTTATAACAATGTGTTCTCGGCAGTTTGCTCAGTTTGAAAGTAGTAAATCTGTAGCGTTTATTCGTAGTATCAAAAAGTAAATAAACGTAGTCAGAACATACGAATAAAGAAACAACAACTATTGTGAAACCTTCGTTCCTGAATGAACGGCACTGTGCGTCTGTGGTGGTGTTTGTGTACATGCCTGAACGTTATGTACTTACTTTCATTATTACTACTGTTATTAATTTAATTACGCTTATTTTTAACATTACTATTATTTTTATTATTGTTATTACTATTAATACTGCTGTACGTGTGATGCAGTTATTTGTTTATTCGTATGTTATGATTATGTTTGTTTATTCTGTGGAACTAAGAATAAACCCTACAGATGATATGCTACTTTCAAATAAACGAAGCAAGAGCGAACTACCGATAACACATTGCTATAAAATCCAAATAGTCCTACCTTTGAGGAACAAGTGGCCCCTTTTAACAATTTCCAACGTACTGCAGTTTAAAAAAAGAGAAAAAGGCTCGAGGCGGAACTTGGACCTAGGACCCTCTGTTCGACGAACTAACGCTCTACCACCTAGCTCACGGCAGCGCAACGTGATAAACTCTCGCAGTTAAGCTTCCGCTCGACTCCGTAGGTCAGGTGTTCAAAAAAAATGTTGGTAAATCTATCGGACCAAACTGTGTGGTCATCAGTCCGCAGCTTACAAACTACGTAAACTAAAGTAAACTAACCTAAGGACAACAAACACGCCCACGGACGCCACCACGCCCCCCCCCCCCCCCGCACGCGCGCACAATTACTATTTTTCTTTATTTAAATACACAGATTCATGTTCACTCTAATATTTATACTTTTCACATTAGAAAATACCACTCTCTTAATATGTGCCGAAAATTGTTAACAAGAAAACAATCTGACAAGCCAAGAACGCTTCAAAAACGGTTGCGTTAACATGGGCACGAAAATCGATTGTGGAACTGGAAAACCGCTTTATAGAAGCGGATGTCTAGACTCGATTTTGGAGTGTTCACATGACCAACCAAAAGCGGAATTGGGAAATCGGTTTACGAAATCCCGTTTTGGGAGCCCATGTAAACGGAGTGAGTCGTTCATCTGAAGCTGAGGTAAACAGCCCTGCTTACGTGTTCTCAGAGGACGGGGTGGCAAAGAGAGCGCGCGCACACGCGCACACACGCACACACACACACGCGCGCGCACGCGCGCACACGCGCACACGCGCACGCCCACACACAATATATCGATATACAACGTTTGGTGCCGATCTGAGTGACATCTGAATGTTTGGGTGTAAGCTTGACGGTACGGGCGGGACAGACGGTGTCTTCTCTGCACTTATGCCATTTGGAACAAAATACAGGGAATGTAGCGCTTAGTAAAGATGTATTTCACGATTTTAAAAACCTTTGTAAATTAACGGCATCGGCAGTACACGGTACATCTCAATTACTCCCTTACGGCGATTTCAATTTCAACTTGATACTTTTGCCCTCTCCGCCACCCCGTCCTCTGAGAACACGTAAGCAGGGCTGTTTACCTCAGCTTCAGATGAGCGACTCACTCCGTTTACATGGGCTCCCAAAACGGGATTTCGTAAACCGATTTCCCAATTCCGCTTTTGGTTGGTCATGTGAACACTCCAAAATCGATTCTAGACATCCGCTTCTATAAAGCGGTTTTCCAGTTCCACAATCGATTTTCGTGCCCATGTAAACGCAGCCGTTTTTGAAGCGTTCTTGGCTTGTCAGATTGTGTCTTCTTGTTAAGAATTTTCGGCAAATATTAAAAGAGTGATACTTTCTAATGTGAAATAAAAGTATAAATATTAGAGTGAACATGAATCTGTGTATTTAAATAAAGAAAAATAGCAATTGTGCTGACTAAATCAGAAACTGAATCAGCTGTTTTTCAGCCGCCATAATAAGTGTGCTATGAAATCCAAATGTTCAAATGTTCGTAAATCTATCGGACCAAACTGCGTGGTCATTAGTCCGTAGCTTACAAACTACTTAAACCTAGGTAAACTAACCTAAGGACAACACACACCCATGCCCCAGTGAGGACTCGAACCTCCACGGCGAGCAACCGCGCGCTCCGCAGCGAGACTCTTAGACCGCTCGGCTACTCCACCGCTATGAAATTCGATTCAGGCTATGCCATGTAAACACGACAGCGAAAAACGGTTTACGAAGATCGGTTTTCGTCTTCCGGAAGATGTATTAGGACAAGCCTAGCCGCGTGCTCACGCCATAATCTCCACAGCCGAAAGCATAGCTTCAAAATTCTGCAAGCTACATTGCTAACAAGCGAGAAAACCTATTGCTCCATAGTCTAGCTTTTATACCTTTCCTGTTACGAATATTTGCACCGCAAATGATCTTAAACCATCGCCTAGCCTAAAAAAAAGTTACATGTGGACTCGCAAAGTACTTTGTTACCCGAGTAGCTTCTTCCTGAACTATCAAGGGAAGTCCTACAATTTTCCACCTGAAAACGCATGTCCAGAAATCTGTAGCCAAGACCGCTGCTACTATACTACTTCGGCAATACCTGAAAGCAGCATGGATCGCTATGTAACAACACATACAGAGCCTTCTTGCTTCAATGCCAAGTTTACTGTGATGAATTTTTACTCTGTTTAGAAAATGTGGTTTTATTTCTTTATTGCACCTACCTTTCGGTCAGTAGTGCAGCTGCTTTGCTGAAAGTATCTCATCCACTCCAGTGTCTTCGATTTTCTGTTTATTTGCCTTTTACAACTAGGAAGGTTAGGGGTTAGAGTCCTGCCAACATATAGACGTCATTAGAGACGGAAAACAACAAACTTTGATGAATGAATTAAACGGAACCATCTTGTCAGTCCCCTCAAATAATATAGGTAAATTTTTCAAAAATTAAATTAATACATCGGAGTGTTGTCCGTATACCACAGCATTTGGCTTGTAGTGTCGGGGATATCCCCAGAGCTGTTCGGCGGCTGAGTGCTAGCCTTTCGAGTTGCGCCATTTCGACGACTTGCGTGTCGTTGATGATTAATATGATTATTATGAAAGTGATGATGAAGACAAACACGTAACACCCAGTCCCCTGCCGGGAATCGAACCCGGGCCCCTTGCATCGACGGACAGCGACGCTGCCACTGAGCTACAGAGGCGGACAGCATTTGAGCAATATTCTATTTCCTGCTGCGTTTCCTTCCCATGCCAAAATTTACCCAGCTAATAAATGTACGTATGCATTCTTCCAGTAACTAAAATTTCTCTTCCGTTTCTGTGAAATGCGACATAAATGTCGTGATCAAAAATTGTAAAAGTGGAATCAGTGACGGCCGTCCAGTTAAATAACGAAAAAGAAAAAACAAACAAACTTGTCTTTCTTTGGTGTATGGCGTGCTCAATTTATATACCTAAAGTACCTGTTTTCGTGTTTTACTAATATTTCCAGTGGTAATTGCCAATAATTTCTTCGGACAACGCAAAATTACAACAGTAATGCACTGAAAATTTCTATCATTGTACTTACAACGCTGTAATTTACCCACTGATTTCATTCTACCTTATGATTTTTCAGATCACTTGTAAATGAGCACAAATTACCCGAGATACAAGTCCCATAAATGAAAACCCATATAGCAAATGTGCGCTGCATATCTAAAATAACTATGTTCAACTAAATACAATGGCAACTGTCAAATTTCCAAGCGATGAGAATAAATATGTGGGCAATGAATAGAACTAATACACCGAACATAATAATATCGGTCGTCCCTACTGTAATATAGATGGAAAAAGGCAGCAAACGTATTTCACGATCTGTGTACTGTAGCAAATCTATAAAACACACGCTTGCAGCGTTTCCCTGGTAGGCAACTGGATGCAATAAGCATCGGTTTTCAGAGACGAGTTTGGAGGGAGGAATCTGGAATGCCACGCATTGAGCCGACCTCATCCAATATATCTCATAAATCGAGAAATGCCCAGATATTCCACACAAAGGAATATTAAACACGAGTAACACACAGCACCGGTAAAGCGGCCTGTCAGGCGACGCCGACTTTCAATAGGCAGAAACATTTCATATATTAACTTGGCAAAGATTGAAACTTCCAATATGGAACTGTCGTCATCTGTTCCGTGAACTCGAATCGCCGGAGCATCACACGCCGCCGTGCCGAATCCCAAAGATTAAATTCGCTTTCCTGGACAGCAAAATGGAGTAGGAAGGTTCCGTGCAATTACTGGACACCCTACACAATGAAAAAGCTTTGCTAAAAACAAACTATGTTATATTACCATGGGTAAAAAACACCAGT
This sequence comes from Locusta migratoria, assembly GCA_026315105.1. Taxonomy (NCBI): domain Eukaryota; kingdom Metazoa; phylum Arthropoda; class Insecta; order Orthoptera; family Acrididae; genus Locusta; species Locusta migratoria. Next base: position 447,596,797 of record CM048755.1, on the reverse strand, counting down.
GAAGAAACGCTCAGGTACGCAAAGTTTTATGTCGTCATACCACTATGTAGCAAAGAAATTTAACAAGTCTTACTTGTTGCTCATGGATCAAAACAGATTTACATTTTTTATTTTTTATTTTTAGGTTGACGTGAAATGTTTGATTTTAAAAGCTGTAGTGAATTTAGCCAAGAGGGCAGTTTCTGAAAACCTCCGCCCGGTTCGCTGAGATCTCCCAGTCTGATCATTGTTGCGGCCTCACAAGATATTGCACAAATTTAAAAAGAAGATATACAGATACTGGCTGTCCATGGGCAGCACTAGGAACAGTTTTTTTTTATAGCGTTTCATATCTGGTACCGCCCATTCACTCCTTTGAGGACGAGGCCGTAAAACAGTTACTACAGACAATACGGCAGAACACGCAAAATTACTGACGAAAACCAACAGCTATTTGGAAGTTGAATGCTAAGTCGGTTGGAACTCCACTTGTCGCTCATGGAAAAATGTCATTTCCCGTTTGTCTCACTTCACTCGATCGACCGAAGAGAGCACATAAATTCTGAAAAGGCTATGACGGAGACCACGCAGCTTGTGGGGATAGTTGAAAAGATACGCCAAAAAATACATACGTATAAACAACAGCTATATTCCAGTGGGAAAAGTAATGAGCGGTCGGCAGGTCAAAGGGGACGGGTCTACTTTCAAACTGACGCTTAGCGCAAGAAGAAGTGACAGTTTCCAAGAAACTATGGATAAACTAGTAATACGAAAATTAAGCATCTGAACTATCCAGTGGATAAAGTACGCTGACCGGAAGTCCACAAACTAAAAACGAAAGAAGGAAAGAAGGCGGATTAGAGTTTAACGTACCGTCGAAATCGTGGTCATTAGAAACGGCTGGGCATACAGGCAGAACAGAAACTGTCAACACCAGTCAACAGCAGACGTATTTTGGATCTCACAGCCGCGTGTTAAGGACACCCTAGGAATTGCCTTAACCGGCTGCCGCTTGTCTCCGACCACTGATGCGGGATCACACAATGTTACACTGAGAGCCTAAGGGATTACGCTGCTCTTGTGCACAATTTCTCCCTCTTCCTCTGCGGACTTTGTCAAACGAAACAATGACGACGGCACTCGTTTGCATATGCAAGTTCAATATAGTCATAAAAAAATTAAAAACGATACAATGATTACATAGTAAATGCTTCTTCAGTTGAGTGTTTGACGGAACCATTACACCGACAGTATTGTTACCGCCAAACTTCACACTTTAGAAACGAAAAACTGACTTTCATACACCTAAGAAATTGTATCCGTTTATTATCTACATGTTTTTTACTGAAGAAAAGGCTCCCAATTCTAAAATCAACAGCCCCACTGCCAAGTTGTGAATGTTATTTAATATGTGTCTAGAGACTATTAGGAGGTGTCAGGCGGCAATAATAGATGGCCGGCTAAACAAGTGCGCCGCGCGACAGTGAGTGATGCCGCCCCAGTCGCGCCGCCGGTCGATGCCCCGGCCGAGACAGAGCCTCGCCAAAAATCACTACGCCTCTTCTTTATACCTCTGCCTCTCACGCTAACCAATTCCCCTTCTACGGTCGTAAAGCATTTTCTCCAAATGTGTGTATGCGCTAATCTACATCTATAAATGTGAATGCCTGTTCGGTGTACGCTTATCACGTCCGAACGACAAGACGCAGAGACTTTAATATTTTTACAGTTACTAATTTATACCTGAGGAAGGTTTTAGGCATGGTTTTAGAGCGATCTGATAGATATTTAGTAACGTTAAAATTCTTCTGAGCTATTTGCCGCGACATGATGATAAACTCTTTCCAACGTTTCTGATCCGTTGCAGGGAATACTCAACATTCCTGCAACGAATCCGAAACATTGGAAAGATTTTATCATCATGACGCGGCAAATAGTTCAGAAGAATTTTAACGTTAACAATAATGACCGCGAAAGCCTACGTTCGTACAGATATTTAGTAATTTGAAGAATATAACTCGAAATGCGGAACAATTATTACTATTTGAAAATTATATTTACTCTTTGAAAATGGTTTTATTGGTTGCATTGTTGCTTGAATTAATAAAAAGGTGGAGTATTTTGGGATGCAAAGTTATCGGAGTATATAAAATTCTACGTGTGTGTGTGTGTGTGTGTGTGTGTGTGTGTGTGTGTGTGTGTGTGTGTGTGTGAATATTTCGCTCTGCAGCGAAAACTAAAGAACGCAAACGAATGGTCTGTGTGTAATTGTTGTTCGACGTCTCCCGTTGTACACCATAGCAATTCCATACCGATAGCTATAAGGGGGTGGAAGATATGGTGCTTGAAAGTCGTTAAATTATAAAAAAAATTCGGACTGAAGGCCAGCGATGACGTTTACGACTCTATAGCAAGGAGGTTACGTACAGCGAAACGTGATGCCACAGACCATATCTTTGGTCTGTGCGTGCTACTATGTTTTCACCTCTTTCTCTGTAAGGAAATATAAGAAGAAATAAATAAAGCAGTAAAAAAGAAATTTAATACATCTCTTAAAAAAAAACTATTTGACTTTTCGCGCATTACATCAAGTGATCGATCTGTGATATTATTACAATTATTATTGTTGAATTTCCTTTAATCCCTTCAGATATGCCATTTCAGTTCAAAAGATTTCAGTTTCCAGTTCGTCTAGCTTTTGCCATGACAATTAACAAAGCTCAAGGACAATCATTAAACGTCGCAGGAATCCATTTACAGCCCTCATCTTTTTCACATGGTCAATTATACGTCGCTTGCTCAAGAGTGGGCAACCCAAAAAGTCTCTAAATTTACGCTCCAAACAATACTACAAATAACGTAGTTTACTAGAATGCCCTAAAATGAAATTAAAATGAATTTGGACATTAGTCTCACCATACGCGTTGAGATATTGCAACACAGGCTTAAGGAATAATGTACGTATTATTTGTTGTAAATCATTAAGCACTTCACATAATTTTTTTATTCGAATGTTGATTAAAAATGTTTGTTCCTCAAAAAGGTATTTTATTTCATCCTTCGAAACCAGTCTCATAGCACACTACTGAAAGATATATAAACTATCATGATCAACCAACACGCGAGCAGAGCCGCGGGTTTAAGCTAGTAAATACAAATACAGACATGTTCCAACTTAGTTCACTGAGACATCTTCAGTAGTCTTAAATATATTTTTACTCAGATGTAGAACGTTTAAATTCTTTACTGTGCCACTGCATGAAGCACAAAAATTGACGCTACTTCCTTAACGATGTAGATAGCCGTATCGTAGGTGCAACAATAGCGGGGCGACCTCTAAGGAGAAGCCATACAAACGCCTTTTCAGTAGTTACACGGCCAACAATCTGGATGATTGACCGAGCTGGCCTTGTAACATCAGCTAACAAGGCGAAAGCAAGGGGAAACTACCGTTCTTACAGTTCCTGAAGACATACAGTTCTAATTTAGGAATGTAAAATGGTAAGGTCGTGTTGGGTAAAATACTCCGCAAGTTAAATAGTCCTAGATTCGCATCTCCGGACGGGAACTACTCAGGAGGATATCGTCATAATAAAAAACCCTCACAATTCAGTCATTCTACGGATCGGAACTTGGAATGTTCTGTCCATTAATCGGGCAGGTAAGTTACAAAATTTAAATGAATCTCTTGAAGTTAGAAATGATGGGAATTAGTGAAGTTCGGTAGCGGGACTAACAAAATTTATGGTCAAGTGAGTACAGGGTTATCAATACAAAATCAGTTAGTGATAACGCAGGAGTAGGTCTAATAATGAATAAGAAAATATGAATGGGGGTAAGTTACTATGAACAACATAGTGAACGCATTATCGTAGCAAAGATATACACGAATCCAACACTGACAACAGCAGTACAATTTTATATGCCAACTAGCTATGCCGATGAGAAGGTTGAAAAAGAGTGAAGGAAAAAGACTAGGTGAATATGGACTGGGGAAAAGGAATGAAAGAGGACGTCGCCTGGAATAATTTTGCACGGAACAGAATTTAATCGTCACAGACACTAGGTTTAAAAAACACGAAAGAAGGTTGTAAACGTGGCAGAGGCCAGGAGACGCTTCAAGGTACCATATAGATTTTATATTGATAAGACAGTTTTAAACAGTAAGACATATCCAGGGGTAGATATAGGCTATGGCAATAACCTATTGGTTCTGAACTGCATATTAAAACTTATGGCGAAAACGTGAAACACCAAGGAGGTAGAACCTGGATAAAATTCAGAAATCAAAGGTTGTCGAGAGTTACAGTGGGTGCATTAGGGAAGGATTGACCGATACGTGGGGAAATAATGCAGTGGGAGACGGATAGTTTTGACACAAAAAGTTATTAAGGTCGCTGAGGATCATATAGGTAGAAGGACAAGGCGTAATAAATAACCTTGTGTAACACAGGAGACAATGAACGTGACTGATGGAAAGAGGAAATATAAAAATTCAGCAAGTGAAATGAGAGTGACAAGAAGCGCTGAGTGGCTAAACAGGAGTGGTTAGAGAACAAATACAAGTCCTTAGATGAACGTACAACCAGCGGAAAAGATATTAAAAACATTTGGAGACAATAATAGCAGCTGCATATCAAGAGCTCAGATGGAAAACAAGTACTACGCAAAAAAGGGAAATAAGAATGATTGAGCAATACTTTGAGGGCCTATACAAAGAAAATGTAATTTAAGGCAGTAATGTAGAAAAGCGGAAGTAGATGAAGATGAGATACGATGCTGCGAGAAGAATTTGGCAGAGCACTGAAAGATCTGAGTCGAAACAAGACCCCTGGAATACATGACATGCCGTATGAAATGCAGATATCGTTGCGAGAACCAGTCATGAAAAAATTATTGAACCTGGCATGCAAAATATATGAGAAACGGGAAATATCCTCAGACTTCGAGAAGAATATAAGAACTCCAATTCTAGAGAAAGAAAGTGCAGTATGAAAAATTACAGAACCTCAGTTTATAACTCATGGTTGCAAAATACTAACACGAAAAATAGCACGGAAGTGACCGTTCACGCTGTTCCTTTCTGATCGAGCATTTCTATTTACACATACGACTTCTATCGGCCAAATGAGAGGAGGACATTTCACGTTGCTCTGCAACTTTACGCTACGACATTTAATCTACGTCATTTAAACGTGTATCAAGCAACGCACTACCAATACTCCATTCGTACATCACAGGACTGCTGGTGGCTATTAACTTTTAGAGATGCTGTTAAGTTAGTTTGTAAGGAACAGCCTGTATCTATTAGGTCAACATTTATTGTCTGCAGTTTGTAATTTAATGACTGTTATGGGTGTTTTTAGTTTTTATGCTCTATTACAGAAAGCACTGAAGTTTTAACCGTTGAACATAAAACTGAACCAGTGGCTGAGGATGGAGTGAGTCATGGTCCCATCTTATCCCCGTTGTCAGTCAAAGGGTGCACTGAACAAACTGTATAGGCAATTAAGATCGAATTTAGAAAACAGAAATATTTTTTTAAAAATTACTGTATGGAGACGAATTACAGTGATGATAATATCAATATCATCGCCTTAACCACTAGGCTACCTGAACACGACTCCAGGACCGACCCAAACTTCCACATATATATTTATTTATTTATTGTCTATGGGACTTAACTACGGGGTCATCAGTCCCTAAACTTACAAACTACTTATGAACTAACTAATACTAAGGACGGCACAAATATCCATGCCCGAGGGGGGATTCGAACCCCCGACCGTAGTGGCCGTGCAGACCGTGACTGGAGCGCCTTAGTCCCCTCGGCCACCGCGGCCGACAAACTTCCATATCCCACACTTACTACACATGAGTTCCCTGAATTCATCCCATAGCACTCGCAGCTTAATCTGTATTCCCGCACCAGGGAGAATGAAAACAACGAGGCATTAACCTACGCTGTTATCGTCATTGACTCGCTTAGGCATCGTTTTAATTACTTCGTGGTGACGGGTAGCCTAGTGGTTAAGGCGACCGCTCGCGAAAAGCGGGAAAACCGGGTTCGAGTCGCGGCCCGGCACAAATTTTCACATGTCACCATTTGTTAGAACATCCGTACCTTATACAGTGGCGCTAAGACAAATTCGCTATTGTGAAAAAATATTGATTATATATATATATATATATATATATATATATATATATATATATATATATATATTTTTTTTTTTTTTTTTTTTTTTTTTTTTTTGTCAATAAAATTCTCATTCTGTCAGAGATGGCAAAGGAGATCGAAAATCCGCTGAACGGTATAGATACAGCCTTGAAAAGATGTATCGAGTATCAAAAAATAAAATAAGTGCAACTGAATGTTGTCGATTGACATTAAGATGACGCTGTGCCAATTACATTAGAAAAAAGAGATGTTAAAAAACTGGATGAATTTATTACTTGTACGATATTATAACTAATGATAAAACAAAAGTGGATACACAATACAAACCGCGACAGCAAATGGTATTTCTGATAAAGAGAAACTTGTTGACTTGACATTGTTATAAATTTAGACGTTAAGAAGTCATTTTTTTCTTTTTTTCTGGAAGTTGTGTGTGAAGTGAAATCTGGACGAAAAACATTTCAAACAAATTGAGACCAGAGGTTCCAAAGAAACTGTATATAAAATCTGGCAATGTTTTTTTTTTGGGGGGGGGGGGGGGGCAGCGGTAAAAAACTAAAGCGACCAGAAGCACGACAGCGGCAATCGCGTGCACCCGGACAGCCCAGTATCAGCCCACTCTGCATCTTAATGCCCCACAAAGCTGAATATCTATTTGGCCAGCCAGCTAAAAGGATTCTCACAATGTGGCTCCTCTTAAATTCGGTCAGGTATGGATAACGTTGTATCAGAAAAGTAAGCGGCATCCTCGTGTCATTTACAGTGATCTCTTAACTGGCGCTGTCCACGCCTTTATATCCTACAAATCCTGCTAACAACAAGAAACACAAACAACACTAATCACTAATGTCGGTAGTTATACATGTAACAGAAAATGCAACTCTGACAAATTTATACGTGTACGAAGTAATAGTGACCTACCACTTGACGTGGAGCTGTAAGTAGACGTGTGACTTATCGACGACGGTCATGCACTTAAAATGCGCGAAACCAAAACCATTTAAACCCTTAGAGGCGCTCAACGATCAATGGACCTTTACATATTGGGAGTTACAAGGCACTTTTCACTTCTTTCACCTCTGGAAATGTTCTTCGTGTGAAAAATGTCGGCTAACACCGTGGTTCGGAATCCAGTTAAACTGTACGTCACCCCATAACTGGCTGGGTAAATCAGTTCAAAGGTAGGAGAAGACAACGGCATATCACCTCCAAACAGGACCATGCCTAGTAAAGCACTGTGGTGTTCAAACCAATCTTAGGACTGTTGACTGCTTTACCTTACAAGGAGAAACAACGGTTCAGGCAAAACTCGACAATGTAACTCGGTAGAAAATATTTAGGAGTGGCACAGATATGTATAGCTAAAATCTGTAACGACGTAATAAGAACTACTAAATAATGAACTCCGCGATCAGACCCATAGTACCGACTGACGCTCTCAGGGTCCCCGTCGGCCTTCCAGACCTGGGTACCGCTACTCTTCCCGCAGCTCTTACATTGCCACCATGAGGCTAAGTGTACGCAATTCTAGTTCTCAAATCAAAAGCCTTGCCGGTATCCGGAACTGAAAACAAGTCAACCATGGCAGTAAGATGCGCTAATAACGCATTCAACAACAAATACAAACAACAAAAAGCGTTTTGGAATATCTGTGTGTGCCATAAACACGACATACGTCGGCACGACTCGAAACAGTGCGTCCTTTCAACCACCATAAAATGAAAACAAACCTGCCTATAGTCACAGCTATCGAAAATACGTTTTGTTGAATGCAGATGAGGCAGTGACATTTGTACCTTCATTCGATATACAGTATACAGTGTAGAATGAGTACAGGGCGTTTGCAGACACTTTATGGCCCTTTTGCGATGGAAAGAAGGACGTCAATGTTTCATCGCATGCGGACGGTTGCTTTATGTCAACGACGACGTTCGTCAGAAGTTTAACACTTGTGAGTCAAATGTTCACATGTTTGTAAAGCTTTATGGGACTTAACTCCGGGGTCATCAGTCCCTAAACTTACAAACTACTTATGAACTTATACTGAAGACAGCACAAATATCCATGCCCGAAGGTGGCATTCGAACCCCCGACGGAAAACGGTCTGGGGCATCACAACAAGGCGCCTCAATGTGCTTGGCCACTCCACCGCTGCTAGTCGTGATGTCGGAACGACCTGGAATCATTTTGAAACTGCAAGTATTGTTATTGACTTACTCCATACTGGTCGCCCTAGGGCAACAACTGAGGCAGACTACGTGTGTGTGTGCGCGCGCGCGCGCGCGCGTGAATTCTCGCCCGAAGGAACCCGCATCAGTCTGCCACCATGACCAATAATGTTTTGTGAGCGCCTCCAGAGCTAAGTGTCCTACCAGACTTCACGAAACAGGTTCCACAAGAACACATTGTATTCTAGACTGCCATGGACAGGCTCGGCGCTTGGATCCAAACATGTTGCACGGTAGAGGTGCGACCAAAATCACCAACAATGGATTGCACAAAATCGGCGATAACTTTACTTCACAGACGAATGTCGCGTATATATGATTCAGATCACCGCCGACAACGTGTGTTAAGGGAACCTGGTAATGCTGCGTGCCAGAGATACACAGTCAATCGAGTACAGCATAGCGACGGATCAATTAAGTTCTGCGCGGTTAGCACGTGGGAGTTTCGAATGCTATTGTTCCTATCAAGGGAAAACTAAAGACTCCACAATACTGTGATAATATCCTGCAACACATCGTTGACCCATTTTATTAGCATTTCGGGAAAGTATTTTAGTTTATGGACAACTCCCGAGTCACTCGTACAGACTTCGTCAACAAAATGTTCAAATGTATGTAAATCTATCGGACTCAACTGCGTGGTCATTAGTCCGTAGCTTACGAACTACTTCAACTAAAGCAAAATAACCTAAGGACAACACAAACACCCATGCCCGATGGGGGACTGTAAACCCCCGACGGCGAACGGCCGCGCGCACCGCAGCACGGCGCCCCAGTACGCACGGCTAATCCGCCGCGGCGATTCGTCAACAATTTCATCAATTGTGCCGGGATTACATGATTCGATTGTCATGCATGTTCCTCCGATATGCATATAATTGAACATGATTGATACATTTTAAAAAGAGCTGTCCCAGCACTTCCTGACCAACCACGAAAGGTACAGGCGTCAAACAGCACTGCCCTTGAAGAAGGCGACAAACCAGGACAGCAGTGGTCAAATGGACTCGTGGGCCGCGCGCTCCATACGATGCTGGCTTGCAGTCATCCATGGGGTCACGCAATTCTGTTGTTAATGAGGTTGCCACACAATGGGCGTACTCAAGGAAAATGATTTTAGGTTTTGTTTGAACACAAAAGAGGTGATCTCACGATGCCGTGAGTAAAGTTGTGGGGCGGCATCGTGAGTCGTGTCGGGATAGCACAGTCGGTAGTGCGCTTGCCCGCGAAAGGCAAAGGTCCCAGGTTCGAGTCCCGGTTCCGGCACACAATTTTAATCTGCCAGGAAGTTTCATATCAGCGCACACTCCGCTGCAGAGTGAAGTTTCATTCTTACTCCTAGATGTATTACTTTATAAAAAGCAATTCATCATAGAATACCAAAGAGCTTTTGTATAGTGTGTGACGCAAAACTTATTTGTGTGCATTATGGTCTGATTAAATAGTAACATAATTATTTGTTCGCGTGGTGGCTGAATCACAGCCGAACTCTGTTACTTCCCAGGTTTGAGAACCACTGTAGAGCTGGTACGATAAGGAACCGTCAATGTAGGAGGGCGACACAGAGTTAAGCCATGTATAATTCGTGCATAACTTCGCGTTGACATCGTGACCAAATTTGAAAGTTAATTAAAAACGTAATTACGGAAAATTATTTCTGGTAGCTCTACTTTATGCGGCGGAAAAAAGCAAAAGCAGTTGACAAGGTAGGAAATAGATAAGGGCAGTCAGCGAGGTATGTGACTGCTGAATACCAGCAGTGAACGACAACGTGTTTCACACATCACGCTACACCCAACTTCGTGCTCAGATCGAAGCCACGCCATCACTGCTGCTTCGGCGATGCCCTGGACTTTTCTGCTCTAGAGGGACGCGTGTAGCAGCTTTAAGCTGAGAATACTCATCACTGGTTGTACAAGCAATAGCGGCCCGTCGTCACCACAAGACCAAGCCCCCCCCCTCCCCCCCCCCCTCTCTCTCTCTCTCTCTCTCTCTCTCTCTCTCTCTCTCTCTCTCTCTCTCTCTCTCTCTCTCTGTGTGTGTGTGTGTGTGTGTGTGTGTGTGTGTGTGTGTGTGTGTGTGTGTGTGTGTGTGTGTGTAATGGGGGGCGAGAAGATGTAAGATACAATCCCCGACTTTCAACACTGGCCGGAGTACATTAAAGGATAAATATCTGCCCACATATCTGTAGCACTTTAGTACATCTTACAGCAGAAAACTTTGGCAACCAACAAGAACACGTTCCACAACTATCAATATTTTTCCCCTAATTGTTTCAGTGTGTTCATCAAGACTACTGAAAGTAACTAACGTGCGGCTGACTACCATTGGAATAATTAATTCGCGAAATCCATTCAGTTAGAGAAGTTCCACTGCCGTCAATACATCACAACAGGCCGTTAAGAAAAACGATGTCTCTTGTCAATCAGCACAACGCAGAATACGGTGGCTGATAGGAAGTAACGAATAATGAATGTGAACTTATTCTTCATACAAGGTAGTTCACACATATCGTATTTATTTCACCCGACAATTTGAAGGCGTCTGAAATAATTAGCAGTGGCTTTTCCTAAGTGTATTTGAGAAACAGAAGAACGACCTCTGGGAAAGGCAATAAAAAAACAAGTAATACCCTTTGTCATATGCCTAGATTTTGTGCCCAAAACATAAGATTAGTAGTTATATTTTTTTTCGTGACTCGTTGTTTGTCCAACATATTTTGAAATTATGGGGAACAAAGTGTTTTCGAAACAAGAATATAAAGATGCTGTACGCTTTTAAACGACGTCATGTTCTTTAAAAGTTTCTCATTAGTATCGTGAAGTGTTTGAAACATAGTTCTGAAATGGGGGATGGGGGGATACATCTGGTACTACAAGCAACAAAACAACAACATACACGTCACTGTACATACGTGATGGTTTCTTATAAAATGCCGTATCCATCAAATTCTTGAAACACTCAAACACTGCAAGATACAATTCATTTAAGAAAGAAACAATGACATTCTTAGAACATTCTGATTGTGCAGAAAAATGTTAAGTGGTCTCGAAAGCTTCTACTGAATTACTAGATGACCAATGCGGCACTAGATTATAGTAAAATAAAAACAATTACTTAAACGTGCGCTTGATCAAACACATCCACATACAAATATCCCACCGAGATACCATCGACTGGATACCGCACTAATTCTTCGCCATTCTCTGATCATATTCCAAATCCATATTGCATAGTGTTTTACAGAGAACACAACAAAGCCAATAAGAATTGCAAATTACTGCAATGTTCTTTACGTCAGTCTGCTGATAGGTCTTTGAGGACAGTCAAACATTGAACAGACTAGTCTCTTAAGGAAAAAAAGCATCTGTGTATGCACAGGTAAAGGTTTTAAAAGAGTGAATCCTACAAAACACAGGTCGGTATTTTCAAACACGGTAGCTTACGAATGTTGGATGCAGGTCAACAGGCATATTTCTTATACTAACACTTTCCGGAAGCAACCTACGCTGTTTCACAGTGAAGTCTTAAACATCCAAGCAAACTGTATAGGTTCTCAGATAGAATGACTCGTTCGAGCATATTTTAAGAGAAATATAGAAAGACGACATGAGTTTAACTTGGCGCCTTCGGGGAAAAAACTCAGCTTTGCCTTATCCTGCATGGCATCTTGCGAATGATGGATAAAGACCAACAGGAAGCTTTCTACATTCCCACGTACCCCGAAATAGCTTTGACAAACGTCCGAGAATAAGAAACATTTCCAGATATGCAAGACTTTTAAAGCAATAGAAACTTGGAATGATCAAATGTAGGAAAGGTGAATGGGAGACTTTGGTTTAAGGGGATGGTTACGGAAAAATGCAACTCATCAGCAAAGGAGATCGCGAACAGAGCGCGCGTGCGGCCCAAACTGGAGTACCGCTCCAGAGTTATGAACTGTCAGAAAGCAACATTTGAAGAAACCCTTACAGCCAACTAAGAACCCTGAAGAGACCAGGAGACACTGGAAGGTACGAGTTTGACTTTATAATGGTAAGAAATAGACTTGGAAATCTGGTTTAAAGCTTCAAGATATATCCAGGGGGCAGATATTGACTGACGTAACATATTGGTTATGAACTGCAGATTAAAACTTAAGAGACTGCAGAAAGGTAGAAAGGTTAGGAGATGGAACCTGGACAAATTGAAAGAACCAGAGGTGGTTGAGAGTCTTAGAGGGGGCGTTAGGCAAGGATTGGCTGAAATGGGGGAAAGTAATACAGTAGAAGAAGAATGGGTAGCTCTGAGAAATAGGGTAGTGAAGGCTGCAGAGGACCATATAGGCAGAAGGACAAGACCTAACAGAAATCCCTGGATAAAACAGGATATACTGAACTTAATTGATGAGAGGAGAAAATATAAAAATTCAGCAAGTGAAACTGGAAAAACGGAGTACAAACGTCTGAAAAATGAGTGACAGGAAGTGCAGACTGGCTAAGCAGGAGTGGGTAGAGGACAAATGCAGAACCGTAGAAGAATGCATAACTATGGGATGGATAGATACCGCCTACAGGAAAGTAAGAGAGATATTTGGAGACAAGAAAAGCAACTGTATGAATATCAAGACTCAGACGGTAGACCAGTACTAAGAAAAGAGGGGAAAGCTGAACTGTGGAAGGAATATATAGAGGGCCTACACAAAGGAAATAAACTTCAAGGCAGTATTCTAGAAACGGAAATGGAGGAAGATAGGAGATATGATACTGCGGGAGGAATTTGACAGCGCTGAAGGATTTGAGTCAAAACAAGGCCGCTGGAGTAGATGATATTTCGTCTAAACTACTGATATCGTTAGGAGAGCCAGTCATAACAAAATTGTTCCACATGATATCCAAAATGTACGAGACTGGGGAAATACCTTCCGACTTCAAGAAGAATATGTAATTCCAACTCCAAAGAAAGCAAGTTCAGACAAATGTGAAAATTACAGAACTGTCAGTTTAATAAGTCATGGTTGCAAAATAATAACGCGAATTATTTACAGACGAATGAAAAAACTTCTGGAATCCGAACTCGTGGAAGATCAGTTTGGATTTAGGAGAAATTTAAGAACACGTGAGGCAATACATTACGACTTATCTTAGAAGATAGGCTAACCTACGTTTTTAGCGTTTATAGATTTGGAGAAAGATTTTGACAATGTCGACTGGAATACACTCTTTCAAATTCTGAAGGTAGCAGGGATAAAATATAGGGAGCGAAGAGTTATATTCAACCTATACAAAAACCCGACAGCAGTTATTAGAGTCGAAGGGCAAGAAAGGGACGCAGAGGTGGGGAAGAGACTAAGACAGGGTTGTAGCCTGTTCAATCTGTACATTGAGCAAGCAGTGAAGGAACGCAAGGAGAAATTTGGAGAGGGAATTAAAGTTCAGGGAGAAGAAATTAAAACTTTGCGGCTTGCCGATGACATAGTAATGCTGTCAGAGACTGCAAAGGATCTGGAAGAGCAATTGAATGGAATGGACAGTGTCTTGAAAGGAAGATATAAGATGAACATTAACAAGAGTAAAACGAGGGTAATGGAATGTAATGTCAGAAATCAGTTGCTGAAGGAATTAGATTAGATAACGAGACAAAAATAGTAGATGAGTTATGTTATTTGGGTAGCAAGATAACTTCTAAGGGCCGAACTAAAGAAGATATAAAATGCAGAATGGCTATGGGAAGAAAAGCGTTTCTAAAGACGCGAAACTTGTTAACATCCACTATTAATTTAAATGTTAGGAAGTCCTTTCTGAAATCATTTGTCTGGAGTGTAGCATTGTATGGGAGTGAAACGTGGACATAAGTAGTTCAGACAAATAGATGATAGAAGCTTTTGAAATGTGGTGTTACAGACGAATGATGAAAATTAGATGGGTAGATCACGTAACTCCGCTTAACCAAATTGGGGAGAAAAGAAGTTTCTGGCATATCCTGACTAAGAGAAGAGAGAGATTGGTTGGCCACATTCTGAGACATCAAGGTATTGTCAACTTAGCATTAGAAGGAAGTGTGTGGAATAGAAATCGTAGAGGGAGACCGAGGGATGCATACAGTAAGCAGATTCAAAAGGATGTAGGTTGCCGAACGTATTCTCGGATGAAGAGATTTGCACAGGACAAGGTAGCGTGGAGAGCTGCATCAAACCAGTCTACGGACTGCAGACCACCATAACAACAACAAGCCTGCTTCCACTTTTTCCCCCGCTCAAATCGATCGGTATGGAAGTGCCAAATAACAGAAAAACTCAGTATTTACTTTGAGAAGAAACTACTGTCGCACAATGGACCAGATATCTACGTATCATCCCGGATAGAACACACAGCTTTTAAGAGTCAACCGTCAAACACAGACGACAAACTTAGAACTCGAAAAATCTACATAAACTTGTTGGCACATCTTCAGGGTCTTGAAATGGGCATGGACTTGTGCTTTATGTCTCGTCTATTCGGTAGCGGAATATTGGGCACTGGTTTGGCTAAAGAGTACCAAGACTAGTTGCATAGATGTCCAACCAAACCTGTGGGCCTTACGACAGGCAAAATTAAGGCGACCCGAATTATTTGCTACTCGCATTAAGCGATATAGCACTTTCAAATCTGTGACAAGAGAAACCACTAATTGTATAGTTATCCTGAATAGAGATCTAACCAACAAAATTGTGAGATGCTAGATTACAATAGAATAGTGATCTAACCGGAGGAACTCACAGCTTTGTGGATGCAGAGCGTAAAAATTCCGTTCCTATGCTATTTTTTGTCACAATGTTGGCAGGAGGTAGTAACAGCGCAAAAGTGATCTATCTGTGAGAAAATGGCGGATGTAGTAAACACTGTTCTCAGTGATAGTGCTGAAAAACAAAGGCCGTAGGAAAAAGATGAACATGGTAGAATGAAGTGGTGATAAAAGGAGAATGTTGAGAAACTCCTGGCACCCATTTAAGACTAGGAAAGGGCATTTTGTTCCCAGAAAATGATCATCACAAGAGATGAGTGCAACAGTGATGTAACCAGTTTCGCGTGTTCTTATTACTTTAATGTGGATAATCGTATCATGGGCCATTGGGTGCAAGTGGTACAGGTCTAATACTGCATTTTGTTAAGTACATAACGAGGTTTTGTATAGTTAGGGTTATTGTTTATTGCTGTTTGTTCCTGTCTCAACCAGTGTAAAGAGATTCCTTCAGATATGGAATGAAAGATGTATCAGAACTTCTACAACCTGTCCTATCACTAACAATCTATGTTTTTAGTAGGATGTATGACATTGGGTGAGATGAAACACAGGCTTACAACTTTTAAATATGAAGTATGCATAAATGGTAAAGCAGATGCGTAAGTAAGAAAACATTATTTGACATATTCTAGCTCTCTTCACGTCGGACGCAGACACTTCAGAAGAAAATCAATCTTGATATTTCTGATAAGAGAGGGACACGTTTCAATCGTCCCGATGCAGTTACCAATGATGTTAAACAACTTTTAAGATATGACATTAAATCTTTGCCTGTGCAGGAACGTCATCGTTCAAGTTCTGAGTCACAGAAGTGTAGTTGAGTCCAGAGCTTTGTGTGGAAAAGCTATACGATGTTTTTATGGAAACCCATCCTGACAAAGTGCTCACGTAGTGCATAGAGATATATGCACGAGTGATTTTAAATCATGTTTCGTTTGTGATGAACTATATATTAAACTTGTGGCAGCTGATAATAAAGAACAGCGGGACATTATTACAACACGCTGTATACTACATCATATGAAGGCAGAAGTTGCATCCGTGCTCTACGAGATGACATTGAGACTGCAAAGAAAACCTCTGAATATGTTGTGTTGCGCATAGACATGCAGCAACTACTTTTTTGTCCCACACTTCATCACTCGTCTGCGTTTTATCAGACAGCTCAGTACTTATAATCAGGGTATCTATAATATGGGAACTGATAGTGCCTCTTTCTTTATCTGGAATGCGTCAGTAGCAAGAAGAGGTTCTGCAGAAGTTGTGTATTCTAAAATACGTGGAACTGCATTTTAAGCCACTCACACAAGGTGAGAAAAAAAGGCTGATAGTTTGGGCCGATGGTTGTGTTGGTGAGAACAATTATTGGAGGTGCTTAGCTCTTTATCACTATCTCATAAGGAAACAATACTTCACAACCATTGGTCAGAAGATCCTGGTAAGCAACCATAGCTTCCTTCCACGCTAGAGGGACTTTGGACTGATAGAAGAGAAATCTACAGTTTATCACCCAAAACAATGGTTGGAAATTCTAGATAATGCTGGTGTTGGATTTTCCGCATATTGCATGGACACACCAGATTTTGTTGGCCTATCAGTGACAGTAAATATGCTGAAAAGGAACGCTAAATTTAAAATTACTTCATGTCATTGGATCCAGTTTTCTGAGGAGGAATCCAACAGAATCAGAAACCGCGTCAGTCACAACATTCTAAAACCTTGGGAACACATGAGATCATGCTGTCCAGCAAGAGAAGTAAACCGCTACAACCATTTCCTAGAGATCTACCTCAACTGTACACGGAAGATTTACCCTTTAAAAAAAGCAAAGAAAGTTGACTTATTAAATATGTACAAGTTCATACCAGTTCAGTATCGCGAATTTTATGTAAACCTCAAAGAAGCATAGTGTAAAGGCTGTCCATAAACATTATATATGTCAGTGCAAAACGTCCTGAATTCAATTTAAAAAATGTATCAGTCCTAGTAAATAGGTTTTTCTTCTATAATGTAACATGTGGTAATTTATAGGTTAGATCATTGTTCCATTTTGTCGGGTTATACTATTTTTCCACTGAAATTTCCTTTCAATTGATTATATTCAGAAATAGAAAGTTACATTTCTTAAAGTTCGATTCATTTATGTTTTGAGCATACGTAAAAGGGTCAAATATATATGTTTAATGTGGCATAATACTTTGAAATGTCAATAGACCTTTTCTCACGTTCACGAAAACCACTCTTAAGTTACATCTCTATTCGGAGTAACTATTCAATTAAGGAACAAAAAATATCGAAAACATTTTTTCTACAAATCCACCAAGACATCACCGACATTGTGGCAACTTCAGTGTACTAAAAACATCCACCCCTTATGAAATAAAAAAGTGGATATCAGTTGTGCGTAACTGACTGCTGGAAACACGAGGGCTGCTAGCGGTCGGTGGATGAATTAATGACACTGTAGCGCAATTTCTCCACGCAGCGGGCGGATACTAAACTGGGACATGTCCCTATCAGAGGACAAAGACAGGCGCGTGAATACCATGTGCAGCTGTCAGCATGCAACAGAGGACCTATGGCCGGGCTCAAAGAATCCATTTGCAGTAATCGGCGAATCGCTCCATATTTGAAAAGGAATGCTCCTATTGAACCTGATGGCAGGGTGAAACACGGCCGAAAGCGGCGTGAGCCAACAATCGGCGGCACAGGAAGTACTTAGAGACCCGGGTTCATTATCACGGATCCGGCGTGCTACTAGTGAGCACAAGCCTCAATAATAGGTGACTAGGGGCCGCGGCGGAGAGGCCTAGCGCATTGAGGCGCTATGCTACGATGTCGTTCCCCGTCGAGGGTTCGAATCCCCCCTCGGGCTTGGATATTTGTGCCGTCCTTACTCTTAGTTAGTTCATAAGTAGTTTGTAAGCTTAGGGACTGATGACCCCGTAGTTAAGTCCCATAAGTTCTACAAACATTTGAACATTTTTTACAAGCATTTGAACATTTGAATAGGTGACAAACGCAAATGAAGCGAAGGAGGCGCCGGCGCGCCCCTGTGCCGACTACCACTGACTTCTGAAACCGACAGTTGGCAGAGGTGTCGAGGAAATTACGTCTGGAATCTCGCTGAGTGGGGTAAAAGTATCTTTTGTGACGAGTGCCGCTTCGAACTGAGCCATTATGACGAGCGGTGATGGGTCTGGAGACTCCCGGAACAGCGGTGGGATACTACCCTGACTTGTCAGCCATGCGACGAAACATCAAAGAAGGATTACATGAAAATAATAATAATAATAATAAAATAAAATCAAGGAGCATTGTTTGGAGTGGCATTTTGTCATCCTCAGGGCCCCTTACAATACAGAAAAACATCCACTTTGACCATCTACTGCGCCATTTCGACAATTTGGCAAGATATCCCTCAGGCGGGCATAAAGAAAACTTAACCAAAGCCAAGTCGAGTAACTACGTACATAAGGACCAGAGGTGGACAACCGCGTTAGTAACTTGCTCAAATTCTGAAGCTCTTTCTCTGAAATAAATTATGCAATTCTTATTTCTCTGTACAAGTAAATTACATCTACTGGTTTCCGTCCCATTCGGATAACTCGCGGTGAGTCTAAGTGCCGGCCGCGGTGGCCGCGGGTCTGAGGCGCTCCAGTCACGGTCTGCACGGCCACTACGGTCGGGGGTTCGAATCCCCCCCTCGGGCATGGATATTTGTGCCGTCCTTAGTATAAGGTAGTTCGTAAGTTGTTTGTAAGTTTAGGGACTGATGACTCCGTAGTTAAGTCCCATAAGCTTAACAAACATTTTTTTGCGTCTTTAAGTGTAGAATTCGAATAAACTGTGGTATATGCGTCGTTTAGTTGTTGTCTAGCCTGTAGATAAAGGAAAAACAATAACTTCTCCAGAGTTCAATGTGGAGCTGCTACACATCCCATTAAACACAGTTGAAAACTGTGTGTCTCGTAATTCCTGGTGGCGCTGTAAAGGCGGTACCATATCCAACTATATAGACATTCGGCTGTAGTGATGATTCCGTATATTTTGTGACTTTATATTCGTATATATTTAACTATATTATCATATTCAACTTTCATTTGAGCTGTTTGATTTGAATAAATGTTTTATATTGTGAACTATTTACAGTTAATAAATCAGTGTAATGTAGTGTGTTACATATGATTAGTACGTCGCCAATCCCTCCATTTGTTATCGCTATCAGATGAATCCTGATGATGCCGATCGTTCCTTATTCAACCAACTTCTTACTTGGCCCACAAGGGTAACCATTCAGCCGTTCTGGTGCTTCAGAAATTCCCTCACAGATATGTGAGAAACGCCTGGAATATCACTTGCCCTGTGTAAAAGAACTGCGTGCGCTACACTGGTACTCTGCCATTCTGTAACCTTCGGCCGTTAGTCGCCTTTGTTCGCAGCGGTGACATTGTCAAGTCGTACTGGCATCGCTCCAATACGTAACGAGCGGGAATGCGAGTAGGTAGCTGTCTGGAGCTAGAAACGGTAGCACGAACGTCAATGTGGCCACTGGTTGCAGAAAAAGCTGCATACGCTGTTGAGAAGACAGTAGTATTAACCCATTTTTGTGAACCGTAATATAAATGACAATCAACAGTCGGCCGTTGTTTTTATCGTGTTGTAAGCAGTGCTTGAGTTTAGAATGCCTATTACTGTTTTTCTGATGTAAGAGCGCTCCCTTCTTGATGTGGCAGGTTTTGCCAGCAGTAAGCAGGAAGAGATCGTGTCTCCTGCTTCCCAATTATTATTCAATGAAGTTTTTGATTTTAAGGCTACTTTTTGGAATCAGAAGTGCAGGATGACAGGAAAAACGGTTATTTAGAAATTCAATACTTTACGGAATAATGTACATAAAGATGTAGAAATTGACAGTGATTCTTGAAGTGACATGGGGTTTTGCTGCAACCAAAACGACTGAGCAAACAGATGGCACTGGACGACAAGTCAGTGACGCGGCGTTAAATACCGCGTAATAAAATGAGCTGTACTTTACGACAAAAGCAACCATAAGCATTACTATCAGGATGGATACTCCGCTATTGCAGTTTTACAGTCGTATAACAATATGCGTTCGAGTAACACCACCGAAAGAGAAGCCGCGGCAATTAGTTTGACACGCAAGAGTGGGCGGCGACCGCGTAGCTAACTGGCTGGCAGCCAAGGCGCAGGCAACTAGGCGCTACTGGCTAGCGCGACCCCCCCCCCCCCCACACACACACACACACACACACTAGACTCTCAACACCGTGTGCTCTACCTCTGGTGTCACCGTACTCGCCCCGTAACCGCTTGTATGTACAGTAGATAAAACAGTTATAAGAAATGGCAATATACTCGCCATGTTCAGACAAATAGGCAGTACATGCGTCTTGTTTGGCTGTAATTTTTCGTACCATAGTCAAAATTGTTGATGTTAGTGTAGGTAAGATGGTCTGTTGAACACCACCGCCTTCGCCAGTCTAGCTAACTTGGCTGCCACTCGGCTACGCGACAGCGGGCCTACCCTGTGTGGCGTCTAACGACATCGCCGCGGCCTTCTTCTTCGATGCTGATCGTTCGAACTGATCCTGCGATCAGTGTCTGCTGAATACAATGATTTCCGATGTGAGCAGACTGTATTATTTTCCATCCAAATATACAGGGTGTTTCACTAAGTGTGTTTGCCTCTGTAGCTTATAAAATAATAGGTGACGGGAAATTTTAATGCGGTAGGTCAACACAAGAAATGTTACACTTTCTGCGGAGCTATGAACATAGTTTATTGTGTATTTTCCAAAGAGTTACAGCACAAGGATATAATTTTTTAAATGGAACAATAGTTTTTTCTATCGTGCATTGGATTCGTTGAAACCAGCTGCGTCCAAATCAATTTAAACTACATTCCTATCACTGTTAGTTTGGAGCTACAAACCTTCAAAGTTTAGGGGGCGGAGACTATGACAGTGTAGCTGACTGCCTGGTGGTCATGAGACAGTGGGCCGTGTCCCAGGGGATAGCCACTCGGCCAGTCAGCTACGCTATCGCAGCCTCCGCCCCCGGAACTTTGAAGGGTTGTAGCTCCCAAACTAACAGTGATAGGAATGTAGTTTAAATTGATTTGGACGCAGCTGGTTTCAACGAATCCAATGCACGATAGAAAAAACTATTGTTCCATTTAAAAAATTATATCTTTGTGCTGTAACTCTTTGGAAAATGATACAATAAACTATATTCATAGCTCCGCAGAAAGTATAACATTTCTTGTGTTGACCCACCGCATTAAAATTTCCCCTCGCCTATTATTTTATGAGTTTCAGAGGCAAACACACTTACTGAAACACCCTGTATATACAATTTTTACAACTTTTGCTCGGCCATTATTTTAAAGTTACAAGTTGGCACCAAAATACAATTCATCGTTGTGGACTCTAGACCAGTTTTTAATTGTTTGTCGGCATGTTATGCTACCCAGAAAAGTCAGCATGATTTCTACTTTTTCAGACAATTTGTGGAGGATGAATTTATAACATTTGGGCAAAAAGCGTGGTGCCTAAACACAAAATGGGCTATCTTATTGATCTTTAAATATAGCGAGGACCTGAGTCACAAATAAATGAAGTGTGCGAGAAAGCTTTACGAAAATGTGCTGCATCTATGGTTCGTATGGCCGATTCACTTTCTGCTGAAGCGTAAATGTTCCCTTCAAGTTTCATTACAACAACCTGTTCACAATAAAAACCTCGTTTCACCTAAATGAACGATGTTATGGTGCAACTCAGATGAGATTTTGATCTCAT
Organism: Locusta migratoria; assembly: GCA_026315105.1. NCBI lineage: Eukaryota > Metazoa > Arthropoda > Insecta > Orthoptera > Acrididae > Locusta > Locusta migratoria. Next base: position 447,574,829 of record CM048755.1, on the reverse strand, counting down.
GAGCAGCACGCGATGGATAGATAATTGTGCAGTAACAACTGCTTCGACCTACTGGGAGAGCCACTGAACCTCGTTAAGAGGACCTATTACTGGAAAGAGCTCGCAGATCGTATATAAGTGGGTGCCGCGAGCAGCCCAGGATTGTCTACGGCAGTTCAGTCTTTATGGCAGAAGATTGTTGCGAATGCAGTGAAATCGAGTGAGACAATAGGTGATGAACATATCCGCAGAATTCACCGCCCTGGACTCTGAAATATTTCGGACTTATGTGGACTGATTTTTGAAACAGTTATCGAAACTCAAATTTTTCAAAATGTTCAAATGTTTGTAAATCTTATGGGACTTAGCGTCTGTGGTTATCAGTCACTAAGCTTACGAACTACTTTAACTTAAAGCTAGAGACTACACAGACACCCATGCCCGAGGGAGGACTCGAACCCCCGATGGCGAGCAACCGCGCGCTCCGCAGCGTGGCGCTTTAGACCGCTCGACCACTCCACCGCAGCAAACAAATATTTCATCGCATTCTGACTTGGGTTTTTGAATAGAACAACGAACTTCAATAGCAATAATTTTAGGAAGTATATCCGATTGCTTAAATATTCATATAGTTATATTGTTAGCAATATTGGGGTTCGAGCTAATCATATCAGACGGAGTCTGACGAATTTATTGGTTCTCGCCAGACAATCATGAAATGGGCAATACATGATTTTAGTATAAACGAAACCCACATGTCTGTTATTTAGTAGATACCGCCCTAGTTAAAAAATCCATGACTTTGAAACACAAAGTTTCGTTTTACAAATAAATGTATACGTGTACAGACAGAAACTAGCCCCTAAGACAAAGTTAAAGGGTCCGTACCGTTACAGTGTGCATAGGACTCCTACCGGTTTTACTTCATCTATTACTATTTTGTTACAAATCGATGTACTGACTCAAATACATAAGTATCTTGGACTTACCGCTGTGCTGTAAGTGTTCCGCGGATGACAACTAAACGGGTCCTGTTTGAAAATGAAATGGCAGCCCAGCCGATTACGCCCATCTGCTGTGCACTAAGGCGGCTGACAGGTTGGTATCTCACCATAGTTCGTGATGTATCAGGATAGGTCTTCGCTGGTTGTCTGGGATCAATTCGAAGCAGGAGTTATTGAACACAAATTCACTCCAGTCTATGAGATTCCTAGCCGAATGTGGTCGATACCAGTTCTAAAGGTTATGTTGCTGTACAGAGCTCAGTTCAATCGTTTGTTTTTGAAACCAAAATAAAGGAAGCTTAGGATTTAACGTCGTTTCCCCTCGTTAAAATATGGGTGTTCAATTTCAATGTTTTGGTTTCATTAAATGAGGTTCTGGTGGGAAGTTTCATAATTTTATTACTTCTGAGAATGATATTTAGTATTCTGAAAAACAAAGTAAAAATGGGGGTACCAGCACAGAATACAAACATCAGCCATATTTTATTCCGTGTGGGCATATAAAAGGAAATTACGGGGATTGTTAGCATGTTTCTTCTGTCACCAGTCGGTTCGAGTAGGACGTTATAATATCATTCAAGTTACTCATTTTAAAGATTAAATCCGTTTCAGCCCTGCAAGAAACAGTGTGTTATAAAGTTGGCACATCGAACTTTAAATCAAATAATCGATAGTTACGACGTTTACGGGAAGTGAACATTAATATACAGTTAGCGTGGGACACGCGAAATAATAATTGTGGGACAGGAAGTAAATTTTATACTGATTCAGCACCCCTTTCATTCACTAAAATTATTTTAAATCAGATTTGAATATACGAGTTATAAACTGAATTTACGTGTGTTGAAGGTTCATTTAAATAATATCTTTGACGTAATGTGAAGTGTGCTGATATGCGATGTGTTAACTACAACGTTCAGGTTTTACTAACTGATTTAGTATTCGAAAGGAAGAATCTGAAAGTTCAATGGGGCTTATAGACATTAAAGCATTTTACCTACGTGTAACAATAGCGCCGAAGTAAGTAGTTTTAGAAACAGCGGAACTGTTGAACAGAGGTAGGCAACGTGTGCATAATCTCTGGAGTCAACAATACCTCCGCCGTCGAGTGAATTAAATAAATTATCTTTTAGTGAGACTCACCTATTAATGCCTTGAGAAAAATCTTCGTGACGTCCCCATCGATGCATGCACCACGAATACACACTTTAAATGCTAGAAGTCGGGCATTGACATGTGTCAAGAGCATTGATGTGTTCCGCTACACCGCCAGGGGGCGCTACAACGTCCCGTCGACAGCTTGGTCATTAGAGACGGAGCTAACGCTGGGAGGTTTGGGTAATCGGCCGTGCCCTTTGAAAGGGACCATCCGGCATTTGCCTTAAGTGATTTAGGGAAATCACGGAAAACCTAAATCTGGATGACCGTAGATGGATTTGAACCACCGTCCTCCCGTCCAGTGCGTTACCACTGCCTTCAGAAACAAGTCAAGCGTCAAAACATGAATGAATACGTTATATCACAGGCAAATTAGAGTTTTTCTGGCCATAAAATAAGCACAAGCCGGAGACAATTTTAATCTGCGTTAGGAATCTCAAGTAAGAATAATTTGAGTTTGCGACAGTTTCTGGCTTGTGCAAACGTTTTGAGGGGGCGAAATACAACGAAATTTTTGACATTTTTGAGCTTGACATGTATACAACGCGAAATTTTTGACATTTTTGAGCTTCACCGTATGTAACACGAAAACGATGCATCCCAAAATTTTTTGTGATTACCAAATTGAAATGGCATAAAATGACGCGTATAACGACCAACTTAGAAGATAAAATCGGTTCAGCCGTTTAACCACAATCGATCGTAAAAAATCGGCATTTTTACCAATTTTATGGAAAAGGGAGTTAGGTCCATGTTCCAATGCCTGTAACTCAAATCGAGTACTCCAAATGCAAAATATCGCGTTTCACAGTTGTAGAAAAGTAATGTATCTTGAAAATCAGTAATCAGTCGCATTAATGTGACATGTTTTCATTCGTCTTTTCCCATAACCGGTTTCGATTCCTTAGCATATCATCATATGGTAAGCCTTATTTTTGCATAACATTTGGTGTACTGTGGGATTGACAGATCTGTGACGCAGAGCAACACTGTGGCGAGAATTAATATCATAATAATACGACTTGAAGTCGCAATTTACAACTGGTATCATCAAAATGTTCAAATGTTTGTAGAGCTTATGGGACTTAACTACGGCGTCATCAGTCCCTAAACTTACAAACTACTTATGAACTAGCTAACACTAAGGACGGTACAAATATCCATGCCCGAGGGGGGGGGGACTCGAACCCCTGACCGTAGTGGCCGCGCAGACCGTGACCGGAGCGCCTCAGTCCCCTCGGCCACCGCGGCCGGCGTCAAATGTTTCCCTCCAGCCTTGAACGGTATGTGAACTTCGTCAAAAAACACACTGGTCAAAACAATTAATGAATAAGTTGAGATATACAAGTTCTGAAATATTGTCATCGGTACAACGGTTCGACGCTTTTCTGTCGGTTCTACGGAGTGGAGACAACATTACGACAACCGAGATAGTGGTAATGAAGAAGTGACTCCAGAGGGGGTTGGTGTTGTGTTAACTCTACCGAACGAATTACACAAGTAGCTGGGTTCAGATTGTATAGTGAACATGTAATACAATGCAACAACAACAACAACAACACAACGTGAGTTAACCGAAGCTATGGCTTCAAAAGCAACAGAATGCTTTAAAGCGGGACAGACACAGGGGGAGATGGCTGCAGCTATTGGAAGTGTCCCAAGAGTGTAATTTCCCAAGACCTGGACCGATTTCAGACAGCAGAAGGCAAGGCCAAGAGCGTACAGGGTAACAAAAGCAAGAGATGACCGTTATCTCCGGTTAACAGCCCATGTAGATTGGAGGCTGTGACGCACCCTGCAGGCAGCAACTAAACGCGCAGTATCAACACAAACAACCACAAAGTGTCTTCGGAAATGTGGCCTCTACGCACGGAGGCCTATGGTGTGTCTCCTTAAAACCACGACACCTTTTAGCCCGCAGAAAGTGGGTGGAGGAATATCAGTATTAGAGTCGTAACGAATGGCGCCGGGTTCTGGTCATAGATTAGTCATCTGTAGACAACGTGGAACTCAGAACAATCCTGCTTACGTACAGGATACACCTTATGATGGTGGACGAATGGTGTGGGCAGGAGTCAGTATTGCCGGACATAAGGACCTCTATGTCGTTCAGAATGGCGCTTTGACTGCTCAGAAATAAAAGAGTCAAGATTCTTAGATCTTTTGTTGCGCTCTACACCTGGTGCCATAGCAGATGGGTTCCCTCTAGTACAGTGTTTTTCAAACTTTTCGAATACGCGACCCCCTTTAAAATAAAAATATTGTGGCAATTGTAACCAATATCTAAATAAAGTAATAACCATATGTATATTGTGTACGATATTTCACCTGATCTACAAATGTTTTGAGCAGTGTACTTTGGTCCAAATGCACTACAGTGTTTGATGGCTACCCTGAGGAGGCAGCTGAGAGAAGCACGAATGCTGGTTAACGTACTCTTAGAGCAACCGCTTTTTCATCCGCAGAATTTTTAATTGATGAAACAGTGTTCCCAACTATGTCAAAAGAACGTTTCGTATGGAATGAGCTTAAAAAGAAGTGTCTCATCTCAATGTTGACAGAAAAATTATGTGATGAAGGGTGTCAGGTCAAGCAGGCCATAGAGAATGCAAACTCGCAAACTCCTTGATTGTTAGCACAGCCGTAGAAAAGTCGAGACAGGGTAGCAACGTTTTCATTGTTGAAGAAGACACTGACTTCATGGCCTTTCCGACATACCACATAGCTCGTAGTAGTGAACGGGAAGGACCTGTCACCAATATATTTCTTATTAAACCTGGAAAAAGCAATGCTCATCCATTTTCACCCCCCCCCCCCCCAACAGTTGTAAGCTCTCTGACCAAGCCTAGAAATGTACGTTATTTCTTCACCTCTTCAGTGACTGACACCACCTCTATTTTTAATTTATTTTTTTGTTTTGTTTTTGACACTGTAAAGAAAATTTATAAAAACTTCGAAAAAGAACGCGAACCTCCAACATGTCACCACAAACTTCATTGATCCGAATATCACTCGTGATGAGGAAGGTGATGCAGGACTGAAGTTCATTGTGTGTTTGCACACGGGAGCAGGTCCATACCTTTGAATAAAAAATCTCTTAGCTTTACAGAGAGCTATTACGAAAATAATGTCTTCAATTTACCATGTTTGGCGCCACTCGCACACACTCCCTAAGGCTGTACTTGCAAGTTTGTATCTGGAGAAACCATCATACGGGTCCACTGAGGTGGGTATAGAAGACCACAAAAGACGGCCTGACCTTTGCAACCAACTTTGCGCTGGTGAGCGCCCCAGTAACTGCTCATCACAGTAACCTGCATGTTCAAAAAGGGTTGTCAGCCAACTTGTTCCTGTATGAAGTGCTCAGCGACGTGGCAATTGCAAGGGGGCTCTCATGCCGTAACTGCCCAACATAAGAGGATGTCTTCTTCGTTTCAAAACAAGCCGACGAAGAAATTGACATCGCCGAGGAAGATATCGACTTACAACCTATAACAGAAGAAGACAGAAGAATTGGAGAAGTTTCCTCCCCGGGAAAATCTTCCCCACAACGCAGAAAAACATAAATTGTGAGTAAATGTAAATACGCAATAATAATAAAAAAATCTTTGTAAAATATTTGTCTCATCAGTTTAATATTGTAACTGAAGTCTACTTCGCCGGCCGCGGTGGCCGAGGTGACTGAGGCGCTCCAGTCACGGTCAGCACGGCCACTACGGTCGGGGGTTCGAATCCCCCCTCGGGCATGGATATTTGTGCCGTCCTAGTTCGTAAGTAGTTCATAAGTAGTTTGTAAGTTTAGGGACTGATGACCCCGTAGTTAAGTCCCATAAGCTTAACAAACAGTTGAACAGTTGAACAGTTGAAGTCTACTTCCTTTAATAAAACCTTTCATTTGGCATGTTATTTTTTATAGTATCATTTTGGACTGGCATAATCAATATCAATACACAGAGGTATTAATACAGATTCATTAAATATAAATGGAGGTAAATTACATTTAAAATGAAATATTTGGACGACTATGTAAGATTTGGAGATCACAAGTAATTTGACTTCGCCCAAAGGTCTTCGCAGGATTTTAGCGCCACGGTTACTTTGACGGTTTTATTGGTACCTATAAATCAGAGGGAGCCCTTTATACGCAGAATCTAATTCTCTGTAACTTTGATACCTGACATTTTGCATTTGGGGTAGCCGTTTTTGAGTTACATGCACGGAAACACGAGCATAACGCAGTTTTCCATGAAGTTGGTAAAAATGCCTATTTTTTACGATCGATTGTGGCTGAACGGATTTTAACTTCTAAGTTGATCATTATATGCGTAGTTTTAAGCTATTTCAATATGGTAATCACAAAAATTTACGTAGGATGCATCGTTTTCAAGTTATAGGTGAAAACTGAAGAGAGTAAAAAAAATTACGTTGTTTTTCGGCCCTCAAAACTTATGCAATAGCCAGAAACCGTCGCAAAGTCAAATTACACTTATTTGGGATGCGTAACGTGGATTGAAATTATTTCCAGGTGATGCTTATTTTTTAGCCAGCAGGCGTTTTAACGGTCTACTTTTCCCGGCTATTAATGGCGTCCGATTTGTCTGTGTGTGTTTTCATGGAGAAAACAGTGAAACCCTCCCCTACTGCGGTCCGGCACTAGGTTTAGCTTCTCATTTAGATCAGAAACCAGTTAAACGACTCCGCTTGGCTGATTTCTGAAGTCTACAGTTCGAACATTTTATAAGTTGTATTTTGTCAGTGGGTACTTGTGCACTTAATCCAGAAAAATTAGTTTACTGTCGCCAATGATTAGTCATTTTAGCGTGTGAAATTAATTCTAGTCTGTTTTCCGCTATTCGCAAGTTTGTAGCTGCTGACTGAAAAGTGTGTTGATAGGAACAACAAGAACCATATATCAACGGGAAATGTCTGCGAGTTCAGAAGACGAACCTCAACATAAACGGAAACGAGCAGTCAACGAACACACGAACATAATCGTATTCGCAATGCATGGCTGAAAAGAGATGTATGTGTTTCTTACTCTGGAATACATGTACCTAAGAAAAATAAGCCCAAGAGTTTCACTTTTAAGTGCAATGAAAAAATGTTATTTAAACATCAACCAGGACGTCATAAATGGAAAGTGAAGATATGTTCTTCTTTTGAAAATAACTCAAGATTCGTATAGTAATACTTTGGATGAGGTCACTGAATTTAAACATGGACGGAGGAAACAAGGTCCAGACCACGAGTTAGGCAATGAAAGTGGTAAACCAACAGAGCTGAGTAGCTGAGTATTCCATCTTTTAAGTAGTAGCGATGGCCTTTTGTAAAAATATTGGTTTGTTATGAAATACTCCAGAAAAAATTAAAGGGAATTTTTTACAATAAAACTGTTTGCTCCACTCCTTTACTGGATAAACCAGTTGAAGGATATTTTTTCCTCGTTCCATTTACATCACTGTTAAAATCCAAAACCTACTTTTTCTCTGATACAATGGCTTGCAATATATACTACTTTCAATGGATGTGGTTTTATTGTACATAGCTTTTGCGTTTTGCGAAAATGGGCAAACGTGGCGCCCGACTGATTTCTAAAATAAGCGATTCAATTGGCCCGTTTTCATTCTATCAACGCCGCGCGGGAGTAGCCGAGCGGTCTGGAGCGCCACGTTGCGGAGGTTCGAATCCTCCCACGGTTATGGATGTTTGTGTTGTCTTCAGTATAAGTTTGTTCATAAGTAGTTTGTAAGTTTAGGGACTGATGAACCCGCAGTTAAGTCCAATAAGCTTAAACATTTGAACTTTTTTATTTCCTATGAACGGTTCTTGTGGTCACGGAAGCTCCAGTTGCTCGCTGGATCGATGATAATGACGAATCCGGTGGCTTAATTCCTGTCTAGCGATTTCTGTCCTCGCATTCTTTTCTCTCTCTATGGCGACAGTTTCCATCTAGAATCTGTGTTCGGCTATCGTTCAACATTCATGATGTATTCTTTCGGGCGTGTCCAAAAAACGACAATATACAGGTTGGTCGGAAATTTCCGTTACAACTTTCTACGACTTGTAGAGTGTAATGAGTACCGACGCATTACAAAAATGTTCAAATGTTTGTTAAGCTTATGGGACTTGACTGAGGGGTCATCAGCCGCTAAACTTACAAACTGCTTACAAACTAACTTATATTAAAGACAGCACAAACATCCATTACCGAGGGGGGATTCGAACCCCCAACGGGGATTCGAACCCCCAACGGCGAACGATCTCGCGCATCGCAGCATAGCGCCTAAATACCAACGTCGTTATACTCATTGTACCTCCGAAGCATGTTCTGGTACACTCTCTCCATCCCATCTGGTATCTCTTCAATGTGTTGTGCGGCGACCAGAACTCGTGCCAACAGATCTTCCTGTTTCTACAGGTGTCTCATAAATGAGGTTCTTCATACGACCCCACAAGAAGTAGTCCATAGGGGTTAAAGCCGGCGATCGTGGCGACTACGCGGTTGGACCACCACGGCCTAGCCATCCTTCACCAAATCGTCTGCTGAGATGTCTCCTGACAGCCACCAATGAAAAGTGACGTGGTGCACCATCATGCTGAAACCACATTTCCTAACGAGACATTCAATGGCATATCTTCCAAAACCGAGTACAATACGTTTCGTAGGAAGACTAAGTGTGTGGGAAGAAGATGTGGTCCAATCACATGACCGTTCACAATACCTGCCCACACGATAATTCCATACCAGAATCGCAATCCATCAACATGCGTGGCATGAGTGTTTTCGTCCGCCCAGACTTGGCTATTTAGAGCATTCAGAACACACTCCCTTATGAACCTACATTCATCTGTGAAGGAACCATGTGCGGAAGGCGACGCGTTGTGGAAAATCTGCTGGACCCATAGCGTGTACCCTTTGCAAATGGTACGGATGTAACTGTTCTTCATGCAGGACGTCCAAGACGGTACATCGGTATCTCCATCTACATACCTACTCAGCAATCCACCATAAGATGCGTGGCGGAGGGTACTCAGTACCACTACTAGGCATTTCCTATTCCACTCCCAAATAGAACGAGGAAAAAAAGAATGCCTATATGCCTCCGTACGAGTCCTAATTTCTCTTACCTTATTTTTGTGATCTTTACGCGAAATGTAAGTAGGCGGCAGCAAGATCGTACTACACTCAGCTTCAAATTCCGGCCCTCTAAATTTACTCAACAGAATTTCTCGAAAAGAACGTCATCTTTCCTCCAGGGTTCCCCATTTGAGTTCCCGGAGCATTTCCGTGATACTCGCGCATTGGTCGCACCTACCAGTAACGAACCTAGTTGCTCGCCTATGAAATGCTTCTATGTCTTCCTTTAAACTGATCTGCTGCGGGTCCCAAACACTTGAGCAATACTTAAGACGTGGTCGAACGAGCTTTTTATACGCGTTCCCCTTTACAGATGAAGTACATCTTCCAAAAATTCTCCCAATAATTCACAGTCGGCTGTCCGCCTTAGAACTGTCCTTACATGTTCGTTCCATTTCATACCGCTCTCCATTCCATACGCCTCGGTATTTGAACGACGCGACTGCATCAAGAAGCTCACTACTAATGCTGTATTCCAACATTATGGGATTGTTTTTCCTAGTCCTACACACCACAACGTCATCAGCAAACAGGCACAAATCATTTATATAGATAGAAAATAATAGCGGTCCTATCACACTCCCCTGGGGCACGCGTGGCGATAAACTCGTCTCCGATGAACACTCGCCGTCGAGAACAACGTACTGCGTTTTATTACTTAGGGCCGGCCGCGGTGGCCGAGGGGACTGAGGCGCTCCAGTCACGGCCTGCACGGCCACTACGGTCGGGGGATCGAATCCCCCCCTCTGGCATGGGTATTTGTGCCGTCCTTAGTCTTAGCTAGTTCATCTAGTCTGTAGTGCGCTTGCCTGCGAAATGCAAAGGTCTCAGGTTCGAGTCCCGGTTTCGGCACACAATTTTAATCTGCCAGGAAGTTTCATATCAGCGCACACTCCGCTGCAGAGTGAAGTTTCATTCTGGAGTTCATAAGTAGTTTGTAAGCTTAGGGACTGATGACCCCGTAGTTAAGTCCCATAAGTTCTACAAACATTTAAACATTTGAATTACTTAGGACGTCTTCCAGCCAGTCACAAATCCGTAAACCTATTCCATATGTATCTTCGTTAGCTGTCTACAGTGTGGCACCGCGCCAAACGCCTTTTTGAAATCGCGTAAAACTCTTCGTCCATGGCTCGCAAGATGTCATTGTGAGAAAAGGGCAAGCTTAGTTTCACATGAACGATGTTTCCTAAACCGGTACTGTGTCTCACGACCATTGCACATGCAATTGTTCGAGAACTCGTTGACGGTGCTACGCAGTACACTCTTCAAATTCCGGAGTGCGGCGTCGCCGTGGAGCACCACAGTCCTGCCTCCTCACGGTGAAGGTACCCGTTGTGACTTGGGCAAACGGTTTGTGCGATGGAGTGTGACGTGGAAAACAGCCGACTAGCAGCTCCTCCGTTACCTCCAGTTTCGCCATAGACAAGGATCATGGCTGTGTATTCCGCAAACGAGTGCTGAACCATGTTTACCCTATCGGTGAAGCACAGGTAAATGACTCGGTCTCAAAGCAAAGAAGACGGTAAGTGACATCTGGTGATCGTTTGTCGTAGTACACGTCATCGTGTCTACCCTGTTGCATACCAGGACAGGGAACTCGGAGACGGTTCTCTGTTCATAAGCAGACGTTTACGAGTGACACATCTGAAGAGAAACTGTCGTAGAAGGGAAACGATACGTTTCCGGACATGGGTTCCTATTCAAAATTTTATGTACTCACTACCCTATACAAGACCTATAAGTTTGTAACGGATTTCCGACCACCCGCGCAAATGCTCATCACGCTCGTACTTTTAAGGGGAAACGACGAAACACCATGAGTAATGAAGAAAATGGACAGGGTTGTGTGGATAAGTTGAAAAATTCCGTCTGACGATAAGCGTGCTAGTGTAATCCGTGCAGTTGTTCTAATGCATCAGTACGTTGCGGCTGGTGCCGTAGATGCTGGGTTCTTGTTGATGTCGACTAATGTATGTATTTGTAATGAAAATGCGTAAGTAATAGCGGAACGATTCAGTATACTTTCCAAATTGATTGCAACAATTTTACTGGGTCACGACTAATTACATTCCTCAAGTAGGAGTGGATGAGATAATCAGTTGTTTTAACACTTGTTTCCGGACGGCATAGTGGTTAGCGTTCCTGCCTGGTGAACAGGAAAATGCTGGTAATACTATGGGACCGAGCTGCTAAGGTCATCGGTCCCAACACTTACAAAATAATTTAACTTATCCTGAGGACAATACAGACATCCGATCTAAGGTGCCTTGCTGCGCTGCACGCGGCTGCTCCTTGTCGGAGTTTCGAGACGTCCCTGGAGCACGCGCGCGTGCGGTTTTGTGTGTGTGTGTGTGTGTGTGTGTGTGTGTGTGTGTGTGTGTGTGATTTATCCTCAGCGTAAGTTACTTTAAGTAGTTTTTTTAAGTCTAGGGACTGATGACCACAGCAGTTTGGTCCGGCACAAATTTTTAATTTTGCCTATTGATATAATTCAATGCCCACTGACAGCTAATGTCTTGTGATGGTTAACCCATTTCTGCCAACGCAGTCAAAGGAAAAGTGCCATTGCTCGTTTTCAAACGTCGAGCGAATCGTCGATTACTCCAACCGGCTTCTCTGAACACATCACGTACTCTTTCTGTCCACGCGTTCATCTGCAAGACGCGCTTATTGCCTACCTGAGTACTGGGAATGAAATCCGTGAAGACTTCATGCCCTCGTATCGCCCACTTGCGCGGTGAAATCGTGCTGCAGCGTCACACATTCACCCGTAGGTCGCGAAGGTTTTTTTTTTTTTTTTTTTCATTCGATGCCTCTACGGATACCAATTTGTGACCAAAATTCGCAACAACTTTGTGATTCGTTGTATTTTTTCCTTCTTCGAGTGAATGTTAAATGTGTAGTATTCAGTTCGGCAGATTAGGAAACTACGTAAACATTGTTGAAAGTATAATTCATCTGATCGTAGCTGATTTCAACTATGTCAGCCACTGCTATGTCTACAATATAGAAAAATACGCTGTAATTAACTCCAGTGCAATGTGACTGTAGAACGTTGTTCATCCATTAACTTTATAAGATTACTACACATCGACAGGTGGACACTGACTACCTCTCGCGAGAGGAGCGGGAAACCTCTACTGCGATCGCTCTGCCATCTACCGATCGATAGTCGCACTGGGCGTTGGCCAGTACGCTGCTGCCGCACGTGGCACTACTCTGAACTACCAAGGAAAACCGCACCCTTCCCATCATACTCAACAAAATTAAATCATTAACCGCAGATCAAACCGTTGCAGCCAATATGCGGTGACATTTCCGAACAGGTTAACAAACGGGACAGGAAAGAAAAAAATCTGATTTTTCATACTGAAAAATGAAGACATAGTACGAAACTGAAGAGTACGTGCTACCGTATTATTGTATACGATGCAAAAGCCAAACACCTTTAGCGATGGATTAAAGCTGTAGACGCTTCCTCTGCACCCTAGTAGTTCAGGAATGCAAGACAACACCCTAATTCGAAGGAATGAGGAAAATGTAAAATAAATAAACACAAAATCAAAACCTCCTTCCTAGATAAGAATTTTCAGCTAATTGGGATACCTGAAGAAAAAGACATTTCCGCTAATCTGCTAACGATGCAACCACTATTCCAAGTTTAAACGTTGAAACGATTTGATAGTTGAGCTTCAGATATTTTGCATTCTTATCACAATAAAATTGTTGTACTTCGAAACTGCCCCCCCCCCCCCCCACACACACACACACACACACACACACACACACACACACACACACACACCTCCGAAAAATAAAGTTCTACGTCCCTGCCTGCTAATGAAATATTTTCATCACAGTAGCATTATTTAAATCGATCAAGTCAACGCACCTAGCTGAAATTCCAAGTATTTAGGCCAATTTAACTCTGAGAATATTAGTATTATTGCAGACACTACAAAGCGACCGTATTATAGATTTTAGCTTCTCACAAACAAACCTATCTTCGTGATAGTGTCAGAGTTTACTGAAACTCCGTACACTTTTAAGAGTAGTAAGAAAGTAATAGATACGTATGCTTTTAAATCGGAAATGGTGTAATGCTAAGGGTGGAAACACCCCATGAAAGGCAAATATGGCATATTTCTTTTTGGGCGCATATCTCCGAAAGCATGTAAGGAAAATATTTCACATAAAAGTTCAATGGTAATCAGTGATTTTTAAGAGTATAGTCTAATTTGGGAATAGTACTATTTGCAAAATACATTCACCATCAATTATGCAAAATTCAAAAATAGGATAAAAGTAAAAGAAAATGTTACTACAATTTCAATTGCCGGCCGCGGTGGCCGAGGGGACTGCGGCGCGCCATTCACGGTCTGCACGGCCACTACGATCGGGGGTTCGAATCCCCCCTCGGGCATGGATATTTGTGCCGTCCTTAGTATTAGCTAGTTCGTAAGTAGTTTGTAAGTTTAGGGACTGATGACCACGTAGTTAAGTCCCATAAGCTCTACAAACATTGGAACAATTTCAATTGTCCAGAATGAAACTTTCACTCTGCAGCGGAGTGTGCGCTGATATGAAACTTCCTGGCAGATTAAAATTGTGTGCCGGAACCGGGACTCGAACCTGGAACCTTTGTCTTTCGCGGGCGAAAGGCAAAGATCCCAGGTTCGAATCCCGGTTCCGGCACACAATTTTAATCTGCCAGGAAGTTTCAATTTCAATTATGTATAACAAAGTTAGTGTCTGAAATACCTTTTTTTGGAAAACGGTCCCTAAACCACTAGCTATTATGACATTTTGCAGAATATAACAACATTTTCAGGAACGTGAACTAAAATTAATCTTACGTCCAAGAATTTATCTTTGACGTTTTCGACGATATTTTCCCCACATGTAAATTTAGCGAAAACTCTTCCGGAGGATATTTAACGTCTTAAGAAGAAAGATTAGGAACATGTAAACAACTACTTGTTATTGTTTGTATTTTTGTGGTGCTTTTTAGTTTACACCACATATAGTATTCTAGCCACAGTCATTGAACGTTTCTCAAGTCAACACATGAAGCGACAGACGTTACTGTGCCACATTTTCGACTATTCTTCCCGTGTTTATGTCTCTTTCTTGAGAAAACGTTGCAGTTAACAAAAATAGAGCCGCGCGGGAACGGCCGTGGTCTCTAAGGCGCTTTGCTGCGGAGTACGTGGGTGCGCCCCGTTGTACATTCGAGTTCTCCCTCGTGTGTGTGTGTGTGTGTGTGTGTGTGTGTGTGTGTGTGTGTGTGTGTGTGTGTGTGTGGTCCTTAGCATATGTAACCGGTTTGTAAGACTAGGGACTGATGACTATTGTATTTGAACATGTTTAACAATAATAGGCGCTTAATCCGTTGTTAGACACCGCTGTTCGCTACTGAGATTACGAATGTTGCCAATAACTTCGCCCCCGTCCAGAGCAATACTGACGTTGAAAATTTCTTGCTTGTTGTCACTTCCTTGCTGCATGATACATTTTTTTTTCTTAATATAGTGTTCCACTGACTATTTGCACTTAATAGATCAAGCTGCTGGCTTTCGAGAACGTCCCTTCAAAATGCCATCATAGCTTGTGAACATCTAATGCAGAGTTCAGTTCATTAGGATGTCACAGGCAATAAATTTTGTGAGAACTTGGTTCATTTTTCCGACAGAAATCACTACGGTCGTATAACCGTAAAAGCGATGTTCAGTCGATGCACGTTTAGGGGACGAGGCCAGCAACTGACGCCGATCCTAAAAGCCTACATGCCCAGCCGACCAAAAAGATAGCAGCCTGCAACACAGGTCGTAGCTTCATGAATCACCTTGAAAAATTATTGCTGAGCTTAGTATCACAGCCAGAGTGTATCCGCGGACAACAAGAATTTCCTGCTTAAAATTATACTCCTTGCCCAGTGGAAAGACACTCCTTCCGTGTTAACTACGTATTTCCGTTGGAGGTGTAAAACGATCAACCGTTTGAGTGGTAAATGTTTTGTAGGCCTGCGTTGAACTTCCCGCGGTAAAAATTCAGTTACTACGTCGGCGATTTGCTCGTGGCGTGTAGATGATGTTAACGGCGTGATTGATGGGAAGTAACAACCGCCAATCATAAGGCAGGCGCAGACGGCCAATGTGAATTACATTTCTTATGTTATTTTGGAAACGTTCGCGTATATTTGAATCTGTCGTGATCACATTTATGAAGACTGTCGTTTACCATTTATTCCGTTCTGTGCACTACTTCGTTGATCTGTAGGAGTATGCGGGTGTTCAGAAACCTAATATAGATTTTAGTCTCAGTAGCTTGGACGTGTCTTACAAAACATGCGCCGCTAACTACTCACAGATGTTGGATGAGGAACTGGAGCGACCATAGGCAGCGGCTGTGCCAGTCCAATCAACAATGAGCAGCAAGGAGAAGGGACAGGTCTTTGTGTCGACCACAGGCAGCAAGAAATCGCTATGGCTGGTAGCAGCGCCGTTGATGATACTGTGATTTGATTTGATTTTTCCAGGGAAGCCAAAACAGTCTTGGTCCAGCCCGCCACTGCCCGCACCGAAACTAAGTTTATTGTGCGGTATCGCTCCCTGTATATCTAGTAAAGCCAACCAATGCCCTTGAACAGTGCAATGAGTCCCTTTACCAGTTCTTGATGATACTGTACGAGCGAAAGTGGCGGACTAAGCGTGTCGGAGGCCCGATGCGTCTTTGCAAAGTAAGGACATCTTCGCAACCCCTCCCCTCCCCCAACGATACCATCGTTGCCAACAATAGCAATACCAAGTAACTGACAATAGTAACGGTTTACTCGCTATTACCTACACTTGCGTCAACTTTACCGCAAAGCGTAATCTTGAGAATCGTATTATTATAAACTGAATTTTGGAAAAAGAAATATTTTCACGCGAGAACTACTGGCTATCGTCTAGGAAAAAAGCGTATGTTTCACACAAAACAGTTATAATAATGGCAGCATACCACTGAACTGAACGCACGCATTAATAATGACGTCGCAGCAAGGAATAAAACCTCAGAACAGAATGAAGTGACAGTATTTTTGGTTTGGTGTGTGGCAGGAAAGTGTAGCACGTTCAATCAATTGGTTATATTGCTGGCAAGATAGCGAGTGCTTAAGCAGACCGCAGTTGTGGCCACGGAGCAGCTCCTGGCTAAGTAAACATCGTGTGATTAAGTCAGTTCGGTTTTAGATGTAATTTCGCTACCCTCCCCACTCTCAAGCAACAGCTGCCACATTTATTTTAAAGAGAGATTTTATTTGAATTTTTAAATTAGACTCACGCCTTGCTATCTCAGTAACAAGTATTTTATTCCTTAAGCCACAGTTTTCAGTGATATTTCATAAGTTCAACTTTTGACCCACACTTCCCCCTCAAACGTAAATGTGGTCATGTGCCTGTCACTAGCTTGCAACTTCCCTGTTACAAATTTATCTTATACGTGGACGATTTTAAGTTAATCTCTGTTATTTTGAAGAAGTTTGCAAATTTCCCCGGAATTTCTGATGATGACTTTATAAGGCGAAACGCTTCATGTGTGAATAAGGGAAACATTTGTGCAACCAATACTGTTATTTACCAAAATATTCATTACGGTTGTTGCGCCAGGGCCACGCACGTGTAGCGGAGTGGAGTGATTTCAACTGCAGAAACACTTTCCAACTTCGGTCACCAGGTGCAAATTTGGCGCTGTAACTGTTCATAGTCGACGTAAGCGATGCTCATATCGAACGAATTGTGTAACACGTTCGCTGGGGTCACCAGTGCGGGCGGCTAACGCCCTAGGCAGACGCCGGTAAGCGAACGGGCGCAGAGAGCTGAAATCAGAGCCCTGCGAAACCTGTAATATTGAAAGCGAATATAACGTCTGCAAAAGAGTGGTGCTAAGCTTTAAGCCGATTATGTGATAAATGCTGCAAGCGCTCTGACTTATTAGCGTCATACGCATTTATTGCAAACAATTCTGACAACGCCTCCGATTTATTGATTTTATTGCAAACTGGGACGAAAATTAAATTGAAACAAGCGATAAATCCGCTTCATTGAGAAAGAATTATACCGAAAACACCGAGAGTTTATAAAACGGAGAAAAAGAAACACGTATCATCTGCACTGTGGTGCTATGGAAACGTTATCCCATTTAACAAATTAGCAGGGTCTACAGGCGATGTTTTTATAACAAACCACTAAATACGGAAACACACAACTGCAGACAGGAAAATGTTACGTGATGTTTTTTGGTGGCCTGTACTAACACGAGTGCACAGCCAAACAAACTAAACTGAGTACTCAAGCTAGCGCGCCGCTTATAACCGTCGGCAGATCTGGCGTGTCGATCGCGGAAACGCTTATAAGCGCCAGCCGCAGCGAACGTGACAAGCGGCAGCTGATGATAGAATTTAAATAAAAATGATAAAATGTTTGTATAGTTTATGGGACTTGATTACGGGGTCATCAGTCCCTAAACTTAAAAACTACTTATGAACTAGCTAACACTAAGGACGGCACAAATATCCATGCCCGAGGGGGGATTCGAAGCCCCGACCGTAGTGGTCTTGCAGACCGTGACTGGAGCGCCTCAGTCCCCTCGGCCACCGCGGCCGGCGACTAGCCTTGTCATAAAAGGATTTGGCACTTCGCTTAGTGTAGTCCCGGAGTCGCGGGACTTGAGCAAGGTGTTGGAGGTCATGCTTATATAGGGCGCCACAACTTGTCACGTGCTAACGACTATGAAGCTATCTCTGACCAGCGTCATCTCTCTCGACTAGAGGTAATCGACGGTCACATCGTTGGTGCAAAGTCGACCGCCATATCATATTTAACCTTAAATCTTTTATATTGAAATTATTGTGTTGCTTCTGGTTCTCTACAGCTTCTGAATACATGCGTGTACAATAATGCAAGGTCTTGCATGGGTGGTGTGTTCCAGTGGCCAATTCCTTTTATGTTCCATTAACCGGGTATTAACCCTTTTTGTCGTTCAAATACAAACCATACGACAGCTATACGGAATTTTACACCCCCCCCCCCCCCCAGGCGTTGCTTGGGTATGCCGTGCGTCTTTCGCCGATCTTAAACATTCACTAATCATCTTGGTAGGTCTATAGATTGTTTCCACTTCATTTCTAGCCCTAACTTTCCCAATACGGTCCGTGATGTTGTGGATAAATAGAACACTTTTTCAGCCGGCGGTTGTCGTCGTCGGTTTTCGGACACTTTTCTTGTAGGATGTAATGCACGATCTCTCTTTAACAGCGCATCCATTTTCCTAGAAAGCCGTTTGCAAATGCTTCCATTTATTTTTCAGATATTGACACTCAGATATTACTAGCCTTTTCAGCCTATCTTTTGATGATACCTCTCTTCTGACTTGGATGAGGGTTCGCATCAAGAGGTCGACTTTAAGTGTATATCATATCTATAAAACTTATACCTTAAGATCAAATCTACCCGTTTGATAACTGATACATAAATTCAAGTGTCCATTTTTTGTCCTTTTCCACGGTAAATTGCATCTTCGGATTAATACTATTTAGGTACACCACGCGACAAGCGGTGACGCCATCTATGTGCTCTATATAAGCAGGACCTTCAGCGCCTAGCAGCCATTCGTCGACTAACCTCTGAAGAGGTTGCCCGCAATAGGCAACAAAACGTCAGGAGAAAGAAATATTACAGATGAACCAAGGCATCTTAGACCGGAAGTTTTATTTAATGAAAATCCTGCTTTTCTCACTTATCTGACTTCTTATGCCCATGTACATTAACATTTCTATACGTCTTTATTGCATTCACAGCTCCTGATTTGCACACAGTGGCCAAAACTGGAACTATTTTTTCAGGTTATATCGGTTTCGCATCGACACATTAACTAGTTGCCAGGTTCCAACATCATACACTAATTACAGTCCACAGTGGAGCTCCGTGAATAACTGCATTTTAATAGCCATTCAGTAGAATATGCATCAGCTATCCACTAGGGACGAATAAGAGAAGGCCAAGGGCGGAGAACATGAGCTCTCCGCAAAGGGTAACGAGCACAGACGACGCTACGTTCGAATATCCCAAAAGTCTAGAGTATCGATTCCTGTTCTCCAGATTATTCATATACGGCTAATCCATAATCGGATCTCTTATTCTCGAGCGGAGTAGTCCAATACCTTCAGCCATGCATCGTTCAATTATTCTGGTAGCATGTCTACAAGGGGACTTAGGGAGACAGCGTAAAACAAACGCATCTGAAAAAATAGCGATACTTCAGTTTTCTGTTTATGGTGTACTCGATGGATCCCATGTAGATGTAGATGGACGATGGAGACAAAAGCATACAGCGCAGATCAAGCTATCACAGAAAGCAGACGAAACAGGAGTGATCTCACACTTTAAGCATAATGTAGTTTTTGCACTGCTGTTTCAAACGATTATTACTAGGACAAATGAAGCTCCAGCAGGTGGTTTCACAGTTTTTACATTAGTAGTAGAAAACTGTACTTACGGAAGCGAAGACATGAGTCTTTATCAAGCGTTTGCTGCTTTACCTGAAACAAAAATAATGAACTGCATTAGGTACCAAATCAACCTGAGAAAGCAAACACAAAAATGTAAGCTCACAAAATTGCAAACAAGTTAATGTGTGGCTGTGATGAGATACAAATATCACAAAAAGGGTAATTAGAAACACTAACAGTATGTGAGTCACACGAGGTATACTGTTGTGGATAACGTCTCATTAACGCACAGTCTATTAAGAACTTTTAATAATAGATCAGACATTCTATAAACGCAGCTACAGCTGCTGTGGATACCGTTTGTAACGATATGTTACGGAACCACAACTGTCGTTGTGTCACAGCAAAAATTTTGCAATAATTTTATTTTAACGTGCCTCCGATGTGAAGTATCTTTGGAACGCTGGAAAGCACACTGTCTCGACTTCACAAATATTCACTAACATATAACGGAAACTGTGCCTTCATTAGCAAATGTTCAAATGTTTTTTAAGCTTAAGGGACTTAACTGCGGCGTTGTTAGTCCCTAAACTTACAAACTACTTATGAACTACCCTGTACTAAAGACAGCACAAACATCCGTGCCCGAGGGGGAATTCGATCCCCCAACGGGGAACCGCCTCGCGCATCGCAACATAGCGCCTCTATGCGCTCGGCCGCTCCGCCGCGGCCCTTCATTAGCACAAATTAAGATTACACGAAGGAGAAACTTTTTATTTTCGGTGGCCGAGCGATCTGCGGCGCGTCAGTCACAGTCGGAACGGTCACTACGGTCGGGGGTTTGAATCCCCCCTCGGACATAGATATTTCTGCCGTCCTTAGTATTAGCTAGTTCATAAGTAGTTCGTAAGTTTAGGGACTGATGACCCCGTAGTTAAGTCCCATAAGCTCTACAAACATTTGATACCCATTCACACCCTACGTCCAGTGTGTCTTCCCGAACCATGTTTACCCTCTACAGCTACCATGAAACTTATTCCTTGATGTCTTGGCTCATGTCCTATCATTCTGTCCCTTTTTCTTGTCAGTGTTTTACATATATTCCTTTCTCAATCGTTCTTATCAGTCTGTAGCGCCACATCTATAAACAAACTATAACTTGACGTAAGTTTCTCGTCCAAGCAACAGGCTCATCTCTCCCTCTAAAAACAGTAAACTGGCGTACACTCATGGTATTGGTAGCGGTATATGGTGATAAAAAAAGCACTAATGTTTCGGAGCATCGCATTCACAGTTCGTTTTTCTAAATAGGACTTTGTTGTATGAATTCTATGGGTGCGCTATGAAGACACTTCCTCGACGCAGCGCAATGGACCTTGGGAAGTGTGTAAATGCCAAAATGTATCTCCCCTCTTCTCTCCTGTCGATCTCCTTTTCTTCTCTTTCTGTGTACTTCTCTCTGACCCTACCTCGCTTTCCGTCAGACCGTTGTTGAACGTATTATATTTATTATTTATATCATCCGCACTGTAAACATCCTGCCATTCGTGTTCCTTAATTCGGTTTAAAAAAGTCTCAATAGCAACTGGATAAGCTTTTCTAAGTAGTTTACCATTATCTTTAACATTTGTTTGCTCACAAAGACCTTATTAGAGTTATAATTTGTGCATCATGGTCGGAAAGGCCATTTACTATTCTGCTAACGGAGTGAATGAAAATAATGTTAATGGTAGAACTGCTACTGCATTTCACTCGTGATGGAATGAGTACTGTTTACATCAGATGATAGGAACTACGGAGATCTAACAGCCACTTTTGAGCTATCAAACAATGTCGAAATCTCCCCATACAACTAAATTTTTGTACTTCCTGTAAAGTGAACCCAGAACCCTCACTACCTTTTGCAGAAACATTTTAAAATCTGAGTCAGGAGACCTATAAAACAACAACACTGAGTAATTTCAAAATTGTTCAAATGTTTGTATATCTATCGGACCAAACTGCGTGGTCATCAGTCCGTAGCTTACAAACTACTTAAACCTAGGTAAACTAACCCAAGGACAAAACACACACACACACACACACACACACACACACACACACACACACACACACACACACATTCCCCAGGGAGGACTCGAACCTCCACGACGAGCAACCGCTCTCTCCGCAGCGAGACGCTTTAGACCGCTCGGCTACTCCACCGCGGCCTTAGTAATTTAGTTCCATAAACATTAACAATTACTGCACAACATTCAAATACATTTTCTGTGCAGTGTTTTGAAATATCGATGGATTGATTTCGATTATCGTTCTTAACATACATGGCCACTCCCCCACACTGCAAGGAACTCTTAGAGGAGGAGGCAGCTAACCTGTATACTGACAAAAAAAGTCTCTGAATCATCGCATCATTTAAAAAGGACTCTGAAATACCAATAATGTCGAAGTCAACATCCATAGCAGTTCAGTAGCTTTATCTGTGATACTTTGTATATTTCGATGAAATATAATAATTGCCTTATTACTGCGACTCTTAAGCAGGAATACCTATCAGTTACCGTCAGTCTAATAAAGGTGCAACCCAAACAACTACTATAGGATTTTTTCTACGAATGAAATCCCCACCCCCAACTACACTGTCACCTACGAGTTTTGCCAACCTCCCCTTCCCACACCTATTGTACAGACCATGCCTAGTGACATAGGACCTTTGCCGGCACCGCTGCAATATGACCCGTAACCTCTTTCATCAGCGTCTCCTCAGGCCCAGTGTTAATACGCTTGACAACTGTATTACAAGGGCTATGACGACGCTGAAAAAGCTGCATTAACTGCACATTCGTGTCACCAGTTTGAGTGGCTATCCTTTCCAGATCACCACCTATATCATACTCCAAGTCCCTTTCGAGACTATTCCTATTGGAAGATTCCAAGACATTGCACGATGAAGATTGATTTCGATTTGTGTGTCCAACCGTTCTCAATTATTGTGTCGCGGCAGATTAGCCGTGTGCACTGAGGCGACGTGCTGCGGCGCGCGCGGCCGTTCGCCGTCGGGGGTTCGAGTCCTCCCTCAGGCATGGGTGTATGTGTTATCGTTAGGTTACTTCACCTTAGTTTAAGTAGTTTGTAAGCTAGGGACTAATGACCAAGCAGTTGAGTCCCATAGATTTACAAACATCTGAACATTTTCAATTATTGTGGTTACTGATGTACCTTCTCATTACCCGATAAACATACAGTAAAGATCCCGCCACAATGACCATTTGTCGAATTCAGGTATTTACAAGGCTATTATAATACTGTTAACTCAAGAACAATATCTCATACTATACAGACAAGCAGCTGAAATCATTAAAATCGCCGGCCGCAGAGGCCGAGGGGACTGAGGCGCTCCAGTCACGGTCAGCACGGCCACTACGGTCGGGGGTTCGAATCCCCCCTCGGGCATGGATATTTGTGCCGTCCTTAGTGTTAGCTAGTTCGTAAGTAGTTTGTAAGTTTAGGGACTGATGACCCCGTAGTTAAGTCCCATAAGCTATACAAACATTTGAACATTTTTTATTAAAATCCTTGTTTCAAGGTACATGGCGCAACATTTTTTCCTCCTGTTACAGAATGACTAAGTTCTTTCACCTTTCGGGTTTAACAGATTTCAATGTATGTTACTCTATGTGTGACTGTATCACGAACCATAGTTTCCGACATATTCCATAGTCTAATATCCAACTAAATATTTACAAATTCACTAACTCAATGTTAAATGCCCCTATGTGCAGCTTTTTGTACTTCTGTTCTCTGTATTATCATTCTTAATTGATGAAGTACAAGAGTTAATACTTTGGCCGAAGGAAAGAGTTGAAAATGAACACTAATGAAAGGATACTGTTTAGAGAAGTATGCTGCCACATTCGCATCTCAGAAGAAACTGCACTGTATTGGCAACACGTGTTGCTAAGGTTTGCGCCCGACATACATACTCTGAATGACGCGGTGGTGTGGGGAGCGGGAGCGTTGAGTACACTCGGCTGCACTCACGGAACGCTAATCTTGGCGCTTCAGAAAGCAATAGGAACTGCGAGACATACTTCAACAGTTCCTGCCACTTGCCACCATTAAAACACACGCCACGATGAATTGTAGTTTTCTACATTGGTGGTGTTAACTTTATGACGATAACAGGATGCAAACAAACATATTTGTTTTACTAATTAAGCCTGTACGAAGGGGTACCCAATAAAACAGGAATTATAGCTTTTAAATATCTCCAAATCGTTAAAAAAATAATCTTCTCCCCTTCAAAATTCTCTCCATTATAACTAATACATTAGTTGCACCGGTGCTCCACTGTTCGAAGCATCTTTTGTATTTAGAAATGGTTGACAGCTCCTCCCTCGTTTCTTCTTAATTCTTCAATGTTATCAAATCGGTGTCCACGCCATATTTTCATGTGCGGCGGGCTTTACGGGACCCCTAAATCATTCCAGGCGAATGTCTGGATGGCTCATTTGAGGGAGCACGGTCGATTACCTTCGCCAACAACCCGAGAGTGATCTCTGTCTCTAACGACCACCCTGTCGGAGGGATGTTAAACCCTATGCTTCCTTCTTCCCGGGTGCCTTGCCACGGCAACAGTTGGCTCGGTCCCGTCTATCGGTTAACAAGCCAGGTGTGCTGTAACTGCGAGTCTAATAAATCTGACCGCACACCAGTGACGTACTGGTGACCAACACCAACTCACTCGGCTGCCCCCCTCGTGACTTCTCTGCAGCAAAACTAGCCCTTTCCAACCCCAGCCATTTGCACAAAGATTTTAAACAACTAGCTTAAACCCGCAGCTCCGCTCGCGTGGTAGTTGATTATCGTAGATAAGCTATCTTTCAGTAGTGTGCTATGAGACTGGTTTAGAAGAATGAAATGAAATACAATACCTTCTTTAGAAAAACATTTTTAATCAACATTCAAATAAATAAATAAAGAATATATTAAAAGAAATTTCTTTTTTACTGCTTTATTTACTTATTCTTATATTTCCTTATTCGTATGCTTATCCTTACAGAGAAATAGCTGAAGACATTGTAGCACAAATAGACCAAAGATATGGTCTGTGGCATCACGTTTCGCTGTATGTAACCCCCTTGCTAGAGAGTCGCAAACGTCGTCGCTGGCCTTCTGTCCGAATTTTTTTTTTATAATTTGACGACTTTTAACCACCATATCTTCCACCCCCTGACAGCTATCGACATGGAACTGGTGTACAACGGGAGACTTCGGACAACAATTACACACAGACTATTCGTTTGCGTTCTGTGGTTTGCACTGCAGAACGAAATATTAAAAAAAAAAACACACACACACACACACACACACACACACACACACACACACACACGTAGAACTTTATATACAAGGATAACTTTCCATCCCAATATACTCCACCCTTTTCCTTTTATCATTATCAACCCTCAATCAACAATGCAACTAATAAAACTATTTTGAAAGCGTAATTATTGTTCAGCATTTCGCGTTATATACTTCAAATTACTAAATATCTATCAGATCGCTATAAAACCGCGCCTGAAACCTTCCTCAGGTATAAATTAGTAACTGTACAAATATTCATGTCTCTGCGTCTTGTCGTTCGGACGTGATAAGCGTACACCGAACAGACATTCACATTATATATATAGATAATGCAGCACTTCCCAAAATCCATTGTGGTTAGGTTGGGCACCATTACTTCGAGGAAAAAGATCTTTAGACTATAATGCATTGACAAAATATGTGGCCGAGGTGACTGAGGCGCTCCAGTCACGGTCAGCACGGCCACTACGGTCGGGGGTTCGAATCCCCCCTCGGGCATGGATATTTGTGCCGTCCTAGTTTGTAAGTAGTTCATAAGTAGTTTGTAAGTTTAGGGACTGATGACCCCGTAGTTAAGTCCCATAAGCTTAACAAACATTTGAACATTTTGACAAAATATGTACTGCTGCTTGATATCTAAGAGTACGCACAGCAAGCCTTTCAAAATATTATCTTTATCTATAAATGTGAATGTCTGTTCGGTGTACGTTTATCACGTCTGAACCACAAGACAAAGAGCTAAAAATTTCTACATTTACTAATGTATACCCGAGGAAAACTTTAGGCACTGTTTTATGGCGATCGGATAGCTATTTATCTATATATATTAAAGTGACTGTTCGTGTACGCTAATCACGTCCGAACGACAAGACGCAGAGACTTAAATATTTTTACAGTTACAAATTTATACCTGAGGAAGTTTTTAGGCACGGTTTTATAGCTATCTGACAGATATTTAGTAATTTAAACAATATAACGCGAAATGCGGAACAATAATTATTCTTTGAATATTATATTTACTCTTTCAAAATGGTTTTATTGGTTGCATTGTTGTTTGAGAGTTGATAATGATAAAAGGGTGGAGTATATTGGGATGGAAAGTTATCGGTGTATATAAAATTCTACGTGTGTGTTTGTGTTAATATTTCGCTCTGCAGCGAAAACTACAGAACGCAAACGAATGGTCTGTGTGTAATTGTTGTCCGAAGTC
This sequence comes from Locusta migratoria, assembly GCA_026315105.1. NCBI lineage: Eukaryota > Metazoa > Arthropoda > Insecta > Orthoptera > Acrididae > Locusta > Locusta migratoria. Next base: position 447,548,481 of record CM048755.1, on the reverse strand, counting down.
ACCCGTTGTACACCATAGCAATTCCACGCCGATAGCTATAAGGGGGTGGTTGAAAGTCGTCAAATTATTAAAAAATTCGGACTGAAGGCCAGCGATGACGGTTGCGACTCTACAACAAGGAGGTTACATACAGCGAAACGTGATGCCACAGACCATATCTTTGATGTATCCGTGCTACAGTGTCTTCGTCTCTTTCTCTGTAAGGATAAGCATACGAATAAGGAATTATAAGAATAAATAAAGCAGTAAAAGAAATTTCTTTTACTACATCTCTTTTAAAAAAATCGATTTGATGTTTCGCGCATTACATCAAGTGGTCGATCTGCGATATTATTACAATTATTATTGTTGAATTTAGTGATTGGATTCTTCGAAACGACTACATTTTAACGTGTCATTTGATCCCCGGGTAACGCCGGGTTTACAGCTAGTATCAAGATAAAGAAAACTAACAAGGAGACGGCACGACCGTCGCGTCGGGGATTTGTCCAACATTTTGTGTGGTGAAGGAGGACCCCTAACACCTCACGTGGTTAAAATATTAGGACGCACTACTCGGAAAATCCCGAGAAAAATCGATCCCAAGTTTCTTACGTGCCTTACGAGTATAAAATGTTAGTCCATTGCCGAGCCGCCTTCTGGTCTAGATGGTTACGGCTCGGACTCTTACGCCAGAGGTCTAGGGGTCGATTCCTCCTCCGGTACTTTTTTATTGTTTCATTTTCTGTTGTTATTCCACGAATTATTGAAACCTACATTATTTTTAAAACTTTATTTTAGCTCAAGAACGTAAAGTTTCCAATCACTGAAAAATATTGTACTCTTTGTTCTATTTCGTTTTATGGGGTTTCAAGGTTTAAAGGGTCCCTTGGGATTATAACGGTCATCTGCGCATAGGACTGTGCGTGAGCCATGAGAAGTAAACGGCAGATTTTCGATTTCGTCGCGAACAGACGTGCCTGTTTCAAATTTCGTCGTGTTATTCCGATCCGAGGTTAAAAACGTCGACTGAAGAAGTTTCTGGCTCATCTGGAATGGGAGAAGAAATTCCTGAAGAATTCATTCATAGTGATCGATCAAAATTACGATTGAAGGACGCAGTGGTGTATTATGGAAAGCTGTTGACGGAAAACAATGTAATTGCATCGACATTATCGGAAGAAATATCGCGATGGTGTGTTATTGGCCAGAGAACTTTATAATAATACATTGAAAGTTTGGGTGAAAAAACATTCGTAACGAAAAATGTTTCAAATGTTTGTATAGTCTATGGGAATTAACTACGGGGTCATCAGTCCATAAACTTACAAACTACTTATGAACTACTTACGAACTAGGACGGCACAAATATCCATGCCCGAGGGGGGATTCGAACCCCCCGACCGTAGTGGCCGTACAGACCGTGACTGGAGCGCCTTAGTCTCCTCGGCCACCGCGGCCGGCCATTCGTAACGGAAGAGGAATTAATTCACGCTCATGAGGACTGCGAAGAATTTGAGGAGAAGGACGAACAGTTCGAAGAGCCACAAATTGATTCGTCTCCAGACGAATATAAACCGTCACCGAAAAGTTTTAAAAGTGGCATGATTCCCATTGCCTACAAAGTCGTGAATATTGCTAAAGCGCACTCCCACATGGTCTTTGGCGACACTGCAAAAAACAAAAAGAGATGCCGCCAATTGAAAAGAAAAGAATATCTTTCACAATGGGAGAAAGATATTAAAGATGGTGGTAAGCGAATGGATAAATTTGAGGCGATAGATTCGTGGACCTACGACCGTTTTGTGGAAGCAAGACAGCAGTATCAGGAAGTCACGACAAGAAATTTACAGCGATGGGCACTGGCTGCGGCTGCACAATTCGTCGATTTCAAATTCGAATAGAAGCACAGAATTTCACAACGCAAGATCATGAAACTGCTTTCGAAAAAAAGAAGCGCCGTCAATGTAGGACGTCCAGGCGTCTGCGGAGACCTTTCGTCGGCAGACGTGCCGTTTAACCCCTCAATACCATGAGGATTATGTGATAAATACTAACAGGTAAATAATAACAGGTAAATACATGTTTTCTGAGTAAAAAATGTTTTTACCGATGTAAAATATATCAATTCAAATTTATTTATAGAAAAACATATTTACATACATATTCGAATATTGTTTAATATTAAAAATACTATTGTTTCAGGAAGCAAATATCAATCTGTTTTCAACAGGACTCTTACTGAAAAAAAGAGTAAAATAGTTTTTGTGAAATAGTCGGATTCGAATAAAGTGACGCATTCGTACACCACACAATACTCAATAACATTATACGGAAAACTGTTACCACATGTCTTCATATGCTTACAAGAAGCGACAGGTCATTTCGGAACTCGTATTCACATACTAATAGGTGGCTATGCCAATACTTGTGCGAACGTTATCTTAACATCATCGAAGTCCGGAAAATTCGACTCTTTGGGAGATCAAACGAATCCGGAGATATATGATGCAATTTTTCAAGATGACGAAAATGCGCAAACTTTGTCTGTAAAAGTCATGTCTCCAAAATGCATTTCTTTGGTGCAAACTTGTGATGTTTACTTTTTATGGCAAATTACAAATTCCATAAAGCGGTTGCAAAATTGTAGCGCATTGTTACAAGAGAATCGAGAAATTTATTCCCGGGACGATTGTATCAAAATTCATTCTATAATTCACCATCAATTATCGTCACCAATATTCACAGATATGATGCCTGGTTAGTCGCAAAATTATCAGGAATTCTAAACATTTTCATAAATGTTAATGGGGCATGGTTTTGTACAGATTTATTGCAAACGCCCTGTGATTCTAAAAAATCCGCTTTTATATGTTTCGCAAGATGTCAAAAAATATTGCTTTGTTTGTTTTTACGATAATTACCACTGCGGTTCCTGTTTATAATTATTATATTTATAAAAATTGAATATTTTCCAAAAGACTGTTATTCTCATTAAAAACCCAATGTTTCTCCTCATAAATGTTACAATGAAAAATTGAGAACCCACCGCCATGAAATGTGTTGTTGGACAAAAAATAATTTTTATTAAATAATGTAACTAATTTGTTAAAGATAATGTAGGTTTAAGAGACTTTCTGAATAATTGGTGGAATAACAAAATAAAATGAAACAGAAGGAAAAAAGTACTGGAGGAGGAATGGAACCCGACGGCGGCTCGGCAATAGACTAACATTTTATACTAGTAAGGCACCTAAGAAACTTTGGATCGATTTTTCTCGGGATTTTCCGAATAGTGCGTCCTAATATTTTAACCACGTTCTGTGTTAGGGGGTCTTCTTTCATCACACAAAATTTCGGACAAATCCCCGACCCCACGGTCGTGCCGTCCCCTTGTAAGTAATTTGAAATTTTAATTAAAATTGTTAACTGTCTTAACAGTTTGAAGAAGATGTAATTTACGATAAACATGTTCAAATCAAATGTTTGTATAGTCCATGGGACTTAACTACGGGGCCATCAGTCCCTAAACTTACAAGCTACTTATGAACTAGCTAACACTAAGGACGGCACAAATATCCATGCCCGAGGGGGGATTCGAACCCCCGACCGTAGTGGCCGTGCAGACCGTGACTGGCGCGCCTCAGTCCCCTCGGCCACAGCGGCCGGCGATAAACATGTATTTCCCAATGGTGCCATCTGGAGTCACCGCAAATTTCCCTCCAAAAACTATATTTTTATTTTAAACTTTATTCCACTAATTATGTACAGAAATATGCAAAAATATTTTGTTCACATTTTAATGAAATTGGGCCTGGACAGGGCTAATATGACAATCTTCAGTATTTTTTTCCAGGAGCCCCGTACTTCAGTATTTATTTACTACAGTATTAAAAATCTTTGTTCTCTGTTAGAAGTTAGTAAATCAAGAAAAACCGCTTGCTTTAGTGTGTGAGTGTATTTCGAAATCACATGGAATATCGAAATGAAAAGTAATACACCACATAGCAGCACTGCTGTCCCGTAAACCGCTGACTGCCGCAAGCTGAATGATGGATGTTTCAGCGACAGGCCAGGAACACGGCGTTGAGGCCGAAGCCCGTGGCCACACCAGTGAACATTACTTTTGACTTTATCAAACCGACCGTTTGGTGATCCTGTCATTTTGTCGTAAATGACTGGATATATGTAAAATGGTAATTGGGTATTTCACAATGAGGCTACTAGCAAATGACGTACTGCTACCGTTCCAATACTCATTACATTAATCATATTGCAAGCAGCCCCTTCACGGGTCTGTACGAAGTGGAAAATGGACTAATGAGTACAATACGTCTGTACAATACGATAGTATGGATAATGTTATAACATTAAAGTCTCAATACAGGGTGTACATGAAATCCAGGAACTTTTTCAATTATTTATTGCACAGTGCTCAGTGACCTCCTGCCAGTACACGCGTCGCGCAGCAGCAGCAGCAGCAGCTCTACAACGTAAGGTAACCGGCTTCTTCATAGAAGCCACTTATTTTTATTCCGTACATGCTTTCTCTTACAGTTCATTAAACTTTAGTGTTCTCGCTTTTTTATTTATTCAGAATCGCGTTTAGTTGACAGATCGGTGATGCTATTTTGATTTATTAGCTCGTGTATATATTTTTTCAGATTCGCCGTTAATAAACAGTTAAGTGTTTGGTATATATTTTTCTAAGCTCACTGTTTATCAAACTTTTGTGTCCTCGATCGTCAGCTTCGCATCAAAGGAACATTTAATGTCCACGTGCGTATACTTAGATTCGCGTCAAAGTCACAGTTTGGTGTATTCTCCCACAGTTTAAATCTCAACAGTCGTACTTATTTGGACATACATGGGTTTTTAGAATGGCTTTGAACTATGACTGCTGCGAACGGATGCAGGCCGAGTTGGTGACTCTTCGCTCGCAGCTTCAGGCGGCGTTGGCTTCGCTGGCTACGTTTGAGACTGCGGTAGGTGGGCGCCGCTGTTCTAGGTCGCTCGCGGGGGTGCAGCAGACGCCCTGTGCCTCTGTTGTGCCCTCCGATCGGCCTGCGGCCGTGGCCAGCCCGCTCCCGGCCCATGAGAGGGTCGCCTTCCAATCAGTGGTGGATTCCGAGGTCTCCTCAGCGCGTGCCTAAGACTTCCCGGGAAACCGAACTGGAGGCCTCCCCGGTTAGTCTTACGAACATATTCGAAGCGCTACCTGGGCCAGATCATGTCCCTGACGCAGATGGTGTCGCTTGTCCTGTAGTCACCCCTCTACCTGCAAGATCCGGGCTCTCACAGAGGGTGGGTTTGTTAATAGTTGGGAGCTCCAACGTTAGGTGGGTGATGGAGCCCCTTAGGAAAATAGCTGCTAGGGAGGGGATGAAGTTTATTGTGCACTCAGTGTGCATACCGGGGGGAGTCATTCCAGATGTGGAACGGGTCCTTCCGGATGCCATGAAGAGCACAGGGTGCAGCCAGCGGCAGGTGGTGGCTCATGTCGCGGCCAACGATGTGTGTCGTTTTGGATCGGTAGAGATTCTCTCTAGTTTTGAACAGCTATCAGAAGTAGTAAAGACTGCCAGTCTTGCTTGCAAGATGGAGGCAGACCTCACCATCTGCAGCATAGTTGACAGTACTGACTGCGGACCTCTGATTCAGAACCGAGTGGAGGGTCTGCATCAGAGGCTCAGACGGTTATGCGACCGTATTGGCTGCAGATTCCTCGACTTGCGCCAAAGGGTGGTGGATTTTCGGGTTCCGCTAAATAGGTCAGGGGTCCAATACACTTAGGAAGCGGTTACATTGATAGCGGGAGCTGTGTGGCGTGGACTCGCCGTTTTTTTAGGTTAGAGGGACTCAGGAACACAGAAAATTGGTTTCAGTCTCATAGGGTGCTGGTCAGACACAGGAAGAATGCAGATCTAGGAACCATTGGTGGAACAGTTGTAAACTGTCGTAGCTGTGTTGGGAAAGTTCCAGAGCTCCAAGCGCTGATAGGAAGTACTGGGTCACAAATGGTTATAGGTTCTGAAAGCTGGCTGACGCCAGAGATAATTTCGGCCGAAATTTTTACAAAGGGCCAAATGGCCTTCAGAAAGGATAGAATAAATAAAAAAAGGGGGGTGAAGTGTTTATTGCTGTTACAATCTGTTTATCCTGCAGCGAAACAGGCAGGTACTTCCTGTGAATTGGTATGTGTAAAGGTTATACCTGACAACCGGAATAAATAATTGTATCTTTTTATCGGCCCCCCGACTCAGACCTTGCAATTGCCGAAAGTTTCAAAGAAAGCTTGAATCACATTTCAAACAGGTACCCAAAGCATACTGTTATAATCGGTGGCGACTTTAATTTACCCTCGATACATTGACTTGTAAAGAGCATCAAAACACATACAGTGATTAGCGAACATAGAGTAGTTGTAGCGAGAATAAATATAGAAATTCCCAAATGCACCAAAAATAAGCGAAAAATATATCTATTCAAAAGAGCAGATAAAAATTATCTTCACGCTTTCCTGGGTTATAAGTCTCCAGTCTTTCAAAACTAAAAATGCGAGTGTAGATCAGTTGTGGCTTACTTTCAAAGACATAATATTAGTAGCAATCGAGAGATTTATACCAAATAAATTAATAAAAGAGGGGGCTGACCCCCATGCTACACAAAACAGGTCAGATCACTGTTGCAGAAGCAAAGAAAAACACATGCAAAATTTAGAAAGACACAGAATCCCTAGGACTGGCAATCTTTTACAGAAACTCGCAACCTAGCGAGGACTTTTATGCAAGAGGCTTATAATAGTTTCCACAACGAAATCCTGTCTCGTAATCACGCGGAAATTCTGGCCGTATGTGAAGTACACTAGCGGCGAAAACCAAACAATACCTTCATTACGCGATAGCAGTGGTAACACTACCGATGAAAGTACTGCTAAAGCAGAATTGCTAAACAACTATCCGAAATTAGTTCACCAAAGAAGACGAAGTGAACACTCCAGAATTCGAAACAAGAACAGTTGCCAGCATGCGAAATTTAGAAGTAGATGTTCCTGGAGTAGTAAAACTTAAGTCACTAAACAAAAACAAATCTTCCGGGCCAGATTGTATACCAACTAGATTCCTCTCAGACTATGCTGATGCAATAGCTCCATACTTAGCTGTCATATACAACCAATCACTCAGCGAAAGATCTGTATCCAAAGACTGGAAAGGTGCCCAAGTTACTCAAATATTCAAGAAAGGCAATAGGAGTGATCCCCAAAATTACAGGCCAATCTCATTGACGTCGATTTGCAGTAGGATTTTGGAACATACACTTTGTACGAACATTATGAACTACCTAGAAGAGAACGACCTATTGACCAATAGTCAACACGGATTCAGAAAGTATCACTCTTGCGAAACACAGCTTGTCCTTTATTCATATGAAGTCATATGTGTCATCGACACGGGATCTCAAATCGATTCCATATTTCTGGATTTCCGGAAGGCTTTTGACACTGTGCCCCACAAGCGGCTTCTTGTGAAATTGCGTGCTTATGGAATATCGCCCGAATTGTGCGATTGGATTCACGATTTCTTATCAGCAAGGACACAGTTCGTTGTAATTGACGGTAAGTCAGAAGTCATATCTGGCGTTCCACAGGGAAGCGTTATAGGTCCCTTACTCTTCCTCGTGTTTATAAACGATTTAGGAGATAATCTGAATAGCTCCCTTAGACTGTCCGCGGATGATGCTGTCGTTTATCGGTTAGTGAAGTCAACAGAGGATCAAAAGCAACTGCAAAACGATTTAGATAAAATTTATACACACGGTGCGAAAACTGGCAATTAACATTAAATAATGAAAAGTGTGAAGTAATACACATGACCACTAAAAGAAATCCGCTGAACTTCAGTTACACGATAAATCAGTCAAACCTTAAAGTCATAAATTCTACCAAATGCGTAACAGTTACAATTACGAACAACTTAGACTGGAGAGAACACACAGAAAATATTGTGGGGAAAATGAACCAAAGGTTACGTTTCATTGGCAGAACGCTTCGAAGAAGCAACAGCTCCACTCAAGAGACTGCCTACAACACACTTGTGCGTCCTCTCCTGGAGTACTGTTGCCCAGTGTGGGGCCCTCACCAGGTGGGACTGACGGAAGACATTGAGAAGGTTCAGAGAAGGGCAGCTCGTTTTGTTTTATCACGTTACAGGGGGAAAGCGTCACGGAAATGTTGCACGATTTGAGGTGGAAATCATTAAAATAACGACGTTATTTGTTGCGGCGAGAATCTATTTGCGATATTTCAATTACCGACTTTTACTTCTGAATATGAAAATATTTTGCTAGCACCCACCTATGTATGGACACATTACCATCCCAACAAAATAAGAGTAATCAGATCGAAAACTGAACGATATAGGTGTTATTTTTTCCCGCGCGCTATCAGAGAATGGAACAGTCGATATGCGAACCATGAGTGACCCGGCAGACGCCGATACGGTCATCGAATTCTTGCCATACCCATCCCAGCATGGCATCGTCGACAATGGCAATCGCTTTCCGCAGTGGCGGATAGAGAATTTTTTTCTGGGGTGGGGTGAGGGGGGCGGCGGCACAAGGTTGAGGAAGGTGAACGTCTCCTTCATGGTGTTGTGAGACTACTTTTGAAACGCTCTCTCTCTCTCTCTCTCTCTCTCTCTCTCTCTCTCTCTCTCTCTCTCTCTCTCTCTCTCTCACACACACACACACTATATGGGAATTTTATTACAATCACATAAACTGATATAGGAAACACCTAAAATATGCTCCAAAGCTTCTTAGAAAAAAACTTTTTAATATTCTTCCATCTATTAGTACTATTAATTTCTCTGCTTCATGACGTCATTTTCAAGTTCCTATGATTACAGAAATATTACAATGATTAAACAACATTAAATAGTGAGAAGTTTCGAAATTTACTACAAAATAAAAATAAAAAACAGGGAATCCACAGTCTGAATGCCCTGTGTTCAGCTGTGAGCACATTTGTGTCATCCTTTATCATCATAATGGATGAAACACTTGCCCACAGCTGAACGCAGGGCATTCAGGCTCTGAGTTTAATTCGATTTCTAACTGTTTCTCAGCTAGGCCAGATGGGCACATGGGAATCCCTATACAGAGGAAGACATGCGAAATTGGCATTGGTTTCTCCACATATGTACAACTTTCGAATAATTGGACTATAAGATAATCCAAAGTGAAAGAATGATCACCGAAAACACCTGAATGGGCCAGCCTGTACGCAGTCTTAAATTCACGATTTCTTTCACATAGTTAAATTCTTTTACTGTATTTACGTATGACTAAAACGCGCTCAATATAACATTTGTCTCCCAAATAATCACAAAACAATAAACGACTTTTATTTAGTTGTACCGTAAATTACTGACAAAAAAAGGAGCAGGAAGCAATTAGAAGGAAGCATAAAACAAAAAGTCCATTTACGTTATGTTAATTGTAGGGATTTTGCCTTTATAAACTCACAGTTACATACTGGAGATTCTATCCCTCCTTCCCATAATTTTTTCAGGCTGTCTGGAGGGGGGGTCTGCCGCTGTGCCCCCCCTCTTCCCGCCAAATCCGCCCATGGGAACCCGTCTTCTCTCCCGGAGCTCTGCTACATCACGTGGTAGAGGCGGCACATACACCACATCTTTAATGTGTCCCCACAGAAAAAAGCCACATGGAGTGAGATCTGTTGATCTGGGAGGGCATTTCATGTAACAGCTGTGTCCTTCTGTAGGACGGCCGATCCATCGATGCGGCAGCTCTCTGTCGATGTACAAAGGAACTTTACGATGAAAATGGGGTGGAGCCCTATCCTGCCGAAAGATGAACGGCCCTTACAGTTTTCGACGTGACAAGGCAAAAAAACATTTATTTACCTTTGGGGAATCAAGCTCAAATTCAATGCATTCTTGTGGGTGCTTTGCACCCCAGATTCGACAATTATGCCTGTTCACATTCCCATTATTGTGAAAAGTGGCTTCGTCGCTAAAAATTAAGCGATCAAAAATGCCATCCTCAACCTTACTCAATTGCTGCAGCTGCGAACAAAACCCAAAAAGCTTGTCTTTGTCGTCGTCATTGAGCTTATGCATTAGCTCCAATTTGAATGGTTTCATATGTTCTATGGTTATCTCGCAGGACTAGCCACACTGTCATTGGATCCATTTCGAGTTCACGGGATGCACGACGGACGGATTTCTTTGGACTCCTTATAACTGTCTATCGGAATCGGTCCACATTCAGTTCACTCACACTGGGACGTCCGCTTCTCTTTGCCGGACACAAGTAACCCGCCGTAACGAATTTGTTGTGCTAGTGGTAAATGGCCTTCCTTGTTGGTGGCTTCTTAACAGTAGTTGGTCTCTAACACCAATTGAAAAGCTGTAGCACACTTGTTTTTGCCGAACTTCAACACACAGAAAGCTCGCTCCGCACCTGAACTCGCCATGTTTGCGATTAACGCTTTCTATCGGCAAATTACCAAACTACGCGGCGGCGGTATACATGAAAAATACGTTCAGGGTTTTTCTTGAAAATGACATGTATGATACCTGTACAATGTTTGGTTCTTGTGCAATACATAATTGAAAATGTTCCCGGACTATATGTACACCCTGTATAAATGGACTTGAGAATGTAAGTGGAGGCTGCTCCCATTACAATTAAGGACGTGCCCGACAGAAAGGTCTTTCATTCTTTTCATGGCAACTGTATTTGCCCGCTAAACATTACAAGTTTTGTGGCAGGTTTTTAAACAAGCGTGGATTCCAGTTTTCTACTTTTTATATGTTAACCCTACAATATCACATTGCCTTTTAATATTTTTTGAAAGAATTATTGCTAAACATTATAAATATTATTAAATATATGTAATATGATCCTGCAATAAAAACACCATTATAAATATGAGATGTATGTAATGTGAAAATGTTGTAAAAATACCGAGCTTTCTGTACAACTTACACGAGACGATTCTTATGCCACGTGTCTGTATTCTGAAACGGTTATACACCTAACGTCAAGTTTCCCTTTGAAATACATCATCAAGTCATTAGCGACAGAATAAATGCAAACAAACAATACGGTGTGCGTGAAACGCCTTGGAAAGGCGGTAGCCCCAGGTGTTGCCTAAATATGCGATCAGAAAGAAAGCAGTTTACTATTAATCATATGGCGTCTGTTCTTTTCGGATATGTCCGAAAAGAAGACACCATTTGATGCTATTAGTGTAATGTTATGAATTGTAAATAAACATTTCAACCGTTTCAGGACATTGAAATAAATCCAACGACGACGCTGAAAACTTGTACTAGACTGGAATTCGAACCCGGATTTTCCGCTTTGTTCAAATGTTTGTAATCCTATCGGACCAAACTGCGTGGTCAACAGTCCGCAGCTTACAAACTACTTCAACCTAAGTAAACTAACCTACGGACAAACACACACACCCATACCCCAGGGAGGACTGGAACCTCCACGGCGAGCAACCGCGCGCTCCGCAGCGAGCTCCTTTAGACCGCTCGGCTACTCCACCGCGGCTTTCCGCTTTGGGCCAGCCTTAATTAGGCACGCAGGCACGCTAACCTTCAGATCCGAATTCTCAACTTGTAGCACACTACGATGGTAGTGCTCCCTGCCTATTAGTTCCTCTTTACTCGCAGCCTATACTGGATTCCCGCAAGGGATCGAGCATACTAATGCGTCCGCATTGAAATTGTCAGCTGCATGTTGGGGGCATATATATAATTGTTCATATGGTGTCTGTTCTATATTAATAAGACTCACTCTACAGATGTAGCCTCCTTTTGTCCATGGCGTCTTATGCTCGCCATTTCGAATTCCCGAGCGATGTCGACGTAAAGTAATGAACGATGCGCAAAGGTCGCTTGTATGTTATTTTGAGGGGACTTAACAGCTAGCTCATCAGTCCCTCGTCGCTTATAAATTCATATATAAATTGATATGATGTCTGTTCTTACGGAAAGGTACAAAGAACGGACCTGCAAAATTAGAAACCCGGATACTGTAACATCGGTACACTGTTGAATACTTCAACGTATACTCGGTTTGAATGTAGTAAACAACGCTATCTTGTCCAGAAGGAGCGGTTACATCGCATATTCGTCACGGTAGACAAAATGTAGCCCAGTGGCTCTTGTCGCATAAGCACAAGAATTACAGGCCATGGTATAAGGCTGCTGTCAAAAACATTTTACAGCAATACTCACTGATATCTGTATGGAAATGTGCAAGGTTGAAGCTTGTGGGCTGTATGGACATTTATAAACAAATGACGTCAGGGTGTTTACTGTAAAAGGTTTTTGGCAAAAGCCTTTTACCATAGCGTGTAATTTTTTTTTTATGTTTTAGCCGGCCGCGGTGGCCGAGTTGAATGAGGCGCTTCAATCACGGTCTGCACGGCCACTACGGTCGGGGGTTCGAATCCCCCCTCGGGCATGGATATTTGTGCCGTCCTTAGGATAAGCTAGTTGATAAGTAGTTTGTAAGTTTAGGAACTGATAACCCCGTAGTTAAGTCCCATAAGCTTAAACACTTGAACATGTTTTTTTATGTTTTATCCCATACGACAAGAGACACTGGGCTACATTCTATTTATTGTGAGCAATAAGTGATGTTAACATGTCGTTTTGAAGAAGACAGCATTACTTCTATCGGATGTTAGGTCAAAGGTACTTAATAAACCTTGATAGATACCCTGTTGGCAGATGAATTTCAGCCTCCTGACGGTAACTTTGATTTTTTCTTGACAGGAAGATAAAAAAATGATAAAATGTTTGTAAAACTTATGGGACTTAACTACGGGGTCATCAGTCCCTAAAGTTACAAACTACTTATGAACTACTTACGAACTAGGACGGCACAAATATCCATGCCCGAGGGGGGATTCGAACCCCCGACCGTAGTGGCCGTGTAGACCGTGACTGAAGCGCCTCAGTGTCCTCGGCCACCGCGGCCGGCGACAGGAAGATAAACTACACCTTCGAATGGCGGTCAGAAAAGAAACAATTTGACAGAAACTTTTGTGTTAACATCCAGTAGCATCGGGACGAGAGTAAGGAAAAGACGAATGAGTGCTTGTTAGGTTTACTAAGTTTAATACAAACACGGAAGAAAAATACCATTTGGACGGCGGGTGGGCTACGTGGCAGGGTGAAAGTGCTTGCAGACATTTCGTCTCAAACGGAAAGGGCAATTGGGCAGCAGTGCAGTAGTCACTAGGCTGCCCGGGGGCAAAGGGCCCAGCTGAGTGGAGCGTGCTGCGCCCTGCCCATCTGCTGGTCGTAAACCTCCAGCCCCAGCCCAGCCAAAATAACCTCCCCACCGGCTGCACCAGACGGCTCCTCTGTCCCCAACTTCCAACTGTCAACAATTAGAGAAAGTTTCCATTTGTCCGGAAGAAAAAATTTATTTGCCTTCCTTTTTATCGGAGAACTAGAACGCTAATGATTATGCTCTACTTATCTATTCATGTACACATTTAGTCGACTTAAAGAACTGTTAAGTCAGTTTGCTATCGACACTAATCAAACCGAATTGACGAATCATGAATCTTTTTGCCACTGACGTATGTGCGTATATAGATGTAAGGCAAATAGACGTTGCAAAAAGAAAAAGCCTTATGAAAGTAAAGCCTGCAAAAAGAACAAAATAATAGTAATGGCAGTCTCAAGGGCACATCTTTGCATATTTGTGAATAAAAATCTGCTGCCAATAACATTGTTTCCTGTGCACTTAAATAACTTTGAGCGTCCTTGGCACGTCATTCGATACGTTGCTGCCTAAGCCTGTCTTCGGTATCTTCCCCGCTGAAGGATCATCAACGGCGCACGTTACTTGGTAACAGAGCAACCGAAAATTACAGATTAACGGTGCAGTAATAACCATTTCTATTTACCTGGAAAACTTTCACAAGTTGTTACCTTTCAAATAATCAACAGTTTTCTGCTATATTATCAGGTCCTTTGCCTTTTCATTTTCTGCGATCCGTTGCTTCCTTCGTAAGGCTGCTGGAAGTTGTACCTTCCATCAAATCATCCAGTATCTGAAATCTCCTCCTTCCACACTTCCTTTTCCCGTCCACATAACTTTTAAAACTGTTGTCAGTTTGTCATTCGTTCTTAATATATGCACAATCCAGTTTCTTTTTCTTCTTTTTATTATATCTAGTAACTGTCTTTTCTCTCCCACTCTTCATTTTTTACTCTGTCCATCCAACTTCTTTCCATCCTCCGCCATACCCACATCTCAAAAGCCTCCAGCTTTTTTCTGTCTTTCTTCCTCAAAGTCCATGTTTCAGCACCATACAGAAGAACACACAAGCGTCTTTTCCTCATTTCTCTTTCCAGACTGCTGCAGAAAGTTCTCTTTTTCTTATAAAATGCTTCTTTTACCATTGCCATCATTTTCTGTACTGCACTTCCAGTCGGTGTCTATCCTGCTTCCAAGACACTTAAAATTTTGAACCTGTTCTAATATTTCTCCATTCAGCATAATTTCTATTTTTATCTTTTCTCTTACAGCCAAAACTTGTTTTCTTTGTGATAATTTTCATTCCATAATTTTTTCCGTTAGCTTAAACGGTGTCCACTAACTCTGAATTATATATTTTTATATATTTTTGACGACGTTGCAGCGTTCAAAGAATGAAATAAATCGTAATTTGGGATCAGTTATGGCTTAACTGTACTAAGTTTAGAAGGAATACCAAAGTGCGGCGAATGAAAATTTGTGCCCGGCCGGGATTCGAACCCGGGATCTCCTCCTTACTAGGCAGACGCATTGACCACTCCGCCACCGAGGACACAGTGCACAGCCACAGACACTACGAGGGGAGCGTAGACAGTGGTTTAGGGGGGCTGCTTCTCTGTATATGTTACTCTCTGGCACAGCCCAACTGCAGAGGACTCTTCCCTGCACGTCTCCTGTGGCTGTGGTATACGAAATAGAGCGTGTCGAATGGAGATTTTGGTGCGGCGGGAGCTGTGGCTACGTGACCTTTCGCCGCGGCGGATTAGCCGTGCGCACTGAGGCGCCGTGCTGCGGGGTGCGCGCGGCCGTTCGCCGTCGGGGGTTCCTCGGGCTTGGGAGTTTGTGTTGTGCTTAGGCACAGACAAATATATGTTACTCCGTGGCTTAGGTTAGTTTACCTTAATTCAAGTAGTTTGTAAGCTGCGGACTAATAACTACGCAGTTGAGTCCGACAGACTTACAAATATTTGAACATTTTGAACGTGACCTTCCGCATCATTGCGGTATTTAGTTGTTACTTTGTTGTCATACCTCATCGTACAGTGTTTGAATTAAGCACTATTGTTATAGCTTCATTTTGTTTGCAAATAATTAAAACTTTATAGTATTCTTGATAACAGTACATTTACTACGAGAAAACAATGCAAATTGAAAGAAAAACGAAAAATCGACATAACGGGAGTTACGCGGTATTGTACCTACAAAAACGAGAACTTTCATAAAACGCGTATCTCACCATCCGCGCGTTTGAAATAAGTAATTATGTTTTTATTTATTTTCTTTCTTTACATACGAGGTGTAATATCTACAGATAAGTCATCACTAGAATACAATAAATTATCCCTAATTCAAGAACTATCTGACGTCAATATGTAGGTCTGTAGTTTCAAGTCTCTACATTCTTGGACATTTCCGTAAAAATGCCGTTCTCTCTCCCTTCACGAAATAATATGGGACACTCAGTAGTAAAACATATGAGATAAAACTGCTACGAAGGATCAATTAGATAGGGATTTTTTCTAAGTAAAGTGACTTTTCATCAATCAGTCAATCTTACAACTAGCCAGTGTAGAACAGATTGTTGATTTTTGCATCCAATTGTATGCATGAAGTCCGAAGTTCAATTGTGAGGTTGAATTGAAACAAGCTAACAGTTTCAATATCCACACAATATTAACATTCAATATTTTACCATAAGAAAACTGTGTGGCGTTTCTTACAATAAAGCTAAAATGTTTCTAGTATTTCATCGAGGTAGAATGGCGAAAAACTGCAATTGTGCACAGATGTCATGGGTAACAGCATTAGTAGACCTCACTGTAGATGCACTGTACTTAGAATTATTTGTAGCCACTTACCATTAGAGAAGTAAATAACATTATGCCTGAGGTGATCACAGTGTACTCTCGTGGCCGAGCCGGTTCTTGCAGTTCGTTTCATGCTGTAGGGAACAAGTCAGCACAGAATTGTCGTGGTTCAGAGGTAAGCAAATTACAGACTTCGTATTCTATAGTTTCATTGCACGGACGACTGTTTTCTGGCGTGGCTGTCTCCTTCTGATGCTTAATATTGTAACAAAGACATTTATGAATTGTTTTTAGTACATCACGTTTGCAGCTCTGAAGAATCAATGGAAGGACATTTTTTCGAAGTTAAAACCAAAGCTTATAATTATTTACTTGCATCGCTGGTTCTCGATTTTCCGAGTTTCACAAGAAATGAAACAATTAGTAACTTCGGTTCAAACTTTTTAAAATGTCCGTTCTTCACAAGAGAAATGATAAACCAATAATGGAGCTGATGTGTCTGACGCGATGACGGTTACCTTCATCTACATTTACATAAATACTCTGCAAGCCATATTTAAGTACATGGCAGAGGGTTCATCTAACCGCTTTTATCATATCTACGGTTCCATTCTCTAATAGCTCGCGGAAAAAAGGAACACCTAAATATCTTTGTTTCCGATCTGATTTATTTTATTTTTATAATCATGTCTGACGACATGTTTCTCAGTTCACTTGTTTAGCTCCTGGCTGGAAACTAACAGTGGGAATACTCGAAGCGACTGCTGATAGCAAAAAGAAGGAAGTTCATAGGAAGTCACTACCATTTAAGAGTAACAGGCCAACATGCAATTCTCTCCCGATGTAGTTAGTCAAGCGGTGTACGGAATATGCAATTGCCGTTTCGAAAGAACTTGGTTTCCAGAAATATTTTAAAACACAAAAAATTATGTGCACTGAATGGTCGCAACTAAAAATTACACAAAAATACTGCCAAATGATAGTCTAATGTGAGAGTCAACAAAATAATATTAACGAACAGACCAAAAATGATGATTAGATCACAAAAAATTCAAATGTTTGTATGGCTTATGGGACTTAACTACGGGGTTATCAGTCCCTAAACTTATAAACTACTTATGAACTAGCTCATACTAAAGACGGCACAAACATCCATGCCCGAGGGGGGGATTCGAACCCCCGACCGCAGCGGCCGTGCAGACCGTGACTGGCACGCCGCAGACCGCTCGGCCACCGCGGCCGGCCGAAGGCTCTTGAAGAAAACGTAAACCGCAAGAAGACAATCGGTGGCTCACCCGTAAATTGCTTTGGCATTGAACAGATTCGATTGCAGAGGGCACTACCTTACACTCAAAAGTACAAAATTACTTTTTGCGAAGATTTTCCTTTTCTTAAGATTGATTCCAAAACATTTATATCAGGCAGGCAACCTGAATTTGCGAATTTAAAGCAGAATGTCCTGTACTCCTGAGCTATATTCCTGCTGTGAACGATGATTACTACAATAAGCTTCTGACCACTGGTGGGGAACAGAACGAATTGTCTGAGGACTGATTTAATTGATTACGATGATTAGCCGCGAATGAAGTTAAAGTGGAATACAAAATAAAGTTTTTCAGGTGACAATGTGACCAACTCCTTGAAATATACTAATTTCAAGTTGTTCTCTGTGTCACTGATTAACTGTGTTGTTTCATCAAATTTCTATGTCAAACTAAATTTTGCCGCAGCATTACTGTAAAGAATAAAAAATTTAATTGTTAATAAAGCTGTAATTTCAGGATGCTTTTAAAATTAAAGTCAGTTTTCTCATTTTGTGTTTCAATGGAGATAGTCGGTTTGCTTTCCGAGTGGCACAAATATCACAACTGAAAAATATCTGTGGATTAGAAATATCCAAATGTGTTTGCTGCGTTAGGAAATTGCATTAAATTCAATGTCTAAGTTGAAAATGTGAGCCGGAGCGGGACACGAACCCGTATTTTTTGCTTTGGGCCAGTGGTCGCTTTAACCATTTGATTATCCGGTATGTTTCTAGCCGAAACTATTTTAGTGCCTCCTGTCCATTTTTCCATATGCTTGTAGCTTTACTTTTATTTCTACATGGGATCGAATTTAATTGCATCTCAGTACTGAAATTGTCATATTCTGTTTATATATGAGCTCGTAGATAACATCTGAAGTTCAATTACCCTTCCTCGGATGATGCTGTAGTGTATCGAGAAGTCGCAACGCTGAAAAATTCCAACAAAATGCAAGGGTATCTGTAGCGTATCGACGCATGGCGCAGAAAATGGCAATTGATCTTGCCTAAACAAATATAACTTACTGCAAATACACACAAAGAAAGATCCTTTATAATTATGCAACAGCAGAAAAATCACTCTGGGACTAGGAATAACACAGATGGCAGATTAAGATATATTGGAAGATTCCCCAAGAAGTGTGGTCCGTCAACAAAGGAAGTAGGTTATGAAAAACTCGTTAGACCAATACTTTAATATAGTTCATTAGTGAGAGATTCTTGCCACATAACGTTGACAGGGGAAATAGAGAAGATACAAAGGAGAGCTGCACGCTCCGTTACATGTTCATTCAGTGCATCCGAAAGCGTCGCTGAGGTGATCGGCAAACGCCAGTAGCAGACGCTCAGCATTATAGTAAGAGTTTCTACGAAAGTTTTGAGTGCGTATGTTTCTTGATGAGTCAACCAATACTTTGCTTCCTTCTTCGTGTAGCTAGCGACTGATACAAAATAAACTATTTCCACGATATATATCTTTACAAAACGTATGACTGTGACAATATGAGTATACCACCGCTACATCTTGTTCTCGTCGCAAACAATAAATGCAGTTCTGATAAATCTGACGTCCAAATGGTTAAAATCATTAAAAAATTACTACCAATTTCAAAATTTTTTTAAAAATCTGAGAGTCCAAACTGCTAAGGTCTTTGGGCTCTGGATTAAGAAACTACTTAATCTAACCTACAAGGATAACAAACATAACCACGCTCGAGGGAGTATTCGAACCTCCGGCGGGAGCAGCGATGCAATCCCTGACGTGGCGCCGAAGACCGCGCACACAACGTCACTCTTTATAAGACTTAACAGTTAAGTAGCAGCTTCCACATTCACTCTTGTCAAATCAATTACCGTGTGTTGTACAACATAAAAGTATCTTCTGTGAAATTCTCCAAGAACATAGCATGCATTGTATTTCCTTTTCGCTTTTTGCCACGACTAACATTATAGAATAACAATTCAGCACCATTTCGCTCTTTAGTCGCATGTAAAAAGTCGCGTTCTACAATATTAAAGAGGGATGTGATAGGCGCGCACGAGGTAGGGAATCCAACGCTGAAACGCCAGCTCACGTACACTAGGATACATTAGTGGGCAGGCGACTGCACAGCAAACACGACCCCACAAGATATGGGAGGAAATCATAAAATTTATGAAATCGAAATATTGGAACATTTTAAGCGTTTCAGGGCGCTGAAATAAATTCAACGGCAAAGTTGAAAATTTGTGTTGGACGGGGATTCGAACTCTGATTTCCCGCTTCGCGCCAGCGGCCGTCTTAACAAGTTAGGCTAGCCAGGCACGCTTCCCTTCTAACACCAACTCTCAACTTGTAACCCCCTGCCCATTGATTCCTCTTGCTCGCAGGGTGTCCGGACATTTGCCACACTTTTACCTGCTCTGAAGGATCGGGTGCCCCTGTCACCTCCTCCTCCCCCCTCCTACCACCCTATACTGGTCGCTTTCCCATTTCGTAGTGTGACCGTCAGTATGGAAGTTATTACAACGGCCGGGTAAGCTTTTGCCCATTACAATGGTTACGCGGTAATAGGTGTCGATGTACATACGCCGAAAACAGAATCATTGCAAGGGAAATCTGCTTTCGAAAAACGGAGACGTATTGAACGTAGAGAACATCTGTAAGGACAACCTAACGATGCGACATTTATTAGTTGCAAAAATAAAAAGAGTATCAGACGTCAGTATCCGTAAATCGGGTGGTGGGGTGCCAGGTTCCGCTGAATAGGTCAGGAGTCCACTATACGGAGGAAGCGGCAAAACCAGGCCTCTCCAACTCGGGTGCTTAGCGAGCACCGGGAAAAGCAGCGGTGGTCTGCTGCAGCGCCGGTGGTGTGGGGCACGTGAGGCAGGCACAGCACTGAGGTAGCGGGCGAACGTGTCGACGACGCGCGGAGCGAGGCGACAGTCGTGTTGTTTGTCAATTATTAAAACCAATAATAATTATGTCAATTTTTGATAATAAAGTTTTATTGCGCTCCTTATTTTATACACATTTTCAACATTCATTGTTGATCTTTGGCACCGCATGGAAGAAACTAACTCTCATATTAGGTACAATAGTTTTGGCAGTTACAATTCTAAATACACCTTGCAACAATTCATTAAACTTGACCTTGTTTTTATTTCGTTAATATTCATAATTGAAAAAATTTGTTCACATATGAACGTTGCTCAGAACATTGCAACACGTTTTAGGGCAATGACATGAATGCTCAGGAATTGTTAAGCTTAAGGGACTTAACTGCGGGGTTCATCAGTCCCTAAACTTATAGACTACTTAACTACCTTATACTAAGAGACGACACAAACATCCATGCCCGAGGGGGGATTCGAACCCCCGACGGGGAACGGCCTCGCGCATCGTAGCATAGCGCCTCAATGCGCTCGGCCGCTCCGCCGCGGCGAATTCTTGTTCATCAAAGGCTATATGTAAAGGAATTTAAATCACTACGGTAGACTAATAGTGGTCTGTCGAAATTGAATTGTACTGTAGTTCTGTCAGCTCAATTTCGATACGTGATGGAGCATCCTCTGCGTGCACAGAAAGAGGCACCATAAAAAACTTTTGAGTGCAGTTTTATTTTATTTCTTCAAACCCATCTTAGAAATTTTTATGTAATAACTGTGTACTTCCGGATGTGGCCATAAGTACAATTTAAAAATAGGTATATTTTTGGTTTCCTTCAGATCGTGACAATAGTGCTTTTAATTAGTACTCAGTTCCCTTCTGTCTGTTCCTTCAATCCCCTCGCGTGTTACGGAATGTTTACTTTCGTAGTGACAACGCTTTTATATTTACGGTACAGTGTCATATTAAGCATTGTGGTTTCCCATCAGGCTTAAAAATCTTCCTATTAAGCATTAAAAAATGTTACACATAAATCCGAAACTTTTGTGGTCATGCTAAACTTTCCCAAGATAGATTGACATTGTCCTATTTGATAACGTTCAGAACGGATATTCAGCGCATCCAAGGAGGGAGGGAGAGGGAGAGGGAGAGCGTTGTCTGTGTCACACACGTGCTGCGACACGGCGAGGCAGGAGTGGTGGGGGAAAGCACCAGGGCGCGGGCGCGCAAGCACTAAGTGCTCGAGTTGGAGAGGCCTGCGCTAAACGGATAGCGGGAGCTGTGTGGCGCGGACTGGCCGGATTTTCAGGGTAGAGGGCTTTAGGGAAACACTAAATGGGCTCTCTCAAAGGGACCAGGTCGATCACAGGACAAATATAGATCTAGGAACTATCGGTTTAACAGTTGTGCATTGTCGTAGCTGTATTGGGAAAGTACCAATCTCCAAACGTTAATAGAAAGCACCGAAACACACATCATTATAGGTAGCGAAAGTTGGCTTAAGCCGGCAATAAGTTCAGCAGTAGTTTTTGAAAAAGATATCACTGTGTCCACAAAAGATAGATTGTACAAAATAGGTGGAGTCGTGATTGTCGCCGTCAAAAGTAGTCTATCGTGTAGTGAAGTTGATAGTTCCTCTGAGTTGTTATGGGTACAGGGTGCACTCGAAAATCGTAAAAATTAATAATTGGTTCCTTTTACCGGCGCCCGACTCTGACGATACAATAGCAGAAAGGTTCAAAGAAAACCCGTGTAATTGCAAACACGTACCCGACTCACATAATAATAATAATAGGCGGTGATTTTAATTTACCCTCAATCTGTTGGCGAAATTATATTTTCAAATCAGGAGGTATGCAGAAAACATCGCGCGAAATTATACTCAACGCATTCTCTTAGAGTTACTTCAAACGATTAGTTCATAAGCCAATTAGAATTGTATATGGATGTCAAAACACGCGTGATTTCTTAGCAACAAATAATCCTGAGCTCATAACGAGCATCAAAACGGATACTGGTATTAGTGAACACAGAGCTGTCGGAGCAAGATTGAATATCGAAAGTCCCAAAGTTACCAAAAAAGACGAAAAGTATATTTTTTCCTGAAAGCAGATAGAAATACAATACAGTGCTTCTTGAAAGGCAGTTTCCACTCGTTCCAAACACTAAACGTAAGTGTAGACCAGATGTGCCTCCAACTCAAAGTAGTAATATCGACAGCAACTAACAGTTTTATACCAAATAAATTAATAAAAGAAGGTGGTGATCCCCTTTAGTACACAAAACTGGTCAGGACACTGTTGCAAAAAACAACGAAGAAGGCATACTAAATTTAAACGAACGCAAAATCCCCAGGATTGTCGGTCCTACACAGAAGCTAGAAATTTAGCGTTGACTTCAATGAGAGATGCCTACAATATTTTTCACAACGAGACTTTCTCGAAATTTGACTGAAAAACCGAAGAGATTTTGGTCATGTGTTAAATATACTAGGGGCAAAATACAAACAATTCCCTCACTACGTGATAGTAATGGCGATCTTGCCGATGATAGCGCTACTAAAGCAGAGTTACTAAACACAGCCTATGGAAACTCATTCACCAAAGAAGACGAAACCAATATTCCAGATTTCGAATTACAAACAGAGGCCAGAATGAGTAACGTTGAAGTAGATATCCGCGGAGTAGTGAAGCAACTGAAATCACTTAACAAGAACACATCGTTTGGTCCTGACTGCATACCCATTAGATTTCTATTTGATTATGCTCAAGCGATAGCTCCTTACTTAACCACCATATACAACCGCTCTCTCAAAGTAGGATCTGTACCAAAAGACTGGAAAGTTGCAGAAATCACACCTATAATTAAGAAAGGCAGTAGGAGTAACCCACTAAATTACAGGCCTATTTCATTGACGTAAATTTGTAGCAGGGTTTTGGAACATATCCTGTATTCAAATATTATGATTTATGTCGAACACAATGATCTATTGACCCAGGATCAACAGGGATTTAGGAAATATTGTTCATGCGAAACACAACTACCCCTTTACTCACACGAAGTGATGAGTGCTATCAAGAGATCTCAAATTGATTCCGTATTTCTTCCTTTCCAAAAGGCTTTTGACACCGTACCTCACAAACGGATTTTAATCAAATTGCGTGGTTATGGAATATTGCCCCATCTTGAGACTGGATAGGGTATTTCCTGTCGGAGAGAACACAGATTGTAGTAACAGATGGTGAAGCATCGACTAAAGCAGAGGTGATATTCGGCATTCCAAAGGGTAGTGTTATTTGTCCTCTGCTGTTCCTTATCTACATAAATGATTTGGGAGAAAATCTGAGCAGATGACACCATTTATAGTCTAGTAAACTCATCTGAAGATCAAAACTAATTGCAGAGCGATCTCACTAAGATATCAATATGGTGTAAAAATTGGCAATTGAGTCTAAATAATGCAAAGTGTGAAGTCCACATGAGTACGAAAAGAAATCAGTTAAACTTTGTTTACAAGGTAAAGCAATCAAAAGTGAAGGCAGTGAACTCCACAAAATACCTAGGAATTACTATTACTTCAGACAAATTGGAAAGAACACGTAGATAATGTCGCGAAAAAGACGAATCAGACTGCGTTTTATTGGTAAAACAAAAGATGCAACACACTACTAAAGAAACTGCATACACTACGCTTGTTTGTCCTTTTTTGGAGTATTGCTGGGTTTGATGGAGGACATCGAAATAGTCCAAAGAAGGGCAGCTCGTTTTGTACATTCACGGAAATAATACAGGATCTAGGATGGGAATCATTACAACAACGGATATTATCGCTGCGGCGTGTGCTACTTACGAAACTCCAATCGCCAAAATTCTCCTCCGAATGCGAAAATATATTGTTGACTCACACTTTTATAGGCAGAAAAGATCATCAGAATGAAATACGAGAAATCAGAGCTCGAACGGAGAGATTCAAGTGTTCTTTCTTCCCGCGCCCTATTCGAGAATGGAATGGGAGATAAATAGTATATAGGTGTATCATACAATGTAAACTTTCACGGCCGGCGTTGCCGTCAGGTAAAATTTCCGGGCTGATGGGCCGTGGTCCAGATGTAAGATTTCCTCCCGACGCGGCAAGACCTGGCGACAACTAGCAGTAAGCTGTTATATCTCCACTTGCATATTAGTAATGTAATGCAGTGTTGTGACTGGAATAAGGCGGATGAAATAACATTCAGGTCCATGGAAATACGTGCAGAATTGTCAACTAATAGGCAGAAGAGGAAGTTCGATGTTTTACAGACGGGCAAACGTGAAATATCAGTTGTTGATAATTCTCGGACTGTTGTTGTCTGGGAGAGAAATAACGAAAGAAGAAATTTCAGTTCTCTCGGAAGGTGGTAATTTTGCAGTGACACCACTTAAAGTGCCCAAGGGGGACATTATAGCGAATGTTGAGGCAGGAATCCACCTGTTACCTTCGCAATCTGCAGATGACATTAGGTCAGAAACGGCCAGAATATTACGCAAAACGAAACCACCCCACAGAAATGTCTCAAGTGGAAAGAAGGGCTCTAAGGGAGATCAATGCGGACAACAATATCATTGTACTATCTGCTGACAGAGAAAATGCTACAGTTGTGTTAAAGAGCGAAGATTATCACAAGAAGATTACTGATCTCTTGGATCCCACAACTTGTAAAAGACGTGAGAAGGATCCCACTCCAATAATTTTGAAAACAATGAATCATCTGATAAAAGTCTTCTCTCTCTTCGGATGATAAAAAACAACTGTGCAAAACAAAAGCTTATCCACTCAGACTATATATGGCCTACCAAAGGTGCATAAGCCCATGGTCCCGTTAAGACCGACTATGAGCGCCACAGGATCTCCCACCCATGAGGTAGCCAGACATCTTGCTTCTCTGCTGCAGCCGTACACTTGCTCAACGGACAGCCACATTAAAAACTCAGTGCATTTTATTGAGAAAATAAAGGAGATTAACGTCAGACCGAGTGATATTCTGTTGAGTGTCATTGTTTACTGTGGTTCCTGCAAACGATGCTATTTCATACATAGCAGATATATTTCCATCTGACATCGTGGCTTTGTTCAGACACTGCCTTACCACAACTAATTTGCACTACAACGATGAGTTCTACGAACAAATTAACGGAGTGGCTATGGGCAGCCCTTTTAGTCCAGCTGTTGTCAACTTATTCATGGAGTTTTTCGAACATCAGGCGCTGCAGACTGCCAGAAAGAGGACAACTAATTGGTACCGATATGTTGACGATACCTTTGTAGTGTGGAGCCATGGTGAAGAAGAGCTGGATGTCTTCTTATTGCATCTCAACAGCATTAATCAAAACATACAGTTCGCGATGGAGAAAGAGAGCAATGGCCAACTTAATTTCCTGGTTGTATCGGTAATAAAACGAGAGGACGGAACTCTGGGCCATAAGGTATACAGAAAAAACACATACTGATCGATACCTCCACAAGGAGTCAAACCATCATCCGAGGCAAAAAGAGGTATCACTAAAATCTTGGTGGCTAGAGCCAACAAAATCTGTGAGCCAGTTTACTCGGAGGATGAACTAAATCACTTACGGTGGCCTGCAAGAAAAATGGATATGGTGCCAAGGAAATTGATCGAGCTCTCCATCAAAGAAGAGAAGAATCCAGAAGTTCTGAGTAACAAGGACAACAATCTGGAAAAGTTTTCCTGCCGTACATTAGCAGGATTACTGATCGGATCGGGAAAGTATTGGCCAAGCATGGCGTCGAAACCATCTACAGATCCACGAAGAAGATCAAAGAATATTTGAGATCAGCAAAAGACGCACGTCACCCCCTAGCAACACCTGGGGTTTATAAAATTCCTTGCAGCTGTGGTAAAGTATATATTGGTACAACAAAAAAAGAAGCGTCAACACTCGCATATCTGAACATAAGAGGAACTGAGGAACATGTTATTCAAAACGGAAATCATGAAATAAAATTTAACGAGAAGAGCGTTTTAGCTAGGACATCTCGGTACCATGCACGCATGTATAGAGGAGCAACAGAGATCCACAGACACCAGAATAATTTTAATAGGAAAGAAGAAGGTCTGAAGCTAGATAAAATATGGATGTCGACACTGTACCAACAAAACGACAATCGATTATTTTTAATCGAGAATGACGACGTCATCGAGAGAGAGAGAGAGAGAGAGAGAGAGAGAGAGAGAGAGAGAGAGAGAGAGCGCTACAAAGTCAGCATAACGTGACGTATGGTGGCGCCCTCTATAAATGCGAGAGCCCCTCGGCCCACAGTGACACTAGCCGGAAGACCTTTAAGATGTCTCCCGCAGTTGGAGACGAAACGTCGGGAGGAAGTTTTACATCTGGACCACGACCCATCAACCTGGAAATTTTACCTGAAGAGTATATAGGTGGTTCGATGAACCCTCTGCCAGGCACTTAAATGTTATTTGCAGAGCATCCCACGTAGAAGTAGATGTAGAAATAATGATGAAACTAGCTGGTCCCAGTTCGGTTCACTAGCGTTTAATCAATACGTAGTTGAATTTGACTCAACGAAGCAAATATATTACATATTACTCAAATGATCCTCCTGAACCAGAATTTATGGTTACATCCACCGCTTTTCAACTTGCAATTTCCTATTTAGGTAAAAACTCCTATAGGTGACACGTCCACTCCCATGAACCACAGACATTGCCGAGGTGGGGTGGCTTGCGGGCCTCAACGATGCAGATAGCCGTACCGTAGGTGCAACCACAGCGGAGGGGTATCTGTGGAGAGGCCAGACAAACGTGTGGTTCCTGAAGAGGGGCAGCAGCCTTTTCAGTATTTACTGGGGCAACAGTCTGGATGACTGACTGAGCTGGCCTTGTAACATCAGCTAATGTGGCTTTGCCACACAGCTACTGCGAACGGCTGAAAGCAAGGGTAAACTACAACCGTTACCTTTCCCGAGGACATGCAGCTCTACTGTATGAACATATGATGAAGGCATCCTCTCGGGTAAAATATTCCGGAGGTAAAATAGTCCCCCATTCGGATCTCCGGGCGGGGACTACTCAGGAGGATGTGATCATCAGGAAAGACAATACTGGCATTCTACGGGTCGGAGCGTGGAATGTTAAAGCCCTTAATCGAGTAGGAAAATTAGAAAATTTAAAAAAGGAATACTGGCATTCTACGGGTCGGAGCGTGGAATGTTAAAGCCCTTAATCGAGTAGGAAAATTAGAAAATTTAAAAAAGGAAATGGATAGGTTGAAGTTAGGTATAGTGGGGATTAGTGAAGTTCGGTGGCAGGATGAACAGGATTTCTGGTCAGGTGAGTACAGGATTATAAATACAAAATCAATTGGGGTATCACAGGAGTAGGATTTATAATGAATAGGAAAATAGGAATGCTGGTAAACTACTATGACCTGCACAGTGATCGCATTATCATTGTCAAGATAGATACGAAGCCAACACCGACAACAGTAGTACAGGTTTATATGCCTACTATCTCTGCCGATGATGAGGAAATCGAAGAGATATATGAGGAGCTAAAGGAAATTATTCAGACAATTAAAGGAGAGGAAAACTTAATTGTTATGGGAGACTGGAATTCGGTAGTAGGACAAGGAAGGGAAGGGAAGATAGTAGGTGAATATGGTCTGGGCAAAAGGAATGAAAGAGGAAGCCGCCTGGTAGAATTTAGCACAGAACATAATTTAGTTATAACAAACACCTGGTTCAAGAATCACAAAAGAAGGCTGTATACGTGGAAGAGACCAGGAGACACCGGGAGATACCAGATAGATTTTATAATGGTAAGACATAGATTTCGGAACCAGGTTTTACAGTGTAAGACATACCCAGGGGCAGATATAGACTGACCATAACCTGTTGGTTATGAACTGTAGGCTGAAACTGAAGAAACTACAGAAAGGTAGGAAAATAAGGAGATGGGACCTGGATAAATTGAAGGAACCTGAAGTTCTTAAGAATTTCAGAGGGAGCTTCAGGCAACAATTGACAGAAACAGGGGAAAATTAAACAGTTGAGGAGGAATGGGTAAAATTGAGAGATGAAATAGTGAAGGCAGCAGAGGACAAAATTGGTAGGAAGGCAAGACCTACAAAGAATCCTTGGATATCACAGGAGATACTAAATTTAATCGATGAAAGGAGAAAATATAAAAATGCAGTAAATGAAACAGGCAAAATGGAGTACAGACGACTAAGAAATGAGTTTGACAGGGAGTGCAAAATGGCTAAGCAGGAGTGGCTAGAAGGCAAATGCAAGGATGTAGAAGAATGTCTAAATAGGGGAAAAATAGATACAGCCTACCGGAAAATAAAAGAAACATTTGGAGATAAGAAAAACAGCTCAAGGACACAGATGGAAAACCAGTTCTCAGCAAAGAAGGGAAAGCTGAAAGGTGGAAAGAGTATATAGAAGGGTTCTACAAAGGAAATGAACTTCGAGACAATATTGTAGGAAGGGAAGAGTATGTAGATGAAGATGAAATAGGAGATACTGTACTGAGAGAAGAATTTGACAGAGCCCTGAAAGACCTAAGTCGAAACAAGGCCCCTGGAGTAGATGATATTCCCTCAGAGCTACTGAAGTCTCTGGGAGAACCAGCCATGACAAACCTGTTTCACCTGGTGTGTAAGATGTATGAGACAGGCGAAGTACCCTCAGACTTTAAGAAAAATGTTATAATCCCCATTCCAAAGAAAGCAGGTGCAGACAGGTGTGAAAACTACAGAACCATCAGTTTAATAAGTCATGGTTGCAAAATATTAACACGAATTATATACAGAAGGATGGAAAAGCTGGTAGAAGCCGACCTCGGGGAAGATCAGTTTGGGTTCAGGAGAAATGTAGGAACTCGGGAGTAAAATAGGGAGCGTAGTAAATTATAGGGAGCGTAAGGTTATTTACAACTTGTACAAAAACCAGACAGCGGTTGTCAGAGTTGATGGGCATGAAAGGGATGCAGTGGTTGGAAAGGGAGTAAGACAGGGTTGTAGTCTTTCTCCAATGTTATTCAATTTGTACATTGATCAAGCTATAAAGGAAAGCAAGGAGAAATTTGGGGAAGGAATTAAAGTTCAGGGGGAAGAATTAAAAACATTGCGTTTTGCCGACGACATAGTAATTCTGTCAGATACAGCAAAGGACCTGGAATAGCAATTGAACGGAATGGACAGTGTGCTGAAAGGTGCATATAAGATGAACATTAACAAGAGCAAAACTAGGGTAATGGAGTGCAGTGTAAGAAAATCAGGTGATGCTGAAGGAATTAGTTTAGGTAACGAAACAAAAGAGGTAGATGAGTTTTGTTACTTGGGCAGTAAAATAACAAATGATGGTCGCAGTACAGAGGATATAAAATGCAGAATGACAATGGGTAGAAAAGCGTTCTTGAAAAAGAGAAATTTGTTAACATCGAATATTGATTTAAGCCTAAGGAAATCCTTTCTGAAGGCATTTGTATGGAGTGTTGCCTTGTATGGGAGTGAGACATGGACGATAAACAGTGCGGACAGGAAGAGGATTGAGGCTTTTGAAATATGGTGCTACAGAAGAATGCTGAAGATTAGG
Organism: Locusta migratoria; assembly: GCA_026315105.1. Lineage (NCBI taxonomy): Eukaryota > Metazoa > Arthropoda > Insecta > Orthoptera > Acrididae > Locusta > Locusta migratoria. The sequence continues at coordinate 447,518,581 of CM048755.1, read as the reverse complement.
TGGGTGGATCGCGTAACTAATGAGGAGCTACTGAACAGAATTAGGGATTTCTGGTATACCTTGACTAAAAGAAGGGATAGATTGGTAGGACACATTCTTAGACATAAAGGAATTGTGAATTTAGCGTTGTAGGGAAGTGTGTGGGGAAAAAATCGCAGGGGAAGACCAAGAGACGGATACAGTAAGCAGATTCAGACAGATGTAGGTTGCCGTCCTTATGTGGAGATGAAGAGGCTTGCTCAGGATAGGGTATTGTGAAGAGCTGCATCAAACCAGTCTCCGGACTGAAGACCACCACCACCACCACCACCACCACCACCACAACAACAACAACAACAACAACAACAACAACAGGTGACACGTTAAGAGAATTTTTTTCCTACCTTCTAATATTATGGCTACCGTCAAAGATTGCGAGTTGTAAAATGATTTCCCGTAACTTCAGAGTCGCAACTAGCTTCTAAAAATCTCATTTTTGTTAAACTGATAAGCTACACTTTAGGATTTAAAAAGAACCTGAACTTTTGAATTGCACCTAAAATAGACACCCTAAAACAGACCTGTTCCTAAGGTTGACATGTTCGGCAGCTACAGTGTTGAAATAATTCCAATATGTCCCAAATTAGTCAAGGATAGAAATAACTTTACAGTGGATGTAGATCTCACTAAGTACATTTAGCTGTAGTCCTTAAAAATTAAAATTGTCTTTAATCAGGGCAGTAAAAGCAGACCGCTTGGCCACTGCGGCCGACTTTTGCAAACATATTTTATCATTTCGTCTCCAACATCACTTATTTGATAAGGTGATTTGCTTTGCAGAAGTTCTTATTTCGAATTGTGGAATATTTACTTCGTCTCCTTTGTTGAAAGAATTTCGGAAAAGTGCATTTAATAACTCCGCTTTAGTGGCATTGTCATCAGTAACATTACCGTCGCTATCACGCAGAAAAGGCATCCATTTTGTCTTTCCGCTGGTGTGGATAACATAGGACCAGAATCTCTTTGGATTTTCCGCCGCATTTCTACAAAGAGTTTCTGTGTGAAAACTATTAAACGAATGTTGCATTGAAGGCCGCGCTAAATTTCGAGCTTCAGTAAAACTACGGCATCTTGGGGATTTTGCATTCGTCAAAATTTTCTTAAAGAACTAGGGTGCTTCCTCTGCGACTCAGTAGATACCAAAGCTACACAACGTAGAACAACAGTGTACACTACAAGCATAGCATTCTATATTCCTACATTTCCTAATTTCAAATATTTTAAAACTGTATGTCGACTTCAGGGCCGGCCGCGGTGGCCGAGGGGACTGAGGCGCTCCAGTCACGGTCTGCACGACCGCTACGGTCGGGGGTTCGTATCCCCCCTCGGGCATGGATATTTGTGCCGTCCTAGTTCGTAAGTAGTTCATAAGTAGTTTGTAAATTTAGGGACTGATGACCCTGTAGTTAAGTCCCATGAGCTTAAACATTTCAACATTTCATTTCGAATTCAGGTGACCTGTCAAACACAGACGCTCTTACCTCAATTTTGTAAACGTATTTTCTGTCACTGTTTTGAACATTGTCCCAATACACTTTATTAACTAATGTTTCGACGCACGAGAGTAAATTTAAGAAATGTATCTTTCTTCTATCCTCTTTTCTTTTTTTGTCATTCAATTGTAGCAATTAATATATGTGAAAATGCAGTGATGACACTTGAATGATCAAAGAACATTCGAATTATCTTTATATCGTTCCTTTCGTGTTCCTTCCAAGGCGATGGACTGTTTTTATCGCAATCAGGAAGTGTGGAAGAAAGCTACCGTACAGGAGGGGGGAGACTGGATCCTTATTTGTGGTTGGAAGAACTAATTACACACTGACAGACGACGGTATTGCTTTCGTTTCCCAAAAGTTATAAATATTTTGATTTCGGGATATTGAAAAGAAGCTGTACATTTCGGCGAGATGTCTAAGAAAACATCTCTTTCGTATTGACTGTATCGTGTAAGATAGGGAGACGGAGGTGTGGAAGCAAACAGCAGCAGTACGGAGAAGCGCGTCCCTTGCCTGAGGGGCCGCTAATGCGACTACCTGGCGAAGGGTCAGGTCCGGCGTGGCGGGTGTCCGGCATCCGCTCGCAGCCTACACTGGATTCCCGCAATTGATCGAGCGTTGGAATACGTCCGCGCTGACATAGCCATTGCCCGCTGTGAGCATATTTACATTTATTCATATGTCTTATTTCTGACATGTCCGAAAAGAACAAAAATGTTCAAATGTCTGTAAGTCTATCGGACCAAACTGTGTGGTCATCAGTCCGTAACTACTTAAACCTAGGTAAACTAACCTACGGACACACACACACACACACACACACACACACACACACACACACACACACACACATGCCCCAGGGAGGACTCGAACCTCCACGGCGAGGAACCGCGCGCTCCGCAGCGAGGTGCTTTAGACCGCTCGGCTACTCCACCGCGGCCCGAAATGAACAGACACCATACCAATAATTATAAAATTTATGTTTGACGAGAAGTTAAAATTCGACTAGTCATTTTATTTTGTCAACGTAGATAAATAGTATCCTAACAAAACTCTGTTTTCCTACACAGAGATTTTCATTCATGAAGTAATCCGCCAGTGAACTCCCCTAAGATGCTGATCATCGGCATTCACCTGGTGCGACGTAGGACTATTTGAATCCATAAAGGAAAGTAGATTGGGGTTTAACGTCACGTTGACAGCGCGGTAATTACATACGGATCCAGTTCGAACTGTGTGTGTTAAGGATGGTGAAGTAAACCGGCCGTGCCCATTGAAAGCGAACATCTCGGCATTTGCATGGAGAGATTTATGACAATAATGGAAAACTTAAATCTGGATGGCCGGAAGCGGGTTTGAACAGCTATCGTCCCGTATACGAGTCCCGTATACGAGTCCCGTATACTGCACCACCTCGCTCAATCTTTCAATCCATAGCCATATTATTCTCGCATGTGTTGCTTTTCTTACGGCAACCAATTTATTTTCTCACTAGCTGAAAACCCGACGTTGCCAGGGTATTTATTTATTCATTTATTCCTGCCATTTTTGAGGTAAATATTCATTTCTATAAGGGCAGTATGTCTGTAAAATCTCTTGCGAATACAATTAGTAGTAAAGAAGTAATAGATTAAAACTTGGTGCGCGATGGGGCGTTTTTCCATGAACGTCACTGTTTATGTGCTCATATCTCATGAACTGCGTGTCGTACTGTGATACAACTTAGAAGGTACACTCAACTACATGCATGTATACTGTTCGTAAAATTTCCTGCGGCTACAACTTGTAGTGTACAAATTATATATTGTATCATCATACCGAATGCCGTAGTTTTACTCCATAAACAGCGGAAAAGTAGTAAGCGAGAAACTTTTTTCCTTCCAACATTTTGCTATGGTTGTCAGCGAGAAAAAGTTTAATAAAGGTTTGAAATTATGTTTAAAGTTTGTTGCAAGTCGTTAAGCACTCTGATTCTCATATAGCGTATTTATAAAGTCTCGTTGCATTATGTAGCAGTTTTATGCGATTGCTATTGTTTATGACGTCATATCTTCTGAGCCATGTGTCGTATGTGATTCTTAACCTTACAGTGATTCACTTTCGGCGACCGTCCTAATGGATTGAAGCTTACGTGTACAATATTTCATAAAGATTGAAACAGAACTGTAGATTTGTATGCAACACGTACAAACATACGGACACACTGCTTTATATATTAGATAGATATCCGATGCACGGTGAAAAATTCTCCAAATATTTCCTAGAATGCCAACAGCGCATTGTATAAACGGTTTAGCTTGAGACAGACTCAAAGATTCTTTTTTTGTAATATTTTCTTGTGAGCAAGGACATACGAAATTTTCAGATTAACCTCTCCAACGACTTAGGTATTGCAATGTTTGGTAAGGTGCTAGTAAATTTCTACTGACAAATCTTACACGCAAAATGATTTCCTTACAAATATACGAGTTAAAACACTATTCGCATGTTTCAGCTTCAATATATTAATAGGCATCGCTTTCAGCAAGGGAAATGAGCGAAAAAAACTTTAGTAATTACAGTTTAATGAACCAAAATAACTGAGTTAGTACTAGGAAATGAAACTGGAAAAATTCGGATTTTTATTAAAACAATTTTCTATTTCAGTACGTCTGTCTTTATTCAACTCTGGGAGCACTGTTTGAGTGGCGTTCTTCGAAATAGAGCAGCATGTTTCATACAGTACCCCAGTCGAAAATTACAACTGATACCTGCCACGCCGCGGTAGAGTGGCCGAGCGCTCTAAAGCAACACCGCCTAGAAGACAAGGCCTCACAACTGGCCGCGCCTACGTAACACGTAAAGGCCGCGAACGCAAGCTGACTGGTCGGCCACTAAGAGGCGGCGAGCGTGCCCCAGCGGCCAGCCAGTCAGCTGGCGGCCGCCGCCTTTGTTGCGGGTCACGCCGCTGCTCGGCGTCTCAGGTTCGTGTACTCTCTTGGGCAAGGATGTATGTACTGTCCTTAGCGTAAATCAGTTTAAGTAGTTTGTAAGCGTAGGGACTGATGGCCTAAGTAGATACGTCCCTTATATTTACCAACATTTGAATATTTGAGATCTTCCACTAAACATCATGTACATGGATATTTGCATGAAACTAGGTATTTTTTCAACTAAACCTCTGCAACAGCTGAAGAACAACAGCAGTTTCTGCAGAGAATTACATGTTTGCAGTTCTAAAGGACTAAACCACTTCAGTTATTGGTCCCTAGATTTACGTCCTACTCTAACTTCCACTGAGGACAACACACGCATTCATGATCCATGGAGGACTCGAACCTCCGACGAGAGAGGCCGCGCGATCGGTATAGTGACGTCCCAGTCCGCCGTATTGTGTAGTTCCATCAACTCTTAAGTTCTTAGAGACACTGTAGTTGGTTGGTGTAATGATTAAAGGGATCAAAGTACTCGGTCATCGGCTCCTCCTAACAAACTAAAAAAAAACACAACACAATTTCACATAATTTTCAAAGGCTGAATCACTCCTGGCACAACCTTAATAAATCGAAGCTTTTAAAATTAATTAACGGTAAGCAGCCCAATTAATCTTAATGAAGTGAGCTTCCATTACAACCTGTAAAACAACAGACAATAAGATGATAGAAATAGCATCTTTCAATATTACAATTTTATTGAGTGTTGTGCTATAAAATGGAAACGTAGCTGTCGATGAGACTCAGTTTTATCGCCTCTTATTACAAGCAAGGAAAACCCTCTGGTAAATTTTATCCCCCGAAACCGCCAGGATGAAGAGGGGGGGGGGGGGCGACATGAGAAGGGGGGGAGGAGTTATGATAGAGAGGAGGGATAAATGGAAGCGAATGCAGCAGTGAGAGAAGAACGGCTGCAATAGCTGGAGGACCCATGTGTGCCACACACGCACCCACAAGCTGCTGTGGACCCCTGGGTGGTGGAGAAATTCTAGTAAATAATACGAGTCAACCGAGTATGGGTTAAATATGCACTGCTCAAAATAAACTATTAGGGTAGCAGCATGCAAATACGTACATCTGTGAAAAGAGGCTTATAGAAGTTTACTCAAACTATCAAAACAAAGTACTGTTTACAGGAAAGTCGTTGAAACAAAGAATCTAATCAGGACAGTTGTTGCTTTTTCTGCTTTAGCTTTTTGGGTTTCAGAAAATACATAGTATTGTAGGTTTTGAATGCATAATGGAAATAGCTGATACAATAAAATTAATTGCAGACGCTACCACTGGAAACTAGGCACTAAGAAATCATAATATTCTTATGTTTTTCAACAAGAAATTTATTTTTTGTTGTTCTCCATGCTTTCCTGTATCGACGACTCACTCGTTTCAGTTTTACAAGTGAAACGGTAGTCTAGAGAATGCTAACTATATTTCGATTTTATTTTTCTTGACACACAAAGTTCAGAAAAAAGTTTTTGGGCTTATACAGATGACCATTTTTTAATACCAGTTGTTACTGATGCAGCAATGACGTATGTACACAAAGTCTAAAATGGGGAAAAGTATTCAGCGGAAGTTCCTTTCTGTACTTAGTACTTATTATTGGTAGATTGCTAACAACCCAAGGTTGTTATAATTTAACCAGATCCAAAGAGAAATGTGGTTTAAAAAACATTAAAAAAGACCAATTAACCCAATAAAACCCAACTATATACACTTATGAATATTTAATTACACACATTAACACTTACAATAATTGTATTTATTGACGGCAACTAGTTAGACGCCACAATTTCAAAAAAATGTTCAAATGTTTGTACAGCTTATGAGACTTAACTATGGGATCTTCCCTCAATATGCTCTGGTGGATAACACAATGCGATCCCTGAGAGACAACGGTTCTCAGGTTTTCGCAAAGAGGACTGGGATTTGGGCAAGGAGTGTGTCGATTTCAGGGAAATCCAGAATCACACACTAAAATAGTGAGTGAGGTAAATAAAGGAAAGGTTGGGGAAATACCGGCAGACTATATTATCACCCTATACTGCTTCAACAAGCCTTTCAATATAACAATTGGAAGTAGGGAGCAGTGGGAGAAAATAGTACGACACCGTACAGGGGACATTGTCTGGTTCACTGACGGGTCGAAATCAGACCAAGCCGTTGGGGCCGGGGTATACGGGGGTGCAGCCAAGACTGAAGGGTGTCATCTCTCTAGGGAAACTGGCCTCAGTATTCCAGGCCGAATTCACTACCATCAGGGCGTGTGTGGAGGAGAATTTGCGTAGGTGCTATGAAGACCGTAGCATCTACATCTATTCAGACAGCCAGGCAGCCCTGAGATCACTGGCAGCTCCTTCAATAAGATCTAAAATTGTTGCAAAATGTCACAGGGTTTTGGTGGAGCTAGGGGAAAGCAATAGGGTTAACATATTTTGAGTCCTTTGCCGCTCGGGGATCAGTGGCAACGAACATGCTGACAGATTAGCCAGGATGGGGGCAGAGACTCCATTTATTGGACCGGAACCTGTTCTGACAATCACCAAGGCAATGATCAAATTGGAGCTACGTAACTGGCTCAGAAGACAGCACGTAGAATATTGGACCCAGGTCTATAAACAAAAACATGGCAAGGTAATGATGCCAAAGCCATGTTTTAAAAGAAGCTCTGCAATCCTGGGCCTGAACAGGAGAGAGATTAGACTCATGGTTGGATTGCTGACAGGCCATGGGAATTTCAAAAAACACCTACATACAATGGGAATTACAGAATAGGACCCTAAATGTAGGATCTGTGATGATGGTGATGAAACTACATTACATCTAATCTTCGAATGCATTGCATTGGTGAGCAAAAGGCACAGAACATTTGGGACAACCAGACCCGAAGAAATTGTGTCTAATAAAGAACTGGTAAAGGGACTCCTTGCACTGTTCAAGGGCATTGCTTAGCTTTACTAGATATACAGCGAGCGATACCGCACAATAAAGTAGTTTCGGTGCGGGCAGTGGCGGGTTGGACCAGAACTGTTTTGGCTTCCCTGACAAAATCAATCTATCAACTACGGGGTCATCAGTCCCTACGCAACAATTTATTTTATTAATATTGTTTTACCAATTCTTGCCGGTACCTCAGTGAAGATGACAGTAAAAAAAGTACCGTTATCACATATAGCAATATATTCTTAGTTGTATTATTATCTTCGCTTCATTGAATTACATTATCTTTCCCCTTTATTCTATTCCTCTTTCAAATGTACAGCCTTTGCAATTACAGTACATTTTGAAGGGACTTTGACGTAATATTCGATGACAGTGTATTATCCCGTTTTGCGCCACATCAAAGACCTTAGTTAAAGAAAATTTATTAATGTAATATATCGGCTTAAGTAATCCACTATTTACCACGACATAGAATTACAATGTGTTGCCTCCTCCTTCCGTTCTTCTTGTCTAGTTTGAAGTAGATTGCAGTGTTAACTGGCTTTCTGCACATGCAAAAAATTAAAAAAGATGCGAATGGATTTTGACTCAGTAACTCTACATTTATAATTGTCGCATCATACCGATTGAGCTATCACAAGTTGTTTTAACATAGTAAGATTGTTTTGAAAATTTGTCAATTTTCGTTAGACACATAAATAACGAGTATGAAATTGGCAGATTCTTACTTTCAAAGAGAGAAAGGCAACAATGACTTTCAAACTGAAATGAATGTTCCTATAGGACATAAAATGACACTAAGTCACACTTTAAGGATTAGCCTAACTTTTCAAAATCCTCATTGAAGTCACATGTGTTTCATCGTAAGAATCTGACAGTACGAATAGAAATTAATAATAATAATAATAATAATAATAATAATAATAATAATAATAATAATAATGAAACAATTTCCGACGACATTAACATGTGCGCCACAAATCGTACAGTCTTGGATAAGAGGTGTAAGTGCATTTCTATCTTAAGCAGCAGGGCCACATATTTTCATTCCGCTGCGTTCAATTTGAAGGCAATGGCTAAAGCATTTATCATTGCCTTAAATTTCACAATAGGAAACTTTTTGTTTCTCACAAAGGACACCAAAAATATCACAAATACTGGACACATACAAACTACCTAACTAATGCCAATCTTTATTACAACCCACCCTGTAATACTCGCGAAGCACCAAACATGAAGAAACGGTGAACACGAAAATTGCATCACACACGGACGGAACACAACTGATCTTTCAACACTCTCTCTCTCTCTCTCTCTCTCTCTCTCTCTCTCTCTCTCTCTCTCTCTCTCTCTCTCTCTCACACACACACACACACACTTCATCGACTTCCCTAACTTACGATAGCGTAATAGTTCAGTCGCTAGCGTGTCTGTCATGCGGACGATAAGGCTTAGAGCCTACCCACGGGAAACATTGTTACTATTGATTTAAAAAATTATAACACTTTATAAATAAAAGTTATATAAAATATTGTCAATTACACCATAAAAAGTTTATTTTATTTATGAAATAACGGTTGCAGGTAATAAAAATTTTAATATCGTTAATAGTTTAGGTAATTAACTTTTAAATAAAGTCATTATAAGCTTTAAAAAAAAAAAAAAGTTTCTTCGGGGTATGATCGAAACCGGATCGCTCATATGACAGAAGCGCTACCACTTGTGTTATTGATGTCTATTTGATAAGTCTATCAATTGTAGGGTCGCCCTGAAAACTTTCGAGTCCTTTTCTTGAAATTTTCTGGGTACACTTTGACGTATACTACTAACATGCGAAGTCTATCGCAAACAGTTTCAGAGACATGAAGATCTCCTTGAAAGAGCTTCGAGCAGTGTCGTTTGCCAGCAGTAACTAGTTACGAGGAGACATTACTACAAAAATTAGATTTCAAAGTGTAAACAGAAATAGCATATAAAATTCATTTTCACTTACTGCCTCAGTCTGCCACACCATCTCGTTCCTTAGCTGCATTAACGCAAAATACATGGGCTTCTCTAGAATTCTTTCGACAACAAGACAACCTTTAACGTTAACCAACCAACTTCCCCCTCACGTTTTGTTTTCCCAGTTATCTGTTATTACCAAAGGTAACGTAGGGGCCTATACAGCATTTCTTGTTGTTGCGTGCGACACCGAATCCAGTAACCTTAGCATTCCTCTGTATCATTACTGATCTATATCAGTCACATATGCGGTAATTTCTTAGGGGGAATTAATTGCTGTCTCTTTCAATAAGCACTTGCATGTTTATCTCAGAATTTACATTAAATTTTCAAACCTCGACAGCCATTCGGTAACACTATGTCCACTTAACAGCCTCTACCTTTATGATAATGAAATTTATTCTAAAGCAGAGCGTTTTCAGTTGCACAAAATCTTCCAAATTTTCAGAAAGTACAAAATTGTTAAGTATAAAAGCGCTTGGCTTGCTAAAGAGTTACATTAATAAAATTAAAAGTGCATAATATTAACATAAAGGAAATTTGAGTTCACTGCATCTACAACGTCAAATATTTCCGTATACATGTGTAGCGCACAGTACAGAGGAACAATTAAATCAACCATATCTCATGAAATGAGATGAGATTAGCCTTGACCCAGTTCAGTTACAGTAACTCATTCTTACGATTAGATTGTATGTCTTCCCAACATAAGCTTATGGCATTCTGAGTCCAGTCAATTCATCCACTATCACTGCTGCATCTCGTCACGAGGAGTTAACGTCTAGTTTTAGGACAATAGGAAGTATCCCATAATTATTATTTAATATGATCTTTATGATATCCAGACACCCTTATTTAAAACTTTCAGTATGATAGTACTACATTGACTACATTAGTATTTCAAACATACTGACATTTTTCAGTAGTCTTTCGATCACATACAATTTTAAGGAAAAGTGGCAAGGCATTGCAAAGGCGAGAAAAGAATACGTTTTAAACTACATTTTGTAAAAATTAAATTCTTAGCAATAATAAGACCAATTAATTTTCAATCGCTGAATAACTTAGCATAAACTAAGAAATTAACTGCCCAGCGTCGAACTTTTACTATCTACGAGATACATTTTAGTCGCCGTTCAAGCCAGGAAGGAAAACACACATTTCAATTCGAGCCCACAAATTCTCACGACAATATTACCCACTCCTAAAACTCGATATGTTGTGACAAACAGAAAAGTGTCTTTGAAATTGTTCCACTATCTTGAACACGGATGTTAACAGCCAACTATGACTAAGCTTCAATTACTGAAGTGAACAACAAATCAGATAGTAGTAGTTTATTTATTTAAAATTAACGTATGTTTCGACGTTTGTCACTGATCAATAGCAATACGTAGTTTATTGTTAAAGAGTTTTGGTTTAGGTGTCAGTCCTTCGATCATATATAAAGGAAATCAAGAACAATCACAAATGCTCAAATGTTTGTACATCTATTGGACTCAACTGCTTGGTTATCAGTTCATAGCTTACAAACTACTTAAACTAAGGTAAACTAATTTAAGGACAACACAAACACCCATGCCCGAAGGGGGATTCGAACCCCCGACGGCGGACGGCCGCGAAACAATCACAGGATTGATGCAGAGGCCAACTCTGATCAGTCCAACTGTCTCCGCCCAGACCGCGACTGTTACACTGTTAACACATTGTATTTATAAATACTCCCTGTTAATGGACTGGTTAGCTCAGTAACATGTACTGTACTTCGGTGGTCGATACTCAAAGTAGTATTGAAACCCAGATCAAAAATTATTTTATTAAGTGAAACTTCCGTTTACGACGCTTCTTTAACAAAGTCAATGAAATGTTGTACCTGTATCGCCGGACAATATGGTAGCGAGTGAAGTCGATAAGTGTATGTGGATTTAAAGTTTTCCTGTTATTTCGCAAATCACAAATTTGGTTTATGGATGAAAATCAAATACAAATATATATAAAACGAGACACTAAGATCTATTTTATTTATGGACAAAAATATGAAAAGGCACCTCAGCAATTATGTTAATGTGATTCTAAAATAGGTGTTAGCACTATTCACTTTCACTAATATTCAAGCATACTAGATATGTATCAATATTATTCGCGTAATCCTGTATACTAAACTAAACGATTGAGATTTCATGGATTTTTTTAAAGTAATCAATGTGATGTAGAAAATTTCTGAATAAAACTGCTGACACTCGTCATGGAGCGTATAAACGAAGACTTTCGCTTAGTTTTGTACGTCTTTTGCTATTGAGCACACTACGCTAGTTACGTTCTTACAGCATCTATGGCCTTACACGGTGGTTATGCTGCAATATGATAGCTTGCAGCTCTGTAACGGTAGGGTAGTTGCGATGAACTTGTGGTCGCCCCTACACAGAAAATCGAGGAAGCCTAGTACGATGCATCCATGTAAATGTAGGGAGGAGCTCATACTGCGCCAAGTTTATACCGCGCTACGAGAAATTAGCCCTGCCTGATTATATCATTTTGTGTCGGCAAAATTTTCATAATCGTAATACACAGCATCGCTTGTTCAAAAATGTTTCCTACAATTTTCACAAACTGAGAATACTATCATGTAAGTTGAAAATATCATGTAAAATACAAATTTGAGACAAGTATTTTAATACAGCACAATTGCATCATGAAAAAGTTGGTTAATCTACAACAGTTTTACTGTCAGTGGTAAAGGAAACTTATGTACCCCATTTTCTTACCGTGTGATCATTTCCTTAAGCGATTTAATTTACGTTTGTCACGTATCAAGCAATATAAAAGAAAACTAATCATTAAAAATTTTCTGTGAGAAGCAAGTTTTATTTAAAGTTGATTATGTAAATACACGTAGTCATGTTGACGGATTAAGTGCTTTTTAACGTATGTATAACACATTTATCTCGTTAAACGCTCAAAACGCTGCCCTCTGCATCAATGGACATATTTAAATACAAACATATATTTTTTTCTGAAAGCAACGAAAATCTCATTTCATTATAACACACAATACGTAGTATCTACCGTCGTGTCCTTAGCGTCAATACATTTTACAACAGAAAAAAAGTCGCTTAAATTACGTACTGGAGTCAAGCTGACACGTCCCACGTCATTATGAAACCTAATATTCATGATCTATAAAACAAATATTAATCTAATCTTCTCTCTCCAAGCTCCTTTCAGCTGCGAGAGACAGCATCCCAACGAATACGATTATTAACACTACTTGCGAAATTACCAATTCGTAATTGATTCTAGACCTGAATGTGGATCAATAATTCTAGACAGTACATTTTTTACGAAGAAATTATGATGTGAACTACATCAGTTACATGGTCAACTGTAAAGCATCAATATGCAAACAAGAGTCTTTAGGGGTTCAAGAAAAATACGATTTCGACAACCAATTAATGTTGTTTTTTTTTTTTTTTTTTTTTTTGCGACGTAACTGTGGAGTCATCAGTCCCAGCCAATTAATGTAACATGCAGTATACCGTATTCTAACACTATACACAATCGCAAGACGTGTTTATGCATAATAAACACTTAAGCCAGACTGTCTTTCAAGAAGCTTAAACAATTGTTGATATCAAGTAACGTTACAAATTAAAACATCTGTAGCAGTTGCCGGTGTAGCTCAGGAAGCAGCATTCTGACTTCACAACCATAGAATCGATGGTTCGAATCTTGCTATTCTCATTTTTTTAAATATATTTTTTCGTTGTGTTCGAATACTTACACAATATTAATGTCTAATGGTAATTTTTACGAAAAATGCACGTGGTTTTGTATATTCGTAATTTTCTATACTTTGCCGGGCGCCGTGGCTCAGCGCGCCCGGTCAGTGGGCTAAACGCCCTGTGTAATAAAACAAAGCTGAGCCAAATATCGAACGAACAACCAAGAACGAACTGAACCACCGACCGCAAACCATACATCTACATGAAAAATAAACAAATAAGTAAATAAAAGTGGTAATGGTTCCAGTCTCGCAACCATACGGTCAATGGTTCAAATCTCGCTGTGGCAGATTTTTTTCTTCTTCTTTCCGTTTTCCAATTCAGTTATTAAAAACATTTTGGGATCGATAATCCCACGTGTTCTGTCAGTTTCTGTTTATGTGTATGTAGATGAGCTAAACATCTTGTCATCACGTAAAACGATGGTTGAGTCGGTTAGCTGCTTGGAAAGCCATTAGTAGCTATGGAGATGACTTTCAAAGAACAGCGTCGTAGGTCTTCATAAACAGATCAATCAAAGACTACCGTCGTCATTTGACAGTGAAACCAACACTGTAAAATATAACTTATTTTTGTTATTAACAACCTTTTATAAAGTATAGGAAATTACTGATATACAAAAACACGTGCATTTTTCGTATAAATTGAAATTGTGTAAGTATTCGAACACAACGAAAAAATATTAGAATAAATGGCAACAGCGAGATTCGAACCATCGGCACTATGAGTGTGAGGTCAGAACGCAACCACCTGAGCTACAGCGACACGTGCTGCAAGTGTTTAAATCATTGGTACTTACGTGGACTTGGAAAACTTCAAAGTCGATTTTCTCGATAATTTTTGACGGTTACGTCGAATTGTTTTGGCTGATTGTTATCTGAAATCCGGTACCCATGTGGTCTCCTTGTTAGATGAATCCAGAAATTTTTATAAATGATCAAAATCTTTAAACGGCCAGATCGCATAGATATTTTTGACGGGTGACCGGTTCCGACCTTTTTACTGCCCACGACTTTCGCACCAATCGGTATTGAAAGAGCGAAATGAAATTGCTGAACGGTGACAGTTAAGATGTTTATAGAAAATAGAAGAAAGTGATATCAAACGTGAGAAAACCGTAATAGTACATGCAAATTATTCGATACTAATACACGTAAGAGACATCTCGTATCAAAAGATTTCTAAAGACTAGTTCTGCGGAGACATCATTCACTGCTGTTTGAGTAGTAACGGCAAAGAAATTACAGTTTTTCGGAGGCAAAATGAGTAATTCCACTCAATAACAGGTTCACGAATAAGAAAATTTGCCGTAAAAAAATTCTAGCCAACAAGGTAAGCATTTTTGTTTTGTTTCCTTTTCATTTTAAGCGGAATTTTCTTAGATAAAATACTGCTAGAATTTGGGACCACGGATGAGTTCTCTTCAGGCTACGCGTTCGTAATCACTTGGAAACTAACACCAACTGAAATTATTGAAATAGAAAGAAAGATTAATGGGAAGGAAACCCATGGAATTTCGACAAGAAATGATATCAGCGAAACAGAGGCAGAAGTATTAAACTCGTAATAGGATGATGAAAATTTGTGCCAAACTGTGACACAAACGCGAACACACAAGGCGACTGCTTGCGGATTTTAGTGCGAGTGTAATAATCAGAGGTAGGAAGGGGTGTCAGCTGTTGCCGTGGAGCTGCCGCCGCGCCGCCACGGTGGATGCCGGCAGCGGACACGAGGCAGCAGCGCTCTCGTGCCGACACGCCAGCGTAGGGATGGCGGTTATCGCTGAAACAATCGGTTTTCGGTTATACCGGTTCTTTTCATCTCCAGTTTAACCGCACTGTAAAAATTGATCAAGATAACCGGTTTTTTAAATAACCGGTTTTAGGTTTTTATTGCTGTTATTTCCAGTACAGTTCGAACGAAACATATTTTGCGGCCGAAACAGAAACCGTAATCGTCGGTTCTTCTAGTTTCGGCCGAAACCGAAACTTAAGAAATTCAGTTAAAATCTAGTTAAATTTACGTTATAGGACAAATCACTAGTCTTTCCATATTTTGCAAGATCCCCTCCCAACACTACGCGTTCTTGGGTGTGTGTAAGCCTAGCCAGGAGTTCGTAGAAGACGATATACGAAGCATACAGTTTACTGGCCTAGTATTTCCATCCGGCAGTTGCGATTATTGAGCCAACCACTCCGTAAGTTGGACTTTGTGAGCCAGCGCATACGAATATCTCGTTATATTTAAGTTACAGTCAGTAAATAAACTTCAATCAGTGCTGTAGAAGTATTTCGAAAAATAAAGTCACAGTTCCGACTAACAGTGTGATTGTTGTCAGTGTAAATGTACGCAAATTGAACTAGGAAAGCTATGTACCACATGATCAAAGAATGTTCAAACGGGTGTGAGTTCCTAAATGCTTAGGTCATCGGTCCCTAGACTTAGGAACTATTTAATCTAACTGTAACTTACGCTAAGGACAACATATACATCCATGACCGAGGGAGGAGGGAGGACTCTAACCTCCGACTGGAGCAGCCACACAGTCCGTGACATGGAGCCTCAGACCGCACGGCTACCTCGCGACGCACCACATGATCAATGTTACCTAAACCCATATTTGTTATTAAGCCCCTCCCTTTCAAGGAATCATATTAATAAAACTTGGTAGCATAACAATAAGATAATACATTAAGAGTTAGTATTCCAAGCTTAGAGTACATCACTTACATAATAGGTATATGAATCGAATTTACCTTCTCTTCCAAGGAACATTTTTGATGCTTTCTCCTTAAATGACATAGGATGTTTGTAGTACCTCCACCAGTTTTCAGCTTTTTAAAGCAAATGGAGCATTGTATCTCACTGCTCCCGTACTTCGTGAAGTACTTCCATACTCGGGATGGTGCCATTGAAGACACAACCGATGTCTGGCGACGACAACAAGGAACTGCAGCATGACCAGACGGAGGCAAGTCTCGTACACTGCCGGTGCACGCGCGTCGTCTAAATGCCACGCCACTCAGCAACAGGTGCATCGATGCCTCAGTAGGTGCACCAGTTCTTAAGTTCTTATGCCACGCGTTTGTTGCGCTTTTCTGACTGCCGGGATTGTTCTTAAATTATCACTGATCGCTTTTCTTAGTTTCTGCGATGGCCTAATATTTCACAGCAGTGGAAATTTTAGGAATAGCCCTAAATATTAGTATCTACTAGTTTTAATTTTTTTTTAATTATTTACAAAAAACACATTTTGAACCGCTACTAAAGGAAGTAGTCGTATCGGTTTTTTTTACCCGGTTCTTGGCAATAACTAAAATAAACCGGTTACAACCGACACCAAATAAATACCGAAAAAACCGGTTATTCAAAACTAAAATACCGGTATCGGTTTTTCCCATCCCTACGGCAGCGTCGCCTCGTCTTACGTTTATTCACCTCCTGCCTCCTCTGCCCAACGCCTTCAGCCCCACACACGATCCATTTCACTTTCATTTTCATACAGCTCAAACCTTATGCCGTAATAGTTCCATTGTTGTGTGTCATATAATATTATTGTGAAGGAGCTTAGAGCGGGATTTTAGGAAAATGTATGCAAAATTTTTTGCGAATAAAGTTGGTAGTAAATATGTAAATTGCAAACTCGTGCGTGATGGGGAGATTTTTAATGCATTTCCATTGTTCATGACGTATCTTGAACCATTTATCGTACTATCTATATTGTCAAAGGTACATTGAGCTGTATACGAGTAGACTGCCTGTAAAATGTCTGGCGAACATAATTAGTAGATTAGAATTACTGAATAGTTACGTTATGGCGAATGCTGTAGTTTACTTCAAGGCCAGGAGAAAGTAGTATTCGATAAACTCATTCCCTTTCATCATTTTGTTGGGGTTGTTAGCGAGAATGAGAATATTTCAAGATATGCCGAAGACATAGCTGTCCTAGCAGAAAGTCAAAAAGATCTTTTAACCCTTCTAAATAAAATGGATAAAGTTACGGGGGGAGAAATTATTTGAAAATAAATAAAAAGTTAAAAGTTATGGCATGCGACATACAAGGGCAAGCCAAAGTCCAAGTTTATGTACACAATGTACTACTTGAACATCTCCATTAATTCAACTATATAGGTAGTAGGATCACCAAGGGATAAGAGGAGCAAGGCAGAAGTAAGAAAATTGTTCAATCAATAGTTACTTGTAACAAAAAATCTTAACTTCCAAGAGCTCGTCTTGAAGTCAGGAAAAGGTTTTTCTAAGTCTTATGTCTAGAATGTGCCACGATATGGGTGTGAAACGTGGTCTCTGGAAACTGTGGAAGAAAAACGCTAAATTATTTTACAAAATGTGGTACTTTCGACGCATGCTCAAAATACAATGGATTGGCAAACTTACATATGAAGCCGTCTTGGAAAGAGCCAAGGAAAAGAGGAGCTTTTGGAAATTGAGTGATAAAAGATGAGATCAATTTACAGGCCATATAGAGAGACCTGACGGACTCCTCAATAGTAAAGTGACATTTCGGGGAGGCGGAGGTCGCCACGAGGAGGACATCACCTGAGATAAATGCATCAAATCATGACACATGTGCGATGCAGCACCCATAAAGAAATAAAGAGACAACCAGTAACACGTTCAGAATTGCGACTTGTTGCCATCATGACTGCTGCAAAGCATCTATGGATTGACCACTACCGATGATCAGTTTAGGAGGAAACGTGGAACAATTGAGTACTGTAAGTTTTCGCCATTATCATTGTTTATGACGTATCTCCTGAAATGTGTGTTGCAGGTGGTTCTCAAACCAACAGCGATCATTATGTGTTAGTTAAAAAAAATGTTTTTAATTCTATGGGACCAAACTACTTTGGTCTTTAGTACCTAGACTCACAAACTACTTAAGCTGTTAAACTAACCTAAGGACAACACCACACACACACACACACACACACACACACACACACACACACACACACACACACACCCGAGGGAGGATTCGAACCTCCGACGTGGGAGGCCTCGCGATCCTTAACGTGGCGCTCAAGACCGCTCGGTACTCCCGCGTGGCATTGTGTGTAATACTGAATGTGTTACAAGTCTGACTGAAATCGGTCCGCCGCGACGGAATATCCGCGCGCACTGAGGCGCTGGGGTGCGCGCGGCCGCTCACCGTCGGGGGTTCGAGTCCTCACTCGGGCATGGGTATTTGTGTTGTCCTTAGGTTACTTTAACTTTGTTCAAGTAGTTTGCAAGCTAGGGACTAAGAACCAAGCAGTTGAGTCCCTTAGATTTACAAACATTTTAAAAAATTGATTTTTTGAAAACGGTCATCTAGTTTAGAAAGAGATTTGGAACGAACACACACACAATATATATGTTTTGGTTTTTAAGAAACACTCAGACTAAATCTGTTCAACATTCTTCTGTATCGAATAAGATTTTAAGGAATACTAAATTTTTATTCCACTACCAAGTATAGCATAATTACACATTAAACACTCACTGACTCAAGAGCTTCACGAGCATTATAAACCCGCATTACAATAGCTCTGAAACAAAAGACATTTACTCTCATTTACTTCTCTATATTTCTCAGGCTTCCTCATTTAAAGGTATTATTTGTATTTGACAAAATAAATGCACTTTCCAACAAGTATGTTGTAACAACAACAACAACAGCTAAACAATGGCTGCTCTTTTACCTTGATGAGAGTAATCTCGCTGATCAGAAATTCAGAAGATACATAACTCTTGGTACTTCGGTTTTTAAAAGGTAGTTTGTTTTTCAAGTCTGTCACTTGCTTATCTTCAACAACTTATCCAATCATACTGGTTTACATCTAGTATTGGGATTTATCCATAGAACATCTAAGCTCCATTATACTAAATTGTCATGCCATGAAACAATAGTTGTATTTTGTAGCTGATAATAGCAGATTTCAAAACAGTAACAAAGACACAGACTGAAGAGAAACTGTACAATCTCCCGATACCGACACTAACGACGGCTCTACATGTCGGCTATGTACAGCGGCGGGAGCATACACCAAACAGTGCAATTCAACGTACCGGCCGCTAAGTTACACCGAACGCCGAGGACAACGGTTTGCATTATTTGATCGCAGGTATTTCATTCAGAATTTACTAGTTCCGCAACACTTGATGCTACAACATTGCCACATGACGTCGTGACACAATATGTGGAAAGGTATGTTCTAGAGACTATATATGCGCCATTCTGACAAAAAGTCATGACCCACTGCGGGTTTACGAGTATCTTGGAAAAGGCGAAACTGGTTGGCTGTTTATTAGCATCTATGGAAAGTGGTTCAAAGACGATGAAACACGAGTGAGCGATAGCGTGTTGGAGAAAACATTGACGTCGGAGTCTTACCCGTTCTGAAAACCAAGAGAGGCGGCAACCTGTTGCGATTAGATGAAAAATTACACTGACGGGAGAAAATTCCCGCCCGCCAACAGGTAGTGACAGTTGCCATAGCGCCATCCACGTGTACCCTTTAACACGGAATGTTTACAATCAGAAGCCTCACCAACATGTGAAGTAAACAGGCACCACGAGTCACTCGTGTTTCCTACAGCTGAGCGGATTTACAAGAGTTCAAATTTTGGCCTTCTGAATGGCGAAATGATCCTTTCGGAGAATTGTGACAAGTTGGACGTTATGCAACAATGCTGATTGCAATGATCGCGAGGACATTCTCACATCCGCAGACGAGTTTCTGGACGCCCACGCTGCACACAAGACTACCAAGCACGTTGTATTGTTACGGACAGCAGTGGCAGCTCTTACAGCTAACAGACCACAGATACGAGTGTTCGTGACTTTGGGAGTCTAAACACGAACTGATGCCAACCGGTTACTCGCAGTACAGTTACCTCTATCCGTCTTCTACCGCCGCCACAGCATCGACGTGCACGGCTCGACTGGTGCCGTATCGGGATCACTTGGACGATGGAATGGAGGTTCATCGCTTTAGTGATCGAACCAAATTTTACTTGCACGCAAGCGATGGTCGTTAGCGCGTATGACGCAGACCTGGCGACCGCTGTATTGTTCAGTGACTTCATCCAAACTAGTCCCACCCCAGGGTTTACTGTCTGCGATGAGATAACCCAAAACTCTCCTTCACTTTTGGTGTTTGTCGAGGGAACGCTGATCAGCGCTCGGTACGAGCAGAACGTTGAGACTCGTTCTTTTGACAATCTTGCATGAAAAAGTGATGTGTTGTGCGAACAGGATAATGCTCGACCACACATTGCGCGTAAAACTCAACATGATCTGCAAGATATGCCAGCACAATCTCTAGACTTGTCTCCAATGGAGCACGTCTGTGACGACATTAGACACGTGCAACCCTGCAACCCACAAATTTTGCAAAACTGCGTGAACAGGTCGAGGAGTCTTGGAATACTGTATCCCATTCGCCATTTGTATAATCGAATGGATCCCACGATCAGTACCTGCACTGTCGCCCGTGGAGAATACACCACATTCTGATATGGGTGTTTCACGATGGATCGACAGCTGGTACCTCAGCAACACTTAAGCTACTGATGTGGAAATGTATTCATTTCATGTACTCTAAGCGTGGCCTCTACGCACGGAAACCTATGATGTATGTCCCATCCATTAAAACCAGTTAGCCCACTGAAACTGGGCGGAGGAACATCAGGATTGGAGTCTTAACGAATGGCGCCGCGTTCTGTTCACAGATGAGTCAAGATTTTGTGACAGCCGTACAATCATCGATCACTCATCTGGAGAATCGGAAAATCCTGCTTATGTGCAGGAGACAACACTATATCAAGGTGGTGGACGAATCGTGTGGGCAGGGGTCAGTATTGGCGCACGTACGTACCTCTGTCTTTCAAAATGACGCTTTGACTGCTCAGAGGTATGGAGACGAGATCCTTTGATCTTTTGTTATGCCCTACGATGGTACCATAGGATATCGGTTCCTTCTGGTGGACGATAACGCACGTCCCAACATAGCTGCACTGGTAGACAACACGCTTGAAACTGAGGGAATTGAACTAACGGATTGAGCACCTTGTTCACTGACTTAAACCCGTTTAAACAGATCTGGGATTCACTTGGCAGACGCATAGCAGCCAGACCACCACCTCCCATTAACGGTTGCAGAAATGGATATTGCACTCACGGAATAATGGCGAAATATCCCTCAAGAGCTGATTGATAACCTCATACTGTACATGCCACGCAGGTGTGCAACTGTAATGGCCGTCCGAGGTGATCACACAGCTTATTAGAGGGCAACGAAGAGACTTTTTCACTACTACGGTAGCCCCGTGGTGCCTACTCCTAAATAAACGCCATTTAAACCTGGAGTAAAGAGCTGAGAACGCAAAATATCGTACTGTATCAGATACAAATTGTAACCGATGTCTGGATAAAATACGTTACCATATGTATATTGTGTACGATATCTCAACTGATGCCTACTTCTTTTAAGCAATATCTAAACGTTCACTATATGATATCGTCAATTACAAATGGATCTCGTTCTCCGCATCGATGCATACTTGTCACCTGTGCGGATGGATGATGTTTAATGTTCCACCAGACACTGGCATCAAGGTAAAAAGTTGCCCTCGTCACGGACACAATACTGATTAGCAACTGGGGCAGTAATCGAGGGACCACTTGCTTTCGTTCATGCTTGATGTCTTCCTCTATGGCGCCAGTGTCTTCCAACACGATAACGGTTAGTATCACAAACCAGAATCTTGTTACAAGGGGTTGAAGGTAATACTTTGGCCTGATAAGGATACGTCAAAACAAATCTGGGACTCACGCCATACTTGTTACCGATTTGTATTGCGAAGGTGGACTAATACGCTACTACGCAAGTGGTCGTAATATTTTGGTTTAGAGTAGATTCAGTCAACGACTGCTTCTATATCTTTATTCTAACTGAGAATGCCCAAGGAAAATCCTAAGGAGGTCAAAATTTAGCAAGTTGAGAATAAGCATACTAAGATAAAATCCTATATAAATTGTGAACATTGCTGCGTCGTATAAAATGAAACGTAACTGATATTGCAATAATTCGTACAACTACAAAACACACTAACTTAGGATCCTTTTTCTCTTACAAGGGAAGTACCCCAGCACGCACGGCTAGAAACGACAACAAGTCTGCGTTTAGTATATAACGCTATGGTTCTTCGAAAAACTGTCGACGGCATTGGTATAAAGGTACATCGACAGCTATGGTCATCTGAAGGTCGGCGTACGAGCACCACTGTGACGTTAATGTATTGACAGTACGGATGTGATCAGTAGTGAAGTGCACGCACTGACGTCTAAAAGGGATATTCTACTGTTGAAATGTTTTTAAATCTATCGGACTCTAATCCCCGGCGGCGAACGGCCGCGCGCTCCGCAGCACGGCGCCCCAGTACGCGCAGCTAATCCGCCGCGGCTAACAGGGACAGGAGAAGGCGGTAGCCGGTTTATCCAATGAACGTTGTTAGCCCGCTGAGCGCTAATGTATGTCGAACGTAGAAACCGGATAATGACGTAGCAGGACGGGAGCCTGATCCTTTCACATGCATGCCAGTTTATACTATACTGTACGAATACTATGGGATCTTCACAGAAGTACGTACGGACACAGTCGATACGAACACTGATTATGTGTGTGACGGGGGAGAAGAAACTTATTGGCATCATTTAACCTAATCGTGTTAGCACTCCCTACCGCTGTCTGTATAGTGGGGCTGATTGGCTGACCTTCAATTGGCGATAGCGACCTTTTACTTAGTTTTGCTGATGAATAGCGTAGATTCGTTTTGGAACAGCGACAAAATTTTAAATAAAACCCATTTGCTGTAGGTTTTAACCATTCGAGCTGCGGCACCTCAGTTGACTTTACGCTACTTAAAATAAGATTATCTCATCTACAAAACTATAGAATTTGACACTGTTTTCATGAGTATATAATATGGAGTTACGTGATACAATTTATAGATCAGGTAGAATGATTCTAAAAGAATCGCAGAGTGAGATATCCGTCCACATAAATATGGAAAGATAAGTTTGAAAAGCGAGAAAAGAATCTAATCCAAATGAGCAATAAAGTTGCTTTACAAATGTGCTATTTTAGTATACGTAATCAAGATCTCGTAACTCAAAATATAACTATTTCCCTTCACACTTTACTGCCGTGGTAAAAGTGTACCTTGACGATATTTTAATTCTAGGTAAATGCGCAAGGCGTGTGCACGTTTTCGTAGGTATCAAAATTAATGACACAAATTATCGGCTATCACTCAAAGACTATCAGATACGAACTTAGTTGTGTAGTAATTAAACTGACAAATGACTCAAAATTGAATGGGGAAGACGGCATCTAGTAACTTTTAGTAATATCACAAGCATACCACAATTAGAACTTACCAAAACAACGATTAAGTTCCAGTATATCGTACATACATCAACTTGGAACTCAAAGTGGGTCATTCTACGTTAACTGATTATACGAAAACTGGGAAGATGCATAGACTTTTTTTATTTTACTTTTGTAAAACTATTTCTTACGATTAACTTCAGATAGTAATACAATATAACAATTCTATTTAATGAAATTTTATTCGTGGATTTATGTTGGGAAAATAGTTCTTACATACAAAGAGAGGCGTTATTCATATAGTGAAAGCATTAACTATGCAGAATAAGTGTAAAGCTTTTACACGTAATATGGAGTGGAAAACAGTTTTATTTCGAGTGTGGAAACACTAACAGCTACAGCACTACTGCAGAGAGAAAAGATTCTGGTTACATTTTGAATACGTCTGTGAACAGTTTTACGATAGAGCTATGTTACAGAGAGGAAGTTACTGTGGGCAGAGTCAGCGATGAACGCGAGAGAGAACAGCAGCAGGAGAGAGAGAGAGAGAGAGAGAGAGAGAGAGAGAGAGAGAGAGAGAGAGAGAGAGAGAGAGAAACGTGATGAGTCGTAAGTCATGACGAGATAGGGCAAAAACTGACAAGAAGAATAAAACCGCATAGATAAAATTGGCTTTATTTGTAACGTGGTGTCGGCATATCATGATCATCAGATCTAAGAACCTAAACTTG
Organism: Locusta migratoria; assembly: GCA_026315105.1. Classification (NCBI taxonomy): domain Eukaryota; kingdom Metazoa; phylum Arthropoda; class Insecta; order Orthoptera; family Acrididae; genus Locusta; species Locusta migratoria. The sequence goes on along the minus strand of CM048755.1, from coordinate 447,494,217 downwards.
CGAAGCGAAATTTAATGATAGTAATAAAATCTGTACCTCGTAGAGGCGCTACAATTAAGTGTAGATTTTTGTTAGTAATACTGAACTTTTATTCGCAAGTTCGGAGGTTTTAGATCTGATGAAGACAGACGCCGACACGACGTTATAAATAAAGACAACTTGAGCGACCCTGACGGTTTCATTCTTCCTGACAATAGATCGTGCTTCGATGCTCGATAGTGGAGATGCCTGACCTCCGAGAAGACCGGGCGGCGTAGGGCGGCCCTAGCGCCCCGGTACAGAGCTAGCTATGGGGCCCGGCGGGGATGAGGCGACGACGGGCGCAGGCGAGGGCGAGCTCGCGCCACCGGCGAGGCGGGGGCGGATGTCGACGTCGTCGTGGACGTGGACGCGAACGTGGAAGTGGACGGGGACGGGGACGGGGACGCCAGCCGCAGCCGCCGGCGCCGCCAGCCCGGAGCCAGCGCGGGCGCCGGCATCTCGTCCTCGCTGCTCGTCGAACAAGGCGACGGCGTCTTAGAGCCGAAAACGCGCACGTACCACGGGTTCTCGCGCCACTCCATGTACCTCCCGCCAACTGCCGCCCGGCTACCGCTCCCGTCCGCGGACAGGTTATCTAGCGACGGCTCGTTTTCGAGATCGCGTACCGAGGAGGGTCGGAAGGCCCGGTAAACGCGTCCCAGCCACTGCGTAAAACGGCTCGCGCCGTTCGCGCCGGCGGTCCCGGCCGGTTCCCGCGTACGGAAGACGCGCCGAAACATGGAATGGGAATGCGGTAGAAAAGCGGAGCGCCAGACGCGGTCCGGCCAGGAGGAGCAGCGCGGCCGGCTGTGGGTGCGCGCAGAGCGGAGCTCCATCCGGCACTGGCGCGTGATGCTGTCGCCGTGGCAACCGGCGCCGGCGCGTGCGCACCTGCCGCCGGCGCGCCCACCCGCCCTCTGCGCCCGCCTTCCTTTCTGCACATTGTTTCTGCACATTACCGCCTCTGTCGCACTCCGATCAACCGCTCATTTCCGACTCGTGCGTCACCTTTATACGCATCGACGCCAAATAAAACGGGCGCAGCTAACTGCATTTACCTTCCGTATCAGTTTAAGAACCTCACAGCTTCATTTACACGGCAAAAGTTCGTGTCTTTCATTAGGAACGTGCCAAGTCCACAGCTAGATGTATTGACCTTATTTATTTATTTATCGTATGGCGTATGACAGCAGCATATATACAAACATAATTAAGGAACAAGAATATATATACAAATATCAGTAAAAGATTTTACAAGAGCTCATTTTCGGTTCATGTGAGTGATCAATGATATATTATGACAGAACACTTGGAATTACATGTGTGAGACAAGCTTTTGGCTACACATCAATGTCCAGATCTTGAATCCACTTCATAGCTTGAGGTGTGGCTTCTATAAAGTCCTCAGCAGAGCCACTATATTTTCTTTTTGGACACACTCTTATGATGTAGTCCAGCGTCTGTTGTGCTCCAAAATCACAACTTGGGCTGTCCGTGAGTCCCCCACTAATAAAGCATGGCATTACATCTGGTATGGCCACTTCTGATGCGATTGAGCTTAGTAAAAAAAGTTCAAATCTTTGTAAATTTATCAAACCACACTGCGTGGTCATCAGTCCGTAGCTCACAAACTACTTAAACCTAGGTAAACTAACCTAAGGACAACACACACACACCCATGTCCCAGGGAGGACTCGAACCTCCACGGCGAGCAACCGCGCGCTCCGCAGCGAGACGCTTTAGACCGCTCGGGATTGAGCTTAGTCCAGTCTTTTCTTGCGACGTTGGACCCTTTTAGTTCTTTTGATGGATCACTTATGAGATGATGATTACAGACTGAATTCTCCCACTCCTTTTTCCAGTCCTCTTTTAGGTTGAAGGTGACCTCTTATATAGCAGTTACATAAGGATTGACCTACTCGGCACGTATACAGCATGTGCCGGAGAGTAGTTAAAGTAGACCAAATACTCCTTCCACCTCCCTCCCCTAATAGCCCAGTGTCATTCGCGAATGGTGTATCGAAAAGGAACTGTCAATAAACATCCGTTATTTACCTCGATTTGAAATCGTGGTCAGTACTCGACCCACGTGTGTGTAGGGACGCTCGCTCGCTCGCTCTCGCTCTCTCTCTCTCTCTCTCTCTCTCTCTCTCTCTCTCTCTCTCTCTCTCTCTCTCTCAACGGGTGTTCAGTTCTCCAATAAAATAAGTTCATCCAGATCAATATCGAAAATATCTGCAACCTTTTCAACGTTTAAAATGTGCGCAAGTGGCACTGTGAGCTGATGATAAGCATCGTGGATGTCACTCTGGGAGCAGGGGGGGGTGTTTCAAAAAAAATGTTCAAATGTTTGTATAGCTTATGGGACTTAACTACGGGGTCATCAGTCCCTAAACTTATAGACTTCTTATGAACTAGCTAATACTAAGGACGGCACAAATATCCATGCCCGAGGGGGATTCGAACCCCCGACCGTAGTGGGGGGGGGGGAGTTTCGAGTCCGGTAATCTCCCCCCCTGCACGTGGAAGGAGGTAATATACTTCATAAAGTTTAGGGATTTCAGGCGAATCACGTCGATTTCTTGACACGATATTTACAGTGACCAGTCCTTTAAACATCTTCAGATGAATATCACCTTGCTTCGGGTTAGATCTTTCAGTAATCTGTAAACTACGACTTGCAATATAGGATCCCTTATGTCGTTTTCATTTACATTCTCTTCTCTTTCTGTATTATTGTCTTCGAATTCATTTCCCTTGTACAGCCTCTCAACACACTCCTTAAGCCTCTCGGCTTTCCCCTATTTTCTTAGTAATGGTTTTTCATCTGTACCTTTAAACACTCGTGCAGCTGCTTTTCTTTTAGCGAAACATCTGTCTAACTTTCCTGTGCGCGGTATCTGCCTGCGTAATGTGTGACGTTCAGAAGCTTACTATTAATACACCCATACATGGTGAAGACTAAACGAAATTGGAATACCTACACAGCGAGACATGATAAAGCTGATTTCACAACTTCTTCTGATTGTGAAGGAGGACTAGCGGAATCTGCAACTGCTCCCCCCCCCCCCCCCCCCCCATTCTGACAGAATAAAAGCTGCACAGGAGACAGACTGCTGCTACATTCTGAATTTCAAAATATCGCTGTCAGTTAGCGCCTGATCTCGGCTGCTGCTTCAATGCAGCGGAGCCCTACTTTATCTGCTCGGCCTTCATGTAACACGCGATCTCAGTCGACGGCGCTTTTCCAGTGTCACGCGGTTATACAAAATGTGCTTTTATCTTGAAAGCTCGATATACCGTGAAGTGGAGAGAAATGCAATAACTGGGTTACAACTTTTTATTACACTCTCATGCTTTTTCGATTGTGTTTATTGGTTACGTTCAGCTACAAAATATGACCATCTTTTAAATAAAATGCATACTAAGTGTGACTATATCTAATAATAGTTAAGCCGATGAAAGCACGCCCTCGACACTAAACGCAGATGGAGTTCAGGGGACAGACTGGCGCTAATCCGACCGCTTGAATTCATAAACTTTGCATGGAAACGGAACTACAATGCCGAACTCAAAGTTGCACCACGCGCCACGCTGTTTTGCAAAGCATCTGTCGCATCCTGCTCGTTTGTCGCTTGCCTGCATTACCACGCTAGTTCGTGTTAACGGTGCTGTGTGAAGTGTCCTTTATGTGAAACGTATCTGATACGGCTGTTGCCGTAGTAGTAGGGAAGTGAACAGAAGCGTCACTTTAAAGGGCCAATGTCAAGTGCTCGTATACAACGTACGTTGCTATTTTGACGAGGAAAGGGATGGCAGCGGGCGACTTACATTTTCCATTCTAGGAAAAACCGGAGTGCGTGCTGCTAACACAAGGGAACAGCATAAATTTCAAAAGGATCCATTTCGGTGACACACACACTGCTCAAAGGGGATCAGGTGAGATACCATAGACAATTACATAAGGTAAGTTATTTTATTCAGATATTTGTTCCAATTTTAATTTGTGCGCGATACGATATTTTGCTGTGCTGAACCCTTTATTAGAGGTTTCAAATGGCTTTCACTTAGAAGGAAGCACATGGGGCCACCGTAGTAGTGAAAACGTAAATCTCTCTGCGTCTAATATGGTGTGAGATCACCTCGTACGACCAGTACAGTTGCCCCTGCGTGGCACTTACAGTATGAGGTTATCAATCGCCGCGGTGCAGTTCCGAACGGTCTAAGGCGCCCTGTTGCGGAGCGTCGGAGATTCGAGTCCTCCCTGCGGTCTCTCTCTCTCTCTCTCTCTCTCTCTCTCTCTCTCTCTCTCTCTCTCTCTCTCTCTGTGTGTGTGTGTGTGTGTGTGTGTGTGTGTGTGTGTGTGTGTGTGTGTGTGTGTGATGTCCTTGGTTAGTTTAACTTAGTTTAAGCAGTTTGTAAACCTAAGGACTAATAACCAAAGAAGTTAAGCCCAATAACTTTACAAACATTTGAACATTTCGTTATCAATCTACTCTTGAGGGATATTTGGCCATTCTTCCGTGAGTGAATTTCCAGCTCTGCAACCGTCGTCGGAGGTTCTGGTATGGCTGCAATGCGTCTGCCAAGTCAATTCCTGATATGCTCAAACGGGTTTTAAGTCCGGTGAATAAGGTGGCCATTCGTTCAATTCCCCCAGCTTCAAGCTCGTTATCCACCAGTGCAGCCCTGTGGGGACGTGCATTATCGTCGACCAGAAGGAACCCATCTCCTGTGGCACCAGCATAGGGCACAACAAAAGGTCCAAGGATCTCGTCTCTATACCTCTGAGCAGTCTAAGCAGCATTCAGAAAGACACAGGGCAATACTGATCCCTACCCACACCATTCGTCCACCAACATGATATGGTATTTCCTGCACAGAAGTAGGATTGTTCAGAGTTCCACGTTCTCTCCATATGAGGAAACGACGATTCTCAGGCTGAACACAATATCTTGACTCGTCTGTGAACAGAACCCGACTCCTATCCTGCTGTTCCTCCGCCCAGTGTCTGCGGGCTAAACGGAGTCGTGGTTTTAATGGGACGCACACCATAGAAGTAGTGCAGAAGAGACCACATTCCGGACTTAACTAACAAGGAGAGGGTCTGACATGAGGTCACCTATTTTGTTCGAATGCGGCATGTACGTTATACATTTAATACTGAACAGACATGTGTTTCGGCTTTTTGTTGGACAGTCAGTAGTTTCTGAAGAAAAAAAAAAAAAAAAAATCAACGTCAAAGCTGATGATGGAAAATCGATGCTATACATCTAAAGATCGTCTGAAGATGAGCATTTTTACTAATACATATGTGCATGTGGTCAAAAGTTAATGACGTTTCAGTTATTAACTTTTTGGGTTTTTTCATACTGTAACTTGGGTACTCGTAAACATGAGCGATTTGCCGAGCGCCGTCGCCGGTCGAGCGGTTCAGGGGCTTGGAATGTCAAACCGAGGATCCATGTTCGAATTACCATCACAACATTTTTGTTAGAATTTTTTCGATGTATTTGATATTATAATATGTGTAATACCTTTTTCGCTTCATTTTCAATGGCGCATCATGAAGTATGAGTAATATTCAATTACGTGTATTATCTGTTTACAGCTGTTTATGATGCATAGTGCAAAAAACAAAACAAAACAAAAAACTAAGTAAAATAAAATCTTCTGAAATATCACATTAATTAATTCCAAATACTGGTGTGGCCAAACCGACATAACGTGCTACGACAGGACTTTTGCCGATGACGCTCATCCGACCTGAACTGTTGAAGTGATACCACCGAAATGCACCAACTTTATCAATCTTGTAGCGTTTACTTGTTTCGGAAGGTTAAAAATTGTATCGCAAGACTTCAAAATCATGCCAAATTACAAGAGAGCAGAGAAACTCGTGATATAACAGATGCTTTAAAACGCATATCTTAGTCCTTTATCAGTTTCCCCGTGCCTTTCTTTCAAGATGTGCTTTTATACTCTTGTTACGCATCGAAAATACTATTTAATAGACCTATAATAAGCAATATAAATCAGGTATTTTCTCCACGAATGATATCCCTTACAACACGTGAATGTGGCAATGTCGTTAGTGTGTTGAGCATGGCGTGAGAAATGTGTGTTTTGGTTGATTTTATGTTAAGTTTCGCTCTACTGGCTGTTAGATCGCTCACGAATAATTGTAATTACATAATAATACACTTAAGTATTTTTATTTTCTTTATTTCTGATTGATTTGCATTGTGAATCACAAGTAAACAGCTGTAAACAGATAATACACGTAACTGCACTACCTGTTCACTACACTATCTGAACCCTAGTGCTTGTGTAATTCATTTGGCAGAGTAAACACACCATCCACCCCTGCAGCCACTTTGTTGTGTCCACTATCTCGGTTGCCGCAGTGTTAATGTCTCCACTCCGTAGAAGCGACAGAAAGACGTCGATCCATTTTAGTTCATTCTGCCGATGACAGTACTTCAGAATCTAGATATCTCAACTGATCCCCTGATTGTTTTGACCAGTGTACATGTATGGTGGTCACGAACAGGCGGATAAGCTTGTAAGCTTGTTGCAGGGTAGGGTGTTCTAGAGATAAGTGGGAGAAACTTTGGGATGTTGCACCGTTTTCGACGTAATTAGTATTGAAGTTAGTTGGGTCGGTATGCGCGCAAATTCAAGCATGGTGCCAGTGACGTTGTTATCAAATGTGTTCGTGTTTTTGTTTCCTGAAACGGAACAAGAAAGCGATACAAATAGCAAGGTTCGAACACGGGACAACGATTCGGAAAGTTTGGTGTTCTGTTTCAGCAAATAACTTTAGCAACACCGCCTCTGGCAGCCCCCTTGAATCCACGCGCGAAACGATACTATTGGCCAACTTCAATACTGATTAAATCGTAAACGGCGCAACGTGTGGAATTTTCTTCAGATTTATTTCTCTGCTCAAGAAACCCTGAAACGCTCTTGCAAACTTTCTGGTCACCCCGCGTAATGCAAGAAAAGAATATAATGGAAGAATGTTTTTTCTTGAAAAAAGAAACAAAAATCGCTCTTGCAGTTGTACGAAAGTAGAGGTTTTGATGAAAAACTTTCTGGAAGCGTTCTGCTTCAACGGAATGATATTGTTGTCTGCTGATGCCGTTTTTATGTGAAATAAGTTGACCCATTCTTTTACAATCTGGAACAATAGGTGGGTTTGTCCCAAATGCTTTGTTCCTGTTTACGCCATAGAAACCTTCCAACTACCACGAAGAAATGACAAGAACAGTGTTCAAAAGGTGGTTCGTGAACTCTTTCTGAACACGGATATGAACAATGTAATCGTGGATAACGTACCATTTCACTCAGCTCGGTTAAAAAAGCCCCTACAAGAAGTAGCAGCGAGTGTAACATAGTGATCTGGATAGAAAACTGCACTACTCATCTGGTAGGGAAAATAAAAACAACTATTGGAAACCGCGAAAGAGCACGAATCTCCTGATATTTATAAGATTGGCAAAACTGCAGAAGAGAATTATCGGTGTTACACATTCCATCATGTCATTGCCATTATAAGCATTAAAGCTCGAGTGAGCTTAGGGAAAAATGATATATTATAGGAAGAGATAAAAGTTTCATTTTAAAAGACGTTGGATTTTTAGTGCATGAGGCACTAGTCACTATTTCTCCCACCAAATGAAACAACATTGTCACACACAGGTAGCAAATCTTGGAAGAAGAATGGAAACGAGGAGATGCACAGGAACAGAGGTCGGAAGATTTAGTCATAAGATGGCTACAGCGACATTAATGGAGAAAAGACTTAACAGCGAGAGTGGCATAGAAGATTTCGATAACGACGACACACACTTTGAAGACTATGGAGCCTTCCGTCTTCCATCAAATTTAGACCATAATAGATTCATCTATGGATTACTATGTGTATAAGACACTGCAAACGTTTTCTCCTTAATTACGAAGGAGCCGCGGCGGAGTGGCCGAGCGCTTTGAGGCGCTATGCTCCGATGCGCGAGGCCGTTCCCCGTCGAGGGTCCGAAACCTCCCTCGGGCATGGGTGTTCCTGCTGTCTTTAGTATAAGTTACTTTATAAGTAGTTTGTAAGTTTAGGGACTGATGACCCTGCAGTTAAGTCTCATAAGCTTTACTTAAAAATAAAATTACGAATGAAGGTTTGTTTCGAACCTTCGAGATTATAAGCATTCTTTCCTGCTTCTTTAATATGGTATTGCAATGACTCTACAACTTTGGGTGTACCAATCCAACTATGACGACCGAAACGACGTAATAACAAACAACCAGGTAGTATCAGGAACGTTTGTTCAGATGTTTGTAGAACTTATAGGACTTACCTACGGGGTCATCAGCCCCTAAATTTAAGAACTACTTATGGACTAGCTTATACTAAAGACGGCAAAAACATCCATGCCCGAGGAGGGATTCGAACCCCCGACCGCAGCGGCCGTGCAGACCGTGACTAGCACGCCGCAGACCGCTCGGCACGTTTCTTCAGTGGGACACACTGACGTATGATAAACTGTATACGATATAAACAGCAGCTGCAGAGCCATCAGTTTCATGCACGCGCGCACACCGCTACGGTACACCGAAAACGACTTTCTCTGGTGCAATAATAAGACGACAGTTACCGTCACCGGAAGTAGCAATTCCTGTTTCTAAACCGCATTTATATTAATAATCGTATTTACGGGTTTCTGTGAAGGGATGAAGACTATCAGGGTATTTATTTGGGTTGATTAGAGACTAATAACCATTCCTAAGTGACGGCGATGTGCTCTGCCGACGAAGTGTGCTAATAATCAACAACAAGCAGCGCAGCCAGTCGCCAATCCCTAGCCTACAAAGAACGCGAAAGTGGGTACTAATCGGACGGCTGTCCCTTTACGCCTTGAACCAAGTTTTAGCTTTTGTCCACAGACTGACGTATGCTCGACGCACTCTTTTAGGACGATGTTCCTGATACGTCCGCACAACAGCAGACGGTGAAGTAACATCTCCCCTTGTCTTAATAGGTAGGGGTGTGCACTACATTTAAGGACGCAGCTACTAGGGAGTGAGTTCAAGTGGCATGAACATGTGACTTTTTAGGACGGAGAAATCCCTCTACGTACACGAAATGTTACGTTCTGTTATCACAGAGTCGAGAACAGTAGCACCATTAAAACATAGACTAGCATTTGTCAGCGTTGCCCGTACAAAAGAATACAATGTTAATTAGCGATAGGGGCGTCGCTGGGAAGTTCACAGACTTAGTCTTGCTAATAACCGACAAAAATGCCCCACAACAGTAGTGACAGAAAAGATGCTGAAAGAAATATGGCCGGCCGCGGTGGCCGAGGGGACTGAGGCGCTCCAGTCACGGTCTGCACGGCCACTACGGTCGGGGGTTCGAATCCCCCTCGGGCATGGATATTTGTGCCGTCCTTGGTATTAGCTAGTTAATAAGTAGTTTGTAAGTTTAGGGACTGATGACCCGTATTTAAGTCCCATAAGCTATACAAACATTTGAACATTTTTTGAAAGAAATATGAAAGACAATGAGATTCTAAAATTAAATTGGAATTTGTATCACAGAGAGAAACTGGACGCCGTTGGTACACGTGAGTTTACGGCTTTAAATAAGACAAAATCGTGTAATCGTGTAAGGTTACGCCTTATCACATACGTAAGACAAAAAATGCATCTTTTGCAACTGAGTGTTTTGTCTGTCTGTATCAAACAAGTTGCATTTATTCGTGCTAGGCATCACTAGTGATCCGTAACAAAGACTACCTTCTAATTAGGCATAGAGGGTAGCCGCGTAGTCCTATTAGAGTGACTTGATAACATGTGACTCGCGAGGCCACACCGGCGCGAACGTTGGGATATAGGCGGCGCAAACGCGCCTGGACGCGCGGCAGATGCTCTTAACGCGTAACACGGAGCAAATGTCGAAACCGGTCGCTGCGAGATACGGCGGGAACGAGACTAGCTCCGCTGACAACTGGATTTAAGTGATCGATGACTGAACTGGGCCATACGACGCCTTGTCTAGTCCTGAATTTCACCCCACGCCGTCACGTAGCCATAGCGATGTATCCGACCAAACAGCGGTCACCAGTCTGCGGCAGAACTAAGATCGTAATGGCCTCTTCACGGAGAGCAACACCAAACAGAAAATCTAGAAGCAAATAGCAGTTCCTCCCTATCAGTTACATAAAATATCGTGACAGTGGCTTGTGTCTACACAAGAAGTCGTGTTACAATTCGACGAGAACCAATGCTTGGATTTTTTAATTTTCTTCTTTACAGGTTACGAAGGACACTGGCAAATTTCAACCACAAATGAATCAAAATGTAAAATCAGACCAAATCAAACAGTAATTATGATTACTAAGGTGACGTAAGAACGTATAAGAACTTCAAAATCAATTAAACTAATTAACTGAATATAAGTAATGTAAATCCTTTTATCATACTTAGAAATAAAAAATTATCGCATCTGACGGGTTTCGAACCCACGATCTTCGGGGTGGTATCTTATTAACTATGCATTGCGCTACACAATCTTACTGTTCTGACTGACTTTATGATCGTAGAAAATCACTATGTGTAATTGCGACCTTCCATAAGTTCGATTTCACGCTAATCTTAAGCATCTCATCTAATGTAAGCGATCTCTACGATTATACTGTGTCACTAAACCGCGACTTGTGCGTTTGGTTAGAGCTATTTAACAGTAAATATTGTGTTAGCTCCCTTGTCCGTGTATTGTTTTGAGCATGGTTGTCATGTGTCAAGGAACGCGAAATCAAACGGACATACCTATGATCCAGAAATAAAGCCCGCAAGCAATTTTTACAAGTGAAGAGACCATTTGTTTTGGTATTATAACAACTGTGAACGCCTCGGGCGGCACGTTTTAATCACACTGTAGTGATGATTTGCATCTCATTTAAATCATCTAGCTACTCACAAACATATTTCATGTTTTTCTTTACACATTTTTATCATGTATCACATCCATGTGTTATCCCGTACGTACGAGGTGCACACAGTAAAGGTTATCAATTGATAGATCACATTACACTGCATAGATTCTATCTCATGATGTAACTGAGCGATGGTAGGAGCAGTAGAGGGCAAGAACAGAAGTATCTCGGGGTGGGGCTGGAGGGCGCGGAAGGCTATATTAAATATGTTTTTTGAAAATGACTCCAATTTTTTAGTGTGTTTGTTGTGGTTTCAGAACATATATCCCTTCAAAATATGTATAGTTACATAATTTTCATTATTGTAAATTGCTGCTGAATAGGCGGAACATGTTTTGGAAAAACAAAACATTATCCGAAAGAGACGAATTATCTGTAGGATTAGGCAGAATAGTGATGTTACTAAAGAATCTGAAGGAGAATTAATACGAGTGCAGGTAAGTACTGAAGTTGAGTGAAACAGGGTAATCATAGGCTTTTATCGATTGCCTCCCAAGGACCAATAGTGGTTTAACATTTCTTTGTAAATTTCCTGGTCACATCATAGTATTGGTATACAGTGAGAGAGATAAGCGAGTAGGGAAGAACGACGAAAAAAATCTCTATAAATTACGTAACCGAAAATTAACTGGAACAGGAAACTAGAGAAACGACTCATAAATGTAACACTAACTCTCCAGAAGAGTACAGCAGGTAATTTGTTATCACTTAAAACTGTTGACGCTCTCGTTGCCACTTGCTGACGTATTATTGTTAGCTCCTGCCTCCCATTATTTCGCCATCGTTTGTTGGACTATCATCATGGTCAAAGAAGCGTCAGCCGAAGAAACAGACAGAACTAATGGTAATAACTCGTCTCTTAATACGGTTGAAAGCATGTGTATAAAGAGATGTAGGAAGATACATTAAACAAAATTCAAATTTCCTGGGTGGTCGAAATGAAAAATTCACTTCCAGCACTGACAGTGTTGGGCATCACTGGACGAAGTTGAAGACAACAGTACATTACGCCTTAGACGTTATGTACTGCTCAAAACTGAGGGACTGGAAAGACCCGCCTTGGTCTGACAGCCGTGTAAGAAAGGACAGAGTGTCGTCGCACATTTAAATGTAGTCAAAGCCTCACACACAAACGAGAACTAAATTCAGCCGAAATCAGCGTGAAAAGAGCCAAGGGTGAAATAAAAATTTATGACAAGAGTGTCCTAATAAGTTTTCGTCTTACGTTAAATCGGTATAAAGGCGGAAAGCCCCTTTTCCTCAGGAACTGTATATAAATGTGGTATTTTTGTCATATGTTCTAGCACGTTTAGTGACTGTATTGCTCTACAATCATTTTAAAATAACAGCTGGAAAAGTTATGATTTTTTCCATAAACATAATTTTTGGTGTACATTTTTTAAAAATTTTAATTTCTTGAATTTTAACTATTTTAGTAAATACTACTGAAGTAGATGTACATCATCATTGTACTAAGTTATGTGGTACATAATTCATTGCTGTACATTCAAAAGTTTCTGAGAAGAAGAGGGATTTACACTGAAAAATGTCATTTTGAGGAAACTGCGTTTAGAGACAAAATTTTAATATACAGCCACCTGATACACAAAAAAGTTTTAGAATCCTCCTGGCTGGTAGTCAGCTCCTCCTCCATCTTCCTCACCAGTGCTGCCCCCCTCCTCTTGGATCTGGCTTCTTTAGACATATTGTTTGTTGCAGTTTCTGCCTTCGTGATTCACAGTTAGTCCCAGTTCATCACACTTTTAGTCCTGTCGTAACTTTTATGAATTCCAAGATATTTCAGTACTTGTTGTCTTCCAGAATAGCCATCATTAAAAGTAAGAACAGCATCAAAAACAGCAACTGTGGTTTAGTCATGACACACAGTAAACACAGAAACTAAAACACGGCTAATGGATAACTGTTGTTGTCAAACAAACAAATGTACAGTACAAAGAGTTTACTGCAAAGTACCGCTAGTGTAGGCAACTGACGAAAAGGACAAGTTCTCTAGAAAACAGAAGAGACCACAGTCTTCTGGAATACATAGTTCGAGAGAAAATGTCAATATGCGAAATGATGGGAAAAAAAACACCTCAGAAATGTCTGTGCATGATTATTTTCAAATATTTCAAATGTTTGTAAATCTATCGGACCGAACTGCGTGGTCATCAGTCCGTAGCTTACAAACTACTTAAACCTAGGTAAACTAACTTAAGGACAAGACACACCCACCCACCCACCCCCACCCCCACCCCCACCCACCCACACACCCATGCCTCAGGGAGGACTCGAACCTCCACGGCGAGCAACCGCGCGCTCCGCAGCGAGACGCTTTAGACCGCTCGGCTACTCCACCGCGGCTTCAAATATTTATTTAAAATAGTAAATAATTGAATATTTCAGTAAAACCAACACCAAATTAACCATATACATCCGTATTTTCACAATTTGCAGAAAAGTAAAAATACGATTTTTTTTCATTTCGGGCGGTACGACTCCCCTTAACAATGCACGAGGTTGACCACCACGGTACTGAATGTAACCTGCCAGCAGGCATCGATTCCACAGATCTGTTAATGTTTGCACTTTCAAACAAACTGCCTTATTTAACGATATTTGTTTGTTTCCATTAGACTTGCTCTTTCTATTCTTTGATCCTGTTAAATCTGTGCCCCCACACATTCCCATATACGCAGGAAGCGCGATTTTATTTTAAGCCGATTTTATTTCAAAAAGTTTATTGTAATGAGCAACTTGACGTTCTGCTTGTCTGCGAAATCTGGGGCTATTAGGAGACAGCAAAAATGCTTTGAATATAGCTTAGCTTAACGAGACCATAAAATGTGATGAAATTTATATTTTTCAGTATACAAAACACGCGTGGACGCAACAGGTCGTCGCTCGTACGAGTACCACATTGTTTCACTGTGTGCCTATCGACCCGCGCCTGAATACGCACAACCTGTTTGCTCCAGATCCATGTATCACCTTTTCACTACAAAGCTAAGTGACTACATCAAAGCACAAGTTGAGTCTTCGGTTTCGACATGCATCATAGAGTCCATGCGTCATATCACCGGAGTTTCTGCCGGCAGCAGAGGAGGATGGAAAAAGCAACCATATGATTTTTTTTTGTATTACCAGTCAGAAGACTTATTTGATGAAGATCTCCACAAGTATATGTTGTGTAAGTTTTGTTGTATGTGAGTAAGCACTACTTGTTACGTCCCTTTGATCTACATGTTATATTCAGACACTGGTATCCTACCAGCCCATATTTCATACAATATCGATTTAACTATTCGTTGTTGTCTCAAGATGTTCCCCATCAAACTTTTCCTTAATTTAGTCAAGCTATGGCAACATTTAGTTCACAAGGGACACCGTTGATCTCTAACGCTCGGAACCGCACGAAATAAAGCTTCAAGTAACAAGCAATCATAAAACAGTGGTATGCGTCATTCCCATGCAGAACATCGCACTTGTCTCCCAGCACCAGTGATGGTGGCATATTGTAACCGCACTAAGTTACTTTTCTCTGACACCCAAACCTCCAGATGTCAGTCAGATCGGTACAAAACGTTGTATACCGATAGACTATCAACCAGAACTTCAATGTAATTCGTGATATGTGATATCGTCCAGGAGAATGTGCATGAACTATAATAATAAATAACACCTGACCTACACAGTAGAGGGAAAGCGTAAACGAGAGAGCATACAGTGTCGAGCTCCTATGGGTAAGTTGGGAAAACAGTTTGATGAACCGAGAGTCCTGGGTTCAAGCCTTGCTCATACCGTTTATTTTTACTGGGGTACGTTGGCAATTATTGTATGGAGCAACGAGTTCCTGACACATAAAAGGACTGTTCGTAATTTATAGCAGTGTGTTATCGGCATCTCTCTTTTGTTTCGTTTCTTTTAAAGTAGCAAAGCTGTAGGGTTTACTCGTAGTTTCTCTGAATAACACGACTGAAACATCAGAATAATAATAATAATAATAATAATAATAATAATAGAAAAAATAATAAGCGTAATTAAAGTAATAATACCAGTAACTATGAAAATAATAAGCTCAAAGTTCAGGCATGAATACAACCACTACCAGACGCACAGCGTCGTTCATTCTGGAACGAAGGTTACACAATAGTGGTTGCCTACAAAGAAGTGTGTGAAGCAAATTACTTTCGAGCAGTAAACACATTTGATGAATTCCATATTTGTGCAAGTAACCTGTAGATTGCACAATGGAAGCTTGTGTTGGAACAGGATTGTGTCGAAGTTTCAAAGAACCTGGGTCCATCAATGAGTTTTGCCAGTATCCATTGGTGACGATGATCATACAAACGCGAACACAACTGATTGTATATGAGCGACTGCAGTTTAAGAAGATTATTCGGTTGTTGAAGAATCCCAAGCATCTTCGAAGATTTTGCGAACGATATGACTGTTCATTCTGAAAAAAAAATCAAGAGAGTGCCATATAGAGGTTGCGTTTCTTGAAATTAAATCTGTATTTGTTTATTCCGTGAAACTGCGAATTACCCTACAGGTTTGCTACTTCCATATAAACTAATCAAAGTAAAGTGATAACAACACACTACTATAAATTCCGAGCAGTCCTTTCACATGTCAGGAGCACGTTGCTCCATATAACTGCCAACCTAGTGCAGTAAAAATGAGCAGGGCTAAAACCCAGGACCCTTGGCACATCAAACTAACGATCTACCAACTTACCCACAGCAGCTCGACTGTAAACTGTGTACAGTGCACTGATATGAAGAAGAAAATTAATCCTACGCATGTGGTCCAAATATTAGGGACCAACTTGCGACGTGCTGAATATGGAAATGACATCGGAGCAAAGTATATGGATTTCGCGGATACATAACATAACAATTCAGAAATATAAGGGCGACGACACAGAAATACACGACGTTAGGCTGGACAGATATATCTAACTTGAAGGACACGAGGAACCTGAATCTGAAGCTGGCTCTTGAAGCAGTACACGACAGTCATCTCCAGAGCAACAGGAACAGTTAAGCCACAGTGAGTACGAACCCTCGCCACCCAAAAATACGAGTTCCAGTGTATTTAAAAATATTGATGACGGAGTAGTAGAGAACTTTTGTGAGGAGTATTACAATCGTAGCTTCCATTCCTATAGCAAACTAATGAAGCGCTATAAGAGCGGCACAATAGTCCGAGAATCGGGCGCTTAGGTTACTCAGATGGCAATGATTTTTAAACTTTAACTCAGTGTATGCGCTCGCGCCACAATAGTCCGAGAAACGGGCGCTGCCGTAACCGGCGGATGCTGTGGCCGTGGCCGGGAACCGCACCGCGCGAACCGCACCGCGCGATCCGCGGACGCCTGTCAGGCGTCTTTCGTATACACCCTGTATTTCATGCACAGCACAGACGTTTTTGTCGAGGGTATTTTGTTCATAGTTAACACTGCCGGCTCAACAATGCTAACAAAATTATCGCCACAGCACCAAAGACAAGACAATTCACTGCTCAGAGGATTGATGCACAAAATACAGTATAAATCAACTTTTAATACGTTTTTGTCCAGGAACTACACTGGGAATTAAGGGTTAAGAGCAAATAGATCCTTGTAACGCAGAGCACATAACATGCAACTAACCAATGAAATGGTTAAGTAACTGCCGCAAATTATATCAAAACTGCACTCGTAGGCACAAAATTATGAAACGGATAGATAAAAGCAAAAACACAAAAACACCAGGAAAGTATGTATTCCCTATTTACCTTGCAGTTCTAGATTAATACGTATTAAGGTACAGAATAGACATGCCCGCCACCAATAAATTATATAAGAGGCTCCCAAGTAGCAAAAATTTAAGACATATTTAAAACTCTACCAACTACACGAAAAATGGCAATGAGTGTTCAAGTACACTATGTGGATCAGACTAGATGGTCCTTTCAAACTAGATTTAAGGCACGTTAAAGCGATTTAAGTGCACTATCTCAAATAATTCGGCCAAAGTTAACCATATTAGTACCACAGGAAACATACATGACAACCTAATAATACTTCAGAAATAAAATTTAATTTCTGAACAAGTGGAAATTTTCTTTCATAACAGAAGACAAGGGCAGAAGACACAAAGCTGGTAAGGTGCCAAGGAATTTTTTGAAGCTACACAAGCATGACAGACAAAACACAGTATCTAGTAACTACCTTAGATTCTTCAGTCAACATTATGACGATCTGATCTTAATACCCAAACCATCACACCGATTCATTAACAAATACATAAGCTAGAAAATCTATGTACATACTTTTAATGCGGTTACGATTGTGTGACGAAGGCCTGAAGACGTAAATACGTTTATTATTCGTCTACGAAGTTCCGAGAGTACTTTTATGCCTGGCGTATAAGCTAACTCAGCATAGTCCGTTATCAATTTTAACAGCAGCGAACGACAGGTGTTTAGCCGATCAGTCAGCAGTAAGCAGTGGATGTACAACCGTGGTGCGTCACAAATCAAAAACGAACAATGACCTGGCCACCCCTAAATCAAGACATTTTGCACAATGTTTGAAGTAGTTTATACAACAACGAACGAAAACAAAGACGCGGGCACACTTGGTGCGCCTTGTGTAAAATGAAAAACACCTTCATATCTTTTGTGGAAAAACTCATGACGAATGAATGACCCTTTGTGTTATCAATACGTGGCTACTAGAAAATGAGAATGCGCAGTTATTCTCATGTAGCGACAACGCCAACGTTAACGCGAATGTGATAAGCGAGTTGACAGTACACCGGAGAAGGATTATTCCGACAGTTTCACGTGGCTGCAGCTGCGTTGTATTTAAGTGGAGAGTATGTGGAACACCCGAAGCACTGAAACCACTCTGTATTGCGGTGTCGTCAATAATCGACTAAAGGACAACACCAATCGAGCACCGCAGGAATGCTGCATGCTGAAGCAGTATATCGCCTGCCGCCAGGGAAGAAGCAGCAGTGAGCGACGCCTCTCGGTCTTCAAATAACAGCCGAGGACACGGCTGCTGCAGTTGTAGCCGAGCGCTATTCTGCGAATGTGAAGAGAGTGCCCTGCAAGTTGGACGTCCGCTGAGAGAGAATAGCATTGGAGAAGCCGTGCTCCGCGATGCCTAGTTCCGGGCAACAGACGGACACGTGTTTGACACCGTGGCCAGAAACATTTGCAGCAGTTAGCGGCGAGGGGGAAACTCCGTGCAGGTCACTGCGTATACAGTCTGCGTGTTCATTTAATGCGCACTTCTCGCCACAGCTACTAGCACTCAAGGTAAGTTTATTTTAATACAGTATTCTCTTTAATTGACAGACTTACTGTAGTTAGTGTGCCCAAAAGTGAGACAACATTTATTCATCGAGTATCGAAATTTTTTGGACATAGAAAATACGGAACCTACATATCCCTTAAATTACAGTGGGTAATGTGCCGAATTTTCGGACGGGTGAAAGTAATTTTGAATATATCTTACTGAATGTAAGAAGAGACGTTTAACTGAAAGATGTGCTGTGGTCGGGATTCGAACCCGAGACCTGTTTACTAGGCAGACGCTTTAACCATTGAGCTATCAAAGCCTTATGGCTAATGCGATTACACGGGCTGTCTTAACGCACGTCTCCCTCCACAACACATACTTTAATTCTGCCTCAATATTACCCTGTGAAATACGTATAGAATTCCGAAAGCTCTCCAATATCGGAATAGCACCCTATCACGGAACGTGAATGGGAAGAATCCCGCTTTGTACCTCGGGCAATTTGATACGTATTTCACGCGGGAATATGGAGGCAGAAGTGAAATACGTGTTGTGGAGGGAGACGGATTTAAGACAGTCCGTGTAGCCACATTATCCATAAGGCTGTATGCGTCTGCCTAGTAAGCACGAGGTTTCGGGTTCGAATTCCGGCCACAGCACAAATTTCAATTCAACGCCTCTCCTTACATTCAGTATCTTTTATATAAGGAGACACCATATGTCTCAGGTAATTGAATTATTGTTGATAATTTTCAACATGTTTAGCTGGCGAATTTTGACCTTTCTTTTTTATGACATTTTCTTCTGCAACTTCGAAGGGACTTCAACGACGTAACATGTGCGTAACTTGAACAAATAGTGACAACGTAACATGCAGTAAAGCAGTCCCGCTACTGTATGTTCCACACGGATTTTCCACTGGCTTGCCCCCTAGTAACTGCAGCAACGTGGCTGAAGTAACTAATAGCAACCGGAAGACTAACATGCAAAACAAAAACGCTATGAAGTTCTAAGTCTTTAGCAAAGTGACAAAGTAACTGTTTGAATGTCAGAACTGTCAAGATTATCGTAAAATATGTCAGTTTTCAAGTCATTTCATGATGAACCCATTACTAATCGCGTCTTTTTCATATTTTTTTCTTTCTTACTTGAAGCCACTGCCGTAGAGATTCGTATTTTTTGTGATGTCATACCGATTTGTGTTTTAAACAAGTGCCGTGTGAGGAAAGTCCTCTTTTGTCGCTATCCGGTGTTGTCCTGTCCCTGTTTCTGCTGTTCATGTAAACCTTGTCGTGGCAATTGTTATATCACGCCTACGTAGAATAGGTTCATGCGCCACAGGACTCAGATGAACGCTTAGCAACACGAACTGATGGCACGTTTCATACGTGACAGTTTGTAACTAGTGCTTGGAAGAATTATGCCGAATTAATCCTCTTTTTAATGAAGTTGTAATTTGGGCCAAAATTACATCTAAATTCAAGCGAATTACCCGATAGTTAAATTTGTCCAATATCAAGAGATATTCGTAATATGTGGCGATTAAAAAGTTACATTTTGTTGGAAGATAAACAACAGGGTCCCATTTTTATTTCAACGGAAATAAATAACTTTCTACGTTATTCTGTACTCCCGAAACACTAATCCTTAAGCCAAATTGTTGGTGCTCATAAGCTAGGAAAATTCTGTAGTGTAAACTTGGGCCAAATTTAAACCAGAGGATGAAACGATGGTGAGAACTGGATAAAGGTAACAATAAGCAATGGGCGAAAGGAGAAAAACACTCCAACTTGCATTTTAACTTACTAACTGAAGTCTGAGGAGACGAGCCTCAACCAACTGTGTATCACTGAATGGTGCAGCGGCCTTCTAGCAAAGAAACAAAGTGTAGCTCGACACCGAAAGAGTGTAGCAAAATTGAGTCTTGCTGGTAAACGGTATCCATAGGGGAGATGCAAACCAGATGGCACAGGACAACTTAAGCAAAGCATACCAGGCCGCAAGTATTCTCCAGCCAAGCGCTAAAATTAGACAGGTGACAAAAAGGCGTAGGAAATTTGGGTAAACATTTTGACAAAGAGGAAAAAGTGACCACAGTAGGTGGGGCAGGGAACTGCCTGGCTGAAAGACAGTAATAACAGCCTTAGCGGTGACCTGGATAAAATAGGAGTAGTAGTTACGCAAGTATGAGTTTCATGGAGGTTCTATAGCATCATGACCAGCGCTGGGTCAAAACTGCCGTGAGCTGTGTAAAAACTTAAGACATGCTGTTGCTGAATGAAATGAAATCGTATGTAAGTGTAAAGCCTGTTACTACTACTGTGAGATGGTGAAAGGAAAGGAACGTAAGGGTTTAACGTCTCTTCGACAGCGTGGTCATTATAGGCGGAGTACAAGATAGGGTTGTTTTGATAAGCATGGGGAAGAATATAGTGTCATGCAAATGAATCACTCCCGACATTAGCCTGGAGGACATGGGGAATCACGGGAAAACAAATCTGAACGGCTGGAGGCGAATTTGAACTGCCGTCCTCCCGAATGTGAGTCCTGTGTGCTAATTCTGCGCCAACTCGCTCGCCGCAGCAAGGCATCTTAGCGCACACGGCTATTCCGCCGCGGCTCATCTTCTAACCTGTCTGTTGAACGAGTTAGGTTTTACGACTACTGCTCCATGAAGTATTTATTGCCTACGTTACTGCAAATAATCCACGGTAGTTCAAAAGGAATCACGATGTCTATCATTAAAATACAAGAGGAAAAAGTAACACCCACTACTTCAAATTCAGGTGAAAGGTGCACGATGCTGCAACGAAAAGTTTTGGTCACTTACCCAGTGATGTATGATGCCTGACGAAAACCAACGTAAAATTTGACAACGAAGTGAATTTTTAACAAGTTTGTTTGTATGGCCATCGTCTGCAGCAAGTAAAGAAATATTTGCATTCGGAAATGAAACAACCGTCTTCTTGTTGCAATTTATTTCCTTCACACTCGTTTCGCCCTTTATTTTAGAGTATCATCAGTTGATTCTATATCGGGAAATGACATATTTGCTAACTGATGTAACTTCAACAGATTACAAAAACAGTTAACTTTGTTTTACTCGAAATAATATAGGCTAGTCGCGTTTTATATTTTCATTTCGAGTAAAACCAAGTACTATTTGTAATCTGTTGAAGTTACATCAGTAAGCAAAAATGTCATTTCCCGATATAGAATCCACTGATGATGTCCTAAAATAAAGGGCGAAACTCGTATGGAGGAAATGAAAGGATTGCAGAATGAAAACTGCTGTTTCATTTCCGAGAGCAAAAATAATTGATTTTTTCCCCTTGACAAATCCTATTCCGCAGAAGAATTTCTATTGCCGTTAAATATCAAACTTGGTGGGTAGGAATTAGTAACTCACTTTTGCATCTTAAAAGAAAAATAATAAACTTATGAATGACCAGCACGTAGAAAAATTACAAATTAATTTATAATGTGAATGTAAGAACTCCTTCCACAACATTAAGATTTGTAGTGCAAAAATTATCAATGGAATATGAAACTGACTGACTTTTTCAACAGTATTCTTTCAAGATTCGGTTTTAGTGAATATTTGTTTGCAATTTGTTCTTCATGTCAGTTACATTTTTATAGTTTAGGCGGTTGGAAGATTTACTTTATTACACTGAAGTACTTTTCCGTAAATTTAAAAATAATAGTGCATACAACAGCAGGGCAGTCCAAGACCAGGAGCCAAACTGACTAGTATAAAGGGGGCAGAAATGGCGAAAAGCTGAAAGTCGGGAGAAGTAAACTTTAAGGCAGAAAAAAAAAACGGATGCAGCGTGCAATCGGCTCCCACAGTTTATTTATGAGAGAGATTACAGTTACGGAAAGGTTGTAGATATATGGCAGTTTAAGTACTAGAGGACTACACTGATGGAAAAAACGAAGGAAAACGACGCAGAGAGAGCACGCTATTCTTAAGAAGTGAATAATGCAAATTTTACATTCTTTAACAAGCATTAATGGCTAGTTCAAATCGTTTGGACTTCTCAATGCATATGCCACGGTGAATTACATACTGCCTTCTAGTTTGTCAAGGTTACAGGCTATTTGGACAAGAGAGAGCTGCCACTGTAAATTCTGCTCAATTTAGATGCTCATTATGGATCGGATACATAAAAAAATAACAAATCCAAGAGAATGAAACGGAAAAAACAAAACTGTGAATTTACAGGATTACTTGGCAAGGTTCACAAGTCCACCACGCACCAAATGTTGGATTGTGGTGTGTGTGTGTATATATATATATATATATATATATATATATATATATATATATATATATAATTCGACAAACTAATTGACATGATTTTGTTTGCGTCAGGAGCCTCAGTCATATATTTTTTTTAAAGAATTGACCGCCATTTGACTGATTATTTTATGTTTATTGTCACAACCAAATTTCAGCCTTAGGCCATTTTCAAGTACTTTGTATATCATTTTAAAAAACATTCAAAAATGTTTGTTCAAATGTTAGTAATTCTATCGGACCAAACTGCGTGGTCATCAGTCCGTAGCTTACAAACTACTTAAACTAAGGTAAACTAACCTAAGGACAATACACACACCCATGCCCCAGGAAGGACTCGAACCTCCACGGCGAGCAACCGCGCGCTCCGCAGCGAGACGCTTTAGACCGCTCGGCTACTCCACCGCGGCTTAAAAAAACATTATTAGAATAAATATAAAGTAATATAAAATACAAATATAAGGCACATTACAGTGGGGTAAGTTAGTTCGTTACATAGAAGTTGTCAGACAGGTTTCCCTATGTCGTGGTCATGATAATAAAAGCAATAAAAACATATGGAGTTGAGTGCATGTCAGAAGCAACTCCAAATGTTTTTATTGCTTTTATTATCATAACCACGACATAAGGAAACCTGTCTGACAACTTTTATGTAAGTAACTAACTTATCCCACTGTAATGTGCCTTATATTTGTATTTCACATTACTTTATATTAATTCTAATAATGTTTTTCAAAATGATATGCACAACACTTGAAAATGGCTTAACGCTGAAACTTTGTTGTGACAAACATAATCAGTCAAATGGCGATCAATTCTAAGAAGATGTACCATGGAACATTTAAACAACATTTTGGATGTCTACCATGGAAACAACAGAAATGTATCTAAAATTTCTACAGCTTTGTATCAATTCCGACGTAATACCTAAAATAGGAGAATAGCTTTAATTTACTTACATAACCTGGAATACTGAAAATGGCAAACAGTTCCGTACCTGCAAGAGAGAAAATACCACATGAACAACTCAAACACTTAGAATTTTTAAGAGCAATATGAAAGCCAAAGAGAGTCAGAAACAAAGTCCATGCCATCTCTTCCTGTTCTGAAGAAGGTAAATAGCTCAGTTTCGAAAGGATGGGATCGGGAACCGTCAGTGGACTAGTTTAAGAATATATTCTAGCACCGGAATACGACGAACATGAACCTGTTAAAATTCATCGTAAGATTGAATAACAGTTCCGAATCCTAGTCAATTATGTTTTATTTACAATATTCACCGTCCCAGTAGCTCATTTATTTGAAAGTTTTGACTAGTTTCGGTAAATTTAGTCTATTTTCAAACTTTTTGTCTACAAAAGTAAGTTACTAGAAGTAGGTTACAGGTTACATGTTTCAATAATAACATGATTATAATATGAAAGCGTTATGATCTATAGGTTACCTGTGTACCAATCGTAAGAAACCAACTGATTCAATTTTAGAATTATAGCTTGATGATTTTTTTCGCACATAGCCCGATGCATATATTCAGAATACTTAAGACGTGAGTAGTGATATGATCACTTATGTAAATTTCATGTACATCCCATATAGTTTTATGATTTTTTGTAACATTTTTTGCGTGACTGGCAGTGAAGTTAGCATGTGGCGTTGCTTAATTTTCCAATTTCACAGTTATGACATATTCTTAGTTTTAAAACATTTCATTTTAAATTCATGACACTTGTCGCTTTTAGATCACTATCGATAATAAATTGAAACGTAGGTGTATTTGTACTGCACACTATAGGTGGCGGCCTCTAACGATGTGCCAACCTATAATCTAAAGTATACTGGAGCAGCCAGTAAGCGCTAATTACATTCATGTACAAAAACAAAAAAACTTTTCATCAAGCTATAATTATAAAATTAAATCAGCTGGTTTCTTATGGTCGAAGCACATTAACCTGTGGTGTCGCACAAGTCTGAAGTGCGCCACGTGCTTCCGCCGCGCGCCGCCATGCAAGCACGGCGCGGCATTCTTACGTCAGGCACGAACGCCCTCTGCTGCAACTCCGCTTGTGGCCACCACTGAACTGCATCGGCAACTTGGCAATCAGACAGGCACTACAACAGTCTCTCATCTGTAGGCAGGCCTCTATCTAAACTATGTATCTGCATTCCACTAGTCTTCAGTTAACAAAGCTAAGTATTGTACTATCTCTACGAAATATATATCTTGTACTAATCTAGCTTAGTGTTTCTAGTTTCTGCTGTCACACTGGCTGGTCACCTCAGACACTGTACCCGCGCACGCGTGCATCCTATTTCCCTGTGTCGGTCTCTCTACACTTAGGACAACCGGCGGAAACGACACACAAAATAATCTATACATGATAACGCTTTCATAAACTTGTTATTATTGAAACCTGTGACATGTACACTATAACCTATTTCTTGAAAATTTCCTTTGTATTCAAATGTTTGTATAGCTTATGGGACTTAGCTACGGGGTCATCAGTGCCTAAACTTACAAACTACTTATGACCTACCTAATTCTAAGGACGGCACAAATATCCATTACCGAGGGGGGATTCGAACCCCCAACCGTAGTGCCCGTACAGACCGTGACTGGAGCGCCTCAGTCCCCTCGGCCACCGCGGCCGGCTTTCTTTGTATACAAAAAGTTTTGAAATGGACAAAATGTACCGTAACTAGTCACAAGTTCCAAATAAATGTGCAACTGGGACGGTGAAGAATAAAAATAATACAAACGAAAACCTGTAAGGAGTAATTCAATATGTAACTGCAGACACCATGAAAGACGCCAAAGCAAGCCACCCACTTGGCGTCATTTCAGATAAAAACTTGGTGATGCATAAATGAATTGGCAAAGGGGTGAAGTTAAGAGTGTTTCACTGCTGAACACCAGTAATTGTCATGGTTTCTAGCATGTGATTTCTTTATCGGTACAGCAAGATGATCAACGAAATATTTTCCTATTATAAGATAGCAAAAGATAGATTTCGATATATAAGCATTGAACCTACATGGTCCTGCAAAAATGATAACAGTGGACACTAAAGGGCATGTAAATTTTCACTGAATTTACTCTTTAATCTGAACAGGTTTAACCTTATGCAGAAACAGATCCCACATGTTTACGAGTAGTATCCTTCACATCGAGGATTCCGAACCGTGGACAAGAGCTTCATGCCACGAAGTAGCATTTTATTGCGTTAACATGGCTATAATGAGTGTAATACTCGCTTCTTGAGTAACTATTTCTTCCCAACGGCTAGAGCCTTCGGTAGTCTCTATGTTGTTTGGCTTACAGGCGAATTACATTGAACCAAACTAACAGGCTACATTAGATCAGAGACACTATGAGCCACGGATGACAGCTTTACCACCGATGACCATGTGATTCACTGATTCCTCGGAAATGTATCACGCAAGGAATTCCGCATTATCGCAACCATTTCAACATATGCAACATAGGCAACATATCTAGAACGACTCGCAACGTATCTTTTCGTAGGACATGGCTGTTACGATTTTATTGTGTAGGATTTCTGGTAAGTATAGCCCCCTTCCGGGTACCTGAATACTGAAATAGTTCGACGAAGTTCTGCTGCTATCATTTAGATCTGTTATAATTCCGTTCGCTCCCAAACAGAGGTAAATGCAGTTATCGATTTGAGTGGGTAATGGCTAAAACCGATATTGTATGTCATTTGTTTGAGTTTTCCATTGGTCTACCACCTTTTTAAACATGCTCCTACCCCCTCTCCCTTTCTAGATCCATGACCCCCTCCCTCCCCTACCACTTCCTCCGCGTCCTGCTTATACAGGAAAGTAACATACCTGCCAACTGTCATGGTGACCAATCAAACGGTTACAAACTCTACTACAAGATTCCATCCATCATGGATCACACTTGTTTGCCGAGTACAAAAACATCCGCCATGGAAACACACAGATGTACGCCAACTTTGTATTACATAGAAACAGGTGATACGCACAGATACATTTGGCGGTAGTGTCGTGTACACGAGATATGAAAGGTGCCTTGGCAAAGCAGTTATTTGTACTCCATCATTCGTATCAAATGATTTCCGACGTGATTTTGGCCGCACGATGGCAATTGAGAACTTCGAACGCATAATGACAGTCGGGGCTATACATGTGGAACATTCCATTTCGGGAATCGTTACGGAATTCAATATTTCGTGATCTACAGTGCCAAGATCTGCAGATATCAGATTTCAAGAATACGAGAAATCAGAGCACGAACGGAGCGGTTCAGGTGTTCGTTCTTCCCCCGCGCAATTCGAGAATTGAATGGGAGATAAATAGTATAAATGTGGTTCGATGAACCCTCTCCCAGGTACTTAAATGTGATTTGCAGAGTATCCCATGTAGATGCAGAAGAATTATCTCTCGCCAACGGCACCGGCGTTTGCGTAGCGTTGCCAGTGTTAGCAGACAAGCAACACTACGGGGTATAACCGTAGAAATCATTGTGCGACCTCAGAATGAAAGTATTCGTTAGGGGGGTGTGGCGTTAATAGGCAACGTCAGGTGACGCCTCTGCTGGGCTCGTCATCTTGAACACCGGGGTTGGTCAGAGGGGTCCACATTTCAGTTCTGAAGAGCTCACGGTAGGCTTCGAGTGTGGAGCAGATACCGCAAAGTCACTGACCTAAGTTGTCGTAAAGGCATATAACATGGTGTTGGCTGCATAATGGTGTGGGCTGTTTTTTCATGGAATGGACTGAGTCCTCCGGTTTCACTGAACCGACCAGTGACGGGAAATGGTTAAGTTAGGCTACCTGGAGACCATTTGCAGCCATTCGTGGACTTCAGGCTCCATAACAATGATGCACTTTAGAATAAATGACAACGCGCTATCTCCCCAGGCCAGAATTGGGCGCGATTGGTTCGAAGAACAATGTGGACACTTTCAGCGACTGACTTGGCCAGCCAGGTCTCCTGGCAAGAATGCCATCTAATATTTATGGGATAAAATCAAAACGTCAGTTGGGGCACAAAATTGTGTAGTACCAACACTTTCGAAACTGTGGACAGCCCAATATTCGTCCAGGCGACTTCCAAGAACACGTCGCGTTCCTGCACTTCGCCGGGAAAACAGAGGTCCTACTCGACACTAAGAGGTATGCCTTGACTTTTGTCACCTCAGTGTATGGCGTCAGTCATTTCAGACATGTCGGAAAAAACAGAACATGTATGTATGTATGTGTATGTATGTATGATTCCATAATTGCCTCAACATGCAAGTGACAATCTCAGTGCAGATACGCAAATAACGTCTGATCCCTTGCAACAACACAGGTAAAGCTGCGACCAAGCAAAATAATGCGACGGTGTAGGCTACAGTGCAATAAAAGTTTGCATTAAGTTGGCAATATGGGCAGGACGGAAGCACGTCCCAGTTGCCAAATGTTTAAGGCGACCGCTGACCGGAAGTGGAAAATTCGCGGTTCAGTACCGATTTTCAGTCAACATCCTGGAACAGCCACTTATCTAGATATTTCCATTTCACAAATATAAATGCTTATTTAATCCTGGAGGCTTTCGTGACGTAGTCAGTGATGAAATTTTAGCAGTAGATAGCGATATATTCGTCATCACATTACTTCACTGCTAGATTTCTCGATCCATCTGCTGACATCTCCTTCGGGATTCCACTGAAGTCCCTGGATGGCTGCAAGTGTCACGTTCACTTACAAAATATTTTCCCACGTTTTTTCTGAGAATTAGAGTTACTCTTGGGCTTCGTTCTTGGTTAAAAACAAAAGGCAGATACTGACATATGGAGACTCCAAATCATTACTGTTGTGTGCCGGCCGCGGTGGCCGAGGGGACTAAGGCGCTTCAGTCACGGTCTGCACGGCCACTACGGTCGGGGGTTCGAATCCCCCTCGGGCATGGATATTTGTGCCGTCCTAGTTCGTAAGTAATTCATAAGTAGTTTGTAAGTTTAGGAACTGATGACCCCGTAGTTAAGTCCCATAAGCTACACAAACATTTGAACATTACTGTTGTGTCGCCAAGATTGTTTCCTGCAAGCTGTTTATGTTTCTCGCTTGCCGTAGCTGCTTGTTTTGAAATCGTCCTCTTTCTTCGATATCTGGACTGCTTCATGGGATTTTCTTCAACAAATACTACTTTTTCTGTTTACCACGGGTACGTTATTTAAACCCAAATTACATTGTACTTTGTGCTCTGTTGCCACCTTAAACGTGTGGCGTTATAGCTGTTTAACACTATTTTACTTCCCCGCCGTTTTCAAAGATACATGTCGCGTCACAAGCACACTTCACTTCATGGACTTCCACAGTACAGATGGGCAAGATGCCGGCCGCGGTGGCCGAGGGGACTGAGGCGCTCCAGTCACGGTCTGCACGGCCACTACGGTCGGGGGTTCGAATCCCCCCTCGGGCATGGATATTTGTGCCGTCCTAGTTCGTAGGTAGTTCATAAGTAGTTTGTAACTTTAGGGACTGATAACCCTCAGTTAAGTCCCTTAAGCTTAACAAACATTTGAACATTTGATGGGCAAGATTATCTATTGCTGTTTGAGGCACTATCCAACCTTTTTACCGTATTTCTTTTTAATGTAGTTTCAATGGATAACGTACACAATAGCTACGTAATTTGTCTGCCTTTTAAATACAAGAATGCACTCTTGTATCCGCGAACGTATCTGTTTGATTGGTAAATGTAATGTCTAATAGTGTATCTCTTATCGTGCCTGTTGTATTTTTCGTTACACTACGGAGCTTTGCAGCAGTCGCCTTCATCCTCCGTAAAGAACTGCCAGTTCCGTGACTTTGGTTTTAAATGATAATCACAGCGAGCTGCGAGCGTTGCAAACCACCGCAGCGCGTGGCGTGTATTGGTGCCCCAGTCAGACGCCGCTTCTCGATAACTACTCGAGCGCCGGCAAGCTCGAGAAATTCTCGGTGCGCTCTAGTCGCCGCGCCTCACATTCCCATCCCTACCTAGTTCATACTGCCGGCCGGGCCGAGACGACTCCGCTTCAGCCTGCTCACACCGAGCCGACGACATTCGGAATGTTTAATATTTCCGGCGCAAGCAGATTAGACTATGATATTGCTTCTGCAGTGCAAGTATCTCACGTCTCCAGCGTGTTTTCAATACAAGTCTCTATGCATTATAGCTTTTTGCTTTAAATAACATTTGTTAAAAAGATGTTATGTTTATTTTTTCTTGTATTACCATTAATTCCGTAAAATAAAATAAAAAATCAAAAATGTTGTTTTAACTGTTCTCATAAGGAAAACACTCCTAAATGTCAGTCTAAATTCATGGGATGATTACCACCTATTATGTATCAAAAGATTGGAAAGTTGCACAGGTCACACCTATATTCAAGAAAGGCAGTAGCAGTAACCCACTAAACTACAGGCCTATTTCATTGGCGTCAATTTGCAGCAGGGTTTTGGAACATATCCTGTATTCAAATATTATTAATTATCTCGAACAGAATGATATATTCACCCAAGGTCAACACGGATTTAGAAAATATCGTTCATGCGAAACACAAGTAGCTCTTTATTCACACGAAGTGATAGTGCTATCGACAAGGGTTCGCAAATCGATTCCGTATTTCTTGATTTCCAGAAAGCTTTTGACACCGTACCTCACAAACGGCTTTTAATCAAATTGCGTGGTTATGGTATATCGCCCCAAATTTGCGATTAGATTCGGGATTTATTGTCAGAGGAGACAGTTCGTAGTAATCAATGGTAAGGCATCGACTAAAACAGAGGTGATATCGGGCGTTCCTCAGGGTAGTGTTATTGGTCCTCTGCTGTTCCTTATTTACATAAACGATTTAGGGGAAAATCTAAGTAGCTCTCTTAGGTTGTTTGCAGATGACGCCGTCATTTACCGTCTAGTAAAATCATCTGAAAAGCAAAACCATTTGCAGAGTGATCTGAATAAGACATCACTATGGTGTAAAAATTGGCAATTGAGTATAAATAATGAGAAGTGTGAAGTCGTCTACATGAGTACATAAAGAAATCTGTTAAACTTCCTTTACAAGATAAATCAATCAAAATTGAAGACCGTAAACTCCACTAAATAGTTAGGAATTGCTATTACTTGAGACTTAGACTGGAAAGAACATGTAGATAATGTCGTGGGAAACCAGAGACTGGGTTTTATTGGCAGAACCCTTAAAAAGTGCCACAGAAGTACTAAAACTGCATACACTACGCTTGTCCATCCTTTTTTGGAGTATTGCTGCCCAGTGTGGGATCCTTATCAGGTGGGTTTGACGGAGGACATCGAAAGAGTCCAAAGAAGGGCAGATCGTTTCGTATTGACGATACAGGGGAGATAGCGTTACGGAAATGATACAGGATCTGGGATGGCAATCATTACAACGGTGCTTATCGCTGCGGCGTGGTCTACTTACGAAACTCCAATCGCCAACATTCTCCTCCGAATGCGAAAATATATTGTTGACTCCCACTTACATAGGTAGAAATGACCATCAGAATAAAATACAGGAAATCAGAGCTCGAACGGAGAGATTCAGGTGTTCTTTCGTCCCGCGCGCTATTCGAGAATGGAATGGGGGATAAATAGTATAATGGTGGTCGATGAACCCTCTGCCAGGCATTTAAATGTGATTTGCTGAGTATCCCATGTAGATGTAGATTTATGTGCTTAAACTCCGATGAGTCACTACAGTGTGAGAACAGCAGCATTAAAATAACAAAATTCACTGTTACCTGCTCAAAGTAGATAGCAATGGATAAGTTTTGATCACTTCCATGTTTCCTTCGATTTTCTGCTGACAGTGGGCGGGGACTCTGTTCCTGGGGAACAACCCCACCAAGAAGGAAATAGATTTTTTTTAAAGTGACATATTCATTACTGACCTGTCCTACAGTGTCTGTGGCTGAACTAAATCAGCGTTTTTTCTTTCAGTTAAAGTATAAAACTCGAAATTAAAGTACCATCATCTAGACGAAGAAAATTGTCAACAGATGATTCAGCAAAATGTTAATAGAAAGGTAGTTTCCCGCAGACAGGAAAATAATAATAATAAAGGGATGTGTATAGTTCTCTGAACTAGAAAGCCATTAAGTGTAATGTCAGAAAAATTTTCTTTCACTCCATGAACAGTAAAGTCGCAGTTTACATTAATTTTTTTCTTCTCTTCTAGTTTCGAACACCAAAAATATATTACTTTAATTGTCTGGTTTGGACAAAAACCAGTTGTATGCCTTTCATAAAGTGAAGAATGACCTGATGTAAAACCGTAGCAGATCGTTGTCCAGTGTAATCGGTCGCCACCAAAGAAAAATTAGTTCATACATGTTTTCTGGTTATGGATCATTAACACATTACGGGGGACCTACACTTGTGACCAGCAATTCAAATTTTTCGGCACTGCAGTGCTTCACGCTACGCTCAACAACCGCCGAGTTCGTAAGCTTGCAATCGCGGCACTGACGCCGCTCAGAAAACTGTGAAAGGACATAGATATCGATGCGACTACTATTTCAAAAACTTTTCTATACTTTTAGCTCCATTTCAGTAGCTGTAATGTATGGTCTAAACTGCATACAACATTAAGTTGCCCGCTATCTAATTTTTTCAATGGATGATTTGTAAATCTAGTGCTCATACTTGACAAATAAGGTCATTTGAAAACGGGTTGTAACGCACAGACTTTTCGAGGGCACAAAATGCACGGCCGCAACGGCTGTGCCATACGAAAGAAATCAGAGTAAAATAAAATTAAATATTTTATTCCGAGCACGGATTCGAGTTGCCAGTAAAATTACAAACTCCCCGATACCAATAACAGACCGGACGGGACCTTAATTAAAAAGTAGCAAAATGAAATCAATTAATTTAGGACGGTTTATTAATTTTCACCAACCAAGGAGCATCACAGAGTGATTGTTTACTTACAGGACAATCTAATGGGACAGACTTATTTCTACATTACCCGTTTGGTTAATCTAGAAATTGCTCAAAATGGGGAATTTCCTGTAGCCGTTATATTTAAAAGCAACCGGAAGCGATGCAGTGGCGGAGGCATACCAGCTCTTTGCCGCGCTCCAAGCAGGTGTCCCAACCTGAGTGTCTGAGATACAATGCCGCCCCCAAGGGCTAACTTCGCCAACGGTTTCTATACCCTACCTCCAAGGTTGGCTACAGGGGGCTACTTTTGAACAGGGGAAGCACGCTGCAGTGCCGTGCCCGGCGAACAGCCACGCACCGCCGTTCAGTTGCAGAGCTTCAAAATATCCACCTCGCGGACAGTCTAGGGCGGAAGTTACCGCCGTATTAAGAAAGAGTAACTTTCAGGACCGTCGGCGTCTGTTACAATGATGAGCGGGGGGAAGCATCCAGTACACTTACCATTCAGTTTACAGTGAGTTAGACTTGGCCGTTTGGCCCCTGCTCTGGATTTAGTATTACAACTTCATGGCTAGCAACATTCTCTCTGATTCAACCACTCTCCGCTCTCTCTCTCTCTCTCTCTCTCTCTCTCTCTCTCTCTCTCTCTCTCTAGGGACTGCAAATGTGTCTGTTTTAAAGTGTGTTTAACTATTGACTATTACCTAATTCCTTGTCCTACAGCATGAAGGTTTCGTCGCAAAATAATGTTATTTGTGAAATAACATTAAACATGCAACAGGGCTCCCTCACATGCGTCATATCTTTATGAATACAGATTTCACTACAATTCTGCCTATTTGTTCTTTAACTTTCCTACTGTCCTCTTTTCAGTTAATGAATCTTCAATAAGGCGACGAAACATCTGCCAAGAGAAGACGTCCGACGCCTATACGGTCCAAGGACAGCAGATGAGTGTAACTTCCCGTCTGAGAGGAAAGGCGATAGGCAGCAACCCCTCTTGCTTCATCTTTGTTAGAAAAATTTTTCCATTTACAGACTGTTACGAATTACGGAAGTTTAATGGTTTATTCGAAAGCTAAGATGATGTACTACCATGTGTCCAAAAATCAGATTTTTCAACCACATACTTTCATCAAAATCGAGTGAGGAGCGTTATGGAACTATGAACTAGCGCGGAAAGACAGGCAGACATTTTATTTTTTCACGGGTAGGGCAAAGCTTTTAAGGAAAAAATAAGGTGATAAAACGATGTGGCGTGGTCTTATACACCGACAAAATTTTTTACAACTTGAAAATCGGAAAAGTTGATTTCCCCCTTTTTCGGCGCGCAGTGTGAACACCCTCGCCAGCTCGGCACATCCCGGCACGGCTCGGCCGGCAGTGTGAACGCAGCTTTAGCTCCGGCGGACGCTTGTAATTTATTGTTTACGTCTGACCTCCGTGGAACGCTACACTCCGGAAAGACTTCGTAGCACATGTATTCGCTGATTACACATTTATATTTTACAAGAAAGTTTTCCTTGGATCTTCCAGGCTACATCTCATCTCCACAACTTGTGCCATCGTCAATTATTTTGCTTCCTGATTCGCTTACCAAACGGCACCAACTTCACTTCAGTACAATAGACTGTATTTTATTACATTGCTTTTATTTATTATCATCCAAATTGACAAGGAAGTAGCTAATCTTTTGGGCAAATAGTTTTGCGGTATGGAACGGTCAGAGAAGGCAGCTGCTAAACAGCGGCGACGAGAGCACTCGAGCCTGCCAGCCGCTACCTGTTGCATCGCCGCAACCTCTGTTCCCTTCATTCCCACTCACCATAAATACTAAAGCCACTTTTACGACGTTACACAACTTTACCACCACCTCATGTGCACCAGTCTATTGAACACTTCCCACATTCTACAGCATTTGTTTTGTTACACTCATACCTGACTCTGTTCGACAAATATTAAAGAGCTATCACAAACACAGAAAAGTCAATACTGTCTATCCTGCGTCTTTAAACTGATTTCTAGTAATCTGAAGGAACTGAGGTAACAACAGCCATTACCTTTACTCGTCATTTTTGTGATATTTTAGTGGGATGTTTTCTGTAACATTAGACCTTTGGGCTGTCCTAGTTTTTAGTGTTATGTGCCTATGCCGACAAGCATGTTAATGTTTTATTACCAAAAAATAACGACTCTTTAGTCGTTCACTATCATTCCCTTTGTCAGCTTTGGGATTGCAATTGTCTCTATTATGCAGTAAGCGTTTACTCGTGACAGGGTGACAGAGACTGCCGGAGCCGACAGATCACTTTCCAAGAGATCATCAGTCGTAATTCTGTGCGTTAAGGAAGTAGTCGCGATGGAAAAGCATCGGGCTGCAGCTGCACTTTTAATAAATTTAGTACCAATCAAAAACTTAAACCACCGCGTTCTATCGCAAATTACACTGGATTAGACGTCCGAATGATTTTGGAGCATGCTACAATCTTACTGTAGAGCTTTTGCCGGTACATCCAGAATAGTATCAAATTTTGACGACATTGACAGCGATGGAAATGGAAAAAATACTCCTTACAACTGGACCCAAAATTTCAAACAGACACTGTTGTGCATTAATCCGATAGTGTTGTTCAAAAATGTTCCAATGTCTGTTCAGTTTAAGGGACTTAACTGCGGGGTCATCAGTCCCTAAACTTACGAACTACCTTAGACTAAAGACGACACAAACATCCATGCCCCAAGAGGGATTCGAACCCTCGACGGTGAACTGCCTCGCGCATCGCAACGTAGCACCTCAATGCGCTCGGCCGCTCCGCCGCGGCCGATAGTGTTGGAGACCGATTGCTCTGACAATTTCTGTAATTTATAGTACCTGAAGTTTCAATTAAAAACATCACAAATTACATTTTTGGAGCAATACTCGAAAAATCTTCACAAAATGAATAACCAAAGACAACCGTCTTCAGTTAATAGTGAAGTGCATTAAGTAAGAAAGGCATTAGTAATGCTTTACTTAATTGAAACCATCATTGTTAACAACCTTCCATTAAACATTCAAAGTTACGAATAAACAGAAGTCATACTAATTTCATAAAAAATTACGTATTTCATGAATTTTAGATTAAAATGCTGTAGGAATTTCCACACAAAAAGCACAAAAATAAACAAAAACCGTCGTGACTTGAACCACAGACCCCTAGGCTGACAATCCAAAGCAGTACCAATAAGCAACGGCGGCAAGTGTTTGCATTTTGTAGGTATTACTTACGGTCACCAAAAAATGTTGATTCATTGTTTTTAATGAAAAAAGGCCACACTTTCCCTCCTCCCCCTCCCCCACAAATGGCTGATATTCACTTCAGCGTTCGTATCCGTCGTCTCTGTACTCGCAACTGCCCGGACAACACCAGATCACATTAAACGAGCCTCAGGAGCGGAGGCGACGTCGTGCAAAGGATAGCGTCAATATCCAACGCACGATCCAATCCCCTACGAGACTAATTTTTTTCCTTCCTATATTAATGCTATGTAACATGTATACGACGCTTTTCATATGCTGCTTCTTGTGTTTCACTATTTACGACAACAACTTTAGATATAAGGTGACTGCTTATGTTGTTCTTATGGTAGGATAAAACAGGATATGTCTTCTCTCAGAAATACGCTATGGTGAAAAATTATTTCTCAGAATAAGTAGCGTCACGAGTTCTTTGTGTGTGTGTGTGTGTGTGTGTGTGTGTGTGTGTGTGTGTGTGTATATAACATATTACAAAGATTGTGTAATAACCGATAAAACACAGCATTCAATATCGCCGCTAAGCACGCTGCAACCACTCTCAGCTCTCCGACAACGGTGCAATACTTTCCTTGTCTGGGATCTTCTGCAAGCAGTTGTCTGATACAGGTTGCGGTTTACCAAGAGGTCAAAACTCGCCGATAGCGACTGTCTGAGATCTTACCCCTCTATCGGAGACTGCTAGCGACCTGACTGTCAATGCAGTTTACGTATCATTTATTAAAAACAAATGCACTCGGACTGATCCGCAAAATTACAGGCCTATCTCACTGACGTCTATTTGTAGCAGGATTTTAGAACATATACTTTCCTCTAACATTTTGAACTACGTCGAAGAGAGCGGCCTACTGACCCTTAGTCAAAACAGATACAGAAAACACCGTTCTTGTAAAACACAGCTGGCTCTTTACACACGTGATGCAATGAGTAGTATCAAAAAGGGACATCAAACGATTCCATGTATCTAGATATCCGGAAGGCTTTTGACAGTGTATCTCTCAAGCGACTTCAAGCTGCATGCTTATGGACTACCGCCCCAGTTGCGCAATTGAATTCGCGATTTTTTTTTTTTTTTTCAAAGAGGGCATGGCACGTTGTAAGCGACAGAGTAGAACAGAAGTAATATCTGGCGCGCCCCCTCTGGAAAGTGTTATAGGGCCCCTACTGTTCCTCATCTTTATTAACGATTCGGATGACAATCTGAGCAGCTCTCTTAGAATGTTAGCGGGTGATGCTGTCGTTTATCGGTTAGTGAAGTCGCCCGAATATCAAAAGTAGTTGCAAAACGATTTAGATATCTGCGTGGTGCAAATATTGGCAGTTGACCCAAGTAGTGAGAAGTATGGAGTCATGCATATAAGCACTAAAAGTAATCCGTTAAACTTCATTTACACGATAAATCATTAAAATTTGAAGTCCATCAATTCGATTAAATACCGAGGAGTTACTTTTGCGAACAACTTTAATTGGAAAGAACACACAGAAAATATCAAAAGGAAAGCGAACCAAAGACTACGTTCCATTGTCAGAACACTTATAAGGTGCAACAGATTTATTGAAGAAACTGGCTACAGGACACTTGAATGTCCTTATTTGGGGTATTGCTGCGCATTGTGGGATCCAAATAAAGGAAAGCTCACAGAAGTGCAGCTCGTTATGTATTAGGAAGATATAGGGGATAGTGTGTTACGAAAATTATGCACGAATTGGGATGTAAATCATTAAAATAAACACGTTATTCGTCGCAAATTCCTTTCACCAACTTTCTCCTCCGAATAGGAACATATTTTGTTAGCACCCACATACACAGTGAGACCTGATCATCATAATAAAACAAGAGACACCAGACCGAAAACGTTAACGTTCAGGGGTACCTTTTCCCTCCAGTGCTGTAAGAGAGTGGAACGGTAGAGAAATATAAAAGCGGTTCGATGAACCCTCTGCCATGCACTTAAATGTGATATACAGAGTAATTACGTAGATGTTGCTGTACATTTCCATCGCTGTCATTCACGTGAATTTTCGATACTGTTGTGGAACTTTGATACCAGTTCTACAATAAGATTCCGCACGCTCCCCAAGAACCCCGCGTCCTAATCCATTCTCTCATCCAATAGGAAAGCGGCCATTAACGTTTTCTCGTTGGTTTCTGTCAGCTCCCCCCCCCCCCCCCCCCCACACACACACACAGTCTCTTTTTGTCGTAAGTTTGACCCTACTTAGATGTGAGAACGCTGACAGACGGCCAGTAATTCGAATTACGTAATAACATACTTTAGAAGTATTTTTTCTTATTTTTACTGTTTTTGCACTATGTATCACAAAACGGCTGTAAATAGATACTTCACTTAATTGTATATTAATCACAGTTCCCGATGCTCTGCTTCAAAATAGACAAGAAAAGGTATTATAAGAATATTATCAAATACATCAAAAATCTAACAAAAATAGCCATGATGGACGTTCGAACCTGGATCCACGGGTTGACAGTCCAAGCCCTAGAGCATTCGAACGGCGACGACGCTCACAAAGTCGCTCATGTTTATGAATACCCAAGCTACAGTATGAATACCCAAGCTACAGTATGAATACCCAAGCTACAGTATGAAAACACAAAAACGTTAATTAGTCCAAATTCATTAACTTTTGACCTTATATATTAGTAAAAAAAAGTGCTCATGTTCAGACGATCTTTCGATGTATAGCATTGAAAATGATAGTTTCCATCATCAACTTTGACAATTTTTTTTAAACTACTGACAAGGGAATGGTAAGACTTATGCCGAAACATTTATTTTTTAGCACTGTTAGTTAACATTGAAGGAAGTCTGTATGCAGAATGTTAGCTGCTGACATGACCTGGAGTCACCTTAAAAAAAAAAAAAAAAAAAAAAAAAAAAAAAAAAAAAAAAAACACGAAAATAGTTTTTTTTCCTGCTTGGCACTTGCGGTGACGGCTGGCCACCCCTGGAAATGGCGAGTCGTGAGCTGCTGTTATGGTGAGCGTTGTGCGCATGGTCGGGAGGTGCGGCCGTCTTATCGCGGCGTTTACTTAAGACGAATATCGTTGCACGGTTTTGGTGGAAAGGGGAAACGAATATTCTTTTCTGTGGCATGCACTTAAATTTCATTTCTGGTACGTATTTCGAAACATACCGTCCTGAAACTGTTTAGAGATGTGAAAGATATTCTGTACATCTCCATCTATACGCCGCAAGCAACTTTACGGTGAACATTCTATCTCCCCTCACAGGTGATGGCAAACCCTGTAAATGTTTTGCTGCTTGTCATGGGGATATACCACAGACGCCAAATGAAGTAATCAACAGAAAATACGCGTGAAGACTATGTGATGTGCAACATGTTAGTTAAACTTCTAGACGAACATGTAAAATAGCGCAGACATGTGGCTAGAAATGACTGAAACAATATTGCAGACTGTGAATCTATAGACGGCGAAGAATCGGAAAAAAGTTGGCACACATGAAGACTCTTCGAGTGATAGTGCCACGTACCATCATCAATTATCTCCAAAAGCAACACCATCAACTACAATTACATTATCAGACTATGAAAATGCGGTGAAGTATTGGTTGAACGAAAGTGGTAAGAAACACCTACGTGTCAGTACTGTTCAAAATAGGTATCGCTTTGTCCGTTCTGAACGTAAATTATATAGATGGAAAAAGTAAGTCGCTGGACGACGTAAGAGTCGATTGGAAATTCCGGCGGTGATAAATGCGCGACTTTTTGAGCAATTTACCGATGCCAGACGACAGTCATTGAGTGTCAGCGACACAACATTGCGTGATTGGGCGTTAGAGATTGCCAACGCGATAGGCGCTAAACAATTTACAGCTTCCCAGAGTTGGATTAGTCGCTTCAAAAGATCACATAAAATTGTGACACGAAAAATAACTAAATTTGTATCGAGAAACAGGTCGGAAAATTAAGTAACTCAAATGGAAATGATAGCTTTTCTTACGACTGCAAAAAATAAGATCGCCAGTTTTAGTAAATCTTAAGTTTACAATGCAGATCAGTCAAGTTTTCAAAAAGAAATGCGTGCAAAAAGAACACTGTCATTAGAAGGGAAAAAACATATTGAGGCAGTTGCGCAGTCCACGACTGCACTCGCTCATTCATACACTATAATGCCCATAATTAGTCTGGATGGTTCATTGCTGCCTTAACCCAAGTGTGTGTGTGTGTGTGTGTGTGTGTGTGTGTGTGTGTGTGTGTGTGTGTCTTAAAGAACCAACTGGACGTTTTGGACCACGTGTCAAACAAACAATGTCCGACGCAGACAGTCTTGTGGTAGACGCATCGAAGTCTGGAAAAATGGGAAATGATAACGTTACACTTTTCATGCGTCATGCTTTTCTTCCGTTCTGCGGGAACAAATCTCTTCTTCTAGATTCGTGGTCAGGTCATAAAAGTTCTGATTCATTAAAAGCGTTATTTCGAGCTCACCCTGACAAAGAAGTAGAGATACTTCAGATTCCACATGGCACGACGAACGTAATTCAACCATACCTGCCAACCTTCAAAAGGTAAAAATCAGGATAAATGTACTATCAAAATCTGAAGCTCAGTTTAGTATAAATCTTAAGATAGTTTTTCTATATCATCAGAATGCCATTTTATAACAACTAAAAAAAATGATAAAAACAAATGCAAAATAAAAATCTCTTTCAGTAACCCAAATATTCATTACATAATCCTTATTTTTGGCCAGTTCAAGTAGCTTGATTGATTTTTGGAATACAACAAAAACGTGCTATACTTTTATTGGAGAACATTTTACAGAATAAGTGACCTACATGGTCATTGTATTTGATTGGCAAATTGTGCTCTAAAGTAAACGCATATTTAGGTGCTTGGCATATATCAGACGATCACTTTCACTTCTATCAGCAAATTTCAGTTTTGCATTCTTACACACTTCTCATTTTCTCTATGCTTCTATGTTAAGACTTGTTTTGATACATTGCTTTTTCCACTAAGTGATAAGAAAATATCACATCTACAAAGAGTCCAAAATACAAGTAAGACATTACCTGGCTTTGATAATACAAGGAAATTGTTCCAAAAACTGCTTAAAAAGGTTTTTTTTTGCCATACTGTAACACAACATTTGATCGAAATCTCACGATCACATAAAATAACTGTGTACGCAAAAGTTGCCTTTCTGCAATTCACATATGGCACACACTCTTTAACTATCCACTTGAAAGGTTTCTACTGATTATAAAAACCACTCAAGCGTCTTTGTTAATGCACAATTAAAAAACATCACATTCGAAAAGAGCACAACACAAAAACAGCGCGCTGGTATCTGCAAATGTGCGGGAAAGAGCAGAAGTCGATATCTGAATTTTGATACATGTGTAGATTAAATTGATAAACGAGCAAAGGACTTTTGGCCAGTGACCAAAAAAACTGCGGGTTTTTGAAAATATGTTGGGTTTCAGGATAAAAGCTAAAAATCGGGAGAAATAAAGGAAAATCAGGAGGCAGAAGAAATAGTGAAAAATCAGGAGATTCCTGCCTAAATCAGGAGAGTTGTCAAGTATGAAAATATCATTAGCAGACCTATCTAGAGCTATGCTTGAAATGCTATTTATCGCAATATTTGTATCATCTGCAAAAAACAACGAACTCCATTCTGAACGACATAGAGGTCCGTACGTCCGCCAATACTGACTCCTGCCCACACCATTCGTCCACCACTATGATTTGGTGATGTTTCCTGCACATAATCAGGATTGTTCCCAATTCCACGAAATCTCCAGCTAAGGCAACGATTACCGACTGAACACAATATCTTGACTCATCTGTGAACAGAACCTGGCACCATTCATTGCGACTCCAATCCTGATGTGCCTTCGCTCAATTTCAGAGGGCTAAAATATGTCGTGGTTTTACTGAAACACGCACCATAGGCCCCCCTCCGTGCGTAGAATCCTCATTCCCGAAGGCTATTTTGGACTGTGTGTTGATATTGCGCGTCCTGTTGCTGCCTCGAGGATGCGTTGCAGATGAGTTGCATTCAGCCTCCGGTGACGACAGGCTGTTAACAGAAGATAACGGTCATCAGTTTTATCCGTCGACGACCTTGGTCTTGGGCATTTTAACGGTTCCTGTTGTCTGAATTCCAAATCTTGCAAATTACAATTTGGTACACTCCAATATCTGCAGCCATGTCCCTGTGTGTCTGATCCGCTTCCAAGCTTCGTATGGCGCACAATGCAATAACTTTGGGTAAGTCATGTTGTAGTTGCCTTACACTACCTGCTCAATACGCTATCTGAAACCAACTGCTTGTGTAATTCGTTTGGTAGCCCCTGTGTATTTGAATTGTGTAGTGAGTAACGAAGCAAGTAATGCATACTAACGAAACTGGCACCGTGAGAAACACCATGTTTCATTACTTCCTACGGATCATCAGTTATCATATACTACGAAGCACTATTATACATGTTCAGGTTGTTACTTAACACGACAGATGTCATACATTTGTCTTACACAACAGTTCCATCGGACATCTCGGAAAGAACTGAGAGCATACCTGGTTCGCAGACATATGGCCTTTTCGAATATTTTATTAAGGCGGCTCTCTTTGACTGCACTACGGCACTGAGAAGACTCAATGACGACAATACGCGATGACGACGTACAGTTCCCTACTTCATCGCAGATGCGGTAATAACGTTCGACCTCGTACGGGGCCATGGGCTGTGGGAGCGCTACGGCTGTAGCGTGCGACTTCGGGGCAGACGATCGGGAGTAGCCCAATGGATAAGGCAACAACTGGCCCGAAGAGGGAAACCGGGTTCGAATCCCCACCCGGCTAACTTTTTCATTTGTCGCCATTTAGAAATTACAATGCCCTGATGCAGCTAAAGTAATTCCTTTCCTTCCTCATCCTTCTACCTTCCTCTCATTAATAAAACATTTGCAAATGCAACATGGCTTTGAGTGTGTGTGTGTGTGTGTGTGTGTGTGTGTGTGAGAGAGAGAGAGAGAGAGAGAGAGAGAGAGAGAGAGAGAGAGAGAGAGAGAGAGAGAGAGAGAGAGGAGTGATACTATACATATATTCTATACCTTTCGTTTTACTACCTTCACAGCTGAAACAAATGTTCAAATGTTTGTAAATCAATCGGACCAAACTGCGTGGTCATCAGTCCGTAGCTTACAAACTACTAAAACCAAGGTAAACTAACCTAAGGAAACACACACAGACACACCACACACACACACACACACACACACACCCTGCGCCAGGGAGGACTGGAACCTCCACGGCGAGCAACCGCGCGCTCCGCAGCGAGACGCTTTAGACCGCTCACAGCTGAAACGGCAGAACTTTTAAGTATCAGTAATTCTTCAAGTATTAAAAGATTTAACCGTTAAATATATTTAACTTCTTAGTTTCCAGATAATATAGTACTCTAAAGTGAAAAAAGATTGTTATCGCCGGCCGCGGTGGCCGAGGTGACTGAGGTGCTCCAGTCACGGTCAGCACGGCCACTACGGTCGGGGGTTCGAATCCCCCCTCGGGCATGGATATTTGTGCCGTCCTAGTCTGTAAGTAGTTCATAAGCAGTTTGTAAGTTTAGGGACTGATGACCCCGTAGTTAAGTCCCATAAGCTTTACAAACATTTGATTTGATTGTTATCATTAAGTTATAAATGCCCTGTTTCCTGAAATGAACAATACACAAAACAGCCGAAACGATGTCCATGGAGTTGCGCAGATTCAGATACCCCAGTTCTGGGCTGAA
The DNA here is from genome assembly GCA_026315105.1 of Locusta migratoria. NCBI lineage: Eukaryota > Metazoa > Arthropoda > Insecta > Orthoptera > Acrididae > Locusta > Locusta migratoria. The sequence continues at coordinate 447,450,602 of CM048755.1, read as the reverse complement.
GGTCCGACCCCACGATCTGCTTGAATCTTATGTTAGCATTTCACATCCCGTCAACAGACGGCATAGTCACGGACCGGCACTCGCTAACGATCGAGTGGGATCAGAGACTGTATTTGCCGAGAAATTATCTAAATACTGTCTTGTATCCGCTCCCAGGGATTAGGAGATATTACGGAACTTTCCAGCACGTGCGCATTGTTTTCCTCCCCTTGACATTAAACATAAATGCGCAGTATTAGGCATTAAGCATGCCGCGCCGAGGCAACCGCAGAGAAAAAGAAGCAGTGGACCGTCGGCGTGTGTCCTGATGTACACAGGGATCAACAATCAAAACACATCTGGAGCGTCGCCCGCCCCTCTTCCCACCTTTCCCGCGCGTGCTGTAAAACGATCGCAGGGGCTTAAAGAACGAAAACCAGAGCATCTGTTGCCGTAAGGTGGCTGTGCCGGCTTTTTTATTCGTTTCTGTCCTATCGCAGCGTTAATCTGGCTGTACGTTCATCAGTAAACAATTCGCTCGGCAAGCGGGAGTGTGCTGAATAACGCACAATTTCTACCGGCTCAGAAAAATAACACGATGCTTTACTATAAGCAAGATACGGCTTTGACAAACGCTTACCTGTTTTACACTGTGGTAGAAAATTGGTCTTATCAACACTGGAATTACATAGTTCCTATAAAAATTTAGAGAGTGAAGCAAAGTGAGAGCAGTAGTTAACGTTAAGTTTGCCGAAATTTATCTATAGTACTAAAATACTGTTCGATACTCTAACAGATTACTGTCACCGAAACACAACCAGTTCTTTCAAAAATTGGAAGACAATGCGCTTTCCTCCTCACGTCGTCGTAGATTTTGTAGCACACTCACCAAATAACAGCAGTTTTAAACTGTAAAATATATGTGACAAAATGTGATTAGTTCGTATTCGTTGCTTCGAAAAAGCATCGTCTACAAATAGGTGCAACAGATTTAATCGGATCATTAGTGATGATAAAGCAAGTTACTTCTCGATTTTCGTATCATGCATAATACACCATCAGTACAATAATAATGTTTCCTATTCCATAGGACCCAATTGAAGAGTGAGACTACATGGTCATGGAACAAGTCAATACATGAATTTTTTACACAAGAATGGTAATAGAAAATTTTTAAGTAGTCCTATACACACGACAATCTTAAGACAAAGTGAAAAGAATAAATAAAGAAAAAATTAATTAGCTTAATTGTTTGACGTTTCTAGGAGTTCCTCAACAAAATAAAAGGAGTGAGCCATGAGGTAACTCATCAGTTTAGATTTGAAAGCGTGTGGGTTAGTGCTAAGATTCTTTAGTTCTTGTGGCAGCTTAGTGAAAATGGATGCTGCAGAATACTGTACACCTTTATGCACAGGTGTCAAGGTGGTGTCATGCAAATGTAGATTCGACTTCTGTCTAGTATTCACCGAGTGAAAGCTACTAACTCGTGGGAATAAGCTGATATTATTAACATCAAACGACATAAAAGAAAAAAACATATTGTGACGTCAGTGTCAAATTTCCCAGACTACTGAAAAGGGGTCGACATGACGTTCGTGAACTTACACCGCATATTACTCGAACCGCCCGTTTTTGAGCCAGAGGTACACTATAGTGAAGTACACTACAGTGAGGTCATGTACTTCACGTACTTCTGTAGCTGAACGACTGGCATGTTTGAAAGACATTTTACACGAAACTGTATAAGATACAAAATTTTTACTGCCACAGAACCAAAACTGTATAATTTACTATAAATAGTAGCATCTGCTGGGGCCGAGCGGTGGGTTTCCAGCTTTATGTCAGGATGAGGCGTGGAACCTGGTGGAGCGCCAGAGGACGCTAATAAAGGAAAATTGAAGTTTACACGTTTATTCCGTAGTATACAATATACGGATGAAGGCGCTTGCTCGACAGGAGTTAGAGCAGTAGGTGACGTCGCCTTCGGGCGCGTCCGCTCGCCGTCACGCTGCGACTGCTGTGAGCCGTCTGGACGGTAGTGCCCGCGCCGCCGCGTCTGGGAGTCCAAGCAGAGACTGTTACTGAGAAGTACGCTGTCCCTTCCCCTGTCTATGCCACTGCTCGTGGATCCATACGTGGAGCCCCCTGAAGTCGGATACCGTGCTGGATACTGGCTGGGCGGATTAGCACCAGTGCTAACTCGACGACAGGAACATTGGCCTTCGGTGCCTAACCCCTGAAGACTGCGCTGGCGTCAGACAGCAACCATAGGGTTGTGAAAACGTAAGCACAGCGGATCACCATCTTCCCCGGATGATGCTTAGTGCGAAGTATGGTATCGACCAGACTCCATCTCCTAGCTGCCTCTTGCAGCTACCAGTATGTACTGTTATCTGAGACAAAGACTGAGCACAATGATTAAGGCAGTGAATCGGCAACTACCTCCTGAGCATCATCGATCCCGAAAACCAAGTGACCCTTCTACAAGCGGGAATATATATACGTAAATTTTGATGAAGCTATGACGTATGAAATGATTCGAATGTGCCTTTATCGCTGACCAATACGCGGTCTTATTTACTTTTGTGGCAAATAGGAGTAGTTATGAAGAAATGTTTACTAGCTGCATCTCTGACAGCCGTCTCACTCAGCAGTTCGCTGACGGTAGGCTTTCCAACTTGCCGACGCGGCGTCTGCCGTCGTCACGAAGACAAGTGAGCATTTCTACTACAAAGCTACTGACCTGATTCTGTCCAGCTACGGTGAGCAATCCAAGATTTCCCTGTCACAATTTTTGTGGTGTAACACATCCAACCGGCGTTTTTGAGCAATATTACTTTAGGCAAGAAAACGTATACTGAAAAAGAACCCATTATATAATGTTCACATGGTTATACACGTGTAATTTGTGATTTCTGTGTGTGCCTAGTAACTGATTAAATTCACAAGTCTATGGAAAAGTCCACATATATAGCAACTATCTCCCATGAAGAATGAACCAAATACCATAGGGATTTTACGATTCCCGAAGAAGGGTCTGGCCAATTGTCCTGCAGAGTCTTTTTACGTTGAGTCATATGTGCTCTATGTAATTGGGATCAGGTGGTTTTGGAGGCCAAGGAAGGAAATGAACAACATTATCTCTTCCTTGAAACCAGCTTTGAGCCCTAAAGTTGGTGTGTTGTTCGTGATGTTCGTAAATGAAACATCATTCGCGGTACCGAAGGATAATTAAATATTCAAGTAAATGTTCAGAGCATGCCGAATTTTACTTTCTTAGGATACATTCTAAAGTTCCTGAACCAATGTAAGACATCCAGCCCCAACATTTCATACTTACGCGTCCGATTGTAGCGCGAGAGGCCATGAAGCGTGCGGCATATCGTTGACTAACTGCCAATTGGCGCCAATATCCCATCGATCATATTACTAAGTAGCATAGTTAAATTTGTGTGCATTTTCATTAGCAGTCCATTTCTTAATGTTCGTCGCAATTACAATCTGTTTTAAGAGTTTTCAACAGTGGGGGATCGTTTATTACAGCTTAGTCAGCTACCAGCCGCCATTAGTACAGCACTAGTGTAGTAACGAAGTATTTAGCAGCTTTGTTTGTGTTCACTCTTTAGGTGTTTCAGTAGTAGTGGTAGGATGGATAGGGTGGGTGCGTGCGTGCGTGCTGTGTACACACGGAGGAGTTGGCCGCTGTTCGGTAACAGCTGAACGTGCTTTCGGCCACGGTCAGCCGTCTCCAGGCTGCTGCCTCGGGTGTGCCGGCGGTGGAGAGTATGGAGTGTAGCATGGGTCGCCCAGTGTCTGATGCCGCGGCACTTCCATATGTACCGGACGCAGTTGATACGCCCTTGCCGCAGGGTGAGTGGCGGGTAGCGCGTTCGCGTTGCTCGAGGCGGAGGGCTAATGTGACGGCTGGCCGTGTGGCATCGCCCGTTCATCTTGCGAGCAATCAGGTGGCCGGTCGTTCAGCAGGGTCCGAGCAGGCACACGGAGGCAGGGGTCTGTTAGTGACTGGGAGCTCCAATGTTAGGCGCATTATGGAGCCTCTTAGGCAGATAGCGTCCAGGGCCGGTAAGAATTCCGATGTGCAGTCGGTTTGTCTACCATGAAGCCTCATCTGAAATGTGGAGACGGCCTTGCCGGGAGCTATGGAACCTAACGGGTGCAGTCGTCTGCATGTTTTGCTCATGTCGGCACTAATGACAACTCTCGCTTGGGTTCTGAGGCCATCCTCATATCGTACTGGCAGCTGGCGGAATTGGTGGAGACTGTTGGCCTCGCATACGGGGTGCAAGCAGAGCTTTCAATTTGCAGCATTGTTCCCAGAGAGGATCGTGGTCCTTTGGTTTGAAGCCGAGTGAAGGGTCTCAACCAAAGGCTTCGTTGACTCTGGCAGTTATGGCTGCAGATTTCAGCCCTGTGTTATCAGGTGGTGAATTGTAGGGCTCCCCTTGATAGATCAGGGGTGCACTCCACTAAGGAAGCAGCAACTTGGGTACCAGAGTATTTGTGGAGTGCACACTTTTTTTGACTTGGCGATAGTTCTGATGAACACTCGACTATCGATATACAAACAGTGAAATCAGGTTGCATTCACGACTATTTAACTGTCAAAATATTGGAAGTAAATTTCAAAACTATTAGAAATAAAGTTCCCGAAATTACTGCGTTGCAGGAAGGTCTTCGCGCTTGAATAATCCGCAGGACAGAGTTAGCCGACTTCCGAAGTTGGAAGCTTTGAAATATTTAGCGAAGAATGGTGCGTATATCGCAAAGCTCGATCAGGTACGATCGGAGGGGGTGTGTTAATTGCAGTCCACAAGAGTATTCCTCCAGCTGAGCTCTAAGTCGAGAGTGGCTGTAAGGTTATTAAAAAAAAGTTTGTATAGCTTATGGGACTTAAAACTACGGAGGTCATCAGTCCCTAAACTTACAAACTACTTATGAAGTAGATAATCCTAAGGACGGCACAAATATCCATGCCCGAGGGGGGATTCGAACCCCCGACCGTAGTGGCCGTGCAGACCGTGACTGGAGCGCCCCAGTCCCCTCTGCCACCGCGACCGGCGTGAGGTTATCTGGACACGTAACAGGTATAGGCGAAATTTAGTTAATTGTTGGGTGTTTCTACCGGCCGTCCAGTACCATCGTCACAGTGCCAGAGTCAATGAAAGAAAGTTTACGATCAGTAGCGCGAAGGTACCCGCACCATGCTTCATTAAACGTTGCGGGCGACTCCAACCTGACGATTATAGACATTCCAATAGTCATCTAGTGAAGATTGAAATAAATAGCGCTACACAAACGCCGCGGTGGAATGGACGAGCACTAAGGCGCCTAGCTGCGGAGCGTGCGCCGTCGGAAGTTCGAGTCATCCCTCGGGCGGGCGGGCGGGCGTGTGTGTTATCCTTAGCTTAAGTTAAAGTAATTTGTACGCCTAGGGACTGATAATCGCAGCAGTTATTTGAACATTTGATTTTGCTACACAAACCTGTCTGAAAGCATCACTATACGTCCAGTATTCACGCAGAATGGACCCCAAAAAAATTTCATCGGAAATGCAACACATTTTTCCAGAGGTGAACATTTGTTGGCGGCAGACATGAATGGCACGTAAACAGTCAAGAATGCAGATAGAACCGATGGCCAAAGTGAAATAATTAATAAAGTAATTCACGAGAATATCCTATCCGTTTTGAACATAGAAAACCAACCAACACTGACATGGAATACGCAGGCAGATAATCAGTACTGACGTGACTTTTTCAATAGTTAAAGGCCTTAGTAAACAAGAAAATCCCGCGTATACCACACGCTACGACGAGTGGCCATAACAGTACAGGCCATCGAAATTCAAACGTTCCTAAATGTATTGGACCGAACTATTGTGGACATCAGTCCCAAGGATCACAAACTAATTAACTTAAACTAACCGAAGGAGCGAGTGCTGAGTGGGTAGTGCTGTCTAAGAAGCAGGAGTATATTTCATTGCTATTGTTGTGTGTTTATAATGTTTTTCGATCCGCTGTCGTGTTTCGTGAAATGAGGGAGGGGGAGGGGGTAAGGGGGGGAGGGGGCAGACGCGATTCGAGATGTAAACACATCAGAAAAGCAAAGAAGCCAAGGAATTACGTTTAAAAGACTATCGCCACAACTAGCGTGCAATCTGAGGTAATACTCAGACAGGCAACTCCATGAACCACAGACATTGCCGAGGTGGGGTGGCTTGCGTGCCTCAACGATACAGATAGCTGTACCGTAGGTGCAAGCACAGCGGAGGAGTCTCTGTGGAGAGGACAGACAAACGTGTTGTTCCTGAAGAGGGGCAGCAGCCTTTTCAGTAGTTACAGGGGCAACAGTCTGGATGATTGACTGAGCTGGCCTTGTAACATCAGCTAACATGGTTTTGCTATGCAGTTACTGCGAACGGCTAAAAGCAAGGGGAAACTACAGCCGTTACTTTTCCCGAGGATATGTAGATCTACTGTATGAACATATGGCAACCTCTTGGGTTAAATATTCCGGAGTAAAATAGTCCCCCATTCGGAACTCCTGGCGGGGACTACTCAGGAGGAGGTGATCATCAGGAAAGACAACACTGGCATTCTACGGATCGGCGCGTGGAATGCTAGATCCCTTAATCAGCAGGGAAGTTAGAAAATTTAAAAAGAGAAATGGATAGGTTGAAGTTATAGTCTGGATTAGTGAAGTTCGGTGGAAAGATGAACAGGATTTCTGGTCAGGTGAGTATAGGATTATAAATACAAAATCAATTGGGGGTATTACTGTAGTAGGTCTGATAATGAATAAGAAAATAGGAACGTGGATAAACTACTATGAGCAGCGTAGTTATCGCATTATCGTAGTCAAGATAGATACGAAGGCAACACCGACTACAGTAGTACAGGTTTATATGCCAATATGCCAACTAGCTCTGCCGATGATGAGATCGAAGAAATATATGAGGAGATAAAGGAAATTATTCAGACAATTAAGGGAGAGGAAAACGTAATTGTTATGGGAGACTGGAATTCGGTAGTAGGACAAGGAAGAGAAGGGAAGATAGTAGGTGAATAAGGTCTGGGCGAAAGGAATGAAAGAGGAAGCAGCCTGGTAGAATTTAGCACGGACATAATTTAGTTATAAAAACATCTGGTTTAAGAATCACGAAAGTAGGTTGTATTTGTGGAAGAGACCAGGAGACCCTGGAAGGTACCAGATAGATTTTATAATGGTAAGACATAGATTTCGGAACCAGGTTTTAAATTTTAAGACATACCCAGGGGCAGATATAGACTGACCATAACTTGTTGGTCATGAATTGTAGACTGAAACTGAAAAAACTGCAGAAAGGTAGGAAAATAAGGAGATGGAACCTGGATAAACTGAAGGAACCTGACGTTATTGAGAATTTCAGAGGGAGCTTTAGGCAACAATTGACAGAAAGTGGGGAAAATAAAATAGTAGAGGAGGAATGAGTAGCATTGAGAGATGAAATAGTGAAGGCAGCAGAGGACAAAATAGGTAGGAAGGCAAGACCTGCAAAAAATGCTTCGATATCACAGGAGATACTAAATTTAATCGATGAAAGGAGAAAATATAAAAATGCAGTAAATGAAACAGGCAAAATGGAGTACAGACGAATAAGAAATGAGATTGACAGGAAGTGCAAAATGGCTAAGCAGAAGTGGATAGAAGGCAAATGCAAGGATGTAGAAGAATGTATAAATAGGGGGAAAATAGATACAGCCTACAGGAAAATAAGAGAGATATTTGGAGATAAGAAAAACAGCTCTATGAATATCAAGAACACATATGGAAAACCAGTTCTCTGCAAAGAAGATAAATCTGAAAGGTGGAAAGAGTATATAGAGAGGCTCTACGAAGGAAATGAACTTGTAGGTTGGGAGAAGAAGTAGATGAGGATGAAATAGGCGATACTATACTGAGAGATGAATTTGACAGAGCACTCAAAGACCTAAGTCGAAACAAGGCCCTTGGAGTAGATGACATTCCTTCAGAGCTACTGAAGTCTCTGGGAGAACCAGCCATGACAAAACTGTTTCACTTGGTTTGTAAGATGTATGAGACAGGCGAAGTACCCTCAAACTTTAAGAAAAATGTTATAATCTCCATTCCAAAGAAAGCAGGTGCAGACAGGTGTGAAAACTACAGAACCATCAGTTTAATATGTCAAGATTGCAAAATATTAACAACGAATTATTTACAGAAGGATGGAAAAGCTGGTAGAAGCCGACCGCGAAGAAGATCAGTTTGGGTTCAGGAGAAATGTAGGAACACGGGAGGCAATACTCACTTTACGGCTTATCCTAGAAGATACATTAAGAAAAGGCAAACCTACATATCTAAATTTTGCAGACTTGGAGAAGGCTTTTGACAATGTTGATTGGAATAAACTCTTTCAAGTTATGAAGCAAGCAGGAGTAAAATATAGGGAGCGTAAGGTTATTTGCAACTTGTACAAAAACCAGACAGCAGTTGCCACAGTTGAAGGGCATGAAAGAGATGCAGTGGTTGGGAAGGGAGTAAGACAGGGTTGTAGCCTTTCTCCATTGTTATTCAATTTGTACATTGAGAAAGGTATAAAGGAAAGAAAGGAGAAATTTGGTGAAGGAATTAAAGTTTGCGTTTTGCCAACGACATAGTAATTCTGTCAGATACAGCAAAGGACCTGGAAGAGCAATTGAATGGAATGGACAGTGTGCTGAAAGGTGCATATAAGATGAACATTAACAAGAGCAAAAATAAGGTAATGGAGTGCAGCATCCAGGTGATGCTGAAGGAATTAGATTAGGAAACGAAACAAAGGAGGTAGATGAGTTTTGTTACTTGGGCAGTAAAATAACAAATAATGGTCGCAGTACAGAGGATATAAAATGCAGAATGGCAATGGGTAGAAAAGCGTTCTTGAAAAAGAGAAATTTGTTAACATCGAACATTGATTTGAGCCTAAGAAAGTCCTTTTTGAAGACATTTGTGTGGAGTGTTGTCTTGTATGGGAGTGAAACATGGACGATAAACAGTGCGGCCAGGAAGACGATAGAGGCTTTTGAAATGTGGTGTTACAAAAGAATGTTGAATGTGGGTGGACTGCGTAAATAATGAGGAGGTACTGAACAGAATTGGGGAGAAAAGGAATTGCTGGCTTACCTTGACTAAAAGAAGGGATCGATCGGTAAGACACATTCTTAGACATCAAGGAATTGTGAATTTAGCATTGGAGGGAAGTGTTTGGGATAAAAACCGCAGAGGAAGAACAAAAGATGGATACAGTAAGCAGATGCAGACAGATGTAGGTTGCCGTTCTTATGTGGAGTTGCAGAGGCTTGCTCAGGATAGGGTATTGTGGAGAGCTGCATCAAACCAGTCTGCGGACTGAAGACAACAACAACAACCTCTGAGAGGGAGAGGCGAAATGAAGGACCTCTCTTACCGGTTTCCAAGGTAGTCGCGCGAACGGCTAACGCGATTAAGCTTACTGAAGCGACTGCAAAGCTTATTGGTAAAGAAAAGACGATGACTGCAGAGGGCCTCTTTTGCCGTTTATATGCTGGGTAAGAAGAAAAATGTTCTAAAACGCATAACATAATTAGAGCGTTTCACACACAAGCGATTAGTGCCACATGATGCCACACGGAACCAAAGTAAGATGAACTTCCTGCTTTGCCTCCGACACACTTTCTCTTCGGGGTTGCCGGCCGCGGTGGCCGAGGGGACTGAGGTGCTTCAGTCACGGTCTGCACGGCTACTACGGTCGGAGGGGTTCGAATCCCCCCTCGGGCATGGATATTTGTGCCGTCCTTAGTTGTAGGTAGTTAGTAAGTAGTTTGTAAGTTTAGGGACTGATGACCCTGTATTTAAGTCCCTTAAGCTTAAACATTTGAACATTTTTTTCTCTTCGGGGTTCCAGAAGGTTCCGGACGCAGCTTTGCAGCTATATAAGCAAGATACAGTGCCAACATCGGAAGTAGGTTATTTTATTCCTGATAACGATAGCGGAGTTTGTCATCGAAAGCTTGGGAATTTTATTCGATGTGATGTAGCTTGTGTTCCGGGATTTTATTGAAAACTGCTGCCGAAAATGACTCCGATGACACATACAGTTACTATCACAAAAAAAAAAAAAAAAAAAAAAAAAATATATCCCGTACATTAGATAAGCTTCTTAGAACGTTGTGAGAAGTCGAACTTTTTGAAGGCAACAAATCTTCGTTGCGACATATTCTGCAGACTCTCATTTTTAAACAAGTGTTTCAGGCTGTAAAATATTGTTCGAACAAGACGACAGCCGCATGGCGATTGGGATAGTTGCTTGAAGTGAAAGACATTTTTTCGAGGAGAATATCTGGGTCGATAAAACAATGGCGAGGGCAGGTCATACCGTTACAAAAAATTGGTGTGACGACAAAGAAAATGGTTTTGTATAGCTAGAGGTCTGCAAGATCCCATAACCGCATCCGTGGCGCTTTATTCGCATCCGCAAGTTCGTTATCCGCATCCGAGTTCTGAATGAGTAATAGAAATAGATATTATTAGAGTGTCAACTACTTTTAACTTCTCGAATCTCGGTAACTGTTTTATACCTACACCAAAATAGGCTATTCCAAACAGGCGACCGCGGCGGATTAGCCGTCCGCACTGGGATGCCGTGCTGCGGTGCGCGCGGCCATTCGCCGTCGGGGGTTCGAGTCCGCCTCGGGCATGGGTGTTTGTGTTGTCCTTAGTTTAGATTACCTTCGTTTAAGTCGTTTGTAAGCTACGGACCTATGACCACGCAGTTTGGTCCGATAGATTTACAAACATTTGAACATTCTGAAAGAAGGAAATGTGTGGATCTTTTAACTTTCACCTGCATAGTAAATTCGACACATTCGTCACTACAAAACATGGAGTGGTGGTCGCGGTGCAGCAGCAAAAGGAATACTGGAAGGACAGTCGGTTCTGCGTGCTGGTTGTCGCTCGTACCATGGCAGTAAACAACCGTGTATCTCTTCAAGGTGGCTCATTAACGTGTTTCGTGGCAAACCTATTTTTAAGACTGTTGCAGTAATGAGAACTGACAATAAAAAATTCATAATCTCTTCCAATACTTTAACGATGCAATGATCGGCAGGAGGGAGGTGGGGCAGCCAAGTACAAAACACGATATTTCTTACGACTGTCACAGCCTTATGATGTTTAATTACACTTAAAAGCACAATGCCAATGGATAGTACCGTACTTTTTTTCCTTTTCACCAGAGCAGTGTTTTTCAACCTGTGGGCCGCGACTCCTGGGGGGGGGGGGGGGGGTCGCAAAGTATTGTTCAGTGGGTCTCTGTCACGAGAGGATGGAGTTGCATCATAAAACAACCAGCCTAGGCCATATTTCAAAACTAGGGTTTCGTAATACAAATAATAGGCCTAAGAAAATTAAAAATGGTATTATATTAAAATTACGTAGCAGAATTCGTTGTCTATTATCATAAACACACCGTGTTAACGATGCAGAAACGAAAAGCCAGAAAACTGTTCTCATAAACCAATAATTAACAAGATATAGTCAGTAATTTTGAGAGACTACTTGTTTACAAAGTGATACTGGCCGCAGCAGCTGGAACAGCGCCGAAGTCAAGGAGAGCAGTTGCAGGATGCCTGCCTCCGCAGGCGCGCTACCTTAAAAGCCACTGTAACGTAGCACAGCTAACACGTCAAACATATATATTAACATCATTTGAATTATCTGCAACACAAGGATAATTCGATTCTGCGTCTTGCCTGCAGTGCGTAACACTCGTTTTTGCAACAAATGTTTTTCTGCTGGAATTAATCTGAAATTAGGTGAATTAATTTTTAGGAACTCAAGATATTAAAACATTCATCCTCTAATGTGTAATATTCTACTTTTTTCTTACAAGAAAGTTGTATCTACAGAAGCGAATTGGATTAGTTTGGTTTGAAATTACTCGCGTAGTTGTTTTGCGGTTTGGGAAAGGGGGTCGCCAGCATATTTTTTTACTTGAAAGGGGAGCAAATATTAAACGTTGAAATACACTGAACTAGAGGATCAATGCCTGATACCACTTTACCAGAAAAGCTAATTGTACGAGATGCTCTATTAAGTTGAGATACGCCAGTGAGCATCAGTGTGTGGAATTCGTTCTCTTTATTGCTTAAAAAAGCAGCCTGTACATGCAGATCTAAACATCGATATAATCGCAGCTGCAAATTTATACTGAGGAAACAAAAGTCTACGACACTATGTTATGAAACTAATCACGCAATCTTCACGTTGTAGGTGTATAACTTCTATCTGTAGACAGGTTTCCACGCTGTCGACATAACAAGAAAATTTGTGAAACTGCAAAACTCTTTGCTAGCTGAAGAGCAGTATATTAACATGATCTAACTACAGCCTAATTCGTTGAGTAATCCTACTGAAAACGAAGGTTTCATAGTGAAAATGTTTGAAAAGTTATCGAGACGTTTCTCTGCGCCCATATGACGACTTTCTTCAGGTATACCTCTTAAAAACATTATCAGAACAGAACTATTTCAAGACAAATTTATTAGGCATCCTGGCATCCTGCACAAATACGTTAATGTGTGCATCCGCATTATAGTTACCAACCCGACCATCATGCTGCTATCACCTCTTTAAAAACGGCTAGCCTCTATTATATGGGAAATGCTGAAGATACTTTCTGATTTCTATCACAATCAGACAATCATTTTTACTCCGAACTTTACATAGCCACCCCCATGAACGACAGACAGTGCCGAGGTGGGGTGGCTTGCGTGCCTCAAACATGAAGATAGCCGTACCATAGGTACAACCACTGAGGAGGGGTATCGGTGGAGAGGCCAGACAAACGTGTGGTTCCTGAAGAGGGGCAGCAGCCTTTTCAATAGTTACAGGGGCAACAGTCTGGATGACTGACTGAGCTGGCCTTGTAACATCAGCTAATGTGGCTTTGCTATGCAGTTACTGCGAACGGCTGAAAGCAAGGGGAAACTACAGCCGTTACTTTTCCCGAGGACATGCAGATCTACTGTATGACTATACGATGATGGCGTCTTCTTGGGTAAAATATTCCGGAGGTAAAATAGTCCCCCAATCGGATCTCCGGGCGGAGACTACTCAGGAGGATGTCATCAAGAAAAACAAAGCAGGCATTCTACTGGTCGGAGCGTGGAATGTTCTAACCCTTAATCGTGTAGGTAAGCTAGAAAATTTGAAAAGAGAAATGGATAGGTTAAAGTTAGATATGGTAGGGATTAGTGAAGTCCGGTGTCAGGATGAACAGGATTTCTGTTCAGGTGAGTACAGGGTTATCAATACAAAATCAGTTGGTGGTAACGCAGGAGTAGTTCTGACAATGAATAAGAAAATAGGAATGTGGGTAAGTTACTATGAACAACATAGTGAACGCATTATTGTAGTAAAGATAGACACGAAGCAAACACCGACCACAGTAGTGCAAGTTTATATGCCAACTACCACGGCCGATGATGAGGATATAAAAAATGTATGAGGAGATAAAAGAAATCATTCAGAAAGTTAAGGGAGACGACAACTTGATTGTGATGGGGGACTGGAACTCGGTAGTAGGAAAGGGAAGAGAAGGAAATGTAGTAGGTGAATATGGACTGGAAAAAAGTAATGAAAGAGGAGATCGCTTGGTAGAATTTTGCACAGAGCACAGTTTAATGATCATCAACACTTGGTTTAATCATCATGAAAGAAGGCTGTGTACGTGGAAGAGACCAGGAGACACTGGAAGGTACCAGATTGACTTTATAATGGTAAGGAATAGATTTCGAAGCCAGGTTCTAAACTGTAAGACATATCTAGGGGCAGATATAGACACTGACCATAACTTATTGGTTATGAACTGCAGATTAAAACTGAAGACACAGCAGAAAGGTAGAAAGGTTAGGAGATGGAACCTGGACAAATTGAATGAACCAGAGGTGGTTGAGAGTTTCAGAGGGAGCATTAGGCAAGGATTGGCTGAAACGGGGGAAAGTAATACAGTAGAAGAAGAATGGGTAGCTCAGAGAGAGGGCAGTGAAGGCTGCAGAGGACCATACAGGCAGAAGGACAAGGCCTAATAGAAATCCCTGGATAACACAGCATATACTGAACTTAATTGATGAAAGGAGAAAATATAAAAATTCAGCTAGTGAAACAGGAAAAACGGAGTACAAACATCTGAAAAATGAGATTGAAAGGAAGTGCAGACTGGCTAAGCAGGAGTGGCTAGAGGACAAATGCAGAACCGTAGAAGAATGCGTAACTATGGGATGGATAGATACCGCCTACAGGAAAATAAGAGAGATATTTGGAGACAAGAAAAGCAGCTGTATTAATATCAAGAACTCAAACGGAAAACCAGTACTAAGCAAAGAGGGGAAAGCTGAACTGTGGAATGGATATATAGAGGGCCTATACAAAGGAAATAAACTTGAAAGCAGTAATATAGAAATGGAAGACGAAGTGGAGGAAGATGAGATAGGAGAATTTGACAGAGCTCTGAAGGACTTGAGTCGAACAAAGGCCCCTGGAGTAGATGATATTCCGTCTGAACTGCTGATGTCATTAGGAGAGCCAGTCATGAAAAAATTGTATCACCTGGTATGCAAGATGTATGAGACGGGGGAAATACCCCCCGACTTCGAGAAGAATATTGTAATTCCAATTCCAAAGAAAGCAAATGCAGACATACGTGAAAATTGCAGCACTATCAATTTAATAATTCATGGGTGCAAAATACTAACACAAATTATTTACAGACGAATGGAAAAACTTGTGGAATCCGACCTCGGGGAAGATCAGATTGGATTTAGGAGAAATGTCGGAACACGAGAGGCAATATATTACGACTTATCTTAGAAGATAGGCTAAGAAAAGGGAAACCTACGTTTTTAGCGTTTGTCGATTTGGAGAAATCTTTTGACAGTGTCGACTGGAATACACTCTTCCAAATTCTGAAGGTATCAGGGGTAAAATAGAGGGAGCGAAGAGTTATATTCAACCTATACAAAAACCAGACAGCGGTTTTTAGAGTCGAAGAGCAAGAAAGGGACGCAGAGGTTGGGAAGGGAGTAAAGACAGGGATGTAGCCTTTACCCAATGTTGTTCAATCTGTACATTGAGCAGGCAGTGAAGGATTGGAAAAAGAAATTTGGAGAGGGCATTAAAGTCCAGGGAGAAGAAATAAAAACATTGTGGTTTGCCGATGACAAAGCGCAAAAGATCTGGAAGAGCAATTGAATGGGATGGACAGTGTCTTGAAAGGAATATATAAGATGAACATCAACATGAGTAAAACAAGGATAATGGAATGTAGCGTCAGAAAGTCAGGCGATGCTGAAGGAAGTAGATTAGGTAATGAGACAATAAAAGTAGTAGACGAGTTATGTTATTTGGGTAGAAAGATATCTTCTGATGGCCGAAGTAAATAAGATATAAAATGCAGAATGGCCATGGGAAGAAAAGCGTTTCTAAAGAAGCGAAACTTGTTAATATCCAATATTAATTTAAATGTTAGGAAGTCTTTCTGAAAGCATTTGTCTTGAGTGTAGCATTGTATGGGACTAAAACGTGGACGATTAGGAGTAGAGATAAAATGATAATAGAAGCTTTTGAAATGTGGTGCTACAGACGAATGATGAAAATTAGATGGGTAGATCACGTAACCAATGGGGAGGTGCTTAACCGAATTGGTGAGAATAGGAGTTTTTGCATATCCTATGTGAAGGGATATATTGGTAGGACACATTCTGAGACATCAAGGAATTTTCAACCTAGCATTAGAAGGAAGTGTGTGGGGGTAAAAATCTTAGAGCGATACAGAGGGACGAATACAGTAAGCAGATTCAAGAAGATGTAGGTTGCCGAACTTATTCTCAGATGAAGAGATTTGCACAGGACATGGTAGCGTGGAGAGCTGCACCAAACCAGTCTGCGGACTGAAGACCAGAACAATAACAACAACAACAACAACAACTTTACATAGACTGAAACGGGGAGAAAAAAGTTGCAAGATTTCCAGGAAAACTGAAGCGAAACAATTGGCAGCCGGCGTGGCGCAGGGGATAGCGTCACCGACTGCGGTGCTGAAGGTTGCCGGTTCAATATCATCCACTGGCAAAAATTTATTTCTTTGTAATTAACAATAGCACAATATACTACATCTTTCTTACGTTCATTTGTAAATTCTACTTGTTTCTTATGTTAACTATTATTCTAATTTCTGGTACATTCTGATTGTGTATAAGTAACAGAGTACTCTGTCCGAGAGGCAGTTAGTGCTGCGTGTATGTTAAGTTCGTAGTAAACCTGCTTTCAGTGTAAGTGCTGTGTTTAGTTGCCTTAGAAGTCAAGCCTGAGTCCATTTCAACACGACAATATAAATTACGGAATACACTTAAATCCAGTACAATCACAAAGCTCAAAGCAAATAGAAAGTGGATTACAGTTAGGTATCTATACCACTGCTCCTCCTAAAGACGTCTGTGAGTAGATTTTTTATTCGTAAAATTCAGAAAAGAGGCTACACTGCAGTTGAAATACAAAAGCAGCCCCATATAAGCAAGAAGGGAAAACGGTATGGGGCTGGTTAATTTTAATGGGTGTATGCGTTGAAGAAACATTCATTGTGTTTGATAAAATGTTACAATCCGTTATAACGTTAGTTTGTTTTCCTAAACTCAGTGTCAACTGGCCACGCGCGAATGGCCACGTGGTCTAAGGCGCAATGTCTCGGATTGTGCGGCCGTTGCTGTCGGAGGTTCGAATCCTTCCTCGGGCATGGGAGTGTGTGTTGACCTTAGCTGAAGTTAAAGTACTTTTTTTAAGTCTAGGTACCAATGTTCTCAGCAGTTTCCTCCCTTAGGTTTATAAACTTTTGACTTAAACCAGGGCCCAGTTTCTTATCGTCAGTATTAATCAATCTGAATGAAATTTTTGCAGGACGTTGTCTTCGTGTGTGTACTTATTTCCATGCATTAATATTATCGAACATATAATTTGTTTATTTTATCATCACATTTAAGTATCAGTAACTAAAAAAGTTAAGGCTGAAATTTGAAATAAACACTGAAAAAAAAAGATTACTATTTCTCGTAAGATGAATTCACAGAACCGTTTAACTAGGTCGTATGTACATACCTACAAAATGTGCCATTTGAAAATAATTGTGGTGTGAGTAATAACAGTGCGATTTCTAGAAAACCTTTAAAAGTATATTAAAAATTTGAAACTCTAAAACCAATGAAGTTATGGACTTATAACCATGGCCATTGCTTCATCTTTACATAGTAGACAATATTTTTAAATTGTTGTTATCTCCAAAATAGAAGAAAAGTTTTCAATTTTTGGATGGAGTATCCCTTTAAACACTTCGCCTTGTATAGTATATGATTGTATATAAGTCAGAGCCGAACCTGATAGTATCTTCATATTCACGAAATCTACGACAAACTGCGAAATGGATGAAGTTGAGAAGTGCACCCAGAGGGGGGTTTCGAACCCGGGTTTCCTGCTTTCTAAGGAGTTGCACTGACCACTACACCACTGGGGAGACAGCGATCACCACACCTGCACGGATTACTCAAGTACGCCTGCCATCAGATATAAATTCTCAATTTTACCCTGCCCACTATTACTCAAACTCGTAGTTTTGTAAACTGATTCCCGTAAGAGTAAGGGCCTAAGAGTGCCTCCGCCCAAATTATGCTCGTTCTACTGAAGACAGCACATGATTTGCACTTCTCCTGAGCTTCTAGCCGGCCGTGCTGTGTGTGCTATTAACGTCAGACCGTTCCATTTTACCGCGAGCTGTCACAACCAAGATGGCGAGCGAGCCCAGTGCTAGCTGTTTAGGACAGGCCGGTGCATCGCACTTCTGGAGCACCTGTCCACTACCCGCAGTGTCCGGGGTTCGAACAAGTGTCACAAACCCATTCGGATACCATCATAGCAGACAATATCTGAAATCCCTGCTACAATCAACGCTGTATTGAATTGAATTGTTGCTACCTACGAAAAAAAAGGGAGAACAGTTGATATGATTTCATACGCAGTACTGGGAAGAATTTTTTTTTTTTTTTTGTGGTTTTAGGGCGCACAACTGCTGTGGTCATTAGCGCCCAACACTGCCCAAAGTAAAAAAGAACCGGGGTTAGAAATTAAATGGCTTTCGCCATATTTGCACGATGTATAAAAAGTAAAACTCTGTTAACCGATTGCGGGTCATCAGCTAAAATGTCAGACAATTCAAATGGGAAACACAGATCATGACGGAGACGGTTAAAAAATGGACATTGCACTAAAAGATGGTTCACAGTAAAAGGTGCATCACAGTGCTCACATAAGGGAGCAGGACCACCACGTAATAAATGCTGGTGGCTAAAACGGCAGTGGCCAATACGAAGCCGGGCTAGAACAATCTCCTCTCGGCGGGAGGGTCGAGATGACGTTGACCAGATATCAGGCACAGGTTTAATGGCTCGCAATTTGTTCCCTGACAGGGATGACCAATGTAGATACCAACGGGAGATAATACGCTGGGAGATACCAGCGCGAAGGTCATCAGAGCTGGTGGAAAAGGTAGATAGCCGAGGAAGGAGAACTGCTTCCTTGGCAGCCATATCCGCAGCCTCATTCCCCAACACTCCCACATGGCCAGGGACCCACAGAAACGTCACCGTAGTTCCGCTCGTTGAAAGAGAAGTAAGGCAATTGCGGATGCTTTGTACCAGGGGATGGGCCGGATATAGGATGCGAAGGCTCAACAAAGCACTCATAGAGTCCGAGCAAATGACAGTCTTACTGAGCGAGTGGCGCCGGACGTATTGTGTGGCTTGGTATAATGCATACAGCTCAGCTGTAAAAATGGAACTCCACTCAGGAAGACGATATTTAAAAGAGACGTTGCCAAGTACAAAAGCACACCCAACACCCTGGTCTGTCTTTGAGCCATCAGTGTAAATGAACAAATTGTCATCAAATTTAAACCGGAGTGCGTGAAATTCTCTCTGGTAGACGAAACGAGGTGTGGAGTCCTTTGGAAGAGAATGAAGATCAAAGTTAACACGGACTTCGGGGCTTCGCCACGGTGGAGAGGTGCTCTCTCCAGTCGAGAAGATAGCAGGCATTGTAACGCCAAGCTGGCCGAGTAGCGAACGCAAGCGTACTCCCGGTGGTAGCAGAGCAGACGGGCGCAGAGTGAAGAGACTGTCAAGTGAGTCGTTAAAAAAAACTGCGTACGTCGGGTGTCCTCGCATGGACGACAAACGGCTAGCGTAACGGCTAAGCAGGAGTTCCCGACGGTAAGAAAGGGGTAGTTCGGCGGCCTCGGCATAGAGGCTCTCAACGGGGCTAGTATAAAACGCTCCTGTCGCCAGACGGAGACCGTGGTGGTGGATTGTATTAAGGCGGCGCAGTATGGACGGTCGAGCCGAAGAATAAACGATGCTACCATAGTCCAGTTTGGACCGAACTATGGTGCGATACAGATGGAGGAGAGTAGACCTGTCAGCTCCCCACGAGGTGCCACTTAACACCCGCAGCACATTGAGAGAGCGGGTACAGCGAGCTGCCAAACGGGATATGTGGGGAGACCAACTTAACTTCCTGTCGAGAACAAGTCCCAAGAACGTCGTGGTATCCACAAATGGAAGTACTATGGGGCCCAGACGAAGGGACGGGGGAACGAACTCCTTCCGCCGCCAGAAGTTCATGCAGACTGTCTTGTCGGCTGAGAATCGAAAGCCAGTGTCCATACTCCACGCGTGGAGATTGTCTAGGCACCGCTGGAGGCGCCGCTCCAGGAGACCCGTTTGCTCAGAGCTGCTGTAGATCGCGAAGTCGTCAACAAATAGGGACGCCGACACTCCCAGTGGAAGGTGATCGGCTATAGAATTAATTGCCACTGCAAATAAAACAACGCTCAGGACCGAGCCCTGGGGGACTCCGTTCTCCTGATTAAAAGTGCTCGATAAAACCGAACCAACACGCACTTTAAAAACACGGTCTGTTAAAAATTCGCGGATAAAAATTGGCAGGCGACCCCGAAAACCCCATGTATGCAGAGTGCGGAGGATGCCCATCCTCCAGCAGGTGTCGTATGCCTTTTCCAGATCAAAGAACACCGCTACTGTCTGGCGCTTCCGTAAAAAGTTATTCATTACTGAGGTAGATAGGGCAACAAGATGATCCACCGCAGAACGGTGCTTGCGAAACCCACATTGG
The DNA here is from genome assembly GCA_026315105.1 of Locusta migratoria. Lineage (NCBI taxonomy): Eukaryota > Metazoa > Arthropoda > Insecta > Orthoptera > Acrididae > Locusta > Locusta migratoria. The sequence continues at coordinate 447,430,352 of CM048755.1, read as the reverse complement.
ACATTAGACAGGAGATGTCGCGTTTCAAGCCACCATACCAGGCGCCCATGAATCATGCGTTCCATCACCTTGCATATGCTACTGGTGAGGGAAATGGGGCGGTAGCTGGAAGGGAGACATTTGTCCTTCCCAGGCTTTGGTATGGGAATGACTATGGCTTCACGCCAGCGTCGCGGAAAGGTGCCTTCTATCCATATGCGGTTGTAGGTGGCCAGTAGGAAGTGCAAGCTCGTTGGTGAAAGGTGTTGCAGCATCGCCACGTGAATGCCATCTGGTCCTGGAGCGGAGGACCGCGAAGACGAGAGTGCGTGGTGAAGCTCTCGTACAGTAAACTCGGTATTGTAGCATTCACGGTTCTGGGAGGTAAAGGGCAATGGAGTCGCCTCCACCGTCCGTTTCCTAGCTAGGAAAGCGTCAGTGTAATGTGAAGAGCTAGAGACCTCTGCAAAATGTCGACCCAGTGCGTTGGCTATTTGTGGAGGATCGACGACGGTGTCAGTTGCGACACACAGACCGGGAATTGGGGAATGAGCCATAGTGCCCGAAATTTTTCGAAGGTTACCCCAAATGATGGAGGAAGGGGTAGACCTATTAAAAGAGCTCGTGAATGAGCGCCAACTGGCGCGTTTACAGTCGCGAAAGAGGCGACGACAATAGGCCCGCAGCCGTTTGTATCGGATGCAATTGTCGAGCGTGGGCCGTTGTTTGAAGATTCTAAGGGCACGTCGCCGTGCTCGCAGAGCGTCACGGCATTCCGCGGTCCACCACGGGACAAGGGGACGACGTGCGTGGGAAGTCTTGCAGGGGATGGAACATTCCGCGGCTGTCAGAATAACTGTGGTAATGTGTTCCACTTGGTCGTCTATACTAGGATAATGGTAAGTACCAAAATCCGCCAGTGACGTGTAGAGCTCCCAGTCCGCTTTCGTTAACTGCCAGCGGTGTGGATGCTCAAGGGTGTCAGGCATCATTAGGTGAATTACACACGGAAAATGATCGCTCGAATGTGTGTCTGAGAGAGCAGACCATTCAAGACGCCGTGCCAGCTGAGCAGTGCAGATAGCTAGATCTATATGGCTGAAGGTATTTGTGGTGTCTGAAAGATAAGTTGGTTCACCAGTGTTAAGGCAGATGAGCTGAAGGTGGTTCAGTATATCTGCCAGGAGGGAGCCCCGTGGACATGGTCGTGGGGAGCCCCAAAGGGGGTGGTGGGCATTGAAATCTCCCACCAACAAAAATGGACGCAGAAGCTGGTCAATAAGATCTAGGAGATCTGATCTAGTGACGGGAAAAGAGGAAAGAGCGTAAATATTGCACAGTGTGAAGACAAATCCAGGAAGGTATATCCGGACAGCAACAGCTTGTATTGGAGTACACAAAGGGACCGGTGTACTGTGTACGTCATCCCGAATAAGCAACATTACGCCCCCGTGGGCTGGAATTCCTGCCACTGGAGGAAGGTCAAAGCGAACGGTAGTGTAGCGTGGGAAAGTAATTCGAGTACCAGGGAGCAATTTTGTCTCCTGTAGAGAGAAGATGATTGGATGATATGTTCGTGTTAAAAGCTGCAGTTCTGTCCAATTCGACCGGATACCACGAATGTTCCATTGAAGAATATCCATAATGGGATAAAATGAGATGAAGGTGGACATCAGCCCGACGAAGGCGGCGGGCCACAGTGCGAATGTTCGCAACTGGTGGTGTCTGAGACAGGAGGGTCTTGCTCCATATTCTCAGAGGTTACCACAGCAGCTGCGTGAGTGTGGTCGGCAGCCCCATCTTTGGCTGATGCACCTGGAGAGACTATAGGCTTCCAGGGGATGCCATCGTCACATTGTGAGGTAGGAGGGGGTAGAGTTTTCCCCCTATTTGATTTCTTGGAGCCCTGGTGAAGCTCTTTGGTTGGCTCAGATGTTTTGGTAGGTGTGCGGAGGAAATCCTCGCGCGAATGCTCTTTCTTAGACTTTCGCGTCTCTATCTGTGGTTTCAAAGCTGAAGATGAAGATGAAGATGAAGACTTGGAAGAGGTACTCACACTTTTCGTTGAACGTGACGCCGTTGTCGATGTAGACTGTTTGACAACTACTGTCGTAAACTGTAGGTCACAAGTCTGTGTGGCCATATCCCGTGTTGTTGGAGGCGTTGCAACTACAGTACTGTAGTTACCACGCGGCGGGGTCTTGGGCTTACGACTGGCGTACATCTTACGTGCAACTGGTATGGGAACCTTTTCCTTTACACGGATTTCCTGGATGGCTCGTTCATCGGCAAACACGGGACATTCCCGGGAGGAAGCAGCATGATTCCCGTTACAATTGATGCAATGAGGGGACGGTGGTGGACAAATCCCCTCATGGGCCTCTTTACCACAGGTGACACATATGACTGGGTTCTTGCAAGACTGGCTTGTGTGGTTAAATCGATGGCACTGATAACACCGAGTAGGGTTAGGGATATAAGGTCGTACTGTGATGACCTCATACCCTGCCTTGATCTTCGGCGGCAGAGCCACTCGGTCGAAGGTCAGAAACACTGTGCGAGTGGGCACTACAACATTGTTCTCTTTTTTTGTCACCCTGTGTACTGCGACGACGCCTTGAGCTGCCAGATATTCTTTCAGTTCATCCTCAGTCAGACCGTCCAAACTGGCCGAGAAGACTACCCCTCGGGAATAATTGAGGGTCGGATGGAGCTCAACACGAACCGGGTAGCTGTGGAGCAGAGTAGCCTTAAGCAGCCGCTGTGCCTGGGAGCCACTTTCTGTTTCTAACAGTAGTGTTCCATTACGTAGGCGGTTGCAGGTCTTAACTGGGCCGGCAATGGCATCAACCCCTTTTTGAATAATAAATGGGTTCACCGACGAAAAGGATTGTCCTTCCTCAGTACGGGTCACCACAAGGAACTTTGATGTCTGTAAATTTTTCTGTTCAGACACACTATTGTCTAGTACATCAATTTCTAAAGACTCTTTACATTTTCTTTTTTTTAGAACCATCGCGGTTGTATCCCCCACGATTGCCAGTGTCTCCGATGGCACGCTCCTTCCTGCTGGGGGCCCCCAATGGAAGCACACCCGCCTTGGGTGATTGTTCACACCCCAGGTCACACCTCCCGATCTACAGACGGAGGGACCAATCGGCGAATCGGGAAGGTATCAGCGCAGGCAATCGCCCCTCCCCTGGCCTGGCCTTAACCAGGGGGTACGTACGTACCCTACATGCCAGCCCGGGGCTGGGACTTACGCATTACCCAGTCACCCATATGGGTGGCCTTCAAGTGCGTACAGGGAGGAGGAAGAGAGAAATAGTAGGAGGAGAAGCCTCAAACGCAGACGCGGAGGCAAAGAAAGAGGTGAAAGAAGACTGTAAAGCCAAAAGGGTCAGAACTTCGGTTCCCCGAAGGATGCACAGACTCGGTCCCCAAGAGAGGGGAAAAGGACAGTAGAAGAAGCGTCATGTAGCACGGAAAGGAAAGAGTGCTACAAAGGCTGGGGCCCCGTGCTCGCCACGCACGTACTCACCACAGAGCGGTGAGTCCCCTGAGGGGTACTGGGAAGAAGTAGCCTATAACTACAGAGAAATAATGTGATGTTCCCAACTGCCCCCACAGTTCTTCTAGATATATTGTTCCATAATGAAAAACCTAATGAAAATAGGAAACTCCACAAAACGTTATTTAGCGTGCCCTATGACGTCCTCTCCGAACTCGCCGTCTGTGGCCGCTCGGAGATTCGAAAGCGAGTCTCTGTCATTACCAATTTATAACCGTATACCAGTCGTCTGAGTCTTTTCGGGCACAAGTGTATCAACCAGCGTAGAAAGGAGAGCGAGTACACGAATACAAGCATAACCGACTCCCCGAGACTGTGTCGCTTCATTAGCAACCATTGGGTATGAGCATTATTATGTACAAACACATTTACTAATGTACTACAGGGGGTTCGAAAATCAGAGTTACAAACTTCGAGGGCTTGTAGAGGGGATTGAGTCCAGAATATTTAGATAAGGAACTTATGGCCGGGAATGCCAACCAGTAACACTATCGGTACTTATCTTCCATACTGTGAAACAAATCTCGTCTACTGAAAGCTCTTTGCTTCCAGTATTTTCGAAGGATGTAGTATGGATAACAACAACAACAGACTTTGTAATAAATATGGGCTCTAAAATATTCTATGAGCACGTCTTCATCTTCCATACTATAAACATATTTCTTTAACTAACGTTTAGATTCCATTTGTACTAGAAATTATTTTCGTGTTTTACTCCATACTACCTCTTCCAACAATGAAGACATTTATTTCACAGTGTCAACGACAAAGATGTGCTCATGGCGTCACCTGATTGCATCTCTGGACATGGGATCTTATGGAAATATTACGTACTGATTTCCCTGTACAAGCCTTCGTAATTTAATAATGGGGACTTCCGACAGCCTGCATATATCCGTGTTTCCTTCTAAAGACCTCTACCGAGCGAGGTAACACTTCATCGCCATCCCCCATCTGTACTTTGGGAATGTGAGTTTTGCACTATTATGGTTTCATTAAGGAAAGAGTTTTTGGCACTATTTATTGAAAATATAATGATACAGTGAGTCACTGAATTACGTAAGTTTTCCTCCGACGGTACTGATGTGTTAATTTGTTTCTCTGTATCAAAATGTCACTTTTAGCAGAATGCAACGTTCTGCAGACCACTTTTTGGCCGTCATGTAAGAAGGCGCTTCCGCATAGAAGCGGAGCTGTAGGGGAAGCCTGGAGGGGACGAGCTATGGCCGAACGCCAACAGCCTGGAAGAGAAACACTGACGTTGCTCACAGCCAACCACGCACCTACAGAAAGAATATTATTGGCTGCCAGTGCGGTAATGGAGGGGGATACGCAGAACGGCGAAAACTGGGCCGCCTTCTCACGTGACGCAGAGAATAGTCGTCTAAATTCACTTTGGATTTAAAAAAAAAAAAAAAATTTAAAAAAAATAAAAATAAAAAATAAAATAAAAAAAAATGCAGCCTATACATAACTGGCACTGATAATATTCATATCAGTACCTTTATTGCCAAAACTGCATGTACTGTATTTTATACATGGATTGTGCCATGTAATACGGTGTCAATATAACCGCAATTTGCACCACTTAAAGCAAAGCTGCAGTTCGTGAACTCTCGAAACTACTTCAGTAAGACCATTAGAAACTGATAGCAGTATTTAAAATATACAGGCATAGTTTTTGATTGTTGCACATAGGCAAGTCACAGTACACGCTGACAGTAATACTGTAATAGGGCAAATCAGGCAGAAGTTGTAAATTATATGAAAGTTTATGTCAGCAGGACTATATCATCACATTATTAAGTACCGTAAAACAAAGAATCACATATTAAAATATGGCGCACTATTTCGAAGACCTTAAAAGCAAATATGCAATTCCAAAACTACCTACAAAATTAGTTTGCCATTAGACAGCGTCATAAAAATCGAAAGCAGCATGTATTCTGTATCAACGTAAAGACGTTGTTTATAAGAAAAATACTGTGATGACGCACATAATTTAGGACAGTAGCTCTTACATACCAAAGGTGAACCACATGCATAGAAACTGCCGAAGGTGACCTACGATAATACTATCCTGACATCTGAAACATTATGCTTCTAATATATCCAATAAAACAGTATCACTGCATACGTAATATATCCCTAAGTTAATCAGCGATACTAAAACCTGAATTCACTATATTAAACTAGAGGAAAGATCACTGCAGCTGAAGGAGATTGCTAAAATGCGCCCAGTTATGGCTTTTAGGCATTTTAGCACGTTGTTGGAATTCTCACTTAAAGCACAGAAGATCTCAATTTCCTCCCAATTAGATAGCAACGATCTTTTTGTCCTCGAAGTGATGATCATGTCATCACTGATGTTGGATCTTGAGATACTTCGCTACAGCTGATGAGCCATTATTGCACTCTTTAATGTTTGTAACGCTTATTGGACTTGACTAAGGGGTCATCAATCCCTAAACTTACAAACTACTTATGAACTAACTTATACTAAAGACAGAGCAAACATCCGTGCCCGAGGGGGGATTCGAACGCCCGACGGGCAACGGCCCCGCGCATCGGAACATAGCGCCTCAATGCGCTCGACCGCTCCGCCGCGGTGCGTTCTTTAAATCCAACTTTAAAATTTCTTCCTGTTCACATACATCACACAACCGATTTCGTATACTTCCGCTTTCCCCGCGTATCTCCCTCTGCGATAATGTTTTGTCTTAGCCTTCGTTCTAGTTTGTTGTCGGTCCTAAAGGCAATTTTTAAATCTTTCCTGTTCAACAATCTCGCCAACTTGTATGCGATGGTTTTCTAGACTGACATAACTCTATATTTGTGACAGTTTTTCTCGGTTTGTTGGTTCTTATGTCCTATCGCCTTATCCAAGCTATCTAACAAATCAGTGTCCTAACCACTAACATATCTGTGTCATAAAATTTTCTACGGCTATTTCCCTAAGCGTTTTCATTTCATCTTTGTTTCCACGGATTAGCGGAATGGCGTTAACCCTGTGAAGCGCACTTTAAAAAATGCTGTCTTATGTTTAGAAGGCGTGCATGACTATCAATTACAGCACATGGAAACGCAAGTTTCCTACAAATACCTAATTCAAGCTTTTTATTCTTACTTTCAATGTTGAAATCAAGATAATTTGAAATCCCTTTTTGGTCATGCTCTACCGTAAATACTACGTTTCTGTGCATTTTGTTCAAGTCATTTGCAAATTCCTTTATGTCTTTCTACGTACCTTGATGTACTAGAAGTATATGTTTGTACTTAACATGTTTCTTTTAAAAAGCCGATTCATACGTGTTCAGAAACATGTTTGCCATTTGATGTGCTGCAGCAAAACCCATTGCTAAACAGTTTTCCCGTAGATAATACTTGTTACTGAATTTAAAACCGCGCGGGAATGGCCGTGCGCTCTAAGGAGCCTTGCCACGGACTGTACAGCCGCTCCTCGTCAGGGGGTTCGAGTCGTCCCTTCGGCATGTGAGTGTGTGTTTCCTTAGCGTAAGTTAGAGTAGTTTTTAAGTCTAGGGATCGATGACCTCAGCAGTCTGGTTCCTCATCTTTACAAACATTTGAACATTAAAAATAAAAGATAGGACGAATCCCACTAATTCAGCTATTTCAATTTAAGACATTTTTCCATGTTGACGTACTTTATTTTCTATAACGTCTAATGTTTATTCTATTGGCATAGAAGTATACGAATGTAAGTCGCTTCTACAGAAGCGAATCTTGGGTCCTCATTTAATCCCCACCCCTGTGTCAGCTGTGCCTATCTCCTCAATATTTTTTTACCGAATAGCCTTCATTATAGCTACATACCACTCTCGTAACATCTCAATCGACACATTACGTTTACCCTTGGCCCTTTTCTCCCATTTATTAACAGGTTCAACCGTTCTCCGTTCTTGTGGGTATTTGCACTCTCATCTAAATAAGGAGCTTCCGGGTTCTTCACTCTTAAGTTTTTCTATTTAGTTTTTGGTAAACAAAAACTGAGTATACCTTAAATGCTTAAGTACTTCTCCAATTCTACCAATAGAATCATATTTGATTTCTACAATACCGTTTTCAGCAGAGAAAGAACTGATTTTATAATCGTCTTGCTTGATTACGATGGCGGAATTTTCCTTGTCCCTTTTCCCACTAACGCTTTGTTTTCTTCCAGCTTTTGATTCACTCCTTTCAAAACGTTCGCCTCTGTTCACCATCCTTTTCAGTTATATTATTCTCTACACTGAGAAGGGCCATAACGGAGCGCATTTTAGCAACTCCTCTTTGGGAAGCAGTGACATGTTCTATACTTTTAAATAGTGACGTCAGATTTTAGTGTTACTGATTAACTTAGGAAATTATTACATATGTAGGGGATTCAATTTTATTGGATGGACTAAACGTATAATTTTTCACATGTCATTACAGTACTATCGTATGTCACCTTTGACAGTTTGTGTGCGTATGGATTATGTTTGGTATGAGAAAGTTACTGTTCTGTAGTCCACAACTGTGCATAATCATATCATTATCTTTTGTTCTGAACGACATGCTTACGCTGAGAAAAAAATGTAGGCTACGTGTATTTTATTGTCGACGATGCTGAATAGACTATTTTTTTATAATTTTCTTTTGTTTTTAGGTTTGTTAGTTACGTGAAATGGTTCATGAGCCGTCGAAATCGTGCACCGTATTTTAATATATGTGATTTCTTGTTTTTCAGTACTTGAGAATGGGATAATGTAGTCCCGAAACATGACGCTCTGATAAACTTTCACATAATCGACAAATGACCCGCGATTTGCCTCAATGCTTCAACAAACAGTTCTACAATGACGTCAAAACGGAAAAATATTTTACTTGGAGATGATTAGTAAATATTGAAGTCATTACTAAAAAATTTACGCTGACAGTATATCGGCATGCGACCTTCCTATCGGTTCTCACCAAAAAGACTTGGGCAATACTCTGGGTAGTAAAAGTTTATGGTTCGTTGTCTCTATTCATAGGGGTGAGTTATGTATGTCAGCTTCTTTGCCCTGAACAGCTACCCAACCTGTTTAAACAAGATCAATAATTAATCTGTAGTTTATCCAGTCTATCAATCTGCATATGAAGACGTGAAAATATATCTAACAAACATAAATTAAACCTATGAGCAACAAAACTGATTCTAAGATAAAGAAGTGATTCACTCACGAAGTAATTCTTTATAAATGGAGTTTATTACTCTTATTAGACATGAAACGCGGAGGGGGTCCTACTATATACATCCATAAATAACAGAATATTTCCCCAACTATTGTTAATGAGAGGCACAGTAAGTATCACACGCACTCGAGAGTAAAGTTCCAAATTATCACTTGGAAGTTAGAGTAGTCCATCGAACTTTGCATTTCCAAGTTAATCCGCGATAAAAATATTTGTTACATAACACAGGTTGTCATCACACGAGTACACGATTGCTGAATTATCACAGTTCCACAGCCCTACTACCGTGCGTAGTTTACCGCTTTCCAAGCAGAGACTAAGTTCTGCATTCACAGTCCCGTAAATTTTCTAAGTCCACACATGCCTCTCTCTTCAGATCACAAGTTCATAACGCGGCTTCAGACCGCCCAGCGTCACAACCTTTCACCACCACGTCCAAGTTACGAGTTCCTTCCCCAGCGTTCGAAAAGCGTGCTCTCCTGCTCCAAAAATTGTATCCTTCCGCCCATCCTAACGCCTCATCTTTAAAATACAATTTCCCTTCCAAAATATTATACATATGAATATCATAGAATTAAATGCTTTGACCACCTCCCTACAAATATTTACATTTAACAAACAAATATATATATATATATATATAACAATACTAAAAATGGTTGAGACTGAAGCTCTTTGCTATTGAGCGTGGCATCTAACTGTTCAAATATACTGCTGCTGTCGAAATATAGTTACATAATTAATATTTATCATGGCTTTTTAAGCAAATAAATTCAGTTCTTGTCCACAAATACATATGTTTATATATAAATTATCTGCTGCATATCTACTATTTTAGTCGGTCATGAAATATTTAAGTGACAGTCTACATTATAAAAATGAATGTTACTAAGAATAATATTAAATATAATAGAACACATATATAAATGTAATGCGCTTTGCTGGGTTCATGTTTTGTGTTGGAATCTATGTTCTGACAATAATATTACTACCTCAACGAAACGCATAACAAGAGAGTGAAACGAAGTTTATTGAAAGAATACGGAAATAACGTGGTGCGTCTTTTAAGATAGGTAGCGTGGTGCAATGCTGCCCGTTTGCTTCTTAAACTGTTGCAGATAAACACTACGTATCAATAATTGAAAATATAAGTATAATAATAATAATAATAATAATAATAATAATAATAATAATAATATGGTACTGAAATTTATCGGCTTTTTTATCTCTAAGGGATATTGAAATTGTAATTGCGGCGTTTGATTCTATCAAGTCTCCTGAATCCATATAATATTATTTGCCGTATGATCATTTCCTGATTTAATATGGATTTTTAGAATAATGTGTGTGGCTATATTGCATTTCAGTTGCATTCTGCGTTAGCTGCCATCGCTCATTCAAGAGCGTTGTTTCAGGTTTCCGACCACAAAACCTGACTACCTGGTGCATCCCATTCACTAGGTGCAAACTGATAGCCAGCCGGCTGGGGAACCCGACACCCTGCCAAAACCCGCCTCTCACATGGAAACAATCAGCTTCCCCCTGTATCTGTAGTATCACAGCACTTCCATTGCAGTTTCAATCATGTCTATTGTGCAGGCAATTCGACCCTGGTATTCAGAGTTTTCTTTCCTCCCGACACGTGTAGGACACTGTGGCTGTGGGTGGCTGGCGAGTGGGAGATGCAGCAATTGAAGGAGCCCTGGTGAATTGACTTGACGCTGGCGGCGGCTGCTAGCAATGGTCGGCAGAGCACAGCTCGCAGGCGGGCCGGAACTCGTGCTCCGGCAACATGCAGGCTGCGGCCGTACATCACGGTCCATGGCGGGGTCGTCACGCTGCCGCGTATCTGGTCAAGCCACCTGCTCTGGGTCTGACGCTGACGCTTTTATGGACGGGCCTCCACCTTGGCCCGATGTCTGTAGAGCCTAAGCAGATAGTTGCTGTTCCTCTTCTATCCTGGCTTTTTGGTGTTTGTAGTAGCCTGGCTCTTTGGAATATCCTAGACTTGCTGGTCCTGCAACATAAGTAGTCCAGGCTGCTAGTAGCAGCTAGCGGTTTGTTTTTCCGCGTGCTCCACTAGGGCGCGAGCCTCTTCGCCCCCATCTTGTGTACTCATCTGCCTCGCGGCAGATGATTTCCCACTGATTAAGGGAAAAGATGGGGTGGGAACTGCAGTGGGCCATTTCCAGTTACTGCCACGGGTTGCTTGGCCGCGCGGTCTGATTCAAGCTTACTCAGCAGGGCGTCACCCGGCGCAACGTGCATCCATTTACACGCCCGGTGGATTTCTGGGCTTGTGTCCGGATATTTTAAAAAAGTTATACACTGAAGATTTGCATACATTCTTACACCTGCATAATATCGCGTAGCACCCCGCGAGCATGCAAAACTGCCACAACACGACGAGGCATCGACAAGACTAATGTCTAAAATAGTGTCGGAGGGAACTGACATCATGCACCCTGCAGGGCGCTCCGTAAATACAGAAGAGTCGACAAGGTGAAGATCTCTTCTTAACAGCACGTTGCAAGGCATCCCAGATATGCCAAATAATTTTTGTGCCTGGGAGTTTGATCGTCAGTGGAGATGTTTGAACTCGGAAAAAGATTTCCTGGGAACAGTGTGTAGAAATTCTCCACGTATGTGTGTGTGTGTGTGTGTGTGTGTGTGTGTGTGTGTGTGTGTGTGTGGGGGGGGGGGGGGGGCAGCTACATCTTCATAAATACTCTGCAAATCACAACTAAGCGCACAGAAATACACAGAATTCATCGAACCGCTTTTATATTTCTCTACCGTTCCATTCTCTAATAGCGCGTGAGAAAAAATAAAACAAAAATATTTTCCTTTTCGATTTGATTTCTCTTTATTATGATCATGTCTCCGTACGTAGATAGGTGCTAACAAAGTATGTTCGCATTCTGAGGAGAAATATGCTGAAAACATTTCGCACATATATTTCGTCGCAACGAATAACGTCGCAACGAATAACGCCTTTCTTCTAATGATTTTCCCCTCGAACTCTGGCATTATTTCCGTGACTGACTCTCCGTTACCTCGCGATAATACAAAACGAGGTGCCCGCCTCTGAACTTTCCGCTTATCTCCGTCAGTCCCCCTTGGTGGGAATCCCACAATGCACAGCAATACAACAAATTAGGGCAAACAAGGGTAACGTAGGCAGTTTCTGTAGCTAAAATTCTGCACCTTCACAGTGTTCTGGCAGTGAAACGTAGTCTTCGGATTGCCTTTCCCTACCATACTTTGTTTCCCTTCCAATTTAAGTTGTTCGTAATTTTAATTCCTAGGCGTTTAGTTGAATTTACGGCAGTCAGATTTCACTGATTTATCAGGTAAATAAAGGTTAACGGATTTCTTTTAGAGCTCATATGCATGACACCACAATTATTATTACAGGTCAATTGACAATTTTTGCGCCATGCAGATATCTAAATCAATTTGCAGCTGCTTTTTATCTTCGGGTGACTAAGCATCTTCCGGGAACAACCTAAGAGAGCTGCTCAGATCATTTCCTAAATCGATTATAAAGATAAGGAAAGTAGGGGCCCAGTAACCCAATAAATATCTCTTGCTTTACTCGATGGCTTTCCTTCTTTTCTCACAAGAAATCGAGAATCAGATCACGCATCTGTGGCGATGTTCCATAAGCACGCAATTTGATTAGAGACGTTTGAGAGGTACATTGTTAAAAGTCATCCATAAATATGGAATCGATTTGAGATCCCTTGTCGATATCTCTCAACAATACCTGAAAGACAAGACCTAGCTGTGTTGCACAAGAACAATACTTTCTGAAAATATGGGTAAATACATCGTTCTATTCGATGGAGTTCATAATATTTGAGGTAAGTATATGTCCTAAAATCCTGCTGTAAACTAGCGTCAATGATATAAAAAATGTTCAAATGTTTGTAAATCTATCGGCCCAAACTGCGTGGTCATCAGTCCGTAGCTTACGAACTACTTAAACCTGGGTAAACTAACCTACGTACAACACGCCCACACACGCCCACACACACACACGCCCCAGGGAGGACTCGGACCTCCACGGCGAGCAATCGCGCGCTCCGCAGCGAGACGCTTTAGACCGCTCGGCTACTCCACCGCGGCCGTCAATGATATAGGCATGTAATTTTGCGGATCACTCCTATTGCTTTTCTTGAATATTGGCATAACCTGTGCAACTTTCCAGTCTGTAAGTATGGAATGTTTGCTGAGAGAGCGGTTGTATATGTTAACTAGGTATGAGGCTGTTGTATCATACTCTGAAAGAAACCTAATTGGTATACAACCTGTACCGGAAAACTTCCTTTTGTTAACTGATGTAAGTTGCTTTAACACTCCAGGGATATCTACTTATAAATTGCGCATGATGACAGCTGTTCTTGATTTTAATTGTGGAATATTTGTTTCTTCTTCTTTGGCGAAGGAATTCTGCTTTATCAGTAGTCATCAGTAGCACCACCATTGCTACGGTGTACTGAAGGTATTGACTAGGTTTTATCCCTAGTATACTTTACATACGACCAGAATTTCAGAGGATTTTCCAGCAAGTTGTGAGACAGGATTTCCTTGTGGAAACCCTTACAAGTTTCTCAAGCTGAAGTTTGTACTAACTTTCGAGTTTATGTAAGATTACCAGTCTTGGAGATCTTGTTTCTATTAAAGTAGGTATGCTTTTTTCTCCTTTGCTTTTTCAAGAGTGATCTAACCTGTTTTGTGTACCATAGCTGGTCAGCACCCCTCTTTTGTTAATTTGGTTAGTATAAATCTGTCAGTGACTGTTGATATTTCTTTGAATGCAAGCCACATCTGAGCTACATTCACATTGTTAGTGTCGTAAGACTAGAGATTCTCAGTCAAGAAAGCGTTAAGTGGTTTTTTCTGCTTTTGAAAAATATTTTTAGTTCAATTTTGATGGATTTGTGACTACTGATATTCAGCCTCGCTGTGCTGTTTTTATGGTCTTCATTCACTCCGGATTATTTGTTGTTAAGAGGTCAGGTACGTTTTCCCAACCTTTCACTATGCTAGTAAGTTCATGAACTGACTGCCCAAAATAGTTTTCGGAGAATGCGTTCTATAGAATTTCGGACGATGTTTAAGCTTGCCTCCAGTACTGAATATGCATTTTTTCCATCATATCGAGGGTATATGTTTAAGTCCCATTTGGGTACATTTATGAAATATGATGCAAGCTTTCTGCAATCTAACCAACTGAGTCAGAGGGTCCGTAAAAGTAACCAATTAGTAATTTATTCTGTTGGTAAGGTACAACCTCTTCCCATACCAGCTCATAGGAAATAATTACCTTAATTTCGCTACAGAATAAACCGCTTGTGACAGCAACAAAACTGTTTTTAAACATGATACCGGCATTATTAATGAATATTTCATATTTTCCATTCATGCCATGAGCACTATTAACGTATTTCTAATTCATATTTTTGAGCATTTTCCTAAAATTCCCAATTTTTTGTGGACTGACTACTCCCATGTATGCAGATTTAGCAGTCTTCATAATCTGCTTAGAATCTGTACCTAGAAGAAGGAGCTGCATATCGTGTGCTGATAGGCCATGAATTATTGGCCTTTGATTTGTCTATAAAAATATTATCAATGGCTGTCCTAAAGGATTTAGTTATCCTAGTTGGAAAGTCTTCATTTGCAGGAATTTAAAATCCACAATAAATTAAAATAAAAAAATTCGAAGTCGATTTTCAAGAAGTTTTGGAGTTTTATGTAATACCTTCTTCTGATACCCATTTGAGTTCTGAACTTCACGCCCTAAAATGTAAAAAATTAAAACCATTCCCGGTGTGGATTCCTTATAGGATCAAACCGATTCTTAATACGAAAACCATGTTCTTGCCGTGCTCTGTCCAAAGGCAATGAGCACAAAATCGGAGCAATTTTTTCTGGCTGCCTCCGTTCCTTTCGCCCCTCTACTGCACACGAAAGAGGAATATGTAGGAAATGTTCCAATTTGCCACTCCGTTTTCTAGCGTTGGCAATATGTCAACTCGAATAAGAACAGTGAACTACAAATAAAATAATAATGGATGAATAAACCCATCACAGCCGAAATACCAATATCCAAAATGTAAAAAAGAAACGCTATTACACTTATTAACAAACCAAATACTTCCCGTTTTCGCGCTCGGCGGTGTTAACTAACTTAAAAATGCTTCGACGAATCCGAATGGAACAGATAAATACTATCACAATTTAAGTATAGTATTAATGCCCCCCCATTAACGTAAAACCGAAACAATGGCCACTTATGCAGCTCCCAGTATTCTCTCTCTCTCTCTCTCTCTCTCTCTCTCTCTCTCTCTCTCGCATGTTTTACTAGTCGCGCGGAAGTCAAAACACACACACACACACACACACACACACACACACACACACAGACAGAGACAGAGACAGAGAGAGAGAGAGAGAGAGGATGTCCCCGGAGATTTGCGGTTTGTGGGCACATCCGGTTTACGGAAGGATTTACCGGGTGTGAACGGATGGGGGTACCCCACCCCCTCCAGCCACTCGGCCGCTGGACATGTCCCCACTGCAAGTCTGTTAAAACGCACGCCAGTGTCACGAATTTGTAAGGCACAAATACTAAGTTACTTGCTCATTTAAATCGGCATCTTTAAGACTTATCAGTATTTGTTTCATTTTAGTTATCACTCTACTATAGCTACAATGTTCATGCAATACGAATTCAGAAGTACAAACATTGAAGAAGAAGAAAAAGTTTCTTTAATAATCTACAGAAAGTGTTCACAGACAGATAGCACTGCTTTGGAGGTTTTTAAGAAGAATGTATCGCTGGCTACTGCTGATATCACAACCCTAAATATTATTCAAACGATCTTTCCGAGACCAGAATTTCAGTTACTCCGTAACTTTTCAAATGCAACATCCCATTTAAATATCTTGTTTTCTTATTCTATCTCGTGACATTATTAATGACTTTTCAAATGGCGTGAGAGACTTTAGATTTCTACATTTAGGTATTTCCTGTGCAAATCACTTCAGTGCATGGCTTACAATTTATCTAATCGTTATAACATTTATCTACCGTTCCATTCCCTAACAACGAACAAAAGGAACACCTAAATTTTTCAGTTTTCGATCTAATTTTTCTTATCATGATGTTAACAATACATTTCGCTTTCAGGGGAGAAAGTTGGTGATAAAAAATTTCGCGAATAGATCTCACCGCAACGAATAACGCCTTTATTTTAATAATCTCCGCCCTAATCCGTGCATCATTGCCGTGACACTCCGCCTCCGTAGTCCGGTGGAGAGCGTGGAAGATTGTGGCAATCTGGTTGGGTTGGAGATTCTCCACTCGTGGACTGTGTGTGGTGTCATCATTTATCATCATCGACGCGCAAGTCGCCCATGTGGCATCACCTAAAGCAGATGTGGGCACAAATCGGCGCAATGAGCAGCGCTCCGGCTCAGGCCGGAAAAAGAGCAGCGTTTGCGCTCGGCCGGTAGTTATCCCAGTTGCCGCTAGAGGTCTGCATGTTTTCTGGCGCACCTGACAAACGTTCGATACGGCGGGTTATAGTACGCCGCGACAGACTCAAACTTGCGAAAGAACGTGATAACTGTGGACATAGTTCGTCAGCTACGACTTCCAAACTCTGCTTCACAAATTCACCGTCACAAAATGGTCGGGATGTACGGGCTATCAGCAAAACTTACTTATAAACATAACAGCATTTTTCAGGAGATACACCTAGCAGTGGAATCTGTTCATTCGTGTTGGGTACTAAAGAGTTTGCCCTATTATCTCTTATAAGTTATTTTATAGCGCACTCAGCCAGGTGCACTTCTGCGGCTACGTTAGCGCGTTGGCTGCGCATAACGCCATCTAGTGTTTTCAGCAGAAACTACGTGTTGGACGCCAGCTGCTCGCGGCTCTGCTCCTGCTCAGGCAGGCGGCTCAGGGAGCGCGGCTCGCTCATTGCCCACCTCTGACCTAAAGCCTTGCACCAGGCACGACGAACACGATCCCATATGGTGTCTAACGGCCAAAAAGTGTCACACTAAATCATCATCATCATCATCATCATCATCATCATCATCCGTGACACTCTCCGCCCGTATCGTGATAACACAAAACGAGCTGCCCTTTTATTAATTTTTTTTCCCTCTAGACCTACGCCAAATCCCACTTGGTGCGGATCCCACAATGCGCATCAGTACTCAAAAACAGAACGCATAGGTGTAGTGTAGGCAGTTTCTTTAGTCGAACTATTGCATCTTCCAAGTGTTCTGTCACTGAAATGTAGCCTTCGGTTCACCTTCTCTTCCCCATTAAAATAAATCGTAATTCTTAGGTACTTAACTGAATGTACTTCCCGTAGATTTGATTTATATTGTAAATGAAATTTCTTTCTTTCTCTGCTCGTATGGATGACTTCAAACTTTTCAATATTTAGGGCCAAACTGCCACGTTTCGCAACACGCAGATATCTAAATAGTTTTGCAATTCTTTTTGATATTCTGGTGACTATACTAACCGATAAACTACAGCATCATCCACGAACAGTCGACGAGAGCTGCGAAGATTGTCTTCTGAATCAAATACATAAAAATGAATGTATATTTGTATTGGTTGTATGCGCTGCCGTACCGTTCATCCGATTACGTTGAAACTCTGTTTAAACATATGGAGAAGGCAATGCGAGAGAGAGAGAGGTGGAAGGGGGGGGGGGGGGGGTAGAGGAGACGATGGATAGAGACAAAATGGACAGAAAGAGACAAGATATACAGAAGAACAGTAGAGGTTCTGTAACAGTTCCCTGAGGAACGCCAGATATCAATTTTGTTTTACTCTATTATTTCGTACTGTGTCCTTACGTCAGGAAAGTGAGAATCCAATCGAACAACTGTGGCGATATTCCATACACACGTACTTTGATTAGAAGCCACTTGCGAGGGCATTATCAATAGCCTTCTGGAAAATTAAAAACGTGGAATCGATTTGAGATCCCATGTCGATAGCACTAATTTAAGCGAGCAAATTAATATTGTTGTTCAAATGTTTGTTAAGCTTATGGGACTTAACTACGGGGTCATCAGTCCCTAAACTTACAAACTACTTATGAACTACTTACGAACTAGGACGGCACAAATATCCATGCCCGAGGGGGGATTCGAACCCCCGACCGTAGTGGCCGTGCTGACCGTGACTGGAGCGCCTCAGTCACCTCGGCCACCGCGGCCGGCAAATTAATATTGAGTCTGTTGTTCTTTTTCTGGAGCATTTTATGTGTTGCTGTTTTTCAGTAGCGGTTAATAAAATACCAACAAATGCTTAATGTTTTTCGGCAGAATGTCTTATCTACATCATATATTAGTAAAAAACGTAGCTTTAAAGAAGTCATCGGCACGAGGAAATACAGGGTTTCAACGTCCCGTCGACAACGTGATCATTGGAGACGGAGCACAAGATCGGCTTGATTTTCGCTAAGAACTGGAAAGGAAATCTATCATGTACTTTGAAGGAACCAAAATGTTTGTATAGCTTATGGGACTTAACTACGGGGTCATCAGTCCCTAAACTTACAAACTACTTATCAACTAGCATACACTAAGGACGACACAAATATCCATGACCGAGGGGGGATTCGAACCCCCAACTGTAGTGGCCGTGTAGACCGTGACTGACGCGCCTCAGTCCCCTCGGCCACCGCGGCCGGCTTGAAGGAACAATCACATTTGCTGGCAAACTAATGAAAACGTGAATGTGGAAGGGTTGGGTGTTTTGTAGCGACGTGGCCCTCAATAAGCCAATTTGCGGGATTGAAAAACCCATTTCGCGATGGGAAAGTCTTTTCACCCTCGACCGGTGACTGTGTGGTGAGCAGTGTCTAGTGTGACTACCAAGTATTCTCCGGATCTCAACACATACGATTCCATTTTGATGGGCTATATGGTAGACACGGTGTACAGCAATAACCCCAAAACCAACGCTGGGCTGAAAACAACCATTCTGGAGTTCGACCACATCGATGTTGCGACACTTCAGGGTCATGCAGAATTTCACTATTAGTCTGCGCCACATCACCGCCACGGAAGGCAGGCGTATCTAACATGTCATAGCCTGTTCATATTTGGTGACGTTTACATGTTGAATAAAGTGTGTGCCCGTCGTAGTTTGTAAAAAAAAAATATATATATGAAATGTTTGTAAACCTATCGGACCAAACTGCGTGGTCATCAGTCCGTAGCTTACAAACTACTTAAACCTAGGTAAACTAACCTAAGGACAAACACAAACACAGAAAAAAAAACACACACACACACACACACACACACACACACACACACACACACACACACACCCATGCCCAGGGAAGACTCGGACCTCCACGGCGAGCAACCGCGCGCTCCGCAGCGAGACGCATTAGATCGCTCGGCTACTCCACCGCGGCCCGTAGTTTGTAACTAGTTTACGTTTTGTCTCAGTTTAATAATTGTCACCCTGTTGAAACAACTAGCGTGCACAGACTAGAAATGGAACATTATAAGAATAAGAGTCGCATTAGTCGTTTCGGTACTGTTTTAATCATTTCGATCCGGGATTAAAACCAATGAGGAACGGTTCGCTTAGTTCCTTTGATAAAGTATTTGCAGCCCTATCTCATACGTGAAAACTTCAACAGCTGAAAGAAAACTCAGCTGGTATACAAAGAAAAAAATTATATTTGTAGGCAACAGTTTATGTGCGTTCCGAGATATCACCTGAGATAACGTGCAGTGAAGTCCAGGACAACACATTAGAATATGGGTTAAACAGCAGAGGTGGTGTAAGCTCCTTTGGGAAAGGAGAAAGATCAATAGGTAAAGTAGGAAGGTGATTGATATTGCACAGGTAGGAACCACGCAGAAGCGATACGCGCAGGCGCAACGCAGAAAAGCAGGCTGGCACCTGGCGGGGATCGATAGCGAACGGCTGGTCACGTTCGATGACGGCCAGTGAGCCAGCTCCGCCCACACACAACCCGCCACTTGACTCGCGAGCGGCAGCACGCCCGCCCACTCCTCCCCAAAAAGTCTCTACCAATCACCGACAACGTCGTCCAACTAGGTTTTCTTCTTGTTTCGTGAAATTTTCTTTTCAATGAATAAGGGATACAGAAAAATACGGAAGTATTTCGTAATAATAAATCGAGCTGTTTTACATACTTCAAACTTGGAGCCACACGAAAATTTACGAAAAGTTACTACAAATTTGATAATTCACTTTTAATCACGATATGGTGTTTTCCCGAACAAGCCATGGAAGAAATTCTACAAGTAATAAAGGTTCGAGATAAGCCTGCAGTTCCACTGGTTCCATCTATAATCTGGTACTCTACATCTCATTCATTTGACCCCTTCTGTCTTCATTTTATTCAATTTATCATCTGTCTTTTACATCTAGGGTAACTATTCTCAACGAATGATCTGATGGAAGACTTCGACTCGAAATATTCAAATGTTTGTAAATCTATGGGACTTACCTAGTCTGGTCATCAGTCCGTAGGCTTACTAACTACTTTAACTTACTCTAAGGACAACAAACAGCTAGGCGCCTAAGAACGCTCTGACATTATACCGCGGCATTTCGACTCGTAAACAGCCTTTTCGTGGTTCCAAATGTTCTTTAGTTTATTTAGAAATTTTGTGGATCATATTTAGTTTCCCAAGTGATACTTTTTTCTTCTCGTACCTGCGTCTGACTGCGATGTCACCTCCTTCCATTGTCGACACGGTTATGAATCCTTCCATTTTTTAGGAAGCGCACTTTGGGGGGGGGGGGGGGGCGCACGCACGCACACGCACACTCCGACGGTGAGGGCCCACGCAGTCCGTGGCAAGGCGCCTTAGACCACTTGGCCATCCCGTGCGGGTCTTTTTTTACCAACAAAATTTTTAATACTGTTATTAAAGCACCGTAGACTTTACGTCATCATAAATGGCATATACTTATTTAGAGCGTGTCGAATAATATTTTAAGCTCTCAACTGAAAAATATGAGTGCTCGGCTCCTTTTTGCCGGGTATAAAAGGGATCTTCTGCAACATTTGAAAAGTACGAAGACGTAATGGCAGAACTGTAGCTGTGGAGATGCCTGCAGAGAGCAGTTATACCTGCACGCAGCCGCCTGATGTTTCAGAACAGTGCACATTCCACCGCAAACTGGAAGATTCATAACAGTTTTCCACGTAAGTTCAACAGATCGCAAAAATCACCCGATAGGAGACTGCTATCCAATATCATCAGACATCTCCTGAAATAGCGCAATGCTCCTAAACACAGGTGTTGCATACTTTTGTAGTAATGAACATGAAAGATTCAAGATGCAGTTCATTTTAACTTACCAATATCTTCTTCATATTCGCTTTCCCCGCGATTAAATGTTTGCTGCTGGCTATACAGACTATTATTAGGTAGTTAAATGGCATCTGCTGACGGAAAATATTTTTGTCATTCGTAACATTTCTTTCAAATCATGGCCCATTTTATAACAGCAGCCTGACAATCGTTTATATCGTCCAGAGGCAAAGTTCTGGCAGAAAACAATGTAAAGACGTACTTGATAGAACTCAACTGTTTTGTCGAACTAAGTGGTCAGGGGTACTCTGCTGTTTTATTCAGCCTGCCTATCGCATAGAAAGAGGTGAGTGCTGTATCAGCTATATTCCACATTTGTGACTATAGGTTCCTGATATGAGAACGTTCACAATATCATCCTCTAAAATCTCTCAATTTTTGAACACATTCAAAAAAATGTTCAAATGTTTATATAGTCTATGGGACTTAACTACGGGGTTATCAGTCCATAAACTTACAAACTACTTATCAACTAGCTTATCCTAAGGACGGCACAAATATCCATGCCCGAGGGGGGATTCAAACCCCCGACCGTAGTGGCCGTGCAGACCGTGACTGGAGCGCCTTAGTCTCCTCGGCCACCGCGGCCGGCTTTTTGAACACATTCTGAAAAATCCTGTAGAAGTGAGAAAGTTCTGAAACGAGTTATAGAATATGGTAGCGACTTCAGACAAGCTATTTAGGCTAGAACGTATTTCACGAATTAGTGAAGTAATGGCTATTGAAGGTCAATATCGTAGTTTGTGTATGTGAAAACTGTTTTATTACGAACATTCTCAACTCGTAATCGACTCAGTGGTTCATTGCAGAATTCCGTATTTTATCGAAGAAAGCGCTTTTACGTGTGTCTACAGACAGCAAGCCGAAGTTCGTCGAGTGTTCGCAAATGTGTTCAAGAGATGTCAGGCCGCTCTTTCCATAGAGGAACATCATTTTGAACATGTACTGTAAATAAAGGTAAGCGTAGGTTACTTAGATGGCAATGTTTTTTAGACTAACTTAGTGTATTCGCCCGCGGCACAATAGTCCGAGAATCGGGCGCTGCCGTGGCCGGCGCATGCGGTGGCAGCGGCCGGGAGCCGTACCGCGCGATCCGCGGACGCCTGGCAGGCGTCAGACACCCTGTAGTTAACTGAATTATTATCGCAAAATCATTAAAATTTGAAGCCCGTACTTATTGGGTTTGGATCGAGAACATTTTGAAATGGCAAGGGCCTCCAAGTCCAACCAGCTGCTTATGTACATATGAGCTTTGTTTGAATTGATTTTCAATTGGTAAACAATGGGTCCCATATGGCAGACGAGAGTGCCATAGATTCACAAGTTCGGGTTGAGGCTTGTAGGAGGTGGTGTATAATGTCCGATCGGTGTCATCTCTTTCCGCCTCTGAACTGTCGGAAGGCTCATCTGCAGACTACTCTTCCTCCGACTACAGAATATCGACCAAATTTTATACTAGTACTCCAATTTAGTCTTTATGGAAGTGCCTTTTACGTTATGTTCCTGAAAAAAAGTAATGTTACTACTCCGACAACATGTGACGAATGTACTATTTGAACTACTTTGTTTATTAGACATGAGTCATTTCAGCGAATGCATTTTATTCTGTAATGCTCCCCAGTAATCGGTCTGATGTATATGAATTCTTGTCTTCTTTTACTCACTGGTCCTATCGACGAACCGATATCTAAAAGTACTGAAGAAATCTCACCAGGGGCTGCGTGCTGCCGACTTCTCGTGCCAAGGCCACACAGACTACTAATCACTATAGAAGCATAGCAGAGCGCGCATGACTAGGCTGCGCCACTGTAGCTTAGTAGTGAACATTCCCCTGCATGTTCCATCGAGGACGGATAACATACCAAGGAAAAGAACCAAAAAAATAACTAAACTACAGTGTTTTCAAAGGATTTGAAAGAGGAGAGAATGTTACAAGAAAACTTATCTCGACAGACAAATACGTATTTTATTTTCGAGTTCAGGGCCAACACGTGGACGAATAGAATCATTCACATTGTGGGAATATGCTGCTGTCGAGTGACATGGAACAGCCTGGCCTTCGTCAGGAAATGGAAGTCATCGGGTGTAATGGTGATTGTTTCTCCTTTTCTTATTCCGAATGTTGAAATGTATGTAACGCTATGGGACCAAACTGCAGTGGTCATAGGCCCCTAGGCCTACAAGCTACTTAAGCTAAAAAAAACCACCACACCTATGCCCGAGGGAGTACTAACTCCGACGGGGAACAGGCGCGCACTCTGCACCTAGGCGCCTTAGACCGCACGGACCTTCCCGCGCGGCTCTTACATTCCCCTACAAATATTCACGAACAGTTCACAGGCCCCCCTCAGAAGTAGTTTCAGATAAATATATTGCTCTCAAAGGCGTTCCGTATGTTAGCTGAAGCTTCTGATTCGCAATGCTTACACAGTGCATAAAATGTAAGACAAACCCGCTTATACTGAGTAAAACTGGTTCCACTCCATGCTGGTGGCTGGTACAGAATCTGGTTATGAATATATCGCAGTAGTCAGTCTCAGTTGCAAAATTTCTCTTTTTACTGACGCGTTTCGCCCTTTTTAAGGCATCATCAGATTATATAAATATGAGGTGTAGCTAAATCTCATTTATATAATCTGATGATGCCTCAAAAGGGCGAAACGCGTCAGTAAAAAGAAAAAGAAAATGTTCCCGCTTACACTGTTTATCACCGCATAATATTGCTTCATAAAATTCAGTTTTCTCTTAATTCCAAGCAGAGATATCTGCAGCATTGCTCTTGTTCAAACATTAGTCATAGAATTTAACGAACTGTACCTTTGGCTTATTATCCTTCTCCTTTCTTCATCCCCCAATAAATTCAGTAATCTCGAGTCGGCACGGTCGGTCGTCTGTGCCATTATCACAGAATTGTGCCACAATGTAGTAACGGATACGTTCATTATACGTCCCACACTGATTTCTGACGTAAACTACACGCAGTCTTTATTGTCTATTAGCAGTGACAACTAAAGCCGTCCTCTCACGGGACGTGGAAACGCACGTGGAGGAGGCAGTGGTGACATCGCAGCGTGTAATTCCACGTTCCACTGCCCTCCGAAGCGTGTTAGATTTTTGCTTCGTGGAGTGGAACGTGGCCTCACGTGACAAGCACAACTTTTGAGCCGCCATATTGCAAACGAAACTCCGTATTTCGTGCTTGGTTTCGTTGTAGCGTACGATGTATGAAGTGTCAGAATATTGAGGAACTTTTCACAACACGTCATTTTAGATATGATTTGTTACAATAAATTACAGGAAACATTTTTATAGCGTTAAAAGTTCTCGTATTTCACGTGTGTCAGTGGTGTAATTTGTATAATGAATTTTTTTTAAGCTTATGGGACTTAAGTACGGGATCATCAAAAAAAAAATGTTCAAATGTTTGTTAAGCTTATGGGACTTAACTACGTGGTCATCAGTCCCTAAACTTACAAACTACTTATGAACTACTTACGAACTAGGACGGCACAAATATCCATGCCCGAGGGGGGATTCGAACCCCTGACCCTAGTGGCCGTGCTGACCGTGGCTGGAGCGCCTCAGTCACCTCGGCCACCGCGGACGGGATCATCAGTCCCTAAACTTACAAACTACTTATCAACTACCTTATACTAAGGACGGCACAAATATCCATGCCCGAGGGGGGATTCGAACCCTCGACCGTAGTGGCCGTGCAGACCGTGACTGGAGCGCCTCAGTCCCCTCGGCCACCTCGGCCGGCTAATGTAAAATAATATCGTTCCTTTGCTACGGTACAACGCCATTTTATCAAAGAAGCGTCTTTGTGTTTGCTATGTCATACATAAATAACATATTACAACATGTTTCAGATGGTTAGTATACCATACAATAGGATCAACTGCGGAAGTAAAGAAATAATGTAGATGGTAGCATCGCAGGCTATGGTGTAGCTGTTGCAAGCTGAGCAGGTTCGCGTTAGTGTACATCCGAAATATTTTTATTTTTCCTTTTTCTTTCCTTAACGTTTCCGGTTCTTCCTTACTAATTTTAGTATAATATCCGATATTAGTTATTTTTTTATCAAGACGACGTATTAGCGTGGTGGTTAGCGTCACGAGCAGGAAAACATTTAAGTAACATGTTTGCATCTACATTCTCCCAGATATTTTAACGATTTGGTTTAATTACGGTTTACGTTACTTATTTGTTAATTTAATAGTATTATAATATTCCGTATTCGATGTTATTTATTAGAAACAAGAACGAACTTTGTCTACGAGAGAATTTGTTGAGTTTATATTGCTAGGTCACAGGTACAAATAAAATTCAACACAGATTTCTATAGATTTTCCCCACGGTGTTTGAATTTTGTTGCAGTTCAGTAGTGTTGTAATAGTTCAGTTTCACAGTGCAAGAGAACATGGCTAGCGCGTGGTTACGGAAGCAGATGCAGTGTAGGAGGAACAGTGTTTACGTACAACACTAAAAGCAAAAATTATCACAACGAACATTGACAAGCTGAGGCGTTGTCCCGCGTGTGTGAACAAGTAAAATTTATTGGTCAGAACCAATTACATCCGAATATTTTTTTCTTCGACGATTGCTAACAGAGATTCCGTGTAATTTTACGCACATCCATCTTTGTAAACACAAAGATCAACGCGCCAGCCCGCAACGGGCGCTGGAGACAGCTGCGCCACGTTGGGACAGTAAGTCCCGTGTGAGGACGGCTTAAGCGAACGTTGCTACTATCGCTTATCAAAGCTGTCGACCACTGCGTTATCCGTTGTGAGACGTAATGACAAATTTGATACTGTGGGTACGCTCTAAGAGGTCAAAAAACTGAATTCCGAAACGATTCCAGAAGTCCCACGTTCCGAGTTCGAAATCGCAATTCTCGCCATCTGGAAATAATCACACAGACTCTTTTCAAATGAATCATTGGACAGCTCTGCCCATGCACAGTACTTTTATATCTTGCGTACGCGATACCGCCGCGATCTGTATGTGTGCATTAGAGGTCTGCAAATCGCCGTTTTCGCTTGCTCGTACTCGGTCGAGTGCGCAACGCTCGGCAGTGGCACGCCGAGTGTGTACGCTCGCAGCGAGCGTGTTGACACTCGAATGAGGCTGCGTGGTGCGGGGCGGGCAGAGGCCGCACGGCGTAGTCAACACCACCTAGAGACAAGGCCTTACAACAGGCCGTGCCTACGTCACACTTAGAGGCCCCGGTCGCCACCTCACTGGTTAGCCGCTGGGACACGCCTACCGCCGTACAGCGGCCGGCCAGTCAGATGGCGGGCGGGGCCTCTAAGTGTGACGTAGGCACGGCCTGTTGTAAGGCCTTGCCTTCTAGGTGGTGTTGGCATAGTGCTGCCGCTGTACGCACAAGGAAACTTGCACAAGTGTCACTCTCCGATTTTTATGAAATTTGCATATGTTATAATACATGAAAAACTATGGGACAAGTAATTCTTTTAGCGGCGAAAAAACATATTTAAGGGGTGAAACGGTCCCTCCAAAATTGGGGCTAAAATAGAAAAATGGCAATAAGTTTGAGATTAGTGAAACGATTTTAATGATTTTTGGTATGAAAGTATCTTTTGATAAAAGACAAAATTCATAGATTCTCCATCTACATGGGATACTCAGCAAATCACATTTAAATGCCTGGCAGAGGGTTCATCGAACCACCATTATACTATTTATCTCCCATTCCATTCTCGAATAGCGCGCGGGACGAAAGAACACCTGAATCTCTCCGTTCGAGCTCTGATTTCCTGTATTTTATTCTGATGGTCATTTCTACCTATGTAAGTGGGAGTCAACAATATATTTTCGCATTCGGAGGAGAATGTTGGCGATTGGAGTTTCGTAAGTAGCCCACGCCGCAGCGATAAGCGCCGTTCTTGTAATGATTCCCATCCCAGATCCTGTATCATTTCCGTCACGCTCTGCCCCCTGTATG
Organism: Locusta migratoria; assembly: GCA_026315105.1. Taxonomy (NCBI): domain Eukaryota; kingdom Metazoa; phylum Arthropoda; class Insecta; order Orthoptera; family Acrididae; genus Locusta; species Locusta migratoria. The sequence continues at coordinate 447,403,194 of CM048755.1, read as the reverse complement.
GTGACAATACGAAACGAGCTGCCCTTCTCTGGACTCTTTCGATGTCCTCCGTCAAACCCACCTGATAAGGATCCCACACTGGGCGGCAATACTCCAAAAATGGATGGACAAGCGTAGTGTATGCAGTTTCTTTAGTAGTTCTATTGCATCTTTTAAGGGTTCTGATAATAAAACGCAGTCTTTGGTTCGCCTTTCCCACGACATTATCTATGTGTTCTTTCCAGTTTAAGTCTGAAGTAATAGTAATTCCTAGGTATTTTTTGTAGTTTACCGCCTTCACTTTTGATTGATTTATCTTGTAAACAAAGTTTAACGGATTTCTTTTCGTACTCATGTGGACGACTTCACACTTCAAATTATTTAGAGTCAATTGCCAATTTTTACACGAACTTCGATTAAATCAAAACTATTTTTAAGCACAAAAATTGTGTCACTTTAGGGGTAGCTGCTGCCCCCCCCCCTAATTGCCACTCCCCCTGCAATGTGGCTAGGCCGATCCCTTATCCAGCCATTCCGAAAACAGGCTGTTCATTCTTTTGGCTGGTGCACTCGGGTGACATTCTTCAGAAGGCCGTAAAGAAATAAAATACAGTTATCACTGTAATAGCAGATGCGCCATAAATTCGTAAAGCTTTGTAAAGTAAACAATTGGAATAAGAGGATTTAAAACAGGTACAGGATATATGAGCATTAGATCGGCAGATGACCCTTACGACGGAAGAAAGCGCGGATCCTATATATTGCACAAAAGCTTGCATGTGTTCTTTATTATGTAGATAAGAAAGACTACAGTGGCAGTGGAGATATATGAATGTTGCAATTGGAAAAATTCCCGTTAAGGACTCACTCCGAAAAGCAACCACGCACACTGCCAAAATGCTACGGGAATATATATTACCTGGGTGCAACAGAGAGAGAAGCACAAACCTAACGGGTGTACATCAATATCGTGTATTTAACATCAATATAAAAGACAGACAAAGTATTCCAGGACTTGAGAGTGATGAGAGGAATGGATATAAAATACAGTCATTTCCTCGATATAAGACGGCAAGTAACACCTACCACTAAATAGGCACTAACAGCCCACAAAATGGGAGCAAGAAAGAAAGATCACGGATAACTCATTTCGTAAATGATCTTAGCACAGAAACTTTATATTAATCACGTATAATAACGAGTATGGTAAAGTACAAAATGCGAAACAATGGCTAGTTCAACTGGATCCAGAGAACAGCTTTCGAAGCACCCGGGAAAGGAAACAATTCCGAATTTCGCAGTCAGGATTTATTCTCTAGCGTCTAGTTTGCTCCCGACACTCGCCTTGGACTCGAGTGGCGCTGCGGTGGGCGACCGAGTGGCGAGCGGGCAGTGTGGACGGTCGGACCAGTCGAGCGTGCCCCGCTCGAACGAGCGCGGAGGAAGTCGAACGCAGCCACACGCCTTGCCGCAAGCTGCAGCACCGACACCTGTCGGACTGTCATAGAACTACCTGTATCACGCGATTCGAGCGAGCGACCGAGCGAGGTGCAGACCTCTAGTGTGCATATCGCTGTCCCGTGACTTGCGGGTGCATCAATACGCTCGATCGCTCGCGGGAATCCGGTATAGGCTGCGAGCATGTGGAATCAAATGGGCAGGGGCACTACAATCTTAGTGTGCTACAAGATGAGAATTTGGGTTCAAAGGAAAGCGTGCCTGGATAGCCTAATTGGTTAAGGCGACTGCTGGCCCACAGCGGGAAATCCGGGTTCGAATCCCGGTCCAGCACAAATTTTCATCTTTGCCATTGGATTTATTTCAGTGGCCTGAAACGGTCGTAATGTTTAAATATTTCGAATTCGTAAAATCACAGATGTTAATGTCAACAAATTGTGTGTGTTCTTTGGGACATGTCCGACAAGAACAGACACCATGTAAGTAATTTTAATTTATTTTTTTAGTTTAGCCATCAGATATATCCTGCTTAGTGACTATAGCATTCGTAACATTTTCTACGATAATGGTACCGCGCATTGCCAAGAACAGTAACTGCGCTTTCCTCAAGCTGCGAAAATCATACTCAAACGACTTTTCCAACGTATCGGTGCACGTCTAATGATAGTTTCCACTCTTCTAGGATACGAAAGTCCATGAACAGCCCTCCACGAAACTTGTGCGTGATATTCACTCGTTTTCCTTTACCCGCTTGGCCCTTGTTTCCTGTGGATAATCCGGACAGAATCGCTTGTTTGGAGGACTTTACGGAGTCCTCTACACAGACATTTCGGGCATGTCCTTGGTTCAACCATGTCTCGTATGAACAGTAAATGGGTCTTCCTACATCTCTAAATATTTTAATGGTTCGCAGATAACGCCGCATCCATAAAATCATGTCATCCCTGTCCAATAGCCTTCTATAGCGTCCACGCTGAATATACTTTAAGTTCATTTCTTTCAATGATTTATAAAACGTAGTCGTTCAAAAATTGGCTAATTCTGAATCTTCTTTTACAGCAGCAAGAGCATATCAATTGTTGGTACTTCTTCACCAACAAAAAGTTCACGTACTTTTCTTCGTATCGCATTTCTGTCAAAGTCATCAACACTTTCTGAAAGTTTCTGTCGTGATTTTTCTTTATTGGCAGTCTTCAAAGCTTGTGTGACTTTGTACTCACCACACGATATAATGAGGCACAACCAACACCGGTAGATGCGGTTAATTTCACAACAGCCTCAGTCACTCTAGACACGACAGTTCCGTTTTACACACATTACGAACCAGGCGATTCTATGAATAAATTAATTATTTATTCTTTGATAGGTTGACATGTCGACCTCGCTCGCTGTATCCGTGAAGGGCGACAATGAGAGTTTACTCATACTTTATATACTGATGAAATTTACAATCCGCTTATTCACCGCTGTAAAGCCACACACATCGACCTTACACCTGTAAAACTTATGAAAGTGGTTAATAAACCCTCTGCCAGGCCCTTGAATGCGATTTGCAGAGTATCTATGTAAATGTAGATGTGACGGATGCGTCAACAATGAGCGTGGGCCAACATTTTGAGTCCTGTGAAGTTTGGACCCCTTTTTCTAAAAATTGAAACAAAATTGTACGAGTTATAGACAGATACACAATAGTTCTGGAGTTCTCTGTACAAAATTTAAATACTTCTGCACAAATTCGCAAACAAATTAGAAAAATTACAACAAATTTTAGCTTTTTAAAATAATTTTTGCCTAGTTCTGATGACAGTTCTGAAAAGCTCCAAATAATTCTACAGAAAATCCTAATGACAATTTCTGTGCATATTATACTTTTTGAAATAACTGCAATAATGAGAGGGAGCCATTATCACGCTACTGGAGTTGGCACCCATTAGCTCTAACCATGTTCATGTGCATTCAGCTCCTGTGGTCTCGTTTACGTGTCTGTCTGTACGTGAGGATTTTTAGAGTGCTTTGTGTTTTGAATACTTTTTGTACTCTGCGATAGAGTTTGGAGTCTTATGGAAATATTCAATTTACACAAAAGATTATGATTAAATTGATTTTTCAAATTATTCTAAGGGCTTAATACACAGTACTTGCTTGATCACGACAGTATTATAAAGGTCCATTCCATTTCGACTCTTATGTTTTTAATTTTTCGGATTTCGTAAATTATACCAAAGACTTACAGCTGGCCCATCATTACTGAAAACATTTTATTCCGGAACATCCATGCCATATGAAGTCATTACATATACTGATACTCGAAACAAATAAATAATCAATCTGTCTTTCTCAAAAAGGCTACACCGTGTAAGTTGCGTTTTGTTCCGCTGTTTTCCAGCGAATGCACCTCACGTGGATTGTCCTACATTATAATCTTTGTTTAACGTTTTTACTTCATTCATGCGATTTTAAACATCTCAGAAAATGTGCTCCTCGTGCAAATTTGCCTTTAAACGTTCCACAGAAAAAGTGGAACATCACACGTGGCTACACTCACCAAGAGATACTGGAGAAAATCACGAGGAATGACAGTGATAGCGAGTGACATCTTTAATGACCGTAGTGGTGACGATGATAATTCAGATGAGTTTTGTAGCAATATGCCTCCACCTAGTTCACCTAGTACAGCTTACCAGGATAGTTCTTATTCAAATTCTGAAAGTGAAACGATCTGGAAAACGTCACGCCCAGTAACAAGTTTGATAGGCAAAAACGTGTCATCGGGTCAGTAGTACATGCATTTGGTGACTAATCTTCAGGACATAATTGACAATTAGAGACTGAGTAAAGTATTCTATCAGTTCATCATGCCTTCTCTATCAGAAAATCTGATGAAATTCATAGCACTTGAAACAAACCAATTTTACGCGTTCACGATAGCGAACACGTCATAATCAGTCCATTCTCGACTGTTTACGTGGGAAGATATTGGATTTGAGTAACTGTATTTCTTCATTGCCATTTCGCTTCTATAAATGAATTCAGGTCCAGAGATGCACTCCAATTTTCATTAAAGTTATGTCCCGCGATATTTTAATGTTACTTTTGAGAACGTTGCATTTTAGATGCAACACTGACTATCGCGGAGAAGACAGTTCGATATTGGAATTATAGTAGATAGAGTTCTTATACGTACCGCGTTTACTCCGTATAAAGGTCGCTTCTGTTTTTAACCATTCATTCCTTTAAAATCAAGTATATCTAGAATAAAGGCATTTGTGTTGTGAGACTATAAAACTGTTTACGTATTGAAAATCGTTGTATGAACAGGCACAACAGGTCCATAATTCGAGGAAATATGGCCACATATAGTGGCAATACTAATGAAGCCATATTGTTAATGCGGACATACCCTGTATGCCGGCAATTGGTATACGTTTAAGAACATACTTCTTCCTCTGGCTACACAACTACAGGACAGCAGCATGAGGCATTGTATGTAGCAGAAGGTGCAACTTGCCGAAGTAACAAAAGAAATAGAAACGAGTAGAAGTCTAGTCTTTGTAAACTGACACAATCTAGACAAAGTGATGCGACAAGATAGAAGTCGTAATGTTGTCTGCCTGCAACACTAAAGAAATCCGTGCTATGGGAAAGACGAACAGGAAGACTGGCGATAAAAGTAAAGAAGCCGCAATATGTTGTTGATTACAATTCATGTATGGGCGTAATAGACCTGTTTCACATGCTACTAACCTCAGTTTGATCAATGTGTAAATCTTTAAAATGGCAGAAAACTTTTTTCATGTTGTGGACCTTTTATTAGCAAATTGTCATGTAAGTCTGTTACGAGAACTCGTGAAAAAAATTGTAACCAGAAGAAGAGGAGATAGGAAATGAAGACGCTCTGATGACGAGAATCTTCTATGATTTATTCTAAGGCACTTTCCAAAAGTCATTCTAAGTGATCAATCAAGGGAAGAAAAAAAAAGAGCGGTATGGCGTAGGATGTGTAGTCTGCTCGAAAAGGAATGTGTGCCTATAAACGAAATATAAATGCAAAACATACAACGTTTCCTCCCTGTTTCGAAACCTACCATATACTAAGAAGAACTCTTTGCCAAGTTGCTACACTGGAAATAAAAAATATATAGATAATGTTTATCTTCGCCATTACCTGCCCAAAGCCCGGATGAGAAAGAACGGTGGGAGATATAACAGTGTAAAATAATAATAGTTTGTAGAGACGGTTATCGGAGTGTGAAGCACTTTTCCAGACAAATTACTATGTAGACAAACGTGGATGGATGCTTAACATACTGGTGCATAAGGTACCGAAATTGAAACTCAGTATAATTTTCATTATTTAAACAAAAATATTCGTATTCGCTAGTTTACGATAAGCAGGAATTACTACGACTTAAAAACAACAAAGTGAATGTGCAGCGGATAGAATATCAGTCAAGACCTAAGGAAAAAAATGTGTATCTCTTGAATAAAGGGCCCCAATACACAACTTTTCAGCTATTCAGAATTGTGATCATAATTTTTATTTCGGGCAATTATGCAGAAGTATTCATAATTTGTACGAAGTACTCTAAAACTATAGAATATCTACAAAGAAACACAAAAAAATGTATATTTCTCGGAGAAGTGGTGCCTATTTCACAACAGCGTGAAAATGAATTCCACATTACTGCATTTATCTCAAAGTAAAAACTTCACTCAAAAATATCATTAGGAATTACAGCAGAACTCTTTGGGAGCTATTTCGAACTATGATCAGAACTACGTTTGCGCTTATAAGCAAATAATAAATTTGAAAAAAAAATTTTTTTGATGTATTTTTCCTACTTTTTCGCGGCATTTTGCATAACTATTTAAATTTCTTACAGGAGAACTCAAGAACTGTTGCATATCCGCTTAGAACGCTGAGAAAACTAAGTTTTTAGAAAAAGGAAAGCAAACTTCACAGGACTCGTATTTTACCCACCCTGGACGTCAGCGCTGCAAGCACGCGCCTCTGTGTGTACAGTCCGTCTCTCGTTTAGGTGAATGGCGTATAGATATCGAAAGCTGTAGGGTACGTCACTTACAAGTCTCTCTCGTTGGCCTCGCAAGGTAACCTCCCCATCGCAACCCCCCCCCCCCCCCTCAGATTTAGTTGGCGCAGTGGATAGACCGTGAAAAACTGAAGACAGATCAATTGAGAAAAAGTAGTTATGTGGAACTATGAAAAAATTAAAATAATAACCAAAATATTTAAACTGAACGGCCCATGCGAAAGATAGGAAACGTCGAGCACACTTTCAGCGTATAAGCGCTGTAGTCCCCTAATTAGTGTGTGGAACTGCGGAGCGAGAGGTCCTTGGTTCAAACCTTTTCTTAAAAGAAAAAAATTAAAATTATTTTCGCAAAATTATTATCTGTCCGTCCGTTCATCGACATCTCTGTTCGCTGTAATTAGTTTAGTGTCTGTATTTTGCGACCGCACCGCAAAACCGTGCGATTAGCAGAGGAAAGAACGTGCCTCTCCAATGGGAGCCTAAAACAATTTATGGCAAGGTCAACCGATTCCTCCACGGGAAAACACGTCTGATGTATTCTATACGGCAATGGTGAAAAGTTATGAAAACCTAAGAGTGTCACATAAACTGCAACAGATGAATGCAACTCTTTCACACTACACAGTTTTTCCTGTGCTCTGTCAAAACATATGACTAGTGGTGACGGTGCTGCCCTCAGCAGGAAGTGTTGTAATTTATTTCAGACTGTTTTCACTGCTGTAAGATGGAGGTGTCGAAATAAAGCTGTTTGTGTGAAGTTCACCGTGTTCAATTCTCTTAATACTAGTGTGTAGCAACATTTTGGTGCCGAAACCCGGGAGGCTGTGAAGATCTGGTTGCTACGACACTTTCAAGAGGATTCCACGTCGACGGAGAGTATTTTGAGCGACTTCAATCTCGAAAATACGATCACGCCGAGCCACGTTCGACACGTACAGATAAGACACGGCATTGCTTTGGCGCTAATAACTGGTTGATCGTTATGTATGGTACTACTGGCTGCATGCATATTGGTAGCAGAGTAATTGGATAGACACTAATAAGGTAGCAAAAGTATCCTAACCTGCTTGAACCAAATAGACTGCAGCGCCATCTATCAGCAAAAGATTCCACTAGTGAGGGTTGCGAAGCGTAAAAACTGCACGGCAACGCCATCTGTTGACAACCGCTAACGTCCCTATGGGTGCTATCGGTTAACTGTCCAGGACAGCGCCATCTCTTAGTGACAGCGTCCAACTGACGGGTGTGTCTCGACCTTGGACGCACCCTAGCGACCGCCAGCAAAATCACTCGCTATGACGGACGCAACAGCGATCTTGTCGAGACTACGACGAAGGCGCACAACACTGCGCTCGAATGCGACGCGCTTCGTGAGCCAAATGAATGCGTTCGATGTTTCTACATCGGCAGAAGACGTTGAGCACTGTCAGGACCGCTTACAGGAAACTGTGGAAGAACTTAATGGTGCGATACAGGATTTGCTTGATGACGCGGAATACGAGGCCGACACAGAAGCGTGTGAGGACTACACCGACAAGTGCAAACGCGCGATCCGCAAAGCGAAGGGACTGTTACAAGCAAAACGTTCGGCGGATTTACATAGTGCTGACAGTCGTTCGTTAATCCCACCAGCTCACCAGCACGCCTATTCAGACATCAAGTTGCCTACCATCAAATTACATTCATTTTCAGGCAACATAGAAGCTTGGCCCAGATTCTGGGAGCAGTTTACAGCTTCCATAGACGAGAATCCGATGGTGTCAGCAATCAACAAACACATATTCCTTCGTGGGTATCTGGAGGAAGAACCCAAGGATTTAGTTGATGGAATTGCAGTGACAGCTGACCCATATGAACAAACCAAACAGATTTTGAAGGCCAAATATGGGGACAAAAATAGAATAATTCAAAGCCATCTCGACTTCTTGGAGAACCTTAACCGTTGTGCTTCAAGCAGCCCAGAGGATCTCAATGCCACCTACATCGAGTGCCACAAGCGAGTCCAAGCTCTACGAGCCCTGGGAGAAGATATAGATTCGTATGGGAGAGTGCTCGCCCCCAAACTGTTACGTGCATTCCCAGAAGAGATTTGCAGACATTGGCTTATCCATGCAAGAAGGCACAACATCCAGGAAGGAGATCTCACACGCCTCATGAGATTTCTCAATGACGAAGTGGAGGGAGCCATCACAACACGCAGGATACGTGGAGACACTGTATCACAAGAAAACTACGTACCCACAGCATCTGCCTTTCACGTCAAGGTCAAGACGAAAAAGAAACCACAAAATTCAGAGCCATTTTGTGTGTACTGTGAAGAAAAGGGGCACTGGGGTCAAAACTGCCAACAAATTACCACCTCTCAGGCAAGGACAGATACCCTGAAGAAGATGAATCGGTGCTTCCTGTGCCTTCGACGTGGTCACAACAAAAATCAGTGCTTCAAAAGGGGAAAGGCTTCATGTGCAAAATGTAAGGGCGACCACCACATATCTATTTGCAACAGCCATCAGACTGCAGTAAATAAAATCTGATTAATGACTTCGAACTTCACCTACCTGCAAACAGTTTGTGTGAGTGTCAGAGGACCAACTGGAAGAAGCAAAATGACACGTGCAGTTCTAGACACAGGGAGCCAATCAAGTTTCATCAACCACGCTTTGATTATCTCCAACTCAAGGTTACAGAAACAAAATGTATAGATATAACTACATTTCAATCATCTTCACCCTCATCAATCTCAAGAAGAAAGGTTTGTTTTGAAATGGTTGGAAATTCCACCAATTCCCACATATCGGTTACAGCCTTTGAAAGCTTCAACACGTTCTCTCAGCAACCGACAGTACCACAAGATGTTGGAGATCTGGCATTCATAAAAGGGATACAACTGGCAGACCCAACAGGGAACTCTAAAGATCTTCCGATTGAAATTCTCATAGGAGCAGACTACTATTGGCGATTAGTTACTGTGGAACAACCAACAAAGATAACATCTTCACTGGTTCTTCTTCCTACCATCTTCGGATATGTTCTCAGTGGAGCCAGAACTAGTACCACTGTTAATCAGGCAACAGTTAACTACATTCAACATGACTGCAGTAAGGTGTCAGATGAGTATGTGCGCCACTTTTGGGACTTGGAAACTATTGGAATCAAAGATCATCAAGAGCGGGCATTGACAATCAGAGACAGCACAGTTTTGCAGGAGTTCCAAGAATCATACCGCATGGAGAACGGCCGCAGAGTTGTATGCTTACCTCTAAAGAAGAATATTCACTTTCCCAGCAATTTTGCCACTGCTGAAGCACGCCTGCACTCATTACAAAATAAGATGCAAAGAAATGAGAGATTGAAATTTATTGACCATGAAACCATGTTAAAGTACATACAGAATGATCAAGCAGATTGTCTGGCAACACTTGACACCTGGTGGTGTGGTCCACGATGGCTTGTAGAAGAGAGGCATTCATGGCCACAGGTCACCCCAGCTCCACCTGAACCAATGCCAGAGAGAAAAACACAAACATACCTGCATGTTAATATGATCAATGTCACTGAAACATTGTTCAACATTTTAAAATTCAGTTCATACTGACGAGTACTACACGTAACGGCGTTTGTTTTTCGATTCATTAAGATCATGCAGAGGAAGACTCGAGATACTGGCTTAAGTGCTCTAGAGATACAAAATGCCCGAATGTATTGGGTAAGAAGAGTGCAAGAGGAACTATTCCCTGAAGAATTATCTGCATTAATTAAGGGGGAACAGTTACCTAAATCTTCAAGAATTGCCAGGTACAACCCTTTTCTGTCGGATGGGATGATTCGACTGGGTGGCAGACTGCAGTGTGCTGCATTGTCTCACACAGAAAGGCATCCTATTATTCTCGATGGACGTCATTATTTCACGGAGTTGCTGATCAAACAGACGCACATAAGGCTTCATCATCTTGGCGTACGTATTTTCCTGGCAGAACTACGTTAACAGTTTTTGGATCTTGCGAGGACGACAAACTGTTAGAGTTCTACATTCATGCCTGCCCTGCAAGATCATTAACAGTCGTAGGTATGAAGAGCTTGAGGCTCCACTACCACTGGACAGAATTCGACCTCAACGACCATTTGCAGTGACAGGTATTGAATTTGCTGGGACACTGTACATTAAAATAGGAAACCAAGTAAGGAAGTCTTATGTTGTCCTAAACACATGCGCCACAACCCGCGCAATCCATATTGAGCTTACTACAGGTATGTCAACTGACCGATTTTTGATGGCTATGCAACGCTTCGCAGGACGGAGAAGCCTACCAGACACTGTTTATTCTGACAACGCGACAACATTCCACACAGCTAACACAGAATTAGCAGAGCTGTTCCATACGATCCAGCACACTGTAGTTCAGCACTACTGTGCCCACCACGGTATCACTTGGAAGTTCATACCACCACGTGCGGCTTGGTGGGGAGGTTGGTGGGAACGAATGATTGGCTCAGTAAAGTGCTGCTTGAGGAAGGTACTTGGTCGGTCTCAAGTTGATGAAGAAAGCCTGAACACCATTTTGATTTCAATAGAAGCCGCAATAAACTCGAGAACCATCAGCCAAGGAGAGAGTGACATGGCGTTGACACCAGCTCACTTCATAAATGATGAACTAGTCACTATTCCATATGGGCCAGAACCAGCAGTTACGAAAAATCTGGCCAAGGAGTTCCGACACAGACAGAAATTTTATGAAGACCTTTGGCGAAGATGGAAAAACGAATACCTGTTGCTACTAAGAAACCACTATGAAGTGAAAGGCTATCCATCAAGAAGAGAACCCAGAGTAGGAGAGGTTGTTCAGGAGCATATGAAACCCCGACACATGTGGAAGAGAGCAGTGGTGGAAGAAGTGCGGCCTTGCAGAGACAAGATCAGGTGCATCATTCTCCGGCAGCCCGATGGAATGAAGATCTGTCGACCAGTTCAGCTGGTCATTCCCCTGGAGATAGACCAGGGTGGGGAGGATGTTGACCAGGGTGGGGAGGATGTTGCAGGTTGAGAACGATTGAGAATGAACATTTACGCCATCTACTGACGGCTTTGTAACTAGTGGTGACGGTGCTGCCCTCAGCAGGAAGTGATGTAATTTATTTCAGACTGTTTTCACTACTGTGAGATGGAGGTATCGAAATAAAGCTGTTTGTGTGAAGTTCACTGTGTTCAATTCTCTTAATACTAGTGTGTAGCAACAGCTGGAACCAAATATCTTACGCTCCACAACTACTCACGCTAGCCACAGGACGACGCTACTCCTGTGCTCACACCCTGCTCGACGTTACTATCTTTCGCATGGACTGATGTTTTTATATATTGTTTATTTTTCATATTTCCATTCAACTTCGTCCTGTTTTTTCGACTGGTATGTGTTCAGTTTTCAAGGCCTATCCACTGCGCCAACTTATAATTAAATCTCACGGGGGTGCGATGGGAAGGTTCCCTTGTTACCAGCGGAGGTCCATTGTTCAAATGTATGTATATCTATCGGACCCAACTGCTACGTCATTAGTCCGTAGCTTACAAACTACTTTGACTAAGGTAAACTAACTTAAGGACAACACAAACACCCATGCCCGAGAGAGGACTCCAACCTCCGACGGCGCACGTCCGCGCGCGCCGCAGCGTCCCAGTGCACACGGCTCATCCGCCGCGGCATGTAAGAGATGTATTCGTACGTGTGTTGTTGTTGTTGTTGTTGTCTTCAGTCCGCAGACTGGTCTGATGCAGCTCTCCAACCTACTCTATCCTGAGCAAGCGTCTTCATCTCCTCATAAGAACGGCAACCTACATCCATTTGAATCTGCTTACTGTATCCATCTCTGGGCCTTCCTCTGGGATTTTTACCCCACACGCTAAATTCACGATTCCTTCATGTCTAAGAAGGTGTCCAACATATCGATCCCTTCTTTTAGTCAAGCTACGCCACAAATGCCTTTTCTTCCCAATTCTGTTCAGTACCTCATCAGTTACGCGATCCACCCACCTAATCTTCACCATTCTTCTGTAACACTACATTTCAAAAGCCTATATCCTCTTCCTGTCCGCATTGTTTATCGTCCAAGTTTCACTCCCATACAAGGCAACACTCCACACCAATGTCTACTGAAAGGACTTGTTTACGCTTAAAGTAATATTCGATGTTAAATTTCTCTTTTTCAAAAACGCTTTTCTTCCCATTACCATTCTGCATTTTATATCCTCTGTACTGCAACCATCATATTTTATTGCCGACGTAAAAAAACTCATCTGCCACCTTTAGTGTTTCGTTGCCTAATTTAATTCCTTCAGCATCGCCTCATTTTCTTACAGTGCACTTCATTGCCCTTGTTTTGCTCTTGTTAATGTTCATGTTATATTTATCTTTCAACACCCTGTCCATTACATTCAACTGCTCTTCCAGGTCTTTTGCTGTCTCTGACAGAATTAAAATGTCATCGGCAAAACGCAAGGTTTTCATTTTTTCACCCTGAACTTTAATTTCTTCTCCAAATTTCTCCTTGCTTTCCTTCATAGCTTTTATTTATTTATTATTTAACATGCCCCATTACATAGTAATATTACATGTTTGATGGTTAGATTCAGGCGGTTACATCAAATATTTTTGCAAACACAAGTACAGTATATACGTTTACAAGGTTTACAAAGGAACAAACAATTTTATACATCAGGAAATCTTATTGAATTACAAAAATTGTGAAAGTGTGTAGTGACTTATGTACTAAGTCATATTTACTGACGGGCCATCCTCCTCCTCGTGCGATTGATGAGCGGTTTTCGCAGAATGTATTGATAGTCAGGGGCTCGTGTTTTTAGCCAATAAACAGAATGAATATTACTTAGTGTATTTCTTATGCAAACAAACGGTTTTTTTAATGGAACAATGGTTGTTTCTATCGTGCACTGGAATTTTTGACATGATACTGCGAGAGGAATTTGACAGCGCTGAATGATTTGAGCCGAAACAAGGCCCATGGAGTTGATATTTCTTCTGAACTACTGATATCGTTACGAGAGCAAGTCATGAAAAAATTGTTCCACCTGCTATGCAAGATGTATGAGACGAGGTACATAACCTGCGACTTCAAGAAGAATATTGTGATTCCTATTCCAAAGAATAGAAAATAGACAAATGTGAAAATTACAGAACTATCAGTTTAATATGACATGGTTGCAAAATACTAACAGGAATTTAGGAGAAGTGTAGGAACACGGGAGGCAATACATTACGACTTATCTTAGAAGATAAGCTAAAGATGGGAAAAACTTACGTTTTTGGCGTTTGTAGATTTGGAGAAAGTTTTAACACTGTCGACTGGAATACACTCTTCCAAATTCTGAAGGTAGCAGGGGTAAAATATAGGGAGCGAAGAGTTATATTCAACCTATACAAAAACCAGACGGCGGTTATTAGAGTCTAAGGGCAAGAAAGGGACGCAGAGGTTGGGAAAGGAGTAAGACAGGGATGTAGCCTTTCCCCAATGTTGTTCAATCTGTACATCGAGTAGGCAGTGAAGGAATGGAAGGAGAAATTTGGAGGGGGGCATGAAAGTCCAGGGAGAAGAAATAAAAACATTGCGGTTTACCGATGACATAGTAATTGTCAGAGACCTGGAAGAGCAATTAAACGGAATGGACAGTGTCTTGAAAGGAAGATATAAAATGAACATTAACAAGAGTAAAACGAAGGCAATGGAATGTAATGTCAGAAAATCAGGCGATACTGAAGGAATTACATTAGGTAACGAGACAATAAAAGTAGGAGATGAATTTTGTTATTAGGGTAGCAAGATAACTTCTGATGGCCGAAGTAGAGAAGATATAAAATGCAGAATGGCTATGGGGAGAAAAGCGTTTCTGAAGAAGCGAAACTTGTCAACATCCACTATTAATTTAAATGTTAGGAAGTCCTTTCTGAAAGAATTTGTCTTGAGTGAAGCATTGTATGGCAGTGAAACGTGGACGATAAGAAGTTCAGACAAAAAGATGATAGAAGCTTTTGAAATGTGGTGCTAGAGACGAATGATGAAGATTAGATGGGCAGATCACGTGACTAATCAGGAGGTGCTTAGGGGAGAAAAGGGGTTTCTGGCATATCCTGACTAAGAGAAGGGATAGATTGGTAGGACACATTCTGAGACATCAAGCAATTGTCAACTAAGCATTAGAAGAGGTAAAAATCGTAGAGGGAGACGCAGGGGCGAATACAGTAAGCAGATTCACAAGGATGTAGGTTGCCGAACGTATTCTCAGCTGAAGAGACAGGACAAGGTAGCTTGGAGAGCTGCATCAAACCAGTCTGCGGACTGAAGACCACAGCCGGCCGCGGTGGCCAAGCGGTCTGCGGCGCGCCAGTCACGGTCTTCACGGTCTGCACGGCCACTACGGTCGGGGGTTCGAATCCCCCCTCGGGCATGGATATTTGTGCCGTCCTAGTTCGTAAGTAGTTCATAAGTAGAGTTCATAAGTAGTTTGTAAGTTTAGGGACTGATGACCCCGTAGTTAAGCCCCATAAGCTCTACAAACATTTGAACATTTTGAAGACCACAACAACAGCATTTTGCATGTAGGTGTGATAAGTTATTCCATCCCTAACGTCATTATAATGATGCTACGTTTTGTTTATGCCTTCGTTTGAATACTTACGTTAAAATGTGAGACTTTTACAAGAAAAAACGTAGCTCCCACATTTACTAGAAAAATGCAGTTGCAAATCATGTTATTTATTTAAGATATTGATTTATTTTACAAACAGCTAGCCTTTCTTTGCAATTTAGCGTCACGTTTTCGCATTCTTTAATACGGCATAATATAACATTTAGCAGCATGCAAACCGGTCTTGTGTTCCGTGCGCGACGGTTCTGCCATCTAAGCGGCGACTCCGCAGAGTATTCCTTCGGAAGTTCCCGCTCAGGCGACAGAGCGGCGTGATAGGGCCAGCAGGCCATCAGGCGGGAAAGAATGGCCCGCGGACCAATTTTGTGCCCACCCCTGAACTAAGCAGTTAAGTCCCACAGATTTACAAACATTTGAACATTTTTATGATCCGGTCCAGCTCGGGAATTTGACTAGCCGAAACCTAACGTCAAATGGCGAAGGCTACACAGAGGCTAATTTTGGAATATCAGAGTTTTGATTTTCGTTGATGCATTTAGCAAGTAGTCTACAATCGCTGTACAAACGATGTCCTCATTTCAGATTTCTGTATAGGCTTGCTGAACCTCATTGTGTCGGACAATGAACAACTGCCTGCGTCGAGTGAATTCAACATGCCCGCAATGCCAACAGCATTCCGTTCCATCCCCAGTCAAACGGAAGAGCAGAAACTTTACTCTGAACATCCAAGCAGCAAATGAACACACTTCGTGCTTCCAAAACTGGTGGGGTATCTTGACAAAACTACCGTTCCCAAACTAGAGACGGCAAATCACCCACAGAATATCTCCATGGCCGCCGCAATAAAACTATTCACTTGTTGCAACCACGACGGTGGTTGGCTAAGTACCCTAAGATTACCAAGTTTAATGTTAATGATTGTTTTCCTTGAGAAGGCACAGCGAGCGAGGCGGAGCCGTAGTAACAAAAAGGACTCGCATTCCGGAGGACGGCGGTTCAAACCCGCATCTGGCCATTCTAATTTGTGTTTCCCGTGATTTGCCTAAATCACTCCACGCAAATGCTGGGATGGTTTATTTGGAAAGCCGGGGCCGATTTCCTTCATCATCCGTGACAAAAACAGAGTGGGTGCTCCGTCTCTAATGACCACACTGTCGACAGGATGTTGAACTTTAATATTCCTTCAGAGTGCAGGCGTTGGGAACGTAGAAGCATTACTGTAACCTGGGTAGCTCATTCTTTCTTGTATGTCTCTTCGGTGCAAGGGCCATTATTTCCTGGCATTCTCAAGCCGTATACTGGGAGTACGGGCAGCGATGTTTCATCGGCCGAAGTCCCGGCTGCTGCCTCCTCGATGACACCTGTGGCCAAACCACCTTCACTCCCAACCCGCCGGCGCTTCACCCACTACAATAGAGCACTGTATAGTACAAGCAGAACAATCCGCCATTTTGAATCCCACGTTGAAGGCACTCATTTAAACACTTACGCTGTTTAATATCCTCTGAAGGCCATTAAATATTACAGGATAGTAAATTTATTTCCTTACATTTGACTGTAAGAGGCAAGCAACCCTACGTTAGTGATTAGATTGATATTTAAAGGTATGATACATTCACTTACATTCTAAAGTAAGGCATATGATGCCGTTCTAAACATTTGCCACATACGGTGTAAATACTTTACAATTATCGTATTTTCTGGATTATAAATGGTTGTCGACATACATTTACGGTACTAACAGTTGCGTTCGAAAACAGTTACGGAATCATGTTAAATTGCGATATCGTACTTTCCGTATTCCACCCCCCCCCCCCTCCAATGCCTCGCATATTTTCACACACCATATTTCAGAGAAGATTTTAAGTTAAAGTTAGATAACAACTACATAAAGACTCTCTCGTAGCATGCACTTTGACATAAAGTGAATGTTGCATGCTAATTTTGAATGTAATGTCTTTCATGTACGACTTCTTTTCTGTTCGCATTCTTTGTTTTTAGACATCCTGTTCACAGCATGACATAGGCCAACATATTTCCGTGTCGAGAGTCACATTTAAATTAAACACTGAACTAATGCGAAATAATATAATTTAAAAAAACCACTAGCTGGGTAAAGCCCGTAAGATGCTAGCAGATGTCATGCAGTTCCCTGGCTTAGTACCGGTAGATGACACTAGAGGCGCTTCTGAGTGTAGCGCGGAGGGGAGGCTGAGGGGAGAGCTCTTGCCGCCTGCCACGAGGCCACGGCTGTGTCCGGCGTGCCAGCGTTTGAGGGGAGGTGGTGGTGGTGGTGGTGGTGGTGGTGGGGGCAGCCGCTACCTGCCGCCTGCTCTGGCCAGTTTAAAGGGCTGCTTCTGACCGCAGTGCCATCTTACAGAACTGCTTCAAAACCCCCCGCACCCCTGAGCGTAGGACCGGGCCCTTACGGAGGTTTCCCGTCTGTATATATTTGTCTGTGGTATCGTCTACGAGGGCCACGCGGCAAGAAGAAAGGTGTCTCTCCAAGTAGGTCGGTGTCCGCCAGAGTCCCCTCTTATCAGCCGAGAGCGTCCGTTTCATGCCTCCCTGAACATCCCTCGCCACTACCAGCCCCAGAGGCTCCTGGCAAGAAATTGCTCGATGGAAGGATCTTCATTTCTACAACAATCTTTAAAGCCCTACAGAAATTCCGAGTCTAGCCTTCGTAGGCCGTAGAATGTACTTGTTAGTAGCCAAAGCCTGTTGTCATCTGATTGCAATAATAGTTCTCTGCTTGAGACATCGTTTGTTACACCACCTACAAGGCCATACGAACAGGACGCAGAACACAATAGACGAATCAGATAGTGACAACTGGAACAAACATCGATAGTGATAACTCTGAGTCAGCACTGTTTTAAAGTGACAATACTGCATTAGTTTGTTGTTTGTGTTAGCTAGGGCGGAAATATTTGGATCGGTGTATAAGGACATGGAACTGCAAGAGAACTAAATTTGCGTTTATCAAATAAGTTGAGCATTCTTTCAAAATACGAGGCGCGTCCAGAAAGTAAGTTCCTTTTCAGTTTATCTCCGCTGCAGCGCTGCGATTGCAGTTCCGCACATGCGCTGTAGACGATGTGTATCAAGGAGATCTCTGTCAATTACGTACGCTTTGTTGTACTTGTTTGAAATGTCGGCGTTGATTGAAAATCCCGCCGCCTGTGAAATCAGGTCGGTGATTCTGTTTCTGACTACGAGGAAAGTGAAACCAAATGAAATTTATCCGCAAATTTGCGATGTTTACGGACCAAATGCGATGAGTGATTCGATGGTGAGAAGATGGGTCCGACAGTTCAATGGCGGGCGTAGTGATGCGCACGATGAAGAATGAAGTGGGCGTCCACCTTTGGCTACAGAAGAACTGGTTCACGCGATTGATGACAAGATCCGGGAAAACCGTAGGTTTACAATTAGTGCTCTCGATATGGACTTCCCCCAAATTTCACTGTTTCCAACTGGTTGAAGACACAGGCGGTATATTTCTATGAAGAAGGTATACAAAACCTGGTGCTACGCTATGACAAATAACTGCAAAATTTCGGCCGTTATATTGAAAAGTAGTTAAAGAGTTATAGAATTTTGCGCAATAAAAATTTCTTCTGTATCTACGTACAATTTCATTTTATTACCAAACGGAACTTACTTCCTGGACGCGCCTCGTAGTCTCTCTCTCTCTCTCTCTCTCTCTCTCTCTCTCTCTCTCTCTCTCTCTCTCTCTCTCTCTGTGTGTGTGTGTGTGTGTGTGTGTGTCAGAAAAGAGTTCTCGAGCGCCTTACCTTTTAGACACAGACAGTAGTAATCAGAAAGTGATGTTTCAATCCCACTTGCACAACTGCTTCTTACCTGAAAAAAAAAAAAAAAGAAAAATCGCATTAGCTTCGTTGTAAAATTTTGACAATATTCTGTTTTACTTGTTACATATATTTACTGCATTATTCACATTACACATGCTGTAAATTTTAATGGTAGTTCATGTCACACAATTGGAAAAACACACTGCACGTGGTAAACAGACATCGTGACATGTCATCCCGAATCATTAGCATCAGTGACGCAAGTGATTGCAATTATTACGGGCACAGTAGAACTGATAATTCGCTGTTTACAACCTGCATGCAACCTATGTTTTAAAGAAAACTCGCATATAAACTGAACCGACTAATAATTTAAGGGCTTTAACAAGTGAACCTACTTTAGAAGGTGATCTTACGTAACAACTTTTCGATAAACACGAATTATAATTTCATGTTGATGTGTTTTACCACTACCGTGAGAGAATCTTTAGAAAGGATGTATAGAAATGATTCTGGTGTCATCGATCAAACACGAAGCGTCTCTCTTAATAATGTTTCAAATGTTTGTATAGTCAATGGGACTTAACTACGGGGTCATCAGTCCCTAAACTTACAAACTACTTATGAACTACTTACGAACTAGGACGGCACAAATATCCATGCCCGAGGGGGGGATTCGAACCCCCGACCGTAGTGGCCGTGCAGACCGTGATTGGAGCGCCTTAGTCCCCTCGGCCACCGTGGCGGCTCTCTTTTAATAACGAAATGGATGGATATCAGCTAAACTTACAAACTACTTATGAACTACTTACGAACTAGGACGGCACAAATATCCATGCCCGAGGGGGGATTCGAACCCCCGACCGTAGTGGCCGTGCAGACCGTGATTGGAGCGCCTTAGTCCCCTCGGCCACCGTGGCGGCTCTCTTTTAATAACGAAATGGATGGATATCAGCGTATCACACATTCCCCACCTCCATACAACAGTTCGCGAAATGTTGCATATACAGAGAGAGGCGTCAGACTGAGTTATCGAAGAAAATTTCCTCCATGGCATAAAATTGAACCGGCCAAGAAGGAAAGGGTCTGACGTGTGGGTCACCGATTTAGATCACATTTTGTATGGACGTTCTGTATTGAAGACACGTGTTTCGACTTTTTGCTTGAAAAAATGAAGGTCAAAGTCGATGACGGAAAATAGCATTGTCAATGGTATATATCGTAAGATAGTCCAAAAATAAGCAATATAAGGGGTCAAATGTTAATGACGTTCGAGTAATTAAGGTTTTTGTGTTACCATGCTATAGCTTGGGTACTCGTAAACGTGAGCTACTTAACGAGCGCCGTCTACGGCTTGTACTGTCGAAACCGTCGATCCACGTTCGATCCTCCATCATGGCAATTTTTGTTAGAATTTCTGATGTATTTGATAATATTCTTATAATACCTTTTCTTCCCTATTTTGAAGTAGAACATCGGGAAGTGTGATTAATATTCAATTAAGCCTATTATCTGTTTACAGCTTTTTTATTTGAGATAGAGTCCAATAAGAAATAAGCGAAATAAACTTCTGAAGTACATTATTACGTAATTACAATTATGGGTCGTCTGCCGCGGCGGAGCGCATTAAGGCGCTATGCTCCGATGCGCGAGACCGTTCCCAGTCGGCGGTTCGAATCCATCTTCGGACATGGAAGTCTGTGTAGTCTTTAGTATAAGGTAGTTCATAAGTTGTTTGTAAGTTTAGGGACTGATGACCCCGCAGTTTTTACAAACATTTGAACACTCGCGACACACACTCCACTATTTCTCGATAATACAGAAAGAGCTGCCTCCTTTCTCTGAACTATTTTAACGTTCTCCAACAGTCCTGTCCGGTCAAGGATCACACGCCGCACCACACAACACCACTCAAAAGGGAAACTTCCCCTAGCACTACCACGCCTCTCCCCCCCCCCCCCCATGCGCACTTGGCGGCTATACGAAAACTAATCATCCGAATTTATGAGAACTATTCCATTTGTGGCTCCAGATCCAAAGGGGTCATAATATCGAAACACACGCTGCCATATTTACTGAAGTTTTCATCTTCGAAGAAAACTAACTTCAGGTAATAGATGACGGACAAGTCAGTGATGAGTATTTTGTTGCGTATTACCCAAGGTGATACTCAGTACGTACAGTACGTAGTCTTTACAAAAAAATATCCTTCAAGTTTGGAATTGGCCTGTATTTTTTCCCTCTCTCTTTTGTCTGATTTCAATTCATTTTCCCTGTGGTAGTAAACTCGTGTAAATGCATGAGAAGAGCATGCCTCAGGAACTGTACATAAACTACAAATCTGAACGAAAATTTGTTCAAATTGCTAATTTACATGCCACGCCAAACGTTGCGCGTCTTTCCACCAATTATTTAATATATGAAAAATTAATGTTTGTGTGTTCGTATTTGATACACGGCCATACCGTACATCCGACTGCGATAAAACGTTGTCAACTCATTGCTTGCACTGGCACGAAGTTTACAGGCATATTAAAATTAACTTCGTATGGTGCATGGCGGTGAGTGCTTTACAGTTAGTTAATTCGTTTCTTACGTCTTCGCGCTAAATTGGCTGGACGGATGTAAATGAAATTTGGTACAGAGGTAGCTTATACCCCGATTACCTTTCGTAAGCCACCGTATGATGCGTAGCGGAGAGTACATTACAATGTGTTAATATGTTTTTCTTCACGCTAAAACTGCTGGACGGATATGAATGACATTTGGGATGCAGACGCTGAATTAATACATGGGTTACCTTTCATAATACTCAATAGATGCATGACGGAGGGGGGGAGATGAAAATGAGAGGGGGGAGATGAAAATGAGTGGGGGAGATGACAGACGGGTGAAAGGAGATTAATTGCGGGAGAGGGGTAGAGAGAGATGCCGATACAGTGAGAAGTGGGGGAGGAGCTGGACTATTGAGAGTCTGGGATAAATAGATACCCGGGCCTGTGGGCTCCCGCCTTTCTTTGCTGTTTATACCAGCCAGACTTCTTATTGTTTTATTTCTCAACTAAGAAGGTAGTCTTTTAAAGCAAAGAGGAGAGGTAAACTTACCGAACGCCGTAAAGCACAACACGGTGGTAATATTAAAACCGAAACAAATGAATATTCAGAACACTTCTTACGGTACACAAGCAAGTATGAGTCAAGATTTCAGCCAATTATGAGTTGCAGACGGCAGCAAGCGGCGCGGAAGAGGATGGTCATACTTTTCCTTTGTACCACCGCCTCTAGCTTCCATACAGGTCTCGATTGTGCAAGGCAAGTATCTTCAGGTACGCTGTTATCAGCTAAAACTACTCACAGAAGATCAGATTCCGTAAAGTCTCCGTATTGTGGATAAGGTTATTGACGAGTTTCAGCCATTATTATTGTGCTGTCAGCTTACCACTAACAAGCTGGCACCACACCATGAACTCATGCTCGGCGGGTCAGCCCATTCAATCGCTATCAGGTGTTGTACCACGATAAACACGCGACTGTAAATAAAAAGAGTATTCTCTAGCCTAATTTGGACCTTCTCGTACGGAGGTCGCAGCATAGCTGAGAACCAGCTAAGTATTCCTACGCCGGCTAGCGATTGGCCAGCGTCCGCCTTTTAGGGACCAGCCAGGTGACTCGCCAGTCAGTCTCGCATCCACCAAGGAAACGATAGCCTCGTGGAAGACTCTGAAGAAGCAGCAGCTCGCTACCGAAGTAGTCACCGAAGAGCGTTCGACGCGGTACCGAGAAACCACGCCGGCTGCTCCCACAGACTTCTGGGATCACCTTCGAAGTAGCGACCGTTGTAAATAGTGTAGTAATACAATAATTATAAACAGCCACAGAAATTTGCTCCGGATGATTTACAAAGTCTGTCGTGGTGCACCTGGTGCAGAGTGTCAAAAGCAGTAACGTATGCGTTCATCTTCACGGTTACTTGAATGAGGGCACCGCACTCAAGGCATATAACAAAATTTGAAAATACCACACCGAAAACATCGCACCAGCATGTTAAGCTCTTCACTGGCCATAGCTTGCATCATTTCGATATGAGGATGAATCGCGACTCTGACACACCGCTCCTGTCCAGTTTCTTCGTCGTTTCTTACAGCTTTTTGTGCGGCCGTGAGAAGTAACTGCATCTGAGGTACTCTGCTACGAACATATACAAAATATACTTCCCTACTCAACAGTGGATCGGAAATTGGTTGCGATGGACTTGGACTTACCAAAAACACCGATGATCAATATTTTACGATCACCGTTTTCACGCCACGTTTAAGGCTGAGGCTGAGAGTAGCATACAATTCCTATCAGCACGGAGGACAGGCCGCGTTGATACGCCTTCAAATCTGATAACTGCATTCGCGGCATGCGTCCAAACACGATAACGTCATTCTGACATTGCCACGTCTAAACGTCGAACCATCCTACCACGCTGAATCCATACAACCGACTGGCAGCGGCGGAGGTTCACGTAATTGCTTGGTACCAGCCGTGAAACATGTAAAGCTTCACATGCTCTTAAGGCAGGTGACAAATATTTTATACAGGTGCCTAGTGATGAGCTCGCATCTTCGGGTATAATTGGTTTAGGGCTCCAATAATCCCACAGCTTTATACTGAGAGCTCCCTGTAACTGCTGACTTGGAAGTTCGTAACAGCGCTCGGATTTCAACTTTGTAACAAGCTCGCAGTAGGTGACTACAACAAAGCTACTATTTTGTGGCCACATAAATCCCTACACTGGACTCTTCAGCGACTCATCTCTATTCCTTCAGATATTCGACAGTTGTTTTCCCCGTGTCAATTAATACAGCGAAATTTTAAATGGAAAATGAGCTGCCCCAGCAATTGGAATGCCACACACAGAAAAATTTCTACGAAGATCTATAGAAATATTTTCGAACGATGTCCGAGACTGTGCAACCCTTGCTGCAGATCGCGTATACTTCCAACTGTGATGAATTTTACCTGTTTATTGAAGAAAAAAAACGCAAAAACATGTCTTCGTTAGGATTTCAGTGAATACGTGATCCACTTGTCTCAACGGTTCTCGAGCAAGTAAGTCCAGGAAAATGTGAAGGTCTGTGAGCACCTATTGCTTAGTACTTTGCTCGACCCGTAGTAGATATCTCATCACAAGGAACACAAAACTCACACTTAAACACACGTCATGCTTCAATCACATTAGAATTAACAATCTTTCATTTACAGTTTTAAAACAATTTACAAAATTGTGACAGTCCCCATTGAGACTGTAGAATTAAACGTAGCTTTTTAGGTTTCAGATAGGAACCCTAACACTTCGGGCATGTATTCGACTGGACAAGCTCTCACTCTGACGTCAAGACACTCAGAACCCAATACGTCACAAATCAGCACTTCACTCAAAATTTTGATCAATTCGTGACACGCAGAAAAAGAGCTGATTTTCAAAAGGACTAAGGAAAGAGAAGAGTGTGACCTTGTCCAGGTAACTTTCTTTGTGCCTAGTCGGAAACAAAGTTTTTGACAACTCCATAGGAATATACTTTTTGTCTCCGTACAAGGCAACATTGCAATCGTTTGTATTTAAATCTGTGGCAGTGTTGTTTGGAGTAAGGAGCGCTTGTTAAATTAGAGGTAAGACCTTTCCTACTTTAAAGCTGAAGGCCATGCAAGCTCGCACTCTCATCAGTCTGCTCTCCGAAAACAATGGCGTCATCAGTGGAAAAAAGGACAACCAACGCCGGAAGTAGAACGACAAGGAACTCATCTACGGAATGAATCCGCTTTTTGAAAAATAAAAAAAGCTAAAAGAAAAAGTAATTCGCGCTTTGTCAGTTGCAGCGCCAGCTGGCGGCAGACACCGTTGTCGCTACCAGCCGCGTTTCAATGTACTAAGTGTTTCATTTAGCCCACATTTCGCAAGCGTGACTTCTAACCATATACTTAACTGCGAAATTTCACTTCCACTGCTATTACATTTCTTTCACTATCTTAAGGTTCTCACGGATAATCAGGAATTGTTAGAGAGTGTGTCAACGCAGAAATGTAATCTAGCACTGCTAACTGAAACTACCATCACCCCACAGGTTGCTTTGAACATCACTATACTTTCCTCGCACACTTTCTACGGGTGTACAGTGCCAGCTACAGTTTAACGCAGACTCCAAACCATGATGCAGTCCCATTTTACTCGCATTTAGAAAGGTCTGCCGGCAGACCACAATAACTTCACCACACAATATCAACGGTGATGCTGCTGATTAGTTCTGCTAAAGCAGAATTGCTTTACACAGCTTTACGAAATTCATTCACTAGAGAAGACGAAGCAAATACTCCGGAATTCCTATTAAGAACAGCTTCCACCATGCGTAATTCAGAAGTAAATATCCCTGTAGTATTAAAGCAACTTAAATCACTTAACAAAAGCAAATCTCCCGTTCCTAACTCTATACCAATTAGGTTCTTTTCAGAGTATTCTGATGTAATAGCCCCATAACTAGCTATCATACACGACCGCTCGCTTAGAGAACGTTGCGTACCCAAAGAGTGGAAAGTTGCACAGGTCACTCCCATATTCAACAAAGGCAGCAGGAGTGATCCGAAAAATTACAGGTATGTGTCATTGACGTCGGTTTGCAACAGGATGTTACAACATATACTTTCCTAAAATATTATGAACTACCTCGAAGAGAATGACCTATTGTCCTATAGCACCACGGATTTACAAAGTACTGTTCTTGTGAAACACAGCTAGCTCTTTACTCACATGGTGGGATGCTATTGATAAGGGATGTCAAAAAGATCCAGTATGTATAGATTTCCGAAAGGCTTTCGGCACTGTACCTCACACGTTTCTTGTAATCAAATTGCGTGCTTATGGAATATCGCCACAGCTGTACGACTGCATTCGTGATTTTCTGTCAGTACGTTGTAATTGACGATAAGTCATCGAGTAGAACAGAAGTGTTATAAGGGCCTCTACTTTTCCTTATTTCTATCAACGATTTGGGAGACAATCTGAGTAGTTATCTTAGACTATTCGCGGATGCTGCTGTCATAGGTGCGATTAGTAAAGTCACCGGAAGGTCACAAGCAACTGCAAAATGACTTAGATATCTGCATGGTGAAAAAATTGGCAATTGACCCTTAATAATGGGAAGTGTGAGGTCATCTATATGACCACGAAAAGAAATCCGTTAAACTTTAGTTACACGATAAATCAGTCAAACTACCGGTTGTAAATTCAACTAAATACCTTGGGAGTAAAAATTACGAACTTAAATTGGAAAGAACGCATAGAAAATATTGTAGGGAAAGCGAACCAAACTACGTTTCATTGTCAGGACACTTAGAAGATGCAACAGTTCTACTAAAGAAACCGTCTACACTACACTTGTGCGTCCTAGTTTGGAACATTGCTGTGCATTTTGAGATCCACACCAGGTAGGTCTGCGGGACGATTTAGAAAAAAATTCAGAGAAGGGCAGCTCGTTTTTTATTATCGCGATATAGGGGAGAGAGTGTAACGGAAATGATGCACGAGTTGGGGTTGAAATCATTAAAACAAAGGCGTTATTTGTTGCGGCGAGTTCTATTTGCGAAATTCCTTTCACAACTTTCTCTTCAGAATGTGAACATGTATTGTTAGCTTCCACCTACATAGGGAGACATGACCATCATAATAAAATAAGAGAAATCACATCGAAAACGATGATTTAGGTGTTCATTTTCCAGCGAGCTATTAGAGTGTGGAGCTACAGAGAAATATCATAAGTGGTTCGATTGACCCTGTGCCATGTACTTCAATATGATCTGCCGAGTATCTATGTAGATGTAGGTAAGGTAAGCTATGAACGACTAAGTAAAGAAGCGATACACGACAGAAAAAAAAAATCTATTACACGTACTGACGAATGAACTCCCAAACCTTTGAATTTTAGTCTGATGCTTATCCATATTTTAGCATTGTGTTCTAAAGAATATCACTCAATTATTCATCTAGATAACAACTACGAAAACGTGAGCCAAGGAAGAATATTAAGGCGACTGCAGCATGGAAGAAGCCTACGTTGCGAAGCCAATATAATCTGAGCATATCGTGCCAGCTTCTATAGTGGATGAACAGAGTAGCGCATTTTACCTACATATCAAGTACTGACGCGCTGAGACTTATCTTTCACTTACATGATCCATGTTCGTTAACACTTTTTGTGGCGTTGCTCGATTTTCGGACCACTGGCTTCAGTAGTCGACACAGCAAAGTTGCTGCCCACGACGTAACTCAGGGCGAAAGTGAAAGGTTATCTAGTTTATTCACGGAAATGCACACCTTCATTCATGAGATGTGAAGATGAAGTGAGTGAACGAGTGAGTGAGTGTGTGTGTGTGTGTGTGTGTGTATGTGTGTGTGTGTGTCCGTTGGTTTAAGTAGTTTGTAAGCTACGGACTGATGACCACTCAGTTTGGTTCGATAGATTTACAGACATTTCAACATTTCAATTTCATGCCCGAGGGGGGACTCGAACCCCCGACGGCGCAAGGCTAATCCGCCGCGGCTATTGCAATGTAATCGGTAAATTTCAATCAGTGGATATGAATACCATTAATTTGGGTTCCAGTTATCTTTCTTGCCGATTCGTCGTGCCGTCCCCTATTTATTTAGTACTTACGATAGTCAAGCAGGTCGTTAGGCCCGAAAATTCAAGTTACCTTCCAAAAGCGCGTGCGCTCGGAATTAATATTTTGTGTGGCTTCAACAGTAGCAACTACGTGTGCGGCTGTGCACGCAAAAGATTGCTGCAAACTTTCTCATTCTGCTGGGTAAAACCCAGCCGTATATATCTGCTACGTTACATGAATCTGTCCCCTATGTTATTAAAGGGATCGACTGTCAACAAAGCTCATTAGTCACCTCAATGACACCATGCAGGTTATTTCAAAACATGGGAAAAATAAAGGCAGGAACGTTATCATGCTTCCGATCTCATTGTGCTGCGACTCATGATGAATTGAAAAATAACACTTTTATTATTAACTTAGTTTGTAAGCAATTCAACGTCTGCATATTCATTAACTTTTAATCATGTTTTATTGCTGCATTAAGCTGACATGTCGCATATCGTTGTTAGATGTAGCCGTGAGCAATTTCAAAACAAATAACTTAGATTTTCCCCAAGCTCATGTTAGCTCTCGGCACAAATGTATAATTTTCACAGGTGCCTATAAAATCGTGACAATCCCGTAATTTATTATATGTCGAACATTTGTTCTAAACCAGCATTTCCCCTGGCGAGCGCCCGCTCAGTGTGCGGTCAGAGCAGTTATCCGTCTCTACTGCTTAATAAACCTGTAGCGTCGCAGCTCTTTCAGTCGATGCTAAGAATACAGAGTCAGCCGAGAAGCGACCACGTTCTAGTGCAAATAGCGTGCAACAATAATCCTAGAGGGTAAAGAGTTGCTTTTTAGTAAGCGCTAAACGTTTAGCATGCGGATGTTCTGTTACACCGACACTATAATTCAAAACATTGTGACGCGTATAACAGTATTCTGGGAGACGAGCATTCGCAACTAATTGCAAATCATCCGTCGAGAATGCTGTTAACTTTTATTTCCACGGACTTTATTATAGTAAGATTACTATAGACATTGAAGTTATATTCACTTGACTATTTCATTTCTAGCAATCTGAAGCTACAAGCTGCAGTTAGTGCGAGCCTAAAACTTCTCACCTTAAATGCTTCGGGAACTCCGGTCATCCTCCACTGGGGATGTTTACGGAAAAAATGCCTGGGCACTGGTAGAGAATCCGTGTGTCTTCTAAGTAAACAGCAATTTAATGCAATCGATATGCCTCGACGTACAACTGCACGCCTTCTAGTATACCTCGCTGCAGATGTTTAACGATAACTAACGTTCGAAGAGCAACGATTCACTGCATATTCTGTGTGCCTTCATGAAAGGACCAACGTTATTATTTGAGCTCTATTCCCAGTCTGAGAATTAGATATACATGACAATATTACAGAAGAGCTGCTGCATTAAAAATCTGTGAGAGGTACATTTCATGCTGTTGGGAGTATTTGATTTTTACTAAGGTGATTTCCTGTGTCCCTGACGGTGCCCATAACATGGTCGGCTGGGAGAGGGATTTGCTCGACTTTTAAAACATCAGTACACCTCAGGACAGATACTTCACTCAATGCATCAAGTGATTCACGAAGACGCACTTTGCCGTAACTGTGCATTGGTTATGAACGTTATTGTTGTTAGAGCTGTAAATCTCAAAGAATTTTCAAAACTGAATCACAAAGAGTTGTCGTAATAATTACAATGGAATCTGCTTTTAATTGCATACTCTTTTTTCATCAGGCAAGAAGGTTAAGAAGCGGCAGAACCCTTTAAAGTTTCGGATATGAAAGGAAAACCTGTTCCTTTCTCCTTCTGCCCCCCTGACTGGTTTATGTAACTGTCATTTGTTACTGACATAACGAGTCAATGGAATAGTTTTGATGCTTATTTGCGGGGGAAAAGTCAGTTATATTTATAAAATTTTCACAATACAATGGTATTGAAGGTATAGAGTAATCAAATAAGGAATCTTAATTTTACGCACTTTCCCAATGTAACGAAATTCGAAGCTAGCATCAATAATGACAACCTTGAGCCACTCGTTCAGTTTCGAGATAATTAGATCAAGCATTCCTGGAAAGATTCAATGATTTGAGATCACGCGAGTCGGGTTTTTATATCATTATGTCACTATGTCTGGCTGACTTCAGAACTGTGTCCGCAGAGGTGCAATTAGAATCAGTATGTCTGCAATGTGACCGCCTTGTTTAAGTTGGTTGGTTGGTATGGGGGTTTTAGGGGGACTAGACTACTATGGCCATCAGTCCCCCCTTGTTTAAGTATAGAATGGCGAACGTATTATTCACTTTTTTTCTCGCTTTTCACGGGATATATTTCAACTACGTGCGGGAGCGGCATCTATAACAAGCATGTTGGTTCTACATACTTACATCGACTTTTCTCATACTTAAAGCTTTGCAAATCGAAATATCAATCACAAATGACAGTAAATAGAGGTCCATTGTTTGTATGCACACCATAGTAGTATCTGTCCTGAAATAGCCGCGCGTACTAATGGGAAATGTAAATAATACTGTTCATAAATGAAAAAATATATAACGACCAAATGTTTGCACAATGTGAACAGTTACGTAATTAGATTTAACCTGACACCACTGATCCGTACCATGCCCAATGATCGGTTACGTCGCAATGCCTTGGTCATGTGTACTTGCTGGTAAGCTATCAGCACTCACAGTAGACCTGCCGGCTGCTCTAGGGTATGGAAACGGACGCTCAGCTGACCACCTCTCATCTAGACAAATTAAGGGTAGTCCTAAGGCGTTTTCCATTTTTACTACACAATGTCAATTCGAATCACAATATTTTTGTTTCGGTTTTGTTTTAACACTCATTTCACTTTTTAATTTGCTGAATCTATTTGAAGAGGATTAACGTCCCGTCGACAACGTGACCGAGTTGAACAGTACCCACGCTCTAGCTCTAGCGCGTTTACCTATAAATGTGAGCTGGATGCCGAGGAAGGAGTTGGCAGTGTGGGGGAGGTTGCCATTAGGGCCGCGAGTGAATATTGCAGCGCGTCACCGCGCTCGTCCGTCCTCCTCCCCCCCCCCCCCCCCCACACACACACACGTTACAAGACAAGGGAAAGGTCAGCCCCATGCTGCACGATCAGGATCTCATATAGCAGTACAATAACCAAACCGCAATGTTGTTATCTACTACTACGTCATGGGCACGTTAGGCCACTCTTACTTTAGACCAGAAATCTTATACGTATCAGTATTTTCTCATGATGTATTGAACGAAAAACAGCTGGGGATAGAGTCTGTTGGTATCACTCGAGATGATAACAACAGTAATTGGATTTTCCATATTAACACTAACATAATACCCCAAAATATTGCTACTAATTGTTACAGTAATTACAAAACACAATTATGAGTACGTAACACTTACAAGAAATGCAAGTTCCATTAAGAACATTAGGGTTATTTTATTGATAATTTGTACGCTATAAAACATCCAATAATTTAATCAGGACGTGACGTATGAATAGCCTAACTGCTTAAAGCGATAGTGGCCTGAAGCAGGAAATCCGGGTTCGGCTCCTGGTGTAGCAAAAATTACCAACTTCACCACTGAATTTATTTTAATGCCCTGTAACAGTCGAGATGTTTGATTTTTTTCTAACTCCTAACCTTACATGCTACAGAAATTTTTTTTAAACTATCTGCAAATGGCACGGCCACTACGGTCGGGGGTTCGAATCCCCCCCTCGGCATGGATATTTGTGCCGTCCTTAGTATAAGATAGTAGATAAGTAGTTTGTAAGTTTAGGGACTGATGACCCCGTAGTTAAGTCCCATAAGCTTAACAAACCTTTTTTTTCTTCAGATGAATGTGTATGAAACTGTACATTTGAGAAGGCATAAATGTAAATGAGTTTTAGCTATGAAGCGTTCCTCCTCTCCATAAAATAACTTACAATTTGATTGGAGAGCAGCAAGACTAATAACGCGAAGATAATCCGTGGAGACCATAATCAGCAAAATATTTCATTTGTTGCTAAATAATTTTGTCTAACATCGCACGAAAAATGAGTGTATAAAAATAGGTAACACGCTAATTTAAAAAATAGGTTTTTTTGTTTTTATGAAAAACGTGTTCAATAAGCCAATTTCAAGGACATAATATTGTTTTCTTTAGTTGTGTTACATTAACAGATAAAGTTACTGACAAAGTTGTGTGGTTGGGAGCAACATTGCACTCATAACAGTTCTTGATTCTCCCTATGGCTAATTTACAAGGTTGCCACATCAGTAGTTCCAAGACAGAATGCTTGGTACTGTTGCCCCCATTATAACCACGCAATATAAAAATGAAACTACCACAAAGGCCCTATATTCGTGAAACCTGACAGTGCGCTCGGATTGCCCTAAATCACGCTGATAAGCTCTTCTCGTTCTTACCCTTCCCCTCAACACGGAGAGTTCTGGACTCCACGGGACTAAACTTTTTTTATAATTTCTCTTTCGAATGTAAATATCCTGCACTCTTTGCAAAAGTTAGGTTATTAGCTGTGCTCCCAGATCTATATGTATAGGTAATGAATACATTGGAAATGCAGCAACGTATGCAATTTAGCCTTCGCAATCCGTTTTCCTAATGTCTAAACCAATCATGCTTTCCTCAGCTTGATACCTCAATTGTTATCACCTTCCCCTTCGACGACAAATGCATTGTGAAAACTGGTTATAAGGTACTGAAGCACTTGCCAGCTATTCATCTTAGCCGCTGCCATACGGTTTGCTAGAGTGACATATATGTTGGTGCCTGAACCGGCAGGTCCCTCAATTTAAAACGATGAGGTCTAATTCCTGTATCGCATCCTCTAATATCTCACCTCGTTCGTCAGTTAGCCTACTATGCCACAGAGGGGATTTTCCATTCGCATCTGTTGCCATGAGGAGACAGCCAGTCAGGCACCTCGTCCGTATAGAGCAACATCGCTAAGTTTGTCTGCGAAAGGTTCAATGGGATAAGAATACTGCATGTACATGCTTACTACAACCCACTTTGTTTGCGCGTCCATTTCTACTGTGACCATATGCATGTCACATAGCTGTGCCACATTAGTCACAGTGAATATTCAGCCGGCCGCGGTGGCCGACGGGACTGAGGCGCTCCAGTCACGGTCTGCACGGCCACTACCGTCGGGGGTTCGAATCCCTCCTCGGGCATAGATATTTGAGCCGTCCTTAGTCTTAGTTCATAAGTAGTTTGAAAGATTAGGAACTGATGACCCCGTAGTTAAGACCCATAAGCTTTTTTTTTTTTTTTTTTTTTTTTTTTTTTTTTTAAAGTGTATTTTCTACTTGTGTTGACTATAGCAGCCATTGCATCTTCATGGCCCGTGATTGTTATCATATCCAGAGGAAAGTGTGGAAGCATGTTTTTTTTTTTATTTTTATCGTTTTGTGTGTATCGTGTATGAATACAGCATTTCGGAGAGGGGAAGTATGGATCAAAATACACGCGTCCATATGCTTTTACAAAATCCACGCATAATTGCTCTATGTCAAAGGGTTAGCTTCTTGTGAACACCTGCCGTAGAACATCTCATAATTGTTTAAACTCGGTTGGCAAATTATTAACTCTCAATATATTCCTGTATAACCAACACCACTTATACTACGTTCACCGAAACGGGAGACAGACTGTAAACAGACCGGAGCGCGTGACCAGGGGTGGACAAAATCGGGGCGCTCCATGTTGTAATGGAATAGGGACTGCGGCTGTCGGCCAAGTTTTAATTCCAAATTATTAACTTATCCTCCAACAGCCGTAAAATTTATGTTGTTTTATTTAACGACTGGTTTCGGTATGACATTAATTCTTCTTTATATTTTGTATGACATAGGTAGAGCATGATACAACAATAATTTGCAATTTAATTTGTATAGGGCCTGAAGATTGTATTAATGCAATAGCGAAACCGGTCGTTACATAAAAGAACAAACTTTACCGCTGTTGGGGGATAAGTTAATAATTTGGAATTAAAACCTCTGTATCAGGTTGTGTGTTTTGCTATATAGCAGCGATATTAGACGCTACAGATATTCAAAATTTTTTTCAATAATCCATGGATTCTCTGAAAATTGCGCAAATATGCATTTTCGTTTACGATAATAAGAACTATGTCAACAAAACAAATTATGTACTTTCTTACGTATCACATTTATGTGAAAGTCATCAACACTTTCTGTAAGCTTCTGTCGTGAGGTTTGTTTTGGAAACTTCAAAGAATGTGTGATCTTGTAACCAATTTCCACGTGATAAACTGAGGAACGACCAACACTTGTAGATGCAGCTGATTTTATAACAATATCTGTCATTCATTGTTCTGGACACAATGTTTCCGTTTTTATACACATTAAGAATCGAATGATTTCTTCTTTGATCGCTTCTTGCGCTGATTGAAATTGTAGGATGACATAATGAGTACACACTAGCGCGATACAAACGAGAAAAAGAGAATATGAAAGCTTAATACTTATGCTACTCAGAAACTGGTCTTTTAAGATGAAATTTCTAGCCAGCCTCTAATATCACCTCTCATAACAAACGCTTTACACCTGACACGGATGCGGTGACACTTAGAGAGCGCCCCTATTTTGTCCACCCCTGGTCATTATAGTCCGTCTCTCTCAGTATAGAGACAAGGCGTCACAACAGGCCGTGCTACGTCACACTGGCGCCAGCTGAATGGCTGTCCGCTACGAGGCAGTGGGGTGCCCCATCGGCCAGCCATTCGGCTGGCGGCCGCGGCCTGGCCAGTGTGACGTAGCACGGCCTGTTGTGAGGCCTTGTGTCAAGATGGTGTTGGTATAACGCCCCAGGCGTGGGAAACAGATTCCCCTTAGGATGCCCAACACTGGTGACGTGTCTAAGAGCAACAAGACACTAGGCTCCTCCAAGCGACTCAGCTGTACATTTACTTCTAAAGTATTATAAATTTCGCTTGCATCAAACTGAATAACGTTCTTGGTAGGCTCAGAGACCCTAGAAACATTAGTTGTAGTGGATGAGAAATTGTGATCTACACTGCACTTCATTGACTCCCTAATTTTACTTCCGCTAACATTACCACCGTCGTCACACTTCACCCGAAGACAGAGGCTCTGCAGATGATGTCGAAGCTGCCTGGGCGTCTTGTGATTCAGCCATTGCGATATCCATTCCTTCACGATCTACGCCATCCATAAAGTATCCTTTGGTAGAAGTTCCATGTAGATTCTCCATTGGGTTTGACAGGTGACATCCCTTTGCAGTTGTTGCTGCGTGAGAAACATCTCTTGCATCAGCATCTCCAGTAGCTTGAGTAAATGCACGTGCTCCCCACATGGTCTCTCCACGAACGAAATGACGAACTTCATGCGACGTGATTCTGGACGTGATAAGAAAGAGCTTTCTTGATTTGCGGAAAAGCCATTGTCAGCCATACAGGCAGTGTTTGAATTTTCAGAATGTTCAGCTTTCCTTGCACAAAACTGCTGAAGTTGATTTATCATACAATTCCATATATTACAAATTAGATTTATACAAACATGTCGCGGCGGAATAGCCGCGAGCACTAATGCGCCTTTCTGAGGTACGCGCGGCCATTCACCGTTGAGTTCGAGTCCTGCCTCGGGTACGGGTGTATGTATGCTTTTCCTAGGATAAGTTAAAGTAAGTTATAAGTTTAGGGACAGATGGTCACTGCAGTTACGTCCCAAAACAAAAAATGCGCATATTTCAGAGCAATATTGGGTCAAAATTTCAAAGCATTTCAGTCAGAAACTGTAATGAACACCAGATGTTGAACATAGCATTAAACAAGGCTCTGTTAGAGTCGTCGGAGCAGATAGAGGGAATTGACTTGGGAGAGAAGAATGGGAGATTCACAGAGAGATATGGAAGGTGGATATGGACAAAGAGAGGGAAAGGAGAAGATGGGCCGAGAGGCAGGGACTGGTGTAATTGCAACAGGGAAACTAGAATGTATATCCAGTTCCCATTCACAAAGCAGTGTGAAATCACACATACAAACGTATGTTTCCTACTCTCTTTTCCATTTATCTGCAAGAAGCTACAGGAACGCGTGGCCGGGAACAGCTAGTGTACGTCAAAAATAGTGATAACGGCTAATATTGTAAACAGCACAGTTTGCATACCAAATGATGATGAATTCGTGTGGCATTTTTGGCCGTTAGACCCCAGCTGGGATTGTGTTCGGCCTGCCTGGTATAAGTCTTTAGGTGACGCCGCTGGGGCGACTTGCGTGGAAATAATGAGGACAACACAACAAAAAGTCCCAGAGTGGAGAAAATCCCCACCTGAGCGGGAATCGAACCCGGGCCCCCTGCGTGGCAACCATCCAGCCTGTCCGCTGAACTACGGAGACGGGCTGCGTACCAAATAAAAGTAACAAGCGCCAGTTTGCACGCGTTATTTAGGAGCCAGCGCGCTGCTGGCACGGCTCGGCCCGCGGCCGGAATGTGCCCGCGGCAGGCGCGCCAAGCGTGCCACCGCCCCTCCAAAGACGCACTTTCGCTGCTCTTCTTTTGTCTCACTTTAACAACCGATTGCCCACTACGCTATTTTTCCTACACCTCGTTTTATTTCGGCCTCTGTGGCCGGACACCTCACCTATATGAATGTCTTCCTAAAAACCACACACACACACACACACACACACACACACACACACACACACACACACGCCCTTGGGAGGACTCGAACCTCCGACGGCAAACGGCCGCGCGCATCGCAGCAAGGCGCCTTAGTGCGCAGGGTTGTTTCGCCACGGCAAAGTAATTCATCTTCCGATTTAATAATAAGCAAACCCAACAGAAATATGTTCATATGTTTGTAAAGTTTATGGGACTTAGCTGCGGGGTCATCAGTCCCTAAACTTCCAAACTACTTATGAACTACCTTATACTAAAGACGACCCAAACATCTACGCCCAAGTGGGGATTCGAACCCACGACCGGGAACGGCCTAGCGCATCGGAACATGGCACCTCAATGCGGCTTGACCACTCCGCCGCGGCGATGTAAGGTTGAACCAATTGATTACATAAAGAAATAAGCTATCTTCCTCTTATCAGCGCCTACAGACATTGTCGAAGCGGTAAAATTAACGAAAGTAACATAGCACCTGTCCAGGCCATGTGCTATGTTAATTTTACCTTTCGACAATGTCTGTAAGCGCTGATAACAGGAAGATGGCTTGTTTTTGTACTTAATCATTTGTATTAACCTTACATACCGTCAAGATAAATAAACAGCTGATGGTATAAACAAGAAATATCTCTATCTTATGGCCGTTAAAAGTCATCTTAGCAAAAATTTGAAAGTAACAATGACATTCAATGTAAGAAAAAAGAAACATCGCAAAGGCAACTACAGTGATGCCGCTCGACCACGACGCCTGCCGCTGCTTTTGCTGAGGCTGGTTGCAATAACGATGATTTCACAGCGGCGAACTATACCGACTCATTCTTCCGGCGGTTCTAGGTACGTCATCATACTGAATTAAAAGCAAGATTTTGTTCTTGTTCTACAAGTTTATTTTTAATTTGTAAACAGGTTTTCGGCTTATTAGGCCGTCTTCAGAGTTCAACTGTTTTTGTGAAAAAGGTTGCAGTATGTGGTTACAGTCTTGAGACATTCTACTACGCTTAGATTTAAGCACACCGTAAAATGCATCTCTGACTAGTGTGGTAGTAGGCCTACAATTTAAAATGTAAGAAATTAAACTATAATAAATATACTGGAGAGGGGAGGGCAAACCGAGGATTAACTATAAACTGAAAACTTAAGCTATATGACATTTGAATAAATTAAAAACTTCAGTAATTAAATCACTTGACAAGACTCCTAAAGAGTTTTTTTTAAATATTCTGAGACTAAACGTGGAATGGAGTTAACTCCAAACTGGAAAATGTAGGCTACCTGTATTAAATTTTAAATAATTAACCATTGGTATAAATAAAACACTGATATTTACGCACATTCGGCTGTGAATAAGGCTAATCCACATCACCACGCTACCTGCCCGGTTTGTACACGAATTGCAACTTGTGACACTTATTGACAGACTACGGTTCGAACTTTAAGGAGCATCGACGTATTTCGCCATCTGTCAGAGTGGACACCACTCACGGGACCTCCCTAAGAACATGTGATGAACCCTAACAATACGGAAAGTCAACCGCTGTCGTCGTCATACATCTGAGCACACGAAACAAGTTATTCGGAATGTATTTCATTTCATGACGGCAAAGCTAATTTACTTGCGCTATGGAAAGAGACGAGTAAATGACTTCGATACCCTCCTCTCACCATAAACATGCATTTAAAAATAAGTAATATGTAGGACTATAGACTACATTACGTGATTTTTGTGCACTTTTCTTGGATACTCCCGAAGTGCGGAAGTCAGATTCGGTTGAAATGTTCGATTCGGCATTTACCTAACATATAAAGATAACCGTCCACTGATTTTCTGCAGCCGACTAAAAGACGACACAGGTCAGTTACGTTCGAATTTCACACTTCCAATTATTTAAAAAGAAAAATAAGAGAGTGTGTGCTTTATTCTCAATGAGAGCGATATTGGACAGACAGCTGAATCCAGAGCGCAACAGTTGACGGATGCGGTTGGAGGGTCGTGTGGGCGGCGCACCACTCCCCTGGGCGCTGTCAGTTGCCGTGAGCGCAGCGCTACTAGCACAGCACACGGCTGCCCACCCACATGCTAGCAAGCTTATCTGGCGGGAATCTCCGTACCATGTACGTTTGTGGACGAATACGTCACCTCTCACGTGCATTTGCAACCAGGTCAATATCTGCCGATTAGACCGCGTGTGCTATCTAGTGGCAGAAGTAGGCAACATGTAAGCGCTGCTCGGAATTATGTTCCAAGCTACTGACACATGGGGAAATTCTACGAATTGAAGATTACTGCAGTATTGTCGTCTATAAGTAAAAATGTTTCTAAATAAATGCAATTCGTAACGCACGTTATTCAAATAAGAATAATATCGACGTATGAAAATTTGATACGGAATTTAAAATTAGTGCTGAATTTTACACAGACGAGAGAACTGTTCGTTAAGTATTCCAGCAGTAATTCCAAAAGCTTCTTTTCAGGTGGGCCCGCAGCACACTTTACGATGAATGTTGTTATGCTCTTCAGTCCGGAGACCAATTTGATGCAGCTCTCCACCCTGCTCTATCCTGAGCAAGCCTTTTTATCTCCTCTTAAGAGCGGTAACCGACATCCATTTGAATCTGCTTACTATATGCGTCTCTTGGTCTCGCTCTGCGATTTTTACTCCACAATACTTCCCTCCAATGCTAAATTTACAATTCCTCAATGTCTAAGTATCTGTCCTATGAAGTGATCCCTTCTTTTAGTCAAGATACACCAAAAATGCCTTTTCTCCCCAATTCTGTTCAGTACCTCTTCATTACTTCTACATCTACATCTGATACTCTGCAAATCACATTTAAGTGCCTGGCAGAGAGTTCATAGAACCACAATTATACTATTTATCTCCCATTCCATTCTCGAATAGCGCGCGGGAAGAAAGAACACCTGAATCTCTCTGTTCGAGCTCTGATTTCTCTTATTTTATTCTGATGATCATTTCTACCTATTCGCATTCGGAGGAGAATGTTGGCGATTGGAGTTTCGCAAGTAGCCCACTTACGAGATCTACGCACCTAATACTTAAGCATTTTTCTGTAGCACCACATTTCAAAAGCCTCTATCCTCTTCCTGTCAGAACTATTTATAGTCCAAGTTTCACTACCGTACAAGGCAACACTCCACACAAATGCCTCCAGTAAAGACTTCCTTACACTTAATATTCGATGCTACCAAATTTCTCGTTTTTTAAAAACGCTTTTTTTTTCACATTGCCATTCTGCATTTTATATCCTCTGAACTGCGACCGTCATATGTTATTTTACTACCCGAGTAACAAAACTCATCTACCACCTTTAGTGTTTCGTTACCTAATCTAATTCCTTCAGCATCGCCTCATTTTAATAGAGTGCACTTCATTACCCCTGTTTTGCTCTTGTTAATGTTCATGTTATATTGACCTTTAAACACACGGTCCATTACGTTCAACTGCTCTTCCAGATCCTTTGCTGTGTCTGACAGAATTACTAGGTCGTCTGCAAAACGCAATATTTTTATTTCTTCACCCTAAACTTTAATTCCTTCTCCAAATTTCCCCTTGGTTTCCTTTATAGCTTGCTCACTGTACAAATGAATAACATTGGAGAAAGGCTACAACCCTGTCTTACTCCCTTCCAATCATTTCTTCCCTTTCATGCCCTTCGAGTCTAATAACTGCGGTCTGGCTTTTGTACAAGTTGTAAATAACTCTCCATTCCCTATATTTTAGTCCTGCTAACATCAGAATTTGAAAGAGTGTATTCCAATCTACGTTGTCAAACGCTTTCTCCAAATCTACAAAAGCTAGGAATTTAGGTTTCCCTTTCCTTAATCTAGCTTCTGAGGTAAGTCGTAAAGTGTGTTTTGCATCCCGTGTTCCTACGTTCCTCCTGAATCCGAGGTCAGCTTCTACCAGCTTTTCCATTCTCCTGTAAATAATTCGTGTTAAAATTTTGCAACCATGACTTACCAAACTGATGGTTTTGTAATTTTCACACCTGTCATACGCCTGATTTCTTTGGAATGGGGATTATTAAATTTTTCTTTAAGTCTGAGGGTATTTCGCCTGTCTCATACGTCTTACACTACAGGTGGAATGGCTGGCTCTCCCAGAGAGTTTAGTAGCTCCAAGGGAATGTTATCTACTCCCGGGGCCTTGTTAGGCCCTAGGTCTTTCAGGGTTCTGTCAAATTCATCTACTTCCCTTCCTAAAACGTTGTCTGTAAGTTAATTACCTTTGTAGAGCTCCTCTATGTACTCTTTCCACCTTTCAGCTTTCCCTTCTTTGCTGAGAACTGGTTTTCCATCTATGTTCCTTATATTAATACAGCTGCTTTTCTTGTCTCCAAAGTCTCTCTTTATTTTCCTGTAGGCAGTATCTACTTTTCCCCTTGCTATACATTCTTCTACAGTCTTCCATTTGCCTTCTAGCCACTCCTGCTTAGCTATTTTGCACTTCCTGTCAATCTCATTTCTTATTCGTCTGTACTCCATTTTGCCTGCTTCATTTACTGCATTTTTATATTTTCTCATTTCATCAATTAAATTTAGTATTTCCTGTGATATCCAGGTGTTTCTGTAGGTCTTCCCTTTCTACCTATTTGGTCCTCTGCAGTCTTCACTATTCTAACTCTCAATGCTACCCATTGCTCTTCGACTGATTTATTTTCCCCCGTTTCTGTCAACTGTAGACTAAAGTTCCCTCTGAAATTCTCAAGAACTTCAGGTTCCTTCAATGTATCCAGGTCTCATCTCTTTTTTTCTGCCTTTCTTCAGTGTCTTCAATTTTAGTCTACACTTTATCACCAGTAAGACATGATCAGAATCAATATCTGCCCCTGGATGTCTTACAGTTTAAAACCCGATTTCTAAACCTTTGCTATACCATTATAAAATCTATCTGGTACCTGGGGGTAGCCTCTTCCACGTATACAACCTTCTTTCACGATTATTAAACCAAGTGTTTGTCATGATTAAATTATGTTCCATGCAAAATTCTACAAGGCGGCTTACTCTCATTTCGTTTCCTTGCTCCATATTCACGTACCATTCTTCCTTCCCTTAATTTTCCTACTATTCAATTCCAGTCCCCCATCACAATTAAGTTTTCGTCTCCCTTAACTGTCTGAAAAATTTCCTTTAACTCTTCAAACAATTCTTCAATCTCCTCATAATCGGCAATCTAGTTGGCATTAAACCTGTACTAATTTTGTCGTTGTTGGCTTCGTATCTATCTTGACTATGATAATGCGATCAATGTGCTGCTCATAGTAGTTGCCCCGCATTCCTATTTTCTTATTCATTATCAGACCTACTCCTGTAATACCCCCAACTGATTTTGTATTTATAATCCTATACTCACCTGACCAAAAATCCTTTTTCATCCTGCCACCGAACTTCACTAATCCCCCCTGTAACTTCAACCTATCCATTCCCCTTTGTAATCTTTCTGCCCGATTAAGGGATCTAACATTCCACGCTCCGATCCGTGGAATGTCAGTACTGTCTTTCCTAATGACGAAAATTTCCTCCTGAGTAGTCCCCGGCCGGAGATCCGAATTGAAGGGGGGTACTACTTTACCTCCAGAATATTTTACCCGAGACGATACTATCACGTATTCATACAGAAGAGGTGCATGTCCTCGGGAAAAGTAACGGCTGTAGTTCCCCTTTGCTTTGAGCCGTTCGCACTAAGTGTGTGGCAAAGCCACATTAGCTGATGTTACAAGGTCAGCTCAGTCAAGCATTCAGACTGTTGCCCTGTAACTACTGAAAAGGCTGCTGTCCCTCTCCAGGACAGGAAGCACACGTTTGTCTGCCCTCTTGACAAATACCTCTCCGCTATGGTTGCACCTACGGTAGGGCTAACTGTATCGTTAAGGCACGCAAGCCACCCAACCTCGGCAATGTCTGTGGTTCATGGGGGTGGTACGATGAATACATACAGCTAAACGTCACGAATGAACTCTGCTACGAAAATATCTTCCCCAATAAATCTTCTAAACACATATGAGCACAAATATTAAAGGAAAATGCATTCCAGGACATTAAGGTGTAAACAGAAAACTTTAGTTAATTACTGACACGCCGCAGACTGCTCGGCCACTGCCGCCGGCCGTCTTTAACAACTCCCATACAAAGTACAAGTAGTGCAGCGTTAAATGGAATGAACATTTAAAAAGTGTTCGAGAAGCT
This sequence comes from Locusta migratoria, assembly GCA_026315105.1. NCBI lineage: Eukaryota > Metazoa > Arthropoda > Insecta > Orthoptera > Acrididae > Locusta > Locusta migratoria. The sequence continues at coordinate 447,360,682 of CM048755.1, read as the reverse complement.
TAATTGTACGGACATACGAATCACGATGTGCGCTAATTTCTTGAAACGGGTGTACGATAGGCCACAAATTTCATTTATGAACGCAAACAGTAAATTTAGTGCTTTTTTTAATTTCACAGACGGTTTGAGATGTGGCGAAACCTGAGACTTCGTAAAATATATTAGCGCGAGCTCGAAATACTGTATGATGAGAACCGTGGAAGAGACAAAAACTGCACGTAAAATACCTTATTATCAATACTAAGGCCACAGCGTATGTGCGAGGAGTAACTAAAGACTTGTTCGTTGATTCCACAGCAACTATTTGCAACAATGATTTAACTTGATACACATGTGAGCAGGAAGGAGGAAGGAAGCTTATGGTTTAACGTCCTGTCGACAGCTTGGTCATTAGAGACGGAGCTACAGCTCGGAGTTTTGGGTAAGGATGGGAAAGGAAATCGGCCGTGCCCTATGAAAGGAACCATCCTGGCATTTGCCTGGAGCGATTTGGGGAAATCACGGAAAAACCTAAATCTGGACGGAGGTGGATTTGAACCACCATCCTCCCGAATGTTTAACTTGATCACCTAGTTTCTAATAACCTAAATACTCATTCTCAACAATCTTCTATTAATCAATAATCCGCCAATTTCATTATTTGAAATATCTGCTACAATCTACATACGAAATTTTAACAACAGAAATAACGACGTATTTTCTTTCTCCACCAGGGAAACAAGCGGTAATCAACAAAGTAAAACTTTCGTTTTCAGCAATTTTCCAAGTAATCTTTGAGTATTACAAAATTTACTGGATGTGAAGCGTCCGTATTTAACAATGTAACCAATGCAACTGTCCTTCAGAGGTGGATGTTTGAAGAAGCGGACAACGCGGCAGCCAGAGTTGCCAAGAATACAAAAACCATATTCTCATTTGTGACTATGAATCAGCAACATCAATAGCTGTACATTTTATTGGTGACATACGAAAATTTATGCCGGACCGGAATTCGAACCCGGATTCCGTTTTCGAGTACAGGTCCGGCACAAATTTTCTTTTGTCTCTAACAATGTGTTTAACTGTCGATGTTATTCATATTCGGAAATGAGAATACATTTCTTGTACAATATTTATTCTTTAATAATATGGTTATGAAATATACCAACATAAATGCTACATTATGTATTACTTATCAGATTAAGTATAACACTCCGTTCACATTTTAGTGCCACAACTGCAGTATAAAAGAAATTATAGTGTGTAAAGAATGATAGGAATATTTTAGCGAAGTCTATATATCAGTTCAATTGTTCATATCGTCGTCATTAAAAGAAAAGCGTTATTCGTTGCGGCGAGACCTATTTGCGAAATTTCTCTCACCAACTTTCTCCTCCGAACGCTAACATATCTTGTTAGCAACCAGCTACATAGGGAGACATGACCAACATAATAAGAGTAATCAGATCGAAAACGGAAAGATTTAGGTGCACCTTTTTCCCGCCAGCTATTAGAGAATGGAACTTTACAGGAACATCATAAAAGCGGTTCGACGAATCCTCTGATATGCATTTCAATGTGGCTTACAGTGTATTTATGTCGATGGAGATGGATATTACTTGAAATACAGATACACATGAATCTTCACCTCTGACAACAGTGTTGGAGTAATGTCTTCCATATTTGCACTTGGTAATTAAGTATTGTGTGACATGTGCGAGCTGGAGTCCTCGAGGTAGGAAATTTTTGAATCTCAGTATTAGCATAATCCTGTGCTAATTCAACAGATAATATTCTCAAGAACTGATTCTATAGAACGACAATCGTAGTGACATATTTATAGGAAAAAACGGTCTTCTGTTTTCCTTGTATTAGAACGCATCTTTAATTGACCGATTACTTCTAACAGATGCACCAGAAAGGGTTGGAAGGCGTAATATGTACATCTTGACTTTCCCCCCATTCTGCAATTATGATAATAACACCCAGGCTACACGTTTTCAGACACATTTGAATAAACGTAGATTTATTATTTTCCTTCAATTCACAAAAAAAGATATATACTACACCATGGATGATCAGGACACAATATGGGTTGATCTAATGCATTTTGTGAATAGAATTTCACACAAAATATGGTCGCACTGTATTTCCTAAACGCTAGTAACCACGATGGCACACGAGGAAGAATTTCACCCGCGAAATACTGTAATTTTTTAAATCTAATTTCGTTACTACAGCCTGTCGGATTTGTGTTACTTGTACACGCAGTTTCCCTTCAGACTTGCCTACGGGGAACTACTAAGAATAAGCACAATACCTCTGCAGCCATTACAAGATGTATCGTTGCCAGCTCCACAACCACGCTTTACAAATCATTAAGAGAAATCGCGTGCTGCCAATTGAATGAGCGTTTAATCGGGTCACAATACCACTTCCACGGCAAGATCGGAGGGAAGGTTAGCAGGCACGGCGTGAATTTGTGTGTGTGTGTGTGTGTGTGTGTGTGTGTGTGTGTGAGAGAGAGAGAGAGAGAGAGAGAGAGAGAGAGAGAGAGAGAGAGAGAGAGAGAGAGAGAGAGAGAGAGAGAGAGAGAGAGAGACCGACCAACCTTTCCTATTTGAGGTCCACGGGGAAAACTTTTGTGTTGAGAAACACCGGAATTTTAGGTTTAGCAAGAGCAGACCAATATATTTTTACTCATTTTGCTCTGTTGGTTGCATATCAGTCTTTTTATAACCAACTGTAAAGTTTACTCTGAAACTCGCTCTATTAAAATTAGGAGAGGCGAACTGCGGAATTTCATAAGCAAAACGAAAATGCATCATATTTATTCTTTCTACTTCTCTTCTTTCAAGGCTCTTGCAATTTGTACTACTACTGAAAGTATTAGCCTCCACTCTGCAATTTTAATTTCTTATTCCGATGGGGGCTATAGCACGAACAGCTTAAATAAACGTGTCGTTCCAAAACGTACCAATTTTTTTAAGTGACTCAAAAAGTGTATGGAAATCTATGATCCCCCAACACAGTGCTGAATCATAATCATCAGATCGTTCCACAAATTCGTTCATGACTCGCAAATAGGCCTTTTTATCATATCCCCTTGCGAAGTCCACTTCTGCGTCAACCAGATAAACATCAGACATTGTTATATGCAAATGGTGATAACTTTAGTCATTTCCTTCTGTTATTGAAAAGAGGTGGATAGGTTTACAGCTAAAAAAAAAAAAAAATGTTCAAATGTTTGTTAAGCTTATGGGACGTAACTACGGGGTCATCAGTCCCTAAACTTACAAACTACTTATGAACTACCTTATACTAAAGACGGCACAATATCCATGCCCGAGGGGGGATTCGAACCCCCGACCGTAGTGGCCGTGCAGACCGTGACTGAAGCGCCTCAGTCCCCTCGGCCACCACGGCCGGCTAGGTTTACAGCTGTGTTTCTCCTCACTTGAGGGACAATAATTACAACGTTGACCCTGCTTCCCGCAATTGCGTAACACCATATAAATAATTTTATTTATAGCACTGGTCATTTCTTATCTATTGATTTTAAAGGTAGCATACTAAAATTGTGTATTTGCTACAGTACTTATTGAATCCCGGTGTTAGTTAACTATTTTCTAATTTTTAAAACCATTAAATTCATAATTACCAAATAAAATATTTGCTTTGCAAAATACCTCACGTCTGCAAGAAGGTGAAGTACCCAGACCTGCTATTCTTCTGGAGGTTTGGAGGACCTACACACACGCCCTATTCGGTAGTTGGTAATGCAGATATCCTCATGTCGCAAGAACGAATAGTATACATACGTATTTGTTGAAAATTTTCATTTCCATTGTAAAATGGAGGCGACTCTTGATTCGTGGACTATTTCGGATGACGGATGTCAAAAAGTAGTTGCCAAGCGTCACTTAAAAGATGCATTCGTTACTATGATACGGGATATCGCAAATAACGTCAGGTATACATTTTTAGGAAACCATTGTGTGTTGGTGGTTTACTTGTCAATAGTTAAATTTATTGTAAGAAGAAAAATAGTAAGGAGGTAAATAACGTTGGAATGCAATAAACAGTCATTCAAAAATGAGACACTTTACAGTAGCTTATGTTTCAAATATTAATCAAATAATGGCCAGTATTAGAACATATACGTGAAAAAAAATATTAATGATGAGCTATTAACGATCCAACGATATACCGATTACGGAACTTTAACGACAACCATTTTTTTTTTTTTTTTTTTTAAGTAAATCACCTCTAGACTGGGACTGTGTGAACAGCTCTTGCACACTACTTCAATCATGGGGGCACGATAGCGTGTATTTCATCCCTGTGGGCTTGTGAAGAAACAAATGCAAACATTTTTGTACAATTCTATAGTGTACAGCGTTACTCGTATGTTATACCAAGGTTAATAAAATGATTTCAGCAGAACCACGGAAGATTAACGTCCTGTCAGTAATCGAGAACCAAAACAATAAGTACGAAACGTTTTTACGTGTTATGTTCCATTTTCGTTGCCGATTACTAAAGTTCAGTAATTTTGCCAGAACCAAAATCGCAGCATCTAGCTACACTTCGTGGAAGAAAATGCAATGCTACTGTAACCACGGCCACTACGGTAGGGGGTTCGATTCCCCCCCTCGGGCATGGATATTTGTGCTGCTGAATCTAAGGAGTGGCTGCGCGGAAGAGGTGTACAGGGACACACTCTACATATATTCCATTAAATTATTGGAAACATGCAATGAAGCAAGACATCTATGCGAGCGAACTTCGCCGGTCGAGAGGTATCACATCGTAGTGTCACGTTTTCCCGCTACGGCTCTGCAGCGCTGCGCCCTGTAGGTCACTGCGGGAATCGCTGATAGATGGCAGTCCCGTCCACTGAGCGAGGCGCTTGGCGCGTTTCGGATATATGAATGAACCAGCAGTGGGGCAGCTCAGCTCGCGTACGCTATCGTAATGTAGCAGGCGCTCGACTGCCCGAGGGGAGGGACGGCTGCAACAGCTGCTGTCAAGTCAGAGGCAACCAAGAATATTGTTACACGTCACGCGCACCAGTAAAAAACGCACCCCTCGCTCCGTTTACGTTGTGACTAACGTACTATTTGTGCATCGATTCTTGCCGAAGTTCAGAGGCCAACGCGTTCCTGTGTAGCACAGGATTCCAGAAAATTAGGCTGCCGTCGCTCACCGCTACCGTGGCTTAACTCCTGAGTGCATTTCGTTGTCGAATGAAATCTGAATGTGACTCGCGGCAACAGCGTTCTCTGGGGTAAATCCGTTAATCGATGTCGACCCCTCATCCGCAAAACGATACCGAGAGCCATGTGGGCTTTTCGTCCCTAAATAGGAAAAAGATTACTTCTCTGGGTCTCAGAACTTTCAGTTTTAACACACACCTTAGAGTAACGTACATTAATACCACAAAAAATAGACCTTTTATTTATATGGTTATGCAGAATATTTATGTCAGTGGCAAGGAAGTACGTACAGCTTATCCTCTTAAATAAAACTGTATTTCTTAGTTAGATGTACAGCTTCCACAGTTGCATGGTATCACATTCGTGAATGTGTAATTATTAATGAAAGCTCACACCAGACTGGGGCTCAAATCATAATTTTCTACTACATTTTGACTAGTCGGCTTAATCAGTACGTTATCTGGGCAGGGTGACCTATTTCCTACCACTTTCAGTCAGGATCACAACAAATTCAACAGGATCAGTATTTGTGAACGGCTTCCACAGACCATTTATTCACTTTGTTAGTGAAAGCGATATGGATAATATAAATTTAATCATTTGATTAAATGTTCGAAATGTCATTCGAAACGGCTCGAGTCATTTCACATCAAAGAATTTAATTTACTTTGTGTCATATTTAACGGTAACATGTAAGGTCTGCTGTTCATTCTTCGACGCGCGGGAGTAGCGGAGCGGTCTGGAGCGCCACGTTACGGATCGCGCGGTCTCCCACGTCGGAGGTTCGAATCCTCCCTGGGGCATGGAAGTGTGTGTTGTCCTTAGGTTAGTTTAAGTAGTTTGTAAGACTAGGAACTGATGACCAACGTTGTTTGGTCCCATACAAACATTTGACTGTTTTTTTGTTTCATTACTATAATTATTTCTGAGAAGAAATAAGTTATTAATTTAGAAGGAGCCCCTCTACCTAAGTTACATACGTACAAATATTACAGATAAATGCCATGTTCGGGCTTTGCATGCATTCCTGTGCTGTCACTATGTAACAACGATGTTATGCCGCTAAAGAGTGTGCTGCTGCTGCTGCTGCTGCTGATGATGATGATGATTTAGCGCTCAACAGCCAGCTTTTCAGCGCCAGGGCATAATGTAGGAGAGACTAGTGTCACCAGAGTTCTTGAAAACGCATTAGAAGAAACGCAGAATGCTACAAATTGAGACGAAACATGCGTACACCCTGAGATACGGAAAAGGATTCTGAATCCCAATTTCGTAGCTTTGACTAAAAGAAGAAAGTGGCAGAAGTTGAAATGACATAGCAGATGGCTATAGCTGATTGATTGCAGAAACATAATGGATAAGCCAGCCAGTCTGCAACACTCTGAAACAGGCGCGGCTCGTGGTTTTCATACTAGGGAAGGCTCTGACATTTACCGATCGGAACAAACCTAGACCTCGATCTACATATCAGTCTGTAACCACGGCGATTTCCAGACGGGGGGGGGGGGGGGCGGGTAGATGTAATATTTTACCTGAAAATTTACGTACTAACCTCCTCCTTGTTTCAGAAGCAATTAAAAATCAAAGGCTAAAGCCAACATAAAGCCCTCTGATAGCTTTTATCTACTGATATTACGTCTCAAGTCTATATCGCAATAAACAGTACCAAATGACACCGTTCGCAGGAATCTTTAAGTGGTGTGCATAAACTACGCTGCTTGCTTAACGTTATGATAATTTCAATTGTAAACATGAGGTGTAATATATAATTGTGAGTAACAGTGAATAAAGTGCGCATTTTTATACACTTCTTTCATTCTTATCCGAACTCCATTATTGCGGCCACTCATAACAGGAGCACCGTCGTAACACTGAGCTGTCAGTTTTTTTCGGATTTTGATGTATACTCATTTTCTCCAGCTCTCAGAGAATTGCTGCAGTTACATTCTCTGCAGTGTGGCTTTTCGCTCGTACTAAGGAAATAAATCTTTCATTTATTTTCCCCAGTAGTTCATAGCGAATTATGAAGACCAACTGAGACAAATTTGCACAGTCAGTCGTTTCGTCAAGTTCGATTGCGAGGTAATTTGTCTGCGACAGTTCACTCCTTATGAGATTGAGGCATACTTCATAAATCGATTCTAGCAGATCATTTTGAAGTAAAAGTCACTAAAACTTAGCCACAATACACGCACAAAAGACGAAACTAGTAACAAACGTTAACCTCAAACTCAAATCAGCGAGAACGGAATCTAAAGTAATTGGACATATTTCGCGCTTTTTTTTCCTTAAATCATTCGCAACTCTCTCGCTAGGTGGTGACACTTTACGGTACCGCATCGTTGTGCGCTCTAGTGAGAAATTTGCGAACTTATTATAACACCGGATACAACAGCCAATATCAGAAACATAAAGTTATCTAAAACTCTATTAAAACAGTAAAACTTACGAGTGGTAAACCGCACACCAAAACATAATAGACATATACAGAGACAAGAGATTCGATAGTGGAGTTTCAGCCACTCTTTATTCTCTTTTGAAGTAAGCAGAAGAACGTGAAAGTAGTGTGGAGGTTGGTAGGACACTCTTAGGCTACAAGCTCGGAGCCTTCGAGACGCCCATAAAAGCAATACACCAACGAACCCCCACTCCCAACCCTCCACTACATGGAGCTAAACGACACCTGAAGGCACAACCTTAAGGCTACTACCCGATTGAAAAACATCGTTCAATATCAGCAGTTCCAAAAATATTTATCTTCATTCTTTAAATCCGTGTGACGGAAAAATGCTAAATGAATTCTGATAATTATAATTTTGTAATTTGTTGTTGATACAAATATTTCAAATATTTTTTTTGTGGCGGCTCCGCCTCAGAGCCTTTAATTACGAGCCGCGCCTGCTCTGAAACCTCCAGCTTCAAATCTTAGCCCAGAGTACAGATATACCACAAAATTTTAAAACTCGTAGCGCATTCGCCTCGTCGTCAACGAAAGTAGAGGGCAAATCACCACCAAGATTAAGAAGTGACGGGTGTGCGGGAGTGCCTGAGAGGCCGGCAGGAGGATCGCCACGGACGGGCAGTGGGCGTCACCAGCCCCAACTTATTCTTTACTGACAGCCATTAAACCAAAAAACACTGCTAAGGTATAGGTAGGAACAGGAAAAATTCGTTATAACCATAACGCGACGAATAACGCGAATTCGTCGATTTTTTTAATTAACGCGAAATTGGCAATTTTCAACGAAATTACGCTGTATCTGGATAAGAAATGTCGTAAATTTAATTATGTCAGTGATATATCTAATGAAGAAATGTTCCATATCCAAAAGATGATTCTTTTCAAATTTCGACGGTTTTCTGCGCCGAAATGTTTCTATCATTTTGAAACAGTTTCAGATTATTTTCCGTGATCGAATGCTGACCTGAAGTTTGTAAATTCGTCGTATTGCGCATGCGCATCTTTGGTTAGCGGAACTGCGACTTCACAAGGTCTTTGAACAGCGTCGAAGTTAAGCAGTTTTGTCCTTATATTCTTTGACTGCGCTGTTATTGTTAGCCTTGATTGTTATCTTACTGTTTCGCGGCGACATGGATTATCATTTTCGGACTCGATGTTGGATTCCTCTCAGGCTTATAATCACCGCAAATGGATTTAAACAAACGCTTTCTTTTGTGGATGCTCTTATCATCATCTCGACTTTGTTCATTTTAATCTAGTCGGTAAAATTTTATTTACGAAAGCGCCGGTGTAATGTGATCATGTTTGCAACGATCTTTCAATGGTCTTCAAAATGTTTGTAGAGTCTACGGGGTCATCAGTCCCTAAACTTACGAACTACTGATGAACTAGTTAATACTAAGGACGGCACAAACATCCATGCCTGAGGGGGGATTCGAACCCCCGACCGCAGCGGCGGTGCAGACCGTGACTGGCACGCCGCAGACCGTTCGACAACCGCGGCCGGTGAATGCTGTTCGGAAAGTCAATCACATAGAATGAGGAGAATAATATTTAGTGTGTTGATCCGAAATAAATAATCCTGTTCGTGCTGTATTCTCGACAGGTTTTTTTGTTCGATCAGTCAATTATCCAGATGGATTTGTGTTTTATTTTTACGCCACTTGTCCAGATATTTGTAAAAATGGCATTTATTGAGGGAGGTGGGTGAAACAAAAGAATACCGAGAAGGAGGGGGGGCAGGGAGGAGAAAGTGTGTGTCCCGGAGACAAAGATCCGGCACTGAAAAACACCAGAAAAAATAAGGGAACTTTAAAAGAATTTTTTTGTATGAAACGTCTGTATTACTGACGGGAAACAAAATTTAAAACTCAAACTTATACCAAAACGTATATTATAATCTTACTTTCAAAGCCAGTTGTGACTAAACATTAAAAAATATCACGAAAATTCATTTTTGTCACATTTTAACCTCGAGTTAAATACCTTTTCTACATATTTAAAGATATTTTGTTCCGAAGAAATACTTTAAAAATGTGCCCCTTTAAATTTTCTGCTATTTTCATATAAAAATTTCTCTTGTAGCAAAGACTTTTTATTTATTTACAATACCGCTACAAAGGCAAAGACTTTTCTTTAGCCTACATTGAAATATATTCTTCAATATTGGTTTTCTCTAAGAAATTGCTACAATATAACAAATATTTAAGTCGATAAATTTTGTTAAAATTATTTTCAACATCTGTATCAAATTAGACCCACCCTATCTTTTGAATAGTGTAATTTTCAACATACCATTGAAAAATTGTAAAATATGCCAAAAATATAGCACTGAAAATGGAAAAAGATTACCAGAAAATAACACCGATAAATAAAACCGACACGTGCAAAAAAAAAAAAAAAAAAAAAAAAAAAAAAACCACACCGATTTTGGCCATAAGATAACACCGATTTTTCCTGTCCCTAGGTATAGGGCACCGTGTCACATCATGGTCTCTGCAGGCCTCCTTGGCAGCCTGATCGGCTTCTTCATTAGCCCAATTCCCACATGTCCTGGCACCAAGCAAAAAGAGGCCTCCTTTCCTCGAAGTTAGAGGAAGGACAGTTCGTCCTGTATATATTGCAGCTGTGTTACAGATGGTTACATGTCTTGTAACGACTGCAGCGCACTAAGAGACTCGGGACAGATAAACTGTTTACCCCGATCTCTACAGATCTGCTGCAGTGCTTTCAGGATCGCATGAAGCTCTGCTGAGAAAACAGAATAATTCTTGGGAAGGCGAATCCTGGTGACACAGTCGAGAAAAATTAAAGAACAGCCGTCGGTGACCCCTTGCTTCTTACCATCAGTGTACACCACCGTAAAACTGTTATGCTTATCTAAAACGGTAAGAGCAACAAACAAACGTAAAATCTGAGGTTTTATCTTTCTTAAAAATAGTCAGATCTGAAACAACTCTGGGCCGCTGAAGAAGCCAAGATGGAAATTTGCTCCAACCTCGACGTAAAACATTAAAATGCGCCACTCCCAGATCTAAGAGGCAATCCCTTGTGCGGATACCGTAAGGTATCGTCATCCGTTGCCTATTGTGAAAAAGCCTTTGTAATGGAGAATGGGCAACGGTATTGTATGCGGGTGTGAAAGGTGTGGACAGTGTTTTGTATGCCTGGCACATCATGAGTAGCCGTCGTTTCATGTATAATGGCGGCTCAGCAGCCTCAGCACAGTGACATTGTATGAGTTACTGAACGCCTCAGTGGCCAGCCGTATTCAAAATTCAAATGTTCAAATGTCTGTAAATCTATCGGACCAAACTGCGTGGTCATCAAAAATGTTCAAATGTTTGTTAAGCTTATGGGACGTAACTACGGGGTCATCAGTCCCTAAACTTACAAACTACTTACAAACTAGGACGGCACATATATCCATGCCTGAGGGGGGATTCGAACCCCCGACCGTAGTGGCCGTGCTGACCGTGACTGGAGCGCCTCAGTCACCTCGGCCACCGCGGCCGGCGCGTGGTCATCAGTCCCTAGCTTACAAACTACTTAAACCTAGGTAAACTAACCTAAGGACAACCAACACACACACCCATGCCCCAGGGAGGACTCTAACCTCCACGGCGAGCAACCGCGCGCTACGCAGCAAGACGCTTTAGACCGCTCGGCTACTACACCGCCCAGCCGCATTCTTTCATGGTATACTACGTCCAACATCTTTAAATAGGACGACCGTGCAGACCCCTAAACAGTGCACCCATAATTAAGGCGTGACCGCACAAAGGCTCTGTTAAGCCTCCCGATTAAATGTCGCTAATACATTTTAAAATGCTCACTATTTTCAAATCTTTCAACTGTGGCAGTCATGAAAGGTTGGTTTCAAATGTAAGGCCCAGAAATCTCGCCGTGACTTTAAAATTTAGAACGGCGTGCCACATTCGCAGTTCAGGCAAGTTTAAAATAGAACAAGTACGTTTAAAAAAACTACTCACACACACCTCTCGGTTGAAAACTTGAAACCAGTCTTATCTGTCAATTCATCCAACCGTCGAAGTGTTAGTTGCAACTGATGTGTTGTTGTAAGAAGAGCAAAAGACCGAGAATTCATCAACAAATAAGGAACACTGGACACGACATTTTACAACGGATGTAATATTGTAAATGGCTATGGCAAAGATAGTCATATTTAAAACACTAAGGAGAACGGAGTTCCTCAGTTTAAAGTGATCAGAAATGGCGTCACCGACTAGGTATCTAAAATAGTGATAAGGAAGAGAAGACTGAATAAAAATGGGAAGGCATCCAAGAAAACCCCAGTAGTGGAACTGCCTGATGAGATGTCTCCAAGTAATATCTTAGGCCTTCTCAAAATAAAAAAAAATATAGCCAAAAAGTGATGCCTTTGTAGAAAAGCCTGTTGTATCGCGGCTTCCAGGAATGCCAGGTTATCAAAGGTGGACAGATATCTCCTGAAACCACATTGGAATCGACTAAGGAGTTGCCTGGATTCTAACATCCAGAAAAAGCGTCGGTTGACCATCCGCTCTAAGGTCTTTCCCACATAGCTAGTAAGGAAAACATTACCGTAACTACTCGAGTTTGTACTTTTCAGTCTTTAAAAGAGGAATTAAAATCGTTTTACTTCATTAGACAAGAAAGTGACCTAACAGCCAAATTTCATTAAAAAGGGTGAGGAGAATTTCCTTATTTCACTGTGTTAGCTGCTGTAGCATACTGTAATGTATGCTATGATAACCAGAGCATGTGGCACGAATTTAAGATAGGGCAGATTCGAGCTCCCACAGCGAAAAGGGGCCTGAAGTCTGAACTGCCCCTCTCCGTAGACAACATGTGGCGTTGAAAAACAGAAGCCAGACTGGCTCTGGAAGTGACTTACGCAAAATATTACGCCTGTCTGCGCTGTTACTCGTGGGTTGGTGCCATTTACCCATCACGACAGCAACTGGGCGCCTTCCTCCTCTCTCAGATATCCTCCTTGTCTCCCATATCCGTGACGATTAACGGTATTAAAGAACAGTTGCCACGATAGCTTTCTTGCTCTCTCTCGCATGATTTGGGGACACTTTGCTCTCGCTGCGAAGTTCTCCGCAGTTAGCCGGTTTTTTAACCTACGCATTCATCACTCCAGCAAGGAACGGGCTGCCTTTTCGATCGGCCTGACGGTTGTGGAATGGAAGTTTCAGTAACGTGGTGGAATATTTAGGTGGTATGATTCACTCAAGATCATGGTGATCAAACTCAGTTAGTCGGCTGTAAAGAGTGCAAACCAACCTACTGAGCACCCACCGTGGAGGCTGTCATACAGGCTCTATTGCATCTGGATAGTGGATCCAGATTGGGATGTGATCACTTCCGTGAAGGGCGAAGGGCATCGCGGCCACTTACCCTTCAATAGTATGGGCAAGAGCTGAAGAGCAAAGCGTATTTGTCATGTAAATAATTAGAACTGTTTGCTTAGTGTAATAGTGGACTTCACGTTTTCATTACCTTCGTGATGTTTTGGTCCAATTTAAATGTTCAAATGTTTGTAAATCTATGGGACTTATCTTCTTTGGTTATTAGTCCCTAACCTTACGACCTACTTAAACTAAGATGAACTAACATAAGCGCACACACACACACACACACACACACACACACACACACACACACACACACACACACGGAGGACTCTGACCCGCTGCGAGCAAACACGCGCTCCGCAGCAAGGCGCCTTAGCCCGCACCGCCACTCCATAGCTGCTTGGTACATCTGCCCTGTTCGTAAAGTTGCTTCATCGACTAAAATTTGAATACTTTACTGATAAAATATTGGAAAGTGCAACGAATCCATTGTTGAAAAAAAGAAAACCAAACATAGAAAAAAGCTTCTCATTAAATTATCAATTTACGTTCCAACTGGGTGTAATCAGACCAAAGAAGCACACATTCTTCACATCCGTAACAGCCCTGAATGAACATTCACTACTTATGATGAATTGTTACTAGAGAAGGAATAAAAGAACATTCAGGCCATCACTTAGCCAGAAGAACCTAGAGAAACTCATCGCCAATGTAATGCAATTTATATCATCGCCGGCAGCAGTGGCCGAGCGGTCTGCGGCACGGCAGTCACAGTCTGCACGGCCGCTACGGTCGGGGGTTCGAATCCCCCATCGGCCATGGATGTTTGTGTCGTCTTTAGTATAACGTAGTTCATAACTAGTTTCTAAGTTTAGGGACTGATGACCCCGCAGTTAAGTCCCTTAAGCTTGATAAACATTTGAACATTTTAAATCATCGTCTTTGACACACAGATGATGAACTCGCCTCTCTTCGTGCGATTGTCACGCCTTCGGTCCTTTTAAAAGTCATGAGAGATCGCCGATTCCTGTCGGAGGAGCTTATGCAACAGGCAGTTACGAACATCTTTACGCAACAGGATACGGTTTTATACCAAACACGTATCTTCAACCTGGTGCGTCTGAGGATGACTGCCTCCATGCTCACGGTGTTCTGCCGGATTCGCATATCGATTCTGGACTGTACGGCTTTCTAACAAAGTTTTTGATTGCCTCTCGTAATAAAAACGATAAGTAAGTCTACTATCCATTATTTAATTGCAAAAAAGCGTCATGTACGAATCTCAACGATGTATATCGTTAGAGACTAAAAATTTAATGCCAGCGCCGCCAAATGGAAGCCGTAATGCGGCGGCGAACTCCAGCCGTGTGATAACGCCGACTATAACGGACACATGGCAGATACCCGCACAGCGCATATCGCCGCTGAGACATCACACAAAGGTCGTGTAGCTCGACGGGCATTTTTATGGTCGATTACATTCGCGATGGCGAGACATCGACTAAAACAGAAGTGATATCCGGCGTTCCACAGGGTAGTATCATTGGTCCTCTGCTGTTCCTTATCTACATAAATGATTTGGGAGAAAATGTGAGCAGCTCTCTTAGGTTGTTTGACTAATTAATCAGAAGTATGAAGTCGTCCACATGAGTAAGAAAAGAAATCCGTTAAACTTTTTTTTGCAAGATAAATCAATCAAAAGTGAAGGCCGTAAACTCAACAAAATACCTAGGAATTACTATTACTTCAGACGTAAACTGGGAAGAACACGTAGATAATGTCGTGGGAAAGGCGAATAATAGACTGCGTTTTATTGGTAGAACCCTAAAAGATGCAACAGAAATACTAAAGAGACTGCATAAATCATGCTTGTCTTTTTTTGAGTATTGCTTCCCTGTGTGGGATCCTTATCAGGTGGGTTTGACGGAGGACATCGAGAGTGTCCATAGAAGGGCAACTCGTTTTGTATTGTCACGATACAGGGGAGACGTTACGGAAATGATACAAGATCTGCGATGGGAATCATTACAACAACGGCGTGTATCGCTGCGGCGTGGTCTACTTACGAAACTCCAATCGCCTACATTCTCCTCCGAATGCGAAAATATATTGTTGACTCTCACTTATAGGTAGAAAAGATCATCAGAATAAAATACGAGAAATCGGAGCTCTAACAGAGATTCAGGTATTCTTTCTTCCCGCGCGCTATTCGAGAATGGAATGGGAGATAAATAGTATAACGGTAGTTCGAGGAACCCTCTGCCCGGCACTTAAATGTGATTTGTAGAATATCCCATGCAGATTTATATTATCTGGTGATGGCCTCCTAAGGCGATAATCATTCGAGAAACAACATTGCTGTTAATACATTAGGAAGTTTCGTTTTCAGTAATACTGTTAAAAAAATGTTCAAATGTTTATTAAGCTTATGGGACTTAACTACGGTGTCATCAGTCCCTAAACTTACAAACTACTTATGAACTAGCTAATACTAAGGACGGCACAAATATCCATGCCCGAGGGGGGATTCGAACCCCCGACCGTAGTGGCCGTGCAGACCGTGACTGGAGCGCCTCAGTCCCCTCGGCCACCGCGGCCGGCGTAATACTGTTATGCTGTAGAGAGGGCAACCGTCTTTTCTTAATATTGTGCTTACAAAACCTAAGCTGGAATAGTGGATTTCCTAGAACTATCCAGGAGAGAAAAGTTTCCTAAATTAATTTGAATTCGTCTATATAGTGTGAACATGTGAGGGCTCTTTAGGTGGTCTTGATTATTCATACTTTAGGAATTTACCTATGCGAACCTTAACTATTCTTACACGTAGCACTGTTAGGTTTCGCTTAAATAACCTTAGTCGGCAGTGGCATAATTCCGAGGAGTACTACCCACGTAATTCTGAAGCATATACTTATTGATTATCTACTTTCACTGTTTCCTTAAAAAAATAAAAATACGGCCCAAGTACGCCAAATGATGGTATTACCCCCTCACACAATCCCAAAAGACAGGTTTATTTGGTCGTTGTTCTAGCAAAAGATTTTGATTGTCACGATACCAGTAAGGTTAGTTATGTCTGTCAACTTTTCCGCTTACCTTCAAATTGGCCTCGTCGGCCCACACACTTTTATTCACAAAGTTGAGATCATGTTTCTCTTTAGTCCAGTAGGATTAAACCTAAAATTTTGACAAATCGAAAATACTTGCTACTTAAGGTTTTATCGTCCTAATGGCTTCATTTGTGGTCCAATATGACTATCCTAGGCTTTCCCCCTCGGCGGAGTTGTGCGTAAGTGGCGGTGGGGGGGGGGGGGGGTGTACCCGAAAAAGGGGCATTTTTCGGTTTTGTGATTGTATCTCGTAAATGACTCACAATATCGAAAACATAGTGGAATTGAAAGTTGTAGAGCATGAAATTCTGCATTGAATGAAACCATCGGCATATTTTTTTTTTTTTTGGACCACCCGTTTCCATACCAGTGCTGTTCAAAATTGGTCTAATTTTTACAAGTTCATGAAAAATTTGTTTTGACCTCTGTTTTTTGGTAATATCGTTGAAACTAACCCATCTATCAACAATGTGGTTCAGAAAAAAGATATAGAGGAATAAACTCTGCGTTTGATGAGACCAAAAGTGAAATGGACCACCCGTTTCTGTAAGGCTCAGTTTGTACTTTCATTGCAATGCATGTACGGTACTTCACATTTATAAATATAGGTCTCCAGATTAGTTTTATGCAGAGAACTCGAAAATAACATTATCGTGAGTTAAGTTTGAACAGTAATTTAATTTTTTTTTTCCAAAATCAGGGATAAATTCCATGACAAGAAATTTAAGGTCGACTTTGGCAATCCGTTATTAAACTGCAAAGCCTTTTTACACCTTGTTTTTCTCCCTTTGTGTGTATGTTCTGCCTGGCAAGCTAGTGTAATAATGACAAAACTGTATATTTTGTAATTCCTAAGATAATGGTACAGAAAGTTCTCAAAAAATCAGAACACTACATTTGAACGTATTTTGATGCACCTCACCCCTGTTAAGAAAATGTTACCCTATTTTCATGCCAGTGGACATTTCCTATACGCTAAATCTGCGCAGCTGTATTTACAAAACATTATGGGCCTTGAAAAGAAAATATCACCAGAAGACTATACACGATTTGCACTCAAAGGCTGGTTTACTCTCAGGTCTGATAAGTTATGGAGTGGGATGTGGTTTGACAGAACGACTGAGCAAACACTAATGCGCTCGTTGAAAAGTACCGGAGGGCTCAGTCATGGTCGCGACATTTCAGACAGTACTCTGAGTAGATGGATTCTAACCATGCCACCTATTACTAAAGTGACCCAGAAGGTTGAAGAGTTTTGTTGCGTATAACTCAATACGTCAGACCAACATATTGATGCGAGGGATGCTGAAGTTCAGCGTGACAAAGCAGACCTTCAGAAGTTTATTGAGTGGTTTCAATAGCATGATCCTTTTCCTGTTACTAAATTTTTTATGCCCATCAGCACAGAAATGAATCAACTGTCACAGGGCCTTTCAAATGAGATATTCTTCAATGTTCTTACTAGCTAGTCAAACCTTTGACAACATCCAAGTTTGCCCGAAAGAAAAGAGTGATGAATACACAGGGGTTTATATCTAAGGCGACCATTCACGGGGTGGATGTACCAGTGAACCCTGGAACCATATGCCACCGGACAACTTAGAGTGGAGAGAACACACAGAAAATATTGTGGAGAAGGCGAACCAAAGGTTACGTTTCATTGGCAGAACGCTTCGAAGATGCAACAGCTCCACCAAAAAGTGTGCCTACATCACACTTGTGCGTCCTCTCGTGGAGTACTGTTGCCCAGTGTGGGACCCTCACCAGGTGAGACTGACGGAAGACATTGCGAAGGTTCAGAGAAGAGCAGCTCTTTTGCTTTAACACGTTACATGGGGGAAAGCGTCACGGAAATGTTGCACGAATTGAGGTGGAAATCATTAAAAGAATGACGTTATTCGTTGCGGCGAGATCGATTCGCAAAATTTGAATCACCGACTTTTACTTCTGAATGTGAAAATATTTTGCTAGCCCCCACCTACATAGGGAGACATGACCATCCCAATAAAATAAGAGAAATCAGATCGAAGACGGAACGACACACAACTCCCGAGGTCATCTTTACCAAGTTAATGGTGGTGACTATGACTCAGGAGCAATTCCTTTTCAGTGACAGAAATAAAGCACGTCACATAGCTTGCTTGTTTCGAGGCTTGAAGATGAAGGCGTCTCAGTAAAGCAAGGTAATGAAGACGCAGACCACCTGATTGTTGCCACAGCGCTTGAGGTATCACAGGAACATGAGAAGATTGTGGTACTTTGTGACGATACGGACCTTGTCATGCTCAATGCCCTAGCCACAACAGCAGCAAATATATATTTCTTGAAACGTGGAAGAGGAAAGACCTCATCAAAAGTATTTCGTTCCAGCAGTTTCAAATTGGCAAACCACATCAGAAGGTCACTCATTTCTTCACGCCGTAAGTGGATTGACACAACTTCAGCACTCTTCATTCAGGGCAAGAAGGAGGTGGCCAATGTCTTCTGGAAGATAAAACCTTTCTTCGAGCATGACACGCAAGCCGAAGCTATTGTCGAAGCTTTTATTCTATTACTATGTTAAACAAGTACAAGACAATGGGTAGCTATAGTTCTGTACTTAAAAGAGTGTACATAACGACTATTGAACTACATTTGAAGCAGTCTTCATTGATGATGAGAAATGGTCTAACTATAACGAGGAGCTGTATACAAATGAGTGGTCCAATAAATTCACGTCTGGTTTCATCAAATGCTAAATTTATCTCTCTATACCTGTTATATGAACCACATTATTGATAGATGGGTTAGTTTCAACGATATTAGCAAGAAACAGATGTTAAATATTTTTCATGAACATGTAAAATTTGTCCAAATTTGAAGTGCACTAGTGTAGAAACGGGTGGTCCAAAAATATCCGGGATGGTCTCATTAAATGCTGAATTTCATGCTCTGCAACATTTAATCCCACTATGTTTTCGATATTGTGAGTCATTTACGAGATATAATCACAAAACCGAAAAATACCTCTTTTTCGGGTACATTTTTGCCCCCTACCACTTACGCAGAATTCCTCCGAGGGCGAACACCTAGGATAGTCATATTGGGCCACAAATGAAGCCATTAAAACAATAGAACTTTTGTAGCAATTATTTCCGATTTGAATGATAATTCTACTGGACTACTTGGTCCAGCATCAATTCACATTAATGAAGACGTCTATCTGGACGACCTTCAAGTAACCCATGTCGCAAACTTGGAAAGTGAACATTTAACTTCTGTTTGTTTAACTTTCTTGCGCTGACTTCCGTGACAAATACTTCAGTTGTCCATCATCTGCTTGATATTCGCAGTCTTTGGGTCACGGCTTAAAATATCCGCAATTCATTATCCTCAATTGTGACTGTTCTTGGGAGGCCAGATCTTGGCGCATCCATAATAGACTTATGTTCTTCAAATCTATATTTTTAATGCGAAAATCCTTTGTTACGTTAACATCGTGAAATTCGGAAAAGACGTCTCGACAGATCACGCTTTCAACAATTCACTAGTTTGATTATTGTGCTCCTTTGGTTTATCACTGCAATGTGTACAGACTTTGTAAGGCGTAACGGGTTAAAACTTCCTACTGTACGTCTTGCTGTTACTTTCGTTATTTATAACGAACTATCCACCCTATACAGTGGACAATATTAACAAAGAAGATGCAACTTACTGGCGGTGTAAAAACTTCAAAAAGAATTAACGCATAGGAAGGCTATCCATGAAACAGTTTAAACGAAGGTAGCAATGTTCACATTCCACATGAATCAGAAAATGAAGTACCAAAACTTTGTAAGCGTAAGTCTGGAATGGGAACACATTGTATCAGAGACGTTACACTATCAGTCGTGGCTACGACGTAATGAAGTAGTCCCTACCATATAACTACGCAACATAGGATGTTTTTCATTAGAAGAAATTATTTTGAACTAAATATTCTTTCAAGAAAATTATTCTCTGAAGAAAGATAAAAGCATATTTTTATTTGCAGATAATGACGAACCAATGTAAAGATATACGTACATTTTCTGTGGAATGCGCCATTACACTAGAAAGGCATCTAAAGGATGTTGACCGAAAGATACATACGTCCATTAATATTTCCAATTAATCGAAATGTTTACTTGTTAGTAAATTCTTTGATAAGATGCAGAGTGCCATGGCCACCAGTAGATCCATTACTTTCAAATTTCTGTGGTAAAAGAACAAATAAAACAATACTGACAAGACTACTACGAAGGCTTTAATGAGACTCCAAACTGAGGGCAACTTTCATTTGTGACGTGTGTCGCTTATGCACAGGAATTACACTCATGACGGAAACGACAACCATTGGAAATGGTGTCAATATCTAAAAGTAGTTTTATGCACGTCATACTCCGTGGTTATCTTGTAAATAAGCTTAATGGATCACGAATTGCTACTATCTTCTCGTAGTTTCCTTAGAAACAGAGTAATTTATATCTCTTGCAATTTGTAGAACTTCGCCAATGAAAATTTCCTGCCTCTTTGAAGGCAATAACGTCGCATTCTCCCCGAGATATTATTAGTATCAAAATCGGTATGAGTGGATACCGAATACGAAACAGTTGCAGCGGAAACGCAGGCTACTGATGTGCAACGACAGCCATTCACTTTCCTTCTGCCTGAAGACAGGCCGCAGTTACGCTGTACTGTACTGATATACTTCCATATAGGTGCCGGTGAATTCTTTCGGACAGGTCCATTCAATCTCTAACAGAATCCGGTATGGAGAGCATAGAGAACCATAAAAGATATGGCTGAAACTTTCGTATCGTGGAAGCTGTGAGAATTTGTGGCGAACGGAGGGCACGCTGCAGGTTGCCAAGTGGTTACTGACCCAAAACGGGGATCCCTAGTTCCTAGCACAAACTTTCTCTTGTCGCCGCGGAATTATTTTGACGCCCTAATGCGTCAATGAAACCGCCGGACGGCCTAAGGCGCCATGTTATGAAATGCGCGGCCGCTCCTGGCGGAAGTTCGAGTCGTCCTGTGTGTGTGTGTGTGTGTGTGTGTGTGTGTGTGTGTGTGTCCTTAGCTTAAGTCAGTTCAGGTAGTTCGTAAATATATGGACCTATGGACCTAGCAGTTTGGTCCCCTGAACATTTAACATTAAACCATACATGTTTACAATGACAGCTTTTTTAAAGACAGCATTCCACTTCTGAGCCTACACAAACTATATATATTGGCTAATGACGACGTTTTGGCGAAGGTTTGTTTTCAATTATTATTGCTCGCACCGGTTAATGTATTTTCGCGAATTGCACTGTTACATACAATTACATTTTGAGGGCTGTACTAAATTGCAGGAGGATTACAAACGGCCGTTAATTACAACTTCGCTCTCATCAACTGATCAACTATTTACGATCACAGCTGGAAAGTGGCAGGGAATTTGACATCTATGTATTTCATACAAAAAATTACGGTACTTATGATTTTTAGGCGTCAGGAGCATCAGTCACAAAATTTTTTTTTAAAGAGCTGACCGCCATTTGACTGAAAGTTTTATTTATTTTCACTACCTGGTTTCAGCCTTAGGCCATTTTCAAGTGCTGTGATAAAAGTTGTATCTGACAACTATCACAGCACTTGAAAATGGCCTAAGGCCGAAACTAGATAGTGAAAATAAATGAAACTTCAGTCAAATGGCAGTCAGCTCTTTAAAAAAAGAAATAAGGCACTGTAGTAACTGTCCCTAACAATTACACAAACTGATAACGTACCTTTCCCGGTCGGTTATTCTGTTGCTGAACAACGACGAATCAGTCGTTCATTGTGCTTTGAGTATCTGAAACGGTAAGGTCGTGCAGGTAGCGCTGTTCCGTAATTACGTTCGCAGCCATTTAGCTGTCATACGAACAGCCTTAATAGCTATTACCTATTACTCAATTATAATTTAGCCCAGGTCCTTAATTGAAGGGAGATGAAAGGTTATAATTCGCGAGAGAGGGACGATTTCTACTGGCTGAACGCGAACGCTGGCGTACCAGCGGCACCAGGCAACCTTTCGTTCCATTAATTCAGTAAGCAGTGTTACTAGCTGCCTGAGTATAACTCATCTGTTGGTAGAATACTGAAGACCGCATCAATCCACATTTGAGCGAAAACAACGACGTTTCGCGGTTGTGCAGTATTGTTTCACTTTGCTTAAATTATTATTATTGGCTTCACATATGACAACCAGTTAAGATGACAAAACCTATTCCAAGGGAATGAAGTTTTGCATGATGTTCAGCAAACTTACTCGTAGTACATTAAAGATATTGCTGGGGAAACTCCCCATGTCAGCGTCCTCACTTTAGTGGTAAGATGACCCAGTGGATCGCTCGTCTAAAGCTAACACCGATCAAGCATGAAAACAGGAAGCTGTACGGGACTGTGAAAGAAAGTAAAATGGAGACACTTAACGGTGCTAGGTAAATATATACAACATGGCGCGAGCTATGGTGTTTCACTACGAAGCGGGTAATTTCTGTGTAAATCTCCCTAGAGCTCCATTTCTTCTTTCATAAAAGTTATGAACTGTACGTCTGCTCATTTATTTGTTTCTTCTCTTTCTGTAGTGTTGGCCACTGTAAAACCACTCATAAGCTATAAAATATGAGTCATACAGTGAGATTATATTACAGTCTTAAGTAAATGTAATGAATAGTGAGAGCAGGCGAGATGCCGCATAGACCTCGTAGAAATGAAAAACAACAAAAGTTTTGTGTTTCCCTTCTAAAGAACGACGTAATTTCTATCATGCAGTTAGTTTAAGTGGCACACTTGAGTGAATGCGAGTTAATTCTCAAGTGCACTAATTATTGTAGATACAACAACTCTTAAATAATTACAAAAAATTAAAAGTCATGCGAAAATGCTCGTGGGATGTTTTACAACGAACGCCGACTATCTCGCCCAAAAACCACGCACGCACAACTATTTTATCTTATGTCAATAAAACAGTACAAAACGTGTAAATCAACTTCGATATACCTCGTAACAAATGTGAGTTGCATAGACATTCGATCTTTCGCATTTTAGTAGGCTCTTTTCTCGGACAATTGAAATGGTTTGCGTTTTTATGAGGCCACGTACACATTCGATCTACATGAACTGGCCCTTCAAAGGGTTAACAGCACTATGTGACCGTGTAGCTGAACAGCCAACTGTGAATAATGAAAAATGCCAAGATAACAATTTTTGTTTTATATTTTATGCACGAAGAGCGGTTTCAACACTCAAGGGTGTTATCATCTGGTCACTGCTACAACTGGCATTTATCTGTTTACTAAAGTGCTCCACGTACTATTTTGAAATGTACTAGCGGAGTATGAAATATAAAACAGTTTTGTGCTGGTGGAAAGTCAAACATATAATAAAGTAGATGTACACGAAGAACCACCACAGTGCACGTTTATTGCTAGCGCTCAGCCAAAATAGTATGTGGGGGCGCTCTAGCAAACAGATAAACGCGACTTTAGCAAGGACCAGAAACAACACCCTTTAGCGTCGAAACCGGCGGTCTTCCATAAAATAAAAAAATAAACATGAATGTGAATTTTGGCTTTTTTTGTGTAATTCTCAGACGCTTTTTGGAGAGAGGTTGCGCAGTGGTTAAGCTCACTGGACTCTCATTCGTGACGATAGACGTTTAAATTTATCTGCGGCCATCAGTATTTCGGTTTCCCGGGGTTTTCCTAAATCACTCCAGGCAAATGCGGGGTATCATTCCTTTGAAAGGACACGGCAGAATTCCTTCCCCATCCTTATCGAAGCAATCCTAGGTTGTGCTCCGTCTCTAATGGCCACGTTGTCGATGGGACGTTAAAACCTTATCTTCCTTCCTTCATCTCCCTTGTGTCAAATTTCTGTACATGAATTCCTTTTTAGCCGGGATACCAACGTACCCATTACTGCGGTTCGTTTTCAATGGTCTGATGATAGGCAATGTGGACAGTACACCGCGCCAAGGTATCTTTTCGTCCCAGGAAGACGGGGGACCACCTCTGCCTCGGTGAGCGCCCCACCCGAGTCTTAGCTGCAGCAATCGCTCACTGTCTCCAAGAATAGGGGGGTGGGAAACCGATGCCTTCGGCAAATAAGTTACAAAGTTCGATTCGAGATTTCCCCTGCCAATCCCTCCCACGATATTCGTATTTCCCAAGTTATGAAGGCGAAACTGCTCTTTTCGATCTCCTGAGACGCTGTACTTCTAGTTATTTCAACAGTAATCGCAACACTTGCCGCTCCCTTCATAACATACCGAGCCGAGGGATAGGCTTCGGTCCTGAAAAATATGGGTAAGGAAGTTATTTCCTACCTCTCTTGCAGCTAAAACTCAGCTCCGTCTTTTTTACTTCACTACGTCATCTTCCTCCGAGGAGTCTTTGCATAACTGTTCTTTTCTGCAACTTGTTTTCGACTTGATATCATAATGACTACCTGATATATTAAGTGGTAAAGTATGGGAGAACATTAGAAAAAGAAGATTTGTGTTTTATATTTCTACTTTTTTACATTTGACACGGTGACGTTACTGGCATTCTGCTACTCAAAGAGGACGCAATACCAATGGTTGACATATAAATCACGAACTTTTGGTAATATACTAAATCTGATAATGGCGGTATAGGTCTGCTGAAACCGATCAAGAATAAATATTTTTGAAGCGATCTAGGCAAGCCTATTTTTTGCTGTTTATGAAACTGTATGTCATTGTTATGCTCGATAAAACAATTTGCCACTTAAATGATGACACTGTTATTGACTTATACGACGTTGGATACGGACACCCCTTAGTAAATGACCATTGTAGGGCTTCTCAATTGCGAGAAATTGATAATCGCGTGTTTGCAGAAGCCGCGGAAAAACACACTTGAGTAATTTATCTCAAATTTGCTCAAACAAATAGGCAGGTGCTTCTGTATCAAGATCTCTTGTACCGGTCTTTAGAGACGGAGCACACACTCTGATTTTTGGTTAAGAATAGGGATGGAAATCGGCCCTGCCCTCCAAAGGAACCCTTCCGGCATTTGCCTGGTGTGATTTAGGGAAATCACGGAAAACCTAAATCTCGATGGCCGGACGTGGATTTGAACCACCATCCTCCTGAATGCGAGTCCAGTGTCTTACCACTGCACCACCTCGCTCGGTCTAGGGTGAAACTGGTTAAATACTTACACGGATTCAGTGTACCACGACTTCCCGCAGAGTTCCAAATTATTATTCTTCCACCAACGTGTTTGACACTGACCTGTACAAGGAAGAGCTCTATCTGGATGTAGGATGCCAAGGTACATTCAGGACACCAACTGCCGTCGATTGTTTTATGCCCCTAAAACAGCCCATCACTCAAGTCATTACGTTTCTTTGTTTCTTTGTTTCTTTCCAGTCATGTTCTTGAAACTTTTGCGAGAAGGTACTAAGTAATACTAGCGAATGGTTTCAGAACGTACCACGTTCCGAGGCACCGAGCCGAAGTCTGGGTTGTCAGGACGATAGCGATGATCCTGTCGACATTTCTTTTCGGTACTTGCATTCGGCGTCCACGTTTCCACTGCTAAGTACTCTCGGTCATGCATTCCCGCGTGACATTGGCTCAGTCGTTCGGTTTGCTGACCAGAAATCGGTATAATGCAGTCAGTATTATTTATTTATCGTATGGCGTATACATGGTCAGTACACAAATTTACAGATTTATATTTACATAGGTAATTGCCTGTAGCGTCGCCAGTAAAAATTCACTTATTTCTTCATTACAACGTCTCAGTGGGCGCTTTTCGTCCAGATGGGGGCATAATACTCCACATTACACTAAACGAAGAGCTAAGCAGCGTAGAGTAGTTGCACTTGCACCCCAAGAAGAACCACACAGTTTTCGAATTATGTTGTGTATCTGAATATTGGCAGCTCTCTTATATGTTCTTTGAATGAGTGTTCTGTCGAGTTTGTTTGTAAACCTATCGGACCAAACTGCGTGGTCATCAGTCCGTAGCTTAGAAACTACTTAAACCTAGGTAAACTAACCTAAGGACAAACACACACACACACACCCATGCCCCAGGGAGGACTCGAACCTCCAGTTCTGTCGAGTGTAACACGTAGATATGTGGTGTCTATTATGTTTCAAATGTTCAAATGTTTGTTAAGCTTAAGGGACTTAACTACGGGGTCATTAGTCCCTAAACTTACAAACTACTTATGAACTACCTACAACTAAGGACGGCACAAATATCCACGCCCGAGGGGGGATTCGAACCCCCGACCGTAGTGGCCGTGCAGACCGTGACTGAAGCGCCTCAGTATCCTCGGCCACCGCGGCCGGCTGTCTATTATGGAGAAGAGTGTTATCGAAGTATACTTTGAGATCGCTTGAAGCCATTCGGTTGTTCAGGTGAAAAAAAAGTAACTTCTGTTTACTCCTACTTGGTTGGAGTCTCCATTTTCCAAAGTATTTTCCTAAAGCAGAGATCTTTTGTCAACGTCAGTCTAGTTATAAAACACTTGTGCGCCCCAAAAAATGATCAAATGTTTGCAATTTTAAGGGGCCAAACTACTCTCGTCTTCGTTTCTAGACTTACCAATTACTTCAACAACAACAACAACAACAACACCACACACACACACACACACACACACACACACACACACACACACAATGCCAGAAAGGGGACTAACCCCCCCGCGAACGGTCGCACGATCCGTAACGTGACGCACCAGACCGCACGGTCATTTCAGCGCGTGTGCGCCTTATTCGAGAATATTACTTGTTAGCAGGATTCATAGCGAGAACTAGCACGGAGTACTAAATGTGTACAAAGAAGGGCAGTAGGAATTATCACATGCGTGGTTGAGAGTAGATACCAAATTGTTGGCCGAATACCTTTACTGAAATTCAAATTCTCACATGTATGTCACATATTTTCTCTTACTCGCCGAGTTATCTAGTGGTTCTTGTAGTGTTGGGCCATATCCATTGCTGACTGCGATGAAGCTTTCATAGTTTCCTGTTAAATACTAATCCCATCAACATCTGCATATACAGGGTGTTACAAAAAAACGTACGGCCAAACTTTCAGGAAACATTCCTCACACTCAAAGAAAGAAAATATGCTATGTGGACATGTGTCCGGAAACGCTTAATCTCCATGTTACAGCTCATTTTAGTATTTCTCATGTCCTTCCACCTACGCTCACTGGAGCACGTTATCATGATTTCATACTTGATACTCTACCTGTGCTGCTAGAACATCTGCCTTTAGAAGTACGACACAACATGTGGTTCATGCACGATGGAGCTCCTGCACATTTCAGTACGTGACCGAAGGAGTGGTAGAGGCGGACCAATTCAATGGCCTCCACACTCTCCTGATTTCAACCCTCTTGATTTTCATTTATGGGGGCATTTGAAAGCTCTTGTCTACGCAACCCCGGTACCAAATGTAGAGACTCTTCGTGCTCGTATTGTGGACGGCTGTGATACAATACGCCATTCTCCAGGGCTGCATCAGCGCATCAGGGATTCCATGCGACGGAGGGTGGATGCATGTATCCTCGCTAACGGTGGACATTTTGAACGTTCTGTTGCTGTGTGTTTCCATTCCATGATTAATGTGATTTGAAGAGAAGTAATAAAATGAGCTCTAACACGGAAATTAAGCGTTTCCGGACACATGTCCACATAACATATTTTCTTTCTTTGTGTGTGAGGAATGTTTCCTGAAACTTTGGCCGTTCATTTTTGTAACACAATGTATGTATTCCGCAGGCCGCCTTACAAAAGTGTACGTTGGCGGCAGTTCAATCATTCCGCAGTCAACCTCTTGTGCTGGTTCTTAATAGCGCCGCTCAAAAAGGTCTTCCCACCAGGGATTCACGAAGTATACATGAAAGCTCGAAGAAATGGGCGAAGCGGCGTATCACTAAATGTTGCCGATCCCTTATATTATGAAATCAGCAGACTTGTTCTAAGAGTTGTTGCGCAGCAGTGATTGTTCCGGAACTCGCGGAAAGGTGCTTTCGCCTGAGGGCAGTGTAACTCCTAAGAGAGGGCGTCACGTTAAGTACGACAAAGCCGACGCTAAGTCCTCCTCCGGCCTCGCCTGACAGTGACAGGCTCCAGGCACTTAGTGCTTCCAACAGATACACCTTTGCCTCTTCCTGATGCCTTCGAACACAGTTAATTTGCGCCGAAGTAAACTGAATTTTACAGAAACTGACGTCTTCAAAATCATATTAATATATACGGCGTATCGTCGAAATTAATTTATATCGACGGGTACATCATATCTGCAAACAGTGATTTCTAGGATGTCGATTCACGTAATATTTCATATGGAGGGGTATAGATAGTGAGAGGTAATGGACCGCTATTGTGGAGCCAGTAGCACTTTTACACAATACTTTAAATTAATGGAACGATGAATGTTGATTTTCATATATGTAAAACGACTGCATTCTGTTAGCGTCGAATACCGAAATGTGAAAGCATTATGTGGATAACTATCGCGGAGTCTAACGGAAGTGAAATTAGTATTTGGAACATTATGGACAATGTAGAATACATTGAAAGAGAACAGTTTTAGTTTCTTCTAAAGTGAACGAGATGATTCTAGGACGGAACTACAAACCTCAGCTCCACCTTTGCAACCCTACAAATGAACGCTCAGGCTAAATTCACCAATAAATTCATCAACAGGAACAACAACAAGATAAAACAAGTTCTTAGCTCCTGGGCAGAGGCAGTTCACAAATTTAATAATGCTAGTGTCTAAAACATAGGCTCTGAGTGTGGTGTGGTATTTGTAGGTGAGACAGGACGACCCATGGGGGCAAGAATTTCAAAAAAATCAACGATATATCCGGCTTGAACAGTAGGAGAAGTCAGCAGTGGCAGAACAGAAAGTTGAGTGCAGGAAACAACTATTTCTTCCGTGAAGGCCGCGCGCTGGCGAAACAGATTTTTACGATGAGAATAAAGATCACAGACACCAAGTAAATAGCCTCGCGACCCGTCAATATGAATAGAGAAGATGGGTACAGAAATCCGGCGTCCGGGCTCAAGCTGAGCCCAGTGCGCACAAAGCAATATGTTTGAAAGCACAGACACCACACCAATATAACAAGTATTTGCACGCGAAGACGGCGTTAGCTTCAATCACTTCACCGCAATTGAGGTCATACGTTCGACCTCGCACGGGAATCCGTAATGGTAAGTGTAAGTCATGACCGGTAGGGGCGCTATAGCCATAGCGTGTGACTTAAGTTTGAGACGGACGGGAGGCGAGCACGGGTAGCCAAGTGGTTATGGCGACCGCTGTTCCAAAGCGGGAGACACGGGTTCGATTCCTGACCCGACACACATTTTCACTTGCGCCGTTGTTTAGTTTCAATGCACTAATTCAACCACTGTCACTCCTTTCCTTCTTCCTTCCTCTTCTTTACCAATAATTTGCAAAAACAAGTACACGCCACAACTGCCGCCCCTCCCACCCCCTATTCCGGCCAATGACATGAAATAATGAAACCACCGACGACAAGGAAAATTCTTCACGTTTACATCAATCGACGACGCCCATTTCCACCAAACGGCGTGAAATATTTCAAATACCAATAGAGAACGCCCAACATCCCCCTACTCCTCTTCAAACCACTATTTGCACTATTATGTAATAACCAAGCCTTCACTAATTTAGCCGTCAGACAAATACCAAGAAGGGCACTTCCAACAGTGGCCGAAACAATGATGAATACGTGTCTCCTTACCCATACGTCGCCTTTAAGACCGAACCACGGCAGCTTCTAGCAAGGCCATTTTGAGACTGCAAAAAATTAATAATTCCAATAGCTCTCCCGGGGCTTGTCCTAGTGAAGCAAAAGGAAAGGCAGACCGGCACAATACGACCCGAGAAGAATCTCGCAATATAAGTGCTGGGATCCGTCTGTCCGGTACATACACGGTTAAATAGGGGTCAGCTGACGCACTCTACTAAATACATGCCGAATGCGTGTTTGTCATTAGTTGTTTCTACAAATGAGCTGCATACATAAAGCTACAGAAGACTGTTGTACAGTTAATATTTTTAGTAAGTGTTGACTATATGGTACCTAAATCAAAAACCAGATTACAATGTCTAAGTATTACCAATATTCTTATGATCATCGTCTATGAAAGGAGTTGGAGGAACAGAGTAAGAATGAAGCTGGAGAAAAAAAGCTGTGAAGAAAGGCAAGGGACTAACCAATTACAAAATCATATTACATAACAAATCACCATTAGTAGTCATAGTTAAGAACTTACAGAATTTTGTGAATGTGAGGTTTACAAGGAGAGTCATCGACTTCGACCAAATTTTGCACGGACGTTCTATATTGAATATAAAGAGACACGTGTTTCAGCTTTTTGCTAGACAGTAGTTAAAAAAAGTCAAAGTAGATTATGGAAAATAGCGTTGACAATGCTATGCATATATGGGGTCAAAAGTTTTTCTGTTTTAATGCTGTAGCTTGGATTCTAGTAAACATGAGCAGAATTACGAGAGCTGACGCCGGTCGAGCGGTCCAGGATCCAGGACTTGGACTGTCAAATCCATGGAGGTAGAAAGAGGGGGATGGCATGACGTCACAAACTTGAAGCTATGCTTGAAGCTGACCATACCTAACTCCGCCACTACAGTTTGTTCAAAACATTAGTTTTCTACTGAGCTGATGTGTAGAGTTGTCGAAGATTTGCAATTGATGTGCGTTCTTTATAGTTGTACTAACCGTTTTGACAGCACTAATAAGTTGAAGGGAATCACGTTCCATTCGTGTCTGTGCGTCTTCTGAATAAACATGGATGCCAACCGGCTCCAAACAGCAGTACAGCAGACGCCCGTAGTGACATCTAACTTCCTTTTACCTCCATGGTCAAACCGCGGATTCAGATTGGAACCTCCACCACGGCAATTTTTTGCTAGAATTTTTTTCGCTGTATTTGATAATATTTTCATATTTGTAATACCTTTTCTTGCCTTATTTTGAAGTAGAGCATGGGGAAGTGTGATTAATATTCAGTTAACTGTTTTTATCTGTTTACTGCTGGTTTGTGATACACAGTGCAATACCAAAAAATAAGAAGTAAGTAGAAAAATAATAAACTCTTAAGTATATTATTACACAATTCAAATTACTGGCCGTCTATTTGTCAGCGTTCACACAGCTAGTAAGGTGAAACGTGTAAGGACAACCATAACACAAAATTAGTATTTCTCACACCATACACAACACAGGAACGACACACTGCCGCATTCACATCTCCGAGGTATCGCTCTCGGAAAACATACGCAATTACTATTGCTGAATACAATTCTATCAGATATTAATGCGTAATAAGAGTATAGAAGCGTATCTTGAAAAACAGGCGCGGACAACTGATAATGGACGAAGGTATGAATTTTAATAGCCTCTGCTGTATCATGAATATCTCCTCTCGTGTAATGTGGCAAGATTTTGAAGCCTTTCTATGGAATACTTGACCTGTCGAAACAAGTAAACATCACAAGATTGACAAAGAAAGGTGCATTTCGGTGGTATCACTTTAGTAGTGCAGGTCGGCTGAGCATCGTCAACAACGAAAGTCCTGTAGTAGCGCGTCATGTCGGTATGACCAGCCCATGAATCCAGTGTATCAAGCCGAAGTTACTGTTTTTGCACTGTGTATCACAAATAAAAAAGCTGTAAGCAAGTAATAGACTTATTTGAATATTACTCACAGTTCCCGATGCTCTACTTCAAAATAAGGCTAGTAAAGGTATTACAAAAATGAGTTTATGAAATCGAAAAAAATTCTATCAAAAAATTGCTATGATGGATGTTCGAATCTGGATGCACTGTTTGACAGTCCAAGTCCTGGAGCGCTCGACCGCTAATGTTTACCGAGACCCCAAGCTATAGCACGAAAAACACAAAAAAATTTATTACTCAAACATCATTAAACTTTTGACCCCATATATATTAGTGAATAATGCTCGCCTTCAGACGATCATTCGATGCATAGCATTGAAAATGTTATTTTCCACAATCAAATTTGACCTCTATTTTTTTTTTTCAAATACTACTGATTGTCTAGCAAAAAGCCGAAACAAATGTGTCATTAAATTCAATATAGAACATGCATGCAAAATTTGATGGGGGTTTCGTAGACTATCAACGATGTCCACGTCATGTTCTCCGTGTAACTGGCACCTCAGGCACCATACCCAGTTCATCACCACAAACTTTTTCCTGTAACCTTGTCAACATAAATACTGTCACAACTTGCCTATCATAGAAAAGCAGGAGGTGGTCGATATATCGGACTGCTTCTGGATTTTTACGTAGACTAAGTCGTTTTGACAAATGAAACATGCAGTACTTGTTTACCTTTAAATACGAGGCGCGTCCAGAAAGTAAGTTCCGTTTGGTTATATAAAGCGAACGGGTACAGATACAGAAAAAAATATTGATTGTACAAAAATCTACAACTGTTAACCTACTTTTCTACATAGCTTCCGAAATTTTGCAAGCAATTGTTATAGCATGGCACAAGGTTTCGTGTGCCTTTTTCATATAATGTTGCCGCCTGTGTATTTAACCATGTGGTAACATGTTCTTTCAGCTCGTCATCGTCGTTGAAGTGTTGTCCACCAAGGACAGATTTTAGGTGTAAGAAGAGGATTACTGTCAAAAGATTTTTTTTTCACGATAATGCCTGACCTCACACACCAAATGTGACGAAACAATTCTTACGGAAATTTCAATGGGACCTGTTTGATCATCCTCCATACAGCTCGGACCTCTCTCCTAGCGACTTTCATCTCTTCTTACACCTAAAATCTGTCCTTGGTGCTCAACACTTCAACGATGATAAAGAGCTGTTACCACATGGTTGAATACACAGGCGGCAACCTTCTGTGAAGGATGCATGCAAAAACTTGTGGCACGCTATGACAAGTGCCTACAAAATTTCGGCAGTTACGTGGAAAATTAGTTTAAGAGTTGTAGAATTTTGTGCAATAACAATTTCTTCTGTATCAGTGTACAATTTCATTTTATTACCAAACGGAACTTACTTTCCGGACGCGCCTCTTACATAAAACCTAACCCAACGTTCGGTGCATGGCACAGTTTACCCTACATCAACACCACTCGTTGCCATTCTAGTTTAACTACTAAACACAACAAGTAAAAAATCTGTCAGTATACATATCCACGTCTCCATAAACCTTACACGATATGTACGATAATCGAATAAAATCTTATTGCAATCTATCGCAAATGCCGGTTCTCTAAATTTTATAAACAGTTACCGAGAGGTTATGCCTGTCCTCTTGGATATGACGGAAGAAACAGACACCACACCTACTTCGCAGTCGCTATGCAGCGGATTTTTTTCAAAGTAATGAAGACGAAAGAGGAAGCAAAGGAACAGGAGCTCGTATTTTTAGCCAACAGATTGTTATATTACTTAGAAATTGTATTTTTTATGCAAACATAGTTTTTTAAATGGAACAATGCCCGTAGACATTAAGAAAATAAAAGTAGGGTGCACTAGAATATCAGTAGTGTTTGTTGCAGGATGCTAGTGCAAGTCGTTTATGAGATGATGTCTTTTGAAACGTTCCCACACAAACACTTGTACAATACCTGTGGTAACACACACTAAAGAACAACACAAATGCATACACTAGTTATGTGGATTCCAAACAATAACGCGACAAATGACCATCACAGGTTGTGTTCAAAATGAACACCGGCAGCAGAAATACACGCTGTCAGTCTGGTATGGAACGACCGCTGCACACGTGCTAGCGTTTCAGCGGGTATGTCCGAGCAGGCTGCAGTAATACGTTGTTGCATATCATCGGGTATGGTTGGTGTGTCCTTGTAGACATTATCTTTCAGCTTTCCCCATAGAAAAAGTCTACAGGTGTCAAATCCGGAAAACGGGTGGGCCAAGGTACAGGTCCACTGCGTCCAATACACCGATTTGTGAACAATTCATGAAAACGTGCTGTAGTAATTCGTGCACTATGGGCGGGACAGCCATCATGTTGGTACCATAAATTCCTCCTAGTCTGCAGGGGAACGTCTTCTAGCATCCGTAGAAGATGGTCTGTTAGAAGGCTGCGATACTTTAGCGCGGTCAGTGTTCCCTTTATGAAATACGAGCATATGAGCTGCTGGTTCACTATCCCACATCACACTTATACACTCCATGGACGCTGACGGGCCACCTGTCTAAACCAAGAGGGATTGTCAGCAGACCAATAGTGCATATTTCTGCGGTTAACCTGGCCATGATTAGTAAATGTGACTTCTTCACTAAACAAGATACATGATACATCTGGATTATCCTGTCGTAAAGCCCATCTGCAGAACCTAGCACGAGTCTCAAAATCGTTTCCATGCAGCTGTTGGAGAGAGATGTGATAGGGATGGAACCTATATCGATGAAGAACGCGTAGGACACTTGCCTGACTCATGCCACTTCCTCGTGCGATTGCGCGGGAGCTCACGCGCGGAACAACTGCAACAGCAGCAAGAACATCAATTTCCCCCTCGCCTGTCGTCACTTGTTTCCTTCTGTTACGTTGTCTCGGTGTTACACTACCACTTTCACGTAACTGGTTGAAGAGGTTGATGAATAATAGCAGAGATGGGTGACGTGTATTGGGATATCTTGCCGCGTACACCGTACAAGAACGAAAGGCAGTCTTCCTACAGTCTCCATACACCATGAGCATGTCGGCTTCTTCTGCATTGGTAAAACCCATCCTACACTCACGACCTACTTCTTGGACTGTTACACGCTGACTAGCGAGCTGCAGTAAGCAAACATCGTACCTAGTAACTATACGGGTTGACTGGCACACGCAAAAGTCGGCGTGGGAACGTTTCATAAGACGATATGTCGTAAACGACCTGCACTATAATCCTGCAACAAACACCACTGATATTCTAGTGCACCCTACTTTTAGTTTCTTAATGTCTACAGGCATTGTTCCATTTAAAAAACTGTATGTTTGCATAAAAATACAATTTCTAAGTAATATTACAATTTGTTTGTTGGCCAAAAATACGAGCCCCTGACTAACAATCCATTCTGTGAAAACCGCACATCAATCGCAGTTTCCGTTTCCGCAATATTTGCGGTGCAAGTGTTAGGTGATTCACTTCTACGCCTTGATGGCGTATGGTTCATTTCTTCATAGCAGACGCGATGATATCGGGAATCCTAATGAGAAGCGTAAGTGGACATGCTAGGGATGCTACTTAAGTAGTGCGAGACTTCTGCGGATTCTTGGCTTACAGGAGGCATGCGCCGGGCGAGGCGGTAGACCCGGTTTCGAATCACGACACGGCACCAATTTTCACTCGTTGTCATTAAATCATTTCAATGCCCCAGTGCAGCCAGAGTAATTTTTCTCATTACCAGACAGTCCGCATCTTTGTATGTTGATGATTAACAATAAATCACGTAACAAATTGAATCCCATTTCGTCATCATTGGAAAATTTCTAGGATCAGTTACAGCCTTAAATATTTTAAGGCCAGTATTATGAAGCTGTATAAGATGTAATAAATACTTATGGTAGGTAAGGCGACAATAAAACCTAGATTTGTAGGGAAGAATTTTTGCAAATTACGTTCATCTGGAAGGGAAATTGTACAAATGACGCTGATGTGACGAATAAATTAGCACTTTTGAATCGTTTGTAACTCCTATAAAACAGATCGAAACATTGTAATTTGTTATTCGCTGAGCGGAGAAACATACCGTAACAGAAACCCAACAACAAACCGACGAATAAAATGTACCATACACTGCACAGTACATTTGAAATGCCAATGACCGTTACAGTATCAGTCTGCTTATAAAAACAAAAACGCTACTGGCAGGAAGTAGTAACTTTGACTGGGCGTTCTTCAGCGTCATGATGGAAATAAACGTTCATATCTTAACCTTACAGTTCTCATCCAAAAATCTCTTTATGATCACATGAACAGTAACAAATAAGAAAGATTACTGATAAACGATTTCCTTTGTCTTACATTGCAAATTGACACTGTGATCATCTAATAACTGTTTCCTTCCGCTATCAAATATTAGAGACATTTAAAAGTGACTGAGATGAAAATCGCTAAATGGATCATAATGCCACTGAGTATGCATTAAGCTGTGATCCCAACAAGAGCGTTGAAGTCCGTAGCGCCTGAAAGACGTGGGCGCACAACCACGTGACGACGGAGTGAGCATATGCAATCGTCGACCACACACACTACTGCTGGAAAAAGAGATGTGGCGGTTTCAAAAGTAGAGTAAAGGGATGTACCGAGTTTCCTTACAGCGGCACGAGTTCCGAGAACGGAACTTCATGTAAGAACGACGCAAGTGTACGAAGGGCACTCCGTTCCAGTTGCAACGGCTGAGATGTTGCAAGAACGTATGAAACGACGACGTATGTCGCTGGTCGATAACGGGCAATCTGGAGAATCACATCACATTACCTTTGTACTGGAGGTGCATACCCCAGGTATCAGTGAGTTACGGTGGAAGCCAACGCCCC
Source organism: Locusta migratoria (assembly GCA_026315105.1). Classification (NCBI taxonomy): domain Eukaryota; kingdom Metazoa; phylum Arthropoda; class Insecta; order Orthoptera; family Acrididae; genus Locusta; species Locusta migratoria. Next base: position 447,323,929 of record CM048755.1, on the reverse strand, counting down.
AAAGGTCGGAATGAGCGTCCGATCAGTAACTGACATTTAGTGCTCTCCATACACTTGTGGCATTCTTTGATGAATTTACGTCCCCTGCATTCCCTCCGCTGTAGGGAACGCAGCGGCGCGGGAATGGCCGTGTGGTGTAACGCATCACACTACGGATGTCTTATATTTAAAGTCTCATCCCATCTTTTTTTACCTTTCATACGCAACTTTGACCACAGTCGACAGGGGAAACTTATTTTCCAACTCCCCTCGTAATTTTGATATTGCTGTTATTATCGACGAAGACAAAGGAATTTACATTGGCTGCCAGTGATTACTGAAACAAATCAACGGAACGTGAAAATTTGTGGCCAGCCAGGAATCGAATTCCGATATTCTGCATACTAGACAGGACATAATGGGACAAGGAAAGAACATTGGCCAGTTTTTCCTTTATCGAACTCTTACAACAATCGGCAAAATGCAGCGAGTAGTGAGGCAAAAAGTCTGACGAGAGGCGTACTAGGGTAGTCCGTGCAGTCGTGACCTGGGACTGCAACTGTGGTTTACACGAGACCCGGGTTCCATTGTCAACTGGGACAGATTTTTACAATCCCCTTTAGCAGCTGATGTCACCAATTCCTCTGTGCCTACAAGTTTCCGTTTGATGGTCTTTCTGCAACGTAGTCCGATTCCGATATGCCTGAGAGTCGTCAGTGTTTCTGCAGAACTTCCAATTTAGTTTTTGCTGTGTTTAGCTCGAGTGCCGCCCTTCACGTCATTCATGCGACGTCAAATACTCTGGCCAAATCAATTAGGGGATAGCTAGGTTCTGAAGTATTACCCGAACCGTTGAAAATTCCCCCCCTCCCCCCCCCCCCCCCCACACACACACACACAAAGAACCTGTCAACAGTTTGGAGGCCAACGTGAACCAGTGCAAAACTTGCATTATCGTCGAAGAGGACTTTTTTTTTTTTTTAAAGAACCTCGAACGCTTGGAACCACACGGAACCAGGCATGGAGTAACACGCAGTCAAACAGGACTGGTGTGCATTTCCATGCAACACGTTGCAATGAACCTCAAGTGATATTTTAATAGAGAGAAAGAAAATATCAATACCACAGGAAGTAAACTATATGTAATTTAATGGCGTCAGAGTATTATTACTAAAACTCTCTGATTAAATTACTTATAATAGCACAAAACACACATATACAGCAGTACCACACGGCTGAAAGTATATTAGTTCTCAAAATGCAGATACGGGATTTCTATGAAGTGGTGAAAGTGGGAGAGAACAATATGCCACATTATATATCCGCCAACTTGATATCCTCGGCCCCGATGCCATTTCCATATTCAGCACTTCGCAACTTTGTCCCTAATATTTGCACCACATACATAGGATTAATTCTATTCATGGTATCACTGCACTGTACACAGTTTACACGTTATCTCGCCTGCGAACACTGCAAGAGACAAATACTCCCGCAACTGGAGCACTGGTTAGTGCAGCCACTATATTGTGCCACCTTCGAGTGGCGCTAGCGGACAAATGTGGCGGTTTCATGGAAATGACGCACACCACTGTTTTGTTTATGTTTGCTTGTTATTCTAGGCAAGGGTGTCCCATGTGGGTGTCATATTACCTTCCTTTGTCAAGGGTCTGACGTGTGTCAGGAAATAACAAAACGTTATTTTGTCTATTATCCTACTTCTCCACGTGGTGAAATTTGTAGCATTTTTCGTTGTTAATACTGGATATTTACGAAAGAGCGTGCAAAAATTAAATATGACAGAGAGAAAGCTCGACTAAACAATCTGAGGTAGAGAACCTGGGGTCGGGTGAGCCCGCTTAAGGATACACTGAAGTAAATTTGTTCAAAAATGTTCATATGTTTGTAGAGCTTAAGGGACTTAACTGCGGGGTCATCAGTCCCTAAACCTACAAACTACTTATGAATTAGCTTATACTAAATACGGCAGATACATCCATGCCCGAGGGGGGATTCGAACCTCCGACGGGGAACGGCCACGTGCATCGTAGCATAGCGCCACAATGCGCTGGCCGCTCCGCCGCGGCAGAAAATTTGCCTACGCTTTGTCTCGGATTACTGCTTACCAGCTTAATTACAACTAATATGAGTACAATTTAAACTTAGTGTGCTGTTTATTTAAAGGTACATTATTTCCTGTCAGGAAACAACGAGGACGAACCTGATTACTAGGAAGTTAACAGAGCGAGATGGCGCAGTGGTTGGACACTGGGAGGAAGGTGTAGTAAAAATACATCCATCCACTCAGATTTAGCTTTCACGTAATTTTCCTAAATCACCCCAGACAAATGCCCGGATGGTTCATTTGGGAAGGCACGACCGATTTTTTACCCAACTGTCCCAGCGTGAGCTCCGTGTCTAATGACCACGCTGAGGACGTGATGTTAAAGGTTTATCTTCCTTCCTAAGAAATCATTACGCAGATTTTGCTTACTAGTCCATCAGGTGGCTCTGTTGTATTTATATTGTCACATGCCAGAACCCGCTATGAATCAACGACAGACCCAGTCTTTACTCAGTGCTATTCAGAGAACTGCAGTTCATCGTGTCAATGGTGGTATTTGCAATTAAAGAACTACTGTAAATAAAAACGCACGCTGTAATGTGATTGTGTTCCTACTATTTCCTTACGCTGGCTTCTGCGACCCCAGCCCCCACCTCTTATTGCTCACTGGAGCCTCCTCTCTATGTACTGTCAAAGTTTTCCACGCTCTTAGGAAACACCCCGTACACTGCTCTACCTCTGTTACGCATTTACTGTGTTTCATGTAGTTCCTTGCCTGTGATTATCCACATCCAATAATGTCTCTGTTCCTTAGCAACTGTTAACAGGTCGAAAGAGAAACTAATTAATTGAAATACAAGATTTAATGTTTATCGCGCGAGGAACTAAGCGAACAATTTTGCATCCGGGTTGTTAACACGTGTGTGATACTATGTCTGTAGAATTCGTAACGTAATTAATGAACCGTTTTTATGATGAGAACAGGAACTGCAGAGCCGAAGTTCATAACAACAATGGGTTCTGAATAAAAAGTTCCCGAACGGCCTGTTATGACGGAGAATCCAGAGGCAGTGGTGCTCTCCGACATTATAGAGATAATTCCGCGCGCGAGTTACTTTTTGAAGGCACGCGAGCACTTAGCGCGGAAACTCTGCCTGCATACCAAGTAAATACTCTTTTGGGTTCCGACTTCTCGAGACGTCTCTTCACCCAATAACAAACATTCTCGAGGCACCGCTGCCATCTCTGAGAACGCCATGCTTAATTACTGAACCTATCCCCTTCATTAACGGCCAGTGGAGTGTGGGCAGAACTACCGTTTGTTTGGTTTGTTAAATTATCAGCAACGGTAACGACTACGTTTGGAACAGCATCCTTTTCATTCGTCGCGCGGTGAACATGACGCGCTGTACGTATCAACGATGTGTGTAGCGCGCAGTGTTCTTACAATTGAATATTTATGCCAGAAACTTAGCACCCAAAAGACGGCACCACGTTAGTCGGAAGAGAGAATTTTTCACAATATGCTGTAGATTAGACATTTCCAGAAGGAAGAAAGATTAGGGTTAAACGTCTTGTCGACAGAGTGGCCATCAAGAGACTGAGCACCCGCTCGGATTTTTCGGTAATGAGGGAAAGGAAACCGGCTGTTCCCTCTGAAAGGAAGCATCTCGGCATTTACCTGGAGCGATTTAGGTAAATCACGGAAACCCAGATGTGGTTAGCCACAGGTTGATTTGAACCTCCATCCTCACGAATGCTAACCACTGCGCCACCTCACTCGTTATTTTGATCTGTAACTTACAACTTTTTTTCGCAACACTTCTAAGGCAGCTTAACTGTAATATGGCTGTCACGTAATATCAATATAACATCGATTTCCTAATTTTACAGTTACATTAGGAATTAATAACTATTACAATTTGAGTTCTGCATCCGCTCATACGCCAATAAATACAAAAGAGCGAACCGTGAAACAGTTTAACAGCATCTGAGATATCGACGTTCCAAGGAAATGATGAACATTGTATATAGGGTGTTCAGAGAAGGGCTCCCTCATTTCAAAATTAATGATCTCGAAAACAAAGATCGATAGAGTAATGCAGTAAACGGTATGTTTATTATGAAAGCTGTAAGAAGTTTATAAATGTTTGTAAATCTATCGGACCAAACTGCGTGGTCATCAGCCCGTAGCTTGCAAACTACTTAAACCTAGGTAAACTAACCTAAGGACAACACACACACACACACCACACACACACACACACACACACACACACACACACACCCCAGGGAGGACTCTAACCTCCACGGCGAGCAATCGCGAGCTCCGCAGCGAGACGCTTTAGACCGCTCGGCTACTCCACCGCGGCTAAGAAATTTATACAGCAGTTTTAAATAATACTTACAAAAGCAGCTAACAGATGGCCTCTGTACGCTGTACAGCTCATATCAGCGTACATTAGTGAAATAATCGTATGAAAACACTCTTTGCAAACAATCACATCACAATGTTTTCAAAATGGTCACCATTGGCATTACAGAGGTGGCGCAAACGAAGAATGAAATTCGCCATCAAATATTCAAATGTTTGTTAAGCTTATGGGACTTAACTACGGGGTTATCAGTTCCTAAACTTACAAACTACTTATGAACTACTTACGAACTAGGACGGCACAAATATCCATGCCCGAGGGGGGATTCGAACCCCCGACCGTAGTGGCCGTGCTGACCGTGACTGGAGCGCCTCAGTCACCTCGGCCTCCGCGGCCGGCAAATTCGCCATCACATATTGTAGTGTCTCAACCGAAATGGTTTCACATGCCACAGAGATCGCCGATTCAAGCTCGTCCAGCGTGGCGGGATGCTTCGGGTAGACTATGTCTTTCACTATGCCCCACGAAAGAAAGTCACAGGGAGTCATATCCGGCTAATATGGAGGCCAATCCATGCCTGCACCAGTAAATTTTGGATATTCCTAATGATTGATTCGATTCCCGAAGTATTCCTCAAGAAAGCTAAACACTTGTTCGGTCCGAGGTAGTCGGGCTTAATCTTGCATAACCCATTCAGTACCTTGTCGATTCTCTAATTCTTGCTGTGTGGCGACAAATTGTTCCAAAATTGCAACGTAGCGTGCACCAGCGACCGTTTCTCGAATGAAAAAGGGACCAATAATGCATCTGCTGCATACTGCAGCCCACACAGTAACTTTGGGAAATACAGGGGTTTCGCTTCACACGAATATGACTTCTCGGAACCCCAAAATCGCCAGTTCTGCTTATTCAGTATCCATTCAGGTGGAAGTGTGCTTCATCTGTAAACCAGATGCAGTCAACATCAAATCCTTCACTATCAATCATTGTGAGCATCTGATTACGAAAGGCAACCCTTTGTTGCACAGCTCGTACGGGTATGGCCTGGTGCATTTGAATTTTGAATGGAAATGTGTGCAGGCTCTTCCTCAGTATTTCCTGCGTGCTGGAACGCTTCAAACCAGTCTCAGATGCAATTCTACGGACGAACGACATTGGATTTCGCCGAATAATTCCAGAAACTGTGGCGGTATTTCCAGGCGTAGCTGCGGTTTGCTTGCGGCCAACATGCCCCACTAGATCAGTTACGCTGCCTGTTCGCTGAAATTTTGCGAAGAGCGTAGGAATGGTTTTCGCATCGGGTCCTTTTGGAACATTAAATCGTGCTTGAAAACTTCGCATTGTTGCCGTAGGACTCTCTTCTAACCTGTGGTACTCTAGCACCAGAAAAAACGCGTTGTTCAATGGAGTACATGGTTTTAATCTCTTCCTTCGGTACGCTAACCTCCTTTCACGTTTCAATGGTGGAACTGACCGCTCTGGGCTTCGGATCACTAATTATACTAGGCATTACGTATGGTGATTACAGCGCCATCTGTTAGCAGCTTTTGTAACTATTATTTCAAACTGCTGTATAAACTACTTACAGCTTTCACAATAAACATACCGTTTACTGCATTCCTCTATCGATCTTTGTTTTCGAGATATTTAATTTTGAAATCAGGGAGTCCTTTTATGGACACCTTGTATATTAATTGCGCCGCAGCAGGCATGTAGTATTAAATACTTTATTCGAGCAGAAACGTCTTTGACGTACCAGCATAATTTAACAATGCCGCTACACGACACGACGCAGCGGCCCAGGTGAATTCGTCGTTTGAAGATAGGCACCGGAGCCAGGAGTTAAGAGTTACGAAGTGGAGGAGAGGCAAGAAGTGCGGACACCGGACTCCATTCATTAGCGGCGCCGGAAAAAGCCCGCCCATAACTGCCTCCGCGCCACATTAACACTTCCCGCGCCACCCAAAACCTTCATTCTTTCCGCACCAAGTGTCTACCACGAAGCTACAGCCCCTGTCCACTAATCACACACCAATGCTCGAAATTTATTTACTACTGTTGTCATTGTCTACGCACAGTAGTTCGACAAAAACAGGGAAACACTGCAAGAAACGCATGCTTAAACATAAATGCAGATTTCTCAAAGCGTGCAGGTTGTGTTGTATAACCATGAACTGCATAAAAAAAAATGTTTATTTGTAAATCTATCGGACTCAACAGCATGGTTATCAGTCCGTAGCTTACAAACTACTTAAACTAACCTAAGGATAACACAAACACCTGTGCCCGAGGGGGTCTCGAACCCCCGACGACGAACGGCCCCGCGCACCACAGCACGGCGACCCAATGTGCACGGCTAATCCGCCGCGGCTGAACTGCATCTCTTACGTCCTAAACTTACCGGAAGTGTCAATGGTCTTCGGATTTAGCCTTTTGTGTAGCTGTGGGTGCAATGGACGCAGATTGATTTCCAACGGGAACTAATTTTTACTACTCCATGAGGAGGGAACTGCAGGACGAGCTCAAATTCCAGATTTTTCGAACTTATCGTACAGTTTCAATCTAGCGTACCCTACGGCGTCTCCAGCCTAAGATGCAAACTTTTCTGCCAAAAGTGCAACATGGCGCGAATTCGGTGATGTTTCTAAACCTAAGGGACCAAACTAGAGAGTATTTGTCCCTATATACTACGGACAAAACACACACACACACACACACACACACACACACACACACACACAGCCGACGGAGGACACGAACGCCGCTGTGGAGTGGCCGAGCGTTTCAAGGCGCCTAGCTGCGGAGCGCGCAACTGCTCGCCGTCAGAGGTTAGAGTCCTCCCGCCGTCGGAGGTTAGAGTCCTCCCTCGGGCATGGATGTATTTGTTGTCCTTAGCATATGTTAGTTTAAGTAGTTTGTAAGGCTAGGGACTGATGACCAAAGTAGCTGAGTCTCATAGATTTACAAACATTTGAAAATTTTTGAACAAGGACTCAAACCTCCGATACAAGTCATGCGACACGTAACTGAGTCCCAGACCACATGGCCATTCCCGTGCAGCCGACATTTGTGCCCAGATGGTAATGCCGCCGAGACAACGGAGCCCTGTTCACACAGATTTCGCCGCCCAGTTCTGGTTTTGTGGCCACCAGTACCCAGATTTGAGCGTTATTGTCCCATTATGGAAGAAAGGAAGGAAGCTTAGGGTTTAACGTCCCGTCGACAGCTTGGTCATTAGAGACGGAGGTACCGCCCAGGATGTTTGGGTAAGGATGGGAAGGAAATCGGCCGTGCCCTTTGAAAGGTCCCGGGTTAGAATCTCGGTCAGGTATACAGCTTTAATCTGCCACGGAGTTTCATACAATGCCTGTATTTGCTCATTCCGAGACGAATGGAAACTATTTTGAATGCGAGCTCAAATTACAAGGTAATGAGCTGTGATTTCGGATTTCTCTCTCCTCCTCCTCCTCCTCCTCCTCCTCCTCCTCCTCCTCCTCCTATGAGCTGAAATTTGTGTGTGTGTGTGTGTGTGTGTGTGTGTGTGTGTGTGTGTGTGTGTGTTTTTTTTTTTTTTTTGTTTTTTGTTTTTTTTTTGTTTTGTTTTTTTGTCACTGGCATTTTGAAAGGAAGAAAGGAGGAAGCTGTGTGCTAATCGTCTTCTCTTGAAACGACCGCGCCTGTAATTTTAACGAAATCTCCTCTGTGATGAAAATCGTGTATCTTGCGGTATCTGGCGAGTATATACGTTACATTCACGCACTCTGAACACGGACCAGTTACGAAACTTATTGTTCTTGGTTGGATCTTCTGTATTTCTCCCCCTCCCAACGGCCTCTAATGTTCACGCTGTCGACGGGGCGTTGAAACTTAACCTAACCTACCCTACCTTTATTTTCTTTCTTTCTTTCTTTCTTTCCCTTCCATCCATCTCTCACTTATACAGGATAAGACAGATGAGAATAAACAAGAACTTCGAACGAGTGTTTAACTTAATATTTTCTGGGCAAAATGAATTTTGTCAGGGTTTTTGGAGTAACAGTCCTTATTGAATCCGCTTTCTGTAACTTGTTATATGTGGTCGTTTAATTTCCGGTACCACTGGATGGTTATTCCTTTATTATGTACGGTTGTGATTGTTGCTACGATTGATAGCCAAAGATGTAATTACATGGATCGCTTGCGGCCCTGTCCGCAATACGCTAAATAAATGTGAGGTATCATATTTCGTTCCGTTACATGATCTCATGTGAAGTGAAAAAATGTAAGAAATCTTAAAATACGACAAAGCAATTTTAAGTAGTTGATTGTAACTAAACTGTAAACAAGTACCCAAATACGGAGTGACAGTTATTGAACTAAATTAAATAAATAGTCATAACTTCTGAATGGTTCTAACTGCATGCTTGGCCGCGAAGCGAATTCAAATGTTAATATGTTTGTAAATCTAAGAGACTTAAGTGCTAGCTTACAAACTACTTTAACTTATGCAAAGGACAACTCTCACACCCATGCCCGAGGGAGGTCTAACCTCCGACGGCAAGCAACCGCGCGCTCCGCAGCAAGGAGCATTAGAGCGCCCCACCACACCACCGCAGTGGTCACGAAGCATCATGGGAATAAGGTTTGGTTTAGCGATATGGCCCACTTCGCGATCGTGAAGTCTCTTCACCCTCAACGGATGAGTGAAGTGGATAGTGTCTAGTCCGGGATAATGCGTACGATATTCCTTGATGGCACGGTTATTGCCGAACGCTACCTGGTGCTGTAGGATGATTTCATTCCCATGTTCATGCCAGAGGGAGCTCTACTACAACGAAACAGGAGTGTGATGTCCTAGATGAGCAATCTGGGGACCGTATTCTGTCTCTGGGGTACCGACAGACCACTGGCATGCGGCTCAATTGGCCGCTGTATTCTCCTGATCTGAACACATGGGATTCCTTGTAGAGCAACTATATGGAATATAAGGTGTACAGAAATAATCCCAAAATCAATGCTTGTCTGAAAACAACTATTCACGAAGTAAGCGAGTACATTGATGTTCTAACACACTTGGGTCATGCACAATTTCTCTATTCGTCTGCGCCATACCATCGCCAGAGAAGCCCGCCATATCAAACATGTCTTAAGTGCACGCCGCAGTTTGTAACTAGGTTACGGTTTGGATACGAAGTTTTTCCTTCCATGACAATTTCTCGGTTCTCTTGTGTCAAATATATTTGACGCGGCAAGTAAATTAAAGAACTTTTTATTTCATTTACGTTGCTCCATTTCGTTTATTTAAATATTTGTAACTCTGCATTAACCATTATCTATAAGGAATAAAATAACTAAACAGAAAAAAATAAAGAAAAACTACAGAAAATTGCAGTGCAAGATAAACTTATTCATATAAGAAAGCATGCGTCTTGGTTGAATCCAAGAGTATAGCATTAAACGATATTGGCTAACTCGTGTTCGCAGTACTATGAGAGTAGAGCCCAGTCTGTCGGTAAAGTTCTGTACCGCGTGCCACTGACAGGGGACAGCTTTCGCCTCGAACGCGCTGAAGCGCAGTCAAATTTTCAAATGTTTTGTACATCTATTGGAGCAAACTGATGTGGCCGTTACGAACTACTTAAGCTAACTACAGGACAAGGCATACATGCCAAAGGGAGGACTCTAACCTCTTGCAGGAGCGGCAGCGCTGTCCCTGACACGACATAAAAAACTGGTGTGTATCATTTCCATCATAAAATTTTCTTTAAATATCACTCGTTATAGAACAAAACACAAAAATTAAGAAGATGTCAATACCATAGGAGGGAAATAACACGTAATTGTATCACTACTATTTCAATAAACAGTGCCAAAATGCCTCCGCTTGAAGTAATTATAAAAGTGCAGAATACACACAGCCTACACACCTGATAGACCCTAAATTAGTCCCCGAAGTGTATATTCAGGATTTATAAGCAGCACTTTAAGTGGAAGAAAACAACTTTCACACCTCCTTTTTACACTAAAACACTTCGGACATAGGCGCTTCCAAGTTGTTCACCGAAATCCCGCATTTGCACTCTGATAACTAATATTATAGACTCTAAATACGGCATTTGCTCTTTGAAATAGGTACAAAAAAAATACATCATTGGTTCACTACAACATCCGCAAATTCACCAATTCGAATTACTCGATTATCTCCATTTTTACACGGCTCTGAAATACATTCAGTGGAGCACTATCAGGTGTGTATAATGTGTGCATTTTCCGGTATTATAATTACTTGAACCAAAGAGTTTTGGCACTGGTGATTAAAAATGTACGTACGCTGTCTTTCTTGAATAAAATATAATTTCACCTCTTATGGTATTGATGTTCCTTTGCTTCTACCTATTAAATTGGCACTAGTGGTAGAATGCAACGATTTGCATGGAAAAGTCACAGCCCGTTGTTTTATGAACATGGAGTGTTATTCTAAGCATTGTTTCGTGCGGTTGTGAACGTTACCGTGTCAAAGGTGCCCTTGTTAGGAACTATATGGTTACAATCGGAAGAAATAGAAGACACTAACATCTTGCTGCATATTTTGAGTCGCAAATGATACTTTAAAAACCTAAAAATGAGACGGAAATTCCACAGTTTTATTGCTTATTGAATGATAAAATAGCCTTCTCGATGATTAAAGTTTCTTGAACAAATACTGATACGTAACGGAATCTAAGATTTGACACAGGCACGAAAGGAACCACGCAGGAATAATAAGCAATTTAGAGAAACCGCAGAAAACCGATAGACATATCTTGTTCAGGATTTGAAGCCAACCTACGCCTTCAGGATGCAAATCATTGTACCATCTCAGTCGGTTTCTGTCCTGATAAAGTTGATTATATAGAGAGACAGGAACGTAAGGCACAAGCTGCCAGTGGGCAGTCACTTCAACCGAACCCGGATCTCCTGGTTACTACGCAGTTTCGCTGTCCACTACGACACAGGACATAGTGACCACCTTCACGGAACACCCTAACACGCCCACCGCCCACGTACTACTTGGCCGTTTATCACGGGATTTCGTAGATTCCCGTAGAGATCCAGCATGGTGCGCAACTGCTCGTCACTGGCCCGTCACCGCCTTAATTATGTAGGGCGCGTCTGTTCCTTCGGACATGAACTGGAAAGAGTTTGCGAACACGTGCTGACCAACCACGAAATCTAACGGAGTTAAGCAGGATTGCCATTGAAGAATGGAATAAAATATACCGGCAGTAGTTTCGGGGAAGCACGTCACTACCGTGCTGGCTAGCACTGATGGGACGGTCAATGAACTCTGGTGGATGATGATGCTACATAGTAGACTTATATGACGGAAAGTCATTTTAGGGTATGTTTGTCAATGAATCGGAAGACGTATTATTTTATAAATAGCAATTTCCCACAGTATAGAAAACCACAAAAATTCATTGTTAAACAACAAGCAGCCACTCTGAAAAAAGGCTTGTTATTGTTCCTTCATACAATGCCTACTGCGATATTATTTTAATGTTTCTTCTATCAGGTTTTGGAATACATCAATTGTATTGCAGCTTGCGGTTGGCTGAGCAGGGGAAGAATTACCCGCAATGTATTGACCTTCTCCACGAATCAAAAACCCTTCGTGAATCAGTGTAATATAGTGGGAGTAACAACTATGACAGTATATCGAGTGAACTTTAATTTGGTTTTGGAATGTTTTTAATCATAATTTTCCCACTTTTAGTTCGTAGTTTTAAGTGAGCAGTGCTCGTTAGCGTATATGTAAAGCGTGAACGTAATGCTGTCAGATGGAAACTACATCTTTCCCTGCACGAAGAACTGAGTAGGCCACAACTGACAGCACCAACTTCATGACTAATTTCTACAACACAACGTAGTTGAAATATCAAGTTTACACGCTCACCGTATAGTTACCCAGAAGTATTGTACAATACATTTTTTAGTCATTTCTACAGCTGCATGTAGATGTCTTCCTTTGTCTCGGCCGCTTTAAGAGATGTTACTGTCTATTGAGGACTTTGTAAAGTCGAGATTCTCTACAAAGTTCGTAGAAATAAGTGCACAATTGGTAGTGAGCACTTTATGCAGACAATGAAAAACGTACACAACTCAAAAAACGCTGGGGAGATTGAAAGTATTTCATTTAGAACATTTAGCGTACACAGCCCAGTGATTTCAAGTGAGCGTGTTGCACTTTGAAAACGGTGAAGCTGTGGCGTGAGCAATAACACTAGGTGTAACCGCTCTCTGCTGCAAGCTTTCAAGGCCTCGTCGAATGATGCCTTAACAGTTTACACTTGCAGGATGAGCACTTATAAAATTTAAATAAATTGCAAGCTAGCACTCGCAGTGCTAATTAATGCTGCACTTTCCCATCTCTAGTTTGTAATACTGATGCATTATTACTAAATGATAAATGTGTTTTCGTGGCAATATATGAACACAAAAGTTCACTTACCGCACTTAAATAATGCTAGATGGTAGTCAAAACTGATGTTGCAGTCCATGCGTTCCAGTTACATACCTGAAAAAAGAAAAGATACTCTTTACAATCATTGTGACTTTCAGGCATCATACAGTTTATTGGTAGGTTACAGCAACTATAAAATTACGTTCTGAAAATAGTTTACGACTGGAAGAATAGTTAGCGACATACAGTTTGACGTATCTCCTAAACAGCGCGAATCACAAAGAACGGCCCTATCACGCGACGTGCGAATTATTAGAGAATGAGACCAGTTAGCGCTTTGCATCAAACATTACACATATTTCAAACCTTTAATAATTTTTCTCCCTTAAGCCCCAACAAAGTAATTACGTTGAAAGAATTTCTTGTTTACTACTTTTCCGTTGTTAACGCAGTAAAACTACGGAATTCGGTGCAACGTAACTGTTCATTACTTTTACACTGCTAACTTCACTCACATGACATTTTACAGACAGTATACATGCATACATACCATTAAATGTCCTTTCGAAATTATATCATAGTACGCCACATAATTCTAGAGGTATTACGTCAAAATCAAGAACTGCATGAAATCACGGCCCCATTACGAATGAAGTTTTAATTTATTAGGTGTTTACTACCAACTCCAATCGAACAAAACCACGCGATATGGCGGCGTGGCCTAAGGTATCAAGCTACGGAGTGGGCGGCCGTTCAAGCCAGAGTTTCGAGTCCTCCCTCGCGCGCGTGTGCGTTTGTGTGTGTGTGTGTGTGTGTGTGTGTGTGTGTGTGTTCTCACAATAAGTTAGTTTAAGTAGTTTGTAAGTCTAGGGATTGATGACATTACAAATCCGGAAAATTATTGTAGGACACACAGTTCAGGAGATATGACGCCAGCATGAAAAGGAAATTGAACAGGATGGAGAGTAGGGTGGAGGGTGAGGGACAGAGAGGGAAGGAGATGGGTTAGTATAATAAAGGAGGCAACGGTATGAACTGACGCTACTTTACCATAACGGTGGTTCATTCACTCACCTTTTGACGAGAATTTTAACTCTTGTCGTTAATATTAAGCCTTTCAGTCAAGCAAGTATTACCTATGGACACGAATGGTAAAGTACTATCTGCATTACTGATCACGTAACTTTTTCCAAAAGGCTACACCTCGACTCCGCGGCCACATCTTCCTCTATTCAGCATTACCCTTTTACTCCATGTCTCGCGAACATGCCATCTCTTGATTCTTTGAACAGGGTGTTCTTGGTCGTCCTTTCGTTTTTGTCCCTACAATTTTGCCTTAGACAAAGTTTTATACAAAAATGAAATTATCTAATTGTGTGTCCAACGAGTACTGCTTTGCGCTGCCATGTGATTTTTAGTGGTTAGTTCTTCCCTACAATTTCCTTAGAACTATCGCATTAGTTTTTATGTCAGTTCAACTAAAAGTTGAAACCCTTCCACAAAACCACATTTCTGCTACTTCTAGTTAAGCTGTCTCCTACGTTGAAATCATATCTTTCACCTCTATGTATCAGTACACTGCAAACAAAGTTTTCATATTTTCTTCGTATTGACACTAAGGTGCTTGTTTCGTTGGCGGATCTTACTTTACAAGTCGCTCTTAGTCATCGTTATTTTTCTCCCTCTTTTCTTCATAAATCTATGTTTCGTTCCACAATGCTAGAGATATTGTGGAATTACAGTTCAGTTGCGTTTATTATAGCTTTTTGCCTATTTGTAAGTCTAACTCTTTTTCTTCGTGGTATTTATTTTTAGTTCCGTTATTTCATAATTAAAGAACGTAAGCATTTCATTTATTTTAGTCTGCTATTACTGCAATGTTCAAAATGTTCAAATGTTTGTAAATCTATCGGACTCAACTGCTTGGTTATTAGTCCGTAGCTTACAAACTACTTAAATTAAGGTAAACTAACCTAAGGACAACACTAACACCCATGCCCGAGGGGGGGGGGGGGGGGGGAGACTCTAGCCCCAGACGGCGCAAGGCTAATCCACCGCGTCTATTGCAATGTAATCGGTAATTTTCATTCAGTCAATATGAATACCATTAATTTGGGTTCCAGTTATCTTTCTTACCTTGTTGTTGTTGTTGTCGTTGTCGTCTCCTCGATAAACATAAAACTATTTCTTTATTTCTTGCTACCATTAACATCCAGTTCAGTATTTTCACTTTTGTATATACATAAAATAGAACAGTTGTTCTTTCTGTGAAGTCAGAAGGCAGGATACCCTCATTTAGAAACCACAGTAAGCTGTTGATGTTGTCATTGCCGTTTTGTAGATGCTCTTCAGTGATTTAACCTACATCAATAGATTTATTTGCTTCCAACCTATTCTGTGCAAGAAAGAACTCTAGTTATCGCATATCCCTTACAGATCCCATAAATTGGTTTCAGTCTTCAATGATCTCTTATAAATTACCAATTCTGGCTATACTGTAGAAGACTGGCTATACCAAAGCCGATCGCGGTGGCCTAGGGGACTGAGGCGCTTCAGTCACGGTCTGCACGGCCACTACGATCGGGGGTTCGAATCCCCCTCTCGGGCATGGATATTTGTGCCGTCTGTAGTCTTAGCTAGTTCATAAGTAATTTGTAAGTTTAGGGACTGATGACCCCGTAGTTAAGTCCCATAAGCTCTACAAACATTTGAACATTTGATTTGACTATAGTCAAGTCTTTCCACCAGTCACATCTCTGTCAAAAAGCCGTTTCCGGATCTCTCTCTCTCTCTCTCTCTCTCTCTCTCTCTCTCTCTCTCTCTCTCTCTCTCTCTCTATTTATGATGTAGGTATTTCACCACTTTACTATTAACCTAAGTTTAATCGTGTTTCGCATAATTAAGATTATCTACCTCTCTTAATTTCTCCAAGCCACTTTTCCTACCTTAAACGGCATGTTATCTTTTTCATTGCTTTATGCTCATCATGGCTTCCTTATTTTACTTTATTCCTTTTGACAAGCAGTTAGCACTTGATTCCTATCTGTGAAGTACTTTAGAACGATGTTGCAGGCAAGTTGTATATTTGTGTGGTGTCTCCTGTTTTGGGCATGTCCGACCTCGTACCGAAATCCGAAATGGCGAATGTAAGAGGGCATGAACGGTGGGGGCCCTATGGCAGGAGTATAAGACTTGTGGGAATATCAATCGGATGGCAAGGGAGTGCTGGTAGCCAAGTGGTTAAGCCGACTGCTTGATCGAAGCGGGAGACCTTGCTTCGAATCCCGGCCCGCCTCACATTTAAGTTCTCGCCATTGAATAATTCCAATGCCCGAAGTCATTCCATTCCTTTCTCAGCCTTCTTTCTTCCCATCTTTAATAAAACAATTGCGAAAAGTAGGTTGCGTTGCCAAGTAACTGTTAAAATTAGATTCGTCGTGCCGTCCCTGATCTATTTAGTACTTAAGATAGTCAATCAGGTCGTTACGCCCGAAAAATCAAGTTACCTTCCAAAAGCAATTTTACCAAACGTGTTTTTAATTTGGTTAGCTGAAATCGAATGAACGCAAGTAGCGCACATGACTAACTGTTGGCTCGGGTTCGAGCCTTATGATACGCAGTACAATTTTTTATCACGAAACCGAGAACACGTTCGGCAACAGCTCCATTGGCAGGCTAGATGAATTCGCGCGCTTAACGACCCGATGGGCTAATTAAATCGGTATTTTCTTCGCAGTATAATGAAGCAATTATCTCCTACTGTCAGCAGTTGTCTTACACGTGCACCGGCTTCTCTTTGGAGTTTCGCAATAGTCTCCATCTGTGGAGCTTCATACCCGCCTCGTGTTTTTAACATAATTATAATAATCGCTCGCCTCTTGAATTCGTTATTTTCAATCCAAGCTTACCAGCACATTTGTGGTTCTCTTATAAAACTACTGGCACATTATAATCGCATATGAGAACGTTGTCGTTGGTGTTTATCATTTCATAAATTATTGAACGGAGTCATAGCTTTTGAGTTTGTTCGTCATTACTATTTCTTGTTTCTAAATAAACTATTTTTATGTTAACTCTAGCGTTTAACTATGATTGGAATCATGTCACTCACATGGTAGGTGGTTATTTGTTTATACAAAAGAAATTGTACACGTTTAGGAATGAAGAAAATCGTCAATAAAGGAATATAAAGGGATAGAAGTCAACTCAAATACATAAGTTTCCACTTCCACACGAAAATATGTGTTCTATCCACACTTTGTAATTGCTAGTTACATTTCATTTGAAGTATAGCATTTCCCAGATTGATATTCGTATCATCATCATCATCATCATCATCATCATCATCATCATCATATGTGAGAACAAATACTAATATGAACATTTTAAACGAATATAATTGCAGTAAATTTCATAAGTTTTATTGAAAATTTCATTTACAATGAGGGAACGCTAAGTTGATATACAACATAATACAGCTGAAACGTAAGTTAAAGGTAATACAAAAATACAAGACCCACACACCCCCCACACAATCTTATGAACTCTACAATCGCGGTGCTTTAAGCCAAGGGGTCTCCCGATTCCAGGGCTAATACGTCCATTCACTTAACTACAAAATATGGGAGTAGTTCATAGTAGTAACCATGCTGTGGCAATAACAAAATACGAAGCGAAAGAAAACATTTCTCCAAGTTGTATTAACTTTATTTTTAATTCCGAATTATGGCATTGTTAACATTACAGACAGAGAAAAAAATCTGTTACGGGATTGTATGAATAATGGATAATTCTGAAACTGTATCATTAGACCAAAACAAAAATAGTCACACATTGGATTATTTACAAATTTACGAAGTACTCGGTGAGGAATCAGCTTTTGTTGACATTATTCTGAATCATTTGCGATAACTGCAACATTATCAGCATAACATGAATCTTTGAGAAAAATTGTTCTAACAACCGTCATTCTAGAGTAGTATCGACTGATTTTTGACAACAGTAACAGATTCTTTGAAAAACAGGAGCTCGTTGAACTGCAGTAATAATGTATCTGAGACATGCTTTGCAAAGAATTAGGAAGCATACTAAACTCCACGAAACCATTTCACAGCAACCTCGTGTTCAAACATGAACTGCAGTATCGGTGCTCCCATGAGCAAACGACATCACCACGTACAGCCACCTGTGTAAATGAGAGCCAAGTAAAGCCACATTCACAGTGAAGTGTATTAGAGCGCGCTGTATGGCCAACCGAGGGCGGAACAATAAGGTTTGTATACGCTGTTACGTCGGTCAATATGCCGAGAACGGTCGTCGTTTGGAGCTTGCGACTGTCCGCCCATTGCCACGTTACGGCAAGAAGGGTGCTCAGTGCGAGAACGTTGCCTCGAATTGGCGTCTACACCCGTGTTATTCAATCATTCACAAGCTGCTGTGAAGAAGAAACAGTGAACATTTATCTCGTATTTTAGTTCAGTCATTTGGTGTCCAAAGAAGTGGGTTATCTGGAAAGTTCTGCGGGAGTTTTGAAAAATGGTATATTTGTAGATTTTGACTTTCTCTTTCCGAATTTTTACTTTACCACCTAGATCTTTGCCGAACTACAGCAACAGGATCTAACCATCCCAGCTCTTTTCTACTAAAGTTCTAAACTAACTAGCAAGCAGCAATCTCGAAAACTCGGCGTTGTTGGTGGATCCCTCTGTAACATCTAACCGACTGATCATGCATCTTTCTGCACTGCATACTCCACTAGACATTATTTCTTATACTTTTCTGTCACTAGACCACATACCTCATACGTTTAACACTCACTCGAGCACAAACAGTCATCGTATCCCCCCTTCTAACAAATCAATACTCCCGATGAACATCTGTAACACACCCCATTACATCGTAAAAATCACTGACACATACAAAACAGCTAAAGACGAATGATCCAGAACACCACCAAGCTTATATATATAATCCTTATAACAAACAACGAAAAAAATAGTCTATACCATTTCTAACTAATACAACACCCAAAACTTTTATCGAACGCCAAGAGAAATCCTTCAGAGACTAAACAAATGATTAAAGGCGCCTCACAACGAAGCTAACTACCCAGCTTTAAATCACCTAACTATAGGGTTTATTGAAATCGATGTTTCTCGGCCGAAGAACAGTAATTTACCAATGCAAGCTTCTCCACTACGCTACCGAGAGCATCCATTCGTTAACATCACTAAGAAACGAGATAAATACACCACAGCCCTAACACATAACCATACTACTAAGTATCAATATACAGTCAACAAACGTAGAACACCTCTAGGTTCCAACGAACCGTACGACTAAACAGCTCGAAATCGGTATTTCACACAAACCAAGATACATCGTACGCACCAGATTATAAATACACGAGACCTAATTTTACGAAAATAGAATATTACATTGCTTCTATCAACAGTCATAAGAATAAAGAGAGATTTGTCACAGCTGTATTATCGCTCTTAATGCTCCATCGACACACAATAAAGACCATCTCTAACTAACCTCTACAGATCATAAAGAGACATCCGCGCACAATCGTATAGCCGAGAAATACTGCAACACTTTTATGGATCATTTCCTCGCAGGTGACACGAACCAGGTATTTACCATATAAGTTGACTACAACAGCCGTTAGAACTTGCAAGATTAAAATATAGATAGCGATAACCTATTTTACGCACACACACACACACACACACACACACACACACACGCGCGCGCGCGCGCAAAAGGTAGAATGCATCTTTCGATTCTAGATGTCGATAGATCAGACAGATCTCACACCGGATAAAAACACGCAAAAGAGACAGAACCATGTCATTGTTACCCAGCTCTTATTACACATATCGTATACACCACACCCACCACACATAAATTATCCACAGTAGCAACAGTCTAGTGTATTAGTAATCATCCAGACCAAGTTAGTTTAACCTTGTGAACACATACTGCAAGTAGTCGTATCGTCGATTACAGATGCATCAGCGCACATCGATAACACTGCAGAAACAGTGAAAGGTATATTACGAAATCAACAGTCAACTCTTGAGGATCGTCTACACAAACCACTGAAGGGTAAAAGGATCTGTCAACCGAGTAAGTTTCCTAGAATGTTTAAATGTTTGTATAGCTTATGGGACTTAACTACGGGGTCATCAGTCCCTAAGCTTACAAACTACTTATGGACTAGCTAATACTAAGGACGGCACAAATATCCATGCTCGAGGGGGGATTCGAACCCCCAACCGTAGCGGCCGTGCAGACAGTGACTGGAGCGCCTTAGTCCCCTCGGCCACCGCGGCCGGCCTAGAATGTTTATATTCGCTTCAAACCACAAGAAAAATGTGCAGAGGTATGAAAAGTTTCAAATGAAACAGACCGACATCTCTCTCTCTCTCTCTCTCTCTCTCTCTCTCTCTCTCTCTCTCTCTCTCGCAAATCAAACCACTGATCACAAAAATTCACACCACAACCAGCGGGTTCTCACCTAGTTAGACACCAAGATGTTCTCCAAATTATTGTTTTGACTGATATTACTAGGTGAAGAACTAAATAACCCCATTTAGGTGAGAGGTACAACGCATCCGTCGATTCTAGGTGCATTCTTTAGGGACTTTGGTACAGAGAAAGACTGACCAGACGGCAAAGTGCAGCACTGTATTATTCAATCTAAATAACTAACAGCCATATGTAAGGAGCTGTTTGCGGGATACTTTTACCACTTCGTTCGGCATTACCGGGCTGGAGGCTACAATACACACTTATGGACTAGATCGGAATACTGTTTAAATGAGGATAGCTAATATTTACAAAGTGCAGCCCTGTACTGTGTGTCAATCCCATCCATGTGGCCTAAGCTAACAAATTCCTTAGAGAGCAGTTGTCTTTTTTTCTCTTTAATTGTTTGCTGGGTTAATAAGAACACGAAAATTGACTGGTGTGTTCGTAAATCTAGCGAACTCCTCTGTCCAATAGGACGTTTACGGCCTTAAGGGTTAGTTGATTGGTATATTGCTTTTGCAAGGTAATCAGGACAAAATTGTGTAGAAATATGATGATCGATGTATGTGGGAGTTGTGGTGCAATGTAAGTGTTGGCGATCATTGCGTTGCATGTACGCAGTTGTACTGTAACAAAAAAAAAAAAAAAAAAAAAAAAAGTGTACACACACCATGTTTTCAACGACGCGGTGTGTAGGTTAGCATCCTAGGCACCTTCGTTTGCGGTAGACAGCTACTTTAATTATGAATTAAAAAAATAAATCCAAATTCGTTTAGTGGAATGAAAAAGGGAATCTTAGTTAACACAGAAAAGGAGCTCGATTTGTGTTTGGGGGTAAGAAATTTGTCTATATTTTGGGTAAAGGGCTGGTCGATCTTGCTCTACAGAACTTACAACCTGTTGTAATTGTGGTGCATTGGGCAGGTGAAGTATTACCGTTCTATCCTCTTGGTTCCGTGGCTGCTGTATAGTCGCGTGTCATTTTGAAGGATGTTGCTTAGTTAGTGCTTTCGAGAAAAAGTTTTTGTGCAGACGATCGGAAATAGGTAAACTGCTGACCTTAAATTATTTCGTACTTTTTAAAAATTGTTTATTGTAACTCTCCAAGGAAATGCCGTTGTAAAACAGGGTTTAGTTTTGTTTAAAAGAACAAATTCAAACGTCTTCTGGAGTGCTGGATTATCGGTATTTGACGTGTGTCAGTTAAATGTTGTAAAGAATCGTTTCGAGTGTTTAATACTGTAACAGGGTATGGTCGATAGATTCCCTTTGCTATTTTTAGATGGGTATATGCAAGAAGATGTGTTCTGCTTTAGCATTCGGATTATAAAGGAAATAAGATGTTAAACTACCCGAATTGTTTCGTGTAGAAGAATTGTTGGAAGGCACATAACTGGATGTAAAGCGGTGGCGGTTAATTTCTGCAAAATTAAATTGATACGAAAATTTAGTACAGAATGTTCCAATTATTAATGCATAAACATAGGATGTCGCAATTAATTTGATATGCAAATTTAATAAAATTAATCAGGTACGATGGGTATGAGGCGGCTGGCGGCGGGGGCGTACAGGTCTGGACATGTCGGGGGTGGCGACTGTGGCGGGGTGGTAGTAACTCAAGTACAGACATGTCGAGGGGGCGGCATACAGAAGTGTTTACGTGCAACGCTCCTTTATTCAAAGCAGGCGGTTCCTTCAAGTGGACCAGTGTTAAGTGCAATTTCATGTATGCTGCAATCATCTGGGAGGTAGTTCCCAGAAGTGCGAGGCTGTGCCCTTTGAGCAGAGGTCGGACAATTGGCCACGGGAGGAGGGGGGTACCTGACCCCCCTGACACTAACGTTGACGCGCGATTCTCACTGCGCCAGTACCCCTGTTACCCTACTACTATTGTGATCTGTGTGAAAGTCTACCAGGCGACATTCATTACCATTCCTTTTTTAGAGTAAATATTCGCAAATTATTTTCCCTTCTCTTGCTAGTACCGAATTCAAGCCCCTGCAAGTGTAGCCTTGAACGAGAGTGAAAACGTGGACGATGAACGTTTAAAAAAGAAGAGAATAGAAGCTTTTGAAATTTGGTGTAACATGAGATTAGATGAGTAGATCGTGTAACGACTGAGGAGGTACTGAACAGAATTGTGGAGAAAAGAAATCTGTGAAATATGTTGACTAAAAGAAGGGATCGACTGTTATGATAAGTTGTGCGACATCAAGGAATCGTCATTAATAATTGTTATTACTACCAGTTATTTTATTGCTTTAATTTAAAACATTGAAATGCGTTTCGAGCATTTATGTTGATCTTCAGGCGCTATTACTACAGAAAAAAAATCGCACTGACGTTTTACGGCCCACTTTAGATTTGTAGTTTTATAAGTTTATGCAAACATTTTGGACCAAAATAATAATCTAAATAATAAAATTTAATAAGAGTGTCTGAAACCCTCGTAGGAAAAAAAAAAAAATAGGTACTGATGGGTTCCGAACCACTAACCTTCAGCGTCACAGTCCAACATATTGCCCACTACGCTACAGCTGACAGTTAAAAATTGCTGTATTTAATCTCATACTATTGATGGCCGTTGTTAACTGATGCTAATATGGCATTTGTAGACACTAGTTTATCATTTATTGTACGAAGAACGACGTCTTTTTGGTAATTCTTCAGTGCGCCATTGCTTTTAAATGACAACGTGTAAGTTACAGTAAGAAAATAATCAAATACGCAGCGCAAGATGACGTATGCCAGAGACAGTTCTGGGCGAGGAATGCCACGTGACATCTGCGAACGGCTGGTTTTCGGTAATTCAATGGAGGGTGTCAAAACTCCGTTATTTTTGCAAATATCTCTCAAACGATACGAGATATGAAAAAAAAAACGCACCGGAACAAAGTTGTAGAGAATTCTGTTATTCAATTTTCGTGTCAGATGCATGGTTAAGCCGTTATTTTCATTTAAATTTCGAGCTGTGAAAATACGATCGCAAAGGCCCACTTTTAGTGTTACTACCGTAACTTAAAGTGGGCCACTTGCTTAGATTAGTATACAGTGGAGTCCCGAAAACTCTCATGAACCGAAGATTGGCCGAGTTTGTGAAAATGCCGGTTTACCGGGAACCGTGTTGAAAACGAAGAAATAAGATTTTTTAATATAAAATACTCTATTGTTATTTTAGAATACAATACAAATGGTGGAATATAGTAACATTTTAGAATACAATATTTTTGGATATAATACAAATGATGGAATACAGTAAAACAATATAAATGTAAGACAATATCTAACAAGTGATATTCGTTACTTACACTCACATGGACTTCACAAAACGCGGTTAAATAAAGGTGGTTTGGCAGACCGAGCGGCAGAGCGCGCGCGGGCGAATCACGTGAGTGTTATTGTTGTCTGCTGTAACTAATTCATTATTTGTTTATCACGCCTAAGCTGATTTTAAACCACATCGTGACACTCCCTTAGTTTTGATCCCGACTGGTTTTAGAATGAAAAAGCATCTACATACTGACTTAATGAAACTGAAGGGATTCTGACATGGAATGTACGTGGCACAATAAAAGATTATGTCTGGGCCCAAACATAGCATAACCTTCAACTGCTACACGCTACTATTTCAGTTCTGCGAGCACAGAACAAGTCCAGAGGGTGTGTCTGGGTGCGGCCGAGTTATCCGGACTGTCGGGACTCTACTGTATAATGAAATATTCTAATGTTACCGTTCTTTTCTTCCTTGTGGTGGTATCTGGGTTCCCGTAAGATGATGTGCAGCGATGTATCTGCTGGTAGGTTTGCATCAGATGTTGTGATGTATTTATCGTGTGATTCACTTTTATTTTCACTTTTTTCTCACTTATTATTTTCTCGTTCCGTTCCCGAGTCGGATGCATTGCTGAAGCTGTTGTATTACACAGGTACACTATGCACTAACACACACACACACACACACACACACACACACACACACACACACACGAGAGAGAGAGAGAGAGAGAGAGAGAGAGAGAGAGAGAGAGAGAGAGAGAGAGAGAGAGAGAGAGAGAGAGAGAGAGACTATTCACAAACACATCAACAAAATGGCCGACTGTGATTGTTTTATCAGTATTGATCATCGCATACACAGCGATATTTTCGATGTTGCCAGTGAAGTAGTGATATGTTTAAGCACGTACTAATTTAGATCGACTGTATTATGGTTGACTTAAAACCACTTTTTGTCCTTTTATTTGGAGCGTTATTTGCGATACTTGATATCTAGTAGTTTTCATTTTGGTACTAGTACATATTAAAACATTTGTATTAGTCCTGGCGTATGAGAACTAAAGAATTGAATTTTTTAATTCTGTTATCTCAAAGGATATTATCGGCATGTTTTGATGTTATGGATAAACTACTCCTTTTTCCCCATAATAGTCATTGTTTACTTTTACTGATTTTGTGTAAAATTGAGGGGGTTTGTTCAGTTTTCATGGGCTGTGCTGTTTCTTTTATTTGAGTTGACATTGGTAACTTGTTACATTTATTTAGCCTATAGCAGTCCAAGTATTCTTTAAACCTGGGTCTAAAATTTCTACTGGTTTGACCCATGTAATGTGTGTCAAATTTAAATGTTAAGCTGTTCTGGAGTATCCAGCTAGGTTGCATCCTAATTCCTCCACCTTCAGGTGGTTCCCGCTCCTCTCCTGCGGCTGCTGGCAGTGGTGGGGGAAGCTGCGCTCGGGTTCCATCACTCTGGCTGCAGTCCCCGCGATGCTGTCGTCAGGCACGGACCTCCAGCTCTGGAAACGCTTCTTCCTCTCCATGGGAGACATGACTGAGTTGAATGCCGCAATCTTTATTAATCCCGCAACCCTGCAACCTGATTTCGATGGTCTTCCGTAAAGCAATCTCAAAAAGAGGTTTGCCTGAGCATTTTTTTTACTTTGTGGTGTGGCCATTCTTCATACAATGGTCGGCCCGGCAGATCTAGTAGTCTGACGTAGTTGGGTGTGGCGCTTGTGTTCTCGGTATCTCTGCTACCTTGCGTACTGCTCCCCCGATGTATGATTTGCAGCACTGGCAGGGAATTTCGTGGCAGTCTGGTTTCCGGAGGCCTGGTTGTCTTTCACTTGACCTAGGACAGTTGTTTTTGCGCGAGGTCGAAATAATACACATTTCACACTATCATTCCAGAATCCTAGAGATTTTCCTGGAAGTATTTCCTACAAACGGGCACGCCAACGATTTGTGTTGTTCCTTTTCTCCTTGTTCCATTGGTGTAGTCTGAAGTCACGTCTTACCTTTTTTTTTTTGTTAAATCCGCTTCTTCGGAATGTTGTCTCGAGGTGTTGCAGCTTCGCTGGAAGGCTGTCTTGGTCGCAAAATCGATCATGCATAAAGAACAAGTGAGTGTAGAACGCCTTTCACGCTGCGAGTTGTGGCAACTGGAGGCTTTCAGGTACAGATCAGTGTGTCGCTTTTCTGTACATACTGTGTCTCAGTTTGCCGTCACGTTTCCGTTTCACCAAAATGTCTAGAAACGGAAGGCGCCCCCCACCCCCCATCGTTAATTAGATGCTAGGGTACAGGGAATTGATGTGTTCGTGATATTTGTTTAGGCTGTCCCGTCCATGTGGCCAATCGACAAACGTGTCACCCACATATCGTAAGAAGCAAATTGGTTTTTATTGGGCTTGTACCAGGACATTGTCCTCGAAAACCACCTTACAGAAATTCGCCACAACCGATGAAAGCGGGCACCCCATGGCTAGGCCATACGTCTGTTTATAATAATTTCCTTCGAAAAGGAAGTAAGTTTAGGTAAGCATAAAGTCGAAGTGCCTTATTAGGTTGGTCAGCAACGTAGGCGGAGCAACATTTGAATTCAAATGTTTGTAAATCTATCTGACCAAACTGCGTCGTCATCAGTCCGTAGCTTACAAACTACTTAAACCTAGGTAAACTAACCTAAGGACAACACACACACCCATGCCCCAGGGAGGACTCTAACCTCCACGGCGAGCAACCGTGCGCTCCGCAGCGAGACGCTTTTTAGACCGCTCGGCTACTCCACCGCGGCAGCAACATATGAACTGGCCAAACACCTGACTGGTCTTCTGAGTCCATCTGTGGGGAAATGCTAATATCACATTCGCAATTGCGTCCCCTTTGTGCAGAATATGCAAGAACGTCGGCTCCAAGATAGTGACTTGTGAGTGAGCTTCAACGTAGTTTCCCCCTCTTCGCCAGAGTACCACTGAAAGAACCCGTGGAACGATAAGCAGGAAATTCGAGACGAACCTAACAAGGCTCTTCAAGGTTGTGCTTACCTCAACGTACTTCCTGTTCGTCGGACATAAATATAAAAATACAGATTGCGTTGCTTTGAGGTTTCCGCTTTCACTGGCTGTGGCGAATTTCTTCACGGAGAATTTGGATAGAATGCCATGGAACAAGCCCAATTAAAACCAACTTGCTTCTTCCAACACTTTTAAGACACTTTGTCGTATGGCCACATGGACAGCACAAGTTAAAACATTTCTGGAACAGATCAATTCAGTGAACCGTAGCATTCAGTTCATGATGGAGGTGGAGCAGGATGGCGCCCTGCCGTTTCCCAACGTCCTGATGAAACGGAAACCTAACGGCAAGCTGGGACACAGTGTGTACAGAAAACCTACGCACACTGATCTGTATCTGATTAACCTCCAGTTGCCACCACAACTCCCAGCGTGAAGGCGGTCTACGTACAATGGTGCATAGTGCACAATCAATTTACGACAAAGACAGCCTTCCAGCGGAGCTACCAAACCTCGAGACAACATTCCGAAGAAAAGGGATGCAACAGCAAACAGATAAAACGTACGCTCAAACAGACTGCACCAAGGGAACAATACGCTACACCTGACCTAAAGGAAAGGGAATAACACCATCACAACAATACACAGCTAACACACCAAATCAGAAAGACATACAAATCCACACCCTAACACACAACATAAGATACACGCAATCACACAATAATAAACACACCGTAAAACTATAAAACCACACTAAATCGAAGTTGAAATTGAACTAACCACATTGCACGAAACAATGTGACTTACCAGCAAATTGATGTAACTAAAATAAAAACGCATAAACCACTGTTGAAAATGAGTTACACAAGAATGTTAATGCCAACATCACCACTATGTTAGTTTGTAAGATTAAATATGTAATAGAACTCAAGCTAAGGTATATAAACAAAATACTGTAAAACAAAATAATGCAAATTTATAAACCAGTACAGTCATAAATGTATGAATATTATTATGGATCAAAAAATGAATAGCATTTTGAAATTAATGCAAAACATAAAATATGTAACAAAAATTGCAGTCCCCTTCTGCTAAAAATAGCAAAGCAAGCCCTCAAATAGCCCGGCCTTCTCCCTAACAAAATGGAATGAAAAAAAGGAGGAAAAAACTATTCATCAGGAACCACTTCAAGATGGCAGCGTGTACGGCTGTAGAAATACCGTGGAGGAGTTACGATGCAACTCGGTTGGATACCCGAGAAATCTAACATTGAAATGTGGCAAATATGATATAGGCGAAACAGAACTTTCAGAACCAGGTTTAAAAATACATGGACTGCTACGGACTAAATGTATGTAACAAATCAGCAATAGAAACTCGCGTAAAAACAGGACATCCTACAAAAACTGAAGAAAACCTCTGAATTTTATACAAAATCGGCAGAAGTAAAAGAATGTCTTATGGCGGAAATGGAGATCTTCATCCATAATTCAAAACATGGCGAGCATACCCTTAAACAGATAACAGAATGCAAAAACTCAAGATTCTTCAATTGTCTTACGCCAGTAATAATACAATAGCTTTAAAATGTACCAGTACCAAAACGAAAACTACCAGACATCAAACATCAAGCATCGCAAATAATGCTATACATACAAGTACAAAAGTCACAACACTGTAGCCATCTGAAATCAACC
Organism: Locusta migratoria; assembly: GCA_026315105.1. Lineage (NCBI taxonomy): Eukaryota > Metazoa > Arthropoda > Insecta > Orthoptera > Acrididae > Locusta > Locusta migratoria. The sequence goes on along the minus strand of CM048755.1, from coordinate 447,295,562 downwards.
ACAATACGATCGTTTTATTATGTGCTTGTGCAATACGTAACACTAAATGACAGGCAACATCGAAAATATCTCTGCACATGCGATAATCGATACTGGTAAGAATATTACAGTCCGTCATTTTGTCTGTGTGCAACCCCAAAAACTCCAGATACCACTTTAACTGTAACATTGGGATAAGCTAAGAAATATTGTTGTATGAATACCGCTGTAAGATGAGCACTACATGCTTGAAACGTATTGCAATGTTTTAAATTACATAAAAGCAGTAAAGTGACTGGTAGCAGTAATAACAATTATTATTTCACAGTCACAGTTAATACATTTAGCCACCATGGCTACAATCAATAACGAATCGTCAATTTAGTATTAGAGGCAAGTGTGAGGAGGATGTGTCAAAATGGCAACGGGAGACCAACGGACGAATACAGTAAGCAGGTTCAAATGGATGTGGTTGCCTTTCTTATTCAGAGATGATGGGGTTTGTACAAGATGGAGTAGCGTGGAGAGCGGCATCCGAACAGCCTTCGGACAGCAGACAACACGCGCGTACCATGCAGTTTCTGTTAATTTCTGGCATGTGGTTTGTGGACGCTAACCTTGAGCCCTGTGTGTTCCCTCGGTTTTAGATCAAGCGAATTGAATGGCCAAGACACACACGTGAATTGTATATCTCGCTCCTGAAACCATAGTAGCCAGATTCTGGCCTAGTGACACAAATCTACTGATGGGACGATGGTACCACCGTCGGGAAAGACCGAGCATGAAGGGACGCCGTGCATCTAGATGCAATGATCCACTTCTTGGTGCCAGTCTTCAGCGCACAGAAACCTAGTCCCGCCCACGGAAGCCTGTGAACCGAAATCCCGCCCTCTTTAACTCTTGCCTCTCTGAGTGTTGCTTCTAGAACCAGCAGTTAAGAATGTTCCTGTATAGGGGATGGCAGTAGTTGCTGCTGCAGTTCTTATGATTAAGCGCTAAGTAAAATAAACAAAAAGAAGAAGAGAGAAAGTAGACAGCATCGGTGCCAACCAATAACTACTTCTCTATTAAGCTTCTAAGCTTTTCATGGTCTTCAAGGAGTACTTCGAGAACTTCCTCAGAAACTGCACACTTTCATTACATTGCAATCTGTTCACACATCATGTACATTTCACTGTTCTTCGGTTTTGAACTTTCTCCAAATATCGCGGAATGCAGGAAAATCATCTGCCTGCAGCTTATCTATCTTCCAGTACCGCTCGAACCATCTGCACGGCCACGTCGGTAGGGAAAGTCACTATTGCCTCTCTCTTCTCAATTCAAACAACGCATTTCGACCCACTGTTGGGGAAGAACGAAGACGAAGTGGAAGCTCCTGCATCAAATGTTCAAATGTTTGTTAAGCTTATGGGACTGAACTACGGGGTCATCAGTCCCTAAACTTACAAACTACTTATGAACTACTTACGAACTAGGACGGCACAAATATCCATGCCCGAGGGGGGATTCGAACCCCCGACCGTAGTGGCCGTGCTGACCGTGACTGGAGCGCCTCAGTCTCCTCGGCCACCGCGACCGGCGCTCCTGCATCAGCACCACCACAATCTGTGAACACTGAGATAGCAACAAAGAAAGGAAAGTTTTTCGTTCCATGAAAAGTCAAGGTTGCACTAATGGGACCATCATTAGATACGTTACGGAACAATATGTTTCTAGTGTAGGCTCGAAACATCCTCAGATAGACGTAATGAGCATCAGACTATACTGGGGATACGCCAATAGCCTATGAAGGAAATTCCGTACAGAACATCCATGACATACATCCTAAAATATTTCTGAAGTGTGTGAGGCCAATATTAAATATGACGAACAGTTAATGGACTTTTACAAAAAGGAGCAGCACGAATGGTAACTTTGGACTCGTGGGAGTCAGAAAAATTCTGATAAACGTGACTTGGCAAACGTGTGAAGATTGACGCAAAACTATGCAGTAAAAGCCAATGTACAAAGTTTAAGAACAATATTAAGTTAGGAATCTAGAATATACTGGAGACGTATACTGCCCCCAAAGGAACCACAACAAAAATATTACCGCGCGCACAGACAGATTTGAGCGGTCGTTCCTGGACTCCACGCGAGAAGTGAAAGGGAAGAAACTTCATCATGATACAACAGCAATAATCCTGTGCTATGCAATTCACAGCATTTTGCCCAATGTTATTCCTGTAGATATTAGCACTACCTTTAAAGTCAACAACCGTATTACCGTGATATAGTTACATCGACAACTGCAACATACAGTAGCATTGCGAACAGCAACTCCACCTTAAATGGAAAATGGTAATCTAATGAACAGGTTCTCCAAATAAGTTTGACGGTATTATCTGACAAATATGAAGGAAATTTTATAAAAATCCCACTTAACGAACTCGCTATCAATGCCACGATGAACTGCACTAACATAAGCTACAACAGGTAGCGTCTTTTTACGTATGGCAGCACTAACGATATTTGCGGAGAGTTAATATCCCATGGTTCCAAATATATGCCACAAAAATTAAGAAGTAACAGATGTGTACAAACTGACAAAATTCACTGCGTTAAGACCAACAGTAGTTGAATGTGACTTCTGCATACTGGATCCTCATTTGTGAGTAACGATGTTCAACTCTCAGATCAGTCATCCTGATTTAGGTTTACAATGGCTTCCATATATCGATTAAGCCGAATACCCGAATGGCTCGTTTGAAAAGGGCACTGTCTTCTTTCTTCTCCATCCTTGTCTTAAACGATGTTGTGCTGTTTAAATAAATACCGTACTATCAATGGGACTTTAAATGCTTTCTTTCGAAAAACTTTCGTTTCACCAACATTTGCTCTGATGTTTCCTTCAGCAAAGCACTGTTGTGAAACACTAATACAGACAACCCCTCACCCCATATGTCTTAAAATCACTATGGACTGAGTGTCTTTTCTGTATCTAGTTTAGCCACAGATTTGGAAATTTTTTTCTCAGCACTCGCAATTACCATGATTTTAATGACCCGTCTTGTTATTTCGTGTAGTAATATCAGCTTACTGTTTAATTGACAAAAATGTTCAATTGTTTGTAAAGCTTCTGGGACTTAAATGCGGGGTCATCAATCCCAAAACTTACAAACTACTTATGAACTAATACTAAACACAGCAGAAACATCCTTGCCCGAGGGAGGATTTGAACCTCCGACGTGGGAGGCCGAGCGATCCGCAACATGGCGCTCACGACAGCTCGGCTACTCACGCGCGGCTGTTTAATTGACGACGGAGGCAGAAAGGCTAGGAAGAAACACTGTTTCGCAACTTTCCTAAGCCCCTCGTGCAACGGAAGATCACTGGAAAATTTGAAACTATTGTACTGTTGATGCGTATGATCCAGAAATCGGCGGGACTGATAACCTAGTAGTGAAGTCTCCAACAACAACAGTAATCGCGCAAAGTAGAGGCTACAGGACTCTCCCTCTCTATGTTCGAATTGAGGCGAATAAATTTGTTTTATTATTATCATCAGCAGCACAAACAGTTAACACCGGGTTCAACCTCTTCTCGAGCTAACTACTTTGGCCAGGTACGTTAACGAAAGTGTATTCAATTAAAATGTTATACTAAACAAGCAATAGAGGTTCTTACGAGAAACTTCTCTTACTTGCGACATCCCCACAACTATATCAATTTAACAACACGATGACGGATACTCCTGCAATGCCGCTGTCACAGACAACTATCACTATTATGTACGAAATGAGTGCATTCACATCAACGTCTGGGTAAGAGAGGACATAGTTTTTATTTTTCCTAAAGGAACTTATTCACTTTTTGAAATAGTGATAGTTCCTGAAGTCAAATATATGAATGTCCGGCATGACTTTCAATCTCAAGCGGGTTTTAAGGGTGTTACATTTGAAGTAAGTATTACTGGGGTCAAGGAGAAGAATTCACTGCCCATTGTTGCTGCGTCTGCTTATTGCATACTTTGCGCGCGCGCGTCCGTCCGTATTACTGGAGCCTGGGAGAAAGAATTCATTTGTCTGTTGTTCCTGTGCTTCCTTATTGCATCCTTGCCGTTCCGTGTGTGTGGGGGGGGGGGTAGGAGAGGGGCCGGGAGAGTGATGGACTAGAGAGAGAGAGAGAGAGAGAGAGAGAGGGGGGGGGGGAGGGAGGGGCTCGTGTCCACCTCAGCTGGAAACCGTTCCTTCGTCTCGCTTCTCGTAATTTATCATATCACATGGCCCACAAACTCTTAATACATCCAATTACAAAAAAAGCCGAAATCTCCTTCATTAGATAATAAAACAACTCCCTACCCTCTATCCAGTCGCTTGCCTTCCAAATATGGCAATCTTTACTCTTTCTTCTTCCCATAGCTGAACACAAAGCTGTTCGTGGCCCGGGTGTGACTTCATATATGGTGACACTCCGGGACTGTGAAAATGTTTCGTTGTCGCTTCTGTCCTCTGTCTGTTGGGATCGATCTGCGGAGTCCGTTGATTTTGTGCTGTTTTCCACCATCGCTGTCTCTGGCCTCTTGGGAACACAGCCGCAAGCAACAATATTCACTACCATGATAAATCTCCTGTCTCCGACGTCAAGAAATACGAGCTATGCCCAGAGGGCCTCCTACCAAGTCCACAACGTGTTGACCGATCGGTGTTGTGATATCGGTATAGTAGACTCTCCGCTCTTTCCATTAATTCGGTATTATCGCAGCCAACTCGATCTATACAAAATAGATTACTTCAGATAGAAACTTGTTTGTTCGTAATAATCTACATTTTACGTAATAGAATCAGTTATGAATTAGCAAAATAAACTCTTCATCCACTAGATAGAATTACGTTAAATTAGCCTATTCCCATATCGCTATTTCTACTTACACATACTCGTATCGTTGCTTCTACTCTATCTTTCTTCGTGAAGTTCAATTTTCGTACGTGGTTCATTCCCAGGTTTTAATAAGAAGACAAATGTCACAATGACGCAAATGGTTTTATGAAAGAGTGTTTCCATATATTAACCCTGAAAAACGAGGTATTATAAGACTGTTTATCTTAATTCGGAAAACTTTATAAGTTTATCACGCAATTAAAGTACTTCTATTTCCGTAAGAATAGAAACTATCTCTATCTGGTAACGAGTTTCACTTACAACAATGTTTTAATTTTTATTATTCAGAACATCGATTAAAATACCTTGGTAACTTCTTTAATTATTTGACTAGATAAAATCAGATTCCAGTTTTGTGGAATAATATATCAACAATATTTATGACGAAAGAGATTTCAGACAGTAACTAGTCTTGGGAGTTCACTTATGCCTTTTCCGGACCAGAATTCGAACCGTGATTGTTCGTTGTACAACAAATGTTGCCTACGGTTCCCGTCCAACCCAATTCTTAAATGCTGGAAATTGCAGACGTTGTCTTCCCATCCAGGATCCCTTTCCTTCGCCACCTTTATCTGTATTCCTGCGACTAGAATAACTACATTTTTGCATCCACACTGAAATTGTCGTTCTACTGTCAAGATGTATGCACAATTGCACGTGTGGTGTCTATTCTTTTCGGACATATAAGAAAGAAGATACTATCCATATACCGGGTGATCAAAAAGTCTGAATAAATTTGAAAACTTAATAAATCACGGAATAATGTAGATAGAGAGGCAAAAATTGACACATTTGCTTCGAATGACATGGGGTTTTGTTAAAAAAAATCAAAATGTCCGACAGGTGGGGCTTCATCTGATCAGAAAAGCAATAATTAGCATAACAAGTTAAGACAAAGCAAAGATGATGTTCTCTACAGGAAATGCTTAATATGTTCACTATCGTTCCTCAACAATAGCTGTAGTCGAGGAATAATGTTGTGAACAGCACAGTAAAGCATGTCCGGAGTTATGGTGAGGCATTGGCGTCGGATGTTGTCTTTCAGCATCCCTAGAGATGTCGGTCGATCACGATACACACTAGCAACTTCAGGTAACCCCAAAACCAATAATCGCACGGGCTGAGGTCTGGGGACCTGGGAGGCCAAGCATTACGAAAGTGGCAGCTGAGCACACGACCACCACCAAACGACGCGCGCAAGAGATCTTTCACGCTTCTAGCAATATGGGGTGGAGCACCATCCTGACATAAAAATCGTACGTTCCAGCAGGCGTTTATCAGCCAGGCTGGGGATGATGCGATTCTTAACATATCGATGTACCTCTTACCCGTCACGGTAGCAGTTACAAAACCAGAATCTCACAGTTCCTCGAAGAAAAAAGGCCCGATTACGGCAGATGTGGTAAATCTAACCCATACCGTGACTTTCTCGTCGTGCAGGATTTTCGGTAGCCCAAATTCTGCAGTTGTGGGCGTTGACAGACCCTCGGAGCGTGAAATGAGCTTCGTCGGTTCACAACACCACACTCAACAAATCGTCATCTTCCGCCATCTTTTGAAACGCCCACACCGCGAATGCCCTCCGCTTCACTAAATCGCCAGGTAACAGTCCATGATGCCGGTGGACTTTGTAAGGATAGCATCGGAGGGTACGCTTAAGTGTCAACCTAACACCAGTGTATGGAATGTCGGTGCGACGTGCGACTGCACGAGCGCTGACTTCCCCATGCATAGACGAACCCGCTACGGTCTCCATTTCTTATGAACTGTCTCAGCAGCATTGCGCCTTGTGATTGGTCAGCCACTACGGCGTCTATCGTCTAAACAACCCGTGGCTTCGAACTTCGAAATCATTCTCGCCACAGCTGCATTTGTCAACGGACCTTTACCCGTTTGAACCCCCTTCCTATGGCGATAGAATCGTAACGCTGAACTAGCACATTTCCCATTCTGGTAATACAGCTTCAGTAAAAGCACCTTTTCAGGTAAGGTCAACATGCTGCGACTGCTTGTGCATACGATTCTCATTACAGCTCCTTTTATACACTATTTTCATGCGCAGTCACTGACGTTTTGCTGTCCAGCGCCTTCTATCGGACATTTTTTGAACTTTTGTTTTTTGTTTTAATAAAACCCAATGTCATTGCAAGCATGTCTGTCAATTTTTACCTCGATATCTACATAATTCCGTGATTTATTAAGTTTTCAAATTTATACAGACTTTTGATCATCCGGTATTTTATATAAAATTTAGTTATTTTTACATTTAATAATGTTTCTGTATGGTTTTTGCCGTTCCAGCACCTTTCACCCCGGTCCAATCAACGTGTTATATACAGAATTTGCATGCGATTAGACCCAGTAATTTGCGAGGTACTCCGAATGCCATTTGGATACACTGACTTGCACATATAATTGGTCGTCAATAGAAGTTAATATTTAGAGTACTTCTAATTGAAAGACACGCCTTAATTCTGAAGGAGGAAGGAATCTTAGGGTTTAACTTCCCGTCGACAGCGTGGTCATTGGAGACTGAGCTCACGCTCTCATTTTTTAGTAAGGGTGGGGGGAAGGATATCAGCAGTGCCCTTTGAAAGGAACCATCCACGCATTTTCCTGGAGTGATTTAGGGATATAGCAGAAAACCTAAATGTGGATGGCCGGAGGTGGATTTGAACCACGATCCTTCCGAATACGATTCCAGCGGGGTACCACTGCGCCACCTCGCTCGGTCCTTAATCCTGAGCTAGGACTTGTATGACGTCAAATGTCACTACCTACCAAAATAAAAGCAGATGACTTAGTAAGAAAAAAAGGGGAAAGAGGGCCGCTTTGGCATTTGTGGTAGAAGTCTTGGAGTAGCAGATGCTTTGCAGTAACAAATGAAAGCTAACTGTCCTTGGTGACTCGTTTTTCGCTAGAGGCTCCAACTAGAAAGCAAAGCACTACCAGTGCATCGATTTAGAATTATTAACTTATAGGAACCAACATCATTCAAAGTTTTTGTGGTAGTGAAACGACACGTTATCCAGATTATTAATACACTTCCGTAGCCCAGTGGAGCTGGGTTTAATTCCCAACGCTGGCAGGAATTATATTCCTTGTTGGGCGGACTGGAACGAGGTGTATTCAGCGTCGCGACGCCAGATGAGGAGCTACTTCAGTAAGAAGTGTCTGGCAGCACACGCGGTGTGCTGAGCCCATGCTTCTCCATACCGCATCCGTCGGCGCCTCCAGCCCGAGGTTGATACTGCAGCCGGGCGCTACCAAGAGGACTTTCGAGGGCCATAGGATGGAGTTTAGTTCTATTAACGCCGTTGCGGTACTTTCACTGGCTATTTAAACAGCAAGGGCAGGTTACCGTTGCAAGTCCCTGTTCGAGTCCAAAAAGGGAACCGAGAATGTGCGTAATGTCAGTGACTGACTATCCATATACAAGAACATCCGGACGTTACCTTTTTTTTTTTTTTTTTTTTTCTTCTTTTTTTTTTTCTCTCTCTCTTCACTCAGTCAAGGGGTTAAATATTTTCAATCCTTAACTTTTATCAATTTTCACAAACATTAATCTACACGAACACACTATTTTCAAGAATCTTCGACTTTCCTGTTGCTTCTTTCTTAGGCGAAATATGTAACTACACTTTATCCTGCAGCTGAGGGCCGCCGCGGAGCAGCCGAGCTCATTGAGGCGCTAAGCTACGATGCCCGAGGCCGTTCCCCGTCGGGGGTTCGAATCCCCCCCTCGGGCATGGATGTTTGTGCCGTCTTTAGTATAAGGTAGTTCATAAGTAGTTTGTAAGTTTAGGGACTGATGGCCCCCGCAGGTAAGTCCCTCAAGCTGTATAAACATTTTTGCAGTTGAGGAAAAATGTTCAAATGTTTGTAATTCTATGGGACAGAACTACGTTGGTCATCAGTCCCTAGTCTTACAAACTACCTTAACTAATTTAAACTAACCTGAGGACAACACACACATTCATGCCCGAGGTAGGATTCCACCTCCGACGCCGGAGGCCGCGCGATCCGTAACATGGCGCTCCAGACCGCTCGGCTACTCCCGCGCGGCGCAGTTGCGGAAAAATGGAGATACGCGGGTGAAAAGTGAAAACAAAATTTTAAATGAACGTCTCGTAACAATATTTTATGTTAACTGTCTGTTGGAGATGCTTGTACTGTTGGAAGGAATGCGAGGGAACGAGAAGCGTCCCGTGGATGGTGGGAATACAGCACTTACACCGGGACAGTATTTCCAAGGTACGCTTATCCGATTTTTAAAGCCCAAAAGCACCCTTTACGGAAGGAAGTAATTTACTGCAAGTGCCAATTAGCGTCCAGAACTTCCGGGTTAAACACAGTTTACCACTGCTTCAGACGTATAGATAAAATAGTAAGTCACATGAAATGTGTTAAATTGGAGCACACTGTGTTCAAGTCGCATAAAAATAGCACCAGTTTTGTCAGTATTATACTACTGCATGCTAGATAAATACTAGCAGGTTTGTAAATGTTAACAACAAAACATGGCTAACCATTAAGGGCTGCCGTAGCGATTTTTGCTGGAGCAATTTAATTATTTGGAATATCAAAAATTCGTCATAAAATTGCAACTTTCTGAACAGACTTTTTAAGAGCTAAGCGCGTAAATTGTTTTGCATAAAATATGCCTATGATACGAGAAACGAATACTTTTTTTGTGTCAAAGCAAACATTAGCGCGATTAGTTTCTTAAACGTTATACTACACATACGCTTTACAATATCTGTATGCCACTGAAAATTGTAGTAGTGTCTATGAGAGACGTTTTCAGAAATATCAAAACGAATGAGTTAAAATCTGTTCATCGTTTATGACACCAGTAGAACTACGGTAAAAACGATGCATAAGTAGCTCAGGCTGGCGCGAGCTTGTCATGACGGTAAGTAGGTCCTTCGGAGCGAGTGATTTTATTACTTGTACATTCTTATTGGGCGCTAGTAAAATCACGGTGGGAATGTTATTTGCAGATGGTTTTCCTAATTACAGGGGATGAGGGCATCGAGTGAATAATTTACTTTGTTAAACTGATTCACCATTCATATAGAAAACATTTCATAAACGCGTGACTGAACTGCGTATTAAAGCAAAGTGTTTGACATACCGTACTGTCTTCCACGCGCGCGCGCGCGCGCGTGCACCCATGACCTAGGGAGGACTGACCTCCGATGGCGAGCAACCGCACGCTCCGCAGCGAGGTGCCTTAGATCGCTCGGCTACTCCACCACGGCTGACCATAATAGTTAAATCCCATGTATTTAGAAACATCTGAATTTGTCTTCCAAAATACCTGCTCACTTTTATATTAAATAATTCCAGAGACTTAAAAACTCGTTAGTATCGAAGTGGAAATAAGGACAACGTACACAGATCGAACAGGCTTACGGTCGGAACTGGCATAGATATGAGATTGCACCTTCCGTTTGCTGTCCTTTTGAATTATAGACCGATTGCCTAAATGAAAATTGGCAGTAAAGTGATAAATTGTTTAATATATTAGAGATGGTATCTCAGTTTTAATAAGGACTGCCGAATAGATCATCACAGACTATTTCAAAACAGTAAAGAAAAACAACAAAAATATGTATGACAACTTGTAGGAAGGAAAGGGGGAAAAATGAGGTGACGACTGTTGGGTGGCGCTGGGCGCTGCCGCGAGTTATCCGAGTTGCTTTTCTGGCTAACGTCGGATATGGTTTTACGACAGCAGCTTGTCGCTTTTTCTGCTGGCGGGCTGGTAACGACGGAAACGACTTCACGGCGCAGCCGCCACGCTCTTTGATGGCGCTGCTCCCTCTAATACGGAAAATCATCACCACTTACATACTGAGGAAGCCATGGAGGATGGTGCCCTTCTCTCCTAGCGAGAAAATTGCGATGACGTATCGCTCTTTCATTCACGATTCACATCAATATCTAGTACCACATTCCTGCGGCTGGATGTCACTCTGCCCTTTTATTTGTTACGTAATGAAAGGTGGATCGGTTAAGTTTTCAAACTTTCTGTGATTGCTGAAAACTTCACCTTTTATTCTTCCAGATGAAAGCCTGTTATGTTTCAGCTGTGGTGACCAACATTTTACTAGACAGGGGTAGGAGACCGTCAATAATACACCTATTGAGAATAGTATAGGTTTCTAATGTAGTGGTAAGTGTTGAACGTGGAGCGAACTTCGAAATCTTACACTTTTGTCGATTCCCTGTACCAACAACAGTAGTTGTCGAACAATGGAAGGGGAAATTATGAAAAATGTTCAAATGTTTCTAAACCTGAGGAACCAAACTGTTCAGGTCATCGGTCCCTGGACTTACAAAATATTTTTCTTATGCTACGAACAACACTCCCCCCCCCAATGCCCGTGGGAGGACTCCAACCTCCGACGGAGAGCGGCCACGCAATCCGTGGCAAGGCGCTTTACACCATGCGGCAATTCTCGCGTTCAGTTTTCAACTTAACAACTAGCAGATTCATGTGATTATTGCGGGTAGCAGAGACAGTGAAACGTGTCAAACTGTTATATATACCAAGAAAAGATCCACTGTGGACCGATAGCCGCTCAGAAACTTGCTCCTAAAGTAAAGCGGATATCGCCATACATTTAAACATACCCAAAAGCCAGATACAAAAGAAATGACGCAAAATTTTGCGTACGTAGAGCCACGTGAGAATTATTAATAGAAGCCAAAAGCTAAATTTTGTCTACCAGTCTAAGACAGTGTTTAAGATATTTTAGACTTGCATTGAATCAGTCACCTGGCCAAAGATTTACTTAGAGACTGCGAGTATAATGGATCCAAATGGAAGCTGTCGGAGAGAAGGTCAAAACGATAAATTACATTTTTTTTTCAATATTGCTTCACTAAGGAAGATCGTAGTCCGGTTCCTCCTTTCACCTGTCGCATCAAAATCGATATAATATATCTGAATAAACGACTGCGATGTATAAAATCAACTAAAAGCACTCAGCAGAGTATATCATTTTCAACGAAGATAAATATATGTAAACGTACCATTTAACTGACCTTGTGGTTAGTGTTGTACGTTTCATAGGGGCAAACGACAGGTACTGTTATTGTACACGAATAGGTCGCAATACTAAAGAACTGAAATGAATTGTACTAAGACATGCAGAAAATCTGTGCATGGTGCCATGTTTTGCAATTGATCCTCAGCATTAGCAAATGTAGCGTAATGCGGATAAATAGGCAGAAACTCCATTAAATTATTACTACGATTACAAAATAATCACCGGAAGCTGTACTAGTCGATGTAAAATGTAACGAGGACATATTCCTCATTACATGCTGGACAGAAGTCTCCGACACGCGCCGGATAGAATAGACGATGAAACTACGTAAGATCCAAAGAACAGTAGCGCATTTATCGTAGACTCGTTTAGCAAGTTCCACGAACGTGTTGATCGAACTCATAACAAATGCTATATATTCATCACTGTGCGGGTTACTGTTAAAATTCTGAGTTAACGTTCTTCAAATGTTCAAATGTCTGTAAATCTATCGGACCAAACTGCGTGGTCATCAGTCCGTAGCTTACGAACTACTTAAACCTAGGTAAACTAACCTAAGGACACCACACACACACACACACACACACACACACACACACACACACACACACACACACACACACGCGCGCGCGCGCGCGCGCGCCCCAGGGAGGACTCGAACCTCCACGGCGAGCAACCGCGCGCTCCGCAGCGAGGCGCTTTAGACCGCTTGGCTACTCCACCGCGGCAGTTAACGTTCTTCGTAAATATAGTGAAGACTATGGAGAGAGAGAGAGAGAGAGAGAGAGAGAGAGAGAGAGAGAGAGAGAGAGAGAGAGAGAGAGAGATTCGTATTCACATGGAATCTAATCAACAGAAATATCTTTCTTATCGTGGATCATTCCCGACTGGAACAGTGAAGACAGGAAGTGATACGGTTACACACCCTTTCGTCTGCGACATGCCAGTATGACGTACAGTGTATACACTTAGGCCTGAAGATTATGAACACTTATTTCATAAAGACTTCGTCTAGTTTAGGATACAATACCGCAGAGATTCTTCGTGACAGTGATTCAGCAACTTCTTAGTAGGCTTCTGGAGGTGTGTGACACCAGATGTCCATGAGCAGGCCAAGCCATTTCCAAATTACTGGACGGTGATTAATGAACGACGGATTAGTTCCCGAAAGCATTTCAAATGTGTCAGTTTCAGGATAGGTAAGATTAATGGCAAAAAAAAATCAACGGTGAGTTCAATGCCGTGATCCGGAAACCACAGTCGCACCACTCTAGCCTTGCGACACGAACAGTTGTTCTAATCGAAGATACCAACGCTATCACGGAATCCATAACGGCAGAAGGAGTGCACGCGGTCAGCGATTAAGTAAACAGAGTCCACAGTCGTCATGGTGCCTTCCATTACCATCTTAGATGTCTGTTGTGATGATGATGATGATGATGAATGGAGGGCGCTCAACAGCGAGGATTTCAGCGCCCGGGCATAATGTAGCTGAGGCGAGTGTTAGTAAGGTTCGTTACAAGATCAGGAAAAAACCAATATAAAATGCAGAATTCAACAACTGGAGACAAAACCTGCGTACAGCATGAAACAAGGTAAAACATAGAACGTGGATGAAGTTAAAATTTCAGAGCAGAGGATTAAAGCTGACTGGCTGCAGGAAGAAAAGGTATCAACCCACCAATCTACAATACACTAAAACCTGCAGCCCAAAAGCTTAGGCCAGAGTCCAGAAATTTCGCAAAATTTTAAACGTTTGAAACAATCGCCTAAAATACATGGCAAATATGCACCATGATCCACCCGCCTCTGTTCTCTGCGCCCAGTATAAGGTACACACTATTAAAACGTGGCGTACAGTTATTTGTACGCCACAGGCATCACATATCGGGGCTACTCTCGTCAAAGGAGGAATCCGTGGGTAAATGAACAGTGCCCGATTCGGAGGCGGGTAATTGCGACCTCAACCCTCCTGAGGGGGCCGGCAAGAGGATCGCCACGGACGGGTAGTCGGCTTCAGAAAACTCAGCTTGTTATCCGTTGCCGGCCGCGGTGGCCGAGGTGACTGAGGCGCTCCAGTCACGGTCAGCACGCCCACTACGGTCGGGGGTTCGAATCCCCCCTCGGGCATGGATATTTGTGCCGTCCTAGTTAGTAAGTAGTTCATAAGTAGTTTGTAAGTTTAGGGACTGATGGCCCCGTAGTTAAGTCCCATCAGCTTAACAAACATTTGAACATTTTTTTGTGATCCGTTACTGAAAGCGATTCCTCCTCCCACAACTGCAGGGACCGCAGTCGCAACAAGGAAGTGGCATCCTGCAGATGAATAGGGCACCGTGCCACTAAGCTGTCTCGTCAAGCCCCTTTGGCGGCCCGATCGGCTTCCTCGTTTCCCGCAATTCCAATGTGTCCCGGCACCAAACAAACCTTGAGTTCTTTCCCCCGATTCTGGAGGAGGGACAGTGGCTCCTATATATGTTGCAATAACGTCATAACTGGATATAGTTGCAGCGCACTCAGAGTCGGAGCAGAGAAGAAACCGTTAACCCCGATCTCTCCTGATCTGCTCCTGTGCCTTCAGAATAGCATAAAGCTCTGCTGAGAAAACAGAATAATGTGTAGGAAGACGAATCCGGATGACATGGTAAGGGAAAACGACAAAGCAGCCGATGGAACCATCCTGTTTCAAAGCGTCAGTGTGCAGAACTGTTTGTGTGTGATACATATCTAAAATATTAAAAAACACTGACTGAAAGGTAAAATATGAAGTTCCACCTTTCTTAAAAGTCGTGAGATCTAAAACAAGTTGGGGCCTCTGGAGAAGACAAGGTGGAATCCTTCCCCAACCTCAATGTAAAACGCTGAGATCGCCCACACTCATCTCGAAAAGGCAATCCCTTGTGCAGATCCCGAAAGGTCTCATAGCCCATTGCCGATTATGAAAAGCCTTTCCAATGGAGGATTAGCTACACAGCATGGTATACAGGTGTGAAGGGTGTGGACAGCGTTTTGTACGCCTGGCACACCATGAGCAGCCGTCGCCTGATATTTAGCAGTGGCTCGGCAGCCTCAGTACAGAGACTTGGTATGGGGCTTGTTCTGAATGCCTCAGTGGCAGCCAAATCCCTGCATGGTGAACCGCGTCTAGCATCTTCAAATAGGATGGCTGTGCAGACCCATAAATCGTGCATCCATAATCAAGCCGGAATCGCACAAAGTCTCTATAAAATCAGAGTAGGCAAGTCCTGTCTGCTCCCCATGACACATGCCTAACACATTTTAAAACGTTTAGTGCTTTGAAGCACCGTCTTTTCAAATCTTTCAGGTATGGCAGCCATGAAAGTATCGTGTGAAATGTGAGGCCCGAAACTTCACTGTGTCTTTAAAATCTAAAACGGCGTCCGTCATTCGCAGTTCAGGCAGATTGAAAATTGAACGAGTACGGTTAAAAAGAACACACACCGATTGCTCGGCATTCATCCAAACGTCGAAAAGTTAGTAGCAACTGACGTGTTGTCGTTGTTAGATTGGATGAAGAGCAAAAGAGAGATAAGTCATCAACAAATAAGGAACACTTAACAGGACATTTAACAACGCACGTAATACTGTTAATAGCTTTGGTAAACAAGGCTACACTTAAAACGCTGCCCTGAGGGACTCCGTTCTCCTGTTCAAAACGATCAGAAAGGGTGCCCGATTCTGTATCTAAACTAGCTAGGAGAAACAAAGGACATCCACGAAATCACCAATCGTGGAACTGTCTGAGAATAAGATGTCGCCAAGTAGTGTCGTACGCCTTCTTAATGTCAAAAATATAGCCAAAAGGTGATGCCTTTGTAGGAAAGCCTGTTGTATCACCGCCTCCAGTGAGGCCAGGTTATCGAAGCTGGACCGACATCTGAAACCCTACTGCAAGCACCTAAGGAGCTGCCTAGATTCTAACATCCAGACGATGCGGCGGTTGACCATCCGCTCCAAGGTCTTTCCCACACAGCTTATGAGGGCAACACTACGATAGCTACTCGGGCGTGTAGAGTCCTGTCCAGGTTTTAAAAGAGGAATCATAAGCGCTTCACGCCAGGAGTCTGGAAAGTGACCCGACTGTCAAATTTCATTAAAAAGGCCGAGGAGTATTTATTTCGGTGGGTAAGGTGCTGTAGCATGCTGTAATGTATCCTGTCATAACCAGGGCAGATGTCACGAGTTGAACATAGCGCAGAATCGAGTTCCCACACGGAAAAGGGGCAATTGTAATCTTCATCAACGGTGGACTTTAAGTCCAAACTACCCCTCTCCAGACAACCTGTGGTGTCTGAAAACAGGAGTCTGACTGGCAGTAGAAGTGACTGCGGCGAAATGTTCCGCCATAGTCTGCACAATCACTCGTGGGCTCGACTGCAGGGTGCCATTTCCCATTACAGCAGCAATGGAGTACCTTCCTCCTCTACTGGATATTCTCCTGATGGTCTCCCATACTTGTGGCCTAGCCTTCGGTCTAAGTAATAAGTCACGCACCTTTCCGATTCTATATACCGTCAGTACAGGCACATATTTCATACATCGTGCGTGTGTCTCACTAGCACTCACTCTTCGTGAGGTGACGGTGCTATCACCTGGACGGATTTATATCGATAGGTCTGTTGTCATAACGTCTTGATTGTTTCTAATCTGTGTAGTTTCTCTCAGTGAAGCAACACGGATTCAAATGAAAAGTCGCGTGTGGAACACATTGTGCTTTATTTAGAAACGAGATCTTACAAAAAGTGGATGCAGGTTAACGGGTGGATTTTCTCTTCCACAATGTCCGTGATGTCGTAGACACTGTACCCCAAGGTCGACTACAGAAGATGCGATCATACGAGTTATTTTCGCAGTTACACGATTGCTTTGTATAACATTTGACTAATAGAACAAGAAAACAGGGCCCCCTCAGGAGCTCGGCATTAATTTGCTTAGTACGGGTTTTGCGAACCCTGGGTCCTGAGCTGGGGGCTGGTGTCCTCTAGACATTGTAACATGTGGGCACGCTTCAGCGACCACCCTGTGGCGCGGCGGTGGAACATTGTGTGTACCAAGGAATGTGGATCTTGGCTTTGCTGCCCGGGTTGCGAGAAAGGAAATACCTCTAAAATAATAATTAACACTACGGTCGGGGGTTCGAATCCCCCCCCCCTCGGGCATGGATATATGTGCCGTCCTTAGTATTATCTAGTTCATAAGTAGTTTTTAAGTTTAGGGACTGATGACCCGTAGTTAAGTCCCATAAGCTCTACAAAGATTTGAATAATAATTTTTAAAAAAAGCACCCTCAATCCCAAGGTGTGCTACTTGCTGGTGGGATGCATGGCTGTTGAGGCGGAACAGTCGCTAGCGAGCAACCACTGGGGATACTACCGCACCTCAGTTGTATAAGGCTTACCTCGGTGGGGCTCTGTCTATGAGGACATTCAATTCCCTAGCTGTTCGTGGGACCGAGATGGATCCTTTTAGAAATTTTAAACCCTCCTGGTGGGATGGGTCTACCACTGGGGGTAACAAAACCCCAATACTGACCCTCCACCTAGTTCAGTATCCCCGCCTCGGTGGGAAGAGAAGGTGAAAATACAACCCCCGTAATAGATGGCTCCCATACTTCAATGGAACCTACAGGGTTTCAGGACCCATGTGGTGGAATTTCGTTTATTAACTCAGGGCAGACCACTGTGTATATGTCTACAAGAGATTTTAAGCCCTCATCCAAACCTGAGATACGTGGTTATGACGTATATAGAAAGGACGACCTTAGTGGTGAAAGTGCTATAGGTGGAGTGGCTGTTCTTGTAGACACAGCCTGCCACTCGTCCTTACTTCCTGTTCAAACCCCCTTACAAGCAGTTGCAGTGTGTATTCAGATGCGTCGATTGACTGTGTCATTTGTCTGCCCCCACATGACGCATTTGATGAAGCCCTTAATGACCTTATCATGCAGCTCCCCCACCCTTTCATCCTTTGTGGTGATTTTAGCGCACATCATGTGCTTTGGGGGCCTGAAACTGCCTGTCCCAGGGGTCGAGCAATTGAGAGGCTTCTTCCGATGTCCTCTCTTCATTTACTTAACACTGGACAGTCCACACACTTCCGTACTGCATATGGGTCGTTCTCTGCTATAGACCTCACGCTTTGCTCCCCAGCCCTTGTCCCTTACGATTCAATGGGAACTGGACGCTGACCTTCATGGAGGTGATCACTTCTCAATATGGATCAACCAGCCAGATAGAATCGAGCCCATTAGACGACCGCCACGATGGGTGCTTAGTACAGCGGACTGGACTCTTTACGGCAGACTGGCTGAACTTGATTGTCATGTTAATGTCCGGGAATGGGAGGACCGTGTCACCCAAACGATCCACGACGCCGCCGCGGCTGCTATTCCGCAGTCTTCAGGTCAACCGAGACGACACCCCGTCCCATGGTGTAGTGACAAATGCTGCTCTGCAATATGGACACGGCGAGCAGCTCTGTGTAGATTCAACAGCCAGCTAACTGCAGAGAATCTCACAGCCTTTCGGGTGGCGAGAGCAAGGTGTCGGCAAACGATTCGGGGGAGCAAGAAACGGTCAACGCAACGGTGCCTGAATACAATTAATCGTTCCATCAAAAGTACTTATTGCCAGACATGATCGATGTGTTCACAAGCTAGTCTTAGCAACGAAGTTGTTAGTACTCATCAGTTCGCCCGAGCACAAAATTTTCTCCCTAGCTTTCTTAATGACCTTAATAACAATTTCATTTCCAGAGACGTATCACAATAAAGCTACTGAGTAGTAAGCGAGGCGTTGTACTAAAACTTACGCCACGCCTGAGAGTCGAACCCGGGACCTCCTGCTTACTAAGCAGTGACTTCATCCACGGCGGCTAAACATGGTGTGCATCTGCACTGAAGGGATCACTGCCCTGTCGTCGCCTTATACTCGCAAAACACCACGAGTAATGACTATAGTGAGCTACAGTTGAGAATTTGGCTATGGCGGGTGGCATACTATGATGATGTGACCAGTGTGTCCGAATGGTATACTTACGTAGTGATAAGGAGACCCGGGTTCGAATCCACGTCAAGCACAATTTAAAAGTGGTAAGGTGACAACCATTCCATCTGGTGCAATGTGCGTTGTCCACTATTTGGATTTATACGTCTTTCGCCGGTGGAAAATATTCGCTAAACCGAGTCTTACTGGACAACATTGCTATCAGGTTTCTTTCACGCGAACATAATCAGTTCAATGTACCCATATTCAACAACACGATTCAGCTGGCCTAGATGAAAGCTACATTTCCAGTTTCATGTGATGCTCGTTAAAACATTTGGAACGTGGAAAATTGAAGTTACCCAACGCCCAACAGGAGAACTGCACATTTATCCAGTGCGCAAATTGTTGGTTGCCTTTCTATTTAACATATTTATATACCAAGATCCACAAACACGCTTCATCGTAGATACATACACATAAATGGATTAAGTAAATGAATAATAATAATCATAATGTCATACTGGTACCTGTGTTTGTCCTATTGATTATTACACCACTATCCATAAGACTGACCAACATGCGTAACCGCTATGGGTAGCTAAAATTGGTCTAGCAACTACTGATTACACCGTAAGTTTCCGCTGTAAGTGATATGATTCCTGTATCAGTAAGACACTTTGAGAAACACAGTGACCGCCTCATACTTTATTTTGTTGTATGTTACAGTATCAGGGCACACATGTGCAATTACTATTCATTTCCATTTATTAGCAGGTGCTTTGAATACGTAACACAGTCCCTTGAGTGAAGAAGCCCTCACTTTATATTACAATTATAAGAATACTTTGCACACATAGTTATTAATCCTGTTCATAGAACAAAGAGCAAACTGAGGCTTCTTGGCACATCGCAGGCGACACACAGTCGTGTGAGGAGTACGGTGGTGAGTTTTGAACTCTAATCAAAGAGTGCTACAGTAATCAACCCTCTCTTTGCAACTTTTTTTCTATTAAGCAAACGAAGAGAGAATGATAAGGGAGGAACGTAATCACTTTAGCTGCAGTAAGGCACTAAAATTATTCGATGGCAACAAGTGAAACGTAAGCCGGACCGGGATTCGAGCCCCACTCTCCTGCTTCGAGCCTCGACAACCTGGCTGCCCGCGCTCACCTCCCGACCGTGTCAAATCAACACCGCCTAGAAGACAAGGCCTCACAACAGGGCGTGCCAGGCCAACACCACCTAGAGACAAGGCCTTACAACAGGCCGTGCCTACGTCACACTTAGAGGCCCCGGCCGCCACCTCACTGGCTGGCCACTGGGGCACGCCCACCGCACGCCAGTCAGATGGCGGCCGGGGCCTCTAAGTGTGACGTAGGCACGGCCTGTTGTAAGGCCTTGTCTCTAGGTGGTGTTGGCCAGGCCACACCCAGAGGCCGTCAAAGCTAGATGACTAGCTGGCCGCTGAGGCGCAGCCCACCGCCTCGTAGCGGCCAGCCAATCAGCTAGCTTTGGCGGCCTCTCGGTGTGACGTGGCACGACGTGTTGGGAGGCCTTGGCTTCTGGGCGGTGTTGGTCAAATTCCCTGAAGTCTTACACTACGGCAGTAGCGCCCCCACCGTTAAAGCCCTCTTACACTCGCTATTTAGTATTCCCGTATGAGAACGGAAGTTATTAGTGCATCTGCGGTGAATTAAATTAACCTTACGCCGTCATCGCGTAAAAATACATATATACAGTGTGACGCTTTAAAACTGTTTTTCGGAGTATTTGAAAAATACAAATCAGATTTTTTTTTTAAATATTCCAGTAAAAGTTGTTCACATCGAAGAGGGACATCCATTAACATAAAGGTCGACCCCTTGCAGCACATCCGGGGGCGAGAGGGGGGTGACTTCGAAATCAATCACCAATCCCTAATTTTTATTGCAGATATGCATTCTCCGTGTAGAAATATGCAACTTTTTCATTTCATGATAGATGGCGCTGTAATCGGCAAATATGAAAATGAATGGTAATTGTTGAAAAACAAAAACACATCAGATTAGGAAAATCACAATACAGTTTTTCTATAAAATATTCTCGGTTTACAAGCATCGTCATGTCGGATAAAATCCTCGAGCTTTCGATGGCAAGCTCCGCCACCGTTATCGGGAGTAAACTCACTGACTGCCGGTGTTGGCAAGGCGTCGTGCTTATATAGCTGCAGCGCTGCCGGAGAGCGCCTGCGCGGGAGGACAGCGTGACGTCACGTGGAGCGTGCTGCCGGCGCCACATTTCAACCTGGCGCTCTCGCTTCCCTATTAGCGCGAAGCCTCTGTTTCCGCTCTACGTCCAGTTTTTGATATATTAAACAATGCTATCGTGTGACACCTCCCATAACAGAATGAAGCATACACCTTGATCATCCTCTCAGTCCTTGGTCAGACTGTTCAGTGTTCTCCAATGTTTCGGACAGTACACATCCCTACGCAATTGTTCCACGAAGTTAATGATTGCAGAGAGAGTAGATGTTTCCTCGTACTTTGAGGGTCACAGAAATATTTCTTCTACAACGACATTTCGCAGTATTGTCCAACCGTTTGCAGAAACTATTGAACCTAAAGAAAGACTCCTATATCTATCTGTCCGAGATATGTTTTTCAACAATTTTTAACAGATTTTTATTTTTGTCGATTACAGCGCCATCTACCATGCAACTAAAACGTTTCATACAAAAGTTAGGTACATACTTTTTCATGTAGTATCCAAATCTGCAATTACAAGTAGGGGTTCGGATCGAGCTTCATGTTAATGGATTTCCCTTTTCGAGGTCAACAACTTTTATTGCAATTTTTTAAATCCTATTTGTACTTTTTTAAATATTTCCAAAAACAGTTTTAAGTGCCTCACCCTGAATATAGGCTAAATGTTTTGCTGTTGTCTAGAACTACAGTTTAGGCCGCCGCCTCCTTCAAATATTTGTAAATGTATGGGACCTGCTTGCAGTGGTCATCGGTCCCTAAAGTTACAAACTACGTTAACTTACAACCAAGGTTAACACACATCTTTGCCCGAGGGAGGACTCGAACCTCCGACGGCTAACGGCCGCGCCCACTGTAGCAAGGCGTCTTGTGTACACGCCTATTCTGCCGCGGCGCTTCCTCCCCTTTTCATTCTCACATTATGAATTCAGCCTTGGAAAAATTAAAATTCGGTATTTTCTTTATTAATATATGCACTGAACATAAAACTTTACCGTACGATTACCATTTTTATGTCATGTTTTTCATGCCCAACACACATTTGTATGGAAGTGTATTATTACTTCGGACGGTAATTTGTTGATTGTTAGCGCTATGGAATCAATAATAATGCTATCATAATCTTCACAGCAGCACCACAAACCAGACAATTCATTGCTGAAATGAAGTAACACACACACACACACACACACACACACACACACACACACACACACACACACACACACCCTATATAGATAGCAAACTAACACGACCTCCAAGTCGGAGAGGTTCATGCCTAACACGACCTCCAAGTCGGAGAGGTTCATGCCTCTCAAGTTGGTACATGCCACAACAAGCTGCATACTAACGTTCTAGAAGCTTGTTATTCTTGAACAACAATGCGAGTTTAATGTGTAAAGCACGCTATGGTACGGTGTTGTCTCGGAACATGACTGGGAATGAACGTTTAGCTTCCGGCACTCGCTGACAGGAGCAACCTCAGCAACACCCACACAGCTGACGTAACGGCGGTGACGTGCAGAGCAAGCAAACGGGAAAGCACATCTCGTGGAGCCAACACGCCCACCAGTTCCGCACGCTGGTTTACTGAAGTACTATTGCTGAAGCCGTGCGGGCTTTACTTCGGTAAACCAACACCCCATGCCAAAAATGGGAGGTGGTGCAAGGTTATCACACGGTCCCTGCACAGAGGACAAACAAAGGCGCCACAGACTGTTTCTAGCACCTAAGGCGTTTCTGCAATTAAATGGTGCACATGCACCGTAAATTCAGCTCCCAGTAAGCCGTGGCACCAGTCTCCAACTCATTTAGCAACTGTACAGCCGAAGTCTGCCTCCCACACAAATGTGCATTACTGGCTGGCATTACGTTACAAGGTTTTTTTTGTGAATCAATAGGACTTAAATTCTTTGGTCGTCAGTCCCTAGGCTTACAAGCTAACTTACGGTAAGGACGACAAATACATCCATGCCCGGGGGAGGACTCGAACCTCCGACGGCGAGCAGCGGTGCGCTCCGCAGCAAGACGCCTTGGAACGCTCAGCCACTCTGCTGCGTCACAAGTTCCGTGTTACAGTTGGTTCCCTCAAACTATCTGAATAACATAGCTACCAAGTCAATGCTCTTTAATGCCCGAGTAGGCTATTGCGGTATTATACACTATCGATGCCGCGAAGGTCGAATCTGGAGTTGTAACCGGATGTGTCAATTTTAAAAGTCCACACAACTTCAGCGCACTTGAGTGGCTACGTGCAAGGAGTTACGTCGACGGCACGATTTAGCTGAAATAGTCTCTAACAGTACAGGACGACCCCTTATATTTGGCTAGGAAAGTATTTAGGGTATAAATGGGAGACGAGCATATGATTCGCTTCTTAGTTCTGGTTTCTTTCGTCGCGTGTTTACAAGAAGAATCCGAAGAGCACCCACATTGGGTCCTAATCTCAATGAAAGTGTAATAGAGTTGAGTCTTGGCGGCTTTATTCCGAGAACAGATAAAAAATTAAACTGCACTTCCACGTTATAGCCATTTATTAAACCACCTATACAAAAGCAGCACGGCTATGACAACATACAATGTAAGTTCACTTTTCCAGTCAGTCTCAAAGAGACTGTAACGTTTCTCGGGACGGTCAACCAACTTTCCGATTTCGGATGCATAGAAATCACCTCCAGCGTTTTGTGAGCACACGGAGACAGTCGCTTTCACCTCATCATCGTTTCGAACTCGTTCACCGAGATCCGTCTTGACCTACCCAAAAGGATGACAGTCTCAAGTCGCGAGTGTGTGGACGCTGTTGACAGACCTCCCAATTGAATCGCTGCAGCAGGTAGCACATTTGGTGGGCCTTGTGAGGTGTTACATTATTGTGATCCAAAAGCGCACCGGCCCCCTCCATTTCCCCTGCACTTCTCTTTAATTGCTTTACGCGATCGGTTCAACGTTTGGTCCACAGAAATCTGATTGTTCCTCGCACCTCCAATTTGGAGTGAACATCCAGTTGACGCGCAATTGCTTTTAGCCCGCTAGTCACACGAAACAACCAGCAACACTTCTACTTGACACCTATCCCTTTCCCAGCTGAGCCCAAGACTGCGACACACAACGGGCTCCTGCGGCGAGTTAGTGCAACTTTTAGTTCCGCCCTCTTTTAAATGTTTGTAGAGGTTATGGGACTTAACTACGGGGCCATCAGTCCCTAAACTTACGAACTACTAATGAACTAGCTAATACTAAGGACGGCACAAATATCCATGCCCGAGATGGGATTCGAACCCCGACCGTAGTGGCCGTGCAGACCGTGACTGGCGCGCCGCAGAACGCTCGGCCACCGCGGCCGGCTGCTTTATACTACTGGAGACTAATGCAGTGCGTGAGTGGCTTAGCCGCACGGAAACGGCCGCGTGGTCTATGCTACGGATATCGCGCGGCCGCTCGCCGTCGGATGTTCAAGTACTCTCGTGCATGGTTGTATGTACTCATTTCCAGCATAGTCGTGGACAGATCAGCAACTTTTATCCTGATCGCTATATGAAGGCCGTCAAAGTTGCACGGAATAGTTATAATTTTTATTGTGGGTGACCAGCTTCGGACACAGTCCATTATCAGACCACCAATAAGAAGCCTACTACAGCATACCCATCGCTGGCTACACGCCTATTTCGTGACTAACGTACAGTGTCTTCATATAGCGATGGTTTTGTGTGTTTTACTTAGCGTAACGTAGTTGTAAACTATTTTGTAAGTCTAGGGACCGACGACCCTAGCATCCCTTAGATTCACAAAACATTTAAATTGCGACTGAATTGTTGCAGTTTAGTTCCTTCCAAAAACCAACCAATTTAAACTGCATTACAAAATGTCAGTGAACACATGCTGCATTATACGAGTATTTAAGATCCATTTCCGAGAATTAATTAAGCTGGTTACACGTTTCATTTAACTTGCCATTGTTGTATGGTCAATTTGGGTAAATAAGGACTACAACAACAGTTTCTCGCATAATACACCGTAACTACCCTTTAGCCTAATGATCTGCAATTGTTAGAAGATTTTTAAAGATTTTCCGATTTACGAATAACGATAACGTATCGCTTTCTGGATTACGTTTACCTCCTAAATGCTCTGTTGCGAGCCGGCCTACGTCCGCATTGAAATATCAATGCGACCGGTACGGGATGACAATGATATACGCACGAAAATTCTCTGCCGGGGTCAGGGGTATTATGGGACATACTTTTTATCTGCTTCATTTCACGGTGAGCGCTTCTTGTTCCGTAAGGCAATATGGGTTATTACAGAGAGAACAATGCCTCTTCTCCAAATATAATCTAATAAAATAGTCTAAAATTTAGTTCTGAAATAACAGTGAATGGACGGAAACAGGAAATAACGAAGGTTCTGTTTAATGAGGCACAATTCTTTTAATAGAGGCATGCCGTATTAAAAATCAATGCTTGACACCCACTTCCTTTGTTTCCCGCCATCGTCAGCGGCAACACCAGGTAGGAAGTAATTTTCCTCTTCTCACTTAGAGTGAGGAGGTGGTTGTTGTTCTTACATCATGGCTTTTTAGGGTTCCACACCTCAGTCGGTAAAAATCACAGTTGGATCTCTGTCAGTAAATTCAGTTGTCCTAGCCAAGATGTCAAATGTGTCATTGTCCGAAACAATGTATCTTCATAAAGTTTTTAATACAAAATTAAACATGCCAAAAGAAGCAAAGAAATGTTAAGTATTTAATACACAAAACTAAATCAGTAACACTATGTTCAATGTTTGTTGGTATTCGCAGAGATAAGATTGCTTAATTCTATCACAGACGTTCGCTTCCTTGCTCTACTGCCCCATATTTATTTCACAGCAGCGTCTATTAGTTCTTTGGTGCACTACAGCGCCTCTATCGCTTGTTTGCTGTACTATGCCATCCATACTTCAAGCCTAGCCTACATGTAAATATTTTCCTTGAAGTGATTTTGAGGAAATCATGCCTGTATGTTGCCCCCAATCTTAGTTCAAGTTTCCTGTGAAATCCGCATGAAAATGTGTCAGTTTGTGAAACGTGTTACAAATAAGCATATCTTCATGAATATGATGTAGCTTCCATCATACATCAGTGATATTCGCTATTTTAAACATTTATTTCATGATGATTCACATTTCTTGACAATGTACTGAGGCATGGAAAGCTGTAATAAGTAATAAATATTTCATTAATGAAGTAGAAACATAACTGAAAACAATTATTATTCTTACGATTGGCTCTCTTTCTGCTAGATGCACTATTGTCGCTCCAAGCGTGAGACTTATCAGTTTTATATTCATTGCGTTGACTCCTATCTGTTCAAAAATGTCCAAATGTTTATAGAGCTTATGGGACTTAACTGCGGGGTCATCAGTCCCCAAACTTACAAACTACTTATGAACTAGCTAACACTAAGGACGGCACAAATATCCATGCCCGAGGGGGGATTCGAAACCCCGGGGGTAGTGGCCGTGCAGACCGTGACTGGCGCGCCGCAGACAGCTCGTCCACCGCGGCCGGATCCTATCTGTTAGTTTTCTGGTGCAATACGAAAGTAACAGTGCGTCTATTGGTTCTTCCCAGCATTACGCCGTTCTTTCCAGGCACGAAATATATTTAAAACTTCAAATTACGGTATCTTTTAGTTTCATGATTCGATTCTGATGAAAAGAAGCCTACGTTATGCTTCAAGCTATCGAAAATTACGTGTGAAGCCCCGCGAATGTTCGTGTAATACTTGTGGAGATTACTCTCTACAATTGCTTTCAGAAAAATGTTTAAATTGTGATTTCTTACTTTTTCTGGTCCGATTTTCTGAAATGAAGCGTTTATGTAACAGCACGACACCCTTACGTGAGTGGGCTGTTCCAACCGTAATTATCTGAATCTTGATTTATTAAAACCAAGCAAGTTGTTGTCAGCTGTAATAACTATAGTCTCAATGGTCTACAGATCGCGAGGAACCGGAGTATACATGAAAACAATGCCAGGTAAGGTGAGAACGTTTATACTGTGTTAATCGTCATTCCAGTGAGTAGATTTCATTCCGGAACTGCGAGTCTGGAATGTTTAAAAAATAAAATATTCAAACACACACACACACACACACACACACACACACACACACACACACACCCCTCCGTCGGAGGACCTAACGTCCAACGACGAACAACCGCGCGCTCCGCAGGAAGGCGCCCTAGAGCGCTAGGCCACTCCACCGCGGCGTTAAGAAGATATTTATCTAATGATAACATGATTTTTGTTCAACTAACTAAAAATGTTTGAAGCCGTAATCCTTTTTAAATGTGGAAATAGGTTGAAGTTGGAAAGTGTTAAGTATGACTAGGTCGGATGCTCCCAGGTGGAAGATTCAGCCCTCCCAAATTTTTTTTCTTTTTAATAATAATCCAACCCCTTTCTAATTTTTGCATTCTAATTGGTCCAGAGAACTTACGTAGCAGTAAATCCTCTTCCAGTAGTTGGAATTGACTGTTTTATTTTGTGTACTACTGTCGGCTTCCATACACTGCAAACAAAATGACAAACAAAATGAGTTTTGTTCATTAAAATACGGTCAAACGCTACAGAGATTTTCATTTTCTTTTGGTCGGCAATCAACAACTAAGATACCGCGGTATCCGTCTTTCATCATGAGTTGTCTTTGTTAATTCCCAACGTAAAATATACTGTGGTCTTTTCCTCACGCCAATGACGTAGCAAAAACTAGCCATTACGCACATGTGCAGAGAATTTCAGCCGACCTTTTGTTAACACTTCAAAATAAACGCATCGGGTTCCTATTACGGCGTTATCAACTGTGGATGAATTTCGCATAAAATAAGAAATTTGACGAGATTCTATCTCTCTTTGTTCATATGAACGAAACACACAACAATACTACTTTAAAGTCGTCTAACAGTATCTCTTCTGCAAGCTGAAACTTTGTCAAATCTAAGACACAAAGCATTAAAAAATTCCCAGACGCGATTTATCTACCAGCCTGATATAAATATGTATTCATTATCGTGCTTTCGTGCAACTCCCACTTCAGTTATAACATTAAGAACTAAAGCTCTGCTCAACCCAAAGGCTGATGTGAATAACACGCTGCTGTCAGCATGGTGCTATTGGAAGCGCCAAGTTCATACCACCGAACTGACTGATAAATTTATAAAAGGCATAAAGCTTAACGAGGAAGGTAACACGCTTAACGTTAAAAATGATTGCAGAACGTAAAAAGGGCAGGCAACATTATAGGAATGACTGCGGATTGCGCAGTGAACCTTTGCAGTTGTGGTCTGCCACTTCCAAATTATCCATGCAACAATATAATCGTGTGTTAATAGAAGTATGAGAATTGAAGTTGTTAAGTTTCCTACAGTCTTAAGGTCCTTTTTAAATGTGTAGACGGTGGTTGTGAAAAGTGTAAATGCTAGCTAACATAATGACCATCTTACTGCAAAATTATGTCCAGCCTCGATTTAATTAAAAAGAGCCTGCCGGCAACCGACTGTTGCTGAGGTAAGGCAACCTAGGGTGAGAGCTATCGCACATGTGCACGCCACCGCATCACTGCACTATGGCAAAACTTGCTGTGACGCCAACCGAACAGCCAATGCAGCTGGCTCGTTTGGCACAACCACATTAAATGTGGCAAAACCAATAAAAGATATCTCTGAACTCCGATTCATTTCCGCGATGTAGCAATAACGACCAGCTAAACAATTGGATCCTGAGAATCGCTCGTGTTGCGGAAGAGAAATAAATGACCCAGGGTAATGGAAAAGTGAGAAACACACTGACAAATGGTACGGATATTCGAACGCAGAAAATTAAGAGTTTTTCGTGGTCAAAACAATTCAGTGTTAATACGTTAGGGATATTCTAGTCAAACACGAACACAAGCGCTACGTAACAATTATATTCGTGTTTATATGCAGTCCATTATTAAACTGCTTATTATAAACAATGCTCAATCTCAAGGCACCGAAGGATCAATGTTTATGCATCAGCAGTAATATTAGACCGAGGAAGGAGGCGAGATCAATGAACACTAATACATTTAAAAACAATAAGAGAAAAAATGCTTTGACTGGAATACAAAAATGTACATGTCTTAATACACGCATCAAAAAATTTTAATATCTTTCCAAACTACCTACCAATAAACAAAGTCATTCTTTTTGCGTTTATGTGGAATCGTGGTTGTGTACAAAATGCGAACGTGTTTATCGTTGCCACTCAGCCTGAACAGGGGCTGTGCAATCACAGCTTGTAAATAAAAGCAGTACATCTGAGCCGAGTTCTTGTGAATGTGCAGTTTGTCGCGTGAAGCACAATCCCTCAAAACAAGTTCTCCAAGACAGACCGTATCAAAATCATCACACTGATGGCATAAAACAAGCGACAAGTTTAATGAGAACAATATTCACAAGGTAATCAAAGTGTTGTCTCCAGCTGTGGAAAAAGTACCAGGAAACGTATTCAATAGCGGACCAATATCGCAAGGCCATTCAGGCAGAACTACAGCAGCTGAGGGCCGGTATGGATATCTGCACGGCGACACCCCACGAAGACAGAGTACTCTGCGCCAAGAACTTCTAGAAGCCACAGTGGTTACCGCAAGATACAAAACGGTGCGCAGCAGATTATTGGAGGAAAGGGTCCGGGGGGAGGAGTCGTACATCTGAAGACCTCAATAGACGCCCCGACACTCCGGTCGGCATCACAGGGATGTACACGAGACCAAATGACCCAAACGCTGTTCATACACAAAGCGCCAATAGGCTCTGATCCTGAAATCTCTTTTCGCAAATGGAGGCGAACTGCGCAAACGCAGACATGACCGTGGGACGCCACCAAAAATCGTATTCTGGGCAGGTATCATATATGGCCGACACATACCCCTAGTTCCAATTGAAGGCAACATGACTGCTGTAGTGTTTCAAAATAACAGTCTCCTACCCATAGTCAATGGCTTTGAATGTGATGTAGGGGAAAGGGTTCACTGTGCAGAATGATTACGCCACACATCATGCTCACCATGTGTCAGTACCTGACATGAGTACCTGACAGAGGGTCCGAAGAATGGATTGTACAACATGCTCATCGGATATGAATTGCATAGATCACACATGGAGCTTGCTCAAAGTAACATTTTCTACTCGTCAACATGCCCCATTAACGACAGAAGCTCTCAGGAATACCACCATTAAGGAGTGAGACAGTATGTCTCAAGGGACTGCAATGTGTTGGTACTGATCATGCCCCGTCGTATTCAGGGGTACGTGGATAACATACACGTGATGTAGGAGTACAATGAACACACTATTTCTGTTTTTGTTATGGGACATAGCTTTTTTCGTTTCAAATGTCTCTTTTCACTTCACAACCAGCTCAAAGAGAATATACAGTGTAATTTTCCTTTGCACAATGTTCTATATTATCCAAAATATCAATAAGACATCTACATCATTTTTAAAAAAGTGGAACCAATTAAACCTTCAACTTTAATAAAACAAATAAGAAAATATATGAAATTAAATACAAAAAACTAAATACCATGGGACTGTACCGGAATTTCCTTAGATCTGTGCAAGAATACGAATAGAAAGATAAATGAGAACATATTCACAGAATATGACAACTGCGAATGGGCAAAGTTGAAACTGTACCCAGCCGGGATTCGAACCCGGGTCTCCTGCTTTCTAGGGCACTTGTGCTGACCCCTACACCACTGGGGACACAGTGGTCACCGCACCTGCAAGAATTACCTAAGCACGCCTCCCGTCAGATACAAATTCCCAGCTTCACCCTGGGAACAGACGCCACATATTATATAAATGAGAACGTTAACTCTTTTGTCACTGCATGTATCAGTTCAACTGTACTCAATGCAAGATAAACGTCCTCAGCACGCACAATTAAAAGGCACAACACCTAACAATTTGTATTATAATATCATAGCAAACCATTTCCGTTTAATGTTTCAGACAGAACGAGGAGCAGCCGCGCACTCCGTAGCAAGTCGCCTTAGAGCGCACGGCCATTCGCGCGCGGCCTGCTGCTAGGCTCGCAATCGCCGGTTTCCATGTTACAATTTCGTGACACGTGTCTTGATATGGATTTTCCTACGTTATTACTGAATACGTCAAAATGCAGCCACCTTTCATAAACAATGTTGGCAGCGGTAAAATACTGTAATTAACGAGGCGAGACGCATTTTCAAAATGCTGATCATCAGGACAAGTAAAGAAAAAACATTAGGGTCTATCCAGTCGTCATCGTGGTCATCAGAGACCTAGCACAATCTCGGACTGAATTTTGCTAAGAATGGGGAACGAAAGCGGTATTTGGCCGTAGCGATTTATGGAAATCAAGGAACACGCAAATCAGGATGGCCGGAGGCGGGTTTGAACTAGGGATGGGAAAAACCGACCGGTTAAAACCGATACCGGTATTTTAGTTTTGAATAACCGATTTTTTCGGTATTTATTTGGTGTCGGTTGTAACCGGTTTTTTTTTTAGTTATTGCCAAGAACCGGGTAAAAAAACCGGTACGACTACTTCCTGTAGTAGTGGTTCAAAATGTGTTTTTTGTAAATAATTTTAAAAAATTAAAACTTGTAGACCCTAATATTTAGGGCTATTCCTAAAATTTCCACTGCTGTGAAACATTAGGTCTTCGCAGTAACTAAGAAAAGAGATCAGTGTTAATTTAAGAACCATCCAGGCAGGCAGAAACGCGCAACAAACGCGTGGAATAAGAACTTAAGAACTGGTGAAGCTATTGAGACGTCGATGCACCTGTTGCCGTGTGGCGTGGCCTATTAGACGACGCGCGTGCACCGGCAGTGTACAAGACTTGCCTCCGTCTGGTCATGCGGCAGTTCCTTGCTGTCGTCGGCAGACATCGGTTGTGTCTTAAATGGCACCATCCCAAGTGTGGAAGTACTTCGCGAAGTACGGTAGCAGTGAGGTACAATGCTCCATTTGCTTTAAAAAGCTGAAAACGGGTGGAGGTACTACAAACATGTTGTGTCATTTAAGGAGAAAGCACCCAAAATGTTTTTTGGAAGAGAAGGTAAATTCGATTCATATACCTATTATGTAAGCTTGGAATAATAACTTTGTAAGCAGATTCAAGTAGATGTGGGTTGCCTTTCTTATGAGGAGATGAAAAGGCTTGCTCAGGATAGAGTAGGGTGGAGAGCTGCATCAAACCAGTCTCCGGACTGAAGACCATAACAACAACAATGTATTATCATATTGTTATGCTAACAAGTTTTATTAATGTGATTCCTTGTAAGCGAGGGGCTTTTTTAATAACCAATATGGGCTTAAGGTAACATTGATCATGTGGTGCCTCGCGAGGTAGCCGTACGATCTGAGGCTTCATGTTACGGACTTCACAGCTACTCCAGTCGGAGGTTCGAGTCCTCCCTCCTCCCTCGGTCATGAATGTGTGTGTTGTCCTTAGCGTAAGTTAGTTTAAGTTAATTAGTTTTTAAGTCTAGGGACCGATGACCTAAGCAGTTAGGTCTCATAAGAACTCACACCCATTTGAACTGGGAGGGGATCTTGCAAAATATGGAGACTAGTGATTTCTCGTATAACCTAAATTTACCTAAATTTTAACTAAATCTCGTAAGTTTCGGTTTCGGCCGAAACTAGAAGAACCGACGATTGCGGTTTCTGTTTCCGCCGAAAAATATGTTTCGTTCGAACTCTACTGGAAATAATAGCAATAAAAACCGAAAACCAGTAATTTAAAAAACCGGTTATCTTGAGCAATTTTTACGGTGCGGTTAAACTGGAGATGAAAAGATCCGGTATAACCGAAAACCGGTTGTTTTTGCAACAACCGCCATCCTTAGTTTGAACCGGCGCCCTTCCGAATGTGAGTCAAGTGTGTTACCACTGTGCCACCTCACTCGGTGATCAGTAGACAATGAAGCCCATCTAGTTATGTGTATATGACAATTACCAGAGCTTAATGACCCGTCAACATCAATGTCATCGGAAATAGAGCACAACCTCTGCCTGTTTCAAGGATTCGTCCCGGCATTTGTCTGGAGCTATTTGAAATGATTTTTATCTGAATGGCCGGCGGATTTTTAATGACGTTCTACAAAATTTGAGGTTTGTACGAAAATTTATGGAAAACAAATGAAGCTAGTCTATTTCTCTGGAATGAAACCGGCAGCTCGCCGTAGCGACACATACAGCAGTCAGTACACTCCTACACGTCGCTTCCGTGTATTGCATTCAAATAGACGATTCATCCGCCAACTGTTACGTCAGGCACCTTACGGAGTGTTGACACCCGGAACTATTTGATGTATCTGTCAAGTAGTTCGCAGGTTGACATTCATACAGTGAGCCCAAGAGGAAGCCGACACTCTTCCAGTCAGTGCTGTCAGCAGTTACCGCCCGTTTCCAGGAGTTCTTCAGTTCTACTGTTGCATTATCCATGTGAAAGTGTCCGCACGGATTTTTAAATATTTGTGAACCGTGTACCTCAGTCGGAACCTCGGTACCAGCCATATTCACTTATTCGAACGTGGGAAAACTGGCTAAGAAGCACACGTAGGTTGATCGGCACAACGGGCTTCGTCGTCAATCCACTGGGCGCGTTGCAACAGGGCGCGTGCACCTCCCCGTATCTCAGAACAGGAGCTTTAACTGTGCGGATACTTGGCGGGTAATGTTTACATTCAAACGACTTCAGTTAAAAACGAATATTACATGTGTGTACTAAGGCTGAGTGACGTACAGACGTGAGTGTTATATGGGTGTAACAGGATGGAAGTGATGGGAAGAAAAGGAAGGCTACGTTTCGTCGGCTGCGTCGTCAGAGACGGAAAGGAGATGGGGAGGGATGGTTTAAGCACGACGTAAGATAGGTCACCGCATTGAGTTCATAGCTCTGCAAATTGAAGATCGAGCAGGTGATTCCCTATTCCGTCGACTACACCATGTCAATGACGCAGTGCGCAGACAGGCCTTTGTGTGTTCATTTCGTGCAAACTGCGTGCAATGTTCATGGAATGCACACACTTAACTAATGACGCTAACAGAAAAAACACGTAACTGAGTCTATGTAAATAGCTGCACACTGTTCTGGATTTCTACAAGGCATACTGATTCTTGCTCATACTGCAGAACAAGTGTTATGTTCTTCCGGAAAAAACAACTTCCCCCATCATGAGCACTGCTCGGTTTTCAGTTTACATACAGACTGTACCTCTCCAGTATTATCTGTCCAGTTGTACTAAGTGATTACACGAAATAACGGTAGTAACGACAATTATTTAGTAGAGCTGTTTCCAGCGTACTGCGTGAATACTTATGTACAGTTAACTGAGATTTTATGTAAATACGTCCCTAGGAATGCCGAAAGTGTAAGCGTGATGTTGTCGGAGACCTATGTGCTGGCGGTGGGAAAGGAACAGAACTGGTAAATGTGGCACTTTGGTGCTGTTTATCACTGACAGCATATTGTAAATCCGTATAATCACTTTCTACTCACTTGGTAGTGATTAATGAATGACCAGAATGTTACTGCATTTTTCTCAGCATTAACTGTGGCACCGGTAAACTACAGCAATCTTTTCATTCGTTAATTGCTGACACTCAGAGGGCTACACGTAGTGGAGCCACCAACCACAAATACGCAGTATATATTCTAAGACGGGTTTGGAAATGTCTGATGGAATGGGACTGATCATGTTGAAACAGTAATCTGCCGCTTCATTTGTTGAAGTGTAAGGTGCATTCAAAAAGAAACGAGCCGATAGCATAATTTCAGAAACCAGTACCTGTATGTTAGAAGTACTGACCATGGCTGTTGAGACCTGTCCCACTATGACACAAGGCGGTGAATGGCTGCCTCACAAAATTCCCGGAACTGCGATGCGAAGTATTTCCGCACGTACAGCTAGACGACGTCGTCCTCTGAAGTGAATCGTTTGCCCCTCAGAGCATTTTTAAGGGGACCAAAACTGGCGCTATCACAGGAGAGCTTAGGTCTGTATGGAGGGTGGCCGAAAACCTATTTGAATTCCTGCATGAGGCTAAGGACACGCCTCTCATGCCTTGACCATGCAAGGGACATGCAGTGTTTGCCGTAGACTTGTTACATTCGTCGATGTATGTCAGTTCCCTTGTTCCCTGCGCTGTCAGAAGATGAACGACACTTCTTTGCTCTTTTTTGACGCCTCCATGTGTCTGTTTTCAATGCGACTGGCAGTGTTGGACGACTGATGCACGCTGCTGTCACCTGACGTGCACGCGTGCCCTCTTGCGACGCACTGTCACCCTCCACACACTGGTCGGAACCACTCGTCGTTGCACACGCCAAGATATTATCCTCCTCACACAGGTTTGCGCATTCCAGATTCCGGCTTGTTTCTTTTTGAACACCCCTTATATGTGGGGTTCTGTAACACCTAGATAACCGACTTCTGTTGTAGAGGGATATTTAAGCCTCTCAGCCTTCTCATACGTTACAAGGGCTAAGCCTCGTGTTTTTCAAATGATACAATGCCAAAAGGGTTTGAGACACTGATAGCAGAGCCTGCTCACAAGTGTAATGTTCAGTTTTTATTTGAGAATGTTGCTATTGACTCTACTATGTGGTAAGAAACTGACATCTTCAGCGGTTTAGCATTTATGTAATAAGTTCACTGAACGATTCTATAAAAGTACCCATACAATATACTGAAAGTAATTGCACTCTATATACTAGCCCAGTGCATTCACGTATGACACTGGGAAGGTAAATGGTGGGAATGTGAAGTCTACCTGTAAACTTAAAACCGAGTAGCGCTCATAGAGAGGAAAGTTGCCTTCCCCAGGAGAACTTAATAGCAGCCGTACAAGATAACTAAGAATTCCCCCCCCCCCCCCCCAACAGTGGTGCAGAACAGTGGCAGATATTTACATAGCTGCTGCCTACAGCCGTGTCCTGTGTGTTACGAGAAACTCGCACCTGCATTCCCGTGCTGTTAACGCATTTTGTGAGAAATTCACACATCTCGGCACGGCAGCACACTGCACCCACGTCCACCCACACACGTCTTTCGCAAGCCACGATATGGTACGTGGCGGAGGATCTCATCTCTCATACCACTACTATAGATTTCCTTTTCTATGCCACTACGAAATAGACCAAGGCGAGAACTTCCGTCTATACAGGTATGCCACCATACGAGCACTAATTTAACTTTCTGGACCTTACGCGAAATCAAACTGCAGTCAGCTTCAAATGCCGGCCGACTAATACTAGTTAACAGTGTTTCACGGAGATCAAATCGTCTTCCCTCCAGTGATGACCATTGGAGTTTTGTAAACAGCTCGTACCACTCCCGTGTTGATGGAACCCACCAGTAACAAACGTAGCCCGCCTCTGAACTGTTTCTGCGGCTTTCTTTGAAACGACTTGGCGGGGATCCCAAACACTAACACTAGAGAAAAACGGATCGCACAAGTAGTCTATTTGATGTCTCAGAGAGAAAACAAATCTCCCAAAAATGCTCCCAATAAACGGAAGTCTACCATCCACCTTCCCCACGACTGTCATACGCTCATTGCATTTCATATCGCTCAGCAATGTCACGCCTAGATATTTATTTGAAGTGAATGTGACAAAAATCATAATACTAATAACAGTATCCGAAATTTATGGGACCTTTTTTCAACTGATCTGCATCCCCTACATTTTTCTGCCTTCCGAGCAACCTTACATTAACCAAACCTAACGTAAATTTCATCTTAGTCACCTTGCACTCTACTACAGTCACAACAGCCGCAGATTGCAATTCACTCTACCCAAAAGTGGTTTTTCTTTTTTTACGTACGTAGAAAGTAATAACCGTCTTTTCACACTTCCCTGGGACACTCCTGACAATACCCTTGTCTTCTGTGCACACAGTCGAGGACAACATACTGAATTCTTTTAGTTAAGAAGGCTTCGAGTCAGTCACATATATGAGAACTTATTCCAGAAGCTCGGACATTCGTTAGCAGTCTGCAGTGGAGCACCGCATCAAAAATGTTCAAATGTTTGTCAAGGTTAAGGGACTTAACTGCGGGGTCATCCGTCCCTAAACTTACAAACTACTTATGAACTACCTTATTCTAAAGACGGCACAAACATCCACAACCGAGGGGGATTCGAACCCCCGACGGGGAACAGCCTCGCGCATCGTAGCATTGTGCCTCAATGCGCTCGACCGCTCCGTCGCGGCAGCCACGCAAAAAAAAAAAAAAAAAAAAAAAAAGCGTTTTCGTCACCTACGTTTGTAGGCGCTTCGTTGGAGGTCGGTATATATATTTATATTTTGTGGTGGGTTTGATATCATCGAGAATCGGCAATTAGATCCTCAATTTGTAGCCATATGAGACAATTTTGTTAAATAATTCATATTTTTGAAACCGGCTTTCAAAAAATTTTGTACTTAGGTAAATGTAGTATAGTGTATACATATCAGTTTTCAAAGAAAAAAAAAGTCAAATGTTTCTAAACCTATAGGACCAAACTGCTATAGTCATCAGTCCCTAGACCGCGCTGATGTGAAACTTCCTAGCGGATTAAAGCTGTGTGCCGGAACCTAAATTCAAACTTAGGATCTTTGCCTGTAGCGGGCAAGCACTCTACCGACTGAGCTATCCCGACACGCATAACGGCCCGTCCTCAGATTTATCTCCACCAGTACCTTGCCTCCTACTTTCCAAAATGTTCAAATGTTTGTAAATCTAAGGGAGTTAACTGCTGCCGTTATCAGTCCCCAGGCTTACAATCTACTTTAACACAACACACACACACACACACACACACACACACACACACACACACACACACACACACACACACACACACAATCCCAGGGAGCACTTCAACCTCTGACGACG
Source organism: Locusta migratoria (assembly GCA_026315105.1). NCBI lineage: Eukaryota > Metazoa > Arthropoda > Insecta > Orthoptera > Acrididae > Locusta > Locusta migratoria. The sequence goes on along the minus strand of CM048755.1, from coordinate 447,257,410 downwards.
AGCAACCGCACGCTCCGCAGCAACGCGCCTTTGAGCACTCGACCACTCTACCAAGGCTCATATCAGTTTTAAAAATTATATTTACACTGGTATAAATGAATTTATGAACAGCAGTCCAAACTGGCAGTAATAAATTGTATATATATGAACTGTAGTTGGGTGTATGGTTTAGAATAAAAGAGTCACAAATAAATGAATGAATGAAAGAAAGGGAAGTGCCGGACGTCACTCCGGCTACGTACGTTAGGTAGTGCTTCTACCGCCCACCTGGACCCCTCCACAATGTGACATCCGTGGAAGACTCTTCATTCCTTAATAATGTTTTACTGAGCTTAGACATATTTAATGCACATCATTTCAGATAAACAATTTTATACCGTAGAAAAAGTATTTTTCATAGTCTGTGAGTTTTCCATACCCTAAAACGTACGAACTAATGAATAGGGTCTTTTTTTGTAGGGCATGTAGTTTAATTTAGTACTACAATGCATTTTCGCTTGAAATACGCGGAATAAAATTCGCGAAGACTTCATGTCGTATCGGCACATCCCCTCTTTCCTGTTGTTGTTGTTGTTGTTGTTGTTGTTGTTAGGAGTGCGGTGATTATTGCTCTGCAATGGGACACAGTTATCCACTGTAAAGCCCTGTATATAGAAAGTAGAAATACTCTTAAGTATACATTGCCGACAACAGCATCTGACCACTGGTCAACTGAACATTACTTTGTACTCAGCAGCCATTTCTGGGTCAACCTAGGTCACCTCGTACATGGCAGAAATGTTATAAGTTTTATTTCTTTGTACAAAAGTTTTGCATCATATAGTATCGTTTTGAATTATCGAAAGAACTGTTTTGTCGCATAAAATTGAAGTCTAGAACCAGCAATTTTATATTTAAATTACGGTCGCGCACTAATCGATATCGTTTTCATTTGTGTGCCTGGGGGAAAATAAACGTACGTCGGCCCCCTATGTTTCATACAATAATTTTATTTTTTCTTTAGCATAATAAATAACTGTAGAATTCTAACGTTTAATTTAACAGTGCACCTACGAAGTCAGAACTACATTACGAATCAGTATTGTATATGATCTCTATGCGTGGCCTTTTATTGCCTTTCGGGACCGTCCTTGCTTGTTGTCCAATACGTTATGAGGATATGGATTGTATCCTTAACCTATTTTATTTTTTACTGTCAGAAATGTAACAGTACAAACTAATAATTAACGAGCAAATTCAATCAGTGACTTGGTTCTGTTCGTGCAGCAGCAGCAGCAGCAGCAGCAGCAGCACTAGTTTATTCAATTCGGTGGCAGCTCCCGAGCAGGCGGCACCGACAGAGTATAAAAGCTAAGTACCAGCGATTTATTTTCATTTACTTGTCTGCTCTGCAATTTTAATTCTTACCTTCGTTGCTTGTTTTTGTATTTAGCGCAACTCTCTCGTTCCTACAAAATCGTGTAGTTTGATAACTGTGTACTTCCGCCTCCTTTACTGCGACAGTCGTTGCGCTATTCTCTCTAGTGTAATTTCTTACCTCACTTTTTATTTATTGTTTACTTCTGCGTCATTACTTCTTGGCGCAGTTCTCGCGTTTACGTCACACACGTACTGTAGAGTCAGTGTCTGTCTAGCTCCCTACCTGTACACAGCAGACCGCGCCTTCGTATCTCACGTGTTTTGATTTTTCTGTACGCTTCTTCCCTCGGATTCGCTTCAAGTCTGTGGTTCCGTACTCTTCGGCAGTGCAAATCGCGATAGTCGCTTTTTCGGGCCGGTTGTTACTAGGGGCTGCCGCGGGAAAGTGCGCGGCTGCGGCAAGCAAGCGTATTGTGGGATCCACACCAGGTGGGACTGACGGGCGAGCTAGACAAACTTCAGAGAAGGGCAACTCTCTTTTTGTATTATCGCGATATAGGGGAGAGTTGGGGTGCAAATCATTAAAAGGAAGGCATTATTCGTTGTGGCGAGAGCTATTTGAGAAAATTCTTTCAGCAACTTTCTCCTCCAAATACGAAAGTTTTTAGCACCGATCTACATAGGGAGATATAATCATAATAGTAAAACAATAGAAATCAGATTGAAAACAGAATGATTTACGCGTTCTTTTTTCCTATGCGCTATCAGAGAATAGCATGGTAGAGAAATAATACAAACGCGGTTTAATGGACACACTGCCATGCACTTAAATATGATTTAAAGAGTATATTTTTTTAAACTGTAAGACAACAGATTTACAATGTGTTTCACTTTCACAATACAGCTACCGGTACGGTATTACAACTGTTATTTCTCACACCGATAATACCTCACTGTCGTACTCTTAATTTTAGCTCAAAGCCAGATCGTGGTACAAACTTTTCAAAATCCCTTGCATACATTTTCTTAATAATGTAAGAAACCAGACCTACGTAACATTGTTGTACCACAGGAATAAAGGATACTATTTTCTTCTATTGAGTTAATGGTTCATATGAAATACATGATTCCCACGGAATGCTGGGTGGACTTTAGTATATATATTTGATGTAAAATAATCGGCTTACTCAGAAAATAATATACTACTACTGGCCATTAAAATTGCTACACCAAGAAAAAATGCAGATGATAGACGGGTATTCATTGGACAAATATACTAGAACTCATATGTGACTAAATTTTCACGCAATATGGGTGCATAGAACCTTAGAAATTAGTATACACAACAACCACCTCTGGCCGTAATAACGACCTTGATACACCTGGGCATTGAGTCAAACAGAGTTTGGATGGCGTGCACAGGTACAGATGCCTATGTAGCTTCAACACGATACCACAGTTCATCAAGAGTAGTGACTGGCTTATTGTGACGAGCCAATTGCTCGGCCACCATTGACCAGACGTTTTCAATTGGTGAGAGATCTGGTGAATGTGCTGGCCAGGGGCAGCAGTCTAACATTTTCTGTATCCAGAAAGGCCCGTACAGGACCTGCAACATATGGTCCTGCATTATTCTGCTGAAATGTAGGATTTAGCAGGGATCGAATGAAGGGTAGATACACGGGTCATAACACATCTAAAATGTAACGGCTACTGTTCAAAGTGACGTCAATGCGAACAAGAGGTGAGCGAGACGTGTAACCAGTGGCACCCCATACCATCACGCCGGGTGATACGCCAGTATGGCTATGACGAATACACGCTTCCAAAATGCGTTCACCGCCATGTCACCAAACACGGATGCTATGATCATGATGCTGTAAACAGAACCTGGATTCATCCGAAAAAATGACGTTTTGTCATCCGTGTACCCAGGTTTGTCGTTGCGTACACCATCGCATGCGCTCCTGTCTGTTGCAGCGTCAAGGGTAACCGCAGCCATGGTCTCGGAGCTGATAGTCCATGTTGCTGCAAACGTCGTCGAACTGTTTGTGCAGATGGTTGTTCTCTTGCAAACGTCCCCATCTGTTGACTCAGGGATCCAGACGTGGCTGCACCATCCGTTACAGCCATGCGGATAAGATGCCTGTCATCTCAACTGCTAGTGATACGAAGCCGTTGGGATCCAGCACGGCGTTCCGTATTGCCTTCCTGAACCCACTGACTCCATATTATGCTAATAGTCATTGGATCGCGACCAACGCGAGCAGCAGTGTAGCAATATGGTAAACCGCAATCGCGATAGGCTACAATCCGACCTTTACCAAAGTCGGAAACGTGATGGTACGCATTTCTCCTCCTTACACGAGGCATCACATCATCGTTTCACCAGGCAACTGCAGTTTGTGCATGAGAAATCGGTTGAAAACTTTCCTCATGTCTGCATGTTGTAGGTATCGCCACCGACGCCAACCTTGTGTGAATGCTCTGAAAAGCTAATCATTTGCATATCACAGCATCTTCTCCCTGTCGGTTAAATTTCGCGTCTGTAGCACGTCATCTTCGTGGTGTAGCAATTTTAATAGCCAGGAGTGTAAATAGTCACCATACGTAGCAAGAGAATGAGCATGAGGAAAAAAATCAGTTTATAAACGTTGTAAACATGACGATAAATCAGATGGCACAAAATTAAAATAATTATTATTTGGCATCTGAAATTGTTCTTTTCATTAATTGATAAGTAACATAAAATGTAGACATTAACGCGGTTTTAATCAAAATCTTTCTTTATAATCGTGCCGTACTGTGTGTTAGAAACTATGACTCAATAAGTGTTATTCTAATGGACATCATGCCGAAGTAAGTGTAAACAGTTGTTACAAAAATGTTTGGCAGTATTTACGGGAGGTATTTAATATTCATTTGCATACAAATTTATACCGATTTAAATCTCGCTAACATGTAAATAACAGAGCGCGCGAGCGAGAGAAAATGGTATTGACTGCTTGTATCGGTAGTTGCAGCATTTATTCTTTTAACTTGTTTCCAGTGCTGGGCTATCATTGTTACGGTAAGCAGTGGCAATGCAGCGGGCCTGTGCTACGCTCTGGGAGCACGCCAGCTGCAACGCCCATTAGGGGCGGCCGCCGCTCAGTTTGGCGCTTCTTTATCTATTCAGGGTTTTCATCTATCGGCCGTCATGTTCCAATTTTTGCGTTTTATGTTCGTAACCGTATGAACAAAAAGTTTAACTAATTTGCGTAATTCCTCCGTTATACGTCATTTTATTCTTTTATTTTTCTTCTTCTTTAGAGTGTATGCTTGACAAATTTTACACTTCGTTAACGTAGCGGGTTCGTTTTCAGTCCGCTCATCGTTTATAATGTCTTACACCTGAACTTTTGTGTCATAATACGGTATAACGTAGCAGTTTGGTCAGTAGTACAGATTGTTTAGCGAAGGAACCTGATTTTAGAATATCTCGAAAACGAAGACGGATTTACAGAAGTTCGCAATAAGTTATAAACGTTGATAACACACGGTGTTGTACGCAGCGCAGCTTGCTCTGTACCAACGTGCATAATTCGACTCGTACGTCGCAGGCCGTCTTAACAAATCACATAATAATCTCTTCGAAATGTCCACCGCCCGCAGTAGGGAGGTGGCGCAAACAATAGAATTTGTCATCACAATCCGCAGTATCTTAACGGAAATGGAGTCGGATGCCTCGCAGATTGCCGACCCAAGATCGTCCAACGGTGTGGGACGGTTCCGGTAGACGGCGTCTTTCAACGTGCTCCACAAAAAGTAGTCACAAAGAGTCAAGATCGGGTAAATATGGAGGCCAATCCATCCCCGCGCCAGTAAAATTTCAACAATCCAATGAATGACCTTACTGCGGAAGTATTCATCAAGTTAGTGATACATCTGTTCGGTGCGATGAGGTGTGGCAACATCTTGAATGAACAACTAGGTTTCAACAAACTGTTCCAAAATTGCAATGTAAGATTTATTACTGATCGTTTCTCGCATTAAAAAAAGGGCCAAAATGCCTTTGTTGCATACCACAGCAGGTATGGCCTGGTGGTATTGGATTTTAACGGCAAGAAGTGTAGGTTTTGTCGCCGGCCGCGGTGGCCGAGAGGACTGAGACGCTCCAGTCACGGTCTGCACGGCCACTAGAGTCGGGGGTTCAAATCCCCCCTCGGGCATAGATATTTGTGCCGTCTTTAGTATTAGCTAATTCATAAGTAGTTTGTAAGTTTAGGGACTGATGACCCCGTAGTTAAGTCCCATAAGCTCTACAAACATTTGAATATTTTAGGTTTGTCTCAGTATTTTCTGCGTGCTGGAAAGCTTCAAAACCTGCCTCTGCCACAATTCTTCCTACAGATTTCCTTTGATTTTTCTGAATAATTCCAGAACTCGCGGCGACATGTACAGGAGTAAGTGCAGTTTGCCTGGGCCCCACATTACCCGTCAGCGACGTTGCCTGTCTGTCGGAATTTGGCGGAGAGCTTGCGAAATATTTTTGCATCGGATCGTTATCACGTTAAATTGTTTGAAAAGTGCGCTTTGTTGTCTTAGGGCTGTGTTGTAATTAGTGGTATTTGAATACCAGAAAAACATCTTGTTCTATGCAATACATGACTCCTCTCCCCTCCTCCGGTACGCTAACTACCTTTCACGTTTTAGCGTTGGAACTGATCGTTCGGAGCGGCGGCGCACTGTTTCTAGGCACGTGGTAACTAAAGCCCTGCATATAGGAAGTAGCAACATCCTTTCCTGTGTGGAAAGGTCAGCTCAAGGTCACGTATTATTTGGCAGCCATTCCTGGGCCAACCTAGACACTACGTATATTGCAGAAATGTACTGATTTAAGGTTTACTTCTCCGTACGAAGCTAGTGTATCTCTGAAGTTCGTTTTCAACCGACTAAAAAACTTAACTGCTTTATGATGTAGAATTATAGCCTACAAGCTTCGCATTCACTGTGGCACACACTGCGATATCGTTGGTATTTGTTTGTCTGAGGTAAACTCTTCTACCTGATGTTCAATAGAACATCTGCATGCTTTCTTCTCTTTTTTTCCATAATAAAGAACTTTGGATTAGAAAGGCAATACCACAGTTAAGATAGAGTATATGTCGAGATTCAAACTTTTGTTAACCTAGTGGACTACTATACTATGCTCATCACTCCCCAGATTTACAAACTACTTAATATAACGTTAAGCTAAGGACAACACACACATCCATGCGCCATGGATGACTCGAACCTCCAACGTCGAGCAAACGCGAGCTCCGCATCGAGGCGCCTTAGAACGCTTGGCCACTCCAAAACGGTGCTGCGGTGGAGTAGCCGAGCGGTCTAAAAGCGTCTCGCTGCGGAGCGCGCGGTTGCTCGCCGTGGAGGTTCGAGTCCTCCCTGGGGCATGGGTGTGTGTGTGTGTGTGTGTGTGTGTGTGTGTGTGTGTGTGTGTGTGTGTGTGTGTGTGTGTCCATAGGTTAGTTTACCTAGGTTTAAGTAGTTTGTAAGCTACGGACTGATGACCACGCAGTTTGGGCCGATAGATTTACAAACATTTGAACATTTTTTTTTTTTTCAAAACGGTGCTATCGGTACCGTTCTTGCTTCTGGCACAGAGGAAAAGTTGTGTGTCAGTTCAAACCACTCCAACTGTTTTCCCCCGTTTTCTTTCTTTGCCCTTGTTAGATACTTAATAGTAGACACCGGCAACTCTTCCTGACCAATGGGAATTTTCATTTAAACAGATTTTTTGTGAGACAATTTAGAACTGAGTTTCTGAGGCAGCTACTACACCTAACGGTACAGTAATGCGACATTTTCCTTTATTACTCTAACAGAAATAATGCACGAGTGTCACGTCGTTTGTTGTAGCTCAAATCCCGGTAGTGCACAGAAACTATACAATATCTCACAAGAAGAAAGCGGTAAGGAATATGGCGGGGTGTGTTTGCACACATTCGCTTATGATTCAGCTAAACTGTGTGAGCTAAGAAACCACTCCCGTGTGATACTCTTATTATTACATCAAGGAATAATGGTTGGTATTGAAAAAATACTTCCCATGGAATCCTACGTCGGCTGTGCACATACTCGCTGAGTAGCATAATCGGCTTCTACGACAAAAACACAGGAGCAAGAATAAGACCATGCGCAATGCAAAATGAGTTTGTAAATAATGTAAACATGATATTCCATCAGATACCACAACATTAAAATGATTGATTTTTCAATACTGGCCATCCAATTTAAACGTTAACATAAACGTAATCTGCACCTTCCATTCTGCTCTTCCAGTGACGTATTTGTCATAAGGCTGTAGTTCAGTAAAAAGTATCATAACGCACGTTTAAGGTAAAAACAGACGATTGTTAAAAAATGGCTGACAATATTTAATGACGTGAGTATCCAATTCCACAGAAATTTATTACGATTTCATTCCTAATAACATGCAAATTAAAACCCTGTGTCTCCGGACTCGCTCTAGCAGACGGATTACAAATTATGTCGTGGTAACTGCTTGTATCTGTATTTGTAGCATTCATCGATGCAAAACAGTGTAGTAATAAAAATATACACCGAAGCACAATCATTCAGACATTTATCTGTAGACCAGTCAAAACATACACAAAAATAGGCTAAAATCTAAAATCGTGATTTAATTCTGATTTTGTGATATGTTGTTATGAACAGTTACAGTAGTGTGAACCCAAGTTTGCAACTTCAGAAAGCTTGTGCTTCCCGAATAATAAGTGAAAAACTACGAAAATTTTTGACTTTTTCTAGTTTTCGTTTTGTAGCACAAACTATGCGTTTTCCGATATTAATAATTATTATTATCAATTAAGTACATTAAATATCAAACAATTTAAGACAAACCCGCGAAGTCTTATTGCGTTTAGCCCATACGTTATCTATGGAATTGACATCAGGTGACTTTGGAGGCCATGGTAGGCACTGAATATTATTCTCTCTCGTTTCGAACCAGCTCTGAATTCTAATGCTGGTGTAAAATGGAGGATTATGATGTTGGTAAATATGACGTACTTCAGGGTACCAATGTCGAGCTCTAGGAAGGGTAAAATTTTCACGAAAATTTTCATAGCATGCTGAATTGAACTTGTATCGGTTTCGTTATAAGGTTCCTGCATCCATAAAAGACATCCAGGCCCACCACTTCACACTTACGTGCACGCTTCTATTCTAGCGCGTGTCGTATCGTTGGCTATCTGTGCGGTAAATATGAACAGGACTTCTGCTTGTCTCAGTTGTGCTCAAATAATGTCAGTTAACGTGCAATGAATCTCGACATAGCCGCGGCGGAATAGCCGTGCGCACTAAGGCGCCTTGTTGCGGTGCGCGTGACCATTCGTCGTTGAAGGTTCGGGTCATTCCTCGGGCATGCGCGCACGTGTGTGTGTGTGTGTGTGTGTGTGTGTGTGTGTGTGTGTGTGTGTGTGTGTTTTATTCTTAGAATAAGTTAAAGTAGTTTGTAAGTTTAGGGACTGCTGACCACTGCAGTTAGGTCCCATAACTTTACAAACATGTGAACATTTGAATCTCGACATATACTGTATTTTAACTATTGCATTGCTTCTATTTGACGATGGAAACATAAGCTAAAGCTGCACATACCGCTGGCGTTGGCAACACTCGCGCTTATCAGCTTGGGCATGCGCAATGCTCTGTTCTTTGATTTTAAATTATTCGGGCCGTGTAATCTTTTTGTCCCCCACTGTACCTCAACAAGCAGTCTGACAGTGAACTTTTAGAAGTTTACTAAGTTCTAACTAGCCCCTTATCCAATGACATTCAAGGAAAAGGGATACAGAAGGTAGTGATTAAACTTTTTCTGCCTCTTTCACTTCACTGACCCAATATACTTCCCTTGGAGTAAGGACTTCGATAGTGGTGCATGGGGAATATCTTCTCCAGAAGACTGTATTGCACAGAGACGACTATCAGGGCAATTGCTACCTGCATCACATACACTCTAAACAACAATGATAAGAACGTGTCAGTGTTGTTTTATGGATACTCTTAAGTTGTAGGCCTCAGGTCGATAAACTATGTCCGATACGATAACTTAGTACGGCATTACAAATTCTCTGACGGAAACTTTAATTTGTGTTAACACAACTGTCTTATGTTTGTTAAATTTATGCTGATACCTTAGTTGCAATCTCAACAGAAAGAGAAATGACACATAGAATGAGATCTTCACTCTCGAAGATACCATGTGCCATGACAAACGGTCGTCGTCTTTATAGCGCGACCGAAGCGATACGCGGAAATCGTCACGCAATCGCTCCGAACATCATGGTGCACTGTAACCGTTAGCGCTTCGTAACAGCGTTTCGAACAGGATCTGTTTTGTCTGTTCGCTGAACGAATAAGTGTTGTAGCGTGACTCCAGCAAGTGTGCCGAAGTAGCACCCACTAGACATTTGTCGACTTGCACTTGTGTATTGAAGGTTACCTAAGTAGTGGTGAAGTTAGATAATTCGCTTCCTTCTTGTAATTCAGTCAATTCTATGTTACGTAGGCACATTTTCCATTCGAATGTGTCAGTAACGTCCGACAATATTCTCGAAATGAAGCATCTCAATTATTATTGCTCTCTTCGTTCACTGAAACTATCAGAAAAGAAATGTGGAAAGGAATGTGTCAGTGCGAATAGCTTAAAACACTATGGCAGAAACGCAAAGCAGTTTCTAAAATCAGTTTGCGAAGTCCGCTTGACGTCGCACAGAAAGCGCGTGTATTGTTTCAACTGGCCGCGATACTGGGATGTAACTGTTTTCCTTTGAGATTTCGTGTCAGATACACGTGTAATCGACAGTATGCACGACCGTGTCCTCTAGCTGTTTATACTTCCAAACAGGCAGCAAAACTTTGCGGTTGTGCATAGCAATTAGGCGACGGGTCTCGCGAATTCTGTCAACGACTGTACTATAAATTTGGACGAATTTGGCGAAGACGAGTAGGCGACCCTCCCTTGTAAGCAGAAAATGTGAAATAATTGGTAACTTTGTTTTACAATGTTTCTTAGATATATAGTCTGATATGTATTACTTGCGTATCCTTAGGATTGGTAGATCAACTATATTGACCAAAGATTTGTATAATATTTGATTACTCTTTATTTACTGCCACATTTAGTTGTAAACGGTTACTAGAATAAAGGGGAAAAAAGAAATCCGCACAGGAGTGCTCGTGCGCTCTAAGGCGCCTTGTTGCGGAGTGAGAGACTGCTCTCCGTCGGAGGTTCAAGTCATCCCTCGGGCGTAAGTGTTGCCTTACCGTAATTTAAAGTAGTTCGTAAGTCTAGGGACTGATAGCTGCAACTGCAATTTGGTCCAATTGCTTTCTGGAAAAGAATGAACAGCCATTTATTGTATTCTTGTTTGAAACAAATAGCAATAAACAGCAATAAAGGAAATTGAGACACTAAAAGAGTGTTCCGACAAGGTCGGCCTGCAAAACCCGTTTGAGAAGACTTACTTCATCCGCTCCAAATTAGATATTCCGAAACTCAGAGCCGGCCGCGGTGGCCGAGGTGACTGAGGCGCTCCAGTCATGGTCAGCACGGCCACTACGGTCGGGGGTCCGAATCCCCCCTCGGGCATGGATATTTGTGCCGTCCTAGTTCGTAAGTAGTTCATAAGTAGTTTGTAAGTTTAGGGACTGATGACCCCGTAGTTAAGTCCCATAAGCTTAACAAACATTTGAACATTTTCGAAACTCAGACTAAATTATGGCGGCTGTTCCGCCGCGGCAGAAATTAAGAAAGAAAAATTATTAGTAAATTCTGGGACCACGATACATCCAAGATGGATACAGACTGCAGACCATCGAGACAATCAAAAAAGTATCAAACATGTAAACTGACATCAGAAAGATGCGAATGAAGTTTAATGGACAACTAGCCTGGAAACAGGCTAACTAAATGTCTATAGGACTACGTGACTTCACTTAAAGCAACAATACCCTGGATTAACTGAAGTTACGAAGCTTTGCACAAAAGCAAAATTTGATATAATAAACCCACAAATTTGCGATTGGATAGGGGATTTCTTGTCAGAGAGGACACAGTTCGTAGTAATCGATGGTAAAGCATCGACTAAAACAGGTGATATCGGGCGTTCCACAGGGTAGTGTTATTGGTCCTCTGCTATTTCTTATTTACATAAACGATTTAGGAGAAAATCTAAGTAGCTCTCTTAGGTTGTTTGCAGATGACGCCGTCATTTACCGTGTAGTAAAATCATCTCAAGATCAAAACCAACTGCAGAACGATCTGAATAAGATATCAGTATGATGTAAAAATTGGCAATTGACTCTAAATTATGAGAAGTGTGAAGTCGTCCACATGAGTACGAAAAGAAATCCGTTAAACTTTGTTTACAACATAAATCAATAAAATGTGAAGGCCGTAAACTCCACAAAATACCTAGGAATTACTATTACTTCAGAACTAAACTGGAAAGAACACTTAGATAATATCGCGGGAAAGGCGAACCAGAGACTGCGTTTTATTGGCAGAACCCTTAAAAGATGCAACAGAACTACTAAAGGAACTGCATACACTACGCTTGTCCGTCCATTTTTGCAGTGTTGATGCCCAGTGTGGGATCCTTATCAGGTGGGTTTGACTGAGGACATCGAAAGAGTCCAAAGAAGGGCAGCTCGTTTCGTATTGACGATACAGGGGAGATAGCGTTACGGAAATGATACAGGATATGGAATGGGAATCTTTACAACAACGGCGCTTATCGCTACGGCGTGGGCTACTTGCGAAACTCCAATCGCCAACATTCTCCTCCGAATGCGAAAATATATTGTTGACTCCCACTTACATAGGTAGAAATGATCATCAGAATAAAATACGAGAAATCAGAGCCCGAACAGAGAGATTCAGGTGTTCTTTCTTCCCGCGCCCTATTCGAGAATGGAATGGGAGATAAATAGTATAATTGTGGTTCGATGAACCCTCTGCCAGGCACTTAAATGTGATTTGCAGAGTATCCCATGTAGATGTAGATCAGACAGGTTGAAGAAAAATTGACAAGTGGAAGTTTATTTCAGAAACGGCACCAAAACCATACCGACCAAAGGGGACCGAAAAAAGAAAGAAGGCCTTTGGGGAGAAAATGAAATATTGGGAAAATAAGAAGAACCTTAAGAAATATTGATAAAGCACCTGCTTATCGTTCTCCCATGGTGACATACGCTAATAATGAACACTGCATTTATTAAATTGTTTATTGTGCAGGTCTGCTGGATTCACTTTTACTAAACTGGTGTGTCCTCAAATGTTGGTTGTCGAAAATTTGCGACATATCCAATTATACCAGGCGATTATCTCAGGTTTGACCTAATATGCTCTACGACATTTACTTACTGGTTACAAAATGTTTGCATTTTTCATTTTAAATAGGAACTTATATAGGTATTAGGGGTTAAAAAAGCTTTTGCTATGTAACAGACGAATTTGATCAATTTTTGCAATTGCCAAAAGTAGGGCAGCAAAGAGTCGAACCTCATTAGTTGTCTGCAGAAGACGTGAGGAGCGCCGTGAGCCGCGCTTGTTACACACGGGGCGTCCGATCGCGAATTGAGCGGCGCTGCGCGGCGCTCTGGAGGGTTGGATGCCGTGTTGCCGCGCGCCACGCAGCCGGCGGCCGGCGGCCGGGGCGCGCCAGCCGGCAACGCCGCATTCCGCTGCAGCGGAATGGCACTCGCGCGCCGCAGCCGCTGCACGCCGCCCCCGGCGCCGCCCACGTCACAACACTGCACACGCCGCGCTCCTGTCATCTATCAGTTCTATACCATTTCCCCACTTTTTCTGCTCGTGGGCTGCAACTATTATATCTTCTAGAAACGATTAATTTGAGGATGTTTTATGAGAATTTATTTTTCTTAATAATTATTTCTTATGACTCAAAAATCATCTCCAAGTCTTTCCAACGGATGCCACTTCGACGCCTTGTGTCATATAAACATAATCTAGCAATTCTGTCGCGGATAAGAGGGGTCTACAGTATCACGTGGAAAGTAAACCACGTATTCTAGTGGGGTTCGATCAAGGGACCTTTCAGTTTCCAGGCTCGGTAACTACCCGATGCGTCTTTTGGGTCTAGCGTGTGCCAAGCGTATCAACCACCGTTGATAACTTACATCTAGGCTTGCCGTATATTGTTGGGACCTCATTGGGTTACTCTGAGATGGGGTTGCAAAAAATCAAGTAAATTATGTTTTACAATAATTACTTGGTATGTGTTGCGACAAAAGTACACTACTGGCCATTAAAATTGCTACACCAAAAAGAAATGCAGATGATAAACGGATATTCATTGGACAAATATACTAGAACTGACAAATTACATTTTCACGCAATTTGGGTGCATAGATCCTTAGAAATTAGTATCCACAACAACCACCTCTTGCCGTAATAACGGCCTTGATACGCCTGGGCATTGAGTCAAACTGAGGTTGGATGGCGTATACAGGTACAGATTCCCACGCAGCTTCAACACGATACCACAGCTCATCAAGAGTAGTGACCGGCGTATTGTGACGAGTCAGTTGCTCGGCCACCATTGACCATACGTTTTCAATTGGTGAGAGATCTGGAGAATGTGCTGGCCAGGGCAGCAGTCCAACATTTTCCGTATCCAGAAGGGCCGTACAGGACCTGCAACATGCGGTCGTACATTATCCTGCTGAAATGTAGGGTTTCGCAGGGATCGAATGAAGGGTAGAGACACGGGTCGTAACACATCTGAACTGTAACGGCCACCGTTCAAAGTGCCGCCGATGCGAACAAGAGGTGACCAAGACGTGTAACCAATGGCACCTCATTACCGATAGGCCAGCATGGCGATGACGAATAAACGCTTCCAATGTGCGTTTACCGCGATGTCGCCAAACACGGATGCGACCATCATGATGCTGTAAGCAGAACCTGGATTCATCCGAAAAAGGTCCCTAATGGTGACTGTCCCGATAACTGCGACGAAAGGCAATCTTAACAAAACCGCCATGGTTTTCAAATCACAATATTTCTATGTCGGTGTACAGATACAACGCCTACAAAGAAACATTGGATAAAACCTATTATTCAGGCCGCGCGCTCGATGGCGCCTTGCTCCGGAGTCCGCGGCTGCTCCCAGTAGGAGGTTCGAGTCCTCCCTCGGACTTTACACACATCTGAACCCTTAACTATTCAGCACCAAAATCAGAAAAACCTCTGCCAGAATAAGCGCCAGTGCAGCTGCTTAACACATTTTCCTGTAGTTTAGATTGCATAGTTTCAGTTCGAACTAGGGCATCAAAAATTGCAGCCTGCATTTTTTGTAGTTGTGGGACTGATCTTGGTTTGGAATTGCCGATAAAAACAGACACGTCTGAGTCGTCAAGAAGAAAATTTGTCGTTTCCGGCTCACATTGCTATATAATCCACTTTGGTGGAAAGATACATTTTGTCTCTCTTGGGCCTCTACACTACTGCACAGAAACGAAAATAATTCGATGCGCATATCACGACAGCTTATCAAGTCTCACAATTTGTGGTAAAATCGATAAGAACAGTCAACGAAATCATTTCCACATTGCGTATTTTGTCTCTCACAGTGCAAAAATCATAGCGGGAGGACTACATGACTGACTGCCTGTGACTCTTGCTTTAAAGGAAGTGCTCTACCCTGCAGCTCATATACCAGTACCGGATTCTAGTGCACTTTGCGTACTATCATGCTATACATTTCCCCCCTATTATCTTGGTAGTAAATGCACTTTACCTGCGAAAAATAGCAAAGCTAATCACATTCATCTTGTGGTTTAAGCTCTTATGTCGATATTTGTTTACAAATGAATTGTTTTTGAAACGCATGCGCCTATGGCAACGCCTCTATATGTAGTCCTACGCAACACTGGTTTTCAGTGCCTTTTGTACTTCGCGGTTTAAACCTGGCACAGTTTAGCTGTCGACGACCTCTCGCAGAACACAGTAGTCTTCATCTCAGAATTCGTAGTTGTTCTTTATTCCAATATAGAAACTGGCATAGTTTCTCGACGATATAACTGAAATCGCGAACCTAGCAAACCACCACACTTTATATTTTGTATGGAACTACCATATACGGCACAGGAATTGGGTGACAACTGGTCACAGCATGGCGATACAGCCTTACGCAATATGCAGACTCATCAAAATTTCGGTAGAAATGCGTAAGTGTGCGACGCGTGGCTCGCTATGGACAGGCCGGGCTGGGGCAACAGAGTTTAGAGACAAGGACTCGCCACTCAACGCAGTCCGTGTCACACCACACAGATAAGGCCACGATCGCTAGCTGACTGCCTGCCCTTTCGGGCACAGCCCGTCACACAACGGCCAGCCAGTCAGATAGCGACTATGGCCTACGCCGTGGCCAGCGAGAGAGACAAGCCTGGGCACTCAGCCGGGTGACGTGGCAAGAGTAGTGCTGCGCCGACTCTATCGCCGATTTGACTCTTTAGCCGCTACGAGGCAGTGGGCCGTGCCTCAGCGGCTAACCAGTCAAATCCGCGATCGCGTCGGCGCAGCACTACTCTTGCCACGTCACCCGGATGAGTGGCCAGACCTGTAACGTGACACGGACTGTGCTGAGTGAGTGACTGAGACCTTGTCTCTAGACTGTTGCTAGTGCGCCACGCGACGGGCAGACAGCCAGGGACGGGCCAGCTCGCCTGTGGCAGGCTAGCAGGCATGCCTCTGCGCAAAAAATCAAAAGTCTGTAAACCTATGGAACTTAACTACTATGGTTATCAATCCCTAGGCTTACGAACTTCATTAACTTAAACTAACCTAAGGACAACACACACAACCCTGCGCCAGGGAGGACTCATTACCTCCGACGGCGAGCAACCGCGCGCTCCGCAGCAACGCACCTTAGAACGCTCGGCCATTCCACCGCGTCCCTCTGCCCGAAACAGTGAGAACCACCTGAACTGCTGCCTCACCAACCGCTCAAGAAATTTATAGTGAACATTAGCTATACTAAATGGGGCATAGCTGTTCATTTCAAAGGAAGGGGGGCGGAGGCGATCACCAGTTTCACTACCAGGACGATCATACTTTCTCGTTAATGAGATGGAAACTCAAAGACGCGACGCTGAGAACGCAGTGACAGGTGTTTGGGCAGGGTCAAAGACCCAGAGTACTGAATTAAGTTCATATGGATCCAGAACGTTCGTGTTCTCACTCCACCCACTGTATGTAGGAGAACAGACTAGATCGTAAATTCAAACGGGTGTAGCGGGCCCGAGGTCAACTGAGGCCGTGGTGTGCGAGTGATGATATTCAAAGTGGCTGTTAGCCGTGGGGGTATGGGGGCGAATTTGCACTACTTCTGTGTCTACTGGAATACAAGAACATTCGGTGACATATTCTGTGGCATGTCAATCTAGATGCATGGTCGGAAAAAACCTGATGACTAGCTTTGGCTTACTGGTGAAGCCCACTTTTAGCGCACGAAGTGCATACTCGGTTAAAAATTAATAAAAACTGAACCAGACATTTAACTTAAGATCTTAATCTCTTCAGTAGTTTTGAAGTTGTTGTAAGTTTAATATCATAAATTAATGAATTAAGCAATTTCGACAAATGGAGTGTCACCAAACAAAGTTCAATGAGTTATCAAGACCATTTATGTGGAGTCATTAAAATAATAATTCTGTATGAGGAGCCGCAGTATGCATTTCGTCACAAGAAGTCACTTTTTTAATAAACAGAATTACTATTGTTAAAAGTATCAGTAGTACGGTAATATAGGAATAAGGCATCTCGTGTGAGATCCGTACCACATATGGTTCATAGAGGAGATCCAAAGGACAGCAAGACATTTTGTTACAGATTCATTTAATAAGAACGAAACCGTCAGGGATGTGTTCGATAAATTCCAATAGACACTGCATGAGAGACGTTATTTATCGCCGTACTGACTTTCGTCAAAGTTGCAAGAGCGTACGTTTCTAGAAACCTCAACTAATATTTCTTCTTCCTACTTATACCTCAGGAAAAGACTACGACGATAAAAATCAGAGTTCACATAGACGTATATC
Source organism: Locusta migratoria (assembly GCA_026315105.1). Lineage (NCBI taxonomy): Eukaryota > Metazoa > Arthropoda > Insecta > Orthoptera > Acrididae > Locusta > Locusta migratoria. The sequence goes on along the minus strand of CM048755.1, from coordinate 447,239,920 downwards.
TACAGTAATCACAAAGCAAAAAGGAACATGAGGACATGTCCGAAAACAGACACCAAACTAATCTATATATGGACTGCATGTGATTCATTGCTTCACCGCAGATGCGGTTACATCATCCGTCCTCCTGCGGGAATCCGGACGGTGAGCGTAAGAGGACATGAACGACGGGGCGCTACTTTGTTAGTGTGCCACTCGTGGCAATGTGTGGCGGACGGGAGGAGTGCGCGGGTAGACAACACGGTTAAGGTTGTTTTTAGGTGGCAGTCTACAGCCGCGATGTACTTTGAAGATCATCATTCTTATGCCCAGAGCTGCAAAATACTTTTATTTGCAATGCTCGACCGGTTTCGGCAATAGCTGCCATCTACAGGAGATTAACAAAATATTTTACATCATCATCATCATCAACACAACGGCGGCTCAATTACGCTTTGGGGAACATCCATGTGGCCATCCGCGGGTGTAGCGGAGCTCGTGCATGGCACATGACAGCCATGAAGTCAAACATCAGTTGCGGCCCACGTACATTCCTTCCTGACGTACATGTTTCCCAACAGCAATGAAATTTTTCAACAAGATAATGCAATATGTATCAAAGCCAGGGATGTGGTGGAATGCTACAGTGGCGAGTTGCAGCTGATGATGCCGCCGCCCCCCCTCCAAAAATAAAAAAAAAGCCCAATCTGATCCACGGAATCTATCACATCTGGAATGTAATTTAACGTGCGGTCAGAGCTCAACGCCATCCTCACCCCCTCAAACTCCGTTTACGAGAATTGGATGGCGCGCATTACGAATTACTCGAACATATCTATTGCCCAACACGGACTTAGAACATGTTCTACTGAATCACAACTAGCTCTATACTTACTCGAAGAAACGAAGGACAGTTTATTTCATACTCAACGGATCTGAAATTGATTCCATATGTTTAGATTTACAGAAGGCTTTTGAAACGGCACCTCACAAGCGGTTTTCTATGTGTCGACTAAAACTGATGTCATGTCTGGCGTTCCCTAGGGTATTGTTGTTAGTCATCTGCTGTTCCACGAGTATATAAAAGATGCGGAAGAAAATCTTAGCAATAATCTTAGGTTGCTAGCCGCTGATGCTGTCATTTATCGTATATTTAACACATCAGAATATCATAATCAACTCATGAACAATTTAGATAACGTACCTGTATGGCTGAGTATTGGTAATTGACCCTCAATAATTAAATGAAGTCGTCCACATGAGTACTAAAAGGAATCCGTTAAACCTCGTTTGATAAAATCAATCAAATGTGGTTGAAAAAAGTTATAGCAGTCAACAATCCGAAGATTGGTTGGAACACCACAGTGCTTTACTAGGCATGGTCCTGTTCGGAGGTGGTATGTCGTTGCCTTCCTCAGACCTTCGAACTGACTTACCCAGCCAGTTATAGGAAATACAATTTAACGTGGATTCCGAACCACGGCGCTACTAGATATTTTTCTCATCAGCAACATTGCCAGAGGTGAAAGAAGTGGAAAGTGACATAAAAATCCTAGGACCTGGCGGGGATTGAACCCGCGACCTTTGGATTCATAGTCTGGTACTCTAACAATGTACTACCGAACCTGTAAAATTCAGGTATTACTATTAATATAGATGAAACTGAGAAATAACACACGGAGTATCTTGTGGGGGGGGGGGGGGGGGAAGCTAACCAAAAACTGCGTATTGTCGGCAGAACACTTAGAAGATGCAACAGAACTACAGAGGCTGTCTGCCCTACACTACGCTTCTCCATCCTCTGAGTATTGCTGCGCCGTTTGTGATCTACATTAGGATTGATGGAGGACATCTGAAAACTCTCAAGGCGGACAGTTGGTTTCATATTATCTCGATACGGAGGAGACAGTGTCACGGAAATCACAAAGGAGTTTGAGTGGAAATCATTACAAAAACCGCGCTTTTCGTTGAGGGGAGATTTATTTACGAGATTTCGATCGCCGACTCTTCTCCGAAAAAGAAAATATATTGCTGACTTCAACCTACAAAGGGATAAATGCTCATCGAAACAAAATAAGAGGGATCTGAGCTTTAAATAAGACTTCAGTTTTCTTTCTTCCCACTTGCTGACCGAGCGAGGTAGTGCATTGGTAAGACGCTGCTTTAAATCCACCTCCGGACATCCACATTTAAGCTTCCCCTGATTTCGTTAAGTTACTCCAGGCAAATGCCGGGATGGTTCCTTTGACAATTCACGGCCGATTTCCTTCCCCATGACTTCCCACGAAATCCGAGCGTGTTCTCTGACTCTAATGACCACGCTGTCGGCGGACTTTAAACCGTAAGCTTCCTTTCTTACCTTTCCACTTGCTATCCCAGAATGAAGTGGTAGAAAAATAGTGGTTTGATGATTCCCCTGCCAGGCACTTCACTGTGAATTTCAGAGACGGGTGGAAATGTTCCGTTCGGAAGTCTGATCACTATTAATCTTCCAGTTCACGGTCCCCGCACAGAGTTCCGTCGTCTGTGCCTGTTATGACTTCACATAGCAATTTTATACTACTACATTAACGTACATTCGTCAACAGAGCTGGCTGAGGTGTTCCACATACGCGCCGCACTCCAGACCCTGATGAGAACGTCACGTAGAACAGAACTCTACGATGAGTTGATGAAACTGACTCTTTTAGACCTTAGCAGGTCAGAGCTCATTGTCTCCGTTGGTTATGTAGGGTGAAGCGAAAAATTTGAAAGTGAACACATGTTGAAGTTTATTTTACATCAAAACAATACATTTCGGGACATGGGTTTCAAATAAAAAATATTAGCTACTAAAACACCTCTACAACCTGTATAAGCCTGTAATAGAAAATGTAAAGTATCCTGTTACTCTGTAGTTGATAGATACTACTTTCCCTTTTACCCTCTAACGCAGTATATGGTTTACCTCCTACTGTTGAAATTAGTGGCTATGAGAATCAGAGATGCTCGTCTTAAGTAGGCAATATCATTGTGAGAGGCGCTGGACTTTCACGGTGATGATGGCAATATCTGACAACTTTCATTCTCCAGGCACGATTACGTCCACCGGAATTCTCTACGCAGAACAGAGACAGTCTGAAAAGTCTACTTGTTGATATTCGTCTGTCCAAAATTGTCGTAGGGCCACACAACTGTCGTCGCACGCCTGTGCGTTGTGACGTCAAGTGAAGGAAGGAAATGGGTTTAACGTACCGTTGACAATGAGGTCATTAGAGACGTCTCAACTGTGGCCGTCCTGCTGACAGCCAATACTGCTCCAGCTGTCGTCGCACTGCCCGTTGCTGCGAACAAACCCGTTTCCTGGCAGAGCAGAGGTGCCGCCCCGTTTGTAAAGCACGCTTCCCAATGAGGCACAGACGCACACTTGCCGTATGGCACGCATTTGCTGAGCAGTCCTCTGTCCGGCTGTCCGAGGCGCAGTTTTCCTCCGCCTCTGCCGAGGAGAAAGACGAAGTCATCCTAAATGCCTAGAAAAAATTGTTTATGTAGACGCTGAGTAAAGCGCTCATCCCCCTCTATTTCATAATCCCATCACGGGCGTTCCGATCCCGACCAAAACAAGGAATTTTCCAGTACCTTTAACCATAGTCTCAGTAGCCACCATCTTGCTACTGTCGAATCCTGACACGTGTTAGTAGGCGTTTTACCTTCTTACACCGGGATGAAGCTTACTTCTCACAAAAGAATATTAATTGCAATTTCCGATTGAGAAACTCGATACGTAATCTTCAATTACTCTTGCATTCCCAGTTATCTTGACCACTCGACATTTTTAATTTTTCTCCTGGTAAGAAAGGTATCAGACATGATGTTTAACTCCAGGGTGCCATTACCGACTTCATTGTCATTTTGTAGATTTGTTAGTCATAAAAATTTCAATAGCAGTACGTCTATTCTAAATAGTTTTCAAGTAGCTTTTACTCTATAATCCGTTTTCCATTCACAAGACCTGTTCAAAAACTTACCACAGTGTAGCATTTACGTAAATATATAGTTAATAAGATTACTTGAAAATGCTGGAAATAGCAATAAATGTAAAAACAAGGAAAACATACAACGGCCACTCAGTTCACTGTCTTCGGTCCAACGTTTTTGTGTGTGAGTTCTATGTACGCCAACGAAAATAGGATAGAATGTTACTGATCCATCAAAAAAATAAATTAATGGAACACTAATGACCAGTGCGTATTTTCCCCTTGTTTCCATTTGTTTACTGTCAACTCTAGAAAGGGGACGAGTATTACCCTCGGCACTTGCGAAGTGTGTTTGTAAAAAGAAAGAACAACACGTACTCACGGTACACGTAACCGAATGAGGTCACTACAAAGTGGTTAGGAACTCCTTGGTAGGTTAGTAGTATAGCAAAGCGGGTACGAGCACACTGATGGTCTTTTGTTTGCTATCAGCGTCAGGTACCGTTACGTCCCCACACCCCCTCCACCCTCTAACAATAGCGCTCTTCCCGGACCAGAAGGAAGATTGACATCGAACATGTACTTGCACTTAGTAGAACAGTGACTCTTAAAAACGAATGACAGATGACATGTAACTGCATTTAGGACAGTGTAATTACCAGGAACAAAGACTGATAACATCAAACAAGATATTGCACTCAATGTCATGAACACCTTGGTCTTACAGGAAGAAGCCCCATGTCCACCCTCACCGCCCCCGCAAGGCGCTAAGTCCACCCGCCGCCAACAACAGCCCCCATGTTTTTTTATTTGCAGATGATTTAATTGCGACATGTGTTTTGCATTAATTTTCCAGAAAGAACATTTCGTTTTCTACCGGAAATCGTTAGTGAGCAACAGTAGATGTCATGCTCTTAGTAAGTAATGTTTAACAACAATTGTTTATAAACAATTACCTATGTCAATGGAACTGTATGTGCATTAAATTTAATGTGTAGCGACAGACTGATTGGGAGGAGCGAACGCGTGATTAGGAGTCAGGTACGGATATTACATCCAGAGTCCTGGGTTCGAAACTGGTCTGAACCATCCCTCACCTAATTTTCTTTGGCGCGAAGAAAAATATAATTTTCATAACTAATTGTCAATACACTGAAATTCAAATGAATAGATCAATAAAAAACCTATAGACAGTCATAGGCCGTTATTTAAAAACAATTCTAACTGAAGTCAAACATTAAAAAAAATAAAAAATAAACTAATTTCGTTTTCGGGATTCGTTCGCCATTTAATGTCTCTGGGCACAACTGTATACTGCATCTTCATATACTCTGGTATGTAAAGTAATACAACGAATCTTAGTTACAACTCATATGGTATGCAGAAAATTTGCATGTAAGAAAGAATTACACCTGTATTGTCACAGGTATGTGCGCAAGTACTTACAGTATCACCAATCAACCACACTCTATATAAAGACGATGTATGCGACAGTCTACGGACGTGTTATATATATCTCGGGCCTTTAAAGTCGCAATGCACACGCGTTAGATCGTAGACAGGTTGTAGCTGTAGCTACCTCCACAAGTAAAAAAAATAAAAAAGGGGGGACTTGTGCCCATCTTTAACACTATCGATGTCCCGATGTGTAACGTAACAAATACAACTATAGCAGAAGACATTTTTTATATAAAAAAAAGAATAGTCAAATTTACAGATGAGAATACCGAAAATCGGTGTATTAAATCATTACATTAAACAATCTCTCTCTTTACATGCGATAGCTACTGCGGAAACGGGTAAAATGTAACCACGAACCACACGCACCCTAGAGCACATCGTTTCAAAAGTAAAAACGCCTAACAGCGTCGTGAATACAATTCTGTGTCCATTGCGCTCGCATCGAGACACATCGCATCAGTGCAACTAAACAGTTGTACAAGATTGCTATTATCCTCCAATCCACTTGAACATCAAGATCATTCCTGTATCCATCCCATTTCCACAGATGTAAATTCACAAAAAGCACACGACCGCCGGACATAAAAGACGAAAAAAAAAATTTTTTTTAATGGTCTAGGAGCCTTCCTTTGAGATACATACACACACTCTCCATTCGTGCAAACTAATCCACTTTGAGTTTTCGAAGTATCACAGACTTAAAACCTCATTTCTCGCACCACACAAACTTATATGGCATGGAGCAGACCGTATGTCGCATCAGTGTTGAGTTTCATTTACGAAGGTAAAAATTTTTGCGCTAATCAAACATACAATCATATTCTGAACCATCATATTCTGAACCATCATATTCTGAACCATCATATTCTGAACCATCATATTCTGAACCATCATATTCTGAACCATCATATTCTGAACCATCATATTCTGAACCATCATATTCTGAACCATCATATTCTGAACAAAAAGCTGTGCACCTCTATTCCTTGTGCAAGTAACAAACGCGTCACCGTATAGTTTGTAATTAATACACGTGCTTAAAATACGTGAAATTCGCTTTAACAGAGCAACAGCTGTACTTCCTTTGTTATGCATCTGCAACTGAAAGCCCAATTAGCAAACTGAAGGATGAAATCGCTCGCTAATGTTAACAGGGGGATGGAAACGCGCTTTGCCGCGACGTCCGCCCGGGCTAGGCAGCGGAACCAACTTGGCTAGTTAATTGTGCGTTTGACAGGCTTCTAACGGGCCAGATTCGATTGCCCCGGCGATCGATGGGAGTACTTTATGGGCACAAGAGTTCCGCTACGTGAGCGGCAGCGCGCTCTCAAAGCGCCAATAACCAAGTTAGTCTGCTTTACTGCGAATATGCCAGTCGGGGAAACGACAGCTGTTGCATCTGAGCGGACTCTTCCGCCTGCACTTCATTATCTCAGCGATGGAACTAGTCTTACCGATACGAACTTTACTAACCAAGTTTTACATTGTGACGCTATCCATACAACACAGAATTTTCAGTAACTTTTTACCCATTTATCCTTCAGCATCGGTAGATACAGCAGTGAAAGCAGTAAGATGACGTAGTTTAACGTTCTTCTCAAGGCGTGACAGACGATTACCGAGACACAAAATTCTGCTGTTTTGTAATGTTGTAACATTCGCTGTACGAAGTTGATAAATTCCTAGTATCAGAGAAAGACTTCCAGCCTTTAATACGGCTCTTGAACAACTTGACCTCATCTAAAAGTCAGTGAAGAGAGTGATTTTCTAGTGCAAAAACCAGAAACGGGAAGACGAATTAATAAAACTTAAATGTTCACAACTACGTTACCTAGTGTCGTACATGCTAAGTAAAACATGTGTGTTTATGAATTGCTGGGTCTTTCAGTTCACTCCCGAACTAGCGGGCATAAATTTTAAGACAGAACCTCATCACTAATCAAGCTCTTAAAACAGTGGCATGGAAGATTCAACAACCATTTTAATTCGTGAACGGTTGCACATAGCGAAACACTATTTTCAGCACATGCTAGAGAGGCAAGGGGCCACAAACATTTTTGTTTGGTGAAAGGTTTTAGTACCGTAACAACGAAAGTAGTTCCTCTTACATTTTGTAACTGCAAACGATAGGTCTCGAAAAGACAATTACAGCGATATAGCTTAAGTTAATGTAGACGTTGAAACCTTTAGAAAAAAAAATCGAGAAATCGCCTAGAATTTGAGTGCAGGGTGGATGGAATTGGTGTTGGCGGGGAAAACATCGCCAAGTGGAACTCTCGTGCTACGTAGCGTCAGAATGTCAGCACGTTTCACTGTCGACTTGTCTGTACTGTAGGCCGCTAATTTCCGCTTCAACATCCATTGCAGGCAGACATGTACGCGATTGAGAAGATGGATATACTATTTTTATATGGTGAATATAAAAGAAATGCAGTACAAACATTATAGCGGCATACAACTATCTATCCGGATCGCCATCTCCGAAAAAAATGTTCAAATGTTTGTAAATCTATCGGACTAAACTGCGTGGTCATCAGCCCGTAGCTTACAAACTACTTAAACCTAGGTAAAATAACCTAAGGACAAACACACACGCCCATGCCCCAGGGAGGACTCGAACCTCCACGGCGAGCAACCGCGTGCTCCGCAGCGAGACGCTTTAGACCGCTCGGCTACTCCACCGCTCGGCTACTCCACCGCGGCGCCATCTCCGACGCGCCAGGCAATTACAAGAATGATGAATACGCTAAATCGGGCAGGATTCATGAACGTCGAAACGAGACCAAGAAAGAAAAACCGAGAGATAACACTAAGAAGTTGTCCTGGCTACTACGCTAATGAATCCGCACAGTTGTACCAGACATAACCAAGCAATGTGGAATCAGCAAGACGAGTGTCGTTCACATCTTACATCGACACAAATAATTCCACCCGTATCATTTCCCACTACGTCAGGCACTCGGCGATCGTGATTTCGAACGTCGTACACGATTTTTATTATATTTGTGTTGTGTCTGTTCTTTCGGACATGCCGAAACAACAGACACGACAGCAATATAATCAGAATTTACACGCGAAGGCGGCGTTAGCTTCATTTACTTAATCACGGATGCCGTCATACGTTCGACCTCGCACGGGAATCCGTAATGGCGAGTTTAAGAGGGCATGGACGATAGGGGCGCTACAGCCATAGCGTGCGACTAGTGGAAGTTTGAGACGGACGGGAGGCGAGCACGGGTGGCCCATTGGTTAAGGCGACCGCTGGCTCGAACCGGGAGACCCGGGTTCGATTCCCGGCCCGGCTCACATTTTCACTTGTCGAAATTGTTCAATTTCAATGCCCTAATGCAACCACTGTCAATCCTTTCCTTCCTAATTCTTCTTCCTCCCACTCTTATCAATAATTTGCAAGTTAGAGACGACACTATGTTTTTATAACGTACGATCTTTACCGATGAATCATTGTTTACTAACCAAGGTAGTGTAAATTTGAAAACCATGCACTACTGGGCAGCTGAAAATCCACATTGGCTTCGTCAGGTACAACGACCGTGGAGCGCAAACGTGTGTTACGGCATCATAGCCAATTGTATTGTGGGACCTTTCTTCACCCCAGGCGTGCCGGATGTATATACTTACGTACACTTCTTCCCAGTTCTTGAAGAGATACCACTGGATATACGGAAGTGTATTTGGCTGCATCATGACGGATGTCCCGCTCATTTGTCCCTTGTAGCAACGCAAATAATGGAGGAAGAAATTCCTGGACACCGGATAGGGCCGGCGAGGTCCACCGATCTGACATCCCTTGACTTTCTTTCTGGGGCACTCAAAGATACTGTCGTCGTTCTTAAAACCTATCAGAAAGGCCATTATCGACTCGGTATCAGAACTACCTTTCTGATGGGAATGAGTGGGGACACGACGGGTAAAAAGAACCTTACATTATAGTGCGGGTGCACATGAAGCTCTCTCTTTAAAGGGAATTTGTTAACCATGGCTGGGAGGAAACGAGAATAATGGACGAAGGGACACTACGAGGCAGAGTAGGATGTAAGTTAAGAATCCGTGCCTAAGAGGGTGCCAGGATAGTTCCTGCAGCTGCGACATCCACCAAGGCCTGGTGGCTTAGTGGATACAGCATCTGCCTATTGACCCTTTCGTGACCAGCGGGACACGTGTCCTTCATACGAATGTGTGTCCCAGCTGACAAGGACATAAAAATTCCTCATCTGTGTGTTGCTGCAATTTATTGTTGAACGCATCGACAGTCCGGAACCAACTAGCTTGTTGTTTGGCGTCTACTGCGCGACACGAGTACTTGCGAATGACAACGATAAGATTACGGGAAGGCATTCACCACAAAAGAAGAAACCGTAGAGTTTCTGGCGCACCTGGTGATGCGTTTTCCAACAATGTGCACACGGAAGCAAGAGATATGGATAAATTTCATATGTAGCTATAGCAAAGTACCACTACGTACTGAGCCATATTTTGAAAAATTTAAGCTCTGAGAAAGTATGTTTATCATAATAATGGTACTAACATTCTTATTTATACAAATCTTAATCCAACTAAAATAATTGCTTCCATAAATTTACCTCTCCTCTAGTCCAGCAGGACATGTACGGCGCATTTAAAATATTTGTTAAATTATAAATAACAGGCGAAATCGAGAAACATGGCCTGACTCACTACCCGTTACAAAAGCAAGAAACCAATTATTACAGTGTTATGCTAAATTTTAATGAATTAGTACACGGAATGGTTAAATAGAAGACCCTGGTTCAGACACTGAACACGAATTCTCAACCGGCAAATTGAATTTAGATTCCAGATCTGTTCAAAACAGTATCTCCCTTTCCTGAATCCCACCAGATACTTGTCAGCCAGTGGATCCGTTTGAGTCTAAAATTTCTTCAGCAAAGCTTCATAGACAATCTATTTAGTTACTAGAAAAAGTGGGGTTAGAAGAAAGGAGATTCATCTAATTTTTGGGTCTGATTTGTTGCCTTTCTTGTGTAGTGGTTGTATCAAGGCACTCTTCTATTCTTCGTGGATTTTATCTGTTTTCCAGAATTCTGTTGTTATTGAATGTATTTCTGTGATTGCGTTTTTATGGTCCTATTTCCAGAATTCTGCCATTCCATTTCTCTATGCTATTCTATGTTTTCATTATTGCCACTATTTTTTGCGTGAAGGTGGCAGAGCATTAGGATTGATGCTGGTTTTGTCAATTGGAGTTTTTCAAATGGCTCATCGCAAATGACAAGTATTCTGAAATATTTTTGGCTATAATCTCACTTTTTTAGTCAGTTTCCAGAGATCCATCAGGTGTTGTAAGTACAGGCTCGGTACATAACCAGCTGAATTTTCTGTGAAGGTTTTGTAAAAACTGTCGGTGCTGTTCTTAAGCCTATTTCATTCAACCACGCATCGTCGTAGTTGCGTTTTTCTCGTAAAATAATTTTAGAGTATTTTTCCGCATCTCTTGAAGATATATAATTGTCGTCGACATTTAAGTTACCGTGGCATGGATAGTAAATATTGAATTTCGAATTATTCATTTTTTTCTTTTCTTGAACAACAAGTCCTATTCTTGTAATCGCCGTATTTCTTGTCATTTAAGTCCGTCCTAGAAATCTCCCACTGACGTTCAAGCATGAATTTCGATTTTTCACTACAAGGCGTGTCATTTCACTATTTTATATAGTTTAAACACGAAATTACAATTATAAGAATATGTTTCAGTTAATCTTCATTCTTTTCCAGGATACCTGTGTGACTACTTCACACTGTGTGTCGGGAGGGGGGGGGGGGGGTTAGATCTCCAGTACTCATATCCTATTACTGTTACTGTGAACACGAAATATCGCAACATGCACTTTGCTTCGGAAAAAACGTTGAACTTGAGGTCCCCCTTTAATGGCATTAGCTGTCAAGACTATTCAAATTTAATAAAATGACAACTTTGTAGGCCGTCACGATCAATCAATGCGGTTGTACAATGTGATGCTTGTATAGCTGCATTCAAAACAAATGGCTTAACTTGCTATCGTTTCTGCTACACGAAAACACATATTGCTTCATGAAATGAAAGAATTGTTCTAGGAGTCAAATAGGAGATGGAGTACACTATTTAGTATGAAATAATTTTCACCTTTTACCGGCAATTAAGAAGTAAATAAACTTACGGATAACCTTCAATGAAAGGAATAAGAACTGGGTCACCGTTACGAGTAATGTATCATTATGAAAAAAATCAAGATGTGCATCTAAGGTTTGTGCAACTATTTTGGCTGGTGCATTTCCAAAACTTCGAATTTTAAGTAGAGTGCGATGCCGACGATCATATTTCTGAATGCACAGGCAATTTTATCTTTATCAGTTTGGAAAACATGATTTCCTTGTTTGGAAAAAACAGGAAACTTATAATTATTTAAAGATAAAAATAACAGCCTAGTTTGCAAAATTTGACAATTTATTACCACAGGTAACCGGTTTCGATGTAACATTAGATCATCTTCAGACCTCTGTAAAATACCATAAAAGACGATAAGCTATAGAGGGAAACAGGTACACCATTAATAGGTATGATAAATTTACAAATAGGATTAGAAAATTCCGTAAAAACAGTATACCTCGCTGTAGATGTTAAAGCGGTGAGCGTGCGGCAACTGCGAGTATAAAACGAAAATAATTTTATAACCATAAAGGAAAATCAATCATGACACCAAATTCATCGTCTATTTTACGCGCGATAACAGAAGCGTAAACTATCGCCATCCGGTCCTCTCTGCAATTACTGCTGATGGCTGTAAAATTGGAACACCACTAACGAGAGCTAATAAAGAAATTTTACTTATTGTAGGTATACACCACATGAGGGAATTATTCGTAACATCGCTAACAACAATGATTTTCTCATCTGGGCGGCGAGTCAAACTGAGCGCGGATAACAGATACAAGAAGTCATTCTCCGCCGTTTCAACGCTGTATGAGAGCAGAACAGTAGATGCTAGCACTTGGCGAGGCAGCGGTCTTTCGGAAATCAAGATATTTTAAATGGCGGGAGATCTGGAAAACTTTCTGGCCATGATAACAGCGCAACGCCCTCGTTATTGAGACAGGGCAGGACAACATGCGGTCTCGCGCTGTTTGTTAAAAGCTGATGTCACGGAGTGCTCCACAACAGAGCACAGGCACCCGCCGTAACACGTCAATATAGAGTTGCTAAGGTTTAAATTACCCGAAGTCTGGAAAGACAATGTTGATGGCTGCTTCACTGACTACGATGTGTCTGCTTCCGTGTTTAGGGAAGCCGCACAGCGTGACGCTGTTCTGGCAATCTGGTGCTTCAGAGACCGCCGCACTTGTCTTGCTGCAAGCCAAGACATTTCCTATCGTCCAGTACATAACGTGGCTGCACGGCACTGCAGAGGCGAGGGAACACTACGTCCGTCCTCCCGTGGCCTAGCTGCGTGGGCTGTTGAGATCCTGCTGTACTCTGATTGTGGCACTCCTGAATCCACCGGTTCCATAATCGCAAGGCTTTCTATTCCCACCAACGCGCCAAGGATAACGCAAAATGATAACCGTCGCGATCCTGAAAAACTTGGTTGTCTCCGGTCTAAATGGTGTTGCAGTTTCAATGGTTCGTACTTACAACTGCTAAACGTTATCACACGATTTAGGAGACAATCTGAGTAGCTCTTTTAGACTGTTCGCGGATGATGCTGTCAATTATCGGTTAGTAAAGTCACCAGGAAATCAAAAACAACTTAAAATGATTTAAATATCTGCATGACAATTGACCCTTAATAATAAGTGTGAGGTCATCCATATGACCACTAAAATAAATCCTTTGAACTTCAGTTACACGATAAATCAGTCACATCTACAGGTTGTAAATTCAACTAAATACCTAGCAATAACAATTACGAACAACTTAAATTGGAAAGAACACACAGAAAATATTGAAGGGAAGGCGAACCAGAGACTACGTTTCATTGTCAGGACACTAAGAAGATGCAACAGTTCTACTAAAGGAACTGCCTACACTACACTCGTGCGTCCTATTTTGGAGTATTGTCGCGCATTGTGGGAGCAACACCAGATGGTACTGACGGACGATTTAGAGAAAATTCAGAGAAGGGCAGCTCGTTTTGTATTATCGCGATATAGGGGAGTGTGTGTCACGGAAATGATGCACGAGTTGTGGTGGAAATCATTAAAACAAAGGCGTTATTTGTTGCGGCGAGATCTATTTGCGAAATTTCTTTTACCAACTTTCTCTTCAGAATGCGAACATATATTGTTAGCACCCACCTAAATAGGGAGATATGACCATCATAATAAAATAAGACAAATTAAATCGAAAACGAAAAGATTTAGGTGTTCCTTTATTCCGCGAGCTATTAGAGAATGGAACTGTGGAGAAACAATAATGGTGGTTCGATGAACCCTCTGACAAGCACTTCAATGTGGTTTGCAGACGAACATGAGACGAAGAATAGTAATACCCTAAGCGAAATTGTCCAGCTTTTCAGGCAACTTAAGCAACTGTCAGTACCACCGTGCATACTAAGCAGTCGCCGTAGATACGACTTAGATTACACTGCGAATTACACGTATTTAAGATATATAAGAGAGATATATATATATATATATTTCTTTTTGGAACTGTATAATATTCATGATTACACAGTTGAACAACTATTAAACCATTTTTTTTTAAATTTTATGGAATAAAAAAAAGTATTAGTGTTTCAGCACGTTGGTGGAGAATTATTACGAATTTTCAAAGAAATCAAACATTCTTTCCAAGCTTCATGCTTCTCATTTTCCTGTTCAGGTCTGTCACCTTCGGTACTGAAATAACAGGCGATGGCTAGTAAAAAATGTGATTTACAAGCTCTTCAAGAAAGGAAGTATGTCGTCCGGAACTACTGCGAACTCGTGTAGGGAGTAGCGGTGGAATTAACACTTTCGCTGCGGCTGACGCTTATAAGCGTCCGCGTTTAATGTAGGATAGCGTCAGCCGCAGCTAAAGGCATTCACTCTGATCATGGACTTATGAGCTATCTTGGTATCTAAACAGCACAGTGGCTGCGCGACAGCGACTTCTATCGTCCCCTACATCCTCCCAGGACTGACTGGATGAGATGCATCTCAAAAAATATCTACACTCCACAAGCCACCGTAAGGCACGTAGTTTAAAATACCTTTGATCTCTGCTAATTATTTCCTTTCCGCTTGCATTCGCAAATAGAGCGAGCAAAAACCATCATTTACCTCCGTTACAATTAATTTCTTTTCTGTACATTGGAGGCAGTAAAATCGCTCTCTGAAGGTCAGCTTCAAATTCCGATTCACTCAACCCCCCCCCCCCTAGGGATTCACAATTGAGTGCGCTAAACATCTCAGCAACACTCGCTTGTTGATCAAACCTACCGGTAAGAAATCTAGTAGCCCGCTTCCGGTTTGCTTCGATTCATTCTTTTAATGCCACCTGATGGGGATATCAGTATTAAGGAATGAGCCACAGAAGTGCTTTGTACGTCGTCTCTTTTACAGATGCACCTCATCGTGCCAAAATTCTCCCAACGACTTAAATAATGCATTCGCCATCCGTACAATAATACTTACATACTCGTTCTATTTCATACCACTTTGAAACAATGCGCCTGAATATTTAATCGACGCAGTTGTATCTAGAGGCACACAACTAATACTGTTAATATTTAAGGGATATTTTTCATCTGCATTAACTTAAATTTTTCTATATTTAGAGCCAGCCGCCATTGATCAGAAAGATGATCAAGATCATGGTTACGCCATCTTGCGCCCCTTTACAGTCGCTCGGCGACAACGCCTATACGTATACCACAGCGTCATTAGCAAGCAGCCGTAAAACGCTGTTCACCCTGCCCGTCAGATCATTTATGTATATAGAGAAAAGCCTATCACAGTTGTTAGTGAACTCCTGATTCGTCTCCGATGAGCACACGTAGAGTTACATATCTGGGAATCTATTTCGTACCGTATCTTTGTTAACAGTCTGCAATGGGGGCACCGCGTAAAACACTTTCCGGAAACCTACTCGTTATAGTACAACCTACGGATAGTTGATACCATCACTTGGCTCCTTCGAATCCACTTTCCTGGTGGTTTTCTAATTGATCAGTACAACCCCCGCGGATAAAAAAAAAAATGATGAGAGAATTACTGTAGACTGTGTTTCAGCAACGTACAATATGCTCCTTATCTTAGCGGGAACTACGGAACTGGCCAGACCTCGCGAAACAGCTTTCGACATGGCAACCAAAGTTAGACATTTATTACGGGAATACACTACAAGTCTCACTTCTCTCCTTTCTTCCAATCTCTTGGAAATCATGAACACACAAGATCAACGTCGCCTAAGCTATACACAATGATGTGACAAAATTCAGGGGATAGCGATAGGCACAGATACAGCTGGCGGTATAACAGGGCGGTGCATTGGCAGAGCGGTCATTTGTACTCCACTGATTCGTGTGAAAAGGTTTTCGACGTACATTAAGACACTGTGAATGGTACGTGGAGTTAGACTCGTGGGATATTCCACTTCGTAAACCTGTAGGGCATTCAATATTTGGGGATCAACAGTGTCAAGAGCGTACTGAGTATACCAAATGCCAGGCATTTACTCTCACCACGGTCGATTGTGTGGCCGCCGACTTTCAATTAATGAAAGAGCAGCTACATTGATATGGACATTTCATCGCTGACATGAAACACTGTCAAATGACCGCAGAACTCAACGTGGAACGTACAACTAACATACCCATTAGGACAGCGTGGCGCAATTTTACGTTAATTGATTATGGCACAGACGAGCGACTCTAGTGCTTCTGCTAAGAGCACGACACGGATACAGGGTTCTACCACGCAACTGACCATTCCCGTTGGACCACTGACTACTGGAAAAAAATATGGCTTGGTTATATTAGTTCTGATTTCAATTGGTAGGAGTTGATGGTAGGGTGTGAGTCTTCTCCAGACCCCCACAAAGATCGTAGTTAACAAGGCACGCGCATGCTGGTGGTGCCTTCCAAAGTGTGCTTGCTGTTTTTAGGAAGGAAGGAAGCTTGGAGTTTAACGTCCCGTCGACAGCGTGGTCATTAGAGACGGAGCTTACGCTCTGAGTGTTTGGGTAAGGATGTGGAAGGAAATCGGTCGTGCCCTTTCAAAGGAACCATCCCTGCATTTGCCTTGAGTGATTTAGGGAAATCACGGAAAACCTAAATCTGGATGGCCGAAGGTGGATTTGAACCACCATCTTTCCGAATGCTGTTTTTACGTCGAATGAAGGTTCGTCTGGTCCAAATCAACCGATCATTGACTGGAAATGGTTATCTCCGGCTACTTTGAGACCATTTGCAGCCATTCGTGGACTTCACGTACCGAAACAACGACGGAGTTTTATGAAGACAACGAGCCATTTCGCCATCCGATAATTGTCGACACTTGGTTTGAAGAACATTCTGGACAATTCCAGGGAATGATCTGGCCACTCATATAGCCCAACATGTATCCCATCGACCATTTATGGGACGAACAGAGGTCCATTCGTGCACAAAATGCCACAATGGCAACACTTGCATAAAATATGGACGACTAAAGGGGCAGTATGGCTCAATTTCTGCTTGGAACTTCAAACGACTTAGTCCATGCCAAGTCAAGCTGCTGCAATGTTTAAGTATTATGAAACAGATCTGTAACACGGTAGCCGGTAGCTTCAACACGGTTGAACCCCAATTGTATAACCTAAAATTGTGTGTACGTCGTTTGTGCATACATATTTAGAAAAACCAGAATACCTTGAAAGACCAAACAACAACATTAGTACGATCTACAGAAATGAGTAGTATTTAAACCAGTTCAGCCCGCGAGTTCAAACTCAACATCGATATCGCAGTCAAACACCACCTACCGATAAAATAGGTCGCTGTAAACCTTACGTAAAGGATTAGCGTGACAGGAGCACACGCGCAGGATGCTTTCAGACATACCATCGCATCCGTGACTTTGAAAGACGGAGCTTTATTGGTATGTGGGACTGTGATGCATGCATCAGGGAAACTTCTGGTCGTACTGGACGAAGTGTTTTGTGCGTACAGGACGGTTCGCGGGAAACCATAGAACGCGACGAGATGGGTTACGTCGTAACATTAAGTCCACCTTCCGAGAAGATCGACATGTCATTCGAATGACACTGCAGGACAGATGTGCGTCGTCCTCTGCTCTGGCGCAACAGGGGTGGACAGTCTGTCGCCACTTATCACGACATGGATTATGTAAGCATTCTCCACTTCCTCGCTAACTCTTATGTTCCGTAAGCTGGTGGACGGCAATAGTGTATGGAAGTACTTCACTGGGGGACAAGAATGGCAAATTTACGTTCAAATGTTTGTGAAGCTCTGGGACCAAACTGAAGTCAACAGTCGATGAGAATGGCATCTTAGTTTCTCGTATGAATCCTGGTTCTGTTTGAAATCGAAGGCCGCAATTTGATTCGCCGCGGACAGTGGAAGCGGCACCACAAGAAATACAGGACTAGCTCAAGGTCTTACGGTGTGTGTGGAGCTATTGGGTTCATCTAAAAATCAGAGTTGTGCATGTCCAGGGCACTGTGACAATTTTGTCCTGAGTGAATGACATCCTGTGACGCCTAGCCATACCCTTCCTGCACGACACCCACTGACATTTTTCAGCACTACAATGCGCGCCCACACGCTGATGCACAAACACGTGCCGCCTTCATGTAACACAATGTCAGCCTTTTGTCCTGGGCCGCGACATCATAAGACTACTCGACAACTGAAAATGTGTGGATGTGGTGAAGCGACGGGTGCAGCGCTGTGACCCACTGCCAGGTGAGTGCACCAGAGGACACCACTCGCGCCTTGTAAGAGTCGATGCCATTATGCAGGGAACAAGTACTCAGGGCCTGTGGCGCCTCCTGTGCCTACAAGGCACAAGGAAACGCGCTCAACTCAGGTGACTGAAATGATTTTTTTTCTTTTAACGTACTAATGAACATGACCTGTAAATATCAATTCCCAATCTCTAGTCTTTAAAGGCGTTCTGTCGTGTTCTGAACGCGTCTATGCTGGGTTTCTCTCCCATAGTCAAGGGCATTTACCCTGACGTTTCGTAGAAATTTGCAACATCTATTGTCAGTCGAAAGCGCAGGTGCCCCCCCCTCCCCGATTTTTTTAGAGCAGTATATCCTCATTCCACACATTTATTCCGTATTAGTCTAATTCGATATTTATTTTATCTGAATGTATTAACAGGGTAGTACAACATAAAAACAAGTATTCCAGTGACCGTGGTAGCAGCGCGGGCCAGGTTGGTATGCTAGGTACTTCTGTAGTATAAATTACTCTTCGTTTTGTACTAGCTGTTGATAAGACACCGATAAAAATACCGCACTAGAATAATCTAGGACCGCGCTACTAAATGGGCGTATTTAATTTACTTTTAAACATTTTGTTTACAATGGCAAAGAATACAACCTTTTACCTAAGAATAGTCAGCCGTTAATGTGTCGGGAGGTATTTCCAATTCTGCGTTTGCACTGAGTAGCTGGAGATAGTCCAAATGATTATACCCCATCGTCTTGTCTATTAGACGACAGCTAGTGTCTAAGCAAATCTTCGCTTTCTTACACTTTAAAATTATTTTCATGCTCGTTCGATGCAGTGGTCTCAAGTGATTCTAGTGCGATATTAGTTTTTTCGTTACAGTTGAAGAGCAATAACCAATTCAGCAGATACGCTGTGACCCGCGTAGATTACTGCCGTCCTGCAGCATCGCTGTTCAGTCGCTGCCAGAGTAGCGGTTATTGCTCCTGTCTACTATATCCGTAAACAGGTGTCAGTAAAAGGAAAATCGCAATAGACTAATTGAGACCACTCTACGGAATGGCTATGGGTAACCAATTTAGAAGTAATTTTGTTTGTAATGGGGAAACAAATCTCTGCTTTCCGTCGACAATGGGTGTAGAATGAAAGAAATGGGGAGTAGTATTTGTTATGACTGACGACAGCTACACAATGCAAAAATTACATATCACGTATATGCCGAAATTTTCCCGGAATTACGCCTGAAGTCTTAGTGGGGGACACTGCCCAAACTAATACACATCTTAAGTTCGAAAAGGCAACGTGGAAAATACGATTCTTGAAGGGCCCGTACGTTGAATCCTACCCATCACAGAGGCACGGAGTAAAGAGTTTTGGATAGCCCTTGACCTAGCGATCACTTTCTTCCCTATGGGAAGAATTGTGGTCATAACCTAAAGAGGAGGATAATTTTTATGTGAATGCACAATGAACTGGCACGGTATGAATCTATGTATATAAACTGTCAAAATTTTACTGGCCTACTGATTAGTTTTACGTAAGCAAAACGAACTGCTTTAACAGTGAAAAAAGGGAACCAGGTAAAAAAATGATCCGGTCGTTACACAAAAATAGGTGAATATATTCCTCTATAAAATACTGACAAAAATCTCTAACCAGTTTGTTCAAGCCTCATTCCGCCTTCCTGAACAGACATTTTCGCGAGGGTACACATGGTGAGACCGATGAGGACAGACGGAAGTCCCAGAGCAAGAGAAACAGAGATGGGTGAAGGTAATAGCAATGGGAGCCAAACAACAGAGGAGTTACCGATGACCAATAGAATGAGTGGTAGTAAGAAGAAGGATGGAGATAGTACTAGGGGGATCAAATTAATACTGGAGCGTCAGTTTAGTAGCGTTCGGTCGACGTGTTCATGGTTTTAACATTTCCCATTTTCGTCTATGTATATAACAGACAATGCCTAGTCTGTATGTACCAGTACAAACTGCATCCATATTTGTTCAAAATAACGTCACTGAAAAATGATTAGATGCAATAACCTAGCGTATAGCTCGAGCACGAGCTCACGTGCTCCCGTGTTTGTCATATTGCAAAGACTACAGAAACTCTTTAACCTTGCGTTACTGACATCTAGTTTTAACGCTCGCTACTAACACCCGTGTTTCAGGGCGTTTTGAATTTTTGTTAGTAACACCCGTCAATTCGGCGAGTGTGAGTCCAAACCAACACTCAACCCGTGTACCCTTGTTCATCAATTGTTCCTCAAAACGGAACAGCTCACTGTCAATTTGAACGTAGCCGTCATTTTGACGGGTGTTAAGTAAGCCACATTTATCTGACCCGGTTTGACGCGCAGTGTAGAAACCTTCAGAGAGGTATGTGTCGACCCCCGTTTGAATTGCCCAGCGGCTTAACCCATTCACTGTGCAGCTGTTTGCTACAGTGCACCAGCCGCGTGCGCGGCTGTGAGCGTCTCCGCCACTTAACACTGTGTGAAAACTTGTTTTTCACTTGGGGCGACCGCTCTGTGCTATCGTCCTGTTCATCGTCATCAGTTTCACTTGTGGAAAGCGATCACGGAGCATGAAGAACGATTTTCTTGGCTCTCATTTGTAGAACTGCAAAAATCCTCATTAGAAGATGAAATAAAATGAAATTCATCCTGACACTTTTCAAAAGAAACCTTTATATCAGCGTTCGACAACCTGAGATTGCACATTTCCTAACTGCTTCGTACACAATGACCCTGTAATACCTCCAAAACCCGCGAAATGTTAACAAAAGTAGCGTCTCGTGAAGCAGATGGCTGCTTATTTCTCTTAACAGATGGAGGAGATAGAAGGAAGCTTAGGGTTACTCCCCTTCGACAGCATTGTCATTAGAGACGGCTTACGCTCGGGACCATCCTGGAATTTGCCTGGAATCATTTACGGAAATCACTGTAAACCCAAATCTGACCGGAAGTACAGTTGAACCATCGTTCTCCCGAATGCGAGTCCAATGTGTTACCACATCGTCTCCCCGTTTGGTCTGCTAGCGTATGATCTAGTCATCGGTAGGAAGACTTACCACAAACACTGTGCCTCTTCTTTGCATCAAAACGAATGAATAGCCTGTTTACATAAAGAAATTATAACAAATGAAGGTCCTATTATTAGCTCTTGCACAATACCAGACCACAAACGGATCTTTTCTGGTGCAGAGGGATACCGATTTTCATTACTTCACATGCATCTATTGCGGAGCACGAAAAGGCCACCACGAATAAAACAGTGTACACTACTAACAATGGAAACTGTAGCTCGGACTTCACAATCATTACGCCTAAAACCTTTCACAATTGTTTCTTCCACCAGTACTCCCCATAACATATTCTTCCTAGCGTGCGAATACAGGCAACTTGGCCGGTAGGCACTTATTACTGAATATTGTCCCAAACGATTTAGCACCAAAACCTAAAATTACACCGTATCAAAAGTCCTTCTGAAAAAGCTCGGCCCAGAATATATAGGCATAAAGAACCAGTTCTCGTTAGTTTCTATCTGCCTGTTAGAGTTACGTTTGTTACATCATACATGTCTGCAAGCTTCCGTAAAAAGTGTGAAATTTAAGCATTGTAATAACTTTTACCTCGCCTGAAATGCAGATTAAAGGCAATGTACCGCCAGAAATATTAACTTCCCATCATACGAATATACTAGGTTTCAGATAGTCTACCGCCTGTAAAAATCCGACCGGCAAGGAATGGGACATCGTTTGTGTGTTTCCAAATGCTCATTACACACTCCATGTGTTTCGGGTATAGTTGATACTTCAATCTGTCTAGATATGGAATGAAGTTTTCGCGCCGCATGTGAAACAACGTATCCGACTCTGGACGAGTATTACATTTGCAGCCGAGATAACTGGTGTGTATTAGTTTTTGGCGAGATCTTTTTGAATATTTACTGTCTATGTGTAGCAAGAAACATCCAATAAAGTATCTGTATCTGGAAAAAAAAATTATATGTAACATTGTCAAACACCAGAAGCGGCCAGCAACCTAAGGACTGGTTTGAATGTAGCTTTGTTTATGCACGGTCCTACTTGTAGTATGGCATAGCCTCCTTCTGAGGAGCAGAGAGAGGGGTATGACGGATGGAGGGAGGCAGAGTGATAATCTTAAGATCTAAATAACGACTCGGCGTGATATTTCTCACAATCTTCCACTATCTTCTGAAGTGGAGCCAATATTACTTGCCAGAAACAATCCAAATGTTAACAGGAATACGAGCCTCGACTTTTAGTTAGACGTTTACGTAATTACCGAAAGAGGCCAAAACCGTCAGCACACTCCACACATGGGACCAAAACGACCTCAGCAACCTGATAGAAGAGCAGCACTAATAAATGCAGCGCAAGTCTTACGAGAGCAACTAGCGCAAGCTGTCTCTACTGTGGTTGCAGGTGCGTTGCCTTGCCGCAGTAATTAGAAAAACAGGTTCCTGTATTAAGGGAATGCGTGAGAAGGGGAGGCAACGACGTGAGTATAATTACGGGAAGAAGCGCCAGGGCGCCAGCTGCGTGCAGTATATCAAAGTCACCCTGCGATTGTACTCATGCGAGCGCACGCGGAACCATCAGCCAAATGAAATTCCTTAAACTCGCTCTACAGATTTCATTCGTGTCACGCACATATTGGCAGTCCGACACACAGGATTACTGGGACGCTTTATAACACGGAGATTAATTATAAGTCCTCGGTGCTGTGTTGAAGTGCATCTACGACGAGCCGAACGGTACTACAGTTTGCATGAAGTTAATCTTGCTGCGTTTCTTATGCACGTCGATAACACTAATTCAAGCAATGTGATACTATTCCACTACACCCTATTCGTGTTCTTCCTCCCATCTCATCTTCATCGATAAAACTGATAAATTTGGAAGAAACTAGGCAAGTACCTCTCGTGACGAACGCTTCGATTTCCACACTGACATACTATGAAGAGCCAAAGAAACTGGCGCACCTGCTTAATATCACGAAGTGCCCTCGCGTGCCCACGAAAGTGTCGCAATACGACGTGGCATGGATCTGCTAACGTCTGAAGTAGTGCTGGGTGGAACTGTCACCTTGCATCCTGCACACCTGTCCGTAAATCCGTAAGAGTCCGAGGGCTGGAAGTCTCCTGAACAGCAAGTTGCAAGGCATCCCCATGTGCTCAAATAGTGTACATGTCTGAGGAGTTTGGTGGCCAGCGGAGGCTTTTGAACTCCGAAGAGTGTTCCTCGAGCCACTCTGTAGCACTTCTGGACGTGTGGGGTGTCGCATTGTCCTACTGGTATTGCACATGTCCGTCGGAATGCAAAATGGACATGAATGGATGCAGGTGGTCAGCCAGGATGCGTACCTAAGTGGCACCTGTCAAGAGTCGCATCTAGACGTATTAGGGGTCCCATATCACTGCAAATGCACACTCATCACTATTACAGAGCCTCCATCAGCTTTCACAGTCCCCTGCTGACCTGTAAGACACATGGCTTCATGAGGTTGAGTCCATGTCTGTAGACGTCAATCCGCTCGATACAATTGGAAATGAGACTTGTCAGACGAAGCAATATGTTTCGTCATAGAACAGTCCAATATCAGTGTTGACGGCTAACGCAAGGAGTAAAGCTTTGTGTCATGCAGTCAGCAAGGGCACGAGTGGGCATTTGGCTCTGAAAGCCCATTCGATTGTTTCATTAACTGGTTCGCATGCTGACGCTTGTTGATAACCCAGCATTGAAATCCGCAGCAATTTGCGTAACGATTGCTCTTCTGACATGTTGAACGAGTCTCCTCAGTCGTCATTGGTCCCCTTCTTGCATGATCTTTTTGCAGCAGCAGCGATGTCGGGAATTTGATGTTTTATCGGATCCCCGGTATTCACGGTGCACTCGTGAAATGGTGATATGGGAAAATCTCCGCCTCATCGGTATCTCTGAGATGCTGTGTCCTATCTCTCGTGTGCCGACTGTAACACCACTTTCAAATTCACTCAATTAGTGATAACCTGCCATTGTAGCAGCATTAACAGATCTAATGCATGCGCCAGACTACTGTTCTCTTGTATAGGCGTTGCCGATTGCTATATTTCACGTAGGGAGGTAACAACAAATGACATGTTCAGAACAACACCCCACGTTTTATTGATGACAACCAAACAGTGAGCTGGTAGCAAAAGAATTACAGCTCTCCTGTGTATAAAAAAAAGACTTCTTATGGCGAATAATTGGCACCGAAACAACACAAGTATGACTAGCGCGGCGCACGCCGACCAGAGTGTCGCCGAAGTCCGCGACGTCCCGCTGCGGTGGCTCCAATCGGGGCTATTTCTAGCCGGCGCGGCGCGTCAAGTGGCCCAGAGTGGGCGCTGGAGCGGCTGGCGAACTGTCGGAGAGCGCCACCCCAAACACTGGAGCGCAATTATATATTTGGCTGTTTACTTCCGCGCACGTGACAGGGAGGAGGGAAATAGCTCTCGCTGAGGACATCTGTAAGCGCTTGTCGCGCCGTCGATATGACAGCCAGTCGCAGTTGAATGGGGTGACGGCTTGTTCCGCAGTCGTGTCATGCGTTTTCGTTCGATGTGTTGCCGGCTGATTAGGCGTGCTGTTGGTCCGCGCCGTCCTCTGAACGTTCACATCTCTCTGGGCTTCCATACGCATGCCTATTTAATTTCTTTGGCTCTTGGTGCTGTATGTTGTTCTAGGGGAATCGAATATAGGCTTCCACTTCAAAGCACACGCACACAGTCAAAACCTACAGCTGAAACATGCACTCTATATCATAAGAGGCGGCCATATGGTTTTCCTAAATAGTCATAATACCATTTAAAAAATTCAAGAAAGCTGAATGTAATACAGGTAATGAATGATTTAAAGTTTTTCCTAGCCAAAAAGACATGAAATTTCGTAACTGATCAGTAGACATAGTAGCAAGGTTCAAATGTACATCAGAAATGTATTGCATCACCCACCAAATTGAGTTCTATGGAATTCTGCATTACAGTGAATTGATGTTTACAAAGTAATACGAAAAAAATTGAAATGTCTGTAAATTTATGAGACCTAAATGCAGTGGTCATCGGTTCCTAAACTTACGAACTATTTTAACAATCCCATCCTAAAAACAGCCACACTCATGCCCTTGGGAGGACTCGAACCTCCGTCAGCGAACGGCCGCGAGCATCGCAGCAAGGCGTTTTAGTGCGCAGAGCTGTTTCGCCGCGGCAAGGTAATTCACCATCCGATTTAATAATAAGCAAAACCCAACAAAAAAAATGTTCATATGTTTGTAAAGCTTATGGGACTTAACTACGGGGTCATCAGTCCCTAAACTTACAAACTACTTATGAACTAGCTACGACTAAGGACGGCACAAATATTCATGCCCGAGGGAGGATTCGAACCCCCGACCGTAATGGCCGTGCAGACCGTGACTGGCGCGCATCAGTCCCCTCGACCACCGCGGCCGGCGTTACTGCATTAGCTCCACTCAATGGAAGGAGTACACTTCGGCAGATGACGCCAAGGGCAAATTTCTTTACAATTCATTACACTTCACAAGACAGAGTTTTCCAATCACCTCAATGTAGAGCCAAGGTGGAATGTTTTATGGCATAAAAAGGTGACAAACCGTTTTTTCATATATGTGATTGACACTGTAATAAGTAAGGTGGACATTTAACAACATGTCCAGAAAAAAGACTTTCACTAAAAAAAATACAAAAGAAATACTAAATTGTGCACTACGCTACATCTTCGAGAATTTTCGATGCACATATTTGGACGGTGAGGACGTTTAACGAAAATTTAAGGTGCAGAATAATTTAGTGTTGGTTATTACTACTTGGATAAGACATGAACTGGTACAGTTTAAAATGCATGTGATCTCCTGAAAACAGAACAATTATGTCCAAGACAATGAGAAAGAAGACAAACGTGTTTTCTTGCTAACGTTACAGAACGCAGGCTAATGAAAAAAATATTGACTGTAGGCTGCGTCAACGAGAACATATTCCAACGAGTGTCTGAAAGATTTCGTTTTCCAGAAGACAGCAAAAACACGGAGGCCCGGCGCGCACTTGACGCAGCACAGGCAGAGGAGAGGCTGCCAGCCGTCTGTATCGCATGCTCTCCAATGGGACAGCGCACACTTAACGCAGCCGATCGCAGGGCAGGCGTTTCCTTTGCCAGGCCTCCGTCCCGTTGTCCGAGGCACCAGTTTTCCTGCATTTCTGTTCCGTCTCCATCGCAAAGTGAAGTATCATCCGATATGCTTCGAAAAAAATGTTTTACGTATACGAATATAAGATACATCCTTCTCCGTATTTTTTTCAAACATTTACTTTTTGCATAAAAAAATTTAAAACACTATTTTCGAATTTGTGCGTGTTTTGCGCTAACGCAGCTTCCTCTTTCGATTTTGCAGAAACTATTACGTAGAAAAAACATTTTTCTGTTTCTTATAGCCAAAGGCTACCGCATGATATTGGACTGGTTTTCTTTTAGTTCTTGTCCGTAGTTTTTGTTACAATAAAAAAATTACGACGCCGCGCATATTTTGAAGAGTTTGCAGTGAAAAGTGTAGTCGCTGGCCATGTTGCGTTTGGTGCATTTTACACCATACATTACTGCGAACGAAATGTAGCCAACATGTCAAAATTGTTTTTAACGGTAGAACGAGAGCCATACTCCTTCCATTATCGAGAAAATACGTGAGATACGTGTGACGCGTCGCGGACGGCAGCTACGGGGCACACGCGCGGCTGTTCCGCCTCTGTGTTCAGTGCGGAGTGTTTTTCTTCTTCGTGTGCTGCCAACCTGCTAAACTGCAAATGAACAACTTACTGAAATGAAATGACATGGATAGTTATCGGCTTAATATGCTGACTGCATTTTTTTCGGTCTATAGTCCCTGGTTTCAGTGAACTTTGTGACAGACATAAAAGAACTATGTAAGCTAAAATTCCCGTTACTTCTGAATGATAAAGCTCGGCTAAGCCGGGAGGGATGCGCAGCGATTTCCTTTATCATCAGTGTTCTTCTTCAATTTCTTGACCGAGCGAGGTGGCGCAGTGATAACGTACTGGACTCGCATTCGGGAGGATGGTGGTTCAAATCCACCTCTGGCCATCCATATTTAGGTTTTCCGTGATTTCCCTGAATCAATCCATGCAAATGCCCGGATGGTTCCTTTCAAAGGACACTACCGCTTTCCTTCCCCATTCATACCAAAAACTCCGAGCGTTAGCTCGGTCTCTAATGTCCAAGCTGTCGATGGGACGTAAAACCCTAAGCTACCTTTCTTCCTTCCATTTTCTTGAAACAAACGTCCACCCCTTCGTGGAGTTATAGATAATGAATGATCTAGAAATCTAGTAACGTTTGTCAGTACTCCTCAAGCTGAATTTTATACTCTACAAAATTCAACAGTTGCCAAAATATTACCCTCCCTTTACTGTTAATAAATATGATGGTTGCTGATGACAATTATCATTAGAAATGATGACAGAGACAGAACACGAATGCATGTAATAAAATAGTGGGCATACAAGAACAGCAGCTGAAAAAAATAAAAAAAAAGCCAATATTATGTACTCAGGGCCACGAAGAGCTATGAATAAAGTGCCAAAGAATGATAAACTTTGCTTGTAAATGCAAGGTAACTATGACTTGCATAAACTTTTCTTATCATTTCGTTGTTGTTGTGGTCTTCAGTCCGGAGACTGGTTTGATGCAGCTCTCCACAATACCCTATCCTGAGCAAGCCTCTTCATCTCCACATAAGAACGGCAACCTACATCTGTCTGAATCTGTTTACTGTATCCGTCTCTTGGTCTTCCCCTGCGATTTTTTCCCCACACACTTCCCTCCAACGCTAAATTCACAATTCCTTGATGTCTAAGAATGTGTCCTACCAATCTATCCCTTCTTTTAGTCAAGGTATGCCAGAAATTTCTTTTCTCTCCAATTCTGTTCAATACCTACTCATTAGTTACGCAATCCACCCACCTAATCTTCAGCATTCTTCTGTAGCACCATATTTCAAAAGCCTCAATCCTCTTCCTGTCCGCACCGTTTATCGTCCATGTCTCACTCCCATACAAGGCAACACTCCATACAAATGCCTTCAGAAAGGACTTCCTTAGGTTTAAATCAATATTCGATGTTAACAAATTTCTCTTTTTCAAGAACGCTTTTCTACCCATTGCCATTCTGCATTTTATATCATCTGTACTGCGACCATCATTTGTTATTTTACTGCCCAAGTAACAAAACTCATCTACCTCCTTTATTGTTTCGTTACCTAATCTAATTCCTTCAGCATCACCTGATTTTCTTACACTGCACTCCATTACCCTAGTTTTGCTCTTGTTAATGTTCATCTTATATGCACCTTTCAGCACACTGTCCATTCCGTTCAATTGCTATTCCAGGTCCTTTGCTGTATCTGACAGAATTACTATGTCGTCGGCAAATCGCAATGTTTTTAATTCTTCACCCTGAACTTTAATTCCTTCTCCAAATTTCTCCTTGCTTTCCTTTATAGCTTGCTCAATGTACAAATTGAACAACAATGGAGAAAGGCTACAACCCTGTCTTACTCCCTCTCCAACCACTGCATCCCTTTCATGCCCTTCAATTCTGACAACCGCTGTCTGGTTTTTGTACAAGTTGTAAATAACCTTACGCTCCCTATATACTTGCATACATTTTTCCACTATCTTTAAACCAAAGTCCTGTTAAAAGCCTATAAGGTGTCACTGAGAAGAAAGGTGTTTCAGATCGTACTAACTGCACCACATTCATTATTTTATTTTAATTATAAAAGAGATGAGAGAAAACAAAAAAAAAAGATATTAATTACATACGTAAAATATATCCCTAATTTTTTATTAGTAGCTTTGAACGTCATGTACAGTTTTGCCACAGGGCACAAAATAAATTACGGGACGATAACAGATTTTTTTCACGCGTTCTGTTTAGTGACGAAGCGTCATTAACACACAGCGGTAACGTAAACCGGCATAATATGCACTATTGGGCACCAGAAAATCCACGATGGCTGCGACAAGTGGAACATCAGCGACCTTGGCGAGTTAATGTATGGTGCGGCATTATGGGAGGAAGGATAAGTCGCCCCTTTTTTATCGATGGTAATCTGAATGGTGCAATGAATGAGGATTTATTACGTAATGTTCTACCGATTTTACTACAAGATGGTTCACTGTATGACAGAATGGCGATGTACTTTCAACATGACGGATGTCCGGCACATGGCTCGCGTGCAGTTGAAACGGTCTTAAATGGAATATTTAATGACAAGTGAACTGGTCGTAGAAGCACCATACCATGGCCCGCACGTTCACCGGATCTTACATCCCCGGATTTCTTTCTGTGGGGAAAATTTAAGGATATTTATTGTCGTGATTCACCGACAACGCCTGAAAACATGCGCCAGCGCATTGTCAATACATGTGAGAACATTACTGACGGCGAACTACTCGCTGTTGAGAGGAATTTCGTTACGCGTACTGACGAATGCATTGAACTTTAAGGACATCATTTTGAGCGTCATGAGGTAATTACAGGTAATCACGCAGTAACACCATACGTTCTCATAATATACAATTTCATATATATATATATATATATATATATATATATATATATATATATCACATTGGAACAACCGAAATAAAATTCAAACGTATCTACGTTGTGCGTTTTAATTTTTAAAAACCTACTTGTTACCCACTGTTCGTCTGAAATTGTGAGCAGTATGTGAATATTACAGCGCCATCTATCACAAAGCGACGAAAATAAAACGAATATTTATTTAGGTACTAGACGAATCTGTAATAAAACATTGGGGTACCTGTTTTAAAAAATGCAGTTGATATCCGTTTGACCTGTGGCAGCGGCATCTAGCGGGCCAACCATAGCGCCATCTGTTTTCCTCCTTCAAGCTAGAAAGGTTTTGTTTTTTGTAGTATTTTCGTTCGATGCTTATTTCCTGAGATATTTGGCCCGGTCACTATAAATGGACCACCCTGTATTCGTCACTTTTGCCTGTTGATCAACAGAGATCTTCCGCTGCTCATATATGACGCACTAAACAGGGGCGGGCGCGCGCGCGCGCGCGCGCGCGCGCGCGCACACACGCACACAGATTAACTTAATTGATTTTAAGGAGACTCGGGAATTAAGTGTAACTGCATCGAGAGGTTTGCAGTGGAGGTGCAGCTTGTGCTGTTAGAGCGCTGCACGCTGCTTTGCTCTGCTTGAGGTGTGCGCTGGCCAGCAGAGGCCCTGTGCCTTTCCCCTGTCCTGCCTCTGCTGCGTCAAGTGTGCGCCGGGCCTGACAGGTGGAAACTAATGAAGAGGTGGAAGCACTTGAGTTACAGGAAGATATCAACTAGCCATACTTTTATTGCTGTTAGACTGTTTCTCTGTACGTAACATAACGCCGTGTCACTTGATTTAATGTCCACGAGATCATTACGATTTACGTACATAGAAGTTAGTGTTGTACAATAATTAACCTACTAGTTCCGAGACACGGTTCTTCAATACATACATATATTTATTTAGTACAAGTATGCTCAGTACCGAAGGAAATTTAAATTATAAAACTCAAACTAGTGAATCATCATATAGAAAGTAATTTTTCCACCTAAAATTGGCGTTTGTATGGCTCTGACGTATTTTCGCTCAGGCGGACAGACCTACGGCAATACTGTAATCTTTGCACTTAATAAAGTGCGCTCTGTTATGGTTTATAATTTTGATAACACAATCGCACTAAAATTTGTCTAGTTAACCGGTTTCAACAACAAACTGCTTATTTTCAGCACTATAATAAGAGCAGAAGGACAACGGCAATGTACGTTAGTCAGATACGGTGCAAAAGCGGATACAGGTATCCGTCTATATCAAAATGAGTACTAGTAGTAAGCGAGTCGAAGAAATTGTTGATATGGCAGGTTTTTAAGTTGCATAATCATAATTCGTAAAGAACAAAGCAAGACAAGGCAACTACATACGAAAACTTATTTAAATGATTCTAAAATTGCTTATAGGTTGCTTGAATAATTACATTTTCTTAGTAGATTATTTATTGATGTAAAGTTTATACAAAACAAACATTGTAGACAAAACACTTTCACTAGATCATATTTAATCCGCGTAACAATTATCACCGTATGTCACTGTACCTCGTATCTGCAGTAAGGTTCTAAACTGTTGAGTATTTATTGGATTGCAAGTTCATTCATTTCAATGTTCGTTCACTTCCACAACGCAGCATCTCAAAGGGGCTTTTTATTTCCCTCGATTAAGCCATGTGTTGTGCAAGGTTGTTCCAGTAGAGGGTATATGAGCAGGTGGTGGGTATTTTGTGTTATTGCATAGAAATGTTAACTTTTTACATATCGGTTTTGCAACAGTTGACGGCAACACAGACTACTAAGATACCTCTAAAAACAGTAGGGTAGATGGTTTGCTGGGGACAAGGTCTTTGTTTGTACACATGTCCCGCAGTAGCTTACTCTTCTATCTGGTGTGTCAGTTTGATCCCGGGGTTTTGTGTAAATGTTGGGAATTACTGATTAAGTCCTTTCTCTATATCAATCGACAGACTGCAGCTTGATGATCACTCTGTACATGGCATCACTGATCTGTCTTGCTCTCCCCCCACTATGACAGACATGATTTTTGACTGGAGTTCCTTTCATATATTACGACATGATTCGTAGTATTATTGACTACAGTGTCAACCTCCTTGGTATGAACAGATGCACCCCACACAGGTGAGGTATTATCTGCTGCCGATAACACGTCAAAAGTACTGTTTCTCAAGACCTAAGGACTTGCTTCCCCATTGGTGTTCTTATAAGGAGAGGACGCCTACTCTTCATCGCCGAATTCGTCCAAATTTATGGTACGTGTAGGGCGTGGTAAGACACGAAAGTTACCAAGTGGGAACTCCAGATGGCCAAGCGTTTAGGAAACAAAAGGAAGTCTGATACTGTCCCTGTGACGGCGTGTTTAGAAAGCTGTGTTTGACTCAGCGGTAAAAGATCGGATACGAATGCTCAACTCCACCCGTAGGCAATTTTTTTTCTGCTCCTTGGCAATGCCTACACCTACATACTGTTCCCGTAGGGATCGTGAGGACGAGATTAATTACAGCACGCACGGATGCATTTATACGATCATTCTTCCCGAGCTCAATAAGTGAATGGAATTGGAAAAAACCCAGACTAATAACTGGTACAGTGGGACGTACCCTCTGCATTGCACTTCACAGTTACTTGCCGAGTGCTGATGTAGATGTAGACTGACGTCACAATTAACTGCAACACCATACAGGTTATTTTATTAATAGAAAAAAAAGAAAGAAAGGGCATTGGATGAAATTTGAGACTACAAACATTTAAAAAGGGGCTGTAGTTAACGCTTACTTGGTGACGTCGTGTATGTAAAGCGATACTCCAATTCTCCATGTAATTGATCATTTACATGGACCGGGGTGATATTCATCGAAGAAACAAGAGAAGCAATAATTTTGACCGCATCTTGCGCACGTTATGTACGCCGCCCTTTTGCAGTTACATATTGTCTTAATATCTCCATAGAAAAACTAACTTGATTGATATTCTGAACACAGATTCTTTCATCGCACAGTCCAGCAGGTCAAATTAAACTCACGATTATTCGTGTTTGCACCTTGTAGACCATTCACAACCCCAAGTTGGCAAGATTATGTGCTTGTTTTAAATAATGACGTCCCAAGCTGATGTTGTGCACATATAAATACAGAATACAGTTGCGGTTAGTTGTTGAGTCAGTAATTTGCCGCCGGGCGGAATTGAACCCGCGAACCTTTCAATAAAAATCCGATATCTTACTGCTGAGCCAAACACCGCTTTTTAAACATACTCTCTCAGGGGCAGTTGGTAAGGTGCATATGATGAGAGATCCGTATCAAATTGACTTTTCTTTCCTAAACGGTTAGCCATCTGAAGTTCCCACTTTGTGCACTTTCATCTCTCACCACGCCCTACATGTACCATGAATTTGGATGAATTCGGCGATGACGAGTAGGGTCCTCTCCTTTGAAGTTTCTTGAGTACTGGTCCTTGCCATCACCTTAATTAAGACGTGATGACAATTTTTCTTTAAGAATAGCATACGGTGAAGATCGACACCCAGTTTCACAGGTGTTTGACTATGTTGAACACATTTGCCAAGCCATGTGACATTCAGTTTTCGTCGAGATTCTCCATTTCTAAGTGAAATGTACTAACCTGAATTTACAGTTTAGTTGACTGACCTAGTAGAGCTCCAGCGTATCCAATAACTCATCAAACGTCTCTTACGCAGCCCACGCTGAATCATCAAGCGAACACACGTGAAATGCCTGAAGTGTTTTGCACTGGTCTGGTGCGCATATCAAAACGCATAGGAAACAAGCACACTTCTCTACAATATAATCTGAAGATGAATACAGGGTGGTCGAACCCGGTTATACTGTGTAGTGTTGTCAATGACATTCTTTTAATCTTTAGTAGACCATCACATTGACGGTAGACAAAATGTAACGTTTCCAGGGATCTATTTTGCACTTAAATAATAAGCGCGCAATATTGATAGTGTTTCTTTTTATTGAGACCCCTTTCACACAGGAAAATTTATTCAGACAACCAACAGTAACGAAAATGAATTAATGGACAAATACATGGCATTTCGTATGTAATGGCTTTTAGTCAATGTATTGATAAGTCGGTGAGCATAAACATACCAGTAGCAGCGTTGCAAATGAACACGAGCAGTCACATACCTGCGGAAAAAAGAAAAAGAAAAGAGTACAATGTTTAAATTCGTACACAACAGGAATTAAGTAAATGTGAAGGTTGTTTTTGGCAAAGCAGCAATCTGGCGCTATGCGTTGCTCTGGCCGACACCAAGTAACTACCCCGACACCACACACATAGTGAAAATTTCATTTGAAAAGTTCTAACTCTTAGCCTTGCAAATAGGGGAGTACGAAAACATCTTGGCGAAAGAGATCGTAGCACGTGAAAAGCAAGATAAGTAGCCAACATAATGATTTAGATGAGGGGAAGACAAGGATGCGGGCAGCGAGCTGTGCAATGGCCGGAGCCTCAGTTGGATGCACGGTTCCTCCACCGCCACGTAGATGTCTGAACGGGAGGAAGGGCAGCAGGAGGAGGCGGAACTACCACCGTCTCGCATTTAAATAACTCAGTTGCACTGCATACCAATTCCTTTTATATTTCATAACAACGTAGAACAACGCAAATTTACAGTATTATGTAATTATTTCTGACCCGTTAAAGGCATTTTATCTGGCATAAACTGTCGGCATACGGACAGATGCAGAAAGTTGTCTCGTACTAGAAAAAGCCTTTCACGCATACATACAAGGGTGGAAATGTTTTCACTTGTGCGATCTCATTATGGATATGTGGGAACTCTTCCAGATGAAACTAAATTAGAACTACTGATCAGTTTTAATGTAGAAGAAATGTATCTTTAAAATGGGACTTTCACAGCATATCGTAGATCACTCCGTTGCATTCACAGCGAAGCTTTCAACTGAAGGGGCAAACAGTCTCAAAATCAGTTCTAAGATTGCCAGTATCCTCCAAATATTGATACCGCTGTCCTTGGAACTTCAAGGCCACACTGAAGTCTTAAAACATCGCGCATCCTTTTATGGAAACTAGGCTAGAGAAACTTTTTTTCCTTTCATAATTTGCCCCTTCCACAACACAATTATCTTTTCGAATATATCCCCATGAAATCAGAAGTTCATATTGCCATGTCTTACTGTGAGCAGTGTGCACTTTGCACTAAAAATGCAAGATCTGTAACGCATTCCGGTTATCATTTCCGTTCATGTCTACACTTTCCATTATAAATTCGACAAGTTCGGGTTTTAAATGAAAAACGTCGTTCCAGGCATGCCCCTTGACTTAGCCAACGTAAATAGATATGAAGTCCCTAAACTCTTCATTTCTGAATGCTTGTGACGATAGATCGCTTGACTGCATCTTTGTGTAACCATACACTAGACCTCTGCACTTCATTTACATTACGAACTAATAGAGGAAGGTAAATAACATTAACACCATGATTTTGCCGAGAAAGTCATGTCAATCGAAAAATGCAGCACTGCAATATTAAATGGAATATCAGTATATACGGAGTACTTAAGAGATGCACCTAGCAATAACAAGACAAACCGAACCTTGGTCTGGACACAGGGCTCGCAAACAGTGGTGGCACGTCGTGATTTAGATCTTTAGTTGGCTATAATGAATCGCTGTCAGTTCCTTTCAATTACCGCAGGCGGAGTTGTGTCCAGCTTCGTTTTAAATGAGTTAACTCCAAACTTTCTACAAAACTCGAACACGTGAAAGCAAAACGCACGGAACTGTACTTACGAAAAATCATCAACTGAGCCACGGCGGTGTGGCCGAGCGCATTGAGGCGCTAAGCTGCGATGCGCGAGGCCGTTCCCGTCGGGGGTTCGAATCCCCCTAGGGCATGGACGTTTGTGCTGTCTTTAGTATAAGGTAGTTCATAAGTAGTTTGTACGTTTTAGGAACTGATGACCCCGCAGTTAAGTCCCTTAAGCTTCACAAGCATTTGAACATTTTTCATGAACTGTCGTTTTCATCGTTTAATGCGTAGACATTCTTTTGCGTACGACTAAAAAAGAACTTTTGCCTTCATTATCAAGGCACCGTCAGTGG
The DNA here is from genome assembly GCA_026315105.1 of Locusta migratoria. Lineage (NCBI taxonomy): Eukaryota > Metazoa > Arthropoda > Insecta > Orthoptera > Acrididae > Locusta > Locusta migratoria. Next base: position 447,203,800 of record CM048755.1, on the reverse strand, counting down.
CCTGGAATATGTACTTATTTATGTTTTACACTATTTCGTTTTTACATTTGTTTAGGTTATAAACAGTTCTGACTTTTTTTCCTGTATTTGACTAGCGATATTTTAATTTTATTACCTAAAGTTTCGGTAAATGATGCTTTACACATGTAGAGCATCGTCTACAAAAACTGTAGGCATAATTGTTTATAATCCAAACTGGCACAAATTTAAAACGAAAAAGGGAAAATAAACATGTACACAATCCAGGCTACTGAAGATGCCTTGTAAATAAAGGTGAAATGCGTATGACAAGAAAAACCTCCCCTTTTTTGGTTGCATAGACGCACTAAGATGATAAATATCAGAACTTATAAAAAAGTGTGAGAAATCTTGCTAACGGAATAACGAGAAATGTAACACCGTGAACAAAGAATTGGGCAGAGATAATTTAGTACATTAAGGAGTATTTGTAGAACAGAGCCACCATTAAAACAGCTGCGAAAATAATACCGCAACGGCACCGAGTACAACTGAGACATTCTAACAATTTATTATTTACATGGTAACTAAAATTACGAATGTCAATAGTTTTTAAATATTAACTGATTTATCGCGTGCTTTTTCATACATCTGTCAGCAGGCACTGAGGAAGAGAGAGAGACGTAGCCGTTAGCCTGAATCTGGTTTGAGCCGCCCAGCACACACGTTTAGCGGGCAGCATCCGTCTCACTTGAAGGCGTTCAGCGGCGCGCTTCTCCGGCACAAATGAATTACAGTGTTGAAGCGAGCACGAAGCCTACACGTTTGAAGCAAAGAATAAATTTATTATCAGCCACTTTATGATACATCTACGAGACGTTGAAGACTGCCACGCCGCACTTTTAATTTTTTTCTTCTTTTCTTTACATTCCTCCCTTTCCGTGAAGCAGCATTAGTAGTCAAAATTAAGCGATGTGTTCAGAGTAATAGCGAGAAATTAAGATAACGTTCAGAAAATTACCGCTTTTCGTTTATCTGAACGCTCCGTATCTGTGTAATGAAGCAACTAATAAAGAAAGACACGAGAAAGGATGGAGGTAGCTATGCGCTCCTCATATTATTGGATGCAAAGGAACCCCCAATTTTCAGCACACCTTATTGTGGAACACCGTAACTAACATTTTACAGAGGAAGGATTAGTCACAACCAGACACCAACCTAGGCTATTAGCCGTACTGTACTCCTCGATCAGAAGAGGACGCTAACACTGCACGATACTGTATGTCTCAGTGAAGATCTATTACAGTCATTTAAGACTCATTTGCGATAATTTACGTTTATGAGTGGTATTTATACCGGGTTTCAATTCGACAACGTTTAAAAAATACGACAGACAGTAATACTACCACACCAGGACGACGTATAAATGATGTGATTATCAGTGTTCCTTCTTATAGTTCGGATCATCATGGGATGGTACAAGTGGAGTACATACGTATATAAGAAGCAATGATGATTGGGCGATCATAGCCGGTATCCGAATTAAGAATATTTAACTGCAGTTGCGACGGATGATAATTTTCTAATTTAAGCATTACACAATGGGTCTAGAAAGCTATACATACAAAAAGGGGGGGAAAACCGCTGGTAAAACTAAAGAGACTGTGTTCAAAAACTGTCGTGTGATGACTATTGTTTTAGAAATGTATCTGAAATGGGGTCCGTTTGCATTAATGAATAACTGGAATTTGCTGCTGCAATTGCTTAACATCATTCAAACAGGTTTTTCAAGAATAATGGCTACAGGTCAGCTAAGTCGTCAACCAGCTGTTCTATCAGTGTGTGTGACAATTATAAGCACGCACATTTCACTTATACATTAATAGACGGACGTGTTCAGCAACCTCTCTACTACGATGTTCATCACACCGTCCCCATCGCCATGATAAGAACCGTAATAGACACATAGCAGGGATGCTGATTACTGTGACGTTTTTGCAATCTCTTGAAATCCCTACAATCTTGTATACCTAGTATTTTTCGGTGCATTACATACTTAAAGCATTTACAATTATGAAGATACGTTCCCTGCAGTTCGTCCAAACTGACGATTCTCTTTTTAAAATTCTCAAAAAGTTATTCGATAACTATAGTTGACGCTCGTGACATGACGGTAGATACCAAAAAGGTCCACACCACACAATTTTCGAATTTTCTTACAAAAACCTTAATTACAATCTGATGCTATATTCATCAAAACAGATCGCAGTAAGAGACTACGTTGACAAGTATTTTGCTTTACTGAACATAGAGGTTTTAAGTGCAATATGAACAACGCTATCAACTGATTTCTCGCTTTCGTCTTTTCAAATATGGTAGGCGTCGACTGCATGAAGGGCCCAATGAAGCATTCAATTAACAATGTGTGCACGATGTAGCTTACGGCAGATGTGGTCTATCTTGGATATAAGGTGTCTCAAAAACTGTTTCTTTTATATGACTGTAATGCTGTGCATGGATTGTAGGATACGTTTGCTGTGTTGTGTTGTTCGTAAAAAGGGAATTCCTTTCTAAAAGCAGCAAGATTCTGCCCTGCTTAACGTCTGCATACGACGAACAAATATGTTCAAATTCTTATATGTTAACCGACTATTTGTGAGCCAACGCACGAAATTAAGTCAGTAATCTCGAAAACGGAGGCAGTGCAAGAATGTCGGTATTACATGCAATGGGACTCACCGCTTACCTTCATTAATGATTTAGTAAATCTCTGTGCTTTAATACTGCTAGGGGCGAGGCACTCTATATTCCGGTCATATAAACACAAAACTGATATAAAAGTGTGTATAATATCTCAAAATATGAAGTTCACTAATTTATTTATGACTTATCAGGTGTTGTACGCTTTAGACTCGGCTTTTTTATACACTTTTGTGAGCTAGCGCAACTCTTGCGATGTTAACAAGTGCTTCTGGTACGTGGATTACCTCCGGCATGCACCTGTGGACGTGAAGAGGTGTGGTGTGGAGAGCGCCCAGCGGAGCGCGCGTCGCGCAGGATGAGGTAAAGAGACAGCGGAGCGAAAAACTAGCGCCTGCCGCCACTTAATACCGCAGTAATCAGCGGCCGCCCAATAGCCGAGCACCGACACGCACTGATTAATAAGCGCGGAACAGCGTGCAAATTAAATCTGATGGCCCATGCGCCAGATTAAAAGCTGCGCCCACAACCTCCCCGGCTATACCTGCCAGCTGCCCTGCAATTTTTCAGCATAATACCTTTTAAGTTCATGGGACGGAAAAGAACTATGCCCAATACTTTTCCAATGTGTGTGTGTGTGTGTGTGTGTGTGTGTGTGTGTGTGTGTACGTTTTTCGTATCGCGCGCGTTATAGCAGTGTTTCAGTTGTATTCCGGACAATTTAGTTCCTTCCACACTAATGCCACAATAATGAAACAGCTGAAGTGTTAAAATGGAAGGATTCCAAGGCAGGAGGGAGAAGAAGACAGGAGTAAAGTGGTCTGAGGAGAGAAAAAGGATGCATAGTGAAAAGATGAAAGAATAATGGAGGAAAAAGAAAGAACAACAAAGGAGGAAACATTGAAATTGGTGCGTGGTCCTTAGATGGCCGTAACGAAGAAAGAAAGAAAAACAGTTGAAGTATATATAAATAAAAAATCGCAGAACACACTGTAAACAGCATCAGGTAATTTCTTAGTTCGTCTCGACTGTTTCCAGGTTACTGTTTTCGATATTTTGGACCAAATGTATATTCGTAAAAAATTGTGTCACCTTTTCTTAGAAGACAGTTTTTGTAAACGCAATCGCACCGTATTCGCTACATTAATTTAGAAATCTAGTAAAAAAAAAAACCTAGTCTCAATGATGGATAATGACCTAGCGATGTAACGGAAGACGCTACACCATGAATTATCCTCCGAAGCTAGGTTATGGAACTGGCTTTATGCGCTCGAGTGCGATTTCTTCTGTAGTTTTTGCGGAGTCTCTGTTACTCCTTTTTTCAGATTTTAATACGGTAACTGATTTGATGGCATATCGATGCAACATTTACGTGTTAATGTTACGCGCGTGGTTTACGCCTTCCAGCGCATCACCCGAGAGCGACACTTCTTCCTGTCGTTTCCAAGTATGCAAACGCTGTTGACCGTGTACAAATGGATACGTGTGCTTTGTCGAGTCGTAACCATGACGTCAAAACCCTGTGGCTTTCTGCTGTCACTTTTTTGTGATCCTTCGCGATTCTCTACATTTTAATTTCCATTATCTACAGTTGTCTTCTGAAAGAGAGCGCTGTCGCAATTTTACATTCGCATTAACTCATATCTTACAGTAAACAGTGGCTGTATCAGCCGTGCAAAGAGCATCAAAATCGACTACTACGTCGATATTTTTACAGAAAATAAGAAACACTGTTAATTAAGATTGCTACAATAATCTTAAGAATTTTGAAAATAACACTTTCCATTAAGTGGTTGACTAATTTAGGATAGTATTGGAATGGTGTATTATACACGTACCTACATCCCCGCGGTATTCCTATGTGCCTTACGAAACGTGCTCATTGAAGTATCTTCTCACTTCCATAATTCGGCATAGGCTCTGTCAGTCTTATTTTCGTCGATCTCATGTCAGATACACTTGAATGCTCGCACTACCAAACCACACACACACACACACACACACACACACACACACAAGCGCGCGCAGGACTCTAACCTCCGGCTGGAGCGGCTGCGCGCTCCGTAACATGACGACCCAGACCGCACGGCCATTCCTGCACGGCTATTCGTAATCAAACGTAAGTTAAACATACATAGTATGCCCCAAATAGACACAGATAAGGAGCGAGGAATGTCTTCTGACTATGGCATATTCTTGCCCAAGTACGAGCTAATTTTGTATTATACACAATCATACATATAGCACTGTATTTAGAGGGTAAATCGGTTACAAATTTACTTAACATGAACACACTACACAAAAAATTTGTTGGCCGTTCCCCGTCGAGGGTTCGAATCCCCCCTCGGGCATGGATATTTGTGGCGTCCTTGGTTCATAAGTAGTTTGTAAGTTTAGGGACTGATGACCCCGCAGTTAAGTCCCATAAGCTATACAAACATTTGAACATTTTGTTACGCGATGAAAACATCGAAGGGTTTCTACAGGTGCGCAATATCAGGTTGAAACCGCACATTGGTGATTACATTCTTGGATGGTTTACTGGATCAATCGAGATGCGATATGGTGCAGGAGTACTTATCAATTAGAAATTAAGCCTTACGCTGTATATTATGCCACTTTATTATTCAAACGGTTTCCTTTTGTTACAAATATCGTAAGGGAATAAAAGCACATATTTGTCATTTACTGCATGCCTTTAGGCCTGTGAACACGCTTGTCGTCGTCTTGAAAGATGGGAATTATACTCTTTAGGAGGACGAGCAACAGTTTACATCCGAGAATTCTAACATCATGACGCTGGTTGTTGTATACGGCGAAGTGGAAGAGTGTGCGAGTAAAGTTGAGGAAAAAACCTTTAAACCAGCATACGCTATCTCTGGCCCCAATTAAACCCTTCAAACTGTGCGGATTAAGCGCTGCATTGGGCTGCCTGTATACTCCACGGCTTGCCTCACCTGAAGAACGACTATATCGCCACAAAGGGCGCCTACAGCTAGCTTGTGTGTGTCGTTTGATCCATGTGGAAATAACATAACCGATGGACTGGACTTACACGGAGTTACAGGTTCTCTCGCAATGTCCGTTCAATAAGAGGAGATTATGTAAATGCATTCACTGCCAGCATCAACCGATGATTAAAATGTGATACCCGTCTCCGGCCCCCATCAGTTAGGATCTGTTACGGTCACTGTTCTCACAATGCGTCAGATGACTGCGAGTAGCACCCCACTCCTTTTAAATGCTTTTGACAGTGCACGTTCAAAAGCCAACAAATCTGGCAAGGGGGACGTTGGTATTCCTTTATTGGTTATATTATTGCATGCTATTGGTGGAAAGCGGCAATGTTGGTTTGTGTTTTAAAGGCTTGTTTTTCATATGATTGGAGGTTGCATTCTTCGTTATTATTGGTCAAAATGGACGTTTCCTATTGGATTTTGCATTACAAGTTGCTACTGGCGGAATGGACCTGGTATATAAACCCCAAGCCATCGTATATTCAGCAGTCACAGACCCTGATGAAGACCGCCTGCAACAGTGGCCGAAACGTCGGTATAGTTTATAAAATGACGACGCGGTCTCATACCCAGAAGAATTTTATTGATAGTGACAACCGCAGAAGCCTACGTTTGCATTAAATCTGGCAACTTGATTCAGGGGTAGGTGAACGTATAAACACGAGAAGCACTTTCTGGAATTGTGACGTCATACCACCCTGTCGCGACTATTCCATACCTAACACTTCAGTGAATGAGTGACGTCTCAGGTGGCGGTCAACAAACTGCCTGTACCCACTGTGCTTCACGGAGCGAGGTCGCGCAGAGCACTCATTTGAGGCCGGTTTCCACTAGAGAGCGCCAGCGGCAAGCGTTTCTCGCGTTGCCGCGGAGCCTCGCGGAAGCGGCCGACACTGGTGGTAGCCACGAGGCTGAGGTGTGGATGAAGCGCACTTACATCCCATCTCCGACACAGGTTTATATAGAAATCCGTACATTTATGTTAATGACTGTTCCAAGTACGGCAGTACATAGCAGTAACGATACCATCAAGCGATTCGAAAGGACAAAGTAGGATCAAGACACACATTCATATATTTCATTACTACTGGTTTCTTCTTGTTATAAGAGAAATTAGATGACACGAAGGTATTGCTGTAGAGTATAACCGTGAACGTAAGTGAATCGTGACCGACAGACAGATCAGTCAAGAAGAGCTTGGGAGCTTTCAAAATATTATCCTTATTCTGAAGATAACATTGGTAGATCGGACAACTAATTAACAGCTACTGGATCGGACTTTATTATTACACAACATGATTAAAAGAGAATGGTGGATAGGAAATATTGTAAGACATCTTGCAATAGTCAAACTGGTAAGGGAGGAAAGAGTGGGATTAAAGATTGTAGACGAAGGCCATCAACTGACGATAGTAACAGATTGAAATAGATCTGTCAGATCAACCTGGTGAGGATTCCATAAAGCGCAGCAGTACTCCAAGATACTTAGAAAAAGTTTAGAGTAACCAGTTTCTTCAGTAGAACTGTTGCTTGGTTGCACCGGATATACCAACGTGGAGAAATCCAAGCCAATCTTCGTTCCGAATCTGACAAACATTGATGCAACCATTATAAATAGAAAGCTTCGTTGTCAACGGAATTATTTGAAAATTTATTTACAAAGCTATTAGGCGTACACTTCTGTGAAATAACAGCAAAAACTTTACGATTAAATATCCTCAGCACACACAGAATATCGTCATCCTTAATGTGGACTATTCCACTGTAGTCTAGCTACTTTATATCAATTCGAATAACATATCGAGTATGTGTTATATGAGTAAATACGTGACATTTGATGAGCGCTATCCTTCGCAAAAAAGAAAAAGAGAAGAGACTCTTTTGATATCCTGAACCTTTTATGAAGCGTGCGACTGTTGTGACGACAAGACTCCCGATGCACACTCAGAAAAGGGCTCTACCCGTCCGTGGGATATAAATACAAATATCTAGAAAATGGAAAGAGGTATCAATCTCTTCTCAACTTTACATACAATTTCTACATGTTGTCTACGTTTCATTCGCAATAATGTATGGTGTAAACTAAACCATACGCTAAGTTTTGGCAGTGAGTTTTTATGTCTGCCAACTCTGAAAGGCCATGGCATCTTTTACGTCCATTATAAGCTGTACAATAACTGCGGCGAATACATGCAGTCGTTTGTCCAGCAAATGTATCAACCTCTAAGATAAGAAATAATCGATGCTTTCACCGAATAGTTTTCCTAAAATAGTGTGATAAGTATTTCAGCTAGGGCGCAGCGTTCCCTACAGTTCTTCGCCGAGAATGCGCTCAGCGCTAGTTGCTGTGGACACGAGCTAAGTATTTCTCGTGGACCCCTGTGGACACTACTAAATGTCGCACTAAGCAACTTCTGCAACTGAATGAAGAACTGCAGCGGCAGCATCACAAACCGCGCCGTTGAAGCTGCCGCACCGCGCGTCTTGACGGCAACCCTGCCGTTAGCAGTCAACACCCCGGGCTTGCCGCTTGGCGTCGCACGCTGCGCGTCCATGGCAACCGTTCCACGCGGCAGCCCTCTAGTGTTATCTAGCCCGCAAGAGGAACAACCCTCCTGTGGCCATCTAGATTTAGGTTTTCCGTGATATTTTCTTAATCACTCCAGGCAAACGCCGGGGTGGTTCCTTTCAAAGGGCACAGCCGATTTCCTTCCGCATCCCTAAAATGTTCAAATGTTTGTAAATCTATCGGACCAAACTGCGTGGTCATCAGTCCGTAGCTTACAAACTACTTAAACTAAGTTAAACTAACCTAAGGACAACACACACACACACACACACACACACACACACACACACACACACACACACACGCCCCCCAGGGAGGACTCTCCGACGGCGAGCAACCGCGCGCTCCGCAGCGAGGCGCCTTAGACCGCTCGGCTACTCCACCGCGGCTCCGCATCCCTGTCAACAACTATCGGAACTTGTGCTACGTCTCTAATGACCACGATGTCGGGCCAGTCAAACCCTAATTTTCTTTCTGTTTACTCCGTATCGTAGACAGCTGTCCGAAGTGAGACGTGTACTGTTTTCAGAAGGCGAAAAATATTTTGCCCTAACAGTTTTCTGTCCAATTCCGTAGTGGATATTTCGATCCGCCTGGACTGCCGCGCGGTTTGAAGCGCAGCTACCCGGGGTGAGGAGGCGTGCAGGCCCGGCGGATTAACAACGTGAGGCAGTGTGCTGGTCAGCCTCCATGTAGTTTTTGGCTGGTTTTCCACATCCCTCTAGGTGGACACAGAGCTGGTTATCAAGTCCTGCCTCAGTCACAGGAGTGGAAAAGTGTCTGAAATAACGTTCGCACAGTTCACATGAGTAACACTGCTAAGGAGTAATGAGGTGGCAGCTGTAAGGGCATCCGGTCACCCCTTAAAAGTGAGCAAGCGGAACAAAGCCGACAAGGGGAGGAGGAGGAGGAGAACAAGGAGGAGAAGAGGAAGGTCAATTTTTCGTCGAGAAGTTTGTCGCTCAAGACGGAGATGCACTAAGTGCCCATCTCTTAAAAACCTTCGTGGAGACAAAGAAATCAGAACGGGGTATATTGCGGTATCTGTCGGAAAGAATGAAGATGAAAACGCTCGAGTTGAAAGGCGCTGTGCGTGTTCGCCAAGTACCTTTCCTCATACGCTGGATGGGTCAAGAAAGCTGCCATGCACGAGAGAGAAGACCAACAGGCAACGACTCTTACCAATTCGTAGATAGAATGCCAAGTAGTAACGTAACTCAGGAGCAAATTTTCATTTCACTAGCGAGTAAAGATACAGAAAAGCGGCCTTTAATTTGGTTATTATTCTGTTTTTATTTTACAGTAGACTTGCAATTTGTTTCTTACGGCTTTTTTCTTCTTTTTTGCCGGTCTGCGCCGACTAGAAAGCGAGAAGCATCTATAGACGCAGGTGGTCGAAAAGTTTCCTGATGGATTATTGGAGAAATTTCTGTACCCTTGAGAAAATTGCACAAAGTATTTTTCGAACTAACGAGGCAGATGCCACCGAAAATGTCGCTTTGATATTAGACAATACATAATGCAGAGAAAGGCCACACAGTGCGTGTAGATGACAATACAGTAGTCTGAGGGGATAGCAGTGATGGGTCGAGCCCCCTCTGTGGATGTGACGGAGCTGCCGTAACGATATAGCAGCAGCAATAGCCGCCACCGCCAAACGACGAATACGCGGGCCAATACTTAAAATACGCCCAAAATATCTACACTCTAATTTTGGCGTAAGGAGGTCTAATGGGCGAGCAATCAATTTAAACGCGGCGAGAGCAGGAGTGATGGATGTGAGGCGGTAAAAACGTGTGAGAATTGGGTTAGGTTGTGGACATAATGAAGTAAAGCGCGGCAGGGCAGAGCGCCGGGCGGCGGGCGGCGGCGGGACGGGTCGATACGGCGCGCCGCTCTCCGCGGCTCCCGGCGCTGCCGCCGCCGCCGCTGCCCCGCCGTCAAAAACCGATCGCCGCGCTCATTACTGCTAAACCAATAGCCGCTTTCTGTTACACTTTACTCACACTCATTCTCACTAGCCTTCAAGTCTTTTAAGTCAGCCTCTCCATTTCTGCCGCTTCATTTGTAACTAGACAGCGAGAGTGGCACCACATTAAACCAGTGTCCTCCAAATTAAGGTTCATTGTAACAACTTATTTATCACCATCCTTTTGCAGGTGTTAGGTCATTGCCATTTACTGACATCCCAGTGACTCGGTTTAAAGGGGGACGTGGAGCGCATTACACGAACAAATAGTTATCAGATATTAAGGCAGCGGTAAGTAACACAAAAGCCAGATCCCAATGGGAATCCAACTCCAGAACTTCCGACTTCAAGTCGGCCACTTACCCACATCCTTGACACAAATGATTCCAGTGACAATATATTACACCGTACATCTCAAGTAATGCATTCTTACATTATAGCGGTATGGTGAAAACGGAAGACGTGAAAACAAACGGAAGACGTAAAAACAAACGGAAGACGTAAAAACAAACGGAAGACGTGAAAACAAACGGAAGACGTGAAAACAAACGGAAGACGTGAAAACAAACGGAAGACGTGAAAACAAACGGAAGACGTGAAAACAAATGGAAGACGTGAAAACAAACGGAAGACGTGAAAACAAACGGAAGACGTGAAAACAAACGGAAGACGTGAAAACAAACGGAAGACGTGAAAACAAACGGAAGACGTGAAAACAAACGGAAGACGTGAAAACAAACGGAAGACGTGAAAACAAACGGAAGACGTGAAAACGGAAGATACGTAGGTCAGAACTAAGTACCAAACTTACAAACGGAAAATAAAAAAAAGTAGCACAGGCGTGTTTTACGACCCACTTTAGATTTCTAGTTTGCAAACATTTTCGACCAAAATAGTAATCTAAATAACAAAATTATTAAGTATGTCTGACCGCTTTTAGTAAATAACTAAGTAATGGCTGGTTCCGAACCACCGACCTTCAGCGTCATAGTCCAACGCCTTCCCCACTACGCTACGGCTATTAATCAAATCATGAGTGCTTTAATCTCATACTATTCATGTCCGTTATTAACTGATGCTAATATGGCATTTGTACACATTAGATTATCATTTATCGTACGAAGAACGATGTGTTTTTGTTAATTCTTCAGCGCGCCATTGCTTTGAAATGACAAAGTGTAAGTTACAACAAGTAAACCATCAAATACGCAACTCAAGATGGTGTATGCCAGAGAGGAATGTCACGTGACATCTCCGAACCGCTGGTTTTCGTTAATTCAATGGAGGGTGTCAAATCCCCGTTATTTTTGCAAATATCTCTCAAACGATACGAGATATGAAAAAAATATAAGGGAGCTAAGTTGTAGAGAATTTTCTCCTCTACCAATTAGGTTATTCAATTTTTGTGTCAGATGAACGGTTCAAATGCAATTACAATTATATTACAAACGGCTTTTTATTTTTGGTATTACTACCGTATTTTTGTCCGAAAAATTTGAAAAAGGGAGGTTCTGGTCTCTGGCAGCCTACAATCATGTCTGTAAAAATTGGTGCTGATCGGTTGAACGGTTCGTCTTAAAAAACAGGGAACACGATACGGACAGACAGACGGACGGACGGACGGACATCCCAAAATCGCTGTTATTTTTGCAAATATCTTTGAAACGCTAAGAGATATGAAAAAAGTACAAGAGAGCAAAGTTGTAGATAATTTTCTCCTCTACAAATTCAGTTATTCAATTTTCGTGTCAGATGAATAGTTAAACCGTTATTTTCATTTAAATTTCGAGCTGTCAAAAGACTATCGCGAAGGCCCACTTTTAGTGTTACTACCGTAACCTAAAGTGAGCCAAAAAAACCCGTAAACAATTCCGATTGCTAGAAACTATAAATACCTAATATATATGTAGCTGAACGACAAATACTCCACAATTAAGTTAGCAGCGTACAAACGACGTCTTTTACTAACCTATATGCGGGATATTAACTTCTATAGGTTCTCTGCCCCTCCGAACGGAGCACCAAGTTGGCCACCTACTCAGAGTCTCGACCGATAACACAAAAGAGCACTGGGAACGGGCACAGAGTTCCAACTTTTTGTTTTAACTTAGTGACTACACATTACAAGATGAGGTTTTTGATGTTTTATTAATACAATGACAAGCCAACAATAATGTTGGCGAATAAGTGTTTTAAAAAGTTTTTATTTGTGGTAATCTGAGGAATGAAAAGATATGAATTTCTCAGTCTTGTTATATCACAGCATTTTGATTATGATTTTGCATGTCTACTTGCAGGTACGAAGATGGCAGTTAAATTACCGAAACCTGTAATCTGAATAAAAGATTAACAGCTATCTTGGCTGTTATCCTTAATACATTGACAAAGGATCGCCACCGCCGCCCGCCCCCTCCTAACTGTTAGTAAATACACTGCTCAAAACGATGAGGGGATCAGGTGAGATACAAAATATACATATATTATCGTATTATAGTAATCTGTATGTAATACAGTTCGATATTTTGTTGTCTCTGCTCTTTACTCGAGGTTTACATGGCGTTTACTTAGAGCGAGCCACCACGAGGCTACCATAATAATGAAGTCTCTCGTTGCCCTCTAATAAGGTGTGATAACCTCGGACGGCTAAAACAGTTGCACACGTGACTGGCATAAACAGTATGAGGTTATCAATCAGCTCTTGAGGGATATTTGGCAATTCATCCATGGGTGCAAATCCACCTCTGCAATAGTTGTGGGAGGTTCTGGTATGGTTGCAATGCATTTGCCAATTGCATCCCAGACATAACCGGTTTTACGTCCGGTGAACAAGCTGGCCACTCCAGTAGTTCAATTCCTTCAGCTTCAAGTATGATCTCCAGTAGTGCAGCTCCGTGGGGATTAGCGTTATAGTCCACCAGAAGAAAGCCATCTCCTATGGCACCAGCGTAGTCCACAAAAAAGAAAGCCTAAGGATCTCTTTTTGTACCTCTGTGCACGCATAGCTCCATTCTGGGCGACATAGAGGTCCGTACGGCCGCCAATACTGACTACTACTCACACCATTCGTCCACAAGCACGAAATGGTGATGTTTTCAGCACAGAACTAGGATTGTTTCGAGTTCCAAATCCTTTGCAGTTTAGAGAACGACGATTGTCCGGCTGAACACAAAATCTTGATTCATCTGTGAGCAGAATCTGGCACCATTCGTTACGACTCCAATCCTGATGTTCCTCCGCCCAATTTCTGTGGGGTAATGATGTCGTGGGTTTAATGGGACACTTGCCATAGGCCATCCGTGCGTAGAGGCCACATTCCCGAAGGCGATTCCGGACTGTTTGTGTTGATATTGCGCGTCCTGTTGCTGCCTGGAGGATGTGTTGAATTCCGCCCCGTCTCGACGGGCGGTTAGACGGAGATAATGGTCTTCTTGTACTGTTCTTACCTGTGGACAACCTTGGCCTTGCCTTCTTTTAACGGTTCTTGTTGTCTGAAATGTGGTGCAGGTCCTGGAAATTACACATTGGGACATTCCATAAGTTGTAGCCACCTCCCTCTGTGTCACTCCCGCTCCCAACCTTCCTATGGCTATCCAATGCCGTAACTTCGGGTAAGTCACGATGGTATTGCATTGCACTAGCTGCTCGCTACATTGTTGAACCCAACTGCTTCTGTAATTCATCTGGTAAAGAAGTCAACGCCATGCCCCTCTGCAACAATTTTATGTTATTACCATTATCTCGGTTGCGGTAACGCTGTTTTCCCCACTCCGTAGAACCGACAGAAAGACGTCGAACCATTTTAGTTCATTCTGCAGATAAAAATACATCAGAACCTAGATATCTGAACTGATCCCCTATTTGTTTTGAGCAGTGTATTTTAGGCTTACAAGGCCATCTTCAAACGTTGAACTTTCAAGATGGCCTAAAGAGTCGATAACAGGTTAACTAAACAAAAACTTTTTGAGCATACACAAAAGTGTGGTGCTAATTCAATATGATGATTATCTACCAAAGCCTTTTAGGAAGAATCGGTGAAAATGACCTCGTTCGCATTTGCTTTACGTTTGTTTAGATTACAGCTGTATCTGAATACCCAATAAAATTTAGACAAATGTTATGTCTTTTGTACTGAAATTCATCGGTATTACCACCAACAAAAATAAATAGTATTCTTCCTGAAACACCCTGTATAATCCGCAGCCTACACCACATTTCGATGAGAACATTCTTCCTCAATTTGCGATAACCATTCACCCTAATATTCGCCGCAGACACAGCTACGCAATATTAGGCAAGATTTTATTAGCTGTGAAAAGTGAAACATGTGTCCTTAGCGCTGTCTTGCTATAAATGCTTAGTGTCGATATATCGCATTTGGGCGCGGATTCGCGTCCCGTCTTTAGTTTTAGTGACAGTATGGCGTAGACGGGAGTCCTTAAATTTGCGAGTTGGATGGAATATAGTCTTGGTTTTGTAACTGTCCAGTGTTCTCTAATGTTGGCAGCAGTAAGTCGGCGTTACCACCCCCTCTACCCCCTTATTCCTTTAGATGGTAGACAACGCTTTACTTTATTCAAATGTTTGTAAAGCTTATGGGACTTAACTACAGGGTCATCAGTCCCTAAACTTACAAACTACTTATGAACTAGCTAACACTAAGGACGGCACAAATATCCATGCCCGAGGGGGGATTCGAACCCCCGACCGTAGTGGCCGTGCAGACCGTGACTGGAGCGCCTCAGTCCCCTCGGCCACCGCGGCCGGCTTTACGTTATTCCGTAATTTCTCCTAGCGTATGGCATGTAGCCAGGTATGAATGACGGCGTCGGCCGATATTTCGGTAGGAGTACACCCTGCCATTCTGAAGGCAATACTGCAGCAAGGGAGCAACGTGCAACGACGTTTATAACCTCGGTGCGCAATGATAAAGGCAACACGCACCGAGCGAGCAAGCAAGCACAGAGCGCGCCATCACACGTCCGAACATGAAAACCAACAGCAATATCGATAATAAACATCAGTTTTCAGCGGATGAGGTTTTTGGACAAGTGAGAGCGCAATTCCATGCGAAATTCAAACATAAAACTTCCAACCCAGTTCAGCAGGTTATCCGGTAGTTTTATTTCGCCTGATGGAATACAACACAACGGAAATTCTGGCATGTACTTCCAGCTACTGGGATTGTGTTATCAAGGGAGCGATTGAAATAAAACTAGCGGATAACCTGCTAAACAGGGATGAAGGTTTTGTCTCAAATCCGAATAGAATCCTGTTCTGTCTTGAGAATGGGAGGGTGTACTCCTGCCGAAATATCGGCCAATGCCGACTTTCACACTGGCTGCGTAACAGCAAGTTTCTTGAAAACGCTTTACTTGCTTCTCCAAGTAGTAGCTATCGCGGATGTTTCGTTCACGTTCTATGGTTCGACAGTCAGGCTCTTTCTGGTGCAGAGAACTGAGCTCTGTATTACGAAGGCATGTTGTAAAAGAATGCCGCCAAATTTTGTACGTGAAAACTAAGCTTTTTGACTAAAACAAATTTATTTTTATGACCTAGTAATTCTATGAACGAAATAATTTCTCAAAACTATAGGCCAATGAGTTTATACCCTAACTGTAGAATACTTGTCGGAGAGGCGACGGTGTTACTTAAATTCCGGAAATATGAATCTGATAGGTCCAAGTCGGAACAGTAAGGGCGATTCATAGCACTCGTGTAGATGTCAACACGAGACAGTTTGGGCGGTCGTAACTTAATAGCAACAAACCGTTTCTAATACCAGGGCAGACTTACTTTACGCAGCGTCATGTTACAAGCTGAAGTTCAGTATCTACGCACTGTACCGGCAGAGCGCTGCAACTTGCGTCACCAAAGCGTGACATTCTACCGAGTAATATCCAATATCTTAAACGGTATTAGGAACACAGTTTTAAAGAAATATACATGAGGCCTTACATTTAGTGCGTCCTCGAACACTGGAACTCGCGGCATTTATGCACAGACTCTGGACTTCTTTGGCGATATGTCCAAGAAAGTACAAATAGTTCATTTGACGTACATACTGAATTATGTTCGTATGAATGCTATCGAGGTGTCTGCTACACTTTAGAACATCACCGACCGTCCTTCATACCCACCAGCACGAAAATGAAACGCTGTAGCATACCATCACCACTGACAGATATCATCCCAGGGACACATACTTAACCATGGAAGTTATAACCATTACGTAAATATTTGGTGGAGGGGACAATTCCCATCTTATTTCATCCATTTTCTCCTTTTTATTACACTGCGCAACAAAATTAAATTCTCTCTTCTTCGAAACCCCTAATTACCGTCTGTTTCGGCGCGGAAGTTTTAAATTTCGCTCAGAGCTGCCTACAGCCTTCCCTCTGCAATGCGAAAACGTTGCGTCCAGCGACTTCACCCTTAAGCGCTTAAAATAGCAAGGTATCAACGCTTGGAAGCTGAGCTCACAATTTCACTTGAGGTTTTCCTTTTCTGACGCAGGCAGCCATCGATTCCTCGCAGCCGGTATGACAGACATCTCTTTCGACATCTGTGTTTCCCCCTCAGCCGCCGGTAGGAGTTGCAATCATACCACATGGAAATACGAAAATTGTAACGGGAACGGTTTCGAACCTGATACTGCCTGCTTACTAGGCAGTTTTGCTAAGCCTCTGCGCCAACCCAGGCAAACGGCCTTAACACACTTGCACAGAATAACTATATGTCTTCCTATTTCGACCATTATACAGCACGGCTGACAGCAGGCCCTGTATTTCCGCCAGGAGTCTGGTCCCCATGTGTCTCCGCACTGAAAGAAGGGTCACACTTCGACTAGATGGATTACAATTAAGAACTGAGGCGTCCAAAAGAACAGACGTCACTATGTGACGCTGCAGCTATGGATGTCGCATAGAGCCAGCAGACTGTAGTTCAGTTGCAACGCACTGTTTAGTTCAGCGGGACCGGAACGCTTTCCTGTCACACTGGGGCCAAGGAGTTAATGACAGGTTGCCTGGGGGGGGGGGAGGGGGAAATCTCTCCCACTTCTGTAATCACACCCACAGGAGAAGCAGAAAAAGAAAGGGTTGAAATAGCATGAACATCCCTTGCTGCTTCTGATCACATAATAATTTTGAACCGTCTCTACTGCTTCCACCCTGTAAATCAGAGCAGAAATTGATGTCACACTATACTCCTAAGGGGTCATACCAAGTTCAATGAGACTGCAACCCCACGATGACCTTAGATAAGGGTTAATTTGTTCGGTGGCTATCTGCAGTCTGTAGTCAAGAACATCTTTCTGCTGCTCAATGCACTGGTAACTCATTTTTGGTCGCGAAATGTTTGTCATCAACGCCCAAAGGGAAGGGGTGGTTCTACTGACGCTCTACATGACTCACTGAGACCTTTACGAGTAGCTTCGGAGCGGCGGTGTATCCGAAATGATTTCCTTGAACATCTCAATTCTGTGGTTAACTGTAGGCGTCGCAGTTTTGAAATCCCTCGCAGAAGCGTCAAAAGAAGAGGTCAGATGTTAGATGTTTTCGTTGGAATTTTGCAGGGACGTAACTACCAGGTTATCAGTGCCAAGGGGACGTGATGACCTCCCCATTGAGTAGAGCGTCCACAGCGGCGTTGGACATGATAATTCTGCACTAAAATGACATTTCCACGGTGAACATCATGTAAATTTCGATCTCTGACCTTTTTCTCACAAGCGTCGATGTCTTGTCGTTTGAAGTATCGCCGAGCCCAGAGAGCACATCGTGGCAGGAGTGCGTGAGTGAGGTCGCAGGACTACACGCTTTTGCAGTGGAAGGTTGTTGGCACATTCTAGCTCAACTTCATAAATCTGCGTCGAAATGGGAGACAAGTATAGGGGGTTAGAAAAACTTTCTGTAATTTTGTTGCGCATTATTAGTTAAGCTGTTTTAATACTAGCTCTTGGGTGAGTTTAAGGATAAAACCAAGAAAGAATGGATGAAGTCGACAGCTTGGTCATTGTGGACGGAGCTCTCATTTGCATTTTTGGAGAAGAATGGGGAAGGAAATCGGCCGTGCCCTTTTGCCTGAGTGGTTTCGGGAAATCAGGGAAAACCCAAATCTGTACTGCCGGAGGTGGATCTGAAGTACCGCCCTTCCGAGTGCCAGTCCAGTGTGTTAATGTTGAAGAATGTACCTATACATTCGCACTTTAGGCGTCGTCTTTTTGAAAGAAAATATGCAAAAGAAAAAAATATTGGTAAAAAAACGATATAAACAAAATTGAAAATAAATACATCTGGGAGAAATGATGCCTTCAGCGTCAATCCTGGCGAGGTACTAAGATGTACTACGATGTCTGACGGCCATGGCAGAATGGCCGAGCGCTCTAAGGCTTATTGCTGCGGAGTGTGCGGTTGCTCCCCGTAAGAGGTTAGAGTCCTACCTCAGGCATGGGTATGCGTTTGTGTTGTCCTTAGCATAAGTTAAAGTAGTTTGTAAGCCTAGGGACTGATAACCGCAGTAAAGGCGTATAGATTTACAAACTTATCTTTTTTATGTCTGACGCCGCTGGCTGTCGGCCCTTCTGTTTACTCAATACTGCGCTACGGCGGCCAAGCTGCTATAACCTACTGTAGGTCATCTTACGAAACTGTTCAAGCGTATCAGTAGTTGAAGTTGCAGCTGATGTACTGTTAAGCATATGCGTTATTCACCTAAACAGATGCTCAAAACAGCGTACATGGTAGGGGCATTGTTCGCAAGTCTATTACCGACAGTTAAGCAAACTGCGAAGAAAAAGCGACTCCTTATCATTGATATTCATACAAGGCTCGAAAATTCGTAGTTCCCTTCCAATGTGCAGCAATTTTCAAACGGGAAAAAAGTTCAGACCTGAGTTACTCCATGGACTCAAATCTGCTCACACAGTTTTCGCTGTTCTTTATCACATAAAGTGATCAGAAAGTCCGAAAAGCTGCAGGGTACCTTATTACTGAGTAATGACCTAACGAAGAATTTCGGTACGCTTCCGGTTTAATCAGGACTGAATTTAACCCATCAGGTCGCTGCATTCACAAATTTAACCAGCCTGACTCAGGTAGGGTTGCTAAGTGTGTTGTTCTTTTGGTTACCTGAAACCTAACAAACATTAAAAGGAGAAGGGTAATAATAGGGCAAGAGAAGGCAGAGCCGTTGGGCTAGGGTTTGAACCTTTGAAAGTCCAATGTTCAAGTTTATCATTATCTTGCTCAGCTTGGGAAATCGTAACGACGAACATGTTTGACGAGACCATTTCTGGCAGGCTGCTTCAATCGGCGAACTTTAATGCTAATTGAATCGGAAACTTGGCAACGTATCAATTTATTTAAACTATTATTTTCTTAACACAGCCTATCCTGCAACAGTGTAAAAAGCTTTTCAGAGTGTTTCTGACCAGCCCGTATACAAGTTCTGTTTATACAAACATACGCGATATTTGTCCTCATGTTGTAATTACTTTCAGGAATACTTTGCCACTAGGCTCAGACGAACGGTTTATGTATGCCTTTCGTAAGTAATTTCCACGAATGACAGTTTTATCTATACCGTCTTTATCATAAATATCCTCTTCAGCTCGTGCGGTTTTATTTTTTTTGACACCGTGTCCATTTCATAGTAGCATGGCTTGTGTGGAGTCCTAACGCTACAGACGCGGCCGGTTAGCAGTGAACAGGCAGAGACAACAAAGGTAGCAGATAGCGCGAAAGCGTAGAATTAACGGCCCCACTATGCATTTGGAGATAGCTTTGCGCTTTCTGTCCACTCCAATGTCCGAGCGCTGCCGTGCTTGTGATTGCCTGCATCAATGCGGCACGCAGCGGCCTCGTTGTGCGCCGCCGAGATTTCGGTTTTAGCTACATGTTACGTCGGATCAAAGACCCTCAATGAGCCAATGAAACGCCAGTTGCAAGCGCTACAGAATGAAAACCTTCCAGTTTAGTTCGCAACATGCGAAATTTTCGCTGGAAATTGCGCTGTAGTCCGATCCTCCTCTCACGTGGAGAGATACGCGGGCAACGAAAGCAAATGTATTATATTTGGGCTCGTATTAATGTGACATTATTAGTGAAAACCTACTCCATATGCGGGCGCCACAGTGAAAATAAATTCGCCAGACGCAGCTGAAATGTTACATGTATTCATTAAATTTTTGAAAGCATTTCGAGTGTATCAGCGACCTTGTCATTACATTAAAATTAAAACAGTGCAGATCGCAAATCCAATTTCTTTCGTTACCAATTTCAGTCACTGCAGACCATCTTCAGACGAACACCAGACAGAGGCAGTAGATGGAGCATGCAGCACTGCGCATACTGACGTTTGCGAAGTATAGATGTACGGATGGAAGCTACGTATTTCTTCCTCCTACATACACTATTGTGACAAAAATCGGATATTTCCTAATATAGCGCCAGAACTCTTTCTGCCTGTCGACGTGTCATGGAAACAACAAATCGTTCGAAGCCCCCTGCAGGAATACTGAACCATGCTGCCTCTGGAGTCGACTGTAACTGCAGAGGTGTTGCCAGTGCTGGATTTGGTGCGCGTAGTGAACTCAGTGTGCCATAAATGTTTCCCGCAGCAGAATAGCCTTGCTGCGGTGCGCGCGGCTGTTCGCCGACGGGGTTTCGAGTCCTCCCTCGGGAATGGCTGTTTTCGTGTTCTTTAGCGTAAGTTTTTTAAATTATTCTAAGTGTTTTGTAAGTCTAGAGAAAGATGACAAATGTAGTTAAGCCCCTTAGATTTACAAACATTTGAACATTTCGTAAATGATTAATGGAATTAATGTCTGGAAATCGGGATGGCCACATCATTCGATGGGATTATCAGAATGCTCTTCAAACCAATCGCGAAGAATTGTGGCCTGGTGCTCTACATATGTACTCCGCAGTCCACCGTAAGGTGCGTGGCGAAGCGTATACTACACTACTAGTCATTTCCTTTGCTGTTCCACTCCCAAATAGAACGAGGGAAAAAAGAGTGACTATGTGACTCTGTACGAGCCCTAATTTATCTCAGCTTGCCTTTGTGATCTTTAGGCAAAATGTAAGTAGGCGGCAGCAATCTTGATCGTTCTGCAGTCAGCTTCAAATTACGGCCCTCTAAATTTCAACAGAATTTCTCAAAAAGAACGTAGTCTTTCCTCCTGCGATTCCCATTTTTGTTCCCGGAGGATTTATGTGATACTCGCGCATTCGTCGAAACTACCAGTAACGAACCTTGCTGCTCACCTCTGAACTGCTTCCATGTCTTCCTTTAAACTGATCTGCTTGCGGGTCCCAAACACTTGAGCAATACGCAAGACGTGGTCGTACGTTTTATACGCGGTCTCCTTTAAAGATGAAGTACATCTTCCCAAAATTCAATAAACCAAAGTCGGCTGACCGTCTTACTCACAACTGTCCTTACATGTTCGTTCCATTTCACACCGCTCTGCAGTGTTACGCCTAGATATTTGAACGACACGACTGCATCAAAAAGCTCACTACTAATGCTGTATTCGAACATTATAGGATTGTTTTTCCTACTCATGCGCATCACCTTACATTTTTTTTACATTGAGAGCTAGCTGCCATTCTAAGCACCAAATGTAAATTTTGCCTGTCATCCTGTATGATATTACAATCAATTAAAGACGGTACTTACCCATAAACCACTGCATCATAAGCGAACAGCCGCAAATTAGGCCTATAAATCCATCACATCATTTATACAGATATACACTCCCCTGGGGCACGCCTGACTATACTCTGCATTCTATTACTTAGGACGTTTTCCATCCAGTCACAAATCTGTGAACGTGTTCCATATGTATCTTCGTTAACTGTCTGCACTGTGGTACCGCGTCAAGCGCCTTTTTGAAATCGAGAAAAAAACAACTTACTTGTTGCCCTTCATCCATGGCTCGTAGGATGACATGTGAGAAAAGGGCAAGCCGAGTTTCACACCAACGATGTTTCCTAAACCCATGCTAATTCATAGAAAAAAGCTTATCCGTCTCAAGGAAATTTACTATATTCGAGCTGAGAATATGTTCCAAAATTCTACAGGAAACTGATGTCAACGATATTGGCCTTAAAAATTCCACTGTTTGGGAACATGAAATCTATGAATGGCTGAAAATGGTCTAGGAATATCCAAAAATAACCACTTACATTATTGGTTCACTTTGACCTTGTAAAAACGGCCCACCACCAGCTTGCACAGCGCCTAGTTGACAACTTAAATCCATGCCTTCGTGGAGTCTGCACCATACTCCGAACCTCCGTTAGCTTTTACGAACTGAAATCTGCAGTAATCTGACCATGGCACAGGTATAGAATCCTCTAGGGTGCAACCGATATGCGCTGACGTACTGTTACAAAAGGCACTCGAGGCGGTTTACTGTTGCCATAGCCCATTAACGTCTAATTGCACCCAACTGTCCTGACGGATACGCTCGTCGTATGTGACACACTGATTTCTGTGGTTATTTCACGGAGTGTTCATGGTTAGTACTGAAACTCCGCTACCATCTATCATTCCGTGCAAACCATCGGCAAGTGCTATGCATGTGCTGAAAGATATTGCCTTAAATGTAGTAATCTCGGCAATGTGGATCCCTGAATACCGAATTCCTTGTTTTCCGAAATGGACTGTCCCAAGCGTCTAGCTACAACTACCAATTGGCGTACAACGTCTGTCACTTCCCATCGTGCGGCCATAGTCACGTCAGTAACTTAATTTCCCGTAGCGAAAGAACTCATATTGTCGCGTTGACTTCGAAGGCAGGGTTGTCGACTGAACACAGCACTTGTACTGAGTGCAGGTTTATTGCAAACTGAAACGAACACGCAGCACTGACTGCTTCTCGGACAGAGTGCTCTGCTATTTATACATAGAATGTACCAGAAATTAGAAGAATAGTAAACATATGAAACATCTAGAAATTACAAGTGAACATAAGAAACATGTAGAACATTCTGGAAATGTTAATTACAAAGAGAGATTTTTGCCGGTGAACGGGATTGAAAGGGCGACCTTCAGCACCGCAATCGGTGACGCCACGCCGGCAGTCGGTTAACGTGGGGTCTCGCGGTAATATGACAATGATCAAAACTAGAAGTGAGGAAATGAATGCGTTGTATTCATAACAATCCGGTTATTGGTCTTAAGCTGTTTGGAAAACCATGGAGAATTAACACGTAAATTGTCGTATTTCGGCAGCTATGTTTGTAAATATGAGTCATAAGATTCACCACCACGTCACCTCGCTCAATAACGTACTTTGTAAGCTGCGAAGATACAGCCTGGCTTACTGCTAAGCTATACGTAACGTTTGTACTACTATGAAATCCCGCTAATGATTAACAAATACAGTTACCGACGTAATTGGTTTTGGGAACGCACAGAAAAGCCTTCTGCAACCGACATGAAGTCTCTGTGTTCTGTACTAAGTGAAGAATTTGAAGTGTGAGGGTGAAGTAACTTTCCTCGTAAGGTATCATGTCCGGTAATTTTTTCTTTAAGAAGCATAACAGTGTCTTCTAAAATTTTGTTACACTGCTCCATATATTTTTTTTTTTTGGGGGGGGGGGGGGGGGCAGGACCAGCAACAGCTGAAGAGAATCGTACAACGTGAAGTGCAACCCTTTCACACATAGCTGCGAATTTCAATGCTGGGCCATCATCAAGGCCCACTTGTCTACCCTTGCTGCCTTAATCACACAAAGTATTACGCCTTCCCTGGGCCTGTCAAAGGCAACATTGGGCTGTTAATGACTGGATACATGTTGTCCGAGGAGTTTTGTTCCAATTTTATCGCACAAATAGTCATGTACGGGTACGGAGAGGACCTCATGAATCCATGGGCTCTGCATGTCAGTAGGAGGACTGTTCAAACTGGTGGATAGTCTGTAATGGTGTAGGGCGTGTGATACGTCTATGACAGACGACATGTACGTACGCATCCTGGCTGATCACCTGCACCCATTTGTGCAGTCCTTCCCTGACCAGCGCGGCAACGGCAGCAGGAGAGTTTAGAAGGCGCAGCACCACGCGCCAATTACAAAACGCCAACGACCTCTATGATATGGAGTTAACTAGCCGCACTTACTGGTCTGTACCCACGAGCAGCAGCTGGAAGAGTCTAGGCTAGTTTATGTTTAGTAGTTACCAGTCCCTCTCCAAGTCATGAGAAATATTTGTTTTTGTTCTGTAAATAAATGGTTCTATTAATCAGTGTGTGCTGGCTGCTGTTACATTCCCCAGTAGCCGAGACTTTACCACGTCCATTGTGCATTACGACGGTCTTGGGCAATTCCAGCAGCACAATGCGGAACACCACACGTCCAGAACTGCTACAAAGTGGTTCCGTGAACACTGTTCTGAGTTTAAACACTTCCGTTAACATTATTGAGCATATCTCGGATGCCTTGCAACACGCTGGTCAGAAGAAATCTCGAGCCCCTCGTACTCTTACTGATCTGTGGACAGTCCTGCAGGATGTATGGTGTTAATTCCCTCGAGTGCATGCCACGTCGTGTTCTGCATGCTCGCGAGGGCCCTACACGATATTAGGTAGGTGTACTAGTTTCTTTGGCTGTTCAGTTTATATTGTACTTCATACTATTTCCACTGAAGTCGCAATGTTTAAAAATATTGGTATTATGTCAGTGTGTGTTTTATTCCTATCCTACAATGAATATTTTAAAAAATTATACTTTGAACCACTGGAAACATTAAATGACGTTTTGTGTGTTACATATTTACATATGTTCTTAAAGGATTACACAACCATGGATGGACTGTCTTCGTTACAGCTTTCTGTATTTTGTATAGCATCCTATAGTTATAAAGCAGTCTTACAATTGAATATGCTACCAGTAGAATTTATCCAACCTTGTGCCGATCGGAGGAACAACATCACGTCTTGGAAAACGCAATGGTTAATGCAAAAAGCGTGTTTACAGGCACTGTGATCCTGACGCAAGAATGGATAGACGAAATTATATGAGCAGCCCATTGAAGGCTCAGGAGACCCGCTGACGCTGCTGCGTGTCGTTGCCGTAATACTCCTGTAGTAATCCACTTTCTCGTCGTCGTTAAGCTCGCTATCGCCAGCGACACCAAAGCAGAATTTGCTCCCACTGCTGAACATACCTTTGTCCTAATCAGCCCTTGTTCCAGTTGATCCTTTCATTACGCCACCATCTAAGTTATACTGCACAGTAATGAGGTTTGAGTGGAAGCCTGGTGAGTGGCGTCGTTGCTAGGAGCCAAGACTATCTGAACACGGTCGAAGCTGACACGTTGGGTGCAAAATATGAACGTCGCTACCTTCCAGAACAAGGGCCCAAATTGTGTCCACTTTGCTTAGACAAAAAGACGCGAAGTCCACTGACACAATTCGGTAACCATCCAGTCTGTCACAAGTCCAGAATACAACGATTGTAAAATCATTTTGAAAGGAACAGTATTCCACACCAAAGACCATGCATGCTCAAAATGTTCGCCAAGTCCATACTGCGTGCAGACAGTAACTGTGCTGAGAGTTTAGAGGTGAACAGTGTTATCAGTAATCATTCTAGGATCCAACCATGTCACCAAGATTACAGCTTCAGTCATTTGAAGGGCTTCAGGAAGTTGGATGAATGTGCTGATGGACTGCTGCACATATTTGATGATCTGTTGCTGCTTTTAACAGCGGCTTGTGGAACCTTCCCACACTTTAGACCCGCTTCTGGAAGTCCGCGTAGTGTAGCAGCATGTCAAGATGGACGCACTGAGCAAGCAGTTGCGGCAGAAAGCACATTGTCCAGTCCAGACATATGGGCACATATTGCATCTGGTGTGTCAGCGAGGACCATCGCAACATGATGAGACACTGTTTGGTCTGTACGTGAGTGATGCATATACACGTGTATGGTGTAAACCTAATGAGCTTCGTTTTTTGAAGTGCATTTGCCCAAGATACACGAGTCACAATCCACGCTTCGTGGTGGGGTAGACTGTAAACTGTAACTTGCAGTCACATTTGGTGTTTCTGAACAGTAAAATTACCAGTGTCACTTTGCACATGTTATCTCCGTTCTACTGACATTTATTAGACAGGAAGGTGATGAAACCCCACAGTGTGCTCTTAGTGGTGTGCAACTGCCCTGGCCAACAAGATAACAGACCAGTCGAATGTGCAAGGAGCACGCTGAGAGGGGAACTTAATCGTTCTGCGTAGCCAGCAATAATCATTAGGCGAACTGTTACAAAGCACGCCACATGCTTGGGACACAGACTATGCCATTCGGTACATAAATCATCATTTGTATGTGTGAATTCAGTCCTGAGTTGCTGCCAAAAAGAGATACACGGTATGTATTTGATGCTTCAGTGAAACTTGCGTAGTATGTGTGGTTTGGTAGCACCTTGGTAAACTGCCAAACTGCAAATCTGAAAGGTCGCGTGTTCGATCCCCTGTCAATCTTTGGATTTTTCTCTCTCACACATTTCTTTCACCTCTGGCATTGTATGCTGACGTGAAAAACGCGAAGTTGTATTGTGGTTTGGAATCTACATTGCTGGTGACAATAGATGGCTGGTTAAGTCAGTTCACAGATTGGAGGAAGGAAACCGCATACCGCCTCCAACACGTCAATCCCTAGTAAACCTTTGTGGTATTTGAAATCAAGTTTCGGACATATGACGGCTTTATTTACTACTTAAGCGTTACGAAAATATACAATTTAAGAAGCAGAACATCAAGTATCTTATCCACACACACATTTTTTATTAGCATGGCTTGTGTGTTTCGTTTTGCAAATGTTATGTTCTTGAATGAACATCCTATTAATGTAGGTTCCAGATCAAATTTAATTAGTGACTAGTCAATAAAGATAATTATATTTCTCTTAGTGTATCACCAAGTTACCCCTAAACGATAATTGCCGAGTTCGTTTTTATATTAAAAGCAACAACATTTTTAGGCTAAGACGAAATGTGAACTATACTGCAGTATGCTATGTTTCCCACTTCTGTTTAGTACTGAGAAACAACAGTTTTTGATGTGGAAATATCATTATGGTTTTTAATTTGAAAGATCACCAGAAAAATGCTTTTAGCGTGAACTTTAACGTTTACAATAAATCCACTCTTGCAGTAACAGGCATAATTTTAGCTAGCTCTCATTTCATAGAATGATAATTTTTGATATGGTAATAATATGGTGCCGCGGTGGAGTAGCCGAGCGGTCTAAAGCCCCTCACTGCGGAGCGCGCGGCTGCTCGCCGTGGAGGTTCGAGTCCGTGTGTGTGTGTGTGTGTGTGTGTGTGTGTGTGTGTGTGTGTGTGTGTGTGTGTGTGTGGTCCTTAGGAGGTTAGTTTACCTAGTTTTAAGTAGTTTGTAAGCTACGGACTGATGACCACGCAGTTTGGTCCGATAGATTTACAGACATTTGAATTTTTGAAGAGAGAGAGAGAGAGAGAGAGAGAGAGAGAGAGAGAGAGAGAGAGAGAGAGAGAGAGGAGGGAGAATTTAATTAAATTTTAATTTATTTTTTAACTCACATTCTAACAAAAACATCTCACGAGCCTGCTCCCTCTGAATGAAGACTTCCCGTTAATGTTTGTCACAGGCACTGTACATAAAGTGGTACGGTCCTAAAGATATATACTGTGTCCTAGAGTCTGTGTACTTAAGATTTTCATGCGACAACGACGGTTGCGAGGAAGTGGTACGTTGTCGACTAGGAGAGATGATAGGTGCCCTAGGGACGCGTTGCACTCTTGGCTTTGAAGAGGAGGTCCTTCGTCACGTAGAAGGGAACGCGACGAGTGCTGTAAGCACTGCCATGGCGTGGGCTCTTTCTGTCGAGTGCGTGGGCCAAAGCTCATTGTCTCCTTTGTGTGCCGTACTGCTGCCGCCGGGCAGAGGATCTGAAAGTCACCCTATCTTCTAACATATTTTACATTCAAACAGTACATTACGGGCATGGGTCCCTTATAAAAATATCGGAAGCCTTCTCTACAACCCCTGTAGGCCTGGAATAGGAACTTTGAAAGACACTTTACACGCACGTAATAGGAATGAATGAACTGCCGCGCGGGAATAGCCGCGTAGTCTGGGGCACCATGTTACGGATTGCGTGGCCGCTCCCGTCGGACGTTCGAGTTCTTCCTCGATCATGCGGCTGAGTGTTGTCCTTCGAGTAAGTTAGTTTAAGCAGTTAGTAATCCTAAGAGCCCGAACTGCTAAAATCATCGATCCCTAGACTTACAAAAATTTAAAACTTCTGAAAGAATAAACTTGGTATGTACAGTATAACAAAAATTTGAACGTGCTACCAGCTTTAGAGCTACAATAGACATAGTTATCCCAGAATGAATTCTCAGGGACGTGTTGGGCGGTGGGCAGGGCACGCTAACTTATTGGCGATTGTGACATCACGACCCCGCTCGCAGCCACCCCTGCATCGATTGACGGTCTGCAATATCGTCCCACGCGTCGACACACTGCAGGACCGTGATAAACGCGTGCGGTAGCCGTTCCCCTCATTCACCTCACAAGGTACGGACAAATCTCAACAATTAACTGCCGATTGCCTTGAGTGCCACACCAATGGCAACTGTGTTATCTTTATTAAGAACCTCGTTTCCTAAATATTATCAATAAATCTGCGAACTGAAGCGAATTACACCTCTATACTATAAAATAACTGTAAAACCGTCGTGCCGATCTTTAATGTGTTGAAACAATACTTTCCAAAATTATCAAACGATTTTTCATGGAATATTCACAGGTAACTTTAGCGTAGTGTCGGGCAATACAACGTGATATTGTATTTTCAGTTTTATCTGTGCGTTTTGTATCTGTCTGAACATACTAATCTTCCGAACTATTTGAATTTGCATGGAATTTTATAGGTAACTCACGCGTTACTTGGGACAATATGTAAGCTTTACTGAAGAAAATTAAATCAGGAAAATAAAATACACTTGAGATATCTAGGTTCTGAAGTATTGTAATCGACAGAATGAACTAAAATGGTTCGACGTCCTTCTGTCGGTTCTACTGAATGGAGACAACAACATAACGGCAACAGAGCTAGTGGTAACGACAGAAAATTGTTACAGGGGGGGTTGACGTTGACTTGTTTCCTCTGCCAAACGAATTACAGATGCAGTTGGGTTCAGATAGTGTAGTAAGTAGTGCAATGAAACAACAAAGTGGCTTTCCCGAAGCTATGGTATGGAGAGCCACAGGAAGGTTGGAGGTGGGTCAGAGACGCATAGAGGTAGCTACAGCTATTTTAGTGTCCCCGAGTGTAATTTGCAGGACCTAGACGCGATTTGAGACAACAGGAACCGTTAAAAGGCAAGGTCAAGGTCTTCCACGGATAACATCAGCAAGAAATGACCGTTATCTCATGTTTAACAGCCCGACGAGACAAGAGGTTGAAAGCAACTCAGATACAACGCACACTCCAAGCAACAACAGGACGCTCAATATAAACACAAACAGTCCGAAGTAGTCTTCGCAAATGTGGCCTCTATGCAAGGAGGCCTATGGTGTGTGTCCCATTAAAACCCCGACACCATTTAGCCCGCAGGAACTTGGCGGACCTCTTATGTCGTTCAGATCGGTGCTTTGACTTATGTGAGGTATAGAGACGAGAGTGCGCCTCGGTTGCACAGTGGTAGAGTCCCAGATTACATATCCAAAGGTCCTGGGTTCGATCCCCGCCAGGTCCTCGGATTTTTATCTGTCACTATCCACTTCTTTCACCTCTGACAGAACTGCTCATGTGAAAAATACCGAGTAGCACCGTGGTTCGGAACCCACGTTAAACTGTAGGTCCCCCTATAACTGGCTGGGTAAGTCAGTTCGAAGGTCGGAGGAAGGCAACGGCATACCACCTCCAAACAGGACCATGCCTAGTAAAGCACTGTGGTGTTCAAACCAATCTTCGGATTGTTGACTGCTTTACCTTTTAGAGACGAGATCCTTCGACCATTTGTTGTGCCCTACGCTGGTGCCATCTTCTGTTGGGCGATAACGCTCTTCCCCACGAGCAGACGTGGACAAGCTGCTTTAAGCTTAGAAACTGGAAACAGATAATGGAAGGCACAGCCACTCGTGCAAACGGCTCATAAGGACTTAGAAAATTATGCTTATCTGCTGATACATTTATCTTACAAGGAGAGGACGCCTACTCGTCATCGCCGAATTCGTCCAAATTTATGGTACATGTAGGGCGTGGTGAGAGATGAAATCTTACCAAGTGGGAACTCCAGATGGCTAAGCGTTTAGGAAATAAAAGGAATTTCGATCCGGATCTATCACCATATGCATCTTAACTGCCCTGAAAGAGTCTGTATAGAAAGTAGTGTTTGGCTCTGCGATAAGAGATCGGATTTGTATTTAAAGGTTCGCGGGTTCGATTCCGCCTGACAGCAAATATTATTTTGCTCCTTGGAAATGCGTACACTACTGACTTCACAATTAACCGTAACCTCGTATATGTTATTGTCCATTTATATGTGCACAAATCACCATGGGATGTCATTATTTAAAGCAAACATATTATCTTGCAAACTTGGGGTTGTGAACGGTCCATGTTTGCAGTCCCGAATTTCACCCAATGCCCTTTGTTTTTGCTTTTATAAATTAATACAATAACCTATATGATGTTCCGGTTAATTGTGACGTCAGCCTACATCTACAACACTCTGCAAACCACTGAAGTGCATGGCAGAGGGTACGTCCCACTGTACTCATTATTAGGGCTTTTTCCCATTCCATTCACATATTGACCGTGGGATGAATGATTAAATGCCTCCGTGCATGCTGTAATTGTCTAATATTGTCTTCAGGATCCCTACGGGAACAGTATGTAGGTGTACCCATTGTCAAGGAGCAGAAATCAAAATTTGCCGCCGGGTGGAGTTGAACCCGCAACCTTCTCAATATGAATCCGATCTTTTACCGCGGAGCCAAACACCGATTCCTAAACACGCAGTCACAGGGACAGTATCAAACTTCCTTTCATTTCCTAAACGCTTGGCCAGCTGGAGTTTCCACTTGGGCCACTTTCGTGTCTCACCACGCCCTACACGTACCATAAATTTGGACGAATTCGGTGATGACGAATAGGCGTCCTCACCTTGTTAGATGAACGCTATAGATTCACCATGTGGCAGTCGAAGTAATTACAAATACATGCATCCATTTTTAACATTTTTACTATGGCTATCATCTGTCTCGTTCAAGGATTAGGTTTTTACAAAATGGAATATGTTTAAGAATGTGATATCTAGAAAAGTATATAATTGCACTATTCGTAGCGAATTAATGTTAAAAATATTACCCACACAGGTCTAAAAAATAATATGTGGAGTGCTGTGGTACTCGTACTCGAGCCCCTTGTGTTGGTAAACCGTTAGCCTATGCACTCAGACAACGAAACATAAAGAAGCGGTACGTTTTAGTAATTACATCTACCCACGTGTTCTTATGTCTCAACCGCTTCTGTGTGTTCCTCATGTCCTTCAAAATCCACATATCTACCCAGCGTAACCTAATTTTTTATGTCGTCGCCATTATATTTCTGAATTATTATGTCATATATCCGCGAAATCCATGTACTCGGCCCCGGTGTCATTTCCATATTCACCACGGTTCAACTTGGTCCCTAATATTTAATCACATGCGTAGGATTAATTCTCTTCATGGTATCACAGCACTGTACACACTTCACACAGCACTCGCTTGCGAACACTCCAAGAGACAAGTACGCACTGCAGCTATACCACTCCCAACCGGAGCACTGGTTAATGCAGGTACAAATGCCAACATCTAGTGGCACTAGCAGACAAGTGCGGCATTTTGCATGGAAATAACGCACGGCATTGTTTCGTTCCTGATTGCATATTAGTCTTAGCATCTTTTCGTGT
This sequence comes from Locusta migratoria, assembly GCA_026315105.1. Lineage (NCBI taxonomy): Eukaryota > Metazoa > Arthropoda > Insecta > Orthoptera > Acrididae > Locusta > Locusta migratoria. Next base: position 447,171,628 of record CM048755.1, on the reverse strand, counting down.
GGTTCCGACGCCACAATTCAAGTTTTAAAACAGTTATTTTCGTGATACGTGTGCGTAAGTATGGCAAAATACATAACCGTCATGTGCTGAAGTAAAACCGGTGAAATACGGCCAAAAATCCTAGATGCAATACTGAAGCAGGTTATTAAACAGGCTGAGCGAACAAAGATCAGTTCTACCTAGACTGTATAGATTGCATATTAGCCACTAAAATGGTGTGCCTCTACGATCTATTGTGAATAATTCCAGCAGTCAACAATCATTTGGCCATGTAAATGGCGTTTTTACTTAGATGCTCTATAGGCGAGTGTCCGCTTTAATATGAAACGCACCTAACTTTTGATGGCACACAAAACAGAACTATATAATTTGAACCACAAATTCGAGTTGCCTACATTGTTTAAACAATTATACTAATCTTATACCAATAGCCAGAAGACATTACGTCAAAACATTCTATTAGCAACTATATTATGTACTCAAGAAGGAAGGAAGATTACAGAATGTTCAAATATTTGTGAACTACTGGACCAATTACTTTGGTGATCAGTACCTCGACTTACAAACTAACTTAAACTAACCTATGGATAAAACACACACCCATGCCTGAAGAAGGTCTCGAATCTCCGGCGGAAGAGGCCGCGCAGTCCCTGACATGGCGACTAGAGCCGCGCGATTAAAAACGGCAGACGGAGCGTGTGTGTGAACGTGTGCTGTCAACGTGCAGAGTCCACCGCACGGCCGAACGCTCGGAGACGGCACCACTTTTGTGCGTTGGAGACGGTGTCTCAACGAGTTCACACCGCGCTCCAGCGACAGTTGACGGCATTTGGTCCTCGAATTACACTCTTTACGAATTGAAAGCACCGGAATTCCTGCTTTATCACCATTAAAAAGCATATTTCCGCGCTTGTGCGTAAGTTCTGTCTGTGATATAGACCTACGTAAGTAACAACAAAAATCTATGAACGTAAGACTCTTATAGAAGTTGCATGTTATATGTCAATAAGTACAGCGACTTCATGTTTCACGACAAACTGTGCGATAAAAATTATAATAGGCCTTCACATGACAAACATTATTGCAATATTAAAGATGAAGGTGAAGCATTGAATTAAAATTTGTGATGAGACCGGGAAGCGAACGCGGACCTCCATACTTACTAGGCAGACGTCTTACCGCTAGACCACCGCATCACTAGCGATTAAGGCGCCTCAATAGTCTATCCACGATTTCCTGAATTAAAAGTTTGTGACGTCAAGGAAATCGTGCTTAGACTGTTCTGAGGCGCTTTAATAGCTAGTAATGCGGTGATCTAGCGGTAAGACGTCTGCCTAGCAAGCATAGAGGTCCGGGTTAGATTCCCGGTCACATACAGGCCGCGGCCGCCACCTCACTGGCTGTTGGCTGGGGCACACCCACCGCCGCGCAGCGGCCGGCCAGTCAGATGGCGGCCGGGGCCTCTAAGTGTGACGTAGGCACGGCCTGTTGTAAGGCCTTGCCTTCTAGGTGGTGTTGCATAAGGTCGCGGCCACGGCGGCCAACTACAGTGTACTCTGGGCGCGCCCGCCGGGCGGAAATGTTGGCCATGTTCAAATGTCTGTAAATCTATCGGACCAAACTGCGTGGTCATCAGTCCGTAGCTTACAAACTACTTAAACCTAGGTAAGCTAACCTACGGACAACACACACACACACACACACACACACACACACACACACACACACACACGCCCAGGGAGGACTCGAACCTCCACGGCGAGCAACCGCGCGCTCCGCAGCGATGTTGGCCATGTCTGACAGAGTAAGAGTGAAGGTTACGATATTTTTTGTGTGTGCAGGTTAAGAAATTTTTAAAAATGGTCAAATTTTGATGTTTCCCTGCACATCGTCTTCTTCCAGCATGTTACTAGGCCTAATGGAATCATTTTCCCTATTTTCTGAAAGATTAGTGAAAGTGCCAGCACAGGGGGAGAGAGAATCCAAAGTGACAAAGTGGAGCTCTTAAAACTTTAATAGTAGAACTTAGTCGCTTTCTTGGCATCACTCGACTGCTTTTCGGTTAATGTTAACTGATAGCACACTTTTTTTCCTTTAAGAAATAATTTTAATTCTTTCCACTAGTAATGAATTCAATATTGATGTGCTGAGAGTATGTCGGGATTTTGTTTTCTTTTTAGGCACAATGCTAAAAACTCAACTGCTCCATTACTTTGGGGCACCAACAGAGTTGTCATAATCACTTTGGACAATCCTGAAAAATGTGTTTTGCCCGGGGAATCGTCCAGCTGGGGACATGTTCTACCATACGCTATCTGCTCGTTCATGAAGTACATCTTCCAAAGAATAAAACTTATTGAACTCTTCAACTAGACCTTCAATCTCACTACAAGATAAGACACTTTGAAACTGAGCCAAGTACTCCACAGCAGTGAAGTTCCTGTTCCTTTTGGATACATCAGCTATCTCAGCATGTGGCTCCTACTAGATTTCACAATGGCGCGCCTTTCTGGATTATTCTCGTATGCCGCATTACGAAGTTTTCGAGTTTGTAGAAGTTGATCTCAATTCGGTTGATTTCCACAACATGCTAGAAGCTGATGCTCATAAGTTTATTTTTAACGATGACATCACACGAACGATAGGAACTGAGTTTCAACGACATAAAACAAGTGACACCGATTTGTTAAACCTGAAAATCTGAATTCGACTGACTCCTATCGTAAACTCTTAATATTCTATGCAATTTTCGTGACAATTACGATTAAATCCCAATGGTTGGAACCCCTGAAGATGGTATGCACATGTGCAGAGAAGTACTATGTGGGGAGTAGAGCTGAAAATTTTAGGAACAAGGAGAACAAGAAGACCAAAACTGAGACGGACAGATAAGGTAGCAGGAGATCTAACACAAAAGAGTTGGGGGAAAAGATACAATAAGCGTCGGATAGACATTTATGAAAGAGAAGACTCCAGCAAAGCAAATCCAACCACAAGTGACGTGTATAACAGCTCACATGCAGTAGTAGTATACTGGCCTTTTTTCTTCTTTCGGTCCTGACTGCCTCCTCCCAAAACATGGAAAGCATAGAGTTTGCAGTGGAAATTTGTGTTTCTTGTTTTAGTATAAGAAACCTGTCCCCAACGTTTGTCTCTTTTGGGTCACCCGGTATTAGTTTTGCCATAAATGACAACAACTGCTCTAAAGTGTGGTCAGTATACAGCACGAACGACTGATCTTTTTGGAAGGGATTGAACTCTTAACTTCAAGAGGGGACAGGCTTGCCGAAAATAGGACCGTTTTCCGCCCAAAAGAAGTCAGTGCGCATTATTTCCGACTGAAATGAAATGCACTTACATATCCACAACGAAATTTTCCACTCTCATCGTGGTTAGGTATTGCTAATTACGAAAACTATAAGTGGGGGGAAAAAACAACTCACGAGAATCACACAGAGCGTCCATATACGGAAAGTGATAAAGGAGGAAAGTGCCAACGTTTTTCTTGGATCGTCAGACATATCTAGAATATTAGATAAGGGGCACTTTGTGTTGCAATTATTATGAGATGCGATGTACTTTATCTCTGGCGCGCAGTGAGGAGCGTATGGCAGTCACGCAACCAGTCTGAACTGCCACGAGCGAAAGGGTAGTATGAAGTTCTGACAACACAGGCGTCCGTTGTTATTTCTAAGCGTAGTCGGCTTACAAATGGTATTTAGATTGAAGAACTGACAGTAACAGTGGACCAGTGGCTCTCCCCAAAGTACATACTTCCAAGACAAAATTTCATCCCTTCACACGAGTGGCTCGCAAACCGAATCAATGCACTATTTGAAAATTGCAGCTGTCGTATTAGTTTAAGTATAGTGCCGACGCTGACGGTATCCCTAGTCTAGTAGCGACAGCATTAAGACCTCTCATTTGTACACGGCATATTTCAGGTGAGCAATTACCATGGACCATTGTATGTGCAATGTTGTTTTAGAAAACCACACTGGAATTCTCTATGTACGTTGAACTTTCTGATGTAATCAGTTACTTTATCTTTAATACACTCCGTATTTCATGGCTTCGTATACAACGGGCAAACTGCTGTCTGGCCCGTAATCACAATGTAATTGCCAGGTTCCTTTCTTAGGAACAGATCGGACTGTGCTTCATTTCAATGGTAGGCCTATATGATGTATCCCATTTAGCATAGGCCCAAATGATCAGGAGCGTGACATTACGTGGAAGATGTGGCCTGGAATATTTTTTTGTGAGGACAGTATGTGTCTGCCTTGGGTATATCTTGCATATAGAAAATATGAGCCGTTCAAAAAATAGCCAAATTATGTTGATTTGTGTAATTCACAGCTTTCAGGATTAAAACAAATCTCGGAAAAAAGGTTTTAGAAACTTTTCAATTTTGTTTATATCACTACGTATACCCTACGGTAAATAGCCCTATTATTTTGAATTTGAAAACTGCACGGTGCAGAAGTCAAACTTTTGCTCACGTGTCAAGTAAATTAATACCTTCACACTGGGCAAGTAGAATGTATAACAATTTTTTGTTGGTTGATCATAAATTTATGCTAGTCATTGCGTTGTGCACCTAACGGCAACTTGTTTTCTGCATCCATTTTTTATTTGCAGATTGCTAGTTTATTGAACAGTACGAAGGCGACACCCAAAAAACATCAAATTCAGTTGAGCTGTACGATGAGTTTGGATATCCGAAATGGTTATTTCAATGCACTTGTAGAAAGTATATACAATGATGGTATTTACATTCTGTACGCAAGGAAAATCGCGTAACAGGTTCATCGTTCACAAACCGAAATTTTAACTTTTGTAAGGAGAACGTGTTATGCTTTTAGCAGTAAGGAGAGATGTCAACATCAGCTGTGTCAAGTTGACAGCGGCATGACTGTGGCCTATTGTTCTGTTATGTTATTCGCATTGCTCGGGTATCTTTAGACTGGTACGCGAATTTGAGAGCTCAGGAGCGCTATACTCAGTCATCGGCATACGAGGAGGAAGAAACCAATGACCACACTGCTGCAGCAAACATGTTAATTGCGACAAGAAAGAGTGGAACACGAAGGCCACTGTGGGACACAGTACTCCTGAAGATAGGGTGGGCTGAGGGACGTACCGACCTTGAAAGGAAAAAAGCAAAGCGAGAGGAAGTTTTGGATGAAAATCGAAAGTAGACCTTTGTAAGCCCCATTCGTACAGAAACTCTAGGATACAATGGCACCAATGGTATCATGGGCCTTCAGGAGGCACACATATATTGAAAGCAGTACGGATTGCAGACTCCACTGACAAGATTGTCAGTACTGGAGCAACCCTAAAAGAAAGCCCACCCTTTTGTGTGGCCAGCAGTCGTCGTTCTTCATGGATCCACATGAGCTGTCGACTCACCATACATCGGAGGAGCTTACACAGAACTGTGGTTGATAGGGCGGCAACTATCAGCCTCGAGCGGAATTGCACCAGGTTTCATCACTGGGCTGACGATTCAATCCCGCCATTGGGATGGAAAAACACCCTCTGCCCAGAGACGATTGAAGAGGGTGAGCAGTTGACATTAGAAGTCCACTGAGAGGTGGCGAAGGAATTGGCTATGGACACGGACTGGTCCCCAACAGGTATCGGGGCATGAAGCAAGGGCACTTTGGAACTCATACTCACTAAAATCAAATGTTTGTATAGTCTATGGGACTTAACTGCGGCGTCATCAGTCCCTAAACTTACAAACTACTTATGAACTAGCTAACACTAAGGACGGCACTAATATCCATGCCCGAGGGGGGATTCGAAATCCCGACCGTAGTGGCCGTGCAGATCGTGGCTGGCGCGCCTCAGTCCCCTCGGCCGGCTACACTAAATGGGCCATTGTAGGTTTCCTGGCACCGAGTGTGAAACGAGACTCGTTTACTCGCGATTCGATCCTTTCAGGAAACTGAAATACAGGATGCAGGTTGCAGTCGCAGAATTACGAGCGTAATGCTCTGCTATATACTCGGCAATAATAGTTGGGTCATTGCAGAGGCTACCTTGAATGAGGAAGCACGGCATTCCCGGAGGTGGGCGGAAGCCGAAAAGGCGGCGAACTTTTGATCATACCCGAGAAGGAGCGAGAACCGATGGTGGCAACGTACCTCTCCCAGCAGTCCTACTTCGCTGGATCGGGCCCAGAGACGTTTAAAAGCAATCAGGCGTTCTACGGAAAGGGGTTCTCAGGTGGCCTCAGCGATCTCCGTTGTCCACCAAGGCACAGACTTACGCAGGAGCGAGCCAGAGGAATTCCGGACAATTGCCTCGGTGGCGGAAACTATGGCGGTCATGACCTGTTGAACCGACATATCAGAGTCAGTGGGAAGCGGAGCAGTAATCACAGCAGCTCTCAGACCTCCAAAGAGATCACGGGGGAAAGCAGTCAGCAGGTGAAACGCAGGAGTGATAGGATAGGAAAATGGTCGCTACCACAAAGGTCGTCGTTTACCCTCGAAGATGCTGGAGGGCTTAGACTACAAAGAGAGGTCAATAGTAGAATATGTACTAAGGGCCACGTTAAAATGCATGGGAGCGCTGGTGTTGAGAAGGCGAACGTCCTGCTGTGCAAGGAGTGTTTCAACATCCCTACCGTGGCCTGTGTTCTGGGTTCTACTTCACAAAGAGTGGTGGGCATCGCAGTCTAGCAAAGGAAGAAATGGCGGGGAAGTTGGGCGACCAAGGCATGCAGGTCACTGGGCGAGACAACCTCATCAGGGGAAAAATAAACAGAACATGTTTTAATTTCCTGTATTACATGGATTCTAACAGCTACTGCCTCGAGAGCTGCGTGGCGAGGCACAGGGGAACTGTGGACAGTGGTGAGGACATAGAGGCAGGCAGCACTGGATACCCCGTCTTAGACTGAACAGTTTTTATAGTTATCCTGATAGCCACAAAGGGCAGCTGTCTGCTGAACAGGAGATCAAGTTTCCGGTAGGGCCACACACAGCACAGGGAAGCGGCACAGTAAATATCACAACTCGGCTAGATGGGGGAAAAATGCCGCAATTCCACTGGCGGATGGTGCTATGAGCGTTCTGAGCTGTCATGAATGAACTAAATTGACATTTTATACCACCAGGCCATTGTTTGCCACCAGTTGAGCGACAATAGTATCAATTTCTGTCGTTTTGGAGGTTTTGGTGAGGTTATGCCCTCATGGGATGCAAGTATATCCACCGCATCCTCAGACTCTGAAGTTAAATTTTTTCCCCTTATTTTCTTCGTCTTTTCATTCTGTCGCTTTTCCTTTGGTTTAATAGGTTGGGAGGACTTCTCTGAACTGGCTTAAGGGACTGATGAAGATTGGTAACCCCTTTGACCAGCAGCTTGCGGTTCCTTTGAAGACACCACAGGAGGTAGCATTCCTAGGGAAACTTTACTAACATGAAAATCCGGAAGAGTCTGTTGCTTCTCTGGTTTGTTTCTCCCCAAAGCTGGGAGTGAGTTGCTCCCAGAGCAGATGAAGGAGCCCCCCCCCCCCCAACCATCAAGACTGACGGCCCTAAGTAGTAGACAAAGGTTTTGTTGCTGTCGTCCCCAAAGGAAGTGGTGATATGTCAGCAGCAAACAATGAATGAAAAGTAACAGGGTGAAGCTGCTCATACGACTTTTCAGCCTCTTTGTATGCAAGTTTATCCATTGTCTTTTACTCCACCATTTTCCTCTATTATCTTGCAGCCCAACGAGCAAGGATGGTGGTGCTGTCCACGGTTGACACAAATTGTAGGGGGGAGTAAAAGGAACCTTCAGATGTGAAAGACGCCGCCAGTCTCTGCATGTGGGGCTGGAACTACACCGGGAGCACATGTACCCAAATTTCCAGCACTTTAAACACATCAGAGGAGGAATTTAAGGTTTCACGTCACATCGGTATGTCATCACCTTGACATTTTCAAGCAAGGAATCGCCTTTGAAGCCCAAGATAAAGTGACAGTGGCAACGTTTTTGTCGTTAAACCCCTGTAGTCGCGCCGGACAAAGTTTATACTCCGTAATTCAAGGTTGGCGCGTAGCTCGTCGTCTAACGGCAGATCACGAAGGAAAATAATTATCTGGACCAAATTAACGCTCTTATGCGGAGTAATAGGGGCAGAGATATCTCCCATCTTGTCGCAAGCAAGTAGTGCCAATGATTGGGCTAAGGACACTGCTATCAGAACAGAACCACTTCGCATCTTTAACATCCCTGAGACTTCATCAGTTGTGTTGCACAGAAGAAATGTGAGTGATTACGACGTATCCCAATCTTTAGCCCGTGGTACCTCCACGGTACAGCCAGGGAAGTGAACGACTTGGGGGTCATATACCTCGGCATTAAATTCTGTACCGCCAGGCTTCGACACTTAAGTAGTCGTTCAACCACCGGCACTTTTCTTCATTTGGGTCGTAGTGGTCTAACGAGCAGATAGGGAAAAACTGTGCATTCATACAGAGCCCTGTATGCCTGGAGAAGCCTAATACAACTGAGGTGCGGCTGATCCTCAAGAGTTTGCCCGCTAGGACTGTTCCTTCTCAACAGCCATGCACCTCCTCGGCGCGCAGCACACTTTACGATTAAGGTAGTTTTTTTCTTTTCTTGTAGGTAGAGGTTTTGACCGTCCTCACGGGCATTTAAGCGAAGATCCGGGGGCTCTGTGGAATACAACGTTCCACCGTTCGCACCCTATGTTGGTCTCTGAGGCATGCACAGAGCTTACGGTATAGAGGAATGTTGGTGCGACGTAGTCCCCAGCTCAGGGATCCCAGGTTAGCCAAGCCGGTATTCAGTAAATAATGGCTGAGCTCCTGAGGGGACGCCTGGTAAAACTGCTGCTGCTGAAGTATAATGCGCGATCCCATATCGGACATTTGATTGCGTCTAAGAGATGAGGAAGAAAGGGAGGACGATTAGGGTTTAAGGTGCCATCGAGTCGTTATTGGAGGCGGAACACACGTTCGGATAGTTTATGTCAGGGATGGTGAGGGAAATCGGCATGCCATTTCGAAGGGGCTGGAGTGATTTAGGGAAATCACGGAAAACTAATTCACGAAAATCCAAATCAGGAATGGCCGGAGGCAGGTTTGAAGCGCCGTCCTCTCGAATGCGAGTCCAGTGGCAAGAGTGATGGACACCGAGTGTCCGGCCCGTAGTCGGGCTCTCTTCCCTTGCTATTTCATGCATTCGGTCTCTATGCGGCGACGATTTCTGTCGACGAGCATGAGCAGCAGGCAGTTACAGACTAATTCACGCAGCACGGTGTTCTACCAAATGAGTTTCTTGGAACTGGTGCGTAGGTGGTATAAGTGCATCAATGATAAAGGCGATTTTGGCGAAGTGGTATATGTATTGTGGAATGTAGCGCATTCGAACGGATATTTGTCGCCCGCCCTCTTAAAACTTGTCTATTAAACAGACAAAATAGAAAATATTACTAACTTGCTCACCGACTTCTCTCTCTTCTGGTCCATCAGATAAGAAGCGTGTGTAGGACAGACTTTAAAATCAGGAGCTAACCTTTGGAGAGAGAGAGAGAGAGAGAGAGAGAGAGAGAGAGAGAGAGAGAGAGAGAGAGAGAGAGGAGAATATTGGTATATACCGGCCAGCATACTACGAGGACACTCAGTACGGAGTGGGAAAGTCTGCTTGCGGAAGGATATGAGAGCAAGTCGGACGTGTCGTCCTAGAAACCACCCCCGAAGTTAAGCGAATAACCGAAGGCCACAATTGTGGGTACATCACTCAAATTTAGCCTGTTCTGTGCCCACCTACGAAGCCTATACGTGGACGAAATTTTAGAAAAATGTTGTTTGTTGACAAGATCCTACTATTTATCTTTGGAGATCTTACTATCGAAAGAGATAACACGTGGAACTTTAAGGAAGAAGAGATAGACGGATAGGGGCAAGTCTAAAAACAGACGTATAAGCAACAATGTGGGATCAATAACGGTCCAACGAGCAAGCAAAAAGGTGTTTGGCAAAGGCGCGGGCACAGCTTGGGACGGCGGCGGTTTTGCAACGGCGAAGAAGGGGAGAGGGCGGCTATTGATTCAGTGAGTCGCATCCCGCTGCGCCTTTCAACCGGAGATGCCCGCGGGGAGCACGCCCAACAGCGGTCTCATTACACCGGCCGCGCCGCAAATATTCTCATACCCCAGCCCGTCACAATAAGTACGTCCGCAATAATGCCCACCAGAACTTACCCCATTCCGTCACCAATCAATTACAGTAAACTGTGTTACTGCAATGTCTTTGCTGTAGAGAGTTACCTCCAATCTAGGGAGAGTTAAACATTCACGGAAAGAAAAGGGGGGGGGGAGTAAAAATTAGAAACTTATCACTCAGAAGAAGACGCGATAAGAAACTTCTGCGTACTGATGCTTTACGTGTTTATTCACAAGATCAAATTAAATTAACAAAAACTGGCATAACGACCCAACTGCTCGTCCAGATGTTGCACCCCAACTGGATAGGCATAAGTATGGATCTGATTAGGTAGGACGTTAGACAGCCACCGTAACATCTATGGACGTACGCTGTCCCGTGTCTGTTCCAACTGTCCCATCCTATCCGAGATAATGACACTGGGAAATGGTTGCCGGATCGGCACATGTCACGCAGATTACTGGTGGCACACTGGGAGACCTTGTTGGCCAACAAAGTATCTCAACATACGAGTCGTGTGAAGATGAGCTGCGTTCTCCCATGACAGGTATCGCAAGAAAAACTCTTAGCTGTGGTGTTTTTCCGAAACATTGGGAAAATATGCTATCACCATCGGTGGTGTCAGTTTCAGTTCAATTTTCTGCCGAGGTAAAGCGGAACCGAAATCAGTCGCTCAAAATTATAAAATATTAACAATACTTCCCAATTATGGTACCAATCCAGAACAGCCTACTCACTGCATGGGCATTTTTGTTGCCCAGTTTCTGTTTGTCTCAACCAATGGTGTGGCGTGAATTTGGCTGGGAATTGTTGCCAGGTGACTTGTGCTGGTGAGGCTGTTAAGATGCGCTACATGAATAATATAGCAACATTACCTTGGTGTCATTGGTAGCCGGCAGCTGTGGCCAAGAGGTCTGCGGCGTGCCAATCACAGTCTGCACGGCCGCTACAGTCGGAGGCTAGAATCCCCCTTCGGGCATGGATGTTTATGTCGTCTTTAGTATAAGGGAGTTCATAAGTAGTTTGTAAGTTTAGGGACTGATGACCCCGTAGTTAAGTTCCTTGAGCTTAACAAACATTTGAATTTTGTCATTAGTCGCGATACGAAGTTTGTTCCTCCTCTGAAGTTTCTGTTTAGCCCAAAACAACAACACGGCAACATCCGAAATAACCCACACCGTATCAATAATTGTGTATATGACCCAAAATGCAATTGACAATTTCTACCCGAATGCCTAAATAAACACTATCCCTTGCGGCAATACAGTAAAAGGCTGCGAGCAAGAGGAAGTAATTGGCAGGGGGCACTACCATAGTAGTGTGCTACAAGTTGGCAATTTCAGTTGGAAGGGAAGCGTGCCTGGATACCGTCGTTGTTTAAAGTGGCCGCTGGTCCGAAGCGGGAAATCCGGGTTCGAATAGCGGTCCAGCATATATTTTCAACTTCGCCGTTGAATTTATTTCAATGCCCTGCAACTGTAGAGATGGTTCAGTATTTTAAATTCATAAATTTACGGCCGTTAACATTAACCATCGCTGTCTGATCTTTTGGACCTGACCGAAAGAACAGAGATGTTATCAATTTATCTTTCAACTGATGACAACGGTATCACCGGATTACTATTCAATATGTGGCTCCTAAAATTACTATCTGTAATACTTTTAGTACAACCAGTACACACCCTGTCAAAGCTTAGAGGACTTAATCTGGTGGCCGCTCTTTTTGTCACATATGGAACTATAATTTTGTATAATATTTGCTATCACCATTAACCACAGACAATGCCGAGGTGGGGTGGCTTGCGTGCCTCAGCGATACAGGTACCCGTACCGTAGGTGCGACCACAGTGGAGGTGTATCTGTGGAGAAACATGTGCGGTCCTAGAAGGGTGGCAGCAGCCTTTTCAGTAGTTGCAGGGGCAACAGTCTGCATGATTGACTGAGCTGGCCCTTGTAACATCAGCTAATGTTGCGTTCCATTCAGTTGCTGCGAACGGCTGAAAGCAAGGGGAAACTATAGCCGTTTCTGCTTCCGCGGACATGTAGCTCTACTTTATATGATAATGCCATCCTCTCGGGTAAAATATTCAGGAGGTAAAATGGCCCACTATTTGGATCTCCGGGCAGGGAGTACTCAGGAGGATGCGGTCATCAGAAAACACAACACTGGCATTCTACGGATCGGAGTGTGGAATGTTAGATGCCTTAATCGGGTAGGGAGGTTAGAAAATTTTAAAAGAGAAATGGATACGTTGAAATTAGATACAGCAGGAATGAGAAGTTCGATGGAAAGAGGAACAGGATTTCTGATCAGGTGAGTACAGGGTTGTGCAAACCAGATGAGGTGGGGTACTACAGGAGTTGGCTTAATAATAAGAAAATAGGAATATGGGTGAATTATGAGCAGCACAGTGATCGCATGATCGTAGTCAATATAGATACGAAGCCAACACCAAAAAACAGTAGTACAAGTTAATATGCAAACTAGCTCTGATGAGGAGATCGAAGAAATGTGTAAGGTGGTAAAGAAAATTATTCACACAGTTAAGGGAGAAAAAACTGATGGAGGCTGGAATTCCGTAGTAGGAAATGGAAGGGAAGGAAAAATAGTCGAATGCGAAACGTCAGGACATATGCAATAAACTAAGTTACGGCATCTCAGCCCCGAAGTTTTAACTACTGACAATTCCTGCCGGAAAGCAAAGTATGATCATGTACAAGCAGATTTTCACATGTCGGTGTCCACATAATTACTACAGAAATCGCTTAACTTATTGTAGAACACATAACAACCGACTAACGATTTACAATGAAATAACAATGGCTTTTATCGGCAGCGGAAAATGACAGTTGGGCCGCACAGTTGGGTCTTACCCGATACCTACCTAGCTATTTCAACAACTGGAAGTAGGCTTACACAGCGTGTGAAAATCTTGTCTTGGGCGCCACTAGTTTTTCAGCAAGCGCGCAAACTTCAAAATTTCATCGTTACTGGTAACACTTGTGCATATGTACGCACTGCACGTGTCTGCATGACGCAACGAAATAAACATTTGGAAAGTGGGGTCTGGAGCGTTCATACTCAAGGACATTCCTGTGGTGGTAAACAAACAAAAACGCTCTCCACGGAACATGTGCAATCGTTCATAGCACTGTGTGTTGGAAACAACAGATGCGCGCCATAAGAATTGTGCTGAACTAAATGAACAGCTGTTAGAATCTGATGGGCTGATTCCGACATAGCTGCTCACTACAAAGCAGCACCCAACATCGCTCCAAACTATAAATAATGAGAACATACATTAAGTTTTGGTTTTCGCTAAGACAATGTGACGAATGCGTGTAGTGTTTACAGCTGCCAACTGATCCATTTCTGTGGAAGTGAAGTCTTCCTGTGCCATTCGAAAGAACGCCGTAAAAGTAAGACGGTAACAGCGCCGCAGACTATGGTATCGGCGTCAAGAGGTCTAACAAACATGGAAACAAATTTATTAAGTACGATTCGTGTGTGTACCTGTGCGCTTGAAGTTCAACAGTCTACTTTTGTAGCTATCACACGACGTGCTCATAAAGCTACTCACACTGTACACGGTAGTCTGACGAGCGGAAATGGTGTCCTTTATAGCGATTGTCGCCTAGTACACCACATGACAAAGAACGCTTGTGCCCATGAGTAGTTGGAAGTGAATGAAACTACACACGACGAAAGGTCGTGTCACTTCATGGAACTAATTACAATATGCGATGAATGAGAGAAGGCGGTCGGCAGTTGCAGCTAGGACGATGGCGACAGGTCAGTAGGTGTCGTGCCTCAAAGTACGCCCGTATGCCGTTCGGAATGGCGTCCAACAGCCTTTGAATCCCCACCAGAGGCAATTTTGTCCACAACTGTCGCAGCTGTCCCTCCAGATCAAGCGGGTTGGTCTCGGTCGGAGGCCCCTTCCAGTGTCAACTCATCGCACACGTGTTAATTGCTGGGTACTGCAGGACCTCGATATGCTTTCAGCTGTGTGTGGGCGTGCATTAACTTATTGCAATGTGGCCGTCAGCTAGCTCTGTACGTATGGGAAGACAACAGCCTCCACACTGGCGAGATATAACGCTGGCTGGTTAGTGCACCAGTAATGTGGGGGGGGGGAGGGGGGGGAGGGGGGGGGAAGGTACAAGAATGGAACTCAATACGACTCCAAACAATAACACCGGGGATAGCATCCGTATGGGGATTCATATGGCAAGGGCAACAGTATTAAATATAACTGATATTGCATACTAATGGGATTGTAACTGACAAAGATTTATTGGCAGTATCTAAATACTTTCTGTTAAACATTGTTGGCTGTAGGCTGTATTCTAGTATCTACCTCCATGTGATTTCTCAAACAGTGTGTTTTTCCAACCTCTCTTAAAGCTTGATTCCTTTCCCTCCTCCCTATCCTAAAAAAAAAGGCATCTCTAACGTGCAACCATTGGTATTTTACCATTTTTAACAGTACACCCCTTAAATTACCTGTAATCAACCGAGAAAGTTTTCCTTTATCCTTCCAGTTGAGGTACAAACCATGACTAATGCAGTCTCACCTACAGATAGTATCCACAGGAATCAAAACAATATGGGACTATATATCCGATAGAAGCAGATACTCCAACGTCAAATTTACTGTCATGATGGTTGAGTTCAAATGAGGCTGATCACGGCTTCTCAAAACACAAATCCCACACTAGTATACTTCGTTGCTGAAATATTCAAAAGTCTCAGTCAATACTTCTTACCAGACCCCCATATTAACCATTGTATCATCCTTTGTGAAATCTTTGCATAAAAAATCTATATCCTCTGTTACCTGACCCAGACCTGCACTTGGTTTCAAAATGTTTGTGAGCTGGTACTCTTCCCGCAGTAGTTGGCCAACACTCCTACCATGAGAACTACCTAATAACAAGACTATTTCTGTTTAAAAATTTCCCTACCTTTGTCAAGTCGATCTTTGAAGTTTGTTATGCCCTTTCTATAGCTTCAGCTACATAAGACCCATCCGATTCTCATTGAGACAACAGGTCAACTGTATTTTCCAGATTAATGACAAAGCTGTCGCACTGCTCTATGCATGTTCCCCCTGTTACCTGTAGCCACTTGTCACATCTGTTCACCCTTCTCCCACTATAACCTGCTCAGATTCTCCCTTATCTCTACCTTGCCTTATCTAATTCAACTTGAAGAGCTGCTAATTTCCCCTCATGTTCCGGTATTTTCCTATCTCTACTGTATAATCTTACAAAACCACTGATGGGCCTTATTTATGTATGAATTTCCTACGCCAAATACATTCCCTCCACTAAAAGAAACCATAGCATACATCACACCACATACCGGAACAAATGATCCTATGGCATATCACACACACTTCTCACTCATGATAAAAACAGAAATTGCACTAACTGATTAAGTACTGACTAAAATGTACATTTTACACCACGAAACACTGAAAACTATTCACAATAATATATAATAAACCGAACGGGTATGGAATAAAAAACTTTCACAAAATGATTTTTGGACTACACACACTTGCTGAATCACGAAATTTTAATCTACCCTGTTTTCCGTTTATTTGAGGCTGATGGACTTCGTAAACGTTAACTACTATATGGAATGAGAAGAATAATTAATTGGATATAGTTTCAGTCACTATTTACAACGATTTGCGCGCGTTAAATTAAGCATAAAAATATGTAGAGTACGTGCGAGAAGAAACATACTTTTTAAACCGTTTGATCTTGTTTAACTTTACACTAGCACCTCCACTAATGTCACACCACTTGAATGTAACTAAAGTTTAAAAATATAGCTTAAAAAACAAGTTTCGCGATCATTAACCGCAGCGAGTGTTCTAAGCGTACACGTGGGCGCAGTGTTTCCAACAGCCCGAGCGTCAGTGGGCAGCTTGTGGCCGGCGCAGCTGGCCGTCGTGCCACTTGGAACGTCGTGGCCCGACCCTTGTCATGACTAACACGTAAATATTTATTGGCCCTCCTTCACACGTCCCAATTTGTTGAAGGCCACGAACTACCAGTTGACAATATCTCAACTACGTTGACAAAATATTTAACAACCAAAGCGCACCAGATCGTCAGGAATGTAGATGTACTGCTAATCAATAATGCTGTGCAAAAACAGAAAACGCGGCCCCCGTCATGTAACATTCAGCAATAACACTGCTTTACTTTCCCATATACCAACAGACAATAACTTCCCAATCTGAGTTGACGGGAGTCATGGGATAGCGATATGCTCAGATACAGATGACGGTAGCATCGTGTACACACGGTATAAAATGGAGGTACATTGGCAGAGCTATGATTTGGTTTTCTGTGACTGATGTGAAAAGGTTTCCGACATTATTATGACTGCACGGCGGGAATAAACAGAATTCGATCGCAACTAGACTCACGTTAAATGTTTGTATAGTCTATGGGACTTAACTACGGGGTCATCAGTCCCTAAACTTACAAACTACTTATGAACTACTTACGAACTAGGACGGCATAAATATCCATGCCCAAGGGGGGATTCGAACCCCCGACCATAGTGGCCATGCAGATCGTGACTGAAGCGCCTCAGTCCCCGCGGCCACCGCGGCCGTCTAGACTCACGTGACATTCCATTTCGAAAATCATTAGGAATTTCAATATTTCGAGATCTGCAGTGTAAGAGCGTACCAAGAATATCAATTGTAAGGAATTACCTCTCACCATGGGCGAGGCAGCGGCCGACAACCTGCTATTAATGACGAAGCAGCAGCGTGTGTACACATCAGTCAGTGTTAAGACAAGCAACAAGGAGTGCAATGAATGCAGATATCAATGCGGGACGTAAACCGTGTTAAACGTTGGTTGGCAAAGCCCTCCCTAGCCCTGAATCGGGCAAGTCGGTTGACGGCTGGAGGCTTCGGCCGGAAGTCTGTTTTGACGCTGCAGCCAACATTACTGACTAAACGTGCTGTGTGAGGCAACCATTGTCTGCTTTGTTACTGTATGGATACCAGTGTTCCGTATTGTGCAATGAGCGATTCCTGCAGTTGGGGTCGTTATCAACCATGCTTACAGGCAAGCTGGTTTGTTTCATTTACTATCAACATTTTGCACGATTTGTACTTTCGCGGAGGCATGCCGCGTAGTTTGTGGTATCAGCACTGCCGGACGTAGGCGTGGCTCGTTTCCACCGCTCGCCACTTTGCTTCCTCTGCTCCCAGCTCAACCCTCAGAACTCTGCTACCTAACGGTTTACACACCGTACAAGCGACGAACCCGCTAGGACAGTGTGGCGTAATCTGGCGTTAATGAGCTGTCACGGCAGACTCCGCTGATTTTAGCAAATCACGAAATTACCTAGGGGTCGTGACCAGCTGTTGCTGGAGTTCAAAAATGATGCAGAATCTACGAAGCCGTGGACCCGTAATACTCAACCAGGCACTTTGCGATCTGGGGATTGCTCCGAGCTTGTGCATGCTGTATTTACATGGGTCCTCTGGTCTACCTGAACCGATCACGGACTGGAAATGGATTTGTCCGGCTACTAAGAAAGGGAGACCATTTTCAGCCATCCATGAACTTCACGGTCCCAAACAACGATAGAATTTTTATGGATGACAATGCCATTAACGACACAAATGCTTTGAAGAATCTTCTGGACAATTCCAGGAAATTATCTGGCCACCCAGATCGCCCGATACATATATCATCGAATATTTATGGGACGTAACTTCTCCCCAGTTTGTACACAAAATCATAGACCGTCAACATTTTCGCAATTATGGACGACTATAGAGGCAGTATGACTGAATATTCCTGAGGGGACTTTCAACGACCTGACGAGACCATACTACGTTTAATTGCTGCACTTACATCTACATATATACTCCGCAAACCACCGTAAGGTGTGTGTGGCGGAGGGTACACTGCACCACTACTACGCATTTCCTTTCCTATTCCACTCCCTAATGGAACAGGGGGGAAAGTAATGTCTAAATGCCTCAGTATGAGCGTTAATTTATATTGTCTTTGTCATCTTTACGCGAAATGTAAGTAAGCGGCAGCAAAATTCGAATTCGAATTAAACATTTCGATCGTTTCAGGGCAATGAAATAAATCCAATGGTAAAAATGAAAATTTGTGCTTGACCGGGATTCAAACCCGGATTTCCTGCTTTGGGCTAACGGTCGCCTTAACCAATTAGGCTATCCAGGCATGCTTCCTTTCCAACCCGAATTCTCATCTCTTAGTACACTACGATTGTAGTGAGCAAGTGGAATCAAATGGGCAGGGGGCACTACAACCTTAGTGTGCTACAAGATGAGAATTTTGTTGGAAAGGAAGCCTGCCTGGATAGCTTCATTGGTTAACGCGACCGCTGACCCAAAGAGTGAAATCCGGGTTCGAATCCTGGTCCAGCAGAAATTTTTATCTTTGCCACTGGATTTATTTCAATGCCCTGAAACAGCCGAAATGTTTAAATATTTCGAATTCGTAAAATTACGGCCGTTAATGTCAACAAATGGTGTCTGTTCTTTCGGACATGTCCGAAAAGAACAGACACCATATAAATAATGGCAGGAAGATCGTGCTACAGTCAGCTTAAAATTCCAACCCACTAAATTTCCTCAACAGAATTTCCCGAAAAGACCGTAGTCTTTCCTCCAGCGATCCCCATTTTCCCCAGAGCATTTCTGCGACACTCGCACACTGGTCGAACCTAGCTTTCCATCTCTGAACTGCTTCCTTTGAACTAATCTGCTGCGGGTCCCGAACACTTGAGCAATACTCAAGCGTTTTATACGCGGTCTGCTTTACAGATGAAGTACATCTTCCCAAAATTCTCCCAATAAACCAAAGTCCGCTGTCCGCCTTCCCCGCAACTAGCAAAAGAAGGTCCGGCACGATATTACGAGGTACCCCAGGACGTCTGTCACCTCAATGCATACTTACAAAGGGGTTGCGTTAATTCATAGACATTGAGCTAATATACTGCGCAGTTACCACTCAAAGCATTGAAAATATATTTGACAGGACATGAAACTTCAATAATTAAGCTCTACGATCGACATAAAAGCTAAACAACAGCCCTAGGTAGCACTGGGTTCAGTAAAACCATGAACTATATTCTTACCTCTCTTTTGTTGTAGGATTCGGCCGATGTCAGGTGTTCGACGATGACAAACAGCAGGTAGTCTCACATGCGATCCAAAGAGACGGTTTAGGTCCACGTGTATGTATTTTCTCCGGAAAAAAATTACTCTTAGCCACAAAACTTTTCTACAGCATTAATGGAAGTCTTTTTGTCAGCTTTGTTAACTATGATGTGTTTCAAAAATCGTGCACAAATGTCGAATTGCATTTTATGGCCACTTTTATGCAACAGAAATGCAGTGATCGCTGCTTTCACATCAAGGATGGGCAATAATGTCTTGTTTTTATTTCCATTTTTAATTTCAATTTAGATCGTTCCACATCACTCAACATCTCCCGTGGCAAGCAACGGCAACAATTCTCTCTTCATATGATACAGTGTTACCATTTATTGAAGTTATTCCACCAAGAAGAGCGAATACAGCGGCATTCTGGCCGTTTGCTGTGGCTAATGCTTTTATCTAGCTATGAAACAGCGTATCACCGACAACACAGCTAATACCAGGAGCGTATCTCAGTCTTTGTAGTTAACAAACACGAGAACTTATCCACTGTGATCTAAATGTTACTACAGTTACCACTGTTTTAGGATGAACATGACTCTTCGAGTGTTCTGTTCGTGAAGTAAAAAACATTTTGTATCTGTAAATTTTATCTTCTGTTTCGTATGAGTCAAGCAGCAAAATATTTTTCATTCACAACAGCATAATAAAATGACAGTACAGACATAGCCTCACTCACTTCTGCTGTATACTAGAAGTGTATGTTGCTGCTGAATGTTACCATATGAACGTAATATTTATTTCTTATGTCCAGATACCAACCAACCAGTTTCAAGCGTAATATTTTGCGTTTTCTTTTTGGCTACGGATCCAAACCTAGTAAGTCATGTTACTTTACCGTCAATGGTTGAACGGAGCAATTTTCTTCTAAGAAACCAATGTGCATTTCTCCGTTTTTTAAAAGCGTCGCCGTATTTCTTATCGAAATTCCTGTTGGACAAGGCTTGTCCAACAGGAATTTCGATAAGAAATACGGCGACGCTGAAGGTTTTACCCATATGAATGGAACGCGATACTCCACTGGCTTGAAGGCTGACAAAGTTGTTTGAAATATAAAGAAGGCTATATAACGCCCAAGATACAAGCTACCAAGGATAACCAAGTTGGGCGACTGCCGGTCGTCAGAATCCACTGGACAGACATCAAGACTCACCGCACACAACGAGGACAGGATGTAAACATTGCTCCTGTGATGCAGTACTACCTTCTCGATGTGCACCAAGACGAGCGCGCAGATTTCTTCGTGTTCCATTAGACTTCACATAGTTCCATCAAACAAAATGCAGTGAACATTTTTAAACCTCCAAAATAATTTCCCTTTTTAGGCCATCCCCAAAAATCAGGGGACCTTCGTACTATGTTTAAATGGTTCTTTGTCTTACATGTCTTGGGTTGTGCTTATCCCGTATTGTAAAGACACAATCTGTAACAGAGACTGAATAGTGGAGTTGTGACATTCTTCAACATGGCACCGTATGATTTGACATACAATTCGCTTTCAACGTTCACTTCATCAGCTGTTGATACCACAGCAATACATCCTATTTCATGGCAAAAGTGTTCTCTTTTACAAAACTCAAATGGTGCACACAACCAAAATGCTTAAAATTTTGGTAACGGCATTCATAAAGCTTACATTTGAAGTTTAACTTTGTGTTTTCCATCTTCCGTCCACTCATTACATCAACATGTATTATTGTGGCTACATTTATGAGAGTATTTCGATCTGCCACTTCAGTGTCAAAGTATCTAGAATGGGCATTGCTTTAAACCATCTCAGTTAACCTACCGTGTTCGCTTAAGAGCTTGAATGCAAAGGAACATGCCCACGCGCATTCCTTCCCGTTACTTCAAAAAATCACCGCGTTTGACACACATTTACATTTCAATGACACACAACAATTTATTTGAATCTTGTGACACAAATCAAACAATACATCTCCCTTCACAATATTTAATACATAATGCCTCCAAGACTTTTATAGTTGTAAACCGTTCATTTCTTCAGTTTCTTCATCGCTGACCACTTGCACTTTTTTACCTATCAGTTTTTCCTTAATGAAAAACTAATTTCAAATTATCACACCATAATAACATTACTGATATCTTCAGTCATCCAGTTGTCTCAAGATAGTGCTGCAGGCTTCTTTCGAAACCAATATTTGGCTAATATCGCTGATGCTTTTAACCCATTGCAATTATTAGCACAATGTATGCGATACAGCACGTTCAGTTTCGCTCGGGTAGCTATAAAAATGTCTTATTATTACGTGCCATAAAATGTCATATTTATGAAGGTTGCAATAATTTTCTATGGATGCCCCGATATATTGGACAACAGTGCTTGTTCTTCCGTGGAACGCATTACTTGTTAGTCACAAAAAAAGGTTCAACAATTCGTTATTCGTCCACAAAGTAACTGCAGTTTTGTTGTATCAGTCTCGCACTACATTCGAGAGTGCCTATATCAGTGGATTAATTAAATATCACAACCTCAAGATATACTCAACAGTTTCAGGCCCATAACAAAGCAGTCAATGCCCAACTGATAAAATTGTTAACGAGAGTTGAAATATCCTAATACCTCAAAAAGAGACAATCAGGTTTTTGAAGGTTGACCTAATGCTCTGTGCATGAGTAGTAGTTGTGGTTTTTAAGTCCGGTTTGATGCGGCTCTCCACGCTACCTTGTCCTGTGCAAATCTCTTCATCCGAGAATACGTTCGGCAACCTACATCCTTTTGAATCTGCTTACTGTATGCATCCCTCGGTCTCTTATATTTACCCCACACACTTCCTTCTAATGCTAAGTTGACAATTCCTTGATGTGTCCTACCAATCTATCCTTTCTCTTAGTCAGGAGCCAGAAACTGCTTTTTTCCCCAATTCGGTTAAGCACCTCATTACTACGAGAGCTACCCATCTAATCTTCAACATTCGTCTGTAGCACCACATTTCAAAAGCTTCTATCATCATTTTGTCTGTACTCCTTATCGTCCACGTTTCACTTCCATACAGTGCTACACTCTAGACATACTTTCAGAAAGGACTTCCGAACATTTAAATTAATAGTGGATGTTAACAAGTTGCGCTTCTTTAGAAACGCTTTTCTTCCCATAGACATTATGCATTTTGTATCTTCTCTACTTCGGCCATCAGAAATTTTGCTAACCAAATAACAAAACTCTTCTACTTTTATTGTCTCATTGCCTAATCTAATTTCCTCAGCATAGACTGATTTTTCTGACACTACATTCCATTACTCTCATTTTACTGTTGTTAATGTTCATCTCGTATCTTCCTTTCAAGACACTGTCCATTCAATTCAATTGCTCTTCCAGATCCTTTGCAGTCTCTGACAGCATTACTATGTCATCGGCAAACCGCAAAGTTTTTATTTCTTCTTCCTGAACTTTAATCCCTCTCCAAATTTCTCCTTGCATTCCTTCACAGCTTGCTCAATGTACAGATAGAACAACCTTGGGGAAATGCTACAACCCTGTCTACTCCCTTCCCAACCTCTTCGTCCCTTTCTTGCCCTTCGACTATTAACAGCAATCTGGTTTTTGTGTAGGTTGAATATAGCTCTTCGCTCCCTATATTTTACCCCTGCTACCTTCAGAATTTGGAAGAGTGTATTCCAGTCGATATTGTCAAAAGCTTTCTCCAAATCTACAAATGCTAAAAACGTAGGTTTGCCTTACCTCAGCCTATCCTCTAAGATACGTCGTTATGTGAGTATTGCCTCCCGTGTTCCTACATTACTCCTAAATCCAAACTTATCTTCCCCGAGGTTGGATTCCACAAGTTTTTCCATTCGTCTGTAAATAAGTCTTGTTAGTATTTTGCAACCATGACTTATTAAACTGGTAGTTCGGTGATTTTCACATTTGTCTGCACTTGCTTTCTTTGGAATTGGAATTAGTAGTATACATAGCAATTAGGCGCAAAACAAAATAAACAGAAAGAACATTATTTGAACCAGTCCATCGGAAAGTGTATGGAGTACGCATATATAACAACGGATGATTAAGTTATTTATGACCTAACAAACCACGAATGCAGTTTTTAGTTGGATGCTTATCAGCATTCATCATCATCATCATCAGCAGCAGCAGCAGCAGCAGCAGCATTGTACAAGCGGTTCCATGAAATTCGTGTTCAGTGTGTGTTTTTACTGCTTCCGAAACTTGAGGCTGTGGTGTATTGATGCAATAAAGTGAGTGATTGTACTCTTTGTTGGAGAGCTCATGTCCTCCAATAGTTCCACAATACTAGCTATATGTGATTGTATTCTGCTCTTGAATGAGAGAATATGGACGATCCTTTTCTTCTTCCCTGTTGAGTTGTTCTTCAACCAGTGTCCTTTTCATTTTGCCTCTATTTGACTTTTCACTTTTAATTAACTGATCAACTACCTTTCAAACTGACGTGTTATCACACCGAAACTTGTAATTGTAGTATCACACCTGCATCACCACAAGCTTCTAGGAACAGCTGACGCACGAAATGTTGGTTGACACTCGTTATCACTGGCAGTACCTACAGCTGATGCCAGACTCGTTACATTACTCCTTCCATGATGGTTAAGAAAAACTGAATGAAAGAATTGTTGAAATTATTCTGCTTTGTCATTCTTCCTCATTTTCATTACCGGTACTGTTTTTTAGATATGTAATATCTTTTGAAGTGGTCTCACCCAGCTACATAAAGGGCTGATTTTTATTACAAACAGATGACACTATCAATGTTCTTGCTTAGTTTCGAAATTTTCTTTTTCTTTGTGAAACTTTTATGGCGCTTCTTGACAATACTAACGAAAGCAATACAGTGCAAGAAGTTTGGATCAACTCGAACTCCACTTTTTCAGTTTTATACTTCCAAGTTACCTGTCCATTTCCTTCACAGATTCAAAAGCCCACCAATGGGTATACTTTCAATAACAATATTAATCAGTGCTACAAACATATTCTTCGTCCTTGTGTTGACCAAAAGATTTTACTTTAACTCCTACATTTTAAATTCATTTTCCCCTGTACCGTCAACTTAATCAGCGAAGCAAGCCATCACGTAATGCGATGTAGCGGGGTAAGTTACCCATCAAGAATTCAGACGTCAGTTTCTGCTATTTCCTCAAGTCGGATATCTAGTTGGTTCAAGAGGACAATGACGATTTCATTCTTCACTGGAGTGCAAGAGCAGCTGCCGATGGGACACTGAAGTCCTGACATTCCAACTTGGATGGAGACGAAAAGTCAGGAAGTTTTAATCATCGATCATGGCCTTTCTTCCCAGAAGTTTTGCCTGAAAACAACGCCGGCCATGAACGTTTACAGTGTATGATTCCAACTTTCGGTTCTCCTAAAACAGTCTATGGTAAGATAACATGAATAAATGCAAGTTATTGTGCAATTACAATATCAACACACGGTAGACCGTTAATGACAGGAAAAATATTCGGTTCCTATCCATGTTGTTGCCTTATCTGTATCACACTGTCCGTAGATCGTGGTCTAGTAGTTAGCACTGGAGTCCTGGGTTCAATTCCCGGCCAGGTTGGAGATTTTCTTCGCTGTGAACTGGGTGCTTGTTTTCTCCTAATCACTTCATCATCAATACAAAGGCGTCCAAGTGTCGTCAAATTGATTTGTATCGGGCGGTCTCTCAGCCTCAAGTGCGGTTCCCCAGCAACTGATGCCATAAGATCATTTAATTTCCTGAATATCACACAGACGCAATACATCTATCCTTGCAGGGCATCGAAGTTTCATTTTTGTATTTCTAAGGCGCACTTAATTTATAAAGGTTAGTGATGGTCTCGCCTAGCCTCTTATTTGCCATGCAGTCCACATAAAAAAATCACTGCCTATTTATTGTAAAATGGACGATAACAGTGTTTTGTTTCATGCGAACAACAGTGTCCAACATCAAGCGTTCGGCACAAAAACATTGCTAAACTCCACTACATCCTGCAATTTTTTCTGCATCAACCTATGATCACATGAGCCAAAAGAATCCATCTATTACCGTGATAACCCCGCTCATACACAAATTATTTCGTTTGCTGAAAAAGAAGTACTTCACCGATATTCTGTGCTGCGATGACGAAAATTTTCGTTTAAGGATGGAGATATAAAGGTGTCTTTTCTTCTGGACGTGGCAATAGATAGGCCTATCCTTTTATGATCAACTGAAGAAATATCCGAAAACCAAAGAAACTGACTTCCTTCTGTTGATCCATTTTTAGCAGTACTATCAAATTGAAGAAAATTCTCATTTTTTTTTACAGATATAATACAACTAGAGAATTTCACAATGCTTCAAAAACGCTGTCGCTTCCATTTGAAAATATCTGTTTAATTCCGCATTTAGCGATCATTCGCCTTCATACATAAATATTAGTGTTCTTCACTTAGCGAATTATCATAAAAATGAATGTTTATATCTTCCCACACTACGTATCGTTACACAAAACTGCGGGTCCCTGTTATTTATTGCTTGGAATTTGAGGGTAATTTCGCGATCTTGTTAAATATTCACATACTGGAAATAGCTAATTCTTTACAATTACAAATGAACAGTTTTTTTTCAATTATAGACTTTCTCGTTATTGGTTTACTTACATAAATGACTATCAAATTTCATCTGTAACATTTTAAACGACTTTAAGGGAATTACTATTGACAAGATTGAACTATATTTGCATCGAAAATTAAACACAGTAAATTCTTTTCACAATAGTCCTTGTTTGAAACTAACATTCTTCGTGACAGAAACCAATCGTTTTATATGTATCGATGCATTGCTGGTGGATTTTACATTCTACTCATCAAGATACACTTTCAACTTATCACTCATTCCGAACAGGAAATTGATACCACAAAACCTGCAGAATTTTAATGGTTCCTCAACAGCAAATTATTCTGAAAACGACGTTATAAATGATGCTGAATTACGTGATAATTATTAAATGCTTTCTGGTTGATATAATCAGTTCACAGGAGTAGAATAATCTCTAGAGCACGGTCTTTCTTCTGGCTGTTATTAAAAATAAATCTATCATACTTAAAACTAGAAAATTCACTATGAATGATTTATAAACACTATTAGTTCAATTCTAAGAATGCCTCATGAATTAATGAGCAGAATTAATACTCTAAAATTGTCAACTTTTTCCAGAAAACTGTATGTTAAATCATTTCGAAATTTTACTGCTATAGGTTTGTAGCTCTTCGTGTGGCACACAGACTTACTTTCTTGCTCGACTAGATACTCAACAAGCCTTCTCCCTCTCTGGTTAATAGGTCGCTCCTCTCACCTCACAGAGCCTACAGCCTTCGCAGTAGTCCGTCCTGCAGTGGCGACTACGGCACGAAACTCACCTGAAACAGAACAAGTAGCATCTTCAGTCACACTGGCGTGACTTTTTTTTTTTGGGAAAGAAAGAGAAATTTAATCTTTGATAGATTTTAGTATCTCGCCTTTAACGAAGAGTACACTAAAAGACAGACCACCGTTTAAAAACCATTTAAATTAGGAGGAGGAAGTATTTGTCGACGTCTCAAAATTGTCAACGTCAAACCACTAAGTGCAAAACATGCCAAATACACTGAACTCCCAGCATTATCGTAACTTTTGCGCTAACAGTAAAAAATAATAATGAACCCCCCCCCCCACACACACACACACACACACTAACGAGAGAACGAGATTATATATACAGGCTCGTCGTTGTAACGAAGTTAATGTCACCGACTGGAAGCACTCAAATTTTGCTATTATTCTTGATTACCATATAATCTGCATATACGATGGAAAACATTGAAAATATTCTAAAAACCAGATGTTCACAAATGAGGAAGGGTAAGATAAGACGGCCATTTATTAATCTCAATTACAATGAATATGCCATGTTTCTCGATTTATGAACTACATGTTACATTTTATCGTTGTCATAATTAGTACTCGGAATGCGAATACGAGACGGCGTTCGCGTAATACAGCTTATCTGGTACAGCAGCGCGAGTCAACATCCTTATCGGAAACGTGGGGACCTTTGCACCAGTGATCCGCTGGGCCGTCATAGCCGCTCCACTGCCGTCCAAACCGGTACCATTCTCACACATTCGGTTTTGACAGCAAAATGCCGATCTCGCCATCCAGTCTAAGTAGTAGCGTATGGCTACATGTTAACGGCATGCATTCCAATTAATCAGCCATATCGAAAAGGCCATATCCACCAAAGTAAAAGTTTTTCAGGGAAAAGAAAAATTGTATTGCAATAGCAAAGTGAAAAATGTATGCTTTTATATTCAGATTAATAGGTAGGATACGATCTTTTCACAGGGAATGCGCGTTTCTTCTAGTACTTCCACATTTTTAACTAAAATGGGAATGTGGTACAGATGGACGTATGGCATTTTCGAAATAAGTGATTCACTAGATACGGTCCGGTATGTTGATGGAAGATTGGAGGGACGAGATTTCTTACATGTTCACCTATATCAAGCATAGTACAGAAACAGTTTAATGGGAACTATTAATTTAATGCTACCCGACCCTTTAGGTGAAAATGCGTTTGAATGACGCGATACTAGTTTAGCTACATCATTGTACTGTGGTACGTTCAAGACGTATGAAGAGTTCACTCATCCAGAAAAGTCACAATTTTGATTAAGCTGGTTTTACTAAATTGTTCACTATTTTGATTTAAAGGTGCACAGTGTCTTTTCGTTCTATAATCGGTATTAAAAATAAGAACATGCACTTTTTTTAGGAAGTGCTTTCGTTTAATAAGGCAGTTAAGTAACCGGTTACCTTTTTTCTTACGGCGGAAATATAGCAGTTGTGTGGACAGGAAAATACTGAACTACGCAAAGCAAGATTGTACCGTTCAGTGGCAAAAAAATTTGAAGTTGCGTTCACTACGAATAATTCAGGTCAGGACTGTCCAAGGAAACTAATAGAAGTACTTTTCTTTAGATATTTTGTGTAACTGAACCATGTTATATGTACACTAAGTCTTATATAGTAGCACTGCACACACTGTATTAGCATAAATCCTTGGTAACACAAGGTAATACCAGTTTTCCCCAGCGTTTTCTTAAGCGGCCAGTAAGCTTAGAGATGGAGCAAATCGACTGCCACAGCAACTTTGTGTAGCGCGCATGCAATGTACACCGGTGTCTTGCTTCCTTCAACAGCTGCGGCACATTTTCACACAGCGCCTAACTCAACAGCTGCAGCGCATCTGTGAGTGGAGGTCCGTGTGGAAGTCTCGTTTCCGGTAATGACACTCCTTCCCAGCTTCAACCCCCCCCCCTCCTCTCTCTCTCTCTCTCTCTCTCTCTCTCTCTCTCTCTCTCTCTCTCTCTCTCTCTCTCTCTCTCTCTCAATAGTTTGATTTCCACGGTATTCAGTCATATCAGCTACGTTCACCGTATTAGTTATCACTGGCCTGGAACACTAAAAATAACACTGATTTGTCAAGAATTTAGCAGACATAGGAACGAGTCGCAGATTTTTTTATGGTGGTAATCAGTACTCAAATGTTCAAATGTTTGTGAACTTATGAGACCTAACTGCAGTGGTGATCGGACCCTAAACTTACAAACTACTTTAACTTATACTAAGAACAACACAAACACCAATGCCTGAGGGAGGACTCGAACCTCCGCGGTAGAACAGCCACGCGAACCGTAACAGGGGGCCCCTGCGCGCACGACTATTCCGACGCGGCGGTAATCACTACTATATAATAAAAAATGTTCAAATGTTTGTAAGCTGAGACCAATTACCTCAACAGATTGGTTCTTTAACTTTACAATCTACTTATGCTAAAGACAAAACACACACACACACACACACACACACACACACACACACACACACAAGCGCGAGCGCGCGCTCGGGGAATCGAACCTCCGACGGAGAGCGGCCACGCAATCCGTGACATGACGCCTTAGGCCACGCAGCTTTTAAACAACAGATTTACGCATCTGAGAAGGTGAGATTCCACAAGCCGAAAAATTTACTCGTTGTAAAGAAGTCTACATCGAGATAAACATTTTGCAAACCACGATATCGTGTGTGGCAGAGGGTACCTCGTTTCACAACTGTTAACTAACTTTCCTAGAGCGACGGAAACAACTATATATATGCCTCTGTACGTGCTCTGGTTTCACTCTTCTATGATTTCCGTATGTGTTATGTGTAAGTTGGTGGCAGAAGTATCGTTCTGAAGTCAGCTTCAAAAGCAGTTTCACTGAATTTCATCAATAGTGTTTCTCGAAAAGAATGTTGCCTTCCTTCCTTGGATTCCCATTTGAATTCCCGAAGCAGTCCTGTGAGACCAGAGCGGTGATCGAACCTTCCAGTAACAACTCTTGCAGCACAGTTCTGTATGTTTTTAAAGTCTTTCTTTAAATCTACCACTTGGGGAACCCTTCACTCGAGAAATATTCACGAATGTGTGCTACATGCAGTCTCCTTTACAGATGAATAATATTTCAAAATCATCCAAAAAGACCGCAGTCTACCACCCGCCACCTTCCCCACATCTGCCCTTACAAGTTCGTTCTGTTCCTTATCGCATTGCACCATTATGCCTAGGTGTTACATCAACGTACTGTAACAAGCAGCACACAACCAAGGCTGTATTCGAACATCATGATTGTTTTTCCCACTCACCTAAATTACCTTACACTTTCTACACTTACAAGGAGACCACATGGGTATCGGATTTTAGAATTTTTTATTTGTGGTACGTGAATTTCAGAACTTAAATAACAATCAGCAAAGTCATTCGACACAACTCTCAAACGATCTCGAGAAAATCGACTTTGAAATTTTGTAAATAAGCGTAGTGCCAATCATTAAATAAATTGCAGAATCTGTCGGTGTAGCTCAGCCGATAGCTTTCCGGCCTCACAACAACTGAGTCGGTGGTTCGAATCCCACTGACATTTGTTTTAGTTTTCGAATTCAGTTATATAAAATATTTTGGGATCTTTAATTCCACTTCTTGTGACAGTTCTTGTTTGTGTTATCTAGATAAGCTGAAAACCTTGTCATGTAAAACGATGGTTGAGTAAGTTAGCTGCAATGACTTTTCATAAAGTGTCGTAGCTCTTCAGAAACTGAATAAAAGACTACCGTCGTCAACCAATACTGTACAAATGTAACTTATGTTTTTGATTGATTCCATCATTATTAACAACCTTCTATAAAAAATAAACTACGAATAAACAAAACTACGTGCAACTTTCGTAAAAATTACCATTAGATATTAAAATTATGGAAGTATTCTACACAACGAAAAGAAATTAAAAAAGAAAATCTGTCACGGCGAGATTCAATCCACTGACCCTACGGTTGTAAGGCCAGAAGGCTATCAGCTGAGCTACTCCGACAGATGCTACAATTTATTTCATGATTGGCACTAGGATTATTTTCAAAACTTCAAAGTCGAATTTCTCGAAAATTTTTTAGAGTTGCGTCAAATGGCTTGGCTGATTGTTATTTGAGTCCTGAACTTACGTACGATCAATATTTAAAAATTCTGAAATGCAATACCCGTGTGTTCTCCTTGTTAGGACTGCTATTCATTAAAGCAGAAATTTCGTCAAAGTCATCCTGCAGCCTACTATAGATATTCAATGGCACCATTTTATACACTACAGCATCATCAGCAAACAGTGGCAGATTACTACGCCCGTCAGTTTATGCAGATGAAAAATACTAGTGGTCCTATCACATTTCCCTGGGACATTTCTGGATATACCCTCATCTCTGACGAACACTCACTTTGGAGGAAAACACACTGCGTTCCATTACTTAGTCTAGTCACATATTTGCGAACATATTCCGTATGCTCGTACCGTCGTTAGTCGGTATTAAATCGATCATATTTCTTGTCGAAGTTGATATGTCAAATATTTACATCAAAGAAACTTGACAATGTAATAGGGAACTTTGGCCTATCTCGTATTTTATCCACAAAAATATTGTCTAATCTAGGGCCTCGCCGTAGGTTTTATCATAAATATCGTTTGTCTTCTGTTCATTGCAATGCGAAGTATAGCCGCTTTGAGCGCTAGCGTCCCTGGAATTACTTGACTGCCGTGTCTCTGTAAACACGATTGCAAAGTTTAGTTGGTATGTTCAAACAACCACAATATAAATGTACGAAGCCGACGAGGCGTTGTATAATGTGATGCAGTCTCATACCTGCCAACTTTCAAAAACAGAAATCCAAAAGATCACAAATCCTAATGATTTAACGCGTGCATACGTTGAAAGGTCTATCAGCAGTTAACGGAATATTAAGATCAGTTAAAAGGAAAAAAACAACATTCTGCTCTTATGACATCAAGGTCAGGTCCAGAAGAGGTAAAAATTTTCCTACTGCTATCCATTTTCGTACGATTTATTAATTCAGTTCTACCTTCGTAAGCAATGTTTATGTCACACGAATGCATTGAACAAAATGCGAGTGTTTCATCTTTCCGCGATCGCATAATGCACGGAAATTCAGCAGAAAATGCGACCCTGAAAGACTGAGGATATAGTATATTATTTGAACTAATCAAGAAAACACAAAATAATTCAAAAATTCGTCACACAATTGCACGACTACCAGAACCACAGCAAACACCGCATAAAAGCAAGCATAAACAAAGCTTTCCCGCTAACATGCGGTCGATGCACAAGGAGTAGGTGAGATGAGATTATCGATAGAACGATCGACTCGCGCGTGGTGTTTCAAACACACAGAAAGAATGCCAAAAGCGCAGCGATATTCTACGAGAAGGGATAATGGATAATATCCGTTGACCTTCGGTCGAATTTTAGACAGCATCTCAGAATAGCAGCTATTATCGAAAATCAAAACTGAAATGTGATATGAATGCAGAGAGCGGGAAGAAGCCGAGGGCTTTAAAATACGGAAAGGAAAATATGTTCATCCGGAACACCAGATGATTACCCCAAAATCCGGAAATCTCCCGGGAAAATCGGAAAACTTTGCACGTCAGCATTCTGATAATAAAATAGGCTAAAAAGACTGGAGCGCTTTAAGTAAATGGCGGAGGTTATTAGCCGTAAAATACGGACCGGTCCATTTGTACAGCAGTCGACAGAAGAAAATGTGTGTCATCACAGTGCTTCACAAACAGTGCCTTACCTACCTCATGCATTTATACAAATTTTGTAGTTGACGGAATATGAATTTTATTTTATTTATTTACAATGTTTATGCCCACACTGAAGCATAATCATTATACAATTATTAAAAACAGTTCTTAATGCACTTTCATTTAGTTTCAGATATTCAGCCTTCACTGCGTTATAAATTGATTCATACGTTCAGGAGTTATTTTTCTTAACACACACTGTGGTATTTGAGTACTGTACTTGAGGCTACAACAGATCTCCCAGCAGCAAGAAATCGCAGTATCGCAGTAACCCTGTCTTCTGCAGATATAGCATTTCTCATTTGCGTATTCTTTTTAGTGGTGT
The DNA here is from genome assembly GCA_026315105.1 of Locusta migratoria. NCBI lineage: Eukaryota > Metazoa > Arthropoda > Insecta > Orthoptera > Acrididae > Locusta > Locusta migratoria. The sequence goes on along the minus strand of CM048755.1, from coordinate 447,138,670 downwards.
GAGGAGCCAATTTACTGAGTAAATACTGATCCTACGATCTCAAAAAGCTTCAAATATAAGCTAAGCCCTACAAATCTGAAGTAAAAGCAACTACTTGTTAATAAAAGAGGCTACGCTGAAGATACTCGCGCACTCGCCCCTTCTGGAGCTAATTAAGAACCTTACTAGCAGCATCGGCACAGCCAATTAGCTGACAGGTAAAAAATCTTAACCGTAAGTCACCTATAATGAGACGAAGTAAGAAGGCTGATGTAGAACCGAACTTTCTACAGGGGAGAGCAACAGGGTGGGGTTTTAGACGGAAAAAGGCGCGTCGTTACACTGTAACGAGTGACTAAAGCATCAATATCTCTAACATATGCTCGTGGTCAGTTTGTAGGTTCTAAGGACCGAATTATGTCGAGCGGCTGAGACTTGCTTGCTTTTGCTCTGAAGAGCAGAAAAGGTAAAATAATTAATAATATACGATTGATATGGAACAACATGCACTTTAGTTGGTGGGTGTTATGCCAACTACAAACAGAACGTACTACAGCATCGGCCACACTACTTATGGTATATCTCCCAGTAGTTCAGTTCGAAGTAAATATACCTATTTTTTTTTTCTTTTTAATGTTCAAATGTTTGTTAAGCTTAATGGACTTAACTGCGGGGTCATCAGTTCCTAAACTTACAAACTACTTATGAACTACCTTATACTAAAGACAAGTAAAACATCCATGCCCGAGGGGCGATTCGAACCCCCGACCGTAGCGGCCGTGCAGACTGACCGCAGACCGCTCGGCCACTGCGGCCGACTCAATATACCTATAAATTTGCAATTAGTAAATAAGCAAGTAGTTGATTACCGATCCTTGCTGAATGTTTGTAAAATTGTTCCATTTATACGACTCCTAACGTTATGAAACAGTTTTATTCGATACTGCAAGTTAAGAGAGCGGTTGACAACAAATTAATAGTGGCTGTCACCCTTTAAATTACGGTATATGGCAGATTAAGTACTTTCTCCACCTCTGTGTTTTTCTTGTTTGAGAGTCAGGGACTAAATGTGTTCCTAGAATTAAGGCAACGCAGCAGTATCAGTTATTTTCACTAAGGTTATCAGATGTGATTTGATTTATTCTCTGAAAACGTGTCATGTGTTAATCTTGCAACGAAATGGACGTTATCAAATGCAGGGCTTGGAGGGATCATGTAATCGACATAGGAGATAGGAGGAGGAAATGGTTATGTCTTCCTTTCTTTTTATGAGTGAAAAGCAGGGCAAATAGTGACAATGCAGTTTAGGTTAATCTACTGTTGCTATTTTTCTGTGCTACAAAATAAAAAAGGTGGAAATCGTTTCTATGCGATACAAACTTATTCCTGACAAGGAAACCATTTTTTGTTTTTGAAGTCTACGTTGTTATCGAATTTTGCTTGTTTCCACATACGAAGTGTAGTCGTGTTTTCAATCATGGCTTCGATGAAATTCGAATAGGTAATAAATTGTTTATTTGCAGCCCTGATACTTATTGGAATCCCCAAACCACAGTACCGTCGCAGCCCACTAGAAGAGCCAAAACAAAATGGCGTCGCACCTACAAGGCTGGTACTAAACAGATTGATGGAGATAGACTGAACAACGTTTGAACTACTTCTAGGACGTTGCAATAACAGCACATTGGACTTAACGAATATTTTCACTTTCGCAGGAGAAAGTTGGTGACTGACATTTCGGTAGATGTCGCCACAGCAGAAAATGCTTTTGTTTCAATGATTGCCAACACAATTAGTTCATCATATTCCAGACACTCTTGCCTGTTTTCCAATATAAAACGAGCTACCCGTCTTCGTACTACTATTTCTTCCATCAATCCTATTTGGTATGGATCCCATACAGCACACAATACTCCAGCGGAAGGTGGAAAAGCAAAGTGGAAACGGTATCGTTAGAGCATTTTTATTTCCATGTCTTAAGTGTTACGCTAGTGACATGCAGTCTTCGGTTACTCTTCCCACACAGCACTTTCTCTTTGGCGCTTCTAATTTAAGTGGCTATTATCTGCGGATATACTTGCCCTTCCCGCCGTCACATTATGAACCACCGCCCCCTTTTCACTGGAGAAGAAATATGGGTACTGCAACAGTCTGTGCCTGTAGTGTTACCCATGTGAACGAATTTGGAAGTTTATCTAAATGTTTGTGAATCGTGTAAATGAGGCGTATCTTTTGTCCTAGCCCGGTATTCACCTAGGTGTGAAGTGGAAAGTGCCTAAAAACACATCCAAGCTGGCTGGGAAACAGCTGTCAAACTGCTGCATCAATTGTCATATCGTTAGTTGTTAGGAAATATCTTAACCCATACTTTAAGGGAAGAGATGGGGAGAAACCTCAAAATTACCACTTACTACGTTGAGTAGCTGAACTGTACCCATACCATTACAAAGTTACGCCCCAAAATCAGCTGTACATATTTCACGATACCTTGAAATTTAATTTTCTGAAGCACTTAACAATAAAGCTGCTTTGAACAGAGATAGACTCAAACATCTCTGCCTTTGGGTCGAGCATGTCTTCACTTTTTTCCCCCCAAATTAGATTAATCGATGCTACACCAACGGCATGAAATAATTTAATTATAATATTAAATTCTGAGGAAAATGGGAGCTATAGGGACAGACAGCTAAATATAATACACTGGTCAGAACAATTAGGTGATCAGTTGAGATATCTAGGTTCTGAAGTACTGTCATCCGTAGAATGAACTGAAATGGTTCGACGTCTTTCTGTCGGTTCTACGGAATGGAGACAACGATATTATGGCAACAGAGATAATGGTAATAACAGAGAGTTGCTTCAGAGGGGGTTGGTGTTAACTTTTATTTACTCTACCAAATGAAATACACAGGCAGTTGAGTTCAGAAGAGTAATGAGCAGATAGTGCAATGCAACAACAAGACTTACCCGGCGCTATAGCACTGAGAGCCATAGGATGGTTGCAAGTGGGACAGACACAGAGGCATGTGGCTGCAGCTATTGGAGTGTCCGAAAGTTTAATTTCCAGGACCTGGACGAGATTTCAAACAGGAAGCGTTAAAAGAAGGCAAGGCCAAGGACGTCTACGGGTAACAGCAAGAGACGACCGTTATCTCCGGTTAACAGCCCGACGAAACAGGAGGCTGAATCCAACTGAGCTGCAACGTACCCTCCAGGCAGCAAGATAAACACCAACAGTCCGAAATCGCCTTAGAGAATGTGGTCTCTAAGCACGGAGGACTATGGTATGTGTCCCATTAACCCTTTCAGGCCCACATTATGAAATCAGCTTTGGAAAAATTACAATTCAATGTTTTCTGTATTAAAGCAGTGCAGTAAACATCACAGTATGTTTTGAAATTTTTGGTTGAACTATTTATTTCTTATGTCACAGTGCGCCTCGGTTGCACAGTGGTAGAGTGCCAGACTACAAAGCCAAAGTTCCCGGGTTCGATCACCGCTAGGTCTTAGGATTTTTATCTGTCACTTTCCACTTCTTTCACCTCTGGCAGTATTGCTCATGTGAAAAATACCGAGTAGCACCGTGGTTCGCAACCCACGTTAAACTGTAGGTCCTCCTATAACTGGCTGGGTAAGTCAGTTCGAAGGTCGGAGGAAGGCAACGGCATACCACTTCCAAACAAGACTATGCCTAGTAAAGCACTGTGGTGTTCAAGCCAATCTTCGGATTGTTGACTGCTTTACCGTTTACCTTTATGTCGGGCACAACACAGACGTTTTTATCGACATTTTGTTGATAGTTAACACTGCCAGATCAACACTGCTATCATCATCTTCGCCACAGCACCAAAAAAAGAGAATTCACTGTTGGTATAAAATAAAAGGAACCACACTCACGCTCACACCCTCAGTCACGTACAGACGGCAAAGCATCACATTCTCCAAGATGGACAGCTTAATGCTTCAGAAGTGGCTACACGCCGTACCACGGGGCAAAATGTCGTACTAGAAGAAAAGTTATCTGCATAAAAGAAAAATGTGACATTTGTGTGGACGTGAACAGCAGTCTGATAATGAACCGAAAGGTTTGAAACCGGTAACGGCGCTATTTAGTTAAAAAAAATAGCATAAACAAAAGTGGTTGGTTGCTGTCTTCTTTATTAAAAGAATCACCCTGTATTTCACACACAACTACGGGCTCAAAATGTAAGTTTTTTATAAAATAGCAGAAGCATGTTGTTCACAAACAAAAAAACCAACTTAAGGATTGATGCACAAACTACGGTATAAATCAACTTTTAATATGTTGTTCTCCAGGAACACTGGGAATGAAAGTGTTAAAACCATGACACCATTAACCCACAGACACTGAGCGAAGGAACATAATGATTTGAGTCTTAACGAATGACTCCGGGTTGTGTCGCAGATGAGTCAAGATGATTTTGTTCACTGGGCAAACGTCGTTCCCTCGTCTGGTGAGCACGTCGAACTCTTGAACAATCCTGTTCATCTGCAGGAAACATCACCATATAATGGTGGTAGGCGAATGGTGTGGGCAGGAATCCTTATTGGCGGCTCTACGTCTTTTAGAATAATGCTTTGACTGTTGAGACGTATAGAGACGACATCGTTGGACCTTTTATTGTGCCCTAGGTTGGTGCCATTTGAGGTGGGTTCCTTCTGGTGGCCGAGAACACTCGTCCCCGCACAACTGCAATAGGACAACATGCTTGAAGCTGAGGAAACTGAATGAATGGGTTGGACGGTTTGTTCACCGGACTTACACCCGATTGACCATGTCTGGGATACACATGGCAGACGCATTGCCGCCAGACCAGCACCTCCCATTACGGATGCAAAAGTGGATATTGCACTCCTGGAATACCTGATCGATAACCCCATCCATGACACGCAGGTGTGCAACTACTCTGACGAGGTGGTCTCAACATATTAGAGGACAACGGGAATGACTTTTTCACTATTATAGTATTCCCACGGTGCCTCATTCTAAGTAAATTCCATGTAAACCTCAAGTAAGGAGCTGAGACAGAAAAACAACGTACTTCATCACACACAACTTACAATTGTAACCAGTATATGAATAAAATACATTAGCGTATGTATACTGGGTATGGTAACTCACCTGATCCCCGATCTACATCGCTACATCTACATAGGTACTCTGAAAATCACATTTAAGTGCCTGGCAGAGGGTTCATTAACCACTTTCATAATCTTTCTCTACCGTTCTATTCTCTAATAGCGCGCAAGAAAGAACACCTAAATGATACCGTTTTCGATCTGATTTCTCTTATTTTATTGGAATGGTGATGTCTCCCTATGTAGGTGAGTGCTAGAAAAATATTTTCACATTTAGAAGTAAAAGTCGGTGATTGAAATTTCGCAAACAGATCTCTCCGCAACGAATGACGTTCTTTTAATGATTTCCACCTCAAATCGTCCAACATTTCCGTGTCGCTTTCCCCATGTAACGTGATAAAACGAGCTGCCCTTCTCTGAACCTTCTCAATGTCTTCCGTCAGTCCCACTTGGTGAGGGTCCCACAATGGGCAACATTACTCCAGGAGAGGTCGCAAAAGTGTGATGTAGGCAGTCTCTTTGGTGGAACTGTTGCATCTTCGAAGCGTTCAGCCAATGAAACGTAACCTTTGGTTCGCCTTCCCCACAATATTTTCTGTGTGTTCTCTCCAGTCGTAAGTTGTTCGTAATTGTAACGCCTAGGTATTTGGTAGAATTTACGACCTTAAGGTTTGAATGATTTATCGCGTAATTGAAGTTCAGCGGTTTTCTTTGAGTGGTCATGTGTATTACTTCACACTTTCCATTATTTAGTGTTAATTGCCACTTTTCGCACCATGTAGATATTTTGTCTAAATAGTTTTGCAGCTACTTTTGATCCTCTGTTGACTTCACTAAACGATAAACTTCAGCATCATTCGCGAACAGTCTAAGGGAGCTATTCAGATTGTCTCCTAAACCATTTATAAACACAAGGAAGAGTAGGAGACCTGTAACGCTTTCCTGGGGAACGGCAGATATCACTTCTGTTTTACTCGAGGAGTTACTGATCCGTGTATGTACAAGAACAAAGATGGAATAATAAGAATGGAATACCAAGATAAAGTTGCTCAGATTGAAAGGTGTCTAAGGCAGGGATTAAGTCTTTCGTCCACAACTGTTCAATATGTACATCGAAATAGCAATGACGGAAATAAAATGCTGAAGGTTTGTAAAAAAATTCAGGATGAAAGGATATATATATTTAAGATTTGTTGATTACTTTTCTATCATCAACGAAAGTAAAGAATTACAAGATCTGTTATATGATCCTAATATACTGAGTGACGAATATGCACGGAGTGTTAACACCAAACCAATAAGAATCCGTAGAAATGAAACTGACGGGAAAATGATCGAAGTTGTTGATAACGACGTAGAAGAAGTCAAGGCATTCTGCTAACTTGGGAGGAAAATATACTACGACGGACGACCCAAGAACGAGGAAAAGTAGGGTGGCGCGGGCTAAGAGCATCGAGGTCGAAAGGAGTCAGCCGGCCGCGGTGGCCGAGGAGACTAAGGCGCTCCAGTCACGGTCTGCACGGCCACTACGGTCGGGGGGTTCGAATCCCCCCTCGGGCATGGATATTTGTGCCGTCCTAGTTCGTAAGTAGTTCATAAGTAGTTTGTAAGTTTAGGGACTGATGACCCCGTAGTTAAGTCCCATAGACTATACAAAAATTTCAAAGGCGTCTACTGGTATAAAATACTGGCCGAAACAAAAGAAAAGGGATGTGGTAGTACAGACAAAATGTGAAAATTACGGGGACTGATCTGGTAACGAATGAGGGGGGGTTCTTTGACAATCGAGAAGGCAAAATCACGTGGGAAACATTGACGAGAAGAAGAGACCCGATCATAGGATCTATCAGGCAATAACCTCTATGGTACTACAGGGGACTGCAGAGGGTAAAAACTGTAGAAGGTAGATACTGCTAAACATCTAAACACTTAGGGCGCAAGTGATATTCTGAAATGAAGAGGTTGGCGCAAGAGAGGAATCTGTGGCAGGCCGCGTCAAGTGAGTCATTAAACTGACAACTCAAAAATAAATAAAAATTAAGAAGTTTAATGTTAGGTAAGTATAATCAAGTACACTCTACGGAACCCGTATTGTCATATGCGCAACACGAGTATCCTGACAAAAATGTAATATTTCCATTGCGCAGTTCTCCTTAACCACAAGCACATCGCAGTAACATCAGTAGTCATGTGTTGTCCAACACATATCCGGGTGCGTGAGTACTGTCTTTATTATTTGCTGTCATCTTTAATGTACTAAAACACGATCCTATTTCACGTGCTCATTTGCAAGCGAAGCCTTCACGCCACTGCAAGCAGAATGTGTCATCACAATCACTGTCTGTACGTTTACGGAAGCACCTTGTAGAAGACATCTATTTTTAGTCCCCCCACGTTTTGACTAGTCTTTATTTTTCGTCGCAGACTGGAAAGCAAGTAAGTAAACTTACAATCCTCAAGTCACCCAACGGTGTGTGCGAAAGGGTTATTTGCGAACGTCGTGTGGGAAGAATGATTGCTGGTAAATGTCCGTGTTATTAGAGCTCTAATTTCCAGCAATTTCCGAATGTGGTCATTTCGCAAGTCCAACGTGGTAGTACTATAATGCCAGTTTCTTACCGAAAAGTAGACTCCTTTAGCGTTTACTATTAGATTTTATTAAGCATCTCCGTAATTCTTTCATGCCAGGTTAATGATGTCCTGACAAAACGTGTTACTCTTCGTATTATCGTCTCTATCTAATCTATTAATTAAATTTCAAATGTTCGTGAAGTTATGGGAAGTAACTGCAGTGGTAAACAACTACTTTAACTTATGCTACACCCCCCACCACACACACACACACACACACACACACACACACACACACACACACACACACACACACGCGCGCGCGCGCGCGCGCGCGCGCATGCGCGCCCACACATGCCAGTGGGAGGACTCTAACCTCCGACCTCAGACGCTCGCACCATAGCAAAGCGCTTTAGTACTCACGGCTATTCCGCCGCGGCAAACGATTAATCTGACCCGTTAAGACTCCCACACTGACGAGCAATACGCAAGAGCAAGTGTTTTGTAAGCCACTTGTTCCATGGAGGTATTACATTTCTTTAAGATTATCTCAATTCATCTCAGCCTGGCATTGCTTTGCCTATCACTACTTTCGAGTGGTTATTCCGCCTAAGGCTGGCGCTACTAGTTCCTCCTACTTTTTGGTAGTTACAGTATTTAGCAATTTGTTTAACTGTGCAATGTTTTTTTCTGCTACGTATCCGCTATGTGTTACACATTTTCATTGATTGTGGGCCAATTGCTAGTTCCTGCACAAAAAGGAAGCCTTGGCACGTATTCCTGGAATTATTGTGGCAGTGCCAGACCTGTCGAATCCGTGCTGTTAAGAACGACGTGAAAGGAACTCCTGAATCCAATCACAAATGTGGTCAGACAGTCTGTGAGCTTGCTTACCTTCCTGAAGTCACAGAACAGGCCACCAAACTGAGTGCCGAAGCCCGATGCGCTCTGGATCACAAGGATGAAAAGAGCGAACTGAATTTCTCAATATTTCTCTTCGCGGAATTCATGTTCATTTTTACAAAGATTTTAGTTCTTCAAACACGTCATAACGTGTAAGGTAAAATCAGGGTCCATAGGGTCTTCAAAATGGACGCCAGCAACACTAACAGGCAATTAGGAACATTTCTTTCTACCTTCTTGAAAACGGGAATGACCTAGATTTTTCCAGTCGCTACGTAATCTTCATTGCTCCTGCGACCTACTATGAACTCGTTGTCGAACAATGGGCTGCTCGGCAGGCGACCCAAGTGTTCCCACGTTGACTCAACGACAACGTCTACTATGACTGCAGTAAGTACGGGATCATCGAGACTGAACCGTGGATCAGTGGAAATGTGTGGACTGGTCGGGTGAATCGAGTTACTTGATGAATCAAGTCGACAGGCGCGTTCAGATACGACGTAATCCGAGTGCACAGCTCCTCAAAATAATAAGAAAATAAAGGACTAAAATTGCCATGGGCGGAGGATGTATAGTACGCATTTTTGCCGCTAGTTGTTCATAGCTCAACTCATTTAAAGTTCAGTACCTCTTGTGTTATCGCCCTGACTAGCTTTCTTCATATGCAGTAATTGTTTGTTAGCGCTGTTTTGTTTGGTTTTTTATGATGGTAAGTTTACCTGAACAACATGTAGCTGTTAATTCTTTTTTATCGGTACTAATGTTGCTGGAACTGTTTTAAAGTTGAACATAGCTACCCGATGACGCTCTGGGAAAAACTAGTGTACGAGTGGTTTGTTCCATCTAGAAGTAGTATCATGTCGAGTGATGACAAAACTCGCTCTGGACGTTTATTAACTCCCCGAATCGAAGAAAGTACTCATGAGCTTGTACTCACGGACTGTCGACAGGCACTGTCCGAGATTTGTGGGTTACCTTGAAGCTCACTGTTCGTCGAAGAATACTAGGTTTGTGACAGACCGGAGACTTATTCTGCCTCGACAACAACGCACATGCATCAGTGTTAAGAAAGCTAAAAGAAGAAAAAATCGCACTGACGTGTTTTACGGCCCACTTTAGATTTGCAGTTTTGTAATTTTTTGCAAACATTTCGGACAAAAATAATAATGTAAATAATAAAAATTTATAGTGACACGATTACGACTCTGCTGTTGTGATAATAGCTATGCACCCAACACGTAATATTCTTTCTTACTCTATTTTAACAAACAGCCAAATTTAATATATTTGAATTTAGCTTCGACAAACACTTTTTTTTTAACTTTTACCTCTTTAAACTATTTTAGTATCTGTCCCACATTTTCATTATATTTTTCCGTTAAAATATTATCACCTGTCTTGTTTCGGTAGTTCTAAGTTTACTTTCTCTGCCTGTAGTGATAACGAATGACTATGGCCTGGAACGAACGAGCGAACATTTGGCGTTCGTAAATCAAGTCACGTGGCATTCCTCGCCCGAAAATCTCTTCTGCGTACACCATTTTGCTTTCTCTACTTTATGATTTTCTTATTATAACTCAAGCGTTGTAATTTCAAAGCAATGGCGCAATCAAAATTATCAAAACCACATTGTTCTTAGGACAATGAATTATAATCTAATGTTAGTTAACACCTGCCATCGATGGTACGAGAATTACGGATTACTCTCGCAGCTGTTCGCCATAGCCTAATGGGCGAGAAATTAGTTTGTGATGTACGAACGTGTTAGACGGTGTTTCGAAACTTGCTAGGGCGCGGTGTCTCAGCACTCTCGGTCGGAGGGTTGCCGGCATGGTATCTCGACGCCCTTTGTAACGAGAAAACGGTGATCGACGAAGCGATCAAAATAGAACAAAACAAACCAACGTCCACAAAGTACCTCTCAAACCGAAGAACCAATGAAAAGAGAGAAAAGGAAATAGGGTTCAACCAACACCGTCTGAAGAGAAGGCCTATGCGCTCCCGTGCCACGTCCTGCAGAGTAGGTCGCGACCGCGTAGCTCACTGGCTGGCCGATGTGAGGCAGTGGGCTGTGCCCCATCAGCCCGCCAGTGAGCTACGCGATCCCGATCTACTCTGCATGGCGTGACGCGGCACGGCAGTGCACAGGCCTTCTCTTCAGGCGGTGTTAGTTCAACGCTATCTGTAATAAGAAACTGAATAAAATTCTCATTGAACCCAGAACGAACATGAAAGAACATTAACAAACAACCGCGAAGCATCTATCTTCCTGAAGAATATATATCTATACATAAAACTACCACTGACAATTTTTTTCCTCTTGCTTCCTAAAAGGTTTTCACAGACTTGTTTCGCACACAACTATATTCTGCAAGATTCCGAGTTGTTCAAAGTTAACAGCGCTTTCTCTGAAAAGTGCATTTTTTCTGTTTCGAAAACATGCCATGAAATATATACCAATGAATTGTAAACATGTACATAAACTAGGGAGATACTTTTACAAATGTTCTAATGTTTGTAGATCTATCGGAGTTTGTGACACTTGCGGGGAGTGACACTTGCGCGGAAAGGGAATGTGTAGACACTTGCGCGGAGACCCGGACGCTGCAGGTAGTGAACAGGGTGTTCCAGAAGTAGCGATACACCACCCCTACTCCACGCCCTCCAGCCGCTACCTGTGCCGTATTCAGGGAAAGGCCCACCGAGCGAGGTGGAGCAGTAGTAACGGGACGTTCGCTAAAAATAGGGTATATTACAAGATTCACGTCTCTCGCATTCTGGCCCAAAATTAGCATGGGCCTATATTTCGCATTCATTGAAAAATGCGAATTTTTCCGGTACCTACTGTTTACTTCGTACATATTTAAGGGCAGAAAATAAAGTAATCTCCCATTATTTCTGATTAAATAGTGTTTCACACCAAAATACCATTTATGACAATTTCGGATTTACTGCATTTTGAGTCAGAATTCGCATCTATATTCGAATTTATCGCAAATACGAATTTTTCCTGTCCCTAGAATTACCTCTAAAAATAAACAGCTGATCAAGGCACTAAAAGCAAGGGCAGATCTTTAGGTGTATTTCTACAAATAACTAAAACACAATTTGATCGTGGAATTATATACAATCTCATTATAAAGGTTTTTTGTAGGTGGTTTTGAGCAGCTTTTAAATATGTTAGAAACTGCATTATGAAATATAGACAGCTACACGTTACGTTTATTATGAGATATCGATTTCGGCTAATTTGAGGTCATCTTCAAGTCTCAAACAACAGGTGTTACTTATGCATTTTTCCAGTGGCACTCATAACCTTTACCTGTTTACACACAAGATCTAACGTTGTTAATCGCGTTAGCGATGAAAAGAGAACCCAGAATCTTTGCGTCTAAATGATACATATATTGGTGTGATGTCTTATTTCGAAAGAACAGACATCACACCAATACATATATAGCTCTCGGTGAAATGGAACGGTATGATGTCGTTACGTACCACAGCACGGCCGACTAGAAACGCAGGAGAAGTGCAAACAACGTTCTCTCCTCAGAGGTATGATTTGGCGTAGACTTCTACAACATACAGTCTACACGGCGAAGATTACACCAAAAAATTTAACTTTTCGTCTACTTTGGCGATAGCAACCATATTTTAGAATCGTGTATACTATGTAAAGATTTAGCAACAAAAATCCCTTCAAGTCCATAACTTCACTGGTTTTCGAGTTCTGAATTTTTAATATGTTTTTAATGTTATTATAGAAAAAACAAATTTGGGACTCACACTAAAATTTTCATATGGCAGATTTTGTAGGTACATTCACAAGACATAATTCAACGGTTGTGTGCATTCATCTTATGAGAAATATCAATCATTTGTTTTCAGTGTTTATGTCAAATTTCTACATTTAAGTTTCTTTAATTATTAGTACTTAAACGTGGTTATGAAATAAATAAATTACGTGTATATGTGTAGTCTTATGCGGCCAAACTATTTAGGTCATTGGTAGTTAGAGTTACACACTACTTAATCTTACTTAAAATGACTTAGGCAAAGTACAAACAAACATAGCCATGTCCGAGGAAGGACTCGAACCTCCGACCGGACCGGCCGCGCAATTTGTGACACAAATTACATGTTTGATAATATTAATGCATAGAAGTATGAAATCACGTCAAGACTACTTCCTGCAAAAATTTTGACAAAAAAGTTGGCACTGAGTTTAGAAAAACAAAATTCTGGTATATTGGATTTTAACATTTTATCAAAAAATGAATGTTACTTTTTCTTACTACAAGAGATACAGCCATTCAAATTTACGGCCATCAGAACGTTTTCCCTTCCTGAGTAAATGAGCTGCTTCTAGTAGTTTCAACACCTTTTTCTTGAATGTTCTGAATATAAATCTTCACAGAGACTTCTTGAGGAGGAGAGTGATACGGATATCTGATTGTAAACCACTGCCTATTACCTTAGACCTTTTTGACTGTAGTGAGCAGTAATTCTGCGTATTTCGTAATTTATATTTATACAGTTAACAGGCAATGTAATTTATAACCAACTATTGGCTGCCAATTTCGCTTCATTTTTCCTGGCAGTCTTGCAACTTGTTTCTCCCTGTTGGTTTATGCCGAGTTCGGAGTAAAAATGGTTCTATATGACGGTGATGGAAAATAGAATTTATCTTCAGCATTTTTCGGTGTGTGACATTCCCTTACACATTCCGTATTTCATATACTTCTTAGATGTATTTGTAATTCGAATACAGCCAAATCGTTTTGGGGTCTACGAATAAACGCTTCAAGTATGTAAAATACTCATTGACTTATTATTAACGTTTTTTTTAACTGAAGGTTTGAGGTTGCGTCTCCTATTAAAAAGCATAGTCGCTATTTTTAAAGAGATGGAAGTTGCGTGATAGTGGGGTTAACTACATGGCGGTCAATTACATCAACGTATCTGTGCAAGATGCCTAATATATTTATTGCTTGCGCAGGTGTCTTGATATGCTTAGTGTACTGAATAGTATGCTTTTAGGAGGTATGAGTGTGGAAAGTCATCGTCTTGTAGTAGCAGAGATTGTCTTAATAACTCTCCAAACATTATCACTATTAAAATACCTTTTTGTTTACAGGAGGAACACTCAACGGATTAATATGTAGTTAGAACAAGTTACTATATTGCTCTTCAGCTTTGAAAGGGTTGTGCAATTTCACTGATTTTCGTATTATGTTGACAGTGTGGAAACTTGACCACAGCAGTGCTAGACTTCTTGGTGTGCCTGTACCCAGGGAAAGCCATCAGCCGCCCCAAGGGCCCCGGGTTCCGCGCAAGTGTCACCCCGCGCAAGTGTTCCAACCCCGATCTATCGGACCAAACTGCGTGGGTAAACTAACCTAAGGACAAACACACACACCCATGCCCCAGGGAAGACTCGAACCTCCACGGCGAGCAACCGCGCGCTCTGCAGCGAGGCGCTTTAGACCAGATACTTTTACAATGACTGTTGTAAATGATATAATGATGCTTCTAACTTTTTATATATACAAAGTACTAGATTTATGTGGAATCCTTTTGTGATTTTAGCTGTAAAAGAAAACGTAATCACGGTTTGAAATAGAATATTTGCTCTTTATTTTAGCGCAGAACAAAGTAACATGAACAAAGCCATATCTAAACTACAAAAAATTTAATACCATCTACGTTAAAAACGTCAATAGCAACCATGTCAAAGACAAACATTTTAATAGAAGCATTGATTCTAATTAATTACTTTCAATATATTCCATAAATAGTGAATAATTGCTTTAAAAAATAAAAAAGGTAATTTGTTGCAATGTATACACTTCAGTTTCGTTAAGGAACTACACTAAGTAGCTACACTTTCCACAGAAATCTAGGATTTCCTTTATATACGAAACTGCCAGTATCAGCACGTTGTTGAGAATATTCATTACTGCAGTATCCTCCCAGTTTACGTGCATATGCTTCAGAAAGTCATTTTCCATTAGTAGTTACGGATTTCACGGCATGTTCACGAAATAGAACAAACATTCTAGAGGGAGTATTCTTACATACCACAATTCTAAATATTGAGAACATAGCTCTATTTAATTAACAAGAGTTCCCGAAACGCTTTTAGGAAAAAAGAAGTAAACATTTTATAGTGGCGAGTTCTGAACCACTGACCATGCGCCTTATAATCTAACGCGCTGTCCACTACACTACGGCTAACAATTACACAATTCGCCCTTTAATCTCGTACTATTGATGGCACTTAACTAATGCTAATATGGCATTAGATTATCATTTATCGTACGAAGAACGACGTGTTTTTGTTAATTCTTCAGTGCGCCATTGGTTAGAAATGACAACGTGTATAATAAGAAAATCATCAAATACGCAACGCAAGATGGCGTATGCCAGAAAGTTGTGGGCGTGCAATGTCACGTGACATCTCCGAACGGCTGGTTTACGTAAAATCAATGGACGGTGCTAAATCGCCGTTGTTTTTGCAAATCTCTAACTATAAGGGATATGAAAAAACATAACAGAGCCAAGTTGTAGAGAATTTTCTCCTCTACAAATTCATGTATTCAGTTTCCGTGTCATATGCCAAAAAAGGCATGGTTACGCTGCCACACGTACCTTACTCGCCTGACCTGGTTCCGTGGGACTTACCACACACGAAAACAGGCATGAAAGGACGCCTATTTGATAACATTTAAGAAATCGACATAAAACGAACGAGGAGCTGCCAGCCATTTATAAACATGACTACAAGAACGTATTTAACAGTGAAAGCACTGCCGGGACAAATGTATTAATTATACTGGAGAGTATTTTGAAGTGTATAAGGTTGTTTTGTAAACAATTGGAAGATGTACAGCCCTTAAAAATAATGCCTGGTTTTTGGGTACCCCTCGTACACTGCACCACGGACGTAGGGCGCTAGGAACAGTAATCTTCTATGGATATGGGAGTTTCGCATCGAAACTAGCCGCAGAAAGCCACATCTGTAGAAATTTTAACGAGTTCTGCTTTTCGACAGGTATCCTCAAAATTCCCTGGTCGTGAAAAATATCCTTATTTATTCGATGCGCGAATTGTTCAAAAGTTTGTCGAATTTTCTTATGACATATCACTCAGGCTCTTGTGCAATATCGGAAACATTCTCCCAAACATAGGATATTCAGTATACACTACGAACTAATATTTGAAAGAAATAATTTGGACGGAAGTGTTCAAAATGTTGAAAGAACACTAGCTTTGACAGAGGTTGTATAGTTATTTTTCAATAAACAAAAGCGAATATATACTTTGAAAATACGAAGCACAAATTGTTAACAATATTGCAGATAATATCAATTAACGTATTGATCTGTTAAATGAACAAGAATCTGAAAAAAAGACGTGCTGAGGTTTCAAAAAGGAAACCTTCGGCTTTAAATGAAAAAATTTATTAAAGGCTTTACCGTGACTATTTGAAATTGATTAAAATTAAAGGTATTACTGTTACCAGTCGATTTCATTCTACCCACAAAGCGTTTCGAGGGTTTAAACCTCGATCATCAGGTGGAATGACATTGAGTACATATTGGTTAGGTTGACCTGTTGCATTTTCTACAATAGAAGACACAAAAACACTACCTCAGAACAATTGTACAAAGTTACATTCTGAGATAGTGTTTTTGTATCTTCTCATGTAGACAGTGCAACAAGTCAACCTAACCTATTTGTACTCAGTGTGGAGTTTCTGTGTCAACGTGACTTCGAAGTCTGCGGGTTAATGCGAACTTCTTGTCACGAATCCAGAATGCAAGCATACAGTGGAGTGCAATAACAAAAACGACTGCTTTCAGAGGCGAGAGGCAGACGCAATGGCGAGGCGCGTATCGGCGTTTATCTTATCTAATGGGAGTGGTGTCAGTAGTTGGAGCCAGAATACGCGACGTGTGCGTCAGGTCGCCGCTGCTTCCGACACGTACGGCCGCTGCTAATCGCCTCAACTGTCCAGGATCACAAAAATACTAATGGAGCAAGACCACACACAGCTCATTTTTCTGCTTTCAGCTTTATTACTCTCCCTCATGGCTTCTGTATTTTATCTCTGCGTACTTCAAAATATTCTTCTGATCCCTTCTACAGACCGATTCTTGGCAGTGAAACGAAATTTCTCTATAGCTTAGAAGAAGGAACTAGGTCGTATCCTGTTCAAAGTATCCCACCAAATGCTGCAAAATGATTTAGCGCGGCCATGGGAATTACAGATCTGGCAGAATACTCTGCTAATAACATCTGTAACTCCAAGCCAGATCCCGGCTTTTAGCCAATTTTATTTCTCTGTGAGGACAATAGTTCCACAATATACTAGGCTAACATCTTTAGAGTCTGACAAATGGACACTGGGTAAGTGTGGGAGGTTAGGGCGGTATCACAATTAGGGTCGTTTTACACTTACATTTAGCTGCCGTGTAAACGTCGTGAGTGCACGGCTGAAGGATGGTGAACTGCATACCTGACAACTGTCCACATGACGTTTATCTGGGAATTGGTTAAGTGTTAAAGGACCTGACACGCAATTTGAACGAGTAATAGATGTTCACCTTAAAGTCATCTTTGAAACACCGAACGGAATCATAGCAATCACTAACCCAAACAATGTATTACATAAGGCGGGGGGGGGGGGGGGGAACCTATCAAAACAAACAGAAATGATATGAAAAGAACTGTCACAATATAGGTTACGAACAGCGAAAGTAACATTGTTAACAACAACACGCATGCGCAAAGAAGAACTCTAACCTCCGACCGGAACGGCCGCACAATCCATGACATGACGCCTTAGATTTCCCTCTGTGTATGCAATAGTGCAAGGGCGGATTCGGGGGGGGGGGGGAGCCAGGGGCACGTCTCCCCCCCCAGAAGCCCCAACGGAGAGAGAGAGAGAGAGAGAGAGAGAGAGAGAGAGAGAGAGAGAGAGAGAGAGAGAGAGAGAGAGAGAGGAGGGGGGGGGGCGGGGAGAATCTCAGCGGTAGAGTAACTTCTACTTACGGGCAGCATGCAATTGTGAGATTAAAAATGCAAAATCCCTGTAATTAATATAACTTAATTCGATAAAGCATTTAACTATGTGAAGAAATTGTGAATTTCAAGGGATGCGTTCAGCCTAGCGCGTTCAAGTGCTTTCGGTAAACGGTTCATCTCTGTAGATACTTTTCAAATCAAATGTTGAAATGTCTATCAAGCTTATGAGACTTAACTGCGGGGGTCATCAGTCCCTAAACTTCAAACTACTTATGAACTTCTTTATACTAAATACAGCACAATGATCCATGCCCGAGGGTTGATTCGAGCTCCCGACGGGGAACGGCCTCGCCCATCGGAGCATAGCGCCTCAATACCCTCGGCCGTTCCGCCACGGCGATTCTTTTCCTTGACACAGAGTACTGCCACCCGTTATAAACAGTTTTATTTGAAGCTACACGTTTCGATTTTCCAGTTATTGGAGCAAATTCGAAATTTCAACGGCATTTTTCCACACATCAGATAGAAAGGATTTTCATGGTAGTAGAAATTATTCTTAAAACACAGTGAAGTGTAATTTTAAGAATGAAATTTTCACTCTACAGCGGAGTGTGCGCTGATATGTAACTTCCTGGCGCATTAAAATTGTGTGCCGGAACCGGGATTCAAACGTGCGATCTTTGCCTTTTGCGGGAAAGTGCTCTACCGTCTCAGTTATCCCGGGATGCTTTACACAGTCCGTCCTTCCGACTTTACTTCTGCCAGTTCTGGCCTCCTACTTTACAAACTTCACAGAAGTTCTTCAAACCTAGCAAAATACAGAACTAGCACTCCTGGGAGAAAGTATATGGTGGAGACTTGGCTTAGCCACAGCCTAGGGATATTTCCAGAATGAGGGGTGCTAATCCTGAAAGTTTCACAGGAGAACTTCTGTGAAGTTTGAAAAGTAGATGGCGAGGTAGTGGCAGAAGTTGTGTGGACATACCGCGAAGCGTGCCGGGATAGCTCATATGGTAAAGAGCTTGCCAGCGAAAGGCAAAGGTCCCAGGTTATAATCTCGTTTCTGGCATACAATTTTAATCTGGCGAGAAGTTTCAAGTGTAATTCTGCTGATCGCGAAAGCTTTCTTGAAAACTTATCTCGTTTTACGTAGCAACTTTACAAAGAATGAAGAAGAAATTGATTCAGTACAACGCAAACACAGAAAATTTTACTTTGAGTTTTAGAGGGAATGTCAAACTTAGCGCGACATATTTACTGGCTGTTTGCTTGTTGTTCAGTACATTGACAATGAAACAGTTACGCCGGATACAGTATTGTTTGTCCACGGTAAGTTGAAGATTCGTGCGCTGGCTGTTGGCAGCGGCAGGAAGCGTGTATCATGGCTGCCGGGAGGCGAGGAGCAGTGAGCAAAAGGCAGCGTCGCATTGTTGGAAACGTTACCCGTAACAATGTGTGCAGTAATATTTTGCGTCTAGGGGCAGCGTAACATTGGCAACTCTCCGAAATAAATGGATGTCCTTCAAGTAGTGCAGATATTTTCTGCTGGCATCACCAGGTAAAATCGTCTTCACTTGTCAAATACGTCTACATACCAATGCCCTACTAGTTTCGGTGCACTATGGATTCATTCTCAAGTTCCTACGATTACAAAAAATATGACAATGATTCAATCACATTAAACAATGGAAAGTTCAATAATTTACCACATAATCAAAAAAGAGTTTCGGAACACTACAATTACCAAAAAGACACCGCACGAGAATGGCCCTGTGGTCTGGGGTGCAATGTTGCAGAATACGCGGCCACTCCCACTAGAGGTTTGAGTCCTCCCTTGGGCATGGGTGTGTGTTTTGTCCTTAAGATGAGTTAGGTTAAATAGTTTTGAGGCTAGGGATCGAGACCTTTTCAGTTTGGTCCCTTCCGATTAAAAAACATTTGATTTTTTAATCCATATGGCCTAGGTTTTGGTACAATCACCATTACGTAATTTGGCTCATTTAATATCATAATCCTGTGGACACCATTGTACGAAACTTATTTTTCGACCATATTGTACAATTTTGTTTGAATTTTCAAGTGGTCAGTCTTATAGCCCTATTATTCGAAAGTTCGTGTTCTGCTGTTGGCAAGTGTTTCATCCTTTATGATAATGAGGGATGAAAAGTATGCCTACAGCTGAAGACAAGACATTCAGGCTCTAAATGCCCTCTATTTTTTTAATGTTGTGGTAAATTTAAACAATGTAAATTTTCTAATGTGTAAATGACTAATAGTGTATATATATAGTGTTTTAAAATTAGTCTCACAAAGCCCTTAAGGACATGTTCACCCTACTCAGCCTTGTGCCCCCCCCCGTACCAGAAAAAATTCTGTATCCGCCACTGCAATAGTCTACCTCTACTCTCTGTCTTCGGGGACCAAGAACTTTGTGATATTAAAAACCTAGTTTCCTCGCCCCTATCCGTATTTAAACTGCCATTGAAAATCCAAAATAATAATAGGCATGTACTCAAACGTCCCACATCTGTCTGCATATAACAAAGAGCGAAGTTCTTCATAAAATGCGTTATGCAAAGCATCCAATGAAACTGAAGACACGATACGAGCCGAATAAATGTCTCCTGTGATTACGTGCTTACCGAAATCAGAGAATCTATTTCATGAGAAAAACCATTCACCCACTGTATCTTGTTTTAAACCGTTATAATGCCACTGGTACCTGAGCCGATACACTCTATACTGACGATACCGATAAAGGATCAGTAATTGCATTATTTCGAGTAATGAACTTGTAGATCTGACATTTATTGCGTACAGGACATTTTAGTCATATGAATGGAAGTAAATCAGGCGCGAACGATTTACTGAAACAACAATTTATAGCTAACCATACAGTTGGCTGTGGGACTGCGCGTCTCACGAAGCCGTACAGAGAAGAGGGGGAAACCTTGACGGTCGATCTTTAGCCCGAAATAGCGCTTAATTTCCATGCCGTTAGTCCGTCTTCACCGTAATCAGCAGAGTCACAGAAAACCGGGATTGCTGGCAACAAGTGAGGCAATCAAGGCGGCAGTCTCGCTGGGAGGCAGCGGGGGTGAGCGCCAGCCACCACTGGCCGCGTACGTCCCTCCTGCGTGTGTGGAGTAACCTCGAGCTGCATAAGGGGTCCTTGCTAAAGAGCCACACTTCCAATCGTTACGAAGATGTTGGGATTCTTATCAGTCGTCACCACTTTTTCTACTTTCATATTATTTGTTAATGCCAGCCTGCTACACATTAAACAATAACTCGCTAGATACGTCTGCTCGAAGATCAGAACTGGACACCACATAATGAACCCAGCTGTGTAGACTAAAATTAGGGTTGGTGGCAGTTTTACCGTACTGGAACCTAGAATTCATGGATACATGTACTAAATCTTGGAATTTTAATTACAACAGCGACAATAGTGCCTAGACGTTCCGTGCGAATTGCATTTCGAGACAGGGAGCGACGTTTCCGTGAGAGACAAGCTGAGCTTCCTGGGGGGAGAAAGCTACTAAAATGCTGTCCACCCAAAATTTAATACCTTTAAGAAACATCCAAACCAAGAGAAACGTGTAGCATGCTTTAGCGTCGACGGGAGACACAAATGATCAGCATATCAGAGTAGGCACATTTCACCTTCGCCAGCTTGAAGCAAAGGGAACGGATGTCCATGAGAACTTAACTGGTATTGGAAAAATAGTTACTTATAGGGATTCTAAATTATCATTCAGAGAAACGGCGATAGACGCGTTCGCAACGAAGCAACAATGGAGCGAAACTGTAATCGCTGGATGCAGGAGAGAGAGAACGACCGACGTGACCGACCGCGTCACTACACGTAGTAACTAATAGGTGTTCAAGTCCGGGAACACTTTCAAATATGTATTACATAAAAGCCAAATACTGTACAGGTTTTATACATGTCATTTTCAAGAGAAACCCTGAAAGTTTTTTTTTCCATGTTGCCGTGAGCCTTTGTGGAAATTCGTTGAAGGACAGTAAACCACGAGTAGGCGATACGGTGTCGCATGCTGACGGCTCATCGCAGAACGTGAAGGTAGTACTGATTGACTCATTTGGAGGTGGGTAAGGAACAAAACTAGGTCGTCATCGCGTCCGTCCTTCGATCCACGAGTATCACATTTAGAAGGAGAGGCGTCTACCAAAAGCATGTGCAGATACAATCCCACGGGTCAAACAATGAAAGCAGGAGAGCTGAAAGCGTCAGGGACTGGGGATCGGAGTACTGCCTGCTCTGCACAGCGGGACCTGTGGCGGCCTGTCGACAGTGTAATGCTGCTACAGGCACAATTGATTCGGAGTGCATCGTTCACCGCTCGTTGTCGAACAATGGGCTGCTCGGCAGGCGACCCAAGTGTTCCCACAGTGACTCAACGACAACGTCTACTACGACTGCAGTAGGTACGGCATCATCGAGACTGAACCGTGGATCAATGGAAATGTGTCGACTGGTCGGGTGAATTAAGTTCCTTGGTAAACCGAGTCGATAGACGCGTTCAGATACGGCATGATCCGAGTGCACGGCTCCTCAAAAGAGTAATAAAATCAGGTTACTTTTCATGGTTTGCTCTCCAGGACTGTGATATATTTCCAATACTCTGAGAATTTTCAGCTATCAGTCGATCTTTTTTAAAAATTCTTTATTGGCAAATCATGATTTCGGCCAGTAACTGGACATTATCAATGCATGTGTTTAACTGCAGATGTTGTTAATCTGGAAAAACTCACACCACGCCAGTTACTGGCCGAAGTCATAATTTGCCAATAAAGAATTCTTAAAAAAAGATCGACTGATAGCTGAAAATTCTCAAAGTATTGGAATAAGAAAATAACGGTATAAAATTGCCGTGGGCGGAGGCTGTATAGTACGCATTTCTACCGTTAGTCGTTCATAGCGCAACTCGTTTAAAGTTCAGTACCTCTTGTGTTATCGACCTGACTTACTTTCTTCATCTGCAGTAATTGTTTTTGTTAGCGCTGTTTTGTTTGGCTTTTTATGATGGCAGGGAGCTACGTTTTAGAGAATTTTCTCCTGTACCAATTAGGTTATTCAATTTTCTTGTCAGATGAACGGTTCGTTTGCAATTACAATTACATTACAAACGGCTTTTTTGGTATTACTACCGTATTTTTTGTCCGAAAAATTTAAAAAAGGGAGGTTCTGGTCTCTGGCGGCCTACAATCATGTCTGTAAAATTTGGTGCTGATCGGTTGGACGGTTCGTCTTAAAAACAGGGAACACGTTACGGACATACGTACATACATACATACATACATCCCAAAATCGCCGTTATTTTTGCAAATATCTTTGAAACGCTACGAGATATGAAAAAAACATAAGAGCAAAGTTGTAGAGAATTCTCCTCTACAAATTAGGTTATTCAATTTTCGTGTCAGACGAATAGTTAAACCGTTATTTTCATTTAAATTTCAAGCTGTCAAAAGACTATCGCAAAGGCCCACTTTTAGTGTTACTACCGTAACCTAAAGTGGGCCAAAAATGGCATGGTTATGCTGCCACACGTACCTTACTCGCCTGACCTGGTTCTGTGGGACTTACCACACATAAAACAGGCATGAAAGGACGCCTATTTGGCAACATTTAAGAAATCGGCATAAAACGAGCGAGGAGCTGCCAGCCATTTATAAGCATGACTACAAGAATGTAACAGCACTGGCGGGACAAATGTATTAAATGTGATGGAGAGTATTTTGAAGGGGATAAGGTTGTTTTGTAAACAATTACATGTATAGCCTTATAAGATAATGCCTGGTTTTTGGGTACCCCTCGTACACTGCATCACGGACGTAGGTAATCTGCTATGGGTATGGGAGGGAGGGGCGGTGACGTGGGCTTCCACTGGGCCTATGTTAGCCATTTATGGCACCATTTATACAAATAAAACAATGAAAACACTATTTGCCTGGCGAATCACTTCCTCTCCAAAAATCATTACAGTGCCAGTTCAAACATTTACTTAGCGACGAACGTGACGTCAGTGGCGCACTTCCATTATCGACATATAAATGAAACAAGTGGATTCAGCTGCGTGTTTGGAGTGCATTATTTGCAATGTAAGTAGCTTGATGTCGAAATGATAATGTATGTTTCGAAATTTTAATACGGCCTTATCAACAGCTAATTCCACACGAATTGACTTTCAGAACTTCACAGACAGTAAACAGAAGAAAAATTGCTGCCATAAGTTTGACTTAGTGCTTTTTAGTGCCGCTGTTTTCATTATACCAATGGTTCCCAAAATAATGGCTGCGACCCACTGCTGGGTCTCGTTATCCATTCAGGTGAGTCGCGGGACGGCTTAAATAATCAAACTAAAATATGTTACGGACTGAAAAAAGTCTTATTACTTTCAGGATACTATTTTTAATCTCATAAAGAGAACAATTAAGCAGTACCGCTTTTTGTTTAAAATTTAAACGGATGTTGACTAATGTTTCAAGTTAACAGATTTTATGAAATAATACTTTCGTGTTAGGCCCACCGAAACTCTACTGCTTGTCTAGAACTATTGCTTAAAACTGGTTCTTGATTAGTAATTTGTTTTCAAAAAAACCTAATGAATTATGGGCTTTTAGAGGATAACATTAAAAAAACTAAGGGCTCCACGATGGGCCCGATGTAACCATCATGTAATTCTTCTTTGAATACCTTCTTTAAGAATGCTAGCCTAATCTCACTTTGAATCAGAAAAACGATACCATCTAATGCTTTCAAGTATACCTTTGAATGAAGTCGCGGGATTCGTAACTACTTATGACAGCGTGAAGCTTTTACTTTTTTATTATAAATATAATAATAAATTGCCTAGAAAACATTTAACACCTAATACTATCAAATTTGAATATAGATATGGAAAGCATTAGTAATAAAGGCAGTTAACAATTTAATAAATCTCATATCTTATATTTTATTCGTATAAAGTAAATTTTTGTTGGGCAAAATAGTGGTCTTTTCGACCTGTAATGGGTTGTGATTTTTTTTTCCCAATAAATATTGTGGGTCCCACAATAGACAAATTTGAGAACCACTGTATTACACTACTACCAGTTGGACTATTTAAGATATTTTCTAATAACACAAATCTTAATTTCTGTAATGTTGGAAGTAACTAAATGTGTACGAATATTATGTAAATAGGTAAAACAGTCAACAATCCGAAGATTGGTTTGAACACCACAGTGCTTTACTAGGCATGGTCCTGTTTGGAGGTGGTATGCCATTGCCTTCCTCCGACCTTCGAACTGACTTACTCTGCCAGTTACAGGAGGACCTACAGTTTAACGAGGATACCTAACTACGGTGCTACTCGATATTTTACACATCAGCAACATTGCCAGAGGTCAATGAAGTGGAACGTGACACACAAACATCCTAGGACACGGCGGGAATGAAACCTGCGACCTTTGTATTCGTAGTCTGGCACTACCACTGTGCTACCGAACCACCCAATTATAACTGATTAATTACAAACTTGGTGGTATATTTCTCGTAACTAGGCCGTACGGGCTATCGCTTAATACTTAATGCGGTAGCAGACCACTGAGCGTCATATTTCATCAAAGTTCGTCTCGTATTGGAAAACCGACCGTTCAAGGTTGGAATACATTGAAATATGATGTATTCTTAAAATTTTGATTGCATATTGTGTTCACAACACTTTAATAATAAAATAGTGTCACCTACCGAAAATTCCTTACCACCGTAAGAAAATTCGTTCTCGTAAACAGTCCCTATTTTAGTCTTAACCCTTTAATGCATAGTGTAGCTCATCAGCTACATACACTATTTTTTTCGATTATCTCTCAAACTAATCATTTTACCACAAATTCATTTGTAGCTGCTTCTATACATAGTGTTACACAAGCAAACAGCTCGTCCTAGAAATTATAAATTGCATAGTGCTACTGAATCAGTTACTTAGCTGCACTGAGTTACTCCTAACATGCGCGTTTGTTTACTTTAGTATTCCACCTTTGCCATGTAAAAGTAGTTACTCACTTACTACTGTTACGTTATGAGTTATTTTCTGGAAAGATTAGAGGCATAATAGTAACATTTATTGCATCGGGTACATCATGAAAGTCCTATATAGTTGACCAGCAATGAAATTTTTGTTGCTAGTACTGCATAGTAATTTTAATGATTTTTTCAATTTTTTCTCAGTATATACACACACAATACATTAATCGTGGTAGTTTTTATAGCTTCGAATAAAAAGTCATGCATTTAAGGGTCAATAATTTGCTGCTGCACATGTAACTTACATCTAAACGTAGTACAACTTTTCAGGAAAACGTACATGCCTTCTCCATGTTGGTACACTGAACAGTTTCCCTCATTGAACTAGCTGGAACAAATTCATTATTATGCAGCTATTCTGCGCTGGACATGGCAACACAACGCCAATACCTAGAACATACTCAAGAAGAAAGTGAGGTAGCGAAACAGAACTCTGTTCTGAGTGTATGCTTCAAATTTTTTAATCGTACGAAATTGACAACTTTGTTCGGACTACGTTCTTTTACTCTGATGATCTGTCTTACTGTTCGGGCCATTGTGTAAGAAATGCTGATATGACGGCATGTCATCTGTTGAACCGCGCGCTGAAGCTGCAGGGCGGGACGCAGCGAGTGGGGAGCCTGCGGCGGCGGAGTCTGGCAGAGGCGCGCCCGCCGCAAACAAACAGCGCCACACACTTGCCGCCGGCGTCTCTCAGACTTCCGCGCCCAACGCCAAGCACGCCCGCGCTCGCCAACGTTCTATCAACTGCGAGAAATCGCCTCTCTCGTGACCTTAAGCTTCAACAGCATCAAAGCGGACATGCTACCTTCTTATTCTAATAGCGTTCCGGATTATTACAGCTGATGCTATTTAAAATTTATGCGCAGAAAATAAATTTGAAATTTGATTAAATACCCACTCATACTGCATATCATTGTCACAACCTGTTTCGGCGCGTAATCCACTTTCAAGTTATCAAGTACTGGTTCCAAAAGGAATCGTCTTAATTCCGCGATTACTAAACAACGTGACTTTTTGTGATAAGAAACTGGTAACTTAGGACTAGTTCAAATGTTTGTAAAGCTATGAGACCAAATTGCAGTGGTCATCAGTCCGTAGACGTACAAACTACTTTAACATATGTTAAGAACAACACACACACACACACACACACACACACACACACACACACACACACACACACACACACGCGGCCGGCCGCGGTGGCCGAGCGTTCTGCGGCGCGCCAGTCACAGTATGCGCGGCCACTACGGTCGGGGGTTCGAATCCCCCCTCGGGCATGGATATTTGTGCCGTCCTTAGTATTAGCTAGTTCATAAGTAGTTTGTAAGTTTAGGGACTGATGCCACCTTAGTTAAGTCCCATAAGCTCTACAAATATTTGAACACACGCTCGCACGCACCCACCCCAGAGAGGACTGGAACCTACGACGAGAAGCAGAGGCGCACGCCGCAGCCAGGCAACTCAGAGCGCACGTCCATTCCAGTGCGGCTTTGGACTAGTCTAAGGAAGGAAGGTAGCTCATGTTTTTACGTCCCAACGACGTCATTAGAATCGGATCCCAAACTCTGATGGAGAAAGAAATTGGCCGTGCCCTTTCAAAGGAACCATCCCGACATTGCCAGGAGCAATTTAAGGAAACCATTGAAAACCCAAATTGGGTGGCAGAAGGCGGGTTGGAACATCCGTACTCCCGATTGCGAGTCCAGTGTGTTAACCACTGCAACACCTCGCTGAGTCAACTAGTCCAGATGAAAACCGGTTGTGACAAAATGTTTTCACGGAACGGAAGCTGACATTGGTAACGGCTGGGGATGTCCTTTGAACAATATGAAGCACCTGAAGTAATCGAATACAGTAACTGTATCTCGTACTATAACTGATACCTTTAATGTAACTTCAAATTCTTCATCTACTTGATCAGAATTCCAAATTATAGTATAAAATAATACAGTAACAGAATAAATGTCAGTGGTTTCGCAGGTGTAGGGCCAGCAAACTAATCGACCAACGATCCCCGTCCCCGTTTATATTTTTCTTCCAGCGAAATGATATATAGAGAAGATAACCTTAGTTATTCAGGAATCGACGACTTTGCGTATTATCTGACTCACTTTACTAAAACTATCAGTTTAGGTCAAACGACAGACCATCTTTAATGATTATGCAATGAAAAACGCACAAGCATTAGAAATCAGAAACCATTATCAAATATTTATAAAACCTGTCGCTTAACCAATACTTACAACATATGACAATTACAGAACTAAGGCAAATCATGCTTATTGTTTCTAGATTTAAGTCATACATTAAATGCATCAAAATTAGAGATAGCAGGTAATATTTAATGCAGTTAATGTATGACGTTGGTCTATATTCACTAATGTTCAGAATCCTTGATAGACTAGTGATAGGAAGTTTATGTTCACAGAACGGCTCATTGTTATGTTCCGAAGAAATGCTTATCGTTTAGTCATCTGAGTTCAGTGCGTGACGGCATCCTCGCGTGTACGGCGCGACGTCCGTCCACACCTCACTCACCTGGTTGCGACGTTCATCTGTGGTGGCTGTGGTCCCAGCGCCGCACCCGCCGTTTAACCATATCCCACTCCTTTTCGATTGCCGACAACTCTGGTGATATGGCGATACAGTGCATATTCGTGCATTGTCTTGCTGAAAAATGACGCCTAGGGTGCAAAAAGCGTATGGCTATGCGTCTCAGATGCCATTTAGGTAGAACAAACTCGTCACAGTGCCCTGGGCACACACAGACTGGTTGAAGGGGGGAAAAAATTAAAAAAAATAGCAGCCCACATCGTAAGCCCTTGGGTTGGCGCTGTATGCTGTGTGAATGCAGGGACTGATGACCCCGCAGTTGAGCTTAACATACATTTGATTCTGCACTGCCGAGATACTTAGTCCCACGCAAGTAGCAATTTCCAGGATGCGTGCATCATATTGTACCTTGCTATTAACGCGACGTGTTTCAAGCTCATTGATCGCGCATACGTTTGAGAGGCATCCTGCAGCCGCGGTAGATACCCGTGCGCACTAAGTCGCCCAGCTGCAGTGCGCGCGGCCATTTGCCGTTGGGGATTCGAGTCCTCTCCCGGGCATGGGTATTTGTGTTGACCTTAACGTAAGTTACTTTAAATTAGTGTAAGTAGTTTGTAAGTGTAGGGAATAATGTCGACGTACTTAGTAAGTCCCTTAGATTTACAAACATTTGAAAATTTTGGCATTCTACACGACTGCTCAAGTCACCGTAATTCATTGCCTTCCGTTTGTAGCGAATACGAGAGCCACAAGCACGTTTTACCGGGGTTGCGCCACGATATCGATTTTGACCTTGAACTCTCAGGCCGAACTGGATGCAACGTTAATAATTCCTGCACACATACTGATGCACATGACCTGTGAAAATGAACTTCCCACCTCTAGCATTTCAAGGTGCTCAGGTTGTTTTCTGAACGTGAGTGTACGAATTATCACGACTACAACCATTTTGCTTTTTGTAACTATAAGTTCTACTACGTTTAATGATATCTAATCATTGTTTTTGTTGAAATGCCTATGAATGGGCTGTTAATATACTGAATGAAAGTGATAGTTTTAATAAGGTAGCGTACAAATAGTGCCAAATATTTTGTTTTTAATTTAAAAGTTGGAAGAGCTCACCTATTAGTTAAACTAGGCTATTTGTCGGGGTACAGCAATTAAGTAGGAGGTTGAGAACCAATATCAAGAGATTCGACGTTTGTGTATTATTTTCTATTTGGAGAAGTAAAGACCTTTGCGTATTTGAGAGTACTATTGTAACAGCATGCCCATGATAAAGGACCAAACGAATGAGGTCATCAGTCTCTTGACATATAAACTATTTAAATTAGCGCTAAGGACAACAGAAAACCCCATGGCCGATTGAAGATTCGAACCTCCGACGGGGAGCGGTAGCGGAATACAGAGCATGTCGCCTTAGATCATGCGGCTATTCCCACGCTGTCCTAGCGTTACAGCATCACATGTTTTCCATCGCTTCGAGGCATAGTTACAAAGGGAAAATCCTGGTCTTTCCGTTCCTTATTCTTTATCTAAAGGTGTTTTTTAATCTATCGTATTTATAGGTATATCAAAATAATTATTAAAACCATTATAGTGTCAGATGTATCTTAGTTATTTAATGACTTAGCAAAAGAAATTTAACTGCTGTCACTGGCGCTTCCTCTCCGTTTTTAATTTCTGCGAGCTGTTTTTCTAATCTGTAACATGTACAGGTATTGGAAAAAACTGAGACTTTCGAGCCGCTAGAATGTTAACATACGCACTGGAAGATAATAAAGGCTGCTGCCTTGCTGATTACTACCGAACGTATTGCAAAGCGAGAGAAGTGTGCCGTGCGGGTTCAGACAGCAGGGAGAGATGAGGGCAACTTGCCGGTGGCCGGCCACGAGAGAGAGGCTCATGTCATTTTGCAATTTCCCGGGAACAGTGGTGGGCGCTCGCCAATCACGAGCCATTACCGGCTATTCCTGCCGCACGAGGAAGCGGCCAGGTCAGCGTGATGCTATTCACGGATCCGGTCGGTCAGGGCCTGCGGTCGCATTTCCGACGCCGCCGCCGCCGCCGCCGCTCGGCTAAACCCGGCGCGCACGCCCACCACCGCCGCTGCTCACCTCTCGCTCTCATGCAAGTTGCACGGGAGAGAACAAGCAGAACCTCATACACTGTATTCCTAAATAAAAGCCTGCCGTTTATGTCATACGCCTTTCACCTATTTAAGTTCCAAGCATTCTCAGCGACCTGAAATTTGTTTTTGTGTATAGTATTTCAAATCTACAATAATTACTAATATTTTACTGCAATCCAGTTTTTTACTTTTCTCTTTTATGCGCCTATTACGGGAGAAAACTTTTACGGTACATATTTTTTGAACGGATACTTTATCATTTCGTATTACTTGCGATTTCTGGTTTCAACAGTTATTTGTCATCCTGGAATTGTGTACACAGGAAAGAACTGATAATCACACAGCGATAGTTAGCAAACTACACTGTAAAGAAAACAACTTTCAAAAAGCATTGCGAAGTGCAAGTCAAGTTTTCAAATAAATGTATTCGTCAAGAACCATAAAAATCAAGCATTTGGAGCAACTGTACACAATTCAAAAACTACATATATGCAATAACACCACCAGGAATCTTAAATAACACGAAATGATAAACTGACCTCGCAGAAACTTGTGCTCCTAAAGTTGTTTCTCACATAGAAGGCGTAAACCTTGAACTCTTACGCCGACGTGATTCCAATGTTAATCATTTCTTCAAATTCAAATGTTTGTATAGCTTATATGACTCAACTACGGGGTCATCAGTCCCTGAACTTACCAACTACTTATGAACTAGCTAATACTAAGGACGCAACAAACATCCATGCCCGAGGAGGGACCGACCGTAGTGACCGTGCAGATCGTGACTGGAGCGCCTCAGTCCCCTCGGCCACCGCAGCCGGCTAATCATTTCTGCATAACATACTAATGTACATGTTCTGTGGATATAAACTACATACCTCCAGTATTTTAAGATATTTCACAACGGGAAACTAATAAAAAAAATTGTTTTGAGAGTGTAGATACGATACACAAAAAAGTACATGTATCATTGGCCACTGAGTGCTTCCCAAATAAAAGAAGCGAAACTCTCATGGCACAAACAAACGCGTGTTAATTAGTTGCGAAGATGGAACGCAACTCCATTAAGAAACCAAGGAACGATTAAAACCGGATAAAATTACGAAAATAAAAGCTTTTGATAAGTAGAGGTACAGGTGAATGTAGAAGTTAAAATCGGCAGATCGAATAACGAGGTGATACTGAATCCAATTGGATTAGAAAACGAAGCCTGTTAATAGGAGACGTAGGGCATCAAACGAATAGTTATAGTGCCAAGTGTGCCGCGTAAGAATTGTAGAGACCAAGCCTCGAATACAAAAAGCGAGTTTAAATGAATGTAAATATTCAAGCAGAAGTGAAGATACTTTCAAGAGAGCTGCACAAACTATTCTTCGTACTGAAGTCGACATACGTATGACAATATCAAACCAGCTGTGTGATCCGGTTGACGAATTTCTAGCGAACAGAACGGAGTATGTTAATCTGGACAGAGAGAAATCTCCATAAACTTCGAGAGTACCTGAAGTGCAGGTTATAGGCTCATCACTTCTCACAAATATTTATAGATGACATAGTGGTGAACGTCTTAAGTTTTATGATGCTTTTCTTGGACGATGCTGTTGTATACATAGAAACCGCTACGCAGGAAAATTTTAGGCCTACGCCTTATTGATTCTTAAAAAGACTTGTTCTTTAAAACACGCAACAGACGTATACAGAAGTCTACTGTCACGTGAAAGTCATTAGGATTGTACAATAAGCAAGAATGCGGACCGTTTCTAGCCCTTATCAAGGCCTTACTTTCTAAAACAACTCAATTGAGACGATGATATATGTCGGTTGACGATTTTATAAAAGTTACTTCTTATGATATTGGACTCCGATAAATGAGTGTCTTTCAGACAAGATCGTTTGCGTGTCAAGACTATCTGTGAACATACGGCACTTCATAGCTCATGAACCTCTCTTTGTAGATGACATGAATAATATAGGATTTTGAAGAACGCTTTGCGTCTCCTAGAACACAGAAATATCAAAATACTCTGAGTTCTGAGTTGTCACTGGGCTTATGCATTTTTTGACAAGTGGAGACTGTAAGGTAAGCAATGAAAAAATTTAAATGTTACCAACATCACCACTGACCCCGTTCCCACAATAAGAATAAATTATCTACAACAGACAAGGGCACGGGCACGCATGTACTTTATAGTGCTGAGATCACTGCGGGATATACAGGCCCGGGACTGAAATCCAGTGACGGGTGCGTCAAATGTGCATTCTATTATAACCGATTTCATAGTCCCCGAGTCATAAATGGAAGAAAAAACCAATGACAAACGAATTTACTGTGTTTTGTGAAGATTAGGTGATTGGAATTATGAAAATGACAAACGGCGGTTAACTTTCCAGATCCAGTCGGAATGTAAGATCGACAGATGGGTAGTATTCAACCAATTTGAAAATGAGTGGAAAATGTGTTATGCTAGATATATTATTTACTAATTTTCCAAATTAACAGAAATGTATGCACTAAGCTATCACGTGCACAAGATCAAATAGTAAAGGAAGAAGCAATCATGTCATGATATGTGGAAGTAATAGACGTCTGGAGACTTGACAGTGGTAATCAGAAGTGAAAGTGTGCGAGGGTTTGTCAGTTTATTTCCCAAAGGAGACTAGTTTCATTTGCATATCTGAATAACAGAATATTACGCTATCGTATACAATGCATCAGTAAGACTAATTCTGAATGTTACAGAAAATTAAATTATAATACATGATGTCCCACTTAAACTTTACACCCCAATTACTTGTGGAACTACAACAGTTTTTGAAACACGACTTTCACTGCTTTTGAAATTAAGTATTATGAGATAGAATTTAGACTATCTCTTTGGCCCTTCTGCCGCACATGCAGGGTCGGCACTGTGTTAAACGCGGATTTGGCATGTGTTAATATTTACAGGGTGGCCGGACGCGCTTCCTGCCACCACCTTATGCCCCTCAGGAGGAAATGTGTACCCCAAATGTCTGCGTAGTGTTATATGCGTGAGAAAGTATAATGTGTTACGAAATGTTTGCGAACCGTGTAACTGAGGCGGGTCTTGGGGTCCAGCCCGGTATTCACGTGGAGGATGTGGAAAACCGCCTAAAAACCACATCCAGGCTTGCCGGCACTCCGACCCCTTTCGTTAATCCGCCGGGCGAATTCGAACCGCCGGCCGCAGTGGCCGAGCGGTCTGCGGCGCCCAAGTCAGTCTGCACGGCCGCTACGGTCGGGGGTTCGAATCCCCCTCGGACACGGATGTTTGTGTCGTCTATAGTATAAGAAAGTTCATAAGTAGTTTGTAAGTTTACGGACTGATGACCCCGCAGTTAAGTCCCTTAAGCTTAACAAACATTTGAAAATTTGATTTGGATTAGAACCAGGGCCGGTACGCCTCCCCATCTCGGAAAGCGGTGCGTTAGACCATACGGCTAGCCGAGCGGGTATGAGATAGTCTAAATCGTAGACAAATATTTTCAACACGAACTTATTTTCTTTGAAATGGATACCCCACTTATTTCTTATGCAATCGATAGCATGACGAATCAGAAAAAGAACGGAGTTGGTTAGATCACAATACGTCAATTACATCCGGAAAAAATGCTAAGCAAAGTTTACGTTTGAAATAAATTAAGCACGCAGCTAGCGTGTCCCGAGACTAGAAGTGGAACTCACGGTTAAGTCTCGGGACACGCCAGTCGCACGCTTCATTTATTTCAAATTTTTCGTGGTATTGATTAAGACGTAATATGGGGTATTCATTTCAAATAAATGTGCGTTGAAAATAATATTTCTTTACGTTTTAGACTGTCTCGCAGCACTTGTTTTCGTAAGCCAATGCCGTTCGTTCATGCCCGTGGAAGTCGTGTTTTTTTCCAGAGGTATTTGGGGTGAAAAGTGGGAACTCTATAACATTTCTGGACGCAATGATTATTTTAAATCATAAGATTTATTATTATATTGGCGAGCTGTCTGTTCTTTCGGACAAGTCCGATAGAATAGACTCCACACCAATAAAATATTTACACACCAAGACGGCGTTAGCTTTACTTACTTCACCGCAGATGCGGTCATACGTTCGACCTCGCATCTCGA
This sequence comes from Locusta migratoria, assembly GCA_026315105.1. Taxonomy (NCBI): domain Eukaryota; kingdom Metazoa; phylum Arthropoda; class Insecta; order Orthoptera; family Acrididae; genus Locusta; species Locusta migratoria. The sequence continues at coordinate 447,104,182 of CM048755.1, read as the reverse complement.
GTGTAAGATGGCATAACCGGTAGGGGCGCTATAGCGCATAGCGTGCGACTTGTAAGTTTGAGACGGACGGTAGGCGATCACGGGTAGCCAAGTGGTTAAGGCGACCGCTGGCCCGAAGCGGGAGACCCAGATTCGATTCCCGGCCCGGCTCACATTTTCACTTGTCGCAATTGTTCAATTTCAACGCTCTAATGCAGCCGATGTCAGTCCTTTCCTTCCTATTCCTTCTTCCTTCCCCGCCTTCATAAATAAATTGCAAATCAGAAGACATTGAAACAAAGCGAAGAGTCACTACGGATTCAAAAGAATCCGCAGCGTTGCTGAAAAACCGAATCTGGAGGCGGCCACAATTAACCTAACTAAAGCAATGAGAGAACCTTCAACAAGTTTAAATCCGTATTAAGCTTACATTGCAAAATTTCGGCCAATAAACGAATCTACGTAAGCTATTCAGACGCTCAATGGTGATACGGACACTGGCACGGAGAACGGTATAAACAAGCTAAAATGCATACTTATATCTACTGGAACTTTCAGTGAAAATAGACATACATACAGGGTGATTAAAATTAAACTTTCGAAACGCCGTACAAAAACCACCACTGATCAGAATGACGTCAAATTGCAATGGAATATTATCGGAGAAGGGAGAAAACATATGGCAGAGGAAAAATAATTAGTTTGAAAACTGAGCAATATATGGCGCAGCGGCAGAACATGTAGATGAAAACATGTGTCATGCGCACGACCCATTCAAGTTGGTATAAACACGCCGCGTACACGGCTTTTCCTCTTTTCGCGACTGAGACGTTCCTACGATTGTCTCAAAATGCAGGAGCACGCTGTGTTTGAAAATAAATAAAAGGTGTTGGTCCGATGACTGCCCTGAGTCTCGAGAAAATGATTCGGAAATATTTGTTGTACAACGGGGGACAAAAAGATTACCCAGCTCGAATAATTTAAAATCCAAGAACAGAGCATTACGCATGCCCGAGTTCCCAAGTGCGAGTGTCACCAACTCTGGCGGTCTTCGAAGCTTCAGCTTGGTGTTTGTATCGTCAAATAGAAGCAATATAATAGCATACAGTACATGCCTAGAGTCATAGCAGCTTAACTCAAATAAGCGGTGAGGTAATTTATTACAACGAACAGTTTCTTACATGTGTTTCGTTGGCTGAGTGGATAGGCTGGCGGTTTACGAAGACAAGGCGGCGTGAGTTCAAGTACCACTGGACTCAACTTTTTTTTCCTTGACCCGTGCAGGTGATATTTTTTAACATTAATTCGCTATAATTGTGCAATATAGGCTTTTCTAGAGTTCACATTCTTAAACCTATTTTGTAATAGCCTAATCTTTACACAACGAGACAAATGACAGCCATAGTAATAATGTTGAAAATGGATGCATGTGTTTGTAATTACTTCTACTGCCACATGATGAATCTACATTGTTGAGCTAAAGATAAATGTATCAGCAGATAGGCATAGTTTTCTAATGCCTTACGTGGGTGGCTGTGCCTTACATTTTCTGTTGTTTCCAGTTTAATATTCGTTCTTCAACTTCGGTTGGGCTATTTGGCCGTTAGCGTAAGGAGAAAGGAAAGGAAACTCATTAATAGTATGTCGGCCTTCCTGGTTAAGTGGTGTGCATCCGATCGGAGGCCACCAAAAGCCGTTACTTTATTTTATTTTCCTTATCGTGGTCCAAATTTTTCTTGCTTTAGTTACCAAATTATGTTTTACTTTTGCAGTATTCTCTTTAGTAAATAATTACAGTTAATTGGATATATAAAAATTAACTTCTCTGGAAGGTAATATTTATTTGACCACAAGTAACAAAAAATAAACATCCCTGGAGGGTACTTTTCATCTGACCTCCCAAAAAACATCCATTTTCAATATTATTACGATGAACACATGTCTGATTAAAGATTAGATTACTATAAAAAAGAATCTTCTAAAACCTATAAAAGCTTAACTGCACACTTTTTAGCGAACTAATATTTCAAATATTACCTGCAAGAGGTCTAAAAAATTGACTCCAGTCGGATTCGAACGCGCGCCCGTTGCGTTCATAAACGGTCAGCCTATTCAGTCGCTCAATGAAACATATGTGAGAAGCGATTCGTTGTAGTAAATGTTCCCACGTGGGTCGTTGTATCTTAACCGTTTCTACGTGCTCAAATAATGTTTTCCAAAATAAACCTTACGTGAGTTAAATGCAATGGATCTCGACATATAGTGTAACTTAATTATTGTATTGCTCCTATTTGACGATGTGAACATAAGGTGAAGCTGCACAGACCGCTGGAGTTAGCGACAAACGCTCTTATCAGCTTGGACACGCGCAATGCTCTGTTTCTGGACTTTATTCGGGCCGCATAATCTTTTTGTCCCCCGTTGTACAACCTGGTAGAGGGAGAAAACGAATAAGTCGCCAACAGTGGAGGAAGTGGCAACACCAATGCAGGAGTCGAGTGGTGGTGTGAACGTGTAGTGCACGGAGAATTGCCCGAACATTGGACAAAATTGTGAGAACGTTGCGTAAAATCCTACATAACATCCTTCTTTGCGGTCTCTTTAAAATTACCCATGTGCACGAGTTGCTTCCTGTTGACCTGCTAGCAAGAGAGACTTTTACTTTAGAATTTCTTGCTCACATGGAAGTGGACGATGAGTGGTCATTGAAGATTTTGTGGACAGACAAAGCACACTAACGTCTGACAGGATATGTCAATACACAGAATTGTCGAATACCGGCAACAGGAAATCCACACTCAAATCAACCAGTATCGCGTCATCCTGAAAAGGTCACTGCTTGGTGTGGGTTTACGGCATCATTTATCATAGGGCCATATTTTTTCAAGGAGACAGGTGCTTCCTGTCCTGTTAGCTGTACCTCCACTAGTAAACGTCTTTTGCGTAACCACGTCACTCCAGCTCTCCAACAGCGTGGATGTGCGGATCGGACCATTTTTATGCAAGGTGGCGCACCTCCACACATTGCAAATACAGTTAAGCAGCCGCTGAAGCGCCGTTTAGGGAATGCTAGGATCATCAGCCGCTGTTTACCTACAGCCTGGCCGTCCCGATCACCTTATCTTAATCCGCGTGACTTCTGGTTGTGGGGCTACCTGAAAGATGTGTTTAGTGTTCCGATTGCGAACTTATCCGCACTGAAGACACGCATTGCGCTATATATTCTGAACGCGACCCAGAAAATACTTCGTTCAGTTGTGGAACATTCCGTTTCTCGATTTAACTTGCAGCAGAAAACGGACATTATACTGAACATGTTTTGCGCCAGTCAGACGGAAATTAAAAATCTGATTTGATTGATGCTTTTTATACCAGTTTTTGGCCTCAGGATACTTAAACCGATTCTTCTCATTCAATGTGTATGACGTAGCCCTGGTCACATCTGTACAGCCAATCACAATCAGTACTACAGGTTGTTTAACGTCTAACCTTAGGCATTGTTGTATGATTCATTTACCATTTGTAGTCGACCACAATGAAGTTATGATACTTACAGCACCATTTATGGATCAATTTTCACACTATATTTTTCATCTACCATACGTCTTCCCCCTTCAACGATAATATTCCGTTGCAATTTGACGTCATTCTGACCAACAGTGTTATTTTTACTACGTTTTGAAATTTTAATTATAATCATCCTGTAAATTTCATAGCACGAATGACAAGATGAAATATCGTAGTGATCTGGTGGGAGGGGGGAGGGTATCAAAATCGCGGGACTGATAACCGTAGTCGTTTAATCCCTTTAAAACCAAACCAACCAACCATCAAAATCGCTCAGCATAGTAAAGGTCATCCTTATAGTGAATTATCAAAATCCTACACAAAAACGATGAGACAAAACCATCATTTCCAACAGATTAATAGCGTGTTTGCCCACATTACATGACAATATAGCAGCAATTGTGCACATTATGAGTGACAGGTCTCTGGAAAGTTTACGGGAGTAAGACGTGACCAATGTTTACCCACTGGTTAAACAATTCGTCAATTGGAAATTTGTGGTTTATGTGCACCAAAGTAATGCTCAATAATGTTCCAATGAAGTGTTCGAACCGCTTCGTATAGGAGGAATATTACAGCAAAGACATCCCGAGTTCAGTATCATGCTCTTCAACCACACTAGTACCATTCTGGCTTCGTGCCACAGACAGTTAACCTGGCCGAAGATAACCGGGTAAAACATCAAGTACGACGGAATGCAACTGGTCCACTGTCAAATTCATGAAGTCCACAGGTATCATGGTGTCTTCGATTAATACGTGCGCGGTCTCGTGAAAGCCCAACTATGTGTCCCCCACAGCTAGCAATGACTGCCGCGCGGTGGATGTTTTGATTGACGTTACCCTCCATTACAGGGTATCCATCCGTATACGGCAATTTACCTGATTTAACAAGAGACGCGATTCATCCAACCAACTTTTTCATTGATCCACAGTCCTATTTCGGTGACACTGTGCCAATATAACTAATTGACGATGTCTCTTGGCCAAGATAGGAACATGTAAATGTTCAATATTTTACTTCGTTATTACATACTGTGTCACACATCAACGACTTCTCTGTAATCCAGCAGCTTTCCATCTGATCGTAGTGTCACCGTCTTTCAAACACTTTCCATAGATGCTGGTGACAGTAGAACCCTTTTTATGTCATTTCTCAAAGTCACTTTTGTCATTGGATTTCCCCATATGTGGCCGATTATCGTGTCTACATTCTATCTCGTAATGAGCAGTGGCCTTCACCCTTTCAATTTTTTTCATGTCTGATCAAAAATTTGGTATTTTGATAACATATCTGAAGTTTTTTTTTATTTTTTCGTAGAGTGAAAGTAAGAATTGGACTATCGGAATCTAAATTATAGATCGTTCACTTCATAAATCATAGTGACAAACGTATTATTTTTCAAAAATTTCTGAAGGATTTCTTCATGCTACTTTCATTGCTTTAAACAGCTACTCTTCATTTTTTCGGAAGACTCCACCAGAAAGTTTCATTTGAAAAAGAAGAAGAAGAAGAAGAAGGGAAAAAAAAAGGGACTATTTCACGTATATGGAGTGTTTACTCTTAGATCCCAAAACGATTTCGCTGTGTTTGGAATACAATTATGTGTAAGAAGTGTTTCATATACCGTCTGTGTAAGAGACTGTGGCACGCCGACAGATGCCGAAGATAATTTTTGTCACCATCAAAAATGTTCAAATGTTTGTATAGCTTATGGGACTTAAATACGGGGTCATCAGTCCCTAAACTTACAAACTACTTATGAACTAGCTTACACTAATGACGGCACAAATATCCATGCCCGAGGAGGGATTCGAACTCCTGACCGTAGTGGCCGTGCAGACCGTGACTGAAGCGCCTCAGTCCCCTCGGCCACCGCGGCCGGCTCTGTCACCAACAAACAGAACTATTTTTACTCCGAACTTCGTACAAATTCAAACAGGGAGAAACAAATTGGAAAATTTCGAAGAAAACTAAATCAAAACAATTGGTAGTCAATCTTTGAATATAAATTACTTGCCTGTTGACTGTGTAAATGTGTATCAGGTAATGCACTTAATTTCTGTTCAGCACATCTACATACATACTGTTTAATGGAATTAATGTCTGGTAATCGGGTTGGCCACATGGAATAGTCAGAATGCTCTTCAAACCAATCGTGAACAACTGTGGCCTGGTGCCGTGAAGCATTGTCGTCGACATACGTATATACACCACAATCCACCGTAAAGTGCGTGGCGGAAGTTACACTGTACCACTACTAGGCACTTCCTTTTCTATTACACTCCCGAAAAAAAAAAAAAATAAATAAATAAAATGCTGATATACCTCCGTACGAGCCCTAATCTCTCTTATTTTGTCTTTGTAATCATTACGGGAAAAATTTAAGTAGGCGGAGGAAGATCGTTGAGTACTCACATTCCGGCCCTCTAAATTTCCTCAAGAGGAATTAACGAAAATAACGCCCTCTTTCCTCCAGGGATCCCCATGTGAATTTTCGGAGCATTTCTGTGACACTCGCGCATTGGTCAAACCTACCATAACGAATCTAGCTGCTCGCCTCTGAACTGCTTCCATGTGTTCCTTTAAACTGATCTGCTGCGGGTCCCAAACACTTGAGCAATACTCAAGACGTGGTTGTACAAGCTTTTATAAGCGGTCTCCTTTACAGATGAAGTACATTTTCTCAAAATTCTCCCGATAATCCACAGTCGGCTATCCGCGTTACTCACAACTGTCCTTACATGTTCGTTCTATTTCATATCGCTCTGCGGTGTTACGCCTAGATATTTGAACGACGCGACTGCATCAAGAAGCTCACTACTAATGCTGTATTGGAACATTATGGGATTGTTTTTCCTACTCGTGCGCATCACCTTAAATTTTTCTACATTGAGAGCTAGCTGCCATTCCTTGCACCAACTAGAAATTATGTCTGACATCATGTATGCTATTACAGTCAATTTAAGACAACACCCTCCCATACACCAAAGCATTATCAGCAAACAGACGCGAACTACAAGTTACTCTGTCCATCAGATCATTTATATGGATAGAAAATAATAGCGGTCCTATCACACTCCTCTGGGGCATGCCTGACGATACACTCGTGTCTGATGAACATTCGCCATCGAGAACAACGTTCTACGTTTTATTACTACAGAAGTCTTCCAGCCAGTCACAAATCTATGAACCTATTCCATATGCTCGTATCTTCGTTAGCAATCTGCAGTGTGGTACCGCGTCAAACGCCTTCTTGAAATCGAGAAAAACACAATCTGCCCGTTGCCCTTCATCCATGGCTCGCAAGATGTCATGTGAGAAAAGAGCAAGCTGAGTTCACTTGAACGATGTTTTCTAAACTACTGCTGATTCATACAAAGACGCTTCTCCGTCTTAAGGAAATTTACTATATTCGAACTGAGAATACGCTCAAAAACTCTACAGGAACGATACTGGCCTGTAATTACCTGGGTCAGTTCTTTTTCCTTTCTTATAAACTTCAGTCCCCTGCGCTTTTTCCCGATCACTAGGAACTGTGCGCCGAATTGAAGAGTTCTAGGGAAATAGGCATAGGCTTACAATCAGATACCCTTACTGCTGCTGCTGCTCCTCGTCCTCCTCCTCCTCCTCCTCCTCCTCCTCCTCAAGAAGTATGCGAGTAGATTTTTATTCATAAAATTCAAGAAAAAGGCAACCCTGGTATAGAAATTACCCGATGTAGCCTCATAAGCATGAAGGGTAAACGTTATGGTGCCGGTAAACTAATGGTTGTATGTCTTGCTCTGACTTTTTATTAAAATATAAATTTTTCAGAAAAACTATTTCATCAGTATTAACCCAATCTGAATGATATTTTTGCATGAAGTAGTCTTGACGTGTTTCCATACTTCTATGCATTAATATTACGGAATATGTAACTTGTTTATTTTATGATCACGTTTAAGCACCAATAATTAAAGAAAATTTAATGCTGAAATTTAAAATAAACACTGAAAATATATGATCATTACATTTCGTAAAAGGAATGCACAGAACTGGTGAAGTATGTCTTGTGAATGTACCTACAAAATTTGTCATTTGAAAGTACCAAACTTTGTATTCTAGAATACCATTAAAGAAAATTAAAAATTCAGAACTCTAAAACCAATGAAGTTATGGACTTGAAAAGTTGGGTATTGCAAAATCTTTACATAACAGACACGATTTAAAATTTGTTGCTATCACCAAAGTAGAAGTTAAATTTTTGGGTGGAGTCTTCTGTTAAATACTTGGCCATATATACTGTATGCCGAACTAATTACGATCGTTCCTCTGAACACAGCACACTGTTTGCACTTCTCCTGCGCTTCCACTCGGCCGTTCCATTTTTCAGCGAGCTCTCACAACCCAGACGGCGAGAGAGTCCGGAGGTATCTGCGGGGGACAGGCGTGTGCCCTACTTGTGGAACACCTTGTCCACTATCTGCAGTGTCCTGGCCTCCGGGCAAGTGTCATTCCCTCTAAATGTTACATACTCCTGCACGCTATGCCCAATGCCTTCCAAAGGTCTAGCACAACGTATTACTACAATATCGTCCACTGCAGAGGGACTCGAACATCTGGCGGAGGGCGGCCGCGCAATCCGTAAGGCGCCTTACACCGCACGGCCATTCCTGCGCGGACTCCGAACGCGAGTCCAGTGTTACCACTGCGCCACCTCGCTCGGTGTTTACACAAGCAAAGTGTACTCTTATCATTAAAATAGAACCCAATCTCAAAACAAAGTATTAATTATCTGCGAGTACAACATTTTTCAGTCCTACACCCATCTTCAAGCAACTGGATGTATTTCTTTAAGTCACAATCTTGAAAGCGGCACAAAAAATTTCTACTGTCGTCCAAAGGTGGACTTCTCCCTGAAATTGTACAAATGTTTGTAAAGATATGGGACCCAACTGCAATGGTTATCGGTCCCTAAACTAACAAACTACGTAAGCTAAGAACAACACTCACAGTCATGCCCGAGGGAAGACGACTCTAGCCTCCGACAGTAGACGCGCACTCCGCAGCAAGGCGCCTTAGAGCGCACGGCCACTACCTCGCGGCGCCTTACAATGACCAATGAAAATTTGACGGAATAATTACACTAACCATCTGCATTGACTTGTTCTTCAGTTTCATAATTTTAGATTAATCCACATTTACAGTTTATTACCAAAAGGGCAAGGGCGTTTACTCTACCGATTTCTGGTGTTAGATGTTTTATGAAGATACGGGCAAGTTCCCAGAATGAAGTTGTACAATAAACGTTCCTCCACTTCAATCTGTGGCCGAACAATGTTTTGCGGAGTCTGGGAATAACACAGTCTCTTACAATTTTTTTTTAATACATAGCACAGTTTTTTATTTATGCGACACTTGTCTGTGATTGCCTACTCCATGTTGTGGTAATTTTAATTCATACTTGATTATTGCGATTAAACGCTTCAATTCAATTAGTTTAATGACTTATAATGACTAATGCCGCCTTCGCAGTTTAAAAGACAAGCTGATGCTGCTCCAATACAGCGAAACCCGTTATTGTTAACAGAAATTACAACAAATACTGAACATTTATCGCTGGTATTGTGCAGATTCTTTTTTTCTTTTTAGTAATATTATGCTACCTGTAACGTTATGAACTACGAACTGAAGAAAATTCGTCCTCAAGGAAAGTAAGCAAGAAGACTTCCACACTGAAACAAGCGCAGGGAAACGGAGTGCTGCTTTTAAGCCGCTTAAACGTACAGCGAGAGTTGCTTCTTGAGGTATTTTTTGCCCAATGGCAAGAACTTCTCGTTCAGCCACTAACTGAATAATTCCCAACGCATCCAATTTTTGTTTTGGTGTTTATATTTGTTACGCATTTCAGTTTTTGACGCCCTAGGATTTTTTTTATTTTCCTGTGACAAGGAATTCAAGTTTATGTGTTACACTAGTATTAGAGCATGACATAAATGTGAGTTCATCTTCAGACATTTTTCTTCCAGGAGCTCTGCTTTGTGCACGAATGTTTTGTTGGACAAAAGTCTGCAGAAGTGTCCACTTTCGTCCGCGTTATAAGCTTGATCAGGACAAAGACTTAACTCTTCTAAAGGTTTCTTTAATTTTTGGTTGTTTGACTCTACAGCTTCGTAGTCACAGGAGAGTTTTTCTTCTATTGCAGTTACAACCGATCACCGATACTTTTAACTTTGGCAAAAAATCGTGCTTTTTCCATTTCTTTACAGAAAAATCTCTCTTCTTTGATAAGATGTAATGAATTTGGAGTTATTTACTACTACATTTCTGACGTAACAATGTGTACAAATCGTCTTCAATTAATGAGTACTCACAGGTTTTTTATCACCTTCCTGTCACTTTTCTATTCAAATTGGGCACAAAGCCCTCAATTTCATCACTATTTTCTTAAATGTCATAAATGGTAGCACACACAACGCCATAAAATGAATCTAAATAGTTGATTTTTACCCTCTAACTTTTTAATAATTAGGGATCTTTCAATCAAAGACAAGGTCTTGTGTTTACATTTTTCGCTGTTTCTTGCAGGAAAGATACGAAACGCCCACTATCACAGTCAAGTTCAAGAGGGTACTAATTCTAGTACACGATATAAGCAACCATGAACTGTTGACCATATATTATTTACTACACTGTTCACTTGAAGTGGTCCCACCCGTACACGTCGTCTCGGCTCGTTGTGTCAGACTGCTGGGGCCCTATTCTGTACTTTTCGGTGCGCCAAAGTTCGGTGAGAGAGAGCACCGAGGGTTTCACTTATCGAAGCAGCGCCCCCGTTTAATTTTGTAAGCCTTTCGGTAGCGAATCGGGCGCTGTTGCCAGATCTGCTCGCATTAGCCACTCAGAATGTGTGTGTGTGTGTGTGTGTGTGTGTGTGTGTGTGTGTGGTCTCGCGCGCGCGCGCTACTGAGCAGGGCACACGGTAGCCTCAGTCCGCGAATTGCTGCGTGAAACGGTTTTTAACCATACGACCCGTCAGAAAGTAAAAAAATCAAAGTTATGTATTTTTTAATTTGGGGACATAACACGATAGTGTTCCGATAAGTACCCACTGAGACCTTTTTTACAATTGAATAATAATTTTTGTCACTGAAAAAGAAAATATTTAATCTTTCACGAAAAGTTGTTTATTCGCGCTACTCTACGTTTATCACAGCGAATCTCCTAAACTAAGCGTCACACGGCAAAATAATTTTGTAATTGCCTTCAGTGCTATATCTTGTCGATGTCTGAAAACTTTCCGGCCAATGTATTCAGTGATAGTGAAGTACCAAAATCTCAAGTCTGACGCAGAACTTTTAACAAACCAACGTGCGAAATGTAGTAAGCGGTAAACTTTTCCCCTTTCCTTTTTTTGTGGAGGTGTAGGCGAGAAAAGTTTGGGGAATTTATTTTTGCCGTTTGTTGGAAGGCGTTAGGTGCTACCGTGCAGTATTGTGTGGTTAATTGGCGACGCGCTAGTTGAGCGCGTTGGGACGGACAGTTTGCTGTGCTAGGCGCGGGCCAATGCGGCAGAGAGAGCTTACTGCTGGCAATGAAAATCTTTACATTTTGGCACTACGGAAGTACATGCAAGTTACGGAAGAGGAAAAGGATTACGTATTAGACGAGACAGTTCTTAGAAGCGCAAATTAGTCACACTGATGTTTTTTTACTGAAAAAGGAGCGTACAATATTTTAATAACAAAACAGTTGTTTGACAATGCGGAAAAGCGAAAGCAATGTTTTAGATTCACTCAATCAGTTTCGGTATCTTCTGTCGTTAACTGGACAAAACCTGATTAGTCAGGTTTTATTCTATCTTGAAACCAACTGCTCAGTGCCTGTCAACATATATGGATGATGAAGAGCAGTCACAAATATTTCTTTATTGTTGCAAAATTTGATTTTGGTCGCTGTGTGACACTCGACAGTGCTTAAAACATAGTTTGAAACGTTCCAAAATTTTTCAATCTTCATATTAAAGATTATGTAATCATCAATACGAAGGCTAAAAACTTTTCATTGTTCCAACTGCGCTTCAGGCATTGAGAGGAATATTGCAGATCTTGCTTCTCTTAAGAGAAAAGAGTTTCTAAGAAGATGACTGAGGGAAAAAATAATTTGCATTCGGCAGGATTCGAACCTATAACTTCCCTACTCACAAGTCGTCGCCTTAACCACTACACCAAATCAATTTCACGTAATAGTCTCCTTTGTTTTCATCGTCTTCTTTGCGGAATGATTATAGGCTACTTGTACTGCTATTAATTTGTGAGATTTCCTCTATCTGACTTCACAAAATTTTAGCTTAAACGCTGTAGAAGCGTTTGTTGGGAAAGTACGGTAAACCACTACTTAGTACCGTTTAGATAAATCGCTAACGCGTTTGTGGGCACTACAGGACTTAAGATCGCGGTGAAATTGGTTCATTTTCAAAATGTTTGTATAGCTTATGGGACTTAACTACGGGGTCATCAGTCCCTAAACTTACAAACTACTTATGAAATAACTAATACTAAGGACGGCACAAATATCCATGCCCGAGGGGGGATTCGAACCCCCGACCGTAGTGGCCGTGCAGACCGTGACTGGAGCGCCTCAGTCCCCTCGGCCACCGCGGCCGGCGTTTGTGTTGTCCTTAGCGTAAGTTACTTGAAGTTAGTTTAAGTAATTTGTAAGCCTAGGGACTGATCAACTTAGCTTGGTACCTTAGATTACATGCATTTGAACATTTTTTGAACAGACCGCAGTCCAAAAAATTGAGATCTTTAGAGTATGGGGGATGTTCAAGTTGCACAACACTCGCCCATACACAGCCAATATCGTCAAACAATTCCAGGAGAAATGAAGAAGGAAAAAATAGATAAATAAATAAAATAAAATAAAAAAGAAAGAAAGAAAGAAAGAAAGGGGGTGCAACTTTAATATCCGTCATGCTCATCGAATCTCAATCCTCCAGACTACTTCCTATTCCCTTGACTCCAACCAGCTTTGAAATTTGACGATATTCGTGACACCCAGCGGAACGTGACGAGGCTTTTGAACACCATCCCAAAGGAAGACTTCGTGCAAAGTTTCCAGGACGTGTGTCGCGGACATCAACGGTGTATAGATACGGGAGATAACGATTTCTAAGGACAGTAAGGCAATTGTAATTCATAGTTAATGTTACAGAACTATTCGTTGAACTTAGATGTCAGAGGTCGTATCTACGTTTGCACCGATACTTAGTACACCATCGCATTCTGCGTGTCGGAGGGTATTTTATGTAACACTCCAACACGAAACATAATGCGTAACTTTCCCATTCATAAATGATTAGCAGTAAGTTTATATTCATGGGCTAGATGCGAGGGTGATTCAGCTGCTCCTACCTGGCGGTTTATGTAACTACGCTATGCTCCATTGCGTGTTTTGTCAACAGAATAGGTAACACTCCACCAGTTCCGTGTTTAATAGCCTACATTATTTCATTTTTAGCTACTTTTAAGCACTAATTCAGCTTTTTGTTACACCCGGTCATATTTGTCAGCAGGCTGGACAAATATGAAACAGAAACAATGTTCAAAACTGCACTGAACGTTCATTCATCTCACATTACAAACTATTCTGAACACACTTGACGGGTGGTATTATAGTCCGTTCGCCAACATGGAAATAATTTATCTACGTCTGCCTACCAAGTAACTATTTTAATGTGTGGCGGCGCGTAGTAACGGGTGGAACAAAGAGCGAAATTAATTATTAAAATTGCTAAACACGGTACTGACGCAGTGTTTACTCAATTTGTAATACAACTAGTGTACTGTGACACACAGCGTGCTTGTATAAAACTAACGAGTGGCAACCGAAACAGCCCGTACATAGCGCAACAAGAAATTGATATAATATAAACTAATAAAATGCGAAAGCTGCCAGTGGTATTTCTTATTCAATCACAACTACTTACACATTATTAGATGCACAACAGGGCGAAAAAAAATTTTGTTTAGGTTTGGCTGGTTGGTAGAATTTTGAAAGGGACTAAACTGCAACGGTCATGAGTCCCTTTGCTTAGGTTTCCTTGATTAAGTGATAACAGCCCCCTACATTCCTGCTTAAAATTAGACTATAAAAAAGCGCCCGTCATCAGTTAAACCACATGGGGAAACAGCGCCGCGGGGAATGGCCACGTGGTCTAAGGCGTCATACTACGGACTAGGCGGCCGTTTCCGCCGAACTTTCGAATCCTCCCTATGGCTGGCGGGCGGGCGTGCGTGCGGGCAAGTTAGTTTAAGTAGTTTATATATCTAGGGACTCATGACCGTAGCAGTTTGGTCCTGCAGTTTTACAAACATTTGATTTGGACACGCACCAAGCCGAAACCCAGCACATGGCGCGAACGAAGTGAAGCGGGCAGGCCAGCAGTCCCGTGGACTACGAGTCCATTACAAAGGAGCACTGGCTCGGGTTAGTAAAGGACGAGAAAAGAATCGGCCATGACCTTTTCAGAAGATCCATTCCAACATTTGCCTGAAACAGTTTAGGGAAATCACGGAAAACTTAAATATGCATAGACATACTGGGAATGAAACCGTCGTACTCCCGATTGCGAGTGCAGTGTGCCACCTCGCTAGGTTCCGTCCAGAGATACTGCTGTGCTATTTCTCATATGACTACAATGGACGGGCAGATTCTCTCAGCTAAAAAGCTTCCTGCGTTAATAAAATGTTATCTGACATGACTAAACTCTACTACAACGCCACTAATTAATAATAGAAGGAGAAAAGTACACCTGGAAAGACGAAGTCGATTGTGATCCGATGACAGAAGATGCCACCAAGGGGATAGTAGATGTAGCTGGTAATTGTTTCAACGTCGCCCTCCAACAGGTAGCGTAGTGACACAGCTGCCAGAGCGCCACCTTTATGCATATTTTCATAGGGAACGTTTCTAGTCGTAAGCCTCACGGTGATATCAAAGCATGGAGCGAACAAGCGCTATGGTATGAGACGCAATCACGCTACGTTCAGCGCGAGTTTTAACGGGATCAAAATTTGACCTTTCGAGGCCTGCGACGGTTCTTTCGGAGAACTAACAAGTTGGAAGTGCTCCGGCAGTTTTGCAACGATGCTGGTTGCAATGGTCACGTTAACATTCTCACACTGGTATACGATGTTCTGGACGGCCACCCATCACATTCGTGCGCCAAAATCGTCGTAAGGGCAGCAGTGGCAGAACTTACAGCTACCTCAGCACAGATATGAAGGTTTGAGAGACATTAACTGCTGCCAACCGGTTACTAACAGTGGGAATACGGGCACCAACACCTCTAGCCCGTCTCCCACTCGCGGCACAGATCGACTTGCACGGCCCAACTGGTGCAGTCCGAGGTCACTTGGAAGATGGAATGGCAGGCTGTGGTCTTTAGCGATGAAAGCACATTCCGTCTGCACGCCAGTGATGGCCCGTTGGGCGTACGACGTAAATTTAGCAAGCGCTGCCTCTGACAGCATTCTTCAAAAACACACTGGACGAAATCCAGGCTTTAGGGTCCGAAGGTGCGAGAAGCTACAACTCTCGTTCACCTTTAATGTTGGAGTGAACGCTCACCAACGTTCGGTACGTGCAGAATGTTAGCATTCTTGAAGATGAAAGTGATGTGCTGTTACAACGGATAATGCTCTCCCATATATTGCGCGTGGTACTCCACGTGCTCTATAACACGTTCAGCCACTTCCCTGGCCAGCACGAATTCCATAATTGTTTTTAATGGAGCACGTGTAAGATGAGGTACGAGCTTATGGTACAGGTACCTAAATATATGAGTGGCTCATAGACTACTTAAGTAATAGAACCTAGTACGTTTTCCTTGATGACGAGTGTTTATCAGACTAGGGTATCGTCAGGGGTGCCTTAGGGAAGTGTAATAGGACCGCTATTATTTTCTATCTATATAAATGATCTGACGGATAGAATTGCCACCTGCGGCCGTTTCTGATGATGCTGCGGTGTTCAGGACGCAAGATAACTTGGACCATATTTCCAGGTGGTGTGAGGAATGGAAGGTAGCTCTAAATGTAGAAAAATGTAAGGTGATGCAGTTGAGTAGGAGAAAAAATCTCGCAATGTTCTAAACAGCATTAGTAGTGTGCTGCTTGACAGAGTCGCGTCAAATATCTAGCCGTAACGAGCATATAGGGACAATCGAGGGGGAAGGCAAATGGTCGACTTCGCTTTATTGAGACAATTTAAGGAAGATGTGATTCTCTGTAAAGGAGACCGCATATAAAACGCCTGTACGACACAGTCTCGAATATTGTTCAAGTGTTTGGGAGTCCCACAAGATCGGTTTAGAGGATAGAGGCAGTTCAGAGGCGGGCGGCTTGATTTGTAACTGGTAGAGTCTATCAATGCGCGAGTGTTACTGAAATGCTTCTTGAACTCAAATGAGAGTCGCTTGAAGGAAGGCGACTTTCTTTTCGAGTAACACTGTCGCAGAAACTTAAAGGGCCAAAATTTGAAGCGCACTGCAGAAAGATTCTACTGCCATCGATCTACTTTTCGGATAAGGCCACAAAGATCCGAGAGATTAGGGTTCGTACGAATGCATAGCATTCATTTTCCCCTCGTTCTATATGGGAGTGGAACAGGAAAGCAAATAACTAGTGGTGGTACTGAGTGCCCTCCGCCACGCACCTTTGGGTGGATTACAGAGTATGTACGTAGATATAGATGAGACGAGTACTGAGAAGTACGTCTCGTCAACTCACAACTATTGCTAAACTACGTAAATAGATCGAACAGGAGTGGAGTAATGTATCCCAAGGCAGTATTCGCCATCTGTATGATTGAATTCCAGAATCAGCGCCTGCATTGCCACCCGAGGCGGCTAAAAATGTTCAAATTTTTGTAAAGCTTATGGGACTTAACTGCGGGGTCATCAGTCCGTGAACGTACAAACTACCTATGAAGTTACACTAAAGACAACAAACATCCATGCCCGAAGGAAGATTCGAACCCCCGACGGGGAACGGCCTCGCGCATCGGAGCGTAGCGCCTCAATGGGCTCAGCCACTCCACCGCGGCCGGAGGCGGCTACTCCGCGTACTAATATCGGTGTGTCAGCACGCATCGATCCCTGGTACCTCAGTAACGTCTGAGCTATTGATCCGAATATGAAATAATTTCATGTACTTCATTTGCACTGTGTAACAAATCTCGAGTGAAATGGACAGTTCTGAAAGAGAGTCTACTAATTTTTATTTCGGGTACTGTATATCAGCCTGTTTCTATTTATCCTGTAAGTTTTTCTGAAAATAAAAACCGTCAGGAATAAGAACCCATGACACTAGAAAAATGCGACGCATCAGATAAGAGTAGTTTCATTTTAGTTGTAATGACCTCTAGGTGGACTGGAAAAATTGTGTGGTTTCCTAAAGAAACTATTACAATAAATTTAATGATAAGTTATTTAGAAATACTTCGGAACAATTATTTATCCTTAAGCCGTCGGCAGACGGAGCGTGTGTCTGAACGCGTGTGGTCAACGTGCGGAGTCCAACGTGCAACTGAGCGCTTGGAGAGGGCGCGACTTCGACGTACGAGACGTGTGCCTCATCGTGCTACACGCGACCGCTGCGCGCTCCAGCGACAGGTCCTGGAATCACACTGTTTACGAAATCAGAAGTGGAATTCCTGCTTTGCCTCTATTAAATCGCTTATTTCCGCACTAGTGCATGTGTTCGTAATGTTCTGTGTCGTAGGTGTACATAAGTAACAACAAAATATCTTATACTCTTATAAAAGTTGTATGTTATTTCAATAAGTGCAGCGAATTATATAAGTTTCATGACCAACTGTGCGATATAAAATTTAGAGGCAAACATTATTGCAACAGTCTCGCTTTTTAGTAAAACTTGGTCATTCTTGCACGGTCAATGATACTACTTAGTAGAAGAATGTTAACAACGTGAAAAATGCAATACGTGAAACAATGAAGTGTGTATTTTACTCTGAAGCAAACGGTCCTGTTCATAAAACGAATCCAACAAACTCACTCCTTAGAATATGCGCACTTACGTTTACATAGCATCGAATATTATTCAGTATACTCTATGAAATTTATAGGAACGTCTTTGAGTATCAGAAAACCCGAATAATAAGAAGAAAAAATATTTGCTTCCAAGAAGCCTTGAGCCAGTGTCATGGGTCATCTTCCATTTCACAGTCCACAACTTTGCTGCCTACTCTACAGCCACTAACGTATGTATTATCGACGAAGGTATTAAGTTATAGGGGCTATACTTAAAACCCATGAAATACGACGGTCAATATAACGTCTTCATCTCTCTACCGAAAAGAGCCTTCCCCGATTTTCACGTGAAGTGACGTCAGTGGCGTTCTCCCACCTTACTGGTGATCGTTCAGACGCACGTTGAGAATATCTCCCATGCTTGATACTGCTAGACACGTTGGGAAAGCCTCGCCAACGTACGGTTCGCAGTCTTTCTCGTTGGCCACGGGTTCGCAGGTTGTGACGTAAGAAACTCGCCACGTTGGCCACTCTCGTTCATATGCACGCTCCGTGTGCCGACGGCTTTAGTCACACTCCCACAAAAGTGACCACGCGTCTCACAACACCATCATTAACGAGAAGTAATTGCTCGGTTTGCACTTCTTTCTAGTGCTCCGAGCTACCCCCTTGGCGATCACGCTTTCGGTAGTTTTCCTCTATTAAACTAAGCTGTGTGCTGGATCGGCACTAACTGTAAGTAAAACCCTTAGCTTTCCGTCAGACAAGGTTCACAACTTACTTTTACAGCTTCAGCAATTGCCACAAAAAGGTATTTTGTATGCAAAGCGAAATGCAGAAACCTGCAGTCAAGTTTTAATATCGATTGCGCATTGTTTGTGTAGAAGAAGACGCAAGGAACTGACTAGCGCGACGGCAATGAATGCCCCGGCACAGGTGCTTGCCTTATATAGGACCGGATATCCGGAGGCGCTCTTGCCCAGCCTACTGCCTATCACTCACGGCTCGATACAAATTTGCGATCGAAGGTAGCGGAAATCAATACACTCCTAGAGAAATACTTTTGGTTTACTTCAGTTACGAACGGTGTACTACAGTACTTTTAGAGACTCTTAACCGCGGTGAAATAGCCGCCCGCATTGAGGCGCCGTGCTGCGGTGCGCGCGGCCTTTCGCCGTCGGGAGTTCGAGTCCTCCCTCGGGCATGGGTATATGTGGTGTCCTTCGGTTAGTTTACCTTAGTTTAAGTAGTTTGTAAGCTAGGGACTAATAACCAAATAGTTGAGTCCCATAGATTTACAAACTTTTGAACATTTTTAGCGACTTTTTACAACTGTCTCAAA
Organism: Locusta migratoria; assembly: GCA_026315105.1. Lineage (NCBI taxonomy): Eukaryota > Metazoa > Arthropoda > Insecta > Orthoptera > Acrididae > Locusta > Locusta migratoria. Next base: position 447,085,256 of record CM048755.1, on the reverse strand, counting down.
CTTTGCGGTTCGAGGTTCTAACAAAACGCTCCTCCTAAATAGCATTATGCTGATTTGTCCTCTTAAGCTCAATCAGTTATATTGTATGACAATACTGGAATCTCACTTTTATTTCGCACATTAGACGTAAACCTTCTGTTAAGACTATGAAATCTCATCTCGAATCATTGTATGATATGAATCTGTTACTCATTACTCTAAACAAATTAATCTTCAGAGGCACAATCTAAACTGCACGCAATAATTTAGCTACATGCTACATTCGACCTCCGAAGAACGCAAAAAGTTTCGAACGATGTTCATGCAAGAAATGATACTTCAGTTAGTATTATCAGACAACAGTCAGCTACAAGCACCGTTCAAAATTCACACTAGCTAACGTGATGTTACTTCGGTTTCAAATTAGCTTCAATCTCAGCAGGAATTTACACATATATGAAATCCTTAATCTAAATACTATTTGTATGTTCAAACTATCGCACAGTTATAAAACAACAGTTTGCAGTGTCTTGTGGTTTCGCAGACATTAAGGGATCCACACAAAATATAAATTCACTGCGGCTTGTTTGATTCACGGCGCATAAAGTTTCTTCACTGGCGGACGATATTACTTAAAGCTTTTAATGATGGATCTCATACGACGAGGAGGAAGTGATACGTGAAATTCGCCATGAAGGGAGACAGATGTGCTACGCATATATATCTTATTCATAGACATCTGATGACGTTTAGTCATGAGAATGACAACGGAGGGAGTTTTCATTCGCAAGTTCTGAACGCAAAATTTAAGAAATGAACATGTGTTTGCTTCAAACTGCATTCATACAGACAACACCGCCAATACTACTACTACTACTACTACTACTACTACTACATCGTCGCCGAAGCCCATATACTATCTCATCCTTTTGCTTAAGTCGTTTACACTTTTTCCTCCTGATCGGCTATTTTCACAGCAATACCGGAATATTTTACAATCTATCGTTATTTGGTCCACCATGTGCTACCAGAAAGGAGAAAATAAAGTTCAAATGTTTGAAAATCTATGGGGCTTAACTGCTGCGGTTGTAAGTCCCTAGGCTTACAAGCTCCTGTAACTTTAACAAACCTAAGGACACGCACAATATATAATTACACGCCAACGAAGCAGACCATCTCGCAAAATGGAACAAGTTACTTAAATAATCCGAACTTCTATGAAAAATTGGCAAGCTGATTATACAAAAGGCAGCCGTATTTCAGTTAACACGATTACTTACAAATATTGAAAGAGGGCAGAAACATCCCGAGACATTTAGGGAAACAAAAGGGAAGCAAAGACGTGAAATCTGAACTGTCAACTTCGAATCAGTCCGTTTTGTTTGCTCTAAACAAGAAACAAATATTTCTTATTACGGACTGGTATCAGGAAAAATTAAATTCGAACAACCCTTTCCTCCACGCTAATCACTCATACTGTTACATATTATTATGTCGTAAGTACCCAAAAATATAAACAGAAGCGCAGCAACATCAAAAAGACGATAAGCAAGGGAATTGCGTTGCCACCTGATGACGGCATAAGACTAAATCCAGCTCGTGAACAAATAAATATAATCTTCCAGAACATTAAGAAGGGTTTTCAATTTAATTTTGTTATGTTCTGACAAACACCGACAGAAAATTCAGTTATTGACTTTAAATTTCCAAGATCTATAGGTTTAATATTTTTCTTCGGTGAAACACACTCTTAGAATCTTGACATCGCGTGCGTGGGAGCAAGTGTTCGACTTCGATCGAACTCCTGTATTCACAGATATTCATTGACAACCTTTAAAATGGACGATAAGATGTAAGCAACAGGTGTGGTCCGCTCTTTCACTAATTCAGAACACACGTAATGCTTCTGCACTGCAGCGCGTGGACGTGGAATGACCGTCTATGGAGTAACTGTTGCATGCAAGGAGGCCGTTACCTGGGGGCTCCGCTAACAAAACTAATTCGTCAAGCTCACTTCTCGTGTACTCTCCACACCCGTGCAGCCGCTTCGAAATTCCACTCTCGAGGTAGGCACGCTGCTTTCGCAACGTATAGTAGACGAGAAACGAAAAAGCCTCCACTGGTGTGCAATAACCACGGAAAATACTTTAAGGACGTCTATCAATACTGCTTAAAGCAGTTCATATTTATTTAGCGTAAACACATTTTGGTAACTGGCACATAATATCTAGACGTAAGACAGTTGATGCCGTTAAATTGTATCGGAATGGAGACGTGACAGCTAATTTACAATCTACAGGGTATATAAATGGCACAACACGAGACGCATTCCCATGAAAGTAATAGGAAAAAGAGCAAGGAAGAGCTAAATTTAGGCCCTTATGAAGGAAGCACCACGGCATTTAGTGAAATCACGGGAAACTTAAATCTGGATGGTCGGGCACGGATATGAGCCGTCATTCTGAATGCTAATCAGCGTGCTAACCAAATCCAAATGTTTGTAAATCTGAAGGACGTAACTGCTGCGGTTATCCGTCCCTCTTACAAACACACACACACACACACACACACACACACACACACACACACACACACACGTGTGTATGCCCGAGGGAGGACTCTAACCTCCAACGACAAGCAACCGAGCGCTCCGCAATGTGCTTTAGAGTGCCGGGGCCACTCCACCGCAGCTCAGTGTGCTAACCACTGCGCCACCTCGCTCGGTGGGGTTGAATGAAAGCGGGAAAGCTGTACATGGGTGCTTCACTCAACATCCAGACAAGGAGGGGAAATAGAAGAAAGGAGGAAACATCAGTGGAGACTCGATTACGGTAAGCAGCGAACTGGAAAAGAGTGAAGAACAATTACTTACGACGTAATTATTGCACAGGTAAGACATGTCAATGGGCAGTGATCTCACACGCCACATTGTTTCGGTATTTTTTTTCCTAACAGAAATTGGCAATTGATTTAATTCGCCATTATTTTCACTCATATATATATTTATTAAAAGCTTCCCTTCTCCAACGCACAATTTCGGAACTACTACGTACAATTTCCCAGCGGGGGTGGGAAATCGTGCGCAATGGCATCTTTATGCTATCTGCAGTTATACTGTATAGTACTTTTTTTACGTGAAAATGATATAGGATCGCAGGAAATGAGCAATTACCGCAATCTTGCTTACAGTGGGGTTTAATAATGACTGTATGGAATGATAGAGGGACGTGTTCTAAAATGGACTCCCAGTAAGGCAGACGTTCTGGTTCTTGGCTCTGAGTTGAGTTGTTCTTAAATCTGGTGGAACTAGGCGTAGCCGCGCAGGACTGGTCCCGCGTTCCCAAGCCGTAGGCACACGGGGCGTGTGTGTGAACTTGTGCCGTCAACGTGCCGAATCCGACTGAGGCTGAACGCTCTGCGACTTGTGCATACTAGACGTGTACCTCAACGAGGTACACGCGATCGCAACACGCTCCAGTTGTCAGCGACGTTAGGCCCTGGGATCACACTGTTTACGAAATGAAAGCGGTGGAATTCCTGCTTTACCTCCATAAAAACGCGTACTTCCGCGCTTGTGCATATGTTCATGTTCTGTCTGCGATATAGTCCTACATAAATAACAACAAAATATCTATGAACAATACTTTTAGAAAAGTTGCTTGTTATGTCAATAAGAGCTGGAACTTAAGGTTTCATGACAAGGTGTGCGATTAGACTAAGCATTCACATGACACCAACACTGTTGCAACAGTCTCGCTATTTAGTAAAACTAAGGCCGTTCTTTTTCGATCACTTATTATTCACGTTCTTTTTCGATCACTTATTATTCAGTAGTATAATCTTTATAACGTCGAAACAGACATGTTACTGTAAATAAGTGCCTACTGTCCTGTTCATAAATAAAATTCTGTTAACACTAAATAATGAAAAGTATTAAGTAATACACATGACACTCAAAGAAATCCGCTGAACTTCAATTACGCGATAAATCATTCAAACCTTAAGGTCGTAAATTCTACCAAATACCTAGGAGTTACAATTACCAACAACTTACGACTGGAGAGAACACACATAAAATATTGTGGGGAAGGCGAACCAAAGGTTACGTTTCATTGGCGGAATGCTTCGAAATGCAACAGTTCCGCCAAAGAGACTGCCTACATCACACTTGTGCGCCCTCTCCTGGAGTAATGTTGCCCATTGTGGGACCCTCACCAGGTGGGACTGACGGAAAATATTGAGAAGGTTCACAGGAGGGCAGCTCGTTTTATCACGTTACGGGGGGGAAAGCGTCACGGAAATGTTGCACGAATTGGGGTGGAAGTCATTAAAAGAACGTTATTCGTTGCGGCGATATTTCAGTCACCGACTTTTACTTCTGAATGTGAAAATATCTTTCTAGCACCCGCCTACATATGGAGACATGACAATCACAATAACATAAGAGAAATCACATCGAAAACTGAACGATTTAGGTGTTCTTTCTTCCCGCGCGCTATTAAGAGAATGGAACGATAAAGAAAGGTTATGAAAGTAGTTAATGAACCCTCTGCCAGGCACTTGCATATGATTTGCAGAGTATCTACGTAGCAATATGTGTGTATTACTGTCTTTTCCTGCGGTTAAAATTTGTAGTGTAGAAACTATAAATTGTAACGTCATACCGAATGCCGTAGTTTTAGTTCATGAACAGCGGAAAAGTAGTAAGCGAGAAACGTTTTTCCTTTCATCGTTTTGATGTGTGTCAGCGAGAAAAAGTTTAATAAAGGTTTAAAATTCTGTTTGAAATCTGTTGCAAGTCGGTAAGTACCCTCATTCTCAACTCATTCAGGGTATGAATAAAGTCGCAAATGTTCAAATGTTTGTAGAACTTATGGGACTTAACTACGGGGTCATCAGTCCCTAAGCTTACAAACTACTTATGAACTAGCTAAGACTAAGGATGGCACAAATATCCACGCCCGAGGGGGGGTTCGAACCCCCGACCGTAATGGCCGTGCAGACCGTGACTGGAGCGCCTCAGTCCCCTCGGCCACCGCGGCCGGCAATAAAGTCGCATTATGTGGCAGTTTTTTTTTTTGCGATTCCTATTGTTTATGACATTGTATCTACTGAACCATGTGTCATGTGTGATTCTTAATCCGGCAACAACTGTTACCTCACGGTAAGCAATGTGTGTATCAAATTTGTTTGAAATCGGGCCAGTGGTTTAGGAGGAAATGTGCAACATTGTCGTGTTATGTAGCAGTTTTTCTCGCATCTCATTGTTTACGTCATATCTCGTGAAGTATGCGTGACCCTTACACTTACGGCCGACCGTCCTCACGGACTGAAGCTTACGTGTACAAAGTTTCATAAATATTGGAACCAAACTGCAGATTCGTATGCAATACGTACACACAAACACAGGGAGACACTGATTTATATATAACGACAAAACCCATCAAATACGAGCTACTACCGGACAATATGGCGTCTTAATCTCTACCGAAAAGAGCTGCCCCACTCCCCCTGACAGCCACGTGACGTGACGTCGGTGGCGTTCTCCCATCTTATTGGAGATCGTTCAGACGCACGTTGAGAATTTCTGGCACGTTTGAGACTGCCCCACACGTTGGGAAACCCTCCCCAACGTGCGGTTCGCTCGTAGTGACGTCAGAAAATCGGCACATTGAACACTCAGATACAGGTGTGTGTGTGTGTGTGTGTGTGTGTGTGTGTGTGTGTGTTTAAGTATTATGTACGATGACCACTTAAGTTAGGTCCCATAGCTTTACAAACATTTTAACATTCCACTGCGCTAACACTACTACATCTGGTGGGGTGCGATGGGTGGTTTCCCTTATAAGAATTATCGCTGGCTTTCAAAAACCCTAAGTGTCCGGAACTTCATCTTCATCATTCTGGAATTACTGTATTCTCTCCAAAGTCAAAATATGAGTAATTATTTGTTTTAATAAATATCACATGTTAGTAAAGTGGTGTAATTGTTTCTGTTAAAGTGTACCTGCACCTCTTTACCAATACCCATCACAACAGGTTTAAATATCAAACAAGGGCGCTGCAAGACACGCAAAATATTTATATTAGTTATATTGCGACTAGACAGCATACTATAGTTATACTAAATAAATTTTGAATGTGCCCACTTTTTGCGAGAAGCATAGACAGGGCGTAGCTGGCAGGCCTATATTGCAGCGATGGCTAAATGAGCTGTGAAATACACTGCTTAAGTAACTAAGTCTGTACCCACCTTCGCCCTCACAAAACATTTCGCCACGTTAAATAACAGACAGAGTTTGTTATTCAAATTTGAACTGGACTGAATGGAATCCAAGGAAGTCGTGGGACGCGGACCCCGTTGCAGTCCATCGCAGTGTGTAGCGGTTCCTCGACCCACAGCAGTCCGCACCGAGAGAAACGCTGTAAGGTTTGTTTCCTGGTGGACCCCCGGCAAAGAATAAAGATGCGTACCCCATTTGTCTATGTGCAGTGTAAATCACGGAGAAATTGTTTGCGGAGCTATTGCCGGAGAAGTGTAACTGAGGCGGAGCAGCGAAACCAACCCGCATTCGCCGAGGAATGTGTAAAACCGCCCAGAAACCACACGCAGACACCGACCCACCTGTCCGACCCCTACGCAGGCCGTTAAACCGCGCGGCTAACCGGCAGGTTAATCGATAACACTGCTTCCATTTCAAATCTATGGCATAGTAAGAGACTCAACTCTCGCGTGGCTTCTGGAGAAGAAACACACGCCTTGAAATAGGACTTGTTCGTAATTTGTGAACCAACTTTGGTTTGTTCTCAACGAAAGGCTGACTTATGTAACTGCTATCCAAAAAGAATCACATGATTGAGCTGTTGGTAAATACTAATTAAGAAATCATGTACACGTATTCCATGCTGCAGCGAAAACTGGAAATAGCTAAGGGAACTTGTTCTGAGAAAGTGGTACCAGACACTGACCAGAAAGTCACAGGTACTCGCAGATACTCCTTTTCCTCACGTGCAGCCTGCCATGAATTTAATTAAATACTAAGTTTACTTGAAAACAGCGAACACGACTGGAAACTTTGCGAATAAGTCGCGGTATGTAAACAATTAATATATGCCTTCGTGCGGGGCACGGGGTTATTTAAAATGAATTAACCTTGCCCTCGGAAAAACGAAGTTTACATAATTACTATTTTTTCTTTTGCAAGATATTAGTATACCGGTATCTAAATACTGGTACACACTGTTTTTCTCGCACCACACCACAGTAGTACCTAGTGAGGTGGCGCAGTAGTAACGCACTGGGCTCGCATTCGGGAGGACGGTGGTTCAAATCCACCTCCGGCCATCCAGATTTAGGTTTTCCGTGATTCCCTAAATCACTCCATGCAAATGTCCGGATGGTTCCTTTCAAAGGGCACAGCCGATTTCCTTCCCTATCCTTAACCAGAATCAGACTGTGAGCTGCTGCTCTAGTGACCACGCTGTCGACCGGACGTTAAACCCTAAGCTGCTGCTTCCTCCTCCTCCACCACCACCACCACCACCACCACCACCACCACCGTAACGCGCACAAATGACATGGCGCAGCTTTCTGATGAAGTGGAAATGTGCTGCGATATTTTGTTTCGAACATTCAAATGTTTGTATAGTCTATGGGACTTTACTGCGGGGTCATCAGTCCCTAAACTTACAAACTACTTATAAACTACCTTACACTAAAGACGGCACAAATATCCATGTCCGAGGGGGGATTCGAACCCCCGCTCGTTGTGGCCATGCAGACCGTGACTGGAGCGCCTCAGTCTCCTCGGCCACCGCGGCCGGTCGAACATTCAGTAGTGGGCCACGATATGGTGACAGGAATTTCTATGTGTAACACTGCTGCACACGCGAAAGTGCAAGCTAACTAATTAATGACGTAACTATTGCTTAAGTGATATTTTAACCAGAAGAAACACTTTACCAGTCAGCCGCGGCGTCAAACAAGCCGCTTTCCTGGACGGGGAGGGATGCAGCAGGCCCGGTTCGAATCCGCCCGACGGATTAACGACGTGTGTTCTTGTGCCGGCAGCCTGGGTGTTGTTTTAGGCGGTTTCGCACGTCGCAGTAGGTGGATACCGGACTGGTACCCCAAGTCCCGCCTCAGTTACACAATTACCAACCGTTTAGATTAACTTTCGATCATTTTCCAATATATACGCAGATTAAAGCCACACATGTCTGATACCAGACGACGGTCTACAATGAGTGTGGAGGGAACCAGGTATTCCTGCACGACAAGTATACTGTCAATGGAGTACAGTCAAGTGTCTTATCAATGATATCCTGGGCGGGTATCACGGAGGGGATTCGGACGCCCTAGTTCATAATGGATAATATGAAGTCTCCAAATACAAGGCTATCGTCTACCAAATCATCGTTCAACCGTTTTATCAGCGTTTCGGGAGAAAATTCAAGTGTATGGACGACAACTCCCGAGTCTTTCGTGCAGGCATCGTCAATAATTTTACCAATCGCGCTAATGCTACACAAGTGGATCGGACTGTATGTTCCCTCGATATAAATACAATTTCTCATGCTTAGGACAAATTTAGAACTGTGCGAGCACGTCCGGACCAACTACGAAATCTACGTAAGGAAGCAGGATTACAAATGAATAAAATGATTAAAAATATTCAATTATCTACATTGAGATTATTTACATTGGCAGTGGTTAAATGAACTCGTGGGCAGCATGCCACGCAAGGTACAGGCTTGCGGTTATGGAAAAGGCCATGCAACTCTTAATTGAAAGAGGTTGCTACAGTGGGCTTACTTCAAAAAGAGTAATTTTATATTTTGTTTGAACACAAAAGATTTGTTGGTTTTTGTTAATACAGAAGAACATATATTACTTTACAATCGGCAATTTACCGTAGTAGCCTACAGAATATGAATGTTTTTTATGTATCTGCGCCATCTGGATGAGAAATGTAGGATGCTGCTAAACGCATCATTTGTTTACTATACGCCAGGAACAGATTCAAATGTTTTTACAGCTTATGAGACTTAACTACGGGGTCATCAGTCCCTAAAGTTACAAACTACTTATGAACTAGCTTACACTAAAGACGGCACAAATATCCATGCCCGAGGGGGGATTCGAACCCCCGACCGTAGTGGCCGTGCAGACCGTGACTGGAGCGCCTCAGTCCCCTCGGCCACCACGGCCGGCAGGAACAGATTCCCAGGGACCACTCTCCAAGCCAGTTAACCTAATGACAGTTGTAGGAGACCCTGGAAAGTTAGTGCAAATACATACTCACACAGCCAGGAATATTAAATCCTAGACATAACTGGGAAAGCTAAAATAAACAAATAAAAAACATCTGAAGCACTCTTTAAATAGCAATTACATCATGAATTAATTTTTAGAAGTTATTGGTCAACAGTAAACCATGGAAAAAGATGTTTAATTGACGGGAGCACAATCTAATCACAAACCATTGCTTGGTTGATCAGCTACGAGACTATCCTCACTATTCATCTCCAGAAAAGTGAACCATCTTATCCATTTTACAGCGGTATAGCAAAATGTTTCCCACGGTGCTTCGTATTCCGTCTCTAAGGTAAGCATTAGGCCAATGCAGGCTACTACGAAACCATTCAAGCTGGTTACAGCAGATAAAACATTGGCTTGAAGTAAGAGGCTTAGCTTTAGTAGTTCTTTAACAGTTCCAGCAACACCAGTATTTGTTCTTCAAGTCTTGTCGACGTGACTCCCCCACGTCCCCCCCCCCCCCCCCCCCCCAAATTCTTATGCCCAGAAAGATTGCTACTGTTTTTGTCAAGAAATCTGTAAAAGAACATCAATCTCTGCGAAAGACTATTTAGAAACTGTATAAGGCTTTCAGACACAAAAAATAATTTTTTTTTTCGGTTACAATCTTAAACTGAAATCAACAACAGGACACAATCATCTGTAGCTGTATTAATGCACGAATGGCAATCGCAGAGCGAGACCACTGTAATAGCCCTACATGATCAAGCTTTTCAAACTCTGGTAAACTACTGGAGCTAATCAATACTCTAAAATCCTTCCAAATGACTGAATTTGATTTTGAAGGTAGTATTTAGATTTCTCGTCCATAACCTACGAGAGGGTGCTGAGTCACCCTGTGAACAGAAATTCGGTCTGAGGTACCGTCATAGTAGACGCTAGCAAGGCATGTGTACCAATTTCTTTGGCTCTTCTGAGTTGGTTAAAACACATTATACATCAAAGAGTGGTGAAAACAATGTGGAAGCACGAAAGAGTCAAAAAGGTGATGAAAGATACAGTTTAAAGGCGCTAGAGGTCTAGGAAACCCGGCGTTCCTTCATACAGCTGTACAAAAGATGTTCCGGTTAAAGGGCGAAACTAACATTTCTCCACGAGCTTAGCGAGAGAGAGGATAGGAGGTAGGAGAAGAGGTATTTCCTGGTTCAGATTTCATGTCGTTAACGCGAAGTCAGTTCACTCTCCTAAACTAATTCGACCAATTAGTGTCTCACATGTGCCCAGGGGACAGCGTTAGCGTTACTTCTACTCAAGGAGGTTAGAATACAGGGAGACGCCCTTACGCAGACAAAGTGAAGCCTGCCTCCGCCATATTGCTAAGTTTTGGAGAAGTGTTCGTATTGTAGAGCTAATGTTTTATGTCACTTAAAACAGGAATAAAACATCCGACAGTTTTGCCGAGAGGTACAACGTGTTAATAGAGTGCAAATTAACCATTAAAATTACGTTTTCAAATATATCGTGAGTATTCATTACTATTATTCAAGTAAGTATACTGTTTGAAAGTACATACTTTGCAGTGACTGTCAGTTCAATGCATTAACAATAAGAGGGTCGATGAAACGCATAGTTCTAACGGAGAAATAGCATTCCAAAACTGACCAAGATGGCGGACGGGCATCGAACCGACGATGTGCTCGGCGTAGATAATGCCATCTCCCTTTATTCTAACCTCCTTGCTTCTACTTTGGTAATTCCTGTCCCAGTGTACTTATTAGCCAGGTTAACAAACCACATCGAAGCGGTTGTACTACATTTGAGTTACGAATATCTGGTCTGCGAAATTAGCAGAAGAGATAGAAAGACGGAGGCAAAAAAATACTTTGTAGTTTCTCTAATTACACAGCTCAGTCTCTGAAATAAAGTCGAACACTGAAGTTTCAAGCTGACAAGCTAAACTCAACTGATCACATTTCTAAAATTACCAGTCGAAGTTGCACATAAGTTTTAATTTTGTGTTGTTTTATTACCGGTTTCGGACAATTTAGTCCATTTATAGATCAACGAAGTAAGTCTTACAATACCATCGTTTCCACTTTATTCTTTTTCGTGGATTAACAGCAGGTGTGAAACCAATTACGAGTGACACAGAGGCCTGTTAATCCAGGAAAAGAAAAAGAAAAGACCACGCGGCGAACGATGATACTGTACAATTTACTCGGTTCATTTGAAAATGTACTAAAATGTCGAGGTGGCCACGGGGACAGAGGCGCTCCAGTCATGGTCTGCACGACCACTACGGTCGGAGGTTCGAATCCCCCTCGGGCATGGATATTTGTGCCGTCCTCAGTATTCGTTAGTTCGTAAGTAGTTTGTAAGCTTAGGGACTGATGACCCCGTAGTTAAGTCCCATAAGCTATACAAACATTTTTAACATTTGATTTTAAAATGTCGAAACCAGCAAAGGAAAATAATCATTACTTGTGCGCAACTTAAATGGTAATTATGGAAGTTCGGTGGAAGCGCGTTGGTGGCTAGTGTGGCTGGAGCAGGCAGGTGTGCAGCGCCTTTCCTGGCACGCAGCGCTGCCTACGCGGCCGGCATGCTGACACGGCCTGTCGACACCGCCGGCAAATCTCGTTACTGACACTCTCACTGCCGGCTTTCTTCTGCTGCCTTCCGTCGCCGCAGCAACACTACAGTCAAACTTCGTGTATAAAACCACCACTGTCTGAACAACAGTTGTAACGTAAGCAATTTATACCCGAGGAACGCAGCCACACTGTCTGACGGTCAACTGTCGACATATATCAGTTAACTACTTTCAAATGTTCAAATGTTTGTATAGCTTATGGGACTTAACTACGGGGTCATCAGTCCCTAAACTCACAAACTACTTATGAACGAACTAAGACTAAGGACGACACAAATATCCATGCCCGAGAGGGGATTCGAACCCCCGACCGTAGTGGCCGTGCACACCGTGACTGGGGCGCCTCAGTGCCCTCTGCCACCGCGGCCGGCTTAACTATTTTGCCGAAAACATATTGTGGAAGTGTATAAAATACGGTTTAAATCTTGCAAAGAACAAAACAGCAACCAGACACTATTAATAACACTACTTATTTAAAAATAGCACCGTCACCACTTTAGAAGGAAGTTTAGGGTTTAACGTTCTGTCGACAGCATGGTTATCAGAGACGGAGGAAATCGGCCGTGCCCTTTTGAGCGAACCCTCACGGCATTTTCCTGGAGTGATTTAGGCAAATCACGTAAAACCTCAGTTTGGATGGCCGGAAATGTATTTGAACCAACGTCCTCCCGCATGCGAGTCCCGTGTGTCACCACTGCGCCACCTCGTTCCGTAGACCGGTTTCGAACCTAATCGATCATCATAAGACGGCTGTTTACATCCAAATACATTTGTTATTTTTTACTTTCGGATTCTGTTCTTAACAGCTCATTTAAATGTCCTATTTGAACGTAAATAGAATTATTAATGATGTAACACTGTAAATTAATAAAATGTCTGTAAACCAATTGGACCAAAGTGCTACGTTCATCAGTCCAGAGAATTATGAGCTACTTAAACTAAATTGCGCTAAGGACAACAAACACACACACACACACACACACACACACACACACACACACACGGGAGCACTAACCTCCGGTAACGGCCGTCCAGTCCGTATCATGGCGCCTTAGACCATGCGATAGTACCGTGCGGCCCGGATTATAGGACGGAGAATAAACGCCATTGCTCTTGCATGTAAACTAATATTAACAATTGATATGTAGAGACCGGACACGGTAGTTACATTTTTCTTCAGTTCTTTACTCGGTAACCATAATAAGTATTCGCACATTCATCTACCTAACTTCTAGCCTATACTTCTAAGAATGTTTATCAAAATAATTTATGGCTTCATAATTATGGCGATAAATTTTTTTCTCGTGCTTCAAGAAACTGTCTTTTCTGATGTCCGAAGAAACAATCAGTTTTATTCTTATAAATTATAAGCCAAAGGCAAATTCAATATTAAAATACAGCACTCCTATTTCGAACTAACAACATAAAAACAAAATAATTCAGATGGTTCTACACGAAAAGTTCAGTAATTCAACATACAGAAGGAAATAAAGACAAAGCTGAAAGCATAGGCCTTTAAACAATAGCCTACAATAAAAACCGTCTATTGATAACAGCTCTAAAATAAAAAATTGTCAGGACTCTACAAAATTAGGCTGAAAAATCAGTCTGGCATTTCACATGTTTCTTGCAGTCTGTAGGTTGTACCAAGATTTTCCCCCCTTGATCTGCTACTGGCTTGTCTGTAAACCTATTGTACCAAACTGCTATGGTCGTCAGTCCCTAGACTTACAAGTTACCTTAACTTACACTAATGACGACGACGACGACACACACACACACACACACACACACACACACACACACACACACACACACACGCGCGCGCGCGCGCGCGCGCGCGCGCCCAGAGGAGGACTATCATCCGGAGGGAACGGTCGCCCAGTCAGCGGTATGACGCCTTAGACCACGCGACCATTCCGAGCGACTCTGCTATTGACAAATGAATCAAGACGTACCATATAAAAGCAGTCACAGTCTTCACAGTCACTGCATCGAGTTCTCTCTTTTGCTTCTGGTTTTTTCTTTTAATTTTATTTTTTTCAGTTGCAAGAAGACGCTTTTTATCATCCTTGGAACTTGTTTTCTTTTTTCTTTCGAGTTTCTCTTTCACAGGACTGTCCTTTAGGACAGCCGAACATCTCTTTCAGTTGTTCCCTCGTTTTCTCTCTCCAGCTTTAGGGAAAGATCTGGTGTCTTTCATAGAAACAATATTAGGTCTAACGATAAAGACGCCAACGGTTGTTTTATTTATTCTAGAAACTCGGGCTAAGCTGGTAGATTGACGCATCTTTCTCTTTATGAATCCAGCACACCACTCAGCCCCAGCTTGCAATTTTCAGTCCATCTTTTTTTTACTTCTAGTCCTTTAGACATAGCTAACTCTTAATTTTCGCACTTCTTTTGGGCGGAGACAGAAATTATATATATATAAGAGGTTGCTTTGATATATTCTCGTAATTAATTTTCAATAGCAATTGTCAGAATCAGTATATTAGGATAGTAGCTTACATGTAGTGAAGGATAGGTCACATCAATTCTTATTCATCAGAAAACTTTTTACAGCAATGAGCAAGTGTCCGATGAATTGTATTGTACTCTTTGGCAATACTGCGTATGGAATTCTTCCCCAATCTCACCATTAGAGTCGCTTTCAGAACAGAATGTCTGAAGGTGTTAAAATAGTTTTCCTTGCGTAAGTTCAAGGCATCTTCATACTGTAAAAAAGGTAGAATGGTATCAGATTTGAAACGTGAATACTTTCGTAGGGATGGTTGTCACGCGTTACTGTAGAATCCGACATAAGAAAAAATTCTTTAGTTAAATCGAACGGTAATAGTGCTTCAAATTTTACTTACCAACAGTACTAACAAATATAGGTAGCTCCTCGTTCGACAGTAATAAACTTCACACAGCAGATGCAGACAGGGCTGCTACTCTTATCGAAGTCATATCTGGTGGCCGAGTTATGAACTTTGTGACAACCAATCCGTTTAACTACCATACCCGATATCCCGTACTTCGAAAATTTTCCACCCCCGCCCCCTTTTTTTCTCTCTGTCGTTTGCTTCTGCTCACAACGTGCACTCTGCGAGACACTTAAAATAATACTCAATTGTGAAGATTTGTTTACAGTGTGTTACATTGTTGTTAGTGCTGGTTACGTTCAAATAGGTCATTATGAGGAAACGTCCTCACTTCTTTTCTTCCACTCTACACAACATTTAATGCCATTATTTGGTATGTATGTCGGCGAGATTGATACAGAGTATGGGACAAATTCTGCGTACACCACATGCTGCTGGCAGCTTCATGTAATAGCGTGCATTCAAACAGCTACAGCCGCACTACACACTACGTAGCATTTAACAATGTAATTCACTGTGTTTCCCTCCCATAATTACAAGGCAATTCTTTCGTGTTTATGGGTCTGAGATGCGGTGAAGATGTTTCCCATAAATTATTTTGGTTAGTGAACGGACTCTTCTGAATTTAGTAAGATTTCTAGTAGAGGGCTGTAGTGTACAAAGTAACCATCGAGTCCTATTATTACCGGTTCTGAATCCGGATCTTTGTGTGTGATCTGGCTGAAAACCCGAAAAGCATACCCTAAAATAATACGTAATTTTATCAGTCTTGAAGTTGATGACAGCTAAGCGACAAATGCCTTAAGCCTTTCATTCTCACATAATGAATTCAGCTTTGGAAAAGCTGAACTTGTTTTTTATGTCATGTTCAAATGTTTGTAAATATATCGGACTCAACTGCTAAGTCATTAGTCCATATCTTACAAACTACTTTAAGGTAAACTAACCTAAGAACAACACACACAACCATGCCGGAGGGAGGATTCGAACCCCCGACGCGGGAGGCCGCGCGATGCGTAACGTGGCGCTCCAGACCGCTCGGCTACTCCCACGCGGCTTTATGTCATGTATTTCATAGACAACACAGAAGTATGTATCGAGGTATTTTATTACTCGGGAAATTATTCTGTTGATAGTTTACACTGTCAGATCAATAATGCTAGCATAACCTTCGCCACAGCACAAAAGACAATTCACTAATGAAACAACATAATATAAACATTCACGCTCACACACTCAGCCACGTACAGACGGCACCGTAACACAAGACGGACAGATTAATGCCTGAGAAGTAGTTGCTACACGCCGTACCAAGCGGCAAAATATCGCCCTAGAAGCATGTTGTTCATCAACAACAATGCGACTTTAAGGATTGATACACAAAATACGTTATAAATCACCTTTTAATACGTTGTTGTCGAGAAACGACACTGGGAATGAAAGGGTTAAATGCATTTAGACTCGTAATTTCATACGCACGTAAAGGTGTAACGACGTTCACAAAGCTGTAATTTTAGTTAACTGCGCCAATTAATATTCCTTCCTTGGGTAATAATGCACATTTTTTGCCTATTCTTGCTGCCTACCGAACAGTTTATCTTAAGGAATATCATCTCACTTCTCTCTGAAGGCGATTTTCATGGCTTGCGAGGTTCGAGAAGTGGGTATTCATCGAGAAACACGTAAGCCAATAGCCTCACAGGATTGCCCACAGCAGCGGTCAGCGAACAGCGGCCCGCGGGTCCTTCTGGCTCGTGGCTAATTTCTAAATAATGGAAGCCTTCTACACTCCATAAATAATGACCGTGGCACGCGATCAGTTGAAAGGAGCGTGCATTTAAAGTGAGCGCGTCACTCTGCCAACAGCGTTGTGAGCCTACTGTGGCACGTTCCCCTGTAACCCGTCTCCCGTACCGAAGAAATAACGAAATGCCAATGACAACACCGTCCGTGCTGAAACACGAATTTTCATTCGTACCACGCCACGTCAAAAAAATGTAAATCTATGGGACTGAACTACTGCGATTATCAGTCCCTAAGGACCCCCCCCCCCACACACACACACACACACACACACAAACACCACCGAGGGAGGACTCGAACATGCAACTGCACGCTTCACAGCAAGACGCCTTAGAGCGCTCGGCCACTCTACCGCGGTCACCGCGCCCAACGAATACTATTTTGTTTAAATTTCGGTTAACTCAGATTTAATTGACATCAGATTTAACAGAGCTAAGTAGAATTGGGTTAAAACCACAGATTAACTTTTTAATACAACAATTATTCTATAGTTGCAGAATTTACTCCCGGTAGTAGACTTTTACTGATGATCTCGAAAAAACTAAAGTTATCCGAAGAAAATAAACACACATGGATAGATTCAAAAGATTAAATTACGAATCGATCTTATTGTGTTGTGGTGGTCTGTTTCTACGGACACCGGGATATTTCCGTTTATCATCTCCACCCTCAACGGCCTTTTTGAAACCCGAAATGCCACTTACGGACACATCCACTACTGTAGCCACAACAGTGACACTACGATCACATTCAAGCCGTGCACTGCTCGTAAGCATTGAAATGACTTGCAGGTATGTTCCCATGCGACAGGTAAAATCGCAGTAGATCGTTCCAAGGCAACCTCAATTACTACAGAGAGTTCCCTGCATTAACGCGTCCCGCCATATATTTGGTTGGTAGGTATTTTCGTACAGTAACAAGTGTTAGTTCTATTGTAGTGTGAACATTACCAAGTTGGGATATTATTGAAACTTACACAACAGGATTACTTTAAAATGATGTACCTTAAGTTACTTCTTTTGATACGAAAATAGAGTTTAAAAGACTGGTTTTATTCATGATGCATGTGGGAGCGTGGTTGTGTTAAATCTGAAATTTAAAATACGGATTAAAATCTCTCACATCGGCAATTTTTCCATTTTGAGCGGTCGAGCCAATATTTCTGCATTTAAACAGCTCGTAGGCTTCAACCCGCATGCAGCCCAAGCAAGTATCGGCGAGGACCAAGAAGTGAGCATTTATAACACGAACGGCTGAAGACTTCAATAGAATTTCGTTCAAGTAATGATGAACTGTACATCTTCAGTTTGAAATTGACAAAACTCTAAATTACTTCAATGTGATAACGATATTATGTTATACATCCGACGGTCCCTCCTTTTTCTTTTAGCGGCTATTGAATATGTATTACGTAGGCGTGTTATGGGCGACTCGAAAATACTCTTAAGGCAAAGTGCTGCAGGTTAAAACAAAGGTTGGACATAACTGGTCTAGAGGAGCCCCACGTTAATACACGCCTTTTGCTGTTCTCCCTAGAATTCGCTTGGTGGAGGACATACTGAAGTATACACTTGTTGAGGTCAGTTGTTCGCTTATAGGACGTTACCGAGAACAGAGACCGAATCAGCTCAGCTGGGAAGCGGTAGCACGTTGAAGAACTCTATACAAATGATTGATTGGCGTGACTGAGCCGCGAGGGATAGAACGGCCGATCGCGCCGGAGGTTCCAGTCCTCCCTAGGGCGCGCGAGTGTGTGTGTGTGTGTGTGTGTGTGTGTGTGTGTGTGTGTGTGTGTGTGTGTGTTCCTAAGTTAAAGCTGATTTTAAGTCTAGGGACCGTTGACCTCAGCAGTTTGGTCCTTTAGGACTACAAACATTTGAATTTGGCGTGATTGAGCTATTCAATCGAGACGCTACTTCTGCTGTGATCTGTGCCACATTGCAGTTTTTGTCAAAGAATCACTAATAAAGGGTGGTCGGAAATTCCCTTTACAAACTTCTAGGACTCGTAGAGGGTAGTGAGCACATAACATTTTGAATAGGAACCCACGTCCTGAAACGTATCGTTTCCGTTCTACGACATTTTCAATTCAGATGTGTAACTATGCTGGCCGCTGCACAAGATATTCAAAAGACACCAGGTGGGATGGGAGTGTATCAGAACATGCTTCGGAGGTAAGATGTAACGACGTTGGTGGTCGCCACATCGTGTGTCGCTGTTGTAATGCATCAGTACGTTGCGACTGGTGCCGTAAATGCTGGGTTCTTGTTGACTAATGTAAACCATAAGGTGTAAAATGTAGTGAAAATGCGTAAGTGATAACGGAACGATTCAGAATTTTCAAATTGATTGCAACAATTGTACTGGACCCCGCCTAATTACATTCCTCAAGTAGTAGTGGATGAGAATCATCCGAATTGAAACCATCGTGGAACCGAAACGATGTTTCCGGACACGGGTTCCTATTCAAAATGGTATGTACTCACCACACTATACAAGTCCTAGAAGGTTATAACGGGAATTTCCGAGTACCCTGTATAATCCAGTATACTGATCTGTTTTAAAAAGCGTTTTAACTAATAATAAGCTACGGGACAAAAATTAGTCGCCTCCGAGTAAACATCCTAATAGTCTCTCTCCTCTCGTCCATCGGTAACTGATGCCAACAACAAATTCACAACGTTGTCATTTGAATTCTATATTAATTCGCATGGATTACCTGTCTCAATGATGGCCGAGAATCATTGTCGTTTTACGCAATTTAACACATGTGGTGGAATGTGCTTGTTGCTTATGGCTGTTCGTCAGGAGTCAACACAAGCCACGCGAGAAGACGAGAACGGCAGTGGGCACACCGCAGGCTGCCATGTGAAGCCAACCTCGACGGCTGTCGACCGCGCCCGACACGCGCCAAGTCACGCCAAGCCTCCCTGCAGGCAGCACGCGGCGGCGCCTTTCCTTGCCGCAACAAGGAAAGAGGGCGGATCAGCCAACAATAAAACGGATCATTACGGAACGACGATCAAATGATGAGTTCGATGCAGCTGGACAGTATTCTTCTGCTCAAATTTGTGGCAGTGCCATTAACTGTCAGACGAGTGCACTAAACTGCTGCTGTGTGTCAAGTGGTTACAGCGAATCCTTGAGTTGCTACCGCTACCTCCACGTTCTATCGCTCAACAGCGGTGTAGCAATACTTACGTTTCTCGTACACAGCTTTCATCCGACAACAGTCTTCTTCCTTACGTCACTTACTACACTATTTAGTGTTGAGGTTTTTCATAATGGCTCTAAATGGAGGCAAAACTTCTTACGGGAGAAGGGATAAACAATTTACATTTCACAGCGACTAACGGACATTCATTTTAGATTGATAATGTAGATTCGAATGTTCAAATGTTTGTATAGTTTGAGACTTAACTACGGGGGTCATCAGTCCCTAAACTTACAAACTACTTATGAACTACTTACGAACTAGGACGACACAAATATCCATAACCGAGGAAGGAATCGAACCCCCGACCGTAGTGGCCGTGCAGTGTAGATTCGGAGCGAAACTTCGTAGAAATAAATGCGAGACATTGTGTCGAAAAAAAGAAAGAAAAAAAAAAAAAACAGTTATTTGAAAGTCGGAAACATTTCCCAAATGGAAAATAGGAAAGAAGTATGCCACACGGAAACTGTACTCTTAATGGTAGTAGTATACATAGATACCTTGGCGTATTAGCCCGCGAAAACAAAGTTCTGTGCTCGAGTTCTAGCTTTCGTAGGAGATGTGCTTATATAATAGATGAGATTAGCAACAAAAATTGATTACAGAACCTGTAAGCTGCATTTTGTATTGGAAATTGGTGATAAAAAATAACTCTCCATTAAGCGGCTCTAGACTGCCAATATTGCTGTACAATTACCCGTGCAAAATTCCGCAACATCCAGTGACATTATTTCGCATCCCAAATGTGACGTAGTCTGAGTGAAGCTAAGAATCAACGATGGGGTCAAGCATTTTAACTGGATGCTTCTATAAATCGCTTGCGTCAGGAGATCTAGTGAAAGACCGGTTTAGAATTTGCAGAATTTAGCGAACAAGATAGCTGAGCTTGCTTGGTGATAATGGGATAATTTGCCGGATACACTACGAGTGTATCACACAATCTAAACTGTTGCCAGAAACAATGCCATTATTATGAATTTTATTTTGTCAGTTTCTCACAGTTCCATTCCATAATTTCATTTATGGTGACTAGTTTTGCGAGTGGACACTATAGGCCAATTACATTTTTTTAAAAAATTGAGATATACATAGATCTGTCATCCGGTGCGCGAGTCATGTAGCATCGGTACGGCGCTTTGTAACGCATCGATCTACTCAATTCTGGCTACACGCAAATTTTATTTTTATTCAAATTTAACTATGATTTAAATATTTTTTCAAAATAAATGTTTAAATGTTTGTCAAGCTTATGGGACTCAACTACGGGGTCATCAGTCCCTAAACTTACAAACTACTTACGAACTAGCTAATCCTAAGGACGGCACAAATATCCATGCCCGAGGTGGGATTCGAACCCCCGACCGTAGTGGCAGTGCAGACCGTGACTGGAGCGCCTGTCCCCTCGGCCACCGCGGCCGGCTTTCGTTTCAATCATCTACGATGTTTTCACATACATTGGAAAATGGAATGAAAATTTGTACCAATGCCAGAATTAGAAGCCGGGTTTCCTGCTGACTAGGCAGTTGCGCTAACCAGTCACCGCGCCGATTTAATATCTACCTCTAAGGCTATGTGCGGAAACTGTAGGCTGAGGCAGAGATTACATTCTGGACTAACAGTGGACGCTTGCTAGTGTAAATCCGTGGGATTGTTATAGTCAACCGCACTACTGTGCCACAGTGGTTAGCCTACTGACCACAACACCTAAGTTCGAATACCAGCCGTGGTATAAATTTGCATTCGGTCTGTCAATCTACAGAAATAGATATATTATTGATGCTACGGATTTACGTTTGGCCAAGGCTTATAGGTACTTCAAATATTTGTTTCTATCTCGATATGGCGTTTTAGTGCTTCCTGACTTTCGACGGTTGTAATTATTACTTTAGGAGTGAGTGGTGTATCGTACCAAATGTAGTGAAATTAGTACTATTAATGAACAGCGCATGATCACAACAGTTGAGGTATGAGGTTTCGTAGCACGTAAGAATAACAGATGTTGCCACCAACTACCTCTATGGAGGTCCCTTCGACAATGTCGCACCATGGACATTCCGTATACCACGTACTTTCTGAGGAAGTTTGCACTACCTTTCTGAATGTAAACGAAGGCTTCCGCGGCCGTTGTCATTGTTAATAAAACTCTTCTGGGTATTGGACCGCATCGTCAATATATCATGATATATTATGATATATTGACGATGCGGTCCAATACCCAGAAGAGTTTTATTACCTTTCTGAAGTTCCTAGATCTTTGAATTAGCCTATATTATATTACAGTTACGGCGTGCCCTTTTCAAGTTACCTGTAGTGATTTAGCGACACTACGGAGAACACGAATCTGGCCAGCCGGACTCAGATGAGCCGTCCATTATACTTACCACCGCGACACCTCGCTCTTCTACCCGGCGCGAGAGCGTTGCGGAGATTATCAATGAAATCCAGTGGCACCCGGTATTGTGCGTCACGGACAGCTTTACTGTTGAAATTCCCAGAGTACGTCCCTAGAAGAGTCGGGCATTTTATTAACACCCCCATACGACTCACGACATGGCCACAACGAGAAAATTCAATCTAATATAGAGGCTTCAGACTAACATTCTACCTACGTGCCATTCGTTGAATGGAACTGAGAAGTCATCAAACAGCGGTGCCAAAAGTAAATTTCGCTTGCAGAGTATATATGCTAATGTACTGTTCTCCATAGATAGCTCAATAACAATGTGTAGCAATATAGTGCAATATTTAGTCTGCTTCGCAATTCTGGATGATCAAGACGCTGCTGGTATGGTGATTTTCTACTTCGTTACAAACGGGGGGGGGGGGGGGGGGGATGAGAGAAAAATTGGTGCAACAAGTGTAGGAGCAGAAGTTACTGAGAGATTTGAAGGAAGAAATATTAGGGTTTAACGTCCCGTCGGCATCGTGGTCATTAGAGACGGAAGAAAACAGAGTCTGGGAAACAAAAATTATCAGAACATTTTACCATTATCGTCGTGACAGTATCGTGGTTGTCATGAAAAACCACCTCTTCGAAATATTAATGTTAGATTCCCTATTTAGTGAGTGCGAGCACCATTTTACTGTGAGATAATTACTAGTTTTTGTTTAGATTTCTTCTTTAAGTACGTTCGTACCTGTAATACTGCCACTCTATGTGTAGTGAGCAACAAAAAAACAATCCAGGTTTCTTCCTAATTCAGTAGATGAAGATAGATAACCCTTGACACTGAACTTCAACGAAGTGCGTGAGCGACTTTGGCAGAATATTGGCAATAATGCCCACCGGCGGCACAACATTTCGTAAGATGCGCTTCATACTGCACTTTGAGGTTGGCATGCGAGTCTCCATTCTGACTGAAAAGTTTATCTAGCAATATTAGATAGGGCGTATCTTGAAAAACTGTATTGGACTGCTAGGTCTTCCACCGGGGAACTATGGATCTAATACTGGCCAGGTTCTCTGACATCGTTGCCAAGTTCTCTTTTAGACGTATGGTTCCCAAAATGTTCCCTATATGATATTTATACCTAAGCATTTGTCTGGAATCTGGATGAGGAGTCACGTGCCGACCTCCAGGAGCGGCATTTTTCTTTCTTTTTCTTTTCATTTCATATACTCGTCCCGGAATCTATTTCTCACACAATGTATAATCTACGGCGTACAAATGCTGATAATTTGGGCTTTTGGCGAATTTAGACATGACGTCCAATGTCATCATTACCAATTAACACTAGCTTTACATATTTACACTGCAAATCGCTCTAAAGTTATGCGTTCCACTTCCTTCTCGTATAAACTAGGAGAAGAGTTCATATTGTTTGAGGCCCCTGTGTGAAAAAATCGAATTCCTTCGGGGTTTCAATAGTAGCAATATTTTGGGGGCCGAGGTATATAATACCACAAAAAACAAGTTTCCTGAAATTCTGTTTTGCGAAACCTATGCTCGATCATCAAAATTTTGCAGCGTTTCTGTTAAACTTTACTACCAGTCCAATTCCAAACTGACTGCGCTGCCCCCCTTTGTAATATATCGCGATATCGTTCCTTTATTTCGATTTGGGTCCAGCAGGTTTAATGATCCGTACAAGTGTTTTGCAAATTACAATACCCATTCCCATCAATGTGACAGTGAAGGATATATTAAGCGTCAGGGGTGCATGGCAAACGGCTTTATCCAATACCGGCGCAGAGACTACTGTGCTGCAACATGGAAAATATATGACAGGGCTGATCGGCGGCTACGAACAGCCGAGCAACTGCCCATCCATATTAATCAGGGATGCACAACTGCGTCTCCCTTACGACCGTTGCTGGATATGGGCACCTGGCTTACGCACCCGCGCTTGCTGTTGTTCATCGGAGACGGAGGCTAGATTGTCCACGCCAATATCACAAATGGACGTCAACTGAGTGGTGACAAGTGACATTTTTTGACGAGTAACATTTTATGCCCCACCGAACAGATGGCTGATGGTGCGTGCGGCGTGAAACGTATGGAGCTAAACACCGTGCAACAATACCTCTACATCTAAACTTCCCAAATCACCTCTCAGTGTGTGGCGGCGGGCACTTTGTGTACCACTGCCACTTCCTCCTATTCCAGCCGCGTATGGCTCACGAAAAAAAAAAAAAAAAACGTCTGCCGGTATGCCTTCGTGTGGGCTGACCCCTCTAATTTTATCCTTGCGATGGTTTCGCGAGATATAGGCCTGCGTGGGAGAAAGCAATATATTGGTTGACTGACCGAGAACGGAACTTTGACAGGAGCCGTACCGTGATACGTCTCTCTTGCAGCGTCTGCCACTGGATTTTCTGATCATCTCTGTGGGGCTTTCATGTTTACTAAAAGGGTCTGAAGTATCAGAAGGATACGGGCCGAAGGAGGCAGCGTTAGGGTCGGGGCATGCCTTGGGTGGTATCACTCTGGTACGCACAACGGGTGAACCAAGTATGCATTTATCCTTGGGGTCAATATCTCCCTCCATGTGCAGTTGTACATCGGCACGATGATATCTAGCATCAGGATAATGAAACAAGTAACAGCGCGCACTGTACGTACGTGGTTGAAGAGCACGTAGATGGGTTTATCCGGCCCTCATCCACACTCCCTCATGCCTCGCAGCGGTTCCGGCCGCAGACGGATGTTACACAGGCTTACGGCAGTTAATATGACTGGATAGTGTCTACGTTCTGTGCAATAGCTCAAAATCCTGGTTGACATTTTACAGTGTCCTCAAAAGGTTTATTTATTTAAATATTTTTATTTAGCGATGTGCTCAACGTTTCTCTATTTAAAAAAAATAAAAATAAAATAAAAACTTCGCTGCCAATAGTTTCACCAGGGTGAGACAGGAATTGGATGTACAGAAGGTAATCCACATTGACGAGCTGGTTGACAGAAACCAAGGAATACATGGCGAACGAGAAATATAATTGAAGACCGCCAAAATTTAGTTCAGCGTAGTAAAATTAGAACAGGCCCCTATATATGTGTTTGTAGGTTTTTAATATAACAGTTTCCTTGACATATGTGACATTACCGATGATGCCATTTTTGTGGATTAAATCTAGTGTCAATTATCTCTGGCACTTACCAACCGATTTGGTACAGCCAGCACGCGTCCCAGAACAACGGCGTTTATTCTCCGCCCTATAATCCGGGCCGCGGTTGGGTGGCCGTTTCCGTTGGAATTTCGATTTGTCCCTCGGTCGTGTGTGCGTTTTGTCCATAGTGTTTGAGTAGTTTTTAAGTCTAGGGACTGATGACTATAGCAGTTTGGTCCAAGAGATTTAAAAACATTTGATTTTCCTATCATTCGGCATTAAGGTGATTCCTTTAAAAAGGGGAATAGACCATTTGCATTTCTACCCCTTCCGTATCCGAGATGGTGCCTCAACTCTCCTAATCTCGTCGTCGATGTGACATTAAATCGTAACTTTTCCCTAGGCGCTTATAACGAGGAACGCCATTTGTGCTATCAACGAGTATTAATATACAGTGATATTTTACATGGCATTGCGTTCAGGAAATGATTATCTGATGGCTCCAGTACTCGCACAGAGAAAGTACATCGTTTCATTTTGAAAAACAATACAAAAAGCTGAGCAACCTCAACGCTACCGGTACAAAATCTCTAGTAGTACCAACAAAACAATGACAATCTCGGCACCTGAAATTGCGTCTGAACACGAAACTAAATGCCAATGTTGAAGGAAGTACCCAATTGCGCCAAGTAGTTTTAAAGAGATTTGGATACAGCCCCCTTTACATGCTTATGTATCATTTAGTGATTAACGCCTTCCTCTCTTATTGAAGTTTTATATGGCAAAACGGTGATTTAGAAGAAACGTTGCCTATCGAACTCGCGATCTCCAAAGGATCTATACCTAACATGCGTATCACTAAATGTAATACATGATTAATGTTTATCACGTTTAAAAGAGCTTTTTATACGCTAAATTTTCACTAATTGAAAACTACTGGAACACCCATGTAGCAACCAGTCTTTAATTTCTTAAAAGCACATTGAGAACTGATCACTACATGGATGCAACAGTTTTAATTGATTGAAATTTAGCACATAAAAGCCGCTAACACTGCAAACGTAACTCACAGTACGAAACCAAAATTCATTTCTAAGTCATCTGCTCAATGCAGACTGACTTAACAAATGTCATGCGATAGTGGGGGTACGGATATACGGGCGCGTTTTTGAGCATCATACTCCCTTGCAGCTGTGCATTGATGTGCGAGTCGTGTGTGTAACCTGCAACGTCGACGAGAGCGGGCGCCGTTGCAACGGGGTATTTTGGTCGGTGCCCGACGAATGGGAATTTCGGTTTCGGCCGTCAACAGTTTCTAGGGTGTATCGTAAATTGATGGATGGATGAGGGTGTCATGATACAAACTACCGGCCGTCCAACCACCCTCGATGACCGTGACCGGCGACATCTAAGACGAATCGGCAATTATGACAAAAAGAAGAATGTATTCCACCAAGACTCAGTTTAACACAGGACTTGCTAGACACGTCTCAAGCGGCCCATTCGTAGGAACAAAAGCTGCATGATGTATCGGCGCCCGCGCAGCACACTGATTGTATTTGTCGTGTCACCAGGGACGGACACTGGAACAATGGCTGAATTTGATGTGGTAAGACGAATTACGATTTAAGCTGCATCCTGGCGATGGGAGGCGCCGACCACCGTCTGCAAGGTGCTGTGTCCCTGGGCGGAGGCGCGCTTGTCGTGGTCTGGGGTGCACATTGGTAGTTGCTATGGAAGACATTTGTTTGATCTGCTGTATTCTGAGCTGCTCGGAGACGGCATTCTCCCATTTTTTGGCTTTCCTACATCCTAACGGTTCTGCGGCATTACAGGATGATGAAGTGCTGCCACATCGCTCCCAAACTGCCCGACAATGTTTCAGGAACGTGCGGGGAATGTCCACACAGCTCAGATTTTAACCACATTTGCGTCGAGCCGAGTACGAGGGACATGACCCACTTCCAAGGCGTCTCACTGCAGTACGCGGGGCTCCAAACCATACCAAGAGCCTGCGTCGGCCGAGGGGACTGAGGCGCTCCAGTCACGGTCTGCACGGCCACTACGGTCGGGGGTTCGAATCGCCCCCTCCGGCGTGGATAATTGTGCCGTCCTTAGTCTTAGTTAGTTTATAAGTAGTTTGTAAGTTTAGGGACTGATGACACCGTAGTCAAGTAAAAAAAAAAGGCTTGTCCCATGACATTTCTAAGCCAGTGTAATACTATCGCAAACTGCTCACTTTAATCACGAGATAATCACTATACCCTCCTCATCTCAACTAATAATTTTAGCTTCATGTTTCAAAGCCCCGTGACACGTATAATTTCATCTTCCCGCACTGTATAAGTGATAACGCAAAACGTGTGTGTCAAAAATGGTTGAAAGGACATCAAATCTGTTTATGAATTAGTGACTAAGTATAAACATACAGCCTAGTATTGCGAACGTTTGCCGCATGTACAGATGCAACAGCGATAGAGCAGTTATGAAGGAAATAAAACACTTTGCCGATGATAAGAGTCTGTCAAACACAGCTCCCGCATTTCTCGCCACATGGGTGCGTACTAAAACAGCGGTATGTATAACGCGGATTACCGAGCTGCCATCTGCAGGAGAAGCTGAAACGCTGAACACAACAATGGACGAAAGGTACACTAGTATCACCAGGCTCAATAAATAAGCTACCGGTATACATATTCAACCTTTTTACTCATTTACAAATGTCATCACGTAATTGACATCAATTTTTCACCTGGCATTTGAGGAATCGGGAGTTGTCATGTAAAAAATTCTCCTTTCGTATTCTGTATAGCCGGAAGATCAAAGCACCGATAACATTAAAGAACAATTAAATAGTGTAGCTGGAACACTACTTATAAAATCTGTTCATATTGATGTCCGGCGGCGTGCAGTCAAACAGTAAGACGACTAATTACATTATAAGTCATCTCTCAAGCAAAACATACGTAGCGTTGCTAAACGTGTTTACCGTCAAATTACATGCTGAATACTTCTGATATCTTAAGCTATTTGGTACAAGACAATGTTGTTATCGATCGGTTTACAGTTCCGTCACTCTGGGCAAATCCGCTCGTCTAAAGTGCCCAATCTGTTTCGGTATCCGGAACTTAATTTTTAACAAATTCTCGAGCTTCGTACATCCTAATGTGCTTATAACAAACCTATCTACGTTCTTACAACAGATGAAGTAAACAGTGTCTCAACGAAGACAGGACATTTCTTCAATAGTCTAAAATTGACAAAGCCCTGTCGTGTTCATACTTCTGTCGAAGGTAGAAGCTAAGAACCACCCATACTGATCCCAAATTGACGCAGTACCATACTTTGGATACATACCAGTACCATCTTAAGCGTTATCCTTACGAAGTCACCAATGCACCGATATAGCGCCAGCTAAGGACTCCTTACATGATCCATGACTGATCAGACGTTAACAATCATGTTTACGCTTCATTTACCGTACTTTTTTTGTAATCGCTGATATGCATCGAACCCTGGTTGTTAAACAAAAAAGTCTTACTGAATGGGTCAATACTGTAATAGGAGATAATGCCGGTCTGCAAATAGCTCATCAGCATTCATTGACGATTTCTGACACCAACCTAGCAGCATATCAATTTGAAATGCATTTGAAAACTGCAAATCTACCGAACGCAAGCAAGTAGCAAATTGAAATTAACTATTCTGTCAAACGTTAAGAAAAATCGCACATAGTTGGAGTGTTGTTAAAATTCTGGAGTTGTGAACTACGAAGAGATTATACCGAAATACATAAGATAAATTACTGGATTCATTATACCAGCAATTTTGAATACTTTCACGGAAGTTTGTGCCTCCTAAGAAACAATTTTCCGAAACTCTAAGAGGGAAATTAATATAAGGATTTAAGCCGACAGTTTTGCGCATATCGATTCTGTTAGTCCGGCTACAGCGATTACCCGTTAAGTGCTCATTTTTGCAGCACTCAGTCACATGCAGATGCACTGAAAATAGGAAAGTTAGAAAATAAGAGAAACTCTTTCACTCTGCGCATGAAGAACCAGCGAGTGCAGAAAATACGATTGTTGTCACAATGGTAAGATCACAAGTTTGTTATCAGCTTTCTCAAAATAAACAATTCTAATATGTAATGGAAAAATCAGAAATGTACTACTAATTCTAACTATGGATAAACAACTACCTAAAAGAAACTATAAATATATAATTCTTCAGGCACGGCGACCTATCAATTTTATGTTTCACGACGGTTTCTTTTCAAAGTAGGAAAGTAATAGGGCCAAATTTGTAAATGTACTTGTGAAGAAGTCAACAACATACTTCAATTCAAAGGATAAAATAAATCTAGTCGCACGCGATACAGAGAGAGAGAGAGAGAGAGAGAGAGAGAGTTGTAGGTTCAAGCGTAAGCATCCTCCTGCGCACGAAGTTTCCGCGGTAAATACAATCTGTTCAAAGAAGAGCCGTGACAGCCAGGCCATTCCATAATACTTTTCCATTCATACGCCTCGCTTACAAAACTGATGCATTATGTATAAAGATACTTTCTTGAAATATCAGCCACATGACTAAAATATTGAAATTCATGTGGCTGACAGATAGTAAACATGCATTACAAATGTGTCAAATACGTATTAAAATCATAGCTACAAAACGTATGGCGTATGAAATGATATATATGAACTCAAAACATCGCAATGTTTTACATATATCAAGGAGTGACAATTTTTCGAGAGACGCGTAGTTGGTGTTTATAAAACAAAAACCATAAATTCTCATATCAATGGGATATTTATAATGACAATGAAATAGTAAAGTTCCCAGGAAAGGTACAATAATTTCTGCCTATAGACATGGGCAAACTATGATTTGATTGTACCCACAATAGTTGTTCGACCCTAACCTCAAACTCCGTAAACTCTCGTGCATCTCAACTACATGAAAATAAACAATCATAATTGCCCATGAAACTTTAATAGCCACCCTTATAGCTATTTTAGCTCATTACAAAATTCAACGAGTAACATTCATCACAAAGTGATAGCATTAGACCACTTTACCGACAAGACAACAGCTGATCAAAAGTATTAACTTCAGGAATATAATGTTCAGTAACAATAATAGCTACGGCCTATATTTCCCTTTATGGCCATTGACAATGGCGGTCACGACTTTTGAACGGGCAATCAATAGGCTCACATAACATGTCCCATAGCCCCATACACTAGGATGGTACTTACCTGAGGAAGGTTTGCTGAGATCTGTCGCTGAAGAGAGTCCCGCTCTTTTTCTACTTCTTGAAGTTTTGCTTCTGTTTCACACAGCCTTTCTTGAGCTTCTCGTAGACTGTCCATAAGCTTGTCCCGTTCATCCAACATTGAAACCATAAGCTGTTCGAAGTTCGCATCTTCTCCAGAAAATTGCGAACTTCTCTGACTGATACTGTCTTCCGAAATTGTGGGCATCACATCACACATCATATTCCACATGGTTGCTTATTCGGTAGCACCGGCAAACAGTGGTAAATATTCGCGGAAAACAAGAAACTGAGGAGTTTCTGACTACAACACTAACGGAATGAATATCTATATTTTACAGAACATGCAGCTATTTATATTATCTAGAACTGACACACGGGGCTGTTAAAGCTTCATTGCAGATACGATCATACACACAACAATTGAAGCGGCAGTACTTCATCGGCATTATTGCCGAACCACTAGCGTGACACACCTACGTTCAGTCTCCTACCACCCCATTACTACAACTACACTTCTTAACCCACGCGGCCATATTGAAACATGACGTCACAAATGACAGACGCCGAGAGGTCACGGGACTGGAGCATCATGACTGAAAGAAGTCTACTCAATGCGAATAGTCTTTGCTTAGTATCACGTCTTACGAAGTGTGTTGTGTGAAATGAAATACATTCTTGTAGTTCTTTACATATAAATACCAAAATAAACTGGTTTACTATAGTTAAGATAGTTACACAAACGTTTGCAAGTTTAGCGACAGCACAATAAAAAAAATCACAACAAACTGTAAACGATAGTAATTGTACTATGTAAAAGTATGCAATACATCAGGCGCAGCGTCCTTGTCATAAATATGGATATTATCATTATACTGAGATTTTAAATAGCACGTATACTTTGAAGCGTCAGCGTGTTACTGATAAAGTGCATTGAGGTTATGATCTAGATTGTTTCAATGTGCAAGCTTAAGACGAATTTGACCGAGAATTGTCTTGGATGCAATACATGGAAAATCAGCATCCTAACAGATTCTTCTTTCTTAATTTAAGGATGTATTGGGCAAAGTAAAACTTGCACTCGCGTGGAGCTGTATTATTCACTTCTTGCGTCCCATCATCTAAAGTCACTGTCTAATAAAAATCTGCACTAATGATAAAAAAAATCAGTAGGTATTGTAGGTTAAAGTGAATATGCCTCTTCTCTGCTGCCCAAAAAAATGTGTGGTATCTTATACTGAGGCAGGAATGTACCAGAAATTATTGTGTATTATTACCATATCTGAAGTGAAACCATTTCGGGAATGTTAGTCGTCTCCCTCTGTATGCTTCCTTATAATTTGCTGCAGCTTTCATAAATCACCTTAGAAGTATTGTTTCATTCTTGTAACTATATAACAATAGGCAAAACTGCTCTGATGTACCGTACACACAATTAGAAAGAGCTTTCCTTTTCAGACTAGTGTTTGTGAAAATTCTGTCCAACTCGTTCAAAACTAGTATACCACATAAATTCGAGAAAATTAGAATATTTTTAGCCACAGTGGAGGTTTTTAAACATGAAGCAGTGCATAAAAAGCCTTAGGTAACTTTTATATTATAATATTCTCTTTCTCTCCAGTTCAATGGGAATAAGGTGGTGCTTTTGAAAAAGTCTTTGCCTGCAAGAAATTGAGCTTGAGACTACATATCCACATTCTGTAGCTCTTTTAAGAGATAGATATAGGCCTAGTGATGTAAAATAGACAATTTATTCCTACAGAAAGCCCTGATATTAGTAATAATCAACAGTTCAATTGAGAGCTTTCTGTGTACTTGCATTCTCACAAGAGTATGTGGTCTAACATTGTGATGCAATTCAATAGTAATATAGTGTGTTTTTGTTGTATTTTGTGTTTCATTAGTTTACTAACTTGCATAGGAAACACTGAACGTTCTGATACCGCCCATCTGCTTTGTCTCAAAATGTCATAGCCGGGGGACATATTAAACAGAAAAGTACTAGGAAAAGACCATCCCAAAACACAAAAAACCTCATAAAATAAAACTTTTCATTATTTCCAAAGACACTTTCCTTCAACACATTAATCTGCCTAACAGTTGCCATCACAATGCATAACTGAAGACTGGGATACCACCTGTCAGCTTTGAACCATGATGTCGTAAATATGTCAGAAAACCTGTATACGGGATATCGTAATACTTCTGTATTGTAGGTAATAAATCATCTATAGTTATCCATGTAAATTACAGATAACAGAATGTACCATCGATCACAGGTCTCAGCCAAAAAATTCTTGCCTTCAGCCCTCTCTTGCAAAACAAAAAAACCTTTTTAACCTAACCTATACCATACCATCAGAGGGGAGCTACAGATTACTTTTTAAACACAAACTATTCATATGTTCTGTTTGTAAACAAACTATCTTCTTTAACTCAGCCACCACATAATTACGCTTTCTACAAACAGGCATGCACCTCAAAACTACTGCACTGCGACGACGTCACGGGTCAAAGCTGACAGGCTCTTTGACACGGCAGTAAATACTCTGAAGATGGCCTAATAAGCCGAAATCCGGTTAAGTAAGCAAAAATAAACTTGTAGAACACACACAAAATTGTGCTTTTTTAATTTATTTATAGTATCACTGTCTTCGGGTGAGCCCATTATGAGCAATCAAAATTTATAGTGATTATATTTTTAATTAAATAATCGTTTGTAATATATGAATAGGTGAACATAATCAGTCTGTATTGTAAAATGTATTGGCACATACATAAGAAGAGAAAAATCCCCATTGCAAATGATCAATGTTTCGAGGCATGCAACATGAACGTGCTAACGTTAGAGGTTGAAGCGTACATGTGGTATCCCACGATTCAGTTAACCACACGCAAATACTTATCATTGGCTTAGTGTATGTTGCAAACATCAGGAAATGGATAATACAGCTTTGCTGATGGGTTATTCCGCGAGGAGGAGGACAAGAGTTGTATAAAATCAAATACTTATTTTTTGAATAAAAAAAGAGTTGCATGCCTTGTTGCTTAACTAAATTTACATAGTCTATGTTAACTAAATTTGAAGATTTCATTAGGTATTTGAGTTTGTTTGCAGGAGTTTTAGACACTGTGGTACATTACTTTGGTTTGCTGTAGATTTTGTACCAAGTTTATTACTAAATTAAGAATACTTAGTACGTAATTACTGTTTTCTCTTATGCTGCAAGTTTTCTGATGAAAAACATGCACTATTAGGCTCAATGTTTAATTACTTTAGACCCATTAAGTCCTTAATGACAACATGTGTTACCTGTAATTCTGTTACTAAAAAAAAGGATATTTTTAAAACTTATTGAGGGTAAAAAATCAGAAGATCACGTCTAAAGTGTATTTTCTCTTACTCTCACATTTATAAAACCTACTCTAATTTTTATAAAAATTTAACCTAAATTTGTCATGTATAACAATCGGTAAAAGAACTAAATATTAAAGAATTACATTTTATGGTAACGGAATTACATTACTGCTGTCCATTATAAAATGTAAATAAAAAAGGCATAAAAACATTTAAAACTATTTTAGTTAATTTGTCCTAAAAGTTTCTAATTGTTTAAGAGGTTGGTAGTGCATTATTATTTACAACAATTGACTGGTAAGATTCCATAGTAAACAGTTTTTGGAGAGAACTTTGTGTGTGATTGATGTGACACATGCACATACTAGAAACCCGAATGGACAGTAACTGTTAAAATTCATTTGTGAGTTAGAACATTTATCTCATGTTTAAGTGATCATTCAAAAATGACTCTCATTGCCAAAGAAAAAATGAGGGCATACAGGGAAAAGTTTAAGAACGATAAGGAAAAATACAAACATGTGAAACAAAAGGGTAGACTTAGAAAAGTTAACATCTTTATTAACATGACCAATATCAATACAAAACTGCAATTAACAAAACAGAGCAGTTTTTAAACATTCATGTAACTTTTATGTGCAAAGACTGCTACATTTACACAACCAACCAATGATAAACTAAATACTACAAAGATATTCAGTTTCTTGATTATGAAATCATGTGTTGGACTTTATGCTAGAACTGTGATATTGGCCCACATTTTATTATTAGTGGTAGGCCTAAATATTTATCCCTTTCTGTTTGGAAAGACTGGCAGCATAAAGATTTACTCCTCTTTAAGCATTAGAGCCTAAAAAGGTACATTAGTGAAGTGTCTCACAAGCATTGACTCCCATGTTTGGTACATAGACATAACCGATCAACTCAATTGTTAGAAACACATTTCAGCTACCCATACTGACTGGTTAGTAACATACTATCAGTTGCAGGTAATGTGCACACAGCAGCATAGTTCGTTGGCAGTGTTAAAGAAGTATATTCTGTCGTCATTGTATTTGTATGTGAGTAAGATAGTGAATTGTAAGTGGAAATTTTGTAGTTGTGTCTATTATCACACACAGTTGCAATGCTATCATCAACCTTCACGCACTCATCCATAATCAGTCAATTGCACCCATATTTAACAAAATGAAGAAGCATTCTTGGAAGAAAGCTACATTTCCAGTTGCATGTGATGCATTTGCTGCTAATGGCAGTGTTGTTTAAAATATGAAAATCCAAGTTGTCCAACACCCAACTGAAATACTACATCATTTATCTAGTGCACATACTGTAAACTATATTTGTGCTGAACAGATTAATACACCAATGCCCATAAACGTACTTCAGGATTGAATAACTAACTGAATAACAATAAACATTATGTTATACTGGTACATATGTGCTCTATCCTATTAATTATTGCCATTGTGGATTAGCCATGCGTACTGGTGTGCACGGCCGTTTGCCGTCGGGGGTTCGAATCCCACCTCGGGCGTGGATGTTTGTGTTGTCCTTAGGTTAGTTTACCTTAGTTCAAGTATTTTGTAAGCTACAGACTAATAACCACACAGTTGAGTCCGGTAGATTTACAAACATTTTTTTGTTAATTACTACACCACTCAGCAACAAGTATAACTACCACTATGGGCAGCTAAACTTGGTGTAGTAATTATTAATTAAACCATAAGTGAAAGAGTTCAACTTGCAGAGGATATTGGGCATAACTGAAGTCCAGGATACCACCTGTCAGCTTTGACCCATGACATTATAAACATGTCGGAAAACCTGTATACAGGATAATATCTTAATACTCGTGTTTTGTAGGTAATAAATAATTTGTGGTTATCTTCGTAAATTACAGATCACAACAGGCATGGCCAAACACCGCCCCACTGGTTCCCGCGCCGCCGTCCACGGGCAGCCTTTGCCGCCCCCCTGCCCTGGCATTGTGTGCAGCGGCGTGTAGGGGACTAGCAACACACGGTCGCGGCTGGGGCTGTGAACTACAGTGTATTCCACCTGTGGGCGTGGGTGTGCCCACCAGGCGGAAATGTTGGCCATGCCCGGATTACAACAACAGAATGTATCACAGGTCTCAGCCCAAAAATTTGTGCCTTTGGCCTTCACTTAAAAGACAGTCTCTCTGTTAACCTGAACCTTACTATCAGAGTGAAGCTACAGATCACTTTTCAAATTCAAAATCTATAATCTGTGTTCTGCTTGTAAACAAACTATTATCTTTAACTCAGCCACAAAGTAATTACGCTGGTAAAAGTTTACATACCGTCCCGGCAATGTAGTGTGCTGATGTTGGCAATGATCTTTGAATGCTCTTTGAAAACTCACTCACATAGAATGAGAGGGAATAATTCTTTGTACTGGCCATAAAATAAATAATTAACACTGTTCCTGCTCTATGGTTTACAAGTTCTTGTATGTGTGCTTGGCCGGTTAGTAAATTAATTATCCTCGTAAACTGAACATTTTGTTTCCAACATCGGCATTTTACTTTGCCGAGACAGTTAGTGCAATTTAACCATTATGCCACCTACAAGCAAGCAGGCTCATGACAACACATTGATGCCACAGGTCAAAGCTGACGGGCAGTATCCCCGTCTTCAGATGAGCCAAGTACTGACTACCATTACTATATTTGAAAAATAGGTCGTAAGCTTGTTTTGAATATGTCAACCAGGAATTTTTTTCCCCAGTTCATTATTAATATGTACAAATATAAATAATCTTTTGGCAGAATATATGAGTCTCCTGCTAATTTGTGGAAATTGGCCTTAATCCCTATGAAGATTATTGACCATCACTATTTTAGCTATTTTATGGCTGCCTTAAAATGATTTTATAAGCTGTACAGTCAGTGTGTTTTCTTTTTCAACCATTTTAAACTACAGCTGAACTGAGATTCAGACCATGTTTTCTATGTTGCTACCCTAATATGACTCATCTGCCGATTTAGGGGTTTAACCGTTTTTCACCTTCTCTGACAGACACTCTAGAGGGTCTTGTGTTAATTGTCTTATTGTCAGCTTTTTCTTCTTCCCTTAAGAAAATTGTCAAACTGTGAATTTCATACAATGTAAAAATAAGTGTTTCATTGTGTCAGATATATGCATATTCTTTGTAAATCATTTCCTGTCATACTGACTGGGTAGTCATAACTGTTATTTGCACATTTATTACACAACATTTTTTTCAGGCAGGTTCTGCTTTGTTGTATGGGAATGAAAACTGGGTCGATACAGGGTACCTTGTTAATAAGATTGAGAAAGTTACAAGGATGATTGCAGGTACTGGCATAACAGACATCATCAACATCTCATAAAACCCATATACGGGATAATACCTTAATACTTACGTATTGTAGATAATAAATGATCTGTGGTTATCCTTGTAAACTACAGATTACAATGGCATAATTGAAGACTGCAATACTACCTGTTGGCTTTGACCAATGATGTCATATTTGACTCTCACAAGATACGCTATGTAGATATACCAATTAGCAAAACAAACAATATCAATGAATATAAACATATGGGATAATATCATAATTCTCATGTGTTGTAGATAATGAATAATCTAATTATCCTCATAAACTGCAGATTACCATAACAGAATGAACCATCGATCACAGGTCTCAGCCCCTAACCTATACCTAACCATCAGAGAGAAACTACAGATCACTTTTAAACACAAAATCAAAATATATAATTTATATTCTGCTTGTAAAAAAATATCATCTTTAACTCAGCCACCACATAATTATGCCACCTACGAACATGCACGCACATGACAACACACCGATGCCAGGGGTCAGAGCCAACGGGCAGTATCCTCATCTTCAGATGAGCCCAGGTACTAACAGATGGGAACAATGGTAAGAGGGTGTCCATAATAAAGAAGTCAAAGAAAATCTGTGAATGAACACCATAGATGAAGCATTTAGATGAAACAGACTGAGATGGTGGGTCATGTTACATGTATGGGAGAAGCAAGACTACCTAAGAGACTCACAGGTTCAGCAGTAGAGGGTAGGAGGAGTCAAGGTAGTCTAAGGACTTGTATTCAGTCAAGAATGATTTAGAAATAACAGGCTTAATATCACATGAGGCATCAATGTTAGCATTGAATAGGAGAACATGGAGACATTTTATGAGGATTACTATGCTCCTGGCTCAATGTCAAAAGGTGTAATCAGTATTAAATGATGATGATTCTTTACAAACACATTACCTGGTGAGTGCAGATTAACTGCAGCTTTTGATACCACTTTTCCATCTCACAACCAACCCGTCTTCTTTCAACCCAACTTAAGGCTTGAGCTGCTCTACAGATCAGTATGCTACTACAACTAAGGTTTCCAATTAACATTTGTCAACATAACCAACCCAGAATACATTTTTCACTTTTCAGCCTAACCTATACCTTTGGATACACCACAGGCTTATCTGTTACTGCAACATGGATGGAAAAAACAAATGTATTCAGTGTCATGTTTTCTTCCTATTTGTGTAAGTGTGATGTTGTACACTGTCATAAAGTTACTGTGCAAAGCAGGACTCCATTATTGGTAGGTTCAGTTGATTTAAGATTTCCAATCACATTATCATGTGCATTGGTTGGTCTGGTAAAAAAATATATATAGAGAAAAGTGTGGTAATAGACAATTAGAAACATACCAATATTTTTAGTCATTTGTGAATGATATATATGGAATAGATGTTATATATCTCAGATGCATAAACCAAGTTAAGCAATGGTTTCCTCTGTAAAGGGATTCACATATAACCACCTGAGAAAGCTCAGAATCAGTTACATATTCAATTAAATTCAGAGCCTGAATGCCCAGTGTTCAGCTGTTGGCAAGTGTTCCATCCTGTATGATGATGAAGGATGAAACAAGTATGCCCACAGCTGAACACAGGGCATTCATGTTCTAAAATCTCCGTTTTAATTATTTTGTGGTAAATTTAGACAATTTACACTGTTTAATGATTGAACAATTCTAATAATTTTGTGATCATAGGCATTTGAAAATGATGCGATAGTGTGCAGAAACTAATAGTGCATTGGTAGTTAGATGGAAGTAAAAAGTTTTTTTTGTAAGAAGTGACTGTGGCTTTCAAACATATTTTGTGTGTTTCCTATAGTAGTTATACATGACAATAACTGCAGTGAAATTTCTCTCTCTCTCTCTCTCTCTCTCTCTCTCTCTCTCTCTCTCTCTCTCTCTCTCTCTCTCACACACACACTCACACACATGTTTTAAAATTAGTCTCACAAAGTCCTTAAGGACATGTTCATCCTCCTCAGGCTTGTGCCCCCCCTCCTCCGAAAAAATTCTGTATCTGCCACTGAGAAATGGTGAAAGGAAAAAGCAGCTTGAATAGTACTGCAACCTGTAATATACTTATTTCACTAAACTGTTTTGGTGTATGACTTGGCTTGCTGCTTCTAAACATATTTTTTAAGATGTAATGCATTTTAAATGAAAAAAATGGACAGCATGACAAAAGTAACTCTGACCATAGTACTGCAAGGCTTTTCACATAACCTTTACATGGGTGGAGGAGACACTCAAATAGTATGGCCTATATTCTATGAAAAAAAATAATTTATCACACTACTGATAGAGATGACGTTCTAAATAGACTCCATTAGGAAAACTAATTAAAGGATAGGTAGTAAACAAACGTTATAATAAAGTTAAAGAGCACTTGGCTTTATGATTTTAAAGATGCCTTAAAAACATTTCATATTTATACATCATTCTTCTGCCTCATAGTATGTGGTCCCACATCTCCCATTGTTTAATATTATTACTTCAATTTTGATCACATTGTACACTGACTCACCACTTTCTAAAGGAGTATACAGTCTGACACACAGAATTCAGATAATCTCACATGAAAACAAATAACTTTGTTAAGAAACTGGATTGTTTCATAATAATATGTATTTTCTTTTGGCTTTCTAACTCAAACTAATCTGAGCTACATATGTTGGCAGATTTGCTAATGTTTGCGGAATGTCCCTTTGGTACTTAGAGGAACATTGACATTGGAATACTCTGCTGGTATGGAGAGGAACATTGACTTATTAAAAACTGAATTTCACTGTTTTTCTAAGTACCATTGGAATATTCCACAAATGTTATCAAATTTGCTTATGTACCTCATTTGCCTGTCTTACAGTCTCAAGTTTTTGAGGGTGCCCTAGAAAGCTGAAAGAAAATAAATATTATTGCGGAACTTCAGTTTTATATATTTCAGTTTGTAACCTGTCAATGTTACTCCACATACTCACATGATATTCCATAAATATGTTTGTCTTATTTATGGAAACTTAATATAAGTTTAAAATATTTTTTTTATTTTATTTTTTCAGCCACTAATTTTCATCACTGGTTTGCTAGCACCTCAGAATACTGCTTTCTGAGGTGCTAGCAAATAACTGACAGATAGCCATGGCTGATATATATATAGTGTCCCAGCTATCTTGTCCACCCAAAATATCTCTGGAATAATAACAGCTATTGGAAAATGACTTTCATCAGTATCAATGTACGGCTGGGGCCCATGAATGTACATATTTGGAAACATTCTAAAACGAAAGCAAATGTGTTTTTTTAACACAAACTTATGTTTTTTTAAATGGACACCCTATATTTTTTTTCAGCAATCCAAAGCATGACAAATCAAATAAACAATGGCATTGATTGCATCGCAATATTCCAATTACATCCCAAGATATTGCGACGCGAAATTGATGCCTGAAAAACCCGAAATGCGCTGCTAGCTTACGTCCTGAGGCTCAGGCGTGAACCCCATGCTGCACATAATCGCGATGTGATTGACATGCTTAATCACAATTCCGTACTTGTGAATAATACGAATAATACGGTTTTCTGCCATCCTGCATTAAAGTCGTACATTTCAGCAGGTATTTATCCCATAGACTAGGGGTGATGCAGTCCTGTAACATATCTGTGTACCACAAAGTTAACTTCGCTTATCGTTAATCCGTTACCAAAAAGGTAATGCCATTCAACATTAAAACTTTACTTTACTGTAGATCTAGTGCAAGTGACAGTGAATCATTCACTCATAATAGAAAAATTCATGTTGATGGTTTTAGTGAAATGAGCAAGTGGACTAAAGGTTTTACTGTTGTTTAGGTAAAAAATTTTTGATTTGGGAAGTTCAGGTAAGACATAGAAGATGAATGTAAACATGTTTAACCAATTAGTTTTATTATCACATAATTATCAATGTTATGTTTACATGAC
Source organism: Locusta migratoria (assembly GCA_026315105.1). NCBI lineage: Eukaryota > Metazoa > Arthropoda > Insecta > Orthoptera > Acrididae > Locusta > Locusta migratoria. The sequence continues at coordinate 447,043,955 of CM048755.1, read as the reverse complement.
CAATTGTTTCAAACAAATTTTTCTGAACATCACTGGGTACAATGGCCCTTTGTAGAAACTTGCACTGTGATACCAGCACTACATACTAAAGATAGCGTTGACATGTCATGCTCAAAGTGATAACCATTGGCTTGCATACATAGGGTCACTCTGTGAATGAAGGATGCCCTACTTTGTGCTACTGTTTCCTCTTTGATGGCTGTACAAGCATCAATAATGTGTTGTTTCATGTCCTCTGGTGTTGTTGGTTCATGTTGGTAAACAGCATCCTTCACTGCTCACCGAAGGAAAAAATCCAGCGGTGTAAGGTCCGGAGATCGGGCAGGCCACCTAACTGGGCCACCACATCCAATCCACCTACTAGGGAACTGACGGTTCAGAAGTCGTCGTGCTCTTAAGTCGTTATGTGCAGGGCATCCGTCATGCTGATACCACATGACCATTCTCCTGTTCAGAGGTACGGTGTCCAAGAGAACAGGAAGATTGAGTCGTATAAATCTAGAGTACTGTCTGCCATTTTGGACGCCATTTACAAAGAAAGGTCTGATAATGGTATGTCCAATAATCCCACACCAAACATTCACTTTCCACAGACGTTGATGCTCTACCTGACGGAGCCATTTTGGATTGTCTGAGGACCAATAATGCATATTCCTCATATTGACAATTCCTTTGTTGGAGAATGATGCCTCATCGGTAAAGAGAACATCTGCGAAAAAATTTGGGTTAGTCACAAGTTTTTGCTGAGCCCAACGACAAAATGTTACCCTGTTGCTAAAGTCATTTCCATGAAGATCCTGATGTAAAGGAACATCGTAAGGATGAAATTTATGACGTTGAAGAATACGCTGTGCACTTGATTTCGACACACCAACTTCACGTTCAATTTGACATGTGCTGATGTGAGGATTCACAGCTACGGTAGCGAGCACAGCAGCTTCAGCACGTTCATCTGTGCATGTTCTAGGACGACTTGGATTTAAGCTTCCCGTTTCATGTAGACGAGATGTGAGATGACCAAAAATCCAGCGCGAAGGCGATGGCTTGTCAGGGAATCGTCTTCTGTACAGTCGTTTTGCATGAACAGAATTTCGTCCATCTACAACAGGGTACAGTACAAGTATGTAGAGTAGGGTAGAAAACAGACATATTAACGTAATAATCATAATGTTCTCTAACAGCACTATAAACAAACAAGCAATCTAATAATGTATTTCCCGTCAACGTACATTCTCCATAGATCAGCAGCATTTCTACCATATCTTCATGTGTGTACATAATACAGTATAAGTTCCACATCACAATATTTATTCACAATGTGTACTACCTCCGTGCCTTACTAGATTACTCTGATGCACGACTACACTGGCAAGTGGTGTACTGTATGCCAAAGCAACAACAAATGGGATGCTCGGAGGGTGGTGGAGTACAGGAGTTTGTATGGGTCGCAAATCACAAAAAAGGTGAAGTAGTAACTGTGGCTGTAGTGGGAACTACGTTGGACACGTGTCTATGTAGAGCTAGGCCCTGGATGAACGAGTGCATGAAAGGCACAATGGGTAATTTAACACATTCGATAAACCTTATTTTGGTTGTGCAGGATACATAAGACAACCTGACTGGTGAATACCGATCGGTTCTGGTTCATATTGTGTATGTAGACACATAAAATATGCAAGAGGGAAACCATTATGTGCTTATGGGAGTTGATGGCAGCAGATCATATTATTTGTTTTGGACCTCTTGATAAGTATGGAAGTGCGATTACGCATGTCAATCACATTGCGATTACGGGCAGCATGGGGTTCACGCCTGAGCCTCAGGACTTATGCTAGCAGTGTATTTCGGTTTTTTCAAGCATCAACTTCTCGTCGCAATATCTCGGGATGTAATTGGAATATTGCGATGCAATCAACGCCATTGTTTATGTGATTTGTAATGCTATGGATTGCTGAAGAAAAAAATATAGGGTGTCCATTAAAAAAAAGAACAAGTTAGTGTTAAGAAAAAAAACCACATTTGTTTTCGTTTTAGAATGTTTCCAGATATGAACATTCATTGGCCCCAGTTGTACATTGATACCGGTGAAAGTCGTTTTCCAATAGCTGTTATTGTTCCAGAGATATTTTGGGTGGACAAGATAGCTGGGACACCCTGTATATATACTACAATATAACACCTAAAATCTAATAAGAATCAGTTAAAGCAAAACAACAGCCCTTTTGTATACCAATAAGACACCTGACAACAGCTCTTCTGCTGAAAGATATGTCTCATGAAAGAAAGAAATATTAACAGATATTACAGTGTTCTGGTTTTACCTAATATAATTATGTCAATCTATGACATCAGTAACACTGGGCTCAAGATATAACAAATTTATGGGAACACTCTTACATTGTAATCCTTTCATATATAGAATGTGTTAGGCACAGTTGCAGTTTCTGTGCTTGGAGTAAGAAACAACCGTCTTTTTTGCAGGCCTTATGACTGAATTATTTTGATTTACTGGTGAAAAATATAAAGTTTAGTTTCTGCAGCGCTGCCTGGAACATATAGTTTCTTATAGGACTCATTTATGTTTCTTCTCCCCTTCCTTCTCACATCTGGTAATACTGGTGGTGAGGCACCACCAAAAGGTAGGTTCAGATGCTGTTGTCTTCTTACTTAAAATTGCTTAGAAAGAGCTTTGGACCACTAAATATATTAAAAAGTGTTTAAATTTAGATTAACAATAACTCAAATGAAAATAGCCTGAAAGTGGACATGTCTGATTTAAAAATTGTTGCATAGTAACATTCAGAGCCACTTTCCTCCATAATGTGTCATACTTGAATTCTACTTTCCACATTGTTAGCAAGGTGATCTAGATTTTGCTGCTTATACTTGCCCCCACTCTTTTTGATGTCATGGTTCAAATTGACCTCCAGCTATCCAGATTTATGTTTCCAGTGATTTCCCAAAATCATATCAGGCAAATGCCAGTATGGTTACTTTAAAAGGACATGGCCTATTTCCTTCCCCATCCTTACCTAGTAGTTCAAATGTTTGCCCTGTCTCTACGCTGTCAACAAGACATTAACACCTAAGTTACCTTCCTTTTCTTTCTTTGATGTCATCCATCTTGAAGTTGTCCAGCATATGAGGAGGGTTAATTAAATGATGTGTTTAGAGTTTAATTTTATACCACGTATGTTCGAACTGTTTTATGTCAGTAGATACAACAGATTAGTCTGTTCAGTTTATAACTATCTTCTAGAGCATGGGTGGACAACTTGAAACCCACGGTTTGGATCTGGCCTGTGAATGGTTTCAATCCAGTCCACAGAGGAAATTTATGGGAGATGGAGAGAGCTATTGCCAAACACGATAGTAATATTCAAAACGTGGATAAATGTGAGCAAATGAAATAGGATGGACATGAAATGAGTGTTATCAGAAATAATTTGTTGCTGTGGCATGTCAAGAAAAGGGTACTATTCATATCAGTGCATTACTCCATAAGACAAGGTGGCCTGTGAGCTTATAAGTATGTGAATTCAGCCCACATGTCGCAAAAGGTTGCCTCCACTTATTCTAGAGGAAAATGGCTGCAGTGTGTTAATTATGCATTAGTGATTTGTCTCAGTGTTTGCATACTGCAGCTCCAACTGGCTTGTGCTCATTTTGACAGTGAATATCATCGAACTTATGTTGAAATGACCACTTTCATTGGCTTTTACCTTTTTGAGATGTGCTGAAACGTTGAATATATCTCGACCGATGGGATCTCCGCGTGTCTTAATTTGCAGGGCATAGACCCTGCCTCTAACCTTTCGTTGACTCGTGTTGTAGTCACAATCTTCACCTTAATAAATAACATTGGATAGCTGTATTATGATGTCGTATGACCCAAAGTAACATGTAGCTTCTCAGATAGTCCAAATTCTCATCCAAGATTGAAGATCCAACAAGACCATCTGGCTGGATTGACAAAGGGTATTGGATTGTGTCATACCTTTTACAATCCTTATCTTGAGACTACATTGTATGGAGTCAATTCAACTGCTGAGCCTCCTCAGCCATGGACATTAAATCCTAATCTTTATTCCTTCTTCCCTCAGTCCTGGTTAATAATTGGCTGATGGAATCATCATCATCCACATCATCAGCCTGAACTAGAAGTACAGTGTCCATCATTATTCTCAATTTGTGACCACACACTGAGAAGAATGGTTTAAATCTGGTGGACTCATATGTGGCACCACTGTAGGCAAACATTACAAATGGCAACAGCTATCACAGTTGCTCTGCTCAACAGTGGCATGCATAGTCAGACTGTCAGCCAAAGTCTTATTAAGACATTAAATGAACCTATTAGTTTGAGGATGGCAGGCGACATTCATCTGACAGTTTATCTCTGCTACAAGTCTTGATTAAAAAACTTTCCCTCAAACTATTTCTGGCTCTTGATGCTCATTGTTTCAGTACAAAGTCTTCCACAATACATTTGGCTACCTCAAATACCTTGGCTGTTTTCACAGATTTTCTAATGGTGTATTGGGTTATATAATCAGTACAAATTGCCACCAGTAGAAGTTGTAAACTGTCTGAGTAGGTCAGTCCCAACACACTGGGAAGGTGTTCCCACTGGCAGAATTGGTACGTGTAGTCCTCACAGTTTCTGAGGAACTGGCTTCCTTCTCTGGCACACTTGACAATGTGAAGCCTAGTGACGAACAAACCTAAATAATCCTGGGCAGAAAGACCTCTTGCAGATTGTGTCATAATTTTTTATAAATCCTAACTGTCCGGCCTCATATCCATCATGGAGATACTTTAGAATGTCTAAGTGCATGTGTAGCCAGATTTTTCTTGCAACATATCCCATTAATTATCTTAAATTCTACTTTCACTTGCTCTGATTAATTCAAGGTATGGATAATTTGTGTTAGCTTGGTGTCATCCTGTTCACCAGAAATATTATGGAATGCAGTAATACAGTCACTATCTTCATCATTCTCTTGCTGATGTTGCACTGGGTTCCTTGAGAGGCGGTCAACATCTTGGTTTTGTCTTTCACTTTTCTACACTGTAGTAATTTCATACTCTTGAAGGTGGGTTGTTAAGACCTGTTAACCAACAAAATGATAATCATCTGTAATGACTGTTAATTGCCTACTAAAAGATATTGTCTGTAGATATTGACCAAACTATGCTGTATTGGCCAACCACAATTTAAACGTGTTGAGCTTTGTCCAGCTCTGTTCAAGAAATACAGTCCGTACACATCTGCGTTCACGCCCAACAACTTTGTTAGCTGCAAATAGCTTGTACTTTGATCTTACAGACACTCCAAGCATAGGCTATCATTTGCAAACAATAATGAAATTTAAAATAGAGATAAATGATTAATTAATAAAAGAAGTTTCATTACAACATTTGCAAATGATAAAAAGCACAAAAATATAATAATAATAAAAAAATACAAAAAAAATATGTGTAATAAAAACAAACAAAAAACTATACATGTAATTGAATATTTCAATTTACATATAAGACACCACAAATGAATACAGTGATACCAATCAACACCCTGATACAAAACCAATAGCATAAAAGACAATATTGAATATTTCAGTTGACCTAAAGTAAACCTAAAGTAAAGGAAATGATACCAATCAACCTCCTCCCAGACTTCATAAACATTAAAATTGTGTTGAATACTTAAATTGACCTCTAATACAGCTCAAATGAAGACAGAAATACCAATTCAACCTCCCCCCTCCAAACAACAAATAGCAAAGAAATAGTATCAAACACTTAATTCATTCCAAATGTTCCATTCTAACATAATTTTCTTCACCACAACCACTCTCATATTTTCTCATTAGTTTGCTTCACCAACTATCAATCAAATTGTTGCCTCCCAACCTTACCTAGATCTTGAGCTACACTACTGATCAGTCTGTCACCACAACCAGTTTCTCACCTTCCACAGTCTTTGCCTTTGCCAACTCTCAGCCATATTTTTGTCTCCCACCCTAACCTAGATTTGGGACTATGCTACAGATTAGTCTGTCACTACAACTAGTTTTTTGCTTTTCACATTCCTTGGCTTTGCCAACTCAGAACCAAAATGTTTGCTCCTAACCTAACCCAGACTTTGGGCTACTCTACAGATTAGTCTGTCCCCAAAACCAGATTTTCTACTTTCACATTCTTTGGCTTCGCCAACTCACAGTCAAGTTGTTGCCTCCCAACCTCACCTGGACGTAGAGATGTGCTACAAATCAGTCTGTCACCACAAACAGTGTCTCGATTTTCGTGTATGTTGGATTTGCCAATAGCAGTAATCACAACACTTCACACCACACCACACCACACGACATCACACGAACTACATGCAATATGGTATGTTGCCAACCTACCTACACTACAGAAATGCCACTGAAAATCGCTCTTACAGTGATCTTAACCTTACGCAAACACCCTCAGCTAACACCAACACCAATAGAAGCTACACTACAAATAGTCTACAGATTTAAATTATCAGAAATATGTGCCAGCATACAAAACAATGTGCCAAAAAATAAACCATACGCACCTAAACCCCCCTCCCCCAACCTCTCTTGCTGCGACATTTGTTTGCTTTGTTGGTTGCTGACATCTTGTACACCAAACATAATCAGCTATAACACCAAGCAGCTGAAGAAATTTTATCATGGCCAACCATAGTCTCCCTGCAGAATGTAGCACGAAAAAATTAAACTTATTTGTCATATCCTTCCTTACAGAAACAGAATAATAAAACACAGGAAATTATAGAAAGGCGAACCAAACCGGAAACGTCACACTACTAAAACATGCAATAATGAATACAGAAAACAATTTTAAGAGAAGCAATCACACCACACGAATACGAAGAATTCCACACACCATACAGACTTAACAACCAAAAACAGCTGCAAACCATATAACTTCCACCACAAAAGCTTGCCTACATTCCTACACACACTACCAGTAAACAAGACAACTCAAAATTATTGTGCGATACTTAGGTTGCAACACAACAATCTGACATCATGGGTCAAATCCCACTGATGGTACCCTGGTCTTCAATTGACCTGTCACTTGTTTTGATGTATAGGAAGTGATCCTACATAAAAAAATAGTAATAAACAGAAATTAACCTTATAAAATTAACAGAACAGATGTGATAGCTGCATTATGAAAATTACAGCAACACCCCCAACTAATTAATCGGCAAAGATGCTCAGACAGTAAGTCCATTTCACAATCACACAACACCAAATAACTGTCACCTCAAAATAGTCCAAATATTAGTCTGACAGATAACATAGCAACACTCATAAAATCTCATGTAGAATCACATACGCTGTTCAGTTACAATTCTGTAATGGGATCAGAAAAAACTTAAAGTTCTTAAACTGGGGGACTGATGACCTTGCAGTTTAATCCCCTTTAAATAACAACAACCAACCAACCAACTTAAAAAAGAACGCATCAGCCCTTGCCAAATTTAAAATCCTGGCAAAACAGCCATTTGCTGTCACAAATGAATCACTTCAGCTACCCTGGCAGGTCCTCATTCCTCCAAGATAGCACACTATGTCTATGTCTCCAGGAGGTCACTCCAGAGTTGATGAAATTGAAAAGAAAGAACAAAAAATCCCCAGAAAAATATAAGGTCCCAGTTATGTAAATGGTATATGGAGTAAAAAAAAACTATAGACCCATACAGAGAAAATGAATCACAAGGCCTTTGCAACTCTTGTAGCAAAGCACACTTTCACAGAGAAAGGCAAGAAGACCACTTGTAAACAATGGATGGAAGAATGCAAGAAACTGCATAGTGAGTTCATGAAGAGATTTTGGGAGGAGAAGGAAAAGCCATCAACCCAAGTGAACAAGTTCAGACGGGCTCTTTAAGTGGGCATAATAAAGAAAGAAAGAAATAGAAAAGTTATAAGCATTCATTCACCTTGGTACTATTTATCATCAGTACAAATAATCTATGAAATAAATAAACAAGCTAGCTTTCATGAGCTTGACCACTCATACTACATAATATTTATGTAAAGTTACTAGCAGTATCGAAAAAGATTCATTAAATAGTTAATGAACATGATGATATGAGGGGCATATCATGCTGCTTGAAATTTCTGCATTACTGTGGAAGATATTATGATCTCACTATATTTCCATAATAAATTGATATAACAAGTGTATTAAATCCTTAAATAAATATACACAAATGTTTTGCTTGCAAGATGATAGTTTGAGGTAATAAACTATCATCTAAGGCATAGTTTGTTGAAATCAGATGACATATTCTAAAGTTGGTAATTTTAAGTTTAATTTTTCTATATTCAGACATTGTGAACATTAATTTATGTAGTTTTGAAGACATTAAAATATTGTTGCTTCATGAGATATGCCTAATTTTTCTGATGTTGTAGATGTCCTCAGAATTGGTAGGAACATATCCCTGTGAATTATTATTTACTTATAAGAGGATATCCATCTTTTAAGTATCCACCAGGTGTGTTCATTGAGACTTCTCCCTGTCACCTTGGCTCCCCTTAGAAGCATGGGATTACTTATTTTTGGTAGTTTACCATTTTCCACCAGTGTCTTCTGTGGTATTAGGATGTTGCTGGGGGCCAACCAAAGCTACCCTAATGGCTGCCCTGCCCATTATGTATCCCTTACGTTGCAACACACTCATTGAGTAATTTCTGTTATCTTTGGTAAATGTCCTGCTGATATGCGTCGAGAAAGTAAGTTCCGTTTGGTAATAAAATGAAATTGTACACAGATACAGAAGAAATTTTTATTGCACAAAATTCTATAACTCTTAAACTACTTTTCCACATAACTGCCAAAATTTTTCAGGCATTTGTCATAGTGTGGCACCAGGTTTTGTATACCTTCTTCATAGAAATCTGCCGCCTGTGTGTTCAACCAGTTGGAAACAGTTTCTTTCAGCTCGTCGTCATTGGTGAAGTGATGGCCGCCAAGGAAAGACTTGAGATGTAAGAATAGATGAAAGTTGCTAGGAGCGAGGTCAGGGTTGTATGGAGGTTGGTCAAACAAATGCCAGCCAAATCCCTGTAGGAGGTTTTTTGTCACATTTGCAGTGTGTGGTTGTGCGTTGTCGTGAAGCAAAACAACACCTTTTGACAGCAGTCCCTGGCGCTTATTCTGGATTGCACGGCACAATTTCCGAAGTGTCTCGAAATAAGCATTTGCTTTGATTGTTTGACCACGTGGTAAGAAGTCAATGAGTAGGATGCCTTTCCAGTCCCAGAATACTGTGCACATCATTTTCCGAGGTGTCATGATTTGCTTCAGCCTTACCTTTGGTGGGGATGAAGTGTGCCTCCATTCCATTGATTGCCGCTTACTCTCAGGGGTGTCATAAGAAACCCATGTTTCATCTCCTGAGACTATCTGTCTCAGAAATTCTTAGCCGCTTTCAGCATAACGGGTCAAAAACTCAAGTGCACTACCCGTCTGTTGGGTTTTGTGTTGCTCAGTGAAAATCTTTGGTACCCAATGTGAGCAAAGTTTACGGAATTTCAGTTGTTTGGTAACAATTTCATGCATCAGTGATCATGAAATTTGGGGGTAGTCCATAGCAAGAGCACTAATTTTAAACCTACGGTTTTCCTGGATCTTGTCATCTATCGCGTGAACCAGCTTTTCTGTAACCAAAGGTGGACGCCCACTTCGTTCTTCATCATGCACATCACTATGCCCACCACTGAAGTGTCGGACTCATCTTCTCACCATCGAATCACTCATCGCATTTTATCCGTAAATATTGCAAATTTGCCGATAAATTTGACTTGGTTTCACTTTCCTCGCATTCAGAAACCAAATCACTGACCTGATTTCACAGGTGGCGGGATTTTCAATCAATGCCGACATTTCAAACAAGCACAACAAAGTGTACATAACTGACAGCGATCTCCAAATGGTGCACATTCTTCTCCTTGATACACATCTTCTACAACACATGTGCAGAACTGCAATTGCGGCACTCCAGCGGAGATAAATTGAAACGGAATTTACTTTCTAGACACGCCTCTTATGCTATTATTCTCTCTCTTCCGCCAAAGATTTGTACCATAACTGCACCAAGTCCATATCCACTAGCATCTGTATGCAATTATGTAGGTTCTATTTCACCTTACAGATGAAGAACAGGATCAATTGCACCGATGATAGAGTAGGATGAAGGGGCTACACCTGTATAATGTATGATGGAATGGGCACAGTAAACTGTGAGATTATTTATTTATTTACTGAACACTCTCCTGTTGTTCACAATAGAAGAAGTGCATTGCATAAGTTTGTTTTCTGCTAGTTATCTTCTAAGTGACATTACACCATTGGCAGATTTAGCTACCTGTTTCTATAAAGGGCCCAAAGATGGCAGCATGGTCTGCCGAAACTGGTTGCAGCAAATAAACAAACATATGATCCCACAGCTGATGGTGCAAATTATTTTAATCATAGTTACAGGATGCCAAAAGATTATTGTTGAAATTTTGCTCCAAATAAATATAACACTGGCTTTTAAAAGATCCTGGACGGTTCAAGCTATGGTACAGTAGTCTTTAATAAAATGCTGGCAATAAGAGCACAACCTCAGGAAGCTTCTGACATTATTATTTTTAGGAATAGGAAATTCCATTATAGATCTCACTTTCTCTGAATCAGGCTTTACACCTTCGTTTGACACAAGATGATCAAGTATTCTGATTTCCTTCACTCCAAACAGAGAATACAGTAATGACATCCAAGTAACAAAGGCACATTGTCCCTTGCAGTAATGTGAAAGATTATCAATCACCCATTCAAAAGTTGTTAGTGCATTATACAGACTGAATGTAATTACTCTAAATCCATAAAGGCCCTCTGGGGTAACAAAATCAGTTGTCTCAAGATCAGCTTCTTCGGCTTCTATTTTTCAATATCCTAAGAACAGGAGGTTCATAGTTGAGGAAAACTTACCTTTCCGCAGGCAGTCTAGGGTATTGTTCATTTGTGAAAGAGGGTAAACATCTTTTTTTCTGGTTACAGATTAAATTTCCTGTAATTGACAGAACTGCCAGCTGCAGTCCTGTATAGTCCTATCATATCAGCTGCACAGCAAACAGCACAGCGTCACCAGAATGATTTTTAGGAGCCACTGCAACATGTGCCAAGTACAATAACACATGCAGCCACAACCACAGCCAATGCAGATGTGAGTGCCCTCTGCAATACTGATTTAATCAGCCACAGAATGCTGGTTGGCCCAGTTTGTCAGCCACAGTACACGTGAGCAGCCAGCAAAAAGAATTAGCATTGCTTGTTATGTAATTTTGTAATAGCAGTCTTCCTTCTGTCCCTCTTCAAGTCAGAAGAAATTAAGGATTTGCTTTTGTACCTTCAAATAAACTTGTACTATTAATGAGAATGTATGTCTAGGTATTGCTTCCATGTCCATATTCTTATCTGTGTGCCGGCCGGTGTTCCATCCTTCTTTTTGGTGATAACTTCTGACATTGACCATGGTCTCTGAAATGGCTTAGTCATTTTCTCTACCTGTTCATGATTGATTTACCAGTCTGTTTCTGACACACAATCCATTCTGTATGGCTTGCTTTTCACTTGTGGATTGATACACTTAGAAAATTCTTAAAGAATGGTTGAGTTGATTTGCCTGTTGGTCCCCAGCTTGGTCTGGTGATAGTAGAGCATGAAGCTCTCTTTTCATCGTGGGAACACTAATCTCACCTGGAAATCCATCACAAGAGGCTTCTGTAATGCTCAGCTTATCTACATTTACTGGACGAGCACTTGCTCTGCACATGCTACATAGAAGGAGTTGTGGTTCTTTGTGGCAGTTTGCACAATTTCCCAATTCCTTTCTTAAATGGGGCAACAGAAACTGGAACAAATACATCTTTCTCCTTCATCATAGGGCGGAATATCCTACACAGTCCTAAGTAGTCTTGATTGTATGCTTTTGTAGTCTCTCCTTGATGTGTTCTGCAGTTCAGTTTTTCTTAGGTTTGGCAGTTCTGTCACCATGTATTTCCAAAGTATTTCTGCAGTTCCATCAGGAATACTGTCCAGATTTTCAACTTGTCCTTGTATAATTGTTTTTATACCATTGCTTTTGAGAGATAAAAAACTTGTATTGTAGATCAAAAGTACTGTTTTCTTTTTCTTTGTAACTGGCTTATTCCAGAGGGTCTCCTTTCTCTAGAATGCTGCAGATGTGTTTGCATCATGACACTCTTGAATTTACATTCTTCATAAATTATTTTCTGTGGATATTATCAAACAGGATGACCTGGAATACTTTTTACATGTCATGGACTCCCTTCTCAGTTATTTTGGACTGTAGGAAAAGAATATGTATAACTCAAAGGATATCTGTGTCAGTATATTATATTTTTGTAACTTGTGTTATCTTAAATTCTGCCATTTCATATTTAATTTCTCTTTAGTTGTCCCAAGTCACCCTTCAGGGATGTGTGACTTTGAACATATATTTATTTAATAAAGAAACTGCAGTGTGCATAAAAACCATTTACAAATGCACATGGAGCATAGAGCATGCAACAAAGATGATAATCACATAGGAATTTGGGGGGGGGGGGGTCACAAACATGAAAAGAAGCAGCTATGGTTGGAACGCATAGAGGTAATTACCATAGATCCTATGAAAGTGTTGGGAGTATCATGGCTAGCTACACGTACTTAACAATGGCTGAGATGCATTTAATTTATGGTGTGGCCAACTGCAGTAGATGAGAAGCCATGCAATTATGTCATGTGAAAAATCCTGATAAAAAGGTGCTATGTCACACATTATTCACCTCTCTGCATCGAAGATTGTGTGTAATTGGCCTGTTTGATGTGCACAAGCTGGATGCTGCTCACCAATGAACAACACAGGCAGTTGCAGTAGAATATGCCGACAACAAACGTGGGTTTATTCCGTGCCACTAATATTCCCCAACCCATTGTTTGGTGCACTATACATGACAAAGGACTGCATGTGTTTAATTTCCAGTATGTCCAGACACTGTATTCACATGGGCTTTGCATGGTGGTTTCTGCAGGAATCCACTGTTGACCACAGCTTCATAGTGAGTCTCTTCTTCAGCGGTAAGGCTGCATTCTCACTCGAGGGTATGATGAAGCTCACAACCTGTATAGGTTAATGGATGTGAACCCACTTGCTACACTTCTGAATGCCTCACAACACAAATTTGTTTCTGGTCAAAGGGTGTCTGTTAGTTCTTTAGGGAAGGATGATGCAGCAGCTGTACAAACATGAATTTTGTATTGCACATGACAGTGATGTGCTAAACAACAGATGCCTCTACCACAGTGTGCTGCACTTCCATCTTGGCATTACTGTTTTGTGCAACATGGCAGTGCTGCATTCCATAAACACCTGATTGCTCACACCAAGTGTTGAATGTAGGATCCTATAGCATCTGCATGTTGCTCTCAAGCATCTCCTATGGAAATGGATATGGACAGGATTCCAGTTGTGTGTTTTTAATGCTAATGCATCAAAATAAGCTGTTTTTGAAGTGTCTATGTTGAACCATAACCTGCTAATATGTTATTAACAGTCTCAGTGCTTCCCAGGATAAATGGGGCTGACTTTGTTGCTAGAAGTTGCAACTTTTACCGTGCATGGTGTCGCGCACAGACTGTCGCCTCAGCCACTAGTTCCAAACACTAACGCACTATGCCCAGGTTTTCCAGACTGTGGAATTTGTTACTGTCAAAAACACATGTACTTGTGTAAGCTGCAAATAATGTATATGTATCATATGATTTGCTCCATTTGTTTTGCTTGAAGATTATTGTCCCACTCCATTCTTCTTTTAATGAAGGTAAGGCATGCAGGAATTGAATAATAGTGTAAATGTTGTTGTAGTACTTGCATTTGTACTGCAGTTGTGCATGTTGCTGATACCTCACAGGAGAAACCACCACTCTCAAGAACCACAGACATTTCTGAGGTGGGGGGGGGGGGGGTTGCATGCCTCAGCAATACAGATAGCCATATACTGTAGGTGCAACCACAGCACATGGGTATCTGTGGAGAGGCTAGACAAGTGTGTGGTCCCTAAAGAGGGGCAGCAGCCTTTTCAGTAGTTGCAGGAGCAACAATCTGGATATTGTAAATGCAACATAAAGTCACTGAGAAGGTAGGCGACCATGATGAAATGATTAGGTAGTACTGCTGAGAAGCTGGTTAGGTCGAAAATACTTTGTTATTGGTCACACTTCATGTACAGCGTGCTCTCAAAAAATGACGCGTTTCGTTATTACCATCATCAGATTAGGATCTCTTCCGTGCCATGTGCACACATGAACAGATGGAAGATGTTCTTCAATATACATGTATATTGAAGAACATCTTCCATCTGTTCATGTTTGCACATGGCACGGAAGAGATGCTAATCTGATGATGGTAATAACGAAACGCGTCATTTTTTGAGAGCACGCTATACATGAAGTGTGACCAATAACAAAGTATTTTCGACCTAACCAGCTTCACAGCAGTACTACCTAATCAAATCAACAATCTGGATGATTGACTGAGCTGGCCTTGAATTTGTCAGCTACTGTGGCTTTGCCATACAGTTACTGTGAATGGCTGAAAGCATGGAGATACTACAGCCATTACTTTTTTCTGAGGACATGCAGCAGCTTTAAATATTTGCATAAAAGTACCATATTGCCCAATAATCTGAAATATATACCTTATTCCCAACATGTTTCTTACCGCTGTGAGCCCATATGTAAGAAACAAACAGGAAAAATTAGCTGCATTAGTTACCACAAATTTGCATTTGATAATGACTTAAGAATTTCAGGGTTACATGTGATTATAGAGAAACCTTCATGTCAGATACCATGTAAAACTCATCTGTGGTTTGCAGTGAACACTCTACCAATGCAGATTATAAATCTAATTCAAAAAGAAATATTCTCAAAATAGGTAGCATTCCCAACATATTTTCAAATTATAGTCTCCATAAAATACTGGCACCAGTTGTATCAAGGGGACAAATTAAAAACTGGACTCAAGATAATATAGTGTATCATAAATGTTATAGAGTAGCTAACTCTCATGAAGAAACCCACACAATAGTGCCATCAAATGCAGTTATGAAAGTTGGAGTTCAAATAGAAGATAAGATGCTTTACAAACTAAAACCTGTGGAAAGATGTCACAGAAAACTAAAATATGGAGACTAAACAACAAACTAAAGAACCAAGAATGTCAAATTTGTGTGTTATCAGAGTGACATAAAAATCTGGTATCATTAATATCAGAAGAAAATAAGACTCATAAAATGGAAATCTTGCTGGAGCAAATAAAAAAATCTCCTTGCTGGAGTGGAAAAGTAAGAAAACAGTGCATCATTTAGCAATGCTGGTTACTTGAAGGTTAAAAATATGCCAGAAATTTTATTTCAAAATCGCCCAATAGCCGTACTCATCCCCCCTCCCATTTTTTAGTGATATTTACAAGAAACAAGAAATGGCCTTAATAAAGATTGGAAGGTGACGTACCTGTCTAAACAAGGTGAAATTGTTATGTAGCTTAGTAAATAATTAAATGTCAATGAAGCAATATCTGCAGTATTTTAGGCAATAAATGTTCTGGGGAAAAAACAACCTCTTACTTATCTTATGGATAAATATTTCTTAGCAGTTTCACTCAAGCAGATAGCTTTCATTGCTTGAGATTCTTACAAATAATCGAAGTTGTTGAACTCCAAACAACTGAAACGAAAGAAGCTGCGTGTTCAACACCATAAGTGCTTCAGTCAGTGAATACAGGATTGTAGTGGAGCAGTGCTACAGAGCAGAGCAGAGCTGCACATTGGTGTAGCTGCCTCAGCACTGCTCTCAGGTATAGTGGGGCAAGGCGGCACCATGGTGCAAGTGTTCCAAGACTACCGAAGTTCCCCAATGAATGAGAAGAGTCATTCCTCACCAACTGCCACTGTCAGTGTTGAAAGATGTGGCTATCAGAGGATCATAAGCTCATATAAAATAGTGCTGCTAAAATTATATTTCAATTCTCTGTGAAATCTTCTCTCTTAGTTTTATTTATTTATTTATTTAATTTGTTCCTATTTTTAAGTCTCACATATCTATACTGACTTCAACATTTGTATATGAAGACTATGACTTCATCATTTTCCTAAAAGGTGTCATCCATAAATTATGTCACATGAATTTTGCAATATTTGGAGCCCCCCCCCCCCTCCTTGTCACAAGTGGTCACATTTGCATGAGTTGTCCCCTTCTGTGATGTCACATATTTTGCAATTCAAAATTTGAAATTGTTTAAATTAAAACAATGCTTCCAAAATAATTTCTACATTTATAGATAAATTCTTTTTTTTCATGAAATTTAAGAATAAATCAAATATTCTAGAAGATTCACAAAACATAAATAGTCAGATGAATGATACAAAATTTAATCATCGTGAGTTCATGGACTTTGAACTCATTCATTTATATTATGGAATAGTAATATCATGTTTTTGATGTGTCCACATCTTCATGCAATGAAAATGCATCTCATCATTTATCAAACAATTAATTTTGCTGTCATGTACAGCTGAAAACCTTTGAGGGTGAATCTTTGTGATGTGTGAAACCTCTTTTGGCTCTTATGCGAACCGAGCAAGGTGGCGCAGTTGCGACACACTGGACTCGCATTTGGGATGATGGTGATTCAATTACACCTCCGGCCATCCATATTGAGGTTTTCTGTGATTTCCCTAAATTACTCCAGGCAAATGCCAGGATGGTTCCTTTCAAAGGGCATTACCGATTTCCTTCCCCATCCTTACCCAAACAACCTGAGCGTAAGCTCCGCCTCTAATGACCATGTTGTCGACGGGACATTAAACACTAATCTTCCTTCCTTCCTTCTTATCAATTTCAGTCTGGGGATTTCTTGATAGCTTCCTAAGACACATCACATCATGTATGCAAGTTAAATATATCATAACGACGACTTCATGTATAGAGGTATGATAGTATTTTATCATTGTCCCACTTGATAATGGCCACAGTCTGTCTGATGCACTTATGCAATAAGAGGACACTTCTAACGGAGTTTCAAATGGAGCTGTGCAAATAAGAATCTTTTTCAAAGTATTTGTCACAAAATATATGATAGATGTACTACTTTCAACTTCATTATTACCTCTTGTATGAAAGAAATGATAAATTGTGAAAATGAATGCAGCTGTAAATTAATATCTTACAATAACTCCTGGTATATGAAGTTGTATATAAATAAGTAATTAAAAAAAAAGAAAATGAATGGCTTGTAACATCATGTAAAGATACTTTCCATTAAACTGACACATTAAACATTATTACAAAATGTCATATTCATGATCTACACTTTGAAGTATTGTCATCAGCAGAATAGACTAAAATCATTTGTAATCTTTCTGTCAGTTCTATGGAGTGGATACAACAACATTGGCAACTGAGATAGTGGTAAAGACAAAGTTGCTGCAGAGGGGGTTATTATTGACCTGTGTTTACTATACAGAACAAATTACACAAGCAGATGGGTTCAGGCAGCAGAGGCACCGACTTTTGAAAATCAGTGTGGGTGCTCTATATCACGGTTCACAAATGTTCGAAAGCAACCCTCCTGAAAATCATGTTCATGCATTTTTGAATGAGCAATACTTGATAAAAGTAAATAGGCAGTTGTCTGGCCTTTGAAAGATAGAAGGAAGAAGGAGGAGGAAGAAAAGGATAGCATGGCTGCATTAGGACACTACAATAAAGCGGTCTAATTGGCCGAAGTGGATATTTCGATATAAGTAACACCACAAAACTTGTACACGACCAATGAAATAATTTTTCACTGTCCACTAATCTAACACTTTTTGTGCAAAGCTATTCTTTCTGACAAAAGCATTTGGTATAACACCATCACCAAGGTTTAAAGAAATCTTTGAAATATTTTGAGATTTTGAAGTCTGACATCAATTTTTTTTGTTCAGTTCCATGCAAGAGCTGTATACTTCATTGAAACTTTCATCACTTTGAGATAACTTCATGACATCTCTGACAGTATTAATATAGTCGAAGGTTTTTTTTAAGCCTGAGAGAAAAGCATTGCAAATTTCAACTGGATCTATAATTTTAATAACAAGGGAAGTGACAAAGATAAATGAAAATCGATTAACTTTAGCATCAGCATCAGATTATTCAAGCTAAATTCCTGAAAGAACACAATTGAATGTTCATAAATACGTACACCTGATATGTCAAAAGGACCGACATGCTTCATGATGAATAAAGCTAGCATAGTGTGTAAAACATGGACTCTCATTACTACTCGCTTGGGGACCCGCGTACAAAACTGATCATTTCTTTCACACATGAAATATCTCACTATGGTCACGTTTTGCATTGCCTGTTGAGTCATAAGGTAGGTTTAGATTTTTCCCGATTTTAAAAAAAATTTATACAATTTTATTTTCCACCTCAATTTTATGTGGGTGCTCAGCACCCCCAAAAAATTCTTGGGGGGGTGCGCGACCTCTGAAGCACCCATGGAGTCGGCGCCCATGTCAGGCGGTGTAGTGAGTAGGTTGTGGAATTCAACAGCAGTGTGACTTACATGAAACTATGGCATGGAGAGCCATAGGAAGGTTGGAAGTGGGACCACCACAGAGGGAGGTGGCTGCAGCTATTGGAGTGTCTTAAAGTGTAATTTCCTGAACCTGGACACAATTTCAGACAACAGTAGCCATTAACAGAATGCAAGGCTAAGGTCATCCAAGGATAACACCACCAAGAGATGAAATTATCTCTTGTTAACTGTCTGTTCTCCTCAAGGGCTCAGCGTTAATTTGATGAGTACAGGCTTGGTGAACACGCGGTCTTGAACTGTGGAATTTGTCATGCCAACAGTTCGCCACACCATAAGCTCCATTTGTGCTTTAGCGACCATCGTTCAGCATGACAGTGGAACGTTGTACATTTCAGAGCCCAGGGATCTTGGCGAGGACGGTACAAACCTCTATAAAAAAAACCTCAATCACAAATTGTGCTACATGCTGAGCAGATACATGGCTGTTGAGGTTGAACAGTCGCTAGCGAGCAACCTCTGGGGAACCTGCTGCACCTCAGTTGTATAAGGCTTACCCAGGCAAGCGGGGCTCTGCCTGGGTGGACGTATAATTCCCCAGCTGCTTGTAGGACGAAAATGAAATGAGCAATTAACAGCATCGGCGTACGAAAAAATGCTGTCTCTAAGAGAGGAAGAAGTGAATACAATGCTGCACAGTATAAAGCCCTATCGTTTCCTTCCCTAGCCATGCCATGGGAGGAACATAGGACCCGTCAGCAAGGTGAGGCTTATGCCCTAAGTACTTAGTGTGTAGTCGAACTGATGGGGAATCTTTTATGACTCTGAAGCATTTGTTTTTCGTAGAGAATCTGGAGGACAAGTTCAGGGAGGTGGAGGGCATGAACAAAATCTGATCTGAGACAGTCCTTATAACAACGTCATCCCCAGCCCAGTCATGGCCCTTGCTTTTCTGTGACAAGCTGGGTGATGTTTCCGTTTCCATAACTCCTCATAAGAGCTTAAATATGGTCCAGTGCATTATCTTCCATAAGGACCTACTTTTTCAGTCTGACGAAGAACTTTAAGCTAATTTGGAATGGTGGGGTATTCATTTCATCAGGCGAATTCATAGGGATCCGAATGACAACAGGGTTGCCTTCATCTTGGCTTTTGAGGGCGATTCATTGCCTGAAAAGGTCAAGTTAATGAGCGAGGTGATGATCTACTGGTGTGACATAAGGCCCTAGTTCCTCCACCTATGCGGTGTTAGAAAGTGCTGGAGATTTGGGCACATGTTCTCCAGGTGTGAGGGTAACCCCACCTGTTGGGATTGCAGACGTGCTTCTCATCCTAACATCCCTTGTGCCCCTCGTGCAGTCTGCATCAATTGCGGCCAGCACCATGCCCCATGCTCACCAGACTGCTCAGTTCTCCACAAGGATAAGAAAGTAATGGGGTATAAAACCCTGGACAGACTGACCTACTCGGAAGTGAAACAGAAATATCTAAAGCTTCATCCAGTTGACATTCTCTCATTGTATGCCAAAGCAGCTTCATTGTCGCCATCCCCAGCGGCAGTCCAACAGCTAGTCCAACCAAAGCAACTGGGTCGCCAGGCCTGATCATCTCTGCCTGCCCCTATGATAGTTGGGGGCACATCCTCTTTGGTCAACCCCAATCTTCCCATCTTGGGAGCAACTAACCCTAAAACACCAGGGACATCAGTCCCCACCTCCCAGCCAGAGGAGCAGCAGACTTCTTCGGCCCCTCTCGCTCAGAAGGGGTCCCTTGGGACGCTCTCTTCTGAGGCTTCTCCTAGTGCTAAAGAGGATCACAGTCAGACATTAAAGAACCCCCAAACTGCTGGTCGAAGGGCCTCCTGTTCTTCACCAACCGCTGACACGACTTCTGAGAATTCCTTGAAGCCAAAGATCCAGCGAAAGGCTAAGCAGAAAAAGAAAGAGAAAAAGAAAAGGGAATATTTGGTGGTTCTAAAACCACAGACTCCTACATCTTCTGCTTCAGACGATGAGGTGGAGATCCTCGCCTCACCCGAGGATCTCGCACTAACTGAATCCCTGGAACCTATGTTTCTAGATCCTATAACTTCTGAAACTTCAGCAGCAGGATATGCTATGGAATAACCTTTTTCTGATCTCAATATGGTCCTACAGCATGGAGGAAATGTAATCATACAATGGAACTGTGGTGGCTTTTTTCGCCATCTAGCTGAGCTGCGACAACTACTATGCTGCTAACCTGGTTTCCTGCCCAGAGGTCCCGCGCCCTTCATGGTTATAGGGGCTACTACAAGAACTGCTCCCTCTATGACAGAGTATCCAGAGGTGTTTGTGCATACGTCCCCAGTGCTGTCATGCCTTCCCACACACATCTCGAGGCAGTCACTGTTAGAATCTGGACAGTGCAAGAGTTTAAACTGTTTAATCTATCACCAAAAGAGGTAGTGCTTCCAGCAGACCTTGCTGCCTTAGTAGACCAACTTCTCCCACCATATCTTCTTTTAGGGGACTTCAATGCCCACCACCCATTGTGGGGTGGAACTCAAATCACGGACCGTGGTAGGGATGTTGAAGCCCTCTTGGCGCAGCAAGAACTCTGCACCCTGAACACTGTTGCCCCCACGCATTTTTGCGTGGCGCGAGTCACATACTCAGCTATTGACCTATCTGTCTGTAGCCCAAGTCTCCAACCACACCTCAATTGGCAGGGGCACAATGACCTTTATGACAGCGACCGCGTTCCCATCATTGTGTCGCTCCTGCAGACTGCTTGCCTCGATGTTGCATCCATAGGGCTGACTGGCCGGCTTATGTCTCAGCTGCTGTAATCTATATTCCACTACGAGCTGAAAGGTGACTGACACTATTATCTCAGCTGCTCAGGCAGCTGTTCCACAAACCACCAGTTTCCCTAGGAGCAAGTCTGTGCCTTTGTGGACACCGGAGATCTCTGAGGCTATCCAGGAACATTGGCGAGCACTCCAGTGCCACTGACACCACCCTACCATGGAGTATCTGGTAGCCTATAAACGGCTCTGTGCATGTGCTCGGCGACTGTTATGCCAGAGTAAGCAGGAGTCCTGGGAGAGTTAATGTAGCCTACATCGGCTCCTGCACCTCCCAGACTCAGGTATGGATGCAAGTACATGGCAGAGCATTATGCACGTTCCCCTCAGGGGCTCAGCATCAGTGGCGTAGCTATGTCACCAAGGGCCCCAGGGCAAAAATGACGTTGGGGCCCCTTTACACTAATTCTGTACGGATGTAAAACTACTTCATCATCAGCTCCTTATCGCCCACTGGAAGACGTAATAAGGCAAACCCAAATACTACTAAGTAACTTATTATGTGTCACGCAGCAGATAAAATTTAATCGTACTCTCTAATATAATTGTGAAAGTTTGTTTGTTATGCTTTCACGCATAAATTACTAGGTGATTTGTATGAAATTTTGCAGAGGGCTAGAGATGGAGTTGGATTTTGATAGGACATTCAGATGAAAATGCCCCATGGGACATTTTTCTTCAGTGGTGACAGCAGGCAGACTGTTGTCAGTGCCCACAACTCACTCTCGCTAAACTACTGCGCTGTTAGCTCATTTCGTTGATAACCCAGTCAAAGAAAGAAAATAGGGGAAATATTCGTGTAGGATCGTTTCATCAAAAGTAAGTTCCCAGATTTTGTTAAATGAAAGACTTTGGATTGAGTCGTGCCCCTATCAGGCGTCTTGAAGTATATGTTAGTGTCTGGCCAGGGAAAAGTGATAAGTAAAATAACTGAGTCGATATCTTCGCTTATTATCGTGACAGTGGTATGGGAAGGCGCCGTTCCCAGAAAAAACCACATAATGCCACATCCATTTCCCGCTTTCCATTACAAGGTAGTGTGTAGAAAGGTATTTACATTCTGTTCGGTATTCCTTTCAGTATTAACGCATTTGTGGAAAATAAACATGCCTGTTTCCTGGCGCAATGCATTTTGTGGAAAATGCGCACTCTCCAGGTCTGTCTGCGCAGTACGTCATCTGTGATTTATGAGGTTCACCGCGGAAGGGTCGGTATAACTTTGTAAAACACTTTGTAGTTTCCGTTTGCGACGTAATGGGGTAGACAAAGTGGGGCTCGCTTTTCGTTTTGCAGGCGCACAAAGAACGGCAATGCCTGACCATTCCAGCGGTCTGCCCTTTCCCGCACCTTCTGCCCTCCAACCCTCCCCCCCCCCCTTCCTGCTGTCACCTGTCACATCCCCACAACAAATCATATTCCCAATACTGTTCTACTGTACTAAAATATGTTATAATTTCCTTACATAATTGGCGAACTGTCCATGTTGGGATCAATTTCGGCAGGAGAAATTAAAAGTCGAATTTCCTTCATTCAACTAAAATATTATATACAGTGTAACGTCTATTATCCGAAGTAATTTGGGGAAATGGATATTCGGAAAACCGGTTTATTCGGATATTCGAAATTTACACTTCTATTTGCCAATAAGAAGTACTGTACAGTAAATGTATTTATACTGTATTTGGAGGAGCGCGATCCTTCACATTGCACGCCACAACACTTGGAAGACGCCGCTGTTGCTGTGAGCAGCTTTGATGCTGCCGCTACTTCTGCCGACTGAAGTGTGCCGATTTGTAACGTTTTTCGATCGTTGCTCACGAAGGCCGAGGGGCCCCTGGAGCTCGGGGGCCCTGGGGCACTGCCCCGCCTAGCCTAGCCCTATGATAGCTACGCCACTGCTCAGTATTAATTTGCTGAGTACCGGCTTGGAGAACCCGGGGTCCTGAGCCGTGGGCTGTGTTGCGCCAACAGTTCACTACACCGTAAGCTCTGTGCGTGCTTCAACGACCATCGTTTGGAGCGACGCTGGAACGTTGTACGTTTCATAGCCTGGGGATTTTGGCTTAATCGCCAGGGTTGCGAGGACAGTACAAACCTCTATAAAAAAAACCTGAATCTCAAGGTGTGCTACGTGCCGAGGAGATGCAAGGCTGTTGAGGTTGAACAGTCGCTAGCGAGCAACCTCTGAGGAACCTGCCGCACCTCAGTTGTATAAGCAAGCAGGGCTCTGCCTGGGTGGACCTCTTTTCCATAGCTGCTCGTGGGACGAAAATAAAACGAGCAATTAATAGCGTGGGCGGTCACAAAATAGCCCTCTCTAAGCGTGGGAAAACTGAGTTTAATGCGTCAACCTATGACCCTAAAATGTGTTCCTCCCTAGCCACCCCATGGGAGGAACGAAGAGCCCGTAATGGATCAGAGCCATACTCGCCACAATATCTAAGATATGCGCGTTCCGACGGTAAGTCATTCATGACCACTAAGCCTTAGTTCTTTGTTGAGCAGCATGAGGACAAGTTTGGCAAAGTATAATCGTTTTCGAAAATGCGATGTGGGGCTGTGCTGATACAGACGGCGTCCCCAGCCCAGTCGAGGGCATTACTTGCCTGCGATAAGCTGGGTGATGTTCCAGTCAGTATCACGCCCCATAAGTCACTAAATATGGCCAGGGTTTAATCTACCACAGAGATCTCCTCTCTCAGACCGATGAAGAGTTGCGAGCAAACTTGGAATGTTTGGGGGTTCACTTGGTCTGGAATGTGTACAGGGGACCTAAAGACCAGAGGGTTGCCACCGGTGCTTTTATCTTGGCCTTCGAAGGCGATACACTGCCTGAGAAGGTCAAGGTAATGATATACCAGTGTGACGTAAAACCCTATATCCCTCCCCCATGCGGTGTTTCAGGTGCTGGAAGTTCGGGCACATGTTCTCCCGATGTACTTCCAGCCCTAACTGCAGGGATTGTGGGCGACCATCGCACCCAGACGCCTCATGTACTCCACCTCCCATTTTGCGTGAACTGTGGGCAACACCATCCGCCATGCTCGCCGAACTGTGGTATATTGCATCGTGAGAGAAAAATAATGGAGATAAAGACCCTGGACCATTTGACGTATACTGAGGCATGCAAAAAGTACGAGCGGCTCCATCCCGTACAGATGGTAACGTCCTTTTCTTCTGTTACGTCGTCGCCACCTTCCATGGGGGCGACGGCGCTGCAAGCGCTCTCTACCGTTGTGGCCCCTAACGGCCAACAACCTCCCATTGCCACCTTGTTGGGTGGGGGCACCTCTTCATCTGTTGCTCCGACAAAACCATCTGTGGGAGCAGTTACCTGCTGTCCATCGGGAACATTGGTCCCCGTCTCCCAGCTGGAGAAGGAACAGACTCCTCCGGCTCCTCTCGCTTGGAAGGGGTCCCTGGGGACACTCCCTTCTGAGACTTCTTACAGTGAACGTGGGGATCTCAGCCGATGGCTGAAGGGTTCACGACCTGCTGGTAGAATGGCTTCTCGCTCTTCTTGCAACACTGATGCCACTACAGAGAAGCCCTCCCAGGCCTCTAAACCAAAGGGCCAGCGAGAGGAATGGCAGAAGAAAAGTAAGAAGAAGGAGACTTTGGTGGCTCGAAAGCCTCTACTTCCGAGGATGAGGTTGAGATCGTCGCGTCTCCTTAGGATCTCGCAATACTGGGTTCTCCAGAATCTACGATCGTTGACAATGGCGATTCTGAACAGTTGGCAGGAGACGTAACTATGGTTGAACCTGATCCTCAAATTTAATATGGCCTTTCAGCTTCTTCGATGGAATTGCGGTGATTTTTTCAACCGCCTAGCTGAATTACAGCAGTTGTTGTGCCGCTTCCCTGTGCTCTGTTTGGCGTTGCAGGAAACGTGGTTTCCTGCCCAGCGGACCCCAGCCCTTCGCAGCTATCTGGGATACTACAAGAACCGGGTGGCATACGACAGAGCTTCAGGAGGGGTTTGTATCTACGTTCTTGCAACTGTCCCCAGTGCTGCTGTGCCTCTCCACACGACTCTGGCGTCAGATGCTGTTAGAATCCGGGCGATCCAGGAATTCACCATCTGCTCTATCTACCTCCCCCCGGATGAAGCTGTCTCTATCGCTGATATTGCTGCGTTGGTAGCACAGCTACTCCCACCATTCCTCCTGTTGGGGAATTTTAATGCCCACCACCCATTGTGGGGTGCAGCACAGACGACGGGCCGCGGTAGAGATGTGGAGGCGCTTTTGTCACAGCGAGATGTCTGCCTGTTAAACACTGGCGCCCCCACACACTTTTGCATGGCGCGAGGCACGTATTCGGCGATAGATTTTTCTGTTTGTAGCCCGAGCCTGTTCGCGCATTTCCGATGGAAGGTCCATGACGACCTTTGCAGTAGCGACCACTGCCCTATCTTCGTGTCGCTGCTGCATTTTCAACCTGCCGGCCACCAGCCTAGATGGTCTCTCTGTAGAGCTGATTGGCAACGTTATGCCTCAGCCGCTGTGGGTCCTGTTTTACTGCCAGCTGATGTGGACATGGCGGTTCACCAGGTCACCAGTTCCATAGTTTCAGCTTCTGAGGCAACCATTCCCACCACGTCTGGGTCCCCTCGGCGTAGGTCCATGCCCTGGTGGACGCCAGAAATCGCTGAGGCCATCCGGGATCGTCGACGGGCGCTCCAGCGCCATCACCGTCATCCCACCATGGAAAACCTGATCACCTTTAAACGGCTCCGGGCCCGAGCTCAACAGCTCATCTGGCAAAGTAAGCGGGACTGTTGGGAGCAGTACATCGCCAACATCGGCTCTCGCACATCCACATCTCAGGTGTGGTCTCAGGTTTGGCCCCTTTTTGGGCACCATTCACCAGCAGCAATTCCCAGTATAAACATTCAGGGCACTGTCTGCACAGACCCCACTGCTGTCGCTGAACATATGGCGGACCATTACTCTTGCAACTCCGCAACTGCAGCTTACAGTGAGGCCTTCTGTGCACTGAAAGTGCGGGTCGAACGGCGGCGTCTGTCATTCCATACCCGCCGCGATGAAACGTACAATGCGCCATTCAGTGAGTGGGAATTCGAAACTGCCGTTGCCACATGCCCCGATACTTACCCGGGGCCAGACCAGATCCATAGTCAGTTCCTTTGCCACCTTTCAGCAGAGTCCCAACACCAGCTTCTCGCCCCGTTCAACGGTATATGGGCAGGGGGGCTTTCCCTTCGCAGTGGCGGGAAAGCCCCCCTGGTGATGAAACCTGGTGCTTACCCACAGGTGGCTGACAGTTACCGACCGATCAGTCTCACCAACGTCCTTTGCAAGCTCTTAGAACATATGGTGAGTTGGTGGCTCATGTGTATACTTGAACATCAGGATCTATTGTCCCCACGACAGGGGGCCTTCCGCCAAGGCCGCTCCACTCTAGATAACCTGGTAGCTCTGGAGTCGGCCAACCGTACGGCATTTAGCAGACGTGAACACCTTGTTGCCGTCTTTTTTGATCTCAGGAAGGCCTACGACACCACCTGGCGCCACCACATTCTGGCTTCAATGTACGGTTGGGGCTTGCGGGGCTCGCTCCCGCTTTTTATACAGAACTTTCTTTCACTTCACTCTTTCCGAGTTCGTGTTGGTGTTTCCCTTAGATCACCCCGTGTACAGGAGAATGGCGTCCCACAGGGCTCTGTCCTTAGTGTTTCTCTCTTTTTGATCGCCATTGACGGCCTCACTGTGGCAGTGGGATCATCCTCATCTTCCTTACTCTATGCCAATGACTTCTGCCTATATTTCAGTTACTCTGGCATGGGTGTTGCTGAAAGGTGTCTGCAGGGGGCCATCACAAAAGCTCTGTCCTGGGCCACGACCCATTGGTTCCAGTTCTCTGCCACCAAAACCCGGGTCATGCACTTCTGTCGCCGTTGGGCAGTACACCCAGACCCTGAGCTGTATTTGGGTCATGATTTGCTTTGTGTTGAACAGACACACCGCTTCCTTGGTATGCAGTTCGATGCCTGGCTCTCGCGGGTCCCACATCTTCAACAGCTGTGGAAGAAGTGTTGACACCACCTGAACGTTATTCGCTGCCTAAGCCATACCACTTGAGGAGCAACCCGTATATCTCTCCTGCAACTGTATAAGGCTCTTATCCAATCTCGTCTGGATTATGGCAGCCTGGTATACGATTCTGTGGCCCCTTCTGCACTGTGTGTCTTGGACCCAATACACCATAGTGGCGCCCATTTAGCGATGGGTGCCTTCTGCACAAGTCTCGTGACAAGTCTCCTTGCTTAAACTGGGGTTCGACCGAGCGTGGTGGCGCAGTGCTAACGCACTGGACTCGCATTCGGAAGGATGGTGGTTCAAATCCACCTCCGGCCATCCAGATTTAGGTTTTCCGTGATTTCCCTAAATCGCTCCAGGCATATGCCAGGATGGTTCCTTTCAAAGGGCACGGCTGATTTCTTTCCCCATCCTTACCCAAATACTCCGAGTGTAAGCTCCGTCTCTAATGACCATGCTGCCGACGGGATGTTAAACTCCAAGCTTCCCTTCCTTCCTAAACTGGGGTTCCCTCGTTCCGAATCCGCCGGCAGCAGCTACTGGCTTCTTATGGTGCCTGTATTCATGCCTCACCTGACCACCCAAATCACAGGCTTCTGTTCCCAGCTGCCGTCCTCCCTGACCCACGACGACATCCATGGTCAGGTCTCCCGATTGCGGTTCGTGTTCGTTCCTTTCTTTCGTCCCTTGCATCCCTTCCTATCCCTCCGACATTCCACTACCTTTCCCGTACACCTCCATGGTTTGTACCTCGCCTACAGCTTCATTTATACTTGACCTGTGACTCGAAATCCTCAATTTCGCCAATGGTCCTTTGTTGCCAATTCCAGGCACTCATTGATTCTTTTCGTGGTGCAGAAGTAGTGTACACCGACGGTTCCCTTGTGGACGGCCGTGCTGGTTACGCTTATATTCATGGTGACCACATTGAGCAGCATTCCTTACCCTGTTGGACTAGTGTCTTCACATCTGAGCTGGTGGCCATCTCTTGCACTCTTACACATTTCCGCGACTGCCCCGGGAGTCTATAGTTATCTGTAGTGACTCCCTGAGTGGCCTGCTCGACGTTGACCAGTTTATGCCAAAGCACCATTTGGTTCGGTCCATTCAGGCGCCGTTTTCACCCTAGGTGAATGAGGCCATTCAGTGGTTTTCGTTTGGACCCCAGGCCACACAGGCATTCCAGAACGAGCAAGTTGATCACCTGGCCAAGCAGGCCACCACATCACGGCCCTTGAAGATAGGTCTCCAAGACAGGGACTTCAGACTGCAACCCTACACGTCAGGTTCTAGGGATTTGGACCTCGGAATAGGCTGTCTTGAACGAACCAAATAAGCTGCGCTTAGTCAAGTCCTCCACAGCCGTGTAGAGATCCTCCCTGTGAGCCTCTCGTAGGGAGTCTGTAGTCCTCTGCAGACTACATATTGGCCATTCGTGGATGACACACGGCCACCTTCTACGTCGAGAGGACCCGTTGTGGTTCACTATTGACCGTGGTCCACATTCTGGTGGACTGCCCATTTTTAGTTGACTCGAGGCAGTCTTTTACCCTGCCTTCTGAGCTTTCATTGATTTTATCTGATGATACCTTTATGACTGACCACGTTTTAGGTTTTATTCGTGCAATTGGCTTTTATTGGTCTATTTAGTGGTGGGGCTCATTTGCCCGCCTTCTCGGGCTACCACCCCCCAGAACAATAAGCTGTTGTCCTTTTAGGGTTACGACTTGTTTTTAAATTAATGATTTTAGTGTGTGAAGAGTGGCTGGCTCATCCTGTATTATTCTTGTGATCAGCCAGCCACACTCTACTGCTGTAATATTTTAGTTTTCTGACTATTTGTCAATTCTTATTGTGTACTCTGTTATATGTTACCATTTTACAATGGACTGTCTCTCTGTACCCGGAGTCCACTGGACGTGGAGTACTATGCAACAAAAGGCAAAGTTTTAAGATGTAAACTCTTCACTGGGAACAGGGGACTGATAACCTAGCAGTTTAGTCCCCTTTAAACACCCAACAATAACAGCAACAACATTATGCACGTTGCCCCGTGACTGCCACATACAGTGACAACTTCTGTCCCCTCAAAGAGCAGACTGAGCAGAAAGTGTTATCATTCTGTACCCTCTGCTGGGAACTCTACAACAACCCATTTAGAGAGTGGGAGTTCGAAACTGCCGTTGCTGCATGCCCCGAACCACTCCAGGACCAGATAGGATTTGGTTTGGTTTGATTTTGAAAGGGACTAAATGAAAAAGGTTATCAGTTCCCCAAATAGGATTCACAGCCAGTTCCTCCGACACCTTACAACAGTTTTGCAAATTCAAATGTTTGTATAGTCTATGGGACTTAACTACGGGGTCATCAGTCCCTAAACTTACTAACTACTTATGAACTACTTACGAACTAGGACGGCACAAATATCCATGCCCGAGGGGGGATTCGAACCCCCGACCTTAGTGGCCGTGCAGCAGAAATTACTAATGGTGGAACAAACACTTGTATGTGCAAATTCACAAGCAGAGCTCCATATGCAAAATATTCACTGTGTATGCTACACTCATTCATGTAAACAAAGAGATATGTAAATTATAGCCGAAAAAGGTTTGAACCAAGATAGTATATCTTTATTCTCCCACCACCCAGCTCAAGCTGTTAGAAAAAGTAAATAGAAAAAAAATGTAGTAAACATACATTAGTTTTTTAAATTTTTGAAAATATTATTTTTAAATTGTTTTAGGGTGCAAAACTACTGAGGTCATAAGCGGCCAACATTAGTTTTGAAAATATCAACAGCCTTCAATATAGATAATGGCAATGTGAACCATGGATCCTAGAACACACAACTGGAGTCATGTGCAACCTTGAATAGTACTACTGCATTGAAGCTTATAAACACATGGCGATATCAAATGTTCAAATGTTTGTAAAGCTTATGGGACTCAACTACGGGGTCATCAGTCCCTATTGGCGATATCTATGGCCAGTGAAATACTAGTGTGAAGCTTCTGAAGGGTGTCAACACTTTTCATCATTTTGGAGAGCATTTCTTTTTTTATGGGGGGTGGCAAGCAGCCTGGCTGCTGCTCGTTCCCGCCAGTGGGAGCCCCTGGCGAGAGCGCCGCACCCGGGAGCCGGCCGTGCCGGATATGCAGTCTCGGGAGCGAGGCGACTCGGTACTCCCGACTGGCTTGTAGGACAGCCAACAGCAGTTCGCATGTGCACGGTCAACCCTCCTCACCACGCCGTAATTATTGCGCCTGTCCGGCACACGTCTTTATCAAGGCTGCCGGCCAGGCCGAGGCGGGAGAAAATCCATGTTCCGATTTTCAGGATGACAAAAATGTTGATGGTATATAAGGCCATCCCATATCCCTTTATCAACCAATTTTGGCCCACTTTAGGATACGATAGTAACACTAGAAGTCGGCCTTTGCGATCGTCTTTTGACATCTCGAAATTTAAATGAAAATAACGGCTTAACTATTCATCTGACACGAAAATTAAATAACCGAATTTGTAGAGGAGAAAATTCTCAACAACGTTGCTCTCTTATGTTTTTTTTTTTTCATATCTCGTAGCGTTTCAAAGATATTTGCAAAAATAACGGCGATTTTGGGATGTCTGTCCGTCTGTCTGTCTGTCCGTCCGTAAAGTGTTCCCTGTTTTTAAGACGAACCGTTCAACCGATCAGTAGCAAATTTTACAGACATGATTGTAGGCCGCCAGAGACCAGAACCTTCCTTTTTCAAATTTTTCGGACAAAAAATATGGTAGTAATAAAAAAAAGCCGTTTGTAATATAATTGTAATTGCAAACGAACCGTTCATCTGACACGAAAATTGAATAACCTAATTGGTAGAGGAGAAAATTCTCTACAACTTAGCTCCCTTATTATTTTTTCATATCTCGTATCGTTTGAGAGATATTTGCAAGAATAACGGAGTTTTGCCACCCTCCATTGAATTAACGAAAACCAGCCGTTCGCAGATGTCACGTGACATTCCTCGCTCAGAACTCTCTCCGATACGCCATCTTGTGTTGCGTATTTGATGATTTTCTTATTGTAACTTACACGTTGTCATTTCAAAGCAATGGCGCAGTGAAGAATTAACAAAAACGCATCGTTCTTCGTACGATAAATGATAATCTAGTGTCTACAAATACCATATTAGCATCAGTTAACAACGGCCATCAATAGTATGAGATTAAAAGACTCGTCTTTTCATTGATAGCCGTAGCGTAGTGGGCAAGAAGTTGAACTACGACGCCGTAGCGTAGTGGTCAAGGCGTTGAACAATGACGCTAAAGGCCGGTGGTTTGGAACCCGCTACTACCTAAATTTTATTTTCCTTAAAGGGTTTCACACACTCTTATTAATTAATTTTTTATTATTTTGATTATTATTTTTGTCCAAAATGTTTGCAAAAAACTACAAATCTAAAGTCAGTGCGATATTTTTTTCTTACAAGTTTTGCCTTATCTGTAAAAAAAGAAAATGTCTACTTTTCATTTCACGCGAGGTTTTAGTTTCGTAATGCTCCTCACTCGATTTTTAAGAAAGTATGCAGTTAAAATATCTCATTTTTGGTCTCATGATAGTATAACATCTTAGCTTTCGAATAAATCATTCACATTTTCATAATTCCTGACAGTAATTTTAAAACAACGCTATTTGTCAGGAACGTGCGCTTGAGTTATAAATCCTCTATTGAAACAGTTAAATAGTGGGCAGCTTACTGTTCTATGCATTTTAGACCATACATTACAGCGAGTGAAATGGAGCTAAAAGAACAGAAAAGTTTTTGAAATGGTAGTCGCGCTGGTATCTGCCTCCTATCACAAGTAATTGCGAGTTATCTGAGCGGCGTCATGCCGCGACCGCAAGGCTACGAACTCGACGAGTGTTGAGCGTAGCGTGAAGCACTGCAGCGCCGAAAATATTATTTGCTGGCCACGTATGTTGGTCTCTCGTGATGTGTTAATAATCCATAATCAGAAAATAACTATACACAAATTTTTCTTGGGTGGCGACTGATTACAATGGACAATGGTCTGCTATGGTTTTACGTAAGGTAATACATCACTTAATAAAAGGTATACAACTGGTTTTTTGTGCACATCGTACAATTGATGGAATACATATTTCGTGTTTCAAACTACAAGAGAAGAATAAATTAAATTAAACTGCGAATTTGCTGTTGATGGACTGAAATAAAATTTTCTGAAATTCTACTTAACGAGTTTCTAGTTGGAGATGACAAACGAAAGAAGCTCAAAAATATACTTCCATTTATTGATGAATCTAAACCTAAGATGACTATTACACTATTTAGCTTTCTTTTAATTTTCACTTTTTGTAGCTCTCGGAAAATGTTGTGCCACAAGGTGAAACAATCTGTATAGTGTCTCACAGAATTAATAGTAACAGAAGAAAAAACAAACGTATCTTCATAAGTATAATTAAAAAAAAAAATCCTACAGAGAAGCTTCTTTTGAAAGCAGGCTGGAGACATGTGATACTTGTGCTGCACAAGCAACAGCATATCCCAATCGGCTCATGCCGGCGCTGACTCGCGCTGGGAATACGTATCGCATGTTTACGTAAGAAAAGACTCTCCTAAATGTCAGTCTAAATTCATGGAATAGTCCATTATCACCTATGTGCATAAAATTCAACGAGTCACTACAGTGTGAGAACAATAGTAATGAAATAACAAAATCAGTGAACTGTTAGCTGGCTCTAAGTAGACGGCAATTGATCTTCTGCTGACCGTAGGTGTGTGGTGTCGCACAAATCTGAAGTGCGCGCCACGTACTTTCGCCGCGCGCCCCCAAGCATGCACGGCACGGCGTTCTTACGACGTCAGCCACGAGCGCCCTCTGCTGCTGCAACTCCGCTCGTGGCCACCACTGAACTGCATCGCTCACTTGGGATTAGGACAGGCACCGATTAGGACTCTCATTAGTAGTCAGGCCTCTACCTAGTTAACCTATGTCTCAGCAGTACACTTAGTTGGCAGTCATGAACTTTGTAAAAGTTAAGTATAATATTTCTATGAAATATACAACTTGTTCTAATCTAGCTTAGTGTTTCTAGTTTCTGCTGTCCCACTGGCTGGTCACCTCAGACTATGTACCCGCACAAGCGTGCATCCTATTTCCCTGTGTCGGTCTCTCTCTACTCGGCCACTGACACCCAGGACAACCGGCGGAAACGAGACACAAAAGTGGCGACGAGGATGGGATACAAAAGTGGCGACCAGGATGGGATAGAAGAACCGTGGCAGCAGCCAGAAAGTAACAGTCGGAGCACACAGAAATTGCTCCCGCCCACCCACCTTATTATAAGATTTTTGGGGGAACAATCTGTTACGTGTATTGTGGATTTATTTGTTGCAGTGCATCCTCATTTACCTTGCATCTGTGTTTTGTTCTAATTTTCTTGTATGTGGGGTGCCTCATCTGTCAGCATGGCCACTACCCCGAACCCAAATGTAATGGAAATTATTCAGTTACAGATGGCGCAAATCATGCATCTACTCCAAGGGGTGTCCCAGTTGACGGCACAGGCAACTCAACAGCAGCCGTCACATCAGCCGCCCACACCTGCCGCCGCACCGCTCCCTACGTTTCGGCAGTACGACAAATGTGAGGAAGAATGGATCGATTACTGGGCGCAATTTCAAGAACTCATCGCGACTCAACAAATTACAGGTCAGACAGTAAAGCACCTTTTATTATCGGTTGTGGGCACCAAGACATTTGTGTTACTGCAGAAACTTTTCCCCCATGCGTCTCCTCGTTATGTAGACTTTGAACAAATAGTAGAGGCCCTGAATGCTCATTTCAGAAAAATGTTTGTAAGTCTTGCCCCCAGTGTGTATCTTGCCACAAACGTGTGCAATGCCCTAGACGCAACGCTATTTGTTATCAATTTGGCAAATCGGGACATGTACAGTCAGTGTGTATGCAGGATGTAAATTCAAAGAATGGTGCCATTAGGAATAGTGCTTCGCAGAGTGCGAGAACAATTCATTCTGTAAATGTCATACACGCTGTGGACTTGGAAAGTGCTTTTCCTGATTCTCAAATGCAAGAACGTTTTTCTGCACCTAAGGCAAAACAATGTAGTGAGCCACGTCACAAGCGCCGACGAGTGCGTAAAACTGTGCAATGGAAAAGGGTTCGGGACAAGCATAATGACTATGTACAGTGCAATCCTGTTGTGAACCTAGTGCCTTCTGCAACTTCTCATTGTAATAGTGCCCAGTACTGTGTAGCTAGTGACACTAGACTTGATGTAGATACTCAAAGTAATTTTAGTGCAGTAGCTGGTGCAGCCTAGCATACTTGCACGGAAGCCGATCCGGCGGTAGTGACATCTAGTGACAGTGATATTAATCTGCTGTGTGCCGATTCTGCGCCGCTTGCTTCACTACGTGGCCCGCGCATGCGTAAGCGCAGCAAACAAGCTGTATCAGACGTTGCCCACATTCGCGCACCTGTCGAGAGCCACAAGCAAAAACTTTTTGTGACTCTTTACATAGAAAATAAGACTTTGCAATTTCAGATCGACACTGGTTTCGCTGTCACATTAATGAATAGAGACACTTATGACCTTCTGGGTTCGCCAAAACTGTCACCGTCTCAACAAGTGCTAACAGCATATACAGGTCAAAACGTTCCCATGCTAGGAATGTGTAGCCTGCCCGCCTCTTTTCAAGGTGTTACCAAAACTTTGTCTTTTGTTGTTCTGCAGTCCAAATCTACACAGAACATTTTTGGACTAGATGCATTCGACTTGTTTGGCTTATTGATTCGAAGAGATGTGCTTCAAATTTCGTCAGTAGTACCTCAGAACAAAATCAATGCATTGTGTGAAAAATATAGTGACTTGTTTTCCCCGGAACTAGGTTGGGCAAAAGACTTTGTGGCGTATGTAACTTTAAAAGAATGTGCAGTGCCAAAATTTCGTAAAGCTAGACCAGTGCCTATCGCCCTTCGGGATAAAGATGCTGAAGAACGTAAACGTTGGCAGGATAGTGGGGTGATTTCTCCTGTTTCTGCGAGTCAGTGGGCCTCGCCTTTAGTAATTCTAACCAAGCCGACAGGAAAACTACGTCTCTGTGTAGACTTCAAATCAACAATGAACAGTCAAACAATTGTAGACACTTATCCCCTGCCTAGACCTGAGGAACTGATGGACAAATTAGGACAGTCTCGCTTCTTTTCTAAGATTGATTTAGCAGAGGCTTGCTTACAGATTCCGCTCGATGAAGAGTCAAAAAAGTTTTTCGTCATTAATACTCACATGGGCATTTTTCAATTTCAACGGCTACCCTTTGGCAGTTCTTCCACCCCCGCTATTTTTCAGCGCTTTTTGGAACAGCTGACAGTTTCTGTACCGTGCTGCTCGAACTATTTAGATGATATTGTGGTCTCAGGACCCACAGTTGAACATTTATCAAACCTGGTGTGCCGTTTCAAAGTGTTGACTGCAGCAGGTCTACGTTGCAATAAAGCAAAGTGTTCGTTTATCCAGACTGAAATAGAGTACCTAGGCTATGTGATTAATGCCCAAGGAATCCATCCATTAGTCACATCTTCGAGCAATCAAAGACTTGCCTCCTCCTAAGAATGTGCACGAATTGCAAGCAGTAATGGGAAAGCTTAACTATTATTTCAGGTTTATTCCCAATGCATCTCAGATTGCAGCTCCACTGCATCGCTTACGTAGGAAGAATGTTCCTTTCGTATGGTCTAAAGATTGCCAAGTTGCCTTTGACAAATTAAAGTCTGCACTACTCAGTGATGCATGTTTGATTCCCTTTGACCCACAGAAGACTGTAGTGCTAGCAGTGGATGCCTCGTCTTACGGTCTGGGCATAGTATTGTCACATCGTATTGGATCTCATGATCGTCCTATTGCCTTTGCGTCCAAGCTACTGACGCCAACACAACAGAATTTGTCAGATCGAAAAAGAGGCCTTAGCAATCATTTACGGCGTCACAAAGTTTCATCATTATCTCTATGGCAGAAAATTCTATTTGTTGACAGACCACAAGCCTCTAACGTTGTTGTTCTCACCCACAAAGCCAATTCCGCCACGAACGGCACAAAAGCTTCAGAGATGGTCCTTGATATTGCCTAATATAAGTATGAGATTTTGTACCGTCCTACCACTAAATATGCGAACACGGACACACTTTCCTGACTTCCGGTTGGCCAGGATGTGTTGTTTGATTCTTCAGAAATGGCATGTTATCAGATAGACTCCAGAGATGCTTCCGCTGTCGCAGACTTCCCTTTGAACTCTCGTCGGGTTGCACAGGAAACAGCTGCGGCTGCAGACCTAAGTGTAGTAGCACGTTTTATTCGCTCAGGGTGGCCTGCCAGAGCCAAAGACATTGAGCAGCCTCTGGTTCGACGTTACTTTGCACAACGTCATGCATTGTCTTTAAGTCAGGGTGTTCTGTTGTTACATACGGACAACGACCAAACAAGAGTGATTGTTCCTCGTTCCCTGCAACGTGAAGTCTTACGCCTCCTGCATCAAGGACATTGGGGTTAGAGCCGATCAAAACGGCCTCCACTCCCGCTCGGTTCCCGCAGCGCTGGCGCCTCGCTCTCGACGGCTGACGGCGGGTAAAGTGTTGGTAGAGGGGAGCGATGACGTCACACTAGCGAGAGCGAGACGTTTCGGGCAGGACGAGTCACGATACTCCCGGGTTCACATCGCGCCCGCCGGGACGAGCTGATCTTGGCTGAGCCGGCTCAGCCTAGTCGGCGCACGCCGCCGGCTGCGTGTTCACACTGTACACCGGACGTACCCGAGACAATAAAGGGGGAAAATACACTTTTTCGATTTTCACGTTGTAAAAAATGTTGATGATATACACGATCACGCTACATCGTTTTATGAAATTAGTTTTTCCTTACTAGCTTTGCCTTGCCTGTGAAAAAATAAAAAGGCTAATTTTCATTCCGCACGAGTTTTTAGTTCCGTAATGCTCCTCAATCGATTTTGATGAAAGTATGCGTTTAAAAAATCTGATTTTTGAACACATTATAGTAAAACCTCTTAGCTTTCGTATAAGACATTCACCTTTCGTAATTCCTAACAGTCGTTTTCAAATGACGCTTTTTCTCAAGTATATGCACTTGATTTACGAATCGTGTATTGAAAAAGTTGGATAGCGGGCAGGTTACTGTTCTATGATTTTTAGACCATATATCACAGTGAGTGAAATGGAGCTAAAAGAACAAAAAAGTTTCTGAAATGGTAATCACACTGATATCTACCTCCTTTCACAAGTAATTGCAAGTTATCTGAGCGCCCTCGTGCCGCGATCACAAGTCTACGAACTCAGCCTGTGTTGAGCGTAGCGTGAAGCACTGCAGTGCCCAAAAATCTGAATTGCTGGCTACGTTTGTCGGGCCCTCGTGATGTGTTAAAGATCCACAATCAGAGAACAGTAATTAACTAATTTCTCTTGGGTGGCAACCGATTACAATGGACAACTATCTGCTACGGTTTTACAGCAGATCATACTTGACTTTGAGAGGCATACATCTGGTTTTTTCCGCATAATACAATTCATGCAATTTATATTTCGTGTTTGCAACTAGAAGAGAAGAACAAAGTAATGTAAACTGCGACTTTGCTCTTAAGGGTCTGAAATAAAATTTTCTGACATTACAGTTAACGGCTTTCTAGTTGCAGATGAACGAGAATGTCAAAAGATATTTATATTTATTGATGCATCTACTCCCAAGCCACAATATATATCTTTTCGCTTTTGTAGCTTTCGGAAAATGTGTTCCCACAGGATGAAAATAATTTTATGCATTGTATTCGACATAAATGCGGTACTTTCACGTCTGAGATGAAAGTAAGAATGAACTGAGTTGCTTTTAGTAACCTGTCTGAGATGAACAACTTTTCTATGAACATTGTGCTGTATCATTTGAAGACAATTTTCTTTGTCTGCAAGATCGTACTTTCGAATTTTCAGCATACGCTGGTTTACTTTAGCCTCAGACACTGCAGGACAGGTCAGTAAAGGATGAGAAGCGTCTTTCATTTTTTTCTAATAATTTTTTTTTCCGAGGGAAGGGGAGAGCTTGTCCCCAGCTATAAGGAATCCCAACCCACTGTCAGCAGAAGATAGATTGCTGGCCACTTCAAGAATCCAGCTAACAGTTCATTGATTTTATTATATTATATATTAAAAGAATCTACGAAAACTAAAGTCAGTCGGACAGACTAAACTACCCAGCTGATTTCCTTCATTTTTGTGCTAAACTAAAGGTATTCATTCACTTTTTCTACGCTCAAACGGGATTTCCTTCTGTATATTTCTTATGGGGATGTCCTGGCTGTAAACTAAAGTCATTCGGTCAGGCCGTTCTATCCGACCCATTTCCTTTATTTTCGCTTTAAACGAAAGGTATTTATTCGCAGATTTGTCATCAAGTATCATAATTAACTTAAGTATCTCCTTCCTTTACTTTCATTCAAACGCGGGATCCTTCTGTCCTTGCATTGAATATTTTAATCGGTTTGTTTTATGATATCTTCGGTTCTAAATAAAGTACACAGTTCTCTTTGACCTAACAACACTCAACGGATCAAGATCTTTCATTTGTGCTTTTAATAGAGGCCGTCAAACATGACCTGGCTCCCGCTCGTTCCCGCCAACGAGAGCGGCTGGCGAGACCGCTGCACCCGGGAGCTGGCAGTGCCGATAACACAGTCTCGGGAGCGAGGCGACTCGGTACTCCCGACTGGCATGTAGGACAGCCGACAGCAGCGCGCATGCGCACCGTCAGCCGACCCCCCCTCCCCCCCTCTGCGCCGTAATTACCGTAATTATTGCGCCCGTCCGGCACACGTCTACATTTTATAAGGCTGCGATCACAGTGCTGGCCAGGCCGAGCTGGAAGGAAGGGGAAAAATACAAGCAAACTAGGTATCAATTTTCAACATAACCAAAGTTCAAATATTTGCAAAGCCTTGCGACCCAGTTGTAGTAGTCATCAGTCACTAAAAAATGTTGACGGTATATAAGACCATTCCACAATGTTTTATCAATCAAGTTTTTTCTTACAAGCTTTGCCTTGTCGGTAAAAAAAAACACACATTCATAATTGATAACAGACGTTATCAAATGACGCTATTTGCCAATGCGTGCACTTGATTTACAAATCGTGTATTGAAAAAGTTCGATAGCGAGCAGCTTAGTGTTCTATGCATTTTAGACCATACCTTACAGCGAGTGAAATGGAGCTAAAAGAACAGAGAAGTTTTTGAAATGGTATTTGCACTGATATCTGCCTCCTTTCACAAGTAATTACGAGTTATCTGAGCGGCGTCGTACCGCGACTACAAGTCTACGAACTCGGCGTGTGTTGAGCGTAGCGTGAAGCACTGCAGCGCCGAAAATATTATTTGCTGGCCACGTATGTTGGTCTCTCGTGATGTGTTAATAATTCATAACGAGAAAATAACTATATTCAATTTTTCATGGGTGGCGACCGATTACAATGGACAATGATCTGCTATGGTTTTACGTAAGGTAATACTTCACTTAATGAAAGACGCGGTGGAGTAGCCGAGTGGTCTAAAGCGTCTCGCTTCGGAGCGCGCGGTTGCTCGCCGTGGAGGTTCGAGTCCTCCCTGGGGCATGGGTGTGTGTGTTGTCCTTAGGTTAGTTTACCTAGGTTTAAGTAGTTTGTAAGCTACGGACTGATGAACACGCAGTTTGGTCTGATAGATTTGCAAACATTTGAACATTTTGAGCTTAATGAAAGGTATATTTCTAGTTTCTTGTGGACATCATAAAACTTATGGAATACATATTTCGTGTCTCGAACTACAAGAGAAGAATAAATTAATGTAAAATACGAATTTGCTGTTGATGGATTGAAATAAAATTTTCTGAAATTCTACTTAATGATTCTGTAGTTGGAGATGGCAAACGGAAGAAGCCCAAAAATATACTTACATTTATTGATGCATCTACACCTAAGTTGACTATTACACTATTTATCCTTCTTTTAATTTTCACTTTTGTAGCTCTCGGAAAATGTGCCACAAGGTGAAACAATTTATATACAGTGTCACATATAAAAGCGCTATCCCTCACGCCCGAGACTAAAGTAGAAATGAACTAAGTAAAAAGGAATTGAGAACAGTAAAATTAAAGACATTTAGTTACGTCCTTATAAGGAAGGGGTACTGCAACTTATGACCATGGGGGTACGCGAGGTGTACCGGTTTTATGTGGGGCACGATGTACTACATTTCAATTAATTTCCACTTTCAAAGAATTCTACACGGTTCTCAGAATTTTTATGTATTTTGTTAGGAAGCTGTCTGATGGAAACTGCTTTTCTATTAACACTGAATCACCTGATGAATAGTTTCTTTGTCTCCATGGTACTTTCATTGCGATTTTTCTACTTTAAATGAAAGAAAAATGCGCAGATTTAGTTAAGCCTCAGACACTGCAGATCAGTAAAGGATGAGAAGCAGCTGTCATTTTGTTTCATATTGTGATTTGTTTTTTCCTTCTTGGTGGGCGTGTGGCCAGCAATAAGGGATCGTCACCCACCGTCAGTGGAAGATTGAAGGAAACACAGGGGTTACCAGTAATTGTCCATTGCCATCTGCTTCAAGCCACCCAACTGTTAATTGATTTTGTTATTTTATTACTATTGTTTGCACACTGTACTGACTCATAGAATTATAAGCATATTAGAAATATGTGCTATGGACTCATCCCATTAATATCGACTAATATTTAGGAGACTTTTTCGTTTTGTGAACAACTAAGCATTTCCTAAATTTTTTATTCATATTGAAGAATTCCACTGCAACGAACCACAGACAATGCCGAGGTGGGGTGGCTTGCGTGCCTCAACTATACAGATAGCCGTACCGTAGGTGAAATCACAGCGGAGGGGTATCTGTGGAGAGGCCAGACAAACGTGTGGTTCCTGAAGAGGGGCCACAGCCTTTTCAGTAGTTACAGGGGCAACAGTCTGGATGATTGACTGAGCTGGCCTTGTAACATCAGCTAATGTGGCTTTGCCACACAGTTACTCCGAACGGCTGAAACCAAGGGGAAACTACAGCCGTTATTCCTCCCGAGGACATGCAGCTCTACTGTATGAACATATGATGATGGCATCCTCTCGGGTAAAATATTCCGGAGGTAAAATAGTCCCCCATTCGGATCTCCGGGCGGGGACTACTCAGGAGGATGTGATCATCAGGAAAGACAATACTGGCATTCTACGGGTCGGAGGGTGGAATGTTAGAGCCCTTAATCGAGTAGGAAAATTAGAAAATTTAAAAAAGGAAATGGATAGGTTGAAGTTAGGTATAGTGGGGATTAGTGAAGTTCGGTGGCAGGATGAACAGGATTTCTGGTCAGGTGAGTACAGGATTATAAATACAAAATTAATTGGGGTATCACAGGAGTAGGATTGATAATGAATAAGAAAATAGGAATGCGGGTAAACTACTATAAGCAGCACAGTGATCGCATTATTATTGTCAAGATAGATACGAAGCTAACACCGACAACAGTAGTACAGGTTTATATGCCAACTAGCTCTGCCGATGATGAGGAGATCAAAGAAATATATGAGGAGCTAAAGGAAATTATTCAGACAGTTAAGAGAGAGGAAAACTTAATTTTGATGGGAGACTGGAATTCGGTAGTAGGACAAGGAAGGGAAGGGAAGATAGTAGGTGAATATGGTCTGG
Source organism: Locusta migratoria (assembly GCA_026315105.1). Lineage (NCBI taxonomy): Eukaryota > Metazoa > Arthropoda > Insecta > Orthoptera > Acrididae > Locusta > Locusta migratoria. The sequence goes on along the minus strand of CM048755.1, from coordinate 447,001,580 downwards.
GCAAAAGGAATGAAAGAGGAAGCCGCCTGGTAGAATTTTGCACAGAACATAATTTAGTTATAACAAACACCTGTTTCAAGAATCACAACAGAAGGTTGTTTACGTGAAAGAGACTAGGAGACACCGGGAGATACCAGATAGATTTTATAATGGTAAGACATAGATTTCGGAACCAGGTATTACAGTGTAAGACATACCCAGGGGCAGATATAGACTCTGACCATAACTTGTTGGTTATGAACTGCAGGCTGAAACTGAAGAAACTACAAAAAGGTAGGAAAATAAGGAGATGGGACCTGGATAAATTGAAGGAACCTGGGGTTCTTAAGAATTTCAGAGGGAGCTTTAGGCAACAATTGACAGAAACAGGGGAAAATAAAACAGTAGAGGAGGAATGGGTAAAATTGAGAGATGAAATAGTTAGGGTAGCAGAGGACAAAATAGGTAGGAAGGCAAGACCTACAAAAAATCCTTGGATATCACAGGAGATACTAAATTTAATCGATGAAAGGAGAAAATATAAAAATGCAGTAAATGAAACAGGCTAAATGGAGTACAGACGACTAAGAAATGAGATTGACAGGAAGTGCAAAATGGCTAAGCAGGAGTGGCTAGAAGCCAAATGCAAATCTATAGCAGAATGTATAAATAGGGGAAAAATAGATACAGCCTTCAGGAAAATAAAAGAAACATTTGGAGATAAGAAAAACAGCTCTATGAATATCAAGGACACTGGTGGAAAACCAGTTCTCAGCAAAGAAGGGAAAGCTGAAAGGTGGAAAGAGTATATACAGGGGCTCTACAAAGGAAATGAACTTCGAGACAATATTGTAGGAAGGGAAGAGGCTGTAGATGAAGGTGAAATAGGAGATACTGTACTGAGAGAAGAATTTGACAGAGCCCTGAAAGACCTAAGTTGAAACAAGGCCGGCCGCGGTGGCCGAGGTGACTGAGGCGCTCCAGTCACGGTCAGCACGGCCACTACGGTCGGGGGTTCGAATCCCCCCTCGGGCATGGATATTTGTGCCGTCCTAGTTCATAAGTAGTTTGTAAGTTTAGGGACTGATGACCCCGTAGTTAAGTCCCATAAGCTTTACAAACATTTGAACATTTTTGAAACAAGGCCCCTGGAGTAGATGATATTCCCTCAGAGCTACTGAAGTCTCTGGGAGAACCAGCCACGACAAAACTGTTTCACCTGGTGTGTAAGATGTATGAGACAGGCGAAGTACCCTCAGACTTTAAGGAAAATGTTATAATCCCCATTCCAAAGAAAGCAGGTGCAGACAGGTGTCAAAACTACAGAACCATCAGTTTAATAAGTCATGGTTGCAAAATATTAACACGAATTATATAGAGAAGGATGGAAAAGCTGGTAGAAGCCGACTTCGGGGAAGATCAGTTTGGGTTCAGGAGAAATGTAGGAACACGGGAGGCAATACTCACTTTACGACTTATCGTAGAATATAGATTAAGAAAAGGCAAACGTACATTTTTAGCTTTTGTAGATTTGGAGAAGGCTTTTGACAATGTTGATTGGAATAAACCATTTCAAGTTCTGAAGCAAGCAGGAGTAAAATATAGGGGGCGTAAGGTTATTTACAATTTGTACAAAAACCAGGCAGCGGTTGTCAGAGTTGAAGGGCATGAAAGGGATGCAGTGGTTGGAAAGGGAGTAAGACAGGGTTGTAGTCTTTCTCCATTGTTATTCAATTTGTACATTGAGCAAGCTATAAAGGAAAGCAAGGAAAAATTTGGAGAAGGAATTAAAGTTCAGGGTGAAGAATTAAGAACATTGCGTTTTGCTGATGACATAGTAATTCTGTCAGATACGGCAAAGGACCTGGAAGAGCAATTGAACGGAATGGACAGTGTGCTGAAAGGTGCATATAAGATGAACATTAACAAGAGCAAAACTAGGGTAATGGAGTGCAGTGTAAGAAAATCAGGTGATGCTGAAGGAATTAGATTGGGAAACAAAGCAATAAAGGATGTAGATGAGTTTTGTTACTTGGGCAGTAAAATAACAAATGATGGTCGCAGTACAGAGGATATAAAATGCAAAATGGCAATGGGTAGAAAAGCGTTCTTGAAAAAGAGAAATTTGTTAACATCGAATATTGATTTAAGCCTAAGGAAGTCCTTTCTGAAGGCATTTGTATAGCGTGTTGCCTTGTATGGGAGTGAGACATGGACGATAAACAGTGCGGACAGGAAGAGGATAGAGGCTTTTGAAATATGGTGCTACAGAAGAATGCTGAGGATTAGGTGGGTGGATCGCGTAACTAATGAGGAGGTACTGAACAGAATTGGGGAAAAAAGAAATTTCTGGCATACCTTGACTAAAAGAAGGGATAGATTGGTAGGATACATACTTAGACATTAAGGAATTGTGATTTTAGCGTTGGAGGGAAGTGTGTGGGGTAAAAATCGCAGAGGAAGACCAAGAGATGGATACAGTAAGCAGATTCAGACAGATGTAGGTTGCCGTTCTTATGTGGAGATGAAGTGGCTTGCTCAGGATATGGTATTGTGGAGAGCTGCATCAAACCAGTCTCCGGACTGAAGACCACAACAACATTAAAGAATTAATAGTAATAGAAGAAAAATAAACATATTTTCATATGTGTAATTGAAAAAATATCTTTCGAGAAGCTTCTGATGAAAGCAGACTGGAGACGTGTAATACTTTTTCTGCACAAGCAACGCTGTAGCCCAATCGGTTCGTGCCTGTGCCGACTCGCGCCGGGAATATTAAACATATCGAATTTTCACGTAAGGAAAGACTCGCCTAAATGTTAGTCTAAATTCATGAGAAGAGTCCATTACCAACTATTTCTCATGCGCATAACATTCGATGAGTCACTACAGTGGGAGGACAATAGTAATAAAATAACAAAATCAATGAACTGTTAGCTGGCTTGTTGAAGTAGATGGCAATCGATCTTATGCTGACAGCGGGTGGGGATTCCTTATTGCTGGGGACAAGCCCCCCCCCCCCCTTCTCCAGAAAAAAAGGTGACACTCTTCTGATCCTTTACTGACCTGTCATACAGTGTCTGAGACTAAATTAAATTAGCGTATGTAGAAATTTCAAAAGTACTATCCTGCAGACAAAGAAAATTGTCTTCAAACGATTCAGCAAAATGTTCGTAGAAACGTTGTTCCTCTCAGACAGGTTCCTAAAAGCAACTTAGTTCATCCTTACTTTAATCTCAGACGTGAAGGTACCGCATTTATGTAGGACACGTGATGTACAACTTGTAGACATTTTCAGCAATCAGTCGTAAAAATATTGATTTATTGGCAGAGCAAGACTTCGACCACTGTGTGGTCATTATCAATGCTTAAAAATCGATTAAAATACTTAAAACATCTCGACCTCCATGTTGGAGGTTGCGTTCGTAATTATCTACCAATAAATAAATAGTTTTGCGACTGATTGCTGAAAATTTCTACAAGTCAAATACAATCATTGAGCACAAGTTCCACCATGGAATCAAGCCCGATATACAACTATTTTCACTTTGTGGTACCACATTTTCTGAAAGGAACAAAAGAATTTTTTTAAAAAAGGTATATATTGTGAATTAGGTGTAGATGGAACTATAAATATAAGTGTTTTGGGCTCTTTCATCTTCAACTAAAAAGCCGTAAACTGTAACGCCAAAAAAATTTATTTCAGTCAATCAACAGCAGAGTCGCAGTTTACTTATTTTCTAGTTCCAAACACGAGATATTCCAGGTGATCAAAAAAACAGATGTATGTCACTCATAGAGTCGATCGTTGTCCATAGGAATCGGTCGCCACCCAAGAAAATAGGTTCATAATTGTTTTCTGGTTACGGATCATTAACACATCACGAGGGATCGTCAAACGTAGCCAGCAATTCAAATTTTTCGGCAGTGCAGTGCTTCACGCTCCGCTCAACAGCTGCCAAGTTCGCAGGCTTGCGATCGCGGCATGACGCCGCTCACATAACTCGCAATTATTTGTGAAAGGAGGTAGATGTCAGTGCGAATACCATTTCAAAAACATTTTTGTTCTTTTAGCACCATTTCACTCGCTTTAATATATGGTCTAAAATATTTGTAAATCAAGTGCACGTACTTGACAAATAGCGTTATTTGAAAACGATTGTTACGAATTACGAATAGGTGAATGTTTCGTTCGAAACGTAAGATGTTTCACTACAATGTGTCAAAAAATCAGATTTTTTAACCGCATACTTTCATAAAAAACGAGTAAGGAGCGTTACGGAACTAAAAAAACTCGGGCGGAATGAAAAGTAGACGTCTTATTTTTTCACAGACAAGGCAAAGCTTCCAAGGAAAAAATAATTTCATAAAATGATGTAGCGTGGTCTTGTATACCGTGAACAATTTTTACAACGTGAAAATCGAAAAATTGTATTTCCCCCCTTTTTTTTGCCTCTGCCATGCCCGGCGCGCTGTGTGAACACGCAGCCGGCGGCGTGCGCCGACTAGGCTGAGGCGGCTCAGCTCAGCCCGGCGGGCGCGGGACTCGGGAGCACCGGGACCCGCCCCGTCCCGAAGCGTCTCTCTCTCGACAGTGTGACGTCATCGCTGCCCCTCTGCCGTCGAGAGCGAGCCGCGAGCGCGGCGGGAAGCGAGCTGGAGTGGCGGACGTTTTGACCGGCTCTAGCTTTTAAACACTTGCACGGATTGATTCTGAAGAAAGCTATGCGTGAACATTCAACTTTACGTCCATGTCTTCCCAACGTTTTAGACATTCCACTAACGGTGCGAAGTATTCGCACGGGTCTTATTTGCACGAGTCCTCCATCTTTCTTGTATATTAAAATGATCTAAAAAGATATTAAAAGAATCTAATTGATTTTAAATAAGTGTTTTGATATGAATTTAAGAAAACACAAGCTTATATTATATTCTGTATACTGTTACTATATATATTAAATATTTTTAAATGATAACTATTTAATTTTACTTATTTCCATTTCACATGACTGGCCACTAATGCTGCAAAGTAATTACACAGGTCGCCTAGTTTTATTACTATTGTTCTCACACTGTAGTGAACCGTCGAGTTTTATGAACATAAGAAATAGGTGGTAATGCACTCGTTCCATCCATATAGACTAACATTTAGGAGAGTATTTCCTTCCTTTAACATTCGATATCTTTAATGTTCCCGGCGCGAATCGGCGCCAGCACGAACCGATTGGGGTTTGGTGTTGCTTCTGCAGCACAAGTATCACAAGTCGCCAGCCTGCTTTCAGCAGAAGCTCCTCTGCATGATTTTTTAAAATTATACTTATGATAATGTTTTTATTTTTCTTCTGTTACTATTCAAATGTTCAAATGTTTGTTAAGCTTATAGCACTTAACTACGGGGTCATCAGTCCCTAAACTTACAAACCACTTATCAACTATCTTATACTAAGGACGGCACAAATATCCATGCCCGAGGGGGGACAGCGTCTCGATCCCAGCCTCAGCTACGACGCCCGTCCCACCAGTAACGCCCCCGCCCAGGCCCTCCTCCCAGTGCCGTCGCTGTGGCCCTCAGCCCTACTCCACGATGGCACGGCGATTGGGGGGGGGGGGAGGGGTGTGGTGTCGCACAAGTCTGAAGTCCATACCACGTACTTTCGCCGCGCACTGCCAAACACGCACGGCGCGACGTTCTTACAAAGTCAGCCACGAGCGCCCTCTGCTGCTGCAACTCCGCTGGTGGCCACCACTGAACTGCATCGTTCACTTGGGATTAGGACAGGCACCGATTAGGACTCTCATCAGTAGGCAGGCCTCTACCTAGTTAACCTATTTCTCAGCAGTTTCAAAGAACTCTATGCGGTTCTCAGAATATTTATTTATTTTGTTAGGAAGCTGATTTGATGGGAACTGCTTCTCTATGAACATTTCCTGAATCATCTGATGACAATTTTTTTGTCTCCACGGCACTTTAATTTTGATTTTTCTACTTTAAATAAATAAAAAATGCGCAGATTTAGTTTAGCCTCAGACACTGCAGATCAGTAATGGATGAGAAGCATATGTCAATTTGTTTTTTGTTGTGATTTGTTTTTTCCTTCTTGGTGAGCTCGTGCCCAGCAACAAGGGATCGTCACCCACTATCAGCGGACGACTGAAGGAACCACAGGGGTGACCAATACTTGTTCACTGCCATCTACTTCGAGCCAGCTAAAAGTTAATTGATTTTGTTATTTATTACTATTATTTTTACATTGTAGTGACTCGCAGAATTATAAGCACATTACAAATATGTGGCATGGACTCATCCCATTAATTTTGACTAACATTTAGGAGAGTTTTTCCTTATGTGAAAAACTAAAAAAATTCAGAAATTTTTTACTTATATCACAGAATTAATAGTAACAGAAGAAAAAACAAACATATCTTCATAAGTATAATTTTAAAAAAATCCTGCAGAGAAGCTTCTTCTGAAAGCAGGCTGGAGACATGTGATACTTGTGCTGCACAAGCAACAGCGTATCCCAATCGGCTCATGCCGGCGCTGACTCGCACTGGGAATACGTATCGCATGTTTATGTAAGAAAAGACTCTCCTAAATGTCAGTCTAAATTCATGGGATGAGTCCATTATTGCCTATGTGCATAAAATTCAACGAGTCACTACAGTGTGAGAACAATAGTAATGAAATAACAAAATCAGTGAACTGTTAGCTGGCTCTAAGTAGACGGCAATTGATCTTCTGCTGACCGTAGGTGTGTGGTGTCGCACAAATCTGAAGTGCGCGCCACGTACTTTCGCCGCGCGCCCCCAAGCACGCACGGCACGGCGTTCTTACGACGTCAGCCACGAGCGCCCTCTGCTGCTGCAACTCCACTGGTGGCCACCACTGAACTGCATCGTTCACTTGGGATTAGGACAGGCACCAATTAGGACTCTCATCAGTAGTCAAGCCTCTACCTAGTTAACCTATGTCTCAGCAGTACACTTAGTTGGCAGTCATGAACTTTGTAAAAGTTAAGTATCATATTTCTACGAAATATACAACTTGTTCCAATCTAGCTTAGTGTTTCTAGTTTCTGCTGTCCCACTGTGTCCCACTGGCTGGTCACCTCAGACTCTGTACTTACGTGCCAATGATGATGAGATGATGATGATTAGGACAACACACAACACCCATTCTCCTGCCGGGAATCGAACCCGGGCCTCCTGCGTGGTACCTAAAGAAGGTTACAACCTATGTAGCCAAAATATTCTGCAAGATTCGACACTGTTATCTAGCAGAACACCACAAGATGTCATTAGATGTCAGGGAAAGCTTGATGATTTACTGTTCAACTTTACTTAATAACAAATAACATCTCAGTAAAACAGATATTAAAATGTTTTTTTCTATTCTGTTTTTGGAAAACATATCGTACAGATTAAAACGTGTATTGGCAAGAAAATATGACTGCAGAGTAGCTATATAGATGAAACAGCTAGGGTAATTAAAGTAAGGTATGAAGAACACCTGTTATGAAAGATGCCCATGTACATAACTCGACCTTTGCTGAGTACTCTCATACTCCAAGGCCCTCAGAAGACACTATAATATTATACAAGGAGGTTACAAGGAGGAAATTAGAATTGTCGGAAGAGCTTCAAATTTTTAAACATCTTACTCTTAATAGTGACAATATGACAAACTCCAGCTCACAAGTAGGCATTACCTAGAATGCTTCAAGCCTGTATTATTTGTGTGACTTTTTGCAAGTCAACATTGGTTCCTGCATGATGTCTGTCATCCTCAGAATTATAACTGCACATTTTTGTAGTAATCTTTTGTGGTCCAGGATGAGTGATGTTCCACCTTGCCCCCTCCCCATTTTGTGTGATGTGTGCTTTTGTCAATGACGCTTTGTACCATGAGATACTCAACCGAGTCCGGAGGAAAATCGGTGCACTGGCGTTGACGGGGTGGAGGCGCACTGACAACGATATTGTCGAGGTGGTGGGGCCAATGGGTGGTGTGAGTCGGACATCCCCACAGGCAGGCAGATCCCACTGGCACAATGATGAGGACCACTGATGATGGTAGGAGGAAGGTTCATACACCGTGGGAAAGGGCGGTGGAAGGAAGAGGAAAATGTTTGAGTAGCTGTACATCATTAGAGGAAGGGGACAAGGAGTCAGAGGATGACGGACATAGGATGAAGATAGTACTGTTGTGGAAGATAATGGAGTGCTTAGAGAAGTGAAGATAGATCCAATCGACAAAGGAAAGGAGGACCGAGGATGGAGCGGGAGGAGGAGGATGTACGAGCTCTTCCGGTAGTGACAGAGTTTGCCCAAAGTGAGAGATCCATGTGGTTACGAAGGCCCGTGCTACTGTCTCTGCACCTATGTTCGGAATACGGATTGCCTCCACCCAGCGAGTGGTTCGGTCGATGGAGGTGAGCAGGTACCGGAAACCCTCTCCTGGGGGAAGGGGGCCAACAAGGTCACTGTGTACATGTTGAATGCAGCCAGACAGAATGGACAAGGAGCTGAGGGGGGGGGGGGAGAGATGTGTGTGTGTGTATCTTGGCTTTCTGGCAGGGGACACAGGCACGAGCCCAAGACTGGCAGTCGCACCTGACATCTTAGTAGCTTTGACCCTAGTCAGACAGTGTAATTTGTCAAAGATCTGCATGAACCCTGGAAAGTTGGTGGAGATGGGATGTAAAGAAGAAGATGGGTCTTGAATAAGCTACATTGTGTCATCATTAGCTGCCTGTAAAGTGGCAAGCTGGGAAAGTGGCAAGCTCTCCCACATCAATGCGGGAGAGGAAATCGGCTATGATGTTCTCCATGCCTTTGATGTAGCAGACATCAGTGGTGGAGGGTGTGGTGGAGGGTCTGCTGGAGGGTTTGAAATGGCAGCTATGAGAGGTTTACGATCTGTGAGGACGTAGAAGGAGTAGTCATCTATGGAAGAACAAAAATGTTTTATGGCCTCATAGTCGGCAGTTCCCAATCAAAAGTTGAGTACTACCTTTGAGCGTTGTTCAGTTTTTTGGAGAATAATTGTAAAGGAGAAGTGACACCGTTGAGAGATTGACTAAGGACTGCACCAATGGCAGTGTCACTTTGGTCAGTTGTGATGAATAGTTTGGTATCACGATGAGGGTGAGTGATGGTTACAGATTTAGCAAGCAAATCTTTCAGGGCCGTGAATACTGAAGACATGGAATCCATCCAAGGAACAGGCTGATTACCAGAGATGTGTTTACCAGTGAGTGTGTCTGTGAGCGGGGCCTGAAGCTCAGCAGTACTTGGCAAATGTCATCAGTAGTAATTGCTTGTGCCAAGAAAATGATGTAATTCTCCAAATGTGTTAAGGGTAGGTAAGTTTCTGATATGATCAATCTTATCAGGGGGATGACAGATTCCCTTGACCAATAAAAACTAAAGCCTAAGAAAAGCAGAGACTCCTGGTGAAGTTGGCATTTGTTGTCATTCAGCTCAAGGCCAACCGTGATAAGAGTGTCAAGGAGGATCTGTAACTGTTTCTTGTTTTCCTTGAAAGAGTTGCTGAAGATTAAAATGTGGACTAGGTAAGCAAAACAAAACTTTAAGGAAAATAAAATCTCATTGATAAATCTTTGCCATGTCTGAGTGGTGTTCTTGAGGCCAAAGGGGATGAACTGGTAGTGAAATAAACCTATGGGAGTAGTGATAGCAGTCTTCTCTATGTCTTCCGAGGTCATAGGGATTTGGTGGTAAGGACACTTTCAATCCACTACTAAAAAAACTTTCACACTTGCTAATTTTGTTTAAAGTCAGCAATGTTCAGGATCGGGTAGTTATCTATTAAGGTGTGAGCATTGAGGAGGCGGTAGTCTCCAGAAATACGCCAAGAACCATCCTGCTTGGGTACTAAATGAATGGGAGAGGACCAGCCGTTAGATGAGGGCTCAATGACACCTGACTGTAAAAGTTCGGAAATTTGTTCTTTAACGGCCGCCAGTTTTCTGGACAGAGGCAGCGTGGCTTGCTAGTGACGGGCGCACCATCTATAAGATGCAGCTTGTGCACTCTACCATTCATGACCACTGATACATCATTAGCAGTGGTAGGAGAGCTTTGTTTACATTCACAACTAATATTTGTTGTGATGGGCCTGGCAGGGGAGGGGCTGTGGCCAGGTGCGAGTCACACAGCGTGCACGAGGAGGGAGGTGGCTTGGCTAAGCTTTTGGCCGGGGGAGCGGGCTGAGGCTCTGGGAAAGTTCCAGTTCCAGTCATATGTTTACTTGGGCATGCCACCAGCGCACTGGGACAAGATGGCATTACATGATGACTGTTGCAGTCGTGCATAACTGAAAGAGGCATGTTCATTGCATTAGCAGATGGCTTGACTGGAGGAGGCACGAAGTGCGCGCAGAGAAGTTAGTGTTTGTAGCTGCCACCAGAGTGGGACACCACAAAGGGTGGAGGAACTCTCATACTAACCTTAAAGTGTGAGTCTTGTTGCCTTGATTGTAGAGATGACAGCTGATGTCAGGCAGACTCCAACTGAGACTCCGTAACAGCCAGGTTGTGAGCAATGTCCTCATTTTCGCAGTGCAGAGAGAGCACACAATCACGTTCACTCGAGCACTTAGGCATGAGTGACTCAGACTGTTTAACTGCGTTAAAACACCCGTGTACAACACTTTGTCTTTCATGGCACAGTCTAATAATTTGTTCATGTTTGTGATGCAACTTAGAAGGTCCTCGATCTTCCTAATAGTCTGTAAGCACTCGCGAGCAACAGGTGAGTTAACAGAACGAGAGTCAAGGCTCAACAGAGCACAGGAAAAATAGATATTTGTGGGGTGGTGAAAAACCACATGTTGCACAACATCTAGTGACAGTTTGTGATGCGTCAAGAAGTCCATGCCTAAGATGGCCTCCAGCACCTCAGCAACCAAAAAATTCCAAGAAAGTTTGCACTGTGGTGTCAGGTGGACAGTAAAGTTTGTAGCAGCCACACACGGCAGCTGTTTGGCATTGACAGTGCAGAGTATGGCACCGTGAGGGTGTATCAGGCTTGTAACCATCGAAGGTGGTAATAAAGAAACATCTGCGCTAGTGTTAATAACAAAATGCATGTTAGAATCACTGTCATAAATGTACAGATGAGTGCTCAATGGAAAAAAATCACTGACAGTATGGAAGATATGTAGGCGCTCATGATTGTCCCAGCAGGAGGAGGCGCCTAAACCATCCTGCACTCTGCATTTGGATGGTGACATGGCAGGTGACACTTTCTTGCATCGCCACCGAAGCAGCTGTCGAAGAAGCAGTATGGATAGTGTGGCACCTGGTCCTATGGGAAGTGAATCAATGGCGGTGGACCATAGTAAGTGTCAGAGGTGCTGCTAGCCAGTAGTGCAGGAGGGCGTGGTGGAGATGGCGAAGCAGACATCCGGTCAGCATGATGGCGTGTGAATGCGCCCGGATCTTTCAGAGGCGAATGCTTGATGTGTGAACAGCTGCGCCCAGCTGTTGGCCAGACTGCATTCTTGATGAGGCCAGCCTCTTGTGGGTTTCCTGTTGGTAGGCACCGTACACATGGTCGGCAATACGTATCTGCTCACTTGGCGACTGCAGAAAGTTGTAGGTTAAAGCTGTCTGCACAGTAAGCGGTAGCATACTAGACCAGAGAGCCATGAGGGTGAAGTTTGGCATGTCGTGTTCATTAGCCAGGAAGATGACGCACAGAGCTGTGATGGTTTCTTGTCTCCCAAGTGTTCCTCATGGATTATGTGGTGAATGGTGTCTTTCAGTGTGCGAGTGAGTCTCTCCAGAATGGTTTGTTTGCTGAAGGCATACTGGTCTGAACCAGAAGGAGTATTGAGGTCACAAATGAGATCCATGTGCTTGTGGAGGTGTGTGATGAGTCACAGGTAGTGAGCTGCATCATCGAGCATGTGATGTTCGAAAATTTACTCGAGCAACACAAACTACTTTGAAGGCACCTCAAAGGAGAAAGGTGGGATCTTTGGCAGACAACCAGGGGGTGACAACAGGGTGCCTCTGGAAGATCAGCCACCTGGGAAGTGCCAATTTGTTGTGGTGTGGTGAGGGAGCTTGACGTTGTTGTTGAGTCTGGTGGGGCCTTGAGGACGGACGGACGAGTCGCAGCAGGTTAAGGCAAGATAGCTTGGGTGATCAATGCAGCAATGGCACCGGTGTGTGCCGTGAAGGCAGGCAAAATTTTGAACTTGTGCACCCGGGAATGTTCTAGTGTGTTGACAGTGTGCAGCTGCAGAAGCGATTGTTGTACACACAGCATGGCAGATGCATCACGTGATGTGCACACAAAGGACGCACTGGCATTCTGCAGTACACTATATTTCACATTAGCGCTGGTAGAATGGGCAGATCTGCTTAGTGAGTCACTTAAAACACTTGGATGTGTGGATTGCACATACCTGTGTATGCAGAAAAAGGTGCATCAGTAACACGGGAAAATGCCCATTGTTCATTGGGTTGTTGATGCAAGCACTATGATGAAAGCTATTATAAGCAAGTCTACTACCAGAAGTACTAATGAAGTTGTGCACTTTGTTGATGGAGCATGTAGTTGGCAGGAGGATACACACATGAGCTCAGTGGGGCAGTTGCTGGCCTAAAATTCAAATTTTGCCTACTCAAACTGTTCAAGTCTTGCATTATTTGTTAGTGCCGTCCACATGCAATGTGGTGTGGACTCTGATTTGGACTGTTCATTGACAAAACCGTGGAAAACATGAGAGGTGAGCCGAGACCTGAGTCTGTGAAATGTCTCGTGGCACTGGTAGAACCCAGTGTAATAAATAAGTCCTGAGAGAAAATGTTTTGTGAGCAAAGATTCGATGCACGCAAAGCAGGTACATACAGAATTCATTGCAACGATAGTGCTGCAGCTTGAAATCCAGGCGGTGGTGGAAGAGTCGAGTTCATTGTAGTCATTGCCGTCGTACATCCTTCCCCCCTTCTAAAAAATAGTAGTTACTATCAAGATAATTAAATGTGTGAAATAATTCAATAACCCCAGGGGCAGGCGTCACCCTCGTACACTTTTTAGACAAAGGGCACCAAATTTTATCCAGAAATAAACACACAAACATGAATCCCACATCTGTTCAGTGAAAAAATGGTGGGGTCACCAGTAAGCAATTAAATGGGGTTTGTGCCCCAATAACACACACATATACTTGAGGAAACAGTTTTATTACTTAACTCAGGGCCGCTCAAGATGCATGCACCGGCGAATCACACAGTGCAGAGTGCAGAAGACGGCTGCGCTGTGTTGACGACGGTGCAAACCCCCCACTCCTCGGCTTTGTGCTGCTTCTCTCTTTCCTTACGCCTGCGTCGCTCGCGCCGCCTGTCTCGACCTTTTCAAAACATTTACTCTGTTTTCTTCTTCATTGCCAAATACTTATGAACACTAGGCCGATAGCTTAGTTTGGTGGAACACGATTACCAGTATAAAAGAGATTTAAATAATAGTAATAATTGTAATGATAATTTTAAATTTGGTTTCAACACAAATTTATCTCTTCTATGTTCTCTTTTTTTATTTGCAATTGTGCTACTAAGATCTGGAACAAGAGATCGGCTGACACAACTCCGACAGCATTTTTTAAATTACTGTTAGAAATACTTGCAAGCAATCTAGTTTTTGTACAAGACAAAACAGAAAAAAAATCTTTCACATACACATGTGGAGCCAAACATAGAAATAATCTTCGCTGCTTCTCTGTGTAACTTGGGAAATTCTTCCTTCGACAAATTCTGGTAGAACTGGAGCAAACCTTTTGTGTTGTAAAACAAATCCTTTCGGTGAACATTGGTTTGCAAATCAATAAGTTCAAAATGTAAATCTGGAGGTGCACTTTCAATATCCATCAAAAAGGGTTTCACAAAAACATAGGGAAATGGCTGCAGGTTGGTTGTTATGGTCTTCAGTCTGGAGACTGATTTGATGCAGCTCTCCACCCTACTCTATCCTGAGCAAGCCTTTTCATCTCCTCATAAGAACGGCAACCCACATCCACTTGAACCTGCTTACTATACGCGTCTCTTCGTCTCCCTCTGTGATTTTTACCCCACACACTTCCCGCCAGTGCTAAATTTACGATTCCTCTATGTCTAAGAATGTGTCCTACCAAGCGAACCATTCTTTTGGTCAGGGTATGCCAAAAATTCCTTTTCTCACCAATTCTGTTCAGTATCTCTTCATTAGTTATGCGATCTACCCACCTAATCTTCAGCATTCTTCTGTAGCGCCACATTTCAAAAGCCTCTATTCTCTTCCTGTCCGCACTGCTTATCGTCCATGTTTCACTCCCGTACAAGGCAACACTCCACACAAATGCATTCAGAAAAGACTTCCTTACACTTAAATTAATATTCGATGTTAGCAAATTTCTCTTTCTCAAAAATGCGTTTCTTCCCATTGCCATTCTGCATTTTATATCCTCTGTACTGAGACCATCGCATGTTATTATACTACCCAAGTAACAAAACTCATCTACCACCTTCATTTTTTCGTTACCTAATCTAATTCTTTCAGCATCGCCTGATTTTCTGAGACCGCATTCCATTATTTTTGTTTTGCTCTTGTTAATGTTCATTTTATACGCTCTCTTCAACACACTGTCCATTCCATTCAACTGCTCTTCCAGGTCCTTTGCTGTCATCAGCAAAACACAATGTTTTTATTTCTTCCCCCTGAACTTAAATCCCTATTCCAAATTTTTCCTTGATTTCCTTCACCGCCTGCTCGATGTACAAATTGAATAACATCGGAGAAAGGCTACAACCCTGTCTTACTCCCTTCCCAACTGATGCTTCCCTTTCATGCCCTTCAAGTCTAATAACTGCGGTCTGGATTTCGTACAAGTTGTAAATAACTCTCCTTTCCCTGTATTTTACCCCTGCTGACTTCAGAATATGAAAGAGTGTATCCCAGTCAACATTGTCAAATGCTTTCTCCAAATCTACAAAAGCTAAAAATGTAGGTTTGCCTTTCCTTAATCTATGTTCTGAGATAAGACGTAAAGTGAGTATTGCCTCCCGGGTTTCTACGTTCCTCCTGAACCTAAACTGATCTTCTGGTCAGCTTCTACCAGCTTTTCCATTCTCCTGTAGATAATTCGTGTTAAATAACAAAACCAATATTAATAAATGAAAGTAAGTAGTTGTTTCGAAGTACTAAAGAGCGATAGGTTTTAATAAAGATGTACTACTTTTAATATAATTATACACTTGTATATGTAACTCAATCTTAGTTATTACCTGGAATCGGTCGTTAAAAGCATTTTCAAGGGATTGTAGCACCTCGACGTAGTTTTCAAAGCGCGCTCCTTCATGCACAGATGCTGTCAAACAAAAACATAGTACCATTTCGATTAGAGCGGTTATAAAAATCAGGCTTTCTTCTTAAAGGTACAATTTATATTTCGCTTACCTGGTTTAGGAAAGTGTTGAGTATTTTTCTCTGAGAGGTTGTTTTCGAGGAGCTTCAGTTTATATTGGAAAGCATTTATTTTGCTGATCATATCGTTGATGAGATTATTTACTTTTTGGAGTTTCAGACTTAAATCATTTAGGAGAGCCATGATGTCTTGCAAAAATCCCAAATCAGCCACCCATTCAGCGTCATGAAAAAGTGGCTCCGGACGTCCTTTGCTCTCCAAAAACTGAGCCACGGTGTGGCGTAGTTGAAAAATTCGAGAAATCACTTTTCCTTTGCTCAACCAGCGCACCTCAGCGTGGTAGGAAATATCTGGATACTCCTCTTCCAAGCAAATCAAAAATTATTTGAATTGATGATGAGTGAGTCCATGAGAACGAATGTAGTTCACGATATGCACCACTACATTCATCACTTCTTGAAGACCGATAACTTTTGTACAATGAGCCTCCTGGTGTGCAAAACAATGAACGGAAGGTAAATTCGGCATGTTAAGCTTTTTCTGCAGCAGGCCAATAAAACCGTTTGCTTTACCGCACATTTCTGGTGCCCCATCTGTGGTTACGGAAAACAGCTTTTCCCAAGGGAGTCCTATTCCTTCAGCTGCCATTTCAACAGCTGCTAAGAGATCCACCCCTGTAACAGTATCCTTCATAGAAATCATATCCAGGAGCTCTTCCGTTACATGTAGGCCGTCGTCTACACCACGCAAAAAAATTGCTAACTGAGCCGTGTCATTAATATCCGTGGACTCATCAACTGCGATGGAGTACGCAAGGAAGTTTTCAATTTTGGCTGCCAATTGTTTGTGCAAATTCTCAGCAATGTCGTTGATTCTCCAAGATAATGTCTTTCTGGAAAGTGGTATTCTGCTGTACGCGGGAGTTAATGTGGGATTCATTGTCTCTACTATGTCCAACATGATGCTTTTTTATTAATGGCCCATCCATAAATGGACTCCCAGCTCTTGCTAAACGTAGAGCAACTCTGTAACTAGCTCTGAGATTCCTTTCGCAGTACCCCTCATCTTCTTCACATTAATTAGAGAAAAAAAGATGTGTTAGAAATAATTTAAGCGAAAACGAAAACTAATACACATTTGAGAGGAATGTAGACAAATTTTATTTCGTTTCACATGACCTTTAACCAAAATATACATGCTAAAGTACTTGTACCAACCTCGTTTGTAGATACAGAATTCTCTTCTGCAAGAGTTTTCAACTTCCATAATTCTTCCTCTGTGGCATCCCCTGTGATATCACTATACTTTTCTGAATGCAATTTGCTGTATCGTATTTCAATAGACGATTTTCTGACACACGTGATTAGCGTACCGCAGATTAGACACTTGGCTTTATCGTCACAATGAACAAAAAAGTAAGAGAGTTCCCATTCCGGTTTAAATTGACTTTCGGAAATGTTTGCATTTATTTATTTATTTATTTATTTATTTTTTTTGGAGCAGGTGGTTTTATTATTGTAGTAATTGTTTTGTGCTTTCTTAATCCAATGTTGACTAAGCCATGTGGCAGCACATTCGGCAGTGTACAGCGAGGGCCTCATCCAGCAACCCGAGTTGAGGCGAAGTATGCTGAGTTGAACCGATGCACTCTGCAAACACACTCTGCACCTCGCTTTGCACGCATGCGGTTTTCTGTGTTTGTGTGGCCCTGACTTAACTCAAGCAGATACAGGAAAGAACTAAATGAAACATGGTAGGTGGAGCCCAGAGCGGCTGGTTGTTTATGTCTAATCGATTGCTCTGTTGATGGGTCACCACAAATGAGCATATTCTCATCAATGCTGTATTTCATTTTTAATTGTTATTGTTATATTTTCCTACCAATTGTATATTATTGTTTTGTCTTTCTCTGTACTTAGGTTCAACTTTTGAAGAAGACAAAATTAATTTTGTTGAAACCTAGCTAAAGGTTTTAATTAAATCCATTTAATGCAACTGTTTGGCTACTATTTATTCTAAAAATTTATACATTCTACCATTGCTGAATTGCAGCCATGTTCAAGATTTTGTACTGAAGGGTGCCACCTATTAAATGATCTTTATGAAGGATATAGAGATGCTTTGTACTTGTGTAAGACAACATTTGTAAGGGACTTCACTGGGTGTCTCAATTTGGACACTTGGTCAAGTCATGCAATATCCATATTTGTGGAGTGTTTGGATGTGTGAGTAGCTCATTGGTGGAATGCACAGGAATTTGAAGGCAGGCATACTCATCATCAAGTTTTGAGTGACTACATTTGACTACCACGAAAAACATAATAACCCCTTCATACCTGCAATTATCATTTGAGAATAATTACACAACTGGACTCTGCAGTTATCACAACATAAATAGGCTACCTTTAACACCACAACACAAACAGATGTATTTGGAGTGGTGCCTTGACCAGGATGCATGTACTGTTGATGAATGCCAGCACTCTGTGTTCTGTTCTTTCATGCTGAAATGGTTGAATGGATTTAGCTGACATATGGAATGAAGATATAAGCTAAGGTGGATTAACATACATTATGCCTTTTGTAAGCCACAACATGGTTCATGGTGCAGGGCATCATTGGGAATGGTAGACTGATCATCTTGGAAGTTGTCAATTTTTTTTTTTTTTTTTTTTTTTTTTTTTTTTTTTTTTTTTTTTTTTTTTTTAAATGAGGAGATTGACAGGGAGATGGTGGGGGATATAAACAATGACATAGAAGACTGAGAGAGGGACAGGGAGGATGGGCAGGGAAAGAGGCAGTGAAAGGTGTACAAAGCTAGAGGGTTGGAGCAATTTAACTGAGGAGATGGACTCATTGAAGAATGGAATAAATAAATATAACAGGAAATGTTACTATGATTAACACATACCACTGTTAATATCAGGAGGGAAGGAGGAGATAGACAGAAACATGGGTGGAGGAGAATAAGGAGTGGCAGAGGTTGATGGAGGGGGAGGAGGAGACGGATTATAAGAAGACTGCAGCAAATAAACAAAATGATCGTATGGAATTTTTGGCCAGGAGATCCCATCTGGGATTGTTCTGCCACCTAGTGCAAGTCTTAATCAGTAATTTTTGTAAAATAGTGTAAAATCAGGCAGCCCTTAGAGTTATAGTAAGAGATTTGTTTTATTTAACAGTCAGAATCTATTGCTTTAACTAGACAGTCAGTCCACCAAGTAATTAGTTGGATAGAGATGGATGGGGACTGCATCTGATGTGTATCGATTCTGGGGGAATTGGCTATCCCCTGTAAACAGCTGGAAGCTGTGTTGACTATAGTTGATAGGCTTCATGCTGCTGCCCTGGGCTATGGTGTCACTGTAGCACCTGAGGCAAACATTGTGGGGCCTCTAGAGTGTAGAGCACCTCATGAGATCCCTGATACCATTGCGCTTCCCCATTACTGTGTCTCTACCAGTCAACAACTACCTGATGGTAATTGCTGACCTGTGATGCAGTCACAAATCTCTGAAAGGAAGGTGAAACTGGAGATCAGCCACAAGGCTGTTCTCTTACACCTCAGTAATAGGTTTGTGGTATTGCCCACTGTGATAAGAGCTCTGAGCCAGCATAATCTGCTTTGCCCATTCTGGAAATAGCCAATCTTTAGGAGAGGTTTGAACAAGCACAGAGGGTGGTTTTTCTTGTCATTACGTGTCGCAGTGTTTGTAAGGTGATAAAATCCCTTGGGGAAATATCAGAAAGGTTGCAAAACAAGGCCAGTGTCCACTCTCTTTATGTATATTGTGTCTGTTGGTTGATATCGAATATGAATTAAAAGTATTGAAACGTGTTGACTGTTACAGGATAATGAAAAGAATGCAATGGTGAAGTTGAAAATATATGCTCGACCAGGATTTTAACCTGGGTTTCCCACTTTGGGTCAGCAGTCACCTTAACCAATTAGGCTATCCAGGCATGTTTCCCTTCCTGCCAAAATTCTCAATTGATTATACAACTATGACTGTAGAGTCCCCTGCCCATTACTTCTTGCTCACAGCCCAACTGTATCCCCACAAGGATTGAGCATATTTGTGCATCTACACACAGATTGTATTTGCCTGTTGGAGACATAGATATGATTATAGATATAGTGTTTGTTCTTTTGGACATGTCCAAGTACTTCTGGAAAATGGAAGGTGCAATGGCTAAAGTTTGACACACATAGCAAAAGTTGGTGGTGCTTCTACAGCACTCATAGATTAGCAACATTTTGTGAAGCCAATGGTGTCACTATGGCAGGTGATTCCCTTACATGGTTGGACTTTAGGGAGGTTATACTGCATGGCAACATAATTGAATTGTGTGTGTCCTGCGGTTTAATAGCAGATAAGTTTTGTTACAAATGTATCATTACTTTGTACATTACAACCTGATCCATTACGTTCACCAATCCACCTACCGAGCCCCATGATTTAATTAAAAAACCTTCACCATTTGCAATGGAAACTGCTGTGCAATGAAAATGGAATTTTTAATCATATTTTTCAAGTACGTCATAGTCAATTTTAGATGCTTATTGTGGGACGAGACTAAAATGCAAAAAGGCAGTTGAAAGTTGGGGCCCAGAGTTGGCAATGAACGCAGGTCTTCTGCTTACTAGGCAGATGCTCTATCCAATAAGCCACCTGGGACATGACGGATATCACAAGAGCAGGAAATATCTTGTCACGCTCACAGCCAGGCACAAATTCTCAACTTACAATCTACACTACTGTTGTAGTGTCCATTGCCCATTAGTCTCATTTACTCACAGCCATGGTTAGCCAATTCCCATGCAGAGATTAAGGTTAATGTGCATTCACAGTGAAAAGTAAGGATCTATTTGCACATCGTCACATTAATTATACACTGCCGGAAATAAAAATTAGATCACCCTTTACAAGGAGACCACATGGGTATCAGATTTTAGAATGTTTTGATATTTATGGTATGTGAAGTTCAAAACTCAAATAACAATCAGCCAGAGACATTCGACACAACTCTCAAAAATTTTCAAGATAATCAACTTTGAAGCATCGCAAGTAATCGTAAGTACTAATGGTGTATTGCAACATCTGTTGGTGTAGCTTAGGTGGTAGTGTTTTGGCCTTACAACCCTTGGGTCAGAGGTTCGAATCCTTTTGTGACAGATTTTTTATTTTATGTTTTCCATTGTGTTTGAATACTTACACAATTTTAATATCTAATGGTAATTTTTATGAAAAGTGCATGTATTTTTGTTTATTCATAATGTTCTATATTTTATAGAACATTGTTAATAATGATGGTTTCAATCAGAAAATAAAAGTTACATTTTTGTTCAGTATTTTCACAATTAGTTGATGACAGTAATCTTTGACGGTTCAGTTTGTGAAGAACTATGCCACTGTTTTTTGGAAAGTCATCTTCATAGCTCCTAATGGCTTTCCAAGCAGCTTACATATACAAGCATCGATTAACATGATGTCAAGGATTTTAGGTCGTCTACATACACACAGGGCATATGGAGTACATAAAATTATTACATTTAGAGATCAAGACCTCAAGCTGTTTTGAGGTACCAGGTGTTGATCCATGCTGAACACCTCTATTAGTATGTACAGGAAATGTTTACACAATTGTGAGTAGGAATTAGCATCAGCTGTAATGGTGACATGAAAATTTGTGCCAGACAGGACTCTAACACAGATTTCCCACATTTCATGAGCAACTGTGTTACCATTTCACTATCCCGGCCCGACCCAAACTTCCATATGCCACAAACTGCCTACTGCCTCTCCCTCTGCAGGAATTACATCATAGAATGTGCGAGCACTCATAAGCAGTAAGCAGTGAGTGACATATGGAAGTTTGGTTCAGCCTTGGAGGTGATCACGGGTAGCATAATGCTAATTGCAACCACTTGTGAAAAGTGGGACATCTGGATTCAAGTCCTGGTCCAGCACAAATTTTCATATTACCATTAAATGATACAGTGGATGCTGATTCATATTCACATATGCAAATGCATTTCTTGTATTTCAATTGATAGCTGTAGTCACTGCAGTGTCCATTCCATGTAATGCATGCATATCTAAAGCAAATTTGCTTAGTTCTATCAATAAAAATAGACACTGCATGTTGTATTTAATCAGCTACAGCAAAGCTTGTGACAAATATAGTAAATTCTCTTCCTGTGTAGGAATTACATCACAGAATATACAAGCACTCACGGGCAGTGGGCAGTGTGTGGCATATGGAAGTTGTCACTCCAAATGGCATGAACATGTAGCGTAACGGCAACACAACTGCTCACTAAAAGTGGGAAATATGGATATGATTCACGGTCTGGCACAAATTTTCATATGTGGTCATTTAATTGTGCAGTTGATCCTGATTCATATTCACAGCTGACAATACATTTCTTGTATTTAAATTCACAGCTGTAGTCTCTCCAGTGTCTCTTCCTTCATACATGCATACATGTCTGAAGGACTTTTGCTTAATTCTGTCAACTCTGCACATCATATAGTATGTGGTGTAGCTTCCACAGGCAGCAATGTGGGCATTGATGATGAATACTCTATTGGGATACATTATATAGTTCTGCAACAGTTGTCAGCCAATGAGTCACACATGTCAGTCATCATCCCAAGCTCAACTGGAGACAAGTCTGAAGATTGTGTTGTCAGGGAAGTTGTTGCATGTCTTGCAGAGCATGTTGAGTTCATGCACAGTGTGTGGGCAACCATTATCCTGTAGGAAGAACACATCACCTTCTTTTTGCAAGAATGGCAAAATAATGGATCTTCCAACATTTTGTACACACAAAGCATTGGTCAGCATTCCCTCTGCAAACACGGAAAGTGAATGACAGTTGTAGCTTACAGCAACCCAGACCATAAAGCCTGCGGTGGGGCCAGTGTGTCCTTCACAAACACACTATATTAGACAGTACTCACCAGGTATATGTAATACAAGCTAAGAACCTAACAATCATCACTTGCATACAACCGAAATCTGGTTTCATCATTGAAGACCACGGCCGGTCATTCTATCTGTAAAGAGATCCCCTAATGATACCAGTCGAGCTCTGCACATTGATGTTCTGGCATGATGGATGGTTGGAGGAATGGATGGATACGGGTGTTTTGGGAGCTCAAGAGATAGATATTCAGCGCCAAAACAAAGTTAAGAAGTTAACAAGTGAGGAGTGTTAATAATAAAAAAACCATCAACACAAATAAGGACTGCAATCCAGCAAGTAACATGTGCAGGTGAAGTAAAATACAAAAAGTAAACGTTAGAGGCGAAGATGAGAATAGTACCCCATGGGAAAGGTTGGCAAGATGCTTAGAACAACTAAGCAGATGACCATGGCTGGCTGACCTCAGCAATAAAAGAGGATGAGCCAGCCCCTCTGCAACAAACTAAAACCTCCAGCCTAAAAGTTTAGGTCAGCATTGAGACAAATCACAAAATTTTAAAATTTTTCTCATACTCACTTCATCATTGCCTAAAATAGAGCGCAATTCTTCACCAAGATTCACCTCTACCCCCTCTGCATGTTATAAATCACACTCAATTAAAATTGGTGGACAGTAATCTGCACGCCACAGGCATCACAGATTGGGGGTTCCACTGGTCGGAGTAGGAAACCATGGGTAAATGGTCAGTGCCCAATTTGGAGGCATATAATGGCAACTTCAGCCTAAGAGGTCGGCAGGAGGAGCACCATGGACAGACAGTGGTCTTCAGCAAACACAACTTATTATTAAGTACTGAGAGCTAGTCCTCCTCCCACAACTGCAAGGACCTCAGTCACGTCAAAGAAGTAATATCCTGCAAGGGAATAGGGAACTGTGTCACATCAGGAGCGCTGCAAGCATCTTTGGCAGCTTTATCGGTATCTTCATTTCCCCAAATTCCCACATATTCTGGCACGTAGCAAAATGACACCTCCTTCCCACAATGTTGGAGGAAGGCCAGTTCATCGTGTATATGCTGCAGTAAAGTCTCAGATGAATATAGCTTGTGCAACTGCAGTGCACTCAGAGAATCAGAGCAAAGAAGAAATCTAGTGGCTTCAAGATCACATGTAGCTCTGCAGAGAAAACAGAGTAATTTTTGAGGAGGCAAACCTTGACAACATGGTTGGGGACCACAACAAAATAGCCAACTGAGTCCCCATGCTTGGAACCATCAGTGTACACAACTGTGAAATCATGATGTCTATCTAAAACAGTTAGAATCAAAGACTAGTAAGTAAAATACAAAGTTAGGTCCTTCCTAAAACTTGCCAGGTCTAAAATAATTCTGGACCTCTGGAGAAACCAAGGTGGGACACTCCCCTAACCTCTAAGTAAAACATTAAACTCAGCCACTCCCATTTCTAAAAGGAAATCCTTTGTGCAAATTCCATATGGCTGTGTTGCTCTTGACGATTATGAAACAGCCTTTCCATCAGAGGCCAAGCAACAGTAAGGTATGCTCGTGTGAAATGTGTGGACAGCATTTTCATTTTATATGCCTGATACACCATGAGTAGCCATCAGCTGATAGATAGTGGCAGCTCGGCAGCTTCAGCACAGATACTCGGTATGGGGCTTGTCCTTAATGCCCCACTTGCCAGCGGAATTCCTGCATGGTGTACTGTGTCCAACATCTTTAAATAAGAGCGGCATGCAGACCCGTACACCATGCACAGATAATCGAGATGAGATCACACAAAGGCTCTGTAAAACTGGAGAAAAGAGATTCTGGCTGCTCCCCGAGAAGTGTGGCTAAGATATTTTAAAATTCCCAGTGCTTTGAGTCCTTAAGGTGTGGTAACCATGTGAGTTTAGATTTGAATACGAGGCCCAGAAATCTCACTGTCTTTAAAAGTCAAAACAGAGCTCTTCATCTGCAGTTCAGGTAAATTAAATACAGTACATGAACTGTTAAAGAGAACACACATAAACTTCTCAGTTGAAAACTTAGAACCAGACTTTCCTGCCATTTCACCCAAATGCTGAAGAGTTGATTGCAACTGATGTGTAGTTGTTGCTAGCCTGGAAGAAGAACAAAAGACAGAGAAGTCATACACAAATAAAGAACATTGGACAGGACTTTTCATGACCAAAGTAATACTGTTAATTGCTATAGCAAACAAAGTCACACTTAAAACACTACCCCAAGGGACTCCATTCTTCTGCTGAAAGCGATCAGAGAAGGCATCACCAACTTGGTATCTAAAATAATGTGGAGAAAGGAATGATTGAATAAAACAGGGAAGACAGCCACAAAAAACCCAGTCATGGAGCTGCCTGAGGAAAAGATGGTGCCAAGTAGTATCATAGGTCTTCTCAAGCTCAAAAACTTTACCCAAAAGGTTTAGCTGGCACAGGACAGCCTGTTGTATCGCAGCCTCCAGGAAGGGCATGTTATTAAAGGTGGACTGATATTTCCTGAACCCACACTGAAAGCAGCTAAGAAGCTGCCTGGATTCCAGCATTCACATGAAGCAATGGTTAATCATCTGCTCTAAGGTCTTTCCCACACAGCTAGTGAGAGCAACACTATGATAATTACTTGGGCATGTGCGTTCCTTTCCAGGATTTAAAAGAGGAATTAAAATGACGTCCCTCCATGAGTCAGGCACCTAGTCTGATGCCCAGATGAAATTAAAAAAGTTGAGGACTTCCTTGTTCTGCCTTGAAAGGTGTTCTAACATGCTACAATGACCTGGGGATGTGTCACGAACCACATAAAATGCAGAATCCAGCTCCCATATGGAAAAGAGGCAGTTATACTCATCATCATCGCTGGACTGTAAGTCCAAAATCCCCCTCTCAACAGCCACCTATTGGTGATGGAAGGCTGGATGGTAACTGGCAATGTCGGTAACTGTAGAAAAATAGACTGCCATTGTCTGGGCAATGTGTAAGGTCTTCCAGACCCTTGTCATTAAGCGTGTCATGTAGTGACAGATACAGGGAGCATATACAATCCTGGCCATTAAAACTGCTACACCACGAATATGTGAAATTTAACTGACAGGAAGAAGATGCTGTTATATGCAAATGATTAGCTTTTCAGAGCATTCACACAAGGTTGGCGCCAGTGGCAACACCTACAACATGCTGACATGAGGAAAGTTTCCAACCAATTTCTCATACACAAACAGCAGATGACCACCGTTGCCTGGTGAAACATTGTTGTGATGCCTCGTGTAGGGATGAAAAATGTGTACCATCATGTTTCCGACTTTGGGAAAGGTTTGATTGTAGCCTATTGTGATTGCAGTTTATCATAACGCGACATTGCTGCTCGCATTGGTCGTGATTCAATGACTGTTAGCAGACTATGGAATTGGTGGGTTCAGGAGGACAATACGGAATGCAGTGATGGATCCCAATGGCCTTGTATTACTAGCAGTCAAGATGACAGGCATCTTATCCAAATGGCTGTAACAGATCATGCATCCATGTCTCGATCCCTGAGTCAACAGATGGGGACGTTTGGAAGACAACAACCTTCTGTACGAACAGTTCGATGACATAAGCAGCAACATGGACTATCAGATCGGAGACCACGGCTGTGGGTACACTTGATGCTGCATCACAGACAGGAATGCCTGCGATGGTGTACGAAATGGAGAAACTGGGTGCACGAATGGCAACCATCATTTTTTCGGATGAATCCAGGTTCTGTTTACAGCATCATGATGGTCGCATCCATGTTGGGTGACATCGTGGTGAACGCACATTGGAAGCATGTATTCACACTGGCATATTTTAGTTATATATTTAAAAAGTTGTCTGGCGATCCACCTCGGGAGATCCCATGACCCACTTGTGAATCCTGACGCATCCATTGTGTTAATACCACATAATCATTCTGGTTCTTAACAGCACTTCATCCAGAAGAAATAGGAAAGTGAATTTTGTAAACCATATGATTTTCATGACATTATTTTTCACTCAATACAGAAAAGTAACAATTAAGTACCTTGGCTTCTTTATTTAAAATGATGATGAGTATGGGTTTATGTTTTGAGTTTAAGGTTTATGCAAACTGAAAGTTGTTTGGTTATGCAACATGAGTTACTTTCTAAGAATTCCTAAAATAATAATATTTCATAAGATGTTTAATACATTTATGAATCCCAAAATGGTCATACCCTTCGTGAATGTAAATTATTAAATCATGTATGACAGTATTAGGTATGTAAATTTTCCAAAGTGATTGCTCAGGCTTGCCTTTCAAATATAATGAACCATCCAAGCACAACCAATTAACTTTTACTATTACTGCTCCACTACTATTATTTAGCTGCCTTAAAATTTCACGAAACACAAGGTCATGTATCTGATCAACTTTAATTGATCATGCCAGCTGTTTAACCTTTTGATCACATTCTCAGTTTGTTGAGAAATAAGCGTGATAAATAGTTCCTGGCTCCTAAGTTATGGTATTATTTTCCATTCCTACCAGGAGTCTTGATAAGGCATCCGAAACTATATTTTGTGATCCTTTGCTGTAACTTCATACTGGAATTCTTGTAAGACGTAACCCACCTTAATAATCTTCAATGTAATAATCTACAGTTGGAAACAAAAACTAAAGCTTGGTGATCTGTATACACGATAACTTTCCTACCGACTAATAACCCACTTATCACTTAAAACCCCATTCCACAGCAAGAGCTTCTTTCTCTGTTACATAAAAATTCCTTTTGTATTTACTTAAAGTTCTACTGACAAAGGCTATGAGACGATGGAACCCAATTTCATCAGTTAATTCACCTTGGAATATCACACAAGACATGCCATAATCTGAAGCATCTGTGTACATGCAAAAAACATGGTTAAAATCCAGACGGTATAAAATTTTTGCATTACTCTTAATGTTGTTGCAAAATTGTAAGCATAGGCTTCCATGGCTGTTCTCACAATTAATAAAATGATTCTGGGTGTGAGACTACATTGTCATTCTTTAAGAATGTGTCCAATGTTTTGGCCACTGTTGCAAGTGGCTTTCTTCTTGGTATTTAACTGCTAAATGAGTGAAGGCTTGGTTCTTACATAATATTGCAAGCAGTAGTTTGAGGAGGAGGAGGGGAGATGTTGGGCATTCTTTATTGGTACTTACATTAATTTACACCACTGGTGGAAATGGGCATCATCGATTGGTGTTTATGTGAAGTACTATTCTCAGCATTGGTGGCTGCATTATTGCATCTCATTGTTGGAAATGGATGTCGTCAATTGTTGTTTGCATAGTTACTTGCAACTGGCTAGAATAGGCAAATGGGGAGGAATGGGCAACAGTTGTGGCATGCCTCTATTTACTAGTTGACTGGTGCGGGTGGCGGTGAGTCGGTGCTCCATGTACTTGCAGTCGCAGTGTCTGCTTTGTGTGCACTGTCATCTCACACCATTGCCACCAGTGGCAGCCAGGACACCATAAGTCTGTATTTGCCTTATCTATTCATGTTAGCAGGTCCATTGTCTATTTTGATGGCTTCTATGATCTTCTTTCACATAGTAAAGGGTTGTTTCGCTAGCAACTGGGCTTCATGGAAAAATACTCTTTCCATAGGAACAGGCCTATACCTTTATAATTCTATTTAAGTTCCTGTGTTAAGTAATAGGTGAACACCTCCTTCTACTTTCATACAAACTAAGAATGGACTATTATAAGAACTGGTTGACCTCCATATAATGTCTTGTTCTATAATCTGATTTCTTTAGTTATTAGTTCCTTTTATTTCCTAGGTATTGGATAAGATTTCATAAATATGATTTATGATCTTGTATCTTAAGCTTACATATACAACTCTTAATAATACCAGGTCTGTCTGAAAATACTGCCTTAAATCAAAGTAATAACTTCTTAAGCTCATCACATGCTAACTTAGATAGTAAATTATTAGAATGACATTTTCTGTCCATCTTGGATTCAAGACCTTTAAAAGTATCAAAATTATACACTAGAAATTAAAAATTCTGCTGATCCAAAAAAAAAAAAAAAAAAAAAAAAAGGTAGACAATTTAACACTTGGAATCTCATAACAGATTTACGTTTCCTGATTTTTAAGAAATTGTAACTCCAAGATTTGGTTCTCTTTTCATATCGTCACTAGAAAATTTTGAAAACCTAATATCACAATGTATTAATATAACCAATTGATTCCTGGAATTAATACAATGTTGGCATTTGCCACTACAAGGAAAGAATGAGTAAAAGTTTCTTGATATACAGTAAATGTGACCAAGACCTCTTCTGTAACATTCTGACTCTTTTTATCAGTAATACCTACAATCAAATTCAGATGTTCAAAAGTATGTAAATCTATCAGACCAAACAGTCCGTAGCTTACAAACTACTTGTTATTGTTGTTATGGTCTTCAGTCCGGAGACTGGTTTGATGTCTCTCTCCACCCTACTCTATCCTGAGCAAGCCTTTCCATCTACTCATAAAAACGACAACTACATCCATTTGAATTTGCTTACTATATGCGTCTCTTGGTCTCCCTCTGTGATTTTTACCCCACACACTTTCCTCCAATGCTAAATTTATTATTCCTCGATGTCTAAGAATGTGTCCTACCAAGCGATCCCTTCTTTTAGTCAAGGTTTGCCAAAAATTCCTTTTCTCACCAATTCCATTCAGTACCTCTTCATTAGTTATGTGATCTACCCACCTAACCTTCAGCATTCTTCTGTAACACCACATTTCAAAAGCCTCTATTCTCTTCCTGTCTGCACTGTTTATAGTCCAAGTTTCACTCCCATACAAGGCAACACTCCACACAAATGCCTTCAGAAAAGACTTCCTTATACCTAAATTAACATTCAATGTTAGCAAATTTCTCTTTTTCAAAAATGCTTTTCTTCCCATTGCCATTCTGCATTTTATATCCTCTGTACTGCGACCATCGCATGTTATTTTACTACCCAAGTAACAAAACTCGTCTACCACCTTCATTTTTTTGTTACCTAATCTAATTCTTTCAGCATCGCCTGATTTTCTGAGACTGCATTCCATTATTTTTGTTTTGCTCTTGTTAATGTTAATTTTATACGCTCTCTTCAACACAGTGTCCATTCCATTCAACTGCTCTTCCAGGTCCTTTACTGTCTCTGACAGAATTACAATGTCATCAGCAAAACACAATGTTTTTATTTCTTCCCCCTGTACTTTAATCCCTATTCCAAATTTTTCCTTGCTTTCCTTCACCGCCTGCTCGATGTACAAATTGAATAACATCGGAGAAAGGCTACAACCCTGTCTTACTCACTTTTCAACTAATGCTTCCCTTTCATGCCCTTCAAGTCTAATAACTGCGGTCTGGCTTTTGTACAAGTTGTAAATAACTCTCCTTTCCCTGTATTTTACTCCTGCTGACTTCAGAATCTGAAGTGAAAGAGTGTATTCCAATCAACATTGTCAAAAGCTTTCTCCAAATCTACAAAAGCTAAAAATGTAGGTTTATCTTTCCTTAATTTATCTTCTAAGATTAGTCGTAAAGTGAGTATTGCCTCCCGTGTTCCTAAGTTCGTCCTGAATCCAAACTGATCTTCCCCAAGGTCAGCTTCTACCAGCTTTTCCATTCTCCTGTAGATAGTTCGTGTTAAAATTTTGCAACCATGTCTTATCAAACTGATGCTTCTATAATTTTCACACCTGTCTGCACCTGATTTCTTTGGAATGAGGATTATTACATTTTTCTTAAAGTCTGAGGGTATTTCACCTGTCTTGTACATCTTACACACCAAGTGAAACAGTTTTGTCATGGCTGACTCTCCCAGAGACTTTAGTAGCTCTGAGAGGCCTTGTACCGACCTAGGTCTTTCAGGGCTCTGTCAAATTCATCCCTCAGTATAGTATCTCCTATTTCATCTTCATCTACTTCTTCTTCCCTTCCTACAACATTGTCAGTAAGTTCATTTCCTTTGTAGAGCCCCTCTATGTACTCTTTCCACCTTTCAGGTTTTCCTTCTTTGTTGAGAACTGGTTTTCCATCTGAGTTCTTGATATTCACAGAGCTGTTTTTCTTGTCCCCAAATGTCTCTGTTTATTTTCCTGTTGGCAGTATCTACTTTCCCCCTTATTATACATTCTTCTATAGATTTTCATTTGGCTTCTAGCCACTCCTGCTTAGTCATTTTGCACTTCCTGCCTATCTCATTTCTTAGTTGTCTGTACTCCATTTTGGCTGTTTCATTTACTGCATTTTTATATTTTCTCCTTTCATCAACTAAACTTAGTATTTACTGTGATACCCAAGGATTTTTTGTAGATCTTGCCTTTCTACCTATTTTGTCCTCTGCTGCCTTGCCTATTTCATCTCTTAATGCTACCCATTCCTCTTCTACTGTTTTGTTTCCCTCCATTTCTGTCAACTGTTGCTTAAAGCTCCCTCTGAAATTCTTAAGAACTTCAGGTTCCCTCAATTTATTGAAGTCCCATCTCCGTATTTTCCTACCTTTCTGCAGTTTTTTCAGTTCATGACCAATAAGTTATGGTCAGAGGCTATATGTTCCCCTTGGTATGTCTTACAATTTAAAACCTGGTTCCGGAATCTATGTTTTACCATTATAAAATCTATCTGATACCTTCTGGTGTCTCCTTTTGTGATTCTTAAACCAGGTGTTTGTTATGAATAAATCGTGTTCTATCCAAAATTCTACCAGGCGACTTCCTCTTTCTTTCCTCTTGCCCAGTCCATATTCACCTACTATTTTTCCTTCTTTTCTTTTTCCTAATACCGAATTCCAGTCTCTCATCACAATGAAGTTTTCCTCTCCCTTAATTGTCTGAATAATTTCCTTTAACTCCTCATACATTTCTTCAAGCTCCTCATCGTCGGCAGAGCTAGCTGGCATATAAACCTGTACTAATGTTGTTGGTGTTGGCTTTGTATCTATCTTGACAACGATAATGCGATCATTGTGTTGCTCATAGTAGTTTACCTGCATTCCTATTTTCTTATTCATTATTAGTCCTACTCCTGTGATACCCCCAACTGATTTTGTATTTATAATTCTTTACTCACCTGACCAGAAATCCTGTTCATCCTGCCACCAAACTTCACTAATCCCCACTATATCTTACTTTAACTCATCCATTTTCCTTTTTAAATTTTCTAATTTTCCTACCTGATTAAGGGATCTAACATTCCACACTCCAATCTGTAGAATGCCAGTATTGTCTTTCCTGATGACAACATCCTCCCAGAGATCCAAATGAGGGACTATTTTACCTCTGGAATATTTTACCCGAGAGGATGCCATCATCATATTTTCATACAGTAGAGCTGCATGTCCTCCAGAAAAGTAATGGCTGTAGTTTCCCCTTGCTTTCAGTCGTTCGCAGTAACTGTATGGCAAAGCCACATTAGCTGATGTTACAAGGCCAGCTCAGTCAATCATCCAGACTGTTGCCCCTGTAACTACTGAAAATACTGCTGCCCCTCTTCAGGAACCAAAAGTTAGTCTGGCCTCTCCACAGATACCCCTTTGTTGTGGTTGCACTTACATCACAATTAAGTTTTCCTCTCCCTTAACTGTCTGAATAATTTCCTTCAGCTCCTCATATATTTCTTCGATCTGCTCATCATCGGCAGAGCTAGTAGGCATATAAACCTGTACTACTGTTGTCGTTGTTGGCTTCGTATCTATCTTTACAATTCTAATGCGATCACTGTGCTGCTTATAGTAGTTTACCCGCATTCCTATTTTCTTATTTATTATCAGTCCTACTCCTGTGATACCCCCAACGGATTTTGTATTTATAATCCTGTACTCACCTGACCAGAAATCCTATTCATCCTGCCATCGAACTTCACTAATCCCCACTATATCTAACTGCAACCTATCCATTTCCCTTTTTAAATTTTCTAATTTTCCTACCCGATTAAGGGATCTAACATTCCACGCTCCGATCCGTAGAATGCCATTATTGTCTTTCCTGATGACAACATCCTCCTGAGTAGTCCCCGCCCGGAGATCCGAATGGGGGACTATTTTACCTCTGGAATATTTTACCCGAGAGGATGCCATCATCATATTTCCATACAGTAGAGCAGCATGTCCTCGGGAAAAGTAACGGCTGTAGTTTCCCCTTGCTTTCAGTCGTTCGCAGTAACTGTGTGACAAAGCCACATTAGCTGATGTTACAAGGCCAGCTCAGTCAATCATCCAGACTGTTGCCCCTGTAACTACTGAAAAGGCTGCTGCCCCTCTTCAGGAACCACACATTTGTCTGGCCTCTCCACAGATACCCCTCCACTGTGGTTGCACCTACGGTACGGCTATCTGTATCGTTCAGGCTCGCAAGCCACCCCACCACAGCAATGTCTGTGATTCATGAGGGTGGACAAAATACTTAAACTAAAATAAACTAATCGAAGTACAACACACACACCCATGCCCCAGGGAGGACTCAAACCTCCGACGGCGAGCAACTTCGCACTCCGCAGCGAGGCGCCTTAGACCACTCAGCTACTCCACCGCGGCTACCAACAATCCTGATTCCTGTTACAGGCAATGTAGGACAATTCCAATACTTTCTTTTAAGATGAAATAATTCATTAGATGATATACTTATTTTGCTACCTGAATCTAAAGTTACATATACTTCTATATTATTAATTTTACCTTTATAGGCTTAATTACTCGGTTATCTTCATGATGTAAATCTTCTTGCCAACTTCCCTTACCTGGATAACATATTTGCTAATTAAGGATGGTGGGTCATTCTATAAATGTTTTGGAGTTTCCATTAAGTAGACACTCACTAAGGGATTTACCTAGTTTTCTGAATAGTTTATTACAATGTCTCCCCCTATCTGTCCATTCTCTTTTACGGCAGCTTGGTTTATGTTCCTTTCATTGTTACTTACTTTATGCAACTTAGAATTATTATTGTTGCATTCATTTCAATTTTCTGTATCCCTGATTTGTCATTTTACGTGACGAAACTATTATTACCATCAGAACCACCCTAGTCAAATCTAGTTAAGGTTTAAAATTCAAATTACCTCCTTTAACAGGTTTTGGGGCTTTTGAGATAAAAAAAGGTGTAAAATGCATTTTATTTACTGTGACACCATAAAAGTAAATAACGGCTCTCTTCCTGGTTGTTGTTGTCATTTTTAGAACTCTCTCATTCTCACTGTTTGTTTAATTGTAACATTTGTATCAAAATGAATACTACACACATATCTTGAGTCTGACGAATATAAGGTGGACCAAGCAGACAAATCCATTACATGAATAAAATTTGATCTCAACATCTAATTAAAATTGATTGTTGTTGTTGTGTTGCTGTTATGATCTTAAGTCCGGAGACTGGTATGATGCAGCTCTCCACCCTACTCTATCCTGAGCAAGCCTTTTCATCTCCTCATAAGAACGGCAACCAACATCCACTTGAATCTGCTTACTATATGCGTCTCTTGGTCTCCCTCTGCGATTCTTACCCCACACACTTCCCTCCAATGCTAAATTTACGATTCCCCGATGTCTAAGAATGTGTCCTACCAAGCGATCCCTTCTTTTAGTCAGGATATGCCAAAAATTCCTTTCCTCAGCAATTCTGTTCAGTACCTCTTCATTAGTTATGCGATCTACCCACCTAATCTTCAGCATTCTTCTGTAGCACCAAATTTCAAAAGCCTCTATTCTCTTGTTGTTGTTGTTGTGGTCTTTAGTCCGGAGACTGGTTTGATGCAGCTCTCCACAATACCCTATCCTGAGCAAGACTTTTCATCTCCTCATAAGAGCGACAACCTACATCTGTCTGAATCTGCTTACTGTATCCATCTCTTGGTCTTCCCCTGCGATTTTTTCCCCACACACTTCCCTACAACGCTAAATTCACAATTCCTTGATGTCTAAGAATGTGTCCTACCAATCTATCCCTTCTTTTAGTCAAGGTATGCCAGAAATTCCTTTTCTCCCCAATTCTGTTCAGTGCCTCCTCATTAGTCACGCGATCCACCCACCTAATCTTCAGCATTCTTCTGTAGCACCATATTTCAAAAGCCTCAATCCTCATCCTGTCCGCACTGTTTATCGTCCATGTCTCACTCCCATACAAGGCAACACTCCATACAAATGCCTTCAGAAAGGACTTCCTTAGGTTTAAATCAATATTCGATGTTAACAAATTTCTCTTTTTCAAGAATGCTTTTCTACCCATTGCCATTTTGCATTTTATATCCTCTGTACTGCGACCAACATTTGTTATTTTACTGCCCAAGTAACAAAACTCATCTACCTCCTTTATTGCTTCGTTTCCCAGTCTAATTCCTTCAGCATCACCTGATTTTCTTACACCGCACTCCATTACTCTAGTTTTGCTCTTGTTAATGTTCATCTTATATGCACCTTTCAGCACACTGTCCATTCCGTTCAATTGCTCTTCCAGGTCCTTTGCTGTATCTGACAGAATTACTATGTCGTCGGCAAAACGCAATGTTTTTAATTCTTCACCCTGAACTTTAATTCCTTCTCCAAATTTCTCCTTGCTTTCCTTTATAGCTTGCTCAATGTACAAATTGAACAACAATGGAGAAAGACTACAACCCTGTCTTACTCCCTTTCCAACCACTGCATCCCTTTCATGCCCTTCAACTCTGACAACCGCTGTCTGGTTTTTGTACAAGTTGTAAATAACCTTACGTTTCCTAAATTTTACTCCCGATTGCTTCAGAACTTGAAAGAGTTTATTCCAATCAACATTGTCAAAAGCCTTCTCCAAATCTACAAAAGCTAGAAATGTAGGTTTGTCTTTTCTCAATCTATCTTCTAGGATAAACCTTAAAGTGAGTATTGCCTCCCGTGTTCCTACATTTCTCCTGAACCCAAACTGATCTTCCCCGAGGTCGGCTTCTACCAGCTTCTCCATCCTTCTGTATATAATTTGCGTTAATATTTTGCAACCATGACTTATTAAACTGATGGTTCTGTAGTTTTCACACCTGTCTGCACCTGCTTTCTTTGGAATGGGGATTATAACATTTTTCTTAAAGTCTGAGGGTATTTCACCTGTCTCATACATCTTACACACCAGGTGAAACAATTTTGTCATGGCTGATTCTCCCAGAGACTTCAGTAGCTCTGAGGAGATATCATCTACTCCAGGGGCCCTGTTTCAACTTTGGTCTTCCAGGGCTCTGTCAAATTCTTCTCTCAGTACAGTATCTCCTATTTCATCTTCATCTACATCCTCTTACCTTCCTACAATATTGTCTCAAAGTTCATTTCCTTTGTAGAGCCCCTCTATATACTCCTTCCAACTTTCGCTTTCCCTTCTTTGCTGAGAACTGGTTTTCCATCAGTGCCCTTGATATTCGTAGAGCTGTTTTTCTTATCTCCAAATGTTTCTTTTATTTTCCTGTAGGCTGTATCTATTTTTCCCCTATTTATACATTCTTCTACATCCTTGCATTTGCCTTCTAGCCACTCCTGCTTAGCTAATTTGCACTTCCTGTCAATCTCATTTCTTAGTCATCTGTACTCCATTTTACCTGTTTCATTTACTGCATTTTTATATTTTCTCCTTTCATCGATTAAATTTAGTATCTCCTGTGATATCCAAGGATTTTTTGTAGGTCTTTCCTTCCTACCTAGTTTGTCCTCTGCTACCTTCACTATTTCATCTCTCAATTTTACCCATTCCTCATCTACTGTTTTATTTTCCCCTGTTTCTGTCAATTGTTGCCTAAAGCTCCCTCTGAAATTCCTAAGAACCTCAGGTTCCTTCAATTTATCCAGGTCCCATCTCCTTATTTTCCTACCTTTTTGTAGTTTCTTTAGTTTCAGCCTACAGTTCATAACCAACAAGTTATGGTCAGAGTCTATATCTGCCCCTGGGTATGTCTTACACTGTAGAACCTGGTTCCGAAATCTATGTCTTACCATTATAAAATCTATCTGGAATCTTCCAGTGTCTCCTGGTCTCTTCCACGTATACGACCTTCTTTTGTGATTCTTGAACCAACAAGTTATGGTCAGAGTCTATATCTGCCCCTGGGTGTGTCTTACACTGTAGAACCTGGTTCCGAAATCTATGTCTTACCATTATAAAATCTATCTGGTATCTTCCGGTGTCTCCTGGCCTCTTCCACGTATACAACCTTCTTTTGTGATTCTTGAACCAGGTGTTTGTTATAACTAAATTATGTTCTGTGCAAAATTCTACCAGGCGGCTTCCTCTTTCATTCCTTCACTAATCCCCACTATATGAACCTATCCATTTCCCTTTTTAAATTTTCTAATTTTCCTACTCAATTAAGGGATCTGACATTCCACACTCCGACCTGTAGAACACCAGTATTGTCTTTCCTGATGATCACATCCTCCTGAGTAGTCCCCACCCGGAGATCCGAATGGGGGACTATTTTACCTCCGGAATATTTTACCCGAGAGGCCACATTAGCTGATGTTACAAGGCCAGCTCAGTCAATCATCCAGACTGTTGCCCCTGTAACTACTGAAAAGGCTGCTGCCCCTCTTCAGGAACCACACGTTTGTCTGGCCTCTCCACAGATACCCCTCCGCTGTGGTTGCACCTACGGTACGGCTATCTGTATCGTTGAGGCACGCAAGCCACCCCACCTCGGCAATGTCCATGTTTCACTCCCGTACAAGGCAACACTCCACACAAATGCCTTCAGGAAAGACTTCCTTACACTTAAATTAATATTCGATATTAGCAAATTTCTCTTTTTCAAAAATGCTTTTCTTCCCATTGCCATTCTGCATTTTATATCCTGTGTACTGCGACCATCGCCTCTTATTTTTTTACCCAAGTAACAAAACTCATCTACCACCTTCATTGTTTCGTTACCTAATCTAATTCTTTCAGCATTGCCTGATTTTCTAAGACCACATTCCATTATTTTTGTTTTGCTCTTGTTAATGTTCATTTTATACGCATTCTTCAACACACTGTCCATTCCATTCAACTGCTCTTCCAGGTCATTTGCTGTCTCTGATAGAATTACAATGTCATCAGCAAAACACAATGTTTTTATTTCTTCCCCCTGTACTTTAATCCCTATTCCAAATTTTTCCTTGATTTCCTTCACCGCCTGCTCGATGTACAAATTGAATAACATCGGAGAAAGGCTACAACCCTGTCTTACTCCCTTCCCAACTGATGCTTCCCTTTCATGCCCTTCGAGTTTAATAACTGGGGTCTGGCTTTTGTACAAATTATAAATAACTCTCCTTTCCCTATATTTTACCCCTGCTGACTTCAGAATTTGAAAGAGTGTATTCCAGTCAACATTGTCAAATGCTTTTTCCAAATCTACAAAAGAATAAAATGTAGGTTTGCCTTTCCTTAATCTATCTTCTAAGATAAGACGTAAAGTGAGTATTGCCTCCCGGGTTCCTATGTTCCTCCTGAATCCAAACTGATCTTCCCCGAGGTCAGCTTCTACCAGCTTTTCCATTCTCCTGTAGATAGTTCGTGTTAAAATTTTGCAATCATGACTTATCAAACTGACGGTTCTGTAATTTTCACACCTGTCTGCACCTGATTTCTTTGGAATGGGGATTATTAAATTTTTCTTAAAGTCTGAGGGTATTTCGCCTGTCTCATACATCCTACACACCAGTTCAAATAGCTTTGTCATGGCTGGCTCTCCCAGAGACTTTAATAGCTCTGAGGGTATGTCATCTACTCCTGGGGCCTTGTTCTGAGCTAGGTCTTTCAGGGCTCTGTCAAATTCATCTCTCAATATAATATCTCCTGTTTCATCTTCATCTACTTCCTCTTCCCTTCCTACAACATTGTCTCTAAGTTCATTTCCTTTGTAGAGCTGCTCTATGTACTCTTTCCACCTTTCAGCTTTCCCTTCTTTGCTGAGAACTGGTTTCCCATCTGAGTTCTTGATATTCGTAGAGTTGCTTTTCTTATCTCCAAATGTTTCTTTTATTTTCCTGTAGGCTGTATCTATTTTTCCCCTATTTATACATTCTTCTACAGATTTGCATTTGTCTTCTAGCCACTCCTGCTTAGCCATTTTACACTTCCTGTCAATCTCATTTTTTAGTCGTCTGTACTCCATTTTGCCTGTTTCATTAACTGCATTTTTATATTTTCTCCTTTCATCAATTAAATTTAGTATTTCCTGTGATACCCAAGGATTTTTGGCAGGTCTTGCCTTTCTACCTATTTTGTCCTCTGCTGCCTTCACTATTTCGTCTCTCAATGCTACCCATTCCTCTTCTACTGTTTTATTTCCCCCTGTTTCTGTCAATTGTTGCCTAAAGCTTCCTCTGAAATTCTCCAGAACTTCACTTTCCTTCAATTTATCTAAGTCCCATCTCCTTATTTTCCTGCCTTTCTGCAGTTTTTTCAGTTTCAGCCTACAGTTCATGACTAACAAGTTATGGTCAGAGTCTATATCTGCCCCTGGGTACGTCTTGCAGTTTATAACCTGGTTTCGGAATCTATGTCTTACCATTATAAAATCTATCTGATACCTTCCGGTGTCTCCTGGTCTCTTCCATGTATACAACCTTCTTTTGTGATTCTTAAACCAGGTGTTTGTTACGATCAAATCATATTCCGTGCAAAATTCTATCAGGCGACTTCCTCTTTCATTCCTCCTGCCCAGCCCATATTCACCTACTATTTTCCCTTCTCTTCCTTTTCCTACTACCGAATTCCAGTCTCCCATCAAAATTAAGTTTTCCTCTCCCTTAACTGTCTGAATAATTTCCTTTAGCTCCTCATATATTTCTTCGATTTCCTCATCATCGGCAGAGCTAGTAGGCATATAAACCTGTACTACTGTTCTCGTTGTTGGCTTCGTATCTATCTTTACAATTCTAATGCGATCACTGTGCTGCTTATAGTAGTTTACCCGCATTCCTATTTTCTTATTTATTATCAGTCCTACTCCTGTGATACCCCCAACGGATTTTGTATTTATAATCCTGTACTCACCTGACCAGAAATCCTGTTCATCCTGCCATCGAACTTCACTAATCCCCACTATATCTAACTGCAACCTATCCATTTCCCTTTTTAAATTTTCTAATTTTCCTACCCGATTAAGGGATCTAACATTCCACGCTCCGATCCGTAGAATGCCATTATTGTCTTTCCTGATGACAACATCCTCCTGAGTAGTCCCCGCCCGGAGATCCGAATGGGGGACTATTTTACCTCTGGAATATTTTACCCGAGAGGATGCCATCATCATATTTCCATACAGTAGAGCAGCATGTCCTCGGGAAAAGTAACGGCTGTAGTTTCCCCTTGCTTTCAGCCGTTCGCAGTAACTGTGTGACAAAGCCACATTAGCTGATGTTACAAGGCCAGCTCAGTCAATCATCCAGACTGTTGCCCCTGTAACTACTGAAAAGGCTGCTGCCCCTCTTCAGGAACCACACATTTGTCTGGCCTCTCCACAGATACCCCTCCACTGTGGTTGCACCTACGGTACGGCTGTCTGCATCGTTGAGGCACGCAAGCCACCCCACCTCGGCAATGTCTGTGGTTCATGGGGGTGGTAAAATTGATTATTAAAGTGAAAAAATAGTGCATTCAATTTTCATAATTGGTGAATACTGTA
Organism: Locusta migratoria; assembly: GCA_026315105.1. Classification (NCBI taxonomy): domain Eukaryota; kingdom Metazoa; phylum Arthropoda; class Insecta; order Orthoptera; family Acrididae; genus Locusta; species Locusta migratoria. The sequence continues at coordinate 446,961,572 of CM048755.1, read as the reverse complement.
GTATTATTCATAGATGAATGTAATAAGGAGGAGAAAAGTTGTTGGTTCTGCATGAGTAAGAGAGGAAATAAGAATAACAATTTTAAAAACCGTCTGATTCACAAACTGATTATGAAGTGAACTTAGAAGGGTAACATAATGAGCAAGATATTGCATAAGTGACTGAAAACAAATAATAATTGATGAGAATATAAAAATATTATTTATTTATTAGCTACACTTACATTTGTACTGTAATGACAATCATCTGGTTGACAAATAAATTAGTTAAAAATATTAACGACATGAATAATTTACTATACATAAATTAAAAATGAAGAGAACATAGAACTTTTTTACATTGCCAAAGTATTAAGACACACAAAAAACTTTTTAAAACAAACTTTGTTAAATTAATTTCATCTGCTACATACAACAGACAAAAGAAGTAAGCAATACATATTTATTTACTGATATATTGAGTTGGTGAACTAAATACTGGGTCAAAACTTTTTTCTGAGGTAATAATGTTGATTTGGTATGTACTGGCACACATTGTTTCTGTACTTGCACTTTAAGGATGTAAAAATTGATAATATTGCTCAAACACAGAAACATTTTTGTAAGGATCTTCTCTTTCTGCTCCAATGTATAAAAATAAATACTAAATCTTTAGATTCTGCATGTACTGTTGAATACAAATTGGAATGTATGTTTCATACATTCATACTCAGATTTTAATGTCGGTGGCATTAGTCAATAAATTTTGTCTTTTGCAAATTCTAGTGGTGAGATTTTAATTAACAAAGATTTAAAGATCCATCAAGTTTCTAACCAAACAAATACGTTAGCCATATTTTAGTACCAGGTCAATTGGTGGGGCAACTATTGTGAAAATAACTCTCCACAACATGACCAATCTCCATGGTCACTTCATCAATGATTCTGTCCTTCTTCTGATAATTGTTACAAAAGATATAGCATCAACATACCTTTGCAGCCCACTAATACATTATTCTCCCACAAATGACTTTCTAAAGCGTCCATATTTTAACTTGTATGCAGTATGTAAAAGGCACTCATTGACACCACAAATAGCTGCAAAATTTAAAAAAGTACTTCTTTGTATTCAGAAATGACTTTTCTTTGTGATATTGCCATTTATAATTTGAATGTTTCGTACTTCCAAATTTGACAGGCAGTGCACTTTTATTCTTGATGTGGTTCATCTATTCATATTCCAATGGACAGCCTTATTATAAAATCTACAGCCATAGGTAAACAATGCACACATTTCTCTACATTTACTTAATGTGTTCCTACCCACAATAAATGCTTTTTAACTGACCTGAAATTAAAACAACTTTATAATAATGTTTTCTATTGATGAATCAGGCAGCTTGTCAATAATTACTTTTATTATTAACTGTGTGGTTCAGTAACAGTGAATAATTGCATTATTAGTCTCTTTCCAGCAGGTGGAATGCGTTTTGCACGTTTATTGAGAAATGTGAGCTTTATAAAAATTTCATCTGTCAACTGTTATCTAAATTTCTCAAGTATATAACTGAATGTTGACATACATATTTGGAAGCAATCATAAGAGGCACTTGATGGTGTTACTATTTTTTATATTAAAATTTTTATAGTAAACATTTTTTTACATAAAATAACCATAATTTACAAATAACAACCATGAAATTAATCATGTATATATTTGTAAAAGATATGTTTTAAATACATGTAAGGTACTTTCTGGGATCAGTGGCTGGTATAATTTATATTCAGAAGTAATTCAACCAGCAGCACTAAGTGCAAGTCGGAATGCAATTTCCACCATGTTCTGTGATGTACAGTCTTGGTAACACACATAAACTTCACGGGGATGAGGAGTGAAGAACAGCCTCCTGAAAATAAAAACAATTATTTTTACATAAATATTCTAAGGATGTATTGTACAACATAAATATTCTATCTTCACAGAGCATGAATTTGAATATCTTCCAATGTTCTTAAAACATGCTGAGAACCAACCAAGCCATTCTCAGCATAGTAAACTGCTGATAACTACACTCCAGAGTTAAAGTGTAGCCACTATGACTAATATAGTGCATGCCACTCAAATATTTTACAGTCAATTGTGGTCACCTGCATCCCAAGTCTCCAATTGGTGGCTTTTTGACAGTATTTTTCCTGCCCCAGCACACAGAGCCTAGCACACTGGGAACAGAATAAGTTTTCACAGACCAACCAAGCAGGCCATTCCACTGGTAGCAGGAATAGTGGATTTCACTTCCTTTGTACCTCTTGGTTTGCGCACTACAAGCAGTCGACCTGCTCTAACGATTGAGCTTCTTGATGCAATTGTCAGAAGAAAGGTCATATAGTATTGAATGTTAATCACGGCCTCCATATGAGCCAGTGCAGGAATCAATGAACTTAGACACTCATGCAGTTTCATGTCATGTCCTTCCCTTTTTAACAAGTCAGAACAACCTTTTCATTGATGTGTGACTGGCATACAAGCCATTAACCTTACAAGTTGACATGAGTATTGTTGTTTCACTAATCCACTCACAGACATATTCCTGATTGGATATCCACAGTTAGAATGCATTGAACAACATTTGGTGAGTTATAACAAACATTTGATAAATCTTCTTGATCACTTCATGACCAACACAGTTTGCAATTCTGTTATTTGTTCCACAATATATTTGGTTGTCAATTATGCAAGTACCAAAAATCTGTACAGTTTAGATGGTTTGTTATATTTGGTTTTTCTATTGTCAATGCAGAGCACTTAAAGAGTTCTATGCACAGGTATTATGAATTTTCAGATCTTTTTACTTCAGTGGTAGGTTGTGCAGAAACTTTACAGCACCCACCATCCTTAAGCCCTCGAATCAACCTTGTTTTCTTGGCACGGCTGGTGTCAGTGGCTTGACGTGATCAGGTTAAGATGAAGCTGGATCATCATACTTTTTTGGCAGTATTAGGATGTTTTCCTCAAATGAATGGTTAAACCTTTAGTGTTTTATAAAGAAACCGTCAGGTCATCTTCAGCTCAGTGGTAATTTGGAACTCATTATTAATTTATATGCAGTCATATACACAATACCCCACTTGCTTTCCCCAGAGGAATTACTTAAAAAGCTGGCTGGGGTAAAATATTTTTGAAAATTAGACTTTGGAAAGGCCTACCTTCAGATCCCATTGGATGAGGCACAAAGCAGTTGATAGTGGTCAGTATGTCCTTCAGATTTTATCAGTACCAACAACTAATGTTTGAAGTTACTCATGCGCATGCCAATTTTTTTTTTTTTTTTTTTTTTTTTTTTACAGCAGGTTATGAACATATCTCATTGCATTAACTATATTGATGATATTCCCATGACAGGTGTTACTATAGAGTATTACCTGTGTAACCTCTGTTCCTCATTTTATGTTCTCAAGTCCATGGTCATCAAATGTAACATCACTAAGTCTCAGTTTTTAGAACCTTCCATATTGAAATTTCCCAACCGAGTATTCAAGTCACAGAGTACGTGACTGCTATTATGACTTTGGTCCAGTCAGCTAATCTATGAGAACTTCAAGTATTTTAAGGCAAAGTAGTGTCTGATCAAATGTTTATTCCATTGCTTACATGTTTTGTTTTGGAAGAGTGCTCCTTATATTTCATCTGCAGCCCCCCTCTCTCTCTCTCTCTCTCTCTCTCTCTCTCTCTCTCTCTCTCTCTCTCTGTGTGTGTGTGTGTGTGTGTGCAGCTTAAAGAAATTATTTGATCTATGCTGTGTCTTGCAACGTTTCACCCCAGTGAGAATCTGTTCCTGACTATGGATGCACACCAGCACAGGTGGAGGCATCACCAATAGAATGGTGCTGAACATCTATTGCTTTTGCATCAAAAACACTGAAATAAGATCAGAAAATTGATTCTCAAGTGCAAAAAGAAGCTCCTGCAATTTTCTATGCCTTAAAAAGTTTTATAAACACTGACTGTCTTCAACATTGGGCTCCTTTCTTGCTCTAGTATAACTATGAGAATCATTTTCATCCCATATCACAACATGCCAACATACATGCCTTTTCCCTGCTTCCCATGGCCCTGACCCCATGTCTGACCAAGCAGATTGGTTGTTTCAACTGGATATGGAGGCAACACACAGAGTTGATAAAGTCCCATCACCAGTTCCAGAACTGCCTTTTCTGTAGTAGTAGATATAGTACTATGACAGGTTGTGGGCCTAATACACCATAAGTGATCTGACTGGCCACCAGACCACATCTTATCCGCTTCAAAATTTTCATGTGCTGCATCAATAGCTAGCTCCCTCTTGGATGGCATTGTGAAATTATTCTCCTTTTTACAGAATGGTTTACTCACACATTGTGGTTCCAGCAGTACTGTAGTGGGAGGTCCTCTGTGTCTTATGGCATGGTTACTAAAGGATCTCTCACACAAAATTGTTGGTGCACCACTCTGTGTTTTGTCCAGGCATCAACTGGGAGGTGGAACATGTACAGTTTTGTCACCATGGGTATGAGTCCACCAGGGCCACTGCAAGGCACGTGTGTAAGGTGCCACATCTGAGAATGTCATCAATTGACGATATGATGATTTCTTTACTTTTTGACACTGTGAATCAAATCTATACTACTGCAAGCTTGGTGCTAATAACTCGTAAGGTATTCATTGTAGACTGCTTGTTTAGCAGACTTTTATTCTTATTTTGGTCCTCCCAAAACATGTAAAGCAAAGAGCTTACATTATAAGAGTTTTGTGTTACAGTGACAGAGAGAAAGAAATGCTCATAGTATCACTGGATGCAATTTACGAACATGAGGTCCTTATCAAAATATGTACTCACTCTCCTGTACAAGTCCTGAACTTTATAATTGGAATTTCTGAAAACCTCTTATATTTCAAAATTATTTACCTCTGGGGTAAATCATTATAACCCTCAACTTTTGTATTTTTAATGTATTTGGTGCAAACTGTCATATCCAACAGATTTTTTTTTTTTTCCCAAGTAGTAAATGAAGCTGCAGAGAGATTGCAAATATAAATATTAAAACAAATATTAAAACATGTAACAGAAAATATTTTTCAAACATACAATTAATCATATCTCAGACCTTTATAAATGAGAATTATCATTATTCCCCCCCCCCCCCCCCCCCCCCCTCCCGAGGTCTACAATTATACACCCATGTCCTTCCGAATGTTCATCATTGTAAGGTTTAAAAATCTGTAATAATTTGGTCAAGAACTTTCAAAATGTCAAATGTATTTTAAGTTATAAAACATCATCATTTTTATGAGGGGGCAGCAATTTTGCATCTCACATGGAAAAGGGGGGGGGGGCAGTTTGGTTTGCTGAAATCCACATTAATTTTGATGGTCCTTTTTATGATGGTTACCAGTTATTGGTAAGAGATGCTTTTTCTTTATTTCTTCATGTCAGTCATTGTCCATCTACAATGGAAGGCATGATGGTAATGGTCCTGTCAAAATTTTAAGCCAAACAGCACTGTGAGCTTCAGACCCTACTCAATCATTCGCTGTCTAGCAGGCAACCCCTCATTGACATTCATGCCTGGCACACCGGACTTGGCCAGAGCATTTGGACAGAAACCTCACTGGATTCCTGCTGTTGTCCTTAGCCAGCACAGCCACCAGGATCATCATAGTTTCCATGGACTATATACTTGCAATGTGTCACTACAAACAGTTGTGTTCCTGAATTGCAGCCAACATCCCATCTTGGCCCATGCTTCTGATAACCTTGTTCTTTGTAACTCCTGCTCAGTCCTGTGGTGATGCAGGTCTTTTCATGTTCACCTTTCCTGATGGTCAATATTGTCTGTGGCAGACGCTTCCTGTGGCTGATGCTGGAACCTCCCACTCTTCTGTGAAGATGCCACCATCATTGTCACATATTAGTGGCACATCTCTGTTGCTGGAGCCTCCACTCTCCAGCCAACTCTTGTCACTGCCCACACCAGCACTCCTTGTCGAGGACTCCGACGTCCGGACAGATCCCGCACCCCTCTCATTGGTCGTGTCCACAGGTTGCCCAGGACTTCGTAAGTGGCAGGTGTGCTATTGCTTCAGTCACTGTTACCACAGAAGGCAGTCAGGAATTCCTCATATCTTTGGCTATCATTCCTGGCAATGCTGCTGGAACCAGGGACACACCTAGTCACAGCATTAGAGACAGTGATGCCTTGTCTACGATCTATCGAGGAGAAAGAGTGTAGTAATCTGCTCACATATGTTGGCCAGTGGCTCACTATGGAAAGTGTAGTGTGCACCAGAAACTACCTGAGATTGTTGGCTGGGGTGACTCTGGCAACTAACAACCATCACATTACCCACAATGTGCAAGCAGTGGCACCTGATGTTGACAGAAACTTTATGCCATGCGTGTGACTTTACACACTCAATTGCCTTATGTCTTTCATACTTGTCACTTGATTTTAACCTATCATTGTGGCTGTGACTATGCAAGTTAATTTTATGGCCACATGTATGTGTTTTAAAATTGCTCAGTAGAGGTAACAAAACTACAAAAAAAATAGAATAGTCAGGATATGAATTCATTTGTTAATTAGACATCTACAAGTATATGATTGCATAGTGCTGTGGTAAATGATTAGCTTCCCATACAGGAGATAGTGGGTTCAAATCCCATGTGTGTGATAATTTTAATTTGGAAATTGAATTACTTTCATTATTATTTTTATTAAATTAATTTGTTTAATGTTATGCCTTTTGCATAAAAGTATTGAGTTTTTTTATTCGCCCTTATTTTTCATCCTATGACTTTCTTTTTTCACTGGAATCTGCTTTTGCCTTTAATAACATGTAATTAAGTGGCAAACAGGACTGCTGATTTGTTTGTAACATTACAGATCATACAACCACAAGCCAGAGTGAGGGTATTTTTAGTAACCAATGATAATGATAAATTACAGTTTGCTTTAGCGATGTATCAGAAATTTTTCTGTCTGACAAGGAAAGTACATGGGCTCGAACAAACATATCTGTATGAACGTTGGGTTACAGGATCTCTACGTACACCTCAGTGTGGTGGTGAGTGTCATTTTTCTGCAAAGCTCTGCAACCATGCTCTAGATAGCACTGTAGATGTAATTGTAGACGCCTTACATAAAGCAGATATGTTAACTATAACTTATGTAATAATCATCGTACATGTTCTCTAGCAAATTGTCATCAAAATCTGTGATGATAGTTGAAACTTTAACCTTCTTCCCAAAAGACTTTTGGTATTCACTGCCACTGCTTCCATCGCCTCTTCCCGCACTTACCGCAGCACTACCGCTTGCAATGAGTTTTTGTCATTATCATCCTTATTATCATTATTATGAGTTTGTAACAACAGTATCTAACTTATGCTCATATTTCTGTACCATAACAGATATGAGGAAGCATGCAAATGATTCATCTTCTACACTAATACCATCGTCACGAAGAAGGGTTCTTTGTAACTTCATCTCAACTAATCGCAATACATTAGCAGGATTGATTAGCAATTGCCGCCCCATCTGACACTTCTCCACACAAATAACATCACAAAACGCAACTTCGGAGGCACACTGCACCGTCCCTACTGGTGAACTGACACATGGCACATGCAGAGGCCTCTAACGGACGACTGCAGAGTTTTGCAGATGCGGGAGTATCACTAGTGCAATACATTATCTCTCATACAATTTTGGTGTATATGTGTTTGTTCGAGCCCAAATACTTCCTTGTGAGAGGGAAGCTTGAATAACTATGAATGAACCAGTCATGATTTTAGTTTTGATGGAGATGGTTGACTGCCACTTTGTCAGATACATAGTATATCACATGTGATTAAGTTAGAATAAAAAAAAAAGGTAAAGCAGTCAATAATCCGAAGATTGGTTTGAACACCACAGTGCTTTACTAGGTGTGGTCCTGTTTGGAGGTGGTATGCCGTTGCCTTCCTCCGACCCTCGAACTGACTTACCCAGCCAGTTACAGGGGGACCTACAGTTTAACGTGGGTTCCGAACCACGGTGCTACTTGGTATTTTTCACATAAGCAATACTGCCACAGGTGAAAGAAGTGGAAAGTGACAGATAAAAATCCTAGGACCTGGCGGGGATCGAACCCGTGACCTTTGGATTTGTAGTCTGGCACTATACCACTGTGCAACCAAGGCGCACTAGGTTAGAATAAGGCATTTAATTGAGGACAGCAAAATGCATCTTCTGTTGCAGTTCAGTTATTGGTCACTTGGTATTACCTGTCAACAGATATTTTTACATTGCTGCCATTAACTCTTGATGGCCTGCTGCAACAGTGCTCCATGTTGAAAAATATATTAAAAGCATTTGCGAAGTGACCTGCTATTTTTGTGTATTGCCTATAGCTGAGCAACACTGTAGTGCCACGTGACCAATGTCAACTAGCAAGTAATTTTAATCAGCCTATAGAGAAACTACAAATGGTTACACAGTTATTTGTGTGGGTTGGCTCTCCATGCACTGAGTGACCAATCCAATCATCTGTTACTTAGTCTACATGACACCAACACATACATCTGAAGATGGATTGTTTCCTATGCATTGAAGAGTAGCATTGAACACTTTAATAAATAGATCTGTGACAATTTTTGGCATCAATCACCTTCAATCCAAATTAAATTGTTTCACACAGGTGCTGAAAAGCAACAGGTACAGTAAGGAAGTTGTTGTAGAAAAGGCAAAGGATGCTGTGTGAATCTGCAGAAGAGGCCAAGCCAACAGCATTTCTCTCTTGCTATGTCATGACTTCTTCTAAGATAGGCAACATTCTCCACATGTTTGAATTGAAACCAGTGAACTGACATGCTCTGAAAATATGGAAAAAGTTGCACTGTTAAAGATAAACGTTTGCTTGGAGTGCCAGGTGTGCACAGTATTACCTGATAATGTGGTAGTATTAAAATAGAACACACCATCTGCAATGACAGCATACACTGTGCTGAACACAAGGACAATTTTGAAGAAAGGGAACTGGACTAGTATGCTAGGACAGAATATTGTCTACAGATGGACACACAATTTATTTATTTAAAGAAAAATGTAATAATCCCCATTTCAAAGTAAGCATGTGCAGACAGCTGTGAAAATTACAGAACCATATGATTTAGGAGAAATGTGGGAAGATGTGAGGCAATATTAACTTTACGACTCACCTTAGAAGATAAATTACAGAAAGGCAAACCTACATATCTAGCTTTCATAGATTTGGAGAATGCTTTTGACATTATTGACTGGAATACTCTCTTTCAAATACTTAATTCAGCAGAGGTAAAATATAGGGAACAGAAGGTTATTTACAACTTGTACAAAAGCCAGACAGTAGTAATTAGAATCAAAGGGTATGAAAGGGAAGCATTGTTTGGGAAGAGGTAAAAAAGGTTAGTAGCCTTTCTCCAATGTTATTCAATTTGTACATTGAGCAAGCTGTGAATGAAAGAAAGGAGCAGTTTGGAGGAGGAATTAAAATTTAGGGTAAAGACTAAAAAAATCAAATGTTTGTTAAGCTTATGGGACTTAACTTACGAACTAGGACGGCACAAATATCCATGCCCGAGGGGGGATTCGAACCCCCGACCGTAGTAGCCGTGCTGACCGTGACTGGAGCGCCTCAGTCACCTCGGCCACCACGGCCGGCGGTTAGGGTAAAGACTTTGCAGTTTGCTGATGACATTGTAATTCTGTCAGAGACAGCAAAGGATGTGGAAAAGCAGTTGAACTGAATGTACAGTGGCTTGGAATGAGAATAAAAGATGAACATTAACAAGAGCAAAACAAGGGTAATGGTATGCAGTCTAAGAAAATCATGTGATGCTGATGGGATTAGATTAGGCAACAAAACAATAAAGGTGGTAGATGAGTTTTGTTACTTGGGAAGTAAAATAACATACGATGGTTGCAGTAAAAATGATATAAAATGCAGAATGACAATAGGATGAAAAGCATTTATGAATAAGAGAAATTTGTTTACATCATATATTAATTTCAGTTAGGAAGTCTTTGCTACAGGCAATTGTGTGGAGTGTTGCTTTGTATGGTAGTGAAACATGAATCATAAATACTTCAGACAGGATGAAGATAGAGGCTTTTGAAGTGTGGTGCTACAGAAGAATGCTGAAGATTATGTGTAACTAATGAGGGTGTACTGAATAGAATCAGAGAGAAAAAATTCTGTCATACTTTGACTAAAAGAAGGGATCAATTGATAGCACACATTCTTAAACACCAAGGAATCTTGAATTTAACATTGGAGGAAAGCGTGTGGGGTAAAAATTGCAGAGGTAGACCTAAAGACGAATACAGAAAGAGGATTTAAACAGACATGGGTTGCCATTCTTATGAGGAGATGAAGAGGCTTGGTTAGGATAGAGTAGGGTGGAAAGCTGCATCAAACCAGTCTCTGGACTGAAGACCACAACACACAACAATAAGGGCTGACAGCTCCATCAAGAAAATTATCATGCTGGACATTAACTTACTAATCTGAATTTTGAAGTAATCCTTTAACCTGGCAAAAATCACAGAGAGACAAAGTGTGTCAGAAGAAAGATTGGTATGTTACACAGGATAGGTGACATTGCTGCAGGATAACAAAAAATGCAAGCAGCTGAAGATGACTGATAGCTATCTGCAACACAGCCACATACATGATGGAGTGTTATGCAAGAAAACCAAACTTGGACCTTTGTGTAGTTCCAAACATATAGTGGGAGGCAATACTGAACCAGGCATGTGATCATGTGCTAACAAAGAAGCCTGGAATGGTGCATTGTTACACAATTCTGAATGTCAACAAATAAGGTAGATATGGATTATATGCGAAGAACTGTGTGCACAATGGGCTCAAATGAGGCATCAGTGTTTCCACTGAAAAGAATACTAGAAATGATTTGCAGAGATGTCGTAGGTCTTTTTGGGCAAATGGCAGCAGGATCTCACTAAATGCTGACAATAACAGATTATTTTTTATGTTATGTGGAAATGATAGGAATCGCAAATTAAAAAGCTGACACAATGGCTCAGACCATGGTAAATCAGTGATTACTGAATTTAAGTATTCCAATAACGCTGATTTTGGATTAGGGCATCAATTTCATACCAATTTTTATGAAACAGATTTGCCTTTATTACATATTCATAAGTTAAGAACAAGTGCATTACATCTGTAGCTGAATGGGAGAACAGAATGAGTTAAGTGGACAATATGGATGATGTTAAGTAATTATGTATACAGTCATAATAACAACTGAAATACACTCTTACCATGTGTTGCCATAGGATATAATTTTCAAGTTCACTAAAGTTAGGGCTTATCATTGTACAAGGTAGTATATGTTCAGAAAATGCCACCACCATTCACGACAAGAGGAATTTTGTAGAATGTACAGAAGCAAATACAAAAAGCCAATACAAATGCACATGAACATCAGTAACAAATGGAAAAATCAAATGTAAAGTAGTTTACAGATTATAACTTACTAATATTCTGTCTTTGCCCTTAAATTTTTATTTTATAATTATTTTCAACACATTTCAGAGTAAGAACTTAATTTTCAAAGAGTGTATGGATACAATCTGCTTCAGTTTTTCATCAACAATGGCTGATTTTAACATACCTCTACACTCTGAAGGGAAAGATAAATAAATTATTCATTCGTTGACTAGACCCTTATCAAGTGACTGAAAGTACCTCACTACTTAACATGAAGCTAAAGCTTCTGACTGTACTATGGTCATCCACATTATGTGTACCTTTCTCATTACTAGTGACAGTCACCTTGTTAAATCTCCTTCAGTTCAATGTGGGTAAGCCAGCTTCTGACTACATCTAGCCATACCATCCAGTAGCTGCTGGTCTAACACACACTTAGTAGAGCATGGGGATGGGTGTAAGACAACAAATGTTGATGGGGGGAAAAAAGAAAGGAAGGAAGGAAAGAAGATTAGGTATAAATGTCCTGTCATCATTGTGGTGATTTTTGCTAAGGATGGAGAAGGAAATCTGAAGTGCCCTTTGAAAGGAACCATCCTAGTATTTGCCTTTAGTGATCTAGGTAAAACAAAGAAAACCTAAATTAGGATGGCATGAGGTAGGTTTGAACTGTCGTCCTACTGAACGCAAGTCCAGTGTGTAGTACACTACACATGATAGAGCCTAGCACTGCACGGCACATACATGAATGTTAGCCTAAGTGTGGCCCATATCACACTGACATGGCCGGGCCGTGGAGTTGATGTTGATCTGCTATTAGAGTGTGCTACCAAGGCTATGTGCGTGATCTGGTGGTGAGGGCCTTACTTGCTGTGTCTGCTGTCTGAGAGACACCGTGCTGGTGCGCGCGATCTTTCTGGCAGCTACTACACTCCTCCTCCTTCGGGGGGGGGGGGGGGGGGTGACGAATCGGTGGTTCCTGCATCCTGCAGTGGGAATATGGAGCATCTATAGGGAGAGATGACTTCCATGCCCATTGTGCACTAAAAGGCCCCCAACGTTCCCCCACCAGAGCCTGGTACAGAACTGGTGACAAGCTGTCAAACTCTGGGTCCATGACCCTATCGGTAGGTGGATGAGGAGGCAGTTTGGATGGGGGTGAAGGCCGCCTGGTGGTAGCACCCTCTTCCGGAGACGATGAGCTAGCCCGAGGGGGAAGCTCTTGCTGGGTAATCTCTGGTGACCTTGGTGCCGATGTAGCACTGGGAGGATGCAGGAGGCGAGGCTCCTCATAAAGAGACTGAGGCTCAGATGGGAAGTGGGTGAGATTACCCTGAGGAACAGCTGAACTGGATCAGGCCATCTGCCATTGAGAAGCGAGCGCCTGTGGGGCAGGAGGGTGGGAGTCCATCCTGCGATGGAGCTGATTTTGGTGATGATGTACCTCCCAGTCCCCTACTCTTAAGGTGTAGAGCCTGCGGCCATTGCTGGGCAGGACAACTGTAGTGTCCAGCGGGGATTGCGACCAAATCCCCGTGCCCAGACTGGTGTACCTGGTGGAAAACCTGGCACCCCCAGGGGCGAAGACTAGTGAGGAACAGGATGGAGGAGGTGCAGAAGAGTCTATGGTTGGCGGACGTGGAGGAGCTCTGCGGGGCTGCGTTCCCCCATTGGAGTAGTTCGATATGCTGTAACAAAATGTCAATGCCTCCTCAGTGGGAAATACCTGTAAGTACTTTTTCATTTGGGTCTTGAATGTAAGCATGATCTGCTCGGCTTCCCCATTTGATTGTGGATGAAAGGGGGTGAGCGAACATGCCGAATGCCAAATCGTGTACAAAAGTCCTGAAAAGCCTGAGAAAGAAACTGAGGGCCATTAACTGATACTAGAGTGACTGGCAGACATTCCACCGAGAAAATTTTGGAAAGTGCTTGGATGGCAATCTGGGAAGAGATTTAAGAGCAGCAAACCACAAACGGGAAGCGTGAATATGCATCAATCACAATGAGCCAATAACCATTTAAAAACTGGCCCGCAAAATCTATGTGGACGCTCTCCCAGGGCTGGGTTGCAGGAGACCAGGGAGAGAATGCCACCCTGGCAGACACTTGTTGGGTAACACACTGGGGGCAAGCCGTCACTAGATGTTCTCTATTTCTCTGTCAATACCAGTCCAGTATACATGTCGGCGAGCCAAAAACTTAGTACGGGAAACACCCCAGTGTCCATCATGTAACAGCTAGAGAAGTTCACATCGCAAACTCGCGGGAACCACCACTCGGAGATCTGCATCTACCATGGAAAGTAGGAGAACTCCCTCTAAGACAGAGAGGTGGTTTCGCAGAACAAAATAATTGTGAAGAGGGTCAGAGGCACCCCTGTTGAACAAGATGCAACTTGCCAAAGCACCGGGTCTGCCACCGTCGCCTTTGTGGCTCGAGAACTACTGTTCGGGAAGCCATCCACTGCTTGGTGGGAAGTGACAGCCAAATGATAACACATTATTTCTTCCCAATTGAACTGCAGATCTGGGCCCAACGGAAGTCTGGAAAGAGCATCAGCATTGGCGTCATACTGGTACTATGAAAGGAACAGGGCCCAGTGCTGTAGCTGGAGGGCAGCCCTATCTGGAATTTTGGAGGATGGGCTAAACAATGATATTATCGGTTTATGGTTTGTGATTAACGGAAACTTCATGCCATAGAAGGGGTGAAACTAGGTCACAGTGTAGACTATGGCTAGGGCCTCCTTCTCCATCTGTGAGTAATGGGCCTGAGCTGGGTTAAGAGTCTTGGAAGCAAATGCCACCAGCTGTTCGGAACCATCCGCATTGCGATGTGCATGGACGGTCACCACCCCACACTGTGACGCGTCCGTAGCCAGGACCAACGGCTTAGAGGGGCCGTAAGTCACCAAACATGGAGCTGATGTGAGGCAGTCCTTCAAACAAGCGAAAGCCGGCTCGCATGCGGGAGACCACTCAAAAGGGACACCCTTGCACAGAAGGTGGTACAGGGGATGAGCGAAGGTGGAAGCCTTGGGCATGAACCGGTCGTAATAGGTGATCTTACCTAAAAAAAAAAAAAAAAAAAAAAAAAAAAAAAAAAAAAAAAAAAAAAAAAAAAAAAAAAATTTCAAATAAAGATTGGCTGGCCAGTACTTACCTTTGTGCTGTACCGCCGATAGTAACACAAATGAAGAAGAAGAAAAAACCTAGCAACTCTTGCAGTGAAGAGGTTCGTGGAAGGTCCCTGATACCCTGCACCAAACTCGCCAGAGGCTGGACGCCATGCATAGATATGATGTGTCCCAAGTACTCAAGGGATGGTTGAAAGAACTTTGATTTACTGAGATTGCAATGCAGGCCCATGGACCGGATTTGAAGAAAAGGGTTTGGTGGTTGTGCAAGTGTTCCTTCGTGTTGTGACCTGTGACTATTGTGTAATCAAGGTAGCTGATGTAGTGGGGGATTGCTGACGTGACCTGTTCAAGATAACGTTGAAATATGGCTGGTGCCTCAGCCATCCTGAAGGCCAGACACTGGTATTGAACAAAGAAACGGGGTGTTGATTACCGCCAGCTGTTTGGAGACCTCATCAAGAGGTATCTGGTGGTAAGCCTCTGAAAGATCAAGCTTAGAAAAAAATTTGCCTCCCGTTAGCTGGGTGAACATTTCTTCTGAATGAGGCAGTGGGTAGGTGTCCACCACTGATTGAGAATTGATGGTGGACTTAAATTCAACACAAAGGCCAAATTTGCCAAAAGGTTTCCTCACAATAACTAAAGGTGTGGCCAATTCGCTGGAAGATGTGGGTAGAACCACCCTGAGGACTGTCAGCCTGTCCAGTTCTGCCTTTACCCGAGGGCGGAGAGTCAAGGGGATCTGCCTAACCTGGAAAAAACGTGGGTGCACTGCCGGCTTTAATGTTAAGTGGGCCCAAAAGTTGGAAACACACCCTATACCTCCCTCAAAGATGTCTCAAAATTTCAATGTTAAAGATTCCAATGAGTGATATGGAATGTCTTCTGAGACCAACTGAATGGTATCGAAAATCGCAAAGCCAAAAGCCTGAAAGGCGTCCAATCTAAAAAGGTGGGTGGTATTAGCATCACAGATGACAATAAAGGTAAGAGGGTGCATGAATGATTTGTAAGTGACGTCAGTTGTGAGTTGCCCTAGCAGAGGAAAGCACTGTTTTCCATATCTGTGAAGATGCCGTGAACTGGGGCATTCAACAAAGACACTGCTGCGCCCATATCTACTTGCAGGGGGATTTGGCGTGACAGTATGGAAACCTCAATAAAGAGCTTGTTTGTAATGTTGTCGGGTGCTAGGCCCGCTAGAACTTCCTCAATATCTACATCCATATCCTCCGAACCTGTGTTGTGTGCCGTTGAGCGGCAAACTTTTGACACATGTCCTTTTTTTTGCATTTGCAACACATGGCCCAATGCCAGGGACACTCTGATTGGTCATGTTTTGTATAGGGCGATGGGCAGGACGGCAAGTGGGGCCATCATCGGAACTCTGTTTATGGGCACATTGTCCTACCCTGCCGCATCGGATGCATCCGTGCCTCCCCGCACCACCGCCAGGTCGCACCAGGCTTCCAAATGTTGACCTGCGGTATGTGAGACTTCATAGGATTGAGTGATAGAGAGGACTTCCTCAAGGGAAGGGTCTACCAACTGCAGAGCCCTGTGCCTGACCTCTCTACCCGGAGCCATATGACAGATGATGTCGCAAACCATAATGTAAGCATACGACTCTTTTGATTTCTTCGTCACATAATGGGACTTGTGGCTAAGGCTGTGCAAAGTAGCAGCCCAGACTAATGGGGCTGTTTCTTGCACCGTTAAAACTCAACTCACGCAGCCACGACATGCATGCGGCGGTGATAACAGGACGACAATAACAAGCATAAAGCATTAAAAGACAAGCATGAGGGTTCTTGCAATGGCGCTAACTGCTGCAACACCCGATACAGTGAGGGGGATATCCACGACAAAAATAGAGCACGACATACCTCCGCATCATTGACATGAACGGCCTGGAAATGCTGCCAAAGACAATGATCATAGGCATCCCAATCATCCACCATCTGGTCGTATGGGGGAAGGGACGGGGGGGGGAATGATGCTGAAGCAGACTGTTTTAAAAGCAATGCCAGAATCACCTGCTGCATGATGGCCATGAGCTGCTCCTGCTGCTCAACTAAACTTGAACTAACCCTACGAACAAAACACCATGCGTGAGGATGACCCTACTCATCGCCATTTGTGTAGTACACAACACACGATAGAGCCTCTAGCACTGCATGGCACTTACACGAGTGTTAGCCTGGGTGCGGCCCACATCGCACTGACGCGGCTAGGTCGTACTTGTGGAGTTGATGTTGACCCGCTGGTAGAGCATACTGCTGAGGCTACGTGCATGCTCTGGTGGCCAGGCCTTACTTGCTGTGTCTGCTGTTCAGGGCGCACCATGCTGGTCCGCACCTCGTGCGATATTCCTGGTAGCTACTACACAGTGTGTTCCACAATTGCACCATCTCATTCGGTAAATGTTAACACAGACAGTTGACAGTTTTAGATCAGCAACAATGGCAGCTCTGAATAATACGGTACTAGCCCCTCATGCCTGCTGACATCATAGTACCCATAGTAGAGTAGTGCTGTGGGGAGCTGCATAACTCACCTTGCTGCACACGAAATAGAATGTTCTGATACTACTGTCTTAGAAATATATGATGGATTGATGCGGCTTGAAAACAGAGACCATTTTCTCTTTGATGTTAAATTGGAAAATAATGATATTAATGTTCAAAATAGATAGAGTGGGTGGCCAGTACTTACCATAGTTTGGTACTGCCAATAGTAGACACACAAAAATGACACAAATGCTGATGAAACTAAATGTTTCCACTTGCTTTCAAAAAATTATATTTCCTACATCAGATAGGTGGGGAAGGAAGAGAAACGGATAGAAGGGAAATGTTACTCACAACTTAGGTCATGAGATGGGGTATGAGTAACCTTTCCCTTCTGTTCTCTTTCTCTTCACACCTCTCCTACCTGACGAAAGAAATATAAATTTCTGAAAGCTAGTGGAGACATTTAGTTTCATCACCATTTTTGTCATTTCTTTGTGTGTGCTATCATCTACATCTACATACATATTCCGCAATCCACAGTAAAGTGTGTGGCGGAGGGTACACTGTACCACTACTGGGCATTTCCTTCCCTATTCCACTCCCAAATAGAATGAGGGGGGAATAAAAAGAGAAAGAAAGAAGAAATAGAATGCCTATATGCCTCCGTATGATCCCTAATTTCTCTTATCTTGTCTTTGTGATCATTACGTGAAATGTCAGTAGTTGGTAAGAAGATCGTTCTACACTCAGTTTCAAATTCCAGCCCTCTAAATTTCCTCAACGGAATTTCTTGAAAAGAAGTTCGTTTTTCCTCCAGTGATTTGAGTTCCCAGAGCATTTCCGTGACACTCGCACATTATTTGAACGTACCAGTAACGAACCTAGCTGCTCACCTCTGAACTACTTCTATGTCTTCCTTTAATCTGATCTGTTATGGGTCCCAAACACTTGAGCAATACTCAAGATGTGGTTGTACAAGCATTTTATATGTGGTCTCCTTTACAGATGATGTACATCTTCCCAAAATTCTACCAATGAACCGAAGTTGGCTGTCCGCCTTACTCACAACTGTCCTTACATATTCGTTCCATTTCATATCGCTCTGCAATGTTACGCCTAGATATTTGAACTATGTGACTACATCAAGAAGCTCCCACTAATGGTGTATTCGAACATTATGGGATTATTTTTCCTATTCATGCACATCACCTTACATTTTTTTTACATTTAGAGCTAGCTGCCATTCTTCGCACCAACTAGAAATTTTGTCTGAGTCATCCCGTATGCTAGATCATCAGCAAACAGCCACAAATCAAGTAACTCTGCCCATCAGATCATTTATATGGATAGAAAATAATAGCGGTCCTATCACACTTCACTGGGGCACGCCTGATGATACACTCGTCTTTGATGAACACTCACCGTGAAGAACAACATACTGTGTTCTACTATTTAGCGGAACTAAACTATGGTAAGTACTGGCCAGACACACTCTCTCTCTTCAAAATTATATACACATCTCAGTAGAGAATATCTGCAAATAACAAAATACCAATATTGATGTTTTGAATGAAAAATGGAGGAACTACATAAAGATTATATAGATGCGATGAGGCAACAAGGATATATTTTATCTTACTCACCCTACAACCCAGTATGTGAGTGTGGTTGCTGACTTTCTTCCATTTTGTGACTGCTGCATGTTCATCTCAAACAACATGCCACATTCTTTAATAGCAACCAGTGCTTTGTTTATGACTGCCTTGTTTATTTCCTGATTCACCAGCTTCTGAAAAACAGGTAATAAAAAAAATTGCAAAGTCTCATTAACCAATTTTAATTGTAAATGTAACTGAATGCAAACTTATATTAATTGAGACAGTAGTAGATACAAATATTTTTATTGATGTATGTATGTATGTATTGTGTATACATCATGCAGAACAAATGAGTTGTCACTCTTCAGGTTTTCCCAGCGATCTGCTGACATGGTGAAGTATCAGGACTTCTGATGGATGTTTGTGAAGTTCTGGCACGATATTTCAACAGTGTAACTCGCTGTCTTCTTCAGGTGCCACCCGAGAATGGTCTTTTGGTGGATCAAGTCCACCAGTCGTGGTACCATTGGTCCCCTCTGCTCGATGGTGGTGTTTCAACTGTCATACACATCTAGCTCGGTCGTCCTCTGGGGACGCAGTCATTAAATGAGATTTGTGCAGTGCTGAATGTTTTCTCCATGATCTGTGCCCTGCTTGGACATCCTCTGGGGCCGTGGTCGTCATCTGAGGCCCATGCCACTCTGCATGTTCCATTCGTGGTTCATGCCATTTGTGCACAGTTTCATTGGTCCTACGGGCTTACGTTCGTCAATTGAGGTCCATGCCACACCAAGTGTTCCGTCTGCAGTCTGCACCCACCTGGCATAGTGCCAGTGGTCATCTGTGGTTGTTTGTGTCCTGACAGCTACCACCACCTGACTTGGATGTCCTCTGTGGTCGTGGTCATTATCAGAGGTCCGTACATGTCCAGTGCTGTTTCCATGATAGTCAAACCAGTGTTCCAACTACCTCTGCACCCACGTCGGCACTCATCAGAAATTGGTGTCATCATTTGTGTTGCCTCACGGCTATTTCCTCAGTCTGTATTTCTTGTAATATCTGATGTTCAGATGTTTGTTAAGCTTAAAGGAATTAACTGCGGGGTCATCAGTCCCTAAACTTACAAACTACTTATGAACTACCTTATATTAAAGACGTCACAAACATCCTTGCCCGAGGGGGGATTTGAAACCCTGACCATAGCAGCCGTACAGACTGTGACTGGCGAGCCGCAGACCGCTCGGCCACTGCGGCCGGCTTGTAATATCTCAAAAGTACCCTGCATAAGGTCTTTAGTAGCTTGAGAGCCAGATTCCAAAGGGTGCTGTCACGATTGATGAGATTCTCTGTGTCTTTGATCTCGATAGATTCCTTTATGACACTGTCCCAAAATCTTATGGTCTGTGTCACAATCTTGGTGTCACTGTAGTTCATCAAGTGACCAAGTGCTATACAGTGCTCTGCTATGGCTGAATTTGTTGCCTGTCCAAGTCTGGTGTGCCTCTGGTGTTCTTTACACCTGATGTCGACAGTACTGGTGGTCTGACAATGTGAGGATCAGAAGAATGTAACTCCATTTTGGCTACTTTACAGGAGAGGCGAAAAACTAAATTTTAGGACGTATATTTCGTTTTTAGGTGTCTTAAAACAAACTTTATTGCAATATTTCTGCACTACACATGAACACACACAAAATCTATCATATGGTAGTATTTCTATAAAAATAGGGTACAGTTGAAATGAAATCATGTTAATGGAATTTCGTACCACCATGAGCAATGAATGTTCACTTTCTAGCTAGCTTCATCACAATCGTTGGGACCACAGTCTGAACCTCCAGTTTTCACTTCTTGTAAAACGCGTAATACTGCTCCTTGATAATCCTGATACGGCACAGATTCAGGAGGTCTTTTACCTTCTCTTCCTGAAGTTTTAGTGCTCCATGGTATTTCGGTCCCAACTGGAATATAGTATCGGAATTTCTGGATTTTCTGGATACCGGCAAACTTTTGAATTGGCCTTGATGGAAATGTTTGAAAATGATGTGTTTAACATTGCTTTTGCGATACTGAAGTTTCATCACTTTAAGCCATTGTACTGGATTTGCTTTGCTTTCAATTTTAGTATTATTCATCTATTCCTTCTGCATAGCATCAAAATCCAAGTCCTTCTGCTCCATTTCAACGACTTAATACCGCCTTTGTTTTGTAGTAGTCTGGACAGCAGTATACAACACCGAAGGATCATAGATATTAAAATATTTTTCAGCACTCTCTATTCGGGCATGGACTCCATTAAAGAGTGGCCAGAGTCAAAGAAGCATTGCTGTATCATAGGAATGCTGTATGTTTGCACAGCATGAAGAATCATGGTACTCATGTTGAAGTCTCGATTCCGTCCTCCAGATGTGTCGGAGAACAAAACAACAGTTCATCAGTCTGCAATTTCTGTAGTTCATGAAATATATATGATGTTACTTCAATTGATCCGTGTTTTACTATACCTTCATGCCACATGTGATTTCTAGCTTTTAAGTCAACAGTATTGTATACTGTGAGGTTGTATACAGTCAGTCTTCTTTTGTAAAAATAAATGTATGTAGCTGTTATGTGTAGGTCAAACTCCAGTAAATGACATCATTTCAATTTTTTTTTTTCCTAGCTGTCTCCTTTCTCTTTAGGTGTTCTGAGCACTGGTCTTTCTCTGCCTCTTGATTTTCTTCAGATAGATTTTAAAAGTGATAGCGGTGGTCGTATGCATAATTTCTTGGTACATGTAATCCTAACTTACACTCTACATTGAATATTTCTCTGTAGAGCCAATACTTTGCAGCAGTAACCTGTTCCTCTTCGCAACATTTCAAATACGATTCGTGCCTTATTCGTATATTCAAATCTTCAGGTAAGAACTGTTGATGCGTGCTCTGTCAGCAATAACTCTTTTCTTCTGCTTCTGTAATTTCTAGAAAACATAAAAAATGAAAATGAACCAAGTCAATCAGACTAAAGTTCTGTACCTCCGCGATGAATTCCTGTCATTGCGGTAACTTTGCATCAGTAGCTCAACCATTCTCCTTCCTGATAAAGTCGTTTTTTATCTACGAGAGAGCGCACATTAACATCAACCTCTTCCCAGTGAATACTACACGATACTAAACAAAATGTGACATTGACAATGCTTTCAAAGGGCACTCATTGTTTATCGTTTTTCTACTTACTGATTTTTGCAAGGGAAATACAATGGCTTGAAATGTCGTAAGTCAAGTATTTCAAGAATTGATGAACAGATGAAATCAGCCACAGGACATGATGCGACTTTTTTACTATTTGGTGTCGCAAGCTATATTATTCACTGCTAGACAACACATACTTCGCTTTCAGCACATAAGAAAATAGCACGCAAATGCAGAAAAATTATATTATCTAAATCAAGCAGATAATGGTATCTGTTGGGAAGAAATGTATTTCCAAATATACTTCTTGAAGTAAGCAGTCAAAGGAACATTTTGTTGATTCGAAAATAAGGGTGCCCTGACTAGAGAGAGAAGAATGTAAGTGCCAATATGGCTATATGTCTTTAAAACAAGCTCGCAACTTGGAGATATGCAGCTGCTTATCTTAACAAGGAGAAGAGATAGAGATACACCGTTTTGACACAACAACGACCTGATTAGCCTGAGGACATATGCTAAAAAACCGAAGATTACATTTTTGGAGATATGTTCCTCTGACTCACACGACGGTATGACATCCAATACTGGCATTGGATATTATAAATATCTGGCTTGTGTAGCCCCAGGTCATCATTTACATTCCCCAGAATTGTCAGAATTTTTGAAGGTGGACAAAATACACTTCTGATGTCATGTTTCCTCGGACTTCTGCTGATCTCGGCAGAGACTGTTCTAGCATATGGCAGGTATGCCACCTTCTTTGCCTCTTCTGGTTCTTCTTCTGGATTCTGTGGCTGACATGAAGGTCAAAGTGCCCTTTTGATGTCTCTAGAGGAAAACCCATCTTTGCTGAACACTGATTTTAAGTGTTGTTTTTTTTGTCAACAAACTTTCAGTAACTGACAGTGCCCATGCCAAAATTACTAAAAATTTCCGGGCTGTTATGCCGTGGTCTAGTGGATTTATTATTAAAACCCAAAATTTCATCCCCTGTAGTCAGTAGCGAGCCAGGATGTGAATCGAACATCCAAAAGTGCCACAATCCCCCTTGAGAATGTCCTCTGCAGTCGAGGACGAAACATTGGGTTTTAATAATAAATCCACTAGACCATGGCATAACAGCCTGGAAATTTTTAGTAATTTTGACCATTCCGGCCGTGAAAATTTACATTTTACAGTGCCGATGCCCTGAGGACTAGAGTTTTCAGTACTCCATTCTTCTGTGCCTAGTGGTGGTAGTTATTGGCTTGTAGGTGTAAGCCAGTGTAGGTAGGTTTGTGATACATACTGTGCCCAAAAGGACCATCTGCCTTCCTCTTGCCCAGTAAATCCAAGAATGGCAGCTGTCCATCCTTCTCCAGTTCCAACGTGAATTTGAGATTAGGGTGGTGTGAATTCAGGTGTTCTGGAAATCATTTAGCTTCTTTCTACCATGGGGCCAGGTTAAAAAGGTATCATCCACATACCTAAAAAGCAATTGGGTTGATAGGTGTCTGATGTAAATGCCTCCTCTTCAAACCTTCCCATGCATAGGTTGGACACCTATTAATTTTGTTTGTAAAATTGACACCCATACAGGATGTATATCAAGGTTAGTACATGTTTGAATAAGTCAAGGAGAGCCCCATCGAACTTCTCTCCAATGATATTAAGTGAGTCACTCGTGCAAACCGACACCACACTGAAAGTGATCACAATGTCAAGAGTCCACGGTGTGCAGTTGCCTCGGCCACAGTAGAAAGTCCTCCGAGTTCCAGATGTGGTATGTGCATTTACCCCATGTGGTGCCAGTATCTTCTTCAGGTAGGTTGGTTGGTTGGTTTGGGGGTTTTAGGAGGACTAGACTACTATGGCCATCAGTCACCCACTGCATCACTGGGTGACACGCAGAGAAACAGAATAATTGGTAAAAGCACCTGAATTGGATTTAAAATAGTGCAGAATAAAAGGACCCATTGTCAATAAAATATTGACAAAGTCAACAAGAGATGATACAAAAGATGCTGATCACACAGTAACAGATAGTAGATAAAAGGGGATAAAACAACAGAGTCAATGGATGCGGTTGACTGAGCATGAGGATAAAACGGCAAAAACCAACCACATGGCTTACACAAGAAAACCTCTAGTCAGAATATACAACAAGAGGAACACAGATGTTGAACTAAAAGACCAGCCATAAAACTCATAGCAGCTGGTAAAACCCTCCCGCACGAAGAAATCATAAAACGGGATCAGCCACAGAGGCATCATCACCGTGCACCAAAGGGAGCGCGTTCAGGAGGTTGAAAAAATGCCGTACGGGAGCTAAAATAGAACAGTCAGGCAGAAGATGGAGCACTGTCAATGGAGCACCACATTGGCACACAGGCGGATCCTCTCAGCGGAGGAGGTGACCATGCGTCAGCTGTGTGTGGCCAATGTGGAGTCGGCAGAGGGCCACGGAGTCCCTATAGTAGTTAAGCTGAGAGGACTTCCAGACAGATGTTGTCTCCTTGATCATTCGCATCTTGTTGGGCATGTCCAGAGCAGACCATTCAGCGTTCCACAGTTCTCTTATTTTACAGCGCAGCAGCGGGCAGAAGTCTGGTTCCGGGAGGCAAATCGCTAGAGGGCGGCAAGTGGTTGCTCTCATTACCTGGAATGCCAACATGGCCCTGGGTGCAAATAAATGTCACCGAGCAAGCAGTGTCATGAAGAGCCAGCGCTGAATCCCGGATGGCCCTGACCAATGGATGATGGGGGTAACACTGATCAAGGGCCTGCAAGTCGCTCAGTGAGTCACTACAAATCAGGAAAGAGTTCCCAGGGCAGGTGCGGATGCATTCGAGGGTTGATATATAACTACCAGTTCAGCAGTGAAGACGCTGCTGCCAGGTAGTAAAGAGCATTGCTCAATATGATCCACATGCATGTAGGCAAATCCAGTGCAGCTGTCATCCAAAGAACTATCAGTGCAAATTACTTTACAGTCGTGAAACTCGCTAAGTAGAGCAAAAAACTGTTCCTGGAGGATCAGAGGTGAACAGAGGTCTTTGGGTCATGGGAGAGATCCAATCAGATCTGTGGTCGAGGAATGATCCAGGGAGGGATATGGGAAATGGAGCGGAAAGAGGGACTGAGAGTCGAAATGAGTGATTGGACCCGTCCCGCAATCGGGAGTCCTGACCGGAGTCACCTCTGCGGCAAACTGATGACTTCTCCTAGGAAGAGTAACCTGCGAGTCGGGTGCTGAGGGGAACAGTGGACTCTGGCAGCATAAAGGGTGAGCGATTGTTGACGTCGGAATTGCAATGGGGCGACTCCAGCCTCTGCGAGAAGACTAGTGACAGGGCTCATAAGAAAGGATCCCATGGCCAAAAGGATGCCGGTATGGAGGACTGGATCGAGAACTCTCAGTGAAGAGGGGGAGGCTGAGCCATCAACAAGGCTCCCATAGTCCAGACGTGACTGCAACAGAATGTTATACAGCCGGAGGAGGATAGTGCGTGCTCCCCCCCCCCCCCTCCCCTCCGACTGTATGGCTTAGGCAACAAAGGATGTCAAGATGTCTTGAGCACCATTGCCTAAGCTGATCCAGGTGAGAGAGCCAGGTCAAACGAGAATCAAAAAGGACACCCACGAAGCAGTGATTGTCCATGATCTGAAGGAGCTCGCCATCAAGGTAGAGCTTGCCATCAAGGTAGAGATCAGGATGTGGATGAACTGTCCGACGGTGACAAAAATGCATCACCCTAGTTTCGTAGGGGAAAATGGAAAACCAGAAGCCCAATTCTGCACCCGACAAATGGCTGCCTGCAGTCGTCGTTCAGCAACAGTTGTCCTAGCTGTGTTATAGTACAGGCAAAAATTGTCTGCATAAAGAGAGCAAGAAACTGACAGCCCCACAGCAGCAACTAGGCCATTTATGGCCACCATCAAGAGGGGAACGCTGAGAACTGACCTCTGTGGTACCATGTTCTCATGGATATGGGGGTAACTGAAGAAGGTGCCAACTCAAACTCAGAAACGGTGCAAAAGTAAAATGTTCTGGATAAAGAGTGGGAGGGAGTGACGGAGACCCCATCCATGTAGCATTGAAAGGATGTGATGATACCATGCAGTGTGATAGGCTTTCTGGAGGTTGAAAAAGATGGCGATGTGGTGTTGACATCGGGAGAAAGCGGGCGGATCACTGACTCCAAAGAGAGGAAGTTATTGATGGCAGAGCAGTCCTGCTGGAAAGCACCTTGTTGTAGGGCAGGTAGACCCTGATACTCGAGAACCCACAGCAGCCGCCAGCACACAAAATGTTCAAAGAGTTTACAAAGAACATTGGTTAGACTTATGGGGAGGTAACTATCAATGTTCAATGGATCTTCACCTGGTTTCAATAGAGGGATAACAATACTCTCCTGCCATTGGGACGGGTATGCTCCCTCGATCCAAAGACGATTGAAGAAATCCAAAAGATGGCATTGGGAGTTTACGGGAAGATGTCTTATCATTTGGCAGTGGATTCAGTATGGTCCAAGAGATGTATTGGGGCAACTAGCAAGAGTACTTTGAAATTCCCATTAGCTAAATGGCGCATTGTATGGCTCCCGGCGGTTTGTGCAAAATACCAACTGCTTTTGCTCAGCCCACTCTTTCAAAGTACAAAAGCCTGGGTGGCAGGCAGTCGATGTGGAATTGAGAGCAAAGTGCACTGCAAAATGCTCAGCAATGACAGTCGGGGCGGTATGAGTAGTACCGTAGAAGGAGAGATCCGTGACCCCTGCTGGAGGGTGGTAGCCTGATATTCGGCAATTCTTCAGACACATCTGGGTAGAAGAAACACAGGAAACTTATTCTTCCCAGCATGCATGCTTGCTTGTGCTGCCGGATGACTCACTGCATCTGGGCCTGAAGACGTTTGAAGGCAACCAGGAGGTCTATCGTGGGGTGGCGCTGGTACTGCTGCAGAGCTCTGCGGTGATTTCAAATGGCTGCCACTATCACTGGTGACCACCAGGGCACTGGTCATCGCCAGGATAACCCAGAAGAGGATGGCATTGTGGAGTCAGCGGCAGAAACGACAACAGAAATAATATGGTGTGCTGCTATTGTTGCATCAGAAGGGAGAGGGGTATCCAGCATTAAAGATGAAGTGTATGCTGCCAGTCAGCCTTGTGGAAGGACCATGGGGTTGGCGATGGGGAAGCGAAAGGAAGATGGGAAAGTGGTTGCTTCCACAAAGGTCATCGTGGACCCACCAGTTAAGCAGCGGACGTAAGCCTGGACTACACACAGAAAGGTCTATGGCTGAAAAGGTGCCATGGACCACACTAACATGGGTGGGGGCCTCAGTATTGAGAATGCAAAGGTCAAGCTGGCTAAAAAAGCAGCTCAATGTCTCGACCACGTCCTATAGTCACGTGCCCCCCCCCCCCTCCCACAGGGGGTGATAGCATTAAAATCTCCCAAAAGAAAAAAAACAGTGAAGGGAGTTGAGCGATCAGGGCTGCTAGGTTGCAAGTGCCACATCTGCATCAGGAGGGAGATAAAGGTAACAGATGGTAATGTCCCGTGGTGGCCGGACCCTGACAGTGACAGCCTTCATGGGTGTTTGAAGTGGCACTGGTGAACTGTAGACAGAGGCATGTACATAGAGACATACCCACCCAACACCATATTGTAGACAGTGTCGTTATTGTAGTACCCCCGGTATCACTGAAGGGTTTCCTGGAGAGCAACACAAAGAGCTGGGAAGGAGCTCAATACTGACGCAATTCAGCCAAGAGGCAGAAAAAACCTCCACAATTCCACTGTAGGATCAGGTTGTCTGCTAATTGAGGATGCATGAAGAGGAGGAAGATGGAAGAGGGATGGCACGAGCACTTGTTTCTGGCTGTGAGGTCTGATCCTCCATTTCCATAGTGTTGCCGAGATCGGTTGAGGCTAAGTCTTCAGGTGTCGCTAGAAGGATAACCTCATCTTCAGGTGCGTCAGGTGCAAGGGCTGGGGGCACCAGGGCCACCAGTGTCTACTTGCACATTCCGGTTCTTTCTTTCTTGTCTTCCCAACGTTCCTTGGGTCTAGCAGAGGAAGGGGGTTTCTCTGGAGGGGACTGAGGAGCCAAATGGCTTTCTGACTGAGGGACCTTCAGCCGCTGGCTGGTGTCCGATGTCTTGGGTGAGACCGGTGGAAGGGTAGGACAGGTCCCCTTCCAAGAAGGAGGAGCCAGAGAAGGGGAACCCTTGTCTGGCTGGGGAGTGGAGATAACAGACCTCGACATGGGGGAGGGGGCAGTATTGGCCCTTCAGATGATGGGGTGCCTCCAGATGTCTGGGAGGCCGAAGTAGACTGACGGCCAAAAGGACTCACAGAGAATGGTAGAGTGAGTCGAGAACTGGTGACCAGTGGTGGCGTCATCGTTGTAGCTGCAACATATGATGTTGGGAGGGAGACCAGATGCAGCTTCTAATATTTCCTTCAGGCCTCTGAATACACCAGTCAGTCTAGAGTCTTGTATTCAACTATCTTTCACTCTTTGTGTAGACCGGGACAGTCCTGTGAGCATGGAGAGTGGTGACCGCTACAGTTGACGCTATAAGGGGGAGGGGCACAGGCAGCATCCGGATGTAAGGGATGGCCACAGTCCCGACAGGTTGCAGCAGTGTTGCAACGAGAGGACATGTACCCAAAACGCCAAGATTTGAATCATCGTACTGGAGGGGGGATGTATGGTTGAACGTCATAGAGATACATCATCACCTAGACCTTTTTGGGTACAGTGTCACCCTCAAAGGCCAAGACAAATGTGGCGGTGGCAACCCTATTCTTTTTCAGTCCTCGAAAGACGCGTCAAACAAAATGGACTCCATGTCGTCTTAGATTTGTGTGTAATTCCTCACCAGTTTGGAGCGAAAGGTCTCAGGGATAAATGACCCCCTGCACCTTATTCAAGGTGCAGGGGCCTAAATGGTCACACACTAGGAGGTTTTGCGAGTGAGCAGGGGATTCCACCTATATTAGGACAAAACCATCACTCATTTTAGACATGCCGGCAACTTCTCCAAACCTTTCCTCAATGTGTTTGACAAAGAATGAAAGCTTAATTGCCTGGAAAAATTCCCCACACATTTTGGTACACACTAGATATCGTGGTGAGTATGGCTCAGTCTGCTTTGTGGCCCCACATTGCCCCCATGATGGAGTTAAGGAAGGAAACAATTTGGGGTCATATCTTTCAGCATTAAAGTGAAACTTGCCCCGCTTTGAGACACCTGACTTACCACTATGATTTTCTGAGGTTTTGTTCTTCTTCATTGCAGGAAATCCACCCCGATGCCACCCATTCCGAAACAGGGGCTCTCATCTCGGAAGCCACACAGTCACAGCAACGTCACCTGGCGGGATGACCGTTACTGGGAGTCCTGATGCCCCATAGAGACAAGCATCTACTCCTTGGCATTCATGAGGAGGTTGCAGCTCAGGCATCGGCAGTGTGATCCCTGTGCATTTCAGGGGGCTTGACCATGAGGGTAATTAACAACCCCACCACATGGACTGGCTACACATGCTGGTGACCTAGCGGGCGGAGGGGGCTACGGCAATGAAGGAATTTGGAAAGAAAGGGTGGGAGTCCGTGCCATGGAGGCTAGGTTGGGAGTTCTTGAAATGGTTCACAATAAAATGGAAATCTGAATGGAGGTAAAACCACTAGGGGGACCAAAATGGACCGAAACTGGTGGAAACAGCAAGCAAAACAGAATTGCAGAGCCATCAGTACCATAGAAACAGCTGGGCCGTCTAGATGAGAACACCTAGAGATGGAGTAGGAACGGGGAGGAATGGATTTGGGAAGAGAAGTGGAGTCCAACAAAAAAGCTGTGAGACTGCACAGATGATGACAAAAGTTCCAGAGGATGGTTGAACTGGGTGCAGATGGCAGTCAGAACATGGACAACCTGAGTGAACAATGGAAACAGTGCTGGACAGGAGTGGACTACATACAAGACACTTGGCGAGTCGTGGAGCTCAGATGATGACCGTGACCCCAGAGGATGGTTGAGCAGGGAGTGGATGGCTGTCGGAACACCAGTGACTAGAGATTACCACTGGGAATATGCCACACAGGCGCAGACCACAGACAGAATGGTCAATATGGCATGGACCTCAGTTGACGAGTGTGAGGCCAGAGGACAGTAGGACAGGGTACAGATGGCCGTCGGAATGCCATTGACTGGATAGGACTACTGAAACCACATGCAGAGGACCAGAAATGGAACACACAGAGTGGCGTGGGCCTCAGATGACCACCATGGCCCCAAGGGATGTCAATGCAGGGTGTGGACGGTCGTTGGAACCCCAGTGAGCACAGAGGTCCACTGGAACTGCCCTCAGTGGGTATGGACTGCAGAGAAAACACTCGTCGTGATGTGAAAATCATTTAATGATCACATTTCTAGAGGATGACTGAGCTAGGTGCGGACGGCAGTCGAAACACCACCATCGAGCAGAAGGGACCATTGGAACCATGCCTGGTAGACTTGATCAACACAAAAGACCATTCTTGGGTAGCACATGAAGAAGACAGCAAGTTATGTTGTCAAAATATCATGCCAGAATGTCACAAACATCTGCCAGAAGTCCCGATACTTCATGTGAAATGAGTCGTGGTTGACACACTTTTAACAACATATAAAACACGAAAATTGTATGCCTATCATTATTAAACAAAGCTTGGAAAGAATCACTTGCTGTCAATATTAGTTCAAATGTGAGTTCATGGGACAGAATTGTCATTTATTCAGCAGGAGAAACCCTTCATTAGATAGCTGTAAAATGAGGTCTAATAATAAGCATTTGTAAGCAATGTTCAAAGTTACTAGTTTAAATTTTTAGGGTACAACTAAAGCATGAATATTAGTGTAAGAAAATTACATCACAATAGATTACTTAGCTCAAATGAAATTATGACAAGCATTATATTGAATTCATTGTGGATGAGAACTGTGAGACTATAGTTCTGAATTATTTCCCATCCCTCAACTGACTTTGATGTTACTGCTGTTTGCCATGATTTTCTCTTAAACTGCTGCGGTTTTAACATTTAATTTTACATTCTTGAATAACACAACATCTTGATTGCAAAGATGGAATGGGAAGATTTAATTTTGCATGTTGTTGTTGTGTTTCTTTTTTCTTATGCAAACATTGGTTTATGTGAAACTCTCTCTCTCTCACACACACACACACACACACACACACACACACACACACACACCTACACTCATCTTACTTCTCACATTACTGAAGTGATGAACTGCTGTCCTTATACACTATATTTACTGTTTTCTGTATTAATCTAATTCCTTCAGCATCAACTGGCTAAATATCAATACAATACATTACTCTTATTCTAGTTTCATTGGTATTCTGCTTATAACCTCTTTGCAAGAAACTATCCATCCTAGGCAACTGATCCTCTATGTCCTTTGCCACCTCTGTCAGAATTACAGTGATATTAGTGAACTTCAATGCTTTTTCCCCTTCTCCTTGAACCTTAATATCCTTTTCATTCATTCTGTTCCATTCCCTTTATAAAGGATCAAAATACAGACTAAATAACACTGGAGATAGGCACAACAGTGCCTCACTTCCTTCTCAATTACTGCCTCCCATTCATTTCCTTCAACTCCCGTGGTTGAATTGAGTGGTTTCCATACAAGTTGTAAGTATCCATGATACTTTCAGAGTTTGAATGTATTCCAATCACAACTGTAAAGATATTTTCTTTAAATGTGCAAATGAAAGAAATACTTTTACATGTTTGAGTTAAATCTAATTTGTTATTGAATTATTTTTTAAGAAAGGTTGGTAGTAAATTTTACACTTAATTTTAAAGTAGCGGTACTCAAAATTAGAACAATACCTTAAAAGAAACAGTGTTTTGCAGAAGTTTGTGGATAGCTTGACAGCTGATTTTAAAGTTTGTGAGAATCTCCTGCATTTTTTGGGATTGCATTTGTTCATTCAAAACTGAGGGACATAACAGTACACCTTCACAGATGTTAAGATCAACGTAATGGAACAATACATTTTCATCTCCTGTGGTTAGTCTGGAAATAAAGAACAAACAAATATTAGAAAATATCTTATAGCACATCTTCATTCATCTATTTTAGTCATGTACCTTAATCTTTTCAAAACAGTTTACTTCAAAATTCTGATATTTACAAAACAAATTGTGCGTCTGGTGACGACCGGCCGCGGTGGCCGAGAAGACTGAGGCGCTTCAGTCACGGTCTGCACGGCCACTATGGTCGGGAGTTCGAATCCCCCCTCAGGCATAGATATTTGTGCCGTCCTTAGTTGTAGGTAGTTCATAAGTAGTTTGTAAGTTTAGGGACTGATGACCCCGTAGTTAAGTCCCTTAAGCTTAACAAACATTTGAATTTGAACATTTGTCTGGTGATAAAATGATTGTATCCATTATTATACTTCAACATTATTCTCTGTTTCAACTTCCTAGCCAGCCAGTTGGAGGCACATTATCATACACACATTTCATAATTTTCTTTTATATAACTACCACATTCTGCATCAATACAGTAATTATACACCATTTGGCAAACATAACTACTAACTAACATCACGATTAATACCCCATTTTGTGAGCAATAAGGAGCATACAGTGACAGTGGAAATGAACAATTATAGTTTCTTTTTTGTCTCTCTTTAATATATATTACTTTTCTTTAATTTTCTGTATATTTAAGTGATGTCAAGTATGTGCTGACTTAGATACCATGTCACAATTGTTCTATCAGACAGGACAGCTTTGGATATTTATTTGACTTGCTTAAATAGTTCTATCTACTAATTTAAAAAAAAGTAGGAAATAAAAATAATGTGGCTAGATGCAATGGAAATTGGTTACAGACTGAAAAAAATAAAAAAATAAAAACATTAAATAAAAATAAAACTGCAGAAACTGTGTTAGTTGCAGTCAATAAGCTTCATGTGACTGCATCAGGCTGCAGGGGGGTGATGGCTGTGGCACCTGTCATGATACAGAGAATTACTGAGACCACTGCACCTTCTGATATAAATGACCTGAGTAGTATATTGTTATGCCATCCTCTCATGGGATGTGTAAACACATGTGGAGAAGGAAGTGGTGACATTGCAGTGTGGAATTCAATGTTCCATTACCCTGACAAGGGTGGAATGAAAGATCTGGCATGTTAGATTTTTGCTTCATGGAGTGGAATGTGGCCAATGAGAAGCAACTTTGGCTTTCACGTGACAAGAACTTTTGAGCCGCCATATTTATAGAACTCTATATTTTGAGTCTTCTTTCATTGTAGTGTATGATGTTGAATGTAATCTTTTTTAAAGTATCAGAAAATTCTGAACTTTTGAAATAGTGCCATTTTAGATATGATTTGTTACAATAAATTACCAGAATCTACAAGTTCATAGCTTTAAAGGTATAGTATTTAACATTAGTCAGTGTTATAATTTGTATACTGTGAAAGAATTACCATTCCTATGCTACGGTACAACACCATTTTATCAAAGGAGCATCTTTGCGATGCTATGTCATAGATAAAATATCACAACATGTTTTAGGTGCATAGTGTACCACAAAACACAGAAG
Organism: Locusta migratoria; assembly: GCA_026315105.1. NCBI lineage: Eukaryota > Metazoa > Arthropoda > Insecta > Orthoptera > Acrididae > Locusta > Locusta migratoria. Next base: position 446,928,027 of record CM048755.1, on the reverse strand, counting down.
GTGAAATTAGTGTATAAACAGCATAGTTGTAGAGTCACAAACTGTGGTGCACAGGTCATGATTAGTCTAGGTTCGCGTCTGCATACAATCAATTTTATTTTTTTGTTTTTTTCCTTAATGTTTCTGCTTCTTTCTTGTTAATTTAAGTATAATATCCAATATTCATTATTATTTCTTTTTAAGACAATGGATTAGCATGACAGTTAGCATCACAAGCTGTGGGGGAAAAGAGATGTAAATAACAGGTTGGTATCTACACTTTCCCAGATATATTTTTAATGATTTGGGTTAATTATTGTTTATGTAACTTTTTGTTAATTTAATACAATTATAATATTCAGTATTCAACATTATTTATTACAAGCAAGAATGAACTCTGTCCACAAGAGAATTTGTTGAGTTTTTTGTGCTAGGGCACAGGAACCAATAAATTTCAAGACAGTACCCAACTTCACATTGTTTTCACCATAGTGTTTGATTTTTGTTGCTGTATAGTGTTGGAATCGTTCAGTTTCACAGTGCAAAGAGAACATGGCTAGCGTGTAGTCATGGAAGCAGATGTAGTAAAGTAGGAACACTGGTTACATACAATACTAAAAACAAAAATTACCACAACAAACTTTATCAAGTTGAGGCATTGTCCCAAATGTATGAACGAGTAAAATGTATTAGGCAGAACCTATTGTCTGAAGGAATGCCAAAGTAAACATTTGAATATGCAGAATATGTACAATGTGGAAAATAGGAATATAAGAGAGGAAGACAAGTGGAGCTGCTGCAGATGCTGTATTTCATCATTGACAATTTTTTAATACTTTTTGGCAAAAGTGATTTGGTAGTACATTTTGTTATCAATATCAACAGCTTTCAGGTAAATATACCATTTTCGTGTTTCTTGAAAGAAATATAATTACATTTTCTGTAAGAGTACTGCATGCCATGTGCAAACATGCTACAGCATTCAGGTCTTTTTTTTATGATTGCTAACAGAGATACCGTGTAATTTTATGCACATTAATCTTTGTAAACACATTGAGCTATGCTCCAGCCTGCTACAGGCACTGGCGAGCACCGTGATCGTAAATCACGATGAGCAGCACATTCCGTGGGATGTATCAGGTTGTTTCAAAGTGTGCTTTAGCTAGATAGACAGCATGTGTAGGGCATGCTGCATTGGGTTGACACGTCCTGTGTGAGGAAGGCTTTAGCCGAGATTTTGTGACGAAACAGAGGAGGGAGTAGATATCTGTGTGGAGTGTCTGTACTGGCTGCATATGTCTTTCCCTCTATATACTTTAACAACAGATGTGAGTATATTGTGTGTGTGTGTGTGTGTGTGTGTGTGTGTGTGTGTGTGTGTGTGTGGAGGGGGGGGGGCGGGGGAGGTGTTTTCACAGATGTGGGCGAAAGCACATATGGAATGTACAGGGTTGCATTCCCTAAATAAATACCACATTCATATCAGGGCTAAATTTTATTGTTCATGGTACAAGCAAGAACAGACTGAATTACAACATGGTGGTAACTTTGTAGGAGAAGCCTCCAGAGAAGGTAAGTTAAACATAAAGAAGTGTTTGAACATCAATGACACCACCACTAGCCCCCCCCCCCCCCTTCGAAGCATGGAGTACTCCTGTTGGCCACGGGGGTGGGGGGAAGAAGGAGGTGGGGAGGGGGCCACCTCAGCATCAGCAGGTGTCAGCCGTGGCATGCAAGCCATCGAAAGCTTGACAGCATCCTCGGGAGGCAGCGTTGGTGGGTGGTGTCTGCGAGCAGATGGTCCACCGACAACATAGTCCTGTAGGCAGCATGGGTAATGGGTTGAAGGGTGTGGGGATGTGTGGGCAGGGCCAGGGGGCATAGATTAGCACTTCACTGGTAGGAAGCACAAACACATGGACACCTGCTAAGTCAACCTGATTGGGTAGGTCAATGCACCGGAGTAACTGGCAATCAACAGGAGTGGAAGGTGGTGAAGCAGTCGCGGCTAAACATAGGAAGAAATATGACTGAGCCTGCAAAACAATCAAAATGTCTGTGGAGAGATAAGGGGATGGGAAGGACATATTCAAGAGCTGGGGAAGACAGAAAGTGGGGGGTGAAACCACAGAATGATGGTGGTTGGGAATGGGCGGGTGTTACTCTCAATAAAGAAGTAGAGGAGAGCTTGAGAAGAATGCTTGACGGTGAAATGTTGCAGCTCAGCGGAGGAACAGGGTGTCTATTAATTGACTGAGAACTGAGCGAGCACAGCAAGGAAGATGAAGGAGTGCTCAACTGTTGAGTAGCACTCGACAGAGTGTTGGATGCAGTCACATCATTCATGATGAGTGATGTGTCAACATCCTCAGCAGGAGGGGTGATCTGTTGCTGGTTCAATGCAAATACGTTTAGTGCAATTGATGGAGACTGTGACAGGGGAGCATTTGACAAATATGTCGAAGGTATTTTGCAAGCATCAGAGCACACAATAGGGGCCAGAGTATGGGGGCTGTAATGGAGGCCGGACTATGTCATTGCAGAGAAAGACAAACACACAATGTATGGGGACAATTTACTGTTATTAATTCCATAATGGGCATGAAAATTTTGAGACTTTTCACAGCCAGAGCAATGAGGCCAGGGCCCATGTGCCGTACCACCAGTGCTAATGCTGCGAAGTCAGCACTGATGTTGCGGCATGGCTCAGATGAACAATAAGATCTTTTTGGATCTTTTATATTGGCACGAGATGCTCTCCATGTTACTAGTTATGACACACATTGGATCGGTCTTGAAGAGACGCAAGATTACTGCATTTCCTCCCCCTAAGGAGGTCACTGCATTCCTTTTCCTAAATAAATTATTTCAGTGTCAATCATGACTTTAATTTATCATCCTGACATTCAACACCTATCCTGTAGCCCGAAATCCTAGCTTGGCCATTCTGTACACCAGACTAACTTCCCAGGCAATACTAATGGTTGTCCATAAACAATCTCTGCAACTGTGCCACACAGGTCCTCTTTGTTGCTCAATCTGAGTTTGAGTAAGACAACAGGTAATACCTCAGTCCATGAGATTTGTGACAGCAGAGAGCTGCCTTGAGTATTTGGTGCCACCGCTCTACCAGACCATGGCTCTGGGGTGGTAAGCATTGGTGTGAATGCGTCAATTGTCACACAATTTTCAGATGCCATTAAAAATGGATGATTCAAATTGCCAGCCTTGGTCAGCGGTGATGACAGTGGGGCAGCCAAACCACAACATCCAAGAATCTATGAAAGCACTAGCAACAGTTTCCACAATAACGTTCATCAAAGGGGTTCTGTTGACCCAATGATCCATGAGGTTAAAGACCAAGAGGATGTAACGGAAACTGTTGACAGAGGGAAGGGGTCCCATTAACTGAAAGTGGACATGCTGGAAGCAGCCAGCTGGTATTGGAAAAGTGGCAAGGGTTTCATGTCACACCAGACAAATCGTTCTGTAACGAACCTGTTGGAGGCTTTGACACCTGGTTTCCTAGGTTGTGGAGTTTATTCAAGACCTCCCACTGGAGAGTGTGCAGGATAAATGGGTGAAGCCTTCCTGTGCGATTCATTGCACCAGATTTTGCCTACAGCTCTGGGAAAGGTAGTGTATGAGCTTTAGAGAGGAACAATGGTCAGATATGAGTTCTATGGTTTGATCATTGATGGATTGAAGAACCACTATGTTGGAGAGGTCAAATAGCGATGAGATAACATCAACAGATGATAAAAAATCAGTCACGACATTGTCTGTGTCCTTGATGTGTATTATGTGTTGAACTGTGAAATGTAATTAAAATAGCGGAACTGGGGGATGGAGAATCCACGGGCGGGTTGCGAATGACAGCTGCTAGGGTCCTGTGGTCGATGAGCACATAGGAGGGGCATCTGTTGATTACAAAGTGGAAGTGTTTAGTGGCTTTCTACACCATGAGTAACTCTTGATCAAAGAGTTCAGTTTTTTGGAGAAAAATTGGAGTGGCAATTTGTCACCATTAACATTCTGGCTGAGGACAGCACCAATAGCCGTATCACTAGTGTCAGAGGAGATGAAGAGTTCGGCATCTGGGTGAGGATGGGCCACGGTGACAGCCTTAGCTAAAAGGACCTTAAGTGTAGAGAAAGGTTGTGTCACATAGGGAGTCCATAGAATGGGGCGTGTGTCAGGTGTGTGTTTGCCAGCAAGAGCATCTGTGATGGGGGCCTGGAGTTTGGCTGCAGCAGGCAAGTGGTGTCGATAGCAGTTAATAGTGCCTAGAAAGCGCCTAAGTTTCTTGAAAGTTGATGGGTGGGGTAAGTTTTTGATGAAATCAACATTCTTGGGTGGCGGAGCAATGCCCTCTGTGGATATGGTAAATCCAAGGAAAAGCACAGATGCTTGATGTATTTGTCTTTTAACTCAATGTGGACAGCGGTGAGAGTATCTAACAGAATTCTGACATGTTCCTTGTTCTCCTCAACTGAGGCATTAAACACGAGTATGTCATCCAAATGCGCAATGCAAAACTGTAAGTGTAACTGAGTTGCATTTTTAAGTTGAAGGACATAAAATGATAATGGAATAACCTGATGGGAGTCTTAATAGCAGTATTTTCAACATCCTCGGAGGCAGTCAGGATCTGGTGATAAGCATGTTTGCAGTCCAAAACGGAGAACATTTTGGTGTCTGCCAAGGCATGCATAAAATCTGCTGTTATGAACAGGGTAATTATCCATGATGGTCCTGGCGTAAATTCTACGATAATCACCACACATAAGCCAGGAGCCATCCTTTTTGTCATCAATACTGGAGAAATGATGTTCACTGAAAGTCACCAATGAAGAATAAAGCTGCCAGTCGGCTTTGTAAATCTGTCAGTTGGGTGGATGCAGAGATGGAATGGGCATCAGCAGATGAATGAGGCATGGGAAATGGTTACTTGAATGTGTATCTGAGAGAACAGACCACTCGAGATAACAAGCAAGCTGAGCAGTACAGTTCTAAAGGTCCAAGTGGGAAAGGGTGTGTATTTAGTCTGAAAGAAATATATGTTCACCAGTGCTAGGACAGATTAAGATGATTAAAGATATCTGCCAGAAGAGCAGCTCACTAACAGGGGCAAGGGGAGACCCAAAGGGTCCAGCAAAAACAGGGGAGGAAGCTGATCAATAGGTGTAAGTTACTGGAAACAACCACAAGAGAAGACTTTAAGGTTCAGTGAGCCTCCACTCATACAGAGTAGCTATGTAGAAGTGTGACTTTAAGTAGTCTTTGTGCCTGGAAGTACCATTTTGCAGGTTAGCAAGACCTAACAGGGCCTGCAATTGCATTCACACATTTTTGTCTGATGAACAGATAAACAATGGAAAAGTTCTGACCTCTCTCTGTACAGGACACAACAAGATACTGAGACACAGCTTGGGGAGTTGTCGAGTCCTTAGTTTCCTTAGATACCATAACTCTCTCATTTGAGGCATCTCATGCAAAGGAATTCTCCATGATTGCCAGAGTCCCTGATGGCACGCTGCATCCTACTGGGAGCCCCATGGGGGGCCATGGGGAGGGGGGGGATGGAAGGATAGACAGAATATCAAAGGAGGTCGTGCACCACCTCCCTCGTCAAATAAAAATACTTTGCTGTGCTTATTGAGATAAACATAGGGGCAGAATGGGATACAATGTGGATGAAGATGAAAATAAAAGTTTGCCAAAAACTGTAATTAGATGTTTGTATCATCTACCCATATCACTGTCGCTGACTGTATAAAATCTAATATTGTCCATACAGCTAAAATCAGTTATTTGTTCAATTAAGTTAAAAACTAGCCAGGACTTGAATTCTACTGTTTATTTGAACATCAACTTCACCAATATCCTAAAAAGGTGAAAGTGACACCATTAAGTGTATAAAAACATGCAGTTTAATAATAGATGGAGTGATTCATTCTTGGGATATTTTAATTAAATGGACCGTTGGTCAATACTATCTAATAGAGATCACAGTGTCATAAATTTAGAATTATCCCGAACAGTATTAAACACAATCTTGACAGATATACCACAAAAATATTTTCCTTGAGTGATAGTACACAAAGAGGTGAGTATTTAACTTTGTTGCTGGTAATATTTCCATACTTTTTATTTACTGAGATACTTAAGCAGCAACAATAGTTTGTTTTAAACAAAGTGAGTAACCTATGTAATGACATTTGATTATGTAACAGATGTATTTCTTATACATATAACATATAGAACAACTCAATCCACACTTACTTTGATGGCATAATATCATCCACGTCCAATGCTACAGGCTTTCCAAATAATGTTGGATCATAAGGACTACCGTCGGTGACATGTTCCTAAAAAGAAAGATTTATTTCAGAACAAGATCTCTTTTCACTCCAATGAAAAAATAAATACAAGATTATGGAAACCCACATGCAGCTGCAGAGTATACAGTAGCAAATCAGTATACATTGTTAGTGTAATTAAATTGCCAAACAAATATAGAAATATGTCATCTGTGAATGTCTTCAGAATAGTATAAATTAATTCTTATATCTAATAATTACAACATGTGGTAGTGGTTAAATTACTACTCAAAATATGAAGTTTTGAAATTACCATAAAACAAGGTGGGGTCAAGGCAGATTAGAAGCAATAGATGTCTAACGTAAGTTCTTGTGATAGTAGCAATGGCTGTTTAAACAAGGAGGGAAACGACATCAACAAGTACATTTAAATACTATGCTGCTGCATATCTTTATTCCTGTGCCCAGCCTTTCCCTTCGATATGTAAATGATCATTACAGCACTGAACTTATGATATTATGGTGTCAATATTGTTTGAGCCTCAGGAATTTACATCCAGTCAGCCTACATTAAACAAGGAAGAAGACAAAGCACCACAACAAAATAATGCCCTGGAAGATGATATTTGTAATAAATGTCGTAAAACTGTGAAAGCAAGAATTAGATGTGGTCAGTCAAGAAATGGTTTCATTTTAACTGTGGGCAAGTGGACACTTCAGTAATAACTGACAAGAACTTTTTGTCAAATGGAAATGTAACAACTGTAAGTACAAAAAGTTGACTCTTAGATACAGTATGTACAACGTGGAGAAATATACGACCACAAACAGCAATCATAAAAAAGTAAATTTTGTGTATGACTGGTTCACTGTAGTGCTTGACTGTGATAGAAAAATAAGTGCTCATAAACACTTACAGAAACTACACATTCTAGCTGTCAGCCATGGTCATGGAACTGTCTCACTTCTTAATGAAACATCAGCTATAAAAACCACAAGTTTTGTCAAGCCAGCTGCCTGTCTTTCAGCAATAATCAAGAATATCCACTGACTTCAAATAACTTAGTACCACTGTTTTCTGGCTACAATGATGTGTACAGAAATGAAACATCAACAGCTTGCAGAGAATTAGTGAAGCACCTCACTCATATGTCATATACAAACATTCTCTATGTAAATATACTGCACCACCAGGATTTGACTCCTTGGCCTTGTGTTAACAAAGATATTTCTGCTGCCAACTAGCATTTTTTGAATTATGCAAAAAATGCAGAAACCTTTGTGTTGTTGATATAATGTCAGGAAAGCAATTTGTTAGAAGAAAATTATCAGAACAAATTCAGTGTCACCATGTAACTTCCAAAGCACCAAAAGCAGTAGTGGTATCATCACCAAACTCCAAAACAACAGGAACAAGACTATCAGTACCTACAGAAACAGAAGAAACAGTAATGAAAACTACAGCACAAAAATCAGAAGCCTCATCAGTGTTAGCAGCTGAACCATTATTGTCAGCAGGATCAGCAACAGAACCATCATCACCATTAGAAACAGCAGAATCAATTTAATACAAATAAATACTCCCTGAGATGGATTTTCGTCTCAAATATGTCAAAGACATTATTGATAAATCTGAAGCATATTTTTTTTTTTTTTTTTTTTTTTTTTTTTTTTTTTTTTTGGTTTTAGGGCGCACAACTGCTGTGGTCATTAGCGCCCAACACTGCCCATAGTAAAAAAGAACCGGGGTTAGAAATTAAATGGCTTTCGCCATAAATGCACGATGTATAAAAAGTAAAACTCTGTTAACCGATTGCGGGTCATCAGCTAAAATGTCAGACATTTCAAGTGGGAAACACAGATCATGACGGAGACGGTTAAAAAACGGACATTGCACTAAAAGATGGTTCACAGTAAAAGGTGCATCACAGTGCTCACATAAGGGAGCAGGACCACCACGTAATAAATGCTGGTGGCTATAACGGCAGTGGCCAATACGAAGCCGGGCCAGAACAATCTCCTCTCGGCGGGAGGGTCGAGATGACGTTGACCAGAGATCAGGCACAGGTTTAATGGCTCGCAATTTGTTCCCTGACAGGGATGACCAATGTAGATACCAACGGGAGATAATACGCTGGGAGATACCAGCGCGAAGGTCATCAGAGCTGGTGGAAAAGGTAGATAGCCGAGGAAGGAGAACTGCTTCCTTGGCAGCCGTATCCGCAGCCTCATTCCCCAACACTCCCACATGGTCAGGGACTCACAGAAACGTCACCGTAGTTCCGCTCGTTGAAAGAGAAGTAAGGCAATTGCGGATGCTTTGTACCAGGGGATGGGCCGGATATAGCATGCGAAGGCTCAACAAAGCACTCATAGAGTCCGAGCAAATGACAGTCTTACTGAGCGAGTTTCGCCGGACGTATTGTGTGGCTTGGTATAATGCATACAGCTCAGCTGTAAAAATGGAACTCCACTCAGGAAGACGATATTTATAAGAGACGTTGCCAAGTACAAAAGCACACCCAACACCCTGGTCTGTCTTTGAGCCATCAGTGTAAATGAAGAAATTGTTATCAAATTGAAACCAGAGTGCGTGAAATTCTCTCTGGTAGACGAAACGAGGTGTGGAGTCCTTTGGAAGAGAATGAAGAACAAAGTTAACACGGACTTCGGGGCTTCGCCACGGTGGAGAGGTGCTCTCTCCAGTCGAGAAGATAGCAGGCATTGTAACGCCAAGCTGGCCAAGTAGCGAACGCAAGCGTACGCCCGGTGGTAGCAGAGCAGACGGGCGCAGAGCGAAGAGACTGTCAAGTGAGTCGTTAAAAAAAACTGCGTACGTCGGGTGTCCTCGCATGGACGACAAACGACTAGCGTAACAGCTAAGCAGGAGTTCCCGACGGTAAGAAAGGGGTAGTTCGGCGGCCTCGGCATAGAGGCTCTCAACGGGGCTAGTATAAAACGCTCCTGTCGCCAGACGGAGACCTTGGTGGTGGATTGTATTAAGGCGGCGCAGTATGGACGGTCGAGCCGAAGAATAAACAATGCTACCATAGTCCAGTTTGGACCGAACTATGGTGCGATACAGATGGAGGAGAGTAGACCTGTCAGCTCCCCACGAGGTGCCACTTAACACCTGCAGCACATTGAGAGAGCGGGTACAGCGAGCTGCCAAACGGGATATGTGGGGAGACCAACTTAACTTCCTGTCGAAAACAAGTCCCAAGAACATCGTGGTATCCACAAATGGAAGTACTATGGGGCCCAGACGAAGGGACGGGGGAAGGAACTCCTTCCGCCGCCAGAAGTTCATGCAGACTGTCTTGTCAGCTGAGAATCGAAAGCCAGTGTCCATACTCCACGCGTGGAGATTGTCTAGGCACCGCTGGAGGCGCCGCTCCAGGAGACCCGTTTGCTCAGAGCTGCTGTAGATCGCGAAGTCGTCAACAAATAGGGACGCCGACACTCCCAGCGGAAGGTGATCGGCTATAGAATTGATTGCCACTGCAAATAAAACAACGCTCAGGACCGAGCCCTGGGGGACTCCGTTCTCCTGATTAAAAGTGCTCGATAAAACCGAACCAACATGCACTTTAAAAACACGGTCTGTTAAAAATTCGCGGATAAAAATTGGCAGGCGACCCCGAAAACCCCATGTATGCAGAGTGCGGAGGATGCCCATCCTCCAGTAGGTGTCGTATGCCTTTTCCAGATCAAAGAACACCGCTACTGTCTGGCGCTTCCGTAAAAAGTTATTCATTACTGAGGTAGATAGGGCAACAAGATGATCCACCGCAGAACGGTGCTTGCGAAACCAACATTGGACATTAGACAGGAGATGTCGATCTGAAGCATTGAATTATTCAAGGTGTTATTCCGCTGCATGGAGAGCCTTGGCAGTAGTGGCAATTATCTTTGGAACACAGAAGCTGAATTAAAGTTTGTGACATGGAGGGAAATCGTACTTAGACTATTCCAAGGCACCTTAATCGTTAGTGGTGTGGTAGTCTAATGGTTAAGACGTCTGCCTAGTAAGCATGGAGGTCCGGATTCGATTCCCGGCCACACCACAAATTTTAGTTCAATGCTTCAGATTTATCAATAATGTCTTTGACATATTTGAGACAAAAATCCATCTCAGGGATTATTTATTTGTATTAAAAAACAGTCTGAAACTATATAAATGAGAACAAAAAAGAGTCATGTCTTAAGTGATACAAATATAATATTCACAAGAAAGGGGGGAGGAGGGGGGAGCGACAGACCCACAAAAAGTGTGTAACATTTTCAATCAGCACTATATAGATTTAGTTGAGAATTTTCTACAACAAAACAAAGTGGTATCAAAGAGAATGGACAGTTCCAAAAGGGTGGCTGAGAGTTTATGCCTACTCCCTACAAATGAATTGGGAGTATCAAATATAATGGTGCACTAAAAAATAAAAATACAGAGGGCCTAGATGGTATTTCAGCAAATATGGTAAACACTGTGCTAAATAACTTGTAACACCTCTGACATTCATGATAAATTCTGCAATGAATGGAATCTGTTTAAAAAGAAGCAAGGTAGTACGCGTTTTTAAAGGAGGAGGTTACAAAGAAGATCTGGGTAACTATAGACCCATAACAATCACAACTGTACTGTCTAAAAGAGTAGAAATAGTGATTAAAGACAGAATTATAAATTTTATAGAGAAACTTAACATCTTGAATGAAGCACAACATGGGTTCAGAAAGAAAAGATCCACTAAAACTGCAGTGGCAAATTTCATAACGCACATCACTGAAGCTCCGGATCACCAAAGGAAAGTTTATGATGTGTAGTGAGACCTTTCCAAAGCTTTTGATTGTGTTTGGCAAAAATTCTTCTACAGAAACTAGACTACTATAGCATAAGAGAAAAAGCTTCAGATATTAGAAAAACATTAGTGCAAGACTGGCAACAGTGTGTGGGAATAAAACACAAATCTGGAAATACAGAAAAAAAGCTACTCTAAATTTCTGCAGGTAAAATATGGTGTAGCACAAAGTTCAGTATTAGGGCGTCTCCTCTTAATCTTGTATATATATCACATGCCCAGTGTAGTAAATGAAAAAGTTTACTAACATGTAGTGATTCAGTGAATGATTTAGAAAGGAGAGCGAATTGAAACATGTAAGTGACAGAAAGGTTATTTAGAGAAAATAATCTACCAATAAGTACAAAGAAAACAACATGTACTAAATTTGAAACAAACAGATTAAGCAGCTCAGAGAATTTTATTCTGAACATCATTGGTACAGCTGTAGAAAAAGTAGACTGTAATAGGTTTCCGGGAATATTGGTGGACAAACATATGACTTGGGTATATCACATCAATAAAACATGTTCCAAAATTAGCTCAAATATATTTTTAATGAAGAAAATGTTTTATAAAGTGGAGACACAAACTTTACTAAAAATGTACTATGGATTTATCTTCCCACACACATATTGTACGGTATACCAGTATGAGGAGGAGCAGCTGATGTACATATTAACAGAATTCTAAAACTACAAAGAAAGCTATCAGATGCATAACAAAATTAACGCCACATGATTCATTCAAAAACAAATTTAAGGAATTACAAATATTAACTGTACCATGTTTGTATGTGCGAGGGGGGACCCAAAAGAAACTGGACTCCGAGGGCGCTGCCATTCATAGACATAGTAAAGGGTTCTTAGGCTAGATGGCATGAGTAGGAACCTCCATGAAAGAGCTGTGCAGACGGCGTCAGTGTAGAGCTGAATGTGCAAGTGTGGTGTTGTGTTTCTCTGACTGTTGGTGGGTTACCCCTGCGAAGTCGTTACGGCAACTTTAAAAGAACAAAGTGTGCGTGTGAAATTTTGTTTCCTGCTTAAAGAAACTGCAACAGAGACACACCAAATGCTTCAGGAAGCTTGCACAAGATGTGTTTCTACTAAATTTGTTCAGTGCCTTCTCACACAGGTGCAAAGAACCATCCACATGGATGTGTGTCAGGACTTGAAAACAGAAATTGCACATGATCCAAACTTCTAGAACAAAGTCATTAAAGGGATGAGAGTTGGTGTTATGGTATGACCCAGAAACCAAGCAAGCGTCAAGCCAGTGGAAGACTCCCAACTCTCCCAGACCAATAAAAGCAAGGCAAGTGACGTCAAATGTGAAGACGATGATCATTGTCTTTTTGGATGTTCGTGGAATTGTGCATCGGGAATTCATACTCCCTGGCCAGACTGTTAACCAGCACTTTTACTTTAATGTTTTAAGGCGTCTGCAAGATGATGTGAGGAGGAAACGCCCGGAACTTTGGCAATCAGGTGATTGGTTTCTGCATCATGACAACGTTCCAGCACACATGGCCGGATGAGTGACCCACTATTTGGCATCTCAGAGGTGGTCTATCGTTCCATACGATCTGTATTTGCCGGACCTAGCCCAGTGCAACTTTTTCCTATTTCCACAAATGAAAAAAACGCTAAAAGGAGAGCGTTATGATGATGTGGAGGCGGTAAAAACAGCTTCGCAAAGGGCATTGGACAATATCAAACTTGAAGAGTTCCAAACATGCTTATCACATGTAATGGAGAGTATTTTGAAGGTGACTGAAGTAATTTTGTAAAAAGGTTCATCAATAAATTTTTATGACAAAAATCCAGTTTCATTTGGGTCCCATTGTCTCATATACGAAAAATTCTAAAGTAACAAGAAACAGAGACATTCATAATCACAGTACTGTACTAGAAATAGTGAAAATTACCATATCCTTAGCAAAAGGCTGAAACTGACAGATAGGGACCCTCTAAATGCTGGATGTCTGTTATATAACAGACTGCCTCTTACCATAAAGAGCATATAGGAAACGAGTACCTTCAAAAGAAAATTGAAGGAACGTCTTATCTCTGGATGTTGGTACCATGTAAATGAGTTCTTAACAGAAAGTAAAATACATAACAGTATTATTCCAAATTAAAGAAAAAAGGCAAACTAAGTGTGTGTGTGTGTGTGTGTGTGTGTGTGTGTGTGTGTGTGTGTGGTATTTTGAAACTTTGTAAAAATTATACAAAATTTTTTGTAATTAATTATAAATGGTCAAACTTTTATAAAATTGTTTCATGTTTGAACTGAAAAAAAGTGTATTATCATTGTAAAATATGATCTATAAACAATAAATTATGAAATACAACTCTGAAACAGTTCCAGTCTCTTTCATGCAGTCACCAATCATTTATATAAAGCACCATCTCACTTTTATTCTACACATAAGGACCACCTCTTCCAATCCATTTTCCAGGTAATGTCTGATCCATCTTCATGCAGCAACTACATTGATTGATGAAAAACAAGTGGTATATATTCCAGGAACATGGGTAGTACAGTTTGTACTGATGAATTTATGCAGAGAGGAAGAAGAAATGGGCATAGTGCATAATCATTGATTATGTCTGAGTTCATGTTGGCTGATTATCTGTGTTGATGGCTCTTTGCAAATGACGTGGGAATTTTCATCAGTCCAAACATGACTATTGCACCTATTTAGCATTTGGTTGCTGGTGAAACAGGATTAGTGAGGATTGAGTGCAAATCACTGCAGGACCAATGGCTGAGCACGACACAAGTCTGAAATTGGCAGAAGTCAAAGCTTGCACTGTCTGAAGATGGTATGTGTGTGGATGCATTTTCAGTAATACCCACCATATACTACTATTGTGAAACATGCATTTCATGTCTAACTGATAAAGTGCTGACAGCAGATGTTTCATCCATTTAGGCATGCATTGCATTTTTTGAGTAGGGAGTCCATGTGGTTTGTCACTGTGCCATGGTACCTATTGCCTATTTCACTTCATCACTGGAGCAGTCTTGGAACCATGATGTGAACTGGATGTCTTCTATGTGCATATTTAGTCCTGGGAACCTTTTAATTTTTTTAGATGCTTCCATTTGCTTGCTCATACACAAAAACTGTGCCTGCAAGTTCCATCACCTAGTACAACTACATATGGTTAGAGCTAATTGCTGTTTGTACTTAAACTTGTAAACACATACTGCTGTCTAATACAGCACAGACATAGTGTACAGCACACCAGGATTGTTCATGTCAGGACATAGTGTACCAGCTGCATTGGATTAGCTGAGTTGTTATCCCAACCCATAAACCAAAATTGTTATCAGGATTGCCTATCTTACAAACTTAGCAACAACATTACCTGTATTTGTGAGACACTGTCTGAGATGTAAGAACCATTTTCACTTATAAATCTCAACTTACTAATTTCTGAATCAGGGTCCCTTAGCTGAAATTGATACATTAAACCTTCTCCATTATCTTTGACATTCGTAATGTCATCACTGAATCTCACTGTACATGCAAGCAAAATCATCCTTTGAAACAGTTTGAAATGTCATGATAAAAAGATATATGGTACAAAAGCCTCCTTAAGTATTTACTCAATTATACATGTATTGTACAATATAGGTAAATAAATGAACAGTACCTCCCAGTCAGATTCTGATTCTTCTGATTGCTCTGAAGGTGATTCAGAAAATCTATCTATACTGCCATGTGTTGTTATGCGTTCTCTTTCAGCTCTTCGGCCCAAAATGGGTGCTGACTCATCACTCATTTCACTCATAACACTTGTTGCCTGGCTAGCTGAGTCTTCCGATGTAGAACCTTGTAGCGATAAACCTACACAAGACATAAAATTTAGTAGAGAGACTAAACAACATACAACATTCATTTTTGTGAATGTCGAGCTTCCCCTGGTGTACTGAATATCTGAAAAACTTACAGGTATGCATCCAGGTAAGAGGACCAATGACCATCGATATTCCAGCTGAGGCACTCCCTGCCATTTTCAGGGCAACTGCAGAGGGGAATCAGGATGTTCTTCTGGCAAAATAATGGTGGTTGTTGATCCTCTTACTAGGCTGTATACCCATAAGTTTTACAAGATTTCATTTTTATTTGAGTCATTACAAATTCTAGAAATGCTATGTACAGTTTGACCTCATAATTAAATTGTCACAAAAACTTAAGCACTATGCAGAATTAAATTATCAGCCACTACATAGAGGGAAAAGAAGTAACACAAATTACATTATAATGTCTCCTAAACAATTAATTTTTCATAGTAAAGTAGCACCTAATTCATTTCTCATTTTAATACAATTACTGAAATATGTTGCTCTACTTGTGAAAGATAGAACATTAAGACAAGTGAAATTTAGTAATGCATCAAGTTGTATAAACATGTGTTACAATCAATGATAAATAAGGTAATCATCAGGGTATTAAACAACCTGGAACTGTGTGTCTTTAATGACTATATGACAATCATGTCTAATATGGTGTTATAAAATTGAGGTTTCAAATTAATATTCCTCCTTTATGGAAGAAAGGAAGCTTACGGTTTAACTTCCCTTCGGCAGCTTGGTCATTAGAGACGGCCTTCTTTATGAGCCTACATTTGACCCATAGAATGTGCTCTGGTTGGACTTCCATAATGTAAGACATAATAACAGTCCCAGCAGATAGGCAGCAACCTTAAGTTTATTAATTATGACACCTACATGTAACAATGGTAAACAAATTTGTGACAAGCATAGTTACTGTACCAAAAGCACATACAAGAACTGAGAGAGAGAATACAATGTTATGGGTTTCTAAGAAATGTGTGGTCTACTAGGTGTAGCCGAGGCCATGCCATGTGAACTGCAGTTGGGGCAGCATCTGGCAATCGTGCATGAAGGATTCCTGAAATAGTCGTGCCATACCATATGCACTACATTGTGCAGCGCATCAGGATTGCTCATGTTGGGACATTGTGTACCAGTAGCATTGGATAGGTTGACTTGTTATCCCAACCTGTAAACCAAAGTTGGCTGATCAAGGAGATATATGTGGCAGTGGCTTTGAATAAACATCGTGGCAGCGCATTGATGTGGTCTGCAACTCATGGATTATGAAGGGTTACAGGACCCCCTCCCCCCTTGAGCAAAAATGCCTTGCTGAGGCAGGTGCTTGTACACTGCTGACATACCCAGTGTTTCAGTTGTCCATCATGTCAATGCATATGGTGGCCCGTAAATGATGTTCTGCACTGGTCGCTGGAACAGGTGCATCCAAGCTGAAGTAGTATGGCCAGGGGCACACACAGCAGCCATCCACTGATGCTGAACAGTTGGCAACTTAGGTGCTGATGTGACTATTGCTCTTTCAGAAGCACTACACATGGCCATGCTGAACTGTCCTACAGAGGTGAGCCTTTGACGATGCAGATACTGCTGATGTACATGAGGTTGGACAACTGCCTGTGGTGTAGATGGGCTCCATGGTGTTGGGTGGAGTGCTTGTGGTGGTGGTGGTGGTGGTGGTGACCTCGGTAATAATGAAGATGGCAGTGATGCTTACCAAGCTGGTGTGTCTACTTTTGACTTAGGCACAACATTGCAATGCAAGTCTCCATTATATGTAGCATCAGTGATCAAAAAAAGAGAATCGCCTGAAATATTATTAAATTTCCTGAAATTCCCAATATTTTTCCAGGTAAAATACACTGAAGAGCAAATGAAACAGGTATGCCTGCCTAATATCATGTAGGGCCCCCACGAGCATGCAGAAGTGCTGCACTATGTCATGGCATGGACTCAAGTAATGTATGAAGGAGTGCTGGAGACAATTGACAGAATGCATCCTGCAGGGCTGTCCACAAATCCATAAGTGTACGAGGGGGTGGAG
Source organism: Locusta migratoria (assembly GCA_026315105.1). Taxonomy (NCBI): domain Eukaryota; kingdom Metazoa; phylum Arthropoda; class Insecta; order Orthoptera; family Acrididae; genus Locusta; species Locusta migratoria. Next base: position 446,910,979 of record CM048755.1, on the reverse strand, counting down.
GTCTCTTCTGACCGACATCTCAGATATGCTCAATAATGTCCATGTGTGGGAAGTTTGGTTGCCAGTGGAAGTGTTTAAACTCAGAAGAGTGTTCCTAGAGTGTCTCTGTAGGAATTATGGATGTATGGAGTATTACATTGTCCTGCTGCAATTGCCTGATTCCATCAGTGCTTGTCTTGCTATTGCGTAGTTGCATAATAAATGATCTTTCTTTTTGTGTAAATGCAGCCCTTTACACTAGTTTATGCTGAGGCTCAATTCTCTGCACCATGTGTTGATACACTGCACATCATCCAGAATTTTGCTACCATTTTCCAGTGTTGTGACTTTTCAATAAACAACAGCATCATTTGAAAAAAGCTTCACTGAACTTTCAATGTTATCTATTAGGCCATTTGTACATACTGTGAAAAGCAACAGTCCTATAACACTCCCCTGGAGCATGCTTGAAATCACTTTAATGTCTAAAGATTTCTTTCCATTGTGAATGTCATGCTGCATTCTCTTAGTTACAAATGCCTAAATCCAGTCACACAATTGGTCTAATATTCCATATGCGCACACTTTATTCATCAGGCAATAATGTGGAATGATAATGAAAATTTTTCAGAAGTCAAGAAAAACAGCATCAACCTGGGACCCTGTATCTATAGTCCTCTGGATCTCATGGATGTATAGCATGAGCTGGGTTTCACATGATTGTTGCTTTTGAAAACCATGTGGATTCCTATAAAGAAGATTTCCAACATTTAAAAATGTCATAATGCTCAAACATAAAATGTGTTCCAAAAGTCTACAACTGACTGATGTCAGGGATATAGACCTTTTGTTTTATGCATTGGTTCAATAAACTTTCTTGAAAACAGAAATGACTTGTAGTTTTTGCCAATCCTTAGGAATGCTTCACTCCTATAGAAACCTTTGGTACACTACTGCTAGTAGGGGGGGGGGGGGGGGAGTTCCTTCACATACTGTAAGTAAAATGGCATTTGTATCCTATCTAGTCCAGTGGCCTCCCCTCTGTAGAGTGATATCAACTGCTTCTCTGTCCCTCTGAAATTTATTTCAGTACCTGCCATTTTGTCATTTGAGTGATGGTTTAGAGGAGGAACTACAGTGCTATATTCCTTTGTGAAACAGCATTAAAAAATTCATTTAGTATTTTGGCCTCTTGTGTGTCGTCCTCTGTTTCAACACTATTATGGCAACAGTGTGTCTTGATATCTGGTTTAGAACTCTTCACAATTCTGACATAAGATCAACATTCTTAGTATTTTCTGCCAAGTCAGTAAATAAAACATACTTCTTGTGTGACAGCCCTTACACTAATTTTGGCATCATTTAATTTTTGCTTGTCTGCTACACTTTGGCTAGGTTTATATTTGCTGTGTAGTTGTCTTTTCTTTCTTAACAGTCTCCTAACTCAGCCGAACAGATCTTTCCATTCTCTCATCATTTTAATTGGTACATACATATCTAATGAGTATTGTTGAATGCACTTGAACTTCATCTACAGATATTCAAACCCATCAGTGTTAGCAATGAAACTTTTGTGTTTATCAGTCAAGAACCCTGTAATCTGTCCCTTTTAGTTTTGTTTAACAGGAAGATCTTACATTTCATAATATTTTTATTTGCAGCTGGATTCATTAATACTGTAACCACCTGATTCTCTGTTCTATGCTAATTGAATCAAAAATTTTGGGTCTATTTATCATCAGCAGATCTAAGACATTATCTCCACAAGTTGGCTCTCTATTAAACTACTCAAGCACTTATAACAATATTGCTAGATTATCTGTCCCTGCCACCCATCTTAAACATGTTTGTCCCCCAGCTAAAATCTCCACCTAAAACTATAACATGACTGGAAACCTATGGGAAATATTTTCTAAGCTATTCCTGAGATGTTCTGCTGCTTAGCCAGATGGTCTATAAAAACTTCCAATAACCATGTTTGAGCCTCTTTTAATACTGACCTTCATCCAAATTACTTCAGATTCCAAATCTGTACTAATTTCACTTGATATAATTATATTTTTATCACTATAAACAAACCTCCCCCTTTTAGGATTTAGAGTCAACTTTCTGTTCTTATTACTGTGTGAACATAATGTCCATCTAAGAGTGAGAGCAGTTCTGGGATATTTCCATAGTTAATTATATTTATCATTTCTTTCTCCATTCTATTGTGCTGAGTATTGCCTTGACTGGAAGCATCTTAATGGACCTGTGGAGGGATTTATCTAACCTAGAACAAAAATCACATGTGAACTCCACATGTACTCCACTATCCTAGCAGCTGTTCTGCATGTAGTGCACACCTAACCTATTTAGGGGGATCCTATATTTCTCCACCCTATAGCGGAAGTTGAGAAATTTGCACCCGAGATCACCACAGAATCATCTGAGCCTCTGGTTTAGGCCTTCCATTTGGATTCAAACCAGAGGACCCTGATCAATCCTTGGAATGGTGCTGCAAATTGATAGCTCTGATTATATCCTGTGAGTGTGGCTATCTGTCTTCACCAAATCCACCAGCTGTCTGAACCCAAGTGGCAGGAATCATCTGTGCCAACATGAGAACAATTCGCAGCTTGGTGCACCTAGTGATATCTATCGCCTCTGGCAGTGCCTCCTTCATATTTCAGATGAGACCACTTGGGATGCAAGCTTACAGAGTGCACATTGACATTCTTTCCTGCACTTACTGCTATTTCCCTGAGGGCCACAATCACTCACATAACATTGGAGCTCCCAATGATTAGCAAACCCTTCGTCTGCGTCTGACCGGATCTCTCAGAAGGATTAGCCACTGCTGCAACAGGGGAAGCAGCTCATGTTGGCTCAGACTTGTTATTAGGAGTGAGCAAGACCTCAAACCTGTTGCTGAGATGTAAGGAGACAGCCTTACATGCTGTTCCCGGTTTCGCTTTCGGTCCGGAGTTTCGTGACCCCAGCCCATCACTGTTGGGCAACTAGGGACGTTGGCACCTACAGACACTCTGGCATCAGGGATCTCAGACAATGCAGCAGGTACCAGAAGAATCCTAGCAATCACCTGATGTGCCTGGGTGACACTGCAGCTCAGGGCAGCAGCTAGAAGACTGTTGACCTTGATCAACACAGCCTCCAGCTGCTTACGGACAGCGGACAACTCCTCCTGAATCAGTATGCAACAGGTGCAGTACCTACACATTTCTGTCAAGTTACTTACAGAAAATTACTGTATGTATCAAAATGTGTGAGAATAAAGTCCTTAAAAACAGAAGCAGTAACGAAATTTAAGAATTGACTACTAGTAAAGATACAGAAAATATAAATTATGTAACTTAATCACTGCAGGTGTAACACTGGCGGCAGCTGGCACCAGACTATCTGGCTAAATAGCTGCAGCAATGGTTTCTGACTTGATTTCAAATCGCAGATGAAAACTCCACACAACAATATTCACCATATATGCAAGAATATGGCTTTTAAAAAATGAAGCACTAATGAAATTCAGGAATTGACTACTAGTATTTACTTTGGGAATCACATTTAAGTACTTAGCAGAGGGTTTATTAAAACACTTTCGTAATATTTCTCTACTGTTACATCCTCTAATTATGTGTCAGGAAAAATGAGCATCTAAATCTTTCCATTTTCAATCTTCTTCCTACATAGATGGGTTCTAACAAAGTATTTTTTGCAGTCAATGGAGAAAGTTGGTGCAAGAAATTTTGGAAACAGATCTGGCTGCAATGAATAATGCCTTTCTTTCAATGCTTTCCACCCCAACTTGTGCATCATTTCTGTGACACTTTCTTCCACATATTGCAATAATACAAAATAAGCTCCCCTTCTCTGAAATTTCTCTACATTTCCTGTCAGTCCCACAATGTGCACAAATACTTCAAAATGGGATGGACAAGTGTAGTGTAGGCAGTTTATTTTGTAGAACTGTTGTATCTCCTAGGTGTTCTGCCAATGCATCTTAGCCTTTAGAATTAAAGTTGTTTGTGAACAGAGGTGTGCAGCAGGCCTGCACTGCCCACTCGGGCCTGTAGCCATGCCTCCTGGGCGAATCTTGCTATGCGCTGCCTGGCTTGCCAGCACGAGCCACAGCAGACGGTGCCGGGCACAGTGGGTACCCATCTACCCACCGAGCTGTAGTCTGCCAGGCTGTCTGTAGTGCTCTGCTGCTAGCTGTGGCATGTGCCCACCAGCTGCTACACTCTTAGCAGGAAATCCACTGTTCCGATTTTCACAAAGTACAAACTGTTGACGGAACATATGACCATCCCATTGCATTTTATGAACTTCGTTTTTCCTTACAAGCTTTACTTTGCATGTGAAAAAATAAAATGTCTATTTTTCCTTCTGTGTCAGTTTTTAGTTTCATAATGTTTCTCACTTGATTCTGAAGAAACTATGAGGTTAAAAAATCTGAATTTTGGACATGTGATAGTAGAGCATATTAGCATTCTAACTAAGCATTCAACTTTTCATAATTCGTACTGTCATTTTAAAATTAAGTATATGCACGTCATTTACAAATCGTGTACTGATAAAGTTAGATAGTGGGCAGTTTACTGACCTATGCACTGTTGTGAGTGAAAGAGAGCTCTCTCATTTCACAATTAATTGCCAGTTAATGAGCAGCATCAGTGCTGCAATAGCAAGTATATGTATTCAGTGCGTGTTCGGACAGTGTTTCTGTAGACATTTTGCTAAATTGTTTGATGTATACTTGCTATAAGAATAAAGAAAGATTGGGTTGTTACGTTCAGTTGCAAATCGAGGTCATTAGAAATGATTAACTGGTAGAATGTTGGAAGGTTCAGTTGATGCTCAACAACTCCAAGGGGAGTAAACTAATTACTGCCTATCGCCACAAGCGTATGCGCCATTGTTATTTTATTTTATTTTTCCACTTTTCCCTTTGAGCTGGGAGGGGGGGGGGGGAGCTCAAACCATGAGGGAGTCACCACTATTCAAGAGGTGACATTCATGGTCGCACGATCATAGGTAATTTTATACTTTGCTCAGTATTTACTCAAATGTTTGTTAAGCGTCAGAGACTTAACTGCGGGGTCATCAGTCCCTAAAATTACAAACTACTTATGAACTAGCTTATACTAAAGACAGCACAAACATCCATGCCCAAGGGGGGGATTCAGAGTATAGCGCCTCAATCCGCTTGGCGACTCCGCCACGGCCAGTATTTACTTACACTGTTTCACTTTCACTTCGTATTAAACTAAGTGATGGCTCTAACATAAAGAACAAGACAATTCCTTAAATCTCTTCAGTTCCTTGTTGTTACTTACTTTAATTTATCGTGTCCAGACTATTTAAAGGGTATCAGCCCAGTACTGGGCTACGTCTATTCCATTAGTATTCGCGAGCCACAAATTTTCGAGGGTACACCGGTGTGGACATTTTTCACATGTAAAAAAGTGTTCCATATCTTGACTTTCTCCACAGTCGCAGTTTACATCAGTTTGGTCGATTATACCCCACATAAGCATATTTACTTTTACTGTGGCGACCCCCGTTCTGAGCCTATTCAAGGTTCTCCAGGTTTTAAAATTTAGGTTTTGGCTGGTCCACTGAACCTGGGGGAGAGGGAAATTTTCAGGCAGTTCGTCCTGGATGGTTCAAAAAAATTTCTCCTAGACTTCAGTCGCATCTCTGGTGGTTGAGCTCTGTAGAGACCATGCCGCTCATCTGCGAGTTGTTTTATTTTCTCTGTTGTTGGTAAATCTATGTATTGTCATGTGTGTAGCGAAAAATTATGTGCCCTACAATGATATGATAATATTTAATTTTGATTCAAGGTTGTCCTACTAATTATCTAGCTAAAATTCTGCCAAGGTGAACAGGAAATCTTTAAAATGCCAGTTGTTCGTGAAATGAGTTACAATTTCAGTCAAAATGAGTGCTTCAACCTATCGGAAATTAAAACTTCGATAAGGAATCCAGCAGAGTTTGAGGAAGTAGCAGAGACCTCTGCTATAGTGACCTCATTCCAGGACAACTGCTCAATCACTAAGAAGTGCACAAATAGGAGTTTGCCTTGGTGGAATAATAACCTGGAAATGCAAAGGAAACAGGTACGAAGACTGTTTAACCCTGCGAGGCGCAAAGGACAATGGGCAAAGTATCGTGAGGCCCTTGTCAATTACAACCTTGCCATCAGACGGGCAAAGGAGGCATCCTGGAAGGTATTCTGTGAGGAAGTGTAGGGCACGGCTGCTCAAGCGAGACTTCATAAAATCCTCACTAGGGTACCAACTAATCCAGGAGGAACATTGAGGAAGGAGGATGGGGAGTTTACAAAGACAGCACATGAAACGCTGGAACTGCTCCTCAAGACTCACTTTCCTCAATATACTCTGGGGGAGAACTCAGACCAGAATGTGATTCCTGAGAGACAACGGTTCTCAGGTATTCGCAAAGAGGACTGGGATCTGGCCAAGGAGTGTGTCGATTTCAGTAAGGTCCGATGGGCAATGGGAACATTTCAACCGTTCAAGTCACCTGGCCCCGATGGAATCTTTCCAGCTCTCCTGCAACAAGCGGGAGAAAATCTTATTAGATTCCTATGCAGGTTATTCAGGGTTAGCCTAGCAGCAGGAATCATTTCCCAATGCCTGGAGGGCAGTGAAGGTTGTCTTCATTCCAAAGCCAGGGAGAATTGATCATACCAAGACCAAGGATATGAGACCAATCAGCCTGTCCTCCTTCATTCTTAAGACATTGGAAAAGCTGGTTAATGTGCATGTTGGAGAAAGGAGGTTAAGTAGGGCTCCTCTACATTCAAACCAACATGCATATCAACCAGGTAAATCATGTGAGACAGCTCTCCACCAACTTGTTGGGAAGGTGGAGAAAGCACTACACTTTCAGGAAATAGCCCTCTGTATCTTCCTGGACATTGAGGTTGCTTTTAGCAACACGACCTTTGATTCCATGGTTAGGGCAGCAGAGGTGCATGACCTAGGGACCACTATATGTAGGTGGACTAGGGCCATGCTCAGTGGAAGAAAGGTAGAGGCTACCACGATGAATGAAAAAATGGTAATCAACACCACTAGGGGTTGGCTGCAAGGAGGAGTTCTTTCCCCTTTATTGTGGAATCTAGTGGTGAATGATTGCATTGGGGAATTAAACTCTAGGCAGTACTTTTGCCAAGGATAGGCAGATGATCTTGTCATAGTAATACTTGGCAAATTTGCTGACACAGTGAAGAATATGGCACAAGGTGCATTGGACATTGTGCAAGACTGGTGCAGAAAACAGGATCTGGGGGTTAGTCCTAAGAAGACTGTGGTTGTACCATTCACAAGGAAACATATCCAACACTCAAGTTGGAATCTAAAGCTTTTCAATGAGCGCTACCTGTGAAGGGGACAGTGAAATATCTAGGTGTTACCCTAGATGAGAAACTGACATGGACCCCTCACATCAGGAATATTTGCTCCAAGGCAAAAGGTACTCTTGTGAGTACCAGGAGAGCTTGTGGCAAAAATTGGGGCCTGAGCCCCAAGGGTATGCACTGGATATACACCACAGTGATTAGACCCAGGATCACCTATGGGGCAGTCGTGTGGTGGAATAAGGTAGAACAGCAGGTTGCTGCTAAGGAGCTTGGTAAGGTGCAGAGACTAGCCTGCTTAGCCATAACAGGCGGAATTAGCAGCACACCAACTGCTGGGATGGAAACCATGATGGACATGCCCCCATTACACCTTTGGGTCAAGATGGAGGCAGCAGCTGGTGCCTACAGACTCAAAACTGGTAACAACTGGAACTCTTTAGGATATCCAGAATCACACACTAAAATAGTGAGTGAGGTAAATCTAGGAAAGGTTGGGGAAATGCCAGCCGACTATATTATAACCCCTACTGCTTCAACAAGCCTTTAAGTATAACAATTGAAAGTAGGGAGCAGTGGGAGAAAATAGGTAGACAATGTACGGGGAATATTGTCTGGTTCACCGACGGGTCGAAATCAGACCAAGGCGTTGGGGCCAGGGTATACGGGGTGCAGCCAACACTGGAGGGCGTCATCTCTCTAGGGAAACTGGCCTCAGTATTCCAGGCCGAAATCACTGCCATCAGGGCATGTGTGGAGGAGAATTTGCGTAGGTGCTACAAAGATCGTAGCATCTATATCTATTCAGACAGCCAGGCAGCCCTGAGATCACTGGCAGCTCCTGCAACAAGGTCTAAAATTGTTGCAGAGTGTCACAGGGTTCTGATGGAGCTAGGGGAAAGCAATAGAGTAAACCTATTGTGGGTCCCTGGCCACTTGGGGATCAGTGGCAACAAACATGCCGACAGATTAGCCAGGATGGGGGCAAAGTCTCCATTTATTGGACTGGAACCTATCCTGACAATCACCAAGGCAATGATCAAATTGGAGCTACGTAACTGGCTCAGAAGACAGCACGTAGAATATTGAACCAAAGTCCATCAACAAAAACATGGCAAGGTAATGATGCCAAAGCCATGTTTTAAAAGAAGCTCTGCAATCCTGGGCCTGAACAGGAGAGAGATTGGACTCATGGTTGGATTGCTGACAGGCCATGGGAATTTCAAAAAACACCTACATACAATGGGAATAACAGAAGAGGAACCTAAATGTAGGATCTTTGATGACGGTGATGAAACTGCATCACATCTAATCTTTGAATGCATTGCATTGGAGAGTAAAAGGCACAGAACATTTGGGACAACCAGACCCGAAGAAATTGTGTCTAATAAAAAACTGGTAAAGGGACTCCTTGCACTGTTCAAGGGCATTGGTTGGCTTTACTAGATATACAGGGAGCGATACCGCACAATAAACTTAGTTTCGGTGCGGGCAGTGGCGGGCTGGACTAAGACTGTTTTGGCTTCCCTGGAAAAATCAAATCAAATCAACTGTTGAAGAGTGAAAAAGAATGTCTTTGTCACTTGGGTGCTGTGCTCCTATCAGTGTCTCTGCGAGGTCTTAAATTCTTCTTCTGCAACTGTGCTGAAGGGCCGCAGATCTATTGCACACATTCTTACACATTTCTCCATCACAAAAGATTTTACTGACCCTGGAATGCTGCTACGACTGTTCAAATCAATATTCAGATAAGCTTTGCAGCTATTCAGGTGCCACTGTGCGGGAGTAGCCGAGTGGTCTGGAGTGCCACATTGCGGATTGTGTGGCCTCCTACGTTGGAGCTTCTAATCCTCCCCTCAGGCATGGATGTGGGTGTTGTTCTTAGGTTATTTTATAGTTTAATTAGTTTGTAATACGAGGGACTGATGATGAAAGTAGTTTGGTTCCAAAGAATTACAAACATTTGAACATTTGAATTTATTTTATTTTTTTATTCAGGTGCCTTAACAGCGCACTGGTACTGCCATCACGGCATGATAATAATTTACTGCAGCGATTACACTCTGCAAATCCTACAGGTTTATTTTACACTCCCATACAATGCTGTCTGCAGATTTCTGTAAACGGGTGTAGATTCCCTCTGCAAATTTCCTGGAAATTTTTCTACTTGGGATAGTCTACTCCTCGCACATGGGTATGATCTGTCCTGTTCACTATTTATTTCAGACATAACGATAATGTATAAATTACTATGTAGGTTATCAAACATTGCACGCTGCCTATGCTCTGATTAATACAACGTGTTGCGCAGAACTATCTGTGCAGAGCTGCATTCCACCACTCGCAGCGCTGCCTGTAGCACAGTTAAAACAGATCCCAGAGGACGCGGGCCCGGTGGGTACCCGCTCGTGCAGCGAGTGTTGGGACTCGGTGGCACATCGCAGCTTGCCCACTTTGCACGTGGTACAGTGCGGCTAGACTATCTGCGGTGCGGGGAACAGAGCGCAGCGACTGGACGCAGGCGAGCTCAGGCGGGTAAATGTGGCTCGCTGCATGTCTCTGTTTGTAAATATAATTCCTAGGTATATGGCTGAATTTATGGCCTGTAGATTTGGCCAATTTACAGTGTAAATGAAGTTTAATGTATTTCTTTTAGTAGTCATATGGATGACTTTACACTTTTCATTATTTCTACACACTCTCAGCATGGTGTCTCCAGAATCTTGTTGTTGTTTGGATGTTTCAGGGGGACAAAACTGCAAGATCATCAGTCCCCCATTCCATCACTGGGTGTCACAAGAAAATGCACAAATGTGGAAAAGAGCCCAGAGTTTGAAATAGCAAAGGGGAGGAATATCCCCCCGAGTCAGTAAAAGCTTGACAAGAGACAACACAAAATGAGAGAATCACACAGAACACCGAATAATGACAAGAAATGGAATGAAAAAGCTGATGTCTGTGGTTGACCGACCATGAGCTTAAAAAAAAAAAAAAAAGAGGAAAAGTCAACCATGCAGCAACACGTAGAAACCTCCAATAAGAGGACATGAACCAGGAGGAACACAGATAGTGCACTGAGGCAAAGTTCTAAAGAGAGTGGTAAAAATCACTGTCACAAATAAAAGTGCAGGAAAATTGAAACTCTGGTGCACGGCAGCTAAAATAGGGCTACCCTGCAAGATGTGGGCTACTGTCAAGAAGGAGCCACAACTACACGCGGGCGGGTCCTCCCCACGAAGAAGATGGCCATGTGTCAGTCAGGTATGCCCAACGCAGAGGCGGCACAGAACTACAGAGTCCCGGCGAGAGGTCCACATGGAGGAACACCACACATCCGTGGTCTCCTTTACAGCCCAAAGTTTGTTGGACATGGTCAGGGTACGCTGCTGAGTATCCCAAAGCTTAGAAATACGATGGTGCAACATTGCCCAAAGATCAGAAGCTGGGAGACTGACCTCCAGAGCAGACTCATCGACAGCCTGTTTCACATTCTGTCAGCATGTTCATTGCCCAGGATATCAACATGACTCTGAGACCAGACAAATACCACCGATCATCTGGATTGGTCAAGGGCAGATAGGGTCTTCTGTCTTCTGTATGGCCAACACCAGGGGAGAACATGGGAGTCGTTACAGATAAGGAAAGACTCACCTGAGCAGAATCACATATGCTGAAGAGCTCAGTAAATGGTCACAAACTCCGCATTGTAAACACTGCAGTCATCAGGCAGAGAGTGCTGTTCAATATGGCTGCCATGAATGAATGTAAAGCCAATGTGGCCCTCAACCATTGAGCCGTCCATGTAGATCAGGTCATATCTGATAAACTCAGCTACAAGAGCAAAGAACTGATGGCAGAGTGCCTCTGGAGGAACTGAGCCTTTGGGTCTGTAGACCAAGTTCAGTCGAGTATGGGCCTTGGCATACATCAAGGGGGCGTATGTTTGCAGGCCCAAAATGGAGAAGAAATAGGGAAAGACTCAAGGTCCAGCAGAAGGGACCAGACGCTAAAAGCGATTGTAATGACCTGATCTGGGTCATCTTTGTTGATGACGGACGACCACATTAGAGAAAAGCAGATGATGGTTCAGGTGGCCTGGTGAGCTACACACGTGGGCTGCCCAAGGTGCAAGCAGTTGTTGGCAGCGGATCTGCAAAGGTGGGTCCCCAGCCTCCACAAGTAAGCTGTTCACAGGGCTGGTGAGGAAGGCATTCGTCACGATGCAAACCCCACAGTGGTGAATGGGGTCCAGCCAGCACAATATTGAAGGTGATGCTGAACTATAGGCAAGGTACTCAAAGTCTAGCCACGACTGTACCAACGCTGTGTATAATCACAACAATGTGCAGCAATCAGCATCCCAGGTGGTATGGCCCAGGTGAGCAAAACGTGTGAAGACTCCTTTTAGTCTCCTCTTATGACTGGCAGGAATACCGCAGGCCTCTTCTAACCCCAGAACCTGGAGGGGGACTCCAGAGTCTAAACCAACTGTACTGTTGGTGCAGTTGGAATGGAGATTTGTCGATAAAAATAATGAGGCTTGTGACATCCACATGGCTGGATTAGAGTCTGCAGACATCAGGGTGAGAGACTGTTAACTGTTCATCAAAATTAAAGCTTTCTTATAGCATAATGAGGATAGTTTAGAACTCACCACAAATACGTATGATGAGCTGTGATAGGCATATAAAAAAATCACTCATACACACAGACTTAAGCTTTCATCCATTAGCGTTCATCAGAAAAAAGACACCATTCATACAACCACACAGGCACACTTCAAAGACACACAACCGAAGATGACTGTTGTGTGTCTGTGAAGTGTGCATGTGTGATTATGTGAATGGTGTCTTTTATTCTGATGAAGGGCTAATGGCCGAAAGCTAAAGTTCTGTGTGTATGAGAGTCTTATTTTTATGTGCCTGTCATAGCTCGATATATGTCTTTGCAGTGAGTTGTAAACTATCCTCATTATATTCTTAAATTCCTACCTGGAGTTTCCATTGTTAAAGCTTTCTTAATGGTTTCCCAAATTGGTCAGAAAACAAAAAAGAGAATGTTTAACATGTCCAGGATGTCTCATGCCTTGCCAGCATGTTCCGGTATGTAACTGTCCTGGATGTGTGAATCTGCTGCAACTTGAAGATCCCCTGAACCAGTAAGAACATATATTCCTTCTTTGTTTTATGGGAATGTGGAAAAAAAGAAAATACGTCTATGAGGGATTGATATTATAATATAATTACTGCCCCATGGTGTGGGGGTGTCAAAATCATATGAGTGTAATAACTGTTACATTCATTAATTTAAAACTGATCCCAGCATTAAATGTTGCTATCACACGTCACTGTGATTTACTACTTGCATTTTTCATGGAATGTTTCAGAATTTTATTTTTACTTATCCAGTGCCAACATTCATCAACTGCGAAACTAAACAATGAGATTATAGCATATATTCCAAAAGTTTAAATTTATTTGGTACAATATACAAATGTGACCATTGTGCTTTTGCTTGTAACCTGCACAGAATCTTGAAACTCCATGAAGTCTCAGTGCTATGACAAAGAACATGAAATAATGTTGTACAATTAGTTATACACGGACTTAAAATGTTATTTATGTACAATATCTTGATCATTATATCACATGCCAGCAAGAACAGTGACACAACTAATAATGCAGTACTTGAGAAGAGCAACACCATTCTTACCATGAAGAATCATGGAGTAGCCTACAACAAAAATTGCACTAGTGGTTTTCAGCAGACCAATTAGGACATAGAGATGTAAGGTTTTTCACGACAACGGGGCTCAATAGACATATTTTTCACTGGATTAACTCAATTTGGCATTTTTCCCATTTGTGTCACTCTTCTTGCCAGGGAGCGTTGTGCCAAAATCTGTTAGTTTACAATAATTTATTTAATAAAAATACACACCTGACGACATGTACCCATAACTTTTGTCTGGACTGCTTCGTCTTTTCAAGATTGATGTAACTTCTGGCTGCTTTTTGGATAATGCAAAACTGTTACCTAATAAACATAATTTAATTTAGAAATCAATAATAACTGAAACCAAGAAGACAAAGATACTTTAAGTGAATCTGTACATCTGTGTGTATCTTAACTGATACAGACAATAAATAGTGTATGATGTAACAGTTTATTAGTGAAGTGACTCTACAATTATGGTTGAGGCAGTGAAATGAGATAATTTGTGGAAAGCACAATCAATGTGGTGACAGGCTTACAACAGTAAGGAGTAGTGACTGAAGATGTCTGAAATCTCATAATTGTATTTTTCTGAAAACATTCTATAGTATTCTGGGAAACTTTATTTAGGACTACATCAAAGTGTGCACAAACAAGAATGACATCTTAGAGACATCATTTTCAGGAAATAACCAGTTTTCTTTTTAACTCATTATAAATCATATATATGCACTTTGCAATTGGATAGATTTGGTTTCCTACTTAGGTACTGTTTAAAAATCTTTCCATTTTACTGCATCTCCACACATTAATATACAGCGGAAATTTTAAATGTCAACAGCTGTTTCATCATACCAAATATTAATAAACAGTTTTACACAAATTGAAGCTAACAATGATTTAATGCACATAGTAAACACCTAAAAACAATCTTGTGCATGTAAATTCATTGTATCTCTAAGCAGCAAATAACACATCTAACAAAAATAGCTGCCATACTTCTTTTAGTGTTGTTGTTACCAGAGTTACAATTTTATCGCAGATGGAAGAAAGTTGTATTCTCAAATACTTGATGCATATATCTTCTAGAAAGAAGTAGATAAAGCCCTGAGTGCAAATATCCAGTTAAAACTTTCATGTACTTCACGTAAAATATGTATAAAAATTATTGGGTTGCAGCAGCTGGAGATGGTGATTATTTTTGCATGAATTGTGTCTTAGTGATTATGTAAATGTATGTGGGTTCTTTTTTGTATGAAAGTTTTGAATGAAAATTTAAAGTTTGGAGAATATGATTGTGTTTTCTTGATGCCTGTCTGTGGTTGAGCAATTGTCTTTATGGTTAGTCACATTATTAAAATCGTGAAACACTGACATTGCTAATAGGAAGGAAATCAAGCTTTGATTCTAACTAGTCATATGCAGCATGAGTTTGTCTATAACACCCAGAAGTATAACAGAATTCTAAGTGGTATAATGATTCTGAACTTATTGAAAACTTGATTCTGACATCACCTTCAAGTTAAAATATATGCTCAAATCTTATGATATTCCTTACAAGAAATTAACTTCCAAACACTACTTCTATTTACTAGGTGAACCACTTCTCACTGTTGTAAAAATCTCCAAAAAAGTTCTGTTTTTCTCCGTTTATGATGAATTGGTGCCACAAATTTATAAACATCAAAGTCAGTGATAGGGTGTGCCTCATCATTAAACTATAACAATGGTTATCACCCAATTCAATGGTTAGTGTGAAAAACATCAAAGACAAAAGTGAGAAATTTCTACAAATTATAACAAGGTTCACATATCTCTACCAGAAATAAACGATACAATTACAAGAAAATATGGCAAATAATTTTTAATGAACTGGCGCTTTTGAATAGGGCCACAAAAAAACTGAAAAAGGTTTTTCCATTGTGCCTCCTATGTAAATAGATGCATCCTGTGTAATGCTCATAAAAACTAACAAATATATGCAATTTGATATGTAACTATTTTTACTGCAAAACTGTAAGAATTTTATGAACACTGTCCATACATGTCACTTGCTGAACCCTTTTGCAAATAAAGCCTGTGGATCATTCTGATATGTATCAGAAACAAGACAGTTAGTAAATTAATCTAAATTACTTATCACACAGAATAAAGACATATAATCCACAGTTCTGAGAAAATTAGCATAACTGATGGTAACTTAGTGGAGGTAAATGTAAATACAACATGTGAAATTCTTACCTGTTACTGATGGTGCTTTTGTGGGTGTCAAAGAATCTAGCTGCTTGACAAAACCAAGGAAGTTCTCTGCTTTTCGAGATGCTTTATTAGACAATAATACATCTGGTGTTGTAACTTGTGGACGGCAGTTTGCAGATAACCTATTCAAGAATAATAACCATCACAATTAATTTTGTTAACAATGAGAATAAAATTCTACAAAAATAATAAATGGGCATGTGGCTATTATTTATTATTCTTATTTTTTATTTTATTTTATTTTACATCTCAATAAATACTACACTAGCCACCATGTAGTGCATTGCAGAACATCCTCTATACCATTATTACTTATAAATGGAGTGAGAGGAGCAATACTGTCTGTGCACTTTATCCCGCATACACAGTTGGAAGGAGATGCTCTATAGCTGTGTCGTGGACTTCACAACTCGCAATTTGTTGTTCATTATTTCCCACCACTCCTCCTCCCATTGACACATGACACTGTTCTTCAACAGCCTGGCCAGAGCATGCAAGGAAATAGGACACTAAGATAATCGACTCGCACAACATTCCTCTTTCACTGCGACATCTGCCCTTTCATTCCCTTGAATAACCATATGATCTGGGATCCAGCAGAAAAACACCACCTTCCCCAAACTTTGTGGGTGGGAAAGGGCATCCTGGATGTTCTGAACTACTTTATGCAGTGGGTACAAGGTTTGAATGGATTTAAGGGCACTCAGTGAATATGAGCAAATGAGGAATTTAATACTTGCTCCAGGTCTCATCTACTGCACCGCCCACAGAATGGCATGAAGTTCTGCATCAGAGATGGTAAACTCTGGCGGTAGTCGGATCTTGGTGACCCAATCAGGAAAAACAACAGAGCAACCACCAGAGTCCCCTTGTTTGGATCCATCCGTGAATACAGCTACATAGTCATGATGCTTAGTTAAAACTGTATAGAAGAATGAGGTAAAAACACTGGCAGGAGTGCAGCTTCTGTTGTACTCTACCAAAGCTAAAATTACTCTGGGCCACTGCAGTAGCCAGGGGGGAAAGCACTTATGACTCTGGGTCTTGGGGATGTACTTGAGCTACACAAAGTGACTCCAGCACCTGCTGCATGCGTATCCCAAATGATTTTGTTGCTCATGGATGATTGGAGAAGAGGCACATCATCTCAGGGCTAGCAACAGTTCGATTAGCAAGAAGCTTACTGGTCTGACACCTGTAAGCATCAGTGACTAGCCTAATTCCCTCATGGTGAACTGTGTGTCACTGGTTTCCAGATATGTAGGTCTTGCTGATCTATAAACTGTGCACCCATGGTCTAGCTGCGATCGTACAAAAGCCCTATAAAACTCAAGCAGACATGCCCTATCTGCTCCCCACAACCTGTGGCTAAGGCATTTTCAAATATTCAGCTACTTTGAGCCCTGGTTTTTGGATTCCTCAGGTGTAGGAGCCACGAAAGTTTGTAGTAGAAAATGAGGTCCAGGAACCTCACCAATTCATTAAAAGGGAGAAAAGTGCTGCCCAATTGCAGATCAGGAAGATTAAAAATATCAAAAGAATGATTAAAATGGACACACACACACACACACACACACACACACACACACACACACACACATCAGCAGGGAACTGGAAAGCCATCTTTGCAGCCCACTCCTCTAGCCTCAGCAATGTCAGTTGCAATTGACGAGTCATGGCAGCAATACTGAAGGAAGAACAGAAAACAGGAAAATCGTGCACAAATAAGGAGCACTGTACAGGATTCCGTACAGAGGACATGATACTATTGATGGCTATAGCAAAGAGGGTAACACTTAAAACACTCCCCTGAGAGACATCATTCTCCTGCTCAAAATGATCCGCCATCATGCCACCAACTCGGTACCTAAAAAGCACTGAGACCAAAAGGACTGTAGAAAAGTGGGGAGGTGGCCACGGAAGCCCCACTGATGGAGCTACTCTAGAATAAGGCATCTCCAAGAAGTATTGTATGCCTTACTAATTTTAAATACATTGCTTTTTTACGTAAGAAAGCCTGCTAACATGGGCAGCTTGTTGACAGTGGAATGGTATTTCCAACCTTCCATACAGGGGTAAAAATCCATACCAGATCTCATGGGCTGTACACAACAGGTCGGTGCTTGTTGTTATACCGCTGACGGTCCTTCTCCTGGGCGTCCAGTGTCCGTATGCAAGCCAGCTGTCTTGCTTCTTTGACCCTGGTGATCAGCTGTTTAACATAGTCATCCTGAGTGTTGACGGTTGGAATGGGAACAGCGTATCCATTGTCGTCTCAGTTTCACGCCCATGGAGCAGGAAAAATGGCGTGAAGTCTGTGGTGTCTTGTCTTGCGGTATTGTAAGCAAATGTCACGACTGGCAGTATTGTATCCCAATCCTCAACATTGATGTTCATCAAAAGCATACTTTTCCTTGATCAGATATCACCACACGTGGTGCACCAAGCTTGAAAATAATATCTTCTACAAAGGAATTTTGCGATCTCTGGAGCTTCTGCACAGGTTTGGTGACAGCGCAGCGAGTGAGGTAGTCAGTGCAGACTATTATCCATTGGTTACTGGTTGTTGACTTTGGGAACCTCCCAAAAAGATCGATCCCAACTCGGTGGAATGGGTACGAGACGCCCTGGAGGTAATTGCAGCACATGCTTCCATCGCAGGCACTCTCTACAGTGACTCACATAGTGCTTGACAGATCGGTAGAGACCTTTCCAGTAATACCTGCGTCTGATTCTGTCTAGGGTCTTCACGAATCCCAGATGACCGGATATTGGAGCACTGTGGAAATATTTGAGAATAGCTGGCTGGAGATAAGCTAGTACAACCAGTAGCCATTTGGGACCCAGTGGATATAGTTGCTCTTATACAATGTTCCGTTTATAAGTTGGAACACTCCATTGGTCAGTTCTCCTTTCTCCAAGGCGTCTATTGTTTTTAATAGTGCTGGATCTTCCCTCTGTTCAGCTATAACGTCATCTAATTCAGTGAGGGCTGAAATTTCATTCATGCAGTTGTGTTCCACTAATGGATTCCTCGAAAGGCAATCAGCATCCTTGCGTATGTGCCCATTCTTGAATACCACTGTGACATCGTACTCAGGGTGGCCACCAAATCTTCATTTTCAAATTCAAGGTTTTTTCCAGGTTTTCTAGGTTAAAAATAATTATTTTCCAGGTTTTCACGAAACTTAATTTTGCTCAAAGAGGTTAGCAAACAACTATACCGTAAAGAAACTAGTTACATATTTTTTAAAAACATGTCATCCAAGTAGAACCGTGTCACATTGTAAAATACATCAAGCAGTGGCAAATCCAGGATTTGTGTTTGGGAGGGGGGGGGGGGGGGCAGAGCTCATAAAAATTGTGGCATTGTATCTCAAACTGATCTGAAACGACCCAGCTCATATTATGAGGTTTTCCTCGTGGTTTTGGGGGATCTGCAGCCCCATAGAGCCCCCTCCATCCGCCCCAGATTCGACACTGACACAATGTATAGTACAGGGTGCACATTTTAAGTTGACAAACCAGAATAACTAGAAAAAAAAAAACAGTATATATTCAACAACGGTTTTCACCATTATGAATGGCCGGCAGAGGCTTAGGAAATGATACTATACTTGAACTGTCTCCACCATTTGGGACCGGTGTTGGTGGCTAGTGTAAAATGTTAAATGGAAACTTCCATTGTTAATTGCAGATTCAGATTCTACAGATCATATCATGTGTAGTTTGGTTGATTTTTTTTCTTTCAATTGGCAACATGTTGCACTGTAATGGTAAGAATTACTTGCCATACTGCTGAAGAAATATACCACCCAGGGAAGAAAAAGGTTAATCATATTGGTGATGCTTCAGAACCCAACCAAATGATACCAGATGTACATTTCTTCCCGGCTAGTTCAATTAAGTGTTTTGTCGGCAATTCATAACTGGTATTCAGACAAGGGCAATCTGGACTAAGGTATCACTTTGGAAGACTGCCCTGCCCACTGCGGGGAGAGGGAAGGATCACTTTGGGGATCATTTGGTAGCATTCTGAAGTATCATAAATATGGTTTTCATTTATTTTATTTCCTGTTTAGTACATTTCAGCACCATAAGTCGTATAAAGAGAGAGAGAGAGAGAGAGAGAGAGAGAGAGAGAGAGAGAGAGAGAGAGAGAGAGAGAGAGAGTATTCACTAGACCATACATTTTTATGTGGCAGCGGCTAGCCGTCGCTCGCGCTAGGTTAGGAACGGCAGAGCAGCCAATCAGGAGTCGAGTTATGCCAGCCAATAAGATTGCGTGTTTCATGATGAGTAAATTTGGCGTCAATTTTAAACTTTATTTGACGATTTCGGTACGGCGTTTGTGTGATTGTAATTGATTTTCCATTTATAAGGGATTTCAGGTAATTGTGGTATTACCCCCATAAGTGACCTATTATTAATACACCACAGCAGGCAACCATAGAACAGGTATAGCATGTTTTATTTATTTTATGATATATTCGAAACATTGATCAAGTGGCATCCATACTGATAGCAACTGTAACTTGTTGATCATCAAAAACTTTTGCATTCACCACTTCGATTTGTTTTTATATTAGACATTTGTAACGTTGTTTCTAATTGGCCATGGCATCGTGACTCCTGATTGGCTACTCTGCCGTTCCTAACCAAGCGAGCGCGACAGTTAGCCGCTGCCACATAAACTGCATTTTTACCCATGATGTGGGTCTTAGAATCCGAATCCGCAATAAAAAATCGAGCTTCCCATTTAAAAGTTTACACTTGACACTCCCCACCACCCACAAACGGTGGAAACGGTTTAGGTTGAGTATTATTTCCTAAGCCTCTGCCATCCGCACATGCTGGTGAAAACCATTTTTTTTTAATATCTACTGTTTTACCGAGTTATTCCGGTTTGTCAACTTAAAATTTACACCCTGTATAATAGATCAAGTTGAGTTCAAGTAGTTGGAGGATACTGTACGTTTCAATGTGAATTGCATTCGTTTATCCAACATAGCCCATTCATTTATACTAGACTTCATGATACATTAAAATACAGTCACATCTCATGAACTAGTGATCGAGAACTCAATACATATAGGCCTATTATGATTTACTTTATCTTCAGGATATGAAAAATAGTTTCACCTCTTTCAAGTTTTCATTTAGATTGTTCCCAATGATGGTTTTCAGTTTCCAGAGCGCATATAGTCATATAAGTTTTGCCCTGGAAAACTATAGCTAAAAGATCAATGAATGTTAATGACCCAGCATGCGTAATAATGCACAATGTTGTCGGCGAGTTCTTGAACTTCGAGGAGTTGAAATCGAGAATACAAAAACATATCTGGAGCAACAGCTGTGTGGTATTTGCATTCTAGTGTCATCTGGTAAAATAACACTCAGCAGCAGATTTTAATGGAAACATTTTTTTTATTTTAATGAATTTGTTTCATTTTTTAAATTCTTGTCGTACTAAACAGACAGTGTTACGTTTGGAGAATTTTGTAGAGCTGCCAATTAAAACACATAGACCTTCGCAAGTTGTTATGAGGACTGTCCGTAACCTATAATTATAAAACTTTTTAAATCACTCAGACACATATTTGAAAATGTTTTTGTACACAAAAATGAAGCGATGAATATTATTTAACCCGCGGGCACTAGCGATCTGAGCATTTAGGTCACCATAATTTTAAAACGACTGGTATTTTATTACTTTTAAATATTAAACTTTGAGGTCTTTTCTTACTAAAAGTACAAGAATTACTTGTTTACACTTATTAAGTACGTTTCGAACTGGTCGTGTAATCTGAGCAATAGGCTATACACACGAACGATCGTTTAACTGTTAAAGCCGCGAGATTTCATGGGTTAAAATCGCGGTTTCTGGCTGAAATTCAAGGGTTTTTCCCGGTTTTCCCCAGTTTTTTCAAATTCAAGGCTTTTTCCCAGTTTCAAGGTTCGGTGGCCACCCTGGTACTGTTGGAGTCTTAGTGCCCATCTTGCTAGTCAACCTGATGGATACTTCAAGCTAGTCAGCCAACACAAACAATGGTGGTCTGTCACGGCAGTGAATGGTTTGCCGAATAAATACGGCCGGAACTTGTTGATAGACCAGATAACTGCGAGACATTCTTTCTCAGTTGTAGAGTAGTTTATCTCGGACTTCGAGAGTACTCCTGATCCATAGGCTATCACTTTTTCAGCACCTTCTTGAACTTGTACAAGCACTGCACCAATCCCATAACCACTGGTGTCTGTGTTAAGTTCTGTTTCCGCATTCTCGTCATACAAGGCTGGCACTGGTGCGGAAGTTAGAGCATCCGCAAGTGCCCGGAAAGTTCTTTCTTTTGTCTCATCCCAGTACAACTTGGTGTCTCCCTGCAGAAGTTCTTGTAATGGACATGCCTTGTTAGAAAATTCTTTTATGAAATGTTGGTAGTATGAGCACAGCCCGAGAAAACTTCTCACATCACGACTGTGCTGAGGAGTTGGAAATTCTGTGACTGCCCTTACTTTATCTGGATCAGGACGGACGCCATCTCTGTTGACTATGTGCCCCAGGATTTTTATCTCTTTGGCGACGAAGAGGCACTTCTTTGGATTGAATCAGAGTCCTGCAGCCTGAACACACTTCAACACAGTTGACAGGTGACTCAGATGTTCTTCAAATGTGTTACAGAAAATGACAATGTCATCTAACCGCTTCAGGTGTCGAAGCAAGTTGTCCATCTTGCATTTGAATGTGGCCAGAGCATTACATAATCTAAATGGCATTACTTTGAATTCATAGAGGCCGTCAGGTGTAGTAAAAGCTGTCTTCTCCCTGTCAGCTTCGTCAACCTTGATTTGTCAGTAACCTGTCTACATGTCCATAGTTGAGAAGTACGTAGCTCCTTTCAAGCAGTCTAAGGTGTCGTCAATGTATGGTACAGGGTAGACATCTTTCTTTGTGACATAAAAGTTTTCTGGGTATGGTACCGCGTCATGATGTAAGGCTATTACTTAAATAACCAACATTTCGGCCAACGTTACAGTGGCCTTCATCATGTCATCTGACTCTGGCCGCGGAAGGCTACGTAATTATATCTTTCTTTGTGATTTCGATCAGCCGCCAATAGTCGACACAGAATCGCCTCGTGCCATTCTTCTTCTTTACAAGGACCATCGGAGACGACCAAGGACTCTCCGAAGGTTGAATAATGTCATCGTGCAACATCATCTCCACTTCCTCCCAATTACCCATCTTTCAGCTGGCGACAATCTATACGAATGCTGGCTAATTGGTGAATAATCCCCAGTATTGATACGATGCCTTATCATGGGCCGTTTCGTCTGACTTTTCCCCTGCTGAGGTGTGAATGCACCCGAAAATTGGTGTAGTATAGCTAACACCCGCTGGCGTTGTTCCTTGGTCAGTCTGGGCCCTATTGGCAGTTCCACGTTTGTTTCCTCCAGCGTGTTGTCTGTACTAACAGCAGAGCATGGGTCTTTGTTGATGACATTGAGCTCACCGTCCTGGATTGGCTCAGCTGTCCCCATACACATTCCTTTGGGGATAAGTTGTGACTGCTCGTGACAATTAGTGATCCAAATCTCTCCTCGACCTCTGGTAATGCTTATGATAGCCACTGGTATGTAAATTTCTTTGGAGAGCCTGATAAAACTTTTTACTATCAACAAGCATTTCACAGTTTAATCACTCATCTGTGTTTGTGACTGCAACTCTTCTCATCATCAACGGTGGGATCGTCACATTGTCAATGGCAAATAACTTCCCAGAAAATTCTGTATTGCATATACCCGTCAGAACAACTTCTTCAATTTGCAGTTCAGATCTTCCACAGTCAATGATAGCTTGGGTTGCCTGAAGTAAGTCCCATCCGAGGATGACATTATGACTACATTCTGTTAATATGACAAATTCAAAAGGCTGGGTCCTGTTGTTGATGATTATTCTTGCGACACAACTTCCTGCTGGCAGGACGTACTTTCCAATTGCGACCTTCAGTACAGTTTCTCCCGTATCACAGAACATTGTCTTCTTTAGTGTGCGGTGGTAATTATCCGACAATACAGAGAAATACGCTTCTGAATCAACAAGTGCCTGGACAGGTTGGCTGTCGATTATGACGTCAATGAGATTTCCCGACATCTTAGCGACTGTCGTCCATGGAGGATTTTCATTGGCAGCGGCCTCACCTCGCTTAGTTTTCTTGGGCGCGACGGCTAGGGGATTGGCTGGTACCTCTGTATGGCGACAGTAAATGGCTGTGGCATGTCGGGGAGTGACCTCGTCTAGGGTACGGCAATGGGCTTCTTCCCATAGGTCGACTGAACTCATCAGCAGGTGATTGCCTGGGACGGAACTGCTCTGATGGCTGACGTCTTGCGGCTAAATAATCGTTGAAAACTCACCCTCTCTCTCTGCAGTAGCATACAACATGTCCAGGGCGCCCACAGTGGAAAAACCGTGGTGTGCTGTCTTCTGTCCTCCAGATATCTGTTGTTCTGTGGGGCGTCATAGCTGCCGGGGGAGTTGGTTGTGGCCGCGTCAGCTGGTTCATGGGCTGCCATTTGGTGGCTGTAGCGTAAGTCATAGCAGGGTGATACCATTCTTCACGTTGGGTGTGATTGGCGGGGCAGACAGGAGCTATTGCCTGAAATACCTCTCCCTAAGTGGTGTCGGCTCCCTTGTCACTTACAGGGCTTAAATCCATGGCCACAATCTGATGCTCGCTTGGTCTAAAAGTCCCGGCTGCCATAAACTGTTGTAATACTTATCTCAAAATTTGTCATATGAGGAAAGCGAAGTCATGCTGATCTTCCACAACGGCCATAGGGACTACATTTGGGAGCCTGTCATACTTCTTTCGTCCAACCATCCTTTGTTGCATCTCTTCAATACGCTGGCACCACTTGATGAACTCTTCCGTCGTAGCGACGTCTTTAATCAGAAGGGCTTGGTACATGCCTTCTGCTATACCCTTCATTAGGTGTGTGATTTTGTCGGCCTCAGCCATGTTCGGATTGACTGTGTTACACAGGGCCAAATCATTCTGTATGTATGACTGTGTCGGCTCACCACGTCATTTGGCCTGGTTCTTCAGTTGTTCTTCCGCCGAGCGGATTTGTCGCTTGCAGTCACCAAACGTCTTCTTGAGTTCCGTCTGGAACGTTTCCCAGTCATTCAGCTCCTCTTCATTGTTTTCGAACCATTACTGGGCTGTTACATCCAGGTAGAAATAAACATTGGCCAAGCACATTGTATGAACCCACCTGTTGTACTTGGCGACTCAGTCAAACCCTTTTAGCCCTTTGTTAGGGTCCTGTCCAGCATCTCCAGAGAACACCAATGGGTGTCTGATGTGTAGCTGGCTTACCGCTGGTTTCATGTCGATCGTTCTTCTGAAAATACGGACTTTCAGTAGGATGTACTCGGTATATCCCTTGTATTCCGGTTCTAGTCCGTGTAAGCGACAGCTTTTACATTGCCTAATCGGAGCCACGGTGATGCAGCTGTTGCACAGGATACCCGGCACCTCCACCAATCAATGTCGCATTGAAATGGAAGCAGGCTTGACTTCGAAGGCAACTGAACACAGCACTTATACTGAAAGCAGGTTTATTACGAACTTAACATACACGCAGCACTAATTGCCTCTGGGGCAGAGTGCTCTGCTATTTATAAACAGACAGAATGTACCACAATTAGAAGATTAGTTAACATAAGAAACAAGTAGAATTTACAAGTGAACATAAGAAAGATATAGAACATTCTGGAATTGTTAATTACAAAGAAATAAATTTTTGCCAGTGGACGGGATTGAACCAGCAACCTTCACACCACAGCTGGTGACATTATCCCCTGCACCACGCCGGCAGTCAGTTTACGTAATGTCTCATGGCAATATCAGGCGAGCTGGTAAAAATGCAGGGCGAATCAGTTTTTCATAGTAGCCGTTCTGGGCAAACATAGAGCTTAAATGGCTGAGTTCTGCTGATAAAGAATCTGCATCTGAGATTGCTTTTGCCCTATGTATGAGTGTCCGTAGTACACCATTACATTGAGAAGGGTGATGACAACACGTAGCTTGCAGATACAGGTTGATGTGTGATGGTTTACGAAACACACAATGGCCCAAGGACCCTCTTCATTTCATAGAAACTATGACATTTAGAAATGGGAGCTTTCCATTTTCCTCCAATTCTGTGGTAAAACAGATGTTTGGATGGTGTGAGTTAAGATGTACTAAGAATGAAGGCAGCGTTGCAGAACTGTGAGGCCATATAACAAAGGTATCATCTATATACCTCCAGAAGCATTTTGGTTTCAATGGCATCGTCTGAAGTACTTTGTCCTCGACTGAAGGCATCCGCCCTCCTCAATCCGGATGTAATTAACATTTTACAATGCAACAAACGGCACTGATTACATATTTGTTTATATGTTCAGATGTGCTAACAAAACTAATGGGGTTTCATTTTAAAAAATGTAGGTTTGTGTGCATTTTTTATGCTTTGTATTAACCAATTACACTAGCCCCTCTCCTCATGTTTGGTCTGTGGAATCGGTTTGTCAATATTTGATGTCGTTTACGAAATGTATCTAGTGGCAATGTTAGGTGACTCATCCTGTATATATACCAGGCAAACGAGCACAGGTATGTGACAGCAAACATAAATTAAATAAACACAAACACACACAAAAGCAAGCTTTTGCAACCTTGTTGCTTCTTCAGGCAAAGTAGGCAAGGGCAGGGAAGAGGAAAGTATTTGGGTTTGGGTGAGGAGGCATTCCAATCCCGGGAGAGGAAAGACTTATCTTTGGGGAAAAAGGAAAGGTAAACAAACACACACACCCACTCACATATACATGCGCACACACACAAAGGCAGACATATGCAAAATGCCATTGTGTGTGTGCGCGTTTATATGTCTGTGGTTGTGTGTGTTTGTTTACCTATCCTTTTTCCCCAAAGGTAAGTCTTTCCTCACCCGGGATTGGAATGACTCCTCACCCGCTACTTTAAACCCATATCCTTTACTTTTCCCTCTCCTTCCCTGCTCTTTGCCTGAGGAAGCAACAGATGGTTGCGAAAGCTTGCTTTTGTGTGTGTTTGTGTTTGTTTTATTTATGTTTGCTGTCACATACCTGTGCTCCTTTGCCTGGTAAGTAAACTTCATCTACTGAACTTCTTTGCTTTCTACAGTATGTCTGCCTAAGTGTACTTGCGTCTGTGTAAATGTGTGGGTGTGTGTGTATTTGTTTACCCTCCTTTTTTCCCCCCAAGGTAAGTCTTTCCTGTCCCGGGATTGGAATGACTCCTTACCCACTCCCTTAAAACCCTCATCATTTCCTTTTCCCTCTCCTTCCCTTCTGCCTGATGAAGCAGCTAGGCTGTGAAAGCTAGCGTTTGTGTGTGTGTATGTGTGTGTGTGTTTATTTGTTACTATCACTGCCTCTGCTCCTTCGCCTGGTAAGTAGACTTCATCTCCTGCTAAGAAATTTTTCATTCCTTAAAGACAATCTCAGCAAGGCTGTTTTCAATCAATCTATGTAAAATACAACAGAAAATTACAATTTCTGAATTAAATACACTCAAATAGTTTTACACTGGGAAAGGAAGGCTGAATTATTATTTCATTAGAAATTTTCTGTTAGTATTAATCACAGAATAAAATGTGTCTTACCATTTGGATGCAACTGAAGAAATGCCAGTCTTCTGGATGGAATACAGAACTTCCTGGACCATTTCCACATAACACACATCTGGACCAGTTTTATCCAGTGCTCTAAAAAAAATTGTTTGTTTTGAGAACAGTGTTGTACCATGAAACTACTGGTAAGCAAAAAACAGAGAACTATTATTTTTTAAACTTAATTATTACAAAATCAACATTATACAATAAAACACATTCAGCAAAGAATAATCTCTCTCTCTCTCTCTCTCTCTCTCTCTCTCTCTCTCTCTCTCTCTCTCTCTCTCACACACACACACACACACACACACACACAGTGAGTTTGCTTTTCTGCTTCTTGTGTGTGTATCACACTTGAGAAGCTGTTGTGGTAGTGGTCTATAGGGAAAATTTTGGTAATATTGCAAGTAAGTTTGTTAATTATATGTCTGAGTCAGAAAAGAATAAATATACAGGCTAACAATCAAACCAGGAAATAAAGAAATGAGATTATGAAAATACAACTTTATATAATCTGTCCACAGAAATTCTGCCATTAACGATATCTTTAGTGAACACAAGAGGCATTGAAGGACAAGGCTTGTGGTTTACTCTTGACCACATTCACTGTATGCTTCTGTCATCAACAATGGAGCCTCATTTGTGTGTGTGTGTGTGTGTGTGTGTGTGTGTGGTGGGGGGGGGGGGGGGGAGGTAGCAATTGTACAGCTGCTTTCATCCATCTTCACAGTAAGGTGTTTTCTCCTTCCAACCTTTCCATTTTGGAAAATACAGTAAGCTTCTTAAGTGACTTTTATAGATATGGCATGCAGTGGTATGCCCATGCAATGTATGAGCTTTGTTCTTCTCCACTTAAAAGTCTGCAATTATCAGCACTTTTGAGCAAGCCATTCTCCATATTCAGATGATGGTACTATTCCATTTAGGTAATGAAGTTTATTTGTTGGAGTAGACTTGAGGCAACCTGTAATTGTTCTACCTGTATCCACCAGCTTGGTTATTAGAAAAGTGTATTTCACAATAAAAAAAAGAAAAAAAAAACCCACAGTCTCAATGCAGATGCAAGAATTGCTGAAAGGTGTTAAGCTAATTTCGATTCTACACATTTACGAATAAAATTATTTCAGCTTGAGATTTTTACTTTGTAGTTCTTACAGTGATTTATGAATGATGATCACTGTCAAATGTTACTCCCATATATTGTGGAGCATGAACATGATGTGGTAAGGTTTCTAACCATACTACATGAAACTCATGAAAAGCTTCTCTGTTCCATAGGTAGAACGTACAGACTTTATTTATTTGGAAGGGTCTGGTCTTGGTTGCAGTTATAATATCTTGATGAATTTCTAAGAGCAACTGCTACATTTCATTTCTCTTCACAGTGTCAAAGCTGTAGCTCTAGGTAGTAAGCACTAGGTCATCCATATGCCAAAAGATACAGGTTTAAAAATCAGTAGGAATGTTGTATATGGATAATCACTTTATCTTAATCGGATGCATCAACATTTCACACACTAAGAATGAAGGTCAAGGTTATACTGAGTACTCCTGTCATGAAAAAGTTCTGAATGCTAAAAGATTCTTAGAACAATGTATCTACTGAGAAAGTCTTGTCTGTTGTCAAAAGTAGAAAAAGTTTGTCTGCTTGTCTATAAAATCATAAAGTGCCTTCTGAAATATGCTTCAAATGATTATAATAGGAACTGAGAAACATGAATTGACACCATACAGAAAGCTTCATAAACAATGGCTATTTGTGTAGGTGCAAATAATAAAAGTTTGATGCTATGACCAAAAATAATGTTTTAATTAGGGTATGTTCATTAATTACATGAGGTGTTTGCAGGGTGAGGGGGTTGACCCAAATCTCATGTGGGGCAGAGGGGGAGGAGGATCTCAGCAAATCTCACTTTTTGTTGTTGTTGTTGCAAGAAACCGTGTATAATTGTGAGATATTATTTCTTCAATTTTGGAGTCACTTTTCATTTAGTATGTTGCATTCATGTATGCTAATTATGTCAGTTGTGATAGGTAACTAGATTACAAGTAAATGTAGAATTCATAGGTAAAAACATGAAGTATTGTATTTGATACTTTGGTTCTTTAACATGAGAAAGTAGACAGTGCTCACAATGGAGACTGACGATTTGCGTTCAATTACAGGACTCACAGATGATGAAATTTCAGTACTAATAAGTCAGATAGACCTAGATCTTTCTGTTTTTGAGTCTGAAGAGAGCGAAGATGAATTTGAAACAAATGTTGGATCAATAGAGGATGACAGTCACTCCTCTTGGGAAACTTTGGACGAGGAACATCTTAGTCATTTGCAGTGACATATTAGGGTACTAGGGAGAGAAATGAAAATGATTCTTACAGGCACAAAGATATGTAAGTTTTGAATTCTTCTAACAAACTTTTTATAATAACGAGGAATTAAATTGGTTAGTTAATGAATTAGAGAAATTACTGATTGTTTTTTCTTGTCTTTCAAACATATTTTCACCAAACCTAATTGTTACACCACAGCCAGTGTCTAATTACACTCAGCAGAAGACTTTTGAAGCTTGCCTAAATGACTTCTTTGCCATAGTAGCTTACTTTACTAACGTAAGGGAAAATCATATGATACATATTTAGATGAAATGAAAATATTTTTGCATGTACCCTTTACACAACACGAACTGGTTATCCACATTTGAAAATGTTTTGGGCACAAGGAACAAGAGTTCATGTGGTAGCAAACAACATTTTCAGGGACAGATTCTATCTTCTTGAGGTCAATCTGAAAATCATTGATAAAAACAGTGTGTCTCAACAGGATAGACAGTTATATCACTTCTGAAAAGTGAGGCCTATGCTAAATATAGTTTAAGACTCTTGTCTGAAGAACCCAGGACCTACAAACATTTGCATTGATGACCAAATGATCCCTTTTTATGGGCATATTGTTACGAGACAGTATATCAGTGGCAAACCTAATCCTCTTTGAATAAAGTTTTTTGTAATGGCATGTTCAAATGGATTACCTTTACATTTTATTATGTATCAGGGGAACGAAACATCTTTTGAAAGTACAGTTAATTCTGTTCCCCAATATTTTTAGATTCTATATCTTGAAATGGTCGGTCAAAATTTTCCATCTTTATACCAATTGAGCAAATAAATTGAACATTTTTGTAACATTCTGAACAGTGTCACAGATTTTACTAATACATTTTGTAACACCAAATTATAACTATGGCATACCACCTGGTACAAAAAGGCTATTGGATTTCACTTCTTAATTCTGTTATGACTGCCTTAATTTTCCCCCTCCATATTTATGCCATTGTTGTAATCATGTACCCTGCGGTCATTAATGTTAAGGCCAAGATAACTGAATGTTTTTAAAATGCTTTTTGTGAGACATGCACTCTTTGTATCATCTATTTGCAAAAATGAGGTAATATGTCCGCCATCCTCTGTTATGTCAGCACATTTTAAAGTTATCAAAAGTTGCTCTTTATGTCTTATATCGGAAGTACATCTGCTGCATAATACTTTGAAGCTTTATGCAGGAAATGACTGTAGACATAATATTTGATGCCATCTGATCTATTAATTCATTTTGTATATTTTTATCGCAATAATTGTTAGCCAAATCATAATTCACTGCCAGTCTGACATGCTCTTCCATGATTGGATTAAACTTCAGCAATAACTGTACAATACATAACATTTTTCCATTGTTTAGAGTAAATAATATATCTGA
Organism: Locusta migratoria; assembly: GCA_026315105.1. Classification (NCBI taxonomy): domain Eukaryota; kingdom Metazoa; phylum Arthropoda; class Insecta; order Orthoptera; family Acrididae; genus Locusta; species Locusta migratoria. The sequence goes on along the minus strand of CM048755.1, from coordinate 446,880,185 downwards.
TAACCATCTGAATGGCAAATTATTTTCAGTGAAATATGAAGTTATGTGCATTAATCTTTGAAGCACCTTGTTCCATCATAAACTTTCATTAGAAATTAACTTTTGTTCTTCCTTACAAATAGTTAATCCTTCTTTAAACCTGATTTCACTTTCAGTTCATTGAGTACATGTTTTTTGTACTTAGGACTATTTTCATGCATTTCCAAAGTTTCACTTAAATGTTTCCAATTTCTGAAATACCCAGTGGTAGTCAAATTAGAAGTTAACTTTAAGTCAAACAATCAAAAACAAAAGCAAAAGATACCATTGTTTGATCCTGAATAAAGTTTCTTCTTTTGATAGTTTTTTGTGTATTGAGTTGAACAGAAATGTCACCAATTTTTATCTTTTGGAAAGCTATTTATACAAATTTGTGAGAGTCCCTATTATATTATGTGACCTACTTTAAGTACTTTTGGCCACACACCTACATCAGAAACATTGTAATCTTTCATCTGATAAACATTAATCAACTTTCATCAAACACAGACGACATATGTTGAAGTCATATGTTGGGCACTTAGAAGTGTGGCAGGCAGAGAAGACAGTTCTGTGACTGTTTTGTGTGCCTGTGTGATTGGATGAATGTTTCTATTTCTGAAGAATGCCATGGCCGATAGCTGAAAATGTTGTGTGTGTGTGTGTGTGTGTGTGTGTGTGTGTGTGTGTGTGTGTGTGTTTGTACCTGTCACAGAGCTAGTGAAACCAGTGTTACTCCATAAACTGTTAGAGTATTTTCTGATCTGACACATTAGGCGCTCAGAGTTTTTCTCCAAGGACTAAGAAACATTTTTTCTTTCAAATAATAAAACTTATAAGAGGACACACAAAAGAAATGAGGTGTTATTCTGGATTCAAAACTCATTCCACAGTATTTTTGGTAGGTTATGTATGAACCATTATAAAGAGTAGTGAGTTCTCCATATATTTAATACATCATCTGCATACCTCTTTATGGTGCATGTTGGAATTTACCATTACTAACCATTTCCTTCCTGTTACAATCACAAATAAGTGTGAGGGAAAGATGGCCACCTGTTTCTCCCATATGATATTGACAGAGGTGCCAGCAGTATATCCAGTTGCAGGAGGTGGCAAGGAAGCACCACGAATGTGGCAGCGGTGGCCATGAAATAATTCTTTCATACTTGGGCTGTTGCATGTCTAGGGCCAGGAACATTAATAGAGCTTAGACACACATCTGTGTGTCCCAGGGCTTTTCCATCTCCTGCTTGAATGTTTGGATGAACTTTGCCATTTAATTGAAAATGGAACCTGAGGCAGCACAAAACTTTTGTAACTCGACAGCAACAAACTGTGGGCCATATCAATCCAATAACCTCTGGTAATTTTTTGAGCAAAAAAACCGCAAGGCCTGAATCATGTATCACATCATTATGAAATGCATTGGACCTACAAAACTAAATTTACTTAATGTGCCCATGACAATGAGCCAATTGCGTTTCAAAAAGGGCCCACAAAATAAAGATATAACCTTCCCAATGGTGTCTAAGGTCTATACCAGGTGAAGATCTGTTGAGGTGGGGGCACCTGCTTTTCGGCACAAGTACAGAACTGCACAGTCATTTGTTCGAATGTGGTGATCCATAACATGCCAAGTGTTGTGACGCTGCACCAACTGTTTTGCGCATAGGACACCCCAGTGCCCCTAATAAAGTAGATGGAGCATTGGCTGCTGAAGCCAAGAGGAAACCAACACACAATGATGAAGCTGAGTCTATATGCAATAAAATCATATCCTGGTGGGTTTTGAAGACATGCTGGTAAGAAAAGTATCAGTGTACAAGTGAATTTTGTATTTTCTTTCCAAACTGAGCCAACTGTTATGAATGTAATGCAATTAAATCTGCAAAGCAAAGGAAGAGGCTTTGGCATTAATAATTTGGCAGTAATACAAGGAAAATTCCTCCACCATGCCTGTGCATCCAAAAGAGACCATGAAGAAAAAGAAGAGTCAGGATTAGGGCAAACAGGAAGATGAGAGAGTGTGTCGGTTTGGCATGTTTAGCTATGGGCCAAATCAAAATGTTGTATCATTAATTGGCCAACAATTCTATTATAATAAGAAATCTTCCTCTCTCTCTTTTTGTCTACAGTATTCTGCATGGAAGAGACCCATGTTTCAAATAAAAAAAATAGCAATTTATTTCAGCTTTTCTTTTCCAATTTACAGGACCAGAAAGCATTTTTTAAATGATTTCATTGTGTTCTAGCATTTTTAATAATCTGGTACATTGTGGCATAGACACTGTTCTAATTGCTGACTACAATATTAGATCTGAAGAAAAAAAATTAAAAAAAAATGCATATCAGTAAACAAGGCACTGCCCTGGGACCTCCAAGCTCAAGGGATCCCTCAGCTTCCATGAATGATGTTAAAAAAAGGTTTTTGTATTTGTTACATCACTGTGTAATTGCCAGGATCATGTAGTGATGATGTACATCTAACTTAAACCAACTTAAGAACGAACATAACATTCATGCCCGTGGGGGGGGGGGGGGGGGGGAGATTTGAATCCCTGGTGGGAGCGGCCTCATGAAGCTTTGCATGGTACGTTAGACTGTGCGGCCATTCCCAGCCAGCCGAAAAAGTTTGTTGAATCAAGAATTTTCAACTTTTAACTGTTAGGAGGTGTCGAAAATCAGCGGTGAATCAGAAACCACACTACAGAAAAATAAATCCAACTAGATGGTCTAGTGGAGTTAATACAATATCTGTAATAAAACTTTTTTTTTACATACCCAATCAAGGCATTATCAGAAATCACACTGAAGAGTTACAGTGAAGATGAGCGTAGCAAAGCAGATAGTATTAAAACAAAAATGCTAAATTTTGAGTTCCTATTCCTTTGCACCAAATATTGAATGACATCTATTTTGCATCCAAAATTTTACAAATAAGTGACATCAATCTAAGTTCAAAGCCAGTGAAACTGGAAAGAAAAGACACAGATTTGAATTTTCATGAGAAACAGCAAAAAGTTGGAAAACATTTTTATGAATTAGCTTTTGACCACCGATTTGGAAACAGGGAAGAAATAGGTAAAGTTACTATTTTAAAAATGGTACTAGATGCAATACTAGCTCAGTTAACATTATAGTAATAGGACAGTTTACAACTCACCGCAAAGATGTGGTGATGAGCATACAGAGGTTCATTCTGCAGGAGCTGATGTATTGACATTGGCTCGGAGTGTAGAGATAAGATCCTTTGACTTTTTGTTGTGCCCTATGATTGTGCCATAGGACAAGGGTTCCTTCTGGTGAGTGGTAACACTTGTCCCCAGTGGTGGTGGACAACATGCCTGAAGCTGAGGAATTGAACAAATGGAGTGGCCAGCTTGTTCACTGGACTTAAACCCAATTGAGCATGTCTGGGATGCACTTGGCAGACACATTGCAGCCAGACCAATACCTCCCACAATGGTTGCAGAGCTGGATATTGCATTCATGGAAGAATGGCCAAATAACATTCAAGAGCTGATTGATAACATCACACGGTCCATGCCATGCAGTTGTGCAACTGTACTGGATGTCCGAGATGATCACACACTTGATTAGAGGGCAACGAGAATGACTTTTTCACTGTTATGGAGGCCCCATGGTGCTTTCTCTAAGTAAACATCATGTAAACCTTATCTATAGAGCTGAGGGAGCAAAATATCAAACTGTATCACACACAAATTACAGCTGTAACCAATATCTGAATAAATTACATTACCATATGTACACTGTGTATGATACCTCACCTGATCCCCTAAATGTTTTGAGCAGTGTATATATTGAAATGCATATAATAATAAACTTTGTTCAACTTACGGCATGGCACAGCCTCCTGATTCAAGCAGGACAACAAGTAAGTCATGTCCCTGGAAAATAACAGTGAAAAATTAGCCACTGTACATAGATTTGACTCATAGATAAGTAAAACTTTTATACTGGATATACTAAATTACAATAAGCACACTTAATTATTCAAATCTAGAATTCAAAAGAGGTGTAAAATGTGCTACACAGTATGGTATTTGACTGTTTTCTTAAATGGTTAATGATGTTATTTTCTGCTCATAATATGCTTTTGTCCTCATGAATTTAAGTATTTAAATAATCAGAAATGAAATTCAAATATTTCGTTGTCCATGAAAACACTCTATTTGGGTCATGGATGCCTGTGATGTCAGCTGATATTATGCTGCACCTGCTGCCATAAAATACACTAATACTGATAGTTCATTTGGGCATGCACGTTTCTTAAAAATGGCCTACAAATATTGCATAGTACTGCCCTGTACAAATACAACCATACAGATGTCAGAAAATCATTTTGTGTGCTGCAAACAATGAAAAGATCTGTGAAATATGGTTAAAACTCACACGTAGAGATCCAGGTGAGATATTGGTCACTTTGTGCATATAATTCTTTGAGCGTAATTTTAATTATAATTATTTTTCTTTTAGTTAACTGTTAAGTAACGTATTCTGCAACTGTAAGTGGGCAAATGAATGAAATGGATTAGTGTGTATTGTAAAATATGACACATTTGTAACATAACGAATATTGAATATTTAAGGAAAATAGTGATATACCTGGGAGAAAGTATGACACACAATCACAAGCACCAACTCGCAAAAATACTAAACCAGTCAATCACTTTAATATAGAAGCTATAAACACATTCAATTTTTTCTTGCCTCTCATTACTTAAAACTGAGGTTAATTTTTACTTTCCCTCCTGGCAACTTCGGGTGATAATGTTTGCAGATGATGCTGACTGTCGGCAATCACATGACATTGGCATTAGCCAATTGCATTACAATGCAAATGTTTTGCCATGAAATCTTTGTTTTATGAGGTCAATTATTTTTACTGAGTGGAGAAAAGTACATACAAGCGCCTGTCAACCATAGAGCAGGAACTGCATTATTTATTTACTTCATCGTTTTATGAAACACTACTCATGTGATTCTTTGTGCTTCAGATTTCTAATATTAACGTTTTGGCAAATATTTTCTACCATGTTGTTAATGCTGCCAACTTAACTGTGTGACGCCACAGGAATTTTACCTGAAATTGACACACTTTGTCTACGTGAAGTGTGCATTGCCAACCTATGAATAGTACGGAAGCACCACTGATGATGCACTGGCCATCTTCTAGACTTTAGTCCATATTGTATAACTATACATAAGACATTTCACTGAATTTCCCAGTTTTTGCTGTCCAACTTGCTACCAATATCTGAGCATGTAAACATGAAAGTCCTCCTTTAACTGCATGTTTAATAGCATAATTTGAATACTCCAGAGTCAGTCTGTTGATATGAATAAGTACTTGTTTTTAAATTGCATAGAAACATCTCTAGCAATAATTAGCTTTAAAATGTAGGAATATGGAGTTTTCACGTTTCTTATTTCTGATATGTAAAACTCTGGATTGTTTTTTAAGAAAGCCGATAACATAAACACATCAAAGTTTGGAAGGTTGCCACTATCTGCCTTTACAAAATTCTTTTCCATTCTTATGCATAAATTCTAAATGTGTTTTACATCACAAAAAATTAAACCATACACAGAGATAGTAAGAGAAAATCTAGCAACATTCCCTAACATGCAATATTACATCTATAGCTTCCATTTTAATAATGTCATGTTATGTCACCAGAGCTTCAGCCAGTAACAGTGTGTTTTCAATCATGTGATTTAATCTTGAAATTTAATAATAAAAATAACAAATTTCCAGCTTGGTGGTGTGATGTGAAAGATTTATTCTAAAAATCACACGATGATGCCTGTCATCTCGACTGCTAGTGATATGAGGCTGCTGAGATCCAGCATGGCATTCCGTATTGCCCTCCTGAACCCACCGATTCCATATTATGCTAACAGTCATTGGATTGTGACCAACGCGAGCAGCAATGTCACAATATGATAAACTACAATCGCGATAGGCTACTATCTGACCTTTATCAAAGTTGGAAAGAGGATGGTACGCATTTCTCCTCCTTATACAAGGCATCACAACAACATTTCACCAGGCAACACCAGTCAATTGTGGTTTGTGTATGAGAAATCGGTTGGAAACTTTCCTCATGTCAGCACGTTGTAGGTATCGCCACCAGTGCCAACCTTGTGTGAATGCTCTGAAAGCTAAACATTTGCATATCACAGAATCTTCTTCCTATCAGTTAAATTTCATGTCTGTACCAAATCATCCTCATGGTGTATCAATTTTAATGGCCAGGAGTGTATATGCATAGTATGTTACATTTATTTATGATTACAGTCAATTGCCACTTCCTGCACCAACCATTATTATACTGCAGATCTTCCTGCAATTCCCTACAATTTTTCAGCATTACGACATCTTGATATACTACAGCATCATTGGGAACAGCCTCATTAAATTTCTGATGTTATCTACATTGGCACTCATATACACTTCCAGGAAAAAATAGTAAAAACTCTTAGAGTTATCCAGTTCACTCAAGATTTATTGTTGAAACAGTGCATATGGAATACATGAAACAATTACATTTAGACATCAATAACTCAAGTGGTACTGAGGTACTGGGTGATGATCCATGGTGAAATATCCATATTAGTACGTGGTGTAGCATCCATGAGTGGCAATGCTGGTGCAGATTCTGGCATTCACTTGACCATACAGATGGTCTGCAGTTTAGCGATTGTCTTTATGCTAAGTTGCTATCTATCCTTTTTTACTGACATTCCAACCTGGAATTTCCATTGTTAGATTATCAACAAAATTAACATAAAAGTAATGGAAAGTGATAGAACTAAGTCTGCTGATTCTGAGAGAATCAAATTAGGAAATAAGATGCTAAAAGTAGCAGAGCAGCAGAATAAGCATGATCTATATAAAATGCAGACTGGTAATATCAACAAGAGCATTTCAGAAATGGAGAAATTTACTTGCATTGCATATAAATGAAAATGTTGGTAAGTCTTCTCTAAATGTGTGCATCCTTGTACCAAAATGAAAAAAATAGCAATAAAAAAGCTCAAATAAGAACTGAATATAAACATTTTAAATCTGGTGTTACAGGAAAACAGTGAACATTAGATAAATGATGTGGTAGTACTCAATTTAACTGGGAAAAACATAATTTATGGCACAAGTCGACTAAAAGCAGGGATCACTGTAGAAATGGATAGCAGTATTGATGGGGGAGAGGAATTGTAGATGAAGATCATGGCATGATCACAGCAATCAGGCTCAAACAATGTAGATTGTACTATTATGTAGAGATGAATATGCTTGCACAGGATAGATTGGCATGGAGAGATGCATCAAACCAATCTTTGGCCTAAAGATCACAATAACAACAATGGTATTATGTATGTTTTGTGTATGCATCATAATATTAATAGAATGTGCTAAATTCTGCACCAAGCATGTTCTAAATATATTGCCGTGAGAGTCCATGAACACCAACTGCCGGCGTGGCGCAGGGGATAGCGTCACGGACTACGAAGCAGAAGGTCGCCGGTTCAATCTTGCCCACCGGCAAAAATTTATTTCTTTGTAATTTACAATTCCAGAAGGTTCTACATCTTTCTTATTTTCACTTGTAAATTCTACTTGTTTCTTATGTTAACTGTTCTTCTAATTTCTGGTAAATTGTCTGTGTATAAATAGCAGAGCACTCTGCCTGAGAGGCAATCAGTGCTGCGTGTATGTTGAGTTCTCGTAATAAACGTGCTTTCAGTATAAGTGCTGTGTTTAGTTGCCTTCAAAGTCAAGCCTACTTCCATTGCAACGTGATAATATCATGTGTTTACAAAATATTATAGGGATGTTGAAAACAAGTAGTATAAACTAGACATTTTGATAAAATGACTAATTTCATTTAAACATAATCTCTAACCCCTACCTGTCCTGCACATAAAAGGAAATGATGAGCGCCAGGAGGTGCTGTTATTGGTAAGAAGACTTCCCTCCACACCAGAAGTGACAGCACTGGTTCTCTATGACTGAGTTCCAGCAAGCAATGTTGTCGTAAAAATGTGTGAATGTGCACCAATACACACTGTTCTATGTGCCATGAAAGTAAGTGTCCCTGAAAGAAGTAAAAACATTAATACATTATCTGAATATAAAACAGGCTTGCTTCACAAAATAGGACATTTATAGCAAAATCAAACTTTTGAATCAAAGCATCTTGACACTTCAACTGTACATGTTCAACTTTATTTCTCTACTAGTTTCACAAATTACAGGCTTTCATGACTAGAGGACAAGTAAAACTGGTTGAGAAATACAGCTGCACATTCAGCTGCAGGCTCAAGATGCTTTATTTCAAGTATCTGAGGGCTGTAAACAGTTACACTTATAAAGTTTCATAATAAAACTGTTAGAATATTTTTGTGAATACAATGAACCAGCATTCAAGACAATGTTCGAAGTCTTTGTCCATATTAACCAAAGATGATTTAGGAGAATGGCTGTCATATTACTTTTACAATTAAAACACCTTTAGGTACTGATGTTATGAAACCTTATTACCAATATTACCATCTTCAGATCTCTGCCCAGCAGACAAATTTTGATGTGTTGAATTGTGTCATGTAAACATGTTGCTTCAGTTAGTCACTGACGACCATCCAATAGATATAGGTGTCGACAGAGCACAACAAACTTTCAGTAGAAAATTAAGTAAGAATCCAGGGAAGTCAGCAAAGAAAAAGCAAGTTTTGTGTTTTGGGCAGTTCACATGCCAGATTTGTGCCACATTTGTGTGCCATCTTCTGCAGGATGAATTAGGATCAGAATACCATGTCACAAATTTCTGCAAACATGGGGCTGGTCTGGGTTCAGTGACAAAGGATTTAGGTTCCGTGTGTAAAGGAAGACACCATGGTTATTGTGGGTGGACTGGGCAATAGTATTGACAGAGATCCTGGGTACAATATAGAGTGTGAGCTGGCAAAGATTGCATCAGCACTGAGACAACCCAAGTGTTGAGTTTGTGTCTGTTCTGGGGCACCAAGACTGACCTCATTTCTACTCCTCTTTTTGGAGAGTTAATTTGGAATCAATGGCTGCTTGGATCAGGTGCGGGGGAGCTATTGGTGTGGTTCCTGTTGATTCTTGCAGTAGGTGGTATTATACTAGGTACATCCTACATCTCAACAGGAAAAGGAAGGGTAAATTGGCTGAGCTTATAGCAGGAAATTTAAAGGGAGCGAGGCAAGTCATTGACATGAATGGTAAAATACCAGTAGTTACAGTTGTTGGATCAGCGCCTTTTTAGGATACGTAAGACAGAAAGAAGTCAAGTTCTAAGAGGGATAATGATTTAAATGAACCTTCATTTTGAGAAAGGAACAAAACAGCATAATTCTGGAAGAATGGCTTAGCAAATACAGCTGTTGTTAAAAATTATCATCAATAAGAATAAATTTTGTTTCCACACAGTTTTATACGAGTCAATATGAAATGTCAACTATCTTTAGTGCATCAAAATAGCCAAGGTGTAAAATTAATGAACTACTGCATTGATTGATCAGAGTCATTAAAACAGTTGATATAATCTGTCTCTCTGAACATCATGTGGCCACTTTGTGTGTGTGTGTGTGTGTGTGTGTGTGTGTGTGTGTGTGTGTGTGTGTGTGATTTAATAACACAGACAATCATAAATTTTGTCTAGAGCAGCATTTGGAAGCATGCACAACAGAAGTAGAATTTCATAATACACCATTCTTAATAGTAAGTGTATAAAGAGTGTCACCAGCTAATTTTAATCTGTTCATAAATAACATTGAAGCTCTATTAGCCAATTTAAAAACAAAAAAGAAAGAATTAGTGGTGGCTTGTGATTTCAATGTCAGCTTTCTTGAAAACTTTTCCAGTTTGAACTTATTGCAGTAGGTAGCATTGTTACTGAATTTAATTCAGACTTTTAACTTTCCAACTAGGATAGCTAAGGGCTCAAAGACAGCTATTGATACTATTTTTACAGAAAAGTCTAATGAACAAAATTATATTATAAAACCAGTAACAGATAGCCTCTCAGGCCATGACATGCAATTCCTTTTGCTAAATGTTAATACTGATCATGATAAGAATATATTAAATCTAAGGTCAAGAGGATAGTGAATATGCCATAAATTGATTGTTTTAGGACACCCCTTAAATAAATTAACTGTAGTGATGTGAACAATTCTCACAGCATGAATACAGCAATTTTATTAATAATGTCCTTTACTTCTTTGAAAACTGTTTCCTCCAAAGCTAACCCATGTTAGACAAAAGTCCATAGAGCCAGGGTGTTTCATTGGCATACAATTATGTTCAATTTAAATGAACTTAATTACCTTGATTTAATAATCCTATAAATTTGTGTTAAAGCTATCAACTTTGAGGCATCATACTAAATGGATTATTACTTGTTTATAAGACACGTCTGCCTTCATAGCTGAGAGGGCAATGTGGATTCCTGAAAAGTGAAGGACCTAGGTTCAATTCTTAGATTAGATAGATCATGGATACAAGATTTCATAATGATGTGGAACGTGTCAGTTTAGTAAAAGACAACAATACATGACACATTATTTTCTTCTTTGTAAAATTATTAATTTCTATGTAATAATTCAAAATTCATCTACTGAAATGGAGTTGTGATTCAGAAATTCTTTCAATTTATTTTTAAATGATGGTTGGCTATCTATCAGACATTTGATGTTATCTGGTAAGTGGCGTAAGACTTTGTGGCAGCATAATCCACCTCTTTCTGTGCCAATGTTAGATTTAACCTTGAATAGTGTAGATAGTCCTTTCTCCTAGTGTTGTAGCTATGGACACTACTATTACTTTTGAACTGGGTAGGGTTATTAATAATGAATTTCACAAGTGAATATATATGAATCTACTGTGATAGCTCCTAGAACCTTATATAAGTGTCTGCAGGATGATCTTGGGTGGACTCTAGAAATTATTTTATTCGCATGCTTTAGTGCAATGAATACGTTTTTTTGCTCAATGACGAATTACTCCAAAATATAATACCATATGAAAGCAGTGAATGAAAATACCCATAGTAAGCTAATTCACTAAGATGTTTGTCACCAAAATTTGCAATAAACATAATAGCATAAGTTGCTGAGCTCAAACATTTCAGTAGATCATCAATATGTTGCTTCAAATGCAATTTCTCATCAATGCACACACCTTAAAAATTAGGATATTGTAACTTCTGTTCACTGCACAGGAGTTTTTCTTAGGTAGGACGACTTGAACAGGGCACACGCAGCTTCACAAAGCCAACTGAGGAGCTAATTGACCAAGTAATAGCCATTCCAAGTCAGGAAAGCTGACAATGACAGGAACAGCATTGTGCAATGTGCACCTCCATAATCCATCCAGTGTTGCCAATGACATGCCAGTCATTCAGGCCAATTGGATCATCTAGGGCCAGAATGCCAGAAGTTTACTTGCTCTGCATTATAAAACACATAATGCAAAGAGAAACATCATGTTTTGCAATTGTCATTCTATACTTTTATTAGTTACATATATGTAATTTTATACATCATTTAACAATGGAAAATCCAATAGGAATATCAATAATGAAGGATAGATAACAACTCACCATAAAGAGGCTTGCTGAGCTGCTGACAGACACGAAAATAGATAATGACACTCACACAACTAAATTTTCGGCCATGGCCTTTGTCAGAAAAAGAAACACATACATTCATGCAATCGTTCAGACAACTATACACACACAAATATCATGTCTGGCCATTCCAGAAACACAAGCGAGACTGTGAGTGAGGTGGGGAGTGGATGGGGAAGGATGCTGGGTAAAGGTGGGCATGGACAGTTCCAAATTATATGATGGATTTTAAAGGTGGGAATTTGAATTCTGCCAATGAATACAGTGAAGGAAAGGGACAAGAAAGAATAAAAGGGATGTGTAGATGAGTGTGGGGAGGGAGTGGGGGTATTTGAAATGATAAGAATAATAAGGACAAATAAAAATAAAATTAGGAAAAAATAGGAAAAATAAAGTGGGGGAAAAAAAAGAAAAAAAATAAAGTTAGGAAAGATAGGACAGAATAATAAAAAATAAGTAGTACTCATTTAGTACTTTTATTTTTACTTATTTTTTATTAATCTTTCCTAACTTTATTTTTTGTAGTAACCCCAATTACAAAGCAAACAGGCAAAGACAGGTGTGAAAATCATAGAAGCATCACTTTAATAAGTCATGATTGCAAAATTCTAACACAAATTATGTATAGAAGAATCTAAAGACTGGTAGAAGCCAATCTTGGGGAAGATCAGTTTGGATTTAGGAGAAATGTAAGAACACCATATGTCTTATCTTAGAAGACAGATTAACGAAAGGCTAACCTACATTTCTAGATTTGAGAAAGCTTTTGACATCACTCTTTCAAATTCTGAAGTCAATAGGGGTAAAATATGAGCAATGGAAGGTTATATACAGCTTGCACAGAAACTAGGTAGCAGTAAGATAGGGTTGTAGCCTTTCCCCAGTGTTATTTAGTCTATACACTGAGCAAGCTGTGAAGGAAAACAAGGAGAAATTTGGTGAAGCAAAATTAAAGTTCACAGTGAAGAAATAAAAAACATTGCAGTTTGCCAATGACATTATAAATCTGTCTGAGACATCAAAGGTGCTGGAAGTGCAGTTGTACGGAATGGACACTGTCCTGAAAGGAACATGTAAGATGAACATTAACAAGAGCAAAACAAGGGTAACAGAATGTAGTCTAAGAAAATCAGGTTATGCTAAAGGAATTAGATTAGGTAACAAAGCAATAAACCTGGTAGATGAGTTTTGGTACTTGTACAGTAAAATAACTTACGGTGGTCACAATACAAATGATATAAAATGCAAATGGTAATGGGAAGGAAAGCATTTCTGAGGCATTTGTGTGAAGTGTTGACATGTACAGAAGTGAAACATGGCCAAGAAATAGTTCTGACAAGAAGAGGATAGGAGCTTTTGAAATGTGCTGCTAAATATGGTGGATTGATCATGTAATAATGAGGAGGCACTGAATACAATTGGGGTGAAAAGAAATTTCTGGTATATCTTGACTAAAATACGGAATCGATCGGTAACAAACATTCTTAGACATCAAGGAATCATCAATTTAGCATTGGAAGTGTGTGGAGTAAAAATAGCAGAGGGAGAGGAAGAAACAAATACAGTAAGCAGGTTCAAATGGATGTAGATTCCTGTTTTTATAAGGAGATGAAGAGGCTCATTCAAGATAGATGGGTGGAGATCTGCATCAAGCCAGCCTCTGGATGACAACAATGACAATTACAATGACAACAACAACACCAAGTCTGTTAGGAGAATTTGTAGTTAAAGTACTAGGAACCACGGGTTTTTCACAAGCAACTAGGGAATTAAACCCATCCCTTAAGTACTTAATGCTACAGGGGAGAGAAGAGACCGACAGTGTTTCATTCCCATGCAGTATAGCAGTCACTGAAGCTTGGAAATCTGGTACAGTACATTATGCATACCTCATATTGTAACTACTGTATGTACATAAGATAATATGTCAATATTCACTTAACTTAGTATGTTCTGTTGCTTGCAACACTATTGAATTACATTGTACTACGTTAATAGAAAATTTAACTTTACTATAAGATTCTAGTTACAGTTTTACAAACGTCCATCAATATGAATCCAAAAATTGTGGCAATGCATACCTTGTGGTAGTAGCATGATCCTACAATTGTATATAGTCTCTGCTGGTGGTCAAAATCTTCATTCTAAAACACAAAAGTACATTTGCTAAGATATTTAAATTAGTCCATGGTTATTAGAAGCATGCTTAAAACATGTCATTAGGCAAATGAAAGAATGTAAAAATAAGGTAAAAAATAAAAACTTGAAGGATATAATGGTACAGAAATGTCATTTGCGTCACACTTTTGCCTAAGAAACAAAAACAATTAAAAAGAAAGGAAGTGTCTGGGGTTGGGGAATAGCAGCAACAGCACAAAGACATACGTGACAGTACTCAGAATGTCTAATGATGAAGGTAATAACAAAATAAAAGTAATAATGACAAAAGAGGAATCTAAAGAAAGCAGAGAAAAAAATATAAAGTACACAAATAAATTAATGCTACATGGAATATGAAGTACACAACAATTATAGTTTTATTCGCACACAACAACCTGCAAGTCTGTTCTAGATTATTTAATTTTACTGTAAATTGTATGTTGTGATATGATCAACTGTGCGTATGTAAACAGTACGCACTGCCAGCATTTTCAAGGCCGACCCAGATAGAGGTCACCATAGGGCATGGTCAGATAGCACCACTAGGACTACACCACAGGAAAACCAACAGGCTGGAGCTCAAGCTCTCTGTTTTTTGTATGTGGACGGTATTCTAAACTGTTTATATTGTTACCATTTAATTTGTGTGTGTTTCTTTATTACAATTTTGGAAACGAGTGCAGTATTCAACACCACATGTTTTTCGTCTTTAAAAGAGCTGCAAATATGTTGCCAACTATTCTGCAGCCACGTACACCTGGTTATCATAGAACTGCACCAAGCCTTAGTACTGATATTGACTCAATGACAGCAATACTGCCATTCCCAGCATAAGTCTAAAGGAAACTGGGACTCTTGAAAGAAAAACCATCTTCAACAAGAGTATCAAGCATTTGGTGGGGCTGAACCCCATCTATGTGAGGCTTTATTCTTATCCTCGATTTCATATCATATTATATTATTTTTGTCTCTTTAGCTCCTGTCCAGGAACCTGCCAGTCTCTCTTTTGATTAAATGTGTAATTTACTGTCAGGCTACTACTGCAGATGTGGGCATGTCATCACTATTCACATGGCATTCTACAGTAGTCTTGTGTAGTTTGTGACCGAAGAGCACTCCCACAGGCGAACTAGTTCGCACATCCCTCGCCTCTTACTTCGTCCGCTCCTTTTCCGAAGACTGACGGGGAACAGCGAGAGGACGCGAGAGTGCACAGAATCGCGTGATTTCCTTCTGCCAGTTACCGTCATTTCGAGCTGAGATGCAGGTCAGCTGTAGTTTCATAGTTCACGGTCACAAATATTCTTTTCTAAGGTATTCAGCAGTGTCTAAATATAACCCTTATTCCATAGTGTAAAGAAGTAAAAAGAACTCAAAATTTAACATTGTTTGCATTCATATGCGAGAAATTATGCATTAACCATTTTCTCTCGCCTGCATGATACTGTTCACCGCTCGTGGGGTAGAATGTTGAGGATAACGTGTATAAGCAACACTAACACTGTAAAGTAACGAACCCGTATAGAATTAATTAGCTACAAAACTGTAGTTTATTGCCTGTTGTCAGAATGTAAAGGTCGAAACCAAATTTTATCAATGTCACTACCGTGAAGATCAAAAATTTCTTCTATTTCATTTGTTAATACAAAATAAATTTCTGCAGTAAGTGTGAGGTTGACTGGACTGGCTTAACTTTCGATGCAACTGAGGTGGCCACCCCTCCGAAACAAAGGATTGGACTCGCCCAGCACCGAAGACAAAAATGTGTTTCTGTGCATGGGAACTTCGTTGAGAGGGTGGGGGGGGGGGGTTGACTAATGACTTCCCTCAGCACCTGTTTGTACAAAGCATGATTATTTTTGTGTGTCTAATTGTTAAGCAACAAATTATAAAAGTTTCTTTTGTTAATGTTATAGGTATATTCTTTGTGCCATATAATACTTGACCTGTACCAGAGTAGTAATATTTTTTGTTGATCACTTCCAAAACCTTATAAAAATTAAAAAGTCATTTATAAAAGTGCAGTTTTATTCACGAAAATAGACGTATTTAGCATATTTTGTAGGTAATGTTCCTTCAATGACCTATTAAATAAAGAAAGAAACTAGTTGAATACCATTGTATCACCCATTCGTGTAAATAACTGGTTTATTTGGTTAAGTATTTTATGTCAAATTGCCCAAAAATATGGTTATTAGCACACACTTGGGCAACACTGATTATTATATAAAAAAGCTGTCATGATAAAAGAAAGAGCTCTTTTAGTAGTGATAGCAAAAGCCAAAAAGAGTGGACGAACTAAAAGGTGAGACCTACTTTGCGGCCGAGTTGCGAACTAAAAGGGGAGCTACCAGTCGCGAACTAAAATATGCACGATTGGTCACGAACTAAAATATGCACGATTGGTCACGAACTAAAATATGCGCGATCGGTCACGAACTAAAACATGCGTTACCGGTCGTGAACTATTATGCCAAATGTATCTCGCTTCTTAGTTAGTTGGATTCTTTTCTGAAGACCGACAGGCAATAGCGAGAGGGCGCACAGCAGAATAAAAAATCACGTGCTTGCCTTCTGCTGATGACAGCCATTTCAAGATGAGAGTGTGCCTGCTAGATTGCATAGTTCAGTGCAACAAAATTTCTGTTTTGAAGTATTCTGCACTCTGCAATATCTGACTAATAAATTCCATAACACCAAGATATAGAGATAACTCTAAACTTAAACACGAGAAATTATCCACAAGCTGTTTTCCTTTTGGTTTGCGTGATATCGTTAGCGGTTCATGCGGCAAGTGTATGAAGCTGCTACGTGGGGGGAGCTTCTCCCTCCACCTGCATGCGCAGACCACGCCGCTCAGCTGTCACTGGGAGCAGACGAACTAAAAGAACAAACAAGTTCGCGGCAGAGCCGCGAACTAAAGTGAGCGCTCCCGATCGCTAACTATTATGTGCAAGTCTATTCTACAGTTGTTAAAAATGACAGGAACATTCATACGAGATTGATAGTGGAACTGCAATTATTAGCCGACGAGGTCATTTATTACTGAAGGAAGGAAGATTAGTGATTAACATACCACCAACTATATGGTCATATAAAAAATTGCATAATGTAACGTATTTACAGAGAATCAATTACTTGCCATTGAATGACTCGGCTGAATATTATCTTCTGTAATTCGGCTTCTGGGAAGGAAAACACAGAGACCATTGTGCTATTTGTGTAATTTCCTTTGCAGTTAGACACTGAACACCTATAAGACATTTAAAAAAATAGCAAATACTGCAGAACACCAAACTTCTCTCAATTTGAAAATGGTCACACACCAAAACAAACAACACAATGGCAGCAACTCCTATGAATCAACAGAAACTGGGATGAAATCACTGCCTCTTGGACCCAGAGTTGACAGGCCTGTTCTGTAGATGGTAGTCCTTGTATCAACAGTATTAATGCTTTTATTTCTATTAAAACTATGAGTTGTGCACTCAGAAAACAATGGCAGTGGTCACAGTCTATATTCTTGTACAGAAATGTAAATTAAAGTTCACTGCTTCAATTCCTGTACATTAGGGCTGCTCTCAGGACTACTGTAGGGATTTTGATGTGGTTTTCAGTAATAGACAAAGCTGATTAAAAAAGTATGTATATGTATACAATTTATAATTATTTCATACAAGCTGGCTGAACTATGGGGGCCCCTGGCAATAGTGATGGAGACTGGGTGGTGCATAGCTCACGACACTACCGTGCAATGTTATGCCAAGAGCAAATTATGTACGAAACAGATTAAATTCATACCTCCTTGCACACACTTCTTAAATCATTTATGCTACCAAGGCATGTTTTTTAAGTAAGTAGCAATTGGAATTAAAAAAATGGCGTCCTAAGATATCTCAATAATTTTACTTTTACATGAAAGCCTGTACCTTTATCTACTTTTCTACATGATTTCCATTAATATTGAGGCACTTGTCATGACTTTGTACCAGTTTTTCAATACCCTCCTCATAAAAGTCTGCCGCCTGACTTGTTAATCACTGCATCACAACTGTTTTAACTTCGTCATCATCTTGAAGATCTGACCGCCCAGGTGCAAGGAGGAAATCAAAAAGCATCAGTTTTCTCTCACCTTATTGTCCACTTCCTGCACCAAACTTTAATTAACAAACAAAGGACGCCCACTCTATTGTTCATCATGCACATTTGTGCAGCCATCTTTAAATGCTCTTACCCACTTTCTTACCATTCCATCACTCATAATGTTTTCTCTGTAAACTGCACATATGTCACGAAGAAATCTTATAACAGCCCATACTTCATAGTCAGTGGGACTCAAGATTATTAGAGGCATCTTAAACGCTCAGTACACAATGTAAAAAAAGAAGAATCAGACTGTAATAGCATCAGTGCGTAGGCAGCAGATGTAGGTACCCAGTGCGCATGTGCAGAATGCCGACCGCAGCACTGTGGCCACGGTGTGGCAAAACGGTACTTACTTAAAAAACACACCTCACATATGAAAGTGATCATATTAAGGTATCTAATGTTGTTTTCTGAACTTCAATACAGCACTATTCAGTAGCCCACAAATAAAATTACTACTATGCCACACAAGTTGCCAATGAAACATACATTGTACTAACCATTCAAGTTGGTATGGCTTGCTAGTTCACATAGAGCTAGGTGCAGAAACTTGATATCACAATGAGGCATCAATGATTTATTTACTATCTAAAGACACTTGATAATCTATATCTACCACAAACTGTGTAGTAGACAGTATTTTGTGCATAACGGTGACCCCGTACTTTTTATGGATAGATTGCAGGAAGAATGACTGCTGTTAAAACACTATAATGGCCTGAAGCTCTAAATATGTCACCACTGTGACTCTTTCACACTTACTAACTGATCCTGTAATGATGCATACTGATCTTCTCCATATACTCTTTCAGTCCTATCTGGTATGGTTTCCACACTAATGAGCATTATTCAAGCATTTGTGAAACATGTCTTTTGTAAGCTGCTTGCTTTGTTGCTGGGCTCCATTTTTTGATAATTTTTCCAATGAAGTTTGCCTTATCCACAATTAATTTTGTTGAACTTTAACTTCTAACATTAATACTAGAGAACATTAGTCATCAGTAGTTTACTTGTGAACAAATGCTGAGAAGCATCATAGCCTTTGTGATTGCAATGGTACTGTAATGGCACTGCAATCACTGACACTGCTACATGTGACACCTCTATGAACACTGGCACAAACTATGCTTAGTGGCTTGCTCGAATTTATGAGATGACCTGCTACAGCATTTCCCCACCTTCCCTCCATAAAAAAACCAGGCTCTGCACCAACACTTGGTGAAACCATTGACACATCCATAGGCTCTGCCGGTGTAGTGAGGAACTGTCTGGACGATGCTGATGGCTGTGGCCATTGACACAAACATTTGCTGTGATACCGTGAAAAGTTCACTGGTGAAATTGAGGATGAAGACATGTCTGGTGACTTGTCAGTGACATCGGCTAATGACCCTGAGGCTGGTTCCACCTCCACTGGCAATGAAGAAGCTGCAGGTGGTGATGCATCAGATGGGTGTTATGCAGTGTCTGTAGAAGTGCCAGATACTGTAGACTGTGCAGGTGGCTGCGAAATCCACAGAGATGAATGGCCCAGCAAACATGCAGTATCATCTTTTGGAACTGGAAATGGGATGAACAGAGGTGTCAAAGAAAAGGGGAAGGGGGGGAGGTCGAGCCGATGAGACATGAGAGCAGAGCTGGTCATGGTGGCGCATGACTGAGCCTTCACTATTGTGCACCATGCAAAAATGGTGACCACAATTAACATACACAGTAACCAGAACCCACTTTGAGTGATGGCTGTATCCTTCTGCCCACACCTTAGTTTGAGGGACAAACCGCTAAGATGGTGGAAACAGCATCGAAATTTTGGTGGAATGAGTAGGTGTAACAGCAATCGTTGTTGATGGCCATGAAACACTACTGTTCAAATGCTCAAATGTTTCTGAAGCTTATGGGGTTTAACTGTGAGGTCATCAGTCCCTAAACTTACAAACTGTTTATGAACTCTAAGTTATACTAAGGACAACACAAACATCCATGCCCTAGGGAGGATTCGAACCTCCAATGTGGGACGCAGCCAGATCCGGCACTGCTGTGAGACTGCAGTCTCCAGCTGGTGTGGAGCGATAGGAACTAAGGAATTGGATGAAGGTTTCATCTGTAGATGAGTGAGTCATACACTTCTCCTTCTAGACTTTGAACGTTGGAACCAGTCTTTCTATCTCACCATTTGATTAGGGGTGGAAGGGGGGACAAATACCCTAACAGATACAAAACTTACTACATAATTGAAAGACGAATTGTGGATCATTATCTGTTAACAAGAGTACACAGAAGTCATTCTATGAAAAATATTTTTGACAGAGTATTTTCTTCTGTAGTGGTTGATGGGTACCATACCACATACAGAAATTTAGAGTAGGCATCAACTAACAATGAAAAATACATGTTGAGAAAAGGAGCTGGCTATGGAAAAGTGATGCACAGGGTGTTGCTTGATAAGTGGCGCACAGAGACATGATGCCACAAGATGGGAGATGCCTGATTCAATGTACGACCAAAAAATATGTTTGTGTGCCAAAGACTTTGTGTGTGAAATACCACAGTGACCCTGTTGTGAAAGTTGTAGATCCTCTTGTCAAAGAGTGGCGGAAATCACAACTTACAGGGATGAGTCTTTCGAAAACAAGTAGAACCACACCTTTCTGTACAGATAATCGGTAACATATTGCAAAGTAGTTCCATAAGGGGTCAGCCCTTGTCACAAGGGTATTCAGGCCACTCCCCGCTGAATATAGCAACTTCTCTGGTGCACAACAGAATTGGCAGCTGTAGCAGTAGCAATATGTGAACCAGTGATAGAAAACCTGTCAACACTGCTTTGTGCCTCATCATCCAGGTAAAAACAAAGGAGCTCATCTCAATCAAAAGCAGGATCAGGGCCCATGGAAAGCCAGGAAAGAGCATAAGAATTTACATGCTGTGCTGTGGGCCAAAAATGAATTTCTTACTTGAAACAGAACAGATACAAGGCCCACTGCTGTAAGTACTGTACAGCTTCATCGAGCATGAAGGCCGACGGGCTGAACAAGGAATCCAATGACTTGTGGTCTGTTATGAGATAAAAACACAAAAATTTTTTAAAGCATAGACAATGACAGGTGCCTCCTTTTTAATTTGTAACATTGTTGAGCATCGTTGAGTGTCTTGGATGCATTAACTATTAGATGTTCAGAGCCAGAGCCAAAATGTCCCTAATGTCGTAGCTGCACACATCAGTAGCCAGAAACAGATGATGACCTGGATGGAATGTGACAAGCATGATGTGGACCATAACTTAGCATTCAGTTGTAGGAATGCACTTTCACAGCCAAGGTCTACTGAAATAACTCAGTTTTAACAACTTATGAAGAGGATAAACTAACTCTTCAGTCCCAGAAACAAATTTATGGCAGCACGAAATGTTGTCCAAAAATACCTGGAGTGCCTTGACATTGGTAGAGTGAGGGGAGCTGTAATAGCCATATTGTGTTGGTAGAGAGGTTTCAGTCCTTCCCAAGACACTTCAAACCCTAAGTAGATGATTGATGGTTGAAAAACCTGTTACACTTTAAACCAGTGTACTGCTAAACTGTTAATAAAGCACCCAAGTTGTGGAGATGGTCCTCAGTGGACGCACCCATGACTATAATATCATCCTGATAATTTATACAACCAGGAACAGACACAGTTACCTGCTGTAGGCTCTAGGAAGCATTGAAAGATGGTAGGGTGCTGGTAACACCAAATGGATACTGGTAGAGACCGAAAGGTGTGTTGACAAAAAACACTTTGTTAGATTCTTCATCTAAGGGGACTTGGCGGTAGGCTTCCAATAAGTCAATCTTAGAAAAATACTGACCTCCAGCAAGCAGATCATTCTAGTGCGACATGGGAGAGGTATCAACAATAGATTGGGCATTCACTGTAGCGTTAAAATCACCACACAATTGCAGTTTGCCATTCAGCTTAAGAATTACCAAGGGGAAAGACCACTCACTGGAGAAAATGGACTGAATAGTGCAGACATCATTAGTCTATCAAGTTCCTCTTTAATCTGGTTGTGCATAGCTACTAGAATTTGGCACACCTGAAAAAAAATGTGGCTATGCCATTGGCTTCAATGTGACATGTGATTCAAAACTCCTAGCACACCCCAAACCTTCAGAAAACAACGAGGAAAATTTTGAGCACAATCTTTCTAGTTGTTGGAATGGAACTAGATCAGAAACAAGATGAACAGCATCAAATATAAAGAAACCAAACCAAACACTTTAAATGAATCTCTGCCAAATAGACTTTCATGCCTGTGTCATCAACAACCACGAAAGTCAGTGATTGGGCTACAAATTTGTAAGTAGCAGGAACTGTAAATTGCCCTAGAATAGAAATGTGCTGCTTGTTGTAAGTTACTGGGCATCAACTTACAGGAGATAATGCAGGAGTCTCCAAATTCAAGTAAGGTTTGGAATTCACTAATGTTACTGCTGCACCTGTGTCCAATTGCATATGTAGATCTTTATTAAGATTCTGTTTGACAGCACTGGCATTACACAATTGATGTCCATATTCGTGTCCATTTCAGTATCGATAGCAGTCAGCTGAGACTGAGAAATTGATGAAATGTGTCCTTTTTTTCTTGCATGCACTGCAGACAGCCCAATGCTTCGAACACGTGACTCTCTCATGATGTACAAAATACTTCTGATAAGAGAGAAGGGATGGTCATTGTTGTTTCACACACTGCTGATCGATTCAACTATGAGGCTGAATTTGAATGGCTGCCACTTCCTTCTCTTCATAGAAACTAGCTGATTTCCCGTACCCGATGTAAGGGGCAACTGCTGCTGCAGAACACCAAGCCTCAATTTGATCACCCATCGTACATGAATTTCTAAAGGCCTGAGCGATACTCAAAACTTCTGAAAGGGACAGATTTTCAAACTGAAGGGCTTGTTAACGTACTTTCTTGTGAGGGGCCCAACTAATAATAGTGTCACAAACCATGGAATCCACGAAAAACTCATGATAACTGCTGTAACAAATTTATGTATATGGCTAAGGATGGAAACCCAGGCTCTGTAGGACTGATGTGGCTGTTTGTGACAGAAATAGAATTCGACACACACACCCGAATCACATGTTTGTTTACAATAATAAGCAGACACAAACTTGCACATTTCCACAAAAAACAATGCTGGTACCTGCAGATGAGCTAACTGACATAACAATTGGTACAGGCATCCAAGATAAAAATAGAGACTTGCACAAATGTTTGCCGACAACACCAAAGGCAAGGAAATACTGACAAATACTTTTTCATAGGCCTGTCTTCAGCTGCTTCATCTAAGGCAGGACAGAGGGCAGAAAGAGCTGAGATCCCCTATTAGTCAATGTTGTGGGCAAACTGTTGATGGCAGCTGTGAAGGCTTTTTGCTGCTTGAAAAGAGACTGAGGGATGACTTGTTATTCACAAAGAGCCTGAACTACTTCCTCCATTTCTGAATATTCAAAAAGGCACCAGTGGAGTTCAAACACGCATCCATAAAGTAACAAAACTCATCGGTAGTTTACTTGTGAATGAATTCCATGATTCAACATGTCTTTTGTGATTGCTGCAGTACTGTTGGTGGCACTGTGACCACTGTGTTTTATTGGCAAGAACCCTTAAAAGATGCAACAGAACTACTAAAGAAACTGCATACACTATGCTTGTTCGTCCTTTTATGGAGTATTGCTGCCCAGTGTGGGATCCTTATCAGGTGGGTTTGACGGAGGACATCGAAAGAGTCCAAAGAAGGGCAACTCGTTTCGTATTGTCATGATACAGGAGAGACAGCATTACGGAAATGATACAGGATCTGGGATGGGAATCATTACAACAATGGCGCTTATCGCTGCGGCGTCGGCTAATTACGAAACTCCAATCGCCAACATTCTCCTCCAAATGCGAAAATATATTGTTGACTCCCACTTACATAGGTAGAAATGATCATCAGAATAAAATACGAGAAATCAGAGCCCGAACGGAGAGATTCAGGTGTTCATTCTTCCCGCGCGCTATTCGAGAATAGAATGGGAGGTAAAATAGTATAACGGTGGTTCGATGAACCCTCTGTCAGGCACTTAAATGTGATTTGCAGAGTATCCCATGTAGATGTAGATGTAGACACAGCTACATGCCGGCCGTGGTGGCCAAGGGGACTGAGGTGCTCCAATCACGGTCTGCACGGCCACTACGATCGGGGGGTTCGAATCCCCACTCGGGCATGGATATTTGTGCTGTCCTTAGGATTAGCTAGTTCATAAGTAGTTTGTAAATTTAGGAACTGATGACCCCGTAGTTAAGTCCCATAAGCTATACAAACATTTGAACACTGCTACATGTGGCACATCTATTGACACTGGTGCGAACTATGCTTAGTGGCCTGCTTGAATTTATGACATTATCCACTATAACAAATTTTACGTGGTAACTGCACTTAAAATTTCTCCATAACAATACTCCTAGATATATTATAGTAGCAACAGCTTGCAGTGACTGTTCTGCAATCATGTAATCATACAATGCAGGAATTTTCTTTCTACATACTCACAATATGTAACATTTGCTCTTGTTAAATGTCGACTGCAACACTAAACACAAAGCAGTGATCTTTTGCACATCCTCTTACATTTGACTAAAATTTTACAGTGTTGTGACTTATCTATATAGGTAATACGTGAAAAGCATAATAGAGCTTCCAATTTCATTTACTAGGTCATTTATACAGATTGTGAAAAGTAATGGTCTTCTAACATTCCCTTAGGACACACCAGACATTACTTGTATGCTGGAAATTTTTCTCCATTAAGAATGACTTGCTGTTTATAGTTTCCTAGAAATTCTTCAATCTACTCACATAGTTAGTCTGATATTTCATATACTTATATTTTGTGGATTAGGCATATACCTTCCAGGTGCCAAGGAACACGACATCTATCTGGGAGTCACTACCTACTACTTTCTGGATCTCATGGATGAATAGAATGACCTGGGTTTCACATGACTGTTGCTTTCAGAACCCACTTTGATTCCTACAGAAGAGATTTTTAATCTCCAAAAACAATATAAAACTCTTAACATAAAATAACACACTAATTTCAGAAACATATATTTATGCATTTGTTTGATGACTCTTCTTGAAAACAAGAATAACCTGTATTGTTTACCAGTCATTAGGAGCCCTTTAATCCTCCAGAGGCCTAGAAGTGGGAACTGTGTGTAGAATTGAATTGGAATCACATCATGGTCAGTGGCCCTTACTCTGCTGAGCAATTTCAGTTGTTTATCTATTCCTTGCTGATTTACTTTGATAGCTGCCATTCTGTCATTTATGTGATTATTTAGAGGAGGAACTACAGTGTAATCCACTGTGAAGCAGCTTTGGAACATGATGTCTAGTGTTTTGGCTTTTTGTGTTTCATTCTGTTTCAGTCCCATTATGATCACAGAGTGTCTGAACATATAGTTTAAATCTGTTTACCGATTTGACATAAGATAAGAACTTGTTACAATGGAAAGTCCAGGTTGGAAATCAAGAATATAATGCAACTCACTGCAAAGACATATGTTGAGCTGTGACAGGCACATAAAAAAGGTTCAGAAGCCTAGGAAAGTGTTTGTGTTACAAAGGGCAGATAAGCCATTGTTAGAGTCCCACTTAAAGAATGAATGGACATCATTTATTTCTGGTATGGTGGACATAGAGGAATTATGGGCAAAATTTAAATGCATTGTCAATAAGGTGCTGGAGAAATACATGCTGATTAAGTGGATTAAAGATAGGACAGACCCACCATGGTTTAATAGTAATATTCAAAAATTGCCGAGAAAATAAAGGCAGTTGTACTCTTGGTTCATAAACCGTCTAGCAAATCAAATCAGACAAAAGTTAGTAGAGATTCACGCGTCTATGAAAAGAGCGATGCACAAATCATACAGTAACTACTTGGGTGGTGATAGAAGACTGCAAAATGAAAGCCAAAGTTCTAAATTTTAAATTTAAAAAATCATTCACGCAGGAGGACCTTCATTTGATGGTCAAATGGAGGACATAGTAATAGGCACAAATGATGTAGAAAAGCAGCTGAGAGAGTTGAAAACGAACAAGTCGCCAGGTCCAGATGATTTATCAATCAATTTTTACAAAGAGTACTCAACGGCATTGGCCCCTCACTTAGCTTGCATTTATTGTGAATTTTTCATACAGTGCAAAGTTCCAAGTGACTGGAACAAGGTACAGTTAACTCTCGTGTATAAGAAAGGTAAAAGAAAAGATTCACACAATTACAGACCTGTATCATTAACATCAGTTTGTCATAGAATTCTTGAACATATTCTCAGTTCTAATATACTCAATTTCTTTGAGACAGAAAAGTTTCTGCCATACATCAGCACAGCTTTAGGAAGCATTGATTGTGCGAAACACAATTTTTTCTTTTCTCTCATGACACCTTGTAAGCTATGGATGAAGGGCAACAGGTAGACTGCATATTTCTTGAATTTCGAAAAAGTGTTTGAAATGGTACCACACTATAGACTGCTAACGAAAAGATGAGCATATGGAATAGGTACCCAAATATGTGGGTGGCTCGAAGACTACTTACATAGTAGAACCCAGTATGTTGTCCTCGATTATGAACTGTAGTAGGATGCAGGATGACTTGGACCAAATTTCTAGGTGGTGTGAGGAATGGCAACTAGCGCTAAATGTAGAAAAATGTAAGGTGATGCAGATTAGCAGGAGAAACAATCCCATAATGTTCAAATACAGTATTAGTAGTGTGCTGCTTGAAAAAGTCACATCAAATAAATATCTAGGCATAATGCTGTACAGTGATATGAAATGGAATGAGCATATAAGGAAATTTGTGGGAAAGGTGAATAGTCATACAGTAACTCAGGCACATTTCACAGACACACACATAATGATCATCTCTGGCTGCTGCATTCCGAGTCCATGCAGTTGACATGGACTTGAAATGCAACAACTGAAGATAACGGTTGTTTGTCACGAAATGTGCCTTTGTGATTGTACAAATGGGGATTTTTTTCTAATGAAGACTAATGGCCAAAAGCTGAAGTTATATGTGTACACATGTCTTTTATATGCCTGTCACCGCTAGACATAATGGTTTGTTGTGAGTTGGAAATTAACCTCAGTAAATGATAACAATTTCTAACAATTTTCTACCAAGTTGGTACATAGAACTACGATTCTCAATTCACTGAGTGATTCACACATAGCACTCCTTATACTAATTTTGGCTTTGTTTAGTTTTTAATTTATGAGGCTTTGGCTACATCAAAATTTTCATTGAAGCCATGTAGGGATGATATTACACAACAAATCTAAGTTTAGTGCCACAAATGACATAGCTGGCACCGAAAGTATTGTCATGTATAAACACCATTTACTAAACTGACACATTCCACATTATGTAAGATGCAGACATAAGTGAAGCCGAGTGATTACGCCAGGCATTGGCTGCAAGAGTGTGCTGCGGGAAACTGTGGCTATCGCCAGCACTCGCCACGTGTGAGAAATTGACATAAACAGTACTGAGTGTGCGCTCGCACCTCAATGTGTTGTTTACTATGTACAAGCTTACCTCGGAGGTGTTCACACAGCCAGTGCATGCCATGTGTTATGTTGCATTTGTTGTATGTGTCAGTGAATACAACATTAGCGATGAGTGTGGTATCGTTCTCCGCATGCTTTTTATTCTGAAGTGGTTGTTCGTCTTCACACAATGACTACTGATACTTCCAATGATATTCTATGATGCCTTGTTGAATAACAAGGGGTTTTTGCCTCCGTGATTCATGTTCAAAACCAGTTATTGATATGTCTTGCTTCAGCATTGTCTAGTGGTCCCACCCTCCGTCCATCCCAGAGGTTGTTTCGACCCCCGCACCCCCTCTGATGTATCCGCTGCCTTTTCTGTGTACGACGAGACCATAGAAGAGTGGGACACCTATATGAAATGGTTAAGACAACATTTTCATGCCTTTGGTTGATCTGATGTCACCTTGTCTCATGTGTTATTTGTGTCATGGCCGTCACCTTGCATGTATCAGCTCCTTTGCCAACTTGCGCCCTTGCAGGATCCTTCACCCCTGTCTTTCAATCAAATAAGTGACCTTTTAGCACAATATTACTGCAAATGGACTCGTGTTGTAGTTGCCTGTGTTGAGTTTTATCGCTGTAAAAAGCAGCCACAGCCCTATCAGGCATGGGCCGCAGAATTTCATGGATTAAGCTGTCGTTGTCATTCTGTCACTGAGGAGCATAAGGAAGTGTATGCTGATCAAATGGTCTGCAATGGTATTATTCGTCTAGCTCCCAATCGCGAAGTTCGCAAGTGAGCTCTCCTGTATGAGAATCCTTCTCTTTCCGAGGCCCTTAACATCAAGCGGTCTTTTGAGGTCTTGCAGTCAGTGGGCAACCAATTTGAGGCTTGCTGCGAGGTTGCGGAAATTCATCCCACTTCTTCTCCTCTGTTACAAACCAAGTTGCAAAGGGATGACATGGTCACGGCAGTTCGCGCACAGCCACGGCGCCAGGGTGATCGGGCCGTTTCGTAGCGGTGGAAACTCGGGCCAGGCGGCGTGCAGTCATGCAACTGGTCAATGCTTCCTTCTTGTCCCTCCTGCTTTCTGATCATGATAGACCTGATTGCCCCAAGCGGGGGACCACTTGACAACTTGTCATCAGTGCCATAAGAAAGGTCACATTGCTTCCGTTTGTGCCTCCAAAACCCAAGATTCCAATGCCGACATGGATATCAATTGTGTCTCTGTGATTTCTGTTGCACCCAATGGTCTCTTTATTGATGTCACGGTTTTCCACAAAAGTTGCATATGAAAGTGGACACAGGCGAGGTGGTCACCTTATTAAACATATCTGGATCTGGGTTCTTCCTCTCTCTTACCAGTGTCACGGAAATTGGTCAGTTACAATAAACAAAATATTTCGATTCTGGGACAGTTCTCAGCTTCTGTTATGTACAAATCTGTCACGCATAGGCTCACCATTCTGGTTGTATACAATTCCCACACAGACTAGTTTGGTCTTAACACTTTTTGGGTTTTTGGTTTCACTATTTCTGATAAAGACAAAATTGTCTCTGATCAAGTGCCTTATCCGCAACTTGACTCTTTATGCGCTGAATTTTCTGTGTTGGTTTTGGTGGGGTTGAGCTGTGCTACCAATTTCCAAGCCCACATCAATATGAAGCCCTCCTCCAGGCCCCATTTTTTACACATTCGGCCAGTTCCAATTGCACTCCGTGACCAAGTCAAAGAGGAGTTGAACCACCTGGAGGAAGCTGGGGTTTTAAAACGAATTCCAAGTGAATGGCAACTCCCATGGCCATTGTAAAAAAAAACAGTTGGGGTGGTTGTGCCTTTGTGGCAATTTCAAATCGTCTGTGAACGCTCAATCTATCATCGACACTTATCCATTACCTCGCCTTGACGAGCTTCTTGCAAAATTGGTGGGTGGACGTTACTTCTCCAAAATAGACCTCTATGATGCATATTTGCAAGTACCACTCAATGCTGACTCTCAACATCTCTTGGTCCTTATCACGCCTTTGGATTGTACCAATATTTGAAGTTGCCGTTTGGGGTGGCCAGCGCTCCTGCAATCTTTCAGCACTTCATCGAACAACTCATACTGTTGCTGCCTGGGTGTGTTAATTATCTTGACAATTTGGTAGTGTCCGGCCTCTCAGCTGATGAACATTTACGCAACTTACATGCACTTTTCACAGTATTGCAGGTGCCAGGGTTAACATGCAATTTGAAGAAATGCCATTTTTTCAGCCTTCTGTCACTTTTATGGGGTTTGAGGTTTCTAGTGAGGGCAGCAAACCCCATCGTCAGAATGTGTCCCTCGTGGTGTCTCTCCCTCGGCCGATGGCAGTCAAGGACCTTCAAGTGTTTTAGGTAAGGTCGTTTATTATCATAAATTCTTGCTGGGTGCTTTATCTATTGCAAAACCCCTGCATGACCTGCTGTGCAAAGGGACTTCATTCCATTGGTCATCAGCTTATGAAAAAGCATTTTGCACATTATGGAATTGCTACAATTGGTGCCCTGCCTCGTAACCTGTCAACCTGGTCTCACAGTCATCTTAGCGACAGACGCCTCCCAACACGAGATCGAGGCAGTACTCACTCATAAATATCCAGATGGATCCGAGCGCCTGATCACCTCAAAGACGCTCACTATGGCCCAAACTAGATATTCCAAAA
Source organism: Locusta migratoria (assembly GCA_026315105.1). Classification (NCBI taxonomy): domain Eukaryota; kingdom Metazoa; phylum Arthropoda; class Insecta; order Orthoptera; family Acrididae; genus Locusta; species Locusta migratoria. The sequence goes on along the minus strand of CM048755.1, from coordinate 446,849,895 downwards.
TTGAGAAGGAGGCTCTTGCTATTGTCTACACTCTGAAAAAGTTTCATGTCTTTTTGTGTGGTGTCAAATTTCATCTAATCACTGATCACAAACCACTAGTTTCCCTCTTTCATTCTTTGGTATCACTACCCAAAAAAGCCGCTTATTGTCTTCTGCGTTGGGAGCTGTTCTTATCTTGCTATAATTATGTGATACACTTTTGCCCTACATCCAAATGTGCAAACATGGGTGTGCTCTCCTGCCTTCTGGCTGATCCAGACCCAGACTTTCATCAGAAAGAGTTGCTGTTTCCATGTTGACATAACTGCTCAACAAACAGTGGATGGTTTTCCAATCATGGGTGCAAAGGTGGCTAAGGCTAGAGCCGCAGACTCGGTCCTCCACAAGGTGATCCATTTTGTGCAACATGGCTAGCATGAGACGATACCGACACGGGCATCGTCCAATCGGCCCTCCACTCAGAGGTCCTGAAGCTGCTCCACTCCGATCATTGGGGGGTATCTCATACTAAGGCTTTGGCCCCTATCATGTGTTTTGGCCAAGTCTGGCTGGCGATGTGTCTCCTATGTTTATCTCTTGCTCACTCTGTGTACAACATCAAGCCTCTCTGCAAGCGATGTTTGCCCCATGGCCTCAACCAGGATTGCCAGGATTGCCTGGATTGATTTTTCTGGCCCTTTTTTTAATGCCTATTGGTTACTGGTTATCCATGCCTTCTCTAGGTTCCCATACATTGTCCCTTGCCTATCAACCTCTGCCATGGTCACTGTTGCAGCTCTGTCATGCATTTTCTTGATTGAAGGCCTCCCCACCACAGTGGTGTCGGACAACAGCCCTCAGTTCATCAGACGTTGCTCTTGAGCAATATCTCTCCTCCTATCAGTTTACGTCATTTGGTGACATTACTTCCACAGAAATCCTCCATGGCCAGCAGCCTTGGACTCTACACCATCTCCTACATCCGAGCCAGGGACATTCACCCATGCCTCCGTTCCCTCGCTTCCGACCAGGAATTGCCATCTAGGCGTGAGGATTCAGACGTCGGCTGAAATGGATCCCTGCCATCGTCACCAAATGCCACAGCTGCCATCTCTGTGAGATTCACACAGAAGATAAGATCTATGCATGTCATCACAACCAGCTGCACCTGCGTGAGGAATAGTGGGAGACCCTCATCACCCAGCAGATGCTCATGCACCAGTCTGCTTCAGTAACCAGTCCACATGTTGAAGAGGGGTTCCTGCCACTACCTGCAAGTTGTCTGCCTCAGCCAGGGACTGAACCAGTTTCCTCCTGTGGGACACCTATACTGTAATGGGTACAGTCAACACCCACACTGGATCCATCTTCTCGTGCCACACCACTACCTTTGGGGTCCCTGTCAGCAGGTCCTGGGTCCAAGGTGGAGATAGAGCCCGAGCCACAATCATCAATCCTGCCATATGGGTTGTCCGCACCTCAAGTACTTCAGGCCCTACGAAATGGTGCTGGCCCCCCACCTCAGTCAGAGGCTAGCAGATGATGATGCCATGGACATCTCTTACATCCGACCTTCCCCAAGGGGTAAGGAATGCTGTAATATGCAGACACAGTGAAGCCTGGCGATTACATCGGACATCGGTTGTGAGAGTTTGCCACAGGAAAATGTGGCTAGCGCCAGCGCTCACCACGCGTGTGTGACTGACATAAACAGTGCTGAGTGTGTTCTCGCACCTCAGTGTGTTGTTTACTAGGTACGAGCTTACCTCGGAGGTGTTCACAAAGCTAGTGCATGCCCTGAGCTATGTTGTATTTGTTGTATGTGTCAGTGAATATAACATACATCACTGGGAAATGTCATATATATGATATATGGAACAAGTATTAATCTAATCTAATATAGAAAAAATGGCAACTACAGGTAAATTAAGTCATTTAAACAGAAGCATGATGGGTTAAGGAAACAAATAAAGTTCTGTAATTGCTCTCTTCCATGTCGACAAATTTCAAACATACTGTGAGAATGTTTGAAATGAAAAATGGCTACATTAGTTCTGAGCAATGTGCCTTCCCTTTCATGTCCTCCATAGAGAGATTAATTGCAAATGAGGACAAGAGGATTCCCATTGTGTCATTATTCATCTGTTCAAAGCATTTACACTCCTAGGAACGTGAAGCAGACATCAATAACTGTTTAAAGATCTCTAATGGTTCTCTCAAATTTTCTGTGATTAATGTTTTTTTTTTTTTTTTTTTTTTTTTTTTTTCAGCAGACAGTAACAGAACAAGAAGGCTGTGTTGAAACTTCAATAAGACTGTGATGACACTGTTTCAAAAAGACTATGTGATTACTATGGAAGTCATCTGACTTGACAACTGGAAATCATAAATGTAACATGACAGGAATTTGAATAAATACAAGTATCTAATAAGATATTAAAGGAAAACACAATGGCCTACCATATCTCCAAAATCATTGGCTTCCATATGACTCAGCAAGTTGTCTATCTGGACCTGCAATAAATATGAAACTGATGTTAAAAGAAAGTTTTAGTGTGAATGTAAAAACATTCCTTTATCATTTACAATTTCCATCTCACCTCTACTATTACTATAACCTTAATAAATTCTGCAGTTTTTTCCCCATCATTTCTATTTATTTCTAAATTACAAATTAAGATCTGTAGTTTCTGAAAGTTCAAGGATTAACACTGCAAACAGTTATTTCAATTCATAAATTCTTTTTAAAAATGTGGTTCAAATCTACAAATTGTGAAACAACAACAACAATTAAAAATAAATTATTCGAGAGGAAATCAGTAAGAACCGAAGAAAGAAAATGTATTTCAAGATCTTCATTATGTAACATTCAAGGAGCAAAGAACTATTCAAAAGAAATGATTGACTAAAAGCCAGGATTCATATTCCAAATACTGAAGAAAGATGTTTGTTAAAGTTCAAACTGACTTCAAAAAGAAATCACAAGATGCAACTGGAATGTACACAATGACAGAAAAAAGAGGAAGTGATAGCAAAACAGAGGAAACACAAAACTGAAAATACATGTATGTGGTGTCTGTTCTTCTGGACATGAACATACTCAAAACTTTTGTGCTGTGGAAGAGAGAGGGGGCAGTGTCAGTGGGAGGTGGGAGGTGCTTATAAGAATTAATCTACAATAAATACCAAAAAATATTAATACTTTCACAAAATGCACCAGTGAATCACTACTTCAGTACCGTCAGCCTATACTTGGCGTCATATAAGAAGGCACTTCCATGCACAGAGGCGGAGCAATAGGAAAGTGTGGAGTGGAGGAGCTACAGCCGAGTGCCAACAGTTGTGCCTGCAGGAGAAGCACTGCGTAACTCACGGCCAGCCACGCGCCTACAGAATTAACATTATTGGCTGTCATTGCGGCAATGGAGGGGGATACGCAGAACGGCTAAAAACTGGGCCACCTTCGTAGCTGACGCCGACTATAGTGAGACAGTTTGTTTGAATTTTGAATACATCTCTACGTTATACACTGTAGTAAAGTTCACAGTGAAACAGCAATTAACTTACATATTTTTACACACATACATTTAATGAGCAAGATTAGAAATGTTGGTAATTAAAGAGAGAATTAACACCTATTGAGATCACCTGTATATGATGAGGCACCGCCAACCAACTTGCTGCTGTAAGCAATTCTTCAAATTTGACTGGAACTGTGCAAGAATTTTCATCCTGCAACATTGGGGAAGCCCTCTCTGCTGGCCACTTGCCACTGGTGAGAATTCGCATAAAAAACAGGGCGAAGAAATCATCCAAGGCCTGAAGATTACCTACATCTGAAAAAGCTCTGAAAAGAAAAAAAAGATAGTATAACCTATAATAATAGTTCTGAAACGAGGAAAATATTGGTTCATCATTAGTAATGATGTATGTCTTGTTAACACATTCACGACTGATATAAGTCACCCAGACTGCTGTTTCTAACAAGTTTTACGAAAATTACAGCTTTCTAACTATGAATCCAGTAATTGAGTTTGCTGTCTCACTTGAGACAATGAAACCTCTTTTATCTACTCCAAAAAGTGATTACTGAATATTAAAATGCAGAGGGTGAGCACTCGGTAGACAGTAACACAGACAGTTGACGAAAGCTGTGTTGGGCTCAACAGAGAGCAGGAAATACAAAGCCCTTTTGTTGCATACAAATAGAACTGAACTCACAATGTGGCAGCACAATGCAAAGAACCTCCCTTCTTCATTTTACATTCTTACCAACAGAGAGCAGATGGTGCAATGGCAGCTACAAATTTTTTAGTGTTGCACGAGTCAGACTCGGGCGCCACCCACAATGTGTTAACAATACCTACAGCATATGATTCAATGCCAATCAATACTTTAAAAATGCAGTTTGTTAGGAAATGGCTTTTTTTTTTAAAAAACCTTAGTTAACTGACATTAACAAGCAAAGCCAGTCACTAAAGTGCAAAGGTAAAGTTGAGACCCTTAGGAGCCAAGTGTTGTAAGTGACAAAATTCTAATTTTGGAGATAAGTGGCCGTAAGAGCAAGTAACTAGTAGTCTGATGCTAATATCTGCTGGAAAAGTTCAATATTCATATTCTACATCCATGATTTGTGTTTGCTTTAACTTCTGAAATGTGTACTTACCTCCAAAGTTAAAATTTTCATTTATACTCTTGTTTTCTAGGGGTCCCAGTTGTGCTTGACTTAGAGATAAACAAGTTCAAATCCTGGTAGTAGAAGGGCTTTTCACAATCATTATTTGGTGAGACTTCAAGCCAATGTCCAGAACTATATCCAAAACTCTCTCACAGAGTAAGAGCATGTAGCTGTGTTGATGGTCACCTGAGCATTGTATGGGTTGGTAAGTTCAATGATCCCCTTTGAGCTATTAGAGAGGAATAGACTATAATCTAACATTGAGATTAACCCATCTCATTCTCTCATAATCATCATTCAAGTCAGCCTGCACAGCTCCTGAGTACCACGCAGGAGGCCCGGGTTCGATTCCCAGCAGGTTACCCAAGAGGCATCAAGTTAAAACACTTGCACTACAGTAGCTGAACAATTCCATATTGGACCTCTCAGCCAAAAATGCCACATGTTCATTTCAATTTTCCACCATCATTCAACATGAACTGATTATGCATATATCATGTTAAAAAGCAGATGAAAGGTAACATAAAAGTTATATTCATTAAAGAGTGACAGAGAGGGATAAAAATTGCACAATATAGACACAAAACAGAAATAAATTATTTAAATATGATGATTCATATAACTTATTAGTATATTTGTAGTGGTTTGGGTGTTGCCATGCAACGAAGGGGCAAACTACCTACAACATGAAAGACAGTTTGTACCCAGTCAGTGATCCAACTAGACTGCAGTTCTATGTGCTTCTATGTATAAAATTACACAAATGAAACTGTGTGCTGCCATACAACAATATTATTAAAAAGATAGATCACTACTAACCATAAAGATGACACACTGAATCACAGGCAGACATGACAAAAAGTCTGTCACACACAAGGTTTTGTCTAAAAAGACCTTTTTCCTTAGAGGAAAAAAACACACATTAATACACTTACACTAGCTACTCCAGGTCGAGAAGCAGCAATGAGATGTGAGGCAGAGGGGGACGGGGGGATGAAGGGTATGATTAGATTAGATGGGAGAATGGGAGTCAGCAATGCCTAGCAAAGTATGAAGGGACAGATGGGAGCAGGGTGGATGTTAGGTGCAGCATTGGCAAGTTTGGAGGGGAGAGGGGAGGGGGGAGGCAATGGGGAAAGAGAAAAGGAAAAGGAGAGAAAAGATTGTTGGATGTGTTGACAGAGAACAACATAAAATGAGGGTGAGGGAACATAAATCAGTTGGAGGCGATAGGGCAGAGGGGACAGAAACTGATAGGTGGTGGGGTGTAGTGGGTTACCATAGGTTGAGGCCTGGACAATTTCAGGAGTGAAGAATGTGTTATGAGGACAACTCTAATTTGCGCAGTTCAGAAAAGCTGGTGGTAGAGCGGAGGATCGAGATGGCGTAGGTGGTGAAGTATCTATTAAAATCAAACAGGTTGTGTTCAGTTGCATGTTGTGTCACAAAACAATCCACTTTGCTCATTTTTGGAGACCTTGTTGTTGGTAGTCATATGATTGTAGTGCCCCTTGCCCATTTGATTCGACTTGCTCAAAGCATATACTGGATTTTCACAAGGGATAGAGCATATTAATGAGTCCACATTGAAATTGTCAATTGCCTGTTGGTGCAGAAATACAATTATTTATATGGTGTCTGTTCCTTTCGGACATGTACGAAAGAACAGACACCATTTGTTGACATTAATGGCCGTAATTTAACACATTCGAAATATTTAAACATTTCAACCATTTCAGGGTATTGAAATAATTCCAATGGCAAAGATGAAAATTTATACTGGACCAGTATTTCAATTCAGATTTCCCGCTTTGGGCCAATGCTCCCCTCAAGCAATTAGGCTATCCAGGCATGCTTCCCTTCCAACCCAAATTCTCACCTTGTAGCACTTCTACGATTGTAGTGCCCCCTGCCCATTTGATTACACTTGCTCGCAGCCTATACTGGATTCCCACAAGGGACTGAGCATATTAATGTGCACACATTGAAATTGTCAATTGCCTGTTGGGGCAAATATACAATTATTTATATGGTGTCTGTTTTTTTAGGACATGTCTGAAATTTCAATACGGATGCATTAATACGCTTGATCTCTTGCAGGAATCCAGTATAGGCTGAGAGCAACTGTAATCAAATGGGCAGGGGGCACTACAATTGTAGGGAGCTACATGATGAGAATTTGGGATGGAAGGGAAGTGTGCCTGGATAGCCTAATTGGTTAAGGCAATTGCTGTCCCAAAGTCAGAAATCTGGGTTCAAATCCTAGTCCAGCACAAATTAGGAACTCATGGAAAAACCCAAAGGAAAAAATTCCAAGATGTCATATCACTTAGTAAATGTTATTGTTGCCATTATCTCAGTAAGTATTTTCATCTCATTTGTTTAGGTTTTAGCTTTAATTTTTGCAGTCTTAAATATGTAACAGAAAGAACTATTATGTTAAGCAAATTATTGATCTGCTTCCTCACCTAGGAACTGTCTTATAACAGAATTCAAGATTACGAATTATGTCAGCCAGATATTGATGTGCTTCCCATAAGGGACACCTGTAAGTAAAGAAAAAAATACTCTTTAATTAATACACAAATGATAAATGCAAATTATAAATGACAAAACATTGAAAAAAAAGTGAAATTATTTACATTTCAAAGTGGATTAAGAAGAAAATCACCAATAATCTCTCTCTCTCTCTCTCTCTCTCTCTCTCTCTCTCTCTCTCTCACACACACACACACACACACACACACAGAGAGAGAGAGAGAGAGAGAGGGAGAGAGAGAGAGGGAGGGAGGGAAGGAGGGAGAGAGAATAGTTGCACAAACACCAATTCATTTAAAACTAACTGGTGGATTACATCTACATTGTATTATGCTCTCCTTTTATCTCCCTTTTTTAATGTAGTTTGTCACAGGGAAAAAGCTGCATCATAGACTGGAAAAAATGTAAAAAGCAGCTGGTTTGACAATCTAAATGCAACAGAAATATTTTGTATATTGAAGCTATATCCAAGCCTGTCCTTATTGATAGTGTACATTATTATTCCAATATGATGGACATAGTGAAGTTACAGACAAAGTAAAATTTAAAGTGGCTCTAAATTGAGATCAGGAGAAGTACATGCAGTAAATGGATTATGGATAAAAGTACCCACTGTTGTTTAAAATGTTGAGGAACTGAAGACTATTGTCCTCTCAGTTCAAAAAAGAAAGCTGAAATGTCAGCAGGTAAAAGTCAGTAGAAATTTGTGTATCTATGAAAACAATGATGTGTGAAGCATACACCAATGTCCACCTGTGTATGTTAGTGAAAGATCTTACTGTAAACCCTATGTAATTCTGTCCTACATACAACTGGTTGTTAGCTAAGAAATTACTGTACAATCGAGAGAACAGTAAAAATTTGATGCTGTGACTAGCTAAAATCAAAGAATTTAGTTTGTAAAACTGCTGGGAATACATATGCACTCCCAAATTAACTGACAACCTCATCTACAAATGTTTGTAAATCTTATGGGACTTAACTACAGGGTCATCAGTCCCTAAACTTACAAATTACCTATGAACCACTTACGAACTAGGACGGCACAAATATCCATGCCCGAGGGGGGATTCGAACCCCTGACCGTAGTGGCCGTGCAGACCGTGACTGAAGCGCCTCAGTCCCCTCGGCCACCGCGGCCGGCTTGATTTATCTACAAAACGTTATCATAGGTGTTGTCTCTCTTGTGAAACTAGCTGACCTACTAGTAACATGTATCTTAGGACAGCTTACTTTGGACTTTTTCAGTCACACATAGCTTATGGGCTGTTTGTTACTCTGGGGTCACTCATGTCATATCTATGATGTGTTAATGACAGAGAAAAAAAAAGCGTTAATAATCACGTGTAACAAAGGTCCAAGGGAACACAATATTACCAATTATGATACCAGAAATAAAAAGAGCAATGACATTCCTAGAAATAAATTGGAAAAATCAGGCAACTCAAACAAAGCAAATTGTATGAAATTATTTAATAAATTACCACATTCTGCAATCAAGACACCTTTCAATAACTTTAAAAACAAATTACAGAAGTTGTTAACAGAAAACACAATCTACAGTGTAAAATAATTCTTATATGTTTGTAGGATAAAAATTTAATTTTTAGCTTATAATTGTAATTCTCTACTATTGGTGAATGCAGGATAAATATTTTGTACCTGTTAATGATACATTAATTAATGGAGTTATTACTATTGTATACATATTTTTTATCTGCCAGTGTTAGCAGTGGCAGATTTACTCATAGCCATTGGGCAGCAGTCTAGTCCAAGGGGGCAACACAAAAAACAAGTGAAAAATATCCGTTGCAATGTGAGACAATCTACTGGAAGCTGAGAGTCTGAAACGACATAGGCGACTTAAGGTAAACATGCTTGCATTGGGAAGGGGGAGAGCACTGATATTTAAATGACCATAGCACTAATGAACACACTCAGATAATGTAATACGCAGTCCGTTGAAATGGCTCTCATACACAATACTGCCTGGTCAGCCTAATCCAAATCGGGCATAAACAAGACCGTCAGAGGTTCGTGCCATTACACGTGCCACTGGCACCTCCAATAGCAGCTTTCACCATTTGATTACCATTCTAGCCATGCCAGCTCTTACGCTTGCGACGGGCTGTCCTCTGGCAAGGATAGTAAATCCCTCCCCCCTAAAAAGACTATGTAGGGACAGAAATGTCCTGGTTTGGGCCACAATTTCTGAGACAGGATGAGTGAGAGTGGTGGTGATCCTAGCTTCATATTGACTGATCCTGCGGGCAGCACCAGTGCTGCTGACTCCATCAGAGGAGCCAATGCTCTTGACTCCATTAGGAGAACTGGCAGCTGTGGAGTCTGTGGCCCCACTTTATGTGTTGATAATGGTAGTACCAGAGCCACATCCACTGGCATAGAGAGCTGTGGGTCATGGGCAGCAGGTCAAAGTCTATGGCTTCCAGATCTGTCGGTCCCGGAATGAGCCCTTGTGGAAGCCTACACCGCCACTGTAGGAGAGCTGGTGGAGGTCTTGACCCATGGCGTGATGGGGCACCCTGTCTCTGTCCCTGCAGTAGTGCCCTGGACTGTGTTGGTTCTCCGATGTGAGAGTGCAGATGATTCACATAATGGGTCAACTGCTCCCTGCCAACATCCACCACACACAGTTGCCTACCCTTGTGGCGCATCACAACACCCAGAAGCCATCTCTACTGCTAGCCCAGGATAGGATAGGATAGGATGATGTGGGCACACGACAGCTAGGTCTTTAGCGCCCTTACAAGATTATTAGAAGACGAGTGGGACCGAAGGAAAGACATAATGCATAAAAACTGGCAACAGGAAGGTACGTATCCAAATTAGTCACGTGGCATGGGGGACGAAGCAGACCCAACAACAGGTACTGCTTGTCAGCAATGGAAGATGGCACACTGAAGTACACAGTCATAAAGAGCTCTTAAAGTAACTTAAGGGTACAAGAGACTGTTGACTGATAGCTGGCCCAGAGATCGAGCTCATACCATCATACTGATGGGGAAACACTGCAATCCTTCTTGGGCTGGGGGATGTGACATTCAAAGCAACAATTCCAGCAGATCTGACATCTGATGTTCTTGTAGTTGCTCTACTGGACTGTACCACTTAACTTGATCTGTAGGTCACCAGGAAGCTAGGCGATGCATCATTGTGTGTGTGTGTGTGTGTGTGTGTGTGTGTGTGTGTGTGTGTGTGTGTGTGTGTTTTACCAAATTGACCATGTTGCAATAAAAGAAATTCTAAATGTCAGAACCCGCAAAGGTATCTTTGATTCAGATCATCATCTACAAATAAAAACAAAATTCCAACACAACAGAATGCTAAATAGGCCACCCAAAAGTACCAAACCAGATCTAGAATATACGAGGCTCAACAAAGAAAAAAATGATCATGCAAAACTAACAGAGAAAATTCAGGAAGCCATCAAATTAGGGCAACCCCTCACATCAGGAAACATGGTTGGTGGAATGCAACCTGTTGTCAGGTATTCAACAACTGAATAACTGCATGGAAAAAATTTAACAGCCACAAAATTGAAGAAAACTGGGAGAACTTTCTCAAAACTCAAAAACAAACCTTAAAAAACATAAAGATATGACAACACTACACTCTGAAATCCAGCAGTATTTCAACAAAAATAATACACAGACTTTCAGAGAAAATTTACAGGGACACCAAGTGTCTAGCTCATACGTCAAGAAACCCAATGGCTCTTTGGAAACCAATGCTGAACTGCACAATCTTAGACCAATATTTCAGCTCCCTCATTAACTGCGAACCACCCCAAGAAAAACTTGTCTTCTCTTCTCCAGTTTACACACACCCAGACTCACTTGCACCAGATCCCAAAGAAATTATGGAGATTAGTCAAACAGTTGAAAAATAACAAAGCAACAGGAGAATGTGGGATCATTGCTGAATTCTGGAAACTAAATGATCCTATACTTTTGCATAAACTGCATCATATAATGTCAGACATATGGATGATGGAGCAAATCCCAGCGGAATGTAAATGCACTCTAATTCACCCGCTACACAAAAAGGGCGACAAGACAGACATCAACAATTACAGAGTAATTTCCATCCTTCCAGTAACTTACAAAATCCTTTCAAAGCACTTTTAAACAGGATAGAATCCCAAGCAGTGACAATAATTTGTGAACACCAGGCCAGATTCAGAAAAGGATGATCATGTGCACAACAGATATGGTACTTAAAGACAATATTACAAATGAGGAACTGCAGTAACACAGTAATTACATTCATCAACTTCAGAAAAGCATACAATTCATTGGACCATGAAACCCTGTTTAAAATAATGGAAGAATTTGGGATCAACTGAAAGAGACAAAAAATCACAGAACAGATACTTAAAGGAACAATGTACAAAGTAAAATTCATGGGCGAAGTATCAGACCTCTTTGATATGAAAACTGGAGTCTGCCAGGGGGACGGAGTATCCCCAGTCCTTTTCAATATTGTTCTAGAAGAGGTCATCAGGGAATGGGAACATCATGTAAAAGACATACAAATTGGTATAAAAAAAGAGAACTGAATTAAAGTCAAGTGCCTTGCTTTCGCAGACGATATTGCAATTATCACCAATAGCAGAACAGAAGCAATTGCCGCAGTGGAAAAACTACATGAAACTTCACAAAGAACTGGACTACAGATATCCTATGGAAAAAACCAATATATGGAAAGACATCCAGAAAATAAATCCCCTTTAATCACAAAATACGGTAAAATTGCACAAGTCTGTCATTTTAAATACCTCAGAGAAACTATACAGTCCTTGGGATTGAACCGAATTGCCAATGAACACATAATCACCAAGCTCCAGAAGGCCTACAAGCTAACATGGACACATTACAACAAGAAGTGCATTTCCATAGATGCAAAATTAAGGCACTATAGAACAGTGATTCTTCCAGAAGCAATTTATGCAGCTGAAACAATGATGACTGATGGTCATTCAAAATTTAGGGAAATAGAAAAGCAGGAAAGAAAAATTTTCAAGAAGATTGACAGTACAATCAACAAAAACAGCATTTGGATGAAGAGACCACAAAACGAAGTCTATAGCAAGATCAACACAGTAAGAGATGAAATCAGAGAACGCCAAGCCAAATTTTACACACACATCTACCAGATGGAAGACTTCAGAAATGCAAAGAAACTATTATATGTTATAACAAAGAGTAAATGCAGCACAGAATGTCTGAAAGAAGTCCAGAGGGATCTGCAGCAGATTAATGTAAAAAAATCTTGAAGACTGCACTGCGTGCCGGAATAAAATCACAAGTGTGAAATTTGAGGAAAGAACATTGCACAAGTCTGGTAAAAAATGGACAGAGGATCAGAAAAAGCAGCATTTTGAGAGGATGAAGAGTTTTTGGAGAGCAAAGAAGAAAAACATCCAAAGACAAAATTATGAATTCAACTTCTAACTTGAAGGGGAACAATCATTTAAATAATATTGCCACGAGAGACAACGAACACCGACTGCCGGCTTGGTGCAGGGGATAGCGTCACGGACTGCAGTGCTAAAGGTCGCCGGATCAATATCACCCACCGTCAAAAATTTATTTCTTTTTAATTAACAATTCCAGAATGTTCTACATCTTTCTTATGTTCACTTATAAATTCTAATTGTTTCTTATGTTAACTGCTCTTCTAATTTCTGGTAAATTCTGTCTGTGTATAAATAGCAGAGCACTCTGCCTGAGAGGCAGTCAGTGCTGTAAGTTTGTTAAGTTCATAATAAACGTGCTTTGAGTATAAGTGCTGTGTTCAGTCGCCTTCGAAGTCAAGCCTGCTCCTGTTTCAACGCGACATTGTTTGGTGGAGGTGACGGGTAATACTGTGCAACAGCTGCATCACCGTGGCTCCGATTAGGCAACGTACTAGCCATCACTTACACGGACTGGAACCGGAATACAAGGAATTTACCAAGTACATCCTTCCAAAAGTCTGTATCATCAGAAGAACTATGCATGCAAAACCAGCGGTAAGCCAGCTGCACATCAGACACCCGTCGGTGTTCTCTGGAAATGCTGCCCAGGACCCCAACAAATGGCTAAACGCGTTAGACCGAGTCGCCAAGTACAACAGGTGGGATCATACGATGTGCTTGGCGAATGTTTATTTCTACCTGGACGGAACAGGCCAGCAATGGTTCAAAAACAACGAAGACAAGTTGAATGACTGGGAGACATTCCAGGAGGAACTTAAGAAAACGTTTGGAGACCGCCAGCGACAACTCCGCTTGGTGGAAGAACAACTGAAGAACTGGGCCCAACAACACGGTGAGCCGACACAGTCGTACATACAGAATGTTTTGGCCCTGTGTAACACAGTTAATCCGAATATGACCGAGGCCAACAAAATCACGCACCTGATGAAGGGTATTGCAGAAGACGTGTACCAAGCCCTTCTGACAAAAGACGTCGCTACAACAGAGGAGTTCATCAAGTGGTGCCTGCCTATTGAAGAGATGCAACAAAGGAGGGTTGGACGAAAGAAGTATGACCGCCTCCCAAATGTAGTCCCAATGGCCGTTGTGGAAGACCAGCATGTGTTTGCTTCTCTCATATGCTAAATTGTGAGAGAAGAATTACAACAGTTTATGGCTGCCGGGACTATGAGATCGAGCGATCTTCAGATCATGGCCATGGATGAAAGCCCTGTAAGTGACGAGGTAGCCGACGCCGCTGAGGAAAAGGTATTTCAGGCAATAGCTCCTGTCTGCCCTGCCAATCGCACCCAACGTGAAGAATGGTGTCGTTCTGCTATGACTTACGCTGCAGCCGCCAGATGGCAGCCCATGAACCGGCCGACGTAACTACGACACCCCGCAGAAGAACAGAAGTCTGAAGGACTGAAGACAACACATCACTGTGTTTCAATTGTGGGCCCCCTCGACATGTCGTACGCTACTGCAGAGAGAGGAGGCGAGTATTCGACAATTATTTTGCCGCAAGTCATCAGCCATCAGAGCTGTTCTATCCCAGGCAATCACCTGCTGATGAGTTCAGTCGACCTATGGGAAGAAGCACATCGCCGTATCCTAGACGAGGTCGCTCCCTGACGTGCCGCAGCCATTCAGCGTCGCCATACAGAGGTACCAGCTGCTCCCCTAGCCGCCACGCCCAGGAAAACTAAGCGAGGCGACCATCTACGTAGGTGAGGCCGCCACAGATGAAAATCCTCCATGGACGACATTCGCTAAGATGCCGGGAAATCTCACCGACGTCATAATTGACGGCCAACCTGTCCAGGCACTTGTTGACTCAGGAGCGTCTTTTTCTGTATTGTCGGATAATTACCACCACACACTAAAGAAGACAACGTTCTGTGATACGGGTACAACTGTGATGAAGGTCATGAATGGAAAGTACGTCCAGACAGCAGGAACTTTTGTCGCAAGAATAACCATCAACAACAGGACCCAGCCATTTGAATTTGTCATGTTAACAGAATGTAATGATAATGTCATCCTCGGATGGGATTTCCTTCAGGCATCGCAAGCTATTATTGACAGTGGAAGATCTGAGCTGCAAATTGAAGAAGTTGTTCCGACAGATACACGTAATACAGAATTTTCTGGTAAGTTATTTTCCGTTGACAATGTGACGACACCACCTGTGACAATGAGAAGAGTTGTAGTCACAAACACAGATGACCGGTTAAACTGTGAAGTTCTTGTGGATAGTAAAATGTTTACCAGGCTCACAAAAGAAATTTACATACCAGCGGCTATCATCAGCATTACTGGTGGTCAAGGAGAGATTTGGATCACAAATTGTCACGAGCAGTCACAAATTATCCCCAGGACAGTGAGCTCAACGTCATCAATGAAGACTCATGCTCTGCTGTTAGTACAGACAACATGCTGGAGGAAACAAATGTGGAACTGCCAACAGGGCCTGGACTGACCAAGGAACAACGCCAGCGGGTGTTAGGTATACTACGCCAATTTTCGGGTGCATTCACACCTCAGCAGGGGAAAAGTCAGACGAAACGGCCTACGATAAGGCACCGTATCAATGCTGGGGATCATCCGCCAATTAGCTAGCGTTCGTATAGAATGTTGCCAGCTGAAAGACGGATAATTCAGGAGGAAGTGGAGAAGATGTTGCGAGATGACATTATTCAACCTTCGGAGAGTCTGTGATCATCTCCGGTAGTCTTCGTAAAGAAGAAGGATGGCACATGGCAATTCTGTGTCGACTATCGGCGGCTGAACAGAATTACAAAGAAAGATGTCTACCCACTACCACGCATTGACGACACCTTAGACTGCTTGAAAGGAGCTACATACTTCTCAACTATGGACATGCAGACAGGTTACTGGCAAATCGAGGCTGATAAAGCTGACAGGGAGAAGACAGCTTTTATTACACCTGACGGCTTCTATGAATTTAAAGTAATGCCATTTGGATTATGTAATGCTCCAGTCACATTCGAACGCATGATGGACAACTTGCTTCGACACCTTAAGTGGACGACGTGCCTCTGCTATTTAGATGACATTGTCGTTTTCTCGAAAACATTTGAAGTACATCTGAGTCGCCTGTCAACTGTGTTGAAGTGTGTTCAGACTGCAGGTCTCCGTCTCAATCCAAAGAAGTGCCTCTTCGTCGCCAAAGAGATAAAAATCATGGGGCACCTAGTCAACGGAGATGGTGTCCGTCCTGATCCAGATAAAGTAAGGGCAGTCGCAGAATTTATCGACGTTTCATAAAAGGGCTTTGTAACAAGGCACGTCCATTACAGGAACTTCTGCAGGGAGATGCCATGTTTTACTGGGATGAGACAAAATAAAGAGCTTTCCGGGCACTTAAGGAGGCTCTAACTTCCGCACCAGTGCTAGCCTTGTATGAGAATGCAGAAACGGAGCTTCACACAGACGTCAGTGGTTATGGGATTGGTGCAGTGGTTGTACAAGTTCAGGAAGGTGCAGAAAAAAGTGATAGCCTATGCGTCAAGAGTACGCTCAAATTATTACTGGAGAGGTCTCTACCGATCTGTCAAGCACTATGTGAGTCACTGTAAAGAGTGCCAGCGACGGAAGCATGTGCCGCAATTACCTCCAGGGCATCTCGTACTGATTCCGCCGGCAGCAGCTCCATTCCACCGAGTTGGGATCGATCTTTTAGGGAGGTTCCCGAAGTTGACAATCAGTAACTGATGGATAATAGTCTGCACTGACTATCTCACACGCTACGCTGTCACCAAACCTGTTCTGACTGCAGAAGCTCCAGAGATCGCAAAATTCCTTGTAGAAGACATTACTTTGAAGCATGGAGCACCACGTGTCATGATATCTGATCGTGGAAAAGTATTCCAGTTAAAACTGGTATCAGAGGTGATGTCATGGTGCGACATTGTCCACAGAATGACAACTGAATTCCATCCTCAGACAAATGGTCTTACGGAACGTTTTAACAAGACTTTAGCCGACATGCTGTCGATGTACGTCGATATTGAGCAGAAGGATTGGGATACAGTTCTGCCAGCCGTGACATTTGCTTACAATACCGCAAGACAAGACACCACAGGCTTCACTCCATTTTTCCTGCTCCATGGCCATGAAGCTGAGATGACAATGGATACGCTGTTCCCGTTCCAACCAGATGACACTCAGGATGACTATGTTAAACAGTTAATCAGAAGGGTCGAAGAAGCAAGACAGCTGGCTCGCATACGGACACTGAACGCCCAGGAGAAGGACCGACAGCGGTATAACGACAGGCACCGACCTGTTGTGACAGCCCAGGAGATCTGGTATGGATTTTTACCCCTGTACAGAAGGTTGGACTGTCAGAAAAGTTATTGAAGTGATACTTTGGTCCGTATCGTGTATTACGCCGTCTGTCAGACGTCACATATGAAATTGAGGATTATGAGCTGTCGTCAAAACGTCAAAAACGAAGAGACATTGTTCACGTCCTGCACATGAAGCCTTACTACAATCCTGAAGAGCAAGTAGACAACAATGGCTTCTTGTTCAATGACTCAAAGGATGGTAATGTTCCTGATGAAGGCACGACAGGAACGTATGTTGTCGATAATCGTGGAGAAGGGAAGGTTTCTCTTGAACTGCCATACCAAGGACCCATGACACGGTCAAGATCCAGAACATTGCAGCTGGTTCCAGAGAGAACATTACAGCGGGTCGCTGTTTCTCCAGGAGAGGGAGCAATGCCGCGAGAGACTACGAACACTCACTGCCGGCGTGCCGCAGGGGATAGCATCACGGACTGTGGTGCTAAAGTTCGCCGGTTCAATCCCACCCCCCGGCAAAAATTTATTTCTTTGTTATTAACAATTCCAGAATGTTCCACATTTTTCTTATGTTCACTTGTAAATTCTACTTGTTTCTTATGTTAACTGCTCTTTGCCTGAGAGGCAGTCAGTTCTGCGTGTATGTTAAGTTCATAATAAACGTGCTTTGAGTATAAGTGCTGTGTTCAGTTGCCTTGGAAGTCAAGCCTGCTCCCATTTCAACGCGATGCTAAAATGTGACGTAGGACAAAGGGTTAAACTACATCAAACTGTAGATAATGAGGAATCAAATAAAAGGGAAGAAAGGAGAGAGATTTAAAAGAGCCATACCCAAATGCTGACCAAACAAGAGTTTCTTAACCTACTTCTTTTGTTAACAGACTACATTTCCTGTGGATTCTTCCAATGAATTTCAGTCTGGCTTTTGCCTTACTCACGGCTGATTTTATATAGTTGTTCCATTTCAAATTGCCCCTTATCTCTATCCCCAGATATTTTATGGAAGTAACTGCTTCCTGCTATTGCGTAGTTATAAAATAAAGGCTCTTTTTTTTCTACATAAATGCAGAAATGTACACTTCTTTATGTTGAGGCCCAATTTCTATTCCCTGCACCATGCATCAATACACTCCAGATCCTCCTGAAGTTTGCTACTCTTTTCCAGTGTTGTGACTTCTCATCCGCTCCTCCACAAAAAGCCTCACTAAACTTCCAATGTGATCTAAGAGGCCATTTATATATGATGTGAAAAATAACAGCCCTATAACATTCCCTTGGGTCACATCTGTTGAGAGTGAACTGCTGCTTTCTGTTAGCTAGAAGTGCCTCAATCCAGTCACACAGTTGGTCTGATATTCCATATGTTTGCAATTTGTTCATCAGGGGACATTGCAAAATAGTATCAAACACCTGGCAGAAAATTACATCTATAAGTGGTCCTGTATCTACCGCACTCTGGATCTTGTGGATGAATAGCACAAGCTGTGTTTCACCTTCTTGTAAACAGGAAAGACCTGAGTTTTTTTCCAATGCTTAAGAACACTTCACTCCTCTAGAGACCTTCGATACACTGATGCCAGAAGAGGGCAAGTTCTTGGCATACTGGTCTGTCCCCGTAACACTTTCTCAATATCTGCCATTTTGTCATTCATACAATGGTTTAGAGGAAGAAGTACCATGCAATCTTCCCCTGTGAAACAACTTTCAAATAGACATTTAATATTTCGGACTTTTGTGTGTGTCATCTACTCAATACGAATCTATGTAACAAATAGCTGTGGCAGAAATCAATATACTGGTGGTAGTGAATAAAACCCGGCGGAGGAAACCTTGGCATTATGCTGCCTACAGCCTGACAAGAAAGGAAACTCCATCCATAATTAGAAAGGAAGATGCAACATCTGAATAAATAAAAAAACTCTTAAACATTTTTCAGACATTTTGTTGCATATATGTTTTATATATTAAAAACAACAAAAAGTAAAGAAGAAACTTAATATTCTTTAAGGTATTAAAAGAAAAGACCAACATGTGTGTATTTTTAATTCTCTCTCGTAGTTTTTAAAAAAATTACCTGATTTCAGGTGTATACATGAACAAGAAGAAAAACTCCAGGCTTTTTCCCAGATTTCCCCGGGTAAAAGGTGAAATTTTTCCCAGGTTAAAATACACTTCTTCTTGCATGAATTATGTATTTTCTGAGTAGCAATATACTTGACATGCAGAATTGGTGGGAAGTAAGAGTAGCCAGTCAAGAGTCAGTCGCAAACAGCCAGTGAGAATATTTTTTTTTTTTTTTTTTTTTTCTCCTATATAGTTACTACTTGATCAAGTAGCCCCTCGGTTAACATCGAGATACTAAGTGCACACCATTCCAGTTCTCCCACCACAGAAAAATCCCCGGCAATACTTGGTATTAGATCTGTCCCCCAACATAGCAGTCATACACAACTTATAGTAACTGGTTATACACATTTAAAATAAGAAAACAAATGGGCAATTCCATTCACAACATCATAAGGAGTCAAAGGTGAGAAGTTTATCATGTCAGTTCATGCAGTTTAAATATTGTCTAAATGTATACTGACCTACTATTAGGCACAGCCAACAACAATAGCCCATCATCATGTGATGAATACAGAATGTGTATCAGCTCATCATTGACCATCACATTGGAACTGAAAAAAAATTTAAAAAAATTCACTTTTCTTCTGCCCAAGCAAAATGAAAAATTCAAAACAATCTGTTAGTAAATTTATTTGATAAATGAACATGATTTTGAGTCAAAGAATACTTATGAAAATCATGAGCACTTATCACATAAACCAGACATTAAGATTATCAGAAATAGGGCACTACTTAGTGACAAAAAACAATGAATAACTGACACAGCAAAACAATTACCTTTTCTTGACACATAATACACCTGTGCCAGATATAATACAAAGTTACATAATTTGGAACATTTTCAAAATTTTATTGTTTGTCATTTTAGCTGTTTCAGTTTTTGAACATAACATTATTATTTAATCAAAAACATAGAACAACCACCACTATAAAATGCATAAACATTTAAAAGTTAATAAAACAATTAATTTTTTGGAACTAGTTTGTCTGAAACAAGTGTAATAATTTGTAACTCCTTTAACCTGAACTCCGCAAATCCAAAATTGCTGATAATCTGAACAGAACCTGGTATGAAGGAAACTATAAAACGAAATAACTCAATTTTAGAGTAATGAAAGGATTTTATACTTTGGAACTAAGCAAGTCATTAGTGAAACAGAATTCAATGGAATGAAACATTTCTTGTACATCTAACTACAGTACTGTATTACATGTTTATGAAGCAATACTGTAATTTTCACTTACAGTAACTAGCAAACTTTGTAATTTTCTTTTCTCATAAAGGAATGAATCTGCTGGATGATGTGATTTTGTACCAGTGTTCCATGAACACCATGTCGGTTGTGTTGCAACAATGATGTGTCTGATAATCAACAATTGATATCCATTCTTGAAGGTAATTTTCCCCTGAATCTTTCCACCCCAGGATTTACAAAGCGCAAATGCAGAGTGACAAGGTAGACTGGTGTTGGGCAATGTTTCAATTGTTCTCCTCGCCATGTGATGTCCAGTTTGTGCTCTGCTTCTCTGTTTCATAAGTGGAAGGTGCTCACTTGAGTTTTACTGGGTTTGGGCTTCAAGTGGTTGGCATCATAATACTTTGAGAGTTTGTCCAGTGCTAGAGACAGTTTCTTCTCTACTTCTTTAAAGGTTGGTCCCTGAACAGCTACTGCTGTCTCATCAGCATAGATATAGCCGAGTATATCTGGTATTGGCTGTGTAGATGTTGTACAGTGCTGGGACAAGCACACTGCCTTGGGGGAGACCATTCTTCTGTGTTTGCCATCTGCTTCTTTTACCCTGTAATGAAACTTGGAATCTTCTGTTCTGGAGGAAGGTGCTAATAATGGAAGTTAGTTGGTAGTCCCTAGTAAGGTCATTCACTTTCCTTAACAGTTTCCTGTGGTTCACGGTGTTGTATTGTAACGTTTCTGCTATGTTGCTTACTCCTAAAAATCAGTTGCCAACATAGAAACACGAAATATCTGATACCTAAAGTAAAACTTCATTACCGGACATGTGATATTTCACATTTTCGCCTTCTGTTTGAAATTCTATTAACACTATTAGTAAAATACCTTTAAGAAATAGTACATTGATTTAAATATAATTTTGGCTAACCTTTTACGTAATTTTCAGTTCTTAATACTTTCGTAAATAATAGCTGCAAACACTAAAAATGCATTACACTTAGTTTCGGAAATTGCTGAACCTATATGATACTAATTTGTATAAAAACAATAATGCTACATGTTATAAACTGTTGCACAACATGATTTCATATATACCTTTTGTTTAAATAAATTAGGGCAGACCATGTTTTATATATCACTAGATCCTAAATTAAATACTGATAATTTTTCATGCACTAAAACTAATAATCCGTTTGGTACTAAGAAACTATCTTCGAAATTAACAAAACTACGACAACCATATACAAATCCGTATTAATAAATAATTTGACCGCAAACTGGAACACATTAAAATTCCATGTCACAATAATAATACGCCTACACACTATTGGCAAAACAAATATGTGTGCATTTCGAAAACACACATAATGTAAATAATTTGAGCACTGTAAATACTAGTCAAAAGGATGATGTTAAATTTGTGTTACACATTAAATACAAATTTCATAAAACAAGTACATACATTGACATAAATAGTCAAAGCTTAAATGTAATGTTTTAATTTATGTATTTTGTCATATTTAATGGAAAAGAATATTGTTTAATTGTGAATTACAAAACTTTGTCATCATTTTTATTACGTAGTTAAGCAGAAAGATGTTGGAGAGAAACCATTGTTTAGTCAGTCGTGGATAGGAAGTTTGTGAGTGGCCAGAAACCTGTAAGCAGCTTTGTTGGCTTGCTGCTGCATTTCTTGATTGTGCAATGTTTAAGTGGAAATAAAATCGTTTCCATATCAACTAAGATGGTTTTAATTTATGAGAAGATCCTGTAGAATCAATTTCTTTAGTGAATGCCGAAGATAACTCACAACGCAATGGACTTCAGCCAGCATATAAGATAAGTTCAACTTCACCTACAGTGGAATGACTTTGTTTTAGACTGTGAACTAACAAAACTTTCCGTAATTCAGGAAAACGTTAGGGCTCAGTTTGAGTCATTCCGAAAAGAGGTGATGGACGTTAGATTATGCAGCTGTTAGATCAACAAAAGTGACTCCAGAAATCTCACCATGCTCAAAACCATCCTCAATGTGCTTGGTTAGATTCCAGATCTGACTAGAGCACAAAAGCCTGCTTGTTGTGGGATAAACTTCTCTTCGAGGGTGGCACTGATTCGGTTAAGTATCAGCGGTTCTAATATCTTGAAGGTGTGGCAAAAAAGGAAGATAGGTCGAATGTTTTTCGGATCAGTTGGTTCCTTCCCAGTCTTAAGTATTGCAATGACTCGAGACTTCCGCCACATTTTGGGGATGTGTAAAATCACAACACATTTGTTCATTAGGCTTAGTAGCTACTCCATCGTTTTACAGTCGAAGTTCTTAATCTGTTCGACTCTAAGGTCATCAACACCTGGAGCCTTATGCATCTTCAGGTTCAAGATGGCATCTTCGAGTTCAGCTATGGAGAAGGTATCCCTAAGAAAATTATGTTCTGTTTCTGGGACACGCTCAAGAGCTTCTTTGGGCGTCCTTCATTTTATTTTACCGTTCTGCAGGAGCTGCGTTGCCACTTTATCAGGAGTCATACTCGTAAAATTGTCTTGGGATTTTACAGAGTCACCACTCAGGTTTTTAAGTAGTTTCTAGGTTTGTCTGCTGTTCAGCTTCATATCCAGGTTCTCTACCAAATTACACCACTTGGCCTTGCAAGTTGCTGAAACGGTTTCCAGCAATATTTCACCAGCTTGGATCATTTCTTTTGCAAATGGATCCTCTTCATAGAGAGTTTGGTATCTTTCTAACAGTAGTTTGTTGTCGCTGGACATGCCTGGGACATACTGAGTTCTGTATGAGTGTATGAATTTGTGTGGGTTCTTTTCTGACAAAGGCTGTGGCCAAAAGCAAAGTTGTATGAGTGTGTTTGGTTTTTATTACATGTCTGTCTGCAGTTCAGTGCTCATCTTTGCAGCATGTTGCAACCTATCCTTACTATATTATTAAATTTAAACCTGGCCTTTCCATTGTTGTATAAAACATTTGACTTGCGTATAAATCACAATGCCTCCAGTGTCAATATTTCTAAGTAATGTACAGTTACAATCTTATAGTTATCTATCATTTTTCTAATTTCTTAGACACATTTTATTTCCTCGTCAATACTTATTATGGGAATCAATGTACTTAAAAATGTAATAATCACATCACTTTCACCTACCATTACATCACCTATTATGAGTTATCCTATATCATAATGTGCATTTCTGAACAATGTCTGATTTATAGGATCGTAAAATTAAACCGTGCTTTAAACATTGTCTGTATCTTTTTGGGAAACTTCATTTTCAAATGCAATCTATCTTAGATACTTGCATTTCTTAATTATTTTCCAATTGGCATTTCTTTAAAATTGTGTAAATAATAATTTTTTCTCCTTGCTGAGTTTAGAATTCTCAATATATAAGAATGAGCTGTCTTCGGCTTTTCATTTGGGAGCAGATTTCACACTTGATTTCAGCATTGGAAGATTTTAGTTTATTTCATAACTGTACTGCTTCTAAATTCTTAAACTTCAATGTTCTTTCAAATAAAAATATTGCTTTAGCCAACACCAATTGTTCTTACATTTTCTAGGGTAAAAGAAACCCTAATACACATCACTGTTACCTCTGGTTTACTGTCTTCTCTGCAACATATCTATTGCTAATGGTTTACTGGTGATAATCTTTCGCGTAAATTTAGGTAAACAGGGAAATAAATGAGGAACAGCACGCACTTTGAAAGACTATCTTTTGCTTGGAATTTCAACTTGCTTACCATCAATACTCACCAATCTCCTATTGTAAGTTCTTCTGCAAAATTTTAATCTCACACAAAACTATTATCAGTCAGCTCTGTCATTTCAAGGAGTTTCTTTCAACCATTTCAAAAATTCTACTTTGTTGTATGCATATATACAGAAACATTTGCCCTTACTTTCTCTGTAGCTACAGATACACCGTGAATTAAACATGTGAGTCCACCAGTGCTGCTGCCTCCTCCTCATTCTTCTTCTTCTTCTTCTTCTTCTTCTTCTTTTCTAAGCGTTAGAAACTAAAAATCATAGCACTATTATTTCTCTGCAGTCTTCAGCTACTGAATGTTCACACACAATGCCATTTCCAAAATCACCAAATCAGCACAGATAATTTTAATAGACACCATCTTCTGAAGCAGAATTGAGTACTTTAGTGGTTATGCTTCTGTAATTGTTTTCTACTAAACACTATTGCTATTTAAATATTAAATTATTTATTTACATATTTGACATTCAAATTGGAGCACTTTAATCAATACATTTCAGTCTTGAGACTATTAGTTACAGATTTGTCATTTTCTTCTTATGCTCCCAAAATGTTTCATTCTTTCTTACCTGGCCATCATCTCTTCATCAATTATGGTGTATTGATTGCATACACATGTTTTTAGTTTTTAAGGATATTCTTCTCTTGTCTGCCTTTAGTTTGTAGCATTGTCAATCATAACTCATCTTAATCATATGGACTTCTATGAAGCATATATTATTGCTTTTTCTTTTCAAAAGGTAAATGAATAATTGTTTCAGCAGCCTACTTTCTGATAGTCTTGATGTGTGTCAAAAGAAAGCAAACCTTTTCTGCATTATGTCAATTACTGACTCAGTTTCCTGGTATAAGACTTCATTACATAATAATAACCATTATCCCTGGACTTGGTATTTTTCATTTATGATTGTTGTAAGAAGTCTTCCATTTGCTTTCTGTAGTTTGTCTGTTGTCAGTTTGGTATTCAACTTGAACAGTGTTCCTGTAGCACACATTGCTTCAAGTTTGTTAGTGGAGTGGTATTGTTTGAATTCTGAATTTATTGAGAGAAATTTCTTCTTGTATTTTGGCTAGGTAATGTGTTGTGCCTGTTTCAATTTAATTTTTCTACTTTCTATTTACCTTTTCTTGTTTGAATTCAAAGTTATTATTTTCCCAAGATACTTGAATATATTTGCAATTTTAATTTGTTTGTTATTATTCAGTCTGATGGCTGGTATTTCAATGTACAAAGATGGCATCATTTCTGCCTTTTCATAATAAATTTTTAGTATGACTTTTGCTACATTTTTTTTAGTTCTTAAATTGGGGTTTAATTAATAAAAGTTGGTGAAAAAACAAAAACTAGGACTTGAACCAGGATCCTCATCTCTCAAGATAATGAAAACACTTTTACAAAGCATTCACAACTAATAAGATGCTCTCACAGTTTTGTGACTACACAATCTTTTTCACGGCTGATTAACTACAAAATTAGCTTGTGAGAGCGTGTTTGTCATAGGTCAGTCAGTAACAGGTTGTCCAAAAATGGTGATGGCCTAGGTTTCTCGGCACACAGTTTTAACACGTCAAGAAATTTCACAATAGTTCACACTCTACTACAGATTGATACTTACATTATTGTAACATGACACTTATAAGAAAAGAACACATCACTCATTGGAAAATAATATTAAATAATTTAAAATACCTGGTAGGTGTTGAGGCACCAGCATTAGGGAAAAGGTGACACAGAGTAATGAAGGCACCACGAGCAGCAACAAATGTATCCTGCTGTGTAGCTGATAACTGTGTAGGAAAACAATAGAGCAATCTGTGACTACTCTCGGTATCTTCTGGTCTTGAGTCGATCTCATTAGTTCCAGACATGTACATCACTGCTAAAGGATATCCAGCAAGTGATGGAGGAGGATCTACTCCTGTGAGTCGGCGTACCAACTCTGACTGCCATCGTCCCTATGACAAAATCAGAAAAAACGTTTCTTTAAATAATTCCTTTCAAAAAGTTACAAATACAGACAGGCATAGACACCAAAATTTCTTTCATTTGGACGTGACACATTATTTATGATGAAAATTTTTATTGAATATAAGTACTATGTGAATTTTCCCCATAAGTGAAATTTGATTTCTACTTAATCTTGTGGGATTACATGATGTACAATAACTAAATGAAAAATTGAGTGACAACATTTAGTACCACAAATTTCAACAGGCGGAACAATTCCATTTAGTTCAGGACCTCAATACACTGACTCACAAAACAAGTGAAGAATCAAGAAGAGAAACTTCATAGTTTAACAGGGAATCTGATGTAATTTTAGTGATTTCAATATTGAGTCATGTTTACTAAGAACTTGCAGTATAAGACCGCTTATCAATATAATCTTGCACCCATATGACCTGGGTAAGTACATCTTTTTATTTCTCCTGCAGCTGGCAGTAATCTCAATAAAATATTTTAAAAATGAATCAAAAGAGTATAAACTGCAATAAAATATTCATTAGGGTAACCAGTTTCAGTCTAAATTGAAACCATCTTCAGACCATTATTTCACCATGATGAAGGCACTGGTGCAATGGAGCAGCTGCCAAAGATCCACAAATTTAAAACTGCTCATCACTGTTTAATTCATATTTAAAATGCACTGATTTGGTTGGAAAGGGCCTCATAAAGCCATCATATCCTCTCCTGAGGCTTAGCAGCTCACAAATCTTCTAATTGTTCCTCGATAAGACAAATCCAGAAATTAGGGTGGAGGTGATATATAAGCTAAACCCATACATCTAATTGAGGCGAGATCTTGGGCTCCTGCTAGTTCATGAGGATCTCAACATTACACAGATAGTTCATAGAGGCATGTTCCAGGAGTGTCCTGTTGAAAAATGATGCAACAATACTGCCAGACAACAGGTTGCACATAAGGATGCAGGATATTTTGTAAAGTACCACTGTGCCGTCAGAGTACCTTGATTCACTACTGTGATGGAAATCATATTCTATAGGTTCCTGTGGCGTCGCAAGTTAAACACGTGTGCCACATATGGCACCATCGCCATAAAGGCACCATGGGAAAAACAAGTGAAGTAGTGGGACCCTCCAAAGGAAGCCAGCTGTGTTGGGCGGTGCCACAGAGGTCAGTTGAAGTCTGGCGGGAGACCCATACACGTCGCTTAGATGAGTGCATCTGGTTGCAAGGACAGTATCAGGAATCCATGCTACAGCTGTACTAGTTTGCCTTGGACGTTTACTTCAATGTGTCGTCAATGTGCTCACTTGCAATTGTTTTACACTCTGAACTATTTCTGGTTTCAGCTTTAGGCCATATTGTTCTTATTATTATGACAACAACATAAGGAAATGTGTCTGACAACTTTATCACAGCACTTGGAAATGGCCTAAGGCCAAAACCAGGTTCTGACAATAATAATACTTCCAGTCAAATGGCAGTCAATTCTTTAAAAAAATTTACATGACTGAAGCATCTGACACTGAGCTGCAACATTAGAAACTCCATTGTGAACTAATTTTTAAATATGTTAAAATATATTAAATAATGTAAAAGTTGAACAAACCTTTTTCTGGTTATCCTGATACTCATCTATCGTGACTTCATACCCTGCTACTCGTTGCAGTACTAAAGTAATCTGTAATACAACAGACAATGATCTTTACAATCAGAATAATATCTTTAAAACACGCGTGCGCCCACACACACACACGCACACACACGCACACACACACACACACACACACACACACACACACACACACACAGAAACTTTCTATGAATAGCTGCAAACTGCTAAGTTTGGTTTCAAGTAATTATATCTTTAAAAAGTTGAAGACTTGGTGGTTTTCAAATTAACTGAGTGTTAATCAAAACAGGGAAATGAAGAATAAATATATCACATCAACAATGGGGTTATTAAATACAGAGTGTAAGTTTGGATTTCAGAAGGATTGGAAAGGAAACAGGCCCTATCCAAATTTTGTTTATAAGAACCATCTGGTCAGTAGCCTTGAGTGATCTATACAAACAATGGAAAACCTAAACATGGACAGCTGTTCAAAAATGAGGCACTGATGCATGGAATTTACATTCACTGATTTATATGACATGCAATAGTACCATTGCAATAGAGTATGTCACCTACTCAGTGACTGAAAAGTCAGATAATTGTGAAGCTGACATCCTTATTGTGGTAGCATTGTACACTCCTGGCCATTAAAATTGCTACACCACAAAGATGACATGCTACAGATGCGAAATTTAACCGACAGGAAGATGCTGTGATATGCAAATGATTAGCTTTTCAGAGCATTAATACCAGGTTGGTGCCAGTGGCAACAACTACAATGTGCTGACATGAGGAAAGTTTACAACCGATTTGTCATACACAAACAGCAGTTGACCGGTGATACCTGGTGAAATGTCGTCGTGATGCCTCATGCAAGGAGGAGAAATGTGTACCATCACGTTTCCGACTTTGATAAAGGTTGGATTGTAGCCTATCGCCATTGCGGTTAATCATATCTCAATGTTGCTGTTCGCGTTGGTCGCAATCCAATGACTGTTAGCAGAATATGGAATCGGTGGGTTCAGTAGGGCAATATGGAATGCTGTGCTGGATCCCAATGGCCTCATATCACTAGCAGTCGAGATGACAGGTATCTTATCTGCATGGCTGTAACAGATCGTGCAGCAATGTCTCGATCCCTGAGTCAACAGATGGGGATGTTTACAAGACAACCATCGGCATGAACAGTTCGGCGACTTTTGCAGCAGCATGGACTATCAGCTTGGAGACCATGGCTGCGGTTACCCTTGTCGCTGCATCACAGGCAGGAGCGCCTGCGGTGGTGCACGCAATGACGAACCTGGGTGCACGAATTGCAAAACTTCATATTTTTTGATGAATCCAGGTTCTTGTTACAGTAGCATGATGGTTGCATCCATGTCTGGTGGTGAACGCACATTGGAAGTATGTATTCATCATCACCATGTTGGCGTATCACCCGGCCTGATGGTTTAGAGTGCCAATGGTTACATGTCTCAGTCACCTCTTGTTCGCATCGATGGCACTTTGAACAGTGGCCGTTATATTTCAGATGTGTTACAACCCTTGGCTCTACCCTACATTCCATCCCTGCGAAACCCTACATTTCAGCAGCATAATGCATGACCGCATGTTGCAGGTCCTGTATGGGCCTTTCTGGATACGAAAATGTTCGACTGCTGTCCTGGCCAGCACATTCTACAGATCTCTCACCAATTGAAAACGTCTGGTCAATGGTGACGAAGCAACTGGCTTGTCACAATACACCAATCACTACTCTTGATTTACTGTGGTATCGTGTTGAAGCTGCATGGGCATCTGTACCTGTACACGCCATCCCAGCTCTGTTTCACTCAATGCCCAGGCAGAGGTGGTTGTTCTGGGTACGGATTTCTCAGGATCTATGCACTCAAACTGCGTGAAAATGTAATCTCATGTCAGTTCTAGTATAATATATTTTTCCAATGAATACCTATTTATCATCTGTGTTTCTTCTTGGCGCAGCAATTTTAATGGCCAATAGTGTAGCACTACAACTCAGTGACTCTGACAGAAACAAAGAACTGTTTATCCTTTAACTCTTTTAACTTTAATTACCACACATTTCATACAGACTTAGGCCTCAAACCATTTTTAATAATTACGAAAGTTAACAAATGATGTAAATATGCATGAAATTATTGGATACATTGTGTAGAATTAATGATGATGATGAAACCAGAGGGTTACATTTTAAACTAAATACAGTATATGTTCATCAAATAATGAGGATAGTCTGCAACTCAATGCAAAGACATTTGAGGAGATGTGACAGACATAAAAAAAAGGTACAACTGCCATCTCCTTCGGCTGCTGCAGTTGGTTGTGTGTGTGTGTGTGTGTGTGTGTGTGTGTGTGTGTGTGTGAATGTATGAATGAGCATATGGTCGTTTCCTGACAAATTCTGTGACCTAAAGCTGTAAGTTATGTACCAGGTCATCATAAATTCACTATAAAACTTATTAAATTGCAAAGTAATGTAGATAGAGAGGTAGAAATTGACACACATGCTTGGAATGACATGGGGTTTTATTAGGGAGAAAAAAAATTTCAAAAAATGACTAACAGAGGGCGCTGGACAGCAAAACATCAGTGACTGCTACCGTGACGGGTGAGAGGTAGGCTGATATGTTACAGAATTGCATCATACCCAGCCTGGCTGATAAACACCTGCTGGAATATTTGATTTTTATGCAGGATGGCGCTCCACCCCATATTGCTAGACACGTGAAAGATCTTTCGCGCGTTGTTTGGTGATGATCTGTGCTCAGCCGCCACTTTCGTCAGGCTTGGCATTTCAGGTCCCCAAACCTCAGTCCGTGCGATTATTGGCTTTAGGGTTATCTGAAGTCCCAAGTGTATCGTCATCGACCGACATCTCTAGGGATACTGAAAGACAACATCCGACACCAATGCCTCACCATAACTCTGGACATGCTTTACAGTGCTGTTCACATTATTCTTCGACTACAGCTATTGTTGAGGAAATATGGTGAACGTATTGAGAATTTCCTGTAAAGAACATCGTCTTTGCTTTATGGTAGAGTGGCAGACTACAAATCCAGAGGTCGCAGGTTCGATCCCCGCCAGGTCCTAGGATTTTTATCTGTCACGTTCCACTTCTTTCACCTCTGGCATTGCTGCTAATGTGAAAAATACTGAGTAGCACCATGGTTCGGAACCCACATTAAACTGTAGGTCCCCCTATAAGTGGCTGGGTAAGTCAGTTCGAAGGTCGGAGGAAGGCAACGGCATACCACCTCCAAACAGGACCATGCCTAGTAAAGCACTGTGGTGTTCAAACCAAACTTTGGATTGTTGACTGCTTTACCTTTTTAATCAGATGAAGTGCCATCTGTCAAACATTTTTATAACTTTGTTTTTTTTTCAGTTCTAATAAAACCCCATGTCATTACAAGCACGTGAGTCAATTTTTACCTCTTTATCTACATTATTCCGTGATTTATTAAGTTTTCAAATTTATACTGACTTTTTGATCACCCGGTATATACGAATTTCTGTTTTATGTCCAGTCGCAGCTTGGCAAATGTCTTTGTGGTGAATTTCCAAGTATCCTCATTATAGCATCATGTAGCGATGTCATATGGGGTAGCTGAGTGATCCAAGAATGCTGGTTTGAACTCAGTGATACTTTATTTAGCATTTGTTGAACATGTACAAGAGCAATGAACTAACTCTGCCTGCAGGTTTACTCAGTATATATACACTAACAGAAACTTCTGGAACTTATTACTCAATGAAAGAAGGCACTAGAACACTATTTACAAATTAAAATGTTCAAATGTGGTTGGTCTTGAACCCAATACCCTTGGCTTCAGACTCCAACACTTTACTCACTACACTAGATTGTTGCTGTTTTGAGGGGATAAACATGTAGGTCATCAGTCCCCTGTTCCTAGATAAGAGCTCACTGTCAGATTCTAAACACAGATATCATGAATGGAGACTCAATACAAGGATGGACTGACAAGTAACAGGTCATTCATAACACAAAAGTAAGAAACCAAGTCAGGAACTAAGTTAAAAACTTGGCAGCAGAATACCATGGCTGGCTGATCAAAAAGAAAATACAGGATGAGCCAGCCATACTGCACAGGCTAAAAGAAAAAAAGAAAAAGGGCATTTTACAAAAGAGTCTTAAAAAGTGTTTAAAAGTGCTGGATAGGTGGAGACCTGAGATACCAGGCTATAGCACCCACCACTAGATGGAATTGTAAAAACCAGCAGTGTGAATAAAATTTAAAACTGTGTTAAGCATGGAGGTGTTGAGGCCTAAAACTAAGGGTAGCACATCTGGGATGTTAGAAGATTGCTGCAAGTTGGCTAAAATTGGACAGTCCATCAGTAGATGGACTACCGTCATCGTTGCTCCACAGTGACACACAAGCAGGGCCTCACGGCGTAGGAGATAGCCGTGGGTCAGCCATGTATGCCCTATGCAGAGGCAGCAAAGGACAACTGATTCACGGCGTATGAATCGCAGTGAAGACTTCCACAGTACTGTGGATTGCTTGACTGCATGGAGCTTATTCTGCGCACCCGTGGTAGCCCATTCAGTGCTCCAAACCTCGCGTACCTTCCAGTGCAAAGCCAACTTCAGGTCCAATTCTATGACGCTTATGTTCAGAGGTGATGCTGTAGTGGCCTGCTTGGCCAACCGATCGACATGTTCATTCCCCTATATGCCAATGTGGCCCAGAGTTCACACAAAGGCCACAGAACAGCCAGATCTGCCAAGAGAGTAAACATTGTCCTGGATCAACTGCACTAATCGGTGGTGAGAGAAACACTGGTCGATTGCCTGCAAGCTGCTCAGGGAGTCACTACAGATGACAAATTACCCTCTGGGGGCGAGCTTTGAGGTGGTCTTGAGCCCTCATAATGGCGACCAGCTCTGCAGTGAAGACAGTACTCTCACATGGCAAGGAATGCAGTTCATGAAGATACACATACCCACAACTTACATCCACTGTAAGGTGCGTGGCGGTGGGTACACTGTACCAATACTAGGCATTTCCTTTCCTATTCCATTCCCAAATAGAACGAGGAAATAAAGAATGCCTATATGCCTCCATACGAGCCCTAGTTTCTCTTATCTTGTCATTGTAATCACTACGCGAAATGTTAAGTAGGTGGCAGCAAGATCATACTACACTCAGCTTCAAATCCCGGCTCTAAAAATTTCCTCAACAGAAATTCACGAAAAGAACACCGTCTTTCCTCCAGCGATCCCCAATTGAGTTCCCAGAGCATTTCCGTGAAACTCGCGCATTGGTCGAACCTACCAGTAACAAACCTAACTGCTCACCTCTGAACTGCTTCTGTGTCTTCCTTTAAACTGATCGGCTGCCACCAGTGTAAATGGCTTCAGCGACACAGAACAAATCAAGGAGTTGCAGTAACTGGGAACGGACATGTGTTGGAGAGACGGAGTCCTTTGAAGCAAGGGATGGATCCAGACACAGCTGCAAACAGGGAATGGACCAAGGAGGTGTATGATTGGAATAGGAGAAAGTGGCAGGGAGTGGAAGGATTTGAGGGACAAGAGAAGGGAACGAACATGGACTGCAGCTGAGTAACCCAACCATGGCCGTCGTGGAGGGACAGGGAGTGCAGTATCTGGAAAAAGGAGATTGCAGTTTGGGTGGTGTGGCGAGTCCTGAACATGGGTAACATATGAAGCCAGCAGGTGTTGTCAGCGGAACCACAGGGAAAGGAACCGAGCTTTGACTAGGAGGCTTATCACAGGGCTTGCACAAAAAGCCCCCGTCACCAAACTGACCCCACAATGTAAAATTGGGTCCAATGCCTGCAGTGCTGAAGGCACGGCTGAATCATAAACTATGCATCTGTAATCAAAGTGCAACTGAATAAGGGCCTGATAGAGCTGCAGGAGCGTTGGGCACGCAGCTCCCAAAACGGTGTGGCTCAGACAACACAAGATGTTGAGGTACCGCCAGCACCTTTGTCTGAGCTGTCGGAGATGCGGCACCACAGTAAGATGGTCATTAAACAACATCCCTAAACATCAATGCGTCTCTGCGACACGGAGCAGGTCATCACCTAAATAAAGTTCGGGTTCCGGGTGTACTGCCTGACATCAACAGAAATGCATGACCTGGGTTTTTGATGCAGAAAACTAGAAACTGTGAGCAACGCCCACTACTGTGCCTTTCAAATAGCTATCTACAACTGCCGTTCAGCAACGCCGATGCTGGTGGAACTAAAATACATCCAGAAGTCATCGGCATACAAGGAGGTGAAAACCAATGACCTCACAGCAGCAGCAAGACCATTAATGCCAACTAAAAAATAAACAGACACTAAGAACGAAACCCTGTGGGACACCGTTTTCTTGATAACGAGGTGAGCTGAGACAAGTACCAACATGAACACAAAAGAACGCAATGCAGGGAAGTTCTGTATGAATACAGAAAGTGAATCCCATAAGCCGCAATCATACAGTGTAGACAGTATATGATGTCGCCAGGTGGTGTCGTTTGCCTTTCGCAGGTCAAAGAAGACGGCAACCAGATGTTCGCAGCGAGTAAAGACAGTAAGGATGGCCGACTCTAGCGACACGAGATTGTCGATAGTGAAGCGGCCATGACAGAACTCACCATGTTGTGGGGCCAAGAGTCCCTGGTCGTCGAGGATCCACATAGGCCTCCGACTCACCATACGTTCAAGGTTCATAGAAGAAATGTTGGTGAGGCTGATCGGTCGGTAACTATCAGCCATCCACAGATCCGCCCCAGGCTTCATCACCGGGATGATGATGCTATCCCACAATTGAGACAGGAAAACACCCTCAACCCAGATATGATCAAGCAGGGTGAGAAACATGCTTAGATAGGTGTCCAAGGAATTAGCTGTGAATGCAGTCGGATCCAGGAGAGGTGTCAGGGCAGGCAACAAGGGACTTTCAAACTACCACTTAGTAAAAGGGATGCTACACGTTTTCCGGCATCGCGTTCAGAAAGATATTTGGTGGTGCTCCATTCTTTCTTTAAGGGTGCAGAAATCAGTCCCATAAGCAGCAGTCGCCGAGCTGCGAGCATAATGGTCTGTCAAGTGCTCAGCTATGGCGACAGGGTCAGTACCGATTGTACCCTGACTGCTGAGGCATGGGATTCTTGCCAGTGGGCAGTGCCCAAAGAGGTGTCGAACGTGCGACCACACCGATGAAGGAGAAGTACGGGAACCAATGGAGGCAACATACTTTTCCCAGGAGTTCCTCTTGCTTTGTTGGATCAGTCACCGGGCCCATGCCCGGAGATGCTTGAAGGCAAGAAGATGTTCTACAGAAGGGTGGCATCAGTGGCAATGTAGTGCTCGCCAATGTTCCTGGATGGCTTCAGCAATTTCTTGTGTCAACCAGGGCACTGACTTATGGTGGAGCGAGCTGAGTGTTTTGGGGACAGTTTTCTCAACTGCAGAAATGATGGCCTCTGTAACCTGCTGAACAGGGGCATCAATATCAGCCAGAAGGGGAGAGGAAATCACAGTAGCTGAGGAATAAGCTGGCCAGTCAGCCCTATGGAGGGACCAGCGAGGCAGACGGTCGGCAGGCGGACACTGTGGGAGTGACAGGAAGATAGGAAAATGGTCGCTGCCACACATGTCATCATGGAACCTCCAGGTGAGATGTGGAAAAAGGCTTGGGCTGCAGACAGACAAGTCAATGACAGAATAGGTGCCATGCGCTACACTAAAATGCATAGCAGCACTGGTGTTTAGGAAGCATATGTTCTGTTGTGTCAGTAGAGTCTCAACATCTCTACCACTGGCCGAGGTCTGTGTGCCACCCCACAAAGTGTGGTGGGCATCAAAATCCCCCAAAAGAAGGAAGGATGGGGAAGTTGGGTGACCAAGGCAGCAAGGTCTAAAGGGGAGACATCATCGCCTGGTGGAAGGTATACAGAATATACAGTAAAATCTTGCAATGACTGTAGCCTAACAGTGACTGCCTCTAGAGGTGTTTTGAAGAGGCACAGCTGTGCTTGGGACAGAGGCTAGGACATAAATGCAAACTACACCAGAAACTCTGTCATAGGCAAACTGATTTTTAAAATAGCCCCTATAGCCTCAAAGGTCAGTGGTCTTCCCGACAGGAAACGAAGTTTCCTGTAGGCCTAAACAGAGCACCGGGAAGTGGCACAGTAACCACTGCAGCTTAGCCAAATGGTCAAAAAACCCACTGCAAGTCCACTGCATGATTTCTTTCGCACTGAGCTGAGTAGCCATAATGTGAGGTATAAGCAGCTTATTCTGGAGGGGCACCTGCTGCCTTCTCAGAATCTGCAGGATTGAGGACTATGGGCTCTGGCGATCCTGTTATGGTGATATCCTCAGGGGACGCAAGGACCTCTACCTCACCTTCTGAAGCAGAGTTGAGGGTAGCTCTGGCTTCGCAGCCACCAGAGATTCCTTCTTGATCTGCTTCTTGGTTTTCCTTTCCTCTGGCTGCCCTTTTGATTTGATGGGTTGGGGGGTCTTCATGGAAGTGGTTTCGGTCTCAATGCAGATCGGGAAGCCCTACATTCAGGAGCAAGGGGATCCTTCAGCCTCAGACTGGGATCCTCCGGACCACTCTTAGAAGTCTTGTAAGGTAGCGTCCCTAGGGACCTCTTCCTGGTGAGAGGAGCTGGGGAACCCTGCTGCATCTCTGGCTGAATGGTGTGGA
The DNA here is from genome assembly GCA_026315105.1 of Locusta migratoria. Classification (NCBI taxonomy): domain Eukaryota; kingdom Metazoa; phylum Arthropoda; class Insecta; order Orthoptera; family Acrididae; genus Locusta; species Locusta migratoria. The sequence continues at coordinate 446,813,480 of CM048755.1, read as the reverse complement.
TTGTTGTCCCCCATGGTTGGGGGAACAACCGGGCAATGGGAGCCACCACCTGTCAAGGGGGCAGTGGATGGTTGATGACCTTTAGGGCCCACAGATGGATGGAGCACTGGAGGCATATGCTATTACCTTATCTTTACCGTCTAAGACTTGTAACAAAACAGCACCACATCCACGTCCACTAACATCTGAATCAGCTCTTTAAGTTCTCTCTGGTTATAGAGAGCAAATGGTCTGAGCTCTTTGCAAAATATTGATGAATTATTGTTGAGATTTGCCCCAAGTAAATTTAACATTAGCTTCTAACAGATCCTGGAGAGGTCTGGCTTTCATACAAAAGTATTTTAATAAAATTCTGGTAATAAGAACACAATTACAGGAAGCTTCTTACATCTCACATCACCAGTATTTTTTAGGAATAGCAAATTCCATTATAGACCTCACCTTCTATGGACACACACCTTCATTTGACACAAAATATCCTAGTATCCTGATTTCCTTCGCTCCAGACAGACAATTTTGTGCCTTCAGTTTTAAGCCAGGTTACCTTAGACACTTCAGAATAATTCTCAGTCTCTTTAGATGTTCATCAAAAGTTTCAGAGAATGTTATAATGTCATCAAGGTAACAATGACACATTGTTCACTTGAGGTGGTGTAAAAGGTATCCATCATCTGATCAAAAGTTGCTGTTGCATTATAAAGACCAAATGGCATTACTTTAAAGTCATAGGAGCTCTCTGAGGTAACAAAATCAGTTTTCTCATAATCAGCTTCATCAACTTCTATTGCCAATCTAATGAATAAAGGTCCATTGTCAAGAAAAACATAGTTCCCCTCAGAGAGTCCAGCATATTGTACATTCATGGAAGCGTGTAAATATATTTCTTGGTTACCTTATAAAGTTTCCTGCGGTTGACATAGAACTGCCAATTATCATCCTTCTTTCTGACAAGAGCTACTGCCGAAGACCATTGGCTCTGAGATGGTTGAATGATATCATCCATAATTTTCTCTACATCTTCATGAATTATTCAACATTCTGTTAGTAACACACAATCTGGTCTCTGGCTGATGAGAGCCAGTGTTTATTTGGTGTTTAGCCTTCATATGGTCTAACAAGGCCTTCATTTGTGGATCAAAATACTTGGAGACCTCCTGAAGAATGCTGAGTAGTGTCCCCTATTTGTTCCTTATTAGGTCTGGCGACTGTCAGGGATGAAGATCTTGTCTCATAGTAGCAGCACTAATCTCACCTGCAAACTCATTACAAGAGGTGTCTATGACACTCAACTGCCCTTTAGTTACTGCCTGAGTACTGGTAATGCACATGACACTTCAAATGAGGAGTGGCTCTTTGGGCAGTTAACTATCCACAACTCCATCACTGAATAAGACAACAGAGGCTGGAAGGAATACATCTTTTCCAGTGGTAAGTCCCTACTACCTTCTACTATGTCATCCATTGGCTGATGTGTTGCTTGACATGACAGTTACTTTTGAAGCACTGGCTGGAGGAATAACCACTTCATCCAGCACACATAGACTTCACACTCAAAGATGCTTATATTCCTTTCCATAGACTTCCATCACTTCTAACATAATCTCTGAGTGACCACAATCTACAATTGCTTGAGAAGCCTTTAGGAAGATTCCTCTTCTAAAAGAGGAACTCAAAGAGCTGCATTTGGTTATTTATGCAGACGTGAATAATGCATCTTCCTGTAGGCTGCACATACCTCCCATTAGCCACCTGCAGCTGGGTGTTTTTGTTGTTGGAAAAATGATCTTCTTTAACTGGTGACAGTACTTCTCTGAAATAAAAAAATATGATGCTCCCACGTCCACAAGAGCTTGTGCTGTTTGGCTGTCCATAAGGATGCTTATGGATCATATTGGCAGGGATTGATAGTGGAGGAGTTTGCTCTTCTGCAGCCCCACCTCCAAGGAAGGTGTGTCATCCTTTACTTTTCTAGGTAGTGTCAGATAGGTGATAAAGACCTTGACTGTCATGTTGGGAACCATCATCACCATCAGCCAGCTTGTGGCTATAGCAATGTACTCTGCCCTCTTGACCTTCTTCTTCTTACTGGGGTTGGTATCAGCGTAGATCTGCTTGCAGCCTGCCGACATTGGTATCAGAAAATATTTGTTGCTGTTCCCCGCAGCAGAGATGCCAACTTTCTTAAGGATTGAATCATAATAGGGATAAGAAAATTGAGGAGGAGTAGGAGGAGGATTTTTTTTTATTGACAATGAACTGTCAGTTTGAAGCGTAGTTGTGACTCTTGAAAAAAACTGAAGATACAAGAAATATAGCAAATAATAACAATAAAACACTGGTAGAATATTCGTGATAAATAATTATATCGAACATTACTTTTGTTTTGCTTTCGCCATAAAATTAAAGCAAGTCAGCGAAGCACTTAGTGTACATTATAGTCTGTGCTAGGCAGATGACAACAAGCTATTGCGCTATTTCTGATATAATATTGGTTCAGAAAATAATGCACTGACAAATAGTATGTGGCCAAACTACTAAAAATAAATCAAATAGCGAAATCCGTAATTTCAGCTGGGGCTTCCATAAGACCGTAACTTTAAACTACAAACCGTGACAATTACGGAATAATCATAATACTTGGCATGTCTGCTGCAGTAGTGCACCACAGAGAAAATATACTGGCTGGTTGTCATGGGTCTTCCAACTGTCAGTTTCCTCACTCCATGTTGTATGAGTGTAAATCTGCCTTAGTCTCGACAGATTTACCCTTTTAGATGGAATGTGATGGTGAGTGATTAGAGCCAGTGTTTGTTCCACTTCATCTCTGATTATGGCTTCAAGCATCTCTGCTTTTGCTTGACTTGCACTCCCAACACCTTTTGAACTACTTCTCTAACTATTTGATGAATGATGTTTCTATGATTCCTTTTCTTCCTCCATGGCAGGCATCAATACAACATCAGAAAATTGTTCAAACTTGTTATGCCCAATTTGTTTTTTATTTATTTACTCAAGGTACTGGTCCCATTTTGTTAAGTTATCTGCTGTCAAAATCACTTCAAATGGTAGTATCTGGTACATTTCCTCAGGAACACATTTCATATTATGTGCAACATATTCTTTTGTCATCTTAGGGTCAACTATCTTATGCAGCCCAAAAAGTTTTTAAATGTATGGTTTTGTAATCTTACCTAGATGCTGCACTCTGCTTTTCAGTTGTTCTTCTGCTTCACACATCTATCGCTGTGCAGCTCCAAAGAATTTCTACAATTCTGATTGGAATACTGCCCAGGCTTGTCAGTTTGTCCTCATTGTTTTCATACCATTGCTTGGCAGTCCTCTTAAATAGAAATAAACATTTGCCAGGCAAACTGCCTCATTCCAGTTGTTGAGTTTAGAGATACATTTGTATTCCTTTAACCACTTGTTTGGATCTTGACCTTTATCACAAGAGAACACGAAGGATGTCTCAACTGTTGGTATACTGCTGGCGCCTAATTAGTTTTCTCCTCTTTTTCAGAACCCAACATCTTCCACACAGTGCAGAATGGTTTGCGCACGTAAACGATGGTTCTATCGTGGCCTGATAGGAATAACAATGTTGACGTCTATGCATGTGATCCAAAGTCAGCAGTACCTGGCGTCACCACCAGAATGCCATGTAGCAATAACAAACGATGTATCTAGTTGATTAAAGAACAATGGTTTCTTCTCAGTGGATCTAGAAGATACCAGAATACTATTTACAAATAAAAACATATAAATGTGGTGGGTCTCAAACCCATAACCCTTCATTTCAGAGTCCAGTATTTTAATTTTAGTTATCAAACAATGCTATTAGGGATGCTGTGCAGATAAAAAGGCCAAAGGTGGTGATGCGGCTGTTAACTTATTTACACATTTCGAACTTGTCATCGTCAGAATCTAAACCTAGGGTAAAGTTTCATACAATTGTATAACATCATGGCCCTGCTTTGTATCTGCAAAGCGTCCCTAATAGAACTATTTAATAACAAACATTTAAAAAAGAAATGGTCGCACACCTCATTGCCGTCATTGGTGACTTCATGTCACATTTGGAATTCATTACACTAGACTGTCACTTTCTTCTAGCGCCTCTTTTGCGCCAATATTGTTAAATTCCAGCCTGAACTTTCATGTTTCAAATAATGTTCACACACTTTTAATAGAGGCTCAAATAAATTGCAATTTCAAATTAAAATAAAACAACAATTACAATATGTGGTGCAATAAAAGCATCAAATACAGAAACGTGAAAAGGGAAAGTCCATTCAATATACAGTAATTAATGAAAATCTACAGCAAACACACATAGGCTAAAAACTATTTTCGCACTATAAATTGTGTTTGTTCTGAATAACCAGTGAAAATGTAGTACAAGTCCTTATACACACAGCACACAATTGACAGTTAACAGCAGCCTAATGTACCAAAAACAAAGTTGCACACATGTCATTCACCGAATAATATGGGCAACTAATCCACGTCCCTTGAAAATTAAAGTATGTAACTCACACTCACAGAATTATTACAAGTCAATGAAATTTTAGTGTATGTAACTCACATGGCTGCTCAGCGGCACAGACCCTTAACAAAACCACACCAACCAACACTGAACAAAGATAAAAACAGGACAAAAAATAAAGGCGTAGCCTAATATTTGCCTTAAAATACTTTCTGTGATATCACAAACAGCACCCAAATTGTAACTTCTGAAAGTTTTAACAGCACAGTATTAAATAAGCTATTAACATAGTTCAGAAAGGATATCTGTATCACATTTCAAAATATGGCAAAAATATGTCGTAGAAACCTTACAAAGCAACCATCCTAGCATTTGCCTGGAGAGATTTGAGAAAATAGCAGAAAACCTACACTGCTTCAAACAATTAGGGGAGCAGACGGGATATCATACAAAATATACATATAGTAACATATTTTATTCAGATATTGGTTACAATTGGAATTTGTGATTGATACAGTATGATATTTTGCTGTCTCAACTCTTTACTTAAGGTTTACATGGCATTTTATTAGAACGAGGTTGGTTTGGGGTGTTTTAGGGGGACTAGACTACTATGGCCATCAGTCCCCACAGCGTAATTAGCCGATACACAGGAAACAATCAGTGATAAAAGCGCCTAAACGGGATTTAAAGTAGTGGAGAATAAAAAAAAAACATTGTCAATCAAGTATTGACAAAGTCAACAAGAGACGATCCCATGGTAACAGATAGTAGATAAAACAGGGTAAAATAACAGAGCCAATGGATGTGGTTGACCGACCATGAGGATAAAAGGGGAAAAGCCAACCACATGGCTTACATGAGAAAACCTCTGGTAGGAAGATACAACAGAGGAATCTCAGATGCTGAACTAAAAGCTCAACTATAAAACTCGTAGCTGCTGGTAAAACCCTCGCGTACGAAGAAATCGTAAAACAGAATTAGCCACAGTGGCATTGTCACCAAGCAGCAAAGGGAGCATGTTCGGGAGGTTAAAAGGATGCCATAGGGGAGCTAAAATATGACAGTCCAGCAAAAGATGGGACACTGTCAATGGAGCACCACATTGGCACACGGGCAGATCCTCACGGCGGAGGAGGTGACCATGTGTCAGCCGGGTGTGGCCTATGCGGAGACGGCAGAGGACAACAGGGTCCCTACGGGACTCCAGCTGCGAGGACTTCCAGGCAGATGTTTTCTCCTTGACCATTCACAGCTTATTGGACATGTCCAGAGCAGATCATTCGGTGTCCCACAGTTCTCATATTTTATGGTGCAGCAGCGGACGGAAGACTGGTTCAGGGAGGACTAACGCTAGAAAACGACGAGTGGTTGCTTGTTTGGCCAGTTGGTCTACGCTCTCATCACCTGGGATGCCAGCATGGCCCGGGGTCCAAATAAATGTCACTGAGCGACCAGAGTCATATAGAGCCAGCAACGACTCCTGGATGGCCCTGACCAATGGATGACGGGGATAACACTGATCAAGGGCCTGCAAGTCGCTCAGTGAGTCACTGCATATCAGAAAGGAGTTCCTGGTGCAGGTGTGGATGCCTACGAGGGCACAATATATGGTTACAACAAGTTCAGCGGTGAAGACGCTGCTGCCAGGTGGTAAAGAGCATTGCTCAACATGATCCACATGCATATAGGCGTATCCAGTGTGGCCATCATCCAAAGAACCATCGGTGTAAATGATTTCGAAGTCGTGTAATTCACTCAATAGGGCGAAAAACTGTTGCTGGAGGACCAGAGGAGAGGCGGAGGTCTTCGGGTCACAGGAGAGATCCAGCCAGATCTACGATCGAGGAATCCAGGGAGGTGTATGGGAACTGGAGCGGAAAGAGGGATGAAGAGGGAAGGAATAGATGGTTGAAAGGAGTGATTGGACTCGTGTCGCTATTGGCAGTCCTGACCGGGGTCACTTCTGTGGCAAATGGATGACTTCTCCTGGGAAGAAAACTCTGCGATTCGGATGCGGAGGGGTACAGTGGACTCTGGCAGCATATAGGGCGAGCAGTTGTTGATGCCGGAATTGCAATAAGGTGACTCCAGCCTCTGCGAGAAGACTCATGACAGGGCTTGTATGAAAGGCTCCAGTGGCCAGACGGATGCTGGTATGGTGGACTGGGTCGAGAATTCTGAGTGCAGATGGGGAGGCTGATCCATAGAACTCGCTCCCATAGTCCAGATGAAACTGCACCAGAGCGTTATACAGCTGGAGGAAGATAGGGTGTGCTGCCCCCCCAGACAGTATGGCTGAGGCAACGAATGATGTCCAGATGTCGTGAGTACCGTTGCTTAAGCTGACGCAGATGAGGGAGCCAGGTCAAACGTGAGTCAAAAAGGAGACCCAGAAAGCAGTGAGTGTCCATAACCTGAAGGAGCTCACCGTCAAGGCAGAGCTCTGGATGCGGATGGATCGTCCGTTGGTGACAAAAATGCATCACCCTAGTTTTCGCAGGGGAAAATTGAAAACTATGGGCAGAAGCCCAATTCTGCGCCCAATGAATGGCTGCCTGCAGTTGTCGTTCAGTGACAACTGTACTAGCGGTATTATAGTACAGGCAAAAATCGTCTGCATAGAGAAAGCAAGAAACTGATGGCCCCACTGCAGCAACTAGGCCATTAATGGCCACCAAGAAGAGGGGTACGCTCAGATTGGACCCTTGTGGTACCCCGTTCTCTTGGCTATGGGGGGAACTGAAGGAGGTGCCAATGCGAAGTCTGAAACGGTGTGAAAGTAAAAAGTTCCGGATAAAAAGTGGGAGGGAGATATGGAGACCCCATACATGTAGTGCGTCAAGGATGTGATGACGCCATGCCGTGTCATACGCTTCCCGGAGGTCGAAAAAGATGGCGACAAGGTGTTGACATCGGTAAAAAGCAGTGCGGATCGCCGACTCCAAAGAGAGGAGGTTATCAATGGCAGAGCACCTTGTTGTGGAGCGAGCAGACCCCGATACTCGAGAACCCACAACAGCTGCCGGCTCACCAAACGTTCAAAGAGCTTACGTTCGTGAGACTTATGGGGCGGTAACTATCAGCATTCAATGGATCTGCACCTGGTTTCAAGAGAGGGATAACGATACTCTCCTGCCATTAGGACGAGTATGCTCCCTCGATCCAGAGACGATTAAAGAAATCCAAAAGATGGCGTTGTGAGTTTAAGATGTCTTATCATTTGACAGTAGATTCAGTCTGGTCCTGGAGATGTATTGGGGCAACTGGCAAGAACAATTTGAAATTCCCACTCAGTAAATGGTGCATTGTATGGCTCCCAAGGGCTTGTGTTAAATATCAACTGCTTTCGCTCAGCCCACTCTTTCAAGTTACAAAAGCCTGAGGTGTAGGCAGTGGATGCCGAATTGAGAGCAAAGTGCACTGCAAAATTCTTGGCAATGATAGTCGGGTCGGTATAGATAGTACTGTGGATGAAGAGGCCCACGATCCCTGCCGGTGGGTGGTACCCTGATATACGGCGAATCTTCGTCCATATTTGGGAAGAAGAGACATGGGGTCCAATGGTGGAAACATATTCTTCCCAACATGCCTGCTTGCACTGCCGGATGAGCCGCCGCGTCTGGGCCCGAAGACGTTTGAAGGCAACCAGGTGGTCAACCGTGGGGTCGCGTCGGTACTGCTGCAGAGCTCTGCGGCAATTGCAAATGGCTGCAGCTATCTCCGGTGACCACCAGGGCACTGGTCTTCGCCGGGGTTACACAGAAGAGGATGGTATTGTAGACTCATTGGCAGAAATGACAACGGAAATAATATGGTGTACTGCCATTGTTGCGTCAGCGGGGAGAGGGGTATCCAGCATTGCAGCCCAAGTGTATGCAACCCAGTCGGCCCTGTGGAAGGACCAGTGTGGTAGGCGCCATGGCGTTGGCAGTGGGGAAGCGAAAGGAAGATGGAAAAATGGTCACTTCCACAAAGGTCATCATGGACCCACCAGTTAAGGAGCGGATGTAAGCCGGGACTACACACAAAAAGGTCTATGGCGGAAAAGGTGCCATGGGCCACACTAAAATGGGTAAGGGCCCCTATATTAAGAATACAAAGGTCAAGCTGGTTAAAAAGCAGTTTGATTTCTCGACCATGTCCTGTAGTCACGTTGCCCCCCCCTCCCCCACAGGGGGTGCTGAGCGTTAAAATCTCCTAAAGCAGAAACGACGAAGGAAGTTGAGCGATCACGGCCGCTAGGTCGGCTGGTGCCACATCCTCAGCAGGAGGGAGATAAAGGGAACAGATGGTAATGTCCCATGGTGCCCAAACCCTGACAGCGATGGCCTCCAGGGCTGTTTGAAGTGGCACTGGAGAACTGTAGACAGAGGCATGTACATATAGACATACACCACCTGACACCCTATTGTAGACTGTGTGGTTATTGAAGTACCCTCGGTAGCCCCAAAGGGTGGGGGTTCGATGACCAGGAAACCAGGTTTCCTGGAGAGCAACACAAGGACGTGGGAAGGAGCTCAACAGCTGACTCAATTCAACCAAGTGGCAGAAAAAACCTCCACAATTCCATTGGAGACTCAGGCTGTCTCCTGATTGAGGGTACATGAAGACAAGGAAGATGGAAGAGGGATGGCGGAAGCACTCGTCTCTGGCTGTGAAGTCTGATCCTCCGCGTCCATGGCGACCCCGAGATCAGCGAAAGTCAAATCTTCAGGTGTCACGAGAAGGATGACCTCATCCTCGGGAGCGCCAGGTGCAAGGGCTGTGGGCACTGGAGCCGCCAGTGTCTCCTTGCGGTTTCCGGTCTTTTCCTTCTTTTCTTCCCGCCGTTCCATGGGCCTAGCAGAGGAATGGGGTTTCTCCAGAGGGGCTCGAGGAGAGTGGGAAGACTGAGGAGCCAAACAGCTTTCTGGCTGAGGTTCCTTCTGCCGCTAGCCGGTGTCCGAATTCTTGGGGGAAACTGGTGGAAGGGTCACATAGGTCCCCTTCTCAGAGGAAGAAGCCACAGAAGGGGAACCATTTTCTGGCTGGGGAGCGGGGGTAACTGCTCCCAACATGGGGGGCAGTATGGGCCCCGCAGAAGATGGTGTGCCCCAAGATGTCTGGGAGGCCGAGGTAGACGGGCAGCCCATAGGGCCCACAGAGGGAGGCAGAGCAGGTCAGGAAGTGGGCACCAGTGGTGGCGTCATCGTAGCTGCAGCATAAGATATTAGCAAAGAGACTGGGTGCAGCCTCTCATATTTCCTACGAGCCTCATAGTATGTCAGGTGGTCCAACGTCTTATATTCGACAAGCTTTCGCTCTTTCTGTAGAACGGGACAGTCCTGTGAACATGGAGAGTGGCGACAGTTGATGCAGTAAGGAAGTAACAAGGGGGGGGGGGGGGGCACAGGCAGTGTCCAGATGTACAGGACAGCCACAGTCCCGACAGGTTGCGGCAGCATCGCAACGAGAGGACATGTGCCCAAAACGCCAACATTTAAAACACCGCACTGGAGGCAGGATGTATAGTCTGACATCACAGCAATACATCATGACTTTGACCTTTTCGGGTAGCGTGTCATCCTCAAAGGCCAAGACGAATGTGCCAGTGGCCACCTAATTGTCTTTTGGTCCCCGAAAGACACATAGGACGAAATGTACACCACATCATTGTAAATTCTCATGCAACTCCTCATCGGTCTGTAGCAAAAGGTCTCGGTGATAAATTATCCCCTGCACCATTCAAAGATTTGTGGGGCGTCATCTAGACCGGAATGTCGCCGAAGTGGTCACATTCTAGGAATTGTCGTGATTGAGCACGGGTTTCTGCCTGGAGTAGAACTGAACCATCACGCAGTTTGGACATTCCGTCAACTTCTCCAAACCTTTCCTCGAGATGTTCAATGAAGAAGGAAGGCTTAGTTGCCTGGAAAGATTCCCCATCCTTTCTGGTACACACTAGATTACCCTGGCGAGTACGGCTCAGTCGGCTTTGTGGCCCCACGTTCCCCCCATGATGGAGCTAGGGAAGGAAATGATTTGGGATCATATCTTTCAGCATTAAAGTAGAATCTGCCACACTTACAGGCACCTGACTTAGCAACAGGATTTTCCGAAGTTTTCTTCCTCTTCATTGCAAAATGTCCGCCCCGATGCCACCCACTCCAAATCAGGGGCTCTCCTGAAGGGCACCACTCAGCCACAGTTAGACTGCAATTTCGATGGAGGTCAAACCACTAGGGGGACCTAACTGGGTCGAAATTCATGAAAATGGCAAACAAAAACACAATTGCAGAACCAGCTGTACCATGGAAATAGCCGGGCCATCAACACGAGAACACTTAGAGACAGGGTTGGAGAGGAGTAGTGGGGAGGAATGGGATTAGGGAGGGGAAGGATCTGGTGGGGAAATGCGGCCTGGGGAAGTAGGAAGGAAGGCCGCAATTGCTCGGGGACCCGTGCGTGCCACACATGTACCCACAAAAGAGCTGTGGGCCCCCTGGTGGTATTAGAGCGAGGCACCATGGCACTACTATAATAGTGAAAAAGTCATTCTTGTTGCCCTCTATTTGGTGTGTGATCACCTCAGATGGCCAGCATGAAGTTATCAATCGGCTTGTGAGGGATATTTGGTCATTCTTCCATGAGTGCAATATCCAGCTCTGCAACCATTGTGTGAGGTGCTGGTCTGACTGCAATGCATCTCCCAAGTGCATCCCAGACATGCTCAATTGGGCTTAAGTCCAATGAACAATCTGGCCATTTCATTTGTTCAATTCCATCAGCTTCAAGCCTGTTGTCCACCTGTGCAGCTCTGTGGGGATTAGCATAATCACCCACCAGAAGGAACTAATCTCCTATGGCACCAGCGTAGGGCAAAACAAAAGATCAAAGTAACTCGTCTCTATACCTCTGAGCAATCAAAGCACCATTCTGAAGGAAATAGAAATCTGTACGTTCACCAAAACTGACTGCTGCCCACACCATGCATCCACCACCATGATATGATGATGTTTCTTGCACATAAGCTGGATTGTTCTGAGTTCCACATTCTCTACAGATGAGGGAACGACATTTGTCCAGCTGAACACAAAATCTTTACTCACCTGTAAACAGAACACAGCGCCATGTTTTACAATTCCAATCCTGATGTTCCTTTGCCCAGTTTCGGTGGGGTAAATGGTGTTATGTTTTTAATGGGATACATGCCAAAGGCCTCTGTACATATAGGACACATTTCTGAAGGCAACTGCAGATAGTTTATGTTGATATTGTGTGTACTGTTGCTGCCTGGCTGGTGCATTGCAGCTGAGTTACATTCAGCCCTCGGTATCGAAGAGCTGTTAACCAGAAATAACAGTCAGCTCTTGCTGATGTCACCCATGTACGACCTTGGCCTTGCCTTCTTTTTAACTGTTCCTCTTGCATGAAATTGCATCCATGTCCTGGAAATTACACTTTGGGACACTCCAATAGCTGCAACCGCCTCTCTCTCTCTGTCTCTGTCCCACATCCATCTTTCCTATGGTTCTTCATGCCATAGCACTGGGTAAGTCACATCACTGTTGCATTGCACTACAATATCTGAACCCAACTGCTTGTGTAACTTGTTTGGTAGGGTAAACACAAGTCAACAACAATGACCTCTGCAGCAACTTTCTATTATTACCACTATCTGGGTTGTCGTAGTGTTGTTGTTTACACTCCATAGCACTGACAGAAAGACATCAATCCATTTTAGTTCATTCTGACAATGATAATATTTCAGAACATAGATATGTTTTGACAATGTATATCAAGGTTGTCTTCCCGTATGCACTGGGTCACTAAGCTGAGTAAAATGTTAGGTCTAAATAAAATTATAAGTACATTAAAAATACTAAATTGTGGGTACTCATCAACTATGAACATGAGGTAAGGCCCAAGGAAACTCATGCTACCCTCCTGTTTTATCTGTTGAGGATTTAAAGTAATGGCACATTGCCTATAAAGTTTCAATAGACTCATCTATAATTCTTTACACACATGCATGATTTAAAGAAAAAATACATCATGCTATTTACTGACAGTGTCAGCTTTTATCTTAAATATATTCGAAAATGCCATTTAAGAAATCGTGATTCTTTGAGGATCCATATCTCAGGTTATATTGCTCACAGAGATAAGGGGTCTAAAGTGTGTTGGATATCCCTTAGTGTAGAGATCATTTGTAAACCTATTACACAGATCTTGCAGCCCCACCAAATAGAGAAAATTGTTTAGTTTCTCTACATTATGTATGGTCTAGGGGTGGGCTTTAATGGCTTATAAAACATTCTGGCTTTTTTTTATCTATCAGTAGTGATATTTTCATTTTAATACTTACTACAAAAACTGTAAGAAAGATAAAAAAAATCACTACTCATAAATAGAAAAAACTCCAGAACTGTTTATTACCTACATTGCCAGAAATGTAAAACATAAACATGTTATTGTTGTTGTTGTTGGGAGTTAGTGGGGACTAAATAACTCGGTCATCAGTGCCCTGTTCCGAGCGAAGCATTAACAATCAAAGGTTAAAAAAAAAGTACACCTAGAGTAAAAACGCCATACATTGTGTAGAGTTACAATGAACATGTTGTCGACACGCAAGGGAAGGACACACAGAAAAGGACACACAGTCACAGACTGAACTAAAACTTGAAGGTACGATAACATGACTGGCTGATTACAAAAATAATATAGAATGAGCCAGCCATCCTGCACACTTTAAAATCGCTAGACAATCTACACGAAAGTCAGAAAAGGACTTAAAAGTGGTGGAGAGGTGGAGACCTGCACTTCATGTGAGGGTATCCACCCTTAAATAGAATGGTAAAACACAGCTGCATGAATAAAACCTAAAACACTGTCAGCTATAAAGGCATCATCTCTAAGAAGTAAACATACTGCAGAAGGAAGGTTAAATGACTGCCGGAGGGCAGCTAAAAGAGGACAATCCAACAAAAGGTGGACAACTGTCACAAGGGCGCCACAGTGGCACTCTGGTGGGTCCTCTCCACGAAGAAGGTAGCCATGCGTTAGCGAGGTATGGCCAATACGCAGGCGACAAAGCACAACGTACTCCCTATGAGAGGCCCATAGGGAGAACTTGGATGCCATCGTAGAGGGCTTGTTGGGCACACTCAAAGTGGACCACTCTGATTCCCTGGCAGCAGAAATCTTGTGGCGTAACCCCAATTTGATAACCCTCTATGTGATACCAATATCGAGGGGCCGGGAGGTGGTAGCATGCTTGGCCAGTCGATCGACCTGCTCATTACCCAGGATGCCAACATGGCTGGGGTCCATGAGAAGGCTAATGAACTGCCAGAAGTAGTGAGCTCGGAGATGGAGCTTTGGATTGATTGCACCACAGGATGGGTAGGGAAACACTGGTCAAGGGCTTATAGGCCACTCAGGAAGTCACTGCAGATGACAAACAACTTCCTGGGGCACCCAGTTAGGTGGTCAAGAGCACGTGACATGGCGATCAATTCCGCAGTAAAAATGCTACAACCAGGAGGCAAAGAACGTTTTTCAATGTGTTCTCCATGAATGAATGCATACCCAATGTGGCCATCTACTGAGGAGTCATTAGTGTAGATGATGTCAGCACCACTGAAAGCATCAGGAATGGCAAGAAACCAATGAAAGGAGAGTTTGTGGCTAAACCAATGCCTTTGCATCACAAGACAATTCCAAGTGGAGCTGCAGGCGGGGGACGGACCAAGTGGGTGTATGCGGTTGGTAGGTTGGTAGGTGAAAGCAGGAGGTAGAGGGAGGGATTCGAGGAAGGAAAGGAGGGTATGAACCCGGATCGCTATCGGAAGACCCATCCTGGGCCGGCGAGGTGGTATGGGAGGTGCAGCAGCTGGGAAGAGTAGCCTGCAATTTGGATGGTGTGTGAGAGAAGCAGTTGTCGGCAACAAAACTCCAAGAGAGGGATCCCAGCTTCTACAAGAGGGTTTGTGCAGGGCTTGTGTGGAAAGCCCCTGTTGTTTCACGGACCCCACTGTGAAGAAGGGGGTCAAGAATCCGCAATGCTGAGGGAGCTGCAGAACCATAAACCAAGCTCCCGTAGTCGAGCTGTGACTGCACGAGTGCCTTATAAAGCTGAATAGGGGTTGAACGGGTAGTCCCCCAAACAGCGTGGCTGATAATATTTAGGTATCGCTGGCACTTATGCTTCAGCTGTCGTATGTGGGGCACCCAAGTGAGCGTGTCATCAAAGAGCAAGCCCAGAAAGCGGTAAGTCTTTTCAAGACGAAGCATGTCGACACCTAAGTACAGTTCGGGTTCCGGGTGTGCCGCCCGACAAAGACAGAAGTGCATGACCCTGGGTTTGGCTGCAGAGAACTGGAATCCATGGGCTAGGGCCCAGAACTGCACCTTTCAGAAGGCTCCCTGCAGACACCTTTCAGTGACACCAATGCTGGCAGATCAAAAATACACACCGAAGTCATCAGCAAAAAAGGAAGATGAAACAGAAGAACCCACCTGTGAAGCAACACCATTAATAGCTATTAAAAATAGGGGTACACTAAGGACAGAGCCCTGTGGGACACTATTCTCCTGCATGTGGGATGGACTAAGGGATGCACCAACCCGGACCAAAAAGTGTGTCGCGAAAGGAAATTTTGTATGAAGATTGGGAGTGAAACCCGTGAGCCCCAATAGCACAGTGTTGCAAGGATATGAAGGCACCAAGTGGTGTTGTAGGCCTTTTGGAGGTCAAAAAATAGGTGTAAGATGGCCAGTCAGCACAGCAGAGGGACCATGGGGCAGGCGGTTTGCAGGCTGAGATTGTGGGAGCGACAGAAAAATGGGGAAATGGTTGCTGCTGTTGTTGTTGTTGTTGTTGTTGTTGTTGGGTATTGAGGGGACTAAACATCTAGGTCATCAGTCCCCTGTTACTAGCTCAGAGTCCACTGCCAAGAACGACAAAATTAAACAAAGCTCTAAAAATGATCACGCACATAAGGGACAGGTTGACAATGGACAAACCTCTGATAACTTAAAACGAAGACACACAGAAATGGTAAAAGAAAGTCAGGAATAAAACTGGATAGCAGAGTACCTTGGCTGGCTGATCACAAAGAAAAAACAGGATGAGCCAGCCATACTGCATACACTAAGAACCCCTAAGGGCGGAAAAGGTAAAAAAAACGGGAGTGGTGGTGGCCTAAGATGTCAGGCCACAGCACCTACCGTTAGATCGAGTCATAAAAACCAGCAGCGTGGATAAAACGTAAAACTTTGGTAGCCATAGAGGAGTCGTCTCCTAAAACTAAAGGTAGTGCGTCTGGAAGAGTAAAATAGTGCCGCAGGTCGGCTAAAAGTGGACAGGCCATCAAAAGATGGGCCACTGTCAATACAGTGCCACATCGACACACGGGTGGAGCCTCACGCCGAAGAAGATGCCCGTGGGTGAGCCATGTATGTCCAATCCGGAGGCGACAGAGGACAACTGACTCTCGGCGGGTCGGCCGCAGTGAAGATTTCCACAAAGCTGTGGAGAGCTTCACTGCCCGAAGCTTATTCGGTGCAGTCGCCGTAACCCACTCGGTGCTCCAAGCCTCGCGCACCCTCCGGTGCAACACCAGTTTAACATCCTGTTCCGTGACACCAATTGTGAGAGGTGGTCCCATAGTGGCCTGCTTGGCCAATCGATCTACATGCTCATTCCCTGGTATGCCAACATGACCTGGGGTCCACACAAAGACCACAGAACGGCCTGATTGGCATAGGGAGTGAACAGTGTCCTGGATCGACCGCACTATTGGGTGCCGAGAGAAACACTGGTTGATCGCTTGTAAGCCACTCAGGGAGTCAGTACAGATGATGAATGACCCCCTGGGGCAGGCTTTGAGATGTTGGAGAGCTCTGAGAATAGCGACCAGCTCGGCGGAGAAGATGCTACTCTCACAGGGCAGAGAATGCTGTTCTACGTGGTTGTGATGTAGAAAGGCATACCCAGCACGGCCATCTACTACGGAACCATCTGTGTAAATGGCGTCCGCGGCACGGAACGGCTCGAGCATTTGCAGAAACTGGTGACGGAGATGTACGGGAGAAACAGAGGCCTTCGACACATGGGACAGGTCCAGACGGAGCTGCAAACGAAGAATG
Source organism: Locusta migratoria (assembly GCA_026315105.1). Lineage (NCBI taxonomy): Eukaryota > Metazoa > Arthropoda > Insecta > Orthoptera > Acrididae > Locusta > Locusta migratoria. Next base: position 446,796,859 of record CM048755.1, on the reverse strand, counting down.
GACCAAGGAGGGGTGTGAAAGGAATAGTGGAAAGGGGTTGGAAGTGGATAGGATGTGAGAGACGAAAGAAGGAGACGAACACGGACCGAGATCGGGTATCCCGACCTTGGCCGGCGTGGAGGGATAGGTAGTGCAGCGTCCGGAAAGAGGAGCCGGCGATTCGGGTGGAAGGGCGAGGCCTGAACACGAGCAACATAGGATGCCAGCAGGTGTTGCCTACGGAACCGCAGCGGGAGGACTCCAGCTTCGACAAGTAGGCTTGTCACCGGGCTCGTGCGAAAAGCCCCCGTAGCTAAACGGACACCACAGTGTAAAATTGGGTCCAACGTCTGCAGTGCTGAAGGTGCAGCCGAATCGTAGACTATGCAGCCATAGTCTAGGCGTGACTGAATGAGGGCCTTGTAAAGTTGTAGGAGCGTTGGGCGTGAGGCTCCCCAAACAGTGTGGCTGAGACAACGCAGGATGTTGAGGTGTCGCCAGAACTTTCGTTTCAGCTGGCAAAGGTGTTGCACCCAGGTGAGACGGTTTTCGAACAGCATGCCTAGAAACGTGTGTGTTTCTACGACATGTAGCAGGTCTCCAGCTAAATAGAGTTCGGGTTCTGGGTGTACAGCCCGACGTCAGCAGAAATGCATTACACGGGTCTTCGACGCAGAGAACTGAAAACCGTGGGCAAACGCCCACGACTGCGCTTTTCGAATGGCCAGTTGCAACCGACGTTCAGCAACACTGATGCTGGTGGAGCGAAAATACATGCAGAAGTCATCGGCATACAAGGAAGTGGATACCGATGACCCCACGGCCGCCGCAAGGCCATTGATGGCGACTAAAAATAAAGGGACACTGAGAACGGAACCCTGCGGGACTCCGTTCTCTTGACAATGAGGTGAGCTAAAACAAGAACCAACACGAACTCTAAAAGAACGCAACGCCAGGAAATTCTGAATGTGGGAATTCTGGGAAGCGGACCCCGTAAACCCCAGTCATACAGCGTAGACAGGATATGGTAGCGCCAGGTAGTGTCGTATGCTTTCCGCAGGTCGAAAAATACGGCAACCAGGTGTTCGCGGCGACTAAATGCTGTACGGATGGCCGACTCCAGTGACACAAGATTGTCAACAGCGGAGCGACCTTGACGGAACCCACCCTGTTGTGGCACCAAAAGTCCCCGGTCCTCGAGGATCCACATGAGCCTCCGACTCACCAAGCGTTCGAGAAGCTTGCATGGAATGTTCGTGAGGCTGATTGGGCGGTAACTATCAGCCACCTGCGGATCCGCCCCAGGCTTAATCACCGGAACGATAATGCTTTCCCGCCACGAGGACGGAAAAACACCCTCCAGCCATATCCGATTAAGCAGGGCGAGAAGTTGGCTCTTGGCATCCGCTGATAGGTGTCGGAGGAACTGACTGTGAATGCGATCGTGTCCAGGGGAGGTATCTGGGCATGCAGCAAGGGCACCTTCAAACTCCCACTCAGTGAATGGGACGTTGTACGGTTCCAGACGTCGCGTTCGAAATGAGATCAGATGGCTTTCTGCTCGCCCTTTAAGGGCGCGAAAGTCTGCACCATAAGCAGCAGTCTCTGAGGTGCATGCAAAATGGTCTGCCAGGTGCTCAGCGACGGCGACAGGGTCAGTACAGAGCGTACCCTGAACGCTGAGACACGGAATTCCCGCCGGTGGGCGTTGCCCAAAGAGGCGTCGAACCTGCGACCACACCTTTGAAGGAGAAGCGCGGGAACCAATGGAGGCGACGTACTTGTCCCAGGAAGCCCTCTTACTGTCTTGTATCGGTCGCCGTGCCCGTGCCCGGAGACACTTGAAGGCTACGAGATGTTCGACAGAAGGGTGGCGTCGGTGGCACTGAGTCCACTACACTCAGGAAGCGGCTACACGGGTAGCGGGGGCTGTGTGGCGTGGACTGGGCAGTTTTTTAGGTTAGATGGCCTCGGGAATACACAAAATGGGTTTCAGTCTCAAAGGGGGCAGGTCAGACACGGAAAGAAAGTAGACATAAAAACCATTGGTGTAACAGTTGTAAATTGTCGTAGCTGTGTTGGGAAAATTCCAGAGCTCCAAGCGCTGATAGAAAGTACTGAGGCACAAATCATTATAGGTTCTGAAAGCTGGCTGTCGCCTGAGATAAATTCGGCCGAAATTTTTTCAAAGGGCCAAATGGTCTTCAGAAAGGATAGAATAAATAAAACAGGGGGTGGCGTGTTTATTGCTGTTACAAACGGTTTATCCTGTAACGAAATTGAGGCAGATACTTCCTGTGAATTGGTCTGGGTAGAGGTGATACCTAACCACCGAAATAAATTAATAATTGGATCTTTTTATCGGCCCCCTGACTCAGACGATGCGGTTGCAGAAATGTTCAAAGAAAGCTTGAATCATATTTCAAATAGGTATCCGAAGCATACTGTTATAATCGGTGGCGACTTTAATTTACCCTCCATATGTTGGCATAATTACGTATTCAAAACCGGGGGCAAATATAAAACATCGTCCGAATTAGTTCTGAATGCTTTTTCTGAGAACTACTTCGAACAGTTAGTTCATGAACCCACTAGAATAGTACGTGGTTGCGAAAATACTCTTGATCTCCTAGCAACAAATAATCCCGAGATAGTAAAGAGCATCAAAACAGATACGGGGATTAGCGAACATCGAGTTGTAGTAGCGAGACTGAATATCGAAATTCCCAAATGCACCAAAAATAAACGAAAAATATATCTATTCAATAAAGCAGATAAAAATTCGCTTCACGCTTTCCTGAGTGATAGTCTCCAGTCCTTCAAAACTAAAAATGCGAGTGTAGATCAGTTGTGGCTTACTTTCAAAGACATAATATCAGTAGCAATCGAGAGATTTATACCAAATAAATTAATAAAAGAGGGGACTGACCCCCCGTGGTACACAAAACAGGTCAGATCACTGTTGCAGAAACAAAGAAAAACGCATGCAAAATTTAAAAAGACACAGAATCTGCAAGACTGGCGATCTTTTACTGAAACTCGCAACCTAGCGCGGACTTCAATGCGAGAATCTTATAGTTGTTTCCACAACGAAATCCTGTCTCGTAATCTTGCAGAAAATCCAAAGAAATTCTGGTCATATGTGAAGTACACTAGCGGCAAAACACAAACAATACCTTCACTACGCGATAGCAATGGTAATACTACCAACGACAGTACTGCTAAGACAGAATTACTAAACACAGCTTTCCGAAATTCTTTCACCAAAGAAGACGAAGTGAACACTCCAGTATTCAATCCAAGAACAGCTGCCAGCATGCGAAACTTAGAAGTAGATGTTCCTGGAGTAGTAAAACAACTTAAGTCACTAAACAAAAATAAATCTTCCGGGCCAGATTGTATACCAACTAGATTCCTCTCAGAGTATGCTGATGCAATAGCTCCGTACTTAGCTATAATTTACAACCGATCACTCAGCGAAAGATCCGTACCCAAAGACTGGAAAGTTGCCCAAATTACTCCAATATTCAAGAAAGGCAATAGGAGTGATCCCCAAAATTACAGGCCTATCTCATTGACGTCGATTTGCAGTAGGATTTTGGAACATATACTTTGTTCGAATATTATGTACTACCTCGAAGAGAACGACCTATTAACCAATAGTCAGCACGGATTCAGAAAGTATCGCTCTTGCGAAACACAGCTTGCCCTTTATTCACATGAAGTGTTAAGTGCCATCGACAAGGGATCTCAAATCGATTCCATATTTCTGGATTTCCGGAAGGCTTTTGATACTGTACCCCACAAGCGGCTTCTAATGAAATTGCGTGCTTATGGAATATCTCCCCAATTGTGCGATTGGATTCACGATTTCCTATCAGAAAGGACACAGTTCGTTGTAATTGACGGTAAGTCATCGAGTAAAACAGAAGTGATATCTGGCGTTCCATAGGGAAGCGTTATTGGTCCCCTACTCTTCCTCGTGTTTATAAACGATTTAGGAGATGAAACTTCCTGGCAGATTAAAATTGTGTGCCGGAACCGGGACTCGAACCTGGGACCTCAGGTTCGAGTCCCAGTTCCGGCACACAATTTTAATCTGCCAGGAAGTTTCATATCAGCGCACACTCCGCTGCAGAGTGAAAGTTTCATTCTGATTTAGGAGATAATCTGAATAGCTCCCTTAGACTGTTCGCGGATGATGCTGTCGTTTATCGGTTAGTGAAGTCAACAGAGGATCAAAAGCAACTGCAAAGCGATTTAGACAAAATTTCTACTTGGTGCGAAAATTGGCAATTGACACTAAATAAAGAAAAGTGTGAAGTAATACACATGACCACTAAAAGAAGTCCACTGAACTTCAATTACGCGATAAATCAGTCAAACCTTAAGATCGTAAATTCTACCAAATACCTAGGAGTTACAATTACGAACAACTTTGACTGGAGAGAACACACAGAAAATATTGTGGGGAAGGCGAACCAAAGGTTACGTTTCATTGGCAGAACGCTTAGACGATGCACCAGCTCCACCAAAGAGACTGCCTACATCACACTTGTGCGTCCTCTCTTGGAGTACTGTTGCCCCTTGTGGGACCCTCACCAGGTGGGATTGACAGAAGACATTGAGAAGGTTCAGAGAAGGGCAGCTCGTTTTGTTTTATCACGTCACGGGGGGGAAAGCGTCACGGAAATGTTGCATGAATTGGGATGTAAATCATTAAAAGAAAGACGTTATTCATTGCGGCGTGATCTGTTTGCGAAGTTTCAATCACCGACTTTTAGTTCTGAATGTGAAAATTTTTTGCTAGCACCCACCTACTTAGGGAGACATGACCATCCCAATAAAAATAAGAGAAATCAGATCGAAAACGGAACGATTTAGGTGTTCTTTCTTCCCGCGCGCTATTAGAGAATGGAATGGTAGAGAAAAGTTATGAAGGTGGTTAATGAACCCTCTGCCAGGCACTTAAATGTGATTTGCAGAGTATCTATGTAGAGGTAGAGGTAGTGCTCGCCGACGTTCCCGGATGGCCTCAGCAATCTCCGGTGTCCACCAGGGCACCGATGGGCGATGGAGCGAACCGGATGTGATGGGAACAGAGTTTTCGGCTGCAGAAACGATGGCCTCTGTGACCTGCTGAACGGCAGCATCAACATCTGCTGGAAGCGGAGAGGAAATCACAGCAGCTGAAGAATAAGCTGGCCAGTCAGCCCTACGGAGGGCCCAGCGAGGAGGACGGGCGGCAGGCGAACACTGTGGGAGCGACAGGAAGATCGGAAAATGGTCGCTACCACACAGGTCGTCATGGACCCTCTAGGTGAGATGTGGAAGGAGGCCAGGGCTGCAGACAGACAGGTCAATGGCAGAAAATGAACCATGTGCTGTGCTAAAGTGGGTAGGAGCACCAGTGTTAAGAAGGCAGAGATTCTGCTCTGACAAGAGAGACTCAACATCCCTACCCCGGGCCGAGGTCTGTGTGCCACCCCACAGAGGGTGGTGGGCGTTGAAGTCCCCCATAAGAAGAAAGGGTGGGGGAAGTTGGGCGACCAAGGCAGCGAGGTCTGTGGGAGAGATGGCCTCGTCAGGTGAAAGGTAAACAGAGCAGACGGTAAAATCTCGTACTACCCGGAGTCGAACAGCGACTGCCTCTAGAGACGTTTGAAGAGGCACAGCAGCACTGGGGACAGAGGCGTGGACATAAACACAGACGCCGCCAGAAACCCTGTCGTAGACGGTTCGGTTTTTAAAATAGCCCCGATACCCTCTGAGGGCTGGGCTCTTCTTGACGGGAAACCACGTTTCCTGCAAGGCAAGACAGATGGCAGGGAAGCGGCAGAGTAATTGCCACAGCTCAGCCAGGTGGCGGAAAAAACCGCCGCAATTCCACTGCAAGATGTTGTTTGCAGTCTGCTGAATAGCCATAATGTAAGTTGGTAAATGGTCATTCAGCAGGAGCACCTGCTGCCAACGGCGCAGACTCTGCAGGATCCTGAACCATCGGTTCAGGCATTCCAAGTATGGCGAGATCCTCAGGTGATGCGAGGATCTCTACCTCGTCTTCAGATGCCAAAGAGGTGACAGAGCGGTCCTTCCAAGGCACTGATGATGCCTCCTTTGCATCCTTTTTCTTCGGTTTCTTTTTGCCCTCTCGCTGGCCCTTTGGTGTCAAGGGCCGGGAGGGCTTCCCAGAAGTGGCAGCAGAGACCGTTGAAGAGCCAGAAGCCCGTCGACCAGAAGGTTTTGGATCCTTCAGCCAAAGGCTGGGATCCCCTGGCGCACCCTGGGACTCCCCAGAAGGGAGCGTCCCGAAGGACCCCTTCCGAGGGAGAGGTGCCGGAGGAAGCTGTTGCTTCTCCGGCTGGGGGTTGGGGACTGGTGTCCCCGATGGTTGTGGGGAGGTTTCCCCCACAACAGGTGCCTTACCAGCAGATGGAATGTTGCCCCCATCTGATGAGGGCGCTGTGGTACTGTTATGGCCTCTAGGGCCTACTGAAGGAGGCGATATCTTGTTGTGAGTCGTACCCGTGATGCGCGGGGACGACACTACAGCTGCAAAGGAGGTAGTCATGTTTACCGGATGGAGACGCTCGTACTTCTTTCTTGCCTCATTGTATGATAGCCGGTCCAAGGTCTTAATTTCCATTATCTTTCGTTCTTTGTGTAGAACTTTGCAGTCTGGAGAGCACGGTGGATGCAGCTGGTTGCAGTTCACACAGACGGGAGGTGGAGTGCAGGGAGCGTCCGGATGAGATGGACGTCCACATTCCCTGCACACAGGGCTAGAAGTGCACCGGGAGGACATATGCCCGAACTTCCAGCACCTGAAGCACCTCATAGGGGGCGGGACGTAAGGTGTAACATCGCACTGGTAGATCATGACCTTGACCTTCTCAGGCAGTGTATCGCCTTCGAAGGCCAGGATGAATGCACCGGTGGCAACCTTGTTATCTCGTGGTCCCCTATAAACACGTCGAACAAGGTGAACACCTCTGCGTTCCAAGTTGGTACGTAGCTCTTCATCAGACTGTGACAATAGGTCGCGATGGTAAATACGGCCTTGGACCATGTTGAGGGTCTTGTGGGGCGTGACACTGACAGGTATATCACCCAGCTTGTCACAGGCCAATAATGCCCTGGACTGGGCTGGGGATGCCGTCTGTATCAGAACAGCACCACTTCTCATTTTAGAGAAAGACTCCACCTCACCATGTTTGTCCTCGAGATGTTCAACGAAGAACTGCGGCTTGGTGGACAAGAAAGAGTCTCCATCAGTTCGGGAAATAACAAGATATCGCGGTGAGTAAGGATCCGGACAGCGTAAAGCTTGGCGTTCTTCCCATGGCGTTGCCAGGGAAGGGAACGACTTAGGATCATATGCTGTAGCATTAAAGTCTGATCTTCCACGCTTAGAAACGGCATTTTTGCGACCGCCCACGCTAGTTATTGCTCGTTTCATTTTTGTCCCACGAGCAGCTAGGGAAAAGAGGTCCACCCAGGCAGAGCCCCGCTTGCCTGGGTAAGCCTTGTACAACTGAGGTGCGGCAGGTTCCTCAGAGGTTGCTCGCTAACGGCTGTTCAACCTCAACAGCCATGCATCTCCTCGGCACGTAGCACACCTTGAGATTGAGGTTTTTTTTATAGAGGTTTGTACCGTCCTCGCGACCCGGGCGATTAAGCCAAGATCCCCGGGCTCTGAAACGTACAACGTTCCACCGTCGCGCCGAACGATGGTCATTGAAGCACGCACAGAGCTTACGGTGTAGCGGACTGTTGGCGCGACACAGCCCACAGCTCAGGACCCCGGGTTCACCAAGCCCGTACTCAGCAAATTAATGCTGAGCCCCTGAGGGGGAAATGGTTGCTGCCACATAGGTCATCGTGGACTCTCCAGTTAACATGCAGAAGAAGGCTGGGGCTACAAAAGGACAAGTCTATGGCAGAATATGTGCTACGCACCACACTAAAAGGCGTGGTGGCACCATTGTTAAAAAGGCAGATAACATGTTGTGACAAAAAGGCTCTATGCCCCTACGACAACCTGTAGTGTATGTCCCTACCCCCAAAGGGTGGTCGGCATTAAAATCCAAAATCCCCCCCAAAAGGAGGAAGGGTGCAGGAAGCTGGGTGACTAAGGCAGCAAGATCTGTCAGAGACACAGCCTCATCTGGCGGAAGGTAGATTGAACATATTGTAAGTTCCCGAGTTGTCCGTATGCGAAAAGCCACGGCCTCCAGTCATTTGGAGAGTCACGACAGCACTGGGGACAGTGGCGAGGACATGAAGACAAACACTACTACACACCCAGTTGTAGCCAGTCCGGTTTCTATAGTAGCCCTGATATCCATGAAGAGCCGGGGTCCAGTCAGCAGGAAACCATGCTTCCTGGAGGGCTAAACAGATCGCAGGGAAGTGGCACATTAATTGTTGCAACTCAGCCAGATGGTGGAAAAATCTGCCACAATTCCATTGGAGAATTTCGTTTTTTGTTTGCTGGAAGGAAATTTACTTTCATTTACAGCACAGAAAATACTGAAAGGAAAAATCAAGGAGATTGTGACACAAACTGAAATGGAAGAAATATCACAAGATCTCAGACACTGTGGACGCCTGGCCACATATTACTAGCGTTAGTGGAAAACTTTGTCAAAAATTCTAAAGCTGTGTGATTACACATGCTACAAATTAATTACAATGAAACTTCCCTACTTCGGGCAACAATAGTATTCTCTAACATAACTACAAATGGACAGCAAGAAACCAACATTAGATAAGCCAATCACTCATGAGAAGAAACAACAATATGCCTTATTTAGCCCAGGGAAAGTTAATATTTAAATTATTCTACTAGTTCGAGACATCTAGGAATGGAAGAAAATAATAAATGATACAGTATCAGTCGGTACTTATCCAATGGGACATGATGTGGCACATTAAAGTACGATGGTGGTAAGGTGCACAGCAGTCGCAGGCAGAAGGTGTGTGGCGGGCGATGTGCAGTCGCATGCACATGCCGCACGCGAAGCTGTGGCAGGGGCAGCATAGCAGCAAGTGGGCTTCACTGCCACGGGTTGCAGCAAGTGGTTCGGCCCTGGTAAGGAGCCATCTTCTGCTGCTTGGCAGGACCGACAGGAGACGCGGGGTGGCGTCTCATCCGCACAGCACTATGGACAGGCAGCGTCGGTAGGCAATGCATGTGGGCAGCGGCAGCAGCAAATGGGCCACGCCCACCAGGCACTTACATGCCTTTGGTGGGCCAAAACAGCAGCACGAACATGAGGCGTTACTTTTTACGCCTCGTGCGTGCAGCTGAGCTGTGCACGTGGAGTAGAGCATGACGAAGTCGGGCCATAAATTGCGGCAGGTCGCACATCACACACGTAGCGCACACGTGCGCTGCGGCTGGGCAGGTGTGTGGCATTGGACTTCGCACCTAGCACGGAATGTGCAGATGCAGTGGCAACTAGGATGACACTGCGGCGGTGCCGTGGCTCGACGGAATAGAAGCTGTCAACCAGCCACACAACAATTTCGCGGCCACCTTAAGGGCCGAAAGGTGGATTATCGATCGCACTTAGGCCGCCAAATTATACAGCATTTAATCTTTATCCCCAGGATGATACAAAATTATACAACCCATCCCACTGCTGGGTTGGAGGCGTTGTCAGGATGGAAGGCGAAGCGGTGAAGGCTTGTGGGCACACTAGGAAAGGGTGGCTGATTGGCAAATAAAAGATAGGCTTCAGGTTAATATTGGCTGTATTCTCAAAGTACGAATTACATAGCGGGACTCACCTTGATGATGAATGCAATGAATGAGTGCCAGTCTAAATTAGCGGATTAGAAAACAGAAAAGGTTCACACATTTGGTGGCTGACACCAAACAGCCGCTAGGCAGGACCGGACGGCATATGGCCATTTGCCCCGCACAGGGGCTGGGCCTCTGGAGTGCGACTGTTCTGTATGAGAACTAAAACAGAAGAGAGCCAAGGAACTGATTCTTGCACCTCTGAGTCCTACTGCAGTAGCACACATGATCAAATGTGGGTGTCTGCTATTGGTTCCATGGTAGCATGGAAATGTCAGTAGTTTCAGCACGGACGCCAAAAGAGTGGCGTAATTTTAGAATCGGCAGTCAATACTGGTTCTGGCTGGCTCTGTCCTGCAAGGTGGATAGGCTAGCTCACATTGTCATGGGGTATGTCATGGTGGAAGAACACTTGTAAAACTTAGGCAAAATTTTGAAATAAAATTTTTGAATTATTTCCCTAAGCTATTTTAGATTGTCAAGTCATCCTGTACAGCAGATTTAAATTTCTAGATCACCTTCCGCCAAGATGTCCAAGGCAACAGGGTCTAGAACCATCGGTCCTAATGACCTGGTGAGGGCCAGATCCTAGACAGATGCGTGGATCTCCACCTCATCTTCTGAAGTAGAATATGTAGGAGATTGTGGCTTTGAAGCCACAGGAGTGTCATTTTTCTTCTTTTTCTTGGTCCTGTTGGCCTTTCACTGACCCTTTGGCTTCAAGAGCTGGGAAGGCTTCTCTGCCATGGCTTTAGAGCCTAATAAGGACCGTGAAGCTCTACGACCAGCAGCATTGGGGTCCACCAGCCGTCGGCCGGGGTCCTCCATGGCACTTTTAGAAGCCTTGGAAGGGAGCATCCCGAGGGACCCCTTCCAAGCGAGAAGAGGTAGAGAAGGCTGTTCCTTCTCCAGCTGGAGGGTTGGGACCAGTGTCCCCAGTGGTGGTGGGGGAATTGCTCCCACAGGTGTTGGGGGAGCAATGGATGAAGAAAGGCCCCACCCATCAAGGGGGGAGTTTCAGATTTACAGCCCATAGGACTCACAGCAGGAGGTTGCACTTGGGGAGAGTCATCCCCGAGGAGACGGGTGATGATGCAACAGTTGCAAATGTTGTTGTCATACGAACGGGTAGAATCACTCATATTTCCTTCTCGCCTCAGAGTAAGTCAACTTGTCCAGGATCTTGATTTCCATTATTTTTCACTCCTTATGTAAAGCAGAATAGACTGACAAGCAAGGTGGATGGTACTGCCCACAGTTCACACACACAGGAGATGGAGTGCATGGAGCGTCCGGGTGGGATGGCCGCCCGCATTCCCGACATGTGGGGCTGGAAGTACATTGGGAGGACATATGCCCAAACTTCCAGCACTTAAAACACCTCATAGAGGAAGGGACATACGGTTTCACATCACACTGGTATATTATTACCTTGACCTTCACAGGCAGTGTATTGCCTTCAAAGGCCAAGATAACAGCACTGGTGGCAAACCTTTGATCTTTCGGACCCCTGTAAATGTGCCAGACAAAGTGTTCACATCATCACTGGAGGTTGGTACGAAGCTCGTCATTGGACTGTGATAGTAAGTCTCTGTGAAAGATCAGACCCTGGACCATGTCGAGAGTTTTATGTGATGTGATACTAACAGCAACATCACCCAGCTTTTCACAGGCAAGTAGAGCATTTGACTGAGCTGGTGACGCTATTTGTAAAAGGACATTTTGGAAAATGAAGTAACCTCGCCAAACGTATCCTCAATGTTTTCCATGAAGAACTGTTGCTTGGTATTCATGAAAGACTCCCCATCGACACGTGTACAAACAAGGTATTCGGGCATGTATGACTCAGATCTATTGTGGGCCCTACATTCCTCCCAGGGGGTGGCAAGGGAAGGGAACAATTGGGGTTTATACTGTGCAGCATTGTAGTCACTTCTTCCACACTTTGAGATGGCGTTTTTGCATGCACCGACACTATTAATTGCTCGTTTCATTTTCGTCTCACGAGCATCTATGGATCTAAAGGTCCATCCATGCAGAGGCCAGCTTTCCTGGGTAAGCCTTATACAACTCATGTGCGGCAGGTTCGTCAAAGGTTGCTCGCTAGCGACTGTTCCACCTCAACAGCCATGCATCTCCTTGGCACGTAGCACACCTTGAGATTGAGGTTTTTTTTTTTTTTTTATAGAGGTTTATACCATCCTTAAGCCAAGATCCCCAGGCTCTGAAACGTACAACATTCCACCAGCGCGCCGAACGATGGTTGTTGAAGCATGCACAGAGCTTACGGTGTAGCGGACTGTTTGCACGACACAGCCCTCAGTTCAGGACCCCAGATTCGCCAAGCCTGTACTCAGCAAATTAATGCTGAGTCCCTGAGGTACATAAACATGTACATATTCCAGGCCACTGATGATCCCTTGTAAATAAAGATAGGTCAAATGTGTATTTCCTGTCGTTGTCATTGCAGTGTGTGTCGAATTCTACTGCTGTTGCAAACTATGACATCAGTCTTAAGGGCCTGGGCAGCCAAATTACTTAGTCTCAGCTGTTAATGTAACTTTGTTACAGACACTCATCATGAGTCCTATGTTGATTCCATGATTTGCAACACTATTATTAGATTGGCTCCTGACAGTTTGAACTGTTGTAAGTTTTGTGTATAACCCAGGCCTTTGACGTTTCATGTACAATGAGTAATCCAATCAAGGCTTGGTGTGATGTGGCAATAGATGCCCCTGGCACCAGGTACAGGGGATCCACTAGTTTGCATGAAGTGGAGGGAGTGATGGAATAGGTCATCAGTGCACAAAACAAGAGCCATCATCTCTTCCATCTTGTCTGAAGTGTTTCTTACATCATGAGAGAGCCACGTATCTGAAGCGTTGGGCAGACTGTCTAGCATGCAAGAAAAAGGACATGTTTCATCAGTTGTCAGTCTCAGCTGACTACTATTGATACTGATATGGACACCAATTGTGCAATGCCACTGTTGTCAAATTGAAACATAATCTTTATAGATGTGAAAATGTTTAATAAGGCTCTACATAAGCAATTGGACACAGGTGCAGCAGTAACATTAGTGAATTCCAAACCGTATGTAGATTTGGAATCTTCTGCATTGTCTTCAGTAAGTTGATGCCCAGTGAGTTAACAACAAATAGCACATTCCCATTCTAGGGCAATTTAAAACTCCTGATACTTACAAATGTTTAGTCCGATCAGTGACTTTCCTGGTTGTGGACGACACAGGCACAGAAAATCTATTTGACAGATATTCATTTAAAGGCAGGCATGCCCTAACAGTAGCTATGTGTGACTCAGAGCAGCAAATTGGGGTTGTGTGGTGATTTTAAAGTTACAGTAAATGCCCAATCTATTATTATATTATTGATCCAAATCCCATACCTCAACAGGATGAGATGTTTGCAAAGCTTGCTGGAGATCAGTAGTTTTCTAAGAGTGACTAATCAGAAGCCTAACACCAAGTCCCTTAAATGGAGAACCTAAGAAAGTGTTGGTAGTCAACACACCTTTCACTCATTGCCTGTATGAACACCACCCTTTTGTGTTGCCAGTGCAACTGCCATCTTTAAACACTTCCTAAGGCAGCTAGCTACATCCATTCCTTGTTTTCTAAATTATCAGGATGATGATATTGTCACAGGTGCTTCCACTGAGGAACATCTCTAAAACTTACATGCTTAGTTCACAGGTTTGCAGAACATTGGGCTAAAGTGCAACTTTTCTAAGCCACAGTTTTTTTCAACCATCAATCATCTACCTCAGGCGTGAAGTGTCTACTTAGGGTTTGAAGTATCTTGGAAAGGACTTAAACCTCTCCGCCAGTACAATGAGCCTATTACAGCTCTCCCTCACTCTGTAAATGTCAAGGAGCTCCACGTACTTTCAGGCAAGAATGCATAGTACCACAAATTCATTCCTAGTGCCGCAGAGCTAGATCATGCAAAAATGAGTTATTTCAGAGGACTTCAGACTGTGGAAATGCTTTCCTGCAATGGAATGATAAGTTACAGTCCACACCAAGCATTGTCACCTTCCATCCAGGTCATCATCTTGTTCTATCTGTTGGTGCAACCAACTACAGCATCGGGGCCATTCTGGCCCATAGGTATGAAGATCACTCTGAACATCCAATAGCTTATGCATCCAAGACACTCAACGCGGCTCAGCAGTGTTACAAATCATAATGGAGGCACTTACCATTGTCCATGCTTCAAAAAACTTTGGTCTCAATTTCATCTCATAATGGACCATAAGCCATTAGTTTTCTTGTTCAGCCCATCAGCCTCTTTGGCTAATAAAACTGCACATTGCTTACAGTGGTGGGCCTTCTATCTATCCCTTTCAAGTAGAAAATACATTTCAGCCCACAGGACAGCATGCAAATACTTGTGCTCTTTCCCGGCTTCCCATGGGTCCCGATTGTGCTTTTGATCAAGATGAGATCCTGTGTTTTATGCGATGTTGAAGGTTTCCTTTCACTTGTTCGCAGATTGCTACTGCTACAGCTGGCAATCCTGTTGTACATAAAATAATTCACTACATTCAGCAGGGATGGCCTGACTAGCTTTCTAGCAGGGCTTCTGGCCCCTTACGCAACTATTGTGTAATAGGTTACTGATTATCCATATAGGAAGGTATGGTTCCCATTGTTATGTAAGTTTCTCTCCTACGAGTTGTGATTCCTGCCACTCGTAGATGAGAGGTTCGACAACTCTTTCCTCAGGGTCACTGGGCTGTCTCCTGCACAAATTTTTTGCTGCACAAGCATGATTTTTGGATTGGCATTGATTTCGACTTCACCCATCTTGTGGCAGCATGTCCACTGTGTGCCATTCATTAGGCAGCACCCCGTGCAATACTTTCTCCATGGTCAGATCCTCAAAAACCATGGGAACATATTCATGTTGATTTCGCAGGCCCTTTTCTCAACACGTATTGGTTATTGTTAGTCGATGCCTACCCTAAATTTCCATAACTAGTATGGTGCCCATCTACCACCACAGAAGCAACTACTCTGGCTCTGTCAAAAATATTTTCCATAGAAGGACTTCTACGTAATCTTGTAATTGATAATGGTCCACTATTTGCCTCTCAATCCTTTTGTGAGTTTTATACCTGTCAGGGCATTTGCCATGCGGCAGCTCCTCTTTTTCACCCCCAATCAAACGGTGAGGTGGAAAGACTGGTTCGAATATTTAAAGTCCAGGTGAAGAAGTAATGACTCACTTATCTACAAATGAAGTACTTGCCCAATTTCTCAGTTCTTATCGCTTCACACCTGTTGGGGACCGTAGTCTCACAGAAATGCTTCATGGCCATCAACCACAAATGCTTTTACACTTGCTCATGCCACTACCGTCTCAGGTGCTAGTTCCGCATCTCAGTTGTTTGTTCCTGGAGCTAAGGTGTGGACACGAGCATAATACCACTACCAAAAATGGATTCTGGCTACTGTGTAACATAATTACGGTCACTGTATGTTTGTGGGGCATACCAGTGAAGGCTTTGTTACATGCCACTATGACCCCATTACCTTGACCCAACCCCCTTGTTTGGTACCTCAGTTCACCTATCTTCCAGTTCTGAAGAGCAATACTGCATGTTCCTTGGAACCCATTTCTGTAGATGTCGCAGCCTCCAGTACAGACTACAGCATCAAACACTTCTGCAGTCATAGCAGAGCATCCACCTGCTGTGTTGCCACCTGTGGCTGTTTCATCACCGTCCAAATTGGTACCTGCTTCTTGATCATCGATAAACGTCACTAATGGGTCAACAGACATGTCCTCGCCCTCAGTGTTAGCACTGAGCTCATGGCATCCGAGAATCTGTTAGTGTCCACGTCCACAGCACTTCCGACCACACTCAACAGTTCCACCTAGAGAGTTCCTCGCTGCATTGTCGGAGCCTATAGATGTGTCAACGGTTTCACCAAACACCAAGTACTGGTGCAGTGCATGTTTATTTGAAAGGAGGAGCACAGCATTATAGTGCGCCACGTCATAAATTCAAGTGAGCCACTAAGTGTAGTTCACACCAATGTTTATAGAGGCACCACATGTAGCAGTGTCAGTGATCTCAGTGTCACCACAGTACTGCAGCAATTACATGGTGCATGGTGTGCCATGGCAATCAGTGTCAAGTTCTGAATGTGAATTTCAAAATGTAATGGCCCACCATTCAGCAAATTCTGAACAGTCCACAGCTCAGAGTCTGTTTCCATAATTCAATGATCTTACTGATGTATTTAATTTTTCTTTATCATGTTTGTAGGGTCTGTAATGTAGTTTCACGAACAATATAATACTCATTTTTCATTTCAATCACTGTAACCATCAGTGAGGTGTCTCCACCCCTTTAGTTAAGCAAATGTGCTGTAACCTTACAAAAAAAAGTAAATAAATAAATGAAAACACATCTGGCACCCTGTCTCCTGTAGTCCTCCAATTCCTCATGTGGTTGGCTAGCTGCCATGATTTGTCTAAACATGTACCAGTGCTTTTCATCCCTTATTTTGGCATCTCTTAATGTCAAAAACAGAAATAATGTCCTAAAAATTTAATTGTTGAAAAGCCCCATAGGTTGAGCAGACATAAACATAGACTTGCCTCACAGGGGGGCTTCACTGCTGACAGTACTGCATCAAGTGTTTGTCCATTAACCTCCTGACCATTAATACTCTGCAACCAGTCACCTGAAAAAAAAAAAAAAAAACAAGAATGTTACTGAATTACTTAAAAATTAACATCATCAGAAATTTAGGGTACATAGTTTTTAAGAGTGCGCCTCGGTTGCACAGTGGTAGAGTGCCAGACTACAAATCCAAAGGTCGCGGGTTCGATCCCCGCCAGGTCCTAGGATTTTTATCTGTCACTTTCCACTTCTTTCACCTCTGGCAGTACTGCTCATGTGAAAAATACCGAGTAGCACCGTGGTTCGGAACCCACGTTTAACTGTAGGTCCCCCTATAACTGGCTGGGACCAGGACCATGCCTAGTAAAGCACTGTGGTGTTCAAACCAATCTTCGGATTGTTGACTGCTTTACCTTTACCTTTAGTTCTTAAGAGTACGAGACAAATTATTAAACCTAAAGCTACTAATGAAACTTAAACAAAACTGAAGAAATGTTATTAATAGAAATAAACAGAGAGCTGGTGTTTAACAATAGAAGAAGCACAGAAAAAAAATACACATTGTATCTCAATGGTGTTTCGAAACAGTCACCAATGAGATTATAGCAGTCATCACCAAAATGCCACAAAAACCTATACAGTGTAACAGTACTGTGCTACAAGTTTTTGCTACAATAACTGCCAAAAATATAACTACACTCTAAAAGGTGACACACTAGAAAGCATCTTCCTTCTACAGATCTCTAAAAATTACAATGGTGTCTATATGATTCATATTCAGAGAGCCAATAAGAATTTATCAGTTAAGAAAAGGTAAAGTGTCATCAACATGTAGGTTCACTGGAACTTCACACAGAAGTTTGTAAAGTAACCCTTATGTTGTAACCACATTTATTTCCCAAATATCATATTTCATTATTTTTCTTCGGTTGTTAGTAATACGCTGTGACCTTGAGCATTACTGCAGAACATGTTTGCTGAAAGTGAGGTGTCGATTTTCAGACCAGTATAAGTAACTGTTGGTCATATGCCATAATTATGACTAAGTGGTGTGAGGAGAAGTCACAAGACATGAGCATGAATTTTGCCCTTGGGAAGGGTTCATTGTTGTTAAATGCTCAAAATTATTTTTATCAGTTAATAAACTGTTAGTTAAGTAGCATAAAATTAAAATAAGCAAACAAATTAATTATAAAATATGATGATTAGTTTTGTTTTAATGAGGTGAAGTTTTGTTATTTCTAATACTTATTTTTGCTTATCTTTCAGTATATTTTAATGATACTTCTGTTTATTAAAGGTCAGTTTGGTCAAACTAGGGCTGTTAGTGAAAAACAAGAATCCAGAATATTTTTTTAACAATGAACCCATTATCATCTCACATTTATATTTTGCCATGTGATTTACAAAAGTATGAAGTAGTTATGGAAATATTTTGAAAATTTTCAATTATGTACTTTTTGTAAAAAAAAAATCAACATATTAATTAGTATTTTGAAAAAGGTTATTAATTAGAAGATATGTTTTGTTGTATATCCTTGGAAAGAGCATGCAGAATACTGCAAAATGACACCTTTTCCAGCCCTCTAGCTCAATTAGAGTAGCTCCTAGGGCAATTTCAAAAAAGTCCATTCACACATTTTTGGCTGGTTTTTGAAAAGTTTACATAGCCATATTTCAAGAATGGTTTGAGATAAAACAATTGAAATTTAGTATTTTTCTTAGTCTCAGCACACACTATAAGTATACCCAATTTTAGCAAAATCTAAAATGGTGAGGTAAAATAGGTGTGTTGATTTGACATGGACTAACCCAACATCAGATGTATCATCAACCACTGGCTGTATACGGGTTTTTGCATAACAGACTGTCACGATATGACATCATTTTTGACAAATTGCCCGCTGCTGAGGGCACCGAGCACAGTCATGTTTAATAAAACAAGCGGGGCAAGACGGCCAGTTGCCAACACTACCCTACCGCACTGGATTAGTTGCCCACCTACTAGGGCAACTTGTACTGGTGAAATTCCAGCCCACTAATCTAACTGAGAATTGACAGCAGAAGACAGTTCATATGCTGTGGCTATTCTAATGACTTCGATAAGGGTAGGATCTCTGATATGTAACAGTTGTCTGTGGACTTCAGCGCCCGGTGCAAAGCAAACCACCGCATCCCTAACCTTTGATATTGCATATGAATTGTTACGAGGTTTGGAAATAAAGCGGCAGCGCCTGGCCAGAAAAGGAGGTACCGCTACTGCCGCCGGCACACTGGCAGTCGACCCCAGGGCCAAATGTGATACCGCAGATGCCAGGGAGGGGACAGCCGCTACCAACAGTTGTTGTTGTTCTACGGTCAATGATGGAAGACCCTGGAAGTGGGCACTGACAGTCCAAAGCAGCTCATCCATTGTGAAGCTACAGCACATGCGGAAGCGAAAACCTCATTGACACTTTTATGACTTCAAATTCTTTTATTCACTAAACAGTACAGTTTTGTGTCCATACAGCAACTGAGCGAATGGCTCAGCCACCTGGCTTAGGACATTGGTTGGTGCTATGCTCTGATGTGCAAGGCCGTTCATTGTTGTTGTTTGGATGTTTTAGGGGGACACAACGGCAGTCCCCCGTTCCATCACTGGGCGTAAAAAAAAAAGAGGCATAGAAGTGAAAAAGAGCCCAGAGGATAAACAACAAAGGGGAAGAATGCCCCCCCCCCCCCCCCAAGTCAAGAGAAGGACAGCAATGTCAACAAAAGACAACACAAAATGAGACAATCACACAGAAACACCGAACAACAACAAAAAATGGAACGTAAAAGCCGAGGTCCATGGTTGACAGATCATGAGACTAGAAGGAGGAAAAGTCAACCATGCGGCAATACGTGGAAATCTCCAATCAGGGCACAAGAGACAGGAGGGAAACAGGCAGTAGACTGAAACAAAGCTTTAAAGATATCAGCAAAAACCACCGTCACAAATAAAATGTAAAACTGCATCACCCATTGTAGCATCATCACTTAAAACACCCAATAAAAGTGCAGGAAAGTTAAAACTCCACTGCAGGTTGGCTAAAACAGGGCAGTCGAGAAATATGTGTACTACCTTCAAGCGGGAGCCACAGCAACACTCAGGCGGATCCTCACCACGAAGGAGATGGCCATGCGTCAGACAAGTGTGGCCAATGTGGAGCCGCCACAGGACTATTGAGTCCTGGTGAGAGGCCCGCAAGGAGAAACACCACACAGCCGTTGTCTCCTGTACAACACGAAGTTTGTTGGGCATGGTCAGGGTGCACCACACAGTGTTCCAAACATCATAAACCCGATGGTGCAACACCATTCGAAGGTCAGAAGCTGGGAGGCCAATCTCCAGAGCAGACTCATAGACAGCCTGTTTCACCAGTCTGTCAGCATGGTCCTTGCCTGGGATGCCAACATGTACCAGAGACCAGACGAAAACCACCGATCGACCGGATCGGTCAAGGACAGATGGGGTCTCCTGTTTGGACAACACCTGGGGAGAACACGAGTAGCACAGGTCCAGAGCTCTCAGTCTGCTCAGGAAGTCACTGCAGATAAAGAAAGACTCACCTGAGCAGGATCGCACATACTGGAGGGCTAGGTAAATGGCTACCATCTCCGCAGTGCAAACACTGCAGCCATCAGGCAGAGAGTGCTGTGCAATATGGCTGCCATAGACATATGAAGAGCTAACACAGCCCTCAACCACTGAGCTGTCCGTTTAGATCAGGTCTGATCCGGTGAACTGAACTACAAGAGGAAGGGACTGACGATAGAGTGCCTCTGGAGGAATCGAGTCTTTGGGTCCATGGGCCAAGTCCAGTCAAGTAAGCAGCCTTGTCATGTACCAAGGGGGTGTACACGTATGGACATGATATGGAGAAGGAAGAAGGAAAGACTCAACAGAAGAGTCCAGATCGAAAGGCGATGGCATGACCTGATCTGGGCCATCGTTGTTGAGGACGGATGACCACGTCTGAGAAAAGCAGACGATGGTTTGGGTGGCCTGGCGTGCTATGCACATGGGCTATATATGCCAAGAGCAGTTGTTGGTGGCAGATCTGCAAAGGTGGGACCCTGACCTCCACAAGTAAACTGATCACAGGGCTGGTGCAGAAGGCACACGCCGTGATGCGAACCCTACAGTGGTGAATGGGATCCAGCAAGCGCAATGCTGAAGATGATGCTGAACCATATGCAAGGCGCCCAAAGTCAAGTCACGACTGTATCAATGTTGTGTATAGTTGCAATAGTGTGCTGCAATCAGCACCCCAGGCAGTATGGTCCAGGTGGTGGAGAACAAGTAAGCTGGTCATAGGGCTGGTGCGGAAGGCACCCGTCATTATGCAAACCCCACAGTGGTGAATGGTGTCCAGCAAGCGTAATGCTGAAGGTGATGCTGAACCATATGCAAGGCACACAAAGTCAAGCCGCAACTGTATCAGAGCTGTGTATAGTCGCAAGAGTGTGCAGTGATCAGCACCCCACGCAGTATGGCCCGGATGGCGGAGAACATTCAGATGGCGCCAGCCCTAGAAACCTATGGGTTTCCACTACATCAAGTAAGTGGTCATCAAGATAAAGTACGGGGTGAGGGTGAACAGTTCAACGCCGATAGAAGTGCATAACACTTGTCTTGCCACTGGAAAACTGGAAGCCGTCGGCAAGAGCCCAGGGTTGCGCCTTCCAAATGGCTCCCTGCAATCTGCATTCAGCAACTTGGGTGCTGGAGGAACTAAAATGGATACAAAAGTCATCAGCATAGAGAGAAGGGAATACTGATGACCCAACTGCTGTCATTAAGCCGTTAATGACAACTCAAGGAACTCCATTTTCCTGCACATGAGAGGTGCTATGATAGGCACTTACTTGAACACAAAAGGTACAGACAGCTAAAATGTTTTTAATAAAAATAGGAAGTGAGCTGTGGAGACCCCCAACCATGTAATGTAGTGAGTATGTGATGTTGGCAGGTCATATCATACACTTTGTGCATATAAAAAAAGACGGCTATCAGATGTTGGTGTCTGGAAAAGGCTGTGCGGATTGCGAACTCGAGATACACCAGGTTATTGGTTGTAGAGTGCCCCAATTCTCGAGGATCCAGCACAACCACCTACTGACCATACACTCCAACAGTTTATACAGGACGTTGGTCAGGATGTTGGTGGATAGGCCGATAGCTATCCACATAAACAGGAAATTTGCCTGGTTTTATTACCGGAATGACGATGTTCTCCCACCACAGCAATGGGAATACCTCGTCGCACCAGATCTGGTTGACGAGTGTGAGGAGATTACCCTGGCTTTCTGCTGATATGTGTCTCAGCACTTGGGCATGGATGCTATCAGGCCCAGGGGCATGTCAGGACATTGTGCAATAGCCCTGAGGTGCTCCCACTTACTGAATGGAGTGTTGTAAGTCTCAGCGCGGCGGGTGGTAAAAGAGATGGGCTGGCGTTTTATCCGCTCCTTTAATGTACAGAAGGCTGGTGGGTAGTTCACAGATGTTGAGGCGCAAGCGTAATGCTCAACAAACCTCCCAGCGTGGCTGGGTCCATACATATAACTCCATTCATGGACATCCCAGGGATTACTACCAGTGTCGGGTATCCTTTTAAATGCCTGATCTTGCTCCAGACCAATAGCAGAGACATACCTCTCCCAACACTCTTACTTCCGTCTCTTAATGAGATGACGAACATGAGCATGGAACCGTTTGAACACGACGAGGTGCTCCAGAGAGGGGTGCTGCTTGTATCGCTATAAAGCATGCCTGCGGTCTTTAATAGCCTCAGCAACTTCTGGCGACCACCATGGAACCGTCTTTTGCCATTGACACCCTGACAATCAAGGAATTGTTGCTTCGGCAGCAGAGTTACACTCTGAACCACCACATCAATGTTGTCGAGTGTGGGAGGTGCAATGATGGCAGAAAAGGTGAAGTCTTCCCAGTTAGCCCTGTGTAGAACCCACCTAGGCAGACATGCTGGGGACTGATGTTGTGAAAGTGACAAAAGGATCAGAAAATGATAACTGCCACACAAGTCGTCATGAGCTCTTCAGTGGATGGATGGCAGAAGGCTGTGGCTGCAGATCGAAAGATCAATGGCCGAGAATGTGCCGTGCAGCACACTAAGATGTGTGGGGGCAACAGTGTTCAAGAGGCAGAGGTTGAGTTGAGAAAGTAAGTCCTCGACAACTCTGCCACGGCCAGATATCGTGGAACCACCCCACAAGAGATTGTGGGTGTTAAAAGTCCCCCAATAGCAAGAAAGGTGGGGGGAGTTGTGACACAAGTGCAGCCAAAGCAGTCAGAGAGACATTACCATCTGGAGGGAGGTAGATACTGCAGATTTTGATCGCCTATGTTGTCCTCACCCAGACAGTCACAGATTCTAATGGTAATTGAAGGGGCACAGGTTCACTATGAACAGAGGTGAGGACACACACACACTCCACCAGACTGTCGTACACACTACGATTACAATAATAGCCCCTATAGCCACAAAGGACAGGAGTCCACATTGCTGGAAACCAAGTTTCCTGGAGGGCAATGCAGAGAGCAGGTGTTATGCATAGAAGATGTCGTAGTTCAGCTAGGTGGGGGGAGGAAGCCACCGCAATTCCACTGGACGATTACATTCTCTCCATGCTGTACCACCATGATCAATAAAAGAAGCAGATTATTCCATTGGAACATCTGCTATCATCTGCTCAGGATGTGATGATGACAAAGATGAATGGATGGCGCTCATCAGTGAGGTTTTCAGTGCATGGGCAGAATGTAGCTGAGGCGAGTGTTAGTGAGGTTCTTTTCAAGATGAAGGAAACACAATATTAAATGCAAAAGTCAACAACTAGAGAAAAACCTGTGTATAGCACAAAACAAGGTAGATACGTCAAGTGCCAACATCATAACTTTGTCGAAAACGTAGAACGTGGATGAAGAATTTAAAATGACAGAGCAGAGGATGAAATCTGAGTGGCTGCGGGAAGAAAAGGTATCAACCCACCAATCTATAATATACTAAAACCTCCAGTTTAAAAGCTTAGGCCAGAGTCCAAAAATTTTGCAAGATTTTAAAAGTTTGAACACACTCACCTCATCATTGCATAAAATATGAGGCAAATCGGCACCAAGATCCTCCTCTGTTCTCTGTGTCTGGTGTAAGGTACACTTTATTAAACTGTGGCGTACAGATTGCCACAGGCATCACATTCAGGTGCTCGTCTCGTCGGAGGAGGAATCCGTGGGTAAATGGACAGTGGCCAATGCGCAGGCAGGTAATGGTGACCTCATCCCTCCTAAGGGGCCGGCAGGAGGATCGCCACGGACGGCTATAGGACTTCAGCAATCACAGCTTGTTATCTGTTACTGACAGCCATTTCTCCTCCCACAACTGCAGAGACTGCAGCTGCAAAAAGGAAATGACATCCTGCAGAGGAATAGGGCATTGCGCCACTACACTGTCTCGGCAGGCCTCTTTGGTGGCCCGATTGGCTTCCTCGTTTCCCAGAATGCCAACATGTCCTGGCAGACAACAAAATTTGACCTCTTTTCCCCGATGTTGGAGGAGGGACAGTGCGTCCTGTATATCTTGTAATAACCTCACAACTGGGTATAGCTGACGTAATGCCTGCAGTGCACGAAGAGAGTCACAGCAGAGAAGAAACTGTTTACTCCAATCTCTTCTGATCTGCTCCAGCGCTTTCAGAATCATATAAAGCTCTGCTGAGAAAACAGAATAATGCTCAGGAAGATGAATCCAGATGACATGGTCAGGGAAAATGATAGAGCAGCTGAGAGAATCATCCTGTTTTGAACTGTCAGTGTACACCACTGTATAAGTGTGATGCATATCTAAAATACTAAAAAACACTGACTGAAAGGTAAAATCTGAAGTTTTCACCTTTCTTAAAAGTCATGATATCTAAATCAAGTTGGGGCCTCCGGAGAAGCCAAGGTGGAATCCTTCCCCAACCTCAATGTAAAACACTGAGATCGTCCACACTCATCTCTAAAAGGCAATCCCTTGTGCAGATCCCAAAAGGCCTCATAGCCCATTGCCGATTATGAAAAAGCCTTTCCAATGGAGGATTAGCTACAGCATGGTATGCAGGTGTGAAGGGTGTGGATAGCATTTTGTACGCCTGGCACACCAAGAGCAGCCGTCGCCTGATATTTAGCAGTGGCTCGGCAGCCTCAGCACAGAGACTTGCTATGGGGCTTGTTCTGAATGCCCCAGTGGCCAGCCAAATCCCTGCATGGTGAACCGTGTCTAGCATCTTCAAATAGGATGGCTGTGCAGACCCATAAATCGTGCATCCATAATCAAGCCGGAATTGCACAAAGGCTCTATAAAATCAGAGTAGTCTTGTCTGCTCCCCATGACATATGGCTAATACATTTTAAAACGATTAGTGCTTTGAGGCACTGTCTTTTCAAATCTTTCAGGTGTGGCAACCATGAAAGTTTCGTGCCAAATGTGAGGCCCAGGAACCTCACTGTGTCTTTAAAATGTAAAATGGCATCCCTCATTCACAGTTCAAGCAAATTAAAAATGGAACAAGTACAGTTAAAAAGAACACAGAACAACTTCTCAGATGAAAACTTAAAACCAGTCTTCTCTGCCCATTCACCCAAACGATTCTGTATCTAAAATAGCGTGGAGAAAGAAAGGCCTTAATAAAAGTCGTAAGACAGATGGTTGGTTGGTTGGGTTGATGGTTTTAAAGAGACCAAACTACTATGGTCATCAGTCCCTTTTTCCAGTCACAGAGATTACATAAAATATCGCTAAAATGGACAAAGTGTTAAACTACATCAAACTGTAGATGGGAGATGTCAGAAATAAAAGAGGCAAATAAAAGGGGAAGAAAGATGAGAGATTTAAAAGAATACCAGAGTGTCTAGGCTGCGAGTTCACAGAAATAAAATAAAACCACCTGCCTAAAAAAAATTAACCAGTTGCAGAGCAAACAGAGAAATCACAGACAAGAAACATCAGCTGGAATTGTATAATCCACTGAAATGAATAAAATTTAAAACAGAATCAGCCACAGCAGCATTGTCACCTAAAACAAGGTTTAGGGAGTCAGGGAGATTAAAAGTCTGCCTTACAGCAGTGAAAGAAGGGCATTCCATTAAGATGTGGACGACTGACAAATGCTCACCACATTGACACTGAGGAGGGTCCTCGCAACACAGAAGGTAAACATGTGTCAGCCAAGTATGGCTAATATGGATTCGGCAAAGGACAACGAAATCTCTGCAGGGAGTCCACATAGAGGACCTCCACACTTCCGTTGTCTCTTTTATCACCCGTAACTTGTTAGGTGTTTGCAGGGAATGCCAGTCTGCATTCAACAGCCCAGGAACTCGACTATGTAACTTCGAACTGAGGTCATTAGCTGGGATACCTATATCCAGTGTAGGTTTATGGATAGCATCCTTTGTGAACCTATCAGCGAGCTCATTTCTATTTATCCCAACATGTCCTGGAGTCCAGAGAAAGACTACTGACCGTCCACATCGATCGATGGCATATAGGGACTCTTCGATGGCCTGAGCCAAAGGATGGCAAGGGAAGCACTGATCGAGGGCCTGTAGACCACTCAGAAAGTTACTGCAGATGAGAAAGGAATCCCCAGGGCAGGCAGGAATATGCTCAAGTGCACGAAGGATGGCTACCAACTCTGCAGTGAACACAGCTAGTGAGAGCAACACTACGATAGTTACTCGGGCATGTAGAGTCCTTTCCAGGCTTTAAAAGAGGCCATCTGCTCAAAATCCACAGAATCAGAGACCATAACGTCTGGTGAATCAGTTAATGTGAGCATCTGTACTTCATCCTCTGAAGCAGAGGATGTTGGTGACTGCACCTTGACAGCCACTGTAGATTCGTTCTTAGATTTCTTCTTCTTTGCCTCTCGCTGGGCCTTTGGTTCCAAGGGCTGTGAGACCTTCACTGAGCTGGCTTCTAGGCCTGATGAAGACCGAGAAACCCTGCAACCAGCGGCAGGGGGATCAGTCAGCTGAAGGCTGGGATACTCCCTGGCACTTTGAGAGGCTTCTGAAGGGAGTGTCCCGAGAGAACCCTTCCGAGCGAGAAGAGCCGAGGAACGCTGTTGCTTCTCCAGCTGAGGGGTAGGTTCTGATGTCCCTGGTGTTTGGAGAGTCGTCGTTCCCAAGATGAAAGAGAGTGGGAGCAACTGAAGAAGAGTTACCCCCAACTGTCAAGGGTGTGGGGGCAGTCATTCGAGCCTGGGAGCCTACTGTCCTTAGGTGCGATGATGGTAATGTAGGTGCTGCAGATGACGGTGGTGAGGCGGCTGAGGCATACGAGGTAGTCATGCTCACGGGATGTAATTTCTGAAATTTACGCTTAGCCTCCAAGTAGGTCAGTCGGTCCTGGGTTTTGTATTCCATAATTTTCCATTCTTGCTGCATAACTGAGCATGTAGGGGAGCGAGGGGAGTGATTCTGGCTGCAGTTGACACATACTGTAGGAGAGGTGTAAGTGACGTTCAGATGAACTGCACGTCTGCACTCCTGACATGTAGGTTTGGCAACACATTGGGAGGACATATGCCCAAACCTCCAGCACTTGAAGCAGTGCAAAGGGAGAGGAACATAGGAATTGAATCACCCACAAAAGCCAAGATGAAGGCACTGGTGGCTACCCTGTTGTCCTTTGGACCCCTATGGACTCGCCGAATAAAATGTACGCCGCACCTTTCCAGGTTGGCATGTAGTTCATCGTCCGACTGCAAGAACAGGTCTTTATGGAATATTATCCCCTGGACCATTTTCAAGATCTTGTGTGGCATTATGGTAACAGAAACATCACCCAGCTTGTCACAGGCAAGCAATGCCCATGACTGGACTGGGGATGACGTCGTTATTAAGACTGACCCAGAATGCATTTTCGACATTCCTTCAACGTCACGGAACTTATCCTCCAAGTTCTCGTCAAAGAACAAGGGCTTTGTTTTGAAAGACTCCAAACCATTACAGCTACATACAAGATATTTAGGGGCATAAGCCTCACCCTGATTTCTGGCGAGACCTTCTTCCCATGGTGTGGCCAGGGAGGAATACGTTTGGGGATTGTATTCAGTGGCATTCTAATTGCCTCTATATCTCTTAGAGATGCCGGTTTTGGGTCCGGCAACGCTATTAGTGGTTCGTTTCATCGTGGTTACATGACCAGGTAGGGAAGTATACATCCACCCAGGCAGAGCCCTGCTTGCTTAGGTAAGCCTTATACAACTGAAGTTCGGCAGGTTCCTCAGAGGTTATTCGCTAGCGACTGTTCAACCTAAACAGCCATGCATCTCCTCAGCACATAGCACACCTTGAGTTTGAGTTGTGTATATATATATATATATATATATATATATATATATATATATATACACACACACACACACACACACACACACACACACACACACACACACACACACAGACACACACACTCATGACCCGGACAATTAAGCCAAAAATCCCCGGGGGCTCTAAACCGTACATCGTTCCACCATCGCACCAAATGATGGTTGTTGAAGCACGCAAAGAGCTTATGGTGTGGCGGACTGTTGGTGCGACACAGTCCACAGCTCGGGACCCCAGGTTCCCCAAGACCGTATAAAGCAAATTAATGCTGAGCCCCTGAGAGGGAGGCAGTTTGCCATCGGGGTTTCGAATTCCCCTCAGGCATGGACGTTTGTGTCATCTTTAGTATAAGGTAGTTTCATAAGTAGTTTGTAAGTTTAGGGACAGATGACACCGCAGTTAAGTCCCTTAAGCTTAGCAAACATTTGAACATTTGGCTCTGATGGCACGCCACAAATTGTAGGGCACACAAATTGTAAATTACGTTGATTTCAGAGTATTCCATACAATGTAGTTCCATTTCTATTGGATGTTCCCCAGGGCAGTTCACATATCAAAGCTTCATTGCCTGCTGTGAATTGGAAGTTTCCATTACAAGGTATCATTACACAACCGTTTAATACATTTTAGACTTCCTGCAATGCCCTCTAAACTCTTATTTATATAGAAGAGCAAAATTTTTTTCTATTAAACACACATTTTGGGTTGCATGTGGTCCGTTACTCTGAACCAAACCTATTTGACAATTACCTGTGTCTTAAGAACTGGATACCCGAGCCCTCGTTTTGGAGTGAGTATTATTCCTCCCCAATAGTGCACCCATCCCGCTGGGAGGTGGAAACATTTTAAGGATCCATGTTCGTACCAAGAGCAGCCAGGGATGTAAAAGTTCATCTAGACAGAGCTCCACATACCTATGTAAGCCTTATACAACTGAGGTGTGGCAGTACCCTCAGAGGTTAGGCACTAGTGACTGTTCCAGCTCAATAGCCAGATGTCCCATCAGCAAGCAACACGCCTTTTGATAGAGGATTTTTTATAGAGGTTTTTCCATCCCTGTAATTCAGGTGGTCAAACCAAGATCCCCATTGACTGAGGCACACAATGTTCCACCACCACGCCACATAGTGGTCACTGAAGTGTGCCCACATGTTACAGTGTGATGAAGACTGGCAGCACTTACCAGTCCCCAGCTCAGGAACCCCAGGTTCAACAAGCCCGTACTCAGAAGTTAATGCTGAGCTCCCTGATGGGGTTTGCTCTGAAACTCTCGCTTTGAAGGCAGTAGTGAGTGGACTCCCTCTACAGAGGAGTTTGTGCAGATACAGTCTTCACTTTTATGGAGGGTTTTATCTTGGAATCAATTCTTAACCGTACTGACAGTTAAGAAAATTAAGAATCAGATTATATATATACTTTTATCAACTTTGAAAAGATTTGCTGGTACGCATTTAAAAACAAATAATTTCATTACAGCACGACATTTCAAGACTATCCATTTGGAAGAAAAACAAAACAATATCATCACTTTGAAAGGTGACATACACTATGAGTATCTACAACGAATTTGACGCATGCTGCAGGCAATGGCAATTCAATCTCAATGTGAACAAGAGTAATATGCTACGAATAGATAGAAAAAAATATCTTTTATCATTTAGCTACACTATAGCAGGTCAACAACTGAAAGCAATTAATTGTTGTTGTTGTTGTTGTTGGGTTTTGGAAGGAACTAAACAGCGACGGTTATCAGTCCCTTGTTCCAGTCAAAGAGATAAAACATTTTGTTAAGCGATCCGAAGTAAATGCTTTATCAAGTCAAAGTTTAAAACTTACAGACTAATATAAAGAAAGGTTACGATTAAAAACGAAGAAGGGTTAAAACAGCTGAGACAGCACAAGAGTGGTTTTGCTGGGTGGTCACAGGGATATAAGCAACACATCCAGCCACTCTGGGACACGTTAAAACCACCTACCTAACAGACTTAAGCAGGTGGAGGACAGAGCAATGACAAACACAAACTTTAAATGGACTTGTAAAGTCCACACTCATGCATAAAATTTAAAACAGAGTCAACCGTGGAGGTATTGTCAGCTAGTGCTAGCTGTAAAGTGTCAGGAAGATTAAAATATCGTCGTGCTGCGGCTAAATTGTGGCATTCAAGTAAGATGTGGGCAACTGTCGAAGGCGCACCACATCGATACTGAGGAGGGTCCTCGCGACGCAGGAGGTGACCATGCGTGAGCCAAGTATGGCCTATACGGAGACGGCAAAGGACAACCGATTCCCTGCGAGAACCCCTCAGGGAGGTCTTCCACACAGCGGTAGAGGGCTTGAAAACACGGAGCTTATTGGGTTCGGTCGAGTCTGCCCATTCAGAATTCCAAACCCGTAGGACCTTGCGAATCAACTGGGTTTGGAGGTCCGAGTCTTGGAGGCCAATATCCAGGGACCGTGAAGTAGTGGCCTGCTTGGCCAGCTGATCGACGCGTTCATTGCCCAGTATACCGATGTGGCCCAGAGTCCAGACAAAGGTGACAGAACGGCCTGACACTCCAAGGGCGAAGACTACATCTTGAATGGCTCGCACCACAGTGTGTTTCGGTAGAAACTGGTCGAGGGTCTGTAAACCACTCAGGGAGTCGCTACAGATGACGAACGACCCCCTGGGGCGAGCTCTGAGGTGTTCAAGAGCTCTCAAAATACCGACCAGTTCCGCGGTGAAGATGCTGCTTCACAAGGCAATGACCGCTGTTCGATGTGGTCACCATAGATAAAGGCATATCCAGCATGGCCATCGACCAAAGAACTGTCCGTGTAGATGATGTTAGCACCGTGCTATGTGTCAAGCAGTGCGTGGAACCGGCGACGGAGAATCAGTGGTGGAATAGAGGCTTTCGAATCCTGGGACAAATCCAACCGAAGCTCCAGGCGAGGAATTGTCCATGGGGGGATACGGGGGGAGTAATGGAAAGGTGGAGGAAGAGGTAGAGAATCAAGTGAGGAGAGAAGGGAACGAACACGGACCGCAATCGGAAGACCCGACCTGGGCCGACGTCGCGGGGAAGGGAGTGCAGAAAGTGGGAAGAAAAGCCTGTGGTTCGGATGGCGGGGTGAAGCATAAACCCAGGCAATGTAACCCACCAACAACCGTTGCTAGAAGACTCGTTACGGGGCTGGTGTGAAAAGCCCCTGTTGTGAGACGCACACCTGTGTGGTGAATGGGGTCTAGGACCCGTAAGGCAGAAGGGGCTGAGTCGTAAACCAATATCCCGTAATCAAGCCGCGACAGAATAAGCGACTTGTAGAGCTGAAGAAGGGTGGAACGTGCTGCTCCCCAACTAGTATGGCTGAGGCATCAAAGAACATTTAAATGCCGCCAACACTTCTGTCTCAGCTGACGTAGGTGTGGCACCCAAGTCAGCCGGGCATCGAAGACCATGCCCAGGAAGTGATGTGTTTCCTCGACCTGAAGTAGGTCACCACCCAAGTAGAGCTCTGGGTCAGGGTGAACTACCGACGGCGACAGAAGTGCATCACGCGGGTTTTTCGGGCAGAGAACTGAAAGCTGTGAGAAGAGGCCCATGAGTGGGCCTTTCGGATGGCACCCTGCAGCCGCCGTTCAGCTATGCCAATGCTAACGGAGCTGAAATACAAGCAGAAGTCATCAGCGAACAGGGAGCAACTGACCGATGACCCCACAGCTGCAGCAAGACCGTTAATTGTCACTAAAAACAACAGGACACTGAGGACAGAGCCCTGTGGGACACCGTTCTCTTGAATACGGGGGGAGCTAAAAGATGCCCCAACCCTCACCCAAAACGAGCGGTGGGAGAGGAAATTGCGAATAAAAATAGGAAGGGTGCCACGTAAGCCCCAGTCGTGCAGAGTCGTCAAAATATGGTGGCGCCAGGTGGTGTCATACGGCTTTCGAAGGCCGAAAAATACAGCAACCAAATGCTCACGCCTAGCAAACGCCGTGCGAATGGCCAACTCCAGTGACATGAGGTTGTCAATGGTAGAACGGCCCTGGCAAAAAGCCTCCCTGTTGCGGAGCAAGGAGTCCACACTCTTCAAGGATCCACATAAGCCGCTGACTCACCAAATGTTCGAAGAGCTTGCAGAGAACGTTGGTGAGGCTGATCGGACGGTAATTGTCAGTCATCAGGGGATCTGTACCAGGTTTCAGCACCGGGATGATAGTGGTTTCCCGCCACTGCGACGGGAAAGTGCCCTCTGCCCATAGATGGTTAAACAGGGCGAGAATGCAGCATTGAAACTCTGGTGAAAGGTGTCGGAGGAATTGGCCATGAATCCTATCTGGTCCTGGAGTTGTATCAGGAGATGCAGCAAGTGCAGTTCAGAACTCCCACTCGCTAAACGGGTCGTTGTATATTTCCCGACGACGAGTACGGAAGGACAACTGTTTCTGCTCGGCCCGCTCTTTGTGGGAGTGGAAGTCGGCACTGTAAGTGACAGTCGTAGAGCATCGTGCGTAGTGCTCTGCCATATGCTCGGCGATAGCTGTCGGGAGCGTGCAGAGCACACCCTGGATGGTGAGGCATGGGATTCCTGTCAGCGGGCGGTATCCAAAGACGCGTCGGACTTGCGTCCATACCTGAGTCAAGGAGGTGCGGGAGCCGATACTGGCTACATACCGCTCCCAGGAATCCTGCTCGCTCTGCTGTATGAGTCATCGAGCATGCACACGGAGCCGTTTAAAGGCCACCAAATTCTCCACGGAAGGGTAGCGTCGATGGCGCTGGAGCGCTCGCCAACGTTCCCGGATAGCCTCAGCAATCTCTGGTGTCCACCAACGCACGGACCTACGCCTATTGGAACCGGTGGTTTGTGGAACTGCTAGCTCAGCGGCCATGACAATACTATCAGTCACCTGCTGGACTGCATTGTCAATGTCATCTGGCAGTGGTGCAGCGATGACAGTGGTTGAAGCATAGACTGGCCAGTCAGCCCTATGGGGTAAGCTGTCTGCAGCTCGGTACTGCGGGAGCGACACACAGATTGAGAAGTGGTCACTGCCACACAGGTCCTCATGCACACGCCAACCGAGGTGTGGTCGAAGGCTGGGGCTGCAGACGGAGAGGTCGATCACTGAATACGTGCCCTGTGCCACGCTAAAATGCATGGAGGTACCTGTATTCAGGAGGCAAAGATCTTGTTGCGCCAATAATGTCTCAACATCCCTACCATGGCCTGTGGTCTGGAGTACACCCCACAAAGGGTTGTGGGCGTTGAAGTCCCCCAAAAGGAGGAATGGTGGGGGAAGTTGGAAGACCAGAGCAGTAAGGTTGTTGAGACACGGCCTCATCCGGAGGAAGGTACAAGCTGCAGACAGTGAATTCCTGTGTTGCCCGGATTCTGACAGCCACTGCCTCAAGAGTGGAGGTGAGTGGCACTGGGGCACTGGGTACAGTGTCCAGGACATACAGGCAGACACCGCCGGACACCCTGTTGTAAAGGGTCCTGTTGCGGTATTAGTCCCGATACCCACGAAGGGCAGGGGTCCGCTGAGTTGGAAACCATGTTTCCTGTAGGGCGACACAAAGTGCAGGGTAGCGCCACAGTAATTGGCGCAGCTCGGCCAGGTGATGAAAGAAGCCGCCGCAGTTCCACTGGAGAATAACTCTTTCTCCTCGCTGTAAAGCCATAAAAGAAAAGAAAGAAAAGAAGATCATTCCATAGGAACACCTGCCACCTTATGGTCAGGATCGACAGAATCTAAGACCATTAGGTGATTCTGGATGTGCAGAGCTCCTATGTTCAGGCGAATCAAGAAGTGCGAGATCCTCAGCAGAGGCGAGGATCTCAACTTCATCCTCTGAAGCAGAGGATGTGGGTGTGGGTGGCTTGGAAGCCACCAAAGAATACTTTTTCTTTTTTTCTTTCTTTTTACCCTCTCGCTGGCCCTTGGGTGTTAAGGGCCGTGGGGGCTTCTCAACAGGGGCTGCAGGTGCCGATGAAGAGGTGGAGGCCCCTCGATCAACAGCTGCGGGATCCTTCAGCCATTTGCTGGGATCCACTTTCCCACGAAGAGAAGCCTCGGAAGGGAGTGTCCCATGGGTCCCCTTCCAGGTGAGAGGAGCCGGAGAAGGCTGTTGTTTCTCCGGCGCTGGGATGGGGACCAACGTCTCCTGCAATGGTTTGTCTGTTGCTCCCAACGTGAAAAGTGTGGGAGTAACCGAAGGAGTAGCACCCCCAACTGTCAAGGGGGCAGGTGCAGTGGTTCGGGCCTGGGGTCCCGCTGGCATTCGTGGTACAGATGGTCTGGAGACTGACGATGAAGCTACTGTGGCATAAGACGTTGTCATGGTGACAGGATGGAGCTTCAAATACTTACGTCTGGCCTCTGCGTATGTCCAGGGTCTTATACTCCATGATCTTGTGCTCTTTGTGGAGTACAGAACAGTCAGGCGAACAAGGAGGATGCTGCTGATTGCAATTGATGCACACTGGAGGTGGGGTACAGGGGGCATCTGGATGCACGCCCACACTCCCGACATGTTGGATTGGCGTCACATCGGGAGGACATATGACCAAACCTCCAGCACTTGAAGCAGTGCATAGGGGGAGGAACGTAGGGCTTGACGTCGATCCAGTAAACCATCACCTTGACTTTCTCAGGCAATGAATCGCACTCGAAAGCCACGATGAAGGCACCGGTGGCAACCCTCTTGTCCCTCGGACCCCTATAGATACGGCAGATGAAGTGCACACCTCGCCGCTCCAAGTTAGCTCTCAATTCATCGTCTGATTGCAGCAGCAGATCCCTGTGGAAAATGATGCCCTGGACCATGTTTAAGGTCTTATGTGGTGTAATGGAAACGGAAACATCACCCAGCTTGTCACAGGCTAGCAAGGCCCGTGACTGGGCTGGGGATGACGTCGTTATTAAAACGGATCCAGACCTCATCTTGGACAATCCATCGAGCTCTCCATATTTGTCTTCCAAATGTTCCACAAAGAACATTGGCTTTGTGGACATGAAAGATGCCCCATCTGTACGGCTGCACACTAAATACTTCGGGGCGTAAGCCTCACCTTCAGTTTTGGCCCTACGTTCCTCCCACGGTGTAGACAGGAAAGGAAACGTTTGGGGGTCATACTGTTCAGCGTTGTAATCGCTTCGACCGCGTTTAGAGATGGCGGTTGTACATCCGCCAACGTTTCGTGGTCTTTTCATGGTGTTCCCACGAGCAGCTAGGGAAGTAAGGGTCCACCCAGACAGAGCCCCGCTTGCCTGGGTAAGCCTTATACAACTGAGGTGCAGCAGGTTCCTCAGAGGTTGCTCGCTAGCGGCTGTTCAACCTCAACAGCCATGCATCTCCTCGGCACGTAGCACACCTTGAGATTGAGGTTTTTTTTATAGAGGTTTGTACCGTCCTCGGGTTTGTACCTGGGCGATTAAGCCAGGATCCCCGAGCTCTGAAACGTACAAGGTTCCACCGTCGCGCTGAACGATGGTCGTTGAAGCACAGATCTTACGGTGTAGCGGACTGTTAGCGCGACACAGCCCATGGCTCAGGACCCCGTGTTCGCCAAGCCCGTTCTCAGCAAATTAATGCTGAGCCCCTGAGGGGAAAGCAATTAATTCCATAAATTATTTGGAAATAGGCATTAGGTGTGATTTAAAATGGAACAACAATATAAAATTAATCGTTGGTAAAGCAGATGCCAGACTGAGATTCATAGGAAGAATCCTAAGGAAATGTAGTCTGAAAACAAAGGAAATAAGTTACAGTACACTTGTTCACCCACTGCTTGAATACTGCTCACCGGTGTGGGACCTGTACCAGGTGGGGTTGATAGAGGAAGTAGAGAAGATCCAATGGAGAACAGCACACTTTGTTACAGGATCATTTAGTAATCATGAAAGTGTTCTGGAGATGATTGATAAACTCCAGTGGACGACTCTGCAAGAGAGACGCTCTGTAGTACAGGCTTTTGTCGAAGTTTTGAGAACATACCTTTACTAGGGAGTCAAGCAGTATATGGCTCCCTCCTACGTATGTCTCGTAAAGAGATCATGAGAATAAAATCAGAGAGATTAGAGCCCACACAGAGGCATACCAACAATCTTTCTTTCTGCAAACAATACGAGACTGTAACAGGAGGGAGAACTGATAGTGGTACTCAAGGTACCCTCCACCACATACCATCAGGTGGCTTGCAGAACACAGACGTAGATGTAGACAAACAAATTTTCAAGATGAAGTTAGCATTTGACTTAAATTATTCAATAAAATCTATCAGTAAAACAAAAGTGAGATTTTACTGAAATTTACCCATCTTTTGAGATATACTGAAGATTTTTCCAGCCTACACAGCGTGGTCTATTGTTTAGTTGTCTTTAACAAGCTCAGGAATCCTTAAACACCAAGACTTCACCCCACCATGGCCTGTGGAGATCCTCAACCCCATCATAATCTGTAGTGGTTGCATGCCCCACTGAACCAAATGGTTATTGTACAGTTTGTTCAGTGCTGTAACACCCTCCCACCCCCCCCCCACCCCCCCCCCCCACCCTCTCTCTTGCCTGAGACAGTCCTCAAACATATACTTCAAATGTCTGCATTCAGTGTATATTGTGAAGTGTGTAAAGATGGACAAACTGCATGGGCAGCAATTTTCAACATAGTGTAACTGAAGCAGAACAGGGCAACCAGTCCGCATTCACCAAGGAAGATGGAAAATCACCTTAAAAACCTCCCTCAGGCTGGCTGGCACAATTATCCACATCATTAATCCACAGTTCACATAAACGGTGTACTGGCTTCATTACAAAATATCTTGCATTTATGTGTATGATACTAGTGTTAACGCTTACTGTGAGAATTTGTGTGTTAAATGTAGACAGCCGATTTCACCAACTTCCCACTCATTCTTTTCACTATTTTTATGAGATTAACAGCATAGTCTTTTTGAATAGCTTTGCAATTCACTGATCTTCATTTTCACAACTTCTTTGCATGAAACATCACTTTAATAAAATGATTTTAATTTCTTTTACAATGTTCGATTGCTCAGGATTAAAAAACTTTCAGAAATCACTCATTCTCTTACGCATTGGTAACACTATCATTAATATACCATTATAAAGTTTCCCAAAAATTCCACCTATTAGTTTAGCACTAAGAAATACCTATTGGTAAGGTGTCAGAGTTCTACCAGTATTATAGAGAAAGTGATGCAGTGGTCAAATCAATGGACTCATTAATACCGTTTATACATCTATCCAGCAACCCAGATTAAGATTTTATGTAGTTATCTTGAATTGATCAAGGCAGATGCTTAGATATTTTGAAAAATATATGGCTGATTTTCTTTCCTGTTCCTGTGCAATCCAATCATGACTTCTTCATTAATTAGACACTGAATAATTCATTTAACAAAATCAAAGTATCTGTTCAAACAGAACACTGATCCCACCTATAATGCATTAACCAACCTGTCTGAAATACCAATACATGCACAAAACTTGAATTCATGCTCAAAAATGAGACATACAAATACCACTATTTTGTCTACACTATCCACAATAACTTTCTAATGTCCCTCTAGCTTCTGTAGTTTCAGACCTGAATGTTGCAACTCCTCAGCCTTTTTCCTTATCACATCATTCACACCTTTTGGAATTCCCAAGTGCAAAACTCGTCCTTTGTACCCATCTACCCCATGTCACTCCAGCCCATTCACTGGTTGGACTACTTTATCGAAGGGAGAACCACATACAAGGTGATCCATACATACTGCCACAGCCCTTAACATACTTGCTAACAAAATGTTCAGATAATTCTAGAAAAGCACTTGTGTGTAGGATCAGGAGGTAGTTTAATTCTATATTTATTACAAGTTGTGAATACATAATTATTATTAGATGTTTTTGGTGACTCCTGTTAGATAACTATTGGTCTGATGTCTATGTGGGTCCCATTGTTGCCTTGCTTCCTTTCTCTTTCCCAAGAGCCTCCCCCTAACTCTCTCTCTCTCTCTCTCTCTCTCTCTCTCTCTCTCTCTCTCTCTCTCTCTCTGATAAAATACCGGCCACTAAATATTTCCTTCACACAGTGATTAAAATCTATACATGTACTGCAGCAAATATAGAAATGTGTTAGTTTAAACATATGTGCAATAACCTACAAGACAACGAAAGTATTCTGAGGTCAGTAAAAAATTAAACAATTCACTCAAAGCTTACCAATTTTAATACCACAGTGCTTGGCAGCTTCACCATTTGGAATGAATCCAGCAACCATAACTCGTGTTCCGTCCCCGAATTTACTCGTCGTTAAGCCCAATAACATTTCAGACAAAGTTGCACGTCGTCCAAGATTATGGGCC
The DNA here is from genome assembly GCA_026315105.1 of Locusta migratoria. Classification (NCBI taxonomy): domain Eukaryota; kingdom Metazoa; phylum Arthropoda; class Insecta; order Orthoptera; family Acrididae; genus Locusta; species Locusta migratoria. The sequence goes on along the minus strand of CM048755.1, from coordinate 446,758,630 downwards.
ATTTTTCCATTCACTGGAATTGTCACCTCCCGAACCTCTCCTTGCTACAAAAACAGAGATAAATTTTATTCATTTTCCTTTGAAAATAGATCATTGGACAATTACAATCTACAGTTACATTTGTTTGGTGTGTATCCAAACAGCAGCACAAAAACTGACAGAATTGAAATTTATTTTATTATTCCTTAGAATATCAATTGACTGAAAGAAAGATGCTATGTGCACCTGTAGCACTATCATGTTAGAGCTCATCAACTCCCCTGTGTGTGTACTGTAAAGCAGAGATATAAGCATCATCCGATCTTCAACTTCATGTTACATCCAATCAATACACTTCAGTATATTGGCTCTCCATTAAAACTGTATCTAATAAGTTCCCTCTATAGCCCCTAAAATATTGTAATATTACTTGTGAAACATCCTGTATTTCAAGCATGTGTCATGTCTCCACCTCTTTTCTTCTCTCTTTATTCTTATGCCTTTTGCACACACATGTGCATGTACGCACTCACCTCCCACAGCCCCAAAAATACACACCCTGAATGTCAAATCTTAAATATTTTTTGTTAAAAACAGAGAGCCCAATAAAGCTGTGATTAATAAACCATGATAAACTCAGTTTCTGGCTGTTCACAGAACTATAAAAGACACAATGAAATCTCCAGACCATGCTTTTCCAAATAGGCTGCAATCCAGACAATTCAAAAAGTTTTGTAAGATTGATAGCATTATCAGCTAAAACAGAAGCATGTCCCTCTGTTCAGAATACGAAATGGAATAATTCAAAATATGGCAAACGGTGATACATACAACTGGGGGATCATCCCATCATAGTATGAAGCCATGCATTCATGGACAGTGCCCTATGCAGAGGCTAATTGTCACTCCCTACCAGCTAATTCACCTCCCACAGCTACACAATTTCATACTCAATAATGCCACGTTGCAATGGAAGTAGGCTTGACTTCCAAGGCAACTAAACACAGAACTTATACTCAAAGCACGTTTATTACGAACTCAACATACACGCAGCACTGACTGCCTCTCAGGCAGAGTGCTCTGCTATTTATACACAGAAAGAATTTACCAGAAATTAGAAGAACAGTTAACATAAGAAACATAAGTAGAATTTACAAGTGAACATAAGAAAGATGTAGAACCTTCTGGAATTGTAAATTACAAAGAAATAAATTTTTGCTGGTGAGCGGGATTGAACCGGCGACCTTCTGCTCAGCAGTCCGTGACGCTATCCCCTGCGCCACGCCGGCAGTTGGTGTTCATGGTCCCTCGTGGCATTGCTCCCTCTCCTGGAGAAACAGCGACCCGCTGTTATGATCCCTGTGGAGCCAGCTGCAATGTCCTGGATCTTGACCGTGTCATGGGTCCTCTGTATGACAGTTCAAGAGAATCCTTCCCTTCTCCATGATTATCGCCGACAGACGTTCCTGTCGTGGCTTCATCAGGAACATGACCGTCCTTAGAGTCCTTGAACAAGAAGCCATTGTCGTCTACCTGCTCTTCAGGATCATATTAAGGCTTCATGCGCAGGATGTGAACAGTGTCTCTTCATTTTTGACGTTTCAACGATGGCTCATAATCCTCAACTTCGTATGTGACGTCTGACAGGCGGCGTATGACACGATACGGACCAAATTATCGCTTCAATAACTTTTCTGACAGTCCAACCTTCTGTACAGGGGTAAAAATCCATACCAGATCTCCTGGGCTGTACACAACAGGTCGGTGCCTGTTGTTATACCGCTGTCGGTCCTTCTCCTGGGCGTTCAGTGTCCGTATGCAAGCCAGCTGTCTTGCTTCTTCGACCCTTCTGATTAACTGTTTAACAAAGTCATCCTGAGTGCCATCGGGTTGGAACGGGAACTGTGTATCCATTGTCGTCTCATCTTCACGGCCATGGAGCAGGAAAAACGGAGTGAAGCCTGTGGTGTCTTGTCTTGCGGTATTGTAAGCAAATGTCACGACTGGCAGAATTGTATCCCAATCCTTCTGCTCAACATCGAAGTACATTGACAGCATGTCAGCTAACGTTTTGTTAAAATGTTCCGTAAGACCATTTTTCTGAGGATGGTATGCAGTTGTCATTCTGTGGACAATGTTGCACCGTGATATTACCTCTGATACTAGTTTTGACTGGAATACTTTTCCACGATCAGATATCATGACACGTGGTGCTCCATGCTTCAAAATAATGTCTTCTACAAGGAATTTTGCTATCTCTGGAGCTTCTGCAGTCGGCACAGGTTTGGTGACAGCGTAGCGTGTGAGGTAGTCAGTGCAGACTATTATCCAACGGTTACCGGTTGTCGACTTCGGGAACCTCCCTAAAAGATCGATCCCAACTGAGGGGAATGGAGCTACTGCCGGCGGAATTGGTACGAGATGTCCTGGAGGTAATTGCGGCACATGCTTCCGTCGCTGGCACTCTTTACAGTGACTCACATAGTGCTTGACAGATCGGTAGAGAACTTTCCAGTAATACCTGCGTCTGATTCTGTCTAGGGTCTTCACAAATCCCAGATGACCGGATATTGGAGCATCATGGAAATATATGAGAATAGCTGGCTGGAGATGAGCTGGAACAACAAGTAGCCGTTTGGGGCCCAGTGGATCGTAGTTGCTCTTGTACAATGTTCCGTTTATAAGTTGGAACTCTCCATTGGTCGGTTCTCCTTTCTCCAAGGCCTCTATCATTTTTAATAGTGTTGGATCTTCCCTCTGTTCAGCTGTAACGTCATCTAATTCAGTTAGAGCTGAAATTTCATTAATGCTGTTGTGTTCCACTAATGGATTCCTCGAAAGGCAGTCGGCATCCTTGTGTTTGCGCCCGTTCTTAAATACCACTGTGACATCGTACTCTTGGAGTCTTAGTGCCCATCTTGCTAATCGACCTGATGGATCCTTCAAGCTAGTCAGCCAACACAAAGAATGGTGGTCTGTCACGATGGTGAATGGTTTGCCGAATAAATACGGCTGGAACTTGTTGATAGCCCAAATAACCGTGAGACATTCTTTTTCAGTTGTAGTTTATCTCGGACTTTGAGAGTACTCTTGACACATAGGCTATCACTTTTTCGGCACCTTCCTGAAATTGTACAAGCACTGCAACAATCCCATAGCCACTGGCATCTGTGTGAAGTTCCGTTTCTGCATTCTCGTTGTACAAGGCTAGCACTGGTGAGGAAGTTAGAGCCTCCTTAAGTGCTCGGAAAGCTCTTTCTTTTGTCTCATCCCAGTAAAATTTGGCATCTCCCTGCAGAAGTTCTTGTAATGGACGTGCCTTGTTACAAAATCCTTTTATGAAACGTCGGTAGTATGAGCACACCCCGAGAAAACTTCTCACATCACGAATGTGCTGAGGAGTTGGAAATTCTGTGACTGCCCTTACTTTATCTGGATCAGGACGGACACCATCTCCGTTGACTAGGTGCCCCAGGATTTTTATCTCTTTGGCGACGAAGAGGCACTTCTTTGGATTGAGGCGGAGACCTGCAGCCTGAACACACTTCAACACAGTTGACAGGCAACTCAGGTGTTCTTCAAATGTTTTCGAGAAAACGACAATGTCATCTAAATAGCAGAGACACGTCGTCCACTTAAGGTGTCGAAGCAAGTTGTCCATCATGCGTTCGAATGTGGCTGGAGCATTACATAATCCAAATGGCATTACTTCTCCCTGTCAGCTTTGTCAACCTCGATTTGCCAGTAACCTGTCTGCACGTCGATAGTTGAGAAGTATGTAGCTCCTTTCAAGCAGTCTAAGGTGTCATCAATACGCGGCAATGGGTAGACATCTTTCTTTGTGATACTGTTCAGCCGCCGATAGTCGACACAGAATCGCCACGTGCCATCCTTCTTCTTTACGAGGACCACCGGAGACGACCAAGAACTCTCCGAAGGTTGAATAATGTCATCTCGCAACATCTTCTCCACTTCCTCCCAGATTATCCGTCTTTCAGCTGGCGACACTATATACGAACGCTGGCTAATTAGCAGATGGTCCCCAGTATTGTGACAGTGCTTTATCGTGGGCCGTTTCGTCTGACTTTTCCCCTGCTGAGGTGTGAATGCAACCGAAAATTGGCGTAGTATACCTAACACCTGCTGGCGTTGTTCCTTGGTCAGTCCAGGCCCTATTGGCAGTTCCACATTTGTTTCCTCCAGCGTGTTGTCTGTACTAATAGCAGGGCATGGGTCTTCATTGATGATGTTGAGCTCACCATCCTGGATTGGTTCAGCTGTCCCGATACACATTCCCTTGGGGATAAGTTGTGACTGCTCGTGACAATTTGTGATCCAAATCTCTCCTTGACCACCGGTAATGCTTATGATAGCCGCTGGTATGTAAATTTCTTTTGTGAGCCTGATAAACTTTTTACTATCAACAAGAACTTCAAAGTTTAACCAGTCACCTGTGTTTGTGACTGCAACTCTTCTCATTGTCAACGGTGGTATCGTCACATTGTCAACGACGAATAACTTCCCAGAAAATTCTGTATTACTTGTATCTGGCGGAACAACTTCTTCAATTTTCAGCTCAGATCTTCCACAGTCAATGATAGCTTGGGATGCCTGAAGGAAGTCCCATCCGAGGATGACATTGTGACTACATTCTGTTAACACGACAAATTCAAATGGCTGCGTCCTGTTGTTGATGGTTATTCTTGCGACACAAGTTCCTGCTGGATGGACGTACCTTCCATTCGCGACGTTCAGCACAGTTGCTCCCGTATCACAGAACATTGTCTTCTTTAGTGTGCGGTGGTAATTATCCGATAATACAGAAAAAGAGGCTCCTGAATCAACAAGTGCCAGACAGGTTGGACGTCCATTATGACGTCGATGAGATTTCCCGAGATCTTGGCGACTGTCGTCCATGGAGGATTTTCATCTGCGGCGCCCTCACCTTCGTAGATGGTCGCCTCGCTTAGTTTTCCTGGGCGCGGCGGCTAGGGGAGCGGCTGGTACCTCTGTACGGCGACGGTGAATGGCTGCGGCATGTCGGGGAAAGACCTCGTCTAGGGTACAGCGATGGGCTTCTTCCCATAGGTCGACTGAACTCATCAGCAGGTGACTGCCTTGGATAGAACTGCTCCGACGGCTGACGTCTTGCGGCAAAATAATCATCGAATACTCGCCTCCTCTCTCTGCAGTAACGTACGACATGTCCAGGGCGTCCACAGTGGAAACACAGTGGTGTGTTGTCTTCTGTCCTCCAGATGTCTGTTCTTCTGCGGGGCGTCATAGTTACCGGGGTAGTTGGCTGTGGTCACGTCGGTCGGTTCATGGGCTGCTGTTTGGCGGCTGCAGCGTAAGTCATAGCAGGGCGACGCCATTCTTCACGTCGGGTGCGATTGACAGTGCAGACAGGATCTAATGTTTGAAATACCTCGTCCTCAGCAGCGTCGGCTACCTCGTGACTTACAGGGCTCACATCCATGGCCATAATCTGATGCTCGCTCGGTCTAATAGTCCCGGTTGCCATGCACTGTTGTAATTCTTCTCTCACGATTTGTCGTATGAGAGAAGCCAAGTCCTGCTGGTCTTCCACAACGGCCATAGGGACTACATTTGGGAGTCTGTCATACTTCTTGCATCCAACCCTCCTTTGTTGCATCTCTTCAACACGCTGGCACCACTTGATGAACTCTTCTGTCGTAGCGACGTCTTTTATCAGAAGAGCTTGGTACATATCTTCTGCAATTCCCTTCATCAGGTGCGTGATTTTGTCCGCTTCAGTCATGTTCGGATTGACTACGTTACACAGAGCCAAAACACTCTGTATGTACGATTGTGTCGGCTCACCATGTTGTTGGGCCCGGTTGTTCAGTTGTTCTTCCGCGGGCGGATTTGTCGCTGGCGGTCTCCAAACGTCTTCTTAAGTTCCTCCTGGAATGTCTCCCAGTCATTCAACTTCTCTTCGTTGTTTTCGAACCATTGCTGGGCTGTTCCATCCAGGTAGAAATAAACGTTGGCCAAGCACATCGTATGATCCCACCTGTTGTACTTGGCGACTCGGTCGAACCCTTTTAGCCATTTGTTGGGGTCCTGTCCAGCATCTCCAGAGAACACCGACGGGTGTCTGATGTGCAGCTGGCTTATTGCTGGTTTCGTCTCCATCATTCTTCTGATAATACGGACTTTTGGAAGGATGTACTCGGTGTATCCCTTGTATTCCGGTTCCAGTCCGTGAAAGCAACGGCTTTTACATTGCCTAATCGGAGCCACGGTGATGCAGCTGCTGCACAGTGTACCCGGCGCCTCCACCAAACAATGTCACGTTGCAATGGAAGTAGGCTTGACTTCGAAGGCAACTAAACACAGAACTTATACTCAAAGCACGTTTATTACGAACTCAACATACACGCAGAACTGCCTCTCAGGCAGAGTGCTCTGCTATTTATACACAGAAAGAATTTACCAGAAATTAGAAGAACAGTTAACATAAGAAACAAGTAGAATTTACAAGTGAACATAAGAAATATGTAGAACCTACTGGAATTGTAAATTACAAAGAAATAAATTTTTGCCGGTGAGCGGGATTGAACCGGCGACCTTCTGCTCAGCAGTCCATGACGCTATCCCCTGCGCCACGCCGGCAGTTTGTGTTCGTGGTCCCTCGCGGGAATAACAAAATGAAAGCTTATAAAGAAAAAAGTACATTATATCAGATTGTGTACCCTCATACCTCCTCAGATGCCACCTCTACTAATTCCTTTCTTCCAATACCTGCACGGCACAGTACCCAGCAAAATTATATGTAGCTATTTCCTGTAGTACTAAAAGTGGAACAGATTTTCCTGGATTATTTGTATCATTTTCTGTGCTCAGGACATTTATTGGAAAGCTTCTATAGAACTTTAGGAATGTGACAAGATGAGAAACTTTTTGCTTTGATCATGCTTAATCTGCTCTAAAACTTCCATGCTCACATACAGCTCACCACCAAAATCTGGAAATTGGTTGAAAGTTGAAACATTAAAGTACGGTCAGTGAAGGTGGTATACATTGAAATCAACATAATTTAGAAGTTGCACGCATGACAATTTGCGGCATGCCACCAGAGGCTGCACAGAAAACACGATGGGCAGGCCATTGCCAGAGGACTTATGAGGAAGTGGGACGATGTGACCAAGATGCCACATGATGGGAAAAAACCATGTCCTAAGCCAGGCGGCCGAGCCATTCACTCAGTTGCTGTATGGACACAAAACTACTGTTTAGTGAATAAAAGAATTTGAAGTCATAAAAGTGGCAATGAGGTTTTCGCATCTGCGTGTGCTGTAGCTTCACAATGGAAGAGCTGCTTCGGGCTGTCTGTGCCCATCTCAAGGGTCTTCCGTCATTGCTCATAGAACAACAACAACCATTAGTAGTGGCCATGTCCTCCTGGTGTCCGCGGTATCACATTCGGCCCTGGGGTCAACCCCTGGGGCACCATCGGCACTGGCAGTGCCTCATTTCCCACCATTTGAGATAACTGCTGACAAATGGGAATCTTACAAACATCTGCATCAGCATTTCGTGGCTTTTTCGGTGCAGGACCCGGGTAAGCAAAAAGCCTTGTTTTTGTCATGGCTGTCCCTGTCTACGCATCATAGGGTACTTGAACTTTCCTCCCTTCAGGATCTCTTTCCTTGACATGTGTTCCCTTTATTCGGGCTTTTATGTCCAACAGTCCCATTTAGTAGCATCTAGGGTTGCCTTTCACATGAGTCCAAAACAGCCATCACAATCGTACAAGGAACAGGTTACCGAACTTCAAAGTCTGGCCAGGCACTGCCGCTTCATTGCCAAACTTAACAACGATTCTTATGCAAAATGGATGGTTAGGGATGCAGTGATTTGCTTTTCACCGGACAATGACATCTGCAGACAACTATTACAGATCGAAGATCCTAACCTTATTGAAGTTGTTATAATAGCCATGGAGTATAAAATGTCTTCTGCTGTCAATTCTCAGATTAGTGGGCTGGAATTTTGCCAGTACAGGTTGCCCCGGTAGGTGGGCAGCTGGTCGTGGATTCATCTGCTTCACAAAGCAGTTTGTCGGAGTTGTCAAAACCGGGACATATTGCGATGGTCTGTCATGCAAAAACCCATATAAAGCCAGTGGTTGAAGATACATCTGATGTTAACTATAAGGTTACAGGATCGATAGTTGAATATAATGTTACAGGATCGATATTCAAGTATTTGAATATTGTGACAATATAATCAATAGGCAGAAAGTGGCAGCTCATTTGTATTAATGCACCACATCCTACGAAAAATATTGTTAAATAATCAGAAAATAAATGAAAATTATGGTTAATCGCAAACAGATTTGGCATGTATATACATTTCAGACCTATGCAATACTTGTAAGGATGTTTAATTATATTACATAAAGTGGCAACTATTTTATGTATGAAAAGGAGCATATGTAGCGCAGGACCCAAAAACGGGTGCTCGTGATCTTTTTCTGTTGGGCTGTTGGAGTGTGAACATGCATTAAAAAGTATGTGTTGAAATTGGTGATTTTTCTTTTCTTTTGGCCACACCACCTGCATATAACTGAATATCCGTATCAATGCTAACACTGACCTGATGTTACATTTCCCCCAGTGAGTCTAAAGAAATACAAAGTTTTGACGATCTTATACATCAGTGACGGTTAGTGTTAGATGACGAATTCCCTGCGACAGACCACGAAGTTATAGACATTTTCCCTGAGTCCTCCAAAATTCTGATTCAGCTTAAAATTCTGGGCCACAACATGTCCTTGTAAGTCAATACCGGTGCAGCAGCTACTCTTTTACGTACCGCCACATACAATGAATTAGGTTCCACTCAGCTCACGCTGGTAACAAGTATGTTGCGAGGGTATGGCAATCAACAGATCCCTGTTCAGGGACAATTTCATTCTGCCGCTGAGTACAAATCAGTCTCCCAGCTGTTAATTTTCAGCAGTGTCGAATCCATGGGCGTAGCTAATAATGTTTGGGTTAGACGCCTTCACAAGCTTTGTGTTTTTTCAGTGGACAACTCTATTCATTTTGTGTCCGAGATGGTCCCTTTTGATGCAGTCTCCACGCTTTGCAATGAATTTGCTCCTCTACTTTCTCATGAACTGGGTTGGGTGCGCAGCTTTGAGGCAAACCTCCCTCTCAAACCAGGGACCATACCAATATTTAAAAGAACTCGGTCTCTTCTGGAACTTGAGAGATTAGTCAGTGAAGGGCTTCTGTTCCCTATCAGATCTAGCAAGTGGGCCTCCCCCTGGTGGTCGTACGGAAGCTTAATGGACAGTTATGGCTATGTGGAGATTTCAAACAAACAGTTAATGCACATTGTCAGTTGGAGACATACCCATGCCTCGCCTGGAAGATCTGATTTCTAAGCTGGCAGGAGGGACCTGCTTCTCAAAGGTCAACCTACCTGAAGCATATTTTCAGTTGCCTCTGAGTCACCCCTTTCGGACTCTATAAATATTTGCGGCTGCTGTTAGGGGTTTCCAGCGAGCCAGCAATATTCCAGAGGTACTTGGAGCAGCTTTTTCAACTGGTATATGCTTGTGTAAATTACTTAGATGATATTGTGGTCACAGGAATCACCCCCGCAGCTCATATCGTCAACCTTCGACAGGTTTTTCGCATCTTGTCTGATGCCGGTCTCAAATGTAACTTGGCGAAATCTCAGTTTTTCCAGCCGAGCATAGTATACATCGGGCTGGAAGTGTCCCCGCAAGGCGTTACACCCGTAAAGGAATACATGGAAGCAGTAGCTTCCATGCATGCCCCACAGAACATAAGGGAACTACAAGCCTTCCTCAGGAAACTGGCATATTATCATCAATTTCTTCCTCATGCAACCTTCACTGCTAAATGCCTTCATGACTTGTTGCGCAAAGACGTCTCGTTTGAATGGTCTCCCACTTTAGAGTGCCATAAACAATTATTCTTGTCTTGAACATGTCTGGTCTTGCAGATATGCCCCTAGTAGTTGTGGCAGACAGAGTAAAGGGTGGGAGCAGTGCTGTCACACCGGTACTCAGACGGCACCGAAGGGCCCCTGGCGTTCGTGTCTAAAACCCTCACCCCAGTGCAGAAATGATATTCCCAGGTAGAAAAAGAGGCTCTCTCAATAATTTTTGCGATGCAGTAATTTTACGTTTTCTTATATGACAACCGCTTCACTTTAATGACCGACCATCAGCCTTTAGTGGCCCTCTTCCGGCCGGATGCAGCCCTAATAGTCAAGTCCGCCCACCGTCTTCATCAATGAGCCACACACCTGTCCCATTTTCAGTATGACATAGTTTACCGCCTCCCTTCGTAACACAATAATGCAAATGCACAGTCTGATAAGGAAGAAATCCTATGTTGTCCCATAGATGCAGATGAGGTAAGAATATTACATGAGTTTCCCGTCACTTGTGAAGTCCTAGCGGCACACACAGACAAAGACACCCTTCTCAGGATAGTGAAGTCACGTGTTGAATGAGGGTGGCCGGAAAGCCCGTGAATATTAAGTTTGCTACACAAAGGGCACTGGGGAATTTCCCGCACTAAGGCCCTAGCTTGACGCCACGTCTTTTGTCTGGGAATCGATCGTAAAATTGAACATCTGGGGTCCGCTTGCAATGTCTGCGCCCTACAGCAGGCCAATCCCCAACATTCCCTTGTCCCCTGGCCTGTCCCTTCACAACCATGGGACTGGATTCACGTTGATTTTGCGGGGCCGTTCCTGAGTTCCTATTGACTCTTGGTATTCGACGCCCTCTCTAACTTTCCATACATCGTTCTGATCAGTTCCACTTTAGCTGAGGCCACCATTGGGACATTAACTAAAACATTCTCTATTGAAGGTCTTCCGCACACAATCGTGAAAGATAATGGCCCTCAGTTCTGTGTGGACGTTTTACGGTCTTTTTGCATGTGCCAGGGCATTCACACGTGTGGGCTCTGCCATTCCATTCGCAATCTAACGGGGAGGTGGAGCAAATTGTGCGGACATTTAAGGCTCATATGCGCAAATATATGACATCTATGTCAGTCGATGATGCCCTGTTAAGATTTTTGACGACCTATTGGGCCACTCCAATCGGGGAACTGAGTCTGGCCGAAAGGCTCCACGACCGCCAACCTCATTCTCTGTTACATCTCCTGACACCTCCTGACGCGCCGGCCCCAAGTCCGGCCGCTTCTGGCTTCCGCCCAGGTCGATACAGTCTCGGCGCTGATGCCTCCTGGACCTGCGCACACCCTTAGGCAGCTGCACGAGTAACCGGGACAAGCTCCGATGCCGCCCAGCCCTGCTGCTCCTACCGGGATGATGGGGCTGGGTCTAGCCTGGCCAGGGTTGATGCCCTCATCCCCGGCGCGAGCCCTGGGGACTGCTCCACGATGGGGATGGAATTGGCAATGGGGGGTAGACATGTCCCTCTACCCCAGGGGACCCGCAGGTGGGAGTCGCCCCCATCCTCTCCAATCATCGGGCAGCCGGCCCGGTGACACTGTCATTTGCCGCTCCTGCTCCGGCGCACTCTGCACACCTTCATGCCACACCAGCGGACAACCAAGGTAATGGATTGGGACCCTTCTTGTACTCCGATAACCATCGCTGTGCCCTCGCCCCCCCCCCCCCCCGGGAGGGGGAAGTATGGAATACTCCGAAATCAACATAATTTACAACTTGTGCACCCCACAATTCACGGCGTACCACCAGAGGCCACACAGGAAACACAACAGGCAATCTGTCACAAGAGGAAGTATAAGGAAGCAGGAGGACATGACCAAGATGCCACCTGACGGGAAAAACACATGCCCTAAGCCGGCGGCCAAGCTGCTCACTCTGTTGCTGAACAGACACAAATTTGTACTGTTCAGTGAATAAAAGAAGGTTACAGAGCAACCACAGTAAATCCCTGATTTTGAGGCAATTGTAGAACCTAACAATTTTTTTTTTTTTTTAAGTGCAGACTTGAAACTAATTTTTACTTGAACACAGGAGTTATAAAAATAATTCTAAATATCTTTTTTGTCACAAACCTAGATTGTGCCAGATCTAAATTAGAAGAAGTCTGTTGCACGTATCCCAAAAGGCCTCATTGTTTGTCAATGGACGTTATAGATTCATTCAAAAGTGCAGTGAGTAATGGAGTTGTATGTGGTTGACAGGGGGTAGGAATTTTTTGTTGTTTCACTATGAGAGGTTTCCATTTGTCAGACAGCAGTTCATTACACTCAGCACAAAGTCTGAAAATGTGTCTGACCTTCAACGCTCAAGTGGCCTGCCTCATTTCCTTATGACAGATGACATTTAATATTTACAAACACAGGTCTCTGATTAATCCATACATCAAAAATCAAACTGAGATTTACGGTGAGACAAGGTGGCAGATGACTATTTTCTCCAAGGTCTTTCAACAGAGCTAGTGAGAGAAATACAGTGTTACAATTGCTACTCAGATTTGTACATTCGTCATAAAGTTTTAAGAGAATGATTAAAATAGTTTCTCTCCATTTATGTGAAAACGGCCCAGATTTTATCAATAATGGCATGATCTCTACTGTTACATGCTGCAACACATGATATACTGTATCAAAGAATGACCTCGTGATATATCTTGAGCCACACAGAATGACAAATCCAGTTAGCGAAGTAACTTCCATCTCTCCCTCAAATCCTCCATATTGTCTTCAATAAAATTGTACACTTGTCGTAGAACTTATGAACTGATGCCATGATGTGCCCTCGGAGTCTATCGTGATGACATTCATTGATAAAACGTACTCGGTTCTGAAGCCATGTCTTTTTGTATAAAATACTCGAGCTATTGATGACCATCTCAGTCATCATCTTCAGGAGTTCACTGACTGCCAGGTAAAGTACAGTTTCCTGCTTATAAAGGCACAATGACATCATTAGCAGCCAATCATATCATCCCACTCTGATTGGCTGCTGCTGATGTCATTGTGCCTATATAAGTGGGAAATTGTACCTTACCTGGCAGTCAGTAAACTCCTGATGACAATGGCAGAGATGGCCATTGAAAGCTTGAGTATTTTATTCGAAATGATGCAACTTGAGAACTGAGAATGTTTTATCAATAATGCCATGATCTCAGTTTACTTACCTTTAAAACTTAGCAGAATTTAGTTTTTACTACATGAAAGAGTGCAAGATTATTTACTTAGGGTCAGTCCTTGAACTTGTGAAGAATCAACCATCTGTCTGTAATGGCAGAGTAGTACTCACGATTTCATAAAGGACTGCCTCTGTAGTTGGCCAAAATACTGTGGAATAAATGTTATATGGTAGTGCAAACTGCACCACATGGATTATGATGACAGCAGGTGTCACCTGTATCACACTATAGAATAGCGAGGAGACCACAAGAGGGGAGCAGAAGTGGAATGGAATGGGTAGTAGTGAAACAATGCAAAAGTAAAGAACCATGAATTTGTTGAATGAGTGCAGTCACAGTCACAAAATTATTTTATTACCTATAATGCATTTCACTCTTTTTTTAGCATCATCAGATCATATAAAACAAATGTGGTAAACATCATCATTCAAACCTGCCATGAATTAAAATCCGAAATTATTAAGAAGAATCCTGTCTTCAAACCTCAAAATACAATAGTTGTGGCAGTAGGTGAAGCCAATGACGCCTCTGAGGGCACAGCATGGAATGGCCCATACAAACAAAATGCACCAAGAGATCAAGTGCCGGCCAAACCGATGTCTGATGATTCCTCAAAAGGGTGAAACACATTATAACTAATAAAAACATAAAACATTTTTGCAACTGTGACTACATTCGTTCAACTTGTATTCATTCTGTTACTTCACAAAAGAACTAAAGGAGAAAAATTTCAATACAATGGGTTGTGTGAATAAAATGGAGAATGTACTTTATTCTCAGAATTTTGGAGAACAGTCTCAGATTTGCATGAATAAAGGAAGTCAGGTAGTATACTTCACCTGTGATTGTAGGCCTATTTAGCTTGAGTAAAAGGGTGGGGAAGTTGCTCAATACAAAGAACATTCTCAGATTTCGTATGAATAAAACTAGATAAGTTTCTCACAAGATGAAAACATTCTCTGGTTTCTGAAATGAGCTCTGTAACATTCTTTGAGTTGAGTAACTTCTGTTGAGGTTATGTTTTACTGTGGATTATAATAAAAATTAGGGAATTGATGTTGCTCAGATGGAGAAAAAAACTTACACTCAGTCTGAAGAGGAACTGAAGAAGTTTATACAGATAAAACAATGAAAACATAATTTGGCTAACGAGTCACTTGCTTCCCAAAATTCATTAGTGACACTTCAAGCACTTTACATAGTGACCAGAGTGATGTCGGGGAAGGTTCTACATTATCTACATAGGAATGAAACACAAGTGGATTCAGCTGCATATTTGGAGTATGTATTTGCAACTTTAAATAGTTACATAACAAAATTATTTATTGTATGTTTTGAAACAGGTTCTATGAATAAGGCATTACCAGAAGCTAATTCCAAATGAAGCGCATCTCAAGACTTCACAGTCTGTATGACACAAAATAAATATTGCTACAATACTGAAGTAATGCATTTTGTACTACTTTTGCTCCTTCTACCAAAACCAGTTGGACTATTCCTGAGAACATAAATCTCAGAATTTTATAAAATTGTAACTAATTACATACCTAGCAGTCTGTTTCCCACAACAAAACCATACGAACTATCGCTTATTACTTAATGTGCGAGTAGACCACTGGGCATTATATTTAACCAAAAATATCTGTTATAAAACTTGACAGAGTTCCAGGTTGGAATAGACGAAAATGTGATGTATTCTCACAATTTCGTTTGAATATTATGTTGACTTCAACAACAAAAATGTTTCTCACATGTTGAAAATTTGGTAACATCATGAGGAAATTAATTTTCATCAACTCTCTACATTTAGTCTGTTCCTTTGAATAGTTTGGCTGATTGAGCTAGTTGAAAGAAATACATGATTAAACAGCTGTTCTGTGCCAGACATGACAACACAACATACACTTCTAGATCTTACTCAAGAAGGAGAGGAAGTAGTGAAAAAGAACTTCCTGCTGAGAGCTTATGCTTCAAATGTTTTATTCATTCAAAATTAAGAGCATTAAAATCATCAGAACAATCAAACAAAATTACATATGCATAGTTTACAATCTGTTCTCTATTGACATTTCTCTATTTCTCTATTATTGTTTCTTGCAGTGCTGAACGTGGAACTTTTGTGCTACTGTGCTTGCCTGTTTACTTGAGTCTGTCTGCTGCAGTGTCAAAAGTTATACTATGTTGGAAATTGTGGTCTTATATTTCATGGAGGCAGTAATTCTGGTGGGATATAGAGTAATTATGGACAAAGGCTATATGCATTGTAAATGAAGCCTTGGAGAAGTACGTATTGACTGAGATGATTAAAGATCATCCGTGCTTTAATAATAGTATTAAAAAATGCTGAGGAAGTTGAAGATGCAAAGACAGTTGCTTTCTCAGTTCAAAAACTAACAAGCCAATAAACACAGGCAGGAGTTAGTACAGGTTTGTATTTATGTAAAAAGATCAATGTGCAAAGCATACAACTACCACCATCACACCATAGCAAAACATCTTGCCGAAAGCATGAGGAAATTGTGGTCCTATGTAAAATAGATAAGCAAGTAAAAGACCTCTATCCACTCACTCTGTTAGTCTGGGGTGGTGGTAACAGGCAGTAAACATTTTAAATTCCACATTTAAGAAATTGTTAATGCAGGACGATCATACAAAGATAATGTCATTTAATAACAACTCACCGCAAAGAGACCCGCTGAGCTGCTGACAAACACGAAAACGTCTAGATGCTTGTGTCACTGGAGTGGCCAGACATGATTTTTGTGTGTATAGTTGTCTGAGTGATTGTGTGAATGTACATGTTTCTTTTTCTGACGGACGCCATGGCAGAAAATTTAAATTGTCTGAATGTGATTATTTATTTTCCTGTCTGTCAGTAGCTCAGCGGGCCTCTTGTTATCTATCCTCCATCATTAACATTCATAATGTCATTTGACCATTACACAGACTAGCAAATGGAGGACACAGTAATAGGAATCTCTGGTGTAGAGAGGTCAGGACAAAATCTGAATTCATTTTTACAAGGAGTACTTCGCTGTATTGACCCCTCACTCATCGGTAATCTTCAGACCAGTAGAGAGTCTCAGGTAACTGGGAAAAAGCACAAGTGACTCTGGTTTATAAAAAAAGTCAATGAATGAGCCCACATAATTACAGACAAATATCATTAAAATCACTTTGCTGCAGAATTCATTAACATAATCTCAGTTTGAATATAACACATTTCCAGGAAATGAAAAAACTTCTGTCAATGTATCAGCATAGTTTTAGAATACAATATCTTGTGAGCCATGGATGAAGGGCACATTGCATATTCCCCAATTTCCAAAACATGCTTGATATGGAGCTGCAGTGCAAGCTGCTAATGAAGGTTCAAATACATGGAATGATTCCCAGATTTGTGAAAGGCTTGAAGACTTCTTAAGTAACAGAAACCAAAATGGTATCATAAATTGTGTGTTCATCATTGACAAGGTTTCATTGGGGGAGGGGTGGGGGTGGGCTACGGAAGGGTGGTAGGACTGTTGATATGTTATATTTACATAAATGATCTGATGGATGGGGTGAGTATCAATGTGTGGCTGTTTGCTGAGGACACTGTGGCATGCTGGAAAGTGTCATCACTGAGTGACTTTAGTAGAATACAAGATGACTTAGAAAAAATTTCTAGATTGTGTGATGAATGACAGGTAGTTCTAAATGCAAGGGAAAAAATTAAGTTTATGTAGATGCTCTCATTATGTGCACATACAGTGTTAGTAATGAGCTGCTTGGCAGAATCATGTTGATTGGGCATAACATCACAGAGCAAATTTTGGAAAGATGTAGTTCACTGGTAAAAGAGACTGCATATAGAAAACTAGTGTAACTCATTTTTGAGAACTACTCAAATGTTTGGCACCTCAACCAGATCACTTTAAAGGGGGACATAAAAGCAACTGAGAGGCAGGCTCTAAGATTTGTTACTGGTAAGTTCAATCAACATGTGAATGTTACAGAAATGGTTTGGGAACTCGAGTGGGAATCCCTGGAGAAAAGACAACATTCTTTACAAGACAAACTAATGAGGAAATTTTGAGGGTCACCATTTAAAGCTGCCTGCACAACTATTCTATTGCTGTAAACTTACGTTTCATGTAAGGACCATTAAGATAAAAGGGCCTGTATGGAGGCAT
Organism: Locusta migratoria; assembly: GCA_026315105.1. NCBI lineage: Eukaryota > Metazoa > Arthropoda > Insecta > Orthoptera > Acrididae > Locusta > Locusta migratoria. The sequence goes on along the minus strand of CM048755.1, from coordinate 446,741,305 downwards.
ATAGACAGTTGTTTTTCCCTTGCTATATTTGGGAGTGAAACAGAAAATGAAACGTATATTTAAGTTAGATATAGTAGGGATTATTCTAGCTCAGAGGCAGAAATAACAGGATTTCTGGTCACGTTAGTAGGGGATTATAAATACAAAATCAGTGGTGGACCCTATGAACACTACCGAAGTTGTTCTGACCATGATCTAGACTTATACTTACTATTTCTGTACATCACTTTAACAGTAAATGAGAAGATAATTTCTTGAATATCACACATCTCACAAATTACCTGCCAGTCCTGGAATGTCACTTTGCTGCTGGAATATTCTTGTGTAACAGCTACATCTCTTGGAGCAGAAGGTAAAGACGGCGACAGTTTTGCATTCTGTCGTCTGAGCTGCTTATTACCACGGTGCTTAATCAATCTTGCAAGTTTACCTTGAGGAAAAAAAGAGTTAAATATCAACATGTTACATGTACTGCAAGTTTTACACAATATAATAAATAATAACTATCATACAGAATTATTACTTTTATATGCTTGATATGTATCCACTGTAGGCAATGACTTACCTCATCAAGAAACTTTTAAAAGACTAACAATTTTTTGTAAGCTCACCAGTATATTCAAATAAACCCATGTAGTTTGACTTTAAAATAGCTAAGAGCAAGGATATATAACCAAGGGTATAGTGAGAAGCACAGTTAATAAAATGAAGTACAGAAACTACTATGCAGAAATGAAGAGAAACAAAGAACAAGTACTAAAAATAAAGGGAAAGAAAGAAACAGCGAACCTTACAGAGAAGAAGACGATCATTTGTAGCAGGCACCTGACAGTACAACCACTCAATTAGAGAAGTTTGAACATGTTTGCAGAATACTGTGCTGAGGTTGCAGTAATGTTGATATCATATGAATCTATTTTCGCAGCTAGAACAATTTTTTTAGGGATGGAGGGAATGTCAGTGACACATGGGACAACAGTTTTATGTGTATTTGTAGAAATGGCTCAAAAGATCTGTTTATAGACAAAGCTGGGAGCATACCTACTGTCCACAATCACCTCTGCATACCTGGAGACAGTTTTTTCCCTTTATTCTACAGTGATTTCCCACCCTCTGCAACACTACCAACATTATGTAGCCTATGTCCAACACCAATGTTGGGTTGAGTTGTTTGTTTGGGTTAGGGGGACTAAACTACTGAGGTTATCAGTCCCCCTGGTGGGGAGGGGAAGGAGTGAGGATAGGAAAGGATGGGAGGGGGAAAGGAAATGCAGTCCGGGGCAACACCAATGTCTAACTTTCCTTGTATCTTTGGCACCTTTTCCTATTGCTTATTTTTTTACACCTACTTTTGTCATCTTCACACAGTCTTTCCACATTTTTTCAGTCACCAAATTCACATGAATCCCACAACCTACACGTGCCCATAGTTATATGAGCTACATGTAATACCTCTATATTGAATGACAAAAATTGAATGTTGCAGTTTATCACATGACTGAGATAATACCATATTTTGTATTAATCATCTGTATGATGGCACTTTTAATTACAGCCACCTCATGGGTACTTTTTTTAATGAAACAGCATCCATTAATGTCAACTATTGTGCACAAACACATGATGACAGCAGTCATGTAATGTAGCATAGATTGTAGTCACTGTAATTATTCATGAAACTGTTCACTTAGTCCTTAACATATTCATATTATAGTGGATATAAAGATATGTACATGAACAGTAATTTTTTCCCACTTAATTACATTGTGGAAAACTTTATATATTAGGTTTCATTATAATTGTTTAGACTAATTATTTAGACCTTGAGCCACCCGTGTTAATGTGTACATGGTCGTATTAATGCCAAAATGCCTCAAATGCAGCTGTTTGTTCTTTTAAAACAATGAGTGTTTATCAATAGATTTTTAACTTCTGACTAATTATAAATTACATAATAGATAAATTACAATCTGGTAAAATTATACCAGTCAGTCGATTATCACAAATTGTTAGATATCAATAGAAAAAATTAGTTCACTTATAGTAACGCACTCTAGCAGCATTCATAGAAACCTTTGCAGTAATTGCGATGCTGCTAATCAATTTTATGGAGATGCTCATCCAGAAATGGCAACTAAGGTGGTGCATTTTATTGTTTTAATTGTGACCATCCACCAGCACAAGATTTTACATCTAACTATCCACCAGAACATCTTCCAAATTATACGTGGAATGCTTTAAAAAGCAGCTGAATGCCAATTGTAGAATATATGTAACTTTTTTTTTTTTTTTTTTTTTTTAGAAATTACCATTTTATATGTTTAATCTACTACACAAATTGTACTTAACTTGTAATTATTAGATGTAACCACACATTTTGTACTTGTTTCCCACAGACCAGAAGATGGCACCATTGACTGTTGAAACCAGTCATCTTAAATAAGTAAAAATTGTGATCTTGGCATTTCTCTTACCATTAAGGTTGAGTAATGCTTACATGATGCTCTGCTGCTGTGCTTAGGATCAAAATAAAAGTAAGATTTAACATTCTGCCAGCAAAGAGGGCACTGGTTGGATTTTTAAGGATGGGGAAGAATATCAAACATTCCTCTTTGAAGGAACTATCCTTCATATGTCTGGAGTGATTTAGGTAAATCTCAGTAAACCCATATCTGAATGGCCATAACAGGGGCATTGTCAGAGTCAGGTGCCCCCCCCCCCCCCCCAGAAAAATTTAAAAATTGGAAAGATATTGCATTTTAACTAAATTTATTTAAATTTTACTAAGTTGTAGAATGTAATAATAACCAACATTGCCTGACATTGCTGGTTTAGGAGCTGATCTGATAGTTTTATATTCTTCAAAACTGAAATGCCAAGATCACAGCTTACAAAATACTGTCATGTTTTAACTTATGTATTTTTATATGTTGACTAAGTGCTACATTGCACTTATTATTTTATATCATTTTTTTAATAAGATGACCAGCTTATAAAATGTATATGACCAGATGGTTGTGGCACAGTCCTCCGAAACTGGGTGTCATTAAATAAAATATTAATAATAACTGTTATTGCCATTAAAGATACCTACTTTATCCATCTTATCTATAAAAATGGATGTGTGTGTATGCATGTTTGAAGACAGCTGGAGCAATTGTGATGAAATCTTCTGATTAGCCCTGCGGGTGATCCTGTGAAGTTTGGTAGTGACTGGATCAAGTTCTTTATTAACATGTATGTAAAAAGTTTACATCTAGAATTTGGAATGACAGCAGCCCCCCTAGCAGAGAAAGCACCAACTGTCATTCTTCTGTACCGGTATCTATAGAGCTGTATCACAATTTCTTAGTTTCCTCATTGTCTTTTTCAAACTGCCCTTACTGGTAAGAACATAATTAAAATGGTGAAAATGACAAAAACATTTGCATGGAAATGGAAGTGAAATAGGAACGAATTCTGGTAGCTAAGCATCAACAATACACATAGCTATAATGTAGCTGCAGCCACAGCGGAGGGATATTGGTGAAGAGGCTAGATAAATATGTGTTTCCTGAAGAAGGGCAGCAGCCTTTTCATTAGTTACAGGGCAACAGTCTGGATGAGTGACTAAGTTGGCCTTCTCAGTTAACATGGCTTTGCCATGCAGTTATTGTAAACAGCTGAAAGGAAGGTGAAACTACAGTCATTACTTTTCCCTAAGAACCTGCAGCTCTACTGTATGAATATATGATGACATTATCCTCCTGCATAAAATATTCCAGAGGTAAAACAGTCTCCCAGACGGGACTGCTCAGGAGGATGTGGTCATAGGAAAGACAACACTAGCATTCTATTGATCGGAGTGTGGAATTTTAGACACCTTAATTGGGTAGGGAGGTTAGAAAATTTAAACAGATAAATGGAAAGGATGAAGTTACATGTAGTGGGGATTAGTGAAGTTTGTTGGAAAGATGGCTGGGATTTCTGGTTAGGTGAGAACAGGGTTATAATACAAAATCAGTTGGGGGTATTTCAGGAGTAGCTCTAATAATGAATAATAAAATTGGAATGTGGGTAATTTTCTTTGGACACCATAGTGAGGGCATTATTGCAGCAAAGATAGACCCATAGCCAACACCAATCACGGTAGTACAAGTTTATATCCCATTTAGCTTTGCCAATGAGGAGACTGAAAAAAAATGTATGATGAGATTAAAAGACATTATAAAGACAGCAGTTAAGGGAAAGGAAAACTTGATTCTCATGGTGGAGATAAAACTTGGTAGCATAAAAAGAAAGAAAAATAGTAGGTCAATATGGACTGGGGAAAAGGACTGAAAGAGATCACCTGGCAGAATTTTGCAAAGAGCACAATTTAATTATCACAAACACTTGATTTAAAAATCATGAGAAAAGATGGTATGCATGGAAGAGTACATGAGACACTAGAAGGTACCAGATTGATTTTATAATGGTAAGACATAGATTTTGGAATCAGGATAAATTGAAGGTCAGGAGTTGTCATAGGTTTCAGAGGGAACATTAGGCAAGGATTGACCAAAATAGGGGAAAGTAATACAATGGAAGAATAGACAGCTTTGAGAGACAAAGTAGTGAAGGCCACAAAGGATCTTATATGTAGAAGGGCAAGGCCTTCTGATGAAGCTGAGAGGGGAGATACGTTTCCACAAGAATAATTTGACAGAGCACTGAAAGATCTGAGTAAAAACAAGGCCCATGAAGTAAATTACATTCCTTCTGAATTGTTGATATTGTTGGGAGAGCGAATCATGAAGAAACTGTTTGATCTGGTGTGGAAGATGTATGAGACAGGATAAATATCCTCAGACTTCAAGAAGAATATAATAATTCCAATTGCAAATAAAGAAAGTGCAGACAATTGTGAAAATTACAGAACTATCAGTTTAAAAATTCATGGCTGCAACATATTAACACAGTTATTTACAGAAGAATAGAAAAACTGGTAGAATCCAAATTCGGGAAGATCAGTTTGATTTAGGAGAAATGTAGGGAACACATGAGACAATATTCACATTACAACTTATCTCCGAAGAGAGGTTAAGGAAAGGCAAATCTATGTTATTAGCTTTTGTAGATTCGGAGAAAGCTTTTGACAATGTTGACTGGAATACACTCTTTCTAATTCTGAAAGTAGCAGGGGTGAAATATAGGGAACAAAAAGCTATGTACAAAAATTAGATAGCAGTTATAAGAGTCAAAGGGCATGAAAGGGATGCAGTTGTTGGGAAGGTAGTAAGACAAGGTTGTAGCCTTTCCAAAATGTTATTCTATGTGTAAACTGAGCAAGCTGTGAAGCAATGGAAAGAGAAATTTGAAAAAGGAATGAAAGCTCACGGAGAAGAAATAAAACCGTTTGGGTTTGCCAATGCAGAGACAGCAAAGGACCTGAAAGAGCAATTGCGTGGAATGGACAGTGCCTAGAAAAGAGAGTACAAGATGAACATTAACAAGAGCAAAGCAAGGATAATGAAATCTTGTCTAAAACATAAGGCAATGTAGAAGGAATTACATTAGGTAACAAAGCAATAAAAGTTGTTGATGAATTTGTTATTTAGTTAGCACAGCAACTTCTGATGGATGAAGTAAAGAAGATTTAAAATGCAGAACAGTTATGGGAAGAAAATCAGTAGTGAAGAAGTGAAATTTGTTATGAATGTCATTATCTTTTACAATAGAAACTGATCAATTTACATTCACATACCCAAGCCCCATGTTTTAATTACACAATACCTACCACTTGAAACTCTCATCATTTGAAATGGCAATTGTTTGGTAGAGCACTGTGGTAAAGGAAACTTTTATTTAGAGAGTAATTAATTATTTGTGTTTCGGACTGTTGTTTTCCCGCATTTTTTTCTGTTTAGTATGAGCCCACCCGTGACATCATGGGTCAAGCTAGATGGATGGAATCATCATATAGGTTATTTTCGATCTATGATGAGATCATCTTCAGACCTGAAGTTCCTTAATGAACATGAAACAAGTTGTGCAGCAGATCTGTACAGCTGAGTGGAGAACTTCATTCTTCACTCAGCAAGACGGACCTGCTTCACAGTGGTCCACACTCATCAAGAAACATCAGGTCTGAAGATCATCTCAATGTACAGCGATACCAGTCATCATAAAATAAAAGTTAATGCAATCAGAAAGGGGTATAAATTTGTTCTACAACAATCAAGCAATATAGCTGCATGCCCGAATGGAATATTTGCCAGGGAAACGTACAGACACACATCATTATGTTTGTAACCTCGTAGGCTTTCCCATAAATTCGTTGATTCGGGTGTAGGAACACCTGATGAAGATGCCAAGTTACGGTGTTGAAATATCGTGTTTGAAAGACGCAGATCACCAGCAGTACACTCGAATCCACAAGATATCATTGTGTTTGTTTATAAAAGAAAGTTTTTATTATTGGTCTTCTGTGTACTCAGCTGCAGATGTAGTTTCATATTCATCAACTAGAAGTCCTAAATGACTAGAAGAAGAGTAACAAATTGCCTATGGTATCTCTGAAAGGACTCCTGGTGTTTACTTTTGAAAGCATAACAGAACTGAATTTTAGATAAACTCTAGTCTCCAATATTACTTTGACTAATGATGTCACACATAATCAAGAGATACTATGAACACATATTTACCACAAATGGCGATTTAATAACGTCGACGACTAATAGCAATATATTAATCGAAATTAACGGGACGAGCATCGGAAATTGGGGGTTTTGGATGGGGATATACTAAATTAAAATGCAAAAACTGCGTTCACAATCCGAATATAGAACAAACCTGATATCGATAACTAGATTAAACTTATTTAGATCAAATCTAATATTGCCGATACCACCCCTATATTTCATTCAAAAACAACCTACCCATATCCCCAAACTAGATGTCATATATGTAAACTGTGACAAGGTATCGGTACTTAAATTTCATCTAAATAGGTAAAATCTACTTAACAATACCATCTCTTCAAAATAATTTAATAATTGCGTAATTTTAAAGAAAGCTTACACTCTAAGTTGTACGGCCTGAAATGATATATGTTGAACATACAACTGTAAATTGATTGAGTGTTTCTGAACTGGAGATTCAGGCGCTATGCGGCCTCACATACTTAAAAAATGCTTCTTGTTTAACCTATACCTAATCTTCTTAGGGCTGCGCTACAGATAACTTTTTTAAAGTGAAAGTTAGGTTAGGTATACATCAAACAAGACCTAAACATTGCAAAAATCGAATAACACCAAAACAATAATACAACACCACCTAGGTGTCAAAAATAACAGACACACATAAACTGTGAGTATTGAAACCACGCGCGGGTCGGAATGACGTGAAACATGACGTCATTGGTCCAAGCGGTATTGGAGACTAGATTTGGCCCTGAATTTTCAAGTGTCAGTAATGTGATTGTTTTTGTGTATGAAGTAGGTTAAGCTATTTGTATCCTATAGATATGTATGGCATTACTGAGTGTATACCTAACAAAACATTAGGTTAAATTGCAGTTCATGCATACATACATGATTGGCAGTTGATGTGAAAATGTAGGCAATGGCATGATGAATGACAGGAGGCGAAGGAATAAGAAATAGCATTACACTTGTAAACTAATAGCCATGGTGGAGATAAATGTTTTTACGATCAACATATTGCAGTATCATGACATAATCTTAGAAAAATTATAACCTGCAGTTTTGTCAGAGAAGAAATCGCTGAATTAGTAAAGAAAAGTACAAAGAGAAACAGCTAACTTTTACTTAGCGTATATATGGCACAGTGACCACCACCACAACCACCACCACCCCCACAAGTGAGAGCCGAAGTCGCATATTTTTGGGCTGAGACCTGTGATTGATGGTTCATTCTGTTGTGGTAATCTGTAATTATGAGGATAATCACAGATTATTTACTATCTACAATACATAAGTAATACAATATTATCGTGTATGTTCATATGTGTTGATAGTTTTTGTTTTGGTAGTTGGTATCTTGTGAGATTCATATATGATATTCGTCAAAGCCGACAGGTTGTATCGCAGTCTTCAATTATGCCCAAAGTTTGTTGCCAACAACAGCACATTACACCGCCGGGACGGTAGGTACAATTTTACCACAAGAGCCATTAACAACATGGATGTAACAATATGTTTTAATTACGTAGTTTTGGCTGAAAAAAATCTCTTTCTATTGACAATAAAAAAAGCTATTGAGTGAATAAATATTGTCAATTTACATTACTTAACTGTTACACCTTCATAGTGACTGGTTCTAGATGTATTTTCCTTATTCAAAATCTGGCAGCAATTTACATTCCCAAAGAAATTCTACAAACTTACGTGGAAAAATCGGTGCATCCATCACTCTGATTTGTATACAAAGCATAAAACTACTACTTATTCCTTCACCTCTGTCAATCATCACGCCATTGCCAACAACTAAACATCACGTGCCGGTCGCATACAGATGATTTGCAATTTAACCAAACATTATGCTTCTACGGTGTAATGACATTATACTTGCAATTGAGATGAGCACATTATAATAGTGTAACTGTTACTACAGCCATCCAGGTACACATTTTCAAGGATTCACTACATTTAATGTCAGCATCTCCACCCACGTTTCCTGCATTTTAATAGTAATTACATGCATAAAGATTCCCATACAATCTGTTCCGTGTGTCTTGTATTACAATATTAAGTGGTCAAAACAAAAAAACCAGTCACTACAAACTCATTTTAAGAGAGATTTAAATACAACAATCATATTTAAATTTGTCATAATTGAGTAGTTTCAAGTCACTTATAGATAAACTTCCTGGAATATACAATTTCTTAATTTTGTTAGGTAGTACAGACAAAACATATAAAATGTGTCTTGGAAGTTAAACAGTTCTCACTTGTAGAACATACTTTTCGTACTTCGTCGAGTTGTGTGTTCTGCAGTACTTTCTCTAATATCCGTTTTTGTCGCCATCGGCAAACAGGCATTACTGCCACTTTCTGTTGTACAGAGCGATTCCACAAAGAAAACTTCCCCTTTTGCATTTATTTCTGTCTCCCATTCCAGTAACGACCTGTGTAAACCAGGAAAAAATCATCAAACAAGTTCAGTAAAAGCACAAAATTTATTGACGTATTTTAGGTGCACAGTTTACCCGTCATATTCGGAATCAGAATATGAACTTGCAGTAGACACTGTCTCTGAACCACTTTCGTTCCACCAGTCAACAACATTATTACACGATTCCCCAGAACTAGTACTGGTTTCGCCCAAGCACTGACCATTTCGTGACAAGTATTCTTTTATTAAAAGAGATTCATTCTCTCCCATGTTATCCATGGCTTCACTATGACATTGGAAGGCAGGTTTCAATAGGCCAGTAGCCACACAGAGTCAAGCAGCATGTGTCCAATACGGATGGCATTTGAGGTAAGTGTTACCGGTCGCTGCAGTTATTTTCTATCTGTACTAAAACTACTGACAACAGTGTTACCAAATAAAATAACTCCTCATTTATTCCCCTTTTTCACTTAACTGGCTGTACTCGTGAACAAGTGCTTATAATATAGCTCTGATTTACATAGTCGTAGTTAAACATACAAAACAAATGATTCACTGTAAGCAGGCTTTAATAACAAACACCCATGCCACAACACAACAAACCAAAATATAAACAAAACATCACAGCTGTCAAAGTAACACGGCCAAAGATACTATCAAACTATAACGCTGTGTCACAGACATATATGTCTGTGCGCTGCGTATTCTCTGCTGCGCAGGACATTTCTACGTGTCGAAATAAGGACTCGCCTTCACAGGAAAGGATGTAGAATCAAATCTAAAATCTCCTTCTTCCTAGGTCACTTCACTTTACTTTCGTTGTTTCATTTCGGCTAGCGAAGACAACCAAAAAGTATGAGATATTGCAAGTTTATTTATGAAATCACGCAAGATTAGATTAGTTTTTCGTTCCATAGATCCACGTTGAGGAGATCCTCGTGGATGTGGAACATGTCAAGAAACAAAATTTACAAGCTGAATAATAGATAATACTAATAATATAAATAGAGATACACACATTTTAAGGTTTTTTTCGAGCTGATAATATAATAATACTAATATAGTATGAATACCGATACATGCTTCACTTTGTACAATACAATTTCTAAATTCACTAATGGAGTAAAAGGAGTTGGCCAATAGAAAGTCTTTTAGGTTCCTCTTAAACTGATTTTTATTTCTAGCTAATTTTTTTATGCTTGATGGTAAATTATTGAAAATGTGTGTTCCTGAGTAGTGGACCCCTTTTTTTTAACTAAAGGAAGCGGTTTTAAGCCCTTGTGTAGGTCATTTTTGTTCCTAGTATTGTATGTATGAACTGAGCTGTTTGTTGGGAAACGTGATATGTTATTTATAACAAATTTCATTAAGGAATAAATATATTGTGAGGCAGTAGTTAATATACCCAGTTCTCTGAAGAGGCTTCTACAGGGCGTACGTCAATTTACTCCACAAATAATACGTATTACACACTTTTGGACTCTGAAGACTTTTGACTGACTATGCTTGACATACTTTTTATTGCAATACTTGTATCATCTGCAATCAAAACGAATTCTGCTTCTGGTAGTGTAACTGATGAGAGGTCATTAATGTACAAAAGAAAAAGCAATGGCCCTAAGATGGATCCTTGTGGGACACCACATGTAATTTGTTCCCAATCCGAGGATGACTGTTGGCTTAATTCACTAGCCACTTGCACTAACACCCTTTGATTCCTATTAGTGAGGTACGACTTCAACCATTTTGCAGCATATCCCATGACACCACAGAATTCGAATTTACTTAAAAGGATGTTACGGTTCACACAATCAAAACAAATAGCGTATAAATCAAAGAAACTTCGAATATTATTAAAATGCATGTTATTTTTCCCATGAAGAAGGTTTTCATATCAAGAACACACGACGAGTATACAGTCTGCATACATTAATGAAAACTGCAAATATTGAAGAAGCAAGAGTTGATCTCCAGCTGTTTAAGGTAATCCTTTCTTACCTCTATGTGAAGTTATTGTTTGGATCCTGTTCATATTGTAATTGAAGGATACTGACGTTTACATACACAATGTTAATTTCATTTCATCTATGTATGAATCGAAAGATGTTCAGCTAAGTGATATTATAAAACCATTTTCAAAAAATTGATATTTGCTAGCATGTTTAAAAATTATAGTGGCCATACTACTAAAAAACTTACACAAAGAGGGTGATAAGTATTGTCCTAGTAATTATACACTAATTTTCCTAATACCCATTTTATTATAATTAGTGGAACACCGTAAGTAACTACAAATCTAGGAGTATTTATCTGCTAAAAATATTCTTAGTGATACTCAGTATCAATTCAGACTTGGCCGATCAATCGTGAAAACTGTCTAAAATCTCATACCCTTTACTCTGTACGCATTTGAATGCAGACTATCAGCAAGTGTCAGACTACTAGACCTGAGGCAAGCTTTCTATTCCATAAGTAACATAATTACGTATATTACAAAAGCTTCACAATTATGGTGTTAAACGCAAAGTGCTATCTCTGATCTCATTTTATCTTGGGGAGAGAAAGCAAATACTAATTTTCTATAAAAATAAATCAGATTCTCTGAGTGTCACCAGAAGGGTCCTTCAAGGGTCCAACTTGGTCTTCCACTTTTCATAATTTATGTAAATAATTTAGCCAATATAATGCCATGTAAATCCAATTATATGCAGGTGACACCACCTTTGTAACAGCTGACATGTCCTTGGATAAACTCAAGCAAAAACGTGAAGAACAACTGATACTCTCCAGTATTTGGATCAGAGCAAATTAATTGCAGATTACTGACTCAAAAACTGTAATACAGTACATCAGTTAAGATTCTTGGCATTAATGTTGACTCAAAACTAACTTGAGAAACAGAAACCAACTATGTATGCACACAGCTAATCTAGTCTGAGTCACTTACTTGCTAAATAAAGTAACGATCTGTGTAAATGACAAACTAATGCTGAAGGCCTACTCCTATTATATTTTCTTTCACAGCCACGCCACATATGGAATACTCTTACGGGTAAATTCCCCTGATGCAACAAGAATTTTGTTTGGCAGAAATACGTCATTAGGACAAATGTGGGAGTAACACCTATGTATCATGGAGGGAATACGTCAAAGACATAAAAATACTGACATTAGATTCATTATTACCTGCTTGTTCAACATAAAAAACCAAGACAGCCAGAATCAATTTCTAAATATGACACACATCATTTGCAGAGAATTGACATCCCAGTTACTAGGCTCACAAAAACTCAAAATTGCGTCATATATACAGGAATATAATTATTGAATATGTTGCCATCCACAGCACTCAGTATACCACTGAATATTTTCAGAAAGACTACAAAAAAGTGTTATAGTTAAGTGGCATATTATGCATATGGAGAGCGATCTACATTTATATAAAACACACTTACTTCAGCCAAGATTGCTAGTTTATTTGCTGTTTTTTTTTTTTTTTTTTTTTTTTTTTTTTTTTTTTTTTTTTTTTTTTTTTTTTTTTTACCGGTGAGATGATCTATGTCATCATCTTCAGAAACAATTCTTTATATATATAACAATTTTCTCCTATTTCCACTTTGGGACTCACAGAAAATAGTTACTTGTGAAAATAAAATATAAAAAAAGAACATTGTCAAACGATTAAAATTTGTATCACCAAAGTGGATCGTCATCTGCATTGCACATTTAAAAATCGTGTGTGTGCATGTCACAAGTAACAAGATGATGACATGGTTCATCTAAACCAGTAAAATAAATAAACTAGCAATCTTGGCTGAAGTAAGTGTGTTTTTATACAAAAAAGTGACTTGAACAGAAAGTGTTCTATACAGTTGAAGAATTTATAATGTGTAATAAATCTATTAAAAATTTCAAGTGTCACAATGTTGTGGTTTTTTTATAATGCATTTATATCTGTTAAAATGATCTGCCAGTATGTATTTTTGACTCAGAAAGAGGCTTTTATACTTAATATATATAAACATGTGTATATTATTTTAACAAGCTCAATTGTTGCACTTAGTACATTAGTTGCTTGATGGAGTCAACAATTTGATTAAAATAAAATGTAGGTTACGAAATACAAGAAACAAATGGACACACGGCTTTCATTGCTGGGTATTGACTGAGGGAATAATTGAAGATAATGATACAATCCATCAGCTTTGAACAATGACATCATATCAGTCTCACACGATACGCTATATAGATATACCATCTAGCAAAACAAACACCATCAACAAATATAAACATATGGTATAATCTTCGATTATCCTCGTAAATTACAGATTATCACAACAGAATGTACCATCGATAACAGATCACAGGCAAAAATACGCGCCTTCGGCGCTCACTTGCGAAATAAACCTCTCTGTTAATCAATACTTAACTATCAGAGAGAAGCTACAGATAATTTTTTAAACACACAATCGTAATTTATAATCTATATACTGCTTGTAAACAAACTATTGTCTTTAACTCAAATATGGCGTCACTATAGCGGTGGACAGAGGTATAGGCGGGTGGCTCTTAAGGCGCTGATGCCGCAATTAGGTCTATTGTCAGTAGCGCTCTCTCTCTAACAATCGAAAATGGCAACGCTGGGCGCCCATAGTTGCCTACTTCGAAAACCAGTCGAGCGTCAGTAGTGACTAGGTGTGTTATTTTCCACGCAGCGCTTGTTTCTTCGAACGCTGTTGAGTTACAGTTATGGGAGTTTGACTAGGTTAAAAAGTGTACTTTATCGGTATTTCTTTTTACTTGTGCAGTTTATTTATTGAGGACAAGTGTTTCTGTAAGCTGGAAATGGAAAGTGAAGAAGAAAGAAACATTTCCCTGTGCCATGTAGATCTGGCTTAGAAACAACTCCAACAACATGTACGTAAACAACAGGATGAATGCGACTGAAGAAGACAACTGAATTTCGGCGACAAGGCAAATCAATAATCCACAATGTATACAAATATTTAAAACGTCTTGTAGAGGATGATGGCGAAGTGTTGGCGTCTACATGCACGCTCATTAGGAAAGGTCTACAGAATGCAGGATCAGCAGTGATGAAGTCAAGAAATGCAGTGATATATTACCAGAAAAAGCAACAATTGTAAAGAAAGAACCTTGCTAATGTACAAACAATTTGTGCTGCAGCTTGTGGGATTAGTTTAAGAACTGTGCAGTGTGTGTGTCGCGAAGGAAAATCTCCACAGTTCTATTCTCCCAGGAAGAAGAATATTTAACATCACAGTTCTTTAACCAAAATGAACGACTTTGATAAAGACGTTGTCGGGCGAACTGTCTATGAATTTTATGATGGCGGCGAGTACCCAACGTCAGAAAAACTAAGAAAAAAGTTAAATGAGAAAATAAATTTTACTGGATCTGCTAGATCTGTTAGACCCATATTAAACGATATGGGAGTCAAATACAAGCGTCAGAATGATGTCAGACAATTCTTACTTGAATGCAACAACATAGTGGCGTGCAGAATTAAATTTTTGCGGTCGATGAATTCGCTGCGTACTTCAGGTGCACGCGACGCGTATTCTATTTGGATGAAACATGGGTTACTGAAAACCATTCACTAATGTATATCTGGCAGAATTCGAGCCGAAGTGGGGACCTTAAGGTAACAGTTGGGAAAGAAGCCAGACTGATTGTGGTACATGTAGGATCAGCGAAGACTGGATTTCTTACAGAAAGTAAATTAGTTCACAGATGTAGCAAAACAAACAAAGCAGAAGATTATCATTCGGAAATGAATACAGCTAAATTTAAAATTTGGTTTGAAAATAGTTTTTTGAATTTATTGGAAGAAGGTTCAATCATCGTCATGGACAACACCAAGTATCATTTGGCAGTTTTGAACCACGCTCCAACAACAAAAACACCAAAAGCTGACATAGCCACTTGCTTAACCACAAAAAATATTGCCATCTCACCTACAGGCGCAAGAGCTGAGATGTTGGCTAAAGTTCGTTTACCTAAAGAAGAACTGCTTTATGAGCTAGATGTGCTGGCAAATGAAAGGGGGCGCCACATAGTATACTTTTTTATTTATTTATTGGTTTTTTCTGTTCCACAGGACCCACTTGAGGAGTAAGACTCCATGGTCATGGAACAAGTCAATACGTTGTTACACAAGAATGGTAATAGAAAAATTTTAAGTAGTCCTTTGCAGACGACAATCTTAAGACAAAGTGAAAAGAATCAATAAAGAAAAAATGAATTACCTTAATTGTTTAACTTTTCCAGGAGTTCCTCGACAGAATAAAAGGAGTGAGCCACGAGGTAACTCTTCAATTTAGATTTGAAAGCATGTGGATTAGTGCTAAGATTCTTTAGTTCTTGTGGCAGCTTATTGCTGCAGTATCATTGCCAGTAGAACCCGATTGAGCTCATATGCGCTCAAGTAAAGAGAGAAGTGGCCATAAAGAACAACACGTTCAAAATCGTCGATGTTGAGTGCTTATTTCACAAGTCCTTGGATAACATCACAATCGAACAATGGCAGAAATGTGTTTAGCATGCAGAAAATCTACAGAAAGAAGATTTTGACAAAGAAGTTGTCCGAGACACTGTAATCGAGCCTATAATCATCAACTGCAATTAAGACTCAACAACCGCTGATGATGAGAGCAGAGAAGAAGATTAAGAAAGATGTGATGAGACTGACACAAGTAAAGACAATTGTGATGGGACATCTAAGAAATATAACACTCTTCGGCTAGTTTATTGTGAAGTGGTTCTTTCATAAGTAATAATTTTGTTTATTGTAAAGTATCATACTTTAAACAAATATTTTTCACTATTTGTATTGACTCGCAAGCGAAACCCATTTATATCAGATATAACACCAAATGGAAATGGTTAGCATAGCACCTATACAATAGCTTGAGAAACAAAGTGAGTATTTACACCAAACAGCTGAATAGTAATTTGGTTTCATTCGAAATCTAGGTTTCTACTATGTCATACGTCATGTCAGTGCATTTAGAATTTATCATATAGATCAGTAAGCATTGTCGTTGGTGTTGTAATTTCTAGTAATCTATTTTACTCTTATGTCCATCTTTCCACTGATTCACGTATATTACTACCTCATATAAAAATAATAATATCTGATATTTGTTATAATTTTACTTACTATAGACTTCATATAAATAATCGAACAGCAATGTTTTTAACTCGTACTATGAACATTTTGTTCACAGTAAATTCAAAAAATTAGCATTTAGTCATTTTTAAATAGTAAAATATCAACGCTTTCTTATATATATAAAACAGATGTTATTTACAGTTTGAACTGTTCATTGAGCATTAGCTAAATGCTATATATGTGACCGAATTTGTAGCTTTTAAAGGAACAGGTTCTCGCCAGTAAATGTTTATTCATTCAGATAATGTACATTTAGAATGCTTGCAGTATGATGTAACTGACAACATAGTCAAAGACATTTTCACTGCGAAAACGTAATTGATTTTACCAATGCTGAAGTCATGAAAGTGAGTCATTCGCTTGTCATTCACAAACTGGCAACAGTGCATTAAGAGCCAGCTTCCTATTCCTCTGTCCACCACTATAGTCAAAGCCAACGGATAGTACCGTGGTCTTCAATGGACCCTGACTGAGATATTTTACGTAATTTGATTCTACACTAGTGAATGATTTATTTAATGATTCATAAACAATATTCATTGTATAGATGTTGTCAAATGTTCCACACTATTGCTTATAAATTAACGTACCTCAGATAGTTTTTGTTCTATATAAGTCACTATTTAAAATATTTTTTCCATATTCATTTACAATAATCAACTATTGTTTAACAGATGCAATTGTAGCCTTAGGTGTTCTATTTTCGTACTAAGTAATTACATGTTCATACAAATACACAAGTCCTAATACACTCCTTTTCAATATTCATTTAAAATATAGCAGCTTTTGTTTAAAGATATATTTATAGCCTTAGGTGTTCAATTTCCCTACTAAGTTATTACATGATTCTACAAATACAGTACACACAGTAATATACTTTTACAGAATGTCACCCATTGTTTCACAGATATGGGCCATATTTTTTCCCTTATGCATTCAATTTTCCTCCTTAGGTAGGTCATCATGCAAATTTAGGCACTATTTGCAGTTACTTTAAATGTTAATCTACACTGTAATAAGAGTTCTTCAATAGAGTACTATCTGTTCCATACAAAACTGAAATTAACTCTCTGACTGCTGTGGACGTCTATAGACGCAGCTTCGCGCCCTTCCCCTGGACGTCTCCAGACACAGAGCTGTATTTCCGCACCGTTTCAGTAGCTGTTCTGGAGAGAAAATTATTTCTGGCCATTAAACCATGACTTTCATGACTCGAGTGCAGGACACAAACGTCAAATAGATGTTCATCATACTTGTAGTCCCTCAGATATAAGTCAGATGTAAGATTCAAAACTAAAGAGAATTTGTTGGGCACCGATTTTTTTGCTGGCGAATTTGCCTAGACTTTTCTGGCTGAATATGGCTCACAAAATTATTTTCTTTATTATTCTTAAGAGAACGCGTGTAGTTGTAGCAGATGGACAAATTTAATTTATTTTAACAAAATCTTGCCCCAGATATAATAGCTTAAAGTAGCCAGAAATTCACACTCAATCTGCGCAACTTTGCACATGAAGTCAAACCAGTGTTTGTATCTCATCAAGTATTACTTCGACGATTGCCAAACTTCACCAATGTTCATAGAGGACATGTGCCAATTTTCATATAAAATTCCTTCAAATCCTTGATGGTCGAGCGGGAAAAAGTTCCAAAAATAGTGGCTGTTAAAAGGTTCAGAAAAGAGCACGCTTTAGTGACACATTTGACTGGAAAAAAAGCAATTTTTAGCCCTCAAACCACAACTTCAATGACTCGAGTGCAGGACATAAATGTCAACTAGATGTTTATCATACTTGTTGTCCCTCAGATATAAGATGCCGAACTTAAGAGATTTTGTTGGGCACCATTTTTGTTTTTTGTTTTTTGCGACTTTGCCTAATAATTTATGGCTGAATAAGGCCCACAAAATTATTTTCTTTATTGCTTTATTTTCTTTTTTGCTTTATTGCTTTATTGCTTTATTTTCTTTATTGCTTTATTGCTCTTAAGGCCAAATTGTATTCATTGTAACAAAATATGGCCCGAGATAGAACAACTCAAAGTCGCCAGAAAATCACCCTCACTTGGGGCAACTTTGCACATGAAGTCAAACAAATGACTATATCTGATCCAGTATTTTTTCGACGATGCCAAACTTTACTATTAGTAATTTGAGGAAAAGGCACTACAGTCAGCACATCTGCAACCTTCCCGTTTCTGTCGCTATGTGGATGACAATTTTGTGGTGTGGTCTCACAGAATAGAGACGTTACCCACGTTTCTGCAGCATCTGAACTCGCTCCATCCACGTATCCAGTTCACCATGGGGGTGGAAAGAGACGGAAGTTTATCTTTCCTGGATGTTATGGTAACAAGAAAGCCTGATGGTATGGTGGGCCATAGTGTCTACCGCAAAGCCAAGCACACAGAGCTATATTTGCAGACCACAAGTTGTCATCATCCCGCACAATGCGGTAGCGTCTTATGCTCTTTGGTACACAGGGCACATGTGGTCTCAAATGCTGACAACTTGCCAGGTGAACTACAACATCTAAGAACTGTATACCAGCAAAACGGTTATTCTGAGCGACAAAAACGCAATTCATTTCGATCGAAGCAATTTCAACGAAAGTATGTTGATGAAGATTCGGAGGCACCCACTGCGACGACGTTCTTGCTATATTTTGGTGGCATTTCATCAAGAATAGAACGAATCCTCAAAAGACACAACATCAAATGTGTGTTTTGTCCGCCATCAAAACTGAGGAATCTATTGTGCTCGGTCAAAGACGAACTTGGCCTTCGAAAACGCGGCGTATACAAAATATCATGTCAGTGCGGAAAATCTTTAATAGGGAAGACAGGTGGAACTGTGCAAGAACGCTGTACTGAACACCAACGACACACACGCCTAGGACAACCTAGCAAGTCAGCGGTAGCAGAGCACTGCTTGAACACAGGTCATCGGATGTGTTATGAGAAAACTGAAGTTCTATCGTCAGTGTCATCATTTTGGGACAGTATTTTTAAGGAGGCCATACACATCCGTACAGCGGACAATCTTATCAACACGGATGCAAGTTTTCAGATGATCGCAGTGTGGAATCCAGCATTGGTGCAATCAAAACGAAACAGGAAAAACGAGAAAATCGGGTACACGAAAGAACTCAGCACAACGCAGTTACGTAGTTCCAATTTCGACCACAGGATCGTCCGGCAGCACATCATTGCCCACGGCGCACACGGGGAAGACGCCTCCTTGGCTCCCAGCAGGGGCACCATGAGGGCCGCTGCCGACCAACACTGAACGGCTTCTCGCGCATGAGTATTCTCTGCCCACGCCCTGATAAATACTGCCGCCGGAAAGCTGCTCGGTCGCCGAACGGCCTCATCCGTGCACTTGGCCACAGAGTGCAGCGATTGAATGCCACCAGGTGGCCCCACCTGCTCCGCTCCGATTAGGAGCCGTATGCACAAATAGGATCACCACGACGACGCAAACCGCAAGGACGATCGACAAGCCAGGACAACAGTATACCATCACCCAGTTATCTTGGAGGCGTAGCTCACCAGCTTGGACTCCACCGTCCATCGGAAACCCATTTGTTTCCGTCATTGCACGAGCGAGCGAGCAATTACTATCAGTCGCGCCTTGTAGTACTGACAGTTACCACCACCCGAAGATGTCGAACAGTTGTCTCGACGAAATATTGTGGGAGATGCACAATTTTCTCCGGCGGCAAACCCGCGAAGTGTATTTGCACAGATCCACCATGAAAGCTTGAAAAGTCACAAAAGATTTCTACTCTGTTGAAGAGTTATGGAAAGTGAGACAGAAGATCATAACCTTACAAAATGACAATACTAAAGTATTGCATTATACTAATAACTGTTACAACCCCTATTTACAATATATGTATTAATAATAAATATTTTTGAGTGTAAAAGTGGAAATATGGTTAAGGAAACAATGCAAACATTAGAATTAAGTGATCACAAATACATTTGTTTAACTTCACTTATTGTATTATATTGTAGTATTATGTATTGACAAGACCAATTGTATGAAAATACACTAAAAGGTTGATAATAAACGATAAATGATAACATAGAACATGACTATAAGACTTCATAATGATATTGAAGGTGTCAGTTTAGTAAAAGATAACGTAATATGACATACAACTTTTTGTGGAAAATTTCTAAATTCTATGCAAAAATTCATCTACAGAGTGGAAGGAGTTGTTTTTCAATTTATTTTTAAATGCTGGTTGACTATCTGTCAGACATTTGATGTTATTTGGTGAGTGAGGAAAGGATTTTGTGGCAGCATAATTCATCCCCTTCTGTGCCAAAGTTAGATATAATCTTGAATAGTGTAGATCATCCTTTCTAGTGCTGTAGCCACACACACTGCCATTATTTTAATAACAAATTTCATGAGTGAACACGTATATTGTGAAGCTACTGTGAAAATCCCTAGATTCTTAAATAAGTGTTTGCAGCTGCGGCAGATGGCTGAGTGCATTGAGACACTATGCTACGGTGCACGAAGCCATTCCCTGTCGGGGGTTCGAATCCCTCGTCAGGCAAGGATGTTCGAGCTGTCTTTAGTATAAGTTAGTTCATAAGTAGTTTGTAAGTTTAGGGACTGATGACCTCGCAGTTAAGTTCCTTAAGCTTAACAAACATGTGAACATGAAGTGTGTGCAGGATTATCTTTCGTTGGCGCCAGAAATTATTCTAATTACACGCATTTGTACAATGAATAGTTTTTGCTCAAAGATGAATTACCCCAAAATTTGATGTCATATGGAAGCAGTGAATGAAAATGGGCACAGTAGGCTAATTTACTGAGACGTTTGTCATCAAAAATTGCAATAACCCTATTAGCATAAGTTACTGAACTCATACGTTTCAGTAGATGATCAATATGTTGCTTCCAATTGAATTTATCACCAATGCACAGACCTAAAACTTTGACTATTTTACCTTAGCTACAGACGTCTGTTAATGCTGTCATACCATTTACCGTATGGAACTGTACATAATGCGTTTTATCAAAATTTTACTAATAACGTATATTGGAAAGAACAGAGAACATATTGTAGGTAAGGCGAACCAAATGCTACGTTTAATTGCTGAAACACTTAGAACATGCTGTACAGGTATGACACGAACGGGAATAGGCTGTGGGCGTTTTCCGGATGGGGTTTGACAGGACCAGCAAATCATACTTGGACACGAGTCGTGTCAACGTCCAAGGAAGTAGAAGACACCTGCGATGGCGCCAAAGCAGCCGCAGGCAAAGAAGAATGTAACCAACGATCAAGAAACCGAGCCAGCAGCGGGCGAAAGCAACACTACTGCGGCAAGCGGGAAGAGGGAACCAACCCCAGGGACGGCAGCACACCGCTTCTCGTGGATGACGGTGGCGAGAAGAAGACCGGCCGACAAACCGGGAAGAAAAGAAGGCCAAGGCAGGTTCAACATCGTCGTAAATGACGATGGAAAACGCCGCTGGACAGATCTGAAGAAGGAAATCGAAGAGAGAACTAAATTCAAGTTCTCAGCCACGTCTGATTCAAGCGGAAAGGCGTTAACGATCTCTTTCGAAGACGAAAACCACTGGAAAATGATGAAATTCGCCGTTGGATACGGGCGAAACGTTCCTCAAGAAGCGCCCTGGGCCGAACCTCGTTGGCGAGGAACGGTCAAGGCCACAATCAGAGGTCTTCCATGGATGGTCTCGGTAGATGACGTCCTTGAAGGCTTAGGAGAGCTGGGCTTCTACGGCGATGTTTCGCTGCGTCAGAAGACAAACAAGAAGAGAGCGCCAGTGTGGAACTTTGTTGGTCCACACTGGCACAAAAGAAATGCTGAGATCTAGAGCCTCGAAGAGCTCCTTGGCATTGCGGTAAAGGTGGAAGAAATGCCACTAGAGTTTGACACTCCACTGCAGTGTTACAACTGCCAGCAATACGGTCATGTGGCCAAATATTGCCAAAACGATCCCGTCTGTGTCGGCTGTGCCGGCAATCATACTTTACAAGAATGCAAACGGAACAAACAAAACCCACCTCGGTGTGCAAACTGCGGTGGGAAACACATAGCCAGCTGGAGAGGTTGCAGAGTCTTTCAAGAGGCGCACCAAATCCAGATGGCAAAGAAGAAAACCACGTCCTCCAACAACCGGAAGGGCATCGGAAAAGAAGCTGCGCCACACAGCGAAGAAGAATCGTCACTTCAGCAGACGATGACTGGCCAAGGTGGCGGGAACGCGCCCATCCCCAGTGACAGTGGGGAAAGAGAGGCTCCTGCAAACACAAGCCAGCCATCGCGAAGAGGCCGGAGAAGAAGAAGGAAGAGCGGGTCTGCGCAACATTGTAACTCCGAGAACGCCCCCCGCGCTGTGCACCGAGACGACACCGCTGACCGGCGGCAAACCAACGTAGTACCAGAGCCCGACGACGCCCTGAAGATGAAAGCACAAGAAATAATGCGTACACTAGCCGACAAACTTGGCGAGCTAGTTTACGCAGCAGCCAACCTGACGACCAACAAACCAAAACAAGAAGAAGACAAACCTCCAGCGAGAGGAGCTAAGCCCACCAGGGGAGGCGGATTGGCGGACAAGTCCGGAAATAAATAACGATCCCTATCCCAAAGTTAATAAAGTCATGTAAAACCCAACAATATACGGAAAATCGGCGAAGCCGATGGACCTATCACACACACACAGACAACACACAAAAATAAATAAATAAATAAATGAAAAAAATAATAAAAAAAGAATGTTGCAGTGTAAAGAAATGGTTGTATTTCATAAAAGGGTATACAATTTCTGATATTACGGGCTGAGGAGAGCCACCAGTGGTGCAACAGAAGTAATCATTATGATGATTTAAGTAGGACAGCGAGCCCAAGGGCTGCAGAGCGGGGAGCATGCTATCGGGGCGAGGGCCGGCGGCAGACAGACCTTTACCGTCTGTAACGATCTTGCAGCTAGCCAGTAGTGCCGAATCTACGTAAATGCATTCATGTTGTGATTGGTTGCGATCCGCGGTGTGGACTTTGATACAGGTGCTCTGATCAGCGGGTTCCGCGCCCGCAGTTGCATGGGTCGGCGACACGTGCCGGTTGCTGAGCACAGATCGAATCGGCCAGGGTATTCGGAATGCGCGCGGCAGCGGAAATGTGACGCAAACGTATGGCAGGGGGCATCGGCTTCCCTCTGTCCGAAGGCAAATGCGGCAAGACAAGGAAAATCATGTCGAAAGTTACGGGAAAAAATAAAAAATATAATACTGCTGTTCTCCACTGGTGTGCGCTCCTCCCCCTTCCATGGGAGTGGTTTACCATTCGCAAAAATTAGTGAAATTACTATAAAAACTCCCATGGTTGGTGATGGCGGGTAAAAAGGGTCTTTTACAAATTACATTCACACTTATACATAGAAACGGTTATATAGAAAAGTACAAATTGATTCTCTTGAGTTGTGGCGTAAGCCAAGGGCACCTTGGTCGGCTCACAAAGGTTCGGGTGGGATGGCCGGTAGTAGTGCCCCAGTAGCGTGTTGGTTGGTGACGTCAGCTGACCGGAATAGCGAGAGGCTGAAACACTTTGACACTTGCCTTAGCGGGGTGTCCATTGGTGCGGCAGCGTGCCTCCTCAAGAGGTTTTAATGAGTGCAGCATGGCTGGGCAATACCCAGTAGGAACTAACAGAATTAAGATAGGGTAAGCTAAAGGTATACATAATAGGTATTTACGATCTTGCTAAGTCTTTCAAACAAGAGTACCTACATTTACATCAGACAACAAAAACAATAAACACAACTAAGGAGTGAGTACTTAACACTAAGTTACAATATTACTATCAGTTAGTAAAGAGGGATTTTACAGTACGGTTGGTTATAGATTCAATGCAAAATAGTAACTTTCTCGCTAGGAGATATGTACAAATATAACAACATTATGAGGATCTAAATTAACCTCTTTGGAGATGAAAAATACCTTACAAAAATTATATTCTTGGCGCTAAGGTATCTTAAAAAATAAGGGTGGACCATGCCTTTATAGAAGATTTCACTTATGGAATGTGCCATGTGGATGGCTTTCAGGAACCTCTGGATCATTCCTTTCGACTTAATTCCCATACAGTTAGTGCAACCACGACCAAGGTAAGAGGGGTAGTGTAGTACTTGGTAGCATCAGGTCCGGCACAAGCCCAAGTGGCGCCCCGTGCGAGCTGCTAAATTGTCGCCCCTCCCCCCCCCCCCCCCCCCGGTTTTTTTGTTACAAAACGTTTGTGAAATTTTATGTAAACAAATCTGTAGGAAAAGTCAGCAAGCAATCGCAATTTTTGTTTTTACTTTTCATATCTCGGCCACTGAGTGGCCAGTTTCAAAGCTTTTAATATGTGCTTACATCTAAACCGTCATGTTGCCAGTTACTTTCAGCACGACGGTATGGATGTAAACATAACTCAAAGCATTGAGAATAGCCACTCTGTGCCAGAAATCTATGAAGATCTGGAAAATAAAAACAGTTGAAACAGCCAAAGCGTGGAACGGAAGACAATGGAGAGATGAAGAATAAGGAGATGGAGTAACATAATAATGCAATAAATACACGTTCGGCATTCGAAGGGTACTGATGCTAGTCGAAATATATCAACTCACTGCGCTGCAGTTATTCATTTCGAAGAACTGACACTCGCCATCTATCGTAATTTGCATGTGTCAGATGTGTCGTGTCTGATTATGGAATAAAGGGTAACAAATTTGTCATCGCCGTATCAGGTCACTTTTCTGCGCTTTATTTTCATTCTAGCTACTGGGGTGACGTGTGCTTATTTGCCAAGTTGCCAATTTTTTAAGTAACAGATACTAAGAAAAATAAATTTTCCTATTCTGCAGCCGCGGTGGAGCAGCCGAGCGGTCTAAGGCGCCTCGCTGCGGAGCGCGTGGTTGCTCGCCGTCGGAGGTTCGAGTCCTCCGTGGGGCATGGGTGTGTGTGTTGTCCTTAGGTTAGTTTACCTTAGTTTAAGTAGTTTGTAAGCTACGGACTGATGACCACACAGTTTGGTCCGATAGATTTACAAACATTTGAATTTGAACCTATTCTGCATTCTTGAAGGAGGAAAAATACTAACTTACGAGTAACGTGCATGCGCAGTGCTAATGGTGCGTTATATGAAAAGCACTTACATATTAATACATCCCAAGTTGCAAGAAATTCGGACGCACCAATTCTTTTGTTCTTACGAAACGTAACGAACATGCTTCTGACTTAGGATGGGAAAAACCGACCGGTTAAAACCGATACCGGTATTTTAGTTTTGAAAAACCGGTTTTTTCGGTGTTTATTTGGTGTCGGTTGTAACCGGTTCTTTTTAGTTATTGCCAAGAATCGGGTAAAAAAACCAGTACGACTACTTCCTGTAGTAGTGGTGGTGTTTGTAAATAAATTAAAAAAATTAAAACTAGTAGACCCTAATATTTAGGACTATTCCTAAAATAGCTCATCGGAGTAACTAAGACAAGCGATCAGTGATAATTTAAGAACAATCCCGGCAGTCAGAAACGCGTAACAAACGCGTGGCACAAGAACTTAAGAACTGGTGCACCTACTAAAGTATCGATGCACCTGTTGCCTTGTGGCGTGGCCTATTAGACGACGCGCGTGCACCGGCAGTATACGAGACTCGCCTCCGTCTGGTCATGCGGCAGTTCCTTGCTATCGCCGCCAGACATCTGTTGTGTCTTAAATGGCACCATCCTGAGTGTGGAAGTACTTCACGAAGTAAGGGAGCATTGAGCTACAATGCTCCATTTGCTTTAAAAAGCTGAAAACGGGTGGAAGTACTACAAACATGCTGCATCATTTAAGGAGAAAGCATCCAAGATGTTTCTTGGAAGAGAAGGTAAATTCGATTCATATACCTATTATGTAGGCTTTGAATAATAACTTTTAATGTATCATCATTTTGTTATGCTAACAAGTTTTATTAATGTGATTCCTTTAAAGCGAGGGGCTTTTTTAATAACCAATATGGGTTTAGGCAACATTGATCATGACGTGCCTCGCAAGGTAGCCGTGCGGTCTGAGGCTCCATGTTACGGACTGCGCAGCTGCTCCAGTCGGAGGTTCGAGTCCTCCCTCGGTCATGGGTGTCTATGTTGTCCTTCACTTAAGTTAGATTAATTAGTTTTTAAGTCTAGGGACCGATGACCTAAGCAGTTAGGTCTCATAAGAACTCATACCCACTTGATCATGTGGTACACAGCTTTCCTAGTTCAACTTGCGTAAATTTACATTGACAACAATCATACTGTTAGTCGGAACTGTGACTTTATTTTTCGAAATATTTCTGCAGCACTGATTGAAGTTCATTTATTGACTGTAACTTATATATATATATATATATATATATATATATATATATATATATATATATATATATATATAATGAGATATTCGTATGGGCTGGCTCACAAGTCCAACTTACCGAGTGGTTGGCTCAATATTCGCAACTGCCGGATGGAAATACTAGGCCAGTAAATCTGTATGCTTCGTATATCGTCTTCTACGGACTCATGGCTAGGCTTACACACACTCAAGAAGGCGTAGTATTGGGAGGGGATCGTGCAAAATATGGAGAGACTAGTGATTTGTCGTATAACGTAAATTTGCCTAAATTTTAACTAAATTTCGTAAGTTTCGGATACGGCCGAAACTAGAAAAACCGAAAATTCGATTACGGTTTCTGTTTCGGCCGCTAATTATGTTTCGGTCGAATTCTACAGGAAATAATAGCAATAAAAAACCGAAAACCGGTTATTTAAAAAACCGGTTATCTCGAGCAATTTTTACAGTGCGGTTAAACTGGAGATGAAAAGAACCGGTATAACCGAAAACCGGTTGTTTCAGCAATAACCCTACTTCTGACCAATGTTGACTCTCTCGGTCAACTATCGAAACGATTTCTGTGGTTTTCGTTGTAGAGAACGCAACAATACCTATGGTCTGGAAAGGGGAAGTGGTGCCCCGGCAGTGCCACCAGGAACTAGGTCACATGATGCGGTACAGCGAGGCTGCGGTTAAACTAGCGCCCAAGAAGAAGAAGCAAGAAGCTCACAATACGTATGTGACCGATGATATGGATAAATGTATTATAAGGCAGTAATTTTTATAGCATTACGAACAATAGAAAGAAATACGAACTTTGCGAAAACTGTACAACTTTTGTCAAACAGAAATGAGCTTCAAAGCTAGCAAGGAAACCCTTAGAAGCAATGTTCTTTCTACGGAATTTCGTTTCACAAAGGTGTCAAAATTAACTTTTTGTTTCGCGCGGACAAGAAGGCATTGTTGCACTAGAATCAAAGCGACCGGTAGTTTACTTAGACGAAACATGGATTCACATGCATTATGCAGTAAATAAATGTTGGCAAAGTGATAGTGTGCGAGTAGTATTGTCACACAAAAGTTCTGGTCGGAGTTTAATTGTGTTCATGCAGGCGGAGACAGGTGTTTCAGGGCTCAAAAAACTAAACGTTCGACTATCACTCAGAAACGGATAGCAAACATTTTCAAAAATACGTCGAAACCCAACTTATTCCAGGCTTACTATCAATGTCTTTATCCTTTGTAATTACTCACAGCGTATTTACCCATTCGGAATACTTCTAAGCCATTGTAGGTGTTGAACATGTTTGACTGTAGTAATGTTCAACAATTTGTTTCCATAGCGCGGGAAGAATAAAACACTCAACTTCCATTGAAGGGCTTAACAAAATTGCTTCAGGCTTAACATTTAACCGCAGTATCGAACATTGCATTCGAATTTCCAAATTAGATTTCGTCTCCTGCAGAATTAGTTGTGAGTAAACGGACGGCGCGTAACACGCTGGCAGCGCACCACTCTTAAGAATACTGCCATTTACGCCAGACTGCTTCCCCCTCTCTGTTCTTCCGGCGTAAATACAACGGCGCTGCCACAGTGGCAAAGAAGAAATTAGGGTTATTCTATACGAGCGCTAAAATCGCGAGACAAACTATACGAGCGTTTTGGACGTCGGTGTTTCCGCGGCGTGGAGCGCTAGCACCGCGGCGTCAGTAACGTTGGTACCCTACTATACGAGGCGTTAGCAACGCGCAGACACTGAGCTTGTGTCAGTCAAGTTGCTATTTGTCGCCGGTCAATATATTTGATACGGAGAAATTTTTTATAACAAATTGAGAATTAGTCTGCCATTTATGAAGTCGGATGAAAGGCCTACAGCGACAAACAATTGAAGGCGAAGTGCTGGAACGAAGTCTGCGAAGCGATGCACCCAAATTGGCATGTGATGACTGCTGTTGATAAGTATAAAGCAGGTATGTAAGAACTATACGAAAACCAACTCTCCATTTTGTGGACACCAAGAGAATTTTGATGATAGCACATATCAATACAAATATTATGTAAACAGTAATTTTTTTTCCAAATCACATGCTTTCATTACAACTTTGTTGGTCTATGTTGCTGAAAATCTTACTAGTACTTATGGCAGGGGACTGTATTCCACAGCGTCAAGACGTACTGTATCGCAATTAGAGCCGGTCAAAACGGCCGCCACTCCCGCTCGCTCTCGACGGCTGACGGCGGGTAGAGGGGCAGCGATGACGTCACACTGTCGACAGAAAGACGCATCGGGACAGGGCGAGTCGCGGTGCTCCCGGGTTAACACAACGCCACCTATAGTACGGTGCAATTAGACCTAAACCCAGACATCCAAAGTAAAAGTTTCCCTCCAGCACCAAACTGTTCTATACAGCTTACATATTGTTTGGTAAAAAGTTACACCATTTTGAGCGTCGGGTTTGGGGGGAGGGAGGGGGAGAAGTTAGAAAATAAGCAGTTTTTCTTAAATATTATAAAAACTATACGGTTTAGCGCGAAAAGTGCCAAATACAAAAATGGTCTAGTACATAATCTTGCTAAAGTGAACGGTTCCAGAGGTAGTAAAAGCAGCAATTTTCCGCATTTTTCTAGATTTTTTTGGAAAATCGCTAAGGAAACATTTTTTTTTACAGGAGTTCGTTTTGTAAAAGACGATTGCGATTTTAGTGGCCGGTGGTTTGTTAGTGATAAGCCCTTGAAGGAACGACAACCACACCACCTTCTCAAGGGGCGCTACTTTTTAAGGAAAAAAGGCTTCCACAGGCCTAGGCCACATAAACCTGTGGTACGGAGAAACCCACTCTGAATTTTCTCTGCACAATTCCGCACTAAGAATGAATATCTTTCCAACATAAATAATCTGTATTATAATTACGATATATAATTATATCATTTGTAACATAATGTTTTTAAAACTACAGCTTTTGGAGGTTTTCCTGTAGAAAATAGGTATAACTGAATATATATTGCAACCATGTTTTATCAAAATATTTGAAGTTAACTGAGTTCAATTGTACTATTGAATAAAAAGGTAGAATGTTAAATGCGACCTTAAAGTAATGTAAACGACTCATAAGTATTCAGTCGTCTTCAAACATAGTACCCTCCTCTTCTGAATCTTCGTCTGTGATATTCGTGTCACTGTTATCACATCCTAGGCCTGAGCAATTACCGCACATGGTTGAGCAGTTTAGACCACTCTTTCTGCACTCGCAGTTACGGACACATTCATCTTTACAAGCGCACGCTATAAGGGAAAGTAACTTCTGGGGAGCTGCAGGACGTATTGTTGTAATTGGTCTCAGGTGTTCGCCAATCTTCTTCCACCCCCACTCAAGCGGATTCTTCTCCTCTTTCAACCACTGTTGCACTTGATGGTAGGTTCTAAGTGAATGTTGCCTGGAAGCTGCTGAAGTGGGGGGAAGTGCAGCCAACTTGAAAAGTGAATGTATAGGCTGTTTCGCAATAGCCTGCAAGTAACACTGGTAGCGGAAACAATCTAGATCTTCAGTGTTCTTGGTTCCAAACGTGGCAAGAAGGAAATGCTCTCCAGCGTCAGCCACTGCATTGGGGTCAGCTTTTGGGTCAACGAAGACTAAAAGTTTCGTACGAAGGACGTTGTTACCTTCCACTTTCCTGTAAGGTGTAATTTTCCCCTTCTTGTAGACAGCTGATACAGTGTCATATCCTGTGAAGGCGTATATTGTCCCCAATGACTCGCTGAATGTCAGAAATAGTGTACACTTTGTCCTGCTGATTGCCTTTCTTTGGTACGACCATTTTTAATTTGTTCTCTGGTGGAGCGTAGACAGTCACAAATACTCAGTTCCTCCTGAGCGCCATCAGAGTTCCGATTTCTACACAAATTATCTGTTAAAATTTTACGACATGCTCCAGAAAAACAAATCACATTTCTTTTCCCTGATAATTATGTAAAATTCAAGCTATTACCGTAGCGCTGGATAAGTTTTCTTTTCAAATGTTTGTCAGTATATGGCTCAACTTCGGGACAAAGTTGAAGGAACTCAGTTTGTAATTCTTCAAATGCGTACTGACATTCATCATTTTCTTCCGAATAATCACACAGCTTTTCAAAAGCATCTTCCCTTTTGGCATCACAGCTTGATCCACCTTTGGTTGTTGCCGCTCCTGTTTTGCGCTGTGATGAACCTGGCTTTCGAAATGTCGAAATGTGCCAGTGGTATCTCCCATCAGAACTGACGAGGTCTATGACCTGAGAAAGCCTCACAGTTACCTCATCTCCCCACTTGTCATGCCTGTTATTTGCTTCCTTTCGGATGCTTTCAATCATTTCAAGTTTCTGTACTAAGCTCCACTTTTCTTGAGCTGGGTTTCTGTATTTAGATACATCTAAATACTTGCGACCACAAAGAAAACATAAGGTTTTAAAATCAAATGTTTCACCGGGAATCTTTGCTGGAGGTTCTTTTTCATGTTGAGGTGGCTTTGGGCGTAATATATAACTTTGTCGACACTTACTGTGTACTTGAAGCGCGTCATTCTCCAGGAACTTGTCTTTAACACCATCTCCACGAATTTCACTACACTGTATTATTTTGTCCACCGCCTTCCTAGTCAGAGTAATTAGTTCACCACCCTCGTCCTTACAAGGCTTCAACACACACTTTTAAGTGATGATCACATAGTTCGCACAGTATTGTAAAGACGAAAGATTTAAAAAATGACAGCAGAACTTGACTAGAAATAACACAAACGCACTCAACTGGTCTCCCACTACGACTGAAGGGAAGACAGTGGATGACAGACAGGTGCCGGCAGCAGGTAGTCGGCCGGTCCCTTACCTGTACCGCCCCTACAACACGCCCTACGCCCAGCCTTGTCCTGGCGGCCGCGCTTTCCGGCATTCGTTCCCAGTATTTATACGCTTATGACCCTCTGTGGTGCCTCTTAGCCTCTTTCGGACTACAGTTCGCTTGAAGAATATTACTTTTTAATAAAACTGTTCAGTTATTTCTGTACAATTTTATTTTTCCAAAAAAATTGAAAAAAATCCAAAAATTTGTACTTTCACCCTCCGTAATCTGTAACCGTTCACTTTAGCAAGATTATGTACTGAACAATTTTTGTTCGCAATTTAATGTAGATTATTTTTGTATTTGGCACATTTCGCGCTAAACCGCAGAGTTTTCTAAATATTTAAGAAAAACTGAACAAAACTGCTAACTTTCTAACTTCTCCCCCCCCCCCAAACCCGACGCTCAAAATGGTGTAACTTTTTACCAAACAATATGTGGGCTGTATAGAACAGTTTGGTGCTGGAGGGAAACTTTTACTTTGGATGTCTGGGTTAGGCCGTTTTTTGAGCTAATTGCACCGTTGACTCGACCCGGCGGACGTGGCATTGGTCGACCTGAGCCGCCTCAGCCTAGTTGGCGCACGCCGCCGGTTGCGTGTACACATGGCTGAGACGAAAAAAAGGGGAAAATAAACTTTTTAGATTTTCACATTGTAAAAATTGTTCACGGTATACAAGACCACGCTACATTATTTTATGAAATTATTTTTTCCTTACAAGCTTTGTCTTGCCTGTGAAAAAATAAAAGGTCTACTTCTCATTCCGCCAGAGTTTTTTAGTTCCGTAACGCTCCTCACTCGATTTTCATGAATGTATGCGGTTACAAAATCTGATTTTTGGACATATTGTAGTGAAACATCTTACGTTACGAATGAAACATTCATCTGTTCGTAATTCGTAACAGTAGTTTTAAAATAACGCAATTTGTCAAGTATGTGCACTTGACTTACAAATCGTGTATTGAAAAAGTTCGATAGCGGGCAGCTTACTTACTCTTCTCTGCATTTTAGACCATACATTACAGCGAGTGAAATGGAGCTTAAAGTACAAAAAAGTTTTTGTAATAGTAGTTGCACCGATATCTAAGTCATTTCACAAGTAATTGCGAGTTATCTGAGCGGCGTTATGCGACGATTGCAAGTCTACCAACTCGGCGGCTGTCGAGCATAGCGTGAAGCACTGCAGTGCCGAAAAATTTGAATTGCTGGCCACGTGTGTAGGTCCCTCGTGATGTGTTAATGCTCCATAACCACAAAGCAAGTACGAAGTTTTTTTTTTTTTTTTTTTTTTTTTTTTTTTTTTTTTTTTTTTTTGTGGTGACAGATTACACTGGACAACGTTCTGCTACTGTTTTACATCAGATCAACTCGAAAATCAAATGTTTGTATAGCTTATGGGACTTAACTATGGGGTCATCAGTCCCTAAACTTACAAACTACTTATGAACTAACTAATACTAAGGACGGCACAAATATCCATGCCCGAGGGGGGATTCGAACCCCCGACCGTAGTGGCCGTGCAGACCGTGACTGGAGCGCCTCAGTCCCCTCGGCCACCGCGGCCGGCCAGATCAACTCGACTTTATGATTGACAAACAACTGGTTTTTTGACCACCCGGAATATATATTTCGTGTTTGAACTAGAAAATAAGAACAAATTAATGAGAATGCCGCGGTGGAGTAGCCGAGCGGTCTAAAGCGTCTCGCTGCGGAGCGCGCATTTGCTCGCCGTGGAGGTTCGATTCCTCCCTGGGGCATGGGTGTATGTGTTTGTCCTTAGGTTAGTTTACCTATGTTTAAGTAGTTTGTAAGCTATGGACAGATGACCACGCAGTTTGGTCCGATAGATTTACAAACAAAACAAACAAACAACACATTAATGTAAACTACGACTCTGCTGTTGATGGACTGAAATAAAATTTTCTGGCGTTACAGTTAACAGCTTTTTAGTTGAAGATGAAGAAGCCCAAAACACTTATATTTATAGTTCCATATACACCTAATACACAATATATACCTTTTTGAAAAATTTTCTTTTGTTGCTTTCAGAAAATGTAGTACCACAAGGTGAAAATAGTTATATATCGGGCTTGATTCCATGGTAGAACTTGTAATCAACGACTGTCTTTGACTTGTAGAAATTTTCAGCAATCAGTCGTAAAAATATTTATTTATTGACAGATCAGTACGAACGCAATCTCCAACATGAAGATCGAGATGTTTTAAGTATTTTAATCGTTTTTAAGCATTGATAATACCACACAGTGGTCGAAATCTATCTCTGCCAATAAATAAATATTTTTACGACTGATTGCTGAAAATTTCTACAAGTTGTACATCTCGTGTCCCACATAAATGCGGTACCTTCACGTCTGAGATTAAAGTAAGAATGAACTAAGTTGCAATTAGGAACCTGTCTGAGAGGAACAACATTTCTACGAACATTTTGATGAATAATTTGAAGACAATTTTCTTTGTCTGCAGGATGGTACTTTCGAAATTTATACATACGCTAGTTTAATTTAGCCTCAGACACTGCAGGACAGGTCAGTAAAGTATCAGAAGAGTGTGTCACTTGGTTCTTTTTTTTTTTCGGAAGAGGGGGGGGGGGCTTGTCCCCAGCAATAAGGAATCCCCACCCACTGTCAGCAGAAGATCGATTGCCGTTTACTTCGCCGCTGTGGAGTAGCCGAGCGGTCTAAAGCACCTCGCTGCGGAGTGCGCGGTTGCTCGCCGTGGAGGTTCGAGTCCCCCCTTGGGCATGGGTGGGTGTGTTTGTCCGTAGGTTAGTTTACCTAGGTTTAAGTAGTTTGTAAGCTACGGACTGATGACCACGCAGTTTGGTCCGATAGATTTACAAACATTTGAACATTTATGCCGTTTACTTCAACAAGCCAGCAAACAGTTCATTGATTTTGTTATTTTATTACTATTGTCCTCCCACTGTAGTGACTCGTCGAATTTTATGCACATAAGAGATAGGTGGTAATGGGCTCCTCCCATAGACTAACACTGAGGAGAGTCTTTCCTTACGTGAACATTCGATATGTTTAATATTCCCGGCGCGAGTCGGCGCCGACACGAACCGTCTGGGCTACGGTGTTGCTTGTCCAACACAAGTATCACACGTCTCCAGCCTGCCTTCAGCAGAAGCTTCTCTGAAAGATATTTTTTTTAGTTATACTTATGAAAATGTGTTTATTTTTCTTCTATTACTATTAATTCTTTAATATGAATAAAAAATTTAAGAAATTCTTAGTTGTTCACAAAACGAAAAACTCTCCTGTCTAAATTAACGGGATGAGTCCATACCACATTTTCTAATGTGTTTCTAATTCTACGAGTCAGTACAGTGTGCAAACAATAGTAATAAAACAACAAAATCAATTAACAGTTGGGTGGCTTGAAGCAGATGGCAGTGAGCAATTATTGGTCACCCCTGTGTTTCCTTCAATCTTCCACTGACGGTGGGTGACGATCCCTTGTTGCTGGCCACACGCCCACCAGGAAGGAAAAAACAAATCACAATATGAAACAAAATGACACCTGCTTCTTATCCTTTATTGATCTGCAGTGTCTGAGGCTAAGCTAAATCTGCGCATTTTTCTTTCATTTAAAGTAGAAAAATCAAAATGAAAGTACCATGGAGACGAAGAAAATAGTCATCAGGTGCTTTAGGAAGTGTTCATAGAAAAGCAGTTCCCATCAGACAGCTGCCTAACAAAATAAATAAAAATTCTAAGAACCATGTAGAATTCTTTGAAAGTGTAATTGAATTGAAACGTAGTACATCGTGCCCCACATAAAACCGGTACACCTCGCATATCTCCATGGTCATAAGTTGCAGTACCCCTTCCTATAAGGACGTAACTAGATGTCTTTAATTTTACTGTTCTCAATTCCTTTTTACTTAGTTCATTTCTACTTTAGTCTCGGGCGCTTTTATGTGAGACACTGTATATAAATTGTTTCACCTTGTGGCACATTTTCCGAGAGCTACAAAAATGAAAATTAAAAGGTGTAGATGCATCAATAAATGTAAGTATATTTTTAGGCTTCTTCCGTTTGCCATCTCCAACTATAAAATCATTAAGTAGAATTTCAGAAAATTTTCTTTCTGTCCATCAACAGCAAATTCACAGTTTACATTAATTTATTCTTCTCTTGTAGTTCGAAACACGAAATATGTATTCCAGCAGTTATACGATGTGCACAACAAACTAGTTGTATACCTTTCATTAAGTGAAGTATTACCTTACGTAAAACCATAGCAGATCATTGTCCATTGTAATCGGTCACCACCCACGTAAAATTGTATATAGTTATTTTCTGGTAATGGATTATTTAACACATCACGAGAGACCAACATACGTGGCCAGCAAATAATATTTTCGGCGCTACAGTGCTTCACGCTACGCTCAACACACGCCGAGTACATACACTTGCGGTCACAGCGCTCAGATAACTCGCAATTACTTGTCAAAGGAGGTAGATATCAGTGCGAATACCATTTCAAAAACTTCTCTGTTCTTTTAGCTCCATTTCGCTGGCTGTAATGTATGGTCTAAAACGCAAAGAACACTAAGCTGCTCGCTATCGAACTTTTTCAATACAGAATTTGTAAATCAAGTGCACACATTGACAAATAGCGTCATTTGAGAACGACTGTCATGAATTATGAAAAGGTGAATGATTCATTCGTAAGCTAAGATGATGTACTATTGTGAGTGCAAAAATCAGATTTTTTTAGTCGTGTACTTTCATCAAAATCGAGTGAGGAGCTTTACAAAACTAAAAACTCGGGTGGAATGAAAAGTAGATATTTTTTTTCTTCAGACAAGGCAAAGCTTGTAAGGAAAAGGTTGATTGATAAAACATTATTGATTGGTCTTATATACCGTCAACATTATTTTCATCGTGGAAATCGGAACTTAGATTTTCCCCTCTATCTTCCATCTCGGCCTGGCCTGCAGTGCGATCGCAGCCTTATAAAATGTAGACGTGTGCCGGACGGGTGCAATAAATATGGTGCGGTGAGGGGGGGGGGGGGGGGCTGGCCGTGCGCATGCGCACTGCTGTCGGCTGTTCTACATGCCAGCCGGGAGTACCGAGTCGCCTCGCTGCCGAGACTGTGTTATCGGCACTGACGGCTCCCGTGTGCGGCGGTTTCGCCAGCCGCTCACGTTGGCGGGAACGAGCGGGAGCCAGACCGCGTTTGACGGCCTCTAATCGCAATCTCATGGTCGTTTATTTTATTTACTTTTTAAATCAAGATCACAATACCTGCCTTACGAAATGTATGTTCAGAAAGTAAACAGTGCATTTAACATAAAAACTTATCATACAAAGCGAATTAACATGAACAACTGACTTACTTTTATCTAATTATGTACTTACATACAGTTTTATTTCAGGTAAAGAACTAATGAAGAGTTGGAAGTCTCTAAGGGACCATTTCGTAAGGGAATTAAAAAAAATGTTCAAATGTTTGTAGAACTTAGGGACTTAACTACGGGGTCATAAGTCCCTAAGCTTACAAACTACTTATGAACTAGCTAAGACTAAGGACGGCACAAATATCCATGCCCGAGGGGGGATTCGAACCCCCGACCGTAGTGGCCGTGCAGACCGTGACTGGAGCGCCTCAGTCCTCTCGGCCACCGCGGCCGGCCGTAAGGGAATTCTATTTAAAAAAGAGATCTGTGTGCCTGCAACGAAGAAGAAAAAAATACGTGTACTTTGACCAACCGCCTTTCTTAATTCCATACGTGAAAGGCTGTGGAAATACCATGTTCAATATTCCGCCACTGGAGAACGAAACTGTTATAGGAAATGAAATAGGAGAACTCCCAGAGGTTTATGTGACAGCACCTTCAAAACGTGAGACACATCAAACATTGTCATCCACCGAAAAACGAGAACTGCAGCAGGACAGGACAACAATACCTCCAGGAGTAGGCAGGGCGCTAGCCACGGCATCCATTTTTTCATCACTGTGTCGTTCTTCCATATATGTTCACATAAGGCATTAAGCAGTTCGTCAAAAGAAACAACCGACATTCTATAATAATGAAAGGATTTCTCTTCGTACATTCGGTGTTGCTGAAACATTAAATAAAACTGTCCTGTTGATAGTCTACTTGTAAGCACCGGGGGTGTACCCCAACGTCTCGCTTTTCTTTTTTTATTACAGTCATCATACATTTGTAACATATATAGGCTGGCACAGCCCAACTGGATAGTGTCCATTTTGATACTGTAATGTCGTAAAACCAACGCCAAAGCCCCAAATACGCGGTGTACGTATAGTATCCTCCCAACGTTAACGTCGCGTTAAAACGCGGCGTTTCTAGCCCGCTGTATAGTATGCAAATTTAACGCCTAGTTTTCAGCGTTAACACCGCCGCGATTTCAGCGCTCGTATAGAATAGCCCTTAGCCGTCCTCCCTCCCCTTGTTCAACAGGAGCGGCCGGCATGTAGTCGAGACTCCATGCCACAGTTCCGGAAGCCTCTCCCTCTGAGGTTTGGTTTCGAATCCCCTCTTGGGAATGAATTTTGAGTTTGTCCTAAAGAAAAAAAAAAGGGCCGCCCCGTGCGGCCGCACGTTTCGCACGTGCCTTGCGCCGGCCCTGGGTAGCATCACAGCCCTAAGGTAATTTGGCCTTTCTCATGTTCTAGCAGTAGCGGCTCGTACAAAATTTGACCAGTGTGCTACAATATTACAAAAATGAACAGGAAACAAAATATACTAAAATAAAAAGTCAACCTTTGTATGATTGCCTTTAGTTAAATATCAATTAATACTGTATTGACAGTAGGACCTTCAGGGGAATCTATAACAGCGCTGCCAACTGCATGTATTCACTGCAGATAGTAAATATAACGTTTAAAACATATTAATTTTATTTACAGAATTTAAAAATTTAGACTCAGAGGTATTTGAATACGAGCCTCTCACAGGTAGGATTGAGAGACTACGCGCAAGACGCCTGAGCCAGCGCGCTATTTGACTCTGATTGCCGCAATAATCGTCATATACTATTCTTCCGGAGCCGTTACATGCAGCGCGAAGAGAAATATTGATCTAGTGCTGCAGTCGGTCTCAGCAACACCACTTAGTCTCAGCAAACATGAGCCGCTAGGCCTGACGTCACGTCTGTGCATGGGCACTAGCGAACAGACGACTGCGCCGCCTCTCTGCGCACGTATCAGCGCGGCTGAATCCCATTTCAGATTTCAGCACACGGAGCTGGTTTCCAGCTATCGCGGCGAGAGCGCTCCAAAATGCGTTTTCATCCTTATTACTAGCATTCTAACATGCATTGGAAAGGAATTGGCATAATTTTATTGTGATATCTGGCTCGTACTCCAAGAGAAAGGATGTAATTTTATAGTGATTTCTTGCTTGCATCCGAAGAGAAATGGCATAATTTTAGAAATATATTCACAGTGTGCTGCAGCACATTAGCACATTATCACCCGTCGCCACTGTGTTCTAGTTACTTTTTTAGTGGGTGGTGGAGATGGAAATTATTAAAGTGAGGCATTTTCAACCAGTTGGTGGACACAGGCACAGCAGTGAGTAACTGCATGTAGTGATAGTGCAACTGTGCAGGTACTTTGGATGTAGGAGCAACAATGTCGCAATGTGAACCAGTGGCGTAGCTACTACACCAAGGGCCCCGGGGCAAAAATGACGTTGGGGCCCTCTCTAAACTAAAACTATACCACAGGCGCCGACTTTTGAAAATCTTGGGGTATGATCAGTGGCGTAGGTGGTCGCCGGCCTGCAGCCCCCCCTCCCGCGACAGGTATTTCTAAAAACAAAAAAACCCAAAAAATAAATCTTTATTATATTTTTTTCAATTCAGGTAAAAAGATCAAGTAATAATTTTGTTTTGTTTTAGTAGTAATTCTTCTTTTTTTGCTTCATCTGGTGTTTATTTAGGACCATTTTAATCTCTGAAAGGAGAAAAGTAATTTTTTAATTTACAGTAAAGAAATTAACAGCCACTAATTTCAATTTCACGTTTTAGAATTACTGGGCGGCTTTTGCGACCATTTGAACATGTTTCCCCGTTGTAGTAAGTACAGAAATCATTTTCAGAGTTTTCGTCTTCTTAGACATGTATATCAGATAATC
The DNA here is from genome assembly GCA_026315105.1 of Locusta migratoria. Lineage (NCBI taxonomy): Eukaryota > Metazoa > Arthropoda > Insecta > Orthoptera > Acrididae > Locusta > Locusta migratoria. The sequence continues at coordinate 446,701,606 of CM048755.1, read as the reverse complement.
ATGTGCCTGTATTGTGAATACTGTGTTCATTATCGCAGAAACTAACATCGGATAGTCTTTCTGCCTTCTTTCTTCTGCAGATTTATTTTCTATACAGTATTACGAAAACAGTCCATAACCACTTCTGCTGTCATACCATGTCTGTCGATACCAATAGGTTTACAACTCATTGTTACATCACACACCAATTCAGTAAACAGGATGAAAAAGTCACGACTTTAACACGATTCCTTGAAGACAATTGACTCCTAAGACACTACATAAACGTAAAATTAGTAGTTTACACATTTTCATCGTATGGTACCAAACCCACTTCATTTCTAGTTATTTAATATAACAATTAAAGGTTACCGCCTTCAGATTACGATGTTGAACTTATAAGCAGCATTCCATTACACATTCGGGCTATTTAGAAAATTATCACTCACATGTCAACATGAATTTTAATGCCTACGAATTCAATTACCTGTTTGTTTTAGATAATCTTTTTACAGCGGTGTATTACAAAAGCCAGCCGCCAGCCAGAGAGTCGAATTTAATTACAATCAAGAAATACAACGTAAAGAAACAAATAATACCAAAATTTTCAGTGGGGTATGCCGAGCATACACTCTCAAATTTTGGGGTATGCTTGAGCGACCAAACATACCCGTAATCGGCGCCTATGAACTATACAGTTGCAATGCTACTTCGTGAGGTCCTTACCGCTTTCTGGAAGACATAATACGGCAAACCTAAATACTCTTAAGTAAATTACTGTGTGTCACGCAGCATATAATATTTAATTGTACTCTCTAACATAATTGTAACTGTGAAAGTTAATTGCCGGCCGCGGTGGCCGAGGGGACTGAGGCGCTTCAGTCACGGTCTGCACGGCCACTACGGTCGGGGGTTCGAATCCCCCCTCGGGCATGGATATTTGTGCCGTCCTTAGTTGTAGCTAGTTCATAAGTAGTTTGTAAGTTTAGGGACTGATGACCCCGTAGTTAAGTCCCATAGACTATTCAAACATTTGAACATTTTGATGAACTGAAAGGGGAAAGTGGGTCTGTTGATTGATTGACTGATAATCAATCAGATGACTGGTACAAGAAGGAAAAAAGGGGCGATAATGGTGGTGTTCCGGACATGTTTGGTTCAGTTAATCATTCTAGTAAATTATTCTGGTCATGGCGAAGTCAGAGCCCTCCACTGCAAAATACATTTTTTTTTTGAAAGTTAATTATGCTTTCAAGCAGAAACTACTGGGTGGATTTGGATGAAATTTTGGAGAGGGTTAGAGTTGGACCTGGGTAGGACATACAGATAAAACTACCATGGAATAGTTTTCGAAGTTGCTCCATACTAGGTGAATGAAGTCGCAGACAGAAGCTAGTAAAAATGAACAATGACGTTTTACTCAACCACGAAAATATGGCCCCCTGCCGCGAATCAAACCATGAACAGTATTGTCACACACTGCTAGTAATTCAGCAGGTGGCAGGGTGCACGTCTTAGCGGACAAGCAATAACTTTTTATGTTTATATTCTGAGATGGGAATATTTTTTGGATTTCCCTTCGTGTGTTTGAAGTTTGTTGACAGTGTTCCAAACGTTAAAAGTCGAAAATTCTTCATTCAGCTAAAATATTTTATACAGTAGAACGTCGATTTTCCGAAGTGTAATTGGGGGACATGGATGTTCGAAAAACCAATTATTAGTATAATCGAACAGTACACTTCTACTTGCCAATAATAAGTACTTTATTTATACAGTTTTTAGAGCCGCGCGATCCTTCACATTGCGCCGAGCGGCACTGCGCAACACTTGGAAGGCGCAGCTGTTGCTGTGAACAGCTTTGTTGCTGCAGCTACTGCGCTTCTGCCGTCTGGAGTGTGCCGATTGTTGTACTCAGCGACTGCCGGCCCCACTAGAAGCAATGTTCCGTCACCCTGTAGCCCAGTGCGGCTACTGTGGGAAGCTTAGTTTGACGGGAAGGGGAATTGATGGACGGTAGAGTGGGAAGGTAAATAAATAAAAATAAAAACGTCGCTCTACTGTAACTTTTTCCGAACTTTGTTCACGGAGGCCGAGGGGCCCCTTGATCTCGGGGGCCCCGGGGCACTGCCCCGCCTAGCCCTATGATAGCTACGCCACTGATGTGAACTGTTGACCAGCAATCTACTGCTGAGATCTTGACACGGTAAGTGAGTGATACAAAGTGTGTAGTCTATCCTTTCAGAAAGGACTCCAGAATTGGAAAGCTGCACTTGGAAATGCGGTAGCCTCAGGCGCGTACCAAAACAGATAATAAGACTACCATTTCATTGTTACCAAAATATCCGCGACAACAATCACCAATACGAGCGCAAACAGGCACGGCAACAATGCCAAACGTGGTTATAGTGGACGAACCCCACACAGGTCCATTAATATTCATTCACGTCACGCCAAGGATGATTCTACGTAGTATCAAGTCCGGTCACTTAAAACTAGAATTAATCTTTAAGCGGTAGGAGTTGTGAAGGGCAGTAAACATCCGAATTATCGGCTAAATGAGTGTAGTAGAGAAATAAAGCAGCGGCTCGTAAACGGCGACAAATTTGCAAGTCAGCAGGAGTCAGGAGTGTAAGTTGCTATCTGTCGGGAGCTCACTGGCAGCTACAATCACGGGTACAGTGACAGGGTCGCAGAGCATTGTCTATCTGGAATTAGCTGACGAGTCCGGATGGCTGGCTGAGCTGACTGAGTAGGCTGATTGCGCAATAATCCAACATGTGCGGACTGCTGCGGCGTTAACACGGTTCTTGTGTAAAACGTATAGGACGTTAGCAACGATCAAATACACAAAAGGCGACTAAGCCCCAATTCCGGTAGGTATTTATTTTACAATTCAGGAATTCTACTTTCAGCGCATTGAGCAGCCGTAGGCGACAAACGATGCTGACTATGAAGTTACAGAGACATAAAATTGGGATGCCTATTATCTTCAAAAGTATCTTCTGGTTAGGGAAAAGGATGGAATGACAAAATAGATTTGTGCAATACCGAACATAACGATAGTACTGGGTATATCAGTGGTTACAGTAGAGGTTCCACTTTTCCACAACAACATCGTACGGAATAGGCTCAGGTAGGTAGCATTACAAAAAACTGTTTAATATTTATTAGAACGATTACGTATGTGTTTCGATTATGCTGATTATTTCGCGAAGCAGTTGATTGGTACGGAGGGACTGATGCCAGGCGGTCGCGGTGTGGCAGGTGTGGGCCACGTGCGCTACACAGCTGACAGCGTCAAATGCAGCATCGGCAGGCGTCGAGTGGCGCAGGTGGGAGGGGGGAGAGGCGGTGGACAGTGACAAGTGACGCCATGCTGTCTGCTGAGCGTGCGAGGCGCTCCATTTAAACACTCTCTACTTCTATGTTGCAGCTCATGTTTCTTACATTATTGTGTCCGCAATTGCAACAATGTCATTTCTAATGGCAAATCGAGGCATAATGGTTCGCATTAAAGAGGTTTTCCAGTCTGAGAAATCCTAGTTTACATGTGAAACTTAAATCTAATCAAAAGCAAAACATATCTAGTAGGCAGCGGTATTACTATAAACAAAAAAGGCATGTGAAATAAACCATGTGCACTGGCTTAAACATTTCTATTTGTGTGCAAAGAGCACACAGCACCATCAATTCCTGGATCGTAGTCCAAAGGAATGCTTGGATCTTCATGCATATTTAGTGCGTGTGTGGGGAGGTTGGGTTTTCTTTTTACTAATTATTCTTGAACGACCGTCCGATCTAGGTGCGGCTGAAACTGCAGCAGACGGATTTGGCGTCACTTGCCCATGATACGATTTTAATCTGTCGAAATGTACGACGACGGTGCGGCCAGATAATTGCAATTCTGCATTAACGGGTGACGTCAAACGTGTGATCTGATATGGTCCTTCGAACAAAGGAGTGAATTTTTTAGTTCGTCCATTTTTAATGACTGTATTTCTCAACAATACCCAATCCCCGGGCTGGTAAGTGGGTAAAGTGGCTCCTTTGTTTCCACACCGCAATTGACGAGCAGTGGCTCTTTTGTTGTTCCTTTGCACCATTTTCCAAATGGCTTTTAAGCGACGGGCCAGGTTTTTCACCTCTTGAGCGTCTACACCAGGAGGTAACTTATCTAATTCGAAAGGCGAATTCATAGGGCGTTCGTAAATGACCTAGTACGGGGTGTGCTCTGTTGTTTCATGTATTCTGCTGTTATACGCTGACGCTATGAACGCTATATACTTATCCCAGTTGGTGTGCACGCTATTCACATAGTGAGATAACATTTTGGCTATGGTTTTATGCACCCTCTCTACCCTACCATTGGCTTTAGGGTGGAAGGGCGTTGTTCGCCATTTCTTAATTCTGAGTAGCTTACAAACTTGAACAAATAACGTGGACATGAAATTTGATCCTCTGTCCGTAAGAATAGCTTCCGGGCTTCCAAAAGGCAGTATCATATGCTTAACAAATGCTTGGGCTACTGTTTCTGCAGTCATGTCTGCGAGAGGCACCAATATTAGATACCTGGAGAAATGGTCAATGATAGAGAGAATGTATCTGTTATTTTGATGAGATTGCGGGAATGGCCCTACGACGTCCAAAGCAACGAGCTGCCATGGCCTAGAGCAGGGCTGGGCAAATGCCGTTTCGCGAGCGCGAGCGCTCTCAGCGGCTCACACGGCCTGCTCGCAGCTCCCCCCCACTCCGCCAGCCACTCATACTCGACTAGCCGCGCACTTCACTACACCACGCGGAACCACTCGTTCTGTTTACTTGTGGAAATCGCGCCCGGTGTTCGTGATAAAGCAGAACTAGTGTCTGAAAAATGGCTGAGGAGGACGTAAAAGCTTTGAAAAGAAAGTCTTCTGCACACCCACAGTGGGAAGAAGAGTACTTTTTTGTTGGAACGCAAAGCGGACTTCAGTGTTTGTTTTGCAATTCAACATTGTCTTCATGGAAGAAGTACAATGTGAAGCGTCATTTTCAACTACGTCACGAAAAAGATGTAGTTAGTTTGAGTAAAGAAGAACGAAAAGTGAAACTTATAGAAATGAAGCAGAAAAAGGAGAATGACCTACGTATACTTGTAGATAATAATGTTATTAATTCAATTTACTGCTGTTATTAATATGTTGTGCGCATTTTCCGTCAATTTTACCTTCTCCTATACGTATTTACAGGAAGAAAACCTAATCCACAACGCTGCAGCGATGAGAGTAAGCTATCATGTAGCTCTTAAAATAGCTAAAACTGCGCGGCCCTTCAGCGATGCAGAATTTGCGGCTCTATACCTCTAATAAAGACATCCTCTGCCCTGGCTTCAGCCTCTTCAAGCAACACCTCATTTCTTACCGCGTCTCCGGTTAAGGTGTACGTTTTACACGAAACAGATCTTCCGGTCCGCGTATGCATCAGACCGGCTCACCAGCCTTCTGTCTCATCGTAGAAAGCTTGTCCCGGTAATAACTTGTACCCCTCTTATCGGTAAATCTCTGAATTAATCCTTGCGCCAGTACTTCAAAATGTGTGGCGTCTCTCAATACGGCTACCAAATCCACAAATGTGCGTGCGTCCCCCATTAATTTGAGCCTCAGTACATTCAAAAGCAATCCGTCTGGCCACTGGCACAAACGGCCAACGTCACGGATATTCTGCAGAAAACTTTCGACATTCTCATTATTCTTTCCAGAAAAGGAAGCAATAAAACTTTACGCTGGAAAAGTATTGGTTAGACTACCAACTGAATTCACTACCGAAGTGGCGGCTACCTCTCCCACCTTGTTCAGTGACTCACGCGCAACTCCTTTTTTTCCTTTACTCGCTAATCCTTCAATACGCCCCAGCAAGTCTGTAATCCGATCTTCCTCCTCTTCATACTCAGGTGTTTGTGTCTCGGCTTCCATGGTATCCACCACAAGGCGAGATTGATACCTCCTAACTATATTTGCTAAATCCTCGCATTGCACGTCTAACTGATTAATCCTTTCCACCAAGGCACGGTTTTTCTCTAACAACAATGCAATTTGCTCCCTTTGCAAGTTTACAGTTTCCTTCAAGACCCTAAAGGCTACACTTTCCCCAGTATCCACTTCAACGTCAACATTTCTCGCTTGTTGCTTCTGAAGGCGTGCATACTGCCTCTCAAACTCTGCTTGCCCCACCACAAGGTTAGAAACTTAGAGTCTACAATTTTATCCTCACCATTTCCAGTGACTATGTCCAGCGGGGATCCTTCTCGTGACATTGTTATAAGTTAAGGGACAAAACTTGGTTAAAAATTACGTTGCTGCGCCAATAAAACACTTTACAAGGAGGATTTAGAACGTGGCTGACGCACTTACTTCAACTATTCATTGATGCGGTGACGGCGAGACGGACTGCAGGCAGCAGAAGGCGGCAGCATCAGCGGCGGATGGACGGTGTCGGATTCCGGTTCCAATTGCTGACCCTCGGCTGTTACGGCCGTAGCGGCTGAGTCGGCTACCCAGCCGGTGGCAGCGCATCATCGCGCGGCTGGCTTAGGCGGGTATTACACTGTAAAATATCTTTGACAAAGATCTTTTATCAAAGCTCTTTGGTCAAATCGTTGACAGAGTAAGGCCGGATCCACACATTGGACCCAACGTTGGCGCCAACAGTCTTGGTCCAATGTGTGGATCGGTGAAATAGCGCTGGAACCAACGTTGGCGCCAACGTTGGTACGGCTCCGTTGCTTGTCGGTATTTTGAGCAAACATCAAAGGACGTTGGGCCAATATATGGTACGTCGTATACACATTGGCGCCAACGTTTCATTCTGTTTTTGTCGTCTGTTCATCTCGTAACTGTTTCTTTCTTCGTTGCCGTTTTAAAGTTTCGAAATGTCTTTGTAAATATTAGAACTGTATCAGAAAGTGATTAATTTGTGAAAGAAACCTTAAAAAAAATCGAAATGCCACAGCAAAAATTAGGCGCGAACTGTGAAATTAAAAACTTTTTAGACTTTCGACACACTCCATTACTGAATTTAATTTTTAAAATTAACAGTACTGTACTTAATATTTCCTGTCAAGTTTTAAATATTGTTTTGCAAACTTCAAGCACTACTAGTGATATCAATTACATGATTATTTTAAAAGGGAAGTGTAGGCTTCTAAAAATTTCTCCTTTAGCAAGAAATCTAAGCATAATACCAAAAGAATAGCATCCCTCCAAAACATCTCTTTCTTTTTTATTTAAATTTCAATTATTTAAAGTAGCAGATCTAAGTTTTAATAATGTGTATCTTTTACTTATAGCATATTTTAAAAATTAATGATGTCGTACCGTCATTAATGTCCGGTAGGAAGTGATACAACACACCATCATCTTTTACGTATGTTTCACATTTTGGTTTACAATTACAAAATGTAATTATTCACACCCAAGAGCGTTAACGCACTGGCCGCGATTTTTGCGTCAGATATGTTTACGTTGCTCTCGAAGAATTCAACTGAATGTTGGCTCCAATGTGGGGATGCTGTCTCAAAAATATTGGCCAATGTTGGCGCCAGCGTTGGTACCAATGTGTGGACGCGGGGTAATAGGTCATCTTTCATAAAAGATTTCTTTTATAAAAGATATTTGATAAAAGTTAGCGGGAGAGCCTAGCTTTTATAAAAGTTCGCCATAGTATACATGCTTCTTTCCTTGCTTTGACGTCTTTTAACCTACAAATTAACGTCAAAGTGTATTTGTTGTGTCGCTACTGCCACAGTGATCGTTTCAAAGTGATTAGTGTACGGAATATTTCTTAATACAAAGCACATTTACTAAAATATACGATTATAATCGTATAAAGAAAAAGCTGCTGCTGTCAGTTGTATTCAAAGTGACTCACTGTCGATGATGACAGGGAAGAAGTTATATGGATCAAAGGATATATGGAGATGCATAAGTGAAATAAATGTTTTTATTTGTACTCTAACCTAACCTCATCCTCCTAAAGTGATATACATTTTGGTTCATCTTATGTCAGGAATAATACGTGAAATCTTAGGCCTACACTGTAGAATTCGTGTATTTTACTGCCTGCTGGAATAGATTTTGTATGTGGATATAAATGAGACGATCTTCAGCGGAAAAGGCATTCATGATTTGCGTAATGAGATATTGCACTAGTTAGCTCCATATTTTTTCTTGCTTTGCACAATGCTTCTCGACTTTTAACCACATATTTATACGGATATTTTATGTTTCGGAAAATCAGGCAAAATAAATGTGAGACTGCAGTAAACTATAAAAATGTCTTTTGGACCGCATAATCCGCAATGAAGTACAACATGAAAGAACTACGAAAATATTCTCTCTTCTTATTATGATAAAGTGTCTAACGAGGTTATGTTTAGCATGACACACGTTAATTATTTCAGTGTTTATTTATTTACCCATTGACACAGGTTTAGGGCTTCCTGAAACATCGATTGTGATGAAGTATTTATAAATATGTGGGCGAATTAAAATGTTTGTACACACGTTCTTAAACAATATAGGTTATTATGTCCTAGCAGTGTAGTACATTTGTGCGAGCACTTTAGTATTTTCCTCTCGCTATTCACTGTTTTACCTAAAATTGTTCCCAGTTTTCGTTCTTTGCAGTGAATGCATTCCCGAGCAACAATATATTACGTACTATAATAGAGACGATTGGCTGTTCTGGAGTCTTTTCTGAGCAACTGTGACGAAATATTTTACACTAGTGTAATGTCCTCCTGTGAAGTAGTTTCGTCAAAGAGCTTGGATAAAATCCTTTACAAAGATCTTTTACAGTCTAATGCCGGCCTTACACAGCGCTCCGGCTGTGCGCAGCTCAAGGTCACGCGGCCAGGCAGGCAGCGCGCTAAACAAAGCGTTGCCGCATGCATGGCGTTTCTAACAATTAGCTCTCGCCCAACACACGCTCCCAAACCCCGGAAAACTGGTGTGGATCCGAAGATCACGATTCTGACACCAAAATATGTACAGGTATGGCACGAACGGGAAAAGGCTGTGGGCGTTTTCCGGACGGGGTTTGACAGGACCAACAAATCATACTCGGACACGAGTGTTGCGGTGTAACGAAATGATTGTATTTCAGAAAAGGGGATACAAATTCTGATGTTACGGCCTAGTACCAGTGGTACTACAGAAGTAATCATTATTATGTTCAAGTAGGAGAGCGAGCCCAGGGGGCTGCAGGCGGGGAGCGTGCTATCGGGGCGAGATCCGGCGGCAGACAGACCTTTACCGTCTGTAACGATCCCGCAGCTAGCCAGTAGTGCTGAATCTACGTACTTGCTCCGATTGGTTGCGATTCGCGGTGTGGACGCTGTGTGGCACAGGTGCTCTGATCAGCGGGTTCCGCGCCCGCAGTTGCAGGCGTCGGTGACATGTGCCGGTTGCTGAGCACAGATCGAATCGGCCAGGGAATTCGGAATGCGCACGGTAGCGGAAATGTGGCGCGCGTGACGCAAACGTAGTGCAGGGGACATCGGCCTACCTCTGTCCGAAGGCACGTGCGGCAAGACATGGAAAATCATGTTGACAGTTACGGGAAAAAATAAAAAAAATATAATACTGCTGTTCTCCACTGGTGTACAGCACGATTGTTCCCAGTTCAATTTTTCACTCCACATGAAAGAACAGCGATTGTCCAGCTGAAAGCAAAATCTTGACTTATCTGTGAACAGAACCCGACACCATTCGTTATGACTTCATTCCTGCTGTTCCTCCGCCCAGTTTCTGCAGGCTACACAGTGTTGTGGTTTTAATGGGACACATACCACAGGCCTCCGTGCTTAGACGCCACATTAGCGAAGGCGATTTGAGACTGAATGTGTTGATATTGCGCGTCCTGTTGCTGCCTGGATGGTGCATTACAGCTGAGTTACATTCAGCCTCCTGTCTATGTGGGCAGTTAACTGGCTTTAATGCTCATCTCTTGCTGATTTTTACCTTTGGATGACCGTGGCCGTGGATTCTTTTAATGGATCCTGTTGCCTGAAACCTCGTCCAGGTCCTGGAAATAACACTTTGGGGCAGTCCAATAGCTGCAGCCACTTCCCTCTGTGTCTGTCCCGCTTGCAAACTTCCTACTATCGCTCTCAATACCATAGCTTCGGGTAAAACATGTTGTTGTTGCAATGCACTACCTGGTCACTACACTATCTGAACTCGACTGCTTGTGTAATTCGTTTGGTAGAGTACACATAAGTCAACAAAACCCCTCTGCAGCTACTTTCTGTTATTACCACTATCTTGGTTGCTGCAATATTGTTGTCTCCACCAGCGCAGTGCAGCCGCCCGAGCTCGCCTGCGTCCGGCCGCTGCGCTCTGCTGCCCGCACCGCAGGTAGTCCAGCCACACTGCACCGCCTGTAGCACACAGCGAGCGAGTTATGGTGCGCCCTAGAGTCCCGACACTCGCCGGGCGAGCGGCTACCCGCCGGGCCCGTGCAACAGCGCTACAGACGAGCGAGCGGGAGAATGCAACGCTGGGCACACAGTTCTGCGCAACACGTTGTATTAATCAGAGTGAAGGCATCGCACACTTTTTTTATTATCTACATAGCAATGTATATGTTATCGTTATGTCTGAAATAAAGACCGAACAGGACAAAATGTTCAAATGTTTGTTAAGCTTATGGGACTTAACTACTGGGTCATCAGTCCCTAAACTTACAAACTACTTATGAACTACTTACGAACTAGGACGACACAAATATCCATGCCCGAGGGGGGGATTCGAACCCCCGACCGTAGTGGCCGTGCCGACCGTGACTGGAGCGCCTCAGTCACCTCGGCCACCGCGGCCGGCCCGAACAGGACAGATCATACCAATGTGCAAGGAGTATACCAACACCTAGAAGACACGGCCTTACAACAGGCCGTGCCTACGTGACACTTAGAGGCCGCGGCCGCCATCAGACTCTAAGTGTGACGTAGGCACGGCCTGTTGTAAGGCATTGTCTCTAGGAGGTGTTGAGTAGACGCTACTTAAAGCAAGAAACTCTCTAATATTCGTTCATTAGTTCAGCTTTTAACTGTAAACCATATTTTCAGCCAAAAGACAATTAGACTCCATCATAAAGCTGTAATATATATATATATGCACAGTGTCCTATTACCAGATATGAGATATTTAGTAGTGTCAAACTCCACCTTATTAACATGAATTAAAGTGAAATACAAAAATAATAGCCAAAAAAGTGTCTTTCTGGTACGTACAAGTAACTGATTTTCATGCAAAGGGTTAAAAAGTGCTAATGCTTTGTGTAGTTTACGCTTCAGTGGTTTAATATCAAAAGAGCGGATGCAGGCTTTTTCAAAATGGGGAGGTGCAGTATACAATATTAAAGTATTTACACCTGTCTATCAACCTACAAGTTTTCGTTATGGGATTAAGTGGAAAAACTTTTTCGTGGAATTCAGTGAGAAGGTTCCTCCTGATATGCTTGGCTCATAAATTTTAAGTATGGATTCACAGACGTTCAAGCGAGTCTCTGGTTACTTTCAACGAGAAGTGTGTTTCTGTATTTACTTTGTATCTAAGTGTTAGAAGTGAAAGTCTTCTCGCACAGATATGTGAGCGAGACATGTAGTAATGTGTTACCTCTTAGCAATGCCAAAGATTTTTGTGACTTAAAGTTACTGGACGTATCCAGAAGCTACTTAGTATTAATTTGCAGTTATGTCGATTCTAAAACTATTGCTCCTTCCAAGAAATTACGAATCCCATTGCTGTTACTATACAATGAAGGGAAATACGCTTTGAAAGTTTTTCAAGTCCCTCGAAAAGTTCTTCAATTATGTTCTTGACATTTTCTTCTAAAGTGAGATGATTTCCACCAACAAGTCGGCGAGGTTATTGAAACAGATTTTGACTGAACTTGGCTCTCATTACGCAAACTACTGGTGTTTTTAAAGATTTTCTGTTTATCTTGGCAGAATTTTAGCTAGACAATTAGAACAACCTTGAATAAAACTAAATATTATCACATCACCGTAGGGCATATAATTTTTCGTCACACACATGACAATATGTAGATTTACCAGCAACAAGGAACTGAAGAGATTTAAGGAATCATCTTGTTATTGACATTAGAGCCATCACTTAGTTCAATACGAAGTCATAGTGAAAGACTGTGAAGTAAATACTGAGCAAAGTATGAAACTACCACCAAATGTGCCGGAGCCGGCAGCCGCGAACAGATTTCCCCTTGCAACTGATAGTGGACTGATAATTCAGTCAGTGAGGAAAAATTACAAGTGTTTTCAAGATACATGCAAGATGTCCAGCAATAAAAAAGTGATGATTGCGACCTTGAATGTCACCTCTAGAATAGCGGTGATGATGATCGTGTGGCATTTATGACCGTTAGACCCCAACTGGGGTCGTGTTCAGCCTGCCTGGTGCAAGTCTCTTTATCTGACGCCACTTCGGCGACTTGCATGTCAATGATGATGGAATGATGATGAGGACGACACAACATCCAGTCCCCCAGCGGAGAAAATCCCCTACCCGGCCGGGAATAGAACCCGGGCCCCCTGCGCGGCAACCAACCACGCTGTCCACTGGACTACGGAGGCGGACTTCGTATAGCGGTGATTCCCTCGGGGTATCAACTACCCTCAGCCAAAGAAAACAGAGGAAAAAATAAAATAACAATGGCCCACACGCCTGTATCAATGGACAGTTATTAGTTTACTTCCCTTGGAGCGGTTGAGCGTAAGCTGAACCTTCCAACATTCTACCAGTTAATCGTTTCTAATTACCTCGACTGCAACTGAACCTAACAACCCAATCTTTCTTTTTTCTTTCAGCAAGGATACAACAAGCTATTCAGCGAAATGTCCACAGAAATGCTGTTCAAACACGCGCTGAATACACAACCTTGCTATCGCGACACTGGTGCTGCTCATTAACTCGAAATTACTCGTGACATGAGACAGCTCCGTTTCACTCGCGGTAATATATGGTGTAAACTGCATAGCTCAGTAAGCTGCCCGCTATCTAACTTTTTCAATAGATGATTTGTATAATGACGTGCACATACTTCACCAATAGCGTCATTTTTTTATTTTTTGTTTTGTTTTTACGAATAATGAAAGTTGAATGCTTTGTTAGAAAGCTAAGATGCTGTACTATCAGATGTCCAAAACTCAGATTTTTTAACCTCGCAGATTCTTCAGAATCGATTGAGAAGCATTATGAAACGAAAAACTCATGCGAAATGAAAAGGTAGGCATTTTGTTTCTTCACATGCAAAGTAAAGCTTGTAAGGAAAACTTAAATTCATAAACCAATGTGGGATGGTCGTGTGTACCGTGAACAGTTTTTACAGCGTGAAAATCGGAATAGCGTATTTCCCGTAAAGAGCGTAGCGGGCGCTTGCCACGGCTAGCAGCAGAGCGCCACGGGCGGCCGGGCGGTAGAGGTCAGAAACGGGCCGAGTATGAGCCCGGTCTTGCGGGTTGCATACACTACAAACGCCTCCCTTCAACACCGCTGTAATTGCGCAGCCGCCCAATCGCACTCGTGGGCTCGTAGCCACCAGACATGAGCTCCGCGGGTACTTGACGCCTCATATCCATACTCGCTGTCTCCGTTAGCTCGGCGACCATATGTTTGTAATTCATACTAATCTACAGTTTTATTCCGATCTTGAGGAAATGTTGCATACTTGATCTTCAAAATAAGAGGAATATCACTGTCTACACAATATTCCATGTGGTGGATGGCGAAGGCTACTTTACTCACAAAATTCGATAAAATCAACAGTTTACTTACGATTCTGTTGAAATTTTGCACACTTGATCTTCATACCATTGTACTGAAAATCATTTCCACACATTCATGCTATACTATCAACTCATTCAATAAATTTAATAATTCTTTCAGCTCAAGACAATGTTCCTGCAGATCAAGTGAAACATTTGTCACTCCATATTAAGAAAACAATCCGCAGAAGATTTTACATGTATTATAGTTTGATGTCATAAGGGCCTAAATTTATTTTCATTGCTGTGTAGCATCGAATTTAGTGAAGTATTACACGAAAATTAAGGCTGTGCTTTGGCATAGAGTTTTTGGTACAGTCGATTTTTGATCAAAAGTTGCTGTGTTTGAAATGTAGACAATATTCTGACTTTTCATTTGAAACCGAGAAACACGATAAATGTTCATTCGTTTTCGAGGCATTGGCGCTTCTATTTCCATCCCTGTGCATCGGGAATCATGTGGTCATACCAATCGTCAAATTTCATACTCATTTTAGCGACGAAGTATTGCTTTATTCATTACTGCATTAAAAATATCACCAAATAAATGTAATAGAGTGAGTGGAAAATCTGGAAGATGTCAAACTACTACGAAGACAAGTGATGCTGATTTTACATCGGACTGACTAAGAGACAGTTTTCAGAAGTATAATAGGAAATTATATGGGACGCCATTGACTTACATTAATGTAATTTGCAAGAGACTATTGCAAATGAACCGGAATCGGCGGTATCTTTGAGGTACGGTAGACGTTGAAATCTCACTATTGTGTGTGTTTTAACCAAACGAAAGCCTTATTTCATTTATTAATAAAGAATGTCCTATGTTTCGAATCATAAGCTCATCTTCCAGTAAGTAACTGATACAAAAAATGACAACCAATAAAAGATAAACGTACCAACTCCCGAAGATATGGAATATTGACTTGAGCTTTAAAATTTACATTTGAGATTGTAACCACATTATGTATGGATTCAGAAATTCTTTAGCATTAATTACAGTAACTATCACAATTCTGACAAAATTATCTAGATTTTTACTAGTTCCTTAGGAACAAAATGATTTGTTTTATTTATTTAAGAAGCCACAAAATGTTGCATCCATTTATCTACTACACTGTCCACGATGTCCTACTACGAAATTAAAATTTTCTGCGTTGGTTGTTGATCATATGATGTTACAATATTTCACTAAACAAAACTGTACAGATATAAGTATGCAGTAACTGAAAAGTATAATGCACAAATGAAAAGAGAACAAGAAAAATGATGAAAAATGAATCACTAGTCTATGACAAACACTTTCAGTCGTAAGGCAATGTTGTTCGAACAGCCAATAATCTATGGACTGGGCGGTCACTCCCGCCGAGGGTTCGAGTCCTCCCGCAGGCATGTGTGTGTGTGTGTGTAAGTTTATGGACTGATTACTATAGCAGTATGGTACAATAGGTTTACATACATTGTAACATTTTGAAGAACCAACGATAGTGCCACTTTCGATACAGAGCGTACGGCAGAGTGCTCGCCCGCTCCCCGCCTCCCCTTTCTGTGCCTCGGCTGCAAGGACGCGCAGCCCAGCGCAGGTGCAGGTCGCATCAGCGTCGCGTCCCCTCTACTATCATTCTGCGCGGCCCCATTAGACTGCGCTGTGCCGCCCGCCCCGAATTGCGTCGGCGTCAACCACTCTGCTGCTTGGATGCGCACGTGGGACGTAGGGTGAAACATTTCCATCACACTCCTTAGCGACGGATGCTAAAGCGTGTACCATCACAGGATTACCCGTTCAATTTATAATGGCCATTTCTGCTGAAGGCGCTGCGAACTGTTGATTTGTTCTATCATTTATTTTGTATGGCGTACGGGCATTATACTTACGCTCATTGGTACATATGCAATAGATAACAGACCTGTACATTCTGTTAACTCATTCTTGAACAGAAAAGCAATCGAAATGAATATTAAGAATATAAATGTATTGTTTTACGATAAAACAATGCTGCAGCATGTTTGCAAAGAAAAAAACATTACAGTCGTTTTTAATATATTCTTCTGAAGGAAAAATATGTGAACTGAAAAAAACCTGTAATGTTACTATGGAATAACTGGAGCGAATGCATAATACATTTTATAATAATATATTTTTCTACAGAAAATTGTACGGAATTAAAATAAAATTATTTTGCAATGTAATAATTTGGTTTTGCGGGTAGCTGATAAAAATACATTTGCTGTTAATACTAAAATCTAAGAAATTAAAATATTGAGGTACAGGCTAATAACTAAAAGGAAGATGTCCCAGCTGCCAGGATGGACGCTGCTGTAGATTTGTCATTCACCCTGCTGAGCCTTTGAGTAGTCGTTGAAACCTCAAAATTAATAATGTTTTCCTTATAAACGTACTTTGTGAGGGCGTATATTTGCGCGATACCTAACCATTTCAGCAAACGCTCAGATTACATAGCCGCATTGTGACAATAGCGTGAGTGTACAATGCGGCCTGCCGCAGTGGCCGAGCGCTCTGCGGCGTGCCAGTCACGGTCTGCACGGCCGCTGCGGTCGGGGATTCGAATCCCCCCTCGGGCATGGATGTTTGTGCCGTCTTTAGTATAAGTTAGTTCATAAGTAGTTTGTAAGTTTAGGGACTGATGACCCCCTAGTTAAATCAAAAAAGCTCTACAAACATTTGAACATTTTTCTAGAATGCGGAGCCAAGTGCATCGATCGTGTTCTGTCGAGTGTTGTCGGACACCTTCGGCCCTCTCTGGCCGTAAACAATGTTTGGTTCAGCGCGCTGCCGTCGGCAATTGTAAAGTGAGTAGGAGGTACTAGTCGCGAAGTAACACGGCAGTTGAGTGTCCGTTCTCACTTTGTTGCGTATCACTGGCAAAGCGAAAATGACCGACTCTAGCGATGACGTAGTCTCTACTGAATCTGTTAGTAGTGAGACCGTAGAGGATGCGAAAAGAAAATTAAATGCTGAGTGTACGTACTTGCAAATATGCTGAAGAAGAGAAAGAGTGGCGCCCTGGAAATGTTTTCATTACTGCTATATCCATCATTATTACACTGTCTATGTGCTAATATTATTAATGGTGCCATTTGACGTAGTAGTGAATGATGCAGATGGAAAATACACGAAGTATGTACATTGCACAGAAAAGGGTTGTAGGTTTGTCTATTCTACCTCTTCCATGAGAAGACATAGACGCTCTGTCGAACAAAATCACAGGCCACGGAACTAAATGTGGAGTAAGCTAACCCCGCTCCCCTTAGCGAAACAAAATCACACGAATCTTAGGTAGACAGTGTCCTTTCGCTAGTTTTGCAATGTAGTTGTCCGCTTGTTGTGAAGTGTAAAATTTCATCAAGATCGTAATAAAACTTTAGATTTTATAGAATTGTTAACTGAAGTACCCTCCTCCATGTACCACACGAATCTTACTTAGCCAGTGACCTTCCGCTAGTCTTCGCGTCAAGTGCTCGAAATTTCATCAAGTTAGAAATAATACTATAAATTTTGTAAACTATATAAGTGAAGTATCCTCCGCCATCCACCACGTAAATCTTATGTAGGCCGTGACCTTGATTTTGAATGTCAAGTGTGCAATTTCATCAAGATCATGATAAAAACATACATTGTAAGAAATTCTGTAACTGAATCACCCTCTGCCATGCACTACACGAATCCCTGCAAGAGTGACCTTTTCTCTTGTTTTGAAAGTGATGAGTGATCATTTCATCAAGTTTGCAATAAAGCAGGCGTAAGTAATACAAAATCATAGGTAATTATCACGCGTAAGTTGTATCTGTCGCGAAAATTCTGCGCGTCAGAGGTTAGGCGTGGCTCGCCAGGCTCGTCTCGGCTCGTTTCGCCAGGCTCGCTGTACCCGCCGGCTCGGCTCGTTGAACCCGTTGCGCCCAAGGAGGTTAGAATACAGGGAGACGCCCTTACGCTGAAAAAGTGAAGCCTGCCTCCGCCTTATTGCTAAGTTTTGGAGTAGTGTTCGTATTGTAGAGCTTATGTTTAATGTCACTTAAAACAGGAATAAAACGACCGATGGTTTCGCCGTGAAGTACAACGTGTTAAAAGAGTGCAAATTAGCCGTTAATAATTAAGTTTTCAAATATATTATGATGAGTATTTATTACTATTTATTTAAAAAAAGTATATTGTTTGAAAGTACATACTGTGCAATGACTGTCAGTTCAATGCATTAACAGTAAGAGGGTCGACTTAACGAATAGTTTTAACGAATAAATAGCATCCTAAAACTGACAAAGATGGCGGACAGGCTTCAACTGACGTATATGCTCGGCATAGATAATGCCATCTCCCTTCATTCTAACCTCCTTGGTTGCGCCCGCCGGCTCGGCCCACTGTACCCGTTGCGCCCGCCGGCACGACCCGCCGGCCTGCGCGGGTTCCGTGTAACCGACAAGGCGGCTCGTGAGTCTGCTGCGGGTACCGCCAGCCGCCAGGCCCGGCCAAGGCGGCGAGCCGCGTCGACAAGCCCACAAGCACAGCGGGCCGAGCCGGTGACGTCATAAAGCCCGCTAGTGGGTTTTAAGCAACATTTCGAAGCCCGTTTCGGATCTCTAGAGGCGGGTACCCGCGCTGCCCGGCACCGTCCACTGGGGCTCGAGTCGACAGGCGGGGTAGCGCGTAGCCAATCTGCCCGGGAAGCGTGCCTATTAGTGATGGGACAACCGACTGTTTTTAACAACCGATTGGTCAATCGGTTGTTTTTTCGTTCAGTCGGTTTTTTCAGTCGAATGAAACTACTGAATGAAAATAGTCTCTGTGGCCGTATGAATGTTTTCACTCGCTGGCGGGGTTTGAGTGGTTTCAGTCGATGCGAAACAACCGAATGAAACCAGTCGGTATCGGTTGCAGCCGCTATATGAATGTTTTCACTCATTCAGTGGGTTTGAATGGTTTCAGTCGATGCGCGACCACCGAATGAAACAAGTCTTGCCCTTTATATGAATGTTTTCGGCATTGAGTGGTTTCACTTGATGCGATACAACCGGCTGGAAAAAGTCTCTGTCGGTTTCTGCAGTTATATGGATGTTTTTATTAATTCACCGACTCTGTGTGACTTTATTTGCTTACTCCTTCAATCTTTTCGGGTATAAATGAACAGTGATTCAGCATGAAACTTTCTTAGAGACAAATCTTATAAATATAACAGTGTGTCCGTGTGTGTGTTTTTATCGCATGCAAACCTACAGTTTTGTTCCAATCTTGATGAAATTTTGCACACTTGACCTTCAAAACAAGAGGAAAGTCACTGTCTACATCAAATTTCATTCGGTGCATGGCGGAGGGTACTTTAGATACTGACTTCGACAAAAACAACAATTTGGCTGCGATCTGGATTAAATTTTGCACACTCGACCTTTGAAACAAGACGGAGGTAATTGTGTACAATACATTTCGTAGGTGCATGGCGGAGGGTACTTTACCTAATAACTTCGATAAATTACGTTTGTATTCGAAATTTAATGATATATTTCACTCTTCACCTTCGAAGAAAGAGAATGCTCACCGTCTACATCTACTTTAGTTCGATGCATGACAGAAGGTATTACACACTTTGACGCCAATATAGAGTTTTATTCCGATCTTGATGAAATGTTGAACACTTAACTTTCAAGACAACTGGCAGTTCACTGTTCATCTAAGATTTTGTATTGTACATGGCGGAGGGATGGAATAAACCTCCACACCGTTTCACCGATAACCACACAAATATATGTGACAAGAGTTCAAATATTCAAATGTTTGTAAATCTATCGGACCAAACTGCGTGGTCATCAGTCCGTAGCTTACAAACTACTTAAACTAAGGTAAACTAACCTAAGGACAACACACACACCCATGCCCCAGGGAGGACTCGAACATCCGACGGCGAGCAACCGCGCCCTCCGCAGCGAAGTGCCTTAGACCGCTCGGCTACTCCACCGCGGCGTGACAAGAGTGAATAATTATGAAACTTGAGATGAATGTTTTCATATACTGTTGACGAATGCAGACACGCTGGAGAAAATTTGCAGCACTGATAAATGTTGTATGTCTCCTCGTACTCCTTCAAATTAGATGGAATTAACAAAAATATTTTTATAGGAAATATTTTTATACAAAATACTTTAATGAAGGCTTTTTTTTACAATACCTAATGTTTTAGTGATCTTAGAATTTGGATCTAGCAAGTATGCTCAAAGTTAACATACTTAACTATGTCCTGCTAGAACCTTAGATATGTATGAACAAGAAGCCGCAAACCGCACGTTTCTACCTGTTCCCACTTCGGAGATACGGTATGCGAGATTAAACTTGTAGCGATCATTTTGGAACACCCTGTAGTTTCCACGCTTCTTTAGTGAGACAGTCTGAAAGCGACAACAATAGGCGATGTCACGCCGGCCACTGTTGTGCGGAGTTTGGCGCGCGCCTGCTGCAGTGGAAACGCAAGCGAGGCAGCAACCCCTCTCGTGTCCCCGCTCCCCGCGGTACCCCGCGGTCGGTGTCTGCGAAAGTAATCTGATCGGGCCCAGATGATCGGCGTTTTTGAACTCTGGGGTGGGTAATTAAAGTGATCGCAGGCCTCCTCCAGCGATATGAATCTAATTAGTTACTCGTTGATGGCACCTCACACAATTTAATCTACAACAAAATATGAATCACTGTTACTGTATATTATAAAACGAAAAGTTACTTCATTCAGTACATAATTTCTTGAAAAGAAAGAATGAGTAATTCAGTCAATGTACAGAACTGCAAGTGTCGCACGTTTTCATTCAGTTGTTCCCACAGACTACTTTCACTCGAAAAAAATAAACGGATATTAATCCAACATAGTAAAACTACGACCGACTGACTCATTCGGTTGCTCCCACTGACTGGTTTCACTCAAAAGAACTAAATTCAAATGTTTGTACAGCTTATGGGACTTAACTACGGGGTCATCAGTCCCTAAACTTACAAACTACTTATGAACTACTTACGAACTAGGACGGCACAAATATCCATGCCCGAGGGGGATTCGAACCCCCGACCGTAGTGGCCGTGCAGACCGTGACTGGAGCGCCTCAGTCCCCTCGGCCACCGCGGCCGGCCAAAAGAACTAATGAAGAGGCCAACGTACTGTGTCAATTTTTTCATTCGGTTGGTCCCATCGACTGATTTAACTCAAAAGAAAAGGAATGAGTGGTCCAACCGACTGTGTCGATTTTATTCGGTTGCTCCGACCGACTGGTTTCACTCAAAAGAAGGAATGAGTAGTCCAACCGACTGAATCGGTTGTTTCATTCGGTTGGTCTTCACTCAGAAGAATGAATGAATAATTCAACCGATACGAGAAACTACAACCGAATGATCGATTTTTTCCCAACAACCGAATGGATCGATTGTTTTCATTCGATTGTTCCCATCACTAGTGCCTACGGGCCCGGGCGGGTAGCGCAGGCCCGCTGCACGCCTCTGCTCTCCCCTCCATAGAACCGACAGAAAAATGTTGAACTATTTTCATTCATTCTATCGATGACAAAACTTCAGAACCCAGATATTTCAACTGATCGCCTAATTGTTTTGAACTGTGTAGAATACATTAAGTAGAAATTGTGTATACTTGTTTGTACCGATAATTTTAGGACCAAAAACATCAAAGTTGAGCGTGGCACCATTATAACCAGTTTATACTGTGTGGATGAAGAAGATTTGCCCCAAAATAGAGAACAAACCAACAAAATAACTGAAAGATGACTGCCGCGGTGGAGTAGCCGAGCGGCCTAAAGCGTCTCGCTGCGAAGCGCGCGGTTGCTCGACGTGGAGGTTCGAGTCCTCCCTGGGGCATGGGTGTGTGTGTTATCCTTAGGTTAGTTTACCTAGGTTTAAGAAGTTTGTAAGCTACGGACTGATAACCACGCAGTTTGGTCCTATAGATTTACAGACATTTGATTTTGAAAGATGACTACCTGTAAATAATGCTCACAATTACTCAGACTTACTAGATACCTTAACTGAAATCTACAACATTACTATCCAAATGAACAAGAATTATTAAGTGAAACTTGATTAAAACATCCTTGTTCTTTGAGGATTGTAAATAATTACTAGTAACGAATGTAATCCAGCTAGAAATACCTTCCGGTAGCGCAAGGCCCATAGCACAGAATAGGAAGCATACATAACGGAAAGCTGGAGGCGGCGCCTTTGATCTGTATGTTACCAAGCGTTGCGCTCGACGCCATATTGAAAAGCAGTAAACGCGGAACTATAGCCACTTAGTACTTTGGCTGGAAATGGACTTTTTACGGACTGCAGCTAACCTTACCGACTTTTAAGAAGGGAAATGGCTTTTCATTATGCTCTCCTCTATTTTGCGCCCCGTTCTTGCATGTAATTGTAATCCAACTCAAAAAAAGTAGGCCTAAATTTTAATACAACTACGAAAATGTACGATGGACTCAGTGATCGTTTTATTTGGTGCTTATCTCCAGAAAAATCCCAAGTAACGTGAAGTTATGTTTGGGAAATTAGTTATAAACAAGAAAGTGACTTTACAACTACCAGGTTTTATTAGCCACGAATAAATTTGCACAAAATATTGTGTCAGATTTAGCAGTACAACGTGATTACACAGAAGTAATGACGTCTGGGCATATATAAAACTGTTGAATTACACACAAGTGAAGGACAGGTAGCGGAAACATAAAACTACATAACAAATTTACTCTGTACTTATATTATGGCAGACATTGTTTCAGTTATAGCTAAGGAAAAAGTTTTCATCATTTTCCTCTTAGTCTTCCTTGTCAATATGCATTCACTAGAACATTACACACCATTTGTACCTCACAGATGGGTCACTTTTATCACTTTGAAATTTTTTTCAACTTTGGTTTTATATTTCAACTCTCTGTGAACTTCAAGAAATAGAAAATTCTCACTCTGACAAAAAGTTTTACTAAATATTGGAGAATATATTTTTAAGTAAATCAGCTCTCCTTGAATTCACAGTCCGCTTCTTAGCACTGGAAATAAATATTGCCTTTAAAACATACCTATATGTCATATTTTTCTTATGGCAGTGATGTAGTTGTGTTTCAAAGTTGGAAAAGTTGCATTTGCTTTAGGCGGATAATTAATTTACTGATCGGAGAAGGGCATATAGAAATATCTGTCAACCATAGAGCAGAAACAGCATAAAATAATTATTCCCCTTAATCTATTTGTTTGACTATCCGAAGAGCATTCGTTGGCAACATTAGCACACTACGCCTCCATTGCTGTAAGTAAAATTTTACCTGCCTAAGCAGCGTAGAACAAGGGGAGGAGGCAGGAAGAGTGTCATCAATTTGACAGGTTCAGTTTTACTTACGGCAGTGGAGGAGTAATGTTTTAATATTGGCAACATAATGTTCGTTTTACGAGGAGAATTACTTTACCGACCAGAGAAAGGTAGATACCAGAAACTGCCAAGCATAGAGCAAGAACAGCAAGATTATTCCCCTTATTCCATTTGTTTGAATATCGTGACAAGGGGAGGTCGGCAGTCGGGATACGCCGATTTCGCCGAAGTTACGTGTGTAGAAGGAAGTGGATCTCCACATAACGTGCCTGAAATATTTCGCCTGAGTGGGCCTTAGGAAAGGAGGAAATGCTCTCGAAAGTTTTTCCGATAGCACTGTACATCTTATTCAGCGCTCTGTTCGTGAATAAACGGCATAGCGTAATGGACAAAAAAAAAAAAAAAAAAAAAAAAGAAAAAAAAAAAAAGGTAGCTCCTGGGATTGATCCCACGGCGCCTGTTTCGCAAGTAATTCGGTTGACTATTGCTCTACGCCGTTAATCACGAACAGATAGCTAAAAAAGATGTACAGTACTACTGAAAAAATTTTCGAGACCATTTTCTCCTTTCCTAAGGCCCACTCAGGTGAAATATTTCAGGCATGTTATAGGGAGACCAATCTCCTTCTACACATGCAGTTTAGGCGAAATCAGCGGGTCCCGATTGCCGACCTCCCCTTGTAAGAGGATCAACGGTCCTTAAAATTAGCATGCTACGCCTCCGTTGCCGTTAGTAAAATTTTACCGTTTGCATCAAATTATGTGAAGGTGAGCAGGTAGAGGAGCCTTAAAAATTCCTGAAATATCTCGCCTATGTGGACAACCGGAAAAGGAAACACACGCGCAAAATGTGGAAGTCCCGCTACTTACTCACTCTCTTTGTCTTTCATTTTATATTATTCCCTGTGATGCTAAACTTATAATTAGAAACTATGAATGTACTTCAACATTTCGATGCTGTTGAACAGCTATAGCAACAGCGAGAGTTATCGTCAAGAGAAGAAGCAAGGCTACTTTTAATAATTATGCACACATTGCTCTCATTCGAAACTGATAACATTTAACTTTAACCACAGATATAGCGACGTTCACTAACCGTTCAACATCTTTTGGGAAGTTGAATAAGCTTATATTCTTATTTGTATGAGAATTATTGCGGCAATTAGGTGCTGAACACCATCGGCCGCCTTTATTTTTACTGCTGCTCGTAATAAAAACGGAACAGCTCCAACTATCGACATACAGTTCTTTCTTTTCATTGCACCAAATACTTGTTTACTTTTATGCGATTCAGACAGCTAAAATACACAATTAACAAACAAAGACGAAGTATTACCACGCCACAGAGTACGGAGTGACCACGCGTTTACTGCTTTTCAAGATGGCCGATTCCGCGCACGCGCACTAAATTTTGGACGACAGACTGCAGCGGGAGTTTCCTTTCTGTATACTCCTTATTCTGTGCCCATAGCTCAAAAAGTGTACAGAATTCCTTATAATCTACAAAAAGTCGAAAAGGAAAATGTACAATAACAATTGAAAGCGGGTATAATTCAACCCTCTTCCTCACCCTGGTGCAGGCCCTTCATAATCATTCCTAAGAAGTCTCTGAATGGAGAGAAAAACTATCGACTGCTTGTTGATATGTGTGCGATTAACAAAGTGACAGCCGCTGATTATTATCAATTACCACATATTGATGAATCGTTGCACTGATAAGGAAACTGTCGGTGTGGTGTCGCACAATTCTGAAGTGCGCATCACGTACTTTCGCCGCGCGCCGCCATGCACGCACGGCGCGGCGTTCTTACGGCGTCAGCCACGAGCGCCCTCTGCTGCAACTCCGCTCGTGGCCACCACGGAACGGCATCGGCCACTTGGGAATCAGATAGGCACCAGTTAAGACTTGGCTATCGGAAAGGCACTAGGAATCATCAGTAGGCAGGCCTCTATCTAAACTATGTATCAACATTCTACTAGTCTGCTGCTCTCCAAATTAAGTATTTTACCATCTCTATGAAATATATATCTTGTTCTAATTTAGCCTAGTGTTTCTAGTTTCTGCTGTCCCACTGGCTGGTCACCTCCGTACCTGCACACGCGTGCATCCTATTTTCCTGTGTCGGTCTCTCTCTACTCGGCCACCAACACCCAGCACAACCGGCGGAAACGAGACACAAAAGTCGGTATTTCAGTATTCTAGATAGAAAGAATGAATACCATAAAATATCTATAGCTCCACAAGATCAAGTAAAAACTTCCTTTTCTGTTCCAAATGGCTTATATGAATTGCTCAGAATATGTTTTGGACTCAGAAATACTCGATAAACTTTTCAAAGATTTCCAGATTTGCTTCGGCGTGGGTTAAAGCCAATGGTGAGTCTTGTTTAGGTAGATGATGTAATATTTTCTTCAATAACAATTTCAGAGAAAGCTGCGCGTTTTGATAGTGTATTGTCAATACAATAAAATGCTTACTGAAGTCTCAAAGTACAGAAATGTTCCTTTGCACAACCTCAAGTTCAATACTTAGGTCATATTATTAGTGCTTCTGGAGTAAAACTAGGGCTAAGGCTAACGCAATAAGTTGATTTTCCCCTTGTTCCACCAATCTAAAAGAATTACAATTGGGTTCTCGGTCTAGCTAACTATTATTGCCATTTCGTAACTATGCTGAAATAACAAAACGTTTGACTTTCATCTTCAAGAAAGATGTTTTCTTCTGTGGTCGGCCAAATGTGTTGCTACATGCATAAAATTAAACACATTTTAACACATTCTCCTTTACTGGTGTATCCTGACTTTGAAATACCCTTTTTATTATCTTGTGGTGTGCCAAACTATGTCTGTGTTTTAAGTCAGGAAGTCGATGAGGAAATTGTCTAACTTTAACAATAAGGCATTAAATTAATTATTTTACACAGCACTGCAATGTAAGGGTGACTATTAGTGTTACACGTAAAGAAAATCGATACTCTGTATGTTTTGTGTACAATGCATGGTGTAGAATCTTGAAGGACCCTAAACTAACTACCAACGTGAATGAAAGTAGGACAAGTACAGCAACGAATTGATTACATTTAGTCCAACACATCCACTCTAAATCACTAACATCGATCAAACTGTCTATGTTCACAGAGGCATTTGGATATGTAGCAAGGAGGTTAGAAATGTAGGACATGTCAAAGACAGCACAGCACAACAGAAACAACACCTAACCCTTTCTTCCACTTTGACCTTTGAATTTTTTTTTCATACAGTAATCACAAGATTTTGTTTGCCTCAAATAAGAGCCTCTCGATAATTAGACAAAGCCAAGTCCAATATTCACATGACCTTAATTCTGAGCTAATTTCCAACATACACCACAACAAACAGGCAATACTTAGATGAAAGATCCGATGAAAAGTTTGGCTACAGATAATATTCTGACGAGTATTGCCTTGTACATTAAACAGCCACCTGTGCAGTGTAAAAGAAAGCCCTCTCACTCTAACAATCACTTTACACCATACACCTTCCAATGACGCACGCAGCCATCATTACAATGATAATCATGGTAATACACAAATTGTCACCTACACAACTCAATATTCCCGTATTTTTGGGATCTATTCCAAATACCCAAGTAGTATCTTACGCTATGCATTCCTCCAAAGCATATTTCTATTAATCATCATACCACTTGCCTCTTGCATTTAACAATCACTTGAGCCCTTTGAAGATTCACAGCATCGCACTTTCCTCACCAGTCATTACTCGAGAGATACGTGTAACACCACGAAATTAATGGTTGACATTCAAAACAATTCACTAGCTGAGATCAATTTATACTTCAATACTAAGTTATTTCTAGTTCTTTCATCATGTCATTCAGAGCTCTCAAGTGTAATGTATTCTATCCCAATTTGTTTTAATACAACAACCGAAAAAATTTATAGACTGTTACGAACATTTTTTTATATTAAACATATGTTACACCTTGTCCATACACCCCCAATTGATGGAATCATGTCCCCAAGCTATCAGAGATTACATGAATTCTATGCTTCTTGGCCAAAGGACGATTTACCACCACAATCATCTCCTGTAAGCTACCGAGATGCTTCCATTCATATCATAAGTACAATTGACAGGCAAGTTGCATACACCACAACTGTCATCCACCCAGTACTCTTCGAGTCTATATATACTTCTAGCCCATCGTATCATTAACTTTGTATTTCGGCAGTATGGCCATAACAGCAAAAGTCAAATATAATGAATATTGCGACAGGCCTTCGCGAAAAATGGTTACACAAATAGCGAGATTAACCGAGTACTTCACCCAAGTAGTAAAATGCACAAAAACAGGAGACAGCAACAACCATCAGCTGGAAAAGTATTTCTTCCGTTCATTCATAACATCACCGATCGCATTGGAAAAGTACTGGCCAAGTTACGGGTGGAGACTATTTTCAGACCGACTAAGAAAATTAGTGAATGCCTTAGATCAACAAAAGATGCTCGTCATCCCCTGGCCACACCAGGGGTATATAAAATTCCGTGTAGTTGTGGCAAAGTTTACATAGGAACCACAAAAAGAAGCATTAATACACGTTTGACAGAGCATAAAAGAAATTGTAGCTTGGGACAGATTGAAAAATCGGCAGTGGCGGAACATGTTTTCACGGAAGGAGATCACGAGATAAAATTTGGTGAGACAAGTGTGCTGGCGAGGACGTCACACTACTATACACGTATGTATAGAGAAGCAATTGAAATCCACAAACATCAGTACAATTTTAATCGTAAAGAAGAAGGGTTAATATTGGACAAGATATGGCGATCGACGTTGCATAAATCACGTGACAATCGATTGCTCGCAATCGAGAGAACAGGCGATAGCCAGAGATAGCCACACATCGACGCCACGTGACGTGAGGTGGCGCCCTCTACGATCTTATATAAGGAGCGGCCTCAGCCCCCAGAAGCCAGTCGTCGACTCAACCTCGGAAGATGTTCTCCGTAGTCGAGAACGAAACGTCAGGGAGAGGAAGTTTTATAGATCGACCACGGCAACTCAGCCCGGAAGTGTTTACTGATGAATGAATATTGTGTTTTTCAGTGGAGGACTCTGACTTTGGCATCACCAGAGCAAATTACCAGAAGGATTAAACATTCCACAGCTTATTTGGCACTACACCAATGTTGTGATGTGTGGCATCTAACTTCCTGATCTAGCAATGTGATTTCTTCCTGATCTAGCCACACATGTTACATGGGATGCGGTTTTGGTGTAATGTAAATTCCGATGTTCTGTGCTTTATTCTAGTTGGGGGAAGTAAAATATTACCATTCTAGGTGGGTTGCTTCACCTTTTGTATGTACCGGGTGATCAAAAATTCAGTATAAATTTGAAAACTTAATAAATCACGGAATAATGGAGATGGAGATAGAGAGGTAAAAGTTGACACACATGCTTGGAATGACATGGCGTTTTATTAGAACAAAAAAAATCAAAAAAAGGTCTCTTGCTCACATTGTTTGCTGATGGTTATGTGCTCAGCTGCCTCTTTCGTCATGCTTGGCCCCCCAGGTCCCCAGACCTCAGTCCGTGCGATTATTGGCTTTGGGTTTACCTGAAGTTGCAAGTGTATGCTGATCGACCGAAATCTCTAGGAATGCTGAAAGACAACATCCGACGCCAATGCCTCACCATAACTCCGGACATGCTTTACAGTGCTGTTCACATTATTCCTCGACTACTACTATTGTTGAGGAATGATGGTGAACGTATTGAGCATTTCCTGTAAAGAACATCATCTTTGCTTTGTCTTAATTTGTTATGCTAATTATTGCTTTTCTGATCAGATGAATCGCCATCTGTCGGAATTTTTGAACTTTTTTTCAGTTCCAATAAAATCCCATGTCATTCCAAGCATATGTGTCAATTTTACCTCTCTATCTACATTATTTCATGATTTATTAAGTTTTCAAATTTATACTGACTTTTTGATCACCCAGTACTTAGAGATATTCCTTGCCTGTTGTTTGTTGGAGATCATAAGCAATCTGGTTTTGTTGTGTGCAAGTAGGCAAGCGTAACTACTTGCAAGTTTATGTCTATTGTTGTAAAGACTTAGCACCTTTGGAGTAAAAGGTTTCAGTTTTTCAGGGCTATGGGGCTGGTAGAAAATACAGACAAACAAGTGTCCAAAAAACAGAACAACAACTCGATGAACAGGTTCTTCACTTAAAAATACTGGCGGTAAACATAATTCGAAGAGAAGCTGGATACCTTACTTGAGAAGGATGTGGCGGATGTGTTGCTATTTCTGCTTATCTGTCTATTTGGGTATCTGAAACTTTATGTGTGGTCGGCAAAACTTTATGTGGTAGCTGATACTTTATTTATGGTAGCAAAAACGTTATGTTATGGGTGGTAGCTGAAACTTGAAATTTTGTTAGCCAAAACCAAATGTGTGGAAGCCTAAACTATACGCATAGTAACCGTAATTGTGTGTGTGGTAGCCATAATTTTATGTGTGGTATGCTGAAACTTTAAGCGTGGTAGCTGAAAATTTATGAGCGGCAGTTGAAACAATGTTGTGTCTTGTAATCTCTGGTAATACCAGGAGCAGCATGGTGATCATGCTTCTTCTCTTCATAGCCAGCACAATGCAATGCAGTGGCAATCGAGTACAAAAACGCGTATTTTAAATAGGACTTTAATCAAGATTGTTCGGCTGTATGTATTGGCTACACAATTTAGCAATTCATCTGGTCCTGTGTTGGAGTGCGAACTCGATTAATATCTGAAAGTTGACGTCCTAAGGCATCTGGTTAGGACTGTGAGCAACGTCTGGTGAGAGCATAAAGCTGATAGATAGGACATGGAAATGTCTGGGTGTGATAGACGTTTGTCACTGCATTTTATTATCAAGCGCAAATCTAGGTGCCATCAGAAAGTGTGAGGTATGGTCTTCTTCATTAGGACATGTTAAAGATGTGAGGAGCTGGCGTCGATAGGTGATCTGTGGATGTGATGAAAGGACTCATACGTGTGTTTTAGAACCTAATGTTTATTATTTCCTAACCTATATTAACACTCAGCACTACTACGAAATTGTGAACATTTTGGTGCGCTAGGTTGGTGAATGTCGTAAGAAATAAAGTATCTAGTTAGGCTTGGACATGTTGGGTTGTTGATGTAATATGGACTGTTCTCAATACCTCTGCTGTGACACTTTGTTTGTTTTTTAGGTTACTTATTTGATTGCACAAACTTTAGTAAAGAGAGAGTCGCATATCTGAGGAATGTTTAGAAGTCTAAGGATACCTGAACACTAACTCAAATATGAATTAGTTCTTGTGTATTCTCGAGCTGTTGTATTAAGTTTATCCTGGCGTATTAGGGATGTACTTTATTACTAGCTGGCAACAGTAACAGTTGGGAGATGTCATCAGATATCCAGTTTACATGTGTTGGTTCTGAATGTGCAACAAATAGTTTAAAGTTTGCGATTAGGGATTAAGCATTTATGTTCTTATGTCACTTAGTTGAAGCAACGAAATTCTATGCTATTTTGCACTTGTTCATCTGTTGAAGTGTTGTGTGCCTCTTTGGACACCTAATATCAATGTAAAATAGTTCTCATTTATTTGTGGTCTGTTGCGGTAAATGTATCCTGGCGTGTTACGAGTGTGTTTTATTACTAACCGACAACCTTAACAGGTGGAATATGTTTTAAACAATCCAGTACTGCATGTGCTGAGTGTGGGTGTGCATTGAATAGTTCAAAGTTTGCAGAATAGATGTAATGCTTATGTTATTTTATGTCAAGTGATTGCTGGAGAAAAATAGTGCATAATGTTGAATTTCTTTTATTCCTCTCAGTAGTCCACTGCGTTTCTTCTTCTTCTTCTCCTCTGGGAACATATATTTTCTAAAGTGGATGTTGTCTGTTTCAAGTGTTGGATATAGTGCAACGTCTAGGATTCAGAAATCTTACATTAAGAGAAAATTGTTAAAAATACGGTGGGGGTAAAATGTACCAAGGATGAACTGAAAGCCGGCCGCGGTGGCCGAGGGGATTGAGGCGCTCCAGTCACGGTCTGCACGGCCACTACGGTCGGGGGCTCGAATCCCCCCTCGGGCATGGATATTTGCGCCGTTCTTAGTCTTAGTTCATAGGTAGTTTGTAAGTTTAGGGACTGATGACCCCGTAGTTAAGTCCCATAGACTATTCAAACATTTGAACATTTTGATGAACTGAAAGGGGAAAGTGGGTCTGTTGATTGATTGACTGATAATCAATCAGATGACTGGTACAAGAAGGAAAAAAGGGGCGATAATGGTGGTGTTCCGGACATGTTTGGTTCAGTTAATCATTCTAGTAAATTATTCTGGTCATGGCGAAGTCAGAGCCCTCCACTGCAAAATACAGTTAAATGATAGGATGTGTTATATGTATACAGGGTGTTTCACTAAGTGTGTTTGCCTCTGTAACTTATAAAATAATAGGTGACGGGAAATTTTAATGCGGTAGGTCAACACAAGAAATGTTACATTTTCTGCGGAGCTATGAACATAGTTTATTGTATCATTTTCCAAAGAGTTACAGCCCAAAGATATATATTTTTAATGGAACAATAGTTTTTTCCATCGTGCATTGGATTCGTTGAAACCAGCTGCGTCCAAATCAATTTAAACTACATTCCTATCACTGTTAGTTTGGGAGCTACAACCCTTCAAAGTTTCAGGAGCAGATAACACTCGCTGTACATAATACATGGCTGTGTGGTGGGTGATGAATTAACGGCGGTGGGAAGTTGATTTACATGAGATGTTCAAATGTGTATCCATGTTCCTCAATGCATAATGCAATGCGCCGTCGAAAGGATCTGCGGACGAGATGTAACATCACTGGTGTGACGGAGCGACATGCGTCCTCGATGCGCCGTTTTAGATCATCTGGGGATGTGGGTTCAGTGACATAATCACGATCCTTCAGGTATCCCTACAAAAAGAAATCTACTGGTGTTAAATCGGGCGACCTTGCGGGCCATGAATGAGGACCATGGCGCCCCAACCATCTTCCTGCAAACCTGTTGTTTAGTTCTTCCACAAAAGCATGAGCAGAATAGGCTGGGTGACCATCGTGCTGCATCCGCATATGGACTCTCGTGTGTAGACACACATGTTCAAGGAGACCACCCAAACTGTCGGCTATAAAAGCGTGATATAACTCACCTGTCAGTGTACCTGGAAAGTAGTGTGGACCGATGATTTCACCCTCAAGGATTCCACACCACACGTTAATAGACCACCTACGTTGACAGTCGACAGGTCGTACCCACCGAGGATTGTCTGCGGCCCAGTAGTGCATGTTATGGTGATTCACTGCACCATAATTTGTGAACGTGGACTCATCAGAAAACATAACACTTTGTAAAGACTCCAGCGTGAAATTACGCATGGCCCACTCACAGAATGTCACTCTTGCACGGAAATCGTTCCCATGCAGCTCCTGGGTCAGTGACAGGCGGTACGGGCGAAACCTGTGGCCGTGTATAATACGTCACACAGATGTGAGACTGACACCTGCGACTGCAGCAACGGCTCGTAAGCTGACATAAGGATCGTGGTGTAGTGCAGCTAAAACAAACACCTCCGTCTCCTCACTTCTTTCAGGTCTTCGTCTGTTATTGCGGCGCATTACCAAGCTGCCTGTTTCCCGAAGTCGTTGTTCGGCACGTAAGAACGTAATGGCTGCCAGGGCTCTTCGCCTAGGCTGCTTCAGTGGCATCGTGTCGTCACTCGCCGAGCATCAGCAACATCTCAACGTACTCGTTGTTCATGTTTGCCATTGTCATCCGATGTCAGTAACTGTGGAATATTGAGCGCCGGTTGTTTGTGTGGCTCCAACTGTTGGCTATACGGCTGTGTGCGGCGACAGTCGGCAGTCTAACAGCGCATCGAGGAAGCTTCTCGCTCCGTGACACCGACGACGTTACAACTCGGCCGCACCACATTTAGAAGGCGCATTGCATTATGCGCAGCGTTTGTGGTATCTGCCCCTGAATCTTTTAAGGGTTGTAGCTCCCAAACTAACAGTGATAGGAATGTAGTTTAAATTGATTTGGACGCAGCTGATTTCAACGAATCCAATGCACGATAGAAAAAAAACTATTGTTCAATTTAAAAAATTATATCTTTGTGCTGAAACTCTTTGGAAAATGATACAATAAACTATGTCCATAGCTCCACAGAAAGTGTAACATTTCTTGTGTTGACCTACTGCATTAAAATTTCCTGTCACCTATTATTTTTTTAAGTTACACAGGCAAAAACACTTAGTGAAACACCCTGTATATAGCATTGAAGTATACTGTGTGCTTGAGAGTGGTGCTGTATGCAAGTCGTCTGTCAATGGAACTTACGATATGAATGGAAGTACCTCGTTAGAATACCGGAGATGATTATGGTGGCAAATTGTTCTTTGGTCAAGAAGCATAGGGTTCTCTTAATTTCCGATAGTTTTGGGACTACGTGACAATGATGCGGGTGTATGGACAAGATATAATCTATGTTTAATCTCAAAAGGGCTGCCCATAACACTCGAATTGGGATAGAATACATTTCACTGTGAGGGTTCTGAATGATTTGATAAAATAATTAAAAATAGCTTGGTGTTCATCAGAGTAATGCAGAGTGGCCCGCCATGCAGCACTGTGAGGCCCCAGACTTCTGTGGTTTGGCCCAGCGAACTTTGCGTGGCCACACTGCCAGCCCATGCCGGTGGGGCTGACACAGCAAATCTCAGCCCTCCTCACAGGCCAAGCTGTGCCACACCACGTTAAGGCGAGACAAGCCTCTGCAATATGTGGCGAAATACTTTTTTATACTTCTCTTTATTCACAGATGCCCTTCTCACATTAAATACGTTTCAAACGACCATTATGAGTTTTTCATATCTTTAGTTATGACGAAAGCTCATTATGCAGACACACGCGAATAGTAATATGATTTCAAGACAGAGCTTTACTTCGTTTCAATAAAATGAAAGTAATTAGAAAAGTACTCTAATGGGTCCAGCACACACAATAAAAATGAGCAAGAAACGGTAATCTGAAAACAATGTAACTAAATTACACTAAGACATCAAAAAGAGTAATAAAAACGTTTCCCACAGAACGAAGAAATGATCACAAAATGTCCGAAAAGTATTTCAGCAGTCTTCATCATTATTCTCTCTCATAGAGGTACTACAAATAAAAAGAATGGCATCAACATCGTCTGGATGCAAAAATGACCAAGAACTAAAGTTTCTCTCAGGTGCAGAGCTAGATGCTTGTATACACAATATTTTTCTGGCGATCTTTTGAAGAGTCAGAACATTTTGTCCGTTCGTTTTCCAATAAGAAGTCACATTTTCTTCCATTCTGCAATTTTCATTTAAATATCATCTACATCTGCCCACAAAGCGAACTTCTTCTCTTTAGGTGGTAATAGATAGTTTGTAGAATTCAATGCATGAACGGCTTCTTCTTTGTTCATAGATGACTGTCAGTATAATATTTTATATCTAATCAGAAAAATACAGAATCATATCGTTTTCATCTCAACGTGAGCCTAACTATAACAGTTATTAAAAATAAAACCAACTCTTCTATTTTTGAAAGTATTTAAACTATTTCACTGACATTTACTGTTCCGCTAGGATCGCTCACATATTATTCTAGTCGAGGGATAAACTATTCCCATATTTTCGACTATTATTTACGAAAAGAACAATCAATTTGTGTCTGACGCCTACACTCGCATATGTGACCGACCCTAGTTTCGACTGAGAGTCGCCAATTCCATTTGCATCTGGCGACCAGAAGCTATTAACTCTTCTGGTACCAGGTTGTGTCAGCATGACCTTAAGCAGCGCTGTTTCATTCACGGAATACAAGGAAACCACTGCCCTGCAGCTAACCTTTCTCCCAGCACCGCGCCAACCTTGGGTGGAGGTTTGGCTGAAAGAACAGAAAAGTTTGGAGTTTTTTCTGCTTTTGTCGCGCACGTCTTACTAGGGGGGTAAACACAGAAATAAGTGGATTCTTCATCTTACCTCAGCCATCTTATCTTCAGGTATCCTTTTTCAGTGACGAAATGGTGGCCAGAGAAAAGTAGCCACCTCATGACACCTCTGCACAATTAACTTTTCCTCTAAGTATAATTTCATATATTTGCGTAAAAGTGTGATTTCAGAGAATTGTCTATCGTGAGCCACCTGACTCAAATGCTGCAAAGTCTCATCTTCCACAGTAACAAAAGATGCAGCATAAATGATCCTTCTAATTCTAATTTATTGAACGCCTCTTTGAGGGGCTAGCAAACATGTTTTAAGAAGCTTCCTACAAATAGAACACCAATGTATAAGCAGTATAATAATAGAATATCATACATACCTTGAGAAGAGAAATTAGTTCGTTCATTAGGGTGCTGTCAGTTCCTTCAATTCGAGCTGTTTCTCCCTTGTCAGTAAGCTTCTTGCACAAAGCAGAACATTGGCATTCTATTGATTCTAACATGAGTCAATCGTGTATTCCATCAGGTGTTGTTGTACTGTCCCAGTGTTATGTCCAGAGCATTGAGAAGGCCACTTCTTTGCGTAAGTGCAAGTTTTTTTACTGCAGTCGAAAGAGCGTGAACTTGTGGGAAATTGTCGCACATTTACTCATCATTGAAAGCATTTAATAGGACTGTATTTAAAATAATGGTTATAACAGTTCACTCACGAGTAATGCTACAATGTTGTTACCTTGATCCATGGTAAAAGATATGTCTTTAAAAGAAATCTCGTGAATACCCAGAGACATAAATCGTCTTATCAATTCTCTTCGAATTTTGTCGACTGTTTTTTGGTTGATCTGAGACTGGGTTGTAAACAAAACAGGAATATCTAAGAGTCAAGTGCACAAAATATGTAACGGTACGTGTTAGATAATGGTTCCATCACGCATTACACGTTCACATATCTGTAGTTGCTGCACATTCACCTTTTGTTGTATGGGCCATTAGCTCAAGCATACATTTTTTTCTTACGCTTTTAGCTCTTTCTGCCATGTGTTGCAGCACGGATGTGGAATGAGGTATAACAGCCTTTGCGGAAACCTTTCCATAAATCATTCCATTCCTTTTGATATATGAGAAATATCCAAAAGTCATTTGCGCCCAACGTTCTGTATGTTCTTAGATCTCGAGCACACATTAGCATGCATTTCTCAACAATAATGTCCTGAGCAGGTTTAGGAAGGCATTTCTTGTAGACAAACATAGTTTGCTCATTAGATACGCATGGATGCTGAGAAATGTGTGAAGTGTCACCTGACCCTTTAACATAAGTG
This sequence comes from Locusta migratoria, assembly GCA_026315105.1. Lineage (NCBI taxonomy): Eukaryota > Metazoa > Arthropoda > Insecta > Orthoptera > Acrididae > Locusta > Locusta migratoria. The sequence goes on along the minus strand of CM048755.1, from coordinate 446,665,076 downwards.
CAAACTTCTAGCAAAGTGAGCAGCAAACAAAACTAACGTTTTTCCCCTTGCCATCCACTATAGCAGAGGTAGACAAGGAGCGAGCCGCGCTCTCGCAGCCGCCTGCCTGAGCGGGAGCAGAGCCGCGAGCAGCTGGCGTCCATCACGTAGTTCCTGCTGAAAACACTAGATGGCGTTATGCGCAGCCAACGCGCTAACGTAACCGCAGAAATGCTCCTGGCTGAGTGCGTTATAAAATAACTTATAATAGTGCAAACTCTTTAGTATCCAACTCGAATGAACAGATTCCACTGCTAGGGGTATCTCCTGAAAAATGCTATTATGTTTATAAGTAAGTAACTTATAAACATAATACTGGAAACTCTTCTCTAAAACGTCCAGCACGTGCAATCGAGCAGGCAAATATCTTATAAAGATAAGAGCGATTTTTTTGTTTGTTTTTGTTTCAGAAGACACCGCTAACAGTGTCATCTGTTAGTTCGAATTTTGTACTTCAGGTTTTTCGTTATAATCTATGATAGTACTTTATGGTACAGTACGCTGTGGAGTTGAAATGGCTAGTCAAATCGGCGCGGTAAAGCGGCGTTCTATTTTCGAGTTCAACTCTAGTTGGGAGTGTGATTACTTGTTCACTGAAAGCGAAGGAGGAGCAAACTGGTAAAATAAGAGGCATAAAAAAGTACAATTTAGAACGCCACTATAGACCACATCACTTCAACCAGTATGGAAGTGTAGAAGGTGAAAGGCGACTTAATCTTCTTAATAATGTATGTGAGGAAGGAAGTAAAGTAGAGGTATGTATTATAATGCTGTACCTACTTACGAGATAACTGAGATAACTTAATCACAGTGTTTTGTTTAATAAAACCAATTTTCCTTTGATATGACAACTCTGTTAATTTCTTAAACAGGAATGTGATGCCTCATCCTCCGATGCAGCTGTTAGTGCTAGTTACAGAATAGCTTTGCTGATAGCCCGTTCTTCCCGGCCATTTTGTGACGGTGAATTTGTGAAGCAGAGTTTGGAAGTCGTAGCAGACGAACTATGACCACAGTTATCACGTTCTTTCGCAAGTTTGAGTTTGTCGCGGCAGGGCCGGCGCAAGGCACGTGCGAAACGTGCGGCCGCACGGGGCGGCACTTTCCGAGTGGCGGCAAATCTGCCGTCCACCCCCCCTTTTTTTTTTTAATACAAACTCAAACATTCATGCCCAAGAGGGGATTCGAAACCAAACCTCGGAGGGAGCGGCTTCGGGAACTGTGCCTTGGCGCCTGACTACCTGCCAGCCGCCCCTGTTGTACCAGGGGAGGGAGGAGGACTGATTGCTTCCTCTCCACTGTGGCAGTAGCGTCATGTTTATGCCGTAGGAAAGAGATGAGGAAGCAGCTGGCGCACACGCCAGTATTCTATGAGTGGAGCGCTACCAGCGCGCCTTGCGCATACTCACAACTAATTTTGCAGGAGACGAAATCTAATTTGGAAATTCGAATGCAATGTTAGATATTGCGGTTACATATTGAGCCTGAAGCAATTTTGCTAAGCCTTTCAATGGCAGTTTTCGAGTGTTTCATTCTTCCCGCATTATGGAAAAAATGGTTGAAAATTATTACAGTCAAACATGTCCAACACCTAAAACGGCTAGAAGAATACCACGGCGGATTAGCCGCGCGTGCTGGAGCGCCGTGTTGCGGTGCGTGCGGCCGTCCGCCGTCGGGGGTACAAATCCCCCCTCGGCAGGGATGTTCGTGTCGTCTTTAGTATAAGGTAGTTCAGAAGTAGTTTGTAAATTCAGGGACTGATGACTCCCTTAGGCTTTACAAACATTTGAGCATTTGATTTGCTAGAAATATTCAGAAAGGGTAAATACGCTGTGAGTAGTTACAAGGGATTAAGCCATTGGTAGTAAGCCTGACATAAGTTGGGTTTCGACGTATTTTTGGAAATTAAAGTCTGAACGGCACTTTTGTTTGACAATACTACTCGCACACTATCACTTTGCCAACATTATTTGCTATATAATGCGTGTGAATCCATATTTCAGTATACTAATGGTCGCTTTGATTCTGATGAAAACCTGAGAAAGTATGGTCTTTTATCAACAATGCCCTCTCGTCCGCACAAAACAAAACGTCAATTTTGACACCTTGTAAAACAAATATCCATAGATAGAACATTGCTTCTAAGGGTTTCCTAGCTAGCTTTGAAGCTCATTTCTGTTTGAAAAAAGTTGTGCAGTTTTCGCAAAGTTCGTATTCCTTTCTATTGTTCGTAATGCCATAGAAATTGCTGCCTGATAATACATTTATGCATATCATCGGTCACATAATTACTGTGAGCATCTCACTTCTTTTTCTTTGGCGCTAGTTTCACCGTAGCCTCGCTGTACCTCGTCACGTGACCTACTGTAGTTCTTGTCACCGCCACTTCACCACTTCGCCTTTCCAGACAATAGGTATTGTTGCGTTCTCTACAACGAAAACTGCAGAATTCGTTTCGGTAGTTGCCCGAAGGAGTCAAGATTGGTCAGAAGCACTTTCATTGCATTTCGTAAGATCAAATGAATTGGTACGTCCGAATTTATTGCAGCTTCGGATGTAATAGGTCCGTGCTTTTCATATCACGTACAATTATTATTGCGCATGTATGTTATTCATAAGTTAGAATGTTTTTTCTTCAAGATTGCAGAATAGGAAAATTTATTTTCCTTATGATCTGTTACATCAAAACTTGGCAAGTCGGCAAATAAGCACGCGTCCTCCCAATAGCTAGAATGAAAATAAAGCAAGCAAAAGTGAAGTGATATGGCCATGACTAATTTGTTGCCTCTTATTCCATAATCAGACACGAAAGAGCTGAAACATGGAAATTACGACAGATGTCGAGTGTCAATTCTTTGAAATGAACAACCGCAGTGCATTGAGTTAATATATTTCAACTAGCAATAGTACCCGTCGATGACCGGGTGTGTATTTATTGCATTATTATGTTACTCCATCTTCTTATTCTTCCTCTCTCCATTGTCTTCCGCCCCACTCTTTGACCGTTTCACCTGCATGTGTAGTGAAATTTGGCCTGAAATTCAATTTCACGCGGCTCAATTCTTAGACTTCATCTCCTGAACAGCGTATCCTACAATAATATTTCACACACATTTGAACATTTTTATAAATTCACCAGGGTTATTAAAATTAGCTAGATTTCTACAATCAGGTTTGACTCCATTTTTGAGCTGGTGCCCAGCGACTGTTTCGTACAAATCTGTAGAGAATGTCACCAATCAGTCGCAATTTTTGTTTTTGTTTTCCGGATCTACATAGATTTCGGGCACAGTGTGGCTATTCTCAATGCTTGATGTTTACATCTATACCGTCATGCTGAACGTAACTGTCAACATGACGGTTTCGATGTAAGCACACATTAAAAGCTTTGAGACTGGCCATTCACTGACCGAAACCTACAGGTAGATCTGAAAAATAAAAACAAAAATTACAGTTGATTGCTGATATTTCCTACAGGTTTGTTTAAATAAAATTCTACAAACGTCTGTAAAAATAAATAAAGAAAGAAAGAAAACGGGCTGGGGGCGGCAATTTAGCAGCTGACACGGGGCGGCACTTGGGCTTGCGCCGGCCCTGTGGTCGCGGCGTACTAACTCGCCGTATCGAACGTTTGTCAGGTGCACCATCAAGCATGCAGACCTCTAGCGGCAACTAGGATAACTACCGGCCGAGCGTGAACGCTGCTCTTTTTCGGCCTCAGCCGGAGCGCTGCTCATTGAGCCGATTTGTGCCCACCTCTGCACTATAGGCTTAAATACCGATCAAACTGCAAGTTTTAGATACATTTTATGTTGTGCAGTTCTATAGTCAGCACTCATTAATTTTTCATTTACTTTCTTTCTTCTTGATATACACTTCATTCTTTGTAAGTTTAGTGCCTTCGCTCATTTGCCATGATAATGAAAAGAGGAATAGTCGCATCACTCTACTTGTTACGCTCGTCTTGTTGGTGGGCCATCTGCGGCATCCATACTTCACAGTGCAAAGACAAGCCATTTGGTCGATTACATCAACCTCATACTTGGTGTTATTGTAGTAGGCCACAGACTCCGGTAGCTTTTTAAAATCAGTTCATCAGTAGTTACTGTTGAACTGAAATTAGCTCATTTTTGTTCTTTTTCGCCTTATAGCATGTTAGAGTCATGTTACCTGACTTATAAAGAATAGTTGTGTGCAAAGGTGCTATAGCATATTTTGCTGATGGAGGTATTTCCCTTCCAGATTTCTTCATTGTGCCTACAATGCCGGTACTCTTAAGTTTCAAATTTTCTTCAAGGCTTTTCGTTGTGAAAAAATTGTCACAGGTTATGTTTCTTCCTGCGGAAACAAAGGACTGCATAAGACACATTACAACATGCTCTGCAAGGGGAACGCTTGTGGGACGCTGCTCATCTATGCCTAGGTAAGGAAACCATTTTTCAGATATTTAAAATTCGTATCAACTGCAACCCACAAGTTTATTCTAAAATTTTCCGGTTTATTGCTCATGTATTGAATGAAATAGCATCTAACCTTGCATGGAAACAGTTGCTCATCTACAGTGATATTTTCACCTGGAATATAACACAGCAAGGAATTGACAATGAAAGGATTCCACACAGATGCAAAACAATCTGTATTCATTCTATCTGAATGTGTGCTCTTATCGTCAAATCGTATAAACCTCAAAATTTTGGTGAACTTATTTATGCTTATTTTGTTCCGAAAAAAATATTGGTTCCCCTGTATTCGACCATAACATCTTCCAGGGAAAGGTTTTTGCTCTATATATGCCTTGTAAATACATAATAAGTTATGTTGCAGCTTCTAGTGCATTGACGCTAATGGTCCAATCGTCATCATGTTGCTCTTGGTGTGCCCTATTTTCTGTACACTTCTTTATATTTCGAAGCATGCTGTCATCAATTAGCAATCTCCATGCACTAGAATATTACCTTTCCTGACAGACTTCTTCACATGGCTTGTAGATCCTGGTGCTACCTTCAAGATGTTATGCTGTGGATGTCTTCCAGGAACAGCTTTCATTGGTGTAACAGCCCATGTTGTTCCGTCATTAGCTGTCTCACTACACCCAAGGACAGGATTTTCTTCCATCTGAATTTTTACTTTCACTCCGCCACGAGCGTCTCTAGATAAGTGCATACAGTTGTTTGACATACCTGAATATACAGTAATAGAATAATTCAGTTGCAACAAACACAATGAATTTCAAATTATAATACAGAAAAATAAAAGCAATTATAATACTTACTTAAATATAAGTTATGATAAAACATAAAATAATAATACAATGGCTAAACAAACGTACCTGCTATAGGTAAAGCAACATTGGTTTGCAACTTCTCAGCCTGCTCTTGTCCAGTAGTTGCAACATCACTGTCTGAAGAGTCACTGATTTCTTTGATGGGAGGGGTATACTTCTCATCATCAATAGGGCTTGCAGCGTCATCTTCTCGTAATTCATTAGTTTCACAAACATAACAAGGATCTTCCCCTTCTGATTCACCATCTGACTGTGTCATCAAGAATTTTACAATTTCTTCATCAGACAAACCGTGACTTTGACCTACAGTTACTAAACAACTGAAATGTGGACAACACAAACTACACCACTTGAGCAACAAGGACAATGATTCCGCAGAAGACAATAATCAAAGCAGGGTGGTAAACAACAGTCACTTTGGACATGTGCGAAAGCTATTGTTTACATTTCAGTACCCCCCCCCCCCCCAAAATGACTGATTTTGGTCCTTGTGGTAGGAGTTTTTTGGGAAACTTTTCAGAATAGTCCTATTAGGTAAAATCTTTGCAGACATCTATCTAACAAATATTTATGAAACGTCTTAGAAGATGGGACCAGCAGAAGAATCCATTTAGGAGAAATATGACTTCAAAAGTAGAATACCCGTCAAAATGAAGGGTGTGGTCCTTCTAGTGTTAAATGCACGAGGTGAGTGTTATGATGATTGATAGAAATATGCTGTGGTGGAATGCATAGCATTAGTTTCTGGTTGGGTATTTGGAATAGATCCTACGAATACGGGAATATTGAATTGCGTAGGTGACAACCTATTGTGTATTACCGTGATTATCATTGTAATGATGGCTGTGTGAGTCATTGGAAGGTGTATGGTGTAAAGTGAATTGTTACAGTGAGAGGGCTTTCTTTTACACTGCACAGGTGGCGGTTTAATGTACAAGGCAATACTCGTCAGAATATTATCTGTAGCCAAACAAAAAAGAAAAGAAAGAAAGGAAGAAAATTATAAGTTTAAAAGAGTTGTACAGAAATAGTATGCAGTACGTTTTCTTGAAGGTTACATTAATATACATCAACGGCCGTGCCACAGTGGATACACCGGTTCCCGATAGATCACTGAAGTTAAGCACTGTTGGGCTTGGCTAGCAGTTGGATGGATTACCATCTGGGGCTGCCGTGTGCTGTTGGCAAGCGAGGTGGGCTCAGCCTTTGTAAGGCCAACTGAGGAGCTACTAGGTTGTGAAGTAGCGGCTGCAGTGATGAAGACTGACATAACGGCCAGGAGTGCAGGGCGCTGTCCACATCCCTCTCCATATCGCATCCGTTGACGGCTTTGGGCAGAGGATGGCATGGCCGCCGGTCAGTACCCAGTGGCCCCCCTGAGGCATGTTGCATGGATATGTTAATACACTGATGGGAAAAGACATTTTTCTTGTTGGAAATGCTATAGTTAGATTTAACTAAGGTCACTAAGATGGGAAAAACTGTGTAAACAAAGTATAATTTCTTTTTTACATACTGTGTTATTAATCTTGGCAGGACACTTTTCGACCCAACAACGTATTATAAATATCCTTTGTAGAATTAATGTTTTTATTAAGCAAGGATATGGCATCATAAAATTTTCTTTAACTACTCGATGTGTCGATTATAGCTATGTCTTTGGTATTGTAATATAGCTCTCTGTAACGTCGTGTCTTTGCAATCAGCTGTTCAATGAGAAACATCTTGTAATATCTCAGCTAGGACGCTTTTGTCCAACGACTTTGCCAATGGAAGCGTTCGCGCAAGCCTCACAAAGGTCCAGCCGGCATGGAGGGAGGAGAAGGATGCAGCAGTAAGCACCCCAACTTTCACCTTCGCCACCAGCCGCCGCGCCGCATTTTCTCGCTCCAGTGAACAGCCTGGCGAATTGCCGTGGCTTTCTTGTAAGAATGTACAACGCAAAACCAGCCTGACTTTGAGGAGCGTGTAGATCAATGGCGACAGCAGACGCAGGGAATAGAGGCCCTTCCAACGAAATAGAAACAATAGGATGTGAGCATAGAAAGCCCTTGTCTGCAGATACCAGAGCAGTCGTTTCCTAAAAAGCCATGGAATCGCAGATAAACCGTGGACCCATGCAGACGTGCACGAGTGATAGAGAGACTGGCTTGCAGTATTGATCTAGATCTACATAGATGCTCTGCAAATCACATTTAAGTGCCTGGCAGAGGGTTCATTAACCACTTTCATAACTTTTCTCTACCGTTCCATTCTCTAATAGCGCGCGGGAAGAAAAAACACCTGAATCGTTCAGTTTTCGATCTGATTTCTTTTATTTTATTGGGATGGTCATGTCTCCCTAAGTAGGTGGGTGCTAGCAAAATATTTTCACATTCATAAGTAAAAGTGGGTGATTAAAACTAAGCAAAAAGATCCCTTCGTAATGAATAAAGTCTTTCTTGTAATGATTTCCACCCCAAATTGGTGCAACATTTGAAAGTACGTGGTCTTTAAATATGAATGTTATATGTGAAACTATGTTCCTTATTGGATTGATGCAATCATTTTGCTTCTACCTCTGTGGAAATCTGTTTTACGTGTCGCCACTAGCTTTTATTTATTAAATAAAAAAAACTAGAAAAAAATAAATATATATCCATAAAGAGAATTTACTGATACTGCTACTAACTGTATGCAGTGGTGACATGCAAGCTTTTTTAATTGCACACTCTGTGCAATAGAAAGTTTTCCCCCTGACCCTACCTATCTTTAGAAGAATTTTCCCTCCAAAATATTTGCGGTTAAAGGTGGTTGAAATGAGGTAGGCACAAATTTGAATAAAAACTATATTCACAAATTCTATCTTACAACCTGCCTGATACAACAACACATGTGACCATCATAGATCAGTTTTGAAAGACAATAAAACACACTTCATATCTAAATAGGTGACTTTACATGAAAATTAGAAATTAACTAATGTTGGTACACAAAATAAAATGTTTTGACCGGCTAAGTCACAGGAAGAAAGTGGCAAACCCACAAAGTATAAAATTAAATACAAAAAATGGAAATTTAACTCTGATCAAGCCTATTTTTGATCTACAAGAATAAGGACGTCCCTTCTGGCATATGATAAACTCCCACTTAATACTACCATTCAACTCCCATTTCTCAGCAACCTTACCATCTTTCTGTTGAATGGCATTGCAGGTGGAGAAGACCATCTGAGGGCAGTGCAGTGTTGACAGCAGTGATCGCGAATGTGGATTGATACAATTAGAACACGTTTTGGCGGTTAAGCCAACGACAATACTAAAGTGAAAATAAAACTGCACTCTCAAGAAACGGTAAAAATTCTGATTACAAGTGGTGTAGCTGACAGCATAACGCACTTCAGAATATTACAAGTTTCAATTTACTCTATAGTACCCCCACTCCCATGAACCACAGACATTGCCGAGGTGGGGTGGCTTGCGTGCCTCAACGATACAGATAGCCGTACCGTAGGTGCAACCACAGCGGAGGGGTATCTGTGGAGAGGCCAGACAAACGTGTGGTTCCTGAAGAGGGGCAGCAGCCTTTTCAGTAGTTACAGGGGCAACAGTCTGGATGATTGACTGAGCTGGCCTTGTAACATCAGCTAATGCGGCTTTGCCACACAGCTACTGCGAACGGCTGAAAGCAAGGGGAAACTACAGCCGTTATTTTTCCCGAGGACATGCAGCTCTACTGTATGAACATATGATGATGGCATCCTCTCGGGTAAAATATTCCGGAGGTAAAATAGTCCCCCATTCGGATCTCCGGGCGGGGACTACTCAAGAGGATGTGATCATCAGGAAAGACAATACTGGCATTCTACGGGTCGGAGCGTGGAATGTTAGATCCCTTAATCGAGTAGGAAAATTAGAAAATTTAAAAAGGGAAATGGATAGGTTGAAGTTAGATATAGTGGGGATTAGTGAAGTTCGGTGGCAGGATGAACAGGATTTCTGGTCAGGTGACTATAGGATTATAAATACAAGATCAGTTGGGGGTATCACAGGAGTAGGATTGATAATGAATAAGAAAATAGGAATGCGGGTAAACTACTATGACCAGCACAGCGATCGCATTATCATTGTCAAGATAGATACGAAGCCAACACCGACAACAGTAGTACAGGTTTATATGCCAACTAGCTCTGCCGATGATGAAGAAATCGAAGAAATATATGAGGAGCTAAAGGAAATTATTCAGACAATTAAGGGAGAGGAAAACTTAATTGTTATGGGAGACTGGAATTCGGTAGTAGGACAAGGAAGGGAAGGGAAGATAGTGGGGGAATATGGTCTGGGCAAAAGGAATGAAAGAGGAAGCCGCCTGGTAGAATTTTGCACGGAACATAATTTAGTTATAACAAACACCTGGTTTAAGAATCACAAAAGAAGGTTGTATACGTGGAAGAGACCAGGAGACACCGGGAGATACCAGATAGATTTTATAATGGTAAGACATAGATTCCGAAACCAGGTTATAAACTGCAAGACGTACCCAGGGGCAGATATAGACTCTGACCATAACTTGTTAGTCATGAACTGTAGGCTGAAACTGAAGAAACTACAGAAAGGTAGGAAAATAAGGAGATGGGACCTGGATAAATTGAAGGAACCTGAAGTTCTTAAGAATTTCAGAGGGAGCTTCAGGCAACAATTGACAGAAACAGGGGAAAATAAAACAGTTGAGGAGGAATGGGTAAAATTGAGAGATGAAATAGTGAAGGCAGCAGAGGACAAAATAGGTAGGAAGGCAAGACCTACAAAAAATCCTTGGATATCACAGGAGATACCAAATTTAATCGATGAAAGGAGAAAATATAAAAATGCAGTAAATGAAACAGGCAAAATGGTGTACAGACGACTAAGAAATGAGATTGACAGGAAGTGCAAAATGGCTAAGCAGGAATGGCTAGAAGGCAAATGCAAGGATGTAGAAGAATGTATAAATAGGGGAAAAATAGATACAGCCTACCGGAAAATAAAAGAAACATTTGGCGATAAGAAAAACAGCTCTATGAATATCAAGGACACTGATGGAAAATCAGTTCTCAGCAAAGAAGGGAAAGCTGAAAGGTGGAAAGAGTATATAGAGGGGCTCTACAAAGGAAATGAACTTCGAGACAATATTGTAGGAAGGGAAAAGGATGTAGATGAAGATGAAATAGGAGATACTGTACTGAGAGAAGAATTTGACAGAGCCCTGAAAGATCTAAGTCGAAACAAGGCCCCTGGAGTAGATGATATCCCGTCAGAGCTACTGAAGTCTCTGGGAGAACCAGCCATGACAAAATTGTTTCACATTGTGTGTAAGATGTATGAGACAGGTGAAGTACCCTCAGACTTTAAGAAAAATGTAATAATCCCCATTCCAAAGAAAGCGGGTGCAGACAGGTGTGAAAACTATAGAACCATCAGTTTAATAAGTCATGGTTGCAAAATATTAACACGAATTATATACAGAAGGATGGAAAAGCTGGTAGAAGCCGACCTCGGGGAAGATCAGTTTGGATTCAGGAGAAATGTAGGAACACGGGAGGCAATACTCACTTTACGGCTTATCCTAGAAGATAGATTAAGAAAAGGCAAACCAACATTTCTAGCTTTTGTAGATTTGGAGAAGGCTTTTGACAATGTTGATTGGAACAAACTATTTCAAGTTCTGAAGCAAGCAGGAGTAAAATATAGGGAGCGTAAGGTTATTTACAACTTGTACAAAAACCAGACAGCGGTTGTCAGAGTTGAAGGGCATGAAAGGGATGCAGTGGTTGGAAAGGGAGTAAGACAGGGTTGTAGCCTTTCCCCAATGTTGTTCAATTTGTACATTGAGCAAGCTATAAAGGAAAGCAAGGAGAAATTTGGAGAAGGAATTAAAGTTCAGGGTGAAGAATTGAAAACATTGCGTTTTGCCGACGACATAGTAATTCTGTCAGAGACAGCAAATGACCTGCAAGAGCAATTGAACGGAATGGATAGTGTGCTGAAAGGTGCATATAAGATGAACATTAACAAGAGTAAAACTAGGGTAATGGAGTGCAGTGTAAGAAAATCAGGTGATGCTGAAGGAATTAGGTTAGGTAACGAAACAATAAAGGAGGTAGATGAGTTTTGTTACTTGGGCAGTAAAATAACAAATGATGGTCGCAGTACAGAGGATATAAAATGCAGAATGGCAATGGGTAGAAAGGCGTTTTTGAAAAAGAGAAATTTGTTAACATCTAATATTGATTTAAGCCTAAGGAAGTCCTTTCTGAAGGCATTTGTATGGAGTGTTGCCTTGTATGGGAGTGAAACATGGACGATAAGCAGTGTGGACAGAAAGAGGATAGAGGCTTTTGAAATGTGGTGCTACAGAAGAATGCTGAAGATTAGGTGGGTGGATCGCGTAACTAATGAGGAGGTACTGAGCCGAATTGGGGAAAAAAGAAATTTCTGGCATACCTTGACTAAAAGAAGGGATAGATTGGTAGGACACATTCTTAGACATCAAGGAATTGTGAATTTAGCATTGGAGGGAAGTGTGTGGGGTAAAAATCGCAGAGGGAGACCAAGAGACGCGTATAATAAGCAGATTCAAGTGGATGTGGGTTGTCGTTCTTATGAGGAGATGAAAAGGCTTGCTCAGGATAGAGTAGGGTGGAGAGCTGCATCAAACCAGTCTCTGGACTGAAGACCACAACAACAACAACAACTATAGTACCCACACAGGACTAACACCTGACTGTGCAGAAAGCACACTGAAATAATTCAAAGTTAACACCGAAAATTACACAACTCAAAACAGCACGATCCGGTCAGGAGCGCAGCCCAGACCAGAGTCCCGAAAACAGCACGATGCAGCCAGCAGCGCCGCCGACACCAGAGTCCTCTCGCTCCACCGCAAAAATTCCACAACTCCAAAATCTTCCTCTCTAGCCCCTCCCATCGGTGACGTCAAGCCAATCACAAATTTTGCTTAATGGTCAAATGGTCAAACCAATGGAATACGAGAGCTATTGTTCAACACGCCAGTCTCCTTCCCCACAAAACTGTACCACGCTGCATTCTGCATGTAAGCCAGCATTTCTCAGAAATCCGTAGAATTTGTGGACCATTGGAACGAATCTGCAGACGATGAAATGACTTTACTGTCGACGAGACGCCAGCTCCCCGTCGTGAGAGCGCCGCTCTAACTTCCTCAGAAATCACCTCTGGCAATTTACACAAACATTCACAGACGCCCGCCCCTGGCGTTCCAAACCTCGGGAGCACGTGCAGACCAGAACGACGCCAACATATACTGCCTCTGCTCATTGTACTTCCAGTGCGTCGTGACTGGAGAGCCTCCATACACAAAAGCAGCATCAAAGCGGTAAACAAAGTACCTGGACTCAGGCACGGAGTAACATATACAGAGGAGTAGCCCCTCCTAAACCACTGTCCTACGCTCCCCTCGTAGTTCCGTAAGATGCTAGCAGGTGTCAGGCGGATCGCTGGTTTAGGGTGCCTCTCGCACGTCAGAGGGTAGTGTGGAGGGGAGACTGAGGGGAGAGCTTGTGCCGCCTGCCATGAGGCCAAGGCTGTGTCCGGTGTGCCGGCGTTTGAGGGGAAGTGGTGGTGGGGGCAGCCGCTACCTGCCGCCTGCTCTGGCCAGTTTAAAGGGCTGCTTCTGACCACAGCGCCATCATGGGACATCTTATGGAACTGCTGTAAACCCTCCCTCCCCGCACCCCTGAGCGTAGGACGGGGCCCTTACGGAGGTTTCCTGTCTGTATATATTTGTCTGTGACTCAGGTCAGCCACAGACGTGCCCAGCCCAAATATAAATGTCCGTCTGCAGATGGAGTGGTTTCACCACGAGTGGTGGCGGCCAGCGGTCGCCCTCTGAGCAGTGTCGGCAGAATGCCTAGAAAGCAACATCAGAGAACGTGCCGCCAGCGACCCCAGTTCTTCGCGGGCCCTGCTGGCCTGAGGGTGTCGCCAGTGCCTTCCGCCTTGGAAGCCAGTTATCCCACCGGCGATTGATTTGATTTTATCAGGGAAGCCAAAACAGTCTTGGTCCCCACTGCCCACACCGAAACTAAGTTTATTGTGCGGTATTGCTCCCTGTATATCTAGTAAAGCCAACCAATGCCCTTGAACAGTGCGAGGAGTCCCTTTACCAGTTCTTTATTAGACACAATTTCTTCAGGTCTGGTTGTCGCAAATGTTCTGTGCCTTTTACTCTCCAATGCAATGCATTCGAAGATTAGATGTGATGCAGTTTCATCACCGTCATCACAGATCCTACATTTAGGGTCCTCTTCTGTTATTCCCATTGTATGTAGGTGTTTTTTGAAATTCCCATGGCCTGTCAGCAATCCAACCATGAGTCTAATCTCTCTCCTGTTCAGTCCCAGGATGGCAGAGCTTCTTTTAAAACATGGCTTTGGCATCATTACCTTGCCATGTTTTTGTTGGTAGACTTTGGTCCAATATTCTACGTGCTGTCTTCGGAGACAGTTACGTAGCTCCAATCTGATAATTGCCTTGGTGATTCTCAGGACAGGTTCCAGTCCAATAAATGGAGTCTCTGTCCCCATCCTGACTAATCTGTCGGCATGTTCGTTGCCACTGATTCCCGAGTGGCCAGGTTCCCACAATAGGTTTACTCTATTGCTTTCCCCTAGCTCCACCAGAACCCTGTGACATTCTGCAACAATTTTAGACCTTGTTGCAGGAGCTGCCAGTGATCTCAGGGCTGCCTGGCTATCTGAATAGAAATAGATGCTACGGTCTTTGTAGCACCTATGCAAATTCTCCTCCACACACGCCCTGATGGCAGTGATTTCGGCCTAGAATACTGAGGCCAGTTGCCCTAGAGAGATGACACCCTCCAGTCTTGGCTGCACCACGTATACCCCGGACCTCCCATCGGCGATACTTACAATAATCAAAAACAGAGTCATACTCTGAGAGAACAGAAATTTACCTCCCAAACTCCTATCCTCTGATAATTACAAGACAAAATGAAAGAAACTGAATATAAATAAGATAATACTATTGATAACCTTCCGGAATAAATCCAAACAATATTATCCAAATAAAAATGGAGCAAGTAATTCTAAAAATAGGACCACCACTTCTCACATTTCCGTGACACTCCCCCTCTCCCCCATAACGTGATAAAACAAAACGAGCTGCCCTTTTCTGAACCTTATCAATATCTTCTGTCAGTCCCACCTGGTGAGGGTCCCACAATGGGCAACAGTACTCCAGGAGAGGATGTACAAGTGTGATGCAGGCAGTCTCTTTGGTGGAGCTGGTGCATCTTAGAAGCGTTCTGCCAATGAAACGTAATCTTTGCTTCGCCTTCCCCACAATATTTTCTGTGTGTTCTCTCCAGTCTCGGTTGTTCGTAATTGTAACTCCTAGGTATTTGGTAGAATTTACAACCTTAAGGTTTGACTGATTTATCGTGTAATTGAAGTTCAGCGGATTTCTTTTAGTGTTCATGTGTATTACTTCACACTTTTCATTATTTAATGTTAATTGCCAATTTTTTCACCATGTAGAAATTTTGTCTAAATCGTTGTGCAGTTGCTTTTGATCCTCTGTTGACTTCACTATCCGATAAACGACAGCATCATCCGCGAACAGTCTAAGGGAACTATTCAGATTGTCTCCTAAATCGTTTATAAACACAAGGAAGAGTAGGGGACCTATAACGCATCCCTGGGGAACGCCAGATATCACTTCTGTTTTACTCGATGACTTACCTTCAATTGCAACGTACTGTGTCCTTTCAGATACGAAATAGTGAATCCAATCACACAATTGGGGAGATATTCCATAAGCACGCAATTTCATTAGAAGCTGCTTGTGGGTTACAGTGTCAAAAGCCTTCCAGAAATCCAGAAATTGGAATCGATTTGAGATCCCTTGTTGATGGCACTTATCACGTCATGTGAATAAAGGGCAAGCTGTGTTTCGCAAGAGCGATACTTCCTGAATCCGTGAGACTATTGGTTAATAGGTTGTTCTCTTCAAGGTAGTTCATAATGTGCGAACAAAGTATTTGTTCCAAAATGCTACTGCAAATCGATGTCAATGAGATTGGCCTGTAATTTTGGGGATCACTCCTATTGCCTTTCTTGGGTAACTTTCCAGTCTTTGGGTATGGATCTTTCGCTGAGTGATTGGTTGTAAATGATAGCTAAGTACGGAGCTATTGCATCAGCATACTCTGAGAGGAATCTAGTTGGTAAACAATGTGGCCCGGAAGATTTATTTTTGTTTAGTGACTTAAGTTGTTTTACTACTCCAGGAACATCTACTTGAATTCTGGAGTGTTCACTTCGTCTTCTTTGGTGAACGAATTTCGGAAAGCTGTGTTGAGTAATTCTGCCTTAGCATTGGTAGTATTCACATTGCTATCGCGTAGTGAAGGTATTGTTTGTGTTTTGCCGCTAGTGTACTTCACATATGACCACAATTTCTTTGGATTTTCTGCAAGATTACGAGACAGGATTTCGCTGTGATAACTACTATAGGCTTCTCGCATTAAAGTCCGCGCTAGGTTGGGAGTTTCAGTAAAAGATTGCCAGTTTTGTGGATTCTGTATCTTTTCAAATTTTGCATGCGTTTTTATTTGCTTCTGCAACCGTGATCTGACATGTTTTGTGTACCACGGGGGTCAGCCCCCTTGTTTATTATTTTATTTGGTATAAATATCACGATTGTTACTGATATCATGTCTTTGAAAGTAAGCTATAACTGATCTACACTCGCATTTTTAGTTTTGAAAGACTGGAGATATCACTCAGGAAAGCGTGAAACGAATTTTTATCTGCTTTATTGACTAGATATATTTTTCGTCAATTTTTGGTGCGTTTGGGAATTTCGACATTCTGTCTCGCTACTACAACTCGATGTACGCTAATCCCTGTATCTGTTTTGATGCTCTTTACTAGATCAGGATTATTTGTTGCTAGGAGATCAAGTGTATTTTCGCAACCATTTACTATTCATTGAGTTCATCAACTAACTGTTCAAAGTAGTTTTCAGAAAAAGCATTCAGAATTAGTTCTGACGAGGTTTTATATTTGCCGCCGGTTTTGAATACGTAATTATGCCAACATATCGAGGGTAAATTAATGTCGCCACTGATTATAACAGTATGCTTCGGATACCTATTCGAAATGTGATTCAAGCTTTCATTGAACATTTCGGCAACTGCTTCGCCTGAGTCAGGGGGCCGATAAAAAGACCCAATTATTAATTTATTCCGGTTGTCAGGTATAACCTCTATCCATACCAACCACTGATCTCTATACTACCTGGATGTTGAACTTCAGCTGTCTTAGTGTGACAATCATAGATGTTAATATTTCGTTTCTTGCCAAATTTAAATATGGCCGCTATGAAGTATTAGCAGGAAACGAAAAGAAAATACGTCTCAATTCCTCTCCCATATTAGCCTATTAATCACATATTCATATGAATTTCAAATGTAAAGGTATGTAAGTAGTTATTTGTCAAGTAATGACTAATGGAAAATCGCTTGCCAAATTTAAACATGGCGGACAATGCGAAATCGTGTGAAAAACATATGAATGTGTAGGCACGCTGCAATTAGGCTGAAGAAGTGAAGCCTGCCTCCCCCATATTGCTAAGTTTTGGAGAAGTGTTCGTATTGTAGAGCTAATGTTATTTGTCACTTAAAACAGAAATAAACCGTTCGACGGTTTTGCCTTGATGGACAACGTGCTAAATAAGTGCAAATTAGCCGTTAAAAATTAAGTTTTCAAATATAATATGCTGAGTATTTATTACTATTTATTTAAGAAAGTATATTGTTTGAAAGTACATACTTCACATTGACTGACTGTCAGTCCAGTGCATTAACAGTAAGAGGGTCGACTTAACGCATAGTTTTAACGGACAAATAGCAATCCAGCACTCACTAAGATGGCGGATAGGCTTCAACTGACATATGTGCTCTGCATAGATAATGCCACCTCCCTTTATTCTAACCTCCTTGGTAGGCACGCTGCAATTCTATGCTCAGAGACCAGAGTTATACATCCAGTTTGTATAGAGATCACTGACATCAACTCACAGGAAGTATCTGCCTCAATTTCGCTGTAGGATAAACCGTTTGTAACAGCAATAAACACGCCACCCCCTTTTTTATTTATTCTATACTTTCTGAAGACCATTTGGCCCTTTGAAAATTTTTTTGCCGAAGTTCAATACACAAACAAATCAATCCAATCGGGCAAAGAAACAAGTAAAATGAAAATAATTACACGAGCTACTATGAGCAACACCTGGTTTGCACTGAACTCAAAGTCTCTGCTCAGTTCACAAGTCTTTACTAATAACCACACACGTACAACTCCCCACTACCGTCAGTGTATGAGTGTAGTGACAAGCTAGCATTTCGCAGTCCCCACTTGTTCGACCACAAAACTCGTCAGCAGTCGATAAGTATGCAACTTGGACGCCATACGTCATTTTGACGTCACTGCGAAGGCCAACGCCGTGAAATTAGGGAGACCCCTTACTACTGCTACCAAGGGGATGAAATGGTGGCAAAACATACGGCTGTAACGTGCTTCGTTGAACCTCGACTTCCAACCTGTTCAAAAAAGAATTTGCCAATGATAATTGAAAAATTGTCTCGCCATTTCAAGGTATTTTGTGAAATGTAGCCTTTAAGTGTTCTAGACAGTGTGTGAAATTTGCCTTCATAGATCCTCTTCAGAAGTATTTTCTTAACCCCTATTCGTTTTTTGCCTTACACATTTCTGACCTCTTTTCTCATCATCTAAGACAACTGCAGTTATAATTAATGCTTCAACTCTAAATTTAATATTCGCCGTTCTCTTTTGTGAACAAATACTACTGCTATTGCGTATTTCGAACTACTACCTACAAATGTGCTTCATTTTTTATGTATCTTGACATTCCATCCAGGTGGAATGCAGTTGGATTTTTGACGGTCTGTGATGTTGCCCTCCATGTGAATCCAGCCTTAGTGCCGAGTCCACATTATGTGACTGCGTGTAGAGAGCTGTTCGTGCAGCCTTGAATACAGTATGTGGGCAAGATTGCAAGTGTGAACCCCCCCCCCCCCCCGAAATGTTTGAGCTTACACTGGATAAAATGGAAATTTTCTAGTACCAAAACCTTTCTTCATTATTTAATATAGCTTCTGAGTATAAAATGAGCAGCACAGATCCAATTCTGCTTCGAACTCAATGTTTTAAAGTATATTTCTTAATTCTGAATCATACCTAATTTTTCATAATCACAACATCGGACCATAAACTTATCCACCAAGTCAGTGTTATTGTTTTTGTTGTTGTCTTTAGTTCATAGACTGGTTTGATACAGCTCTCTACACTACTCTATATTGAAGAAGCCTCTTCATCTCTGAGAATGGCAACCCACATCTGCTTACTATATTTAGCTATTTTTACTCCAACACTTCCCTACAATACTAAATTGACAGTTTCTCAATATCTGAGAATGTGCCCTACTAATGGATTCCTTCCTTTAGTCAAGATATGCCAGAAATCTCTTTTCTCTCCAGTTCTGTTCAGTACCCCCTCATTAGTTACGAGGTCTATCCATCTAATCTTCAAAATTCTCCTGTAGCACCCAATTTCAAATCTTCTACCTTCTTTTTGTGTGAACTGTTTATTGTTCATGTTTCACTCCTGTACAAAGTCACACTCCAGACAAATGCCTTCAAAAAAGACTTCCTAACAATTGTATTAATATTCAATGTCAACAAATTTCCTTCTCCAGTTTTACAGACAACATTAGCCTCATGACCTTATTACAGAATTGTGTTTCTGCAGTTTCGCTATCTAGTTTGGGCTCTATTAAATTATCAAACGATAATTATACAAGGAGCACGACCTGGGTAATTCATTGGGTCTAGACCTAGGTAAATTATTAGTACATGTGAAAGGGTCCCACTCATACATGTGGCAAAGTGTACTAGCTAGCGAGGTCTGAGCGAGAAAAAATTGAAGTGCAGCTTCATATACCTATTTCAGATATTTTAATGTACAGTAAACAACTTTGCCAGAGAATAACATGTGCTGCAATTCTACCACCGAAAGCAAACAAGAACGAAATAAATAGTGAACTACGCTACAGCGATCCAGATGACCTGGGCAGAGTGGCAAAATTGGGCGATACATCGTGTTTTGAGCTGTTAATACTAGATTTTCTTTAAGACATGCAACCACTGTTCTTTGGGCAATATTTTGTTAATCAGTGGAATTTATCGACGAAATTGGGGAAGTGTATTTGCACATCCAGAGTTTAGTTTAATGCTATTTGTAATTATTTATTATCACCCCACTGCCTTGTGAAATATTGCAACCCTAACTCTATGTGTAATTCATGACAGTATATTTATTCCACTAATGAAATTTGTCTTAAATAATATATCCTTTTTCCCATTAAACAGCTCAGTTAATACCTACAATACTAGGAACAAAACTGATCTACACAAGGACTTAAAAGCACTTTAATTCAAAAAGGGATCCACTACTCAGAAACACATATTTTCAATAATTTACCAACAACCATAAAAAATTAGCTGCAAATAAAGATCAGTTTGTTGTTGTTGTTGCTTGGATGTTTTACGAGGACAGGTCAGTTTAAGAAGAGCCTAAAAGACTTTCTAGTGGCCAACTCCTACTCCACTGAAGAATTCTGAAATAGAACCAAATGATACAGGTATCTGTATTCATACTATTAGTATTATTATATTATCAGCTTGTAAAAATGTATTAGTATTATTATACCGAGTGATAAAAAATTCAGTATAAATGTGAAAACTTAATAAATCACGGAATAATGTAGTTAGAGAGGTAAAAATTGACACACATGCTCGGAATGACATGGGGTTTTATTAAAAAAAATCAAAAACTGTGTGACAGATGGCACTGGACAGCAAAACGTCAGTGACTGCGCATGAAATCGTGTTTAAAAGAAGCTGTAATGAGAGAGAGAACCAGATGCACCAGCAGTCGCAGCATGTTGACGTTACCCGAAAAGGTGCTTTTAGTGAAGTTGTATTATCAGAAGGGGGAATGTGCTAATTCAGCATTACGATCCAATCGCCATAGGAAGGTGATTCGAATGGGTAAAGATCCGTTGACAAATGCAGCTGTGGCAAGAATGATTTCGAAGTTCGAAGCAATGAGTTGTTTAGACGATAGACCCCGTAGTGGCCGCCCGAACACAAGGCATAATGCTTCTGAGACAGTTCAGGAAGAAATGGAGACTGTAGCGGGTTCGTCTATGGATGGGAAAGTCAGTGCTCATGCAGTTGCACGTCGCACCAGCATTCCATACACCACTGGTTGGTTGGCACTTAGGCATACCCTCCAATGCTATCCTTACAAAATCCATCGGCATCATCAACTGTTACCTAGCGATTTAGTGAAGCGGAGGGCATTTGTGGTTTGGGCGTTTTAAAAGATGGCGGAAGATGACGATTGGTTGAGTAATGTGCTGTGGACCGACGAAGCCCATTTCACGCTCCGAGGGTCTGTCAACCCCCACAACTGCAGAATTTTGGCTACCGGAAATCCTAGAACTGTCGTGGAAACTCCATTGCACGACAAGAAAGTCACGGTATGGGTTGGATTTATCACATCTACCATTATCGGGCCTTTTTTCTTCAAGGAACTGCGTGATTCTGGTTTTGTAACTGCTACTGTGACAGGTGAGAAGTATGCTGATATGTTACAGAATAGCATCATCGCCAGCCTGGCTGATAAACACCTGCCGGAACGTACGATTTTTGTGCAGGATGGCGCTCCACCCCATATTGCTAGACGCATGAAAGATCTCTTGTGCACATCGTTTGGTGATGATCCTGTGCTCAGCCACCACTTTCGTCATACTTGGCCTCCCAGGTCCCCAGACCTCAGTCGGTACGATTATTGGCTTTTGGTTACCTGAAATTGCAAGTGTATCGTGATCGACCGACACCTCTACGGATGCTGAAAGACAACATCCAATGTCAATGCCTCACCATAACTCTGGAAATGCTTTACAGTGCTGTTCACATTATTCCTCGACTTCAGCTATTGTTGAGGAATATTGGTGAAAATATTGAGCATTTCCTGTAAAGAACATCATCTTTGCTTTGTCTTAATTTGTTATGCTAATTATTGCTTTTCTGATCAAATGCAGCGCCATCTGTCGGACATTTTTTGGATTTTTTTTCTAATAAAACCCCATCTCATTCCAAACATGTGTGTTAATTTTTACCTCTATCTACATTTGTCCGTGATTTATTAAGTTTTCAAATTTATACTGAGTTTTTGATCTCCCAGTATTATCAAGTTGTACAAAATAAAATAAAAATTTTAAAAAATTATGACATTTCACATCCACAAGGATCTTCTCAACGTGGATATATGGAACGAATCAACTAATCTAATCTAATCTACTGTCATTTGCTGCATTTCATTTTGCTGTCATATGTTCCGTTTCATAATATGCCATATTATGGCAAAAGGAAGTATTAAATCTTCTGTTAATTTCTTTGGTTCAAAATCAAAAATAAAATGTTTGCAAATTAAGGGACCTAACTACATTGGTCATTAGTCCCTAAGCTTACAAACTACTTAAACTAACCTAAAGTAATTTATGCTAAGCACATCACAAAAACCCATTCCTCAGGGAGGTCTCAATCCCCGAGATTCTTTGCTGTGTTTCTCTTTCAACTGACACTCCAGTAGCAATGAGCCTGTACATTAAATAAATATTTTACTATTACTTTTGTAGACATTTTAGATATTAATGTGTTTATCAACCATTTAAGGTGAATAAAACAACAAATTAGTTCTTGTCCATCTGTCAGACCCACAAAAAGTTTAAATCGAATATGTACTTATACTACAATGCAAAAACTCATAGAAGGTAAAATTAGTTTCCCGAGTTGCGCCACCCCCTCTGAAAAATAACCCTGTATGTGCCCTTGGTTGTGACCGAATTTATGTGAACTTTTTTGTCTTTTATATGTGTCTGTCAGAACCTCAATGATCAATATTATTGATATAAATATACAAAATATAATTGATATAAAATAATATAATTATCTAAATAATATATTTTAGGTAAATAAAATAACTGATACAAATAATGTGATTGATATAAATATAACTAATTATATAAAGTCACACTAGGTAAAATTAGATTTCTGATTTACCCCCCCCCCCCCTCCCAAAAAAACCACTCATGCATGTGCCCCTGCATGTGATGTAAAAATAACGACACATTTGTTCCAAGTTGTGTGAGGAGAAATTAAGGATATATATTACTTTAGGATGGCAAAGAGTAGGCACCCATTGCTAGGTAGGGAGAAGGTGATAGTAAATCAAACCTCTCTCTGAATAGCCCCCAATATACAGTACAATAAATTAAAAATATAATGAGAAATTATGGAACTAGGCTGCTATGGAAATTGGATTCAAAGGATTCGTTTGACAACATAACAGTTTACAAAGAGGATTACCAAATATAATTTAGTTCTATTTATTAAAATATTTAAAAAACAATAATCTCTCAGGGCCGATTTGATTGAGCGTGGCACAATTCAGATATGAACGGGGAAGGGGGAGATAATGTACTATCTCACCAACATTGACGTTATATGGATGTCAGGTGATGGATCGATGCAGTGGGCTGTGGCTGTGGCAGCGGTCACTGCAGCATAGTTCTGCACTCCCCAGCTCTGCAGCTGTGTGGCACGGTGCGACCCCCGAGCGAAGGCATCACAGTCAAAGTCCTGCGTCTGCCCAGGCGAGAGCTACCTGCATGTCTTCTCGCTTCTCCAGCGATGGACGTTGTGTCTTCTTTGGTGTTTTTTCCCCAAGTCCCATTCCCTCTCCAGCTACAGCTTCTCCTTGAATTTTATGTCTCTTTGGCTCTGCGATTGGTGGTTTGGTTTTGCAATGTCATCCAGTAACTCATCGCCGTTTTCACGACCACGCGTCTCAGTCCCCAGGGGAAATTTTCTGTGGGCTTAAATGAGACTTGTGAACTGGCGTGTTTCCCACATTTCAAGCGTGTTGCATTTATCTTCTACATTCCGTCTTGGCTCGAAAAAACTGTTCATTGTTGCAGCTGTCTGGGTTAGGTCTATCTGGTATGCCATTTATCAGGGCCGTTCTCCATGGCCAGAAACATTGTTTTGGTGGAACCACTTTTTGGGTTCCGCTAAATAGGTCAGGAGTCCACTATATTCAGGAAGTGGCTACACGGGTAGCGAGGGCTGTGTGGCGTGGACTGGACGGTTTTTTAGGTCAGAGGGCCTCAGAAATACACAAAATGGGTTTCAGTCTCAAAGGGGGCAGATCAAACACAGGAAGAAAGCAGATCTAGGAACCATTGGTGTAACAGTTGTAAATTCTCGTAGCTGTATTGGGAAAGTTCCAGAGCTCCAAGCGCTGATAGAAAGTACTGAGGCACAAATCGTTATAGGTTTTGAAAGCCGAACTTTAATACACAAACAGATCATTTGCAAATGATAGTTAAAAGAAGGGAAGGAAGAAGGATAGGAAAGAAAGGATTGACAGTGGCTGCATTTGGGCATTGATACTAAGCAATGGCGACAAATGAAAATGTGAGCCGGACCGGGAATCGAACCCGGGTCTCCCGCTTCGGGCCAGCGGTCGCCTTAACCACATGGACGTCTGTAAGAACAGACACCACACCAATACAATATGTATTTACACACGACGACGGAGTTAGCTTCAGTTATTTCACCACAGATGCTGTCATACGTCCGACCTCGCACAGGAATCCGTAATGGCGAGTGTAAGAGGGCATGGACAATAGGGGCGCTACAAATATAGCGTGTGACTTGTGAGAATTTGAGACAGACAGGAGGCGAGCACGGATGGCCAGGTGTTTAAGGTGACTGCTGGCCGGAAGCGGGAGACCCGGGTTCGATTCCTGGTCCGGCTCACACTTTCACTTTTCGCCATTGCTTAATATCAATGCCCAAATGCAGCCACTGTCAATCCTTTCTTTCCTATCCTTCTTCGTTCCCTTCCTTTAAATATCATTTGCAAATGCTATTTGGCTGTGAAGCAGGTGTGGTGTCTATTGTTTCGGATGTCCGGAAGAACAGACACCACACCAATACAATAAGTACAAACAGATCAATCAAATCGGGCAAAGAAACAAGAAAAAATCGAACAATTACACCAGTGACTATAAGCAACGCCTGGTTTGCGCTGCACTGTCTCCGCTCGTTTCGCAAGTCTTTTAAGGAATAGTCTAACTTCTGATAGGTAACAAGTGCCGAAAATACCGATTCACTACTTAATTTTCTAAGCAATCTTGTATCTACAGAATAGTCTTTACATTATGTTAATGCCGATTTGAACCCTGTTTATTCACATAAGATTTTTATGGTGTTCAAAGTAGGCCTACTTTTAAGTCTCCAAAGCCACATATAAATTTCCATTTGATCGAAATGTTTATGGTCAATGATGAATTATTATTAGACCTATAACGAAACAGAATATACGTTTACAGTATTAACTGTTATGCAATACTATGAACGTTACAAAGTTAACACTGTTTCAATGTTTTCAAAGTCGTGTCGTCACATCAAATGATGGTGTGTTACTCTTTGTATAAATGTTTATAACGAGCACCACAATTCTAAATTGATGTCCATGTCACATTGTTTATGAAAATTTTGCCACTTTACGAAGTATTCATTAACTTAGCTAAAGACAAAAGTCATTCTGGTGTAAAGAAAACTCTTCATGTACATTAACAAACATTAATTCTAGATCCGTGTCCGTTCCGTCGAACGAGCAAGACCAGAATGAAAGCAGATACACCTATCGGCAGTTGCTGAAGCTGGTTGGGGGAAGCGACATCGTGCAAGAAAGTTAAACGCGTTTGAACTTTGGTAACCTACGCTTAAGATGTCATGTCAGTATGAATGTTTGGTGTTTCTATGCATATGTTGACTGTCGCGAGTAGTGATGGGGAAATGCATGAATAAGAAATTAATGTCTGTGGAAACCCCGCTTCTAGGTGCTTCACTGGCGCTAGAATGGACTGACTTTCAAGGTTGCAATTCGAAGGTCCTTGGGTTGTACCACAGTGGTTGTACTTTGATATTGCTCGTCTGCTGTTATTTGCGCGGGAATTAAATATTGTTAGTCGTACTGTCAATGTGTTTGAAAGGCGTATCTGTTTATTCAACTATTTTTAGTGCTTCATACGTTATATAAATGAAGTGCAACATAATTGTTGCAGTTGCCAATAACAATGGCATAGGAATCAATGGTAAACTACCTTGGAATCTGAGGCAAGTTTTCGTCGTTAGAAGCACCAATATTATTTTGTATGCGTTGTGTTAATAAACGGTGTTTTACTGCGCTTTTACTGTATTTGTGTACGGAAATTTTTGGAGGCGTATTTTCCATTATCCGATCGTTTGTACGATCACTGCGTGTTTTCAAATAGTGGCAGTTATTTATTCATTTGTCGTTGTTGTCTCCAGTCCGCAGACTGGTTTGATGCAGCTCTCCACGCTACCCTACCGTGTCCTGTGTAAGTCTCTTCATCTGAGAACACTTTCGGCAACCTACCTCCTTTTGAATCTGCCTTCTGTATTCGTCCCTCGGTCTCCCTCTACGATTGTTACCCCCACACACTTCCTTCTGATGCTAAGTTGACGATTCCTCGATGTCTCAGAATATGTCCCACCAATCTATCCCTTCTCTTAGTCAGAATATGCCAGAAACTCCTATTCACCCCAATTCGGTTAAACACTCCTCATTAGTTACGTGATCTACCCAAATAATTTTCATCATTCGTCTGTAACACCACATTTCAAAAGCGTCTAACATAAATTTTGTCTGAATTCCTTAACGTCTACGTTTCACTCCCATACAATGCTACACTCCAGACAAATGATTTCAGAAAGGACTTAAAAGTGGATGTTAACAAGTTTCGCTTTGCCATTGTGCATTTTATATCTTCTTTACTTCGGCCTTCAGAAGTTATCTTGCTACCCAAATGACAAAACTAATCTACTACTTTTATTGTCTCATTACCTAATCTAATTCTTTCGGCATCACCTGATTTTCTGACATACCAGTCCACTACTCTCATTTTAATCTTGTTAATGTTCGTCTTATATCTTCCTTTCAAGACACTGTCCATTCCATTCCATTAAATTGCTCTTCCAGATCCTTTGCAGTCTCTGACAAAATTATTGTCATTGGCAAACTGCAAAGTTTTTATTTCTTCTTCCTCAACTTTTAAGTTTCTCTCCAAATTTCTCCTTGCATTCCTACACTACATGCTCAATGTACAGATTGAACAACATTGGGGAAAGGCTACAACCCTGTCTTACTCCCTTCCCAACCTCTGCAACTCTTTCATGCCCTTCTACCCAAATAACTACTGTCTGGGTTTTGTGTAGGTTGAATATAACTTTTCGCTCCCTATATTTTACCCCTGTTACCTTCAGAATTTGAAAGAGTTTATTCTAGTTGACATTGTCAAAAGCTTTCTCCAAATCAACAAACACTAAAAAAGTATGTTTGCCTTTCCTCAGCGTATCTTCTAAGATGTGTCCTAAATCCAAACTGATCTTCCCTAAGGTCAGATTCCACAAGGTTTTCCATTTGTCTGTAAATAATTCGTGTTAGTATTTTGCATCCATGATTTATTCAATTCCTGTAATTTTCACATTTGTCTGCACATATTGCTTTCTTTGGAATTGGAATTAAGATATTCTTCTTGAAGTCGAAGGGTAGGCCTATTTGCCCTGTCTCGTACATCTTGCATACCAGAAGGAACAATTTTTTCATGACAGACTCATCTAATGATATCAGCAGTTCAGACGGAATATCATCTACTCCAGGAACCTTGTTTTGACTCAGATCCTTCAGCGCTCTGTCAAATTCTTCTCTCAGTATCATATCTCCTATCTCATCTTCCTCCACTTTGTCTTCCATTTCTAGAATACTGCCTTCAAATTTATTTCCTTTGTATTGGTCCTCAATATGTTCCTTCCTATATGTTCCTTTCCCCTCTTTGCTTAGTACTGGTTTTCCGCCTGAGTTCTTGATATTCATACAGTTCCTTTTCTTGTCTACAAATATCTCTCTTATTTTCCTGTAGGCTGCATCTATCTTTCCCCTAGTTATAAATTCTTCTACAGTTCTGCATTTGTCCTCTAGCCACTCCTGCTTAGCCAGTCTGCACTTCCTGTCAATCTCATTTTTCAGATGTTTGTACTCCCTTTTGCCTGCTTCACTTGCTGAATTTTTATATTTTCTCCTCTCATCAATTAAGTTCAGTATATCCTGTGTTATCCAGGGATTTCTATTAGGCCTTGTCTTTCTGCCTATGTGACCCTCTGCTGCTTTCACTACTCTGAGCTACCCATTCTTCATCTGCTGTATTACTTCTCCCCGTTTCAGCCAATCCTTGCCTAATGCTCCGTCTGAAACTCTGTCACTTTTGGTTCCTTTAATTTGTCCAGGTTCCATCTCCCAACTTTTCTACCTTTCTGCAGTCTCTTAAGCTTTAATTTCCAGTTCATAACCAATAAGTTATGGTCAGAGTCAATATCTGCCCCTGGATATGTCTTACAGATTAAAACATAGTTTCCAAATCTCTTCCTTACCGTTATAAAGTCAATCTGGTACCTTCCAGCATCACCTGGTCTCTTCCATGTATATGACCTTCTTTCATGATGATTAAACAAAGTGTTGGTGATCATTAAATTGTGCTCTGTGCAAAATTCTACTGAGTGATCTCCTCTTTCATTCCTTTTTTCCCAGTCTATATTCACCTGCTGTGTCCTTCTCTTCCATTTCCTACTACCGAGTTCCAGTCCCCCATTACAATCAAGTTTTTGCCTCCCTTAACTTTCTGAATGATTTCTTTTATCTTCTCATACATTTCTTCAATATCCTCATCATCGGCCGTGCTAGTTGGCATATAAACTTGCACTACTGTGGTCGGTATTGGTTTTGTGTCTATCTTTGCTACAGTAATGTGTTCACTATGCTGTTCATAATAACTTACCCACATTCGTATTTTCTTATTCATTATCAAACCTACTCCTGTGTTACCACCAACTGATTTTGTATTTATAACCCTGTACTCACCTGACCAGAAATCCTTTTCATCCTGCCACCGAACTTCACCCAACCCGTAGAATGTTTTTCTTGATAACGACATCATCCTGAGTAGTCCCCGCCCAGAGATCCAAAAGGGGGGGGAATATTTTACCCAAGAACATATATTCATACAGTAAATCTGCATGTCAGAGATCCAATTGGGGGGAATATTTTACCCAAGAAGGCACCATCAACATATATTCATACAGTAAATCTGCATGTCTTCGGGAGAGGTAACAACTATAGTTTCCCCTTGCTTTCAGCCAATCGCAGTAACTGCATGCCAAAGCCATGTTAACTGATGTTACAAGGTCAGCCCAGTCAGTCATCCAGACTGTTGCCCCTGTAACTACTGAATAGGCTGCTGCCCCTCGTCAGGAACCACACGTTTGTCTGGCTTCTCCACAGATACCCCTCCACTGTGGTTGCACCTACTGTATGGCTATCTGCATTGTTGAGGCACATACGCCATCCCACCTTGGCAATGTCTGTGGTTCATGAAGGTGGCATTCATTTGATAAAACTGATTATGGTGTTACTCTTAGACTCCGAGCTATATATGGCTAACCCTCTTCAGTTTTCACCCAGAAATTTGTACTCTTAACGCTCTAACCGGTAGATCATTTATGTAACAGTAAGATGTAAGATAGGTCTCCTGGACCGCTTATACTATTGAAGAGTTATTTTTCTCCCTCTTCCTTAACTTTCTCGTTTTCCCACACCGTTTTGTATCACTCGCTGAGATATAATTACTGGTAAACATAAATACAAACTTAGTACTAGCAGAATTTTAATAACCGTTATTTGATGTTTATATTGTATTCTTACATACATGTGTTATTTAAATTATTAAGAGTTACTGTGTAAAGAAATTGACTAAACGGAAGTAAAATGACAAGGAAATTTAAGTTTTTTGTCCCACAAATTTTGCATAGTTTTTGGGCTCTGAATGCTCTGGTAAAGAGTTGTTAATTTAGGGGCTGGTCAGCAGACTTTAAATAAAAGAGATCAACATTTCTTAAATTTTGGCACCAACTTTAAGCTTCCAAAGTATTACAGAACTGCATGGTTTTTACAATTTACACACATGGTTTAATAAAAGGGGGGCCACAGTATCATAAAGTCAAGTCAACCCTTACACTGATGGTAATATTACCAGGCTGCACCACAGCTTAAGCGATACACTGTTTCATAAACTTGGCAGCCAACCTCTTAACTTGAAGGAATAGCTTGGAGTTAAACAGTATTTGGCTTAAGAAGGGGGCATGAAATGAGGTTGCAGGTAACATGAGTTTGGATGAATCCTGTCTGTGTCCAGCTCATGGGCTCCTCCACCACTACTTCTGTAGCAGCTGTCAATTCTAATGTTACTCTGAACAGGCTAGAGCTGTGAGAATTGCTGTGGCCCACATGCTCCCTGTTCGCTAGATTGCCTAGTATACAAAAGGAAACAGAAACTGACAGTTTAAGACTCATTACCATCTGTCCTATTCTGAGGCTTGTAAGAAGTAAGACTGTCTCCACATGGTATGATTAATATCAACATTTTCCACTGTTGTCACTCCCCCTAACTCCCTCTTCCATAACCTCATCCTGCTACCCTTCCCCTTGGTGGTTTCCACTCCCCCCCCCCCCCCCCCACCTTCAAGGTACTGCCTCCCCAACCCACCCCTGTCCCTGCTCCCCTACCACTCCCTCCTCAGTCAGAGAAGTGAGTAGGACCACAGTATCAGAGAAGTAATCTAGTAAGGCACATCCATTGTCATCTTAAATGGCTATCCTACAGTGGAACATTTGCGGTATCTGATCTAATAGGTCAGAACTGCAGCTTCTTCTCCGAACTTACTCCCCAATAATTATCTGCATTCAGGAAATAAAATTAAACCCTCATGATCCCTTTCATCTTCTGCACTTCACCTCAGTCTGTTTTGACCTCCCCCCTGTAGCAGGAATTCCAGCTCACAGGGGTGTCATGATGCTCATACAAGATAACATTGATAGCCACGTCATTTCTTTGGATACTCAGCTTCAAGCTGTAGCTGTCGGACTTTCCCTTCCTGGCTTTACCTACTCACTCTGCAATATCTACACTCTGTCATCTTCTGCCATGTCCAGAGTAGATCTATTGCACCTTATAGAGTAGCTCCCTCCTCCATTTCTCGTGCTCGTGACTTGTTACACCCACCACCCCTCTTGGGCTCACCACGCCCCTGCCAGAGGGCTCTCTCTTGGTGGATATTTTCATGTATCTTAATCTCATCTGTCTCAATACTGGTGTACTTATATTGCTATGACTCCTCGCTTACGCTTCCCCCTTTAGACGTCTTGGTCTGTACTTTTCAGTTTCCTCTTTGGTTTCAGTGGTCTGTCCTTGCAGATACACATTCCAGTGACTATTTCCAGTGTGTCTTTTGTCTGCTGACATTCATCCTATCAGTGTGTTAATGCAACTGGCAGCTTTCCAAAGCTGATTGGCAGCTCTACTACTTTCTCAGTAACTTTCATGGAATAACATTTTCCCATTACTGATGACCAGGTGAACTACCTTACTAGCAATATTCTCTTGGTTGCCGAATGTTACATTCATTGCACCTCCTTGTCGCCATGACATACCCTTGTTCCTCAGTGGAATGTGACATGCCACGATTCAATTGGATCTCGAAGACCTGCTCTCTGCATTTTCAAACGACATCCCACATTGGAGAATTGCATTTGGTACAAATGATAGTGTGGGCAATGTCACCACATCATTAACAATAGTAAATGAGCTAGCTGTGTCTCATTCACCAGGTCTTCAACAGTTTCACTCCCTCTTCTGTTATTTGAGGCAACTTCTGCTGCCTCTCCAATACCACAGCTCATTCCATGATCCTCAGCTTCACTGTTGCGAATTATATCATTTGGGCCACATTGCCATCTGTGACACCTTCTGCCGTAACTTCGCCGAGTTTCCAGCTCCACGAACTGCCATCCCCTTTTCCTCCCTAAGAAAATGGGCAGCAGAAGAAAGGGCGCTCTCTTTTTCCTCCGAAAACAATGAATACTGTAACACCCAATTTACTATGAAGGAGCTTCAACATGCACTCACTTTGGCATGGTCCTCCTTTCCAAGAAAATATGACATTCATATACAGATGTTACAGCTCCTGTCTTCAGAGGGCTTACATTTTCTTCTCAGAACGTGTAACCAAATCTGGAGCGATGGTACATTCCATAGATGCTGGTGTGAAGCCATAGTGATTCCTATACCTAAGCAAGGCAAGGACAAACATCTCCCTTTCATCTTCCGTCCAATCTCCCTCACCAGCATCGTCTACAAGGTGATGGAACATATAATTAATGGTTGGTTGGTATCTTGGCTCGAATCTGAATCTCCTCACAAACGCACAGTGTGGATTTCATAAGTACCCTCTGCTGTTGATCATCTCGTCACCCTGTCAACTCATATTTTAAACAATTTTTTCACGGAAGCATCAAACAGTGGCCGTGCCTTCTGACTTGGATAAGGCATACAACACCTATTGGAGGACGGCCATCCTCTATACTTTGCATGCTTGGGGAGTCCAGGGTCTTATGCATACTTTTATTCAGGAATTTTAAAAACATTCTGTTTTTAAGGTGTGTTTGAGTTCGACCCTGTTGAACACTTTTATTCACAACGGTGTACCACAAGGTTCAGTGCTGAGGGTTGTTCTCTTTGGAATCACGATTAACCCTATTATGGGTTGTCTCCTACCAGGTGTCTCGGCTTCTTTCTTCGTAGGTGACATTGATGTCTACTGCAGTTTCCAATGAATGCACTTACTTGAATGGCAACTTCAGGAAAATCTTGACCATCTCTACTTTTGGAGCACCAACAGTGGGTTTTACTTTTCTGCAAATAAGACCATTTGTTTGAACTTCTGACAGTTTAGAGTTTCTCCCACTGACTCTCCATCTTGGTCCAGATGCTCTTCCATTTGTAGAGACAAAAAACTTGTTGGGACTCATGTTTGACGAGAAACTTTGTTGGTCCTCCCCCGTCTCCACTTTGGCAGTTTGGTGTACATACTCACTTAAATGTTCTCAGAGTACTGTGTGGTACTTCATGGGTTGTGGAACGGTCCACTCTCCTTTACTTGTACTGATCCCTTGTCCACTCAAAACTGGACTGTGGATGTATTGTCTACTCCTCTGCACGATCGTCTATTCTACACCCTTTCAATATGATCCATCACCAAGGGATCCTTTTGGAAACATGAGCCTTATATACCAGTCCTGTTAGAAAGTCTCTATGCTGAAGCTGCCGAATTACCACTATCCTTCCAGAGGGAAGTACTTCTCAGTCTATAATGCAAGCTGATTGTCATTTGTGTGGCCACCCAACCAGTGCTGTCTTTTTTTATGATTCTCTCGACCATCTGTTTCTCTAATTACTCTTCAGAGCATTCGTGTTCTATATCCAGCCCATCCCATGGTACAGCAGATTTAGAAATGCCTCCACTTGATAACTGCCAGTGGGATGATGGCGATGTTTCTATGTATTCCTGGCCATGTCAAAGTGATTGGAAATGAGACTGCTGTTGCTGCTGCAAAGGATGTAGTTTGCTTCCCTTGGCCTGCAACCCCTTCTGTTCTGTCTTTTGACCTCTTTGCCGCAGTCTCAAGGCATGTGTTATCATTCTGGAATGCACATTGGCCCTTCCTTCAAGGCAACAAACTCCGGGATATCAAACCCCTCTGTTTTGCATGGTCAAATTCCTCCCACTCCTCTCGCCGCCAGGTCATTATAGCTCTCCTGTGCATAGGACACTGTCATTTTAGCCACTGCCACTTACTATGTGGCAACCCTGCCCCCTTTGTGACCACTGTTGTCAACCGTTGACTGTGCACCACCTTCTGGTGCTGTGCCCATTTTCTAATTGTCTTCTTCAAAATTTGTGTTCTCCATCTGAGTTTTCTAATGTTTTAGCTGATGACCCAGGGGGAGGTGAAAGAAACACCAACAAATACTCTTCTTGGGTTTGCCGTCAGATAATATTGTGCACTTCCTACAATATTTCATTTATGATACTGCTAGGCATCCAAAGGTGGTGCTCACTGCTGTTGCTGCAAGACACGACTGATGGTAATCACACGACAGCAGTGTGGGGTCATGCCACAAAAGTATTGTCTACATACTGCCAAAAACAGGAAGATAATTAGCCAGCGTGGGAAACAGAGGACTACCCATGGTGACTCTGTCCATTTGTTCAAAATACTGTTTGTTAAATAAGAAATACATAAAGCTAAGTACGCGTTTGAACAAAGCCACAATGCTTTTTTTAAAAATTATTGCTGAGAAGCTGTCAGAAAGCTTGCAATGATGGTGAGGTACATCATCATGAGAAAATGCCTCTTGTTCTCCTTCGTCGTCCTGGGGTTGGTGTCAGTGTAGGTCTGCTTGCAGCCTGCTAACATGGGTGTCAGCAGTTGTTTGTCGCCATGCCCATTGGTACCACACGACCCAATTGTCCGCAGAGAAAACATACTGGCTGGTTATCTTGGGTCCTCCATACTTCAGTCTTCAGACAGGTTCCTCATGCTGTGTTGTATGGGTGTGACCCACCTTGGCCTTCATAGTTTTACCATTTTTGATGGAATTTGTAGCCAGTGTTTGTTCCACTTTTTTACTTATTATCTCTTGAAGTGTGTCTGCTTGTGGCTTGGCTTGCACTCTCATTTTGAACTTCTTCTTTATCTGAGGAATGATGTCTGTAAGATCAGTTTCTTCCTCCATGGCAGCCATCATTATGACATTTGGAAGTCATTAAAACTTGTTACGTCCAATTTGGTTTTGATGCATCGTCTCAATGTAATGGCACCATTTTATGAAGGAGACTGCTGTTGAAACCTCCTTCACGAGTATGCTTCGTGCATGTCCCCAGCAACGCCTTTCATAAGATGAGTGGCCTTTCCTTCCTCCTTCATGTTGGAATCAACTATCTTATATAGTCCCAAGATGTCTTGAATGTATGCTTTTTTAGTCTCACCTTGACAGTGCACTCTGCTTTTAATATGATCTTCAGCTTCACTTTTCTGTTGCTCTGTAGTTCCATCTGGAATAATGCCCAGCTTGTCAGTTTATCCTCATTGTTTTTGTAGGCATAGAAATAGACATTTGCCAACTGTACTGTCTCATCCAAGTTGTTGAATTCAGAGATACACTCGTATCCATTTAACAACTCATTTGGATCTTGACCTTTGTTGCCAGACAACTTGGTGCAGTATGGTTTGAACTCTGGCTTCTCATCATTAAAGACAGTTCTGTTGTGGCCTAATAGGAGCCACTATACTGATGAATAACAACTGTAACCTATGTCCTTTTGAACCTGCTTAATCTATTCATCTCTTTCTCCTGCGATTTTTACCCCATCCACTTCAACTCCGATACTAAATTGATGATTCCTTGATATCTCAGAATGTGTCCCACCTATTGATCCTTTCCCTTAGTCAAGATATGCCAGAAACTTCTACCCTTTCCACTTCTGTTCAGCACCTCCTCATTAGTTACGCCTTCCCTTCAGTTAATTAAAGTTATTGTGTGCTCGCGTTTTTATTTGATTCATATTCGTGTTAAATATCTGGATAGTGTATTATTCCGCCGTGTGAATCGCGGCGCGACAGTCGTCTGTCTTTATTTTCTGATTAGAAGCGACATATAGTATTTTGATTTTCGTCTGTGTGTTCTCGTCTCAATTTGTAAATTTATACTCTCGTGCATATTAGATTCAGATCCGTGTTTTAACAAACAGTGTAGTCTTCCTTTGAACGCATCGCGACTGTAGTTTTTGTTTTTGTCGGCACTGTAATCATGAATAGGGACTGTGACTGCTGTGTGCGGATGCAGTTTGAGCTGGTGACACTTCGCTCCCAGCTTCAAGGTGTGTTAACCTCGGTTGCACAGTTGGAAGTTGCGATCGAGGGGTGTCGTTGTTGCTGACCGGCAGTGGGGACCGAATGGACTTTCGTCGTCTCCACCGATCGGCCTGCGGCAGCGACGTACGCTGATACTGCCAGCAGTGAGGCAGACATCCCACCCGTTGTTGTGTGGGAGATTGCTCCAGTGCGTGGCAGTAGGCTCAAGACATTCCGGGGGACCGATCGTGAGGCCTCCCCGGTTCGTCTTGCGAACAGGTTTGAGGTGCTATCTGCTCAGGACAACGTTCCTGAGTCAGATGGTGTCTCTCATCCTGAGGTCACCACCCAGCGTGCGAGATCCGGGCTTTCACAGAGGGTGGGTTTACTTGTAGTTGGGAGCTCCAACGTTAGGTGGGTGATGGAGCCTCTTGGAGAGATGGCTGCCAAGGAGGGGAAGAAGGCCAACATGCACTCCGTGTGCATTCCGGGTGGAGTCATTCCAGATGTGGAACGAGTCCTTCCGGATGCCATGAAGGGTACGGGGTGCAGCCAACTGCAGGTGGTTGCTCACGTCGGTACCAATGATGTGTGTCGTTTCTGATCTGAAGACATCCTCTCAGATTTTGAGCGGCTGTCTGAAGTGGTAAAGACTGCCAGTCTTGCTTGCAAGATGAAAGCAGAGCTCACCATCTGCAGCATAGTTGACAGGACCGACTGTGGACCTCTGGTACAGAGCCGAGTGGAGGGTCTGAATCAGAGGCTCAGACGGTTCTGCAACTGTGTAGGCTGCAGATTACTTGACTTGCGCCATCGGGTGGTGGGTTTCCGGGTTCCGCTGAATAGGTCAGGAGTCCACTATATGTAGGAAGCGGCTACACGAGTAGCTGGGGCTGTGTGGCGTGGACTGGGTGGTTTTTTAGGATAAAGGGCTTCGGGGAAAAACAAAACGGGCAATCTCAAAGGGTGCAGGTGGATCACAGGAGAAATGTAGATCTGGGAACTATTGGTATAACAGTTGTAAATTGTCGTAGCTGTGTTGGGAAAGTACCACAACTCCAAGCGTTAATAGAAAGCACCGAAACGCACATCATTGTAGGCAGCGAAAGTTGACTCAACCCGGAAATAAGTTCAGAAGGAGTATTTGCAAAAGATCTAATGGTGTTCAGAAAGGATAGATTAAATAAAATATGTGGGGGCGTGTTTGTCGCCGTCAAAAGTAGTATTTCGTGTATCGAAGTTGAAGTTCATAGTTCCTGTGAGCTATTATGGGTAGAGGTTGTACCCAAAAATCATAAGAAGTTAATAATTGGTTCCTTTTACTGGCCTCCCGACTCTGACGATACAATAGCAGAAAGGTTCAAAGAAAACCTGAGTCTAATTACAAAAACGTACCCGACTCACACGATAATAGTGGGTGGTGATTTTAATTTACCCTCAATCTGTTGGCGAAATTATATTTTCAAATCAGAAGGTAGGCATAAAACATCATCCGAAATTGTACTCAACGCATTCTCTGAGAATTACTTTGATCAATTGGTTCATGAGCCAACTAGAATTGTAAATGTATGTGAAAACACACTTGATCTCTTAGCAAAAAATAATCCTGAGCTCATAACGAGCATCAAAACGGATACAGGTATTAGTGAACACAGAGCTGTCATAGCGAAATTGAATATCGAAAGTCCCAAAGTTATCAAAATTAAATGAAAAGTATATTTGTTCAGGAAAGCAGATAGAAACAAAATACATTGCTTCTTGAAAGACAGCTTCCATTCGTTTCTAACACTAAACGTAGGTGAGCCAGATGTGGCTCAAATTCAAAGAAGTGGTATCGACAGCAATTGACAGTTTTATACCAAATAAATTAATAAAAGAAGGAGGCGATCCCCATTGGTACACAAAACAGGTCAGGACACTGTTGCAAAAGCAAAGGAAAATGCATACTAAATTTAAACGAACACAAAATCCCCAGGATTGGCGATTGTACTCAGAAGCTCGAAATTTAGCGAGCATTTCAATGTGAGATGCCTACAATACTTATCACAATGAAACTCTTTCTCGAAATTTGACTGAAAACCCAAAGAGATTTTGGTCATATGTTAAATATACTCTGGGCAAATCACAAACAATACCTTCACTACGTGATAGTAATGCGATCCTGCCGATGACAGCGCTACTAAAGCAGAGTTACTAAACATAGCTTTTAGAAACTCATTCACCAAAGAAGACGAAACCAATATTCCAGATTTCGAATTACGAACAGATGCCGTAATGAGTAACTTAGAAGTAGATATCATCGGAGTAGTGCAGCAACTAAAATCGCTTAACAAGAACAAGTCTTCTGGTCCGGATTGTATACCCATTAGATTTCTATCTGATTATGCTGAAGTGATAGACCTTACTTAACAGTCACATACAACTGCTCTCTCGTAGAAGGATCTGTACCAAAAGATTGGAAAATTGCACACGTCGCACCTATATTCAAGAAAGCAAGTAGGAGTAACCCACTATTGATTTGATTTTTCCAGGGAAGCCAAAACAGTCTTGGTCCAACCCGCCACTGCCCGCACCGAAACTAAGTTTATTGTGCGGTATTGCTCCCTGTATATCTAGTAAAGCCAACCAATGCCCTTGAACAGTGCAAGGAGTCCCTTTACCAGTTCTTTATTAGACACAATTTTTTTGGTGTCTGGTTGTCCCAAATGTTCTGTGCCTTTAACTCTCCAATGCAATGCATTCGAAGATTAGATGTGATGCAGAGTCATTCCATGTCAACTCAACACAGTTTACATTAAAAAGTTACTTCACCATCTCAGATTTCAATGAAATTTGGTATACTGGCACCCCCCTCATAGAGAAAGAAAAATACCAAATTTCAACTTGATATCTCAAATAGTTTCAAAATTACACCTTGTTAAAGTTTTCAAAAAAACCTCGTAATTGGCCTGTTTCTGAAACTTTAAACTGCTATAGCGACTTTCAGAATCAAGCTAGAAAGATGAGAGAGGTGTCATTTTGCAGTATTTTTCAAGCCCTTTCCAAAAATATGTAACCATACAAGGGTCATAATATATTTTTTTACCAATCTCAAAATTAAAAATTTAATTTAAAATTTTTCAAAATGCGCCACTTTTAAAATTTTGAAAAAATTCTCAAATAGTCCTTGTAGAGTGGTTAATTGATAGTATAAGTTTCATAATGGGTTCTTACCGAAAAATGGATTCGAAAACAAGCTTACATTAGAATTTTCACTATAATAACGACTAATTGAGTTAATGTCACATTATACATTATGACATATGCTTCTTTAACAATGTGCTGTAAACAATGTAGTATAACAAGGTGCTGTAAACAATGTAGTATTACAATGTGCTACTACAATACTGCAAGTGCTGGACCGTAATTGATGGTGTGACAAGTATTGTGTTTATGTTTGATATGTGAGTAGAGTGGAAGTGTTTCTGTGTTGAATAAGTGTTTGCACAGTAATGGAAAACACAAGGCATAAAACATTTCAGTGTTTCAATCCTTTTTCCAAAAAAAAAAAAAAAAAAAAAAAAATAATAATAAAAAAAATCATAGAATTAGAAATAAAAAACACTTAGAACAGTAACACAATGTATGGTTGAACATTTTCTAGCACCTAATGATGCTAAAGTATGTGACTCTTGCAGAAAAGAGTTATCAACTCTAAAGAACAACAAAGAAACAAATCAAGCCAGTGCTACACTAAACGTAGAGCTTGAAACTTTAAATACTTCTGATTCTGAAAATGACCCTGATTTCAACTCTGTCAGATGTCATTGAGACACTTAATGCTTCTCTTCATGAACTGGGCGAATCACCGCTTGATTCAAGAAAAATAAAATCAAAGAGATATGCTTCACAAAAAAATTTCAAAATTAATTCAGCCATGAAGCGTAAACTTTTTACTTTTATTCAAGACTCCTCCTCTGATGAAGATAATGAAACCCTTGATGATTCAATTATGAAAAATCTAAAATACCACTTCTCACGCTGCACTTCAAGGGACAAAAGGATTATGATATTAACTTGTTTGCCTGATTCATGGAGTGTAAGGAAAATAATGTGAGTATTTAATGCTCCAAATTACATGGTCAGACAGTCTAAGAAAATACTTAAAGATAAAGGTATATTAGAGGGTCCTCACCAAAAACCTGGCAAGAGCCTGCCAATAGAAGTAGTAAGAGCAATGCGTGATTTCTATGAGAGTGATGAAATCAGCAGGGTTTTAACTGGTGAAAAATACTGTGTTTCTGCTAAGTCTGGGACTGGAGAAAAAGTCACACTGCCAAAGAGACTAGTTTTATGCAATTTAATGGAGGCATTCTTATATTTTAAAGACAGAAATCCTATGTTAAAAATAGGGTTTTCTAAGTTCGCAGAACTACGACCAAAAAACTGTGTCCTAGCAGATTGTAGTGGTACGCACTCAGTATGTGTCTGCACAAGCCATCAAAATGTAAAACTTATGTTAGAAAATGCAAAAATTAGCTCAATGACAAATGGTGAACTGCATACGTATAAACACTGTATTGCTAAAGCACTGTGCAACCCTGCCTCCATTAAGTGTTATTTTGGGGAATGTTCAACCTGTCCAGGTACAGATTACATCAAAAATTTGTTGGAAGAAAAATTCAAAGAAAAAGGCATTGAAAAAATAACTTTTTGGCAATGGATATCGGTCGATAGTTGCAACCTGGAGACAATAGAAAAATCAACTTCAGATTTTATTGAATTGTTCATCCAACTTTTGTCTGCATTAATCAGACATGACTTTATTGCCAGACAGCAAAGCTCCTTTTTGAACAATATAAAAGAAAATCTTGAAATCTCAGAGTATCTTGTCATGTGGGAATTCTCTGAGAACTACACTTTTGTGATTCAAGATGAAGCACAAAGCTACCGCTGGAACAGTGGACAAGCAACAGTACATCCATTTGTGATCTACTATAAAAGAGCGGAAGAAACCAAACATGTAAGCTTTGTTATCATTTCTGAGGTTCTAGAGCAAAATACTATAGCAGTGTATTGTTTTCAAAGGAAACTGATTGAATTCATGAAACAGAAATTTGGAGACAGTATATCAAAAATATATTACTTTTCTGATGGGTGCGCTGCGCTGTACAAAAACCAGAAAAACTTCACCAATCTAAGCTTTCATTCAGAAGACTTTAAAATTAATGCTGAGTGGCATTTTTCAGCCACCGTCCATGGGAAAAGTGCTTGTCATGCTGTTGCAGGAACTGTGAAGAGATTAGCCGCCAGAGCCAGCTTGCAAAGGCCCTATGAAGACCAGATTCAATCACCATTCCACCTGTATGAGTGGGCGATGCTAAATATTTTTGCGGCAAATTTTGTTTACGTTACACAACAAGAGTACATTGAAACTGAGAAGCACTTGGAAAATCGGCTGAAAAAATCTGTGACCATAGAAGGCACTCATAAACTCCATGCATTTATTTCTATCCCTTCTAGTAACAGCAAAATGAAAGTAAAAGTTTTCTCAGAATCCACTGAGTTTAAAATTGAAGTTGTTACAATGATTCAGGATCGTTTAAGTTTAGCAGAAGTCAGTGGGTATGTGACTGTCATCTATGACAATAACTGGTGGTTGGCCTATGTACTTGAAAAAGATGAAATCAATGATGAAGTGAAGGTTTCTTTTTTACATACAGCCAGTCCATCATCTAGCTTTTCTTTCCCTACAAAGCAAGATATCCTTTAGCTTCCTGTGACACTTGTGCTAAGTAAAGTTAACCCAATAACTCCAACCGGCCGCACTTATAATTTGTCAAATGAAGAACTGCAGAAAACCACTGAAGTCTTCACTGACTTTAGTAATTTAACCTCCTGAAAATATTTTTAAAAAAGGCTGCAAGTTAATTACGTAAGTTTTTTTCTGTTATGTACATAGACTTCATAAAAATATTAACCCAGTTACAACACATTAAATGTTTTTACCAAACTTCATGTGTATATTAATCATGAATTTCAACCAACTAAAATTTTTCAGTTGTAAAACTACCTAGTTTTAGTGCATAGGCTTCTTTTTCTGTTAGTGATATGTCTAAAGCTTTCTAATGATTACATTTATCTTTTAAAAAGACGTTGTAAAATTATCATTGATCAAATTTATAGACATATTTTTATTGTTAAGTCTCTCATATAAATTTTTCATAAATCTGACTATTAGACCTTCCGAGACCAACAAGTCATTATTATAGTGGAAATGCTAATGTAAGCATATTTTCAAATGTATTTTTCTATAATAACCCATTATGAAATTTATACCATCAGTTAAGCACTATACAAAGACTATTTGAGAATTTTTTCAAAATTTTAAAAGTGGCGCATTTTGAGAAATTTAAAAATAAATTTTTTATTTTGTAAATAGTAAAAAAAATATTATGCCCCTTGTAGTGTTATATATTTTTGGAAAGGGCTTGAAAAATGCTGCAAAATGACACTTCTCTTATCTTTCTAGCTTGATTCTGAGAGTCGCTATAGCAGTTTAAAGTTTCAGACATAGGTCGATTTTTAGCGTTTTTTGGAAACTTTAACAAGGCGTAATTTTGAAACCATTTGAGATATTGAGTTGATATTTGGTATTTTTATTTATCTATAAGGGGGGTACCAGTATACCAAATTTCATTGAAATCAAAGATGGTGAGGTAAAATGACTGTGTTGAGTTCACATGGAATGACTCTGCAGTTTCATCACAGTTATCACAGAGCCTACATTTAGGGTCCTCTTCTGTTATTCCCATTGTATTTAGGTGTTTTTTGAAATTCTCATGGCCTGTCAGCAGTCCAACCAGGAGTCTAATCTCTCTCCTGTTCAGGCCCAGGATTGCAGAGCTTCTTTAAAAACACGGCTTTGGCATCATTACCTTGCCATTTTTTTGTTGGTAGACTTTGGTCCAATATTCTACGTGCTGTATTCTGAGCCAGTTATGTAGCTCCAATTTGATCATTGCCTTTGTCAGGACATGTTCCGGTCCAATAAATAGTCTCTGCCCTCATCCTGGCTAATCTGTCGGCATGTTTGTTGCCACTGATCCCCAAGTGGTCAGGGACCCACAATAGGTTTACTCTATTGCTTTCCCCTAGCTCCACCAGAACCCTGTGACATTCTGCAACAATTTTAGACCTTGTTGCAGGAGCTGCCAGTAATCTCAGGGCTGCCTGGCTGTCTGAATAGATATAGATGCTACGATCTTTGTAGCACCTACGCAAATTCTCCTCCACACACGCCCTGATGGCAGTGATTTCGGCCTGGAATACTGAGGCCAGTTTCCCTCCAGTCTTGGCTGCACCCCATATACCCCGACCCCAACACCTTGGTCTGATTTTGACCCGTCAGTGAACCAGACAGTATCTCCCTTATGGTGTCAAACTATTTCCTCCCACTGCCTCCTACTTCCAATTGTTATATTGAAAGGCTTGTTGAAGCAATATGGCATTATAATATAGGCGGCTGGCATTTCCCAAACCTTTCCTATATTTACCGCACTCACTATTTTAGTGTGTGATTCTGGATATCCCAAAGAGTTCCAGTTGTTGCCAGATTTGAGTCTGTATGCACCAGCTGCAGCCTCCATCTTGACCCAAAGGTGTAATGGGGGCATATCCAGCATGGTTTCCATCCCAGCAGTTGGTGTGCTGTTAATTCCGCCTGTTATGGCTAAGCAGGCTAATCTCTGCACCTTACCAAGCTCCTTAGCAGCAACCTGCTGTTCTACCTTCTTCCACCACAAGACCGCCCCATAGGTGATCCTGGCTCTAATCACTGTGGTGTATATCCAGTGCATACCCTTGGGGCTCAGGCCCCAATTTTTGCCACAAGCTCTCCTGGTACTTACTAGAGTACCTTTTGCCTTGGAGCAAATATTCCTGATGTGAGGGGTCCATGTCAGTTTCTCATCTAGGGTAACCCCTAGATATTTCACTGTCCACTTCACAGGTACAGCTTCATTGAAAAGCTGTAGATTCCAACTTGAATGTTGGATGTGCTTCTTTGTGAATGGTACAACAACTGTCTTCTTAGGACTAACCCCCAGATCCTGTTTTCTGCACCAGTCTTGCACAATGTCAAACGCACCTTGTGCCATATTCTTTACTGTGTCAGCAAATTTGCCAAGTATTACTATGACAAGATCATCTGTGTATCCTTGGCAAAAGTACTGCCTAGAGTTTAATTCTCCAATGAGATCATGCACCACTAGATTCCACAATAAAGGGGAAAGAACTCCTCTTTGCGGGCAACCCTTAGTAGTGTTGATTATAATTTTTTCATTCATTATGGTGGCTTCTACCTTTCTTCCACTGAACATGGCCCTAGTCCACCTACATATAGTGGTCCCTAGGTCATGCACCTCTGCTGCCCTAACCATGGAATCGAAGCTCGTGTTGCTAAAAGCCCCCCTCGATGTCCAGGAAGATACAGAGGGCTATTTCCTGAAAGTGTAGTGCTTTCTCCACCTTCCCAACGAGTTGGTGGAGAGCTGCCTTACATGATTTACCTGGCTGATATGCATGTTGGTTTGAATGTAGATGAGCCCTACTTAAGCTCCTCTCTCCAACATGTACATTAACCAGCTTTTCCAATGTCTTAAGAATAAAGGAGGACAGGCTGATTGGTCTCATATCTTTGGCCTTGGCTATGGTCAATTCTCCCTGGTTTAGGAATGAAGACAACCTTCACTGCCCTCCAGGCATTGCGAATGATTCCTGCTGCTAGGCTAACCCTGAATAACCTGCATAGGAATCAACTGCTATCTCATAGAAGGATCTGTACCAAAAGATTGGAAAATTGCACACGTCACACCTATATTCATGAAAGGCAGTAGGAGTAACCCACTGTATTACAGGCCTATTTCATTTATGTCAATTTGCAGCAGGGTTTTGGAACATATCCTGTATTCAAATATTATTAATTATCTTGAACAGAACGATCTATTGACCCAAGGTCAACACAGATTTAGAAAAATGTTGTTAATGTGAAACACAACTAGCTCTTTATTCACATGAAGTGATGGGTGCTATCGACAAGGGTTCGCAAATCGATTCCGTATTTCTTGATTTCCAGAAAGCTTTTGACACCGTACCTCACAAACGGCTTTTAATCGAATTGCGTGGTTATGGTATGTGG
Organism: Locusta migratoria; assembly: GCA_026315105.1. NCBI lineage: Eukaryota > Metazoa > Arthropoda > Insecta > Orthoptera > Acrididae > Locusta > Locusta migratoria. The sequence goes on along the minus strand of CM048755.1, from coordinate 446,620,511 downwards.
TGTCGCAAAAGTCTAAAGTGCGCGCCACCTACTTTCGCCGCGCGCCGCCATGCACGAAGGCGCGGTGTTCTTACGATGTCAGCCACGAGCGCCCTCTGCTAGAACTCCGCTCGTGGCCACCACTGAACGACATAGTTCACTTGGGACTGAGATAGGAACCAGCTAACACTTCGGAATCAGATAGGCACCAGTGAAGACTTGGCTATCGGACAGGCACTAGGCGGGCTTCTAGCTCAACTATGTATCAGCATTCTGCAGTACTGAGCTGTGTAAAAGTGAAGTATTACTAAGTCTCTAAGAAATATAGATCTTGTTCTAATTTACTCTAGTGTTTCTAGTTTCTGCTCTCCCACTGGCTGGTCACCTCCTACCTGTACAAACATGCATCCTTTATTCCTGCATCGGTCTTTCTATGCGGCCACCTACGACAGAAACGAGACGAAAGCGGCGACAAGGCTGGGACACAAAATGGTATATCGCACCAAATTTGCGATTGGATAGGGGATTGCTTGTCAGAGAGGACACAGTTCGTAGTAATCAATGGTAAGGCATCGACTGAAACAGAGATGATATCGGGCCTTCCACAGGGTGGTGTTATTGGTCCTCTGCTGTTCCTTATTTACATAAACGATTTAGGGGAAAATCTAAGTAGCTCTCGTAGGTTGTTTGCAGATGATGCCGTCATTTACCATCTAGTAAAATCATCTGAAGATCAAAACCAACTGCAGAACGATCTGAATAAGATATCAGTATGGTGTAAAAATTGGCAATTGACTCTAAATAATGAGAAGTGTGAAGTCGTCCACATGGGTACGAAAAGAAATCCGTTAACCTTTGTGTACAAGATAAATCAATCAGACTTGAAGGTCGTAAACTCCACAAAATACCTAGGAATTACTATTACATCAGACTTAAACTGGAAAGAACACGTAGATAATATCGTGGGAAAGGCGAACCAGAGACTGCGTTTTATTGGCAGAACCCTTAAAACATGCAACAGAACTACAAAAGAAACTGCATACACTACGCTTATCCGTTCATTTTTGGAGTATTGCAGCCCAGTGTGGGATCCTTATCAGGTGGGTTTGACGGAGGACATTGAAAGAGTCCAAAGAAGGGCAGCTCGTTTCGTATTGTCACGATACTGGGGAGACAGCGTTATGGAAATGATACAGGATCTGGGATGGGAATCATTACAACAACGGCGCTTATCGCTGCGGCGTGGGCCACTTGCGAAACTCCAATCGCCAACATTCTCCTCCGAATATGAAAATATATTGTTGACTCCCACTTACAAAGGTAGAAATGATCATCAGATTAAATTACGAGAAATCAGAGCTCAAACAGAGAGATTTAGGTGTTCTTTCTTCCTGTGCGCTATTCGAGGATGGAATGGGAGATAAATAGTATAATAGTTGTTCAATGAATCCTCTGCCAGGCACTTAAATGTGATTTGCAGAGTAGCCCATGTAGATGTAGATGTACACACCTAATCTACAGCATTCATCTGTAGTACTACATTTCAAGTGCTGCTATCATCTTTTTGTCCAAACTCCTTGTTGTCCATGTTTCACTCCCATACAATGCTGCACTCCAGACAAATGCTTCCAGAAGGATTTCTAACATTTAAATAAATTTTGGATGTCAACAATTTTTGCTTCTTCAGAAATGTTTTACTTCCCAGAGCCATTCTGCATTTTGTATTTTCTTTACTTCGGCTATCAGAAGTTATTTTGCCACCCAAATAACAAAACTCGTCTACTACTTTTCTTGTCTCATTACCTAACCTAATTCCTTCAGCATTGCCTGGTTTTCGTAGACTACATTCAGTTACCCTTGTTTTGTTCTTTTTAATGTTCATCTTGTAACCTTATTTCAAGACAGCCCATTTTGTTCAATTATTCTTCCAGGTCCTTTGCTATCTCAAACAAAATTATAATGTCATTGGCAAACTGCAAAGTTTATATCTTTTCTCCCTGAACTTTAATTCCTTCTCAAAGTATCTTCTTGCACACCTTTACACCTTGCTCAATGTTCAAATTGAATAACGTTGGGGAAAGACTGCAACCATGTCTTACTCCCTTCCCAATCAGTGCTTCTCTTTCTTGCACTTGAACTCTAATAACTGCTTTTTGGTATTTGTACAAATTGTATATAACTTTTTGCTACCTATATTTTGCCCCTGTCACCTTCAGAATGTGAAAAAGTGTATTCCAATCAACATTGTCAAAAGCTTTCTCCAAATCTACAAAAGCTAAAAATGTAGATTTACCTTTCCTTAAACTATCTCTTAAGATAAGTCATAATGTGAGTATTGCCCCCTGTATTCCTACATTTCTCTTAAATCTGAACTGATCTTCCCTGAGATTTGATTACACCATTTTTTCCATTTATCTGTAAATAATTCTTCTTAGTATTGTGCAGCCATGACTTACTACACTTATATAGTTCTGTAATTTTTGCACTTGTCTGCATTTGCTTTCTTTGAAATTGGAGTTATTACATTCTTTTAGAAGACTGGGGTACTTCTCCTGTCTCATACATTTTTTACACAAGGTGGGACAGTTTCTTCGTGACTGGCTTTCCTAATTATGACTTCATTTCAGATGGAATACCATCTACTCCAGAGGCCTTGTTTCAACTAAAATCTTTCAGTGCTCTGTCAAATTCTTCTTGCAGCATTATGTATCCTATCTCAACTTTATCTACTTCCTCTTTCCTTTCTTAAATACAGTCTTCAAGTTGATTTTCCTTGTATAGGCCTTTGGACTATGTAAACAGTCAGTCAGCCAGATCAAAATACCAGGTTGATTTCCTTCATTTTTGTTTTAAACAAAAGTTATTCATCCTCAGATTTGTCATCAAGTATCATAATTTACACAACTCTTGCCTTCCTTTCTCTATACTCAAACACAATTTCCTTCTGTGTACTTCTTATGGAGATGTTCTTGCTGTAAACTAAAGTCAGTCGGTCAGGCCATTCTATCTGACTGATTTTCTTCATTTTTGCTTTAAACGAAAGGTATTCATTCGCAGATTAGTCATCAAGTATCAGAATTAACTTAAGTCTGTCCATTCTTTATATTTATTCAAATGCGGTATCCTTTTGTCCTTGCATTGAATATTTTAATCAGTTTGCTTTACAATATCTTTGGTTGTAATTAAGGTATGTAGTTCTTTTTGACCAAACAACACTCAGTGGATCATGCTTTTTCATTTGCACTTTTAAACACTTGCATTGATTGATTCTGAAGAAAGCTATGGGTAAACATTCGACTTTATTTTAATTTTTTCCCCCAACTTTTTTGCCATTCCGCTAACGGTGCAAAATATTTGCATGGGTCCTCTAGTATCTATTTTATATGTAATAAATAATGAATATAAAATAATTGGGCAATTACAGATATTAAAGGTGAAAAATTGAAGGGGATGGGGGCAGAAACAGTTTACTGGGTCTTGCTTGTAGATAAAATATCATGTGAATTTATGTGTGGGATACTTCCTTAGAGATAACTGTTCTGTTGTGGGGAGAGAACTCCTGTTACAGTGAACAGTAAGTTCATGTATTGGAATATTGTCAGTAATTGCAAAGACCATTGATATGACATTTGTGAAAAGGATGCACAAGATGTGCAAGAACAAGGCATATTATTGAGGTTGCTGATGTGGAGGACACTCCTATCATCCAGCTCGTGTGAGCACAGGGCTTTAATTGTGCCACTTTTAAACTGCGTTCTTAGGATACCTTAATTTGATGGAGATGATTGTTGTTAATTAGATTCTATGGGCAGCACTGCTTTTATGGCAGGCATCACTGGGTTGTAAGACAAACATGGTGCACCTGTATCAGTCATCATTCCAATGCTAAATGTCAAGCAGTGAGCAGCATTGCCACCCAGAACAACCACCTTGCTGTTGGGTGCAGAAACAATTTACCCAAATGTGTATCTCTAGTTATTAGACGTAGAGATTACCAAGGCTGCTGGAACACTGTAGTTAGGCACTCTTGCCATAGAGAATTGTAACCTGGCCTGATATGTTGTATTGTGGTTGTGTACTCACTAGTTGCAAGTATAAGGTAATTGAAAACCTTGCATTCTGCTGTTATGTAAGTAATGTTTTAGCAGGTGGTTTTGTTTTTGTGTGGTGAATGTTTACAAGGTAGGCACTAGGGCTTTTCCTATGACTTACTGTTGTTCACCTGTGGATGGGCAGGTTTCTATGATTGTATGCAGCCATTTGTTAATGTTAACCTACAGCTGTTTACAATACACCTCTCAGTAATTTCTGCACAATGACCCAATACATAAAACTTTGGAAGATGGACACCCACAGCTAAAACTGTTTTTCCCTTTAATAAAAGGGACAGGGCCAGTTTTTTATCTGTAGTCACATCATCAGGTTTAATACAATTAAAACATTAAATAAGGGGTTCCATAATCTTAAAACACTATCCCCCAGTTCCTAAAATTTATTACGGCTAAAAAACATTAAGGTGAGTTCCACCTCCATCAACCGAACCTGTTCCATCTTGCCTTGTTTTCTAGGTTTTTTATCTGTAATAAATTTTAGGAACCTGGCAAGAGTGTATTTTTAAACATTATGGAACCCCGTGTGTTTAATGTTTTAATTGTATAAAACCTGATATATGACTACAGGTTACAAAACCAGTTGCGTCCTTTTTAATAAAGTGAAAATAGCTGCAGTGGGCCATTTTTATTCATAATGACCTAATAGTTCGAGGAACTCTCCTTTAAATTCACATGAACTCTGTCTGTATAATAATAATAATAATAATAATAATAATAATTAATTGCTGTTATGGGCTACTTTGTATTTTAAACCTCTCCGCACAACATTTTTTTTAAATAGTCACATTATTTAATATAATCTACAATTTTATGCAAAATGTTGCACATAGCTTCATAAATAAATGTTGAGTACATGTGAAAATACTATAAATATGATTATTGTGTATTTGATTGTCATGATATGTTAGATATAGAAGAATCATTGAAATGATTTTGTGCAGGAAGGAATTGGCATATTTTTCAAAAATGACAAAGAGTACTACTGATCCACAGAAGAAAAATGCAGTTGTAATGGGAAGGAAGACATGGGAGTCAATACCAGAAAAATTTCGACCTCTCCCTGGGCGGTTGAATGTTGTTTTGACCCGCACAAACAAGTAAGTTTTTTAATACATTCTACCCTCGATCTATACTTTTTTGTACCCCATAATTATTTATTCACGCCTTTTGTTAATTTTTATTTATGGCAGTGGCAGCATGATCTGCTAATGTTGGCGATGAAATGTTCACACTAGAAGATTAATTAATTTACTGCCCAGACAAGGGAGTATTCAAAAATCCATCTGTAATAGAGTAGGTGCAGCATTATTTATGTGTTTCAAGGTCAACACAAATGAACACAAAAGTCTAGAATAGGGTCAGTGGTAACCAGTACAGAGTTTCACTCATAGGTTGGCAATGCATCTTATTTTGTATAGCCTATAGTATGTTAACTTCACATAACAAGTGAAAGGCAAGAAAACACCAAATGAATTTTAAGCACTGAAGCGATTGTCTATTTGTGGTGGATTTGGCAGTGCCTATTTATGATTGCATTGTAGTCTTATGTAATTACACTGATAATACAATGTGATCCTCTTGTTGCGAATAGTTTGCGGAGCAACTTTTTCTACTATAATGATAGTAGCCGTGTTGCATGTTACAGCACTGTTGTAGGTTGGGAAGTTAGCCCACTCGGTTGCTACGTGACCAAAACAGAGATGGAAAGGCCCTAGTAAACAGTGGCAGCCAAGTAGGAAACCTCCATCCGGAGGAGCTACGTGACTGGCTGGGCCAGAAAGCTACCGGATAAACATTGGTAGCTTCCAGGGTGGTGGAGCGGCGTCACCACTCTGTATTTAACCGACGGCTTGGAGGCCGATCGAGGAGTTAATCAGCAGTCCGTAATCGACGCAGGGTCTATGCCGCCCTACCACAGGGCCATGAGTTAGATTTGACCAAGGTAGTTTCTATGAGTAGTTACTCGTCTCAGAGCCTTTTTTCGCTGTAGTGAAAGTGTACTTCTACAGTGTGTAACTTCTGTAAATTACTTCTATACTTCTGCCTTTTAATCCAAGTCACACGGAATTCCCAAGTCTGAAAAACATCCAACTAGCAGCTCTAAGAGTTGGACGAACCCCTCTCAATCCTGAAATGTAGCGTCAGCTCCCTCTTACTGTTACCGCTCGCAGGAAACCAATACACAGACACGACATTTTTGGTGCCATGTGTGGGGTTCTGGCACCGATTGTTCATAAAGTCCATTAGCCTAGGATTGGCTACAATTAGGTATCGGTTGGTTACCACAGTCACAGGTTTGCCAAGCCGACAGGACACGTTACGCCACGGACTTGAGGAATAGTTGCTTCTGATATAATTCAGCCCGAACTAGAAACAAAACTGACAGCTTGAAAAAGGCTGTGTTTAGCCGAGGCAGACTCTTGAAGGCAGAAAAATTGAATGTGGCGAGTATAGGAAACTACTAAAGCGACTGGTCCCTTGAAGGCGTGTCTACACGCTAAAGAAGACGACGCTCTCTAAAGAATACAGAGGTCGTCAGAACAGGCAGGGTAATCCCACCATATTGTCGAAACAGGCAGGGGAATCCCGCCATATTGTCGAAACAGGCAGGGCAATCCCGCCACTTGCAGAGCCACCATCGCCAGGACGAGACGCTGAGACAGCGCGGGCAGACGGCAGCAGCGGTGAGGGATCGCAGTAGCAATGGCAGCGGCAGCGCGAGGTCACGGCAGCAAGGGCAGCCATTCCAGGAGAAGAGTAACATATGACGGAGGTGAGAATGTCGCAAAATGAGCAAGTCGTTTCTGGTCAGGGCCCACAGTTGTCTTTCCCAATAAATTATCTTAATTTAAACAATGCGATTAAATTGATTTCTCAGTCCTTTGACGGGGATAAGAGTCAGTTGAACGAGTTTTTAGATAACTGTGATAGCGCCTTTGAATTGGTAGCGCCAGAGCAGCATGATGTTCTGCTTAAATTTGTTAAAGCAAGAATAGTAGATCCAGCTAGAAGTAAATTATTGGTTAGAGATCTGACTACCACCTGGTCTGCAGTACGTTCTACTCCAGTAGAAAACTATGCAAGTAAAAGGACCCTAGACTATTATGCTTGTAAAAGTTTGCCAGTATACAGTAAACAAGGGAAAGCATAGCCCAGTGGGGTTCTCGGATAGATGCTGTGGTGTCGCACAAGTACAAAGTGCGCGCCACTTACTTTCGCCGCGCGCCGCCGTGCACGCACGGCGCGGCGTTCTCAAGACGACAGCCACGAGCGCCCTCTGCGAGAACGCCGCTCGTGGCCACCACTGAAGGACCGGTCACTTCGGACTGAGATAGCAACGAGTTAGGACCTTCGTAATCAGATAGGCACCAGTGAAGACTTTGCTATTGTACAGGCACTAGGCAGGCCTCTAACAACTATGTATCAACATTCTGCAGTACTATGTAAAAGTTAAGTATTGTTACATTCTGTGCAATATATATCTTTCTAATTTACTCGAGTGTTTATAGTTTCTGGCTGCTCCCCTCCGTACCTGCACCAGCGTGTCGGTCTCATTCCACTCGGCCACCGACACCTACGACGAGGCTGGGACACCAAAAGCGGCGACGAAGTTGGGACACAAAAGTGGCGACGAGGAGTGATAGAACCTTGGACCAGCCCGCTTACAGCAGCCAGACAGCAGCAGTCGGAGCACGCAAAAATTGCTCCCGCCCACCCACCCTTATTATAAGATTATTGGGGGAACATATTCTGTTACGTATTTTGTGGACTTTTTTGTTGCAGAGCGTCCTCATTTATCTTGCATTTGTGTTTTGTACTAATTTACTTGTATACGCGGCGCCTAATCGGTCAGCATGGCCACTACCCCGAACCCAAACTTAATGGAAATTATTCAGTTACAGACGGCGCAAATAACTCAATTGCTGCAGGCCGTGTCGCAGTTGACGACACAGGCTGCTCACCAACAACAACAGTCGTCACATCAGCAGCCCACACCTGCCGCCGCACCGCTTCCGACGTTCCGCCAGTACAACGAACGTGAGGAAGAATGGAGCGACTATTTCGCACAGTTTCAAGAACTCGTCGCGGCTCATCAAATTACAGGTCAGAGAGTGAAGAACCTTTTCTTATCGATTGTGGGCCCCCAGACTTTCGTACTATTGCAAAAACTTTTCCCTCTCGCATCTCCTCGTGATGTAGACTTTGAACAAATTGTAGATGCACTGAATGCTCATTATGAGAGAAAAGTTCTTGTAGCCGCTGCACGATACCGATTTTTCAGACTTAAAAAATTACCGCAGCAATCACACCAAGAGTGGATTACGGAATTGAAGGGCTTAACCCGCCAATGTAAATTTACTTGCTCTTGTGGACTTTCGTATAGTGACGTGATGTTGAGGGATGCGATTACGCAGAATATTCAGGACCCCAGAATTAGAGCAGCAATTTTGAAACAGTCTGACCCCTCATTAGACAGTGTACTGCAGCTTATAGAAGCGCATGATACTTTTGACTTAGCAGATGTAGAAATGCAAAGCCACAGTGTAAATTCAGTGCGCCGCAACGGACGTTTTCCTAGCCGTAGTTCTCAGTATAGCACTAGTGATTCTTATTTTTCTACCGGCCGTGCTGAACAGACAGTGAACAGTAGCCAGAGTAAAAGTGCGCCACAAAGGTCGCCCCGTCGTGTTAGAAACAGTAATTTGAATAACGGGCGCCAACGCTCATTTCAGAAAAATGTACGTAAGTCTTGCCCCCAGTGTGTATCTCGCCACAAACGTGCACAGTGCCCAAGTCGCAACGCAACCTGTTATCAATGTGGCAAATCAGGACATGTGCAGTCTGTGTGTATGCAAATTAAAAACTCAAAGAACGGTACCGTTCGAAACAGTGCTTCGCAGAGTGCGAGAACAGTTCGTTCTGTAAATGTTATAGACGGTGTGGAATTGAACAGTGCTTTAGTTGGTTCTCAATTTCAAGAAAATATTTCTGCGCCTATGGCAAAACTATATAGTGCACCACGTAGCAAGCGCCGACGAGCGCGTAAAAATGTGCAACGGAAAAGGGTTCGGGACAAGCAAAGTGACAATGTACAGTGCAATCCTGTAGCGTACCTAGTGCCTTCTGCAACTTCTTATTGTAAAAGTGCCCAGTACTGTGTAGATAGTGCCAGTAGACTTGTTGTAGATACTGAAAGTAATTTTAGTGCAGTAGCCTCGCATTGCGCGGACGCCGATCCGGAGGTAGTGTCATCTAGTGACAGTGTTGTTAATCCGCTGTGTGCCGAGTATGCACCGCTCCCTACCGCACGCAACCTGCGCAAGCGCAGAAAACAATATGTATTAGACGTTGCCCACATTCGCGCACCTGTCGTGCGCCAGAAGCACAAACTGTTTGTGACTCTTTCGATCGAAAATAAGTCTGTGCAATTTCAGCTTGACACTGGTTCCGCTGTTACCTTAATAAATAAAGATACTTATGAACTTCTGGGTTCGCCAAAATTGTCGCCGTCACAGCAAGTGTTAACAGCTTATACAGGTCAAAATATTCCCGTGCTAGGAACGTGTAGCCTGCCCACCTCTTTTCAAGGTGTAACAAAAACAGTTTCTTTTGTAGTTCTTCAGGCCAAATCTACACAGAACATTTTTGGACTAGATGCTTTTGACTTGTTTGGTTTATCAATTCAAAGAGATGTGCTTCAAATTTCGTCAATAGTGCCTCAGGACAAAATAAATGCATTGTGTGAAAAATACAGTGACTTGTTTTCGCCGGAACTAGGTTGTGCAAAAGACTTCGTGGCACATGTAACTTTAAAAGAATCTGCAGTTCCAAAGTTTCGTAAAGCTAGACCAGTGCCTATCGCCTTGCGTGATACAGTTGCCGAAGAACTTCAACGTTGGCAAGATAGTGGGGTGATTTCTCCTGTTTCTGCGAGTCAGTGGGCCTCGCCTATAGTAATTATACCCAAGCCGTCAGGAAAACTTCGTATCTGTGCGGACTTCAAATCAACAGTGAACAGTCAAACAATTGTCGACACTTACCCCCTGCCCAGACCTGAGGAACTGATGGACAAATTAGGACAATCTCGCTTCTTTTCCAAGATTGATTTAGCAGAGGCATACTTACAGATTCCACTTGATGACGAGTCAAAAAAGTTTTTCGTCATTAATACTCACATGGGCCTTTTTCAATTTCAACGCCTACCCTTTGGCAGTTCTTCCGCTCCCGCTATTTTTCAGCGTTTTTTGGAACAGCTGACAGTTTCTGTACCGTGTTGCTCGAACTATTTAGATGATATAGTGGTATCTGGACGTACAGTTGAAGAACATTTAGCAAACCTGGAGTGCCTTTTCAAAGTTTTGACTGCAGAAGGTCTACGTTGCAATAAAGCAAAGTGTTCGTTTTTTCAAACTGAAATAGAGTACCTAGGCCATGTGATTAATGCCCAAGGAATCCATCCCTTACAGTCACATCTTCGAGCAATCAAAGATTTGCCTCCTCCTAAGAATGTGCATGAATTGCAAGCAGTAATGGGAAAGCTTAACTATTATTTCAGATTTAGTCCCAATGCCTCTCAGATTGCAGCTTCACTGCATCACTTACGTAGGAAGAATGTTCCTTTTGTTTGGTCCAAAGATTGTCAGGTTGCCTTTGACAACTTAAAGTCTGCACTACTCAGTGATGCATGTTTGATTCCCTTTGACCCACAGAAGCCTGTGGTGTTAGCAGTTGACGCCTCGTCGTACGGTCTGGGTGTTGTTCTGTCGCATCGTATTGGATGTCATGATCGTCCTATTGCCTTTGCATCCAAGCTACTGACGCCGACGCAACAGAATTACAGTCAGATAGAAAAGGAGGCCTTAGCAATCATTTACGGCGTCACAAAGTTTCATCATTATCTCTATGGCAGAAAATTCTATTTGTTGACGGACCACAAGCCTCTCACGTCGTTGTTCTCACCCACAAAGCCAATTCCGCCACGAACGGCACAAAAGCTTCAGAGATGGTCCTTGATATTGTCTAATTATCAGTATGAGATTTTGTACCGACCTACCACTAAACATGCTAACGCGGACACACTTTCCCGACTTCCGGTTGGCCAGGATGTATCATTTGATTCTTCAGAAATGGCATGTTGTCAGATAGACTCCAGAGATGCTTCCGCTGTCGCAGACTTTCCTTTGAACTCTCGTTGGGTTGCACAGGAAACAGCTGCGGATGCAGACCTAAGTGTGGTAGCACGTTTTGTTCGCTCAGGGTGGCCTGCCAGAGCCAAAGACATTGATCGGCCTCTGGTTCGACGTTATTTTGCACAACGTCATGCATTATCTTTAAGTCAGGGTGTACTGTTGTTGCATACCGACAACGACCAAGCAAGAATGATTGTTCCTCGTTCCCTGCAACGAGAAGTGTTACGCCTCCTGCATCAAGGACATTGGGGTATTGTTAGGACAAAGCAACTGGCCAGACGTCATTGTACCTGGGTTGGTATGGACGCTCAGATAGAGAACATGACGTCACAGTGTCCTGTTTGTGCGGAGCATCAGGCGGCTCCTCCGCAACGTTTCTCAGACTGGCCGCGCCCCAAGGGACCATGGCAACGTTTACATATTGACTTTGCCGGACCTTTCTGGAATACACACTGGTTAATTGTTGTAGACGCTTTCAGCAAGTTTCCTTTTGTGATTGCCATGAACTCAACGACAGCGTCTAGTACAATCAGTGCCTTAACGTCAGTGTTTTGCATCGAAGGCTTGCCTGAAACTATCGTCAGTGACAATGGACCTCAGTTTGTTAGTGCGGAATTTCAACAGTTTTGTCGTGTGAATGGCATTCAGCATATCACCACCGCACCTTTTCACCCTCAGTCCAATGGTGAAGCAGAACGTTTCGTTCGAACATTCAAGTCTCACATGGAGAAGATGAAAGGTCAGCACTCCAGGCAGCAAGCTCTTCAAATTTTCCTGTCTACGTATCGGTGCATGCCACGTGACGGCCCGTCTCCTGCCGAGCTGCTACACGGCCGCCGTCACCGCACTCTCCTTCACCTGCTGCAGCCTCCCACGCACCGAGTCGGTTCGTATGGCGCTACGCGTTTTCAGGTTTCCACGCCGGTGCTGTACAGGGTGTTTGCTGGAAACAAGAAGACATGGTTGCCGGGCACCATTCAACGCGTGCTTGGTCGCAATATGTTTGTTGTACGTTCGTCCACAGGGTCGGAGCTGCGGCGCCACGCAAACCAATTGCGCCTGCACAGGCCGCGCGATCCTGTCTCCGGTTTCTTGATTCCAGACCCAGTTCACCGCCAGGGAGCACAGCCACATCGTTCGTCCCCGGACTACGAGATCCCTATGGACGTCGACGTACATCCGACGCAGTCGTTGCCGCCGCTGTCGCCGCCGCAGATGACAGCGTCACCGAGAGGGACTCCGGGACCGTGCGGGCCCCCCCAGCTTGGGCCACGCACCTCAGAAGAAGATGACCTGCTCCCTCTGGGCGGGGGCGGGCGCCCTTCCCCAGGTTTCGGCGGGTTCCCTGGAGGATCTCAAGGCGGATGCCGGGGCGCGGACGGCGTCTCGATCCCGGCCTCAGCTACGACGCCCGTCCCACCAGTAACGCCCCCGCCCAGGCCCTCCTCCCAGTGCCGTCGCCGTGGCCCTCAGCCCTACGCCACGACGGCGCGGCGGTTTGGGGGGGAGGGGTGTGGTGTCGCACAAGTACAAAGTGCGCGCCACTTACTTTCGCCGCGCCGCCATGCACGCACGGCGCGGCGTTCTCAAGACGACAGCCATGAGCGCCCTCTGCGAGAACGCCGCTCGTGGCCACCACTGAAGGACCGGTCACTTCGGACTGAGATAGCAACGAGTTAGGACCTTCGTAATCAGATAGGCACCAGTGAAGACTTTGCTATTGTACAGGCACTAGGCAGGCCTCTAACAACTATGTATCAACATTCTGCAGTACTATGTAAAAGTTAAGTATTGTTACATTCTGTGCAATATATATCTTTCTAATTTACTCGAGTGTTTATAGTTTCTGGCTGCTCCCCTCCGTACCTGCACCAGCGTGTCGGTCTCATTCCACTCGGCCACCGACACCTACGACGAGGCTGGGACACCAAAAGCGGCGACGAAGTTGGGACACAAAAGATGCCATGCAACATCAGTTCAGAGAAGCGATAAAAGATATTGACAGAATCAGAATTAGCGGGAAGCATTGCCTTAGTACTAAAGTTAGGCCGCGCAGTGTTCATACGGGGATTATATAACAATGACCTAAAGACGATAGTGACGGCGAGAGGCGAAACGATAACCCTGTCAGAGGCAGTCAATATTGCGGCAACAGAAGAAAGTGCCATAGCTTCCGCAAAGGAAAAGCCACCCCAGTCCGAAAACAGTCTGAAGGCAACGTAAATGTAGAGAACTTTGGCAAACAACAGTTTAACGGCCACCGCTGGGAAATGGAGGCAGTAAAAATGGTTAAATGTTCAAAGTGTAATTTATACGGACACAGTGTGTAGGGAAGCAAGTAATGTAGTATGCTTTAAATGTAATCAAAGAGGCCATTATGCAAAACAATGTAATGAAAGCACGTGGTTAGCGAAGAAAAAGAATCCAAGTTGGGAAAACTAAAAGGAGGCATAACTAAGCAGTCCCTTTATGCCTCTGGAAAGATATACAAAGTGGACTGTACTAACAGAAATGAATATGTCGTACTGAGATGCCAAGGAACCGTGAGAAATCCAATAAGGTTTTTAATAGATAGTGGGGCGCAAGTAAGTCTTTTAAAGAAAGAGAGTATCGTAAGTGACAAAATGTGATGGCCTGTCGGGGGTATTAGAATTAAAGGTATTGGTAACACAATAATTAGAACGGATGGTGCTGTGGAGTTCGAACTGGAAGTGGCAGAAAAAGTGGGGGTGAAACACAAGTTTCACATAATCAGTAACAAAATTGATTTGCCATATTAGGGCCTTTTAGGAAGAGATTTCCTGATAAAGCAGAATGCTGTTATAGATTATGGCGCGAGAAATTTAGTAATTCATGGAAAGAGAGTTCCACTGAGAACGGCACGTGAAATAAACAGACAGATGCAAGAGTTGCGTAGTATCAGTCTTAATGGAAGAGTAGACGTTACGAGCGGTGCCGGGGCAGGCAGCGTAAACGGAATAGATATAGCTGGCAGGACGCTGCGGTGTGTTTATCAGTACCTGGCCGGGACTGTTGGGCAAGGTCGATCCAAGGCAGCGAAAGGGAAAGCTACCTCGAAGGCGGTTGGAGCCACGAGACGAGATGTTGATAAAGCGATAGGAGTCACGAAAAAGTCATTTAGTTGTTCTGTTGTGGTTGGAGCCGCCAGAACGAGGAAAGAGTCGACGAATCCGGTAGGTGCCGATTTGATGGCGGTTGGAGCCGCCGGAAACATTAAAAGTATGTATGCAGACGATTTGCAGCATTGTTCCCAGGGTTGATCGGGGTCCTTTGGTTTGGAGCCGAGTGGAGGGTCTGAACCAGAGGCCGACTCTGTGACAGTCATGGCTGCAGATTTCTGGATCTGCGTTATCGGGTGGGGAATTGTAGGGTGCCCCTAGATAGATCAGGGGTGCACTACACTAAGGAAGCGGCTACTCGGGTAGCAGAGTACTTGTGGAGTGCACATGGAGGTTTTTTAGGCTAGGCGCTAACTCTGATGAGCACTCGCCTGTCAGCATTCAAACAGCGAATTCAGGCCACGTTCGGAACAAAAATTCGAACATAAAAATATTAGCCGCGAACTTACAGAGTATTAGAAACAAAGTTCCCGAATTTGCAGCGCTGCATGGAAGTTATTGCGCTCAGATAGTTTTAGGCACCGAAAGCTGGCTAAATGATGATGTGGAAAGTTCAGAAATATTTAGCGAAGCGTGGAATGTATATCAGAAAGATAGATCTGATACAACCGGAGGAGGAGTGTTCATCGCTGTGGACAAAGATATTGTTTCTACTGAGATCGAGGTTGAAAGTAATTGTGAAGTTATCTGGGCACGCATAACAGGTCTAAAAGAAGTAAAGTTAATAGTTGGTTGTTTTTACCGGCCCCCCAGTGCTGCTGTAGCAGTTTTAGAATCATTCAAGGAAAGTCTACACCAGGTAGTGCATAGGTATCCGGGCCATGCAATATTAGTCGGAGGTGACTTCAACCTTAAGAGTATAGATTGGGACCTCGCTAGTTACATTTCAGGCGGTACAGACAAGCAGTCTTGCGAGCTACTTTTGGACACATTCTCCGAAAACTGTCTTGAGCAGTTAAACCGGCAACCCACGCGCAATGGAAATATTCTAGACCTTATAGCCACAAACAGGCCTGACCTTATTAACAATGTCTGTGTAGAGACAGGAATTAGTGATCATGATGTCATCATAGCGTCGATGGTGACCAAAGTTCATAAACCAGTCAAGAAGGCTAGGAGCGTGTTTTTGTTGGGAAAAGCCGACAAGCAAATGTTACGATCGCACTTAGAAAATGAATGGGCATCGTTTAATTCTGGGACTATGGATGTAGAGGACTTGTGGACTAAATTTAAATGCATTGTTAATGAAGGGTTAGAGAAATATGTGCCAGTAAAGACGATTAAGGATGGAAAAGATCCACCGTGGTATAATAATAATGTTAGAAAGCTGCTGAGAAAGCAAAGGCTGTTGCACTCTCGATTCAAAAAAGAACACGCAAATGATGACATGCAAAAGTTAGTAGAGATTCGTGCGTCTATAAAAAGATCGATGCGTGAAGCATACAATAATTATCACAGCCATACCTTAGCAAAAGATCTTTCCGAGAACCCGAAAAAATTCTGGTCCTATGTAAAATCGATAAGCGGGTCAAAGCCCACTGTCCAGTCACTAGTTGATCATTCCGGGGCAGTAATAGAAGAAAGCAAACGGAAAGCTGAAGTTCTAAATTTAACCTTTAATAAATCTTTCACGCAGGAGGACCGCACAAATATACCATCATTTGATCAACGTACTAATTCCGAAATGGGGGACATAGCAATAGGTATTTCCGGTGTAGAGAAGCAGCTGAGAGAGCTAAATACGAAAAAGTCTGCTGGTCCGGATGGAATACCGGTTCGGTTTTACAAAGACTATTCTGCGGCATTGGCCCCCTACTTAGCTTGCATTTATAGCGAGTCTTTAATTCAGCGCAAAGTTCCTAGTGATTGGAAAAAAGCGCAGGTGACTCCCGTGTATAAGAAAGGAAAGAGAACTGACCCATACAATTACAGGCCAATATCGTTGACATCAGTTTCATGTAGAATTTTGGAGCATATTCTCAGTTCCAACATAGTAAATTTCCTTGAAACGGAAAAGCTTCTTTCCATGAATCAGCACGGGTTTAGGAAACATCGTTCATGTGAAACTCAGCTTGCCCTTTTCTCACATGACATCTTGCGAGTCTTGGACGAAGGGCAACAGGCGGATTGTGTTTTTCTCGACTTCAAAAAGGCGTTCGACACGGTGCCACACTGCAGACTGCTAACGAAGATACGAGCTTATGGAATAGGTTCACAGATTTGTGACTGGCTGGAAGACTTCCTAAGTAATAGAACGCAGTACGTTGTTCTCGACGGCGAGTGTTCATCAGAGACGAGTGTATCGTCAGGCGTGCCCCAGGGGAGTGTGATAGGACCGCTATTATTTTCTATCTATATAAATGATCTGATGGACAGAGTAAGTTGTAATTTGCGGCTGTTTGCTGATGATGCTGTGGTGTACGGGAGGGTGTCGTCTGTAACTGACTGTAATAGCATACAGGTTGACTTAGACAAAATTTCTAGTTGGTGCGAAGAATGGCAGCTAGCTCTCAATGTAGAAAAATGTAAGGTGATGCGCATGAGTAGAAAAAACAATCCTATAATGTTCGAATACAGCATCAGTAGTGAGCTTCTTGATGGGGTCGCGTCGTTCAAATATCTAGGTGTAACATTGCAGAGCGATATGAAATGGAACGAGCATGTAAGGACAGTTGTGAGTAAGGCAGACAGCCGACTTGGTTTATTGGGAGAATTTTGGGAAAATGTACTTCATCTGTAAAGGAGACCGCGTATAAAACGCTTGTACGACCACGTCTTGAGTATTGCTCAAGTATTTGGGACCCGCAGCAGATCGGTTTGAAGGAAGACATAGAGGCGGTTCAGAGGCGAGCAGCTAGATTTGTTACCGGTAGGTTCGACCAATGCGCGAGTGTCACGGAAATGCTCCGGCAACTCAATTGGGGATCGCTGGAAGAAAGACGACGTTCTTTTCGTGAATTTCTGTTAAGTAAATTTAGAGGGCCGGAATTTGAAGCTGAGTGTAGTACGATCTTGCTGCCGCCTACTTACATTTCGCGTAAAGATCACAAAGACAAGATAAGAGAAATTAGGGCTCGTACGGAGGCATATAGGCATTCTTTTTTTCCTCGTTCAATTTGGGAGTGGAATAGGAAAGGAAATGCCTAGTAGTGGTACAGTGTACCCTCCGCCACGCACCTTACGGTGAATTGCGGAGTATGTATGTAGATGTAGATGTATTAAAGGCCGGGAAGCCACACGTGAAATTGGGTGAAGTCGGAGCCGCAAATTCGATGACATATTTGAATGTGGCAGGCGCTAGTTCGAATTATAGCGACGTGCAGTCGCTGGCATTTAAAAGGTTGAAGACAATTACACGCACAGAAACGGATATATCTCAGGACAATGGTCTAGTGAGTAACAGGAACCAAGTACGGCAAAAATGCAAATTATTTGTGGGACCTCGAGAAGAGAAAATAGTAAAGATACGAGTCGCATTACAGGACGTAATGGAGGCGATTATTCCGAAGCAAGAATTATTACCAGGCCTATACCTACCAGAAGCAGAAGTTAAGGTAAAAGATGGATTATGTATAACCAGTGTGCTAAACGCTACAGAAAAGAAAGTTGAACTAGATGACCTGATAGTATACGCAGAGGAAGTAACCCCAGTGGAAGAAGTATCGGAAAGGCAAATAAGACACACAAAAAGCGAAGTGAAACCCAGAACTAGTAAATTGAAAGAAATTCTTAGAATTGATCACTTAAATAATGAGGAACGTAAGGCCCTTGTGGAGCTATGTCTAGCTTATAATGATGTTTTCCGTTTGCCGGGAAATAGGTTAACCCATACAGATGTGGTCAGACACAAAATTATGCTGACTCCTGAAGCTGAAGGAAAGGTAATCAATTTAAGACCATACTGAGTACCTCAGGCTCAGAAAGATATCTTGCAAGAGGAAATAGAAAAATTGCTTCAAGACGTTATAGTAACCCCAAGCAATAGTGCGTGGAACCATCCTCTAATACTGATTCTGAAAAATATGGACGCCAGTGGGAAGCAGAAGTGGCGTATAGTAGCAGATTATAGGCGTTTAAATGAGTTTATCGTCAATAATGTATACCCACTACTGAGAATTGATGAAATTTTAGATGGTTTAGGAAAGGTGAAGTATTTTTCTACTCTCGATCTAGCCAAAGGCTACTATCAAGTCTTGTTAGACGAAGAGGATCGAGAGAAGACAGCCTTTAGCACTCCATACGGCCATTATGAATATAAGAGAATGCTGTTGAGATTGAAAACCACCCCAAATACTTTTCAGAAACTAATGAATTCAATTTTAACGGGATTACAATGCAAAAAGTATTCATCTATCTAGATGATATTATAATTTTCAGATCTTCATTAGAAGAACACAATGAAAGACTAGAGGAAGTCTTTCAGAGGCTTAGGAAATTTAATTAGAAACTACAGGTAGACAAATGCGAATTCGTGCGTAAGGAAGTAACAGTTTTGGGACATGTCCTTATGGCAGAAAGATTGAAACCTGATCCGAAAAAGGTTGAAGCGGTGCAACAATATCCATAACCTAAAACAACCACAGAATTGAAAGCCTTTTTAAGCTTAAACGTGTATTACCGCCGTTTCATAAGGAATCATAGTAAGCTTGCAAAACCTTTGTATGATTTATTGAAGAAGGGAACTGTATACTTGTGGGGGGAAATGAACAGGAGGAGGCATTTCAACGTCTCGAGGAAAAATTGTTGAAACCTCCAATACTGCAGTATCCCGATTTTTAGTAAAGAATTTATCGTGACAACGGATGTGATTCAAACTTCTATTGGAGCCCTACTCAGCCAAGGTGAAAGAAATAAAGATTAGCCCATTGCGTTTATTTCTAGAACTCTAAATAAAGCTGAGAAAAACTACAGCTGTAAAACAATTTAGACCATATTTATTTGGGCGAAAGTTCATGATATATACAGATCACAAACTCCTTATGTGGATTAAAAGCATCTCTGATCCGTCCTCGTGTTTGTTGAAATTCAGACTTAAATTAGAATAATATGATTATAGAATACTATACAAAGAGGGAAAGCGAAATAAAGTCACTGATGCTCTGTCCAGGATACGAAAATTGAGGACGAAAGAGGACAGAGAGGAAGATTCCGAACAGAATGAAAATGTTCGAGGGGCCGAACGATAACGAGAGCTTGGCAGATAGTCAAGCAAGCTCAGCTGATAAGACCACCACAGCTGATGACAAGGACAGCCCCGAGAGCGCAGCAGCTGATGTAAACACAGGAGGCAAGGAAACCGAAAGCAAACTGAGCGAAGAGGATAAACTAAAGATACTTAGGCAATATCATGAATCGCCAATTGGTGGACATCAGGGCATAGATCGAACATATGAGAGGATTAAAAAGTGTTGTAGTTGGGATGGTATGAAGACTGACATAGAACAGTATATTCGCAAATGCGAGAGTTGTCAAAAGAACAAGTTGACACACAAAAAAAAAAAAAAAAAATTAAGATGCCCTTGGAATTAACAAAGACATCAGAGCACGTATACGAAAGATGTGATATTGATATAGTAGGTCCTCTCACTCCTACAAACAGAGGTAATAAGTATATTCTTACGTTTCAAGATGCTTTAACAAAGTTTTTGGTAGCAGAACCCATAGAGCGACAAGATGCAGACACTGTTGCAAGAGTTTTAGTAGAAAGAATAATTTTAAAATACGGAAACCCTACATTACTTCTAAGTGATTAGGGAAGTAATTTCATGAGTGATACGATGAAAAGGGTGTGTAGGTTACTGTGCATAAAAAAGATATACACTACAAGTTATCACCCACAAGCAAACGGAGCATTGGAACGAACACACAGAACTTTGGCAGAGACGCTCAGAAACTACATTAGTAGGGATCAGACTGATTAGGACACTTTGGTTCCATATGCTGTTTTTGTGTTTAATATGATGCCACACTGGTTATACGCCACATGAGTTGTTTTTTGGAAGTATATGCAATGTACCCGGAATATTACAAGCAAGGCCAGCTGAGGTAATTTATGATGATTATGTTTTAGAGCTCAAAGAAAGATTACGAGTTACGTACCAGAAAGCTAGAAGTGTTACGGCTGAGGCAAAGCAGAACAACAAAGAGTATTACAACAAAAATAAACACATGAAAGATTTCAAATCAGGGGCTAAGGTTATGTTGTATGATGAAAGCGTACGACGCGGACGCTCAAAGAAGTTAGATACTCAATGGCGAGGTCCATACACAGTAAAAGAAGTTAAGGAACCAAACGTAATAATTCAAGCAAAGAGAAATAAATTGTTAAAGGTGGATGCCAATAGATTAAAAAAGTTTTTTTTTAATTGCAGGAAAATTATCCCAGTCGAGAAGATAATATTGGTCGTCACAATTATCGCAGTTACATCGGTAGCAGCGCACTTAGATCTACAGTTAATGAAGTTTCAGTCATCACCTGGACTATATTATGACAACAAAGGAACAGTCAGTCTGTACAGTGTTACCTCGAGAAGCGTGAGTTATTTTAATTTAGAAGAGATAAGACAAAAATTTGAATCAACAAGAATTCTAGCGGCTAAGGCTGTAGACTTTTGTCAACAGAGACTCACGTAAATTAATTTAAATACAGCCGAATGCGAAAACGCGAAACAAGCATTAAGATGGCATCAACATAAAATTGAAGGTATTCAGGCTTTGATTAGGTGATTGGCACGTCATGAACATAGAATTCAGTGGCGTAGCTATCACAGGGCTAGGCGGGGCAGTGCCCCGGGGCCCCCGAGCTCCAAGGGCCCCTCGGCCTCTGTGTATGACGTTCGAAAAAAGTTACAGTAGAGCGCCAAATTTTTTAATTAATTTTTTTCCGAATATCCATGTCCCCAAATTACTTCAGATAATAGACGTTAAACTGTATATAATATTTTAGTTGAATGAAGGAATTTCGACTTTTAATTTCTCCCTCCGAAATTGACCCCAACGTGGACAGTTCGCCAATTAGGTAAGGAAATTATAACAAAATATGCATTATTAGAATGTGAGGTTTTGGAAGTATTTACCACAGTTTTATTCTTCTGCAGCAGCCGAAAGGTTGTTCAGCAAATTAAAAATTATCAAAACGTATCTGAGGTACAGTATGGCTTAAGTTTGACTCGGACATGTGGCACTAATATCAATCGAAACAAGGCTGCATCAAGTCTAGATTTAACATACCTTATTGATGATTTTGCAAAAACCAAAGCCAGGAAAAGATTGTAAAATAATTGTTAAAATAAAATTGACTATATTTTAATTGTGTACCCATATTATCACTATAATTTACTGCAGTCACGAAAACTCTTACCTATAATTAACGATCAGAAATCAGATCTTTGCCAACATCGGCAATCTAACAGTTTGAAGCATTGTATTACTCCAGTAGGTATTCTTTCATTCTGACTGGTGCGTGAGGAAACACGAACGAAATCCCCACGACTTGAAAACGCCACTCATTAAGTTCGTGATACAGAGTGAGGCGCGAAAAATAATTATGAAGGTTTTTTAAAGGACTAATAGTATTTGTGTTACAAGAAATAGAAAAATTCCCAACTTTTAGAAAACAATGTTTTAACATATTGAGTGCCACGTGAGTTAAATATAAGTCACAGGAAGTCTACTCTTCGGACCATGTGAAGTAAATACTACTCATGGACTTTTTCCATTTAAAGCTCCGTGGTGCAGTTGTAAGTCACAGTAGCGTGCTGTGACTTGCTGTTACAGTAAAAGCATAACAAACAAACAAACTTTCACAATTATATTAGAGAATATGATTATTATCTGCTGCGTTACACATAATAATTTACTTATAGTATTTAGGTTTCCCTTATTATGTCTTCCAGTGGGCAGTAAAGAGCAGATGATGAAGTAGTTTTTGCATCTGTACAGTATTAGTGTAAAGAGGGCCCAGATGTCATTTTTGCCCCGGGGCCCTTGGTGACATAGCTACGCCACTGATAGAATTAGAAAACGAGGAATTCTAAATTTCATAGGTGAAATCAGTAAAGTTGTATTTGGCACTTTAGATGATGATGATGCATCCTACTTTAAAGCAAAGATAAATATGCTAGAGGAAGAGCAAAAGCAGTTATTAAAATTGTCAAAGGAGCAGGTCACAATAGTTAAAGCAACATTAATGAGTTTTAACCATACCGTAAGTTCTGTTGCTAGAAATGAAAAGATCATAAGTCAAGGTATTTTAAAATTAAATCAACACATGCTTCTGTATGAAAACAGTACAGACCAAAAATTACAACAGCTTTCTACATCACTTACCTTAAATGAACAATTTGTGCATTTATTGGCGATGTTTAGTGAAATCGAATGAGAATATGATCTGTTACTCACAGCCATAGTAAATGCTCAAAAAGGGATATTAGAACCTCATTTAATAAACCCTGTACAAGTTGTTAAGTATCTTGAATTAATTAAAGACGAGATCAAGGACAAACAGTTCCCAGTAGCACTAACCGAAGACAAGGGGTATCAGTTAATGAAAATTGTTGATCTTGATGGTTTTATAGCTGGAAATATTTTACGTTATGTGCTGAACATTCCCCTAGTAGACAGTAATACTTTTAATATTTACAAACTCTGGCCGCTCCCAGTTGAAGTCGATGGCAACAAAAGATTGTCTACTTACATATCTCCAAAAAATGGCTATTTGTTAATAGACGATGCCAAGAGACAATACGTAACAGTAAATAATTATCAATTACTATGTAAAAAGGCTGAGCAGCATCACAGTATATGTAAACAAACCTTCATACTATTATCGACATATGATCATGAGGTATGTGAATCTAAAATGTTACAGCCTATCACAAAAGTACCTTCAGATTGTAATCAACATTACATTGTGTTAAACGACAGCATTTGGACACAAATTAGAGGTAACGAATGGCTATATTGTATCTCCCAAAGATGAAGGTTTAACTGTATTATGCACTGACCATAAACCTAATGATGATGTTATTAGAGGAACTGGTAAACTGAAATTCTTAAATAAATGTAGAAGTTATGGAGCACAGATAGTTATACAGTTAGAACAGATTATAAGATCTAATGTGAGTAACCATGATATGGCACCTAAATTAAATATGGATATAGATAGTCAATCAGGAAAAGAGAAATATTTCTGACTTACCTATACAACCAGTAGTTAGACAGCTAGATGATTTAACAGCTACTGGGCATAAGCTAGATGAATTAGAAAATGAGATAGCTTACCAGCAAAGGACTATCTTGGACTTCTTATCTGTCAGAAAGATACCTATATGGAGTTAATTTGTGACAGGTATAGTTATATTAATTATTTATGTATATGTAGATATTGCGGTTGTTGCAGAAAGTGTTTTTGGTCCTGTTACAAGTTTATGGGATACGACTGTTGTGGAAAAATTTGTGTGAAAAACAAAATGGTGATTCAGTATCCTGACACTAGTATAGTTAGGTATCAGCCTACTCGTAGGCAATTAAATGATAATGAAGAGATTACTTTTGAAAATAGCCCAGGACAGTATGAGACTAGAGATAGATACAGAATGTCAAGAGAAAGAGCCCTTGACCCTGAAGAACACCTAATGCAAGAACAAAGACAACCTTTGATGTATAGTACCAAAACTAATAAGCGTTGAATGTACGCAAACAGAAGAAATACTTGTCAAATAATTAATGTGAAGTGGCACATGGAGTTGATGTAAATAGTGTTCAAAGAGAACGTGTATGTAAATAGAAGTATACTGCTTAATTAATGAATATGTATTTTGTGTAAAAAGTTCATGTATATTTTCAAGATGATGATATGTATAAATATAGGAGTATACTGTTGTATAATATACTGTTGTATACTGAACAGAATTGGTGAGAAAAGGAATTTTTGGCATACCTTGACTAAAAGAAGGGATCGCTTGGTAGGACACATTCTTAGACATCGGGGAATCGTAAATTTAGCATTGGAGGGAAGTGTGTGGGGTACAAATCGCAGAGGGAGACCAAGAGATGCGTATAGTAAGCAGATTCAAGTGGATGTGGGTTGCCGTTCTTATAAGGAGATGAAAAGGCTTGCTCAGGATAGAGTAGGGTGGAGAGCTGCATCAAACCAGTCTCCGGACTGAAGACCATAACAACAACAAACTGTTGTAATATTGGATGTGAACTCTGAGAAAGAGATTAATATATATAATGTTGTATAAACTAATAAAACAAGTGAAATTTAAATATGTGTATGAATCAAAGTGACAGTGGATGTATTGTTGAAGTTTAATGTATTTGTACATTATTGTTATTGGGGAAGATGAAAATTGATATTTTGTAAATGAGTGATTATTTGTTACTGTTATCCAAGAAAATGGAAGCAGCTACTTGTATATATATATATATATATATATATATATATAATGTACTTTGTATAACTGTAAATAAAAGACACCTAAGCTGAGAGATACACCTGAACAGAAGTAAGACTTGAAAAATTTTGCATTCTCAGAGGACCGAGACTGCAAAATTTTCCCATGGGGAGGGAGGTGTCGCTAATAGTTTGCGGAGCAACTTCTTCTACTATAATGATAGTAGCCGTGTTGCATGTTACAGCACTGTCGTAGGTTGGGGTTAGCCCACTTGGTTGCTACGTGACACTGGCAGCCGAGTTAGAAACCTCCACCCAGCCTCCGTCCGGAGGAGCTACGTGACCGGCCGCGCCGGAAAGCTCCCAGATAAACAGTGGTAGCTTCCAGGGTGGCAGAACGGCGTCACCGCTCAATATTTAACCGACGGCTTGGAAGCCAATCGAGGAGTTAATCAGCAGTCTGTAGTCAACGCAGGGTCTATGCCGCCCTACCACAGAGCCATGACTTAGATTTGACCAAGGTAGTTCCTATGAGTAGTTACTCGTCTCAGAGCCTTTTTTTGTTGTGGTGAAAGTGTACTTTTACAGTTTGTAACTCCTGTAAATTTCTCCTATACTTCTGCCTTTTAATCCAAGTCACACGGAGTTCCCAAGTCTGAAAAACATCCATCTAGCAGCTCTACGAGTTGGACGAACCCCTCTCGATCCTGAAATGTAGCGTCAGCTCCCTCATACTGTTACTGCTCGCAGGAAACCAATACACAGACGCGACACTCTTACGTTCACCAATATACATACCTAGCCTCATTATTTAATTGAAAAACACTGATCATTTGAAGTGGTACTTGCTTGGTGGAACATTTTGTCATTTGACAAAATATTTGCTTTGAAGCCAATATTTTTTGTATGCAATTAGAATGTCATATGATATCACATTTTTATTCAAACTTGGCATCTATCTCTTGCTGTCTCATTCTGTGCATAGTTGGTGCACACAACAAACAGTTGAGTCAATTTGCCTTATTCCCATCACACCTCACAGTCATACCTGACAACAGTCCTGCACCAAAACGTGTAAGTATGCCACTGGCTAGACTCAACCAAAATATTATTCCCTGGATTCTGTGATTGCCTTTTCAAAGTTCATTCCATGGTCTTTGCCATCATCAGTACATTATGTTACGGGTGCCGTAAGTAAAATTTTACCACTTTATTTATTTTTTTGTACCATGTTCAGATAAATCAATACGTCACTGCAATAAAGGTAAAGAATACATATAGTAGTGTTGCTAACATTCATCATAATATATTCTTAATACACTCGTGTCCAGAAAAAAAAGAAACACCCTAAAAAATACAAAATTTCTTAATTGCTGTTGATTTATTCTATCATTCTACTTTTTTAAAGCCGTATTGATACCTTTGTAGGGGCTAGAAACTGTAAATATTTTTAACACACTATTGTGAATACTAACACACCTTGAATAATATAAGGGAGAGGCACATTACAACCACCACCAATAATGCAATTAAAAATAAAATTGTTCTTAATTGTTGTTGACTTTTACTCACTGTATATTTTTGAAGGAGATATTGACAAATAAATACAGGTCTGAACCTAAAAATATTGAAAATGATATTCTTTGTGAAGCTAACACAGCTGAAACTTCAAGTATTAGTTACATTTCATTGAAAAATTAAAAACATTTATGGAATGTGATGCAAGAAATAATTAATAACAATAAATACTTTTTGGTATTTTATAATCTAACGAACCTGACAAGATTACAATATTTTCAGAAGGTGGCACTAAAGTAGTACCCCCCTCTTCCACTTTCCCTGGGTATTATGAGAGATTGACTATTTTTCCTACTACTCTGTATTAACTTTCAGAACAATGTTCATTTGTAAACAAATGTTTTCAATTGTGAATATTAACAAAACAAAAACAAGGTCAAGTTAGTCTGATGCTTTGTTGAAAGCTATGCTTCGAATTGCAACTGCCAAAAGACTCATTTCTTAACATTTAGAGCTACCTACTATTCATCACACTTACTAGTAATTTTGTCTAGGTCATCTTGTATCCTTCTAAACTCACTCAATGTTGACACCTTCCACTATTCTACATCATCATTAGCTAATGACCACATTTTGCTACTCACCCTGTCTGTTAGATAATTTATATTGACATAAAATAATAACAGTTCTTTCACACTTCTGATGTGCTCAGAATAAGGTTGGTGCATGAATAATATGTTAGTGATAGAGTTTTATTCTGGCTATTGCCAAACAGTGAAAGCCAATTTAGCCAATGGGTTAATTGAGTCGGCGACTGGGTAGGGTGTTGACATTGTCAATACACAGACTGCATGGGGTTTCAACAGTGTGAGCAGACAAAGCTCGGAGATTGCAACAGTTTCTTCTTCTTCTTCTTCAGCATTCTCCAGATTTAAAGCACGGCATGTCTTTTTTCCACCGCCTAAAGCCATGTACTTGGCACATATTTCTCTAGGGCTCGATTTACAATGTTTTAACTTTGCACGTAATTCCTTTATGCCTCCCACACTGGAAATAAATGAATTCCATTCATTGTCTAAGTGGGGTACTTATAAAACTTGTCTGTTAGGAAGTAAAGGTGTGAGGGCGGACAGCTAACTGTGCCGCGATAGCTCGGTCATTAAAGCATTTGCCTTTGAAAGACAAAGGTCCCATGTTCGAATCCTTGTTGTAGCACACAGTTTTAATCTGCCAGTAAGTTTCAATAACTCTTCTACTTTTCTCTAGCAAAAATCTAAAAATGGAAAATCCAGATTGGAATGTTGATAGGGGAAAGACAACTCACTACAAATACGAACACTGGGCCACAGACAGGCATGTAAAATACTCCATAACATTCACACAACTTAGTTTTTTTTTTTTTACCATGCCTTCATCAGGGGGGAAAAAGTGTCCATTCACACAATCACTTAGACATAACTCAAGCACACACGACCACCACCTCTGGCTGCTCCAGCTCAACAAACATCTTGACAGCATACAACGAGGTCGAAGAATGCTGGACGAGCATGTGGATGGGAAGTTAAGCATTGCATGACTGACTGTAAAGGCTCTGACATAATTTTATGATATGATTCTACCCATCTGCTTTGATCCATGACATCATCAACATGGCAGCAATGACATATATATTCATAGCCAATGTGGCAACCAAAACAAATAATGAAAAACACCGACAGATGCACATATAACAGAAACCCGATATAATGATACTAATAGGACATGCGTGGAATGTGGGGGTCTTGTCCTGGGGAAAAAAACGGGCGCTGATGACCTCGCTGTTGAGCGCCCTAAAACGTCAATCATCATCATCTTGGGGAAAAACAACAATAAGCCAAACGAAAACACACAAAATAATAATTAAATAAATTTAAAAATACACACAATGTGTGAAATAATAACAAAAAAGACTACAAAACCATACATGGAAATCAAATAGTTCAATTGACCTATAAGACGCCTCAAATGAAGACAGCAATACCAATCAACACCCTTGTACAGAACCAATAGCATAAAAACAATGTTGAATACTTCAGTTAATCTATGCTACACCAAAAATCAAGAAAATATACCAATGAACCTCTGCCCAAATCCCATCTACATTAAAATGCTATCGAATACTTAAATTGACCAATAATACGTCTCAAATGAAGACAGCGATATGGATTTAACACCCCTCTCCCCAAACAACAGTCAACAAAAAAATAGTGTCAAAAACTTAGGTTATTTCGAATGTTCTATTTTCACATAATCTTCTTCACCACAACTACTTTCTTATTTTCACATCCATTGAATTCGGCAACTCGCAACCAGTTGCCTCCCAATCTAACCTAGATCTTGGACTATGCTACAGATCAGTCTGTCACAACAACCAGTTTCTTGCTTTTCACATTCATTGGTTTGTCAAAAGCAATAATCACACTACACTACCTACATGCAATACAGTATGTCGCCAACCTACACACACTACTGCTGCTGAAAATTCCCCTTTACCATGATCTGAACCTTACACAAACATCATCAACGACCACTAACACCAATAAAAACTACACTACTAAAAGAATAACTAAATAGATAAATAAAAAAAAAATTAAAACTCACCAACAATATGTCGCAGCATACAAAACACGTCATTGAATTGTTAATTTGAGTAACCATTGTCCCTTTGACAATGACATGATAATTCATCCCCTCTGACTGCACTGATACCATTGGTGAGGTCAAGCCTGTTTTTGGTTACAAGGCCTCAAATATTTCCATTGTGTGTGGGCTGTTGAATTAGGTTCTCAAGACAGTTTTCTGAAAATGTGTTCCAAATTACATCTCAAGACTGCTTGTATGTACCACCTGCAGTGAATCCGTAGCCATTCCGGTCTATACTCTGTAGGCTAAAGTCACCTTCAGCTAATATTGTGTAATCTGGCTTATTTGCTTCTAAGAGCATTACAGAATGATTGTGTATTGTTTTGTGACAGGATATTGTAATTGTCACCTTTCTTTACTAACCTTTAATCTGAGTCCTCTGATTGTGAAGTATGCATTACTTGTGAAGTATGTTTTGGTTGCATTTTTTAATTGGACTACATGAGAAATCATTTTCATAGATTTTGGCAATTTATTATCTATCTTCTAATATGAGATTGTCAGAAAATGCAAAATTTCTAAACAAAATTGGCTTTTGGTCAGAGGCCACATGTAAAACTGTAGAAACATGTATAACTAGGAGTAAGATGAAAGACATAACCTGAAAGAAGACCCTTAGAGTACATGTTATTCCCCCAGAACTGATGATGTCTTTGGGAGAACCACTCATGACCAAACTATTCCACCTGGTGTGTAGGTTGGGAATTCCAAAGAAAGCTGGTGCTAGCAGTTGTAAATATTACATCCTGTCAGTTTACATTTAATTGCAAATTATTTACAGAGAATTTGGAAAAGTTGTTACTGCTCTCAGAGAAGTTCAGTTTAAAAATGTTGCAACTCATGAGGCAGTAGTAACCCTATGACGTATCTTAGAAGATGTGTTATGGAAAGACAAGCTTACATTTGTAGCAGTAGAGAGAGCTTTGAATAATAATGATTGGAATACACTCCTTGAAATTCTGAAGGGGGCAGAGATAAGTCACAAAGAGTGGAAGATTATAAACAGCTTGTACAGAAACCAGACAGTAGTTATAAAAGGGGGGAGCTAAGCAGTAATTGAGAAGGGAGTAAGACAGGCATGTAGCTAGATTCCCAATGGTATTCAGTCTTTACAATGAGCAAGCAGTAAAGGGAATCCAAGGAAAGTTTGTAAAATGATTTAATGTGTGGGGAGAGGAAACTTTTATGTTTGCTGATGACATGGCAATTCTATCAGTTAGAAAAGACGTAGATCAGTTGGAGTGGAATGAAAGAAAAATTTAGAAAAGGAAAGCTGAAGTTTTAAATTTCACATTTAAGAAATTTTTCATGCAAGAGGATTATTATTCTACCATCACAGTAGAGATGATTAGGTCCAAGATTTTGGAGTAGTCAAGTCCAGATCTGCATTCAGTTCTGCAAACATGCATCCAGGTTCCATGTTCAAAGAACCTTGGTGTGGTTGCTTCACGTCATTTTTGTAGTGTGATGTTTCTGGTTTAGTTTCCCTTTCTACAGTTTTGTGTGTTTTATTGGTCTGTTTGTGTTTGGGTGGATATGATGAATAAGTTAGTCTTTCTCACTGCACGA